>CM072096.1:44196809-46696809 GCA_036850905.1 Luffa acutangula
GTTGTGCAATGTTAGTATGTTTGTAATCTTGATTTAATGCTTTCAATTAATTGGTCATTAGTTGGATGATTTAAGTTTCGAATCTAGCTCGGGAGAGGGGATTTGATTTAGACTTACTCAAGATTGCATGACTAAAGTTTAGTTTCTAATTCGTGACGGTTTTAGATTAACTTTAGAATTGGTTAAAAGATCTCATTGCCTTGCATGATTAATAAACTTAGATAGGGATATCAAGTTGGTTAATTTGCATGAGAATCAATTATACTCGGGAGAGGTAGTTGTGATTAAAGGGTCTTTGGCTCATAATTTCATTGTGCATAATAACTTATTCCTTAAAATCAATCCTAAACTAAATTGGCGAAATCAATTCCCTAAGTAATTTTCCCAATTGAAATTCCACACTTTTTACTTGCTTTGATTTGGTTTTCTTATCATTCATTCATCACTTTTTGATCCCTAAATAAAATTGGGCAAGATAATTCACAATACTTGATTTGCTTAAAAATCCAATCCAGAGGACGACACTCGTTTATACGAACTCTTTATTATTACTTGACCCGTGCGCTTGCGGTTAGGAAAAGTCCACATCACATGCCCCCCCCCCCCCTAAATTATCCTGCCTTTATGTTTTTAATATAATATAAGGGAACTTTTATAATACTAACCTATATAAATAGTTTTATGTATAAAAAATTAAGCTTGGAACGTTGGTTAGGAGGGGGCATTGGACGAACGTGAGGTTCAAGCATCAAATGCATAAAAAAAAAGGGATTGAACTTTTAGCTTTGAAAATCGAATTTTGGGAAAAATACACTTTTGGTCCCTGAGGTTTGGGTTAAGTTACACTTTGGTCCATGAGTTTTCAAACTCAATAATTTAGCCCCTGAGGTTTCAGATAAGGAGCAATTTGGTCCCTGTCATCAATTTTGCCGTTAAATCTAACGGATTGCTGACATGACACTATTATTTTAATTAAAAAAATTAATTTTCTATTTTTAAAAATAAAATATATTAAAATAATAAAAATATTATTTTTAATTAATTTTTAATTCATCATCTCCCTCTCTCTTCTCCTTCTTCCTTCTCTTCCCCATCTCCTTCCTTCTTCCCCCATCTTCTTCTTCAACTTCGGTGGGCGGCCGCCGTCAGCTGCCGCCATAATTTTTTTTTTACTTCTTTTCTTCTTCTTCCCTTATTCGCCTTTCTTTTCGTTTTTCTTTTTTTTTTAAACAGGGGAGAGGAAACCGATCAAGATTCTCCATCTCCACTATTCCCTCTTTTCACTCAGCCACTTCTCTTCTTCTCCTCTCATTTCCTCTCTTTCAGCCATTCGCAGACCACGATGATGAAGCCGATTAAGATTCTCCAGTCTCGATTTCAGCACTACCTCAAGATCAAAACCGCTCATTCGAATCCAGATTACGCCTCTGTCGTCGCCTTCCTCAAATCTCAAGCAGCGGCAAATCGGTCTACATGCGCAGATCCTCGAGTTCGTTCCAGGCATGCCTTTTCTCCTCGTGACCTGGTATGTATCAAACCCATCTTTGCGCTCGATTTTACTCAACTCTCACATGGACTCTGTCCCCACCGAGCCCTCCAAGTGGCTCCATCCTCCATTCTCCGCCGTTCAGACTGCCGATGGCAAGATCTTCGCCCGTGGTTCTCAAGATGACATGTGTGGCGCTGTCCATTACCTTGAAGCATTAGGAACCTTAGAAGTCGAAATTTCGTCTTTATCCGTACGATTCACATCTCGTATGTGCCAGATGAGGAGATTGGGGGTTTCGATGGAGCTGCGAAGTTCGTCTTGTCGAAGGAGTTTAAGAAGTTGAATGTCGGGTTCATGATGGATGAAGGACAGGAATCGTCGGGAGATGAGTTAGGGTTTTTTACGCCGACTGATCGCCATGGGGGTTGATAATTGGGGAGGAGGAGAAATCTGGCGCCGATTCGGGCCAAATCTCCCACTGTTTAAAAAAAAGAAAAAAAGAAAAAAAAGGAGAAGGGAAGAAGAAGAAAAGAAGGGAAAAAAATTCCAACGGTGGTTCGCCAGCAGCCGACGACGGCCTGCCACCGGAGTTGAAGAAGAAGATGGGGAAGAAGGAGGAAGGAGATGGGGAAGAGAAGGAAGAAGGGGAAGAGAGAGGGAGAGAATGAATTAAAAATTAATTAAAAAATAATATTTTTATATTTAGTATATTTTTATTTTAAAAAAATAGAAAATTATTTATTTTAATTAAAATAATAGTGCCACGTCAGCAGCCTTGTTAGATTTAACGACAAAATGGATGTCAGGGACCAAATTGCTCCTTATCTCAAACCTCAGGGGCTAAATTGTTGAGTTTGAAAACTCAGGGACCAAAGTGTAACTTAACCCAAACTTCAGGGACCAAAAATGTATTTTTCCCTTGAATTTTAAGCTTTATCGAAAAGTCAAAAAGGTATTGTTTGTTTTTTTTTATTTGTATGTAATTTGTCATGTATTATTCAAAAAATTGATATTGTGTTTTTTTAAAATTGTTTCTAGAGTTAATACTGGAAGACGTAATTCATTGTCACTCATCGTAAAAAATCATACCATCATTTGACACAAAAAGTAAGATTCATATTTTTATGAGAGTTAACAACTAAAATTTATGATTACAATTTTAATATTCAAGATCAAGTTCGTAAAACATATTTACAAAAAAAAAGGTCCTTATTAGCCTCGAAATCATATTTCTTTTTACAACATGTGAGAGTGGGGGGATTCAAACCACAACCCTCTCGATCATTAGTATAAGTTTTATGCCAGTTGAGCTATGCTCATGTTGGCTCGAAATCATAATTTTAAAACTTTCATTATAATTTTTTTACTACATTTGTATGTATATTGTGTCCCCTATATGAAATTCTTGGACCCGCCACTGTTTTGAAGGGGCCGAATCCTAGCAGAAGCGATGTTAATCGTTCGTAGTTCGATTTAGTTTCCATTTTCCAAGATACTAGTACATTGGGGAAAAATTATAGAGAACAATTTCTAAATAATTAATCTAAGTTAAGCATGCTTTTTACTCTACTGTAAAAGGTTCACGAAACTTACTTTCGTTGTAGACTCAGAAAGATCAGCCAGAACTCCTTTTATGCTCAAGATCACGATCGCAGTAAACCAATTGAGACCGAACAATACAACAGGACACCACCAAAGTTTTTCACTACTATTCTCTAAGACCTAGCACTGGATTGTGGAATCCTTACTTGAATTGGGAAAGATTCACTAAGAATGGTAGTGAATTCTTGAGAGTGTGAATGAAATTTTCTTGGGATTATTTCTGTGTAATGTCAGTAAGTCCCTTTTGAAGGGAATAAAAGTCCCCACGCAGCGGAAGTGCATCGATTGGACCTTACGCCGTATATTAATTAACATTAAAATACCGTTACGATAACTCAAACAAAACTTTAAACAACCTTTAAAGCCGCTGTAAAATTGGTTTAAACATGCTAAAATAAATCTAAATTTATTTTAAAAAACTTTTCTAAAGAAAAGAGAAAGAACCGTTACAAACCTCTGTTGTAGACTTGATCGTTCTTCGCCAACGACGCTCCACGAACGAAAACGCAGCAACCGCTTTAAGGTTTTCTTCGCTGGAAATTCTTCTTTGATTGACACAATCACCACAGAGGTTACACCGGTATGTCTCTGAGTCTAGGAGGCAAAAGACTTGTGGGAGTCTTTCTCTAAGAGGGAGGCTAGAGAGAATTCTAGGTCTTGTCTTTCAAGAGTGTCAAGTGTCATGACCAATTAGGTCTAGTGTTCTATTTATAGAAGAGAGGCCATGAATAAAATATTCAATTAAATCAACTTTTCCATAATTGATTCAATCTTATTCCTTAATTAATCAATCATGATCAATCAATTCCATAATTGATTAATCTTTTCCGCAAATGACTAATTACTTCCATAAGTGATTAGATCATTTCCATAAATGATTAATCACTTCCTTAAGTGATTAGTTATTTCCATAATTGATTAATTCCCGGTTAATGAATTCTTTAATTAATTAACCACCAATTAAATATCACATATTTAATTCCCGGCCTAGAATTAATTAATTTGCCCAAACACATTTTAGGCCTTAAATTAATTAATTCATTATTTTGAACTCTTTCAAACTTCCATAAATTTATATTTGAACTTTTCAAATATTAATTTCTCTCATAATAATATATCAATATATATTATATTTGTTTCCCTTAATAAATTGAACATTTTCAATTTACTTTTATTACTTAGTTGCCTCAAATTATTTTACGAGCTACCAGTGGGACCTAATGGACCTGCAGATCAGAAGCTCCAACGATGTGAGATTAATTGGTCAAACTCATTAACCACATTAATCAATATTCGTTAACTGTGTGTACATTCCACTATAGACTCACAGTTGCACTCTTCTCACTGCTGACATATTTTCTGTGTCCACGGATCTAGACCAATATCGACTAGTTAGTCCTTCACGAGTGTCCGTAACACCAGCTGGGTCAAATTACCGTTTTACCCCTGGGTTACCTCTATTTCCTTAAGTACCAATTCTCCTCTAATGAACAACCTGTTTGTGGTCCAACCATCAAACAGAAAACCCTCTCGTGCCATTGAGAGGGTAGGGCCCTTTGTTCAAGACTCGGAGTAACCACTTAAGGGAACACTCATCTGCTTCCCTAAAGTCGGGAAGGAGTGAATTCCATCTTGTACGATTATGTTCCCAGCTCCCCATTCGGTCTTGTCCCCAAAGTGGTAGGCTTATTGAGTCGGCGTATTGGCCACTCTCACCCATACAAATCAAAGGACAATCTCTCATGAGCAGGAGTCCATAATCAACTCAGGATTAAGACTAAGTTGTCTAGGTCGTCCTAGTGAAATAGAAAACCAACTAGTTAACGATGTTATAACCAGTGGTTACTATTTTCGCGGTCCGGTCTTATGCAAACTCATTGCATAGGATACCCCCACTCGCATGTCTCCTACACGAACGCGTTGGATCGCAGCGTTTGTATCAAATACAAAGTGGGCCGTATCCATAGTGTCACCAGGATAAGGCACCCAGTCTTATCCCTATACTATAGACCCTTTAAGCTGTTTCTTGAACAATGGTCCCATATGTCACTACATATAGTTCAAGACTCATATTACAGCCTTGGATGTCTAGTTTATTGGATTAGGGTTATTATTAGGCAAAGACAAATATAAAATAACTAATAACAATTAATGGAAAAATATATCAATATTATTTCATTAATATCCGGTCAACGGTTACATTCACTATCTACGAGTTTTAGGGCATAAAACCCAACACCTTTATCTCTGAGAAAACTTTTTTCTCTTGGTATATGTGTGAATGAGAGATAACACGGTGGGAAGTTGTAACTCCCCACTCAGATATGTGTAACTCCAGCAACTTCTAGGAGTTATATGGATTTAATTTAAATAATATAAATATTAAATTAAATTAATTTTAATCAATAACATTAATTAATTAAAATAATTAAATTTAATTTAATTAATATAATCATTTAAACCATATTTAAATGAACATCTCTCACATAACCTAGAGTATTAATTCAATTATTTCAATAAAATTATATTTAATTTAATTTAATTTAATTAATTAATTGTAAAATTAAAAGTCTTATATTTAATTAATGCTACATCTGAATCATATTCAAATGTGTATTTCTCTCATAACCTATAGTTTTAATGTGCATCCAATGCGCATTAAATTTAACCTATAGTTTTAATATGAACCCAATTCACATTAAATTAATATTTGAACTCTTTACAATATTTAATTCTCTCATAACTTAGGGAGTGTTTGGGCCCCTTTGTTTGGAAGTGGGGGTTTTGGAAAACACCCAATTTTTCAAAGTTGGTGTTTGGGCTCCCATTTTTAGAAACCCATATTTCCCAAACCCTCACTTCGCAAATCACTCTCCCTTTCTCTCTCCATTTTCCAAGATTACTCATTTTTCTTTTTTTTCTTTTTTTTTTCTTTTTTTTTGAAAAACCCTATTTCCTAAACCCCCACTAACCCTTATTATTTTTATTATTTTATTTAATTATTAATCATTAAGTTTATTATTATTTTAATTTAAAAAAATATTATTTTATTATTTTTAACTGCCACGTCAACATCGTTCCTTCTCACATTTGACACACTAACTATTCTTTAATATGATATTATTTCCATGATTTAATATTTGTTTGTTTTCTTTGTTATTACTTCCTTAGTTGAATAATAAAGTTTTGTTGTTTAAAAATATTTTCCAACCATTTTAGTTAATTTCAAATGATTGAAGTCATAAGGTAGGATATTCAACCTTCAAAATCAATTTTCCAATGTGTTTTCAAATAAGAGGCAATTAAATAAAAACGAATTCGATTTCCCAACAATGAGGTAATAAGAAAAATAAAAAGTAAAGTCACGTATTATATTCAATTGTGCCAAAAGTTTAGTTTTATTTTTTATTTAAAAAAAACACAATAGACCAAACGTTGAGTCAATTACAACATAATCAATTTTCAAGTTAAATAAAGAAAACTAAAAAAAAAATGTTTTCTATAGTTGAGTTAATATAAAATTCAAATGCGTGTATTTAATTTTTAAACATTGGGCTTAATTTGAAAGAAAAAAAAACTATTGAACTTAGAGTTAATTTTTCTCAAAAAAAAAAAAAAAAAAAAAGAATTTAATCAATTTTAAGTTAAGATAATTATGTGTCAACTGACAAACTTAACAATGATCAATTTGCAAATTAATATATGTAAAACTTATTATTTTTTTTGTAATGTAATAAAGTTTTTGACCATGCAGTGGCAAACCTTCAAAATTAATTTTCCAATCACTTTGGTTTATTTTTTGACCTTGAGTTTTGACAATATCTCTGTTCAGAACAAATACAGAAAATGTAACAAATGTGGAAAAAAATTGAAGAATGGAAAATGATTTTTTTTTTTTAACTTTGGATTTTTGATCAAAATTGTGACTTAAAATCTCAAATTTACAATTAATGGAAAGAACATTTTAATTTATTAATTTTAGAAAAATTGTATAACATTGAAAAAAAAACTAGGAAATGTAACAAGTGTGGGAAAAAATTGAATAGTAGAAAATGATTTTTCTTCTTCTTTAGAATTTGGATTTTTTTTTTTTTTAATCAAAATTTCGAGTTAAAATTCCAAATCTAGAGTTAGTGGAAAGATAATTTTAAATTATTAATTTTAGAACAATTGTATACCATTGATAATTTTTTTTTTTTTAAAAAAAAATCAGAAACTCAAATTTCAGAAATCATCACCCCAAACACAGACTTCCAAAATCATATTTCAGAAATCAGCACTCCAAACACAGACTTCCAAAACCCCTAGATTTCCCAAATCAACCTATTTCCAAAACCTCTATTTCCAAAACCTTCCCTCAAACACCCTAATTTTGAATCATATCCAAAATTAAATTTATATTATAGAGTTTAATTCAAATATAAACTTTATATTATAATGCATCACCATACATTATATCAATTCCCTTAGTGAATTTGAACATTTCAAATTTCATTTAAGAATAATGTACTAGATTACTCTTTACGAGCTAGCAGTGGGACCTAATGGACTTACAGATCAAAACCTCCAATGATACAAGATTAATTGACTAAATTCATTAACCACATTAATCAACATTTGTTAACTGTGGGTCACTCCACTATAGACCCACAACTGCACACTTCTCACTGTAGATTATTTTCATGTCCACAGATATCGACCATGTTGAGTTTTATGCCCTAAAACTCGTAGATAATAAATGTAATAAGTATTATACTTAATCAATAAAGTGTTATCGAGGTTATCCAATAAAGTGTTACTGTTGTTTTAAGTTTAGAATTGCACACTTGACCCAAATCCAATAAACTAAGATCCAAGCTTTTTTAATGTAGCTTGAACAAGTATGTGGAGACATACATGGGATCGATGTTCAAGTAACAACCTAAAAGGTCTATAGTATAGGGATAAAGCTGGGTACCTTATCCTGGTGACACTATGGATACAACCCAATTTGTATAGGATACAGACGCATTGATCCATAGCGTCCATGTAGTAGACATGCAAGTGGGGGTATCCTTTGCAATGAGTTTGCATAAGACCAGACCGTGAAATAATAACCTTTTAGATGTAACACCGTTAACTAATTAGGTTTCTATTTCAATAGGATGACCTAAGTAACTCAGTCTACTCCTGAGTGTATTATGAATCCCTTTCTATGAGGGATTGTCCTTTGATTTGTATGGGACAGAGTGGCCAAATTTGTCGGCTCAATAAGTCTACCATTTTGGGGACAAGACCGAGTGGGGGGTTGGAAACATAATAACACAAGAGGGAATTCACTCCTCCCCGCCTTTAGGTGAAGTAGATGAGTGTTCCCTTAAGTGGTGACTTCGGGTCTTGAACAAAGGGATCCTGTAACGTCCCGACTTTTTAAAACCTAAATACTGACTAGGGACGTTACTACATGCATGAATGATTCAAAGGACTATGAAGTTAAATTTTTCCTTGAAGCCTAGAATGCATATAATAGACAAATAATTTTAGAGAATAATTTATTTTGGATCCCAAGAAAACTTTGCAAAACATAAAAACATTTGGAAAGCTCAAGTGGAACAAATGGATTAAATCTTTGAATAATTACATGGAAAACTAAAAAACAGAAACTATTATGTGGAAGTAAAAATTGTGCTGACATCGTCCACCATGGCGCCACCAGCAAGTACCCTTGACCGCCTATCACATCTTTACTCTTGCCTAAAAAAAATTGAAATAAACAAAGAATGAGTATTAAAAATACCCAGTAAGTAACCTCTCTATCAGGGTTGGTTGTGCAAGCACAAACATTTATGAGGGGACCTAAACTTTGTTTTATAACAACTTTACTTCTTGGCCATAACGCCAAACGTGACCCTATCGCCACGAACTATATTGTGACCATATCACCACTAAAACTTTATCGTGACCATATCGTCACTTGTCGCCATGGACATATCGCCACGTTTTAATAAAACACTAAAATCATTCACTTGACCATATCGCCAAGTTTTCAAGAAAATTATTAAAAATCATGTCTTGACCATATCACCAAGTTTTTTTTTTTTCAGTGTTAAAATTTTCGAGAACGTTCGTTACCATGAGTCACACATATGCAATCCGAGGTCCCCTAACTAGCTTTATGATAATATCACACATGGAAATTCACATTTCATTCATATAACTTTTCACAACAAATATCAAATTTCTAATTTACATGCTCAACATTCCAGGTCCAAAGCATGTAAATCATCGTAAATTTCATATAGTCAATTTAATTACAAGCACCACAATCAAAGTAGATCAACACCCAACATTTTTACAATTATCTTGGCAACTAACGATTTACATTCCAGAAACAATTTCCAACATGCTGATAGGGGAGTCACTTACCTAGTACTGCTCAAGAATTTACTCAAAATTTTGTACTCCAATAATTCTCTAAATCCTTAGCCAATAATGCCTACAACTACACACAAAAGAGTTTCCAAGATTAGAAATTTTGGTCCAATAATTTAATATAAAACTCAACCATGCTTAAAGGGGTCTTTACTCTTGAATACTCACTCAGGAAGGCCTAGAAAGTTGCTGGACAACACATAAAATTGATGAATTTTTGCAATCCCAAGGCAAGGAAAGAGTGGGTAATGCTGAAACCGATCCAATTAATAATGGGTCAATAATGAATATCAAAATATTCGCTAATTGGGACCTTAATGTATTAAGAAACTCACCTAATTCGATAGCTCCTTCACTGGACAACACCTTTAAATAACTCAACCGCACGAATGAAATGACGGGAAGGACCAACAAATCTAAAATTGATTTTTTGGAACACCATGAGTTAAGTTTTAATTGCCAAAGAAAAATTACTCAAATAGAAGAGAACTCACCGGAACTCACCTAATCCGAACTTAAAGCATAAAGATGCTGCTACTGGCAGCACGCGAGTGACGAACGGAGATAGATCACGACACAATGGTTGTTGTGTTTAACCGAGAGAGAGGGTCGTTTAGAGAGAGAAAAGAAGAGAAAATTAAAGAGAGAGAAAGATACACATAGTTTACCGAGATTAAAAAAGCGCGACAGTAGCAGCACATGACGGCGAATTAGCGGCGTTGGGGTGTAGCGGCGACTGAGCTCCGATCTTGTGGCGACGACGGTCCTACTCGTGGTCAGAGAAGGGAGATTGAAGATGGGAAGGCGTTGGCGATGTGACGACTGATGACATGCAAAAATGTCATCATTTTCCTATTAATTTTAGCTAGTTTTGTGCATGAATTGTGAGCTTTAATGTATTTTTAAGTTGATTTTGTAGAAAACCGAGTTCGAGGTCCAAAACCAAGAATTTTACCAATTTTGGGTATGAAAAGAAGACTTTGGGCCATAATTGAAGAAAAGAAAAGAGAACATTTGAAGTGGAGACCCAAAAGCCCAAAAGAAATGAAGAAGAAGGCCAAAATCCGTGTGTATTGTTTCTAGAAGACCAAGCGTCGCGACGCTTGGCCAGTTATGAGAAAAAATCTAGAATCGCGACAGCGTCGCAACGCTGTCCGTGTAACGTCGTGATGCTGTGCCAACTTGAGCAGCAAGAAAACTTGACGTCACAGCGTTGTGGTGCTGTGCGTCTTGGGCAACAAGAAAGGTCCGGATTCTCCCCTATAAATAGGCCTCCTCCCAATGGTTCAAATCATCCCATTTTGGGGAGCTCTCCCCTAGCTCAATAGAGAGAAAAAGTGAGAAGAATTGTGAGAAAAAAGGCGGAATTGATCGGGATTTCAAGGCTCGGGAATCGAGATGATCGTGATAGGAGCTTCAGATCAACTTATCGGTTATTTCCTCCTTACTTCTTTGTAATTCCTTATTATAGTTGAGTCAGGCCTATGGATCAAGATCATTTTGGCAAAATTATTTCCATTTGTGAGTAGATCTTGAGACCTAGGGTCGTTATTCTAGTTAATTAGTTATTGTAGCGCAATTACTTGGTTTATGTAATGAATTTCTTCATATTTCATCTATGCAATTCATGCTTAATGCCTTTAATCCCTTGATCACAGATTGATTGATATGTTGGTCTAAATTGATACTCGACAGAGAGAAATTAGATTAGATCCTAATTGCATGACTAACGATTGCTTGGAGCACGAGAGTGAAAGAGAATTGTTAGAAATTGATAATGAAGTTGCTTAATGGCATACTATGATTAACTAAGGAGATGGACACATAAATTAGTTATGTTAGTATGAGATGTGGAGGAGCTTGAAAGAGAAATCCGCTTATAATCACTTCTAGATTTATGAAATTGAAGATTATTAGTTACATGCATCCATGTATTTGAGCTACATATCCAAAAAGCTAGTTAACACCCTAGGTCAAGTCCCCTTAATAGGATATTTCCAAATTTTTTTTGTTGCATGTTTCTTTGTTTTTTAGTTTCTTTAATTTTTGCTTTATCATTCGAGTTGGAATTCTAAATAAAATTGAACATGATGGTTCTTGGTAATTAATGGATATAATTCAAATTCCCTGAGGATTCGATACTCGGAATACTTTCCATTTTAATATTACTTGGGCAACCGTACCCTTGTGGAAAATTGCGCAACAACGACAAACGAGAGAAAATGAGTGAGGGATGGGAAGCGTGAAGGCTGAGACCGCGAGGAGATAGAGCGTAAGGGACGAGGGGAGACGAAAAGATGGGGTCTTCAATTTTTTTTTTTTTTTGTAACTGGTCTGCAAATTTTGAGGGGGAGTGGGAGAGAGAGAAAGTAACGTGAGGGAGATGAGAGAGGGAGGTATCAAGGGAGAGAGAAAAAGAAATCCATTTTTTTTAAACAAGTTGCTGAACTTTTGGGGGAAGAAGTCCCCCCCCCCCCTTTTTTTCCTTCTTGATCGGGTAAAAGAAAACAAACCCTTCCCTTCATTTTTTTTAGGTTGTTACAGATCCTACCCTCTCACTCACTTGAGAGGGACTTCTGTTTACTGGTTGGACCATAAACAGGTTGCTTATTAGAGGACCACTGGTACTTAAGGAGATAGCGGTAACTCAGGGGTAAAACGGTAATTTGACCCAGTTGTAGTTACGAACACTTGTGAAGGATTGACTTACTATTACTGGTCAATATCCGTGCACACAGAAACATTCTACAATGAGAAGAGAACAACTGTGGGTCTTTAGTGAAGTGAGCCATAGTTAACGAATGTTGATTAATTTCATTAAAGAGTTTAGTCACTTAATCTCATATCGTTGGAGCTTCTGATATGTAGTTTCATTAGGTCCCTCCACTAGCTTTTAAGGGGTCGTTTGGGGTGTGGGAATGGAATGGAATGTAATACCCATGTTTGGTGGGTCGGATTTGGGTGAGGTTAGAATGAAATTGTGGGCATGTGGATTCCAACCCATTTCCCACATTTTGGTGGATCCTACTATATCTCTCTCTTTATTTTTCTTCATAATTTTGATGGGACCCACCATTTCTTTTTCTATTTTCCCACATTTTGGTGGGTCCCACTATTTCTCTCTCCATTTTTCTTCATAATTTTAATGGGACCCACCATTTCTTTTTCTATTTTCCATATAATTTTGGTGGGTCCTACTATTTCTCTCTCCATTAATTTCAACTCAAATCCAACGCAGCAAACACAAGCATCATGATTCCCAAGAATCCAAATGCCAGCAAAATATTCCCATGGGAATCACATTCCATTTCATTCCATTCCATTCCAATCCAATGCCAGCGCACCAAACGACCCCTAAACGGTAATTATGAACATTTAGTCTTGAAAAGAATTTGAATAGTTCACATTCATAATAAGAATTAAGTTAATTGTATGAGATATAATTAATATAATGTATGTGATACGTTATAATATAAAGTTTGATTTGAGATTAAACTTTATTAATTGAGAGAATAATATATTTAAAGGAGTTCAAATATACAGATAATTAAATATATGATATTTAATTAGTAAATAAATAAATAAATTAGGCAATTTGGTTAATTTAATTAAATATGATTTAATTAAATTAAAGTATATGAGGGAGATATATATTAGAATATGATTCAAACATATAATTAATTAAATATATTATATTTAATTAATCTTGAATGAATTAATTATTCAATTTAATTTAGTTAAATATGATCTAATTAAATTAATATCTATAGATTAATTTTAATGTGAATTGAATTCATATTAAAACTATAGGTTATAAGAGAGGTGTATTTTTTTTAATAAGATTCAAATGTTTGGTTAGTTAAATATGTGATATTTAATTAATCATTGAATTAATTAATTTTTTAGTTTAATTAAATTTAATTAAAACTATAGCTTATGTGAGGAAAGTACATTTAAATATGATTTAAATGCACAAATGATTAATTAATTATTTAATATTTATTTAATTAAATTAGTTATGAAATTTAATTAATTGATTTTAAATTAATAACCATCTTGGAAAAGTTTTCTGGAGTTCATTCATTCAAGGTCATCTCCCTCACTGAAGCTCTCTGCAAACTCTCTGTCACAAATTCTCTCCACCAAAATACAAAAATCACAGGCAATTCTTCCCTGTTGATTCCTAAAATTTAAGAACAGAGGATCCCACAATCTTAGTTCCTAATCTCAGAGGATAGTGGGGAAGCCTTTTTGGTGGTGTTCAACTTATTGTATTGCTGTCATTTGTTCGGGTTGAAGGGAGAGTTTGCGATCACTCCTGTACGAGGGAGTGCATAAAAGAAGGTCTTCTACAAGTAAGTGTTACTTGATTCTTAGATTAGATATATGCATGTTTAGCCTGAAATAAAATTGTAGAATCGTTCTGTAATTTTAAATGTTCTATACTGTGTATGTTTTGGTTTCCAAAATTGAATGAAACACAAGCAATTAAACATGCTTCTGTTGTGGGATTCAATCCCTTTAGACCAATAATATCAAGTCAATCCTTCAAGAGTGTTTGTAACACCAGTTGGGTCAAATTATCGTTTTACCCCTAGGTTACCTTTGTGTCCTTAAGTACCAATGCTCCTCTAATGAACAACCTGTTTAAGGTCCAACCATTAAACAAAAGTCCCCCTCGAGCCAATAAGAGGGTAGGGTCCTTTGTTCAAGTCCTAGAGACACCACTTAAGGGACACACTCATCTACTTACCCTAAAGTTGGGAATGAATGAATTTCATCTTATGTTGTTATGTTCCCTACTCCCCACTCGGTCTTGTCCCCAAAATGGTAGGCTTTTTGAGTCGACAACCTGGCCACTCTCACCCATAGAAATCAAATGACAATCCCTCGTGGATAGGAGTCCATAACACACTCAGGATTGAGACTAAGTTGCTTAGGTCATCCATGTCATCCTATTGAAATAGAAACCTAATTAGTCAACGGAGTTACATCTAATGGTTACTATTTCGTGGTACGGTCTTATGCAAATTCATTGCATATGATACCCCACTCGCATGTAACCTACACTAACACGTTGGATCATTGCGTTTGTATCAAATACAAAGCGGGTCGTATCTATAGTGTCACTAGGATAAGGTACTGAACCTTATCCCTATACTATAGACTTTTTCAGTTGTTTCTTGAACATTGATCCTCGTATGTTTCCACAAACTTCAGGCTACATAATATAGCCTAGGATGTTAGTTTATTGGATTTAGGGTTATTTAATGTAAATCTAATACAACACATTCAACAACACTTTATTGAATAACCTCAATGACATATTATTATTGACAATATCAAAATGTTTACATTTACTATTTATGAGTTTTAAGACATAAAACACAACAAATTTTAATCCTCCTATAATTATAGAATCATCGTTTCATCTTCGACTCATCGAAGCTCGTGAAGATGGAAAGGTCACGTGTCTTTTGTGTAGATTTTATTTGACCTTGTGTGATCCCAAGCTTGGCACGATGGAGCCATTGTATGGAAGAAATGAAGTAAAGGGATTTTTATGGAATTTACAAATTGAATATTTTTGTTTTAATTCTCTTAACATCATTCTGCCAGGGGAGGGTTGGTTTGCAAACCACTTATTATTATTATTTTTTGTTTATTTATGCATAAGATGTAGGAGGTTTTTTTTTAGTTCAAGTTGTATTTTTAAAATTAATTAAGATTGTTTTTGTACCTCCTTATTTTTGTGATAATGCATGTCTGAAATCGATTTTGGCTGAATTATGGAATTATTGTTGGATTTTGTGCCCTACAACTCGTAGATAGTAAATGTAACACTTGACTGTTCATTAATAAAGAGTTATTTATTTCAATAAAGCGTTATTGATTATATGTTTGTTAATCTTGCCTAAATAACCACAATCCAATAAACTAAGATTCCCGACTATATTATGAATACTTGAACTTCATGTAGTGACATAAAAGTGGATCAAGTTCAAGTAAATAGCCTAAAACGGTCTATAGTACAAGGATAGGGTTAGATACCTTATCTTGGGGACACTATGGTCGCGACTCACTTTGTATTTAGTACAAACGATGTGATTCTGAATCATTTATGTAGTGACATGTAAGTGAGGGCACCTTATGCAATGAGTTTTCATAAGACCAAACCGCGAGATAAGTCACTTTCACTTTATAATGTCGTTTACTGATGAAACTGACTATTTCATGGGATGACCTAGGTAACTCGATCTTAATCTTGAGCTAACTATGAAATCCTATTTATTTGGGATTATCTTTTGATTTGTATGGGTGAGAGTGGCCTGAGTTCGTCGACTTAATAAACCTACCATTTTGGGGATAAGATTGGGTAGATAGCTGGAGACATAGTCCTACAAGAAGAAGCTCACTACTACCCGGAATAGGGATAGTAGAAAGGTTGTTCCTTTAAGTGCTGACTCTGGTGTTGGCTTTTTAGCGCTTAATCTCAAATTAATTAATTAATTAATGTTTTGATGATAACAAACCTAATTTTATTTACTAACATTTTTCTCGTTTTGAAGTTTCCACAACGTAGAGCTGGAACAATGATTCCAACGACTCTTAAATCACCCAAATCGGAGCTCAAATGAAAAAAGCTACGATCGAAAAAAGTTGACAGGAAATTATCCGAGAAGACGATGTGGAAGAAATATGTGGTGACACGTGGCATTAAAAATGAATGGAGTTAAAAATTAAAATAAAATGAAAAAGATATTAAAAGAAAGGTCTTCTCTTGAAGAGACGACCTAATGACGTGGCACGCCGTTGCCCAAAAAATTAAAAACAAATCTTAGCAGGTCGTCGTTGGCATAGAAATTTTCAAACCAATTAGAAATTGTCACGTCATTATTTTTAATGACATTTTTATTTAATTTTGGGGTGTGTTGCAAATTAACACATATTTCAAAATTAATTATGGCAAAATAAGAAAGGTCATGTGTCCTCTTTGTGGTCGTCTAATTGAGCTAATGGTCATGATCGAATCTAATGATGATTAAACTTAAGATCGAATGATCATTTAGCCTAAAGTTTATGAAATTAAATTAAAGTATGTTAAGTTCATAAAGTTAGGTTAAATTGGGTTCAATTTAAACCCAAGATTGTTAGGGTAATTGGGCGTGAAGCCCAAAATTAATCCAAGCCCATGGATGGGCCCAAGCCCAATTTAAGCCCAAGCCCATGAAGGCCTTTGGAAAACTTTATAAATAGGAGGTCTTGGCTCATTTGAGGGGACAATAGCAGAAAGAAAGGAAGAAGAGAAAAACTGAAGCTCTTAGAAGGCTCTAAAGATTGAAGTTCTGATCCTCCTACAAGACTTGAAGATTGAAGCTCCAATCCTCCTGCAAGAACTCTGAAGATTGAAGTCCAGATCTTGTTGCAAGACTCTGAAGCTTGAAGCTTCTGCAAGATTCAGAAGATTGAAGCTTCCTGCAAGACTCTAAAGATAGAAGCCTCTCTAAGATTCAGAAGATTGAAGCTTCCTACAAGACTCTGAAGATTGAAGCCTCTGCAAGATTCAGAAGATCGTAGCTCTCTGCAAGACTTTAAAGATTGAAGCTTTTGTAAGATTAAAAATATTGAAACTCTCTACAAGATCCTGAAGATTGAAGCTCCAATCCTCCTATAAGACTTTGAAGATCGAAACCTAGATTTTCCTGCAATCTTGAAGATTGAAGTGAAGTCATTTAAAGATTAGAAGAATGAAGACCTGAAGCCTGAAGTCTACTTCAATCACCTAGGAGAATCCTTCAAAGACGAACGAACCTTCAAGACTCTGAAGATTAAAGCTGCTTGAAGACTTTGTAGATCAAAGCTACCTTAGAAAGCATCAAAGGGTTGTAACTAGAGATTGTATTCCACTATACTTACACAAGAAATCAATACATACAAGAAGTCGTTTCACGAACCAAATTTCTCTCCAAAAATCTCGTGTGAACAGTTTGGCACGCCCGGTGGGACATCTCTACCTTTCGTCTCTTTCTCTCATCCAAGATTTACGAAAAAAAGTTCTAAAGAAGCGATGGCTTCCAAGAAAGCTACTTCCAAGACTTCAAGCGACTCGTACGGGGGACCAATTACTCGCGTACGCTCCAAGGAAATTCAAAAATCAGAAGAAGAACAAGCCTTTGTCATTTCAAATATGATATGGACTCAAATGGCAGAGCCAAACCAAGGTGGGATGGTCTTGGAGAAAAATCCTTTATTTGACTATTTTAGGATCATTTACAAAAGTGTGAGAGAGCTAGGAGAGCGTGGAAAGGTTTCAAACTTCAGAAGAAAGCTCGGAATTTTCTGATGCACTTTGATTACAATATCGAAGTCTTTTATAGACTTTGGATTTGAAATTACAATTGAATATAAAAATTAAAGGATAAGAATCAATCTGACAGGACAAGACCCCTGACTGGATTGATATGACAAAAGATACAATAGTTAACAATAATACTTACAAAAGACAAAAGGTACAAAAGGCAAAAGTAAAAGATTTTTTAAAGATAAGAAGAGAACTGGCAGGACAAGACCCCTAATTGACTTTGATCTTATCATTACAACCCTAATTATATTTGCACGCTCCTCCACCATCTTTTGTCGTATCCCTTTATTAAAGTGACTTTAATAAAGATTATAATGGTTGTCCTTGTCTGATAAGTTTAGAATATTATGTCAAATCACTTTATCAGGCGTGAAGGCAAGGTATGCTGACCAACGAATTTACTACACATCTCGTGTTTTATCACCAAGACCACACACCGCAACAATCCTTTGCATCATTTCTTTACAGTGTGTTTTCTCAACGTTCTTTGGCTAAAAGATATGGACATTACTTTTTCGTGGTGGAGTTTATAATTTACAACTGATTTTAATGTACACACATACTTTTTTTTCATTTGATTCACTTGGGTTGTGAATTGAGAAATGGATCATTAAGGTCATATTCATCGTCTTCGTCGACATCAGAGTCTTGAGGAGAAGATGAAGTTGCTATTGAAGTTGCTTGATTGAGTATCTTCTGAAAGTCTGCTTCTGTCGTTGTCTGAGCTAAAGCAGCTAAAAGTTTTGACTTGGAGTTGAGAAATTCAACATTTTTCTTCTTTGAGAGGTCTTGAAGGTAGCCATTGTCAGCGAACCATTGTTAACTTCTTTGATTCTTGCGTGGGAAATCTTATATTTGTCCCACCATTTAATTTGTAAGATTCTGACTATTTGTTTGTAGTAGGTACAAGTATTTGTTTGGAAATTCCAACAGAATATCCAAGGTATTTGAAAATATATAAAAAAACGCATTGAATGTGGAAATGCATTTTTGTAGATTGTTTGTGAGAAGTGATGAAATGATTCTTGAATTGGTACTGGAAAAATCTCTTTAGAGGAGCCGAAGGTTTTCCACCATTTGATAAACCAGAAAGGAAAATTGACTTTATAAGCATTCTGGCAGAATTGAATAAACCACGAATGCTCATAATTCTTGAACCACACTACATTATACCAAGCTTCGATGTAGTCTTGGTATGAGAATGTTTGTGGATTGAATGGCTTGAAAAGTTCTTTCCGTAAGGATATTTTGATTCCAATGGGTAGGATTGATGACTTTGAAAATTTTTACCTTTGAATAAGCTATTTTGGAAGGGTCATTTCTATTTGGGATATGAGTTATCTCGACAGATTTGGAGTCTACGAGAATAAAATCATAATATTTTCTCGTTTTGATTAATGATTCAGGGATGAAGTAAAAATATTTTTTTGAATAATTTCGACAATCGAACTTCTGTGAAATTCGGGTTCGACTATTGGTTCTAGAATTTGAAGGATTTCTTCGAAATAAGTTTTTATTTCGGGTTTTGGAATGAATCTTTTTGGTGGATTGACGGAATCGACAAAGGTTGTAGGGATTGAAGATCCCTGTTGAGATGAAGAGGGTGTAGGAGGTGAGACTAAAGGCCTCATTTGAGTAGTGGTAGTAGGTCGTATGAGAGAGGATGATGGTCTCGGTGGTGGAGTTAACGACTCCATTGAATCTCTTATTTGAATCGATGCGCTACTAGTTCTTGGGTGATTCACCGAAGTGAAACCCAAATCCATCGTATATTGATCGGCACTCATAGGAGTAGGGGATTTTGATGAAGAAGTTGGGCTTTTGCCCTTTGAAGAAGAGGAGGCTTTGCCTCACTGATCACTCATTTTTTAGAAGAGAAAGAGAAGAAGTTTTTCTTGTAAGGAACTCCCTTGAGAGATAATCAGCAAGGGGGTTTTGAACACCTATTATAGGCAAAATTTGAAAATTAAAGCATGACAAGATAGCTTGCCATCTTGCAAAGATTTGTTTAGAAACAAGATTCTTTACGTCTTTTTCTAAAACAAATTTAGAGGCTCTTGAATTTGTTTTAATTGTTAAACTTTTATTGATTAAGTCTCCCTGAAACTTTTGAACACATAAAACTATGGCTAAAATCTCTTTTTTGACCGTTGAATAGTTTTTCTGGGTATTGTTCCAAACTCTAGAATGAAATCGAATAATTGATTCGTTGTTATCAACACACTGTTATAGGATTCCTCTATATCCTATATCAGTTGCGTTAGATTCCACTATAAGATCAGCTTTTGGATTTATCAGACTTAAATAGGGAATTGACTTGACTAAAGTTTTAATTGTTTTGACACCATTTGTATGCTTATCGGTCCAGGGTTCTAGATTCTTTTTTAATCTTTGAAAATAGTTGCTTACATATAGGCCTTAGGTTCTGATTAAAGTCGAAAACATAATTGAGACAACCTAAAAATCGTTGTAATTGAATTTTGTCTAAAATTTGATCAGGAAAGTTTGAAGCGAATTCAATTGTTCTTTGAATAGGTTTTATTAAACCTAGATGGATATCAAATCCTAAAAACCTGATTTGATTTTTGAAAGAGATACTACTAAACCATTTTGTTTAATAATATCTAAAAATGTATTGAGATGTTTGAAGTGTTGATCTATATTTTGAGAAAATATCAACACGTCTTCAATATAGACAATTGAAAATTCTTGAAAAGGATTAAATATATCATTCATGATTTTTTGAAATTCTGATGGAATATTTTTTAATCCAAATAGCATAACGTTCCATTCATACTGACCAAAAGGGACATTGAAAGCGGTTTTGTAACGATCGTTTTCAGAAATCTGTATCTGCCAAAACCCTGACTTCATATCAAATTTTGAGAAAACCTTTGAATTTGAACTTTTTTTAGCAAATCTTGTTTGTTCAGAATTGGATATCTAATCCATTCCAAAACTTTATTAAGAGGTTTGTAATTAATAACTAACCTTGGAACACCTCGCTCCTTTTCTGCTTGATTATTGAGATAGAATGCTGCACAGGACCAAGGGCTCTTGGAAGATTTGATGAGCCCTTTATGCAAACGATCATTTGTAAGGCCCAACCCATTTAACTTTTTGTCTTTCATTTTAGGTTAAAAAAAAAGAAAAATAAGAAGAAAAAGTTGGGTGTTGCGGCAGCAAGTGAGGATTACTAATATATATATATATATATAAAAGAGAAGGGATGGGCTGAAAGTAGAGGACCCACATAGAGAGAGAGACGTTAAGGATTTAAAAAAGAAAAGAAGAAAGAAGAGGAAAGGCAAGGAACCGTCAGGGAGAGAAAGATAGAGAAAGAGAAAGAAGAAGAATAAACTGAAAAAGAGAGAACGGGAGAGGGAGAAAGACCGTGAAGAAGAGAGATCGAACGTGCCGAGAAGAGAAAATAGAGGAAAGGAAGTTGGGTTTGAAGATTTTGGCTCAAGCACCTCGTTTTCCTCATATAATTTATAAGTGAGTTTTGAAGTTTCTTAGTTTTCTTGAAGTTTTGGTTATGGGTATATATGAGAATTTTAGAATTTTAGAATGTTTTCATTATTTTTCAACGTTGCTTGAGTTAATGAAAAGTTATTTTACAAGAGAAAATGATTTTAGACGAATTTTGAATAAAGAGATTCATGCTAGAAAACAGTTTTTAAGTCGCTAGCTCTACGTACCCTTGGTGATTACCCATATGCTGTGTGAATGTGTTTCCATAGTACATAGAGAGAGAGATTATTCAGCGTGCACGTATGACTTGAGATTTGCTCTACTAAGTATGGAGTGTATTTTATGCTTAGTATGATAGAGTTTGCTCTACTGTGCATATTGAGAGGACTCTACGCCGGTATGCCTAGAGATAAGGGTACATGGTTGGTAAGTTCTTTGTTAATTCTTTAGTTATGCTTAAAAAGAGTTATTACTGCATTTCCTTTTGCAAGCTAAATACTTATGAGTTTCTGAGCTATAAGTTTTACACGATCTTTTTGTTTAGTTGAGTTAAATATTTTCAAGAATTATTTTTGTAATAGAAAGTAAATACCACTCACTGGGCGTTAGTTCGTACTTTTCCTTTAAATTTTTCTACCAGGTAGCGACTGAGTTTCGACAAGCCTACAGAAGCTGATCTTTCCACTCGAGTCCGTATTTAGAGTACTTTTGTATGTATTTTCTATTTTGGGTGAAAGTTATGTAATAAGAACATGCCACATGACTTAGTTGGTTGTAAATGTTTTGATAGCAAAGTGTTAGGCTGAATTTTGTGGTTGAGACGCATGTGTCTCTAACCTGGTTTCAGATGTGTTTAAGCCGAGTTTAAGGGAAACTCTGCCCACGTTTTTGGTCATTTAAGTGCCTAAGAGATTTACTATGATTCTGAGAGTTGTTAAGAGCATGTAGGATGACAGTGGGTCCTATTGTTGGTTAGGGTTCATTGTCGGGACACCACGTCACTAGTTAGTTAAGAGTAAGCTGGGGTAGGGTGTGTCATCATCTATTTCTTTTTTGCAATGGGTTAGCAAATCAGAATTCATTTGTATTGGTCTAGCCTTTTTCGAGATTTTATCTTCATCAAAGTTTTTTATATAAGGAAGATTGACAATATGTTGTTTTCATTTCCAAAAAGCATTTGGAAGATTTGAGCAAACTTCTTTTTCTAATTTTGATTTAAAGTTAGTTATTTTATCTAGTATTGATTTTCTTTTTAATTCTTCTTCTATCTTTTTATAAGAGATTTTATGTTTTAAGAACTGTATTTTTTTTTCTTTACTTTTTATGAATATTTATTTAATTTTGAACTCTTATCTTTTGTAGATTATGGATTTCATGACAGGTTATTGGACTTGTAAATTTAAATATTATTTCCTGCCCTAAAACTTAAGAGATTATACCTTCTTCTGAAATTTTTATCAGATATAATTGAGTGAGGAATAGTGTACCTAAGATTAATTCTTGTCCTAAGTCTTTAACTAAAAGAAAAGAATTTACGAAGCAAACTCCTTCGTTGCCAACCTGGACTTTTGATAATTTGTAATTGATTATTAGTTGTTGACTGTTTGCACCTCTAAGGGTTTCAGAAGTTTTTTCAAAATAAATTGAGGGAATTAATCCTTCTTGAATGCATTTTGGATCAGCACCTGAATCTATTAAGGCTTGGAACGTTATTTTGAAATCATGAATTTTAAGATTTATTAGAGAGTACCATTTTTGGAATCGTACACTGGATATGGCTCCAATGAATGCTTCTTCCTCTTCAGTGGGATCTGCTTCAGCTTCATTGTCATCTAGAATCTTGAGTTGAGACATTTTTTTGATGAAGTTGAAATATTTTTCTAATTGTCTCCCTTTTGAGCTGAGCTACTTCTTTAATTAAGCTGTTGATTTCTACTTGAAGATCTTGAATAGTACCTTGCTTTGGGTTTTCGAATTTTTTGACAACATCTTTCCACTCATAAGGTTTGAAGCTACTTGAATATATTTCTTCCTTCTTTTCGAGAATGGAGTCTTTGAAGTTGTGAAGAATTGATTTTTTGAGTTCTACTTTGTCAATCTTATCAACAACGTCAAGGAGGATTTCTTGGTCTTATGATAGGACGTATATACATCCTCCACAAGCTTCTTTCCCTTCCTTCTCATCTTCTTCATATTCACTACTAGAATATGAATCAATTTCTTCTTGAAGCTCTAAGATTTTTCCTTCATCAGAATTGTAACCATCTGATTCTTCTGAGTCGAACTGGATGATGTTTAGAAGTTGTTCTTTTACATCATCATCTATTTCCAATTCATTGATCTTTTTCTTCATTGGACATTTATTTGCATAATGTCTATTGGCTAGACATTTGTAGCATTGATTTTTTTTTCTTTGAGTTTCCTTTGTACGTTGGGCGTCTTTGATTATAAGTATTATATCGTCTTTTATATTTTTTTTTTGAAATGGCTTATACGACCTGTAGTTTTTCCTTTCTTGGTGCTTCCGATTAACTTTTGATAGCAGATCTTCTATATGCAGATGGTGGAGTAATTTTTCCACATCCATAGTGCTCGTAGAAAATACCCAACTCTGCTCCTTTTTATCCGAAGGATTTGCTGAGCTTTGCTTGCACTTTTGATTCGTTGTAGAGTCTGATGCCTTCACTTATTATAAATGAAGTAAGATCCCCATAGGTTAGATCATCCCAGGGAATTTTTTCGTCGTATTTTGTATTTAAATCATTTTTTACTTTCTCTGCAAAGTAACTAGGAAGCCTTTAATTAATAAATTGGTCTTTCCATATTGAAGAAGAGTAGTCGACTCGAATGAGGACTTTGCTTAAGAACGTGTCTTTGTACCATATGAAATCTCCAAGTGTTGGACACTTTAGATTGAGAAGGACTTCAACAGATCTAGCTTGATATTGAGCTGGATCCCCTACAAAGACATTGGTTAAAGTATAAACGAGAATATTAACTACATCGTCTACCTTTTCTTCTACTTCAATGGTTTGGGGTAATTGTCCATCAACCTTGATATTGACAATTTGCTTTCTTTTCTCCGTACTGGAATGATTCAGGATATATTGACGATAACTTTCTTTCAAGTATTGATCCCACCATTGTTTTAACTGCCCTGTGAACCCTGCAATAAGCAGCTGGGCAATCTTGTGATCTTTCTTGCCTCTTTGTTTGAAGGTATTTGAGGCAATTAACATTTCATTGATTACATTTATGATAAGATAGTCAGAAAATCCATTTACATTCCATTCATGGATAGCTAATCCATCGTAAACGACTTGAATCGTTTGTACCTTCTTCTCGAACTGAACATCAGGGGAAGAAGGTTGCAAATACCAATTCCTATTCATCGAATATTTTGATGCTTTCGACCTTGTGCCTATCTTTAGGACTTCATTTGGAGCTACTACCCTTTTGTCGTTCAAAGAGAGATCTCTTGTTTTTTGAATAATCTGATCGATGACAGCGTCATTACTGACGTTTATACTTGAAGATCAAGGTGGTGTTTTTGAAGTCAAAGCTTTAATATGAATATTGTTGAGCTTTTCTTCAATCAAAGCTAAGGTTTCTTCTTCTTTGGTTATCATCTTTATTTTACTATCGATGACTGTTGGTTTGAACAAAGGGTTTGATTCATCTAGTGGAGGTAGGAGGACTCCTCCACTTGAGGTTGAGATAATGGATGATTTTGATATTTTTCCTTCAATCTCTTCTACTTGATTGGTTATGGTAGAAAAAAAAATTTATTGGAAAAGTTGTTCTGAAGCTGAATATTTTTTATATCTTTGAGAGTGGGAATGTTCTTTTCCTCTTTTTCGCTGATATTTTTGAATGGACTAGCTTTGATCTTTTCTCCATAGATTGTTTCAAACTCTATTTCTTCTAAAGGAGGGTGAGTTGAATGAATGTTGCCTCTTTGGCTAGTTTTCAATGACTCTTGAATCATGTTGATTTCTTTCTTAGATTCTTTCATCCGGTAAAGAATGGGATATTTATGTCGGTTTCTTCCATAAATGAATACCATTTTGATCTAATTTTAGATCTTTGATCTTCAGTAAATTCTTGGAAAAAGGCTTTCCTCTTTGTTTTGTTTTTTAGGGAAAGGAAGTTTTTTTTCAGGAATTCTTTGTCAATTGAGAATCCTTCAACGACGACGTTTAACTGACTTGCGAAAACAGATCGACTATTGTTGGGTTTCCAGAGTGGGTAAAAATGTAGTAAAAATAGACTCTAGAACACTATGCAGGCATACACAGTCCGCAACAAGTAATAAGTATTTATCGAATCCACGGGGCTGAATAGCTCTCACTTTATCTATTTTGTATATCTCTTTAATGGTTTCGAAAGTGGTTAAAATGATTGGTTTTGATATATTGCTGAAACAAGAGAAATGACATAACAGAAAGTAAACAAATAAGCAGACATATTAGAAACAAGCGTTGGTCAGGATTTAGTAATTGTTTTAAAAGATGCTCTAGCCACTACAAGAAAAAAGAGATATAATAGCTAACAGAAAACGCTATTATAGACTTTTTATAGCTTTTTTCGAAAGTCCTGACAGCCCATGTTATTAAAAGTCCAGGACTTTTGATAGCGTTTTTTGTTAGCTACAACGTATGCCATAAAAAACTATAAAAAGATAGCTTATTTATCTTGCTATGAAAATCTATTATAGCATTAGTCATTAAAGCTATAATAAGTTTCTATAGCTAACAAAGGATGTTCCAATAACTTTGGGCAATTGGAACTTATGGACTCATTTGAAGTTTGATTTGTAAAAATGGACCCTTTTTTAAAAACTTATATTTGGGGACCTCTATGGCTGTGAAAAGACAAAATTAGCCTTGCCCTTTGCCAAAGTTATCTTCTTAAAAATCCCAACTGAAATTGGGATAAAACCTGTGCAATATGACAAAATTTGATTGATTTAATGAATCCCGATTGAATTTTGACAAATAATCATCTAAATTTGTCCAAAATTAATAAATCCGACCGAATTTAGTAAACTCCAGTCGAAAATGGTCGGGATTCCTGCATTCCCGGTCAAATTTTGGTCGAAAATCATGAAAATCCGGCCAAAATGTTGAATCCCGGCCGAAAATAATGAATCTCGGCCGGGATTCATGCATTCTCGGCCAAAATTCGGCCAAGAATGCATAAATTTGAATAATGTTTTTTTTTATTTAAGAATCAAGCGGCAGATTGTCGCCTTCTTATCCTTCTTCTTTTTTTTTTTATTTTTTATTTTATGTTTTGAATAATTAAAACTTTATTTTTCTTTTCTTTTGAAAAAATTAAAAGTATGTTTATTATACTTAATTTTTTTTAACACATTTGAAAAATAAATAAATTAAGAATATATTATATATTAATGGACATTTTGATAGTTAAAAAAAATTAGTTAGTTGTTTTTTAAAAAAAGAAAGTGGGTAAACTTGGATATAATTGGTTGAAATTTTTAATTTTTGTTGGTTTAAAATTAATGGGTATAAAAGTTTTCATACACGGTCAGAATGAACATTTTGCATGTTGATGACATCACAAAAATTAGCAAGAAGTCCCCAAATATAAGTTTTTAAAAAAGGGTCCATTTTTACAAATCAAACTTCAAATGGGCCCATAAGTTCCAATTGCCCAATAACTTTGTAATAGCAATTTTTTTAAGCTATTATAAGTTTCTATAACATTTTTTCACAGTATTATAAGATTTATTGTAGTTTTCTTTTTCATTATTGCAAGTTTTATAGTTTTTTGTTGTCAACATAAATTAGGAATTGTAATGATGGCCACATTTTAGCACTTATAGTGATGCTATTGACTAATTCACCCATAATCAACAAATATGGTTTAAAATGATATAGTTTTGAACAAGACTGGTTAATGCTAAATAAACATACCTGATGTATAAATATATAATGACACTTAAAATATCACAACTTCCATCTCATAATTGAAATTAATCTTTTAATTCATTACATCCAAAAATGACATTTAATAAGTAGTATCCAACACAATAACAAAATCCAAAGTTGAGTTAAAAAAAAAAATACACGATCCACCAAAATTTCAATGTTAAAGTAATATGGAGTGCAAACATCAAGAGTCAATTGAGTCGCCATCTCCATCCATATATAAAGTTGTCGTATCATCCACCTACAAGAAAAAGTTACAAAAATTATTGATATTACCTTTGCTAATAAATCTAATTAACCATATGGTATAGAAATTCAAGTCAATAAACATAACCAATAAATCACCATTCTAATTTGGATTCAGTACACATCCATTAGTCTGCTTCTAACCGAAGAAAGCTCATACATTTGCCAAATTTTATAGAGGATAAAATCAAAAGCATCTAATATGTTTTCCTCTATAGAAATCTTTAAAAGCAATATAGACTTCTCTATAATGAATCTCTAATAAAAT
Organism: Luffa acutangula; assembly: GCA_036850905.1. NCBI lineage: Eukaryota > Viridiplantae > Streptophyta > Magnoliopsida > Cucurbitales > Cucurbitaceae > Luffa > Luffa acutangula. The sequence continues at coordinate 44,224,616 of CM072096.1, forward strand.
AAAATCGCACATCAATATACCTTGTCCTCTCATGATACAAATGATTTTTAGATAAATATACGACACTTTGTGATTCATACCAAATCACAACAGATTCTTTCAAATTAATAAGTTCTCCTACAAGTCCTTTCTGCCAAAAGCTTCTTTAACACTATCAACTTAGGCAAAATACTCAAATTCAATAAATAATAGTGCTACAACATGTAAATTGACGAGGTGTTAAACTATGAAACAATGATACGCCTATTTCACAAAGCTTCAAACAATCCTTTCTTGGCAACCACTATAAATTTGAGGCTAAACAGGCATCTTAATAAAATGAACAAACACACATCCGAAGGTCTAGAAAATAGATTAAATAAACAAACATACGTATCAAAATGGAGGAAGTAAAACAATAATGCAAATTTCTCAAGATATAGGAAACTAAACTAGGATAGTATAACTGCAAGTTAGAAAAATTAATATATTGATAGCAACATCAATGCTGATGGGGTCATCATTAATCAAAATACAAGAAGATGTGAAATTAAAATATCTTCATGAAAGCTATATTTGTGAACAAAGCAATTGACTAAGTAACCCAACTTTTCTTACCTGTGAACTTTGAACTTTAGAATTGAATTTTGACAAATTTGTCTCAGGGAGCATTTCAATCTACAAACATATAATGACATTCATTTGAAGGTTAGTAGGTTCCAAACAATACAAAATAAGGTAACATGATAGATGTTATACATATACACAACAAAGAAAAAGAAAAAGGAAACATAAAAAACTCAAACTTTATATAAAAGGTCTGAGAAAAATAAAAATAGAAAGACAAACCATATAGATGAATAGTCAAGACATCTTCATCTACCTCATGTTGTTAAAGTGATAATTGCTCTGCCTATAGACTTGACTTCATATCTGTAGTCAATTTCCCCTCACAGACCACACAACAGCAGTAATTATATCTCGATTATGAACAAAATTAAATCAATAATCAGCAGCCCAACTCAAAGAACAAACATAAATGCACCAGAAAGTGAAGGGAGAGCAGTAGACACAGATTTTATAGTGGTTCAATCCCAAAATCGGGATCTACATCCACTCTAGGTACTTCACTAATCAACCAATGTTCTCAATCAAGAAAATACAGAGGATATAACCTCATATAGTGAATATAAAGACAATCCACTTATCTCTTCTTCACAAACCAGCTGCTTCAAAGCACACCCAGCACAAAACAAGAGCCTCTGCCGCTTCACTCCCTGGAAGACGAATGCTCTCTCTATTCAGCAGCTTCAAAAAAACCTCTCAGAAGAAGATGATGATCGCACACCCTCTCTCTCTGGTGCTCAATCGAAAATCAGGAGGAAGAATAAAAAAAAAAAGGTCCGCCTAAAAAAAATCTCTCTGCCAGACGATACTCAAGGCCCCACCAGAATGCAAAATGCTCAGGGACTCATAACAGAAATTAGTTATTGAGCCCTTTTCTCACACTGAAATTCCCAAACAGGTGAGCTAAAAACGTGGCACCTTAGTCAGCTTATTCAACACATAGTTCTTGCTGACTCAGAAGGTCTAAAATGCAAAGAGAATACACAGGTGGCAAAAACATAATGTTAACAATTAAAATAAAGTAATTGATAACTTTCAATGCTGGCAATAAACTCCAACAATATCCACCATGATTCTTTCAAACTCTTCAATCTCTTGCTTGATTTTTCTTTTCCATCACAAGTAAAGAAGTAGTAAATGAGAAGAAATTGAAAAATATGTGAAGAGAAGGGACATGATACCTGAAAAGTTGCTAATGCTTTATGAAACCAAACCATTTGTGGAAATCGATGGTAAGTACTTTAGATTAAACCAAACTAAATTAGCCAACATCAAAATAAACACCCAAATTAGCCAACATCAAAACTAAACCAAATTTCATTTTCTAACTAATGGCGTGCACTCATTCATTAACTTCCTTATAAGTATTATAACACAAAACACATTACCAATGCCTTACCAAGTCAACACCTCAAGACCAACTCAGCATCAAGTCAACACATTCCTAGCCAGCACCACAACACAATTCCAACCCAAGTTGACACCTATATAACTCATAATTGACAACAAATGCTCAATATCATGTGCTGTATTTTTTACAGCATGCGTTGTAATTTTGACAAAAAACCAAATTCAAATGTCAGAATATTTTATTATTTCATAAAGTGACCTTCCATTCAAATTTCATCACATAAAACCAATATGAAATGGTGCAAACCTTCTGCTTGTTACCATTCAAACTATTACCATTAGGATTTTTTCTGTGTTTGATACTTGGCCTCCTCCTTCTTCTTTCTTCTGTCAATCTATAAAACATACTATGAATGAGAATTACATTATATTCATAAGTCTCTTAACTAAAACAAATTTCTTCTTTATTCAACATAAGATCAAGGAATTATTTGGGGCAAAATGATTGATATACCTTTTTCTTTTTTTTTTTTTTTCTTTTTCACTTCCCTCTCAGCTTCAATTTTTTCCCTTTGTCTTCTCAAAAATTTCTTCTTTTTTTCCCCTTTTCCATTTTATCTCTTTTTCATGGTTCTATTTCTTTTCCTGCTTTTCACATTTCTTCCCTCATCCTCATCGTTTTCATTTTTCTTTTTCCCACCATAACAAATTATTGCAACAATAAACGCACTCATATGCAACATAATGGAAACCTAACCCACAAAATTAAATCCATCAACCTTTAACAGAGTATGAAACTCTAAGAGAAGTCTTTAGAAACAAAAATAAATTAAACACAAATGGCTCATTTCAAGCAAGAACAACAATAAAGAGGTAGTTGATAAGTCACCAGCTAATTAAGACAAATAGGAAAAAAAAAAAAAAGCTCCTGCAACTTGCTTCAGGCTGCGTGATGGTACAATTTTGTGCAGTGGGTTTAAGGGTTTCATATAAGGGTTTCAAACGATTTGGACTATCGATAAGAAACAAATTGCTAAAGGATTTCACAAAGGGGTTTCCAACACAAGGGTTTTTTATGATCTGAAGTAAGGTTTCACACAAAGGTATCATAAGGGGTTTCCAACATAGAGTAAACAAATGTGAAATTACCCATGTGAAGACATTGAAGTCCAATCTGAAGGCACCGATTGAACATTTCCGACGGCGTGAACATTTCAAACTGCTTGAAGTCGTTGCTGTGAAAGCTTTTAAGTGGATTTGATCAAGGGATTTTTTGGAGTGTTAATTCTTTGAGGCAGAGTGTGAGGTAGAGTTATGGGCAAAGATAAGGAAAAGAGAGAACAAGAAATGAAAGAGAAAATAAGGTTTTGCGCATATACGAGGGAGGGGTGACGTTAATGGGGTTTAGGCAGATAATCCAAAATTTTGAGCGCGCAACCAAAATTGTTTAAAACTCGTTCCACCTTTTTTTTCCCTGTTTATTCATAGCTTATTTTCTAAAAAGCTATCAAAAGGGATATTTCTTGTAGTGAGCAATATTATTGATTATGCAAAACTTTTGCAGTCTTATTAGTAGGATCCTCCCAGAACTCTGGATTTTTTGGAATGTGTTTCAACTCCAATGATGCTCTACCGATCAAGCACTAGGAAACTGACTATCCCTAGCTCAGTCACTGACGTTCACCAATACACAATGATCTAGTGTGATTAAATGTCACACACTTCTCAAATCATCCCTGAAACTAAGAAGTGGTATTCATACCGGCTGGTCAGGCGAGCACAAAATATAAATATGCTCAACAAATAATCAACACGCTCAAATCAACATATATTGCATAGAGAATAAGCACAATTACATGACTCCTAACCAACACCTAAGGAAATTTAGTTCATAAAACTCATGATAACACACGCTACAATCTGAGTATGTGCATCCATAATTACAAGAAATTACAAGAAAATACTAATTCCCTTGGTCAAACCCGTAATTGATGGTCTTCTTGAAGTCTCCAATCTTTCTCCTCTATTCGGCTCCCAATGATGGAAATGAGAAATGATCTCTTCCCCAAAAGTGGAATGCTTTTGACTTGAACGACTCTTCCCTTTTATAGAATGAAGACAAGCTCAAATTAGGTCAATCTGTACACGTGGATGGCTCTCCTTGCTTCTTAAATCCGAAAATAGCTTAACTAACTTCAATTCATTAAAATGGCTAACGAGCTGTGACATGGTAGTTTTGCTCCCTGCTTTGCTGGATCTCAGATTTTGCTCCCTCAAGTCGCTCAGAAATATATTCTGCACAAAATAACTTTCAAAGCATCCATTCTTCCAAATGGGTTAAGCCATATAATATTTATCTAAAAACAACCCTATTTAGCACAAATGACACACAAATCACTATAAAACTAAGGCCTAAATAACTCCCTTTTGGAGAGTTATCAACTATCCATATATGTTTGAGTTGGTGACTGTGGCTGTTCTTCATATCGCACATTTGCCACATTTTGCTCCATATTGACTGATTTTACTCTTAGTGAGTTGGATCGATCAATATAGAATTGAGACGCAACGTCTGAAGAGACTCTAAAAGTACTTAGTCTTGAGGACATAAATTCCTTGACCTTTGACGATTCTGGTTTTTCAGAAAATTTGACTTCTACAGATCCATCAATATGTTCTACAATTTGAGCTAGATTAGAATTTTTCTTTGGTGGAGTCAAAGCCTCTATAAGCTTCCACATTGGACTGTTGGTTATATGCTCCCATGATAGGCTTTTGGGAATAGTGATCGATGATTTGCTTAAATTTGCTTATAAGAGAATTGTAGATCCTCTTGGAGAAGATCTCAAGGCTCTTGGAGAGATGTTTGTATTCATAAGCCTATAGCAGATTCTGAAAATCATTACAGTTGATTGAATAATTGGACAATACGCCTAGAGGGGAGTTTGAGAAATTTAGATGTTGTTATCTCTTAAAGAGACAATGATAAGTATATCCAGACCAAGTCTGAATAAGGGTTTGATTGCTATTTGGACTAGGTCGATGTGACGATAATTGAATTCTTCACGGTGCTTTAAGATAAGCTTTTTTTTTAAAAAGAGGTTTATTGTTTCTCGCTCATTGTTGATGGGAATGTTTTTCTCAGAAAACTTTATGCAGTTTCTTTGAGAGAGATTGAAAGTGTTATGATAGTAGATGGTTTTTGGTCTACCTTTGGAATACTCCATTGTTGAAGTTGAAGGGTTAAAATCCCTTTTGGCAGCGGAAGCAATCAAGAACAATCTCGTTTTAAATTTCAATTTTAGGAAAAACCTCTACGTTGGCAAATCAAATTAGAAACTAATTTCTAAATAACACAATTAAGCATGCTCAAATCTTAGATCTAAAACTATTTTAGAACTAAGAAAACTTACGTGATTTAGGAGGCAATCACAACACAATGCTCCAATTTCGTTCTTGGGACTTCCAACGAACACCACCACTCGAATCACCCGCTATCCTCTTGGATTACTGAGAACCGGTTTGTGGGAACCCAAATATCATCTTGGAAGGGAAAAAATTCAGCAAAAGGAATGCTGTGTTTTCTAAATTCTTTGAGAGAAAGATCAGAGAGTTCCTCTCTGTCTTTTTTCGTGAATGAGAGGGATTCCACCAGTGTTGGGGAAACTCCCTCCCAACTTTACGATAAGTGGGGAGGGAGTTATTCCCTACTTGATCTCTACCGTTGATCATAATCAACGCGATCCAGGTCGTCTATTAATTAAATAATAAATATCATTTAATTAATTTAATTAAATCAATATTAATTAAATAAATTATAATATAAGGTTTTTAATTCAATTTGAATCATATTCAATTGAATTAAATTGGCCATTAATTGAATTCACATTAATTAAATATCAAATATTTAATTAATTTTACAATTGAATCATATTCAATTTTAATCTCTCTCATTTAACCTATAGTTTTAATGTGCATCATAATGAACATTAATATAAACTATAGTATTAATTTGATTAAATCACATTTAACCAAACTAAATTAAATTAATTAACTCCTCAATTAATTAATTCATGAATTAATCAAATATCACATATTTAATTAAATTCATTATTCTCTCAATAATTAATTTCGAATCATATCCAAAATTAATTATAAAGTTTAATTCTTTAATTAAACTTTATACTATAATGTATCTCCATACATTATATTAGTTCTCTTTAATATCAAGACTAAAATTATCTCAAAACCCGTTATGAGCTAGCAGGTGGACCTAATGGACCTACAGATCAGAAGCTCCAACGATACGAGATTGATCAGCTAAACTCATTAACCGAGTCAATCAACATTCGTTAACTGTAGGTCACTCCACTAAAGACCCACAACTGCACTCTTCTCACTGTAGAATATTTCTATGTCCATGGATATCGACCAATTGCAGTAAGTCAATCCTTCACGTGTGTTCGTAACACCAGCTGGGTCAAATTACCGTTTTACCCCTGTGTTACCTCTGGATCCTTAAGTACCACTGATCCCTCTAATGAACAACCTGTTTAGGGTCCAATCACTAAACATAAATTCCTCTCGGGCCAGGAGAGGACAACGCACTTTTGTTCAAGCCCCGAAATCAACCCTTAGGGGAACACACATCTACTTGCCCCAATAGGGGAAGGAGTGAATTCCATCTTGTACTGTTATGTTCCCAGCCCCCATTCGGTCTTGCCCCTGAAATGGTAGGAATATTGAGTCGGCGAGCAGGCCACTCTCACCCATACAAATCTAAGAACAATCCCTCCTGAAAAGGAGTTCATAACAGACTCAGGATTGAGATTGAGTTACCTAGGTCATCCTATTGAAATAGAAACCTAGACTAGTTAACGACGTTACATCTAGTGATTACTATTTCGCGGTCCGGTCTTATGCAAGCTCATTGCATAGGATACCCCCACCCGCATGTCTCCTACATGGATGCTTGGGATCATTGTATCTGTATCGGATACAAGGTGGACCGTATCACATAATGTCACCACGATAAGGTACCCAGCTTTATCCTTATACTATAGACCATTTAGGTTGTTACTTGGACACTGATACCCGTATGTCCCTACATACTAGTCCAAGTTTCATTTAAACAACCTTGGATCTTAGTTTATTGGATTTAGGGTTTATTAATGCAAACTCGATTATTCAATAACCCAATTACTGAATCACTCAAATAACGCTTTATTGAGATCGATTAATTTGTTTCATTTACTATCCACAAGTTTTAGGGCATAAAACCCAACAACTCCCACTTGAACTAAAACTCTAGTGGGCAATGTACATCAACAATCAGAATTGAATGAATAATCATTAAAGTAGGAATAATAGTTTGTATTAATACTGTATAATACATGAAAAGTACAAATACAAATAAATACAATAAACTAGGGCATTTGAATACCCATTACACTTCTCCCACTTGCCCTAGATTATTCTATGTACATATCTCGCAGACCTAGACCATCTAGATGACCCTCGAACACTTTAGCCGTGAGAGCCTTCGTAAATGGATCAGCAATATTGTGCTCCGAAGCTATCTTCGTGACGATCACATCACCTCGTTGCACGATCTCTCTGATGACATGATATTTGCGCTCTATGTGCTTGCCTCTCTTGTGACTGCGAGGTTCTTTAGAATTTGCCACTGCACCACTATTATCACAATAAAGGGTGATTGGCAAGTTCATATTTGGAACAACTTCCAAATCCATCAAGAACTTCCTAAGCCATACAGCCTCCTTAGCTGCTTCACAAGCAGCGACATATTCGGCCTCCATGGTGGAGTCTGCAATGCATCCTTGTTTGATGTTACGCCAGACTACAGCTCCCCCATTCAGGGTAAACACTGACCCTGATGTGGATTTCCTAGAATCCTTATCAGTTTGAAAGTCCGAGTCTGTGTATCCTGTAAGGATCAAATCCTTAGCGCCATACACAAGCTGATAGTCCCTCGTTCTCCTAAGATACTTGAGGATGTTTTTCACTGCAGTCTAGTGGTCTAACCCTGGATTAGACTGGTATCTACTAACTATCCCAACTGCATGGCATATGTCAGGCCTAGTACACAACATGACATACATAAGGCTGCCCACTGCTGAAGCATAAGGGATCCGTCTCATATCCTCAATTTCTTGAGGTGTCTTAGGACACTGTTCCTTAGACAGATGAACTCCATGCCTGAAGGGGAGTAAACCCCTCTTGGAATTCTGCATCTTATATTTAAACAACATCTTGTCTATATAGGATGCTTGAGACAGGGTTAACGTTCTGTTCTTACGATTCCTGATAATTTGAATCCCTAGAACATACTAAGCTGCACCCAAATCTTTCATTTGGAACTCAGTTGATAGCCAAGTTTTAATTTCAGTTAGATATCCTACATTATTCCCAATAAGCAGAATATCATCTACATACAACACTAGAAAAGCTACTGAACTGCTGATAATCCTTTTGTAAACACAAGGCTCATCAACATTCTGGTCAAAGCCATAAGATTTGACAGCAATGTCAAACCTTATATTCCAAGATCTGGTAGCTTGCTTCAACCCATAGATGGATCGTTTAAGCTTGCAAACCTTTTGCTCCTAACCTTGAGCAATGAACCCTTCTGGTTGACACACAAAGATGCTCTCTTCAAGATTGCCATTCAGAAAAGCAGTCTTGACATCTATTTGCCAAATTTCATAATCATAAAACGTGGCAATGGACAAGAGTATCCTTATTGACTTTAATATGGCAACTGGAGAGAAGGTTTCTTCATAGTCCACCCCTTCCTTTTTGGGTATAACCCTTTGCCACAAGTCGAGCTTTGAAAGTCTGTACTTTTCCAACTGCATCACGTTTCCTCTTGTAGATCCATTTACACCCTATGGGTTTTACCCCTTCAGGTTTGTCTACAAGATCCCAGACTTGATTGAAGTACATAGACTCCATCTCTAGGTCCATAGCTTTGACCCACTGGTCATGATCCACATCATTCATTGCTTGTCTAAAGGTCAATGTACTTCAATCCTATTGAAATAGAAACCTAGACTAGTTAACGACGTTACATCTAGTGGTTACTATTTCGCGGTCCGGTCTTATGCAAACTCATTGCATAGGATACTCCCACCCGTATGTCTCCTACATGGATGCTTTGGATTTTTGCATTTGTATCGGATATAAGGTGGACCGTATCACATAGTGTCACCAGGATAAGGTACCCAGCCTTATCCCTATACTATAGACCATTTAGGTTGTTACTGAAGGGAATAAAAGTCTCCACGCAGCGGAAGCGCATCGATTGGACCTTATGTCGTATATTAATTAGCATTAAAATACCGTTACGAAAACTCAAACAAACTTTAAACAAACTTTAAAGCTGCTATAAAATTGGTTTAAACATGCTTAAAAATAAATCTAAATTTATTTACATGCTTTTCTAAAGAAAAGAGGAAGAACCGTTACAAACCTCCGTTGTAGACTTGACCGTTCTTCGCCAACGACGCTCCACGAACGAAAACGCAGCAGCCGCCTTAGCCTCTTGATCGCTGGAATTTCCTTCTTGATCGACACAATAACCACAGAGGTTACACCGGTATGTTTATAAGTCTAGGAAGCAAAAGACTTGTGGGAGTCTTTCTCTAAGAGGGAGGCTAGAGAGAATTCTAGGTTTTGTCTTTCAAGAGTGTCAAGTGTCATGACCAATTAGGTCTAGTGTTCTATTTATAGAAGAGAGGCCATGAATAAAATATTCAATTAAATCAATCTTTTCCATAATTGATTCAATCTTATTCCTTAATTAATCAATCATGATCAATCAATTCCATAATTGATTAATCTTTTCCACAAATGACTAATTACTTCCATAAGTGATTAGATCATTTCCATAAATGATTAATCACTTCCTTAAGTGATTAATTATTTCCATAATTGATTAATTTCCGGTTAATGAATTCTTTAATTAATTAACCACCAATTAAATATCACATATTTAATTCCCGGCCTAGAATTAATTAATTTGCCCAAACACATTTTAGGCCTTAAATTAATTAATTCATTATTTTGAACTCTTTCAAACTTCCATAAATTTATATTTGAACTTTTCAAATATTAATTTCTCTCATAATAATATATCAATATATATTATATTTTTTTCCCTTAATAAATTGAACATTTTCAATTTACTTTTATTACTTAGTTGCCTCAAATTACTTTACGAGCTACCAGTGGGACCTAATGGACCTGCAGATCAGAAGCTCCAACGATGTGAGATTAATTGGTCAAACTCATTAACCACATTAATCAATATTCGTTAACTGTGTGTACATTCCACTATAGACTCACAGTTGCACTCTTCTCACTGCAGACATATATTCTGTGTCCACGGATCTAGACCAATATCGACTAGTTAGTCCTTCACGAGTGTCCGTAACACCAGCTGGGTCAAATTACCGTTTTACCCCTGGGTTACCTCTATTTCCTTAAGTACCAATTCTCCTCTAATGAACAACCTGTTTGTGGTCCAACCATCAAACAGAAAACCCTCTCGTGTCATTGAGAGGGTAGGGTCCTTTGTTCAAGACTCGGAGTAACCACTTAAGGGAACACTCATTTGTTTCCCTAAAGTCGGGAAGGAGTGAATTTCATCTTGTACGATTATGTTCCCAGCTCCCCATTCGGTCTTGTCCCCAAAGTGGTAGGCTTATTGAGTTGGCGTATTTGCGACTCTCACCCATACAAATCAAAGGACAATCTCTCATGAGCAGGAGTCCATAATCAACTCAGGATTAAGACTAAGTTGTCTAGGTCGTCCTAGTGAAATAGAAAACCAACTAGTTAATGGTGTTATAACCAGTGGTTACTATTTCGCGGTCCGGTCTTATGCAAACTCATTGCATAGGATACCCCCACTCGCATGTCTCCTACACGAACGCGTTGGATCGCAGCGTTTGTATCAAATACAAAGTGGGCCGTATCCATAGTGTCAATAGGATAAGGCACCCAGTCTTATCCCTATACTATAGACCCTTTAGGCTGTTTCTTGAACAATGATCCCATATGTCACTACATATAGTTCAAGACTCATATTACAGCCTTGGATGTCTAGTTTATTGGATTAGGGTTATTATTAGGCAAAGACAAATATAAAATAACTAATAACAATTAATGGAAAAAAATATATCAATATTATTTCATTAATATCCGGTCAACGGTTACATTCACTATCTACGAATTGGACCATCATATCCAGGACATGCTCCCGAACAGACGTGCCCTCTTTCATGCGACAGCTATAAAGGTATTTGAGAGCGTCATGGTGGAGTTGGTAGGACGGTTGTCCAAACATCTCCTGGAGAGAGTTCATAATCTCCCTCGCTGTTACCATGCTCTCATGCCTTTTAGCCAAAACTTCAGATAAGCTGGCTAGGATATAGACGCGAGTCTTATCATTGGCCTTTGTCCAGCGGTCATAAGCATCCTTAACTGCTTGGGATGCATTACGAGCAGGGGCTGGAGGACAATCCTCCGTTAAGACGAACCGCAGATCATCGACAACAAGAATCGTATTCAGGTTCGACTTCCACGTAGCATAATTTTCGTCGGTTAATTTCTCATTTTTAAGCAGAGAGACAATTGAGGAAGACATTGTTGAAATTTAAACAAACAATGACCGTATTAGTTATCTTTGCCTTAACCCATCATACAAGCAAACAATTGCACACAATCCAATCAATTTAGCAAAACAAACAATCACAGAACCCTAAAACTATCGATTTAGTTTTGCAACGATGTTTCAGAGGTTTAGAATATCAGCCACCGAAGGGTGATCAGGTACTCCTCCTTTGAAATGAGACACCTCTCAGCTAATTCTAATTCCAGAATAACTCATATTCCTATAGACATTAGCCATCGTTGTTCGGTCAAGGATTTGTTAACACTTTTAACTCATCCTCGTAAGTGTAACCCTCCCACTTTCAGATCTCAGAGGCACGCACCAACAGGCTACCGAAGGGAAAGACAACTGTTGGTGATTAGCCTAAGAGCTCCTATCCTTTTCAGGAGTTCACGATGTTCTGAATCCTATGACCAGGCCCTCCGAAGGGATGGTTGCGCCAGGACAACCTGCAGGCGGATCATAGGACTCTCACGGTGTGAACTATGGGCGGAGACCGAGGGATACGTTGACACGTGTCCCGCTCCCACTTACTCTAGACATTTTTCCCATTCACCTTGATATTGATTCATGCAAACACTTTCCGAAGGGAGGCCGCTCCTAAGGCGACTCGAAGCCGAGCATGAATCTCACGTTGTGAATATAGGGACATAGGAGCAAAACTTGATTTAAATCTTGTTTTGTAACTTTCCTCCCACTGAAAATGTCCTAAGGTTAATATAGGGTTATTTAACTTAGATAGTATTCGGCTAAGTCAATCTATCTAAGTCTGATCCTATTATAACAATTATGGAAAGGATTCAACTGCAATCTTTTGGGTGAATTAAACTTCTTTTAATAAACCCAACATTGCAAGTCAACATTACTATGGTTAATTCAACTCAATGTTCGGGTCAGTTCCCAGGTAGGAGGTGTTTCGTAAACCGTCAACTTAAATACCCCCAGCCTTAGACAGAACTTTACCGAGAGAGTTCCCTTATAACCTCAGTAATGTAAGATCTTTACTCTAAAGATCTAGGTGCATTAAACACTTTTAATTAACCTATTGACATTGCATGCTAACATTTAACTATGATTAATTCAACTCCGGTGTCCAGGTCAGTTCCCAGGTAGGAGGTGTTCCGTAAACCGTCAACTTAAATACCCCCAGCCTTAGACAGAACATTACCGGTGGAGTTCCCTTATAGTCATAGCAATGTTTTTCCTACTTAGTCAATTAAAACTATTTTAAATTCTAAGTAAGAAAAGATTATAATCCTATTAGAAAACGATCTAGGTCTAATTAATTTTAAACAATTTAAAATTAATCCAATTTATCCTATGATCTTATGTTTGCATGCAAATCTTGATTATAGATTGACGGTTTCTAATCATTAATAATAAAGAACTATTTCAAATTTTAATGATTAATCCTATAATCAAGAATCTAGGGTTTAATTCATTCAACAATCTCATTCAAATTGAATAATAAAACCACCCTAATTGCATGAATAATATAACAATTAAATTATTAACTATGGATGTTTCATGCTTCATGCAATTTTGATTTTCTTTTAATATAACAATTATAAGCCAATCAAGAAAATCAATCAAGCATGCTTCATTCATCACATTAAACATAACTATTTATATTTAATTTAACTAATGACATGCTTCATGCTTTCCAATTTTTCATATAATTAATATACACTTATATTAATAAATATGAAAACAAATCCATGCATTTAAACATACATTATAACAATTTATAATATATAAAAAAATGCATGAGCATGTTTATAACCTAAGGTGTGATTAAATATTCTATATGACATCCATAAAGCATATAAATAGCAATTGAACCGGTTAATTTTGGCCCCTAGGATAAAATAAAGCATTAAATTACCTTAATTTAGCTAAATTCTATCCTAAAAATCCTTGTACAGCTTCGGAATTTTTTCTAGACATCACGAACCGCCCCGAACTACCTCGAACCGGCCTCCAAAATCACGAACCATGCCAAAATTTGACTGAACCGGGCCAATAACAAAAATCGGGCTGATCCAGCAAAATAAACCGAACCAGACCGATTTCCCGGTCAGGATCCCGGTCTCGATCCCGGTCGGGATCCCGGCCGGGAAATTTTCCAGCAACCCTAAAATCGTCGATTCCTCTGTTCTGCACTCTGTTTTTCCGATTTCTAGCGCTGTTCTTCATGATTTTCGCCCAAAATCATCTCGATCTCCATCGATAACAGCCCTAAATCTAGACACGGACTTACAAGGACTCGATTTACATAAAATACCCGAAACACCGGGCCTTACATGATCAAAATCACATAAAAAAAATCTATGGCCATAAAATTAACCCAAACAGTTCAACGCAAACCGAACATACATTATGCATAAATCCCACCTTTTAGAGCCTATCGCAACTTTTAATATCAATTAATAGGGACAGCGATGGCTCTGATGCCGATTGAAGGGAATAAAAGTCCCCACGCAGCGGAAGCGCATCGATTGGACCTTACGCCGTATATTAATTAACATTAAAATATCGTTACGAAAACTCAAACAAACTTTAAACAAACTTTAAAGCTGCTTTAAAATTGGTTTAAACATGCTTAAAAATAAATCTAAATTTATTTACATGCTTTTCTAAAGAAAAGAGGAAGAACCGTTACAAACCTCCGTTGTAGACTTGACCGTTCTTCGCCAACGACGCTCCACGAACGAAAACGCAGCAGCCGCCTTAGCCTCTTGATCGCTGGAATTTCCTTCTTAATCGACACAATAACCACAGAGGTTACACCGGTATGTCTCTAAGTCTAGGAAGCAAAAGACTTGTGGGAGTCTTTCTCTAAGAGGGAGGCTAGAGAGAATTCTAGGTTTTGTCTTTTTAGAGTGTCAAGTGTCATGACCAATTAAGTCTAGTGTTCTATTTATAGAAGAGAGGCCATGAATAAAATATTCAATTAAATCAATCTTTTCCATAATTGATTCAATCTTATTCCTTAATTAATCAATCATGATCAATCAATTCCATAATTGATTAATCTTTTCCACAAATGACTAATTACTTCCATAAGTGATTAGATCATTTCCATAAATGATTAATCACTTCCTTAAGTGATTAATTATTTCCATAATTGATTAATTCCCGGTTAATGAATTTTTTAATTAATTAACCACCAATTAAATATCACATATTTAATTCCCGGCCTAGAATTAATTAATTTGCCCAAACACATTTTAGGCCTTAAATTAATTAATTCATTATTTTGAACTCTTTCAAACTTCCATAAATTTATATTTGAACTTTTCAAATATTAATTTCTCTCATAATAATATATCAATATATATTATATTTGTTTCCCTTAATAAATTGAACATTTTCAATTTACTTTTATTACTTAGTTGCCTCAAATTACTTTACGAGCTACCAGTGGGACCTAATGGACCTACAGATCAGAAGCTCCAACGATGTGAGATTAATTGGTCAAACTCATTAACCACATTAATCAATATTCGTTAACTGTGTGTACATTCCACTATAGACTCACAGTTGCACTCTTCTCACTGCAGACATATTTTCTGTGTCCACGGATCTAGACCAATATCGACTAGTTAGTCCTTCACGAGTGTCCGTAACACCAGCTGGGTCAAATTACCGTTTTACCCCTGGGTTACCTCTATTTCCTTAAGTACCAATTCTCCTCTAATGAACAACCTGTTTGTGGTCCAACCATCAAACAGAAAACCCTCTCGTGCCATTGAGAGGGTAGGGCCCTTTGTTCAAGACTCGGAACACTCATCTGCTTCCCTAAAGTCGGGAAGGAGTGAATTCCATCTTGTACGATTATGTTCCCAACTCCCCATTCGGTCTTGTCCCCAAAGTGGTAGGCTTATTGAGTCGGCGTATTTGCCACTCTCACCCATACAAATCAAAGGACAATCTCTCATGAGCAGGAGTCCATAATCAACTCAGGATTAAGACTAAGTTGTCTAGGTCGTCCTAGTGAAATAGAAAACCAACTAGTTAATGGTGTTATAACGAGTGGTTACTATTTCGCGGTCCGGTCTTATGCAAACTCATTGCATAGGATACCCCCACTCGCATGTCTCCTACACGAACGCGTTGGATCGCAGCGTTTGTATCAAATACAAAGTGGGCTGTATCCATAGTGTCACCAGGATAAGGCACCCAATCTTATCCCTATACTATAGACCCTTTAGGCTGTTTCTTGAACAATGATCCCATATGTCACTACATATAGTTCAAGACTCATATTACAGCCTTGGATGTCTAGTTTATTGGATTAGGGTTATTATTAGGCAAAGACAAATATAAAATAACTAATAACAATTAATGGAAAAAAATATATCAATATTATTTCATTAATATCCGGTCAACGGTTACATTCACTATCTACGAGTTTTAGGGCATAAAACCCAACAGTTACTTGGACACTGATCCCCGTATGTCCCTACATACTAGTCCAAGTTTCATTTAAACAACCTTGGATCTTAGTTTATTGGATTTAGGGTTTATTAATGCAAACTCGATTATTCAATAACCCAATTACTGAATCACTCAAATAACGCTTTATTGAGATCGATTAATTTGTTTCATTTACTATCTACGAGTTTTAGGGGATAAAACCCAACAAAAGTTTATCTTCAATTTTGGCTATTGAGAGTTCTTGATTAGTGGTGTTTGAAATCTTTGACTTTGAACCTCCTTTGTAGTCTTCATGGTCTTCAGAAATTGAAACAACCTTCCCTTTTACTCCAGAACTACAATCATCCTCTTTAAAAGCTTGGACATGATTATCTTCCTTTACTCATATCTTTCACCAAAATAGATCAAGAATCGTTTTCTTTCTATCCTCAATACTTTAAAAATACAACAATTGCTTTGAGTACAAGTTACTGGGGAATAGAAACTTATCAACAGTCTTACTCTGTTGTCGGGAATACAACCTTTACCAACCAGCGGACGACTAGTGGACGGAAGAAACAATTGAAGTGTTTTCAAAGTTTGGAAACTAGATAAAAAAAATCTTCTTTCTCTAAAAAGAGAAAAAGAAAAGAAAATAAGTTAACAAGTCTTGAATACGAAGAGATGATTTTATTGATTAGAATTGGCTCTAATACCAATTGCTCCTTGGTAAACTACGAAGAGAATTAGGATCGTTTACAAGAGTGTGAGAGAGTTAGGACAACGTGGAAAGGTTTCAAACTTCAGAAGAAAGCTCAAAATTTTCCGATGCCCTTTGATTACAATATCGAAGTCTTTTATAGACTCCAAATTTGAAATTACAATTGAATACAAAAATTAAAGGATAAGAATCAATCCAACAGGATAGGACCCCTGACTGGATTGACATGACAAAAGATACAATAATTAACAATAATAATTACAAAAGACAAAAGGTACAAAAGGCAAAAGTAAAAGATTCTTTAAAGATAAGAAGAGAGCCAGTAGGACAGGACCCCTGATTGAGTGTGAGAGTGCTAGGAGATGTGACTACATGCAAAAAGACATTTAAAAAATAATAATAAAAAAAGAAAAAGAAAGGGAAGTTACTAACCAAAATTGGAGGAGGACTAGGGAATTGAGAAGCACTTGGAACCCCATCAAAAACGTTATCTACATTCGTTGAAGACACCTTTATAATTTTCTTGGGTGGTCTCTTTGAATGGTGATCGTGAGAACTGCTGCAATTTGTTTCACCATGTTCTGAAACATTTTGTACAGGAACAGAAGTGTCATCCTCAGGCAAGCGAATCTTCTTTCCTCCGTGATTACCCTCATTATTTTTGGGTAGTTTAGGACGAGATGGAGAAGGAATGGCATTGCTCACTAACTTATGCACGTTCACTTCAAGATAATTTCCATGTTTTGTCGACCACCCTTTTTTATATCATGAAGTAATTTGAGTATGAGGGGTTAAGGTATGAGCTGATAAAAACACTTAAGAAGATGTTTTACCCTGCGTACAAATTCTCCAAAGTCATAATATGTTATCCATGTCAGCCACAGGCGAGATACCATCTAAGTCGTTTGGTATGTCTTGGAAAATGCCAAATTGTCGGCCAAATCTATAGGGACTATATGACTCAATGATCAGTTGGTCCCCGCACACGGATGATAAATAACATGATCGAAGACTTGCAAAATAGGAGGATTGAGAAAATGACAAAGTATTGTTGTCCTTCAGAACATCATGCTTGTTTTTGCCTTGAATATTCACATTCCATAGGATGGATGCACCCTTGTAGATCAGTTCACGAGCCTCGTACTCTTCAAAGTATTTTGAGCTGCCCTCACCAAAAAAATTAGCCATCCTCGGCCCTCGGACTTCCACTGGGACTGGATAGTGCGTATCAAAATAATGGGCTAACCAACCATGAACGTAATGCATGGGTAAGCAAACCTCCATGCGTTCGATCAGATTAGAATACTTCGTTATCCGACCCAATCCATGATATATGTTAGCCATAGTTGGGACGACAAGGCTAAAAATTTGGCCATCGGCCATTAGGCTAGCAGTTCTAGAGACTCCAGAGCGAATTAGTTGGATACCCTTATGAGGAAATACAAAAAGACACAAGCAGCAGGATAGAAAGACAGTCAAGTATGTATGCTCTTGCCATTCGTCTTCTATGCCAAGCTCATGAAACAACTTATGTTGTTGGCTTGACCAATCCCGATATTTGATACTCGTGCCATCTGGATTGTGAGTAGATTTAGAGCAGGAGGTTTTCTTTGGTTTTCGCTGAGGGGGTTTCTCATACTTTTGAACTTCTTTAAACCTAAAAGATATACAAGAGTTAATGCTAACATCAGACTCATTTTTCGAAGATGAGTTGTGGTCATTCTTTGATGGGATATCAGATAAAAGGCTTTAAAGAGATATTCACAGCTCTTTGGAAGGTATCGATACTGCTTCCGCAAATCGGTCAACTCTTTAATAAAAGGAATGACCTCCTCGTAGAACTTACCCTTGATGGGGAGACTTCCAAACATCCATAGGTCCCAAAGGGAGATAGATAGTTCACCTGCTGCAGTGTGAAGAGTATTGGTTGTGGAGCACCAAGCTTCACAAAAGGTCTGAACCACATCGTTATGTCGATCATACGTATAAAGTTAGGCCATCACCACATTAAATAAACGAATCTCATAAAACTTCTGCTCATTGCGACCAACTACTAGCTCCAACCATTCCCAATAGAGTGAAGTGAAGGAGAATTATCCAGGAACCTTCATCACAGAATTCCAACGGGCTTGGCCATCTATCATTCGACGTCCTAGAGTCAACTCTGGATTTTGGTTGTAAGCCTTAGGATGGATTGAGGATTGTAGAAGTTGAAGGTGTTCGTATCTAACATGCGAAAGCAATTTTGGATCTTAGACACATAATTACTTCAATTTGATCATACAAAGCATGTTATTTATATGAAGAAAAACAAAGACAGTGTGTACCAACCTCTTTGTTCTTGAAATTGGATGAATTGGTTGGTTGTTTTTCCTCACCAACTTGTCACGAACCACCACTTGATCTTCCTTGCTATCCTCAAGCCTTTGGAACAGATTGTGGGATCCTCTAGTGATGAAATTTGAGAGGGAAAGTGAAGGTGTTAGTATCTAAAAAGCGGAAGCAATTTTGGATCTTAGGCACATAATTTGTTCAATTTGATCAAACAATGCATGCTATCCAAGAAGAAGAAAAACAGAGTATTGTTTACCAACCTTGAATCAATGGAGAATTGGTTGGATTTCTTTGTTGTTTTTCTTCACCAACGAGTCACGAACCACCAAAGGATCTTCCTTGCTATCCTCAATCCTTTAGAATGGATTGTGGGATCCTCAAGTGATGGAATTTGAGAGAGAAAGTATGAAGAACAAGCTTTCAAGGTGGGTTTTGGTGAGTTTTCAATTTGGCAGCATTTCCTTATGTTTCAAGCTTAATTTCTTCAGCCATCTCCTTGCCTTTTATAGAGGGATTAGAGAGGAAGGAATGCTCCAAAAATTGACACTCAATCAACCAAAGATTAATGAGAATTTTGGTGTCCAACATGAGGTGAGTGCATGGGTTTAATCACCATGCAACTCCACCTCCAAAAATTCAATCCTTTTTTATTTTAATTAAATCCAAATTATCCTCAATTAGTTGGATAATTATTTGAACTTCAATAATCTGAAACATTAAAATTCAATTTCAAATTTTAATTTAAAATAATCATTAAATAATTAATTTAATATTAAATATTAAATTAATATTTTTCCACCAATCCCGAACATTTCCTAAATGTTTGTAGGGATAAAAACCCTTTTGCAGCGGAAACTTACAGAAACCTTAACTCAGTTTTTAATTCGGATTAAAATACCAATACGTTTGGCAAACAAAAATACAGCAGTATAATTAAATAAAAACTACTGAATTTTAATTATAAAACATGCATATCTTAAAAAAAAAACTCTAGATCCCAATCTAGAAGTGGATCCTAATGATCCTAGAATTCAAGAATGACTTACCCTTGAAGATTTCTTGAATTGCTTCGCCAAAATCCCTTGGTTCTCCACCCAAAAACAGCAGCAAAAATCCCTTTTCTTCGCTGGAAATTAGTCACGAAACCACCAAAATGGTTGCACCGGTATTCTCTTGAAGGATGTGCGAAAAGTGCTTGTGGGAGCGAAATTTTCTAAGGGTTGGGAGAATTTTTCTTCTCTGTATTCTTGAGAGAAATTACAGAGAGATCTGGAGAGTGAGAGGGAGAGAATGGCGTGGGAAAAAGTTGCGTAACCAACTCAACAAATGGGATTAAATTGGGGAGTGGTTATTTTTTACCGATAAAACTTCCCACTCCCTAATTTAACTCCCCTTCACACGTACACACTTATCAGTTCAACTAACTGATAAATAAATTAATTAATAATTCTAAATTATTAACCAATTTATAATAATATAATTAATTTAACAATTAAATTAACTAATTATTATAATTAATGTAAATCATATATTTACATAACATTCCCACATAACCTAAAGTTTTAATCTAATTCAATTAAATCAAATTTAATTGAATTGAATTAAAACAATAATTAATTAATTCTCTAATTAATTAATATCATAATTAAATATCTCATATTTAATTATATTCCTCTAAAAAATAAACTATAGTATTAATGTACATCTAATGTGCATTAATTATAACCTATAGTTTTATAATATGAATCAAATTCATATTTTATTTTACTATTCAAACCTCTTCGAATATTCAATTCTCCCTTAGAAATTTACCTCAACGCCCTTATAGAGCTACCGGTGGGACCTAATGGACCTACAGATCAGAAGCTCCAACGATGTGAGATTAATTGGCTAAACTCATTAACCAAATTAATCAATGTTCGTTAACTGTGGTTCACTCCACTATAGAACCATAGCTACACTCTTCTCACTACAGATATATTTCTGTGTCCACGGATATCGACCGTCAACAGCAAGTTAGCCCTTCACGTGTGTTCGTACCCCAGCTAGGTCAAATTACCGTTTTACCCCTGGGCTACCTCTTGGTCCTTAAGTACCAATGCTCCTCTAATGAACAACCTGTTTGTGGTCCAACCAACAAACAGAAATCCCTCTCGTGCCATAAAGAGGGTAGGGCCCATTCTTCAAGACCCAGAGACACCACTTAAGGGAACACACCTCTACTTACCCTAATGTCGGGAAGGAGTGAATTCCATCTTGTAAGACTACGTTCCCAGCTCCCCACTCGGTCTTGTCCCCAAAATGGTAGGCTTATTGAGTCGGCGAACAGGCCACTCTCACCCGTACAAATCAAAGGACAATCCCTCATGGACAGGAGTCCATAATCCACTCAGGATTAAGGCCAAGTTGCCTAGGTCATCCCAGCGAAATAGAAACCAAGCTAACTAACGGTGTTACAGTTAGTGGTTAACTATTTCGCGGTCCGGTCTTTGTGCAAACTCATTGCACAGGATACCCCCACTCGCATGTCAACCACATGAACGCGTTGGATCACTACGTTTGTATCAACATACAAAGCGGGTCGTATCCATAGTGTCACCAGGATAAGGTACCCAGCCTTATCCCTATACTACAGACCCTTTAGGCTAAAACTTGAACATTGATCCCCGTATGTCCCTACATACTAGTTCAAGCCTCATTCTATTAGCCTTGGATGTTTAGTTTATTGGATTAGGGTTAATAAGACAAGATATAATACAAACATTGAATAATACATCACTTTATTAATGTTCGGTCAAATATACATTTACTATCTACGAGTTTTAGGGCATAAAACCCAACAAACTCCCACTTGAAGTAAAACTCAAGTTACAGGGAAAGTATATATTCAATATAATCCAAAGCTGGAAATGGTACATGTATGTTGTACATTACATAAAAGGTAAATATACAAAATACAATAAACTAGGGCATCCTTACACCCATTACACATCTCCCACTTGCCCTAGATTACGCTATATACATGTCTCGCAGACCTAGACTTTCTAGATGACCCTTGAACACTTTAGCCGAGAGGGCCTTCGTAAACGGATCAGCAATGTTGTGCTCGGAAGCGATCTTGGTCACGACCACATCTCCTCTTTGCACAATTTCACGAATCAGATGATACTTCCTTTCTATGTGTTTACCTCTTTTGTGGCTGCGAGGTTCCTTTGAATTGGCTACAGCCCCACTGTTGTCACAGTATAACATAATGGGCAAGCTCATATTTGGAACAACTTCCAAATCTGTCAAGAACTTCCTTAGCCAAACAGCTTCCTTAGCTGCTTCACAAGCAGCTACATACTCAGCCTCCATTGTGGAGTCTGCTATGCATCCTTGCTTTATACTCCTCCAAACTACAGCTCCCCCGTTAAGGGTGAAAACTGACCCTGACGTAGATTTCCTAGAATCCTTGTCAGTTTGGAAGTCAGAGTCGGTGTAACCCGTGAGAACTAACTCCTTAGCCCCAAACACCAACATGTAATCTCTCGTTCTCCTAAGATACTTGAGGATTCCTTTAACGGCGGTCCAGTGGTCTAACCCCGGATTCGACTGATATCTGCTGACAATCCCTACAACATAACAAATGTCAGGCCTCGTGCATAGCATGGCATACATTAAGCTACCCACGACAGAGGCGTAGGGAATCCGTCTCATATCCTCAACCTCTTGAGGTGTCTTAGGAGATTGTTCCTTAGACAAGTGAACCCCATGCCTGAAAGGCAACAAGCCCTTCTTGGAGTTCTGCATCGAATATCGAGCCAACATCTTGTCGATATACGTTGCCTGAGACAGAGCTAGCGATTTGTTCTTTCTATCCCGAATAATCTGGATGCCAAGAACATACTGGGCCTCGCCCAAATCTTTCATTTGGAATTGAGCTGCTAGCCATTCTTTTACGTCAGACAGATACCCTACATCATTCCCAATGAGTAGGATGTCGTCTACATAAAGTACGAGGAAAGCTACTTTATTCTTGTTGATCTTCTTGTATACACAAGGCTCATCAACATTCTGGTCAAAGCCAAAAGATTTGATCGCAGTACCAAATCTAATATTCCAAGATCGAGAAGCCTGTTTCAACCCATAAATGGATCGATTCAGTTTGCAAACCTTTTGCTCATGACCTTGGGATATGAACCCTTCGGGTTGAGACATAAAAATACTCTCGTCAAGATTGCCATTCAGAAAAGCTGTCTTGACATCCATTTGCCAAATTTCATAATCATAAAATGTGGCAATGGATAAGAGGATTCTTATGGACTTTAGCATAGCAACTGGAGAAAAAGTTTCTTCATAGTCCACTCCTTCTCGTTGGATATAACCCTTTGCTACAAGTCTTGCTTTGAAAGTCTGTACTTTCCCAGCAGCATCTCTTTTTCTCTTATAGATCCATTTACACCCAATGGGTTTGACCCCTTCAGGTAGATCTACAAGTTCCCAAACTTGATTGAAGTACATAGACTCCATCTCAAGGTCCATGGCTTTGGCCCACTCGTCCTTATCTACATCATTCATTGCCTGACGATAAGACAATGGATCTTCTATGCCGTCATCAGGTATGACTACTTGTGTTTCTGTTAAACCCAAGTAGCGGTTAGGTTGTATCACAACCCTCCCACTGCGTCGAAGCTCTCCCACTACGTGAGGAGGACTAAACTGACGAGAAGAACTGCATTCTCCAACAACTCTTGTTGAAGGACCAGGTTCATCAACAACCCTTGTTGATCCTTCTGTAGCTTCTCCTAATACTAACTTACTTCGTGGTCGATGATCTCGAATGTGGTCCTCCTCCAAGAAAGTTGCATTTGTCGATACAAATACTTTATTATCTTGAGGGTCGTAGAAAAGACCACCTCTCGTTTCTTTCGGGTAACCAACAAATTGGCATATTCTCGTACGTGGTTCCAATTTCTTAGGATTTGTCACTAACACATGTGCAGGACAACCCCAGATACGGAAGTAACACAAACTAGGTTTACGCCCCTTCCATAGCTCAAAAGGAGTTTCAGAAACACTTTTTGAGGGAACGTTGTTAAGAATATGTACTGCAGTCGCTACTGCATACCCCCAAAACGAGCTAGGCAACTGAGCATAGCTCATCATAGATCGAACCATGTCTAACAAGGTTCTGTTTCTCCTTTCTGATACACCATTCTGCTGAGGTGTACCAGGTGCTGAGAGTTGTGATTGGATTCCATGTTCTATCATATAGTCCTGGAATCGCTGATCTAAATACTCTCCACCTCGATCTGATCGAAGTGTTTTAATCGTTTTACCTAACAGGTTTTCTACCTCAGCCTTAAACTCTTTGAACCTTTCAAGAGCTTCAGACTTATTGCCCATCAGGTACAAGTAACCGTATCGAGAATAATCATCTATGAAAGAGATGAAATATTCATAACCACCTCGAGCCTTTACATTCATTGGACCACAAAGATCCGAATGTATCAGTTCAAGTGGTTCTTTGGCCCTATAACCTTTTCCGGTAAAAGGCCTCTTGGTCATTTTACCCTCGAGACACGATTCACAGGGTGGTAAGGATGTATCTTCTATGTCACTTAGAAGTCCATTTTTAACCAAACGATCGATCCGATCGATGTTAATATGACCAAGACGAAGATGCCAAAGATACGTGTTGTTACTTAAAGGAGAAACTTTTTGCCTTTTGTTTTGCGTTTCGGCCGTGTTAAACATTTCATGACTTAAAATAGCCTTAGCATCATTTGGTCTTAACACAAATAAATTATTCTCACACTTAGCTGAACAAATGTAAACTCCATTCTTTGAAATTAAAGCTTCATTAAGCAAGAAGGAAACTTAATAACATTGTTCTAACAAAGCTGAAACAGAAATAAGGTTCCTTTTAATTCTAGGAACCAAGTACAAGTCCTCTAAAATTAAAAACCTATTTCTAAAGAATAATTTTGCAGCTCCCACTGCACGAGCTGAATCGACGTCTCCCGTTCCGACCTTGAGCGTCATTTCACCCTCTGCCAGCTGCTGGAAATTATTTCCCTAAAAAGAAGAACAAACATGATTAGTGGCTCCCGAATCCAATATCCAGGCAAACTCATCATGTTTAACGAGACAAGTCTCTAACACAAGTAAATCGAATTTACCTTCTTTTTCTCTTCTCTTCTCAGCAAGGTAGCGGGGACAGTTGCACTTCCAGTGACCATCTGCATTACAGTGGAAGCATTTGCCTTTGTCGGCCACGACCTTGGCCTTCCCCTTTCCTTGCACAGCCTTCCCCTTGTCTCCCTTCCTCTTTTGGATCTGCTTCGATGAAAAAGCCTGGGGTACAAATTTAGTCCCTGAGGATGAACCCTTCAGGAACTTCTTCTTGGAATGGGCCACGTTGGCCTCTCCTTTAACCACATTTTTGCCCTTGCTCTTTTGCAAGGACTCATAAATCTGTAACTCCGAGAGGAGGGTAGTCAGGTTGAACTGAATCTTATTCATGCTCGCGTTCGTCCTGAAAGACAGATAGCTCGCTGGGAGCGAGTGAAGGATGAACGCAACCTGACTGCGCTCGCAGACAACCCCGCCATTTGCCTCAACTATGTTGAATTGGTTAATCATGTCCAGGACGTGTTCCCGAACAGATTGACCTTCCGGCATCTTGGCATTGAAGACGTTCTTCAAGGCGTCGTGGGACACTCCACTATAGCCTAGTAGTTGAACTCCCGGGACACTCCACTATAGCCTAGTAGTTGAACTCCCCTCACTGTAGATATATTTGTGTTCACTCGATGTAACCATGATTAGTAAGTCAATCCTTCACAGGTCGTTCGTTACTATAGATAGGTCAAAAGTTCGTTTTACCCCTATAGCACATCTTAGTTCCTTAAGTCCACTGGTCCTCTAATGAACAATTTTGTTCATGGTCCAACCATTAAACAAGATCCCTCTCGGGCGAATGAGAGGGTGGGGCCCCTTATTCAAGTCTTGGATTCAACACTTAAGGGAATAACCTATCTACTATCCCTGAATAGGGTAGGAGTGAATTCCATATTGGCCATCCATCTAGTGTTATCCCCAAAATCGCAGGATTATTGAATGAAATTTTATGACCACTCTCACCTATGCAGATCAAAGGATAACCCTAAACAAACAGGAGTTCATAGTAAGCTCAGGATTAAGATCGAGTTACCTAAGTCATCGCATGAAATAATCAGTCTTAACAGTAAACGACGTTATAAAGTAAGAGTGACTTATTTCTCGGTCCTGTCTTGTGTAACATCTTTTACACAGGATGCCCCTACTCGCATGTCTTTACATGAACAATCCAAGATCACGTCGTTTGCCTTATTCGCAAAGTAGGTTGCATCCATAGTGTTACTAGAACAAGGTACCCAACCTTATCCATTTACTATAGACCATTTAGGTTATATACTCGAACTTGATCCCTGTCCATATTTACTATATAGTTCGAGTATCTCATGTTATAATCATGGATATTTCTATTGGATTATAAGTTATAAATAAACAATTTCACTAAATAACATCTTATTTATATAAAAGATAACAAAACTTGAGTTCTAGAACATACTGTTGGGTTTTATGCCCTAAAACTCGTAGATAGTGAATGTAAACAAATTGTATACTTGTTTCAATAAAGTGTTATTGAGTTTCTACAATAAAGTGTTATTGTTAAATATTGCACAATTTGACCCAAATCCAATAAACTAAGATCCAAGGTTGTTTACATGTGACTTGAACTAGTATATGGGGACATACGGGGATCGGTGTTCAAGTAACAACCTAAAAGGTCTATAGTACAGGGATAAGGTTAGGTACCTTATCCTAGTAACACTATGTGATACGACCCGTTTTGTATTCGATACAGACGTATTGATCCAAAACGTCCATGTAGTAGACATGCAAGCGGGGGTATCCTATGCAATGAGTTTGCATAAGACCGGACCACGAAATAGTCAACCATTAGTTATAACACCGTTAACTAGTTAGGTTACTGTTTCAATAGGATGACCTAGGTAACTCAGTCTTAATCCTGAGTGTTTCATGAACTCCTTCTCATGAGGGATTGTCCTTTGATTAGCATGGGTGAGAGTGGCCAATACGCCGACTCAATATGCCTTCATTTTTGGGGACAAGACCGAGTGGGAGGCTGGTGACATGACAACACAAGAAGAAATTCACTCTTTCCTGCTTTTAGGAGAAGTAGATGAGTGTTCCCTTAAGTGGTGACTCCGGGACTTGAACAAAGGGATCCCGTCCTCTCACTGGCCCGAGAGGGACTTTCTGTTTAATGGTTGGACCATAAACAGGTTGTTCATTAGAGGAGCACTGGTACTTAAGGAGACAGATGTAACATAGGGGTAAAACGGTAATTTGACCCAACTGTGATTACGGACACTCGTGAAGGATTGACTTACCGGTATAGGTCTACATCCATGGACACAGAAATGTTCTACAGTGAGAAGAGTTCAGCTATGGGTCTTTAGTGGAATGACCCACAGTTAATGAATATTGGTTAACCTGATTAATGAGTGTAATCTATTAACCTCATATCATTGGAGCTTCTGATCTGTAGGTCCATTAGGTCCCCCTGCTAGCTCATAAAGAGTAATTAGGAACAAATATATCTTGAGAGAATTTGAATAGTTCAAATTCATATTGGGAATTAAGTTAATTGTATGAGATACAAATTAATATAATGTATAGTGATGCATTAAAATATAAAGTCTAATTTGAGATTAAACTTTATTATATTGAGAGATTGATATATTTGAAAAAGTTCAAATATATGTCTAATTAAATATATGGTATTTAATTACAAGATGAATTAATTAATTGTTCAATTTAGTTTAAATTAAATGAGATTTAATTAAACTATAGTCTATGAGAGAAATAAATATTTGAAGGAGTTCAAATATTAATATGAATTTGATTCATATTAAATTTATAGGATATAAGAGAATTTGAAGGAGTTCAAATTTTAATATGAATTTGATTCATATTATAGAATTAATTAATTGAAGGCCTGAAATTAAATATATGATATTTAATTGGGTAATTAATTAATTAACTAATAGAAGGTCTGAAATTAAATATATGATATTTAATTCGTGATCAATTAATTAAAGAATTAATTGAAAATTAATCAATTATGGAAATTATTAATCACTTATGGAAATAATCAATCATTTATGGAAAAGATTAATCAATTATGGAATTGATTGGTCATGAAATTGATTAATTATGGAAAAGATTAAATCAGTTATGGAAATAATTGATTTTAAATGAATATTTTATTCATGGCCTTTCTCCTATAAATAGAACACTAACCCTAGGGTTTAGGTACTACAACTTATGGCCACCATAAGGCCCTCTCATATTCTCTCAACTCAAGAACTCTAGAGAGAATTTTCTCTCTAGGATTTTTCCCATTCAAGATTAGGTAGTCCCACAACTACGTTCCTAATCTCAGAGTTATAGCGGGAAAGATCAATTGGTGGTGTCCCAATTGTTGACACTCGGTCCAAAATCAAGAAAGGCATTGAAGTATTCAGAGTCGTCAACGGAGGTATGTTTCTCATCGCTTAACCTTTTGCCAATGTATTGATATTTTGTAGAACAAAATTAATTTACGAACGGTCCAATTGCTTCCGCTGTAACGGAATTGGGAATTCCAATCCTTCACATACACCCCAACAGAAAGAGCTTGAAAACACAAGCTTAAGAGAGGTTTTTGTTCATGAGTTTGAGATGGGATTTTGGCAGCATAACCCTATGAATTTCAACTCACTTTCTTCAGCAATCTTACCTCCATTTATAAAGGGGATGTAGCTGAGAAAGTGCACCACAAATTGACACCATTTAACCCAAGATTAAGTGGGTAATTTGGTGGCTTAATGAGGGGGAGTGCATGTTGATCTTCATAGTCTTCAAGAAGCTTTAATCTTCAGAGTCTTGAAGGTTCGTTCGTCTTTGATGGATTCTCCTGGGTGATTGAAGTAGACTTCAGGCTTCAGGTCTTCAGTCTTCTAATCTTTAGATGACTTCACTTCAATCTTCAAGTTTGCAGGAAAATCTAGGTTTTGATCTTCAAAGTCTTGTAGGAGGATTCGAGCTTCAATCTTCATGATCTTGCAGAGAGCTTCAATCTTCTGAATCTTGCAGAAGCTTCGATCTTCAAAGTATTGTAGAGAGCTTTGATCTTTTGAATCTTACAGAAGCTTCAATCTTCGGAGTCTGGTAGGAAGCTTAAATCTTTTGAATCTTGGAGAGACTTCAATCTTCAGAGTTTTGCAGGGAGCTTCAATCTTTTAAATCTTGCAAAAGCTTCGAGCTTCAGAGTCTTGCAGCATGATAGCTCTTAGAAATAAGAGCTATTGGTTCTCTTTTAGGCTTAAAAACTCTACTCTTTGATGTGTTTGAGCTTTGGTTTGTGCTTGAAAATGAGTATTCTTTGTTGAACATTTTTATATATCAGTAGGCCAAGCTTGAATTTAATTGAGTGCAGATTTCTTTTGTTTCTAGCTGATTTTTCTGGTGTATGGTCACTCAGGTTTTGCTGCAGCAACTGATTTCACAAGCAGAAGGCAGAAAGTCTGGGAAGAAAAATTCTGCACGTGCCAAATCCGTGAAAGCCTTCATTAATTGAGCTGGCAGTCATGTGAGCTGAGTTGTCCCATCTCAGCCAATTAGGGAAGGTCCATGTGGAGTTATGTGTCTAATCAGCCCTGAAATCAATGAAAAGAAAGGGTATAAATGCTTCTTTTGCCCAAAGAATGAAAAGAAAAGTTGGAGAAGTTGAACCTAGAAGTTGTTGCTAACGGTGAAGGGGAAACGACAAAGAGGCTGCTGTTTGGAGGATTTCCAGCTTGGGAAAGCTGGAATCTCCCTTGGAAGCTTCTTCTCTTCTCTTCCTTTCTTTTATTTTTATTTCTTCTAGTGTTTAGTTGGTATTTAAGGTTGTAATCATGATTGATATGGTAGTTTGCTGCTGTATTTTCATTATTTTCACCTTGAACATGAGCTAAATCCTCTTAGGTGAGGATTAGGGTGCTTAAGCTTGAACTTGTTGTTTGTTTTTGTGGAACTTTATATATTGCAACTTAAAGCAAAGTGTTCTTCATGCTTAAAGCTGGAATTTCGTTTGGCCAACCATTTTCTAGCATTGTTATTTAGTGTTTGGGAAAACAATAGATAACCGACTACTTTGCTTTACCTTAGTCTTTAATGATCATGAAAATGAGTGGGTATTTAGGGATAAATAACCACCTAAGGCACTAAATCAGTGGAGCTAAAAAGAAGGGGTTAAATGGGAGTTTAATCACCTTACCTATAGGAGAATTGGAAAATTCCCGTAGAAAATACTGGGTGAGTTGCAAATTTAGAGTTCTGCTGCAGCAAACAACCTGTGAGAGTAGACAGCCCCTAATCTGAACCTTGCCTTCTCTGTGCTAATTTGCTGTTTTTATTGAATTTTACTTAAGTCCTTATCATTTTCAGCTTGTTTACCATTTTAATCTCTTGCACTTAGTTAAGAAAAAATATTTGGTTCTTGGTTACTTTGAATTTCATTAAAAATAGGCTTAGAAATAGTGATTTTCGTGCATCAATCCCTGTGGAGAACGATATAAAAATACTTATCACTTGCTGCTGATCGTGTGCACTTGCACGTGTGTTTGTGAGTTTTTCATGCATATTTAGAATCACTTTGCACAAGGCAACAAGTTTTTGGCGCCGTTGCCGGGGATTGAGTTGATTTTTGCTATTTTTGAGCTGAAATTTGGTGAAATTGGTGCTAAAACAGCTTCTAACTTGGTTGTTTGATTTTGCAGGTGCTGGTAGCTGTGTATGAACGAATTCCCTGACTTAGAATTCAATTTGGACCCTGAAATTGAAAGGACTTTTCATAGGAGGAGAAGGGAACAAAGGGAGAGAAACAATAGGATGGATCCACCACCTCTTTTACCCCTGTACCTCCTAGAAATCAAGAAAACCAAAACAACCAGCAGCCTAATCCTGAGGTAAATCAGCAACCTAGGGTAGAAAACCAAGCTGAAAACCCTGTCCTTATAGCCAATGATAGGGGAAGAGCTATTAGAGCCTATGCCGTCCCTACCTTCAATGAGTTGTACCCTGGGATAGCTAGACCCGAGATACAGGCACACAATTTTGAAATGAAGCCTGTTATGTTCCAAATGTTACAAACGGTGGGACAATTTCATGGATTACCTTCTGAGGACCCACACCTACACCTTAAGTCCTTTTTGGGAGTGAGTGACTCATTCAAAATTCAAGGAGTTTCTCAAGATGCTTTGAGGTTAACCTTGTTTCCTTATTCTTTAAGGGATGGGGCTAAAGCTTGGTTGAATAACTTTGCTCCTGGCTCCATCACTACGTGGAATGAGTTAGCAGAGAAATTCCTCATTAAGTACTTCCCTCCCACAAGAAATGCCAAGCTTAGATCGGATATAGTGTCTTTTAGACAATTTGATGATGAATCTTTTAGTGAAGCTTGGGAGAGATTTAAGGAATTATTGAGAAAATGCCCTCACCATGGACTCCCCCATTGCATTCAAATGGAGACTTTTTATAATGGGTTGAATTGGGCTACTCAAAACATGGTAGATGCTTCAGCTAATGGTGCTTTATTATCCAAGACTTATGATGAAGCTTATGCCATTTTGGAGAGAATTTCCACAAATAGTTGCCAATGGTCTGATTCTAGAAGTGTGGCTGGGAAGAAAAATAAGGGTATGCTTGAGGTTGACACTGTTACATCCTTTAATGCGAGGTTTGATTCAATGGAAAGCATGATGAAAAAGTTAAATTCAGGCTTTGAGAATTTGCAGTTGATGAATTCCAGTGCAAACCAGTCTGCTGCAGCAGTCAATATAAATCAGAATGCAGCAGATTCTTGCGTTTACTGTGGAGAGGATCACAAGTTTGAATTTTGCCCTGGGAATCCAGCCTCAGTGTGTTATGTAGGAAACCAAAATGCCCCTAGGAATAATCCCTATTCCAATACCTATAATCCGGGTTGGAGAAATCATCCAAATTTTGCTTGGGGAGGTCAAGGAAGTAATTCCAACACCCAACAAGCTCAACAAAAGATGAGTGGACCTTCCGGATTTGGGCAACAAAATCAGCAACCTCAGTTCCAAAATACCATGAAACAACATGCCACTGGAAGTTCTTTAGAGAGCATGTTCAAGGAGTATATGGCTAAAACTGATGCTGCAATTCAAACTCACCAAGCATCATTGAGAAATTTGGAAGTTCAAATGGGACAAATTGCTAGTGAGTTGAAAGCTAGGCCACAGGGTAAACTCCCCTCTGACACTGAAAATTCAAAGAGGGAAGGAAAGGAACAAGTCCAAGTTGTGGAGCTAAGAAGTGGGAAGCCGTTGGTTGAGAAAAAAAGGGCCAACCCAACAAAAACCAGCTGGACAGCAAGTGGAAAAACCAGCTGATATTGATGCTGATATGGAAAAGACAGCAGAGAAAAATGTTGAAAAACCTGCTGGAATTCAAGTAGAAAAAAGTCCAGAGAGTGAGGAAATTTAAGAAATTCCTAGAGCAGCCCCTGTAGCTCCTTCTAAGTCAATTCCTACACATTCCCCTACATTTAAACCGCCCCCACCACCCTTTCCCCAAAGGCTAAAGCAGAAAAATCAAGAGGCCAATTTTAAGAAATTTCTTGAGGTCCTAAAACAGCTTCATATAAACATCCCGCTAGTTGAGGCTTTGGAACAAATGCCCAACTATGTGAAGTTCCTCAAGGATATTTTGACAAAGAAAAGGAGATTGGGTGAGTATGAAACGGTGGCATTGACTGAGGAGTGTAGTGCAATTTTGAAAAATAGGATTCCACCCAAAGTGAAAGACCCTGGAAGTTTTACCATTCCTGTTTCTATCGGTGGTAAAGAGTTGGGAAGAGCTCTGTGCGATCTTGGAGCTAGCATAAACCTCATGCCATTGTCCATTTACAAGAAATTAGGAATAGGAGAGGCTAGACCAACCACTGTGACTTTGCAACTTGCTGATAGAACAATCACCTACCCTGAAGGAAAAATTGAGGACATCTTAGTTCAAGTGGATAAGTTTATCTTTTTAGCTGATTTTATCATTTTGGATTATGAAGCGGATAAGGATGTCCCAATTATCCTAGGGAGACCATTTTTGGCCACAGGGAGAGCTTTAATAGATGTTCAAAAAGGTGAATTGACTATGCGAGTGCATGATCAAGAAGTCAAATTCAGTGTGTTTGATGCCATGAAATGCCCAGCTGAGGTGGAGGAGTGTTCTGTGATTAATGTGTTGGATGAGTTGGTAGCTCATAAATGGGAGGAAGAACTATTGCAGCACCACATACAGCAGTTTGGTGAGATAAACGTGGGAGATAGAATTTCTGTGTGTGCAGCAGAATCTGGAAGTAGTGACTGAAGCTCCTAGCTTTAAGAGAGCTTTTGAATCACTGGAGTTGACTGATAGGAAAATTAAACCTATGCAGCCCTCAATTGTAGAGCCTCCAAGGTTAGAGCTAAAGCCCTTGCCCAACCACTTGAAATATGCTTACTTGGGAGAACAAGAAACATTGCCTATCATAATTTCAGCAAGTTTGCTCCCTGGGGATGAACAAGCACTGTTGGAATTGTTGAAAAAATTCAAAAAGGCCATTGGTTGGACTCTAGCTGACATTCAAGGTATAAGTCCATCCTTTTGTATGCACAAAATTAATTTGGAGGAAGGAAACTTCAAATCGATTGAGCAACAAAGGAGGCTTAATCCGGCCATGAAAGAAGTAGTGAAAAAGGAGATAATCAAGTGGCTAGATGCTGGAATTATATACCCTATAGCTGATAGTAATTGGGTTAGTCCGGTCCAATGTGTGCCTAAAAAGGGAGGTATGACCGTGGTGATGAATGAGGCAAATGAGCTAGTTCCCACTAGAACAGTGACAGGATGGAGGGTATGTATGGATTATAGGCGTTTGAACAAGGCCACAAGAAAAGACCATTTCCCTTTACCTTTCATTGACCAAATGTTGGACAAGCTAGCTGGGCAAGATTATTATTGCTTTTTGGATGGTTATTCAGGATATAACCAAATCACCATAGCCCCTCAAGATCAAGAGAAAGCCACCTTCACTTGTCGCTATGGTACTTTTGCATTTAGGAGAATGCCATTCGGTCTTTGTAATGCCCCTGCCACTTTTCAAAGGTGTATGATGGCCATTTTTTCTGATTTAGTGGAGACAATAATGGAAGTATTCATGGATGACTTTTCGGTTTTTGGGGAGTCATTTCAAGCTTGCCTCACTAATTTGGGAAAAGTATTGCAAAGATGTGTAGAAACCAATTTGGTGCTCAACTGGGAGAAATGCCACTTTATGGTCAAAGAAGGCATAGTTCTTGGGCACAAAATCTCGAGGAAAGGCATTGAAGTGGATAGAGCCAAGGTAGAGATCATTGAAAAGCTAGAGCCTCCAACCACAGTGAAAGGAGTTAGAAGCTTTCTTGGGCATGCTGGATTTTACAGGAGATTTATCAAGGATTTCTCAAAAATTTCCAAGCCCCTTTGCCTATTGTTAGAAGTGAATCGCCCCTTTGAGTTTGATGTTGAGTGTTTGAAGGCTTTCAACACCCTAAAAACAGCATTAGTCACTGCACCTATCATCTCCTCACCCAATTGGCTACTGCCATTTGAGTTGATGTGTGATGCAAGTGATTTCGCTGTTGGGGCTATGTTGGGACAAAGAATAGGGAAGTTGATCCACCCTATCTACTATGCTAGCAAAACTCTAAATGAGGCCCAAAAGAACTACACCACCACTGAAAAAGAGCTTTTAGCTGTAGTGTTTGCCTTTGAAAAATTTAGACCTTATTTAGTGGGAACAAGGGTAACAGTTTTTACTGACCATGCTGCCATTAAATATCTTTTGGCCAAGAAAGATGCTAAGCCAAGGCTAATTAGGTGGGTGCTTTTGCTCCAAGAGTTTGACTTGGAGATTAATGATAAAAAGGGTTCTGAAAATCTTGTTGCTGATCATTTATCAAGGCTGGAAGGCAATGAGAAACTGTTACAGCAGAGTGAAATTAAGGATTCATTTCCTAATGAGCAACTGCTTACAGTAGCTCAAGTGAAGGAAATTGACACTCCTTGGTTTGCAGACCTTGCAAATTACCTAGCCTGTGGAGTTGTGCCCCCTGATATGACCAAGCAGCAGCTAAAAAAATTCCACTCTGAGGTGAGATTTTATTTTTGGGATGAACCATTCTTGTATAGGCAGTGTGCAGATGGAATTCTTAGAAGATGTGTTGCTGAAAGTGAAGTTCAGTCCATTTTAGCTCACTGTCACTCATCCCCTTATGGTGGACATTTTGGTGGTCAAAGAACAGCTGCAAAAGTGTTTCAGTCAGGTTATTATTGGCCCTCGGTGTTTAAGGATGCTCATTTGTTTAGTAAAGTGTGTGACAAGTGTCAAAGGAAGGGAAATCTGAGCCAAAAAGATGAAATGCCTCTCACCTACATTTTAGAGGTAGAACTCTTTGATGTTTGGGGTTTGGATTTTATGGGACCTTTCCCACCCTCCTTTGGGAATTTATACATACTTTTGGCTGTAGATTATGTGTCAAAATGGGTGGAAGCTATTGCTTGTCCCTTAAATGATGCCAAAACAGTGTTAAAATTTTTGCACAAGAACATTTTTACTCGTTTTGGTACTCCTAGAGCTTTAATAAGTGATGAGGGGACTCATTTCGTGAATAGAATGATGAACAACATGTTGGTTAAGTACAATGTTAAGCATAGAGTCTCAACCCCTTACCATCCACAAGCTAACGGGCAAGCCGAGATCTCCAATAGGGAAATTAAAAGCATTTTGGAAAAAATGGTCAGCCCAAATAGAAAGGATTGGTCTATTAGGCTTGATGATGCATTATGGGCCTATAGGACAACATTTAAAACTCCCTTGGGCATGTCTCCATATAGGTTAGTTTTTGGAAAATCTTGCCATCTGCCTTTGGAGTTAGAACATAAAGCTTTTTGGGCCATTAAAAAGCTCAATTTTGATCATAAAGCAGCGGGTGAATTGAGAAAATTTCAACTTATAGAGATGGAGGAGTTTAGGCAACTATCCTATGAAAATGCAAAGATGTACAAAGAAAAGACAAAGGCTTGGCATGATAAGAGGTTGGTGCCTAAACAATTTGAAAGGGGGCAAAAGGTCTTGTTGTTTAACTCTAGGCTAAAGCTTTTTCCTGGCAAGCTCAAATCTAGGTGGTCGGGACCCTTCACTGTGTTAGAAGCCTATAGTCATGGAGCTGTGTTATTAAGGGATGAAAGTGATGGAAGAGAATTCAAGGTCAATGGTCAGAGATTAAAGCACTACTGGGGTGAAGAATTCCAGAGGTGTTTTGCCTCTTGCAATTTGTTAGAGATTTGAGAAATGGAAGGGGAAGATAGGGACAATGTGTTTTAAGTTCTATTGAATACTCTTTTGGTCCCTAAAGGTGGTAAAGTGCATTCAAATTTACTGTTTTATTTCAATTTGCAGCAGTTTTTAGCTTTAATTCTCCTGTCTTTATTGCTCTTCTTTTGATTTGCCGTTGGTAGTGTTAGTTGTAGCTAGTTGCTTTCATTTTATTCAAGTTGTCTTGCCTTAAATTTCAGTATTTAGTTGCTGACAATATAGTTTCTTTTGTGCAAGCAAGCTTTTATTTGGTAGGAGTTCTCATGCAAAAGGTGAAGTATGAATCTTGGAAAAAGATTTCCTTGGGCAGTGAGCTTGCTGGTCTTGGGAGAAAAAAAACCAGCTGATGAGATTGCTATCATCAGATTTGAAAGGATGGAGTTGATGGGAATTTGCAATCAAGATGCTGTTTGTCTAAAAAGGTGAAATCTGGAAGCTGCAGCAGAATCCTTGCAGTCCAATAGCAGCAGAATCCTTGCAGTCCCATAGCAGCAAACTTAATTTTTGGGGCAGTGAGTTGGCTGCAGCTCTTTAAAGCCCGTGATTCCCCTCAACAACCTGAGTTTGCTTATTCAATGAGAAGATATTTTATGGCTTATTTAAACAATGAGGGTAGCCTTTCAAGCTTAAGCAATCCGTAGCAATTCTTCTGAAGAGAGAAAAAAAAAACTACTTCCTTTCCTAAACCGAAGCTTGTTCCTCCTTTATCTATGGCTCCCAAAGTTCTGAAAAAGCTATTCAGGCCAAAGGTTGCTGAGTCTTCAGCACCATCAAGCAAATCGCAAGATAAAGAAATAGTTGTTTTAGGTGAAGGTGGGCAATCTAAGACCATAAGAAGGAGTCCTAGAAACAAGGGAAAGGGAAAACAAGTGGTGGAGCAAGAAGAACTTCATGAAGAAGTAATTGTGACTCAAGTTCAAGAGCAAGAAGTTGAGGAAGAAATTGCACCTCCCCCAAGAAGTCCTCCAACAAGAAAGAAGAGCCTAAAGAAAAAGGGAAAAGAGCCAATGCTGGAATTTGATGAGGGCCCTATGGAGAAGTTTGTTAATGCTGCCGCTAAGAAAAAATTTGAAGTCATGCTCCAAAGAGATCCTCTTCCTGAGAGAGGATTTGAGGCAGACTTTGAAAAGCTTCCCTCATATGTTTCAGGAGTGATCGTCAAGCTTGGATGGCAATTACTTTGCCAAAAGCCAGAACCAGCTGTTATTCCCTTGGTGAGGGAATTCTATGCAAATGTCCAAGACAATGAGCTTTTCAGAACCAAAGTAAGGGGAAAATGGGTGGACTGGTCGCCATTAGCCATCAATGAATTCTACAACCTTCCTAACTTCCCCCATGCGGTTTTCAATGCAATGGAGATTGCTCCATCTGAAGAACAGCTCCATTCAGCTCTAGTCACTTGTGCTGTTGAAGGAGCAAGCTGGAAGATGGCAAGGAACTCAGTTCGAACACTATTGGCTGCATACCTTAAGCCCGAAGCAAACGTTTGGCACACCTTTGCAAGGAGTAGGTTGCTCCCCACTACTCATGACACCACGGTGTCTAAAGAGAGAGTTCTCTTAATTTTTTCCATCTTAAAAATCCTGAGCATTGACGTGGGAAAGCTCTTGGCAAAAGAGATTGTGGCATGTTCAAAAAGGAAGGTAGGAAGATTGTTTTTTCCAAATCTGATTACAGCATTATGTTTGAGGGCTCAAGTCGAGGTGGATGAGAATGAAGAAATTCTAATGGACAAAGGAATCATAGATTCAGCATCTATAACAAGATTACATGGGGAGAAGAAGGGAAGGTCAAGCACAAATATGGTTTGTGGGGTTGAGGAGATTTTAAGGCAGCAGAGAAGGTTGATGAGGCAAATGGAACACAGTGAGAGTCAGCAAAAGACTTATTGGCAATATGCTCATCTTAGGGACTCTGCCATGGAGAAAACATTCGAA
Organism: Luffa acutangula; assembly: GCA_036850905.1. NCBI lineage: Eukaryota > Viridiplantae > Streptophyta > Magnoliopsida > Cucurbitales > Cucurbitaceae > Luffa > Luffa acutangula. The sequence continues at coordinate 44,263,177 of CM072096.1, forward strand.
TACGGCTTTGAGGAGCTTCCTCAGCCATTTCCTCATTTCCCAACAGGTTTATTTGACCCGTGGTGCCCTTCCCCATCTCCCAGCGGGAATGAAAATGATGCTGATAATGATCAAGAAGATTGATGAAGATTGAAGGGGAGTGGTTGCTGTTGCTTGCTTTCTGCTGATATTGTCTGCTTTTCTAAAAAAAAAAAAATTATGTTTGTTGTGTGGTCTGCTGTTGGTTTATCTGGTTGATTTCTTTTTCACTTTTGTTCAAGTCTGTTGTGTTTATCTTTTGTCTTTAAGTGGCTTTGTCGGGCGTTATCTGAAAAAAAATTGTGTTGGTACTAAAAGTTACATCAATGAACAGCATATCTTTTATTTTAGCAAAATGTTTGTGTGCTGATTTCAATTCTATTTTATGAATTTGTGCCTTTGTGAGAGTTCATTGTGGCTTAATGCTTGGCCTGGGATTCATTCTTGAAGAATTTGGTGAATTATCTCCTAGGAAGTATCAATTCACATTTAAGAATAGGAGTTGAAATTAAAAATAGGCCTGTTGTTTTTGCAAGTTATTAGCCATTGTGATAGTGTGTAATATTTCCATGTGGTGCAAAATCTTGGCTAGCATTGTTTCTGAAAGCTATCTAGCTCGTGCTAGCATCTGATATGCTAAATGGGGACTTTTAGGTTTACTTGAGCCAAATGGTAAGGCAAGGGTAGTGTGAGCATGAATTCAGCTTGCCTAGGTGCTGTTTTAAGGGCTTAGTTAGAACGCGTAGCTGCTCATTTGTGTGCAATGCATCTGTTTTAATGAAATCATGTCCTTTGAGTGTTGGAAAATGCATAAGTACCAAAAATTTGAAATTGAGAAAGCTTAGTAACGCAAAAATGCACATGTTCTTTTCTGTTTCAAATGATTATGTGATATACCTCTAAATCTTAGATAGTGCCATTTTTGCTTGAATGGATATTTTTAGTTAGAAAAGTCATTTCATGAAAAATTTTAAGATTGGTGAGCTACTGAAATTGTTGATGTTTAGCAATACTAAGCTTGTTTAAAATGCTAAGTAAGCTAGAGTAGCCATCTGGTGCATAAATTTTCTGTTAGAGAATTTTGAATTGCTGATTTTTAGCATGTTGCAGCTGGTATATTGTGTTCTGCTTTGAAAATATGGATTGTCCAGTGATGAAATGCAAAAATGTCATCATTTTCCTATTAATTTAAGCTAGTTTTGTGCTTGAATTGTGTACTTTAATGCTATTTTCTGTTTAAATTTTAGAAAACCGAGTCAAAGAAGGAAAACCGGAATTTTGAGAGATTTTGGATGATTTTGGAGACTTTTTGAGCAATTTGGAGAATTACATTGAAGATCCGAGTCCAAAAAGCCAAGAAGAATGAATTAGAAGCCCAAATTCATGAATTTCAAGTCTTAAAGTATCAATTTGGGTCAAGAAAAGTGCCCAAAATCCATTACAAGAAGTATTTGGGCCAAAAGAAAGTTGGAGGCCCAAAAATGGAGTCAAAATCGGGCCATTATTGAAAATTCAAGGCCTAGCGTCTCGACGCTAAGCTTGGAGCGTCTCGACGCTAGGCAGCTGCGTGGAAAGATCCAGAATCGCGAGAGCGTCTCGACGCTGTCCAAGTAGCGTCTCGACGCTGCGACGTCTTGGAGCCCAAGAAAAGATGACGTCAGAGCGTCTCGACGCTATGCCTGCTGGGAGCCTATAAAAGGAGCCTTTTGCAATGAAGATTGTGTGCCAATTTGTGGGTTTTCACCCCATTCTAGAGTCTACACTAAAAATTGGGATTTTTGGGAGAGTTTCGGAGCTTTGTTGAAGATCTTTGGAGCTCGGGATCGAAGGAGGTCGGCGCGGGATCGAGGAGATCGACACTTTTATGAGCATTTCTCTTCCCTTTTCCTTTATGTTTTAGTTTCTAGAATTGTTGTGATTAGGAATTATTGAATTTTAGTGATTATGAGTAGTAAATTCCTAAATTCTATGAGATTGATTTAGATGTTGAACCTTTGCTGAATTAATGAATTGATGTGGTTTAATTGTCATTATTGTTCATTTGTGCATTTTGTCCGTAATGCTTTTAATCAACTGATCACTGATTAAATGAATTGTTACTATGTGGAAACTCGACGGAGAGAAGCTTAGACTAGAACTGAATGCATGACTAACGGTTATTTACCCGGGTGACACGGGATAAAATAAATAACGTTAGAGGTTGTACTGAAGGGTCGTAATGCCATGCTAAGTAAATAAAGATGAGACTGAAAGGAGATTCTTTATTGAACGGTATGAGATAGGAGGAGACCGACAGGAGAATCCTTGAAATTAGGCTTCTAGACTTATGAATCAAATGATTAGTTAATCCATGTTAGTTAATTGATTAAGCATTAAAGGTCCAATTGATAAAATCAACCACTCTAGAATTATCCCTCCAAATTGTGTCACCATTTATCTTTTGCTTTCTAGTTTAGCTTTTTGTTATTCTTTTCGGCATTAGATTTTGTTCTCTAAATAAAGCTAAGCAAGATTATTCGCGGTAATTAATTGAATAAATCCAATCCCTGTGGAGACGATACTCTATACTCAAAATCACTATATTACTTGTCACGACCCGTACGCTTGCGGAATTAAAATCGTGCAAACATCCAGCTTGTGTGGAAGTAGGTAAGGCCTAGCTGTAGCTCTAGGCTGTTCTTTTGGTTAAGCTTAGCCTTGTTGAATGCTGCAGCAGCAGCTGTGAAAAAAAAATCTGTTTTGCTTGAAAAAAAAGTGTTTTGGGTAATGATCCCCAATAGCTTAGCCTATTTGCTTAGTTTGATTATCTTATTGTGCTTTAAGTCCTTAGGTAGATAGGAAGCTTCCTAATTTTCCTCCTTAGCTTAGCTCAAATCTTAGGAAAGCTTGTTCCTAGTTCTTTTGCCCAAACCTTATAATCCTCCTAAGCAATAAGCCTTAGCTTCTCTAAAAAATAAGTTTGGGGGTCCTTTCCTTGCTTTCTCATTCACTGGGGACAATGAATGGATTAAGTTTGGGGGTGAGGTAACCCTTGTAAAAAAAAAAGAAAGCATGAAAAAGAAATAGAAAAGGCAACTTAGAAAGCATTCCTCTTTGTCTTAGTTTTGCCTAAGATGCACTCCTCTCCCTTTTTGAAGGTTTTCTATTTTCCTTGAGCTTGCCTAGTAACCAGGGGGATTTATGATACCCATAGTTTGCCTCTGCGTCAAAAAGTAGCTCAAAGGGAAGAGAAAACATATATATAAAAAAAAATGAGCAGAAAAGAAAAGTTCAAATGAGATGAAAAAGGGATGAGTGTTAGCTTGAAGGTTACAATCTTCCCCAGGGCTTAGGTGAGCTTCACCAAAAAGTGTCGCCACTCTGAGAAGCAAGGAAGTGGTTGCTAGAGAGCAAATCTTAGTCAACTCTAAGGGAAATGAGTGTAGTTCTCGTTAGGTGATGAGCTTGGAGGCTAAGGTGAGTTTCACCATAAAGTGTTGCCATTCTTGGACCAAAAAGCTATAACCTATGAGACTTTCTAAGTTGGTAAAAAAAAAAAAAAAGGAGAATAAAGGTTAAGAGAGAAGTTTAGGTTGAGCTTAGAAGCTTTAGAGGTTAGGCAAAGAGACTATAGGATTGCTTTGCAAGCTTTAGGATTGAGATTTGTGCTAAGTTTAGGCTTGAAGGTTAGTGGCTTCCTTGATGTCAATAGGCTGGTATAATTTGATATGATGGCTTTTGTAAATAGGTTGAGCTAGAGGATCATTAGAAGAGCGCTAAAATTTTTTTGAAATGCCAAGTCGAAGGGGTATTTTAAAAGAGGAATGTTTTGTTGAGTAGTTGTATGCATTCAAAGAGGTAGGCTTGTCAAAAAGTAGCTAGGTGTTGTAGTTAGGCCATGTTGACTGCAAGCTGGATATGGGATGATGAGTTAGAGTTTTTGTAGGCTAGCATTACTCAGGGACGAGCAATGATTCAAGTTTGGGGGTTTGATAGCTCTTAGAAATAAGAGCTATTGGTTCTCTTTTAGGCTTAAAAACTCTACTCTTTGATGTGTTTGAGCTTTGGTTTGTGCTTGAAAATGAGTATTCTTTGTTGAACATTTTTATATATCAGTAGGCCAAGCTTGAATTTAATTGAGTGCAGATTTCTTTTGTTTCTAGCTGATTTTTCTGGTGTATGGTCACTCAGGTTTTGCTGCAGCAACTGATTTCACAAGCAGAAGGCAGAAAGTCTGGGAAGAAAAATTCTGCACGTGCCAAATCCGTGAAAGCCTTCATTAATTGAGCTGGCAGTCATGTGAGCTGAGTTGTCCCATCTCAGCCAATTAGGGAAGGTCCATGTGGAGTTATGTGTCTAATCAGCCCTGAAATCAATGAAAAGAAAGGGTATAAATGCTTCTTTTGCCCAAAGAATGAAAAGAAAAGTTGGAGAAGTTGAACCTAGAAGTTGCTGCTAACGGTTAAGGGGAAACGACAAAGAGGCTGCTGTTTGGAGGATTTCCAGCTTGGGAAAGCTGGAATCTCCCTTGGAAGCTTCTTCTCTTCTCTTCCTTTCTTTTATTTTTATTTCTTCTAGTGTTTAGTTGGTATTTAAGGTTGTAATCATGATTGATATGGTAGTTTGCTGCTGTATTTTCATTATTTTCACCTTGAACATGAGCTAAATCCTCTTAGGTGAGGATTAGGGTGCTTAAGCTTGAACTTGTTGTTTGTTTTTGTGGAACTTTATATATTGCAACTTAAAGCAAAGTGTTCTTCATGCTTAAAGCTGGAATTTCGTTTGGCCAACCATTTTCTAGCATTGTTATTTAGTGTTTGGGAAAACAATAGATAACCGACTACTTTGCTTTACCTTAGTCTTTAATGATCATGAAAATGAGTGGGTATTTAGGGATAAATAACCACCTAAGGCACTAAATCAGTGGAGCTAAAAAGAAGGGGTTAAATGGGAGTTTAATCACCTTACCTATAGGAGAATTGGAAAATTCCCGTAGAAAATACTGGGTGAGTTGCAAATTTAGAGTTCTGCTGCAGCAAACAACCTGTGAGAGTAGACAGCCCCTAATCTGAACCTTACCTTCTCTGTGCTAATTTGCTGTTTTTATTGAATTTTACTTAAGTCCTTATCATTTTCAGCTTGTTTACCATTTTAATCTCTTGCACTTAGTTAAGAAAAAATATTTGGTTCTTGGTTACTTTGAATTTCATTAAAAATAGGGTTAGAAATAGTGATTTTCGTGCATCAATCCCTGTGGAGAACGATATAAAAATACTTATCACTTGCTGCTGATCTTTGTGCACTTGCACGTGTGTTTGTGAGTTTTTCTTTCATATTTAGAATCACTTTGCACAAGGCAACACAGCAGGATCTGGACTTCAATCTTTAGAGTTCTTTCAGGAGGATTGGAGCTACAATCTTCAAGTCTTGTAGGATGATCAGAGCTTCAATCTTCAGAGCCTTCTGAGAACTTCAGTCTTTCTCTTCTTCCTTTCTTTCAGTTGTTGCCCCCTCAAATGAGCCAAGACCTCCTATTTATAGAGTTTTCCAAAGGCCTTCGTGGGCTTGGGCTTAAATTGGGTTTGGGCCCATCCATGGGCTTGGAATAATTTTGGGCTTCAGGCCCAATTACATTAATAATCTTGGGTTTAAATTGAACCCAATTTAGCCTAACTTTATGAACTTAACATACTTTAATTTAATTTCATGAACTTTAGGCTAAATTGAATTTTTAGGCTAAATGATCATTCGATCTTGAGTTTAATCATCATTGGATTTGATCATGACTATTAGCACAATTAGACGACCACAAAGAGGACACGTGGCCTTTCTTATTTTTCCATAATTAATTTTGAGATATGTGTTAATTTGCGACACACCCCAAAATTAAATAAAAATATCATTAAAAATAATGATGTGGCAATTTCTATGCCAACGAATGCCCTCTTTTCGAGATTTATGCACAAATAGGTGTGGGTGAATCTCAAAAAAGATGATTTTCTTTGTAAGGGTTTAGGGTTTATTGTTTAAGTTTTTTGTTTTTTGTTTTTTTTTTTTTTTTTGCGGTAATCGCCCTACCACCGCCCTTGCGCTTGTATGACTCAGCCTTCCCCTTCAGTACCTGTCGCAACGTCATCGTGACGCGGAGCGGCCGACGTCCTATCCTAAGGGTCTCTTTCGAGGTTAAAGGTTTGAAGTCGCCACCAATCATCTTGGGGTGTGATTGGTCACCCAAAAAAAATGAACTGGTCTTAAAAACCAAAAATAGGTTTGGGGGTCAATTGTGTGTAGGGAAGGTATTAGCACCCTATGACACCCGTTTGAAAACACTTTATTTTTATTACTCGAATCCATTAAACAAAGGTCCATGTCTTAACAAAAAAATAAACAAAAAAAATTTGACAAAAAAAATGAAAAATGAAAATTAAATGTCTCACTAATTTCACATTATCTTTAAATAAAGTAAGGATTTAATTTTGTGAGTGGGGTTAACCCATAACTTTATTATCACGTATAAATTGAAAATCTTTCACCTCAAGAATTTGAAAATTATTTCAACTCCGTCATAGGCTTTACATGAATTGTTTTGTCTCTTGTTAATTCACATTTTGCGACAGAAATGTAAATTAACAACTTACGAGTGATAAAATCATTCAAAATCATGGCTTAATAATTGGAAGCATTTTGAAATTTTAATTTAAAATTAAGAAAAAAAAATTGACATCGAATTCAAATTTTCAAGTTAAACTCAATTAAGCATTACAAATCAAAGTTCACTTTTGAAAGACAATTGAAATTCAAACTAATATTCCAAACCAAAGCATATTGGAATTAGTCTCAAAACAAAACCTTAAGCTATTTTCCTTAAATACCTTCTTAAACAAAATTAGCTAAAACTTTCCATAATCAATCATCTTTTTAATTTAAGATATTAAGCAGCCAAAATAAATAATGATAAAAAAAGAAGATGGGTTGAACCTCATTTAAAAAAAAAAACATTTTGATTTTTGACTTTTGAAATTTGACTTAATCTTTTAGGAATTGAAAATGATTTGCAATTTAATTTAAAATGGGGAAAAAATAGCCATTGATTAACTTCCAATTTAATTAAAATTGAAATTACTTTTTAATCTAAAACCATAAGACATTGGTTTGGAATCTCACTTTAACACGAAATTGACATTGATTTTTAAATTCTAAAACAAAACTCGTTTTGAATTTTGCTTAAAAAATCCAAACTAAATAGATGCAACTTGAAATTCATTTGAAAGAAAAAATCCAAAATCACCTTGAAATTCATTTGAACTTGAAATTAAAACCATTTGAGGGGAAATTGACATCTAATTTGAGATTTCAAATTAAATCCGGTAAGCAATTATTAAATTGGTCTTCAAATTAGAATTTGATTGAAATAGATAAGAAGTTCAATTTTAAAGCAAATTTGAACATGATTTAAGAATTTCAAAGTAAAAGTCAATTTGAGATAAAACTTCAATTAGAAATCTCAACTACAAGTCAATTGAAATGACAAATAAGGATTTGAAAACTAATAAAAGAGAATAAAGAAAAGGAGAAAGAAAAAAAAATGAAAGCAAAATATATACCAAAAATAAAATTAAAAGAGAAAATAAAATTAAAAAAAAAATGTGAAAACAATTAAATGAGGAGGGACCCACTTACCTTTTCTCTCTCTCCCACTCTCCCCTTCTTCTTCTTCACAAAAATGTCCACCTTTTTTTCTTCTCCTTCCCTCTTTTTTTCTTTTAACTCTCCACCTTCCCTCCTCTTTTATATTAAACCTTCACTTAGGAACCTCGTCGGAATCAAAGGACAAGCGGCGGTGGCGAGGTGCGACGGTGAGCGGCGTGAACGATGGCGACGATGAGCGACGGCGGTGATGCAGCGGTGAGCGACGGCGGCGGTTGTGAACTTAGTTCTTTGAAAATCCTTCTAAAATCTCTATTTTTCCCTCTCAAACTCACTTTCTCTCTCTAAGCTCTTTCACTCTTCTTCTCTTTTTTGTGTGCCTTTCTCTCTTAACTCTTTCACTCCTCTTCTCTTTTTTTTGTGTCCTTTGTTGTTGTCTTCCTTCATCTCCCCTCTCCCTTTTATACTTAAAGACCTTGCTAATTTGGGGTGGAAAGAGTGTGGAGTTGGAGAAGAAAAAGGGAGAGGGAGAAAGAATAGGGGAAAGAGTGCAGAGTTGGAAAAAAAATGGGAGAGGGAAACGTGGGGGAAGAAAAAAAAAACAATGAAAATAACAAATAACAAATAACAAATAAATAATAAATACATAAATAAAATAAATAATAAATACATAAATAAAATAAAATAAAATAATAAAATAAAAAAAGAATGAAAATAAAATATAAAGTAAATAAAAATAAAACAAAACAAAAATAAAAATAATACATAATAAAATAAATAAATAAATAAAATAATAATAATAAAATGAAATAAGGAAATAAAATAAAATTAAATGAAATAAAAAAATAAAAAGATAAAGAAATAAATAAAAAAAAAAGAAAGTAAAATGAAAATAAACAATGAAAACCATTTTTTTTTTTTTTTTGATAATATGTGGGGAGGGGGATTCAAACCTCCGACCTCTTGATCGGGTTACAAGCTTTATGCCAATTAAGCCAAACTCTTGTTGACATACCAAAAAACAAAGTGCCACCAAATATTGAATACTTCAAACATTATTACTAAAAATCAAGCCGGACGAAATACGGTGTCTATAGTTTGCCCCCCGTTGTGTATCCTTGAAGGATTGAAAAGGTAAACAAAGGAAAAAGACAAAGTATTGGGAAGGCGAAGAATTTTCGTTAAAAATAAAAGGAAGGGCTTCATGCTTAAACCAAGCATAGCCTAAAATTGGAAAACGAAAATGAATCTTACTTTGACCAGATTTTCATCTCTAATCCAAGATAAGGTTCAATTTAACCAAAGGAAACGAAATGGACCTGGCTCAGACCAGGCTTCGGCCTCTACTAGTTAGCAGGGTTCGATTTAACCAACCAAAATAAAACATGAAATGGACCTGACTTCAACCAGGCTTCGACCACTACTGACTAGTAGGGTTCAATTTAACCAACCAAATAAAACATGAAATGGACCTGACTCCAACCAGGCTTCGACCTCCACTGACTAGCAGGGTTCGATTTAACCAACCAAATAAAACATGAAATGGATCTGACTCCAACCAGTCTTCGACCTCCACTAACTAGCAGGGTTCGATTTAACCAACCAAAATAAAACATGAAATGGACCTGACTCCAACCAGGCTTCGACCTCCACTGACTAGCAGGGATCGATTTAACCAACAAAGAAGTGAATCATAGACTTGCAAAATCTCAAAATGTACAGTATGTTTAAATGTATGAGACTCAAATTTACATGCAGCATGAAAATTTGCAGGGCACAAGTTTCAAAAACACAAACTTCAAAATTAGCGAGTTTTGAAAACAAGAACTATAAAGTAGCTCATATCTTGTGTTCCGCCTTTATAGATTGAGAGACATAGACGAAGTGAAGTAAGTTGCTTTGCTGATGATGAACCAAAACACTTTGAGATCTTGATTTAAAGACTTCCGAACGTCTCATAGCAAAACGTCTTGTCATAATAAAATAAAATAGAATGAAAATAAAATATAAAGTAAATAAAAATAAAACAAAACAAAAATAAAAATAAAACATAATAAAATAAATAAATATAATAATAATAATAATAATAATAAAATGAAATAAAATAAAATAAAATAAAAAGATAAAGAAATAAATTAAAAAAAGAAAGTAAAATGAAAATGAAAATGAAAATAAACAATGAAAGCCAAAAAACAAATGTTTTGATAATATGTAGGAAAGGGGATTCGAACATCTGACCTCTTGATCGAGTTACAAGCTTTATGCCAATTAATCCAAACTCTTGTTGACATACCAAGAAACAAAGTGCCACCAAATATTGAAAAACTTCAAACATTATTACTAAAAATCAAGCCAGACCAAATACGGTGTCTACAGTGCCTTTTTTAGACTTTTGATCGTCTTATCAAACACGATGGTACTCCAGTCCTCGTTGCAGAATGCAACTCAATCATCCATCAAGTTTAGAGTGCTGTCATCTACTTGTTGTTTGCGTTCCCTCCCCATCAAGGTTCGGAAACGACTTATCTAACTCCTCCACTTTCATACCTACATTCTCCCTAAAATTTAATCTTAGGAGTCTATTGGGAGGACCGTCTCTATCTCTCCTCATTGGTCTAAACGAATGACGAAGGCCGGTTACGAGGTCAATTTCTCTCTTACTAAATGAGACCTTTTGACCCAATAATTTAAAACTCATCATATCTGCTCTACTGTCCTCTACTTCCTTAAGGAGGATGTAGTGTACTAATTGGCCATTAAAAATAACATTCACATCTATTAAAGGGTCGAAACATGTTTTCCTAAAGAGGTCTAATTGGATAGGACTTAGGGTTGACTTAATGTTCCTAATTGTTTTGTTTAGGTGTGAGAAACATGTCAATGCAGCCGGGAAATGGTTAGCGATGGGGTTTTTTTCAGTGATTTCCATAATGACCTAACACATTAATGTTGGGTTTTATGCCCTAAAACTCGTAGATAGTAAATGTACATTTGACCGAACATTAATAAAAGTGATGTATTATTCAATGTTTGTATTATATCTTGTCTTATCAACCCAAATCCAATAAACTAAACATCCAACGCTAATAGAATGAGGCTTGAACTAGTATGTAGGGACATACAGGGATCAATGTGTTGGGTTTTATGCCCTAAAACTCGTAGATAGTAAATGTACATTTGACCGAACATTAATAAAGTGATGTATTATTCAATGTTTATATTATATCTTGTCTTATTAACCCTAATCCAATAAACTAAACATCCAAGGCTAATAGAATGAGGCTTGAACTAGTATGTAGGGACATACGAGGATCAATGTTCAAGTTTTAGCCTAAAGGGTCTGTAGTATAGGGATAAGGCTGGGTACCTTATCCTGGTGACACTATGGATACGACCCGCTTTGTATATTGATACAAACGTAGTGATCCAACGCGTTCATGTGGTTGACATGCGAGTGGGGGTATCCTATGCAATGAGTTTGCACAAAGACCGGACCGCGAAATAGTTAACCACTAACTTTAACACCGTTAGTTAGTTCGGTTTCTATTTCACTAGGATGACCTAGGCAACTTGGCCTTAATCCTGAGTGGATTATGGACTCCTGTCCATGAGGGATTGTCCTTTCATTTGTACGGGTGAGAGTGGTATGTTCGCCGACTCAATAAGCCTACCATTTTGGGGACAAGACCGAATGGGGAGCTGGGAACGTAGTCTTACAAGATGGAATTTACTCCTTCCCGATATTAGGGTAAGTAGAGGTGTGTTCCCTTAAGTGGTGTCTCCGGGTCTTGAACAATGGGCCCTGCCCTCTTTATGGCACGAGAGAGATTTCTGTTTACTGGTTGGACCACAAACATGTTGTTCATTAGAGGAGAACTGGTACTTAAGGACCAAGAGGTAGCCCAGGGGTAAAACGGTAATTTGACCTAGCTGGGGTACGAACACACATGAAGGGCTAACTTGCTGTTGATGGTCTATATCCGTGGACACAAAAATATATCTGCAGTGAGAAGAGTGCAGCTGTGGTTCTTTAGTGGAGTGAACCACAGTTAACGAATATTGATTAACTTGATTAATGAGTTTAGCCAACTAATCTCATATCGTTGGAGCTTCTGATCTGTAGGTCGATTATGTCCCACCGGTAGCTCATTTAGGGCGTTGAGGTAAAATTCTAAGGAAGGATTGAATATTCGAAGGTGTTTGAATATTAAACTAAAATATGAATTTGATTCATATTAAAACTATAGGTTATAATTAATGTACATTGGATGTATATTAATACTATAGTTTTGAGAGAGAGAATAATAATTGAATATGTGATGTTCAATTTTATTAATTTTTTAATTAATTAATTTTGAATTAATTAGTTGGTTAAGTTTGATTAAATTTGATTTAATTAAACTATAGGTAAAAGAGGGATATTAATTTAAATAAGATTTAAATTAATGATATTTTAATTAATATTGATTAATTCAAATTTAATTAATTATAATTTAAAATTTTTGAATTTTAAATTAATATAATTAATTATCAGGTAACTGAACTTCAGTTACCTGAAGTTGTGCGTGCAGTTGCCCTATTTTAGTCTGCTGAACGATAGGAAGAGGGGTTAAGTGATTTTAGGGCAGTTGGATCTCAGTCTCTCACACGCAAACTTTCCCTCTCTCTCACTCTCTCGTTTTTCCCTCTCTGTAATCGACATAAAAGAAAGATCCTCAAGAGAAGCCTTAGAATTTTTTGCTCCCACAAGCTCCCAACGTGTACTCCCTTTGAGAATACCGGTGCAATCAAGTGGAGGTGTTCGTGATAATTTTCCAGCAAAGAAGAGGCGTTCTTGTTGCTGTACTTCGAAGAGAACCAAGAGTTCCTTTGGTGAAACCTTCAAGAATTACTTCAAGGGTAAGTGTTTTCTTGAACTAGGATCAATAGGATCCATTTGTATAGATTAGATCTATAAGTTTCATAGTATTTTCAGCATGCTTTATCAGTTTTTACAGCATGACTCTTTATGATATTGCTTGCTGTAAATTTGTTTATTTTGTCGTCGTATTGGTATCCCAATCGGCGTTTTATTCGAAAAGGTCTCTGTTGTCTTCCGCTGCGAAAAAAAAGGGCTTCTATCCCTTCAATTGGTATCAGAGCCCTATCGAATTTAAAACGTTGTTTTTTAGATTTGCGATTGGTTTTGTTTGGTGGGATTAATTGCATTGTGAATGTATGGTTTGCGATAAACTGTTTTGGTTTGAATTGGCCTTAGATTTACAGCTTTATTTATGATTTGATCATGTAAAGGCCCCTGCGTTTTGGGCAAATATTCTGTAAATCGAGTCTGTAAAGTCCGGGTCTAGTTTTATGCTTGAAATTCGATGAAGAACGTGCAAAAATCGGTGAATTTGGTGAAGAACAGCCGCGGTTCTGCCCAGAAAACAGCTCCAGACGCAACAGCGTCGGGACGCTTAGCCTTATGCGTCTCGACGCTGTCGCGATTCCACGCTCCAGACGGTTGAAATCGCGCTAGCGTCGGGACGCTATCTTCACAGCGTCTCGACGCTGTCACGATTTCGTGCGGCGGTTGTTTTACGTGAAAACGTGTGCTGAAACCCTAATGGGTAGTTTGGTTCGTGCGGTTAGGGTTGGATTTGGACCGGTTCAACCCGGTTCATGGGCGGTTCGACATTTTCAAGCCCGGTTCGAAGTGGTTCGGGTCGGTTCGTGGATCCTAGACCAGTTGGGGAGCTGTACTTTATGTAATAGGATAGTTTAAAGCTTTAATTAGAGTATTTTTTGCTTTATTTATCCTAGGGGCCAATTAAACCGGTTTATTCGCTATTTAAATGCTTTGTGGATGTCATTTAAATTTTAATCCCACCTTAGGATATAAAGCATGCTCATGCATTATGGATGTTATAATATGATTATAATTTTGGATGATAATGCATGGTTTTTCATGAGATATTTAATATATAGTTGAGTTATATTAAATTCATGAAAATGGAAGAGTATGATGCATGCAATTACATAGTTTTAATATAAGAGTTATATTAAAAATAATTTGTTTGCAGCATGCTAAGTTGATTTTCCATTTTTTGGCTATAATAAAATCGTTTATTATTTAAATGGAAATCAAATTGCATTGAGCATGATACATCCATAGGTTAATATAAGGGTTATATTAATTATCATGCAATGCAAAGTACTATAGTTTAAATTTCATTAACTTGAATATGATTGTTAATTGTTTTAAAACTATAGTATGCATGATTATAGGGCTAATCATTAAAATTTTGAAATAGTTTAAAATTTTATGATTAGAAACCGTCAATCTATAATCAAGATATGCATGTTCACATAGGATTTTAGGTTGAATTGAATTAATTTTAATGGGTTAAAATTAATTAGACCTAAGTTCACTTTCTAATAGGATTAGAATATCTTACTTAGTTTTAAAATAGTTTTAATGAACTAAGTAGGACGAACATTCCTGAGATTATAAGGGAACTCTACCAGTGAAGTTCTGTCTAAGGATTGGAGGTATTTAAGTTGACGGTAAACGGAACATCTCCTACCTGGGAACTGATCTGGAACACCGGAGTTGAATTAATCTCAGGTTAATGTTAGAATAATGTCGCTAGGTTAATTAAATTGGTTTAATACACCTAGACATTAGGTCTTATTATAATAGTTATAATAGGACTAGACTTAGATAAATGACTTAGCCGGATTTATCTAGGTTTTATTAAACCCTAAAATATCTAATAGGTTACTTTAGTGGGAGGAAAATTACAAAACTTAATTTAAATTGAGTTTTGCTCCTACGTCCCCATGACGTTCACACCGTGAGATCCATGCTCGGCTTCGTGTCGTCGTAGAGCGGCCTCCCTTCGGAGAGTCTTTACATGGGTCAATACAAGGTGAATGGGGAAAGTGACTATAGTAAGTGGGAGCGGGACGCGTGTCAACGTATCCTTCGGTCTCCACCCCTAGGTCACAACGTGAGATTCCTATGATCCGCCTGTGTGTTGCCCTGGAGCAACCACCCCTTCGGAGGGCCTGATCATAGGATTCGGAACACCGTGAACTCTTGAATAGGATAGGGTCGCTAAGGCTAATTACCAACAGTTGTCTTTCCTAGCGGTAGTGTTGGATTCCTAGAGTGAGTAAAAATATAGTATAAAATACTCTAGAATTCCTGTGCAAGTATACACAGTCTGCAGCAAGTAATATTATCAATCCAAGGTCTGAATGAGTTTCCACTTTACCTATTTTGTGTAACTTTCTAATGGTTTCAAGAATAATAAAATGATTTGGTTTTATCGGAATTATGCTGAAGCAAAATAAATGACAGAACAACGCGTAAACAAATAGATAAACAGATTAAAGACAGGCGCTGGTTAGGCTTTAGTGATTGTTCTAAGATATGCTCTAGCAATATTATTGATCATGCATTTCTCGCAGTATTATTAGCGGATTCCTCCCGGAACTCCGGATCTTTTGGGATATGTTTCAAACCCAATGAAGAGCGACCGATCAAGCACTAGGCAACTGGCTATCCCTAGCTCAGTCACTGGCGTTCACCAATACACAATGATCGTAGTGTGGAGAATTGCCACACACTCTCTAAATCATCCCTGAAACTAGAGAGAGCTATCCATACCGGCTGACCAGGCGGGCATAAAATGAGATTAAGCACAACAATTAACCAAAATGCGATAGTCAATATATTACTAGAGATGAAGCACAGTAATCACATTATTCCTAACCAACACCTTAAGCTACTTAGTTCATAATAAGCATAGGAATACGAATTACAATCTGAGTAAGCATGTCCATAACCACAAATTAAGAAGGAAAATAAACTCCCTAATCAGCTTGCGGATGATGGTGTTCTTGATAATCTTCAATCTCTACACTATTCGGCTTTCAAGGGAAAACATGGAATGAATTTGACTTTGACGGCTACTTCCTTTTATAGAAGGATGGGAGGCTTGAATTAGGTCAACTAGGACACGTGTAAGGCTCTCCTTGATCCTTTATCACGAAAATAACTCAATAGAAGTCGGTTCATGAAGTTGGCTAACGAGCTGTGATGTGGCAGTTTCTGCTCCCAGTTTTGCTGCAGCATAGAATCTGCTCCCTCCAGTCACTCAGCAGCATAATCTGCACAAAATAATTTCCAATGCTTCCATTCTTCCAAATGGGTTAAATCATGTAATATCTCTCTAAAACCAACCCTATTAAGTATTAAAGACACACAAATCTTTATATAAATGAGGCCTAAATAACTACCTATTGGGCAGTTATCATACCCCCAAACTTGAACTATTGCGCGTCCCGAGCAATACTAACCAACCTTCCTTCAAGAATTTAAAAACATTAGACAAAGAATTAGCTTAATCAAATCAGACAGTCCAACACTACCTTTAACCTTTACCTGAGCACTCTGCAAAACCAAGCTCTGCTGCAGCAAAATGATTCCTTCAGCAGGGACAAATAATCACCACTTTTCAACTTAATTCTAAGAGCTCACCACAGCCTAGCTATATTATCAGACATTTCAAAACATATTTTTAAAGGGGTTTATATCATTATTTATCAGACTTAAAGCAACCTTACAGTCATAAGCTCTTAAGCACGGGATGACCCACTTTATGGTGCAGTATACCCCTGCCTCAAGCTTATCACCAACTAGGCTCAATACTCATTATAAAGCTCAAAAATCCTTAGTTATTTCATCTCTTGCCCCTCAGAATGGCGACATTTTATGATGAAGCTCACCTAAGTTCTGGGAGACAGAAAAACTGCTGGATCATCATTCATCCCTCAAAACTTTTGCTCTGTCAATTTTTTTCAGCAAAATTTTCAACAAATAATCTTTTTTTCCGCAAATAATAATTTTTCTCATATTTCCATATTTCCTAGGTCATCTTTTGACGCGAAGACAAACTGTGGGTATCACAAATGTCTCCGGTTACTCAATAACCTAGCAAATTTAAATTTTCAAGGAGAGGAATGCTCGAGCAAAATAATTGGAGTAGCAAAAAGTCCCCCAAACTTGAATTATTCATTGTCCCCAATGAATCATTAATTATACCCCCAAACTTAAATTTTTCTATCTGAATTTTTAAACTAAACATGGGACTAGGATTAAGCTTAAAGTGGATCATATAAGTCAATACTACCGTCAAAATCTTCTTGCCGCAACAACAGTCCAGGCTAGAAGAAATGCTCAAGCAAAAGGTTTCTGGAGATCAAAATACCTTGATCTAATTAAGCGTAATCAGTCCAAGCTTCAAAAATTCAGAAGAAAATTAGTTAAGTTAGAGTTAGTCAGTGCTCATGGAATAGAAACATTCAGAAATTTCATTAAAAACATAAGAAAAGAAAGTACATAGCCGAGATATATATTTTTTTCAAAACAGAAAAATTATAAAGGAACAAGCAAACATATTAAGCAAACGGGGTCAGATATGCGCGAGCAAACAAAATGATAAGAACAAAAATAATGCTCGCCGAAGATCATTTCATCCATCAATCTTCCTGACCCTGCTCTTCATCATCATTCTCTTCTCGTTCAACAGGCGGGGGCGGAATCCAGGGGTTCAACAGATCCTCAGGGAATGCAGGAAGGGCTGGATACGACTTGGAAAAATTCTCTTGCAGTGCCCTTTTTAAGCTGGCATCCCGATTCTTAACATAGTTCCAGAAGGTTAAAGTTTGCCTTTCAGCAAACTCCTGCCTACTGGCCGAAAGTGCTAGTTGTTCTAGAACCGAGTTGATGCCATGGATAAGCCCACCTTGACGTACCTCCTGCACCGTGCCAAATTGGGCGTGTCTATGATCCCCTTATCAAACAGGATCACATCTCCCTCATCCACCGGAACCCCTGCTCTTCTGCACAGCATCGTGATTGTGTTTGGAAAGAATAACTTCCCCACCTTGTTTTTCCAACATCCAGAAATCTCATTCGCAATAATCCTCCCTACATTAATACTGAGAGACCGTAGGATGGCGAAAGCTAGGAGAACCCGTTCCCTGGAGATTGTCGAGTCATGTGTTGTTGGAAGCATCTTCTGTCTAATAAATCCCATCCATGTGTTCGCTTCCCTTTTCAAATAAGCCGACTGGAATGTCTTCTTCTGAGTCTTGGATAGCTGCCACTGTGCCCCTTCAATTCCTACCTCCCTTACAGCCTCACTTAGTTGCTCATCAGATGGCGCCACAGCCATCTCATTATATGCCGCATGGGGGAAATTCTGAAGGTTGTACAGTGCATTGATAGCACTTGGACTCCAATCCACCTCGACTCCTCGGACAATTACCTGGAAACCATCCTCCTTGACAATGTTAGCATAAAATTCACGCACCACCTGTGCGTTTACAGATTCAGGCTTTGCACAAAACAGCTCCCAGCCGTGGTCTGCAATACCGGTCCTCAGAAACTGTGGAAGATCACCACTGAAACCGTGCTCGAACAAGAAATCCCTTTTCAGAAGCTCAGCGTATTTTGCTCTAGCAAAATTGTTGACGAAGCGATCAAATGAAACCTGCTGTTCTTCTATCGCCTCGTGTTCTTCTGATGCTTCAGCAATATTTTTGCCCTTTTCTGCCCTGCGCTTGAGCAACTGCTCTTCCCCAGTCTTCTTCTCTGTTTCCTCTCTTTCTTTGTCCTCAGCTTCTTTCTTCTCTCTCTCTGCCTTTTCTCTCTCAGAATCTGACGATGGTGGTGACGGGGTATCAGTCCGAATCACCTGAATACGACCGGCCTTCCTTTTTATGCGGCGGCGTTTCGTCGGTTCGGGCATGATTACCTCAACACGAGCTTCTTGGTCCTGCTCGTTTCCTCTTTCAGACACTGTGTTTACCTGCTCATTTCTCACCATCTCAGCCTGCTGTTCTTGATTCTCCTCAACATTTTCCTCTCGAGCCGTATCTGTATCCGCAAGTCTCTGATCAGCCTTTCCTGGGGTATGTTCTTGCGGTTCTTCAAGGTTTTCTTCAACCACGGCAGCAGCCTCATCCTCTGTCGCTTTTTCCTGTTCTTCCGCCCTCTGTTGTCGCCTTCTTCTTTTAGCTTCTTTCTCCTCCGGTGTTCTTTTCTTTTTGGTTTTCCCTTTTTGCACTTCCGGCGTGACCGGCACCTCCTCTTCTTCACTCTCCCTCTCTTTTCTAGCTCTAGTCTTAGCCATGGAGTTGTAATATGGTTTTGACAGAGAATGCAAAGAAAGAAAGAATAATATACGCACACAGATTTGATCAAGAAGGCGAAGTGAATCGTGCTTACCAGAGATTGAGAATAAATAGGGCTGCAGCAATCAAGAATCCTAACCGAAAAGATTTGCCCTGCCATAACTAATATTACCGTTGCAATTAAAAATGCAAACCTGAAATTCAAAAATTACCAACGGTAAAATTGCGGATTCCAAACGGCCATGGTAAATATTAATGTGTTGTCATCATTGAAGCCTTCGGATAATTACTCTGCAACATGTGGCCTCATCAGATGATGCACTCACATTTACCTGCAAGAATTTAAAGCCAAATCCAACGGTAAAAATAATAAATTCCAACATAAAACCCTTCTAACTCGGAATATTTTGCTCCAGCAATATCTTTGCCGCAACAATCTGCTGAACCTGAAGAATCTTAGATACGGAATTTGAATTTCAAAATAGACAAATCAAATCTTTTTAATTCAAATTAAACCTATCAAAGCAAACTTAACCTGTTATTCTCAAAAGAAGCCGAATGAATTAGAGAAAATCCCTATTAATTAAAACTAGAATTCAAATAACTACAAATAAAATCTAGATAAAATCTAATAAAATCTAACTAATTAAAAGATAATTAAAAGATAATCTAAACAAATAACCCGAAAATGAAATCAAATCAAATTCAAAACGAAATAAAATCTAAAATGATAAAAACACTGAGATCTAATAAACTATGCAAAAATCAAACCTAACCTAATCGGACTTAAAAACAAATCAATGAAAAAATAAAATCACTACAAATCCTGGGAGCTCAAAATTTTGCTCTGTGAAATGCTCCCGCAAAAGTCCTGCTCTCTCAAACATCAACCAACCTTAGGGAAGGATATTTCGACTGAAACTCCTCACCCCAATAATGCTTCACACGCTATCCATTCACCTTGAACACTCTCCCATCTTTTTCATCCTGCAAAGTAATTGCTCCATTGGAAAAAACCTCAATCACAATAAACGGTCCTGACCATTTAGATTTTAATTTTCCAGGAAATAATTTTAATCTAGAATTATAAAGCAAAACTTTCTGACCCTTGACAAATTCTTTAGATTTTATTTTTTTTGTCATGCCACAGCTTAGTCTTTTCTTTATACATTTTCGCTTTTTCGTAAGAAAATTGACGAAATTCCTCTAGCTCATTAAGCTGCAACATTCTTATTGCTCCTGCGCGACTCAGATCAAAATTTAACTTTTTCAAAGCCCAAAATGTTTTGTGCTCAAGCTCTAATGGTAAATGACAAGCTTTCCCGTATACTAACCTATAGGGAGACATACCTAGAGGAGTCTTATAAGCTGTCCTATAAGCCCAAAGAGCCTCATCCAACCTAAAGGACCAATCCTTTCTAGATGGATGGACTACTTTCTCTAAAATAGCTTTTATTTCCCTATTACCAATTTCAGCTTGACCATTTGCTTGTGGGTGATAAGGGGTAGCTATCCTATGCTTAATCTCATACTTAGCTAAAAGCTTAGTTAAGATATTATTAACAAAATGTGTACCCTCATCACTTATTAGAGCTCTAGGTGTCCCGAACCGCGCAAAGATGTGCGATTGAAGAAACCTCGCTACTGTCTTGGCATCACTCTGATGGCATGCGATGGCCTCCACCCACTTGGACACATAATCAACTGCCAATAAGATAAAAACATTGCCATTAGAAGGGGGACATGGCCCCATAAAGTCAATACCCCATACATCGAATAATTCAACTTCTAAAATGTAAGTAAGAGGCATTTCATCTCTAGGTCCCAAGTTTCCTCTCCTTTGGCAAGCATCACATTGCTTGTAGAACCAATGGGCATCCTTGAATAACGTAGGCCAGAAATATCCGCAATGCAAAATCCTCATAGCTGTCCTCTGACCGCTGAAATGACCTCCATACGGCGAAGAGTGACATTGCTCCAGGATTTCCTTTGCTTCAGTACCTGAAACACACCTACGAATAATACCGTCAGAGCATTGCTTATACATAAATGGCTCATCCCAAAAGAAAAATTTCGCATCATGCTTAAACTTTTTCTTCTGCCTCCAATCCATATCAATAGGGGTGACTCCCTTCACTAAAAAGTTGGCAATATCAGCATACCAAGGGACATCCCTAACTACCTTTACTTCAACAGCAAAAAGCTGTTCATCTGGAAAAGAATCGAAAATGGCAGATTGCTCCAGCAAAGTTGATGATGGATCAAGACGAGACAAGTGATATGCAATGACATTCTCTGATCCCTTCTTGTCCTTTATCTCCAAGTCAAATTCCTGCAATAGTAGAATCCAACGAATTAGTCTAGGCTTTGCATCTTTCTTAGACATTAAATACCTTATTACTGCATGATCCGTGAACACCGTGACTTTGGATCCAACCAAATATAGCCAGAATTTCTCAAAAGCAAACACAACAGCTAACAACTCCTTTTCAGTAGTTGTATAGTTGACTTGTGCCTCATTTAAAACCTTGCTTGCATAATATATAGGATGAATAAATTTGCCCTGCTTTTGCCCCAGCATCGCTCCTACCGCAGCATCGCTCGCATCACACATTACCTCGAATGGCAAATTCCAATTGGGCGCGCAGAGAATGGGTGTTGAGATTAAAGCAGCCTTCAATGTTTCAAAAGCCTTCCTACAATCTGCATTAAAGTCAAAAACATGATCATTGCACAATAAGTTACAAAGAGGTTTACTGATTTTGGAAAAATCCTTTATGAACCTCCTATAAAATCCAGCATGCCCTAAGAAACTCCGAATTCCCTTCACTGAATTCGGTGGCTCTAATCTTTCAATAACCTCAACTTTTGCTCTATCAACTTCTAGACCATTCCTAGAGATCCTATGACCTAACACTATGCCCTCCTTCACCATGAAGTGGCACTTCTCCCAATTAAGAACTACATGGGTATCCTCACATCTCTTTAATACCTTTCCTAAATTATCTAAACAACTCTGAAAAGACCTTCCAAAAACTGAAAAATCGTCCATAAAGACTTCAACAGTGGATTCAATCATATCAGAAAAAATTGCTAACATACACCGCTGAAATGTTGCTGGAGCATTGCAGAGGCCAAAAGGCATTCTCCTAAAAGCGAATGTCCCATAAGGGCAGGTGAAAGTGGTTTTCTCCTGATCCTCAGGAGCAATAGTAATCTGGTTATACCCAGAATAATTATCCAAGAAACAGTAATAGGCCTGATCAGCCAATCGATCCAACATCTGGTCGATAAATGGTAGAGGGAAATGATCCTTTCGGGTGGCTTTATTTATATGCAACTGCTTAAGAATCTCTAAAAACTTTTTAAATTGACCATCCTGATTCTTAGGCTTTTGCCTTTGTGGAAAAGGTAGAGGTGGTACATAAGGTGGGGGCGGCACATATGGTGGTTCTACATCTGGCACAGAACCAGATGCTCCAGCATTCTCTTTGCTGCCTCCAGCACCCTGACCAGACTCCAACTCTTTCTCGACAACAACATTATTATCACTATTACTATTTAAATCCTGGGTCTTTCTAGACTCTTCTAATGGCTTACCACTCCTAAGAGTTACTGCCTTTACCTGCTCCTTACCTTCCCTTCGAGGGTGTTCAGTATCTGATGGAAGTTTCCCTTGAGGCCTCGCCTTGAGCTCATTAGCTAGCTGACCCACTTGCAACTCCAGGGCCCTCATCGAAGCTTGATTACTTTGAATTGTGGCATCTGTGCGAGCCATAAATTCTTTCATCATCGCCTCGAGAGAATTTCCCGAATTTTGCTGGGGCAAAGCCTGCTTATTTTGCTGGGGCATTACCTGCGTTTTAGCATATCCCGGCTGGTTCATCTTTTGTTGCGCTTGTACGTTATTTCCTTGACCTCCCCATGAGAAGTTGGGGTGGTTGCGCCAACCTGGATTATAGAAGTTAGAATAAGGGTTGTTCCTCTAATTACCTACAAAAAACACAGAAACAGGATTGCTGGGGAAAAACTCGTAGTTGTGGTCTTCACCGCAATAGACACATGCTTCGTCCGTGACTTGGTTCACCACTGCTGCAGGCTCCATAGCTGGTGGCTGTTGATGACTAATCACTGTCACATTCTTAAGAGCGTTAGCAATCATAGCAAGATCAGCCCTAATGGTGGACACACCATCAACCTCTAATACACTCTTAACCTTTTTATTTGTGCCTCTAACATCCGACCACTGACAACTATTAATAGATATTATTTCTAAAATTTCATAGGCTTCATCAAAAGTTTTTGCCAAAAGGGCCCCTCAAGCCGAAGCATCGACCATACCTTGGGTTACTCCATTTAAACCATTGTAAAATGTTTCCATTTGAATACAATGAGGTAACCCATGGTGGGGACACTTTCGCAAAAGCTCCTTAAACCTCTCCCAAGCCTCACTAAAAGTCTCATCGTCAAGTTGCCTAAACCCTACTATTTCACTCCTTAATTTAGCATTTCTATTAGGTGGGAAATATTTACTCAAAAATTTTCCAGCTAACTCATCCCACGTCCTAATTGATCCTGGAGCAAAAGAATTTAACCATGACTTTACTCCATCTCTAAGAGAATACGGGAACAAAGTTAATCTAAGAGCATCTCTAGGCACTCCTTGAATTACAAAAGAATCACTAACTCCTAGGAAAGACTTAAGATGTAAATGAGGGTCTTCAGATGAAAAACCATGGAATTGCCCCACGGTTTGCAACATCTGAAACATTACCGGTTTCATTTCAAAATTCGCCGCTTGGATTTGGGGACGTGCAATCCCTGGATTCAACTCATTAAACATCGGGACAACATATGCTCGAATGGCTCTGGTCCTATCGTTCGCTATCAAGATAGGATTCTCAGCCTGATTATTTCGCTGCTCATTTTGCTCAACCAGTGGGTTTTGCTGCAGCAACGGATTCTGCTAGGGGTTCACTGCTACTGACCTTCATGAACCTGTGGAAGTTGCGGGGCGTTCTCCATCTGGTTTCTGCGCTGCTCCCTCCTTCTGTTCCTAAATGTCCTTTCAATTTCTGGATCACGCTCAAACCGTACCCCAGGCGGATCGCTCATGCACCAAAATCACACCTGCAAAAACAAAAGAAACAATCATAAAGTTCTAGCACCAAACCACTAAAACACATACACAAAACAGATCAGATAAAAACTTATTCAAGTCCCCGACGACGGCGCCAAAAACTTGTTGGGTTCCTAGAGTGAGTAAAAATATAGTATAAAATACTCTAGAATTCCTGTGCAAGTATACGCAGTCTGCAGCAAGTAATATTATCAATCCAAGGTCTGAATGAGTTTCCACTTTACCTATTTTGTGTAACTTTCTAATGGTTTCAAGAATAATAAAATGATTTGGTTTTATCGGAATTATGCTGAAGCAAAATAAATGACAGAACAACGCGTAAACAAATAGATAAACAGATTAAAGACAGGCGCTGGTTAGGCTTTAGTGATTGTTCTAAGATATGCTTTAGCAATATTATTGATCATGCATTTCTCGCAGTATTATTAGCGGATTCCTCCCGGAACTCTGGATCTTTTGGGATATGTTTCGAACCCAATGAAGAGCGACCGATCAAGCACTAGGCAACTGGCTATGCCTAGCTCAGTCACTGGCGTTCACCAATACACAATGATCGTAGTGTGGAGAATTGCCACACACTCTCTAAATCATCCCTGAAACTAGAGAGAGCTATCCATACCGGCTGGCCAGACGGGCATAAAATGAGATTAAGCACAACAATTAACCAAAATGCGATAGTCAATATATTACTAGAGATGAAGCACAGTAATCACATTATTCCTAACCAACACCTTAAGCTACTTAGTTCATAATATGCATAGGAATACGAATTACAATCTGAGTAAGCATGTCCATAACCACAAATTAAGAAGGAAAATAAACTCCCTAATCAGCTTACGGATGATGGTGTTCTTGATAATCTTCAATCTCTACACTATTCGGCTTCCAAGGGAAAACATGGAATAAATTTGACTTTGACGGCTACTTCCTTTTATAGAAGGATGGGAGGCTTGAATTAGGTCAACTAGGACACGTGTAAGGCTCTCCTTGATCCTTTATCACGAAAATAACTCAATAGAAGTCGGTTCATGAAGTTGGCTAACGAGCTGTGATGTGGCAGTTTCTGCTCCCAGTTTTGCTGCAGCATAGAATTTGCTCCCTCCAGTTGCTCAGCAGCATAATCTGCACAAAATAATTTCCAATGCTTCCATTCTTCCAAATGGGTTAAATCATGTAATATCTCTCTAAAACCAACCCTATTAAGTATTAAAGACACACAAATCCTTATATAAATGAGGCCTAAATAACTACCTTTTGGGCAGTTATCAGGTAGCCTGTTGGTGCGTGCCTCTAAGATCTGAAAGTGGGAGGGTTACACTTACGGGGAGGAGTTAATTTGTTAACAAATCCTTGACCGAACAATGGTGGTTAATATCTAATGGAATATGAGTTATTCTGGTATTAGAAATTGACTGAGAAGAGTCTCATTTTAGAGGAGGAACAACTGATCACCCTTCGGTGGCTGTTCTTCTAAACCTCTAAAGCATCGTTGCGAAACACAATCATAGTTTTATTAGGGTTCTTTGATTGTTTGTTTGCAAAATTGATTGGATGTATGCAATTGTTTGTATTGCTTGTGTGATGGGTTAAGGCAAAGATAACTAATACGGTCACTTGTTTGTTTTTCAGCAATGTCTTCCTCTATAATTTCCCTGCTTAAAAATGAACAACTTACCGGCAAAAATTTTCCACAATGGAAATCTAACCTCAATACAATACTCGTGGTTGAGGACTTAAGGTTCGTCTTAACGGAGGAATGTCCTCCCGTTCCCCCTCGCACTGCCGCTCAGGCAGTTAAGGACGCCTACGAACGCTGGACCAAGGCCAATGAAAAGGTCAAGGTCTATATTTTGGTCAGCTTGTCTGAAGTATTGGCCAAGCGTTACGAGAACGTGGAAACTGCCAGGGAGATTATGAATTCCCTGCAGGAGATGTTTGGACTTCCGTCCTACCAGCTCCACCACGACGCCTTGAAGAACGTCTTCAATGCCAAGATGCTGGAAGGTCAATCTGTTCGGGAACATGTCCTGGACATGATTAACCAGTTCAACATAGCTGAGGCAAATGGCGGGGTTGTCTGCGAGCGCAGTCAGGTTGCGTTCATCCTTCACTCGCTCCCGGCGAGCTATCTGTCTTTTAGGACGAACGCGAGCATGAATAAGATTCAGTTCAACCTGACTACCCTCCTCTCGGAGTTATAGATTTATGAGTCCCTGCAAAAGAGTAAGGGAAAGAGTGTGGTTAAAGGAGAGGCCAACGTGGCCCATTCCAAGAAGAAGTTCCTGAAGGGTTCATCCTGAGGGACTAAATCTGTACCCCAGGCTTCTTCATCGAAGCAGATCCAAAAGAGGAAGGGAGACAATGGGAAGGCTCCTGCACAGGCTGTGCAAGGAAAGGAGAAGGCCAAGGTCGTGGCCGACAAAGGCAGATGCTTCCACTGTAATGCAGATGGTCACTGGAAGCGCAACTGTCCCCGCTACCTTGCTGAGAAGAGAAGAGAAAAAGAAGGTAAATTCGATTTACTTGTGTAAGAGACTTGTCTCATTGAACATGATGAGTTTGCCTGGATACTGGATTCGGGAGCCACTAATCATGTTTGTTCTTCTTTTCAGGGAAATAATTTCCAGCAGCTGGCAGAGGGTGAAATGACGCTCAAGGTCAGAACGGGAGACGTCGTTTCAGCTCGTGCAGTGGGAGCTGCAAAATTATTCTTTAGAAATAGGTTTTTAATTTTAGAGAACTTGTACTTGGTTCCTAGAATTAAAAGGAACCTTATTTCTATTTCAACTTTACTAGAACAATGTTACTCAATTTCTTTCTTGCTTAACAAAGCTTTAATTTCAAAGAATGGAGTTTACATTTGTTCAGCTAAGCGTGAGAATAATTTATTTGTGTTAAGACCAAATGATGCTAAGGCTATTTTAAGTCATGAAATGTTTAAAACGGCCGAAACGCAAAACAAAAGGCAAAAAGTTTCTCCTTTAAGTAACAACACGTATCTTTGGCATCTTCGTCTTGGTCATATTAACATCGATCGGATCGATCGTTTGGTTAAAAATGGACTTCTAAGTGACATAGAAGATACATCTTTACCTCCCTGTGAATCGTGTCTCGAGGGTAAAATGACCAAGAGGCCTTTTACTGGAAAAGGTTATAGGGCCAAAGAACCACTTGAACTAATACATTCGGATCTTTGTGGTCCAATGAATGTAAAGGCTCGAGGTGGTTATGAATATTTCATCTCTTTAATAGATGATTATTCTCGATACGGTTACTTGTACCTGATGGGCCATAAGTCTGAAGCTCTTGAAAGGTTTAAAGAGTTTAAGGTTGAGGTAGAAAACCTGTTGGGTAAAACGATTAAAACACTTCGATCAGATCGAGGTGGAGAGTATTTAGATCAGCGATTCCAGGACTATATGATAGAACATGGAATCCAATCACAACTCTCAACACCTGGTACACCTCAGCAGAATGGTGTATCAGAAAGGAGAAATAGAACCTTGTTAGACATGGTTCGATCTACGATGAGCTATGCTCAGTTGCCTAGCTCGTTTTGGGGGTATGCAGTAGCGACTGCAGTACATATTCTTAACAACGCTCCCTCAAAAAGTGTTTCTGAAACTCCTTTTGAACTATGGAAGGGGCGTAAACCTAGTTTGTGTTACTTCTGTATCTAGGGTTGTCCTGCACATGTGTTAGTGACAAATCCTAAGAAATTGGAAACACGTATGAGAATATGCCAATTTGTTGGTTACCCGAAAGAAACGAGAGGTGGTCTTTTCTACGACCCTCAAGATAATAAAGTATTTGTATCGACAAATGCAACTTTCTTGGAGGAAGACCACATTCGAGATCATCGACCACGAAGTAAATTAGTATTAGGAGAAGCTACAGAAGGATCAACAAGGGTTGTTGATGAACCTGGTCCTTCAACAAGAGTTGTTGGAGAATGCAGTTCTTCTCGTCAATCTAGTCCTCCTGACGTAGTGGGAGAGCTTCGACGCAGTGGGAGGGTTGTGATACAACCTAACCGATACTTGGGTTTAACAGAAACACAAGTAGTCATACCTGATGACGGCGTAGAAGATCCATTGTCTTATCGTCAGGCAATGAATGATGTAGATAAGGACGAGTGAGCCAAAGCCATGGACCTTGAGATGGAGTCTATGTACTTCAATCAAGTTTGGGAACTTGTAGATTTACCTGAAGGGGTCAAACCCATTGGGTGTAAATGGATCTATAAGAGAAAAAATGATGCTGTTGGGAAAGTACAGACTTTCAAAGCAAGACTTGTAGCAAAGGGTTATACCAAACGAGAAGGAGTGGACTATGAAGAAACTTTTTCTCCAGTTGCTATGCTAAAGTCCATAAGAATCCTCTTGTCCATTGCCACATTTTATGATTATGAAATTTGGCAAATGGATGTCAAGACAGCTTTTCTGAATGGCAATCTTGACGAGAGTATTTTTATGTCTCAACCCGAAGGGTTCATATCCCAAGGTCAGGAGCAAAAGGTTTGCAAACTGAATCGATCCATTTATGGGTTGAAACAGGCTTCTTGATCTTGGAATATTAGATTTGATACTGCGATCAAATCTTTTGGCTTTGACCAGAATGTTGATGAGCCTTGTGTATACAAGAAGATCAACAAGAATAAAGTAGCTTTCCTCGTACTTTATGTAGACGACATTCTACTCATTGGGAATGACGTAGGGTATCTGTCTGACGTAAAAGAATGGCTAGCAGCTCAATTCCAAATGAAAGATTTGGGTGAGGCCCAGTATGTTCTTGGCATCCAGATTATTCGGGATAGAAAGAACAAATCGCTAGCTCTGTCTCAGGCAACGTATATCGACAAGATGTTGGCTCGATATTCGATGCAGAACTCCAAGAAGGGCTTGTTGCCTTTCAGGCATGGGGTTCACTTGTCTAAGGAACAGTCTCCTAAGACACCTCAAGAGGTTGAGGATATGAGACGGATTCCCTACGCCTCTGCCGTGGGTAGCTTAATGTATGCCATGCTATGCACGAGGCCTGACATTTGTTATGCTGTAGGGATTGTCAGCAGATATCAGTCGAATCCAGGGTTAGACCACTGGACCGCCGTTAAAGGAATCCTCAAGTATCTTAGGAGAACGAGAGATTACATGTTGGTGTTTGGGGCTAAGGAGTTAGTTCTCACGGGTTACACCGACTTTGACTTCCAAACTGACAAGGATTCTAGGAAATCTACGTCAGGGTCAGTTTTCACCCTTAACGGGGGAGCTGTAGTTTGGAGGAGTATAAAGCAGGGATGCATAGCAAACTCCACGATGGAGGCTGAGTATGTAGCTTCTTGTGAAGCAGCTAAGGAAGCTGTTTGGCTAAGGAAGTTCTTGACAGATTTGGAAGTTGTTCCAAATATGAACTTGCCCATTACATTATACTGTGACAACAGTGGGGCTGTAGCCAATTCAAAGGAACCTCGCAGCCACAAAAGAGGTAAACACATAGAAAGGAAGTATCATCTGATTCGTGAAATTGTGCAAAGAGGAGATGTGGTCGTGACCAAGATCGCTTCCGAGCACAACATTGCTGATCCGTTTACGAAGGCCCTCTCGGCTAAAGTGTTCGAGGGTCATCTAGAAAGTCTAGGTCTGCGAGATATGTATATAGCGTAATCTAGGGCAAGTGGGAGATGTGTAATGGGTGTAAGGATGCCCTAGTTTATTGTATTTTGTATATTTACCTTTTATGTAATGTACAACATACATGTACCGTTTCCAGCTTTGGATTATATTGTATATACTTTCCCTGTAACTTGAGTTTTAGTTCAAGTGGGAGTTTGTTGGGTTTTATGCCCTAAAACTCGTAGATAGTAAATGTACATTTGACCGAACATTAATAAAGTGATGTATTATTCAATGTTTGTATTATATCTTGTCTTATTAACCCTAATCCAATAAACTAAACATCCAAGGCTAATAGAATGAGGCTTGAACTAGTATGTAGGGACATACGGGGATCAATGTTCAAGTTTTAGCCTAAAGGGTCTGTAGTATAGGGATAAGGCTGGGTACCTTATCCTGGTGACACTATGGATACGACCCGCTTTGTATATTGATACAAACGTAGTGATCCAACGCGTTCATGTGGTTGACATGCGAGTGGGGGTATCCAATGCAATGAGTTTGCACAAAGACCGGACCGCGAAATAGTTAACCACTAACTGTAACACCGTTAGTTAGCTCGGTTTCTATTTCACTAGGATGACCTAGGCAACTTGGCCTTAATCCTAAGTGGATTATGGACTCCTGTCCATGAGGGATTGTCCTTTGATTTGTATGGGTGAGAGTGGCCTGTTCACCGACTCAATAAGCCTACCATTTTGGGGACAAGACCGAATGGGGAGCTGGGAACGTAGTCTTACAAGATGGAATTCACTCCTTCCCGATATTAGGGTAAGTAGAGGTGTGTTCCCTTAAGTGGTGTCTCCGGGTCTTGAACAATGGGCCCTGCCCTCTTTATGGCACGAGAGGGATTTCTGTTTGCTGGTTGGACCACAAACATGTTGTTCATTAGAGGAGAACTGGTACTTAAGGACCAAGAGGTAGCCCAGGGGTAAAACGATAATTTGACCTAGCTGGGGTACGAACACACGTGAAGGGCTAACTTCCTGTTGATGGTCTATATCCGTGGACACAAAAATATATCTGCAGTGAGAAGAGTGCAGCTGTGGTTCTTTAGTGGAGTGAACTACAGTTAACGAATATTGATTAACTTGATTAATGAGTTTAGCCAACTAATCTCATATCGTTGGAGCTTTTGATCTGTAGGTCCATTAGGTCCCACCGGTAGCTCATTTAGGGCGTTGAGGTAAAATTCTAAGGAAGGATTGAATATTCGAAGGTGTTCGAATATTAAACTAAAATATGAATTTGATTCATATTAAAACTATAGGTTATAATTAATGTACATTGGATGTATATTAATACTATAGTTTTGAGAGAGAGAATAATAATTGAATATGTGATGTTCAATTTTATTAATTTTTTAATTAATTAATTTTACATTAATTAATTGGTTAAGTTTGATTAAATTTGATTTAATTAAACTATAGGTAAAAGAGGGATATGAATTTAAATAAGATTTAAATTAATGATATTTTAATTAATATTGATTAATTGAAATTTAATTAATTATAATTTAAAATTTTTGAATTTTAAATTAATATAATTAATTATCAGGTAACTGAACTTCAGTTACCTGAAGTTGTGCGTGCAGTTGCCCTATTTTAGTCTGCTGAACGATAGGAAGAGGGGTTAAGTGATTTTAGGGCAGTTGGATCTCAGTCACTCACACGCAAACTTTCCCTCTCTCTCACTCTCTCGTTTTTCCCTCTCTGTAATCGACATAAAAGAAAGATCCTCCAAAGAAGCCTTAGAATTTTTTGCTCCCACAAGCTCCCAACGTGTACTCCCTTTGAGAATACCGGTGCAATCAAGTGGAGGTGTTCGTGATAATTTTCCAGCAAAGAAGAGGCGTTCTTGCTGCTGTACTTCGGAGAGAATCAAGAGTTCCTTTGGTGAAACCTTCAAGAATTACTTCAAGGGTAAGTGTTTTCTTGAACTAGGATCAATAGGATCCAATTGTATAGATTAGATCTATAAGTTTCATAGTATTTTCAGCATGCTTTATCAGTTTTTACAGCATGACTCTTTATGATATTGCTTGCTGTAAATTTGTTTATTTTGCCGTCGTATTGGTATCCCAATCGGCGTTTTATTCGAAAAGGTCTCTGTTGTCTTCCGCTGCGAAAAAAAAGGGCTTTTATCCCTT
This sequence comes from Luffa acutangula, assembly GCA_036850905.1. NCBI lineage: Eukaryota > Viridiplantae > Streptophyta > Magnoliopsida > Cucurbitales > Cucurbitaceae > Luffa > Luffa acutangula. Next base: position 44,294,969 of record CM072096.1, read on the forward strand.
CACAATGTTTAAGTTTTAGCCTAAAGGGTATGTAGTATAGGGATAAGGCTGGTGACACTATGGATTCGACCCGCTTTGTATATTGAAACAAACGTGATGATCCAACGCGTTCGTGTAGTTGACATGCGAGTAAGGGTATCCTGTGCAATGAGTTTGCCAAAGACCGAACCGCAAAATAGTTAACCACTAACTGTAACACCGTTAGTTAGCTCAGTTTCTATTTCACTAGGATGACCTAGGCAACTTGGCCTTAATCCTGAGTGGATTATGGACTCCTGTCCATGAGGGAATGTCCTTTGATTTGTACGGGTGAGAGTGACATGTTCGCCGACTCAATAAGCCTACCATTTTGGGGACAAGACCGAGTGGGGAGCTGGGAACATAGTCTTACAAGATGGAATTCACTCCTTCCCGATATTAGGGTGAGTAGAGGTGTGTTCCCTTAAGTGGTGTCTCTGGGTCTTGAACAATGGGCCCTACCCTCTTTATGGCACGAGAGGGACTTCTGTTTGTTGGTTGGACCTCAAACAGGTTGTTCATTAGAGGAGCACTGGTACTTAAGGACCAAGAGGTAACCCAGGGGTACAATGGTAATTTGACCTAGCTGGGGTACGAACACACGTGAAGGGCTAACTTGCTGTTGACGGTCGATATCACTTATTCTTGGATTAGTTGAAATAAAAAAAGGAACTCTCTCAGTCGTTCTTGCTTTACTCTCTCTCTCTCTCAAGAAGTTCTCTGTGTTTTTCCAAGAAACAGAGACCAAAAATCCCATGATTTTTCCCGGCTCCCACAAGCAATCAACCCTTTTATTCCCTGTGAGAATACCGGTGAAGATCGCTTGGTTGGGTTCATAAAGTTTAGCAAGATCATTCCAAAAAGGTTGCTGTATTTTCTGCGCTCCGTTTGGGAATTTGGCGAAACGATCAAGAATCTCTTCAAGGGTAAGTGGTTCTTGACCTAGGATCGATAGGGTCCTATTCTAGATTAAATCTAGATATTTTTTTTTAATTATTTTTCAACATGCTCTCATATGTTTTACAACATGTATTTATTTCTTTTTCTGCTGTAAAATGTTATTTGCCAACGTATCGGTATTCCAATCGTGGTTTGTTTTGGAAAAAGGTCTTTGATATGTTCCCGCCGCGCAAGGGTTCTTATCCCTTCAATTGGTATCAGAGCCATCTCAAATTCTTAAACCTTGATTTGGAATTTACGTTGGTTTTAAGGTGAGATTTGCATAATGTATGTATTATTTTGCGATAAACTGTTCAGGTTTAAATTGGCCATAGATTTTATGAATTTTTTATGCAATCAATTGTAAAGGCCCCTGTATTTTTGGGCATTAATTCATAAAATCGAGTCTGTACAGTCCGAGACTAGAATAGGTTGAAGATCGGTAAAGAACGCAGTATCAATCGAGGCCAATTGGAATTGTTCAGCTGCTGTTTTTTGCCCAGAATCGAGCACCAGACGCAACAGCGTCGGGATGCTTGGCCTACAATGTCTCGACGTTGTCACGATTTCGTGCGGCAATTCAGCTTTCGTGAGGACGTGCGCTGAAACCCTAATGGGTGGTCCGGTTCGTGCGGTCAGGGTTGAGTTGGGACCAGTCTGGTCCGGTTCAACTCGGTTCTTGGGCGGTTCGGGATTTTCAAGGCTGGTTCAAAGCGGTTCGGGTCGGTTCGTGGATTCTAGACCAGTTATGGAGCTGTACCTTATGTAATAGAATAGTTTTAATGCTTTAATTAGAGTAATTTATGCTTTAATTATCCTAGGAGCCAATTAAACCGGTTTATTCGCTATTTAATTAAATGCTTTGTGGATGTCATTTAAGTTTAATCCCACCTTAGGATATAAAACATGCTCATGCATTATGTATGTTATAATATGATTATGATGTATGGAATAATGCATGGTATTTCATGATTGATTTAATATATAGTTGAGTTATATGAAATTCATGAAAATGGAAAAGTATGATGCATGCAATTACGTAGTTTTAATATAAGAGTTATATTAAAAATGAATTGTTTGCAGCATGCTAATTTGATTTACCATTTTTGGCAATAATTAAATTGTTTATTTATTAAAAATGGAAATCATAGAAGCATTGAGCATGTTACATCCATAGTTTGATATAAGAGTTATATTAAATACATGCAATGCTGTTATATAGTTTTAATTTCATTAACTAGAATATGATTGTTAATTGTTATTAAAACTTTAGTATGCATGATTATAGGACTAATCATTAAAATTTTGAAATAGTTTAAAATTTATGATTAGAAACCGTCGATCTATAATCAAGATATGCATGCTCACATAGGATCTTAGGTTAAAATGAATTAATTTTAACTAATGAGTTAAAATTAATTAGACCTAAGATCACTTTCTAATAGGATTAGAAATTCTTACTTAGTTTTAAAATAGTTTTAATGAACTAAGTAGGACAAACATTCTTGAGATTATAAGGGAACTCTACCAGTGAAGTTCTATCTAGGATTGGAGGTTTTTAAGTTGACGATATACAGAACACCTCCTACTTGGGAACTGACTTGGAACACCGGAGTTGAATTAATCACAGGTTAATGTTAGAATAATGCCACTAGGTAAATTAAATTTGTTTAATATACCTAGACATTAGGTCTTGTTATAATAGTTATAATAGGACTAGACTTAGATAAATGAGTTAGCCGGATTTATCTAGGTCTAATCAAACCCTAAAATACATTGATAAGTTACTTTAGTGGGAGGAAAATTACAGAACTTGATTTAAATTGAGTTTTTCACCTACGTCCCCATGAAGTTCACACCGTGAGATCCATGCTCGGCTTCGTGTCGTTTTTGCGCGGCCTCCATTCGGAAAGTGTTTGCATGGATCAATACCAAGGTGAATGGGGAAAGTGACTATAGTAAGTGGGAGAGGGACGCGTGTCAACGTATCCTTCAGTCTCCACCCCTAGGTCACAACGTGAGATTCCTATGATCCGTCTGCTTGTTGTCTCGGCGCAACCATCCCTTCGAAGGGCCTGATCATAGGATTCGAAACACCATGAACTCCTGAATAGGAGAGGATCGCTTAGGCTAATTACCAACAATTGTCTTTCCTAATAGTAGCCTGTTGGTCCGTGCCTTTGAGATCTGAAAGTGGGAGGGTTACACTTACGGGGAGGAGTTAATTGTTAACAAATCCTTGACGTTAATATCTAATGGAATATGAGTTATTCTGGTATTAGAAATTGACTGAGAAGAGTCTCATTTTAGAGGAGGAACAACTGATCACCCTACGGTGGCTGTTTTTCTAAACCTCTAAAGCATCGTTGTGAAACACAATCATAGTTTTATTAGGGTTATTTGATTGTTTGTTTGCAAAATTGATTGGATGAATGCAATTGTTTGTATTGCTTGTGTGATGGGTTAAGGCAAAGATAACTAATACGGTCAATTGTTTGTTTTTCAGCAATGTCTTCCTCCATTTATCTCCTTGCTTAAAAATGAACAACTAACGGGCGAAAATTTTCCACAATGGAAATCGAATCTAAATACCATACTCGTGGTAGAGGATCTTAGGTTCGTCTTAACGGAGGAATGTCCTCCCGTTCCCCCTCGCACTGCCGCTCAGGCAGTAAAGGATGCCCACGAACACTGGACTAAGGCCAATGAAAAGGTCAAAGTCTATATATTGGTCAGCTTGTCTGAAGTTTTGGCCAAGCGTTACGAAAACATGGAAACTGCCAGGGAGATTATGAATTCCCTGCAGGAGATGTTTGGACTCCCGTCCTATCAGCTCCACCACGATGCCTTGAAGAACGTCTCAATGCCAAAATGCAAGAGGGTCAGTCTGTTCGGGAACATGTCCTGGACATGATTAACCAGTTCAACATTGCTGAGGCAAATGGCGGGGTAGTCTGCGAGCGCAGTCAGGTTGCGTTCATCCTTCACTCGCTTCCAGCGAGCTATTTATCTTTCAGGACGAACGCGAGCATGAATAAGATTCAGTTCAACCTGACTACCCTCCTCTCGGAGTTACAGATTTATGAGACCTTGCAGAAAAGCATGGGCAAAAATGTGGTAAAAGGAGAGGCCAATGTGGCCCATTCCAAAAAGAAGTTCCTGAATGGTTCATCCTCAGGGACTAAATCTGTACCTCAGGCTTCTTCATCGAAGCAAATACAGAAGAGGAAGGGAGACAAGGGGAAGGCTCCTGCGCAAGCTGTGCAAGGTAAGGGCAAGGTCAAGGTCATGGCCGACAAAGGCAAATGCTTCTACTGCAATGCAGATGGTCATTGGAAGCGCAACTGTCCCCGTTACCTCGCTGAGAAGAAAAGAGAAAAAGAAGGTAAATTCGATTTACTTGTATTAGAGACTTGTCTCGTCGAACATGATGAGTTTGCCTGGATATTGGATTCGGGAGCCATTAATCATGTTTGCTCTTCTTTTCAGGGAAATGACTTCCAGCAGCTGGCAGATGGTGAAATGACACTTAAGGTAGGAACAGGAGAGGTCGTTTCAGCTCGTGCAGTGGGAGCTGCAAAATTATTCTTTAGAAATAAGTTTTTGATTTTAGAGAACTTGTTTTTGGTTCCTAGAATTAAAAGAAACCTTATTTCTTTTTCCGCTTTGTTAGAACATGAATACTCAATTTCTTTCCTGCTTAATGAAGCTATTATTTCAAGAAATGATATTTTTATTTGTTCTGCTCTGCGTGGGAATAATTTATTTGTGTTAAGACCAACTGATGCTAAGGCTATTTTAAGTCATGAAATGTTTAAACGGTCGAAACGCAAAACAAAAGGCAAAAGATTTCTCCTCTAAGTAGCAATACGTATCTTTGGCACCTTCGTCTAAGTCATATTAACATCGATCGGATCGATCTTTTGGTTAAAAATGGACTTCTAACTGATATAGAAGATACATCTTTACCACCCTGTGAATCGTGTCTCGAGGGTAAAATGACCAAAAGGCTTTTTACTGGAAAAGGTTATAGGGCCAAAGAACCACTTGAACTGATACATTCGGATCTTTGTGGTCTAATGAATGTAATGAAGGGAATAAAAGTCCCCATGCAGCGGAAGCGTATCGATTGGACCTTATACCGTATATTAATTAACATTAAAATACCGTTACGAAAACTCAAACATACTTTAAACATACATTAAAGTTCCTGGAAAATCAGTTTAAACATGCTGAAAAATTAATCTAAATTTATTTTCATGCTTTTCTAAAGACAAGGGGAAGAACCGTTACAAACCTTCGTTGTAGACTTGATCGTTCTTCGCCAACGATGCTCCAACGATCAAAACGCAGCAGCCCCCTTTGAAGTTTCTTCGCTGGAAAATCCTTCTTGAATGACACAATAACCACAGAGGTTACACCGGTATGTCTCTAAGTCTGGGAGGCAAAAGACTTGTGGGAGTCTTTCTCTAAGAGGGAGGCTAGAGAGAATTCTAGGTCTTGTCTTGAGTCTAAGAGCAAAAGCAAAGTGTCATGGGCCAATTAGGTCTAGTGTTCTATTTATAGACGAGTGGCCATGAATAAAATATTCAATTAAATCAATCTTTTCCAAAATTGATTCAATCTTATTCCTTATTTAATCAATCATGATCAATCAATTCCATAATTGATTAATCTTTTCCACAAATGACTAATTACTTCCATAAGTGATTAGATCATTTCCATAAATGATTAATCACTTCCTTAAGTGATTAATTATTTCCATAATTGATTAATTCCCAGTTAATGAATTCTTAAATTAATTAACCACCAATTAAATATCACATATTTAATTTCCGGCCTTGAATTAATTAATTTGCCCAAATAGATTTTAGGCCTTAAATTAATTAATTCATTATTTGAACTCTTTCAAACTTCCATAAATTTATATTTGAATTTCTTCAAATATTAATTTCTCTCACAATAATATATCAATATATATTATGTTTGTTTCCCTTAGTAAATTGAACATTTTCAATTTACATTTATTACTTAGTTGCCTCAAATTACTTTATGAGCTACCAGTGGGACCTAATGGACCTACAGATCAGAAGCTCCAACGATGTGAGATTAATTGGTCAAACTCATTAACCACATTAATCAATATTCGTTAACTATGTGTTCATTCCACTATAGACTCACAGTTGCACTCTTCTCACATCAGACATATTTTCTGTGTCCACGAATATAGAACAATATCAACTAGTTAGTCCTTCACGAGTGTCCGAAACACCAGCTGGGTCAAATTACCGTTTTACCCCTGGGTTACTTCTATTTCCTTAAGTACCAGTTCTCCTCTAATGAACAACCTGTTTGTGGTCCAACCATCAAACAGAAAACCCTCTCGTGCCATTGAGAGGGTAGGGCCCTTTGTTCAAGACTCGGAGTAACCACTTAAGGGAACACTCATCTTCTTCCCTAAAGTCGGGAAGGAGTGAATTCCATCTTGTACGATTATGTTCCCAGCTCCCCATTCGGTCTTGTCCCCAAAATGGTAGGCTTATTGAGTTGGCGTATTGGCCACTCTCACCCATGCAAATCAAAGGACAATCTCTCATGAGCAGGAGTCCATAATCAACTCAGGATTAAGACTAAGTTGTCTAGGTCGTCCTAGTGAAATAGAAAACCAACTAGTTAACGGTGTTATAACCAGTGGTTACTATTTCGCGGTCCGGTCTTATGCAAACTCATTGTATAGGATACCCCCACTCGCATGTCTTCTACACGAACGCGTTGGATCGCAGCGTTTGTATCAAATACAAAGTGGGTCGTATCCATAGTGTCACCAGGATAAGGCACCCAGTCTTATCCCTATACTATAGACCCTTTAGGCTGTTTCTTGAACAATGATCCCATATGTTGCTACATAAAGTTCAAGACTCATATTACAACCCTGGATGTCTAGTTTATTGGATTAGGGTTAATTTTAGGCAAAGACAAATATAAAATAACTAATAAAAATTAATGGAAAAATATATCAATATTATTTCATTAATATCCGGTCAACAGTTACATTCACTATCTACGAGTTTTAGGGCATAAAACCCAACATGTAAAGGCTCGAGGTGGTTTTGAATATTTCATCTCTTTCATAGATGATTATTCTCGATACGGTTACTTATACCTAATGGGCCATAAGTCTGAGGCTCTTGAAAAGTTCAAAGAGTTTAAGGCTGAGGTAGAAAACCTGTTGGGTAAAACAATTAAAACACTTCGATCAGATCGAGGTGGAGACACTACAAGAAAACAGAGTATTAGCGACGCAACCTCAGCGACGAAAATCGATTTGTCGCATCTTTAGCGACGAAAAGATAGATTAGTCGCAAGATTGCGACGAAATTTTAATTGTCGTCGCAAACTTGCGACGAAAATTGCATTTTGTCGCAAGCATGTTTGCGACGTAACAGGCTTTTCGTCGCAAGCCTCGTGACAAGATGTTTGTCAGTCGCTTAGGGACTCGTGTCTAAGCACGTGGTGCGACGTAAATTTCATTTCGTCGCACGTGCTTGCGACGAAATGGAATTTTCGTCGCACATGCTTGCGACGAAATGGAATTTTCGTCGCAAGACCTGAAAAAAAAAAGACCGCCTTTTTGTTTATTTTCATTTCGTCTTCCCCATTTCTCCTCTTATTTACTTTATGCTATACTGTGTAAACTAACCGAGAGGGACGAGGGAGAAGAGTTTGGAGGCCAAACTTTGAAAAACGTCGGAGAAGTCGCCGGAAAAGCCTTCTACAGTGTGTACACTGACCGAGAGGGACAAGGGGAAGTCAAAAAGTCTGAAAATCGCTTGGGTTTCGCCTCATAAGTTCGAGAAACACAAGAAAACATGTGGGTTTTCTTTCTCTATCTCTTTACTTCGCTTTGAAGTTCATTTTTTGTTTGTTAAAATGACTTTTCACCTCATTGTTTCTTCCTTCTGTATATAGATCAAGAGACAAGGAAAAAGTGGTTTTGTGGCGCGGTGGTTGTGGTGGTGGTGTTTGAGAGGTAGAAAAATACCAAGGTTGTTTCCATTGTTGTGTGTGTTATTTTAATCAACCTCCATACTTCATTTTTGTGTGTTTTTCTTTTTAACAATAGTTTTTTATACATATTTTTTAGAAATTTTGTTGAATTTCTTGGAAAATAGGTGATTTTCTTGGTCGAGGAAGCTTTTAAAGGTTAGTAAAATAATTGGATTTGTAATTTTTGTTCAATTGCATGGAATTATGTTTGTTTTTGTTTGTAAGATGTAAATTTTGTTATTCGAATTTTTTATATGATGTGTGTGGATTGTGTGTTCAAAATTCATTATGGAGGATATTTATGTTTGATTAATTTTCATTAAGTATTGGTTCAAGTTGTGTAAATGTTTATATTTGTGGTTTGAGTGGAAAGTTGTTTCTATGAGAGTTGTTTTTTCTATTTGTGATTTGAGAGTTGTTTAATTTTGTTATTGGAATATTTTGAATGCTCTAGAGTACATATTATGTTGTTTGTTTATATTTGGATGATGGAGTATTGTATTTGTTGAATGAGGGGAGAGAAAAATGGTACTTATATTTGTTGAATAAATGTAGTTTTCTTTGGGGGTGGAAGGGTGTTGGGGGGGGGGGGGGGGGTGGGAAGGGTGTTTATATTTGTTGAATAAATGTAGTTTGAGAGAGGTGTTTATTTGTTATTATTGTAATTGAGATTGAAATAATAATTATGTGATTGAGTTTTTTGGTAGAATTATAGTTTGGTTCTAAGCTTATTTCAAGGCGTTTTTTTTTCTTCCTTTTGAGTTCATTTCAAGCTTATTTTGGGATTATAATGTTGAAGGTTATAATGTGCCTTTTATTCTATGATATTGTCATGAGAATGTTTCTTTTTAGGGGGATGAAATCTTAGAAAGATTCACTAGAGCAAATCCATCCGTTAAAAAGGTATAGTTTTCGTACCTTTGACATGTTCATACTACTTTCGTAACTTTGAGACTTTGATTAATTTTTCTTACACTGAGATTCTGATTATATATTTGTTGGGACTCTGATTATTGTATGTGTGAGTTTCTTAGTGAATATGTTGATAATTGAAGGGGGAGGGGGGGAGTTATTCTATAATATTGTCACGAGAATGTTTCTTTTTAGTGGATGATATTTGTGTGATTGTAGTTTGGGTGAAAACGTTATAAAGTTTGTGAATGAGAATGAGAATGATTTGGAGATTTTTTTTGGGGGCTTATATTTTTTAACAAGAATGATCATTGAATGACAATATATATGTGATTGTTCGATTAAGTGTAGTTGTTAGAGTTCTATAATTGTAATGATTATGTATGTAATTTTTTTAGTTGAATAAGGTTGATTTTGTGGTTTTTCTTTATATGTGTGATTGTTAAATTATACTTTGTGGTTGATGTTGTTTGTGGTAGTAGTTACAATTGATCGGATGTGGCTTTCTAACTTTTAATTGTGATACTAGTTGTTTTATTATTCTCATTGTAAGTTTACTTATACATATATATTTTATTTGTTTATGTGCAGGATTAATTGTTGATAGTTTGCTGAAAGATTGTCGTTTTTTTGTTTTCGCATTTTGGAGGATAGTGTATGTTGGTATATCAACTTATATTTTGTAATCACATAACTTGATGTAAGAGTCCATATTTTGTAACTTGATACTCTTACTTAGGACCTTGTGAAGTTCTTTGTAAAAGTTTGTAAATCTTTGCAACATATATATATTTGACATATGACTTAGCAATGCAATTTTCATTTCTTCTCATTATTTTTGCAACATTTTATTGTATTTAATAACTTGTATCGAACAGTTAGTATAGTCCAAAATCTATTTTGTGTACAAACTATTATACAGGATTAAAGGAAAAAATATAAATAAAATACATTATTAAAAAAAAATTGTAAAATTTGCGACGAAACATATGTTTCGTCGCTAGTGTTAATATTGTTGGTGTAGCCACTCGTGCGACGTTTAATGGATTTCGTCGCAAGTTGCGACGTTTTATTATTTCGTCGCAACTTGCGACGCTTTGTTGATTTCGTCGCAATTTGCGACGTTTTGTTGATTTCGTCGCAACTTGCGACGAAATTTGCAAAAACGAAGCTGACGATCTTCTGCGACTTGCCTTTAGCGACGTATTGTGCGACGTAATGTTTTTCGTCGCTAAACATATTTTGAGACGAAATTTAAGTTTTAGCGACGTTTTTATTTCATCGCTGAAGACTGAAATTTTTGTAGTGAGAGTATTTGGATCAAAGATTCTAGGACTATATGATAGAACATGGAATCCAATCCCAACTCTCAGCACATGGTACACCTCAGCAGAATGGTGTATCAGAAAGGAGAAATAGAACCTTGTTAGACATGGTTCGATCTATGATGAACTATGCTCAATTGCCTAGCTCGTTTTGGGGGTATGCAGTAGAGACTGCAGCACATATTCTTAACAGCGTTCCCTAAAAAAGTGTTTCTGAAACTCCTTTTGAGTTATGGAGGGGGCGTAAACCTAGTTTGCGTTACTTCCGTATCTGGGGTTGTCCTACAAATGTGTTAGTGACAAATCCTAAGAAATTGGAACCACGTACTAGAACATACCAATTTGTTGGATACCCGAAAGAAACGAGAGGTGGTCTTTTCTACGACCCTCAAGATAATAAAGTATTTGTATCGACAAATGCAACTTTCTTGGAGGAAGACCACATTCGAGATCATAGACCACGAAGTAAGTTAGTATTAGGATAAGCTACAGAAGGATCAACAAGGGTTGTTGATGAACCTGGTCCTTCAACAAGAGTTGTTGGAGAATCCAGTTCTTCTCGTCAATCTAGTCCTCCTCACGTAGTGGGAGAGCTTCGACACAGTGGGAGGGTTGTAATACAACCTAACCGCTACTTGGGTTTAATAGAAACACAAGTAGTCATACCTGATGATGGCGTAGAAGATCCATTATCTTATCGACAAGCAATGAATGACGTAGATAAGGATGAGTGGGCCAAAGCCATGGACCTTGAGATGGAGTCTATGTACTTCAATCAAGTTTGGGAACTTGTAGATCCACCTGAAGGGGTCAAACTCATTGGGTGTAAATGGATCTATAAGAGGCAAAAAGATGTTGCTGGGAAAGTACATACTTTCAAAGCCAGACTTGTAGCAAAGGGTTATACCCAACGAAAATGGGTGGACTATGAAGAAACCTTTTCTCCAGTTGCTATGCTTAAGTCCACAAGAATTCTCTTATCCATCGCCACGTTTTATGACTATGAAATATGACAAATGGATGTCAAGACAACCTTTTTGAATGGCAACCTTGACGAGAGTATTTTTATGTCTCAGCCCGAAGGGTTCATAACCCAAGGTCAAGAGCAAAAGATTTGTAAACTAAATCGATCCATTTATGGGTTGAAACAAACCTCTAGATCTTGGAATATTAGATTTGATACTGCGATCAAATCTTTTGGTTTTGACCAAAATGTTGATGAGTCTTGTGTATACAAGAAGATCAACAAGAATAAAGTAGCTTTCCTTGTACTTTATGTTGACGACATCCTACTCATTGGGAATGATGTGGGGTATCTGTCTGACATAAAAGAATGGCTAGCAACTCAATTCCAAATGAAAGATTTGGGTGAGGCTTAGTATGTTCTTGGCATCCAGATTATTCGGGATAGAAAGAACAAAACGCTAGCTCTGTCTCAGGCAACGTATATGGACAAGATGTTGGCTCGATATTCGATGCAGAAATCCAAGAAGGGTTTATTACCTTTCAAGCATGGAGTTCACCTGTCTAAGGAACAGTCTCCTAAGACACCTCAAGAGGTTGAGGATATGAGACGAATTCCCTACGCCTTTGCAGTGGGTAGCTTAATGTATGCCATGCTCTGCATGAGGCCTGACATTTGTTATGCTGTAGGGATTGTCAGCAGATATCAGCCAAATCCAGGGTTAGACCACTGGACTGCCGTTAAAGGAATCCTCAAGTATCTTAGGAGAACGAGGGACTACATGCTGGTGTTTGGGGCTAAAGAGTTAGTTCATACTGGATACACCGACTCTGACTTCCAAACTGACAAGGATTCTATGAAATCCACGTCAGGGTCAGTTTTCACCCGTAACGGGGTAGCTGTAGTTTGGAGAAGTATAAAGCAAAGATGCATAGCAGACTCCACGATGGAGGCTGAGTATGTAGCTGTTTATGAAGCAGCGAAGGAAGCTGTTTGGCTAAGGAAGTTCTTGACCGATTTGGAAGTTGTTCCAAATATGAACTTGCCCATTACGTTATACTGTGACAACAGTGGGGCTGTAGCCAATTCAAAGGAACCTCGCAGCCACAAACGAGGTAAACACATGGAGAGGAAGTATTGTAAACCCGAGACTATCCTTGGATCATTCCCTCTTGTCATCTATTGTGGAAGTTGGACCTAAGTTGTGTTGTTTCATTGTTGAAGGACAATAGCAAGTTTTGTGGTTATTGTGCTTCCATTGTTGGTTTAAGGTGTTGGAACTTACAAATTTAAAAGAAGAAATGGAATAAAGAAGAAAAAGAAAAGGAAAGAAAAGGATAAAGAAAATGAAATGGGGAAATGAAAAACAAACAAAAAAAAAAAGAAAAAGAAAAAGAAAAGAAAGGAAATGGGAGGTGACAGCAAATAAAACCCACCACTGCTTCACCCTATTTCAGGCCATTTTCCTCATCTTTTTCCATTCAAATTTTCAAAGCAGTTGAGGGAGAGAGTGAAGGAAGAAGAAGAAGAAGAATTTCGTGGTTTTGAGGTTGAAGAAGATAGGAAAAGCTCATGCAAAGCCAGCCATAGCAGAATCTGAGTTCAACCTGTCAACCTCTGGTTTTGTATTCGGTTTGAGCTACACAGAAGGAACTAAGAGGTGAGGTTTGCTTTTCTTGAAATTTAGTTCATTGTATAACAAATTTTATGAAGGAAGCTTGAGCTAAATTGTATGAGAAGTTAATGGTTTTTGGAATGGAAAACAGAGCACAGGATTTTCGAGCAAAGCAGGAGGATCTCTGGTTTTCTCCGGTTTTTCGAGCATTATGGGGTGTACAAGTTATATCAGAAGTTCTATTTGGTATCGTTGGAAAGCTTATTAAATTATCTACAACTTTCAAGAATTCGTGAGCCAAAAATGACTTGAAGTAGGTTTAATTTCAGGAGAAAGATAGAGCATAGCAGAGAAGTTCGAATCTGTGTTGTCTGTGTTCGGGGAATTTCTGGACAAATTGGTTTGGAATCTCGTTTTTATTTCTTCTGGTAAGTTGTAGAGTGTTTGAAAATGAAGAGTTTGATGTATAGAACATTACTTTTGGTTAAGTATTGAGGAAGTTATAGGTGTTGGAAGTTAGGATATAGAATCTGGAAATCTGGAAAGTAGAATGTGAATGTGATTCTTAATCCAATTGCTTAAAAATTCATGAGCATGGAAAGACAAAGCTATCTATGGTTCTAATGCTCGGTTTTGGTTATTTGACAGGCCAAGAGGAAATAGGTGATGTGGACTTTTCCTACCGCAAGCGCACGGGTCAAGTAATAATATAGTGAATGTAATTCGAATGTCGTCCTCTGGATTGGATTTTTAAGCAAATCAAGTATTGTGAATTATCTTGCCCAATTTTATTTAGGGATCAAAAAGTGATGATTGAATAATAAGAAAACTTAATCAAAACACGTAGAAAGTGTGGAATTTCAATTGGGAAACTACTTAGGGAATTGATTTCGCCGATTTAGTTTAGGATTGTTTTTAAGGAGTAAGTTATTATGCACAATGAAATTATGAGCCAAAGACCCTTTAATCACAACTACCTCTCCCGAGTATAATTGATTCTCATGCAAATTAACCAACTTGATATCCCTATCTAAGTTTATTAATCATGCAAGGCAATGAGATCTTTTAACCAATTCTAAAGTTAATCTAAAACCGTCACGAATTAGAAACTAAACTTTAGTCATGCAATCTTGAGTAAGTCTAAATCAAATCCCCTCTCCCGAGCTAGATTCGAAACTTAAATCATTCAACTAATGGCCAATTAATTGAAAGCATTAAATCAAGATTACAAACATAATAACATTGCACAACTTAAACCATAAATCAATCCATAAACACAATCAACTACATCAATCCCTAAGCTTACAAGTTTAGCTACTCATGATTAAAATTACAAGCTCAACTAAACATGTGAAAGCCATAAAAATATAACTAAAGTGAGGGAAAGAAGAATTAAACTCGTTGTAGGCCGAGACCGAACGTCCCCGTCACGATCCCCACGAACAATGGGTTGATTTCTGAATTTTCCCCTTTGCTTCAGCCTTGAATTCCTCTCTTTTTGCTCTGTTTACGGCCCCAAGAAGTCCCAAAATTGGTTCCCCCAAAAACCTAGCCGAAAAGATGCTTAAATAGCAAAATTTCGTCGTAGCGTCGAGACGCTGTCAAGACAGCGTCGCGACGCTGTGGCGATCCGCAGTTTTGGAAAATTTTTCTATAGCGTCGCGACTCTGTTCCTAGCGTCGCGACGCTATGATTTTTTTTTTTTTTTATAGAAAACTTCATTTGACTCTAATTGCTTAATTAAGCTTCAAACACATACTTCCTACAAATAAAACATAAAAATGCATAAATTTGGGCAAATAATTATAAAAGACTAGCTTAATTAATCAGAGAAAAATAGCTAGCTATGCTCGCTATCAATAGGTCGAGTCTACAGATCAGGGAACTAGCTAAGACTATGAGTGACAAAATGGATTTCGAAAATTGTTTCCAACGGTTGTTCATGTTTAGACGTTTTATATGTTTTTCTATGAATGATACATGATTTCTATGAACGGTTTCGAGCATAAGTTTTGAGCTTAGATTTTCTAATGAGGTTTATATACGAGCGTGTGGCTAATGACTTTATGAAAAATAGCTGAAACGATATCTTTTAAAGTAAAGTATGGATTGGCAAGTACTTTTAAACGATTTTTCAGTTTTTCACGAGCAAGCTGAGTAAGCTTAAGTTTTACGAAAGATTACGATAAGTGGGCATGTTTTAATGTTTTCATGTGATTTTTTGAGATTTCTATTGACTACATGACTGAGATATTGAGCCCGAGGCTATATGGTACCGTGTGCACACAGGTTATATTCCGTTGTCGACGTTGAGTGTACTCCGTGACAACGATGCTGTCGTGAGTGCTGGGCGGGCCCCACTACGACAAAGACGATGTGAGTGCTAGGCGGGCCCCACTACATTGTAGGACTAGTAAACGTTGGTTGTACTCGGTGTGCCCTACACAACGTGGATCGGTCATGTTAGTTAAAACGTTTGATGCACTTGATATGCCTTGCTAGATTTTCAATGACGAACTTGCGAGATATTTTAGAAAGCCTTTATCATTACACGTTTATGTTAAACGCTTTGATTGAGCATATTTATACTCTTAAAGGTTTATACGTGTTCCGATTTGCAAATCTACAGTTTTTATGTTAGTCCCTCACTGGGCTTCGTAGCTCATTCTTTCAAAATGTTTTTCCACTTTTCAGGTAGAGATCGAGCTCTCGGTGCCTGATACACTGCCAACGTCTGCTAAAAGTTTCAGAACAAGCTCCAGTACGTGCGTGGAGTTGTATATTGAGTCTGTTCATATTGTAAATGTTTTGTAATGATTGGATAATATCGTCCTTGAGGTCGTGGTTGTATAAACCCTAATTGTATATGTTTTTTGTTGTGATATCTATATCAGGTTATTATCCGAACCAAGTTATGTCAGGGCGGCACCTTGTGTTTGTTGAGAGTTTTTTTTTCAGGGATTCCGCTGTGTTCTGTTCCATGTAGAATGTTCTATATCCAAGATTAGTATGTTTATCAGGTTTAACGTTTCAGTAGGGTCAACAGGGATCGTTAGAGGAGACGATGTATGTTGGCTTCACGCTGTCTTTCGAACTAAGCTAGCAGGTGGTTCGAGAGGGGGTGTGACAAGTATCATCTGATTCGAGAGATTGTGCAAAGAGGGGATGTGGTCGTGACCAAGATCGCTTCGGAGCACAACTTTGTTGATCTGTTTACGAAGGCCCTCTCGGCTAAAGTGTTCGAGGGTCATCTAGAAAGTCTAGGTCTACGAGACATGTATATAGTGTAATCTAGGGCAAGTGGGAGATGTGTAATGGGTGTAAGGATGCCCTAGTTTATTGTATTTTGTATATTTACCATGTAATGTACAACATACATGTACCATTTCCAGCTTTGGATTATATTGTATATACTTTCCTTTTTACTTGAGTTTTAGTTCAAGTGGGAGTTTGTTGGGTTTTATGCCCTAAAACTCGTAGATAGTAAATGTACATTTGATCGAACATTAATAAAAGTGATGTATTATTCAATGTTTGTATTATATCTTGTCTTATCAACCAAAATCCAATAAACTAAACATCCAAGGCTAATAGAATGAGGCTTGAACTAGTATGTAGGGACATACGGGGATCAATGTTCAAGTTTTAGCCTAAAGGGTTTGTAGTATAGGGATAAGGTTGGGTACCTTATCCTGGTGACACTATGGATACAGCGCGTTTTGTATATTGATACAAACGCGATGATCCAACACGTTCGTGTAGTTGACATGCGAGTGGGGGTATCCTGTGCAATGAGTTTGCACAAAGACTGGACCGCGAAATAGTTAACCACTAACTGTAACACCGTTAGTTAGCTCGGTTTCTATTTCACTAGGATTACCTAGGCAACTTGGCCTTAATCCTGAGTGGATTATGGACTCCTGTCCATGAGGGATTGTCCTTTGATTTGTATGGGTGAGAGTGGACTGTTCGCCGACTCAATAAGCCTACCATTTTGGGGACAAGACCGAATGGGGAGCTGGGAACGTAGTCTTACAAGATGGAATTCACTCCTTCCTGATATTAGGGTAAGTAGAGGTGTGTTCCCTTAAGTGGTGTCTCCGGGTCTTGAACAATGGGCCCTACCCTCTTTATGGCATAAGAGGAACTTCTGTTTGTTGGTTGGACCTCAAACAGGTTGTTCATTAGAGGAGCACTGGTACTTAAGGACTAAGAGGTAACCCACGGGTAAAACGGTAATTTGACCTAGTTGGGGTATAATGACATGCAAAAATGTCTGTTCATGAATTGTGAGCTTTAATGTATTTTTATGTTGATTTTACAGAAAACCGAGTTCGAGCAGCAAAACTGAAATTTTAAGAGAATTTGGATGAATTTGAAGACTTTTTGGGCAATTTGAAGAATAATCATTTAAGATCCAAGCCCTAAGGTCCAAGAAAAGAAGACATTTGAAGTGGGAGGCCCAAAAAGCCCAAAAGTTTGAAGAAAGGAGGCAAAAATCCACAAATAAGGCTTCTAGAAGGCCTAGAGACGCTAGGTGATCAGCGAAGGAAATTCAAAAATAGCGATAGCGTCGCAACGCTGCGACGACTTCTGTCCCAAGACAACATGACGTCACAACGTCGAGACGCTGTGACGTAGCGTCGAGACGCTGTCGACTTGTTCAGCAAGAAAGGTCCGGATTTTGCACTATGAAAAGGGCCCTTCCCTTTGGTAAACATCATCCCATTTTTGGGGAGCTCTCCCCTAGCTCAATAGAGAGAAAAAAGTGAGAAGGAATGTGAAGAAAAAAGTTGGAATTGAGCGAGATTCCAAGGCTCAAGATTCGAGATGATCATAGCGGGAGCTTGGGATCGACTTACCGGTTATTTCTTCCTTACTTCTTTATAATTCCTTGTTGTAATTTGAGTTAGACCTATGGATCAAGATCACTTGGGCAAAATTATTTCCATTTGTGAGTAGATCTTGAGACCTAGGGTCGTTATTCTAGTTACTTGGATATTGTAGCGCAACTACTTGGATTATGTAATGAATTTCTTTATATTTCATCTATGCAATTTTTGCTTAATGCCCTTAATCTCTTGATCACGGATTAATTGTCATGTTGGTCTAAATTGATACTCGACAGAGAGAATTTAGATTAGATCCTAATTGCATGGCTAATAATTGCTTGGAGCACGAGAGTGAAAAAGAATTGTTAGAAATTGTTTATGAAGTTGCTTAATGTCATACTATGATTAACTAAGGAGATGGACACATGAATTAGTTATGTTAGTATGAGATGTGGAGGAGCTTGAAAGAGAAATCCGCTTATAATTACTTCTAGATTTATGAAATTGAAGATTATTAGTTATATGCATCCTTGTAATTGAGCTACAATTCCAAGAAAGCTAGATAACACCCTAGGTCAAGCCCCCCTTAATTGGATATTTTCATTCCGCTTTTGCATGTTTATTTTTATTAATTCCTTTAAATCTCGCATTATCATTCGAGTTGATCTTCTAAATAAAATTAAAACATGATGGTTCTTGGTACTTAATGGAATTAATTCAATTTCCCTGAGGATTCGATACTCGGTATTACCTACCGTTTATATTACTTGTGACGACCCGTGCGCTTGCGGAAATCGCCCAACAGGGTACGAACACACGTGAAAGGCTAACTTGCTGTTGACGGTCGATATCCGTGGATACAGAAATATATCTGTAGTGAGAAGAGTGCAGTTGTGGTTCTATAGTGGAGTGAATCACAGTTAACGAACATTGATTAACTTGGTTAATGAGTTTAGCCAATTAGTCTCATATCGTTGGAGCTTCTGATCTGTAGGTCCATTAGGTCCCATCGGTAGCTCACTAGGGGCATTGAAGTAAAATTCTTAAGGGAAATGGAACATACGAAGGTGTTCGAATGTTAAGTTTAAAATATGGATTGGATTCTTATTAAATAACTATAGGTTATAATTAATGCACATTTGATGTACATTAAAACTATAGTTTATGAGAGAGAGATATAATTAAGTATATGATATTTAATTATAATATTGATTAATTGGTAAATTAATTAATAATTTTGTTTTAATTTAATTTAATTAAATTTAATTTAACTACGTTACATTAAAACTATACGTTATGTGGGTAGTTTACATAAATGTGATTTATGTAAAAAATATTGATTAATTAATTATTAATAAATATTTAATTAATTATTAATAATTCTTATCAGTTATTTGTAACTGATAAAAATTGGTCCACCCACCATCTTAGAGCTTGCACGTCTGAGAGAAAAAAGGAGGAGGGAGTTGGCGTTGTGTGATAACGCTTATTCTTGGATTAGTTGAAATAAAAAAAGGAACTCTCTCAGTCATTCTTGCTTTGCTCTCTCTCTCAAGAAGTTCTCTGTGTTTTTCCAAGAAACAGAGACCAAAAATCCCAAGATTTTTCCCAGCTCCCACAAGCAATCAACCCTTTTATTCCCTGTGAGAATACCGGTGAAGATCGCTTGGTTGGGTTCATAAAGTTCAGCAAGATCATTCCAAAAAGGTTGCTGTATTTTCTGCGCTCCGTTTGGGAATTTGGCAAAACGATCAAGAATCTCTTCAAGGGTAAGTGGTTCTTGACCTAGGATCGATAGTGTCCTATTCTAGATTAGATCTAGATTTTTTTAATTATTTTTCAGCATGATCTCATATGTTTTACAACATGTATTTATTTCTTTTTCTGGTGTAAAATGTTATTTGCCAACGTATCGGTATTCCAATCATGGTTTGTTTTGGGAAATTATCTCTGATATGTTTCTGCTGTGCAAGGGTTCTTATCCCTTCAATTAGAACAATAATGAATCAACATTTATATATCCATTAATAATAATAATATTTAAACCAAAAAACAGAAGCCTAATCTGCCCTATTTCCCAATCGAAATCGAAAGGCTTTAGATTATCGGTCAACCGAGAAAAGGCTTCAACTTCTGCCAATTTTCTCGGTTGATCGAGAATCTGCAAATGATGAATCCCGACCAGGATTCATCTCGATTCTAGAAACCGAACTGGCTACTCCACATATTCGTCTTCTTCTTCACTCTACTCTCCTCAGAAACCACCGACGCATTTAAATAAACCATAAAAACTAATCAGAAACAAAAGAAACGATCCAAACCTTAGATTTCTAACAAAACCCAAAAATGCAACTACCCTCAAACAACCTGTCGCGCGATTAAAACCCTAATAAACTCGAAAATGGTAGGGAAAACTTACTTCGTGTTGCTGTAAGCTTGATTTCTGCGAAAGAAGAAGGGAGCAGCAGTCGAGCGTGAGGAAGAAGGGCCAACGGTTGAGAGAGGGAATTTTTAAGGGCAAGGATATACATGTCTTTTCACAGCCACAAGGTCCCCAATTAAGAGAAATTTAAAAACGGGCCCAATTCTACAAATGACAATGAATTAGGCCCATAAGTCCCAATTGCCCTTAGGTCTCCTTGCTAGCTCATATAGGAACAAACCTTGGAACAATGTGATGGGATAGTTCGAATCGTTCGAATTTAATTTAGGGAATTAATGTCGGTCATATTCAATATTATCGACATATTAGTTTAATTTCGAATTAAACAAAAATTTGAGAGTTGGATATATTTAAATATTGTACACGTGAATAGAGATTCATATTTGAAAAGACGGTTTTAAGAGAAGTCGGAATTGGATGCAAAATATTAATTTAATATTTGATATTAAATTAATTTAATATAATTAATTATTAATTAAAATAATTATGAAATATTTAAATTAAATAAATTAATTTTTAGAAATTAATTTTTTTTAAAAAAATCATTGAATTTTGAATTTTGGAAATAAAAAAAAAATCAATGAATTTTTGGAGGTGGTGGATTACACCACCTCCACCACCTTCATGCAAGCATTCTGAGGAAGCCACCTCCTAATCCACTCCTTAATCACCTCCAAATTTTGTCAAAAATTTGTTCATTTGAGATGCATGAAGTTCCTCTATAAGTAGAGTATCAAAGGGTGGAGAAAGTACGAAAAATTCATACTGTTATGCTGCTCAAATTTCTCCCCAAACACCAACTCCTCAAACTCTCAAAAAGGCTTGAACCCACAAGTTCGTCCCTCCAATTCCCATCACTAGAGGATTCCACAATCCGTTCTAAGGCATGAGAATAGAAAGGAAGACCTTGATGGTTGTCCGTGATCCATTGGTGAGGAGAAACAACAAACGAATTGGTCCAATTTTGAGCTACAAGAGGTAGGTGCACTATTCTCTACTTTAGGGTAGCTTGAATAACACCATGCTTTGTTTGATCAAATTGATGAAATTACGTGCCTAAGATCCAAAATTGCTTCCGTATTATTCATATTAACACTTTCAATTATTTCAATGTTGAAATCAAACAATTGATTAAGGTTGAGGTCGGCTCTGTTGGAATTAGTTGGTGTTTATATCAAGAATTAAAAAGTCAAGATTTGTGACTTTACGACTGAAATGTTTAGGCTAGATTGGGAATTATGTGCTGATAGGATAGACCTCGTGTGTGAATTTTTATGTATGTGATGCATGATTTGCTGATACAAGAACCATGAATTTACTTACTATATAGACCATAATAGACTATGAAATTTTGTGTCATACATGATTGAGGTTATTTATGTGCATTCCATGAATTAATGATGTTTTATTGTGGGACCTCGTGCATAATGTATGTTTTCATGAAATTTAAGAACTATGTCCATGACAATTACTCTTAGAGAAAATTAATGTACATCTAGAGGAACTCGAGGTATTTGTATACGAGATTCAACCCCACTAATTTGGTGTCAATTGACTATTAGATGGGTCGTATTATCTCGAGGATGACTATTGTATCTCTTAGTTGAAGAGGAAATAGAGGAAAAAGGAGGGATAATTGTTCATGTTAAGGTCTTAGTGGAAATTTATACTTATGTCACAACTAAAGTTTCTTATAATAGTATAAACAATTTTCATATATTTCTAAAAAAACAATTTTCATATATTTTTTTTAAAAAAAATCACTGCACATATCGACATATCAATATGCATTTTTGTCTTAATATTGTCTTAATTTTTAGATATGATGATTAAAAATGGTCAATTATAGTCTAAGTACATGTTTGGGAGTGATTTTGAAATGGTTAAAATCACTTTTGTCATGATATTCAAAATCACTTCGAAACATGCCTTTAATAATTCTCATTTTTTATGTTATGAAAATCATGTTTAAAAGTGTAAAATCAAACAAGAAATTGATTTTGAATAATTAGGGGCTGTTTGGGGCGCTAAATTGGTTATAATATCTGGGGGGTTATAATAATCTTGGGATTATAATAGTCTAATAGGGTGTTTGGGGGAAGGGTTTGAGTTTTGGAAGTGAGGGTTTTGGAAATAGGATGATTTGTGAAATCTGTGGGTTTTGGAAGTCTGTGTTTGGGGTGCTAATTTCTGAAGTTTGATTTAGGAAGTCTGTGTTTGGGGTGCTGATTTCTGAAGTCTGAGTTGGGAAGTCTGTGTTTGGGGTGTTGATTTCAGAAGTCTGAGTTTCTAATCATTTTTTTATTGTTTTTTTAATTTTATACCATTTTTTTTTCAAATTTAATGAATCAAAATGTTCTTTCCATTAATTGTAAAATTGAGGGTTTTTTTTTTTTCTTAATTTTGATTAAAAATCCAAAAAAAAAAAATCATAACATCTGACGCCATAAGTAGTCTTCAAGATTGAAATTCTTGTTGTATTTAAAGGAAAAAAAATCTTGTTATATTAGAACAAAAATCGAAATTAATCTAAAATTGGTTACATTCTTTTTAAAAAAAAAAACTAAGCCAAACTTTGAAAAAAAAAATGTTTTTTTTTTTCCAAATGAACCATCTCATTGAAAATTAATAACACTCATTTTAGTTTTTAATTATCTTTAACTTAGAAAAATTAGATTTCTTCCAAATTGATTAAATTTATTTTTTTTTATTTTAATTAATTATTATATAAAATATTGTTTTTTTTAATATTAAATTTTAATTTAAATAATAAAGGGAAAAATACACTTTTAGTCCCTGGGGTTTGGGTTAGGTTTCATTTTAGTCCCTGAGTTTTCAAACTCAACAATTTAGTCCCTAAGCTTTGATTTTAGTTGCATTTCAGTCCCTCCATCCATTTTTCCGTTAAAAACTAACGGGTGGATGACCTGGCAATATTTCTTTATTTAAAAAAAATTAGTTTTAAATTTTTAATTAAAAATATATTAAAAATAATAAAATATTATTACTTTTTTTTATTTCTTTCTCTCTCACCCTTCTTTTCCTTCTTCTTCTTCTAACTCCAGCAGCAGGTCTTCTTCTTCAACTTTGATCGCCAGTTGCCACAAGCCAACGACCGTCGACTGAATTATAATCCCTCCGATGTGTCTTCCTGGGTTCAAAGCATGCTCGCTGAACTCAATAGCCCCCTTTAATCCCAATGAATCGACGACCCTATTCTCGCCATAGTCGAATCGACTTCCTCATTCGCCGCCTTCGCCGACAACTCCGAGTACGATCTCCGTGCGATTTCGGGCATTTCTGCTTACCCCCAGATCGATTCCATCAACCCCAGAAAGCGATTCAAGAAATTCGACTCCG
The DNA here is from genome assembly GCA_036850905.1 of Luffa acutangula. Classification (NCBI taxonomy): domain Eukaryota; kingdom Viridiplantae; phylum Streptophyta; class Magnoliopsida; order Cucurbitales; family Cucurbitaceae; genus Luffa; species Luffa acutangula. Next base: position 44,318,424 of record CM072096.1, read on the forward strand.
AATCGCTTCTTGTTCCTGCTTCTTCTTCTTCGTTGTCGTCGGAGTCGTCGCGCATGGTGGTTCTACTGGACTCTGTCGATACCGGTGTCCGTCTTGTCCACCGACGATGACTCTGCTCATGTGTGAGTGTGACGGTGAATCTGGGCGGGCGTGAGAGTGACGGTGAGATCTGGGCAGTCGTGCGTGAGAGTGACGGTGGGCTGTGAGTTTTGGGCGTGCGTGAGAGGGACAATGAGGGACGAAATAGAGAAGAGAGAGGCGAAATGGAGAGGGTGATTTCCAAACATGGAGAGAGAAAGGGGGAGTGATTTGTGAAGTGGAGGTTTGGAAAACAGGTTTTTCTAAAAATGGGGGCCCAAACACCAACTTCAGTTTTTTCTAAACCTAGGTTTCAGAAATAGGAGGCCCAAACACCCCCTAAGGGTTATAATAGTCTTTGTTTGGGATGCAAATTATTTTAGTCTGAGTTAAAATAGTTTGTGTTTGGATTGCTGATCTGTTTAACGTGGGATTTTGAATCAAAGGTTCAAGTTGACTGTTTTTTTTCCTGACTTTTTTTTTGTTTATTTTCCTCATACAACTTTGTACGTCAAATATTATATTTTGCAAATATCAATAATAAATTGTTTGGATTTAGTTGTAAAAAAAATAAAGTATTGGATATAGGAGTTAAATGATGTGTTTAACTTAAAAGGAAACAAAAATAACCTAAGGTAAGAGTTGATTTTCTTTGTTTTAGAGTCATGATTTTTTCACAAAACAAGTCATTTTATGATTTCATATTGGAAAACCATATTTGTTTCATTTATGTATTTTCGACGTAAAAATGGTAAATGCTTATGTACAAAGAAATTATGTAATAAAACTCCATATTTATATATGTACAAAGACAACCTAGTATTTAACTCCCTAGAGTTGCACAAAAAAAAAAAAAACATCTGGGAGGTAATGTTGCCTTCTATGGGCCACGAACATGGTGGCACAAAAATACTTTTTCCTACAAATATATGACTACAAAAGACAGATAGAAAATTCTTGAAAGCAAAGATAATTGTGAAGCAGCACATGTTGGGTTTTATGTCCTAAAACTCGTAGATAATGAATGTTAACGAATTATACACTTGTATCAATAAAGTGTTATTGAGGTTTATGCAATAAAGTGTTATTGTCATTTTAAGTCTTAAATTGCACAATATGACCCAAATCCAATAAACTAAGATCCAAGGTTGTTGATATGTAACTTGAACTAGTATGTGGAGACATACGGGGATCAGTGTTCAAGTAACAACCTAAAAGGTCTATAGTACAAGGATAAGGCTGGGTACTTTATCCTGGTAACACTATGTGATACGGCCCGCTTTGTATTCGATACAGACGTATTGATCCAAGGCGTCCATGTAGGAGACATGCGAGCGGGGGTATCCTATGCAATGAGTTTGCATAAGACCGGACCACGAAATAGTAAACCACTAGATGTAACACCGTTAACTAGTTAGGTTACTATTTCAATAGGATGACCTAGGTAACTCAATCTTAATCCTGAGTGTGTCATGAACTCCTTCTCACGAGGGATTGTCCTTTGATTAGTACGGGTGAGAGTGGCCAGCATGCCGACTCAATAAGCCTACCTTCTTGGGGACAAGACCGAGTGGGGGGCTGGGGACATGACAATACAAGATGAAATTCACTCCTTCCCCTATTGGGGTAAGCAGATGTGTGTTCCCTTAAGGGCTGATTTCGGGTCTTGAACAAGGGCGCCCATCCTCTCCTGGCCCGAGAGGAACTACTGTTTATTGATTGGATCATAAACAGATTGTTCATTAGAGGAATCAGTGGTACTTAAGGATCCAGAGGTAACCCAGGGGTAAAACGGTAATTTGACCCAGCTGGCGTTACGAACACTCGTGAAGGATTGACTTACCGTTATTGGTCAATATCCGTGGACACAAAAATATTCTACAGTGAGAAGAGTGCAACTGTGGGTCTTTAGTGGAGTGACCCACAGTTAACGAATGTTGACTAACTTGGTTAATGAGTTTAACCAATTAGTCTCGTATCGTTGGAGCTTCTGATCTGTAGGTCCATTAGGTCCACCTGCTAGCTCGTAAAGGGTTCTGAAGTTAAATAGTCTTGAATAGAATTTGAAGTGTGTTCAAATTTGATAAGGGAATTATATTGTATTTGATACAATTAAGATAACGTATGAAGATACATTATAATATAAGTTTAATTGATGAATTAAACTTTATTGTTTATGAGAGAAATATTTGAATAGAAAATTAATTAAATATTTGATATTTAATTAAAAAAATTAATTAATTGGAGAATTAATTAATTAATTTAATTTTGATTTAATTAAATTAATACTATAGTTTATATTTAATGTACATTAGATGCACATTAAAACTATAGGTTAAATGAGAGACATATTTGAATTTGATTCAAATATAATATTAAATTAAATATATGATATTTAATTAGTTGGTTGAATTAATTCGATTAAATATGATTTAATTGAATTTAAAACTATATCTTATAATTAATTTAATTGAATATTGATTTGGTTAAATTAATTTAACTTAATTTGTATAATATATAGTTTTAAATATATATTGATTTAATGGTTAAATTGATATGGATTGAGGAATGAGGTTTTGACACCTCATTGGGGAGTTACACGATTGTAACTCCCCACTCTCCTTCAACCAACTGGGGTTGTGGGATTACAGAGGTTTTTTGGTCTGCATTCTCACAAGGCTCTCAATCTGGCAAGTTTGCTCTCAAGTTTTTTTTAAAGAAAAAAAAAAATGACAGCAACTGAGTTGCTGAAAAATCCATTCCCTATTTCAAGAATGTGACCCCACAATCACAACTTCAAGACCCAGAGCATAGTGGGTGCTCTTTGATGGTGGTGTTCAATGAAGAGATCGTTGTCGAATCATTCGTGGTTTTGGAGCATAGTGTTGTGAAGAACGGTCTTCAACAAGTAAGTCTCCTCTAATTCTAAATAGTTTAGAATTCTTTTCAGCATGCTTAATCATAGGTTTAATTTTAGAAACGTTCTGAAATTTGTTGGCCAATGTACTGGTGTTTTCTGTGAAACCCAATTAAGAACCAACGATCTGATATACGCTTCCGCTGTGTAGGATTTTTATTCCTTCAATTGGTATCAGAGCCAGGTTGTTGCCTTAATTTCGTTTTGCGAAACTTGCATTGGATTTTTTTTTGGTGGGTAAATTCTGCATATTTGATGAGAATTTTGCTGATAAACTGTTTAGGTATTTTTGGCCCTAGATTTACAATTTCATTGATTTGATCATGTAAAGGCCTGTGTTTTTTGGGCAAAAGTTGTAAATCGAGTCATGTAAGTCCATGTCTAGCTAATTAGGATTTCAATTTGATGAAATCTGCTCGAATCGATGTCCAGTTTGGAGTTTTCGACTGCTGGAACGAATGCACAGACGAAGAATTGCCCAGAAATTCGAAAAGAAAAAGGGGATTCGCTCGAAATCGTGAAAAAAAAAAAACGGTTCCAAAATCGTATAAATAATATTTGCGTCTGTTTAAGTTTGAACTCAGGACGTTGCTTCAGCGATTTGGAGTGCAGTTACGAATGTTGAGGGCGTGTGTTCGAGCTGGACGTGGGTAGTTTTTGTTTTAAATATGCGTGCGGTTGCTTGGTTCGTTCGGTTCAGACAGTTGCTGTCCGGTTCAACATATGGTTAGCCCGGTTCGATGAAATTGGATCCGGTTCGAGTTATTTGGGTCTGGTTCGGGCGATTCTGACACGGTTTGGGCCGGTTCTGAGCGGTTTGAAGGAGTTCGAGGCTGTTCAGACCCATTACATGGCGGTTTATGGCTAGAATTTGATTAATTAATGTAATTTTTCAATTATTTTATGTCTTAGGGTGCCAATATACCGGTTTATTCAGATATTTATCGCTTTATGAATGTCATTTAGCTAAATCCCACCATAGGTTAAGCATGTTTCATGCATTTTTATGTTATAAATGTTATAAATGTTATAATATATGATAATTATGCATGAATTTAAATTTCATGAGTGATTTAGTATAATTGTTATATTAAATATATGAAATTGGAAAAGCATGATGCATGACATTAATTAGATAAATATAAATTGTTATATTTATATTAATGTAGCATGCATGCTTAGATTTATTTTCATGAATATTAATATAATAGTTATATTATGAATGGAAATAAATTTCAATGCTTGATTTTCATGTATAATTTTAATATAAAGTGTTATATTAATTTAATGAAAATGGAATAGCATTGAGCATGACATTAATTAGATTAATATAAGAGTTATATTATATTAATGTCTAATTTCATGTGATTTAATTTCGTTGATGATTATTTAATATAATCGATATTAATTAAATGAAATTGAAATTACATGAAGCATGACACCACCTTAGATTAATATAATCGTTATATTATCGGCGTCATGAGCGTTATGGTGTTTAATAATTCGAATTTGATTGTTATTGTTTCCAACACCATAGAAGCATGTTATAGGGCTAATTATTAAAATTTTATAATAGTTATAAAATTGATTAGAAACCGTCATCCTTTAACAAAGAGTTGCATGCAAACATAGGACCTTAGGTTAAAATGAATTAATTTTAAATTGTTTAAAATTAATTAGACCTAAGCTCATTTTAATTCTAATAGGATTAGAATTATTTTCTTACTTAGTATTAAAATAGTTTTAATGCACTAAGTAGGAAAAACATTACTATGGTTATAAGGGAACTCTCCCGATGAAGTTCTGTCTAGGCTGGGGATACTTAAGTTGACGGTTACGAAACACCTCCTACCTAGGAATTGACCCGGAACCTGAGTTGAATTAATCATAGTCTAATGTTAGCATGCAATGTCACTAGGTAATTAAATGGGTTTAATTCACCTAGACATTAGAATAAAGTCCTACTTATATGAGTTATAATAGGCATAGACTTAGATAGATTGACTTAGTCGGGTTTATCTAAGTTTAATAACCCTAAAATACAGTAGGTGACTTTAGTGGGAGGAAAATTACAAAACTTGATTTAAATCGAACCGGCTTTATAACCTAAGGTGGGATTTCTAATTTTATATGACATCCATAAAGCATATAAAATCACATATGAACCGATTAATTGGCCTCTAGGACAAAATTAAAGCTAAATTACAATAATAAAGCAAAATTCTATCCTATTACAGCCTTCTGCAGCCCCGAACCGGACCAAAACCGCTCCAAAACGTGCCAAAACCGCCCAAAACAGGTCAAAACCACCAAAAATTGGTCAAAACCGCTTGAATCAGCTGGAAAACCACCGAACCAGGTAAAAAACCGGTCAAAAACCGCCCATAATTGACCGAACCGCGCCCCAGTCAGCAACCCAGGCGAGCCGGTCAACGAACCAAGAAGGAAAGTCAACGAACCGGCTGCAGACCTGCTGAACCGCGCCTCTTCACGAACCGGACCGCCAAACCGCGCCTATCCGAAGAACCGGTGTGATGCGAACTGGACCGCCCCTTCGAACCGCGTACGCTGACGTCATCAGCGAAGGCGATGACGTCAGCCCTACCCTGTAGTGCGCGCTTTTCCGTCCGATTTTTTTTTTTTTTTTTCGATTTTCTGGAATTCTAGCACTGTTCCAGCCGCAATTGTTCGTCGTTTTCTGCCGCTTTTGGCCAAATTTGGTCCCGATCTTCATCGTTCTTCAGCCTAAACTAGACTTGGACTTACAGAGACTTGATTTACAATTTAATTGCCCAAAAACGCAGGGGCCCTTGAAGATTTCTTGAATTGCTTCGCCAAAATCCCTTGGTTCTCCACCCAAAAACAGCAGCAAAAATCCCTTTTCTTCGCTGGAAATTAGTCACGAACACCACCAAAATGGTTGCACCGGTATTCTCTTGAAGGATGTGCGAAAAGTGCTTGTGGGAGCGAAATTTTCTAAGGGTTGGGAGAATTTTTCTTCTCTGTATTCTTGAGAGAAATTACAGAGAGATCTGGAGAGTGAGAGGGAGAGAATGGCGCGGGAAAAAAATTGCGTAACCAACTCAACAAATGGGATTAAATTGGGGAGTGGTTATTTTTTACCGATAAAACTTCCCACTCCCTAATTTAACTCCCCTTCACACGTACACACTTATCAGTTCAACTAACTGATAAATAAATTAATTAATAATTCTAAATTATTAACCAATTTATAATAATATAATTAATTTAACAATTAAATTAACTAATTATTATAATTAATGTAAATCATATATTTACATAACATTCCCACATAACCTAAAGTTTTAATCTAATTCAATTAAATCAAATTTAATTGAATTGAATTAAAACAATAATTAATTAATTCTCTAATTAATTAATATCATAATTAAATATCTCATATTTAATTATATTCCTCTCAAAAATAAACTATAGTATTAATGTACATCTAATGTGCATTAATTATAACCTATAGTTTTATAATATGAATCAAATTCATATTTTATTTTACTATTCAAACCTCTTCGAATATTCAATTCTCCCTTAGAAATTTACCTCAACGCCCTTATAGAGCTACCGGTGGGACCTAATGGACCTACAGATCAGAAGCTCCAACGATGTGAGATTAATTGGCTAAACTCATTAACCAAATTAATCAATGTTCGTTAACTGTGGTTCACTCCACTATAGAACCATAGCTGCACTCTTCTCACTACAGATATATTTCTGTGTCCACGGATATCGACCGTCAACAGCAAGTTAGCCCTTCACGTGTGTTCGTATCCCAGCTAGGTCAAATTACCGTTTTACCCCTGGGCTACCTCTTGGTCCTTAAGTACCAGTGCTCCTCTAATGAACAACCTGTTTGTGGTCCAACCAACAAACAGAAATCCCTCTCGTGCCATAAAGAGGGTAGGGCCCATTGTTCAAGACCCGGAGACACCACGTAAGGGAACCCACCTCTACTTACCCTAATGTCGGGAAGGAGTGAATTCCATCTTGTAAGACTACGTTCCCAGCTCCCCACTCGGTCTTGTCCCCAAAATGGTAGGCTTATTGAGTCGGCGAACAGGCCACTCTCACCCGTACAAATCAAAGGACAATCCCTCATGGACAGGAGTCCATAATCCACTCAGGATTAAGGCCAAGTTGCCTAGGTCATCCCAGTGAAATAAAAACCAAGCTAACTAACGGTGTTACAGTTAGTGGTTAACTATTTCGCGGTCCGGTCTTTGTGCAAACTCATTGCACAGGATACCCCCACTCGCATGTCAACCACATGAACGCGTTGGATCACTACGTTTGTATCAACATACAAAGCGAGCCGTATCCATAGTGTCACCAGGATAAGGTACCCAGCCTTATCCCTATACTACAGACCCTTTAGGCTAAAACTTGAACATTGATCCCCGTATGTCCCTACATACTAGTTCAAGCCTCATTCTATTAGCCTTGGATTTTTAGTTTATTGGATTAGGGTTAATAAGACAAGATATAATACAAACATTGAATAATACATCACTTTATTAATGTTCGGTCAAATATACATTTACTATCTACGAGTTTTAGGGCATAAAACCCAACAAACTCCCACTTGAACTAAAACTCAAGTTACAGGGAAAGTATATATTCAATATAATCCAAAGCTGGAAATGGTACATGTATGTTGTACATTACATAAAAGGTAAATATACAAAATACAATAAACTAGGGCATCCTTACACCCATTACACATCTCCCACTTGCCCTAGATTACGCTATATACATGTCTCACAGACCTAGACTTTCTAGATGACCCTCGAACACTTTAGCCGAGAGGGCCTTCGTAAACGGATCAGCAATGTTGTGCTCGGAAGCGATCTTGGTCACGACCACATCTCCTCTTTGCACAATTTCACGAATCAGATGATACTTCCTTTCTATGTGTTTACCTCTTTTGTGGCTGCGAGGTTCCTTTGAATTGGCTACAGCCCCACTGTTGTCACAGTATAACGTAATGGGCAAGCTCATATTTGGAACAACTTCCAAATCTGTCAAGAACTTCCTTAGCCAAACAGCTTCCTTAGCTGCTTCACAAGCAGCTACATACTCAGCCTCCATTGTGGAGTCTGCTATGCATCCTTGCTTTATACTCCTCCAAACTACAGCTCCCCCGTTAAGGGTGAAAACTGACCCTGACGTAGATTTCCTAGAATCCTTGTCAGTTTGGAAGTCAGAGTCGGTGTAACCCGTGAGAACTAACTCCTTAGCCCCAAACACCAACATGTAATCTCTCGTTCTCCTAAGATACTTAAGGATTCCTTTAACGGCGGTCCAGTGGTCTAACCCTGGATTCGACTGATATCTGCTGACAATCCCTACAGCATAACAAATGTCAGGCCTCGTGCATAGCATGGCATACATTAAGCTACCCACGGCAGAGGCGTAGGGAATTCGTCTCATATCCTCAACCTCTTGAGGTGTCTTAGGAGATTGTTCCTAAGATAAGTGAACCCCATGCCTGAAAGGCAACAAGCCCTTCTTGGAGTTCTGCATCGAATATCGAGCCAACATCTTGTCGATATATGTTGCCTGAGACAGAGCTAGCGATTTGTTCTTTCTATCCCGAATAATCTGGATGCCAAGAACATACTGGGCCTCACCCAAATCTTTCATTTGGAATTGAGCTACTAGCCATTCTTTTACGTCAGACAGATACCCTACATCATTCCCAATGAGTAGGATGTCGTCTACATAAAGTACGAGGAAAGCTACTTTATTCTTGTTGATCTTCTTGTATACACAAGGCTCATCAACATTCTGGTCAAAACCAAAAGATTTGATCGCAGTATCAAATCTAATATTCCAAGATCGAGAAGCCTGTTTCAACCCATAAATGGATCGATTCAGTTTGCAAACCTTTTGCTCATGACCTTGGGATATGAACCCTTCGGGTTGAGACATAAAAATACTCTTGTCAAGATTGCCATTCAGAAAAGCTGTCTTGACATCCATTTGCCAAATTTCATAATCATAAAATGTGGCAATGGATAAGAGGATTCTTATGGACTTTAGCATAGCAACTGGAGAAAAAGTTTCTTCATAGTCCACTCCTTCTCGTTGGGTATAACCCTTTGCTACAAGTCTTGCTTTGAAAGTCTGTACTTTCCCAGCAGCATCTCTTTTTCTCTTCTAGATCCATTTACACCCAATGGGTTTGACCCCTTCAGGTAGATCTACAAGTTCCCAAACTTGATTGAAGTACATAGACTCCATCTCAAGGTCCATGGCTTTGGCCCACTCGTCCTTATCTACATCATTCATTGCCTGACGATAAGACAATGGATCTTCTATGCCGTCATCAGGTATGACTACTTGTGTTTCTGTTAAACCCAAGTAGCGGTTAGGTTGTATCACAACCCTCCCACTGCGTCGAAGCTCTCCCACTACGTGAGGAGGACTAGACTGACGAGAAGAACTGCATTCTCCAACAACTCTTGTTGAAGGACCAGGTTCATCAACAACCCTTGTTGATCCTTCTGTAGCTTCTCCTAATACTAACTTACTTCGTGGTCGATGATCTCGAATGTGGTCTTCCTCCAAGAAAGTTGCATTTGTCGATACAAATACTTTATTATCTTGAGGGTCGTAGAAAAGACCACCTCTCGTTTCTTTCGGGTAACCAACAAATTGGTCGAAGAGTGGTGGGTCAGCTGTGTTTGTCCAGAAGGTATTCACAATACTCCAACTTCAAAGGAGTCAGAATGGAGAAGAAGCTCTCTGCCGCTTTCATGTTATTGAAAAGGATATCCATCAGCTTCACCCTTTTTCGATTCTCCAGTTTTGGTACCTCCATCAAGTGGGTGACAATTTTATCTCGAAAGTCGGCCTCGGTGGCACATTTTTCTTTCGGCCACTCTGTAATGCACTTCAGTTGCTCTGTATACAAGACCATTCCCTCTTTGACAATTTCTACAATGTGCATGTTAGATCCAGATCTCTTCCTCTTACTCCCAAGTGATGAATTTCTGGTTGGGCAAGTTCGACTGTCTGGCGTCCCCCGAGGCTTATCCTCTGACATGTTTGCAGTAGGCATGGTGAACGGTGGGATGGGGATGTTGTTCTCTGGGGATCCATTGAGGTCTACTGAATCATCTGGAACGTTGGAACCCATCTCCCCCAAGATGAATGCTTCATGTTGAAGAATTCTTTTGGAGTAGTTGGTGCATTCCCTACACCACGCCATTCAGAAAGGTGGTAACGTTCCCCTTTATACAGTGTCAGGAAACCCTCTGCATTAGGGTACCTAGTATCACACAGATAATAATATCATATGGAATGTTATATCTAGGGGTGAGCAGCGGTCGGTCGGGGTCGATTTTTGGCCAAAATCGACACAGAAAACCCATTCGATTTAAGTCGGTCAGTGGTCGTCGGTTTTTTATGGGTTGGTGACGTCGACCGATTGACCACACCAACATTCAATCAGTTTTGGTCGGTTTTGTGACTCTCGAGAACGAAAAAAGTTGATTTCGTGACTCCGGTGAATTAGATAACGGAAAAAATGAAATAAAGTAGCTTCTGGCGAAGAAGAAGGGTCAGAGAGAGAGAAGAGCAGAGGAGAAAGAGAGAAGATAAAAGAAGGAAGAAGAAAAAAGAAGTTTTGCAACTTGGCCGCTGCGTTCCAACGAAAACGAAGTAAGTCCGAAGAAGTTCTACAATGTGCATGTTAGATCCAGATCTCTTCCTCTTACTCCCACGTGATGAATTTCTGGTTGGGCAAGTTCGACTGTCTGGCGTCCCCCAAGGCTTATCCTCTGACATGTTTGCAGTAGGCATGGTGAACGGTGGGATGGGGATGTTGTTCTCTGGGGATCCACTGAGGTCTACTGCATCATCTGGAACGTTGGAACCCATCTCCCCCAAGATGAGTGCTTCATGTTGAAGAATTCTTTTGGAGTAGTTGGTGCATTCCCTACACCACGTCATTCAGAAAGGTGGTAACGTTCCCCTCTATACGGTGTCAGGAAACCCTCTGCATTAGGGTACTCAGTATCACACAGATAATAATATCCTATGGAATGTTATATCTAGGGGTGAGCAGCGGTCGGTCGGGGTCGGTTTTTGGCCAAAATCGACACAGAAAACCCATTCGATTTAAGTCGGTCGACGGTCGTCGGTGTTTTATGGGTTGGTGACGTCGACCGATTGACCACACCAACGGTCAATCGGTTTTGGTCGGTTTTGTGACTCTCGAGAACGAAAAAAGTTGATTTCGTGACTCCGGTGAATTAGATAACAGAAAAAATGAAATAAAGTAGCTTTCGGCGAAGAAGAAGGGTCAGAGAGAGAGAAGAGCATAGGAGAAAGAGAGAAGATAAAAGAAGGAAGAAGAAAAAAGAAGTTCTGCAACTTGTCCGCTGCGTTCCGACGAAAACGAAGTAAGTCCGAAGAAGTTTTTCGCTTCCGGCAGAAGTTTGATGAGGGAGAGAGAGAAAAGAGAAAGAACCAAACCACGAGAAAGAAAAAAAAGATGAAAATGGAGGAGAGATGGAAAAAGTTTCAGATGAAAGAGGGGAAGGGAAGATTAAAAAAATAATTTTAATAAAAAGTATTTTTAAAAAATTTTAAATAGGTAATGTAGGTAATCATCACCTACCTTGTCTTTTCACCTTTTCATTTGTCATTTTACTATTCTTTCTCTCTTTCTCACGTTTTTGGTTTTCCAGCCAACTTTTTCACTTTTTTTTGTTTATATGTATTAAAGATAAATCGGTCGGTGTGGTCGGTTCACGCCATTTTAGGCGAGCCGACCGACCGACAGGTTGGTTTTGCACTGTGCAAAAAGACCTCCGATCGATTCCAACATAAAACTGACCGAGCGACGTCGGTTCGGTCAGTTTTTCGGTTTATTTTGCTCACCCCTAGTTATATCAGCTCAGTACAACTTCCTAAGGGTTGTATGGTGAAAGGAAAAAATGTCTGATTATTTACCCTTCGTAACTTTGACTCCGTTCGGTCGTGATATTGCATCTCTAAGAACCCAAGAATCAACGGCAGACCCTTCCCACCCTAGTAGGATGAATGTGAAATCTCCTTTTGTATCAAAAACAGCAAGCACGTTCGTTACAATTTCACCTTTCCTAGTTCTATACCTCGGACGATCGAGGACACTAACATTGACAAAGGTATATGTTGGCAAAGGGAAAAAAAAGGTCATCATGGACGAAGGTATGTTTAACTCAAACAGGAAAAAGGGAAAAAAATAAATCAATCAATCAAGATTCAAGTGACAACGAAGGGTTATGGATTTGTTAAGAAAAATTGAGAAGGATTTGTTAAAAAATAAAACAACATAACTTTGGGAAAAAAGAAAACAACATAATTGAGAAGTCTAACATTCGTTAAAACAAATTGGGAAAAATTAGTTTTACTTGAAGATTCCAAAAAGTATAACCTTTGTTAAAATAAAATAAACAAATCATTATGATTTGATCAAGGAAATGAAAATTCTTTTACTCTTGGATCAAGAAAATGAGATTGCTTTTAACTCATTAATTTTCTCTCTCGTCTCTTGAGTAATAATCTGGAAAACTCATTCAAATTATTATATTTCTTCTTTAGTATAGCAAAACATTTTTCAAAAATATAATATAACTCATTATGTTGTCAAATTTCAATAAGGCATTTTGAACAAAAAAATCCCACCCAAATTGGATTTACCTTCTTATTTTGAAAAAAATCTAAAAAACTTGTCCAACTGACTATTTTTTATAATGAGCCTTTTGAAAAACCTCTTTTTTTTTTTCTTTTTGAGTTCGACTGTGTAATTGATTTCAAAATTTTTATTTTGCACGATATCGTTTGACTTTGATATAACTATGCAAGGGAAACTTGTTAGATTACGAAAATAAGTTTTTTTTTTTAGTGCAACTTGTTTCCTAAAATCTGTTTTTTTTTACGAAAATCTATTATTCAAAACTTTTTTTTTTTCAAAATTATTTTCCATATAAATGTTTCTTCATTAATCTCTATTTCTTTTCTAAAATAGATTTTATTTTCAAGTAAATTGTTCTTTCTAAACCAAACTGTTCTTTCTAAACTAATGTCTCTTTTTTTTTTATTTTATATTTAGCTATAACTCCTAAATCTCAATCAGTAATGACCAATTACATACTTTCATGCAATATTCAAAAACTAATTTTGAAATTTAAAATTTGTGTTAAAAATTGTCTTAAAATTCAGAATAAGTAAACATGTGGTATATTTTGTGTTAATTGTTAAAGTTATAAAATTTGTGTTAAAATTTAGCTATCTTTGAACCAATATCCAGAACAAATGATTTTTTGAAACAACCTTTAGAATAAAAATTTTCAACTACCAAACATATATTAAAAACACAACCAAAATATAATACTTTCAAGTTTCACGCATGTTCAACATGTTTAATACACAACGTCCTACATAAATTATGAATGAAAATTCTACACTCAAATACAAGCAAAATAAAAAACAGTGTTCAATCAATATACATAAACAAAAAAAATTAACCTCGAAGTAAGGTCGATGAAATTATATTTTTGAACCCTGAAAACAATAAACGATGAAGATTAGAACCTAGTTATCGACTATTTAGTACAAAAAGAAGGAGACTAACCTTGCTAGGAGGAGATGAGGAGGCAAAGTATGAGGAAAGAACTAGTTTCCTTGGCGAAGGAGTCTGCCCCTGTTGCAAGAGGGTAGTGAATTAGTATTATGTCAAAGATCGTGTACAAAGAAGTAGTTAAGAAGAAGGGAGGTAAAATGAATAGACTAACCCAATTGTATGTAGAGGAAGAGAAGAATGAGATGAGGCTGCTTGAAGAACCAACAGAGGATGATACATGTATATAAGGAATGAAATTGAAGGGTAGGTTTCAATGTTGGTTGTAGGGGTGTTCAAAAAACCCGACAACCCGAACAACTCGGACTACCTAACCCAACCCAACCGTGGGTTGGGTTAGGTTTTTTTTCAGTTTGGGTTGGGTTAAAATTTTATAAAATCGAAAATTTGGTTCGGTTCACGGGTTTAGGAAATTTTGGCTCGGTTCAACTCGAACCGAATCGAACCGAATATATATAATATTTGTTGTATGTTTAACATATCACGTGTTTGACTTAATGGTTGTAGCCTTCTCTTGTATTCTAGATGGATGTCTTGTGTTTGAGCCTTATAAAGTGCAAATATATGATGATTTTTATATATTACTTATTGATGTTTTTTTATTAATATTTTTTTTATGTTTTTTTCTTTTCCCTTTTTTTAATTTTTTTCAATGATAACTTGTTGTTTGTGTTTTTATTTATTTATTTAATTATTCAAACTTCAAATATTTATATATACTTTTTTTCCCTTCAAACTCCATAAAGTCAAGTATTATTTTTTCCTTTTCTTTTTTGTTTTTTTAACTTCCTTTTTATTTAATCTAAATAATTTAGACTTTTATGTCTTGAAATTTACATTATAGTATTGTGGATAAGCATAAATCTTTGAAAAAAAGAATTTTTAAGTATTAAAAAAAAAAGAGAGAATCCGACAACCCCACCCAACCCAATCCGAGTTTTTTGGGTTGGGTTGGGTTGGGTTGCCATATACATTCGGTTTATTCGGGTCGACAACCCTACCAACCTGAATTTTCGGGTTGGTCCAAAAAATCCTTCCAACCCAACCCAACCCAACCCGTGTACACCCCTAGTTGGTTGGTGTACTTATTGCACCCAACCAACATTCCAATGGTAGATGAAGGTGTATTGAATAATGTCAAATCCCATTGACATTATCAAACATTTATGAAGAACAATCATCATTTTTTTTAAAAGCAAATGTCAACTCAACAGTGCATTTGGAAATACATTATTACAAAGCAGATGTCAACAGACCAGTGCATTTATAAATACGCATTTGTTAAAGACAGATGGGGAAATCATATTTTAATGCATAGAGTGGGAAAATTGGTCGGCCTCAGGTCTTTGAAATTCCTTCATGAATTGAAAAACAGAAACAAAGATCTCAAATAAGGCCATGAATCAGAGAACATACATGGACAGACAACGATTATGAGACAACACAAAATTATGGTAAACATATGCAAACAAGACAGAGATCTAAAATTATGGCTCATGAATCAAATAACAATTATGAAAAAAAAAAATCCATCACTGACTGCAAAAAAAGGGGAAAAGAAAACCTTTGAATCAAAGAACCATTATGCAAAAAAGAAAAAAGAAACATACTCATCATCAACTGCAAAAAATAGGAAAAAGAAACCTTCGTATCAGAGAACCATTATGCAAAAGGAAAAAAAAAACTCATCATCGACTGCAAACAAATAAAAAAAAAGGTTAAATTATCAAAAATACCCCTCGACTTTAGGGTTTGTTTCAATTATACCCCTGGACTTTCAAAAGTTTCAATTATGCCCTTGAAGTTTCAAATTTGTTTCAAAACTACCCTTTGAGACATTTTTCGTTAAATTTATCGACAAAAATTGATGCGTTTGCATGGGTTTTTATCGTTTTTTCCACGTATGTGTTCAAATCTATTCACATAAGCAACAATATATATGCAAACACGTCATTTTACATCCATGAATTTAACAAAAAAAAGCCTTCAAGGGTAGTTTTGAAACAAATTTGAAACTTCAAGGGCATAATTGAAACTTTTGAAAGTCTAGGGGTATAATTGAAACAAACCCTAAAGTCGAGGGGTATTTTTGATAATTTAACCTAAAAAAAATAAAAAAAAAAGGAAAAAGAAATCTTCAAATCAGACAACGATTATGCAAAGAAAAAAAGGAAACAAAAACATTCGAATCGATTATTAAATTAGATACCAAATAGAGCGACAATGGAAGGAAAAAAACGGAGTAGAGAGAGAGCACAGAGGCGTTCATCACCGGCTGGCCAAGGATAGAGAACAAACCTTCAAAAACCTCCCCCCACCAAGCTCGAAAGGACTTCGACCATCCCCTACCACGCAAATTCAAAGTCCTAACTCATCGAATCCAACATGCAACATTGAAGAGATGAAGGAGAACGACAAAAGGGGGAACCCTATTCAGAGCGACGAGGGAATCGTGAAAAAAATGTTTTAGTTCTGGTGAAAAACACCGATTTGGAAACTGATAGAGAAGAGAGGCGAAGAGATCTGCTTGAGGAAGAAGAGGGAGACGAAGAAGACGAAGATTATGGAGAATCGACGACAGAAACCCTAGATCCAAAAGGGGGAGAGAAGCGAGGAAGAGAGAGAGAGAGATAGAGAGGGTTTACAGTGCGTAATGAATAAGGTAACCAGGCGTGCAACTGTCCATAACAATTAAGAAAACAGGCATGAAAAGAAATCATTCCCACCGTGTAAATTAAAGCGCAGGCCAAACGAAGAGTGGGATATAATAACCCACGATATTATAACCAACTCGGGGGCCCAAATGACCCCTTAAAGGTATGTTTTGAGGTGATTTTAAACATGAAAAAAAAATGATTTTAGTCGTTTCAAAATAACTCCCAAACATGCACTAATTAAGCAACAATTAAAGTTTCACGGACTAATTGTAACAATTTCCATCAATTTCCATCAATTTCCATGATTTCCATAAATTTTCCTAAAATGTCCATCGACATCGACATTTCTGTAAAATCTGGACCTCCACATTTTCATCGACATCGACATTTTGATCCTTACCAACCACACATGCTTGATAGATAAGACAAAGATAAAATAAGAGAATAAAGACTTTCCATTTTTCTCAAAAAAAAAAAAAAAAAAAAAAAAAAAAAAAAAAAACTTGTCAACATGTAGGGGGTGCGGGTTTGGCTTTACAAGTCTGGGTTTATGTAGTTTAAGGGTTCAGGCAAGCTTGGGTTTAACAAAATGTTTAGGGTGTTGGATTAGATAGCTTAAATTTAGAAAAACTATATTTGAGACGAAGGTTTAGTAAATCTCTCTATTTTGGTATACACGTTTCTTGATTTTTTAATCATAAATTTTAAATTTATCTACTTTTAAAATAAATAACAAAATTTAATACAAGAGTATAAAATTAGACTTTTTTTTTTATTAAAATTGTAATTTTTAAAAGTTATTACGAAAATATGATTTCTTTGAAACTATTTATTGAAATATTGTAGTTTTTATTCCACTTGAGAGACGACCTATCCATGGTCGTGCGCCTGGTGTCACGATCATGCTTGTCCAAGGCGTGTTGCCCATAGCCGCATGCCCATGACAACCCATTCCCCTCGTGCTTTCATTATATGTATTTCCTTTGTATCGCTTGTTTATTTTTCCTTGCATTTATCAAGTGTATGACTCCTCGTGATTTCCATGTTTAAGCCTGCCAAGGCTAAAATGCTTAATAATATACTATAGGCGGGTACGACTAGTTGTCAAACCTTCCTACCCGAGAGTTGTATCCTATCAAGCTGTTGTTGTGCCTTTGCTTACTTGATAGTCTGTGCAACCAATATTCTTTCAAAATGCTTTCAAACGTTTTCCAAAGCTTTTTCTCTAACCCCGTTTTCTAAAACCATTTTCCAAGAACGGGGGTGGAGGTTGCGAGATAGGCCCGTTGTGCCATCGGCGATCTGAGATCGAATTGGCTGACTTACTCGTGGGCGAGAGTAAGTGCCGCACAATCGCTTGCACGTTCCAAAAGAGTGTGATTGTGACAGTTGGTATCAGAGCCTAGTTGGCTCCTGAAATAGAAGTCTGAAATCATGTCGGCAGCAAAACAGTTGGGGCAAGACCCATGTGGAACGATTGGTAGAGATCGAAGAGCAGATGCTCTACCTGAGGGAAGTCCCTGATTCGGTTCGCTTCCTAGAATCTCGTCTTGAAGAGATTGCGACGAGGACAGACAAGATCGATGCGGTAGCTGGCCGCGTGGATGGAATGCCCATCCAAGAGTTGATTATGAGGGTTGAAAACCTCGAGAGCAGAGCTGCGAAACCTAGCAGCTTCGAGCGTGGGGACAGCTCGACGGGCTCTGTTGCCCAGATGGAGGAGCGTGTTGATGGTCTAGACAGCTCCCAAAAAGCGATAGTTCAGATGGTCACAGAACTGTCTGAAGATGTGAAAGCTGCCCTCGACATAGTCAGGGCCGAAGTGGCAGGATCTGAGCGCCAAGATAAACCTCACCATGAGAGCAGTGGGGAACCAAGCCCCGACAGGGGGTGCGGTTCAGTTTAACAAAGTAAAGGTCCCAGAACCAAAACCCTTCTGTGGGGTTCGAGATGCCAAAGCCCTGGAGAATTTCATATTCGACCTGGAACAGTACTTCAGGGCCACGAGTACAACGACTGAAGAGTCAAAGATCACATTAGCAACCATGCATCTAGCTGATGATGCGAAACTGTGGTGGAGATCCCGGTATCGGGACGTCCAAAAGGGCCGATGTGTCATCGACACGTGGGAGAGACTGAAACAAGAGTTGCGTTCTCAGTTCTTCCCAGAAAGTGTTGAAATCTTGGCAAGACGGAAGTTACGTGAATTGAAGCACACGGGAACTATCCGAGAGTACGTCAAACAGTTTGTCGGGTTGATGTTGGACATACGAGACATGTCTGAGAAAGACAAGGTATTATGCTTTGTAGAGGGATTGAAGTCGTGGGCAAAGTCCAAACTCTACGAACAGAGAGTGCAGACCTTATTAGACGCATAAGCTGCCGCAGAACGTCTGTTTGACCTTAGCAATGACATACCCCAGGATCAGAGACGGAATCAGGCCTCTTCAAGTGGCAGGAACAAACCCGCGCGATCTAGCTCTCCCAAAAGTGGGGGAGGAGACAGAACTGGAGTAGGGAATCGTAATACCTTCCAACCTAGTGGTGGAAATTTTTATCGGAACCCGAATCAACAACCTTCTAATGAGAGGCCCTTGTCATGTTTCATTTGCAAGGGGCCACACCGAGTATACCACTGCCCGAATCGAGCAGCCTTAAAAGCTTTTCAGGCCTCGTTGACGGCTAACGTTGAACCAGAGGCCGAGACTGTTGAAACGGATACGACAAGTGAAACGAACGACGATAACCCTCGTATGGAGGCCTTGAAATTCTTGTCAGCCCTCCAAAAGAAGTCTAAAGGAGGCAAGGAACCACTGGAACGGGGTCTCATGTATGTCGAGGCGTGGGTTAACCAGAAGCCGGCCAAGAGTACCATGGTCGACTCTGGTGCCACCCACAACTTTATGACCGAAACAGAAGCACGACATTTGAACCTGCGATGGCAAAATGATACAGGAAAGATGAAAGTGGTAAACTCTGCCGCCTTACCCATCGTGTGCTTGGGTCCATTTTTCAATACCAATATTGTTGAAAAAACTCGTACAACTGTTATTCATCATTTTAATATCTTCAACAATCTTGTTGTACTTTCGAATTTGGTACTGGCACCCAGCACGATAAACCATATTTTTCAATCGTGGACACTTGTATTTTTTATTGAAATTGCTGACCAAGTGTCGTAAGCAAAATCTGTGATGAAATACAGGTAGTATCACATCATCTTCATTACTCATACTATTGACTGCTGAAATTATGCCACCATCCCGATCAGAAATTAAACATATCTGTTTATGTGAAACGATCGCTCTCAAGTATTTCAAAAACCATCCCCATGTTTCACGGCATTCCTCATCGACGATGACAAATGCAAGTGGAAGCAAGTGGCCATTGGAGTCCACTGAGGTTGCAATAAGTAATTTCCCTCTATATTTTCCATATAGATGAGTATCATCTATTTGAATGATAGGTCGACATTTCTTGAAAGCCTCAATACATGGACCAAATACCCAAAACATTGAAGTAGGGATAGCATGACCCGCAAGATGTGTACTTTGTATCTTCTACTCCAAACATTAAGGATAGCATGACCCGCAAGATGTATATGTTTCACCTTATACATCCACTTGGGTAGGAGTTTATAAGACTCGTCCCAATCATCAAACACTTTAAGCAAGGCTTTTCTTTTTCCTTCCCACACCCTGTGGTATGGAACGTGGTATCCAAATTTTTCTTTTATCTCTGACTGTATTTTCAACACACTGATAGAAGATTGTTCCCTCACAGTCTCGCAAAATTCCAATGCAATCATTGTTGAATCTAATTGCAAATGACTCTGATTCAATTATGAGTAGAAACACGAGTGAGGATCAACATACTGGGTGATCTCCCAGAGTCCATGAGACTTCTTTTTTATGGCACGAAGTCGCCATTTGCAACCATCCTCCCATTTTATACATCTTATTGGCCAAATCGCCGGCGTTGACTCAAAAACTTCATAAGGTGAGTGACACTTAATAGAAAAACGTTTCACCACATGTTGAAGAATCTCTTTGTCTTGACAAATCAAACCCTTGTACAACATATCATTATCAACTGGCACTGGTGTTACAATTGGGTCGTGTTCTATAGTGCTATCTACCGTGTGACCATCTAGTTGGGTGAATACTACTAAAGGGATGGTATGTTCACGATCATCAAATTCCAAATCTTCAAATTCATCATCTGTTATGGTCCTTAACTCTTTAAATGTATTATCAACAACTACATTTTCACCATCACATGGTGGTTCTACTGATTCAGGCTCAAGATCGATGCATTGGCTAGGTTCAAAACATTGGCTGAAATTTCTCCAAAATTTTGTACATTATCTTCTATTCTTCTAACATTGACATATAAATGTACAACATTTGGGACTGGTAATGCAATTGAAAAACATCAAATCCATCGCTTGATTGTTAGGGATAGATATTGGCATAAATCTAACTGATCCCAATGGTGATACTTCAGGATGTCTATACACTATCTCCAACTGATTTTCCCTAACATCTACACCCAACAATAATCCTATCATTTCAACAAATTGTTCAAAGACAACCCCACTAAGAGGATTAACAGTGAAACCACCACATGCGGGTCGATCATATTCAATTCCATCTACACCATCAATCATTTTACCATTTGTAAGTAAAACAAATCCCAAACATTTACCTTTCATTTTCTATGCAAAAAGAAAAGAATGTATAATTAGTTTCTAAAAATATACATTAATTAATTTAAACTAAATTACCCTTCTAATTAATAGACTAACATATATTATAAACTAAATTAAAATTAAAATAAATCTAATTATTTAACCTTTAAATTAAATTCAAGTCACCCTAAGACAATATATAGTGATGAGCATATACCATAAATTTAAGTCAACTTAAACACTTTAAATATGTATGTATATATGTAAAAATAATAATAAACTATGCTAAACCATACTATATTAGAAAAAAGACTTCAACAATCCAAATATGTATGTGTAAAATAATAATCCAATACCAAAATAAAAAAAATTATATATCTCTAATAATAAACTATGCTAAATATGTATATATAATAATAAACTATGCTAAATATGTATATATGTAAAATAACAATCCAATACCAAAATAAAAAAAAAAATATATATATATATATATACATATCTCTAATAATAAACTATTCTAAATATGTAAATATGTAAAATAACAATCCAATACCAAAATAAAAAAATAAAAAATAAAAAAAGACTTCAATAATCTAATATTCAATCAAAGTATAGATCTAGTATAAAATACTTTAAAACTATGCTAAATCATTCTATATTAGAAAAAAGATCAAGAAAAACTCACAAATTTGATGAAAATGTTGAGATTTGTGGTGTTGGCATCTTGTAGAACCAAAGTAGAGCAAAAAAAAAAAAAAAAATGGCTTCCTCCTATCCAAATATCGACAAAAAAAACCTTCTTTTAAACTTCAAATAACGACAAAAACAAACAAAATAATGCTTTTAACGATCTTCTAAAAAGACAAACATAAAATATTACCTCTTTCTTTGCGGCGCCGTTGGAAACAGAGAAGAAAGTGGGGAGAAAGAGGGGTGCGGACGGTGGGGGATCGAATGCAATCTGTTGAGAAGGGTTTGGGGTTAATTTTTTTGAAGGTAGAGAGACGACTTACCATTAAATCCCTGGCGTCGCATGTGAAACACGCGGCTGCCAGGGCACATTTTTAAAAAAAAAAAAATTGGAAGGGGTTGTGATATGAACCGAGGTGTCTTAATCAAGCTACAAGAACACAAGATGATAACAATCTTTAGAGGTTGCTGATTGGAATATGAAATAAGTGATCAACCAACTCAATCAATTATTATGGTGAAAAGTTGCATCCTTTCAAGAATCACAAAGGCACCTATTCAACCAAAAGACACAATGAATCTAGAAAATCATATTCATTCACATATTTAATGTATTATGTATCTTGTGAATTCATGAACTTGTATTTATGAAGGTTCATGCATGGATTTGAAAAGTTAGGGGTTGAATTTAGACCACATAGATGAAGGGTTGTGTCCTTTCATGGTGTCTTTTCATTTAGTATAAATAGGGATGTAATTTGTCATTTGAGAACAAGTTGAAGATGAATGAAATATGATCTCTCATATTAGAGACTTTTCTTAGAAATCCCTTTTCTAGGATTCTTGCAATTCTTGTGATAGATTGCATGTTGAGCCATTCAATCCGGCCTTGATCAAGTTTGATTGTGGAATGACTCAATCTAGAACAAGATTTCCAATCTTGCTTCTAGATCATCGATCAAAGAGGTAATCAATTTCTAGCCTTTTCTCTTGGTTGGTTCTAATTTGTGTAAGGAGGTGTTAATCTCTTTGTTTCAAGGGTTCTGGCTCCATAAAAAGCTTGGATCTTTGAGCTGAGAATTAGGGTTGCCTTATCATTTTGGTATCAGAGCTGCTTTGATCCGTATCATTTTGGTATCAGAGCCTAGGTTGCATCTTTGTGTCCTACTCTAGAATTGATTCTATCTTTCATTTCAATTTTTCATTGTTTTGTTTCTTTTCATGTTCTGTCCATTCTATTCGTTTCCGTCATTTCATCCATTGTTCTTCATCTTTTGTTTCTAATCTCATTCCCATCTTAAACATCACGTTGAGATCTTGAAAAGCAAAAAAGAAAAAAAAAATCCAGAAGTTGTTTATGTTGAGTTCTTGAACTGTTCATGCCCACTAGTATTCAATCTTCATCCATTTGATCATAAGAGTATGTTTCAAACAAGGAGTTCAAACAAATCCATGTTTCGTCAAGCACAAAAACGTTGTGAGAAACACGTCCGTGATGATCCATTGCGGAAGACATTTTGTGAAAATATGGATGAACTTCATAAATCCATAAAGTACATGATCGAATTATCTCACGAATTGAAATTGCGGGATCAAGCAAGAGAGACACAAATCACAAAATCCATTCAAGAAGAAGAAGAATGTCCCATGCCTAAAGATGATGTTTCAAATGATGATGTTGTTGTTGATGACGTGGTGACCAGCGAAGAAAATGTGCAAACATATGTTGATCCTTCATTTGAGATAAAAAGTGAGGAAAGTGAAAAAGTGGAAGAGTGTGAGAAAGAAATATTTGAATCTTATCCAGCGATTCAAGAGAGAGTTCATTTAGTGTTTGTGAGAGGAACATTGTCTTGTGTTCAACACGAAACATACAAGAACTTGTATCCGAAAAGACTTGCTTTCTAACGGGTGCACTTAAACCAAGTGTATCTACTTTTTCCAATGAGTTTTTGCAGGAAATTAAGATGCTTATTGAAAAGAAAGACTCAAAGTTTGCTTCAAATATGAGTCAAAGCCAACCAAGAGGAAAGTGCAATATCAACAAGCTATGTAAGAAAAAATGCTCATATTTTTCTTCATCATTAATTCAAGGACGATGGTCAAGCGTGAAGAACTTAAAGAGAGCAAGAGTGCGAGATGCAAAAGATTTCAAGTTTGCACTACAAGGGGATCCTTGGATTCAAGGACGAATCCTCTTGAAGAAGGGGATGATGATATGAACCGAGGTGTCTTAATCAAGCTACAAGAACACAAGATGATAACAATCTTCAGAGGTTGCTGATTGGAATATGAAATAAGTGATCAACCAACTCAATCAATTATTATGGTGAAAAGTTGCATCCTTTCAAGAATCACAAAGGCACCTATTCAACCAAAAGACACAATGAATCTAGAAAATCATATTCATTCACATATTTAATGTATTATGTATCTTGTGAATTCATGAACTTGATTTATGAAGGTTCATGCATGGATTTGAAAAGTTAGGGGTTGAATTTAGACCACATAGATGAAGGGTTGTGTCCTTTCATGGTGTCTTTTCATTTAGTATAAATAGGGATGTAATTTGTCATTTGAGAACAAGTTGAAGATGAATGAAATATGATCTCTCATATTAGAGACTTTTCTTAGAAATCCCTTTTCTAGGATTCTTGCAATTCTTGTGATAGATTGCATGTTGAGCCATTCAATCCGGCCTTGATCAAGTTTGATTGTGGAATGACTCAATCTAAAACAAGATTTCCAATCTTGTTTCTAGATCATCGATCAAAGAGGTAATCAATTTCTAGCCTTTTCTCTTGGTTGGTTCTAATTTGTGTATGGAGGTGTTAATCTCTTTGTTTCAAGGGTTCTGGCTCCATAAAAAGCTTGGATCTTTGAGCTGAGAATTAGGGTTGCCTTATCATTTTTGGTATCAGAGCTACTTTGATCCGTATCATTTTTGAAGACGACCCCCTGACATTCGTAACATCGAACCAACGACGTTCCAGACCTTTTTTTTTTATATTTTTTTTAATGTAGGTCGAAGAGACGACCTACGATAATTGTTTTTTTAAATTCTCTGATATTTTGCGGGCGACACATAGATAGGTCGTCTCTTCAAGAGATGAACCTATCCAACTAGAGAAAAAAACAACAATATTTCAATAAATAGTTTGAAAATTTCTTATTTTCCTAAAAACTTTTATAAATTGCAATTTAAATTTAAAAAAAAAAGTCCGTATAAAATCAATTTTAAGTTTTAAAATTACTTTTTAAGTTTTTTTTTTTTACTTTGATATTGATGTAGTATTTTTTTTTTAAAAAATATTTTCTCAAATATAAGATTAAATTTAAGTCTTTATTTAATGGTATTAAATCAATTGTTGGAATCTAAATTGGTTTAAGTTTTTTCTTTAATTTTTTACTGTAGAGTATTAATTATTTTAAAATATGTCGATTTTTTTTTAACATTTCTCTAAATCTAATATACACATGTGAGTATTATCATAGATAAAGAAAAATGACTAAATGAGGAGAAAAATATAGAAAATTGTGTGTGTGTGTGTGGACATTACACGTGTTTTTGGTGGGACAAGTTTTTTCATCCTATTGTTTTTGGTGAGACAAGCTGTGTCGTCCTAAGGATTTTGGAAGCTTAAATTTAAAAGTCTTGAGTTATTTAACCAATCGTTACTTGCTAAACAATATACATGTGTATAAGTATTATCATAGATAATGAAAATATGACTACATGACAAAATCAAGAAAAAAAAATATAGAAATGTAAAGAAAAATATAGGTGTATCAAGAGAAAAATATAGATGCGTGTGTGTATTATAGATAAAGAAAATATGACTAAATCAAGAGAAAAATATAGAAAATTGTGTGTGTTGACATTACATGTGGTTTGGTGTTGACATTACATAGAAGAGTTGAAATTTTATGTAAGAGTTTTCAACAATTTCATCCAACTAAGATAAGATTGAAGACAAATTTACCCAATATTGTATCGGTGATGGAAGACAAATTATGTCTTTAACGATAAATGAGTGCCTAAAGAGTATTTGTTTATGTTTATCACCCAAATTTCTAATAGTTGTAATCTTGAAATAGCTAACTTCATTCTTCCTTATAGAACTTGGGATATTCAACTTCTTGAAAAAAATTTGATCAAGGATGATGTTCAATTGATTCAAGCCATTCCACTCAGTGACTTCCTACTATTGATGGTTGGATTTGATACTATTTTAAGGATGATCATTAAAATGTTTGAAGTGGTTATACGTTAGCACATTTTTCAAAATATGAGTGCACCTGTAACAGCCGGCTTTTGAAAACAAAAAAAGAGATTAATTTATTTTTAATTTATTTTAATTTTTTCAAGAAAAATATTTTATTTGAATTTATTTCCTTTTTGAATTAGGAGGTAAATTTGAATTATCCTTTTCCTTTTTAGAAAAGAAAATAGTCTTTTAGAGTTTTAATTAGGGTTCTATTTAAAAGATCTTTTCTTTAGCCCTAATTATTTTTACACTCTGAATAAAAAAAAAAAAAAAAAAAAGAAGAAGAAGAATGCATTCTGCACTTTCTTTACCAGAGAAAAAGTAGTAAGTTTTTCTTCCCTTCTATGTTTTTTTTTTCTTTTTGTTTTCTTTTCTTTTTGAAAAGTTTTAGTATGAAGTTTTATTTGTTCTATTTAGGATAAAATTGGTTTTCAAACCTTTTGTCCTAAAAAGTTTTAGGTTTTTGTTTTGACCTAAATTTTTATCAAAGTTTTTCCTCTTAGGGCTTTTGGTTTAAATTCGAGATTTGAGGAAAAAAGAATTTTTCCAGAATTCCTAGCCTTGAATTTATTTGATTTTGGGGTTTTTGTGTTTAAATTGGAATCTTTTTGTTCAAAAAGTTTGCATATGATTGCTAAATTGAAGTATGATTTTATGGCTTTGATTTCTTCATGAAAAAGGGAGTGTTTTACTGATTTTACAGTAGTTTTTATTGGGGTTTTCAGATCTGGTTTTGTATTTTAAGGTATCCATTATTGATTTTGTTGGGCTTAAACGTCAATCACGAACGCAGACTTCATCACCATACCAGAAACTCGAAAGAAATACTTCAAAGGAAATAAAGAGATAAGGAAAAAAGGATACATAGTGGGTTTATAGTGGTTCCACCATTGATGGTGTACATCCACTTTCAAAGGTACCAGTGATAGAGATCTTATTAATCAAGAGAGGAATACAAGCTTATTGAGTTACAGTAGTTCACCGAATGGAAGAAGACGAAGCTTATCAGAATGGGTCCTCTGTTTTGATTATATACAATAATCACCCGATAACTAACTTAATTAGTTAGCTAACACCTCTTTTAACTAATGAGTAAGTAAAGTGACCCATGTGACTTGCACGAGAACTCTAATAAGCAATAGACAAAACTTTATATCAGTAAAATCAACAAATCACCCTCCTGAGATGCAGTTCTGTTAGGGGCATTATTTGTGTTTCTTTTCACTGGTACTTTTGAAGAATTGGAACTAAATCTTCAGATCATCCATAGTCCAACTTGAGCAAGTCACAAAGGTAATCTAGCTTGGCAGATAGTAGAGCTTTAGTCATCATGTCTGCTGGATTTTGACTAGTGTGCACTTTGCATAACTTGATTTCACCCTCTTGAACAATCTCCCTAACATAGTGAAATCTAACATCTATGTGCTTTGTTCTTTCATGGAAAGAGGGATTTTTGGATAGTGCTAAAGCACTTTGACTGTCACAATGAATCTGCACAACACATTTTCCATGATACATAACAGTGACACTACCTTTCAACCAAACTGCTTCTTTTACTAACTCAGCAAGTGCTATATGCTCGACCTCTGTGGATGACAAAGCAACAACCGATTGAAGAGTGGATCGCCAACTAACAACATTTCCAAATAAGGTGAAGATATAACCAGATAAAGACCTTCGTTTATCAAGGTCGGCGGCATAATCCGAGTCAACAAAGCCAGTCAAAATATTACTCTCAGGATCAGATTTTGTGAACACTAAACCTTTGCTGGAAGTTCCCTTTACATACTTGAGAATCCACTTAGAAGCTTCCCAATGAGAACGTCATGGATTGCTCATGTATCTACTAGCAACACTCATGGCATGAGCTAAGTCCGGACGACTGCAAACCATTCCATACATAAGGCTCCCAACAAAGTTTGCATAAGGGACTGATTTCATCTCAGTAAGTTCTTGAGTATCAATAGGTGATTGGGCTACTGATAATTTGAAATGAGAGGCAAAAGGAGTCTTAACAATCTTTGCATCCTCCATGTGGAATTTCTTCAAAATCCTCTTAAAGTACCCTGTCTGATTAATCACCAATTTATCTCTAGATCTGTCTCTAAGAAGCTCCATGCCTAGAATCTTTCTAGCTTCCCCTAGATCCTTCATTTTGAATTCTTTACCCAAAGCAGTATTTAACCTCTTAATCTCACTCATACTAGAAGCTGAAATATCTTTTCTATACACACAAGTATCATAAGAGCTTTTGTAGAAACCATGAGATTTAATGAAAGTATCAAACCTTATGTTCCATTGTCGTGGAGACTGCTTTAAGCCATAAATCGACTTTTGAAGGTGGCAAACTAGATCTTCCCCTCCACCTTCAACAAAACCGGGTGGTTGATTCATATAGATGTCTTCATCGAGGCTCCCATAGAGAAAGGCGGTTGTGACATCCATTTGCTCAAGCTCAAGATTAAATTGGACTACCAAAGAGAGCAATATTCTGATGGACGTATGCCTCACGACCGGAGAAAAAACTTCATTGTAATCCACACCTTCCTCTTGAGTGAAGCC
This sequence comes from Luffa acutangula, assembly GCA_036850905.1. Taxonomy (NCBI): domain Eukaryota; kingdom Viridiplantae; phylum Streptophyta; class Magnoliopsida; order Cucurbitales; family Cucurbitaceae; genus Luffa; species Luffa acutangula. Next base: position 44,346,952 of record CM072096.1, read on the forward strand.
TTTGGCTACAAGCCTAACTTTGAATCTAGGCATTTCTGATGGATTTGCACTTCGTTTGACCTTGAAAACCCATTTACAGTCTACTATCTTCTGTTTATGAGGCCTCTTTACTAAGCTCCAGGTGTTATTTTCTTTCAAGGATTCTAACTCTTGGAGCATTGCAGCCATCCACAAGTCTGAATGTGAAGATTTTATCGCCTGATTGAAGGTACTTGGTTCAACACTGAAACTATTGGTGAAGCAGTTGAAAGCATAGCCAACAAAATCTGAGTTGGTATATCTAGAGGATGGTCTAACAGTTCGTCTTTGTCTGTCCCTAGTTAGTTGATAGTTAGAAAGGTTACTGCCTTCCCCTTGTTTTGTATCAGCTTGCGAAGTCTCTCCAAAAACAGCTTCAGTTTCAGTTTCAACATCTCCTCCTTCTGTGATTTGTGCTACTTCAGACTGACCCCCAGAATCTGTAAGTCTACTGATGTGGACTTTTCCTACCGCAAGCGCACGGGTCAAGTAATAATATAGTGAATAGTAAATTCGAATGTCGTCCTCTGGATTGGATTTTTAAGCAAATCGAGTATTGTGAATTATCTTGCCCAATTTTATTTAGGGATCAAAAAGTGATGAATAGGTGATGATAAAAACAAATCAAAGCAAGTAAAAAGAATGGAAATTCAATTGGGAAAACTACTTAGGGAATTGATTTCGCCGATTTCGTTTAGGATTGATTTTAAAGAATAAGTTATTATGCACAGTGAAATTATGAGCCAAAGACCCTTTAATCACAACTACCTCTCCCGAGTATAATTGATTCTCATGCAAATTAACCAACTTGATATCCCTATCTAAGTTTATTAATATGCAAGGCAATGAGATCTTTTAACCAATTCTAAAGTTAATCTAAAACCGTCAAGAATTAGAAAGTAAACTTTATTCATGCAATCTTGAGCAAGTCTAAATCAAATCCCCTCTCCCGAGCTAGATTTGAAACTTAAATCATCCAACTAATGGCCAATTAATTGAAAGCATTAAATCAAGATTACAAACACAATAACATTGCACAACTTAAACCATAAATCAATCCATAAACTTAATCAACTACATCAATCCCTAAGTTACAAGTTTAGCTACTCATGAATGAAAATAGAATCTCAACTAAACATATGAAAGCCATAAATCTAACTAAAGAAAGAAAAGGGAAAAGAAAACTCAATGTAGGCCGAGTCCCGACGTCCCCGTCACGATCCCCACGAACAATGGGTTGATTTCCAAGTTCCTCCTTTGTTTGCAGCCTCAAAATCCTCTATTCTGTCCTCTTTACGGCTCCAAAGGGTCCCAAATTGATCTCCCTAAAAACCTAGCCGAAGTGAAGCCTTTATTCTGATTTTTCGTCTTAGCGTCGAGACGCTGCCTCTTATACGCGCATTCTGAATAAGGAAAAACGGTAGCGTCGGGACGCTTCCTATCACAGCGTCTCGACGCTGTGAGCTTTACGCGCCTAATCTGATATGGAATGTGAGCGTCGAGACGCTCAAGAGCTAGCGTCGAGACGCTAGCCTGCTGTTGACCGAGATTTGACTTTTCTCCACTTTTACTCTTTTCATTCCTTTGCATCTTTTTACGGCCCGAGCACCCGATTAACTCTGATATTGTATTATAGCTCCAATTAACCATTTCCTACAAAATAAACAATAAAGCACAATAAAAAGGCCCAAACATCATAAAAGACTAGCTAAATTAAATCAGTAAAAGTAGCTAGCTATGCTCGCTATCATCTACTGCTACTGTTAGAAGGCTGAAGTTCAATTTCAAAGCCTTCACTGTTTGTATCTTTGTCTCTAGAATTTTGTATTTCAGAATTGCTAGTCTTCCAAGGCATCACATCTTCATTAAAAGACACATCTCTGCTTATGATGCATCTATTTTCTCCTTGCTCAAATGACCATAATTTGTAGGCTTTGACTACATGGGGATACCCTAGAAAGATGCACTTTTTTGCTCTAGGTTAAAGCTTATCTTGACGAGTATGAACATAGGCTGCACAACCGAATACCCTCAAGTGTTTTAGATTTGGTGATTGTCTCGTCCATTTTTCTTGTGGAGTTCTAAAGCTCAAAGCTGAAAATGGACTGCGATTAATGAGGTACACGGCTGTGTTAACAGCTTCCCCCCAAAAAACTCTAGGTAGTTGAGCATTGGACAACATGCATCTAACCCTTTCAAGTATGGTACGATTGAATCTCTCGGCAAGACCATTCTGTTGGGGCGGTCCAGCTGCTGTCAAGTGTCTTTGAATACCAGAAGATTTTCACAAACCTGCAAACCTATCATTCAAATACTCAAGCCCATTGTCTGTCCTTAAGAGTTTTATTTTTCTCCCAGTTTGATTCTCTACGAGGGCCTTCCATTCAACAAATTTTCCAAACACTTCATCCCTTGTCTTGAGCATGTACACCCATAACTTCCTTGAGTAGTCATCTACAAAGGTCAGAAAATATCTAGAACCCCCATGAGTTGTTATTCTAGCCGATCCCCAAAGATCGGAGTGTACATAATCCAGCCTATCCTTAGCAACATATGTGGAAGGTTTGAAGCTAGCTCTAATGGACTTCCCCAGAACACAGTGCTCACAAAAAGACATCTCTTCAAGTTTATTCTTACAAATTAATCCTTGCTTATGCAGACACTCCAGCCCCTTCATTCCTATGTGTCCAAGCCTCTTGTGCCAAAGTATGGTTTCTTTTGAAGTCTGTCCAGAAACTGCATTTGACTCTCCAACTACTGTCTTCCCTTGCAGAACATACAAACCTTCATGTAGCTTGCCAGTCAACTTCACAATACCATTTTTAGTAACAGAAAGGATACCATTTTGAGACTTGTATTCGCAACTAGCTTTGTCAAGAGTACCTAAAGAAAATAGGTTCCTCTTTAGCTCAGGCACATACCTCACTTCCTTAGGAATCTTCAAAGAACCATCAATAAGTTTCAAGGCAACCGATCCAATGCCTTTGACTACACAATGTTGATTATTCCCCATAATCACCTTGCCGCCTTCAAAGGATTTTAATTCTGAAAAGAAGGCTTTGCAGGGTGTCATGTGGAATGTACAACCGGAATCCAAGATCCACTCCTCAGTGCAGTCCTTGTCAGTTACCAGGAGAACCTCTGCTGACTCATAACCTTCATGAAGATTTGTTGAGCTTCTATAGTCTCTGTGGGTCTGTTTGTTTGCTTTCCTTTTCAGCTGAGGGCAATGCCACTTAATGTGGCCAGATTTGTGACAATAATTGCATTTTATTTCATCCCTGTTGGTCTGCTTTCCACCATGATTTTGATGCCTATTTTGCTGCTTTGACTCATTGTGTGAACTGCCTTGATTCTTGGACTGAGAATTTTGATTCTTGTTCTGAGCATTCTTCCCACGAAAATGCTGCTTCTTTTGATTTCCTCTCACAAACAGGGCTTCAGCTTCCCCTTTTTCTTGCTTAATTTCTAAATCTTTCAACCTCAAGAAGTTGATTACCTTGTCGAGTGTAACATCATCTCTCCCATACTTCATAGCGGACTTTACTTCCTTGTAGTTTTCTGGTAGTGAGTTCAAGAGGAACACAGTTTGATCTTTATCCTTAACTTCCTCTCCAGTATTCTGCAAATCAGTACAAATTGCACTAAAATTGTCCAAATTTTCTTCAAGACTTTTAGATATATCCAGTTTATAACCAAAGAAACGTTCTTTTAGATATAAAACATTTGTCTGGGTTTTAGGCATGTATAACTCTTCAAGTTTAGACCATAATTCTCTAACTTTTAGAATCTTATTCACTTTTCTCAACACATTATCAGCAAGATGAAGAATTATGGAACGATAGGCTATATCATGCATTTCTTCCCTTTCTAATTCAGTCATTGTTTGAGGAAGTTTTTCCGGATCAAACAGGGCCTTAGATACTTTTTGTTGTACTAAGAATGCAGTCATTTTTGTCTTCCATAAGGCAAAGTCAGATTTACCATCATATTTTTTTTGAAAGGCTTTTGTTTTATTGATTTTTGGTATGAAAAAGATGGATTTTAAAGGAAAACTTTCCAGAAATTCAATGCTGATTTTGGCACCCAATAAGCCTATTTTCCCAACTTTTTATGAAAAGAATTTGTTCTAAGTGGGAAAATTTGGTGGTTAAGATTGATTGTCATTTGGATTGGTTGTTAGACCTTTAAGATGGATTCGTTGGTTTCTAATTAGAGAAATATTGGATATGTTTAGGAAATTGTTGGATTCAAGGAACCAAATTTGATTTGCTTTGGGCTTAAGATTTGTAGGTTCTGATCGAGGTAAGTAATTTCCACATCCCTTCCAAAATAGAAATTTTGGTAAAAATTGTTTGTTTTAAATTGAAATTGATTTGATTGAAATTGTTTTTGTTTCAATTGTTTTGTGAAATGAAAGCAATGTTTATTGTTTTGTATGTTTTGAAAAGTGTTTTGAATTGAATCGATAGTGTTATCTGGATATGCCAAATTTTGTTTTGGGGATTGTATACTCTGTAGTAGCCATATTGGAATTGATGGATATATGTTCTGAATGAAACTTATTTGTGAGAAGACACTTATGTGGTTTGACGTTCCTTTGGAATGTAGATTCATGTGTGTGTTTCACTCATGTGGCCTCACTCTTAAGTATTTGTATGAAATGTTCTAACTGTAGCTTATATGTGGTAAGGCACTTATGTGGTTTGACATTCCTTTGTAATGTAGATTCATGCGTGTGTTCCACTCACATGGCCTCACACTTAAGTATTTGTATGTATTGTTTTGAAAATTATTTGTGGGAAGGCACTTACGTGGTTTGACGTTCCTTTGGAATGTAGATTCATGTGTGTGTTTCATGGCCTCACACTTAAGTATTTGATTTGATATGTTCTAGTCGGTTTTAACAGACAATTATGTATGTATGTCTGATTGGTGTTACCGACGGGTAACCACTTCTGTTCTGCGTTACTCCATTGATGCATCTTTCCCAATATGTTTTGAAAGTATTGTTTGACCGAAAAAATGATTTTGTTTCGATTATTGAAATGTTTTATTACCTGAAATCTTATGTTTTGTTTTGAACGAAAATGAATTGTGAACTTGATGTGGAAGATGCTTATTGAGTATTTTTGTACTCATTTTGTGTTTTTAAAATGTTTTCAGATGATGGAGTAAGTGATAGTTCTGACAGCGATTAGGCTAGCGTTCTGGCATGACCAATGAGGAGTTATGATCTGTAGGATTTAGTAGGCTTCTGTAGGTTTTGTTGTTTTTGGTATTGTTTAGTTATTTACTTGTTTGGAATGTTGGACTTGGCTTTGGTTGTAAGTCTTGTTTTCTGAATAATAGGTTGTGTTTTTTTTCGTTTTGTTAAATTGCTTCTGCAATTTTTGAAAGTTTGACCGTATTGAAAAATACGAGTTGTTACAGCAACTCTTTTAATTCTATTCACTACAAGAAATTTACTCTTTCCCGACTCGCGTCAACGTCGGCAAAAGTCCAATTCAACGTCGGCAGAGGTTCTCTTGACGTAGTTCGATGCGTCAGGAAGATAGTCGAAAGAAACCTGTCGGCAGAATTTCCCGACGTTGTGTAAACCGCGTCGAGAGAACACTGCGTGGAGGCAAATCAGACAATTTCTGCCGACGCCATGTAGATGGCGTCGACAGAACCCCTTTTTGCCGACGCTGCCACGTGGCGTCGGTAGAAATTATCTAGAATAAATTCTGTTGACGCCACGTGTATGGCGTCGGCAGAACATGGATTTTTTTTTTTTTATAATAACAACAACAATTGAAATTCTCTTTTAACCTTGGAGCATAAATTCCGTCAATTGAAGCATAGAACAATTTTTTTTTTAATGTTAATTAAAAAATTGAAACATAAATTCTCTTGATAAATAATTAAACAATTGAAGCATAAATTATGTTATGTTTAACGAGAAAATGTACAATCAATAAACAAAGAAAAATATTACAGGACCGTTTCAATATGTTCAGCAGCAACCAAAAAACAACCTAAAGACAACTAAAGATAAAAAAAAAACTTCCTTAGCCCTGCCAACACACCATTGAGAAAATCAACTTGAACTCACGTGCTTTTGGACAATGTGAAGTGCCTTGTGATCCTCCCCGAACACCTGGTGATGGAAATTCAGGATTCAAGTAAACAAAATGGTTTTGAAAACAAAAAGAGGAATAGAACAATTTATGTACAAGAGAAACACACACAACATACCTTAACTACAACACAAGACCACCCAAGAACCTTCCTAGTCTTTCCTTTAGAAAGAATCATGCTCATCTAGCTGCATTAGACCAAATATGAAAAAATTTCTTATCATCCAAACTCATATCAATGAAAACTTTCGATAGGTTCCATCTTGAAATCAAACTCAAACAGATGGTATAGCATGCAAATATTTTAATAAGACATGTTAAACATGTAAATAAATATTAACAACTATCCAGAAATTTCGGCAACATTACAACATACATATGGCTAACCCAAAATTTTTAAAACACCTACAAACATAAAAATAACACTACTATAATATTTCAATTAACTCCCCCATACTTCAATTCAACAGAACTCCACGACAATTAGCTTACGAGTCAGGTCTCGTATTAACAACTCTACATATTTGATTAAATTATACTACATTAAGATAATTGTAAAATTTAAATTAAGGGCATACCTAATTTGGGTGTCGTCCCGCCTTGACTCCATTAATCCTTTAATAATATCTGTCAACGATGTCAGTATGTCTTCCTGTTCTGACTGACGTTGCATCATGTTGTCGGTAAGGTCTTTGTATTCGTTTACTTTCGAAGTTAGACTCAATATTAGTTGCTCATGTTCTAGCTCACTGTTGATCAACCACAATACCGCAAGTGCACGGGCCGCAAGTAATATAAAATAGAAATATTCCGAGTATCGAATCCACAGGGAGGTGAAGCGAAAATTAAGCAAAGCAATAAATTCTTGAACACTAAAAATACTTGGGGGAAATAATATTTAGGGACCAAAACATGAAATTAAAATGAATTTAAAATTAAAGCAGTTAAAGAGTAAAATTTGATCAATCAGGAAAAATAAAATATGGAGAAAGAGTTTTGAATGGGAAGTGGGGTCTTGAAAATCAATTAATAGCTAAATAATTATTACAATTATCCTATCTCGTTGTCCAACTAATTATAATCCTAGAATCTCTGTTAATCACATAGGTTCTCCTATCGGTTTCCCCTAATTATAATTAATCCATTTTAACAACCTAAGTGTCCTTAGCGCCATTGAAAATCGTTAATTATTTCGCTCTGATTCATTTTAGGAATCTAAGTTTAATCAACTAATCTCATTGTCACGACGGGCAATTAAACTAGTTGCATGGATTATGATCTATCCTAATTTCTCTCCGTCGAGTTTCCATTAAGAATCAGATCAATATACAATTGGCCAGATTGCATACAACATTACGAGCATCCATACAAATAATTAGTAAAAGAGGACAAGAGATAGGCAATTATAATAACATTTAACTATATAATTTCATTTCAAGACCCCAAATTGGGGCTTAGCTACACATGGCTAAAATATCCACAAAATATACAATGGAAAGCATTAAATTGAGCAAAATAAAAGGAAAGGAAATGACTGTCGAAGACCCCGTCGCTAGCACTTGGAGCACTCCTTGAGCCTCCTAGAATGCTCCCCAAAGCTCTCCAAAATTTTCCCACTAAGAACTCTCAAAAAATGCTAAAAAACCTTGAGAGAAGGCTCCAAAGGAGCCAAGGAAGGAAATGAATGAATGAATGAAGGAATGATTGATTGATAAGAATGGGCACCAAGGGGGTCATTTTATAGGCCCATAAATAGGACAGTGTCGCGACGCTGTGACGTCACTCAACTTGCTGCCCAAGAAATGGGACAGCGTCGCGACGCTGTCCCCACAACGTCTCGACGCTGTGCGGTTTCCAAAACAAGTTGTCGCGGATTTGGGCTTGGACTTGGGCCTTTCTTCATTTCTTTTTGGATCTTCTTTGCATGGTTGACTTCTTGGGCTCTCCCTTTGACCCATGGTTGGATAATTGGCTTGGATTGCTCATTTTTTGGCCTTTTTCCACCAAAAATCCATAATTTGCTCCTAAAGACCAAATAACAAATTATTTTAGATTTCTTCAATAAAAACACAATTAAAGCGCCAAAAAGCTTAATGATTTATGACTAAAATAGCGACATTTATGCCCGCTATCACTCACGTTGTGTGGGTTATGAGCTTGAGGATCCACCATTCCTTGTTGATTTTGGAGGCTTTGCCCCCTATCCCATTCCTTTCACATGGCCCGACCTTTTACCCAATACCTCTTCAACAATGACTGGCAGCGAGAGCGGTTCGGACTCATCCTGTGTGGGAGGATCTCACATGAACACCATCTTTGCCTGTAACACAACGAAAATATAATTAAAGCATATAAATTCCAAAATAAAAACACGTGTTTTCATACTTACATGTGCGTCCTCAGTGGCCTGATTGATCCACTTCCTGTGTCTCGAGTGGGTATGTTCAAACAACTCAATCGGACCCACATCACGTCCCTCCTTCTCTTTCTGCAACACAAAGATCAATAAAGGGAATTCCTAAAGTTACAAAAAAAAAGACGAATAAAGTACTCAATGAAGGGAACGAGAGCCCTTGACGCAACGGAAGATGTGGGGCGCATGGATAGAACCTACTCAGAGTCTTTGATTCTAATTGAAATACCAATACAATTTGCAAAAGTATACAACAATAAAACTATATTTAAGCTGCTGTACAACGACTATAAACATGCTTAATAATTATCTAGATCTAATCTAGACGATCCTAGTGATCAAGGATTTCATAGGAAACTTACTTTTGTAGAAAGCCTTGATTGATTCACATTTTCTTGCTTGTGAGATCAATTCCCAGCAACCTTCTTGTGCGAACACCACCAATTGGTTACACCGGTATATCTCTAAGACTACTGGAGGCAGGAGACTGGTGGGAGTCTTTTAGGGGAGATCTCTGAGAGAAGTAGAATGAATGGAATGTCTTTCACCCCACCCCAGGGGTCCTATTTATAGGTAAAGGCCAAAACCTTTTCCTAATAGGAAAATGTTATGATTAAGATCAAATCTATTATCTTATTCATATCTAATTTTAATAAATAAATAATTAATTCCATAATTAATTAATTACCCAATTATATATCACATATTTAATCTTAGGGATTTTATAAAATTATTTATATTAATATGAATCCAATTCATATTAATTATTTGAACTCTTTCAAATATTTTCTCTCAAGAATTAATTTTGAAATTAATTCAAAATTATATTATAAAGTTTCATAAACTTTTAATCATAATGTATCAATATACATTATATGATTCAACTAAATAAATTGAACACTTTCAATTTACCATTTATACTTAATTGCTTCAAGTCTCTTTAAGAGCAACAAGTGGGACCTAATGGACCTACAGATCAGAAACTCCAACGATATGAGACTAATTGGCTAAACTCATTAACCAAATCAGTCAACATTTGTTAACTGTGGGCCACTACACTAAATTGAAGGGAATAAAAGTCCCCACGCAGCGGAAGCACATCGATTGGACCTTACGCCGTATATTAACTAACATTAAAATATCGTTACGAAAAACTCAAACAAAACTTTAAACACACTTTAAAGTTGCTGGAAAATCAGTTTAAACATGCTGAAAAATAAATCTAAATTTATTTTCATGCTTTTCTAAAGAAAAAGGGGAAGAACCGTTACAAACCTTCGTTGTAGACTTGACCGTTCTTCTCCAACGATGCTCCAATGATCAAAACGCAACAGCCCCCTTTTAAGTTTCTTCGCTGGAAAGTCCTTCTTGAATGACACAATAACCACAGAGGTTACACCGATATGTCTCTAAGTCTAGGAGGCAAAAGACTTGTGGGAGTCTTTCTCTAAGAGGGAGGCTAGAGAGAATTCTAGGTCTTGTCTTGAGAGTCTAAGAGCAAGAGCAAAGTGTCATAGACCAATTAGGTCTAGTGTTCTATTTATAGAAGAGAGACCATGAATAAAATATTCAATTAAATTAATCTTTTCCAAAATTGATTCAATTTTATTCCTTATTTAATCAATAATGATCAATCAATTCCATAATTGATTAATCTTTTCCACAAATGACTAATTACTTCCATAAGTGATTAGATCATTTCCATAAATGATTAATCACTTCCTTAAGTGATTAATTATTTCCATAATTGATTAATTCTCAGTTAATGAATTCTTAAATTAATTAACCACCAATTAAATATCACATATTTAATTTTCGGCCTTGAATTAATTAATTCGCCCAAATAGATTTTAGGCCTTAAATTAATTAATTTATTATTTGAACTCTTTCAAACTTCCATAAATTTATATTTGAATTTCTTCAAATATTAATTTCTCTCACAATAATATATCAATATATATTATGTTTGTTTCCCTTAGTAAATTGAACATTTTCAATTTACATTTATTACTTAGTTGCCTCAAATTACTTTATGAGCTACCAGTGGGACCTAATGGACCTGCAGATCAGAAGCTCCAACGATGTGAGATTAATTGGTCAAACTCATTAACCACATTAATCAATATTCGTTAACTGCGTGTTCATTCCACTATAGACTCACAGTTGCTCTCTTCTCACTGCAGACATATTTTCTATGTTCATGGATCTAGACCAATATCGACTAGTTAGTCCTTCACGAGTGTCCGTAACACCAGCTGGGTAAAATTACCGTTTTACCCCTGGGTTACTTCTATTTCCTTAAGTACCAGTTCTCCTCTAATGAACAACCTGTTTGTGGTCCACCATCAAACAGAAAACCCTCTCGTGCCATTGAGAGGGTAGGGCCCTTTGTTCAAGACTCGGAGTAACCACTTAAGGGAACACTCATCTGCATCCCTATAGTCGGGAAGGAGTGAATTCCATCTTGTACGATTATGTTCCCAGCTCCCCATTCGGTCTTGTCCCCAAAATGTTAGGCTTATTGAGTCGGCGTATTGGCCATTCTCACCCATGCAAATCAAAGGACAATCTCTCATGAGCAGGAGTCCATAATCAACTCAGGATTAAGACTAAGTTGTCTAGGTCGTCCTAGTGCAATAGAAAACCAACTAGTTAACGGTGTTATAACCAGTGGTTACTATTTCGCGGTCCGGTCTTATGCAAACTCATTGCATAGGATACTCCCACTCGCATGTCTCCTACACGAACGCGTTGGATCACGACGTTTGTATCAAATACAAAGTGGGTCGTATCCATAGTGTCACCAGGATAAGGCACCCAGTCTTATCCCTATACTACAAACCCTTTAGGCTGTTTCTTGAACAATGATCCCATATGTCGCTACATATAGTTCAAGACTCATATTATAGCCTTGGATGTCTAGTTTATTGGATTAGGGTTATCTTTAGGCAAAGACAAATATAAAATAACTAATAACAATTAATGGAAAATATATCAATATTATTTCATTAATATCCGGTCAACGATTACATTCACTATCTACAAGTTTTAGGGCATAAAACCCAACAAAAATACCCACAACTGCACTATTCTCACTGCAGAATATTTCTGTGTCCACAGATATCGACCAATAATGGCAAGTTAGTCATTCACGAGTGTTCGTAACTCCAACTGGATCAAATTACTGTTTTACCCCTGAGTTACCTCTACCTCCTTAAGTACCTATGCTCCTCTAATGAATAACCTGTTTGTGGTCCAACCATCAAACAGAAACTCCTCGCGGGCCAATGAGAGGGTAGGGCCCTTTGTTCAAGACCAGGAGACACCACTTAAGGGAACACTCATCTACTTCCTCAAAAGTCGGGAAGGAGTGAATTCCATCTTGTGTGATTATGTTCCCAGCTCCCCACTTGGTCTTGTCCCCAAAATGGTAGGCTTATTGAGTCGGCGTACTAGCCACTCTCACCCATACAAATCAAAGGACAATCCCTCGTGTATAAGAGTCCATAATCCACTCAGGATTTAGACTAAGTTGTCTAGGTCATTCTAGTGAAATAGAAACCTAACTAGTTAACGGTGTTACAACTAACGGTTACTATTTTGCGATCTGGTCTTATGCAAACTCATTGCATAGGATACCCCTACTCGCATGTCTACTACATGGACGCTTTGGATCAATGCGTCTGTATCAAATATAAAACGGGTCGTATCACGTAGTGTTACCAGGATAAGGTACCCAGTCTTATCTTTATACTATAAACCTTTTAGGTTGTTACTTGTGAAGGGAATAAAAGTCCCCACGCAGCGGAATCGCATCGATTGGACCTTACGCCGTATATTAATTAACATTAAAATACCGTTACGAAAACTCAATCAAACTTTAATCTCCTTTTAAAGTTGCTGGAAATTCAGTTTAAACATGCTTTAAAAATAAATCTAAATTTATTTTCATGCTTTTCTAAAGAAAAGGGGAAGAACCATCACATACCTTCGTTGTAGACTTGACCGTTCTTCGCCAACTACGCTCCAACGAACGAAAACGCAACAGCCTCCTCGCCTCTTGATCGCTGGAATTTTCTTCTTGATTGACACAATAACCACAAAGGTTACACCGGTATGACTCTAGGTCTAGGAGGCAAAAGACTTGTGGGAGTCTTTCTCTAAGAGGGAGGCTAGAGAGAATTCTAGGTCTTGTCTTTGAGAGTCTAAGAGCAAGAGCAAAGTTTCAAGTCACATGACCAATTAGGTCTAGTGTTCTATTTATAGAAGAGAGACCATGAATAAAATATTCAATTAAATCAATCTTTTCCAAAATTGATTCAACCTTATTCCTTAATTAATCAATCATGATCAATCAATTCCATAATTGATTAATCTTTTCCACAAATGACTAATTACTTCCATAAGTGATTAGATCATTTCTATAAATGATTAATCACTTCCTTAAGTGATTAATTATTTCCATAATTGATTAATTCACGGTTAATGAATTCTTTAATTAATTAACCAATACTTAAATATCACATATTTAATTTCCGGCCTAGAATTAATTAATTTGCCCAAACACATTTCAGGCCTTAAATTAATTAATTCATTATTTGAACTCTTTCAAACTTCCATAAATTTATATTTGAATTTCTTCAAATATTAATTTCTCTCATAATAATATATCAATATATATTATATTTGTTTCCCTTAGTAAATTGAACAGTTTCAATTTACATTTATTACTTAGTTGCCTCAAATTACTTTATGAGCTACCAGTGGGACCTAATGGACCTGCAGATCAGAAGCTCCAACGATGTGAGATTAATTGGTCAAACTCATTAACCACATTAATCAATATCCGTTAACTGTGTGTTCATTCCACTATAGACCCACAGTTGCACTCTTCTCACTACAGACATATTTTATGTGTCCACGGATATAGACCAATATCGACTAGTTAGTCCTTCACGAGTGTCCGGAACACCAGCGGGTCAAATTACCGTTTTACCCCTAGGTTACCTCTATTTCCTTAAGTACCAGTTCTCCTCTAATGAACAACCTGTTTGTGGTCCAACCATCAAACAGAAAACCCTCTCGTGCCATTGAGAGGGTAGGACCCTTTGTTCAGCACTCGGAGTAACCACTTAAGGGAACACTCATCTGCTTCCCTAAAGTCGGGAAGGAGTGAATTCCATCTTGTACGATTATGTTCCCAGCTCCCCATTCGGTCTTGTCCCCAAAGTGGTAGGCTTATTTAGTCGGCGTATTGGGCACTCTGACCCATACAAATCAAAGGACAATCTCTCATGAGCAGGAGTCCATAATCAACTCAGGATTAAGACTAAGTTGTCTAGGTCGTCCTAGTGAAATAGAAAACCAACTAGTTAACGGTGTTATAACCAGTGGTTACTATTTCGCGGTCCGGTCTTATGCAAACTCATTGCATAGGATACCCCCACTCGCATGTCTCCTACACGAACACGTTGGATCACAGCGTTTGTATCAAATACAAAGTGGGTCGTATCCATAGTGTCACCAGGATAAGGTACCCAGTCTTATCCCTATACTACAAACCCTTTAGGCTGTTTCTTGAACAATGATCCCATATGTCGCTACATATAGTTCAAGACTCATATTACAACCTTGGATGTCTAGTTTATTGGATTAGGGTTATTATTAGGCAAAGACAAATATAAAATAACTAATAACAATTAATGGAAAAATATATCAATATTATTTTATTAATATCCGGTCAACAGTTACATTCACTATCTACGAGTTTTAGGGCATAAAACCCAACAACTTGAACATCGATCCCTGTATGTCCCCACATACTAGTTCAAGTTACATACAAACAACATTGGATCTTAGTTTATTAGATTTGGGTTAAAGTGTGCAATATTTAACAATAACATTTTATTGCAGAAACTCAATAACACTTTATTAAAACAAGTATACAATTTGTTTACATTCACTATGTACGAGTTTGAGGGCATAAAACCCAACACTCAAAACACAAGGATATACAACTTACCAACTCATGTTGTACGTTGATTAAGGATTTCGACTCAGCCTTATGATTGAATGAAAGGGCTGAACGACTCGTAGTGTTCTTTTCCGATTGATTCTATCAAACAATAACATATAAAGAGTCTAAATAATAGAGGAAACCATAATAGAATAAAAAAATAAATACATTGATTACTTTCCATTTAGGATCCTCAAATCGACTGCATAGGTGATGCCAATCATCTATTGCATCTTTCAATCTCTTAAGTGGGTTCGCGTGGGCCTCTTCAGGAGTACCAAAACGCTTGTAGTGTTTTGATTATTGGCCCATGTACTCCTTGAATGAATTCATTATCGTGTGATCAATGAACTCCAACACAGTAGGACTCGACAAGTCCAATATGAAATATTGCTGCACGAAAAAATGGATTGGATCAGATTATTAATAACGTAATATGTAAAGTAATAACAAGTGGGAATTCGAACTCACCAACAATCGGGTTGTGACGACGTCCTTGACATCTTTAGTCACATCAAGCCAGGTAGCCAGTTGGACGTGGATATTCTCACAAACGGCAGTCCCGATGGCTAAGCTAAATTTGGTAGCTCAGTCACCTACTGATTTCTTCACTTCAGGATCGATATTGATTGTAATCTTCCCGTGCTTAGAAACTTAGGCATCGAGGTTGATGTTCCGTCCAAACCCCCTTGTATTCCGTGGAGGTCTAGATGTAACCTCTGTGAGAAGACCGAAAACAGTTAAAATATTTCATTACAAAAAAACTAATAACATTAAAGTATTTCATTATAAAACAAACTCATAACCGTTTGAACGTTTGTAACCGAACTTGATGTGTCCCCCATGGATGAAGGTAGTGGGGTTTCACGATCCTCCTGTGCATACTCACTATCTTTGGAAAAATAATAATTAAAAAATAACTATAAATGAATTAGTAGATACAAAAATGTAGAAAAAAACAACATATCAAAACAGATTTCAGAACTCCAGGTTAAACAACTCAGCACCCCAAACACAAATTTTCTTAAGCCAGACTAAACAACTTCAGACTTCAGAACCCCATTCAGTGTTTGCAGCAATTTATGAGGGTTTATAGGTGGGCATTGTTGGGTTTTATGCCCTACAACGTGTAGATAGTGAATGTAAACAAATTGTATACTTGTTTCAATAAAGTGTTATTGTTAAATATTGCACAATTTGACCCAAATCCAATAAACTAAGATCCAAGGTTGTTTACATGTGACTTGAACTAGTATGTGGGGACATACGGGGATTGGTGTTCAAGTAACAACCTAAAAGGTCTATAGTACAAGGATAATGTTGGGTACCTTATCTTGGTAACACTATGTGATACGGTCCGCTTTGTATTCGATACAGACGTATTAATCCAAGGCGTCCATGTAGGAGACATGCGAGCGGGGGTATCCTATGCAATGAGTTTGCATAAGACCGGACCACGAAATAGTAAACCACTAGATGTAACACCGTTAACTAGTTAGTTTACTGTTTCAATACGATGACCTAGGTAACTCAGTCTTAATCCTGAGTGTGTCATGAATTCCTTCTCATGAGGGATTGTCCTTTGATTAGCATGGGTGAGAGTGGCCAATACGTCGACTCAATATGCCTTCCTTTTTGGGGACAAGACCGAGTGAGAGGCTGGGGACATGACAACACAAGAAGGAATTCACTCCTTCCCACATCTAAGAGAAGTAGATGAGTGTTCCCTTACGTGGTGACTCCGAGACTTGAACAAAGGGATCCCGCCCTCTCACTGACCCGAGAGGGACTTTCTGTTTAATGGTTGGACCATAAACAGGTTGTTCATTAGAGGAGCACTGGCACTTAAGGAGACAGATGTAACACAATGGTAAAACGGTAATTTGACCCAGCCGTGATTACGAACACTCGTGAAGGATTGACTTACCGGCATAGGTCTATATCCGTGGACACAGAAATGTTCTACAGTGAGAAGAGTTCAGTTGTGGGTCTTTAGTGGAATGACCCACAGTTAATGAATATTGGTTAACCTGATTAATGAGTTTAATCTATTAACCTCATATCATTGGAGCTTCTGATATGTAGGTCCATTAGGTCTCCCTGCTAGCTCGTAAAGAGTAATTAGAAACAAATATATCTTGAGAGAATTTGAATAGTTCAAATTTATATTGAGAATTAAGTTAATTGTATGAGATACAAATTAATATAATGTATAATGATGCATTAAAATATAAAGTCAAATTTGAGATTAAACTTTATTAAATTGAGAGATTGATATATTTGAAAGAGTTCAAATATATGTCTAATTAAATATAGGGTATTTAATTAGAAGATGAATGAATTAATTATGAATTAATTTAGTTTAAATTAAATGAGATTTAATTAAACTATAGTCTATGAGAAAAATAAATATTTGAAGAAGTTCAAATATTAATATGAATTTGATTCATAATAAATTTATAGGATATAAGAGAATTTGAAGGAGTTCAAATTTTAATATGAATTTGATTCATATTATAGAATTAATTAATTGAAGGCCTGAAATTAAATATATGATATTTAATTGGGTAATTAATTAATTAACTAATAAAAGGTCTGAAATTAAATATATGATATTTAATTGGTTATTAATTAATTGGAAATTAATTAATTAGGGAAATGATTAATCACTTATGGAAGTAATTAATCATTTATGGAAATGATTTAATCACTTATGGAAGTGATCAATCATTTATGGAAAAGATTAATCAATTGTGGAATTGATTGGTCAGGGAATTGATTAATTATGGAAAAGATTAAATCAGCTATGGAAATAATTGATATTTTATTCATGGCCTTTCACCTATAAATAGAACACTAAACTTAGGGTTTAGGTACAACAACATAAGGCCATAAGAATGCACTCTTGCATTCTCTGTAGCTTCTTTCTCATATTCTCTCAACTTAAGAACTCTAGGGAGAATTTTCTCTCTAGTGTTTTTTCCATTCAAGATTAGGTAGTCCCACAACTACATTCCTAATCTCAGAGTTATAGCGGGGAAGATCAAATGGTGGTGTTCTTCGTTGTTGCAGAGCAATCAAGAATCATCCGTTGAAGTATTCAGAGTCGTCAACGGAGGTATGTTTCTCATCGCTTAACCTTTTTGCCAATGTATTGGTATTTTGTAGAACAAAATTAATTTACGAACGGTCCAATTGCTTCCGCTGTAATGAAATTGGGAATTCCAATCCTTCAATTGGTATCAGAGCCGATCGTAGATCTAATCTTGTTTCTCTGAAATTTGCATTGGTTTTTGGTGTGTACCTTTATGCATTTGACGAATGAAAGATTTGCTAGTAGATGTTTTGGGTTTTTGACATTAGATTTTGCAATTTTTTATTGATTTGATCAATGTAAGGGCCCGGTGTTTTGGGTGTTTTATTGCAAATCGAGTTTGTAAGTCCGTGTCTATCGATTGTGGTTGTGTTTATGTGAAAATCGGTGCGATTTGGGACCAAATCGGATGAGTACAGTGCTGGAAATCGACGAAATCTGGAAAAGCCGAGAGATAGCATCGAGATGCTTCTCAACAGTGTCCCGACGCTTGCTGAAAAACCCAAAAATTTGAAGAAATTCACGCGTGAAATATAAAAACAAAGAAAATTAGTGTTATGTTCTAAAAATCGTGTGTGTTTGGGTTGGTCGGAGTAGCATCCATCTAATTCAGACTTCTTGGGTTCGAGCATCAGTGGTGGCATTTTTTTTTTTAAAAATAAATTTGGTCAAAGCGCGCTCGTTGGAGTTTAAACACGAGCATGAGCGGCTGAATTGTGCACAACATGAATAAGATTACCAACAGAGCATTGACATACTTATGTTATTTAAAACTGTTCGTTTAATCATATTCGTTTAAGCGCGGTCTGATGGAGTTGGTCCAGTTCGACCCAGTTTGTGAGATTTTGACTGAAATTAGGCCGGTTCATGCTCATTTTAGCCCGGTTCAGCGTGTTTTAGCATGGTTCAACCCAAATTTTTGTCGGTTCGAAGGGTTTGATGCGGTTTGAGGCTGTTTTGAGCTGGTTCACGACAGGATAGGACTTAGATAGATTAATTATTGTAATTTTTCTATTGTTTTGAGTCCTAGGATGCCAAAACCCGTCTACTTAGCTATTTAATTGCTTTATGAATGTCATATAGTATTTAAAATCCCACCATAGGTTAAGCATATTCATGCATTTTTAATTATAATTGTTATAATATAAGTATTATGCATGAATTTAATTTTCATGGGTATTTAATATAAATTGTTATGATTAAATTGATGAAAATTGAGAAGCATTGAGTATGAAATTACTTTAGTAAAAATATAAAAAGTTATATTTATGAAAGTAATTTATATGCTTGTTTATTTTCATGAGCAATTAATATAAAGTGTTATGTTAATGTATGAAAATGTGAATGCTTATTTTAATTTTCTTGAGTAATTAATTTAAGAGTTATAATTGAAGAAAATTAATTTGAATTGAGCATGAAATTACTTTAGTTTAAAAATTATAAGAGTTATATTTATATAAGTAATTAACATGCTTAATTAATTTTCATGATATATTAATATGTTAATGTATGAAAATGGTAATGCTTAATTTTAATTTTCTTGTATAATTAATTTAAAAGTTAGGTTAATTAAAAGAAAATTAAATTGCATTGAGCATGACATTACCTTAGATTAATATAATTGTTATATTTTTGGTATGTCATGTATGCTAATGTATGGTTTTATAAATTAATTAGAATTTGATTGTTAATTTATTCACCATAGTAGCATGTTATAGGGTTAATTCTTTAAAATTTATAATAGTTATAAAATTAATGAATAGAAACTGTTAACCTGTAACAAAGAATTACATGCAAACATAGGATCTTAGGATAAATGAATTAAGTTTAAAATGTTTAAAATTAATTAGACCTAAGATCTCATTTCTAATAGGATTAAAATTATTCTTACTTAGAATTAAAATTAGTTTTAATTGACTAAGTAGGAAAAACATTACTATGATTATAAGGGAACTCCACCGGTAAAGTTCTGTCTAAGGCTGAGGGTATTTAAGCTGACGGTTTACGAAACACCTCTTACCTGGGAACTGACCCGGAATACCGGGTTCAATTAATCATAGTTGAATGTTAGCATGCAATGTTACTAGGTTTGTTAAAAGTGTTTAATGCACCTAGATCTTTAGAGTAAAGACCTTACATTACTGTGGTTATAAGAGAACTCTCTCAGTAAAGTTCTGTCTAAGGTTGGGGGTATTTAAGTTGACGGTTTATGGAACACCTCCTACCTGGGAACTGACCTGAACCTTGAGTTGAATTAACCATAGTAATGTTGACTTGCAATGTTGGGTTTATTAAAAGAAGTTTAATTCACCTAAAACATTGCGATTGAATCCTTTCCATAATTGTTATAATAGGATCAGACTTAGATAGATTGACTTAGCCGGATTTTATCTAAGTTAAAGAACCCTAAATTAACCTTAGGACATTTTCAGTGGGAGGAAAATTACAAAACGAGATTTAAATCAAGTTTTGCTCCTACGTCCCTATATTCACAACGTGAGGTTCATGCTCGGCTTCGAGTCGCCTTAGGAGCGGTCTCCCTTCGGAAAGTGTTTGCATGGATCAATAACAAGGTGAATGGGAAAAATTTCTAGAGTAAGTGGGAGCGGGACACGTGTCAACGTATCCCTAGGTCTCCGCCCCTAGTTCACACCGTGAGAGTCCTATGATCCGCTTGCAGGTTGTCCTAGCGCAACCATCCCTTCGGAGGGTCTGATCATAGGATTCGGAACATCGTGAACTCCTGAATAGGATAGGAACTCTTAGGCTAATTACCAACAGTTGTCTTTCCCTTCGGTAGCCTGTTGGTGCGTGCCTCTGAGATCTGAAAGTGGGAGGGTTACACTTACATGGATGACTTAAATATGTTAACTAATCCTTGACCGAACAACGATAACTAAATGCTAGCGGAATATGAGTTATTCTGGTGTTAGAATTTGGTTGAGATTGTCTCAATTCAGAGGAGGAGTAGCTGACCACCCTTCGGTGGCTGTTGTTCTAAACCTTTAAAGTATCGTTGCAAAAACCAAATCAATAGTTTTATAGGGTTTCTTTGATTGCTTATTTGTTTTTGCAGAATTTGATTGGATTATTTGTAATGGGTTAGTGCTATTAATAATACAAGTAATTTGTTACTTCATCAATTATATAATAATTTTATGTGTATTGTCTTACGTCGTTTTATAAATAACGGTAATACAACATGCTTAAACGACAAATTATGGTAAATAAGTCTAGGATTATTCTTAACTGAGGAATGTCCTCATGTCCCATATGTTTAAATCATTAAGAATTGTTCTTGATGAATATGACATAGAACCCTGCTTAGCAAAAGGAGAGCTTGTTCAAGACCGTAATTTTCATTTACTTGTCTTGAAAACGTGATTAGTGAAGAATAGTGATTCTCCCTGAATACTTGATTCAGGAGCCACAAATCACGTGTGTTCTTCTTTTAAAGGAATAAATTCCTGGGAACAACTTGTTTCTTGTGTAATAACTCTCAAAGTTAGAATTAGAGAGGTTATTTTGGCTATAGAAGTGGGGAACATTAAGTTATTTTTCTCAGTGGGAGACAATACATATCATTAGATAATGTGTATGTAATTCCTAAGATCAAAAGAAATTTGATTTATGTGTCTTATTTGCTGGAACAATGTTACTCTTTACCTTTCTCTGCTAACGCAGATTTATTTCAAGAAAGGGAGTTGACACTTGTTTAGCTTTACTGGAAAGTAACCTAAATGTTTTAAGACTAATCAAGAGTAAAACTGTCATGAACATTGAGTTGTTTAAGACCGCTACTACTCAATGTGAAAAGGGGCAAAGGATTTCTCCTAAAGGAAAATACCTTTCTTTGGTTTTAAGGTAGACCATATTAATCTCAATTTGATTGGGAGATTGGTCAAGAGTGAACTTCTAAGCGAGTTAGAAGATGACTCTCTACTACCTTGTAAGTCATGCCTTATGGGCAATATGACTAATAGGTCTTTTACTGGAAAAGATCTAAGAGCCAAAGAGCCCTTGGAGCTTGTACATTTGGATCCTTGTGGTTCAATATGTTAAAGCAGTGGGAGGGCATAAATAATTCATCTTTTTTGGATGATTATTCAAAGGTATGAGTATCTTTACCTAATGCAACTTAAGTCTGAAGCTCTTGAGATATTCGAAGGGGCTTAGGAATGAAGTTGAAAACTTGTTAGGTGAGATGATAAAAACACTTCGATCTGATCAAAGTGTTGAGTATAGGGATTTGAGATTCTAGGACTATTTGATAGTACATGGGATCACACCCTAAATCTCATTTAGGAGAAATGGAACCCTATTGGATATGGTTCATTCCATGTTGAGCTATGCTCAATTGTCTGACTTGTTTTAGGATCATGCAGTGTTGACTGCATTGCATATTGCAGTAGGCAACCCCAAAGAAAACGAGAAGTGGATACTTCTTCAATTCACAAGAGAATAAAGAATTTGTATCGACAAATGCTAAATTCTCAGAAGAAGTCCACATAAAAAATCATAAACCACAAGAGTAAAGTCGGTTTAAGTAAGTTAACTAATGAAGCTACAGTAACATCCACAAGAGTTGTTGATGAGGTTTGTTGTTCAATAAGAGTTGTTGATGGATCAATGCATCTAGTCAGACACATCCATCTCAATAGTTGAGAGTGCCTCGATGTAGTGGGAGGGTTATATTATAACCTGAACGTTACATGGGCTTGATTGAAGCCTAGGTCCTCATACTTGATGATGGCATTAGAGGATTCATTATCTTTTAGAAAGAAAATGAATGATGTTGACAACGATCAGAGGATTAAAGCCATGAACCTAGAAATGAAGTCTTTTGTATTTCACTTCCATCTGGGATCTTGTAGATCTGCTTGATGGGTAACACCTATTAGTTACAAGTGGATTTACAAGAGGAAACGAGACATTCATGTCTTAACCAGAAGGGTTCATACAACAAGATCAAAAGCAAAAAGGTTTGCAAGCTTAAGTGATCCATTCATGGATTAACCTAAGCATTTCGATCTTGAAATATAAGATTTGATATAGTGACCAAATCTTTTGGCTTTAATCAGAACATTGATGAGTCTTGTGTTTACAAGTGATCATCAATAGTTCAGTAGCTTACTTAGTGTTGTATATGATTGATATCCTAATCATTGGGAATGATGTAGGTTATCTTACTGACTAGTAAAAGGAGCTAGCAGCTCAATTCCAAATGAAAATTTGGGAGAAGCTGAGTTTGTTCTTGGGATCCAAATTGTTTAGGAACCGTAAGAACAAAAAGCTAGCCTTGTCTCAAGTATCTTATATCTACAAAATGTTAGTTAGATATAAGATGCAGAATTCCATTAAGGGTTCACTACCTTTTAGACATGGAATTCTTTTGTCTAAGAAAATGTTTCCCAAGAGACCTCAAGAGGTTGAGGACATGAGACGAATGACCTATGCAATAGGAATTGTCAGTAAGTATCAATCTAATCCAAGATTTGATCACTGGAAAACCGTTAAGAATATCCTCAAGCATGTTAGGAGAACGAGGAACTATATGCTCGTGTATGGGACTAAGGATTTGATCCTTACAGGATACACTGACATGGATTTTAAGACTGATAAGGATTTAAAGAAATCTACATCAGCATCTATGGTCAATCTTTACAAATGAGCTATAGTATGACATAGTTACAGTCTTGACCATATAGGCCGAAAATATAGCTACTTGTGAAGCAGCGATAGAGACTGTATGGCTTAAGAAGTTCTTGATTGATTTGGAATGTGTTCCAAATGTGAACTTGCACATTACACTTTATTGTGATACATTGGTGTTATGGCAAATTCAAAAGAACCTCGCAGCCCAAGACAAACAGACACATTGAATTGAATGGGATTTTTTTGATTAATTCACGAAGGCTCTCTCGGCTAAAGTGTTTGAGGGTCATCTAGAAGGTCTAGGTCTACGAGTTATGTACAAAGATGAAATTAGGGCAAGTGGGAGAAATGTAATTGGTATAGTGATACCATTATGTAATGGGTATAGTGATGCCCTAGTTTATTGTATTTGTACATTGTATATGTTTTATACATGTATTTATACACCTGTTGCGGTATAGAGTATTGCACATCCCACTAAACTAGAGTTTTAGTTCAAGTGGGAGTTTGTTGGGTTTTATGCCCTAAAACTCGTAGATAGTGAATGTAAACAAATTGTATAATTATTTCAATAAAGTGTTATTGTTAAATATTGCACAATTTGACCCAAATCCAATAAACTAAGATCCAAGGTTGTTTACATGTGACTTGATCTATGTGGGGACATACGGGGATTGGTGTTCAAGTAACAACCTAAAAGGTCTATAGTACAAGGATAATGTTGGGTACCTTATCCTGGTAACACTATGTGATACGGTCCGCTTTGTATTCGATACAGACGTATTAATCCAAGGCGTCCATGTAGGAGACATGCGAGCGGGGGTATCCTATGCAATGAGTTTGCATAAGACCGGACCACGAAATAGTAAACCACTAGATGTAACACCGTTAACTAGTTAGTTTACTGTTTCAATACGATGACCTAGGTAACTCAGTCTTAATCCTGAGTGTGTCATGAATTCCTTCTCATGAGGGATTGTCCTTTGATTAGCATGGGTGAGAGTGGCCAATACGCCGACTCAATATGCCTTCCTTTTTGGGGACAAGACCGAGTGGGAGGCTGGGGACATGACAACACAAGAAGGAATTCACTCCTTCCCACATCTAGGAGAAGTAGATGAGTGTTCTCTTACGTGGTGACTCCGAGACTTGAACAAAGGGATCCCGCCCTCTCACTGGCCCGAGAGGGACTTTCTGTTTAATGGTTGGACCATAAACAGGTTGTTCATTAGAGAAGCACTGGTACTTAAGGAGACAAATGTAACACAAGGGTAAAATGGTAATTTGACCCAGCCGTGATTACGAACACTCGTGAAGGATTGACTTACCGGCATAGGTCTATATCCGTGGACACAGAAATGTTCTACAGTGAGAAGAGTTCAGCCGTGGGTCTTTAGTGGAATGACCCACAGTTAATGAATATTGGTTAACCTGATTAATGAGTTTAATCTATTAACCTCATATCATTGGAACTTCTGATCTGTAGGTCCATTAGGTCCCCTTGCTAGCTCGTAAAGAGTAATTAGAAACAAATATATCTTGAGAGAATTTGAATAGTTCAAATTCATATTGGGAATTAAGTTAATTGTATGAGATACAAATTAATATAATGTATAATGATGCATTAAAATATAAAGTCTAATTTGAGATTAAACTTTATTAAATTGAGAGATTGATATATTTGAAAGAGTTCAAATATATGTCTAATTAAATATAGGGTATTTAATTAGAAGATGAATTAATTAATTATGAATTAATTTAGTTTAAATTAAATGAGATTTAATTAAACTATAGTCTATGAGAGAAATAAATATTTGAAGAAGTTCAAATATTAATATGAATTTGATTCATAATAAATTTATAGAATATAAGAGAATTTGAAGGAGTTCAAATTTTAATATGAATTTGATTCATATTATAGAATTAATTAATTGAAGGCCTGAAATTAAATATATGATATTTAATTGGGTAATTAATTAATTAACTAATAGAAGGTCTGAAATTAAATATATGATATTTAATTGGTGATTATTTAATTAAAGAATTAATTAATTGGAAATTAATCAATTATGGAAATGATTAATCACTTATGGAAGTAATTAATCATTTATGGAAATGATTTAATCACTTATGGAAGTGATCAATCATTTATGGAAAAGATTAATCAATTGTGGAATTGATTGGTCATGGAATTGATTAATTATGGAAAAGATTAAATCAGCTATGGAAATAATTGATATTTTATTCATGGTCTTTCTCCTATAAATAGAACACTAAACTTAGGGTTTAGGTACAACAACATAAGGCCATAAGAATGCACTCTTGCATTCTCTGTAGCCTCTTTCTCATATTCTCTCAACTCAAGAACTCTAGGGAGAATTTTCTCTCTAGTGTTTTTCCCATTCAAGATTAGGTAGTCTCACAACTACGTTCGTAATCTTAGAGTTATAGCGGGGAAGATCAAATGGTTGTGTTCTTCGTTGTTGCAGAGCAATCAAGAATCATCCGTTGAAGTATTTAGAGTCGTCAACGAGGTATGTTTCTCATCGCTTAACCTTTTTGCCAATGTATTGGTATTTTGTAGAACAAAATTAATTTACGAACGGTCCAATTGCTTTCTCTGTAATGGAATTGAGAATTCCAATCCTTCAGGCATTTCGTTGGGGATTAATTTTCTAATTGCCAAATCTGACTCGTTGGAAGCAATTCCACTACTTCAAATTTAGCTTTTATTGACACCTGACTTTTTTGTTTTGTTGACCCTTATGACAATATAGCGTTATTAAAATTAAATTTAAACTTTAAAATAAATTATTAATAAATAAATAAATAGGTATATTGAAGTTTTTAATGTATCAATAATAGTTGGGACTTCTCTAAAAAAAAAATAATAGTTAGGACTTATGTTGACGGCCAATAATCGCCATTAAAGGTAATTAAAAGTTTAATCTACGTAGATTTTCGTCCAGCTCCACCTTTTCCCTCTGTTGACGTGCAAAAAGCATCAATAAAAGTACTTTTATTGACAACCTTTCTGGATGGTTATTAGCCGTCAATAAACGTACTTTTGTTGATGGGCATAAACCGTCATTAAAGATAGTTATAATGACGGATAACGACCATCATTAATGGTGATTTTTAGGTGGCAGTTTTTTATTTTTAAAATTAGTTTTTACATGACGAGCATAGTCGAAACAACGTCGTTTCACTTACAAGGAAACGACGTTGTTTTGAAGTGTAGGGCTTCTCCTTGTCCTCTCAGACCTAATTCATGGCATTCTGAAACATACTTCATTCTTTGCAAGGATGAAAATATCGATATCAATACCAATATCGGTAATTTAGATTTACGGATATATCGATGAATATTCTATAAAAAATCACGGATATTACGAAAATTTATAAAAATATTGTGAATGTTATTGTGAAACTTTAAAACAAGTTTTTTTTTTTTTTTTTTTTATAGTTATAAACTACTACTTTATGCAAATATATCAAAAGTTTAAAGCAAAATATATGCATTAATACAATTATAGATAGTATTGAAAGCTGTAAAATAAATATAAACTTGAATAAGTTATATATAAAACAATTTTGGTTAGAAGTACATGTTAATAATAAGAAGATGCTTTTGGGATATTAGACCATTATTACAATAATTATTTTGTTAATAATAGGATTGCTCTCAATTCATTATATTTCCAAAGATAAATTAAAAGTCACGATATTAAAAAAAATGTGCATTCTAATTATAATAAAGGGAAAATACACTTTTGGTCTCTGAGGTTTGAGTTAGGTTTCATTTTGGTTCCTTGAGTTTTCAAACTCGACAGTTTGACCCCTCAGGTTTGGATTTTGTTTCATTGTAGTCCCTCCATCTATTTTTCCGTTAGTTACAAATGGAAAGGTGACGTGGCACATATTTTTTATTAAAAAATATTATTATTTTATAAATTTTAATTAAAAATATATTTATTTTATTTTTTTATTTTTCTCTCTCTTTTATCCTCTTCTTCTTTCTCCTTTCCCTTTCTCCTCTTCCCTCTCCTTTCTCTTTACAACTTCCATGGCCTCAATTGCCATAACTGTTTGCCGTCCACGCCGTTGCCGCGCATGTTGGACTGTCACCGAAAATCATCATTCCTTTTTTTTTCTTTTTTCTTTTTCTCCTCTTTTCTTTTTCTTCCCTCATCTACTCCTCTTCTCCTTCTTCTTCCCTCTTCCTTCCTTCCCTTTCTTCTTCATTTTTTAAAAGAAAAGAACGAAGGGGGAAACCCCTTTCATCTAGCAAAACCCCCTTTGTTCCGAATCGGGACAAGAAGATTATGAACTTGAAGTTCTAGCCCCGCTGATTGAGTCTCCAAAGGGAAATAAACATTTGAACACCAGCATCGGGTAAGAGAATTCGTCGTTTGAGTTTATTGATAGAGTAGATCGACACGACGGTGGAGACGATGTTAACGGCTCCAATGACGATGACGGAGTAAAGCACGACGTCGCTCTTGAAACCTAGAGTGTTAAACAGGATCAACACATAGAACATGATCGTGTTGATTCCAGTGAGCTACTGGAAGATCGAGAGCGTGACGACGATTACTAGTTGCGACAAGTTCCTTCATTTCCAGCGGAAAATAGAGGTTTTGTTCCTTTTAAAAAAAAACCAGTGAAAGAAAGGGAAGGGAGGAAGAGGGAAGAAGAAGAAGAAAAAAGGGAGGAAGAGGAGAAGGGAGAAGAAGAAAGGAGGAGAAAAAAAAGAGAAAAAAAAGGAATGGCAGCGACGGCGGCGGCAACCAGCGGTGGAAGAAGAAAAAATAAAAGAAAAAAGAAAAAGTGTGTCAATAAAAGAGGCATGGTGGTAAGAAATGGTGTAATTGATTCGAAAGATGAATGTGAGGAAAATGATGCACAACTTGAGGAAGAATATGAAACACCCGATGACGAGTATATTGAAGAAGGTAATTCCATATCCTTGATTACGAGGCGGGTATTTAATGTGCAAATCAAGGAAGAGAAAGTTGAAGATCAAAGGGAAAACTTGTTTCACACAAGATGTTTGATTGAAGGAAACCCATGCCGCTTGGTGATTGATAGTGGAAGTTGCACAAATGTGGTAAGTAGTTTTCTTGTAAAAAGGCTTCAACTTGCTACTCGTCCACATTCGAAACCACATAAACTTCAATGGTTGACAAACAAAGGAGAACTTAAGGTAAACTCCCAAGCTCTCATTTCTTTTACTTTAGGGAGATACAAGGATGAAGTTCTTTGTGATGTAGTACCTATGCATGCGGGTAATATGTTATTGGGCCGACCTTGGCAATATGATAGAGAAGTCACATATGATGGATTGTTGAACAAGTACACATTTACTTTGAAAGGGAAGAAGTTTACTTTGCTGCCATTATCTCCATAAGGAGTACATTGTGATCACTTGAAATTAGAGAAGAAAAGAAAAGAATTTGAAGAAAAAGAGAGGAGAGAAGAAAGTAAGTTAAAAGAAAGAGAGAAGAGTGAAAAAAAAAGAGTAAAATGAGGGGCAAAAGGTGAGTGAAAACCAAGTGGGAAAAAAGAGTGATTTTGAGGAAAAAAAAAAGAAAGAATGTGAGTTTGGTTATGAGAAAGGGGGAAGTGAGAAATATGTTTTCATTCGAAGCACCAAACTTTGTACTTATGTGCAAAGGAAAGTGTTTAGTAACTGAACTTAACTCTAATGATGGTTTGCCTAGTGCTTTTAAATCTCTTTTGCAGGAATTTAATGACATGTTTCCACATGAAGATGCACCTACGGGTCTACCTCCTTTAAGAGGGATTGAACATCAAATTGACTTCATTCCGGATGCAACGCTTCCAAACATGGCTGCCTATAGAACCAATCCAACCGAGACTAAGGAGATCCAAAGACAAGTTGAAGAACTCATGGATAAAGGATATATTAGAGAAAGCATGAGTCCTTGCTCGGTTCCGATGATTTTGGTACCCAAGAAAGATGGTACATGGAGGATGTGTGTTGATTGTCGAGCTATCAACAAAATAACGGTAAAGTATCGACATCCTATTCCTCGATTAGATGACATGTTCGATGAATTACATGGTGCTAATTTGTTTTAAAAAATAGATCTTAAAAGTGGTTATCATCAAATTCATATGCATGTAGGAGATGAATGTAAAACGACTTTCAAAACAAAGTTTGGGCTCTATGAGTGGCCTGTTATGCCATTTGGCCTTACTAATGCACCAAGTACTTTTATGAGGCTCATGAATCATGTTTTGAGGGAATACATTGGAAAATTTGTGGTTGTATATTTTGATGATATCCTTGTTTACTCAAATGGCTTGAATGATCATATTTTGCATGTTAAGACAATTTTACTTAAACTTAGAGAGCCAACTTAAAAAAGTGTAGTTTTTGTCTAGACAAAGTCAATTTCCTAGGGTTCATTGTTGGAAAGGATGGAGTGAAAGTTGATGAAGAAAAAGGTAAAGGCTATCCGAGAACGACCAACCCCTACCAATGCATCCGAGGTAAGATCCTTTCATGGTTTGGCTAGTTTCTATAGGAGATTTATTAAAGATTTCAGTAGCATAGCCTCACCATTAAATGAACTTTTGAAAAAGCATGTGAAATTTTAATGGAAAGAAAAGCAAGAGAATGCATTCAATGAGTTAAAATAAAAATTGACCAATGCACCTTGTCTTGCTTTACCTAACTTTGATAAATCTTTTGAGATTGAATGTGATGCAAGTGGGATAGGTATAGGGGTTGTTTTGATGCAGGAAAAACGACCAATAATGTTCTTTAGTGAAAAGCTAAATGGAGCTCAACTCAACTATCCGACTTATGACAAGGAGTTACATGCACTTATGAGGGCTTTGAAAGTGTGGCAACATTACTTATGGCCAAAAAAGTTTGTTATCCACACGGATCATGAAAGCTTGAAGCACCTCAAAGGTCAAACGAAGCTTAACAAGAGGCATGCGAAATGGGTGGAATTCATTGAGACATTTCCTTATGTCATTCATTACAAAAAAGGTAAGGACAATGTGGTGGCTGATGCATTATCAAGAAGGTATGCTTTATTCTCATCCCTTAGTGCAAAAGTTCTTGGTTTTAAACACATGATTGAGTTGTACAAAGTTGAGAAATCTGAATTTTATTATGTGTATGCACAATGTTTAGAAGGGAAAAATGTACAAGATTATATTGTGTTTGATGCGATGCTTTTTAGGAAGGGTAAACTTTGTATTCATAAGTGTTCCATTAGAGAGTTACTTGTGAAGGAGGCTCATGGGGGAGGACTTATGGGACATTTTAGAGAATTTAAAACATACAACATGTTGTGTGAACATTTTTATTGGCTGAAAATGAGGAAAGATGTGAACAAAGTGTGCAAACAATGTTTCAAATGTAAGGAGGCTAAGTCTAAGACACAACCACATGGTCTTTACACACCTTTAGATGTTCCTAGTGAACCATTGGTAGACATTAGCATGGATTTTGTTCTAGGATTACCAAAGACTAGAAGACATCATGGTAGTATTTTTGTGGTGGTTGATAGGTTTAGTAAGATGACGCATTTCATTCCATGTAACAAAACCGATGATGCTACTAACATAGCTAATCTTTTCTTTAGGGAAGTGGTTAGTTGCATGGCATTCCCAAAACTATTGTTAGCGATAGGGATGTTAAATTTAAGTCATTTTTGGAAAGTTTTGTGGGGAAAATTGGAAACTAAGCTTCTATTTTCTACAACTTGTCACCCAAAAACGGATGGGCAAACTGAGGTGGTTAATAGAACATTGGGGGCCTTGCTTAGGTCACTAATTTCTAAAAATCTTAAGTCTCGGGAAGAGACTCTACCTTTTGTGGAGTTTGCATACAATAGGGCGATTCATAGCACAACTCATTGTTCACCTTTTGAGGTTGTGTATGGCTTTAATCCTTTGACTCCTCTAGATTTATCGCCCTTGCTGCCTAATATGTTTACTAGTGATGCAACTTCTTCTAGGGTTGAATACATCAAAACTTTTCACAAAGAAATAAAAGAAAGGATTGAAAAGAAGAATCAAAGGCTAGTCACTCGCAAGAGCCAAGGAAGAAAGGAATTGATTCGGGTGATTGGGTTTGGGTTCATCTTCAAAAGGAAAGGTTTCCAGATCAAAGGAAGTCTAAACTTCAGCCAAGGGGAGATGATCCTTTTCAAGTGCTTGAACGGATCAATAACAATGCATACAAATTAGATCTACGAGGTGAGTACAATGTAAGTTCTACTTTTAATATGGCTGACCTGACTCCTTTTGACGTAGGAAATGAAGACCTTGATTTGAGGACAAATCCTTTTAAAGAAATGGGGGATGATATGGATTCAATCAATAATCCATTGCATGTACCTGAAAGACCAATAACAAGGACCAAGGCAAAGAAGATACAACAGGCTTTCATATTGCATGTTCAAAAGCTAGCAAATGCACAACGAGAGGCCAAGAATTTTGAACCCAAACTTTTGTATAATGTTAGTTCCGCAAGTCAAGAAGAGAATGGAGTCAAGAAGGCACAGGAAAAGTTGTGTAATTTGGAAGATGACACGGGGGACAAAAAAGTGTGCAGAATTTGTGAAGAGGTTGTTGTCCAACTTGCGTCTCTTGGGATTTCGTGATGTCAAAACTTGTCAAACATTGTCATTATGAGGAGCGCCTCCCATAGTACATATTTAAGACAATTTAAAGCAACTCTATCTTTTTAGTTTTGAGATATGATTGCTCGTTTGACGTGCAATCATGTTTTAAGTTCCTAAGTCTTATTTTCTACAATTTGCAATTAAGTGTATTTGAATGACTTTTAAGTTTCTTGGTCCATCGACGACCATTTGGCCTTTAAAATGGCTTGTAATGCTCATGAATAGACAAGTTATGAATATTAAAAAGCTTTTGCTTATTCAACCCTTTGGTGTTGTATTTTCTTTCAAATCTTGTTTTAGGTTTGATGTTCAATCGATTCATTGGATTAGTTTTGATCAATCTAATTCTGGAGTGAGACGTCTTAGGATCTAGGAGTGAGCATCATAGATTCTAAGTTTGATCTTAGAGTGATTCATCTTCTAACTAAGCTCTTGGTTGGAATCATTCGGTAAGTTAGTCTTATTTATGTCCGTTTACAAGGATCCTAGAAAGACATCTAGCTTTGTAAACCTAGCATATATAGGCGCTTATAATTTTTCTTCATACTCTTTTTCTCATGTTAAATAGAAATTATGCAAGATAACCATCTTCCAGCCATATATTTCAAGAATGTCCAAATTATAGATATTTTCCAATTCTAGAAATTTCATGATTTTTAGGACCTTTATACCCATGATTTATATCTCTCTCCTCAATAACTATGGTGATTAAATTTTGGTTTCTTTTATTATTTTATACATTTATAAATAGGGAAAAATACACTTTTGGTCCCTGAGGTTTGAGTTAGGTTTCATTTTGGTCCCTGAGTTTTCAAACTCAACAATTTAGCCCCTGAGGTTTGGTTTTAGTTTCATTTTGGTCCCTCCATCCATTTTCCCGTTAATACTTAACGGATTACTGACGTGGCATAATTTTTTTATTAAAAAATATTTTTTTGAATTTTTCAAATAAAATAATATAATAAATATTTTTTATTCTTATTCTTTTTCTTATTCTCTTTCTTTTTCTTATTCTTTTTCCCTCCTTCTATTTTTCCTTTTCTTCTCCCCTCATTCTTCTTCAGCTGCAAGTTATAGGCAAGTACAACAGAATAATCAGCCACTGCTGTCGCCCACCATCGTCGGCCACCATCGCTGGCCTCGACCAATTTTCTTTCTTTTTTTTCCCTTTTTTCCTTCTTCTTCTCTTCTTCTCCTTCGTTTTTCCTTCTTTTCTTTCTCGAACTAAAACCTCATGAAGCTCACAAACAAATCTGGGCAGATCTCGTGAGTTTTAGATATGGTCTTCAAGTTCATGTGCGGATCTGGGCGACATTGTGTGGAACGCTGTTTGGGCAACGCTGTCATGGGTGGATCTGGGCGACGCGCGGTCACGGGCATATTTGGAACTTTGTCCCCTTAATTAAAAAAAGTAACAAAAAACAAAAAGAAAAGAAGGAAGAAGGAAGAAGGAAGGAGAATAAAAGAAGAGGAAGAAAGAAAAAAAGTAATTTTGTCGTCGGCGGCCGACTGATGGATGGTTGCAGGCGACACCGGTAGCTGAAGAAGAACGAGGCTGAAGATGATGAAGAAGGAGGAGAAGAACATGGAGGAAGAAGAAAAAGAGAAAAAGAATAAAAATATATATATATTTTTATTAATTTAATATTATTTTTATTTTAAAAATTAAATAAAAAAATAGGTGTCACGTCAGCAATCTGTTAGTTTTTAACGAAAAAATGGATGGAGGGACTAAAATGAAACTAAAACCAAAACTCAGGGGCTAAATAGTTGAGTTTGAAAACTTAGGGACCAAAATGAAACCTAATCCAAACCTCAGGGACTAAAAGTGTATTTTTCCCTATAAAATATTGGGGTAAATTAGAAAAAAAATAGATTAACTTTTTTTTTAAAAAAAATGAGAGGGTTTTGAAAAAAAAAATTGGCAAAAACAAGCTGTCTTTTTGTCGTTATTGGTTTCTGTGTGTTGAAGTCACGAAAACCATCCTCCAAGTGACTGGTCAAGTTTGACCAATAAAAAAGACAACTTGAATCCATGGTTTTTTTTAACATTATGTTATGTGACAGGAGTGATGTGAGTTAGTTGGATTCAGTTATAAGCAAATGATATATTTTTTTTCAATTTTCTTGTTTCTTCATGATCAACAATATATATTGTTGATGCCAAAATCCGGGCAGGGAAAACTCACCTGATCTTCACGTGACAACAACGGTGAATTTATTTGAAGGGGAAAGACGTGGCTTACAAAACAAGGAAAACTGTGCACCGGTGTTGTGGTTGCCACACCGGCTCTGATGCTTAAGTCAGTTGAGAGATCATGAGTGAAACAAGTAAATTAATTATCAGGGAGAAGATTAAGAGGAAGAATAAATACCTAGTTGAGTCACATACTTTGGCGTCGGTCTCTTCTATTTATAGTTGATCTAGGGTTTTCCCCTTCCTTTTAGGAGAGAGAATAGAAATAGAGATTAATTCGAGCCCAATGGGTCTCCTTGGGCTTGTTTCTACTCTGGGCTCTTGTCACTCTGACTTTAATAGAATTAGGTCCAAATTCGCCCATAACATTAAGCCTCCACTCTTGAATTGGGATTCAGGGGTGG
This sequence comes from Luffa acutangula, assembly GCA_036850905.1. Taxonomy (NCBI): domain Eukaryota; kingdom Viridiplantae; phylum Streptophyta; class Magnoliopsida; order Cucurbitales; family Cucurbitaceae; genus Luffa; species Luffa acutangula. The sequence goes on from CM072096.1 coordinate 44,381,543, forward strand.
CTTGTTGCCATAAATCAAACACCTTAAGCCCAATTTAAGAGTATAATTCTCGCTTGTGTCGATTTGTGTGTTGATTTCCTCTTCGTTCCGTTTGGCCAATTACATAAGCCCTCCTGAGTTCAAATATTCCAAGGCTTGCCCTGGATGTTTTATCATGACGATCTCCTCTAGATAGATGAAAATCGATCTCCGAAGGAGTCTTTTTTTATCACTGAAAAACATTTGACTTGTTGCTTGTAGTTAATTTGTTAACTTGCAAAAGTGACTTAAAACGAACAAAAAGGAAAAATTTTCCTTGGATAGGGGTTAGCAAAGATGAAAAGACATAAAAAAAAGTGAAAAAAGAACAAAAATGAAGATGGCCAAGGATTGCCCTGGCCTCGACCATGGCCGAGGCAAGGGGTTGAGTTTCGACTCAATCCACTTTTGCCTTTTCTCCTCATGCTTGCCTCGTATAGTCCATCCACTTGAGTGTAATTGAGGTCACTTATCCCCATTCTCATGTTACGACATGTACCAATAGCCTACTTTCTTTTTTTTTTTTTTTTTTTTGCCACCCTTATTGATTAGAGTCGGTCTCGACCAAGCTTAGATTGAGACACCTCTGCTTTTCCAATTTATGGCAAAATTGAACTTACACTTTCATCAACATTAGTGGGAAGTAGTTACTTACCTGTTCTGGTTTTTTACTTTTCGCTTTGCTTGTAGGAAATGACCTTATCTTTATTCTCAACTCCCAATGTATTTTTTCTGTTTTGAAGCCCCCTGTGTAGGTGCTTCTTTTCCATTAGTCATTTATGTGATGAACACGGTAAGACCATAGGGTCGGCCTTGGGCACCTTTCATGTTATTGCAAATTTTGAGTTCCTGCACCAAAATATCAGTTTCTACAAGAGAAAAATGAAGAAAGAGGCTAGGGTCGACCTCGACCTTGAGCCCCTATGAGTTGAAAATCCAAGCCTCTGCATTCATATATCTGAAGGTGTTCATATAACACATGCGGAAGCAATTGAAGATCGAAAGCACTTAAGACATTCAATTTTACTCCTAAAGCATGCATGTTCTAGAAAGGGTAGAAAAAAGAGTAAATGAGTACCAACCTCTTCGATGCTCACTTGTAAGGAACTCCTTGTGATATTATCTTTCTCCAACTTCTCTTGGACAACCTTTAGTGTCTTCCCTACTATTCTCTTGAGCCTGGAAAGACTTGTGGGAGTCTATAGAAGAAAGAAATAGGAAGGGAATGCTTGATGGTACAAGCTTTTGGAAGGAGATGAAATGAGAGAGAATTTGAGGGAAAAAATTTGCAGCATAACACTAAATGAAAGCTTGCTTCTCTTGAATCTAATTCAAGCCCCTTTTATAGACCTCTCCCATGCAAAGACAAGCTTCATGACACTTAGCCACATGGTCAAGATGCAACTCAAAGTGGATTCTAGGTGTCTACTTCACAACACATGCATCTAATGCATGTTTGTGTTGTTTTCCACTATAGATCATTATGCAAGAGTGGAAAAACCACTAAATCCACTATGAATTGAATCCTAATTGTGAATTTTCAGCTTTCAATTCATTTCAAATTCAATTCATAATTGAAATTGATTTCTAGGCAATTAATTGGGACATTTCCAAGTAATTTTGATATGATTGATCCAATCAATCTTTATCACCTAACGCCATGAATTATATATGATTCCTAATACATATATATGGTATTTAAAACACTTTAAATACCTCATCTCTCAATTCCTAATTTAATTCATAATTAAATCATTGTGTCAAACACATTTTACGATAAAACCCTATTTCACGTTTTTGAACGATTCAAAGTTTCCTATCAAAATATTCTTAGCTTTATTCCGATATGAGCTAGTAGGGGGACCTAATGGACCTATAGGTCATGGGCTCCAACGATTCGAGGCTAACCGACTAATCTCATTATCAAAGTTATCCAACATTCGTCAACTACCGGGACACTTCATTATAGCCCGATAGTTGCACTCCCCTCACTATAGATATATTTCCGTCCACTTGATTTAACCATGTTTAGTAAGTCGTTCCTTCACAGGTTGTTCGTAGCTATAGCTAGGTCAAATAACCGTTACACCCCTATAGTACTTCTTGTTCCTTAAGTTCCACTAATCCTCTAATGAACAATCGGTTTGCGGTCCAACCATCAAACCTAAGTTCCTCTCGATCCAACGAGAGGGTGGGGCCCCTTGTTCAAGTCTTGGAGTTAGTACTTAAGAGAACAACCTCTCTACTATCCCTGAAATGGGTAGGAGTGAATTCCGTCTTGTGAAACTATGTCCTCAGCTATCTATTCGATCTTATCCCCAAAATGGTAGGGCTTGTCGAGTCGGCGATGCTAGCCACTCTCACCCATACAGATCAAAGGATAATCTCGCATAAACAGGAGTTCATAGATAGCTCAAGATTAAGTACGAGTTACCTAGGTAACCTATGAGAAATAGTCAGTTTCTTCAGTAAACGGCGTTATAAAGAGAAAGTGACTTATTTCGTGGTCCAGTCTTATGCAAACTCATTGCATAGGACGCCCCCACTCGCATGTCACCACATGAACGATTTAGGATCTCATCGTTTGTACTTAATACAAAGTGGGTCGCGTCCATAGTGTCTCCAGGATAAGGTACCCAACCTTATCCTTATACTATAGACTATTTTGACTATAAACTTGAACTTGATCCTATGATATGTCCCTACATATAGTTCAAGTATTCATTTTATAGCCAAGGATCTTAGTTTATTGGATTTAGGTTAATCATTCGCAATTTACATATTCAATAACATCTTTTACTGAATAACCTCAATAACGTCTTTATTGGAAATAGAATATGTTTAATGATTTACAAACTACGAGTTTATAGGACATTAAACCCAACAATATCAATTTCAACAGAGGAAGAAATAGGAGCATACACTAAAACATGTAATCTTTAACCATAACATGTTAAGCTAGTTTGCTTTTCGTTTAATTAGGGAAGCATATCTTCTGTGTAGTCTCTACTCAAATAAGATTTTGCACACAGTAAAAAAAAATATTCTTGAGTAAGAGATGTATATAAAGCATAACATTATTGTGCCCTGAAACTCGTAGCTAGATAGTGAATGTAAACAAATTGAATACTTGTTTCAATAAAGTGTTATTGAGTTTCTACAATAAAGTGTGTCGCAACATCATCGCAACGCGGAGCTACCGTCATCCTTTTTTGGGTTCTTAAAGAAGAAAATTTGAGTCGCCACCAATCATTGAAGGTGTGATTGGTCACATTTAAAATATAAAAAAAACCAATCTTAGAAAACCAGAAATTAGGCTCAGGAGTCGTTTGAGTGTAGGGAAGGTATTAGCACCCTACAACACCCGTTTGAAAAACGATTACCACAATATCTTATATTGTCCAATAAAAAAAAATACTCCTTCATTTTTTATTTTTCTTAAAAAAATGATAAATATGAAAATAAAACCAAAATGCAATAATGAAGACAAGATGTCTCATTTGTTCTTACCTTAACTTTAGAAATAAAGTAAGGATTAGACATCATGAGTTGGATTATCCAATTTAATATAAATCATGTCTAATTTCCCTTTTAATTAAAGGAAATTTGTTCCTCCAGAATTGAATTTCTCCATCATGGGCAATACATGATTATGTTTATTAAAAATAATAAAATAAATAATTAAATAAAACAAATAGATGTAAAAGAAGAAAATTATTCAAACAGTAAATTCTTTTTTAAAAGGGAAAATGAGAATTTTCATACGTCTGTACCGGAGTTGTACTCCACGAAGGCACATTACTCAATTCCGACAATCCCTTTGGAAAGAAAAATAATTTCAAAACAATTATGATTACAATCATTGAAATTGGTCAATAAAAATTAAAGATTGAATTAAAAAAAATGGAGAATGAAAGGAAAAAAAAAAACAAATAAATTAGAAAGTTTAAAAAACATGAAATTGGTAAAGTGTAAATGTGAATAAAATGAGACAGAAATTAATAATAATAATAAGAGTAAAATAAAGATTTAATTAAAAATAAGAAAGAAAAAAAAATGGAATGAGGTTGGTAAAGTGCAAATGAAATAAAATGGGAGAGGATTAATAATAATAATAATAGTAGTAAAATAAAGATTTAATTTTTTTTTTTTAAAAAAGAAGAAGTAAAGTGGAGCCGACCTTTATGACTTTTCTCTTTCTCCTTCTTTCCTTCCTCCTTCTCCAATTCTTTTCTACGTAAGCTCCTTCCTCCCCCTCTATTTTTCTCTTTCCCTCTTCCACTTTCTTTCCTCCCTTTTTCTCTTTGTTTTTTTTCCTTCTTTAATCTCCCTTCCTTTCTGTCTAAAAATTTATTCTCAAGACTCTCTAAGTCACTCTTGCAAGCTCTCTAAACTCCTTTTTTTTTTCTCCCATTCTCCATCTTGCTTCCTCTTATTTATACTTGAAAATATACTAACATGGGAAGGGATTATAGGTGAGAAATTAATGGGTAGCCATGAAAGAGCTCCCTTTGAATAGGATGAGGAGAAAGAATAGGAGAAGAATGAGAGTGGGGTGGAGGGGGAAAAGAAAAAGAAAAAAAAGAAGAAAAAAAGGAAAAAAAGGAAAAATAAATAAAAAATAAAAAATCTAAATAAAAATAAATAAATAAATAAACAAAATTAAATTTAAAACTAAACTTTAGAATTAAAAATAGAATGGAATTAAAACCTTTATACTATGGTTTCATTTTAAAAATAACATTACATATTAGAGGTGCTCGAACATTATTAAAAACTCGTCGGACCAAGTACGGTGTCTACAGTTTGCCTCCCTTTGTGTATCCTCGAAGGATTGAAAGGGTAGACAAAGGAAATAGACTAAGTACTAGGGAGACGAAGATTTGTTTCGTAAAAAATTTGAATTTGGAAAGGAAAATGAACTTGACTTAACCAGGTCTCGACCACAATTCAATAGTCAGGTTTGGTTTAACGGAGAGAAAAAGTGAAAAAGGGAGTTGGATTGACACAGGCTTCGACCTCGACTGAATAGTTGGGTTCGATTTAACCGAGAGAAAAACTGAAAACGAACCAGGATTGACACAGGCTTCGACCTCGACTGAATAGTCAGGTTCGATTTAACCGAGATAAAAGCTAAAAACGAACCTGACAGGCTTCGACCTCGACTGAATAGTCAGGTTCGATTTAACCGAGATAAAAACTTAAAATGGACTTGGATTGACACATGCTTCGACCTTTATTGAATAGCCGGGTTCGATTTAACCGAGAGAAAAATTTAAAATGGACCTAGATTGACACAGGCTTCGACCTCGACTGAATAGTCAGGTTTGATTTAACCAAGAGAAAAACGGAAAACGAATTTGGATTGACACAGGCTTCGACCTCGACTGAATAGCCAGGTTCGATTTAACTGAGAGAAAAACTAAAAACGAACCTGGATTGACACAAGCTTCGACCTCGACTGAATAGTCGGGTTCGATTTAATCGAGATAAAAGTTGAAAACGAACTTGGATTGACACAGGCTTCAACCTCGACTGAATAGCCGGGTTCGATTTAACCGAGAGAAAAACTAAAAACGGACCTGGATTCACACAGGCTTCAACCTCGACTAAATAGCCGGGTGCGATTTAACCGAGATAAAAAATGAAAACAGATCTGGATTGACACAGGCTTCGATCTCGACTGAATAGTCGTGTAACGGCCTAGACCCAGGATTCAGAATCCAGATTCGGCACCTGACGGTCCCGACATTCCCCTGCGACCTGGCCACGCCACCATACTTGTCTGATACTACTTCTAAGATTGAAGACTGTCCCCACAAACCAACACAGGGTCCTTTTAGTATGCTTTGTCCTCACTCACATGCTTCCTAGGAAAATTCCCAGGAGGTCACCCCAACATAGATCTTCTCCAAGCCAAGCACACTTAACTTCAAAGTTCCTATGATTGAGCCACCGAAAAGGAAGGTGCACCTTGTTGGTATAGGTAGTATCTATCAATTCTTGTAAGCTTATCTTGACCATGCTTTCATGTCCTCAGGATCCCTCTCATTCGGATGTGATCTCGATTCATTCATGTACCTCTCCTAACATCGGGCGTGATAGCGAGCATGGCTAGCTATCTTTACTGATTTAATTTAGCTAGTCTTTTATGATGTTTGGGCCATTTTATTGTGCTTTATTGTTTATTTTGTAGGAAATGGTTGATTGGAGCTATAATGCCATATTAGAGTTAATCGGGTGCTCGGGGCGTAAAAAGATGCAAATGAATGAAAAGAGTAAAAGTGGAGAAAAGTCAAATCTCGGTCAACAGCAAGCTAGCGTCGAGACGCTAGCTCTTGAGCGTCTCGACGCTCACATTCCATATCAGATTAGGCGCGTAAAGCTTACAACGTCGAGACGCTATGATAGGAAGCGTCCCGACGCTACCGTTTTTCCTTATTCAGAACGCGCGTATAAGAGGCAGCGTCGCGACGCTGTCTTGACAGCGTCTCGACGCTAAGACGAAAAATCAGAATAAAAGCTTCACTTCGGCTAGGTTTTAGGGGAGATCAATTTGGGACCTTTTGGAGCCGTAAAGAAGACAGAATAGAGCACTTTTGGAGCTGCAAACAAAGGAGGAACTTGGAAATCAACCCATTGTTCGTGGGGATCGTGACGGAGACGTCGGGACTCGGCCTGCATTGAGTTTTCTTTTCCCTTTTCTTCCTTTAGTTAGATTTATGGCTTTCACATGTTTAGTTGAGCTTGTATTTACATTCATGAGTAACTAAACTTGTAGCTTAGGGATTGATGTAGTTGATTAAGTTTATGGATTGATTTATGGTTTAAGTTGTGCAATGTTATTGTGTTTGTAATCTTGATTTAATGCTTTCAATTAATTGGCCATTAGTTGGATGATTTAAGTTTCGAATCTAGCTCGGGAGAGGGGATTTGATCTAGACTTGCTCAAGATTGCATGAATAAAGTTTATTTTCTAATTCATGACGGTTTTAGATTAACTTTAGAATTGGTTAAAAGATCTCATTGCCTTGCTTATTAATAAACTTAGATAGGGATATCAAGTTGGTTAATTTGCATGAGAATCAATTATACTCGAGAGAGGTAGTTGTGATTAAAGGGTCTTTGGCTCATAATTTCATTGTGCATAATAACTTATTCTTTAAAATCAATCCTAAACGAAATCGGCGAAATCAATTCCCTAAGTAGTTTTCCCAATTGAATTTCCATTCTTTTTATTTGCTTTGATTTGGTTTTATCTTCATCTTTTCATCACTTTTTGATCCCTAAATAAAATTGGGCAAGATAATTCACAATACTTGATTTGCTTAAAAATCCAATCCAGAGGACGACATTCGAATTTACTATTCACTATATTATTACTTGACCCGTGCGCTTGCGGTAGGAAAAGTCCACATCAGGGCGTCACATGAAAAACTGTAACGCCCTAGGATTTTAATAACTATCCTAGTGACATTACTAACTCTTAAACTAAAACTAACCGAGTGCACCAAAAATTTCGGCAGCATAACGACGCACATAGGACTAACCCAAAATTTTAAACACACTGAAGAATATCGGTATACAATTAGATATACACCATAGCAGACTTCAGCTTAAACCATCAGATAACAGTAGACAAATACCAAAGAAGATTCAAGGGAAGAAGAAAAATGAACACACAAGGTTTTAAAGTGGTTCGACCAAGATGCCTACATCCACTGGAGGAGGGAGAACCTTTTCTATTTCTTCAACCTTTACACACATAGAAGAATATCGCACTCACTCTCACACCGTAAATGCTACAGGGTACAGGCGTTTTATAACAAACTCTCAAGTAATCACATGCCACTCTTTAACCAACCTTTTGGGCTTTTATAACACAAGCCCAAAGGTTACAATAATCTCTCAGATAAAGAGGCCCGAAAGTTTGAGCCCAATACAATATAAGTCACTCAATAACAAATCTCCACCTTGACTTATATGTATACTTCAATGGCTGCTTCAATCTTCTGTGTGTTCCTCCCTCCTCAAAATGGCTTATCAGCCATTTTCAACTTGCAGCAAGCTTAGGAATTTAGCAAGCTTACTGCAGGTTACTGTCTTTGTGAATGCATCGGCAAGATTTTCTTCTGATGCAATCTTCAACAGCTCCACCTTGTTTTCTTCAATAACATCCCTTATGAAGTGGAATCGAACATCAATATGTTTCGATCTCTCTTGGTAAACTAGATTCTTTGCTAAATGCAAAGCACTTTGACTATCAGTCCAGATACTGACATTGCACTCTTCAAACAACAATTCACCAACAAGACCCTTCAACCATAGACCTTCCTTCACTGTCCCTATTATGGCCATGTACTCTGATTTGGTTGTAGATAAAGCTACAACAGTTTGCAATCCAGTTTTCCAGCTTATTGTATTATCAAACAAAGTAAACACATAACCTGTTAGTGATCTTCTTTTATCAATATCTACTGCATAATCAGAGTCCACATACCCATTAATCACATTTTCAAACTCAATAGCTTTACTATATTTCGAACAATAGTTTACAGTTCTAGGAATATATCTCAACACCCATTTCAAAGCATGCCAATGAGACTTTCCAGGATTAGCCATAAATCTACTCACCATGCTCATAGGATAAGCTAAATCTGGTCAAAGAACATACCATAGCATACATTATACTTCCTACAGCTTCTGAGTAAGGAACATTTCTCATTTGTTCCAAATCTTCCTCTGTTTCAGGTGCTTGTCTCAAAGATAACTTAAAGTGTCTAGCTAATGGAACACTTACTGGCTTTGAATTCTCCATTTTGAACCTATTTACCACCCTTTTTACATATTCAGTTTGTACCAAGAAAAGGATATTTTGTTTTCTATTTCTAGTGATTTCCGTGCCTAAGGTCTTTCTAGCTTGTCTAAGATCTTTCATTTCAAACTCAATTTTCAGCAGGCATTTTACTTCATCTAACTCATGACAATCACTAAAAAATAACAGTATATCATCAACGTAAATCAACAAATACACAGCAACTTCACTTGTTATCCTTTTATAATAGACACAATGATCATACAAACTCCTATTGAAACCATTTGAAAGGATAAAAGAGTCAAACCGTCTATTCCATTGTCTAGGTGACTGTTTTAATCCAAACAATGATCGCTTAAGAAGACATACCTTTGATTCTTCACCTTTCCTTTCAAATCCTGGAGGCTGCTTCATGAAGATTGTCTCATCTAAATCTCCATTTAAGAAAGCTGTAGTAACATCAAGTTCATCTACTTCCCAATTAAAATAAGTAGCCATAGACAACAAGACTTTAATTGTTGAGTGCTTAACAACCATTGAGTAAACTTCATTATAATCAACTCCATGTTGTTGTGTAAATGATGACATGCAAAAATGTCATCATTTTCCTATTAATTTAAGCTAGTTTTGTGCTTGAATTGTGTGCTTTAATGCTATTTTCTGTTTAAATTTCAGAAAACCGAGTCAAAGAAGAAAAACCGGAATTTTGAGAGATTTTATATGATTTTGGAGGCTTTTGGAGCAATTTGAAGAATTACATTGAAGATCCGAGTTCAAAAAGCCAAGAAGAATGAATTAGAAGCCCAAATTCATGAATTTCAAGTCTTAAAGTATCAATTTGGGTCAAGAAAAGTGCCCAAAATCCATTACAAGAAACATTTGGGCCAAAAGAAAGTTGGAGGCCCAAAAATGGAGTCAAAATAGGGCCATTATTGAAAATTCAGGGCCTAGCGTCTCGACGCTAAGCCTAGAGCGTCCCGACGCTAGGCAGCTGCGTGGAGAAATCTGGAATCGCGAGAGCGTCGCGACGCTGTCCAAAGTAGCGTCTCGACGCTGCGACGTCTTGGAGCCCAAGAAAAGATGACGTCAGAGCGTCTCGACGCTGTCCTTGTAGCGTCTCGACGCTGTGCCTGCTGGGAGCCTATAAAAGGAGCCTTTTGCAATGAAGATTGTGTGCCAATTTGTGGGTTTTCACCCCATTCTAGAATCCACACTAAAATTGGGGATTTTTGGGAGAGTTTTGGAGCTTTGTTGAAGATCTTTGGAGCTCGGGATCGAAGGAGGTCGGCGCGGGATCGAGGAGATCGACACTTTTATGAGCATTTCTCTTCCCTTTTCCTTTATGTTTTAGTTTCTAGAATTGTTGTGATTAGGAATTATTGAATTTTAGTGATTATGAGTAGTAAATTCCTAAATTCTATGAGATTGATTTAGATGTTGAACCTCTGCTGAATTAATGAATTGATGTGGTTTAATTGTCATTATTGTTCATTTGTGCATTTTGTCCGTAATGCTTTTAATCAACTGATCACTGATTAAATGAATCGTTACTATGTGGAAACTCGACAGAGAGAAGCTTAGACTAGAACTGAATGCATGACTAACGGTTATTTACCCGGGTGACACGGGATAAAATAAATAACATTAGAGGTTGTACTGAAGGGTCGTAATGCCATGCTAAGTAAATAAAGATGAGACTGAAAGGAGATTCTTTATTGAAAGGTATGAGATAGGAGGAGACCGACAGGAGAGTCCTTGTCATTAGGCTTCTAGACTTATGAATCAAATGATTTGTTAATCCATATTAGTTAATTGATTAAGCGATTAAAGGTCCAATTGATAAAATCAACAACTCTAGAATTATCCCATCAAATTGTGTCCCCATTTATCTTTTACTTTCTAGATTAGCTTGTTGTTATTCTTTCCGGCATTAGATTTTGTTCTCTAAATAAAGCTAAGCAAGATTATTCGTGGTACTTAATTGAATAAATCCAATCCCTGTGGAGACGATACTCTATACTCAAAATCACTATATTACTTGTCACGACCCGTACGCTTGCGGAATTTAAAATCGTGCGAACAAGTTTTTGGCGCCGTTGCCGGGGATTGGCTAATTTCATTCAATTAATATTGTGAAGAAATTGCTTGCTTTAGATTAGAGATTTTATTTTGCTTTCTTTGTTTTATTTTTATCCTGGTCCATTGTTCTTGTTGTGCATTTAATTGGTGTTTGCATCTGACTGAAAGCCTGAATATTGTTAATTTAATTATTTTAAATGGCTTTTAATAGTTTTGGGTGGCCCTTTAGGGAATCTGAGCCCGAAGAACCAACACCATCATCCAATTTTTTTTATTCAAATTATCCCACTTTAGAAGAAAAATCTCCCCTAGAAAGTTTGCTTCAAGATTATATCGAGGATACTAGAGCCATTAATTTAGCTCTAGAAAAATCCCTAGGGAGATTGCATCCCCAAGAGGATGAGAGTGAAGTGCAATCCGCTTCCATAGAAGAAAAATCTTCCTTAGAGAGCTTGCTTGAAAATTTTATCCAAGAGTCTAGAGCCATGAATTTAGAATTAGAAAAATCTATGGAGAGACTCAATACCCAAAAGGAAGATAGGGAAGTAGGATCCACTTCCATAGAGTGTCTAGTGAGTCATGTGGCCACTGATTCATTAGCGCCCATTCAAGAGCCTAATCCTTTCGATTTTGCTAAGCTTGAGCATATAGGGGTGAGATGTGTAGATAAAGAGGAAGAATTGGATAATTCTAGCACCCACCAAGAACAAGTTTGTGAGGAAGAAAAAGAAAATGAGCCTATAGTGTTTGAGGAGTTTCAAGAGATAGAGTTTAAGGTTGAAAGGCCTTTGTCTGTTCTATCCTCCCCATCCTCTCTTGATAATGAGTGTTCTTTTTCTTGTTCTCACAAGTCAGTGTCAGAGTCAGAGTCCATTTATTTTTCTCCTTTTATGCTTTTATTAAAAGAAAATCCCAAAAATATTTCTGCTTCAGGGTCCCATGAAAAGCTAGTAAGCTTACTAGCAATAGTCTGCTTCATTGATTCAAGGAAGAAGGGCCCGAAGAAATACGAGAATTTTTATGTGCCTTGAAAGACCGCATAAACTCGTCTAGCTAAGAGACGTTAAACAAGCGCTTCTTGGGAGGCAACCCAAGTCTATTTTTCCGTTAATTTCCTTTTTCTTTGTTTTTCAGTTTTTTTGTAGTTAGAGCATGTTGATCTTTTGTTTCCGTTGATCAATTTTTGAAGGAGCTCGAGACCACATTTTCTTCCAAAAACAACCCCAATGAATGTTGAAGGCTGACATCCATGGTTTCTCTCGCACTTCAGGGCAGTATTATTCTCCCTATATTTTTTTAAATTGTCCTTATGGATGCTTAATTAGTCTGAATAATTGATACATTGAGGGCAATGTATGATTTAAGTTTGGGGGGGAGGCTTTGCTGTTCTGATCTGAGCTTATTGAAAATTTTTTTCATGATGATTCTATTGTATCTGTTTTGATGAGGACGGGCTATGATATGATCTAGATAATGAATTTTGTTCAATTTTTGTGAAATATGAAAGCATGTTCAAGATTCATGTAAATTTAAATTTTTGCTTTGATTTCCTTGCACATGTTGAACACTTAGCCTACTTATATGGTTTTGAATGCTTAGAACTGGATTATATTATCTAGATGTTTGTTGTCACTCTGATAGGCTTAAGATCTAATTTGAAAGATGAACGACATGAGAGTCTGTAATGTTTTACTTGGGAGAAAAATCATGTTTATTAGCCTGCAAAGAAAAGAAAAAAAAATGAGAAAAGAAAAGTGAAAAAAAAAAGAAAAAAAAAAGAATGCTCCACTTTCTTGAGAGCGTTAGTAACCAGGGGCATTCATGACACCCATCGTTTGCCTTTGCATGAAAGCGCTGGAAAGAAATGAGCATGTCTCGGCATCCTGAAAGATGAGGCGCTCGTAGTTGGATGCTTTCATCACCAATGTTGGCAAGCCAGAACGAAGGCGCTACATCTAAAAGGATTCTCATTAATAAAAAAAAAAAAAGGCAAGTTTGGGGGAGGCATACCCCGTTGTTTCAGGCACCTTAGTGGGATATTGCTTTCTTGATTGTTGGGAAGCTGGATAATTAGAGCTTAGGACCAGTGTAGGGGGAAGATGAACTGAGGATTTTATAAACCTTTTCTAGGCTAGTAAAGACCTAATAAGGAGGCTCGCACACACACACGCAAGGGATGAAGAGTTTAAATTTAAATTTCGTGATGAAAGAATATGTTTTAATATTTCCTTTAATTGTTAGAGTTCATTATTTTAATCATTGAGCTTAGAGTCATGCATTTGCAATACTTGATTCATACATAAGGTTTTAGCTTTGCTCGTGACTAGCAAAGATTTAAGTTTGGGGGTGTGATGACATGCAAAAATGTCATCATTTTCCTATTAATTTAAGCTAGTTTTGTGCTTGAATTGTGTGCTTTAATGCTATTTTCTGTTTAAATTTCAGAAAACCGAGTCAAAGAAGAAAAACCAGAATTTTGAGAGATTTTATATGATTTTGGAGGCTTTTGGAGCAATTTGAAGAATTACATTGAAGATCCGAGTTCAAAAAGCCAAGAAGAATGAATTAGAAGCCCAAATTCATGAATTTCAAGTCTTAAAGTATCAATTTGGGTCAAGAAAAGTGCCCAAAATCTATTACAAGAAACATTTGGGCCAAAAGAAAGTTGGAGGCCCAAAAATGGAGTCAAAATCGGGCCATTATTGAAAATTCAGGGCCTAGCGTCTCGACGCTAAGCCTAGAGCGTCCCGACGCTAGGCAGCTGCGTGGAGAAATCTGGAATCGCGAGAGCGTCGCGACGCTGTCCAAAGTAGCGTCTCGACGCTGCGACGTCTTGGAGCCCAAGAAAAGATGACGTCAGAGCGTCTCGACGCTGTCCTTGTAGCGTCTCGACGCTGTGCCTGCTGGGAGCCTATAAAAGGAGCCTTTTGCAATGAAGATTGTGTGCCAATTTGTGGGTTTTCACCCCATTCTAGAATCCACACTAAAATTGGGGATTTTTGGGAGAGTTTTGGAGCTTTGTTGAAGATCTTTGGAGCTCGGGATCGAAGGAGGTCGGCGCGGGATCGAGGAGATCGACACTTTTATGAGCATTTCTCTTCTCTTTTCCTTTATGTTTTAGTTTCTAGAATTGTTGTGATTAGGAATTATTGAATTTTAGTGATTATGAGTAGTAAATTCCTAAATTCTATGAGATTGATTTAGATGTTGAACCTCTGCTGAATTAATGAATTGATGTGGTTTAATTGTCATTATTGTTCATTTGTGCATTTTGTCTGTAATGCTTTTAATCAACTGATCACTGATTAAATGAATCGTTACTATGTGGAAACTCGACAGAGAGAAGCTTAGACTAGAACTGAATGCATGACTAACGGTTATTTACCCGGGTGACACGGGATAAAATAAATAACGTTAGAGGTTGTACTGAAGGGTCGTAATGCCATGCTAAGTAAATAAAGATGAGACTGAAAGGAGATTCTTTATTGAAAGGTATGAGATAGGAGGAGACTGACAGGAGAGTCCTTGTCATTAGGCTTCTAGACTTATGAATCAAATGATTTGTTAATCCATATTAGTTAATTGATTAAGCGATTAAAGGTCCAATTGATAAAATCAACAACTCTAGAATTATCCCATCAAATTGTGTCACCATTTATCTTTTGCTTTCTAGATTAGCTTGTTGTTATTCTTTCCGGCATTAGATTTTGTTCTCTAAATAAAGCTAAGCAAGATTATTCGTGGTACTTAATTGAATAAATCCAATCCCTGTGGAGACGATACTCTATACTCAAAATCACTATATTACTTGTCACGACCTGTACGCTTGCGGAATTTAAAATCGTGCGAACAGTAAAACCTCGTGCTACTAACCTAGCCTTATACCTAGGTTTCTCATCCTCAGTAGTTTGTGGTTTTATTTTATATATCCATTTACAATCAACTATTTTCTGCCCCTTTAGTTTTTCAACAAGTTCCTATGTTTTGTTTCTTTCTAGTGAGTTAATTTCCTCTTCCATTGCTTTAACCCAAAGATAACTATCTTTTGATTTTAAAGCTTCATCAAAATCATTTGGTTCATCATCAATTAACTCAGTAGCAACAGTCAATGCATAAGAAACAAGATCTGCTTGTCCATACCTGCATGGTGGTCGTATCTGTCTTTTTGCTCTGTCCCTTGTCAATGATAGTTACTACTTTCATCTTCCTGCTGTATCTCTGTACTTGGGCTGCCCCTTTCATGAATCTCTTCTTGAATTTCACTCTCTGTTTGTGAAGTAAGCTGCTGCTCATTTTCTTGCCTTTCTGAACTGTTTCCAGATTGCTTTTCTAACTCCACCTCAAGTTCAACATTTACTTTTTCATGAGGTGTTTCATTTCCTGTTTCTTTTAGATAAGGCATATAACAGATTCATGAAATATCACATCCCTACTTATAAAATTTTTAGACCCTCCTTCTAAAGACCATAGTTTGTATCCCTTCACACCACCAAGGTATCCTAGAAACATGCATTTTCTAGCTCTTGGTTGCAATTTATCTTGCCTTATATGTGAATAGGTCATTGTTGGGTTCCTAGAGTGAGTAAAAATGTAATAAGAAATAAGATATAAATGGACTCTAGAACTCTGTGCAAGTATACACAGTCTGCAACAAGTAATAAGTATTATCGAATCCAAGGTCTGAACTAGCTTCCACTTTATCTATTTTGTATAACTTTTCAATGGTTTCAAAGATGGTAAAAATGATTGGTTTTTATAGGAATAATGCTGAAGCAAAAGAAATGACAGAACAACAAGTAAACAAACAGGCAGACAGATTAGAAACAGGCACTGGTTAGGATTTAGTAATTGTTTTAAAAGATGCTCTAGCAATATTATTGATCATGCAAAACTCTCGCAGTCTTATTAGCAGAGTCCTCCTGGAACTCCGGATCTTTTAGAATGTGTTTCAACCCCAATGAAGTACTACCGATCAAGCACTAGGCAATTGGCTATCCCTAGCCCAGTCACTGGCGTTCACCAATACACAATGATCTAGTGTGATTAATCGCCACACACTCCCTAAATCATCCCTGAAACTAGAGAGAGGTATTCATATCGGCTGACCAGGCGGGCACAAAATAGAATTGAGCACAACAATTAATCAAGATGCATAGAATCAATATTTATTACTAGAAATGAAGCACAACAATCACATGTTCCCTAACCAACTCCTAAAGCTACATACTTCATAAAGTGCATGGAAACACACATTACAATCTGAGTAAGCATGTCCATAACTACAAGGTAATACAATAAAAGATTAATTCCCTTGAACAACTTGTAATTGATGGTCTCCTTGGTGGTCTCCAATCTCTCCTCTATTCGGCTCCCAAAGGTGGAAGTAACTTTCCAAGAATGGAATGTTTTCTCCAAAAGTGGAATGAATTTGACTTGCGCGGCCATCTCCTTTTATAGAGTTGAGGAAGGCTTGAATTAGGTTGACCCAGACACGTGGGTGGCTCTCCTTTCTCCTTTATCCTGAGAATAACTCAACAGAATTCAGTTTGTTAAATTGGCTAACGAGTTGTGACGTGGCAGATTTGCTCCCAGCTTTGCTGCAACACAAAATTTACTCCATTAAGTCGCCCAACAACATATTCTGCACAAAATAATTTCCAAAGCTTCCATTCTTCCAAATGGGTTAAAACATATAATATATATCTAAAACCAACCCTATTAAGCACAAAAGACACACAAATCCCTATAGAAATTAGGCCTAAATACCTACCTTTTTGAGAGTTATCAGCCATACAACCAAAAATTTTAAGGTGTCCTAGCTTGGGTGGCTTCCCTGTCCAAACTTCTTGTGGTGTTTTATTATTTAAAGCAATTGAAGGGCTACGGTTGATCAAATAACAAGCTGTTTTTACTGCCTCTCCCCAAAAACTCCTAGGCAAACCGGCTTGAGCCAACATACGTCTAACCCTCTCTAAGATTGTACGATTATACCTTTTAGCTAAGCCATTTTGTTGGGGTGTTTCTCTAACAGTAAGATGTCTTTTGATCCCTTGGGACTTACACAAGCCATTAAACCTATGATTCAAGAACTCTAAGCCATTGTCTGTGCGCAATACCTTCACCTTTTTCTCTGTTTGGTTTTGTATTGCTATTAACCAGTCTTTAAAAGTTTGAAACACTTCATCTTTTTGTTTCAAAACAAAGACCCAAAGCTTTCTATTATAGTCATCTATTATGGAGAGAAAATAACTAGCCCCACCATGAGTTTTCACCCTTGATGGCCCCCATAAATTAGCATGAATATATTTTAGCTTTGCTTTTGTACAGTGTGTGGCAGTTCCAAATCTGACCTTCGTGGCTTTTCCTAAAACATAGTTTTCATAAAACTTTAAATCAACATGTTTTAGACTTCCCAATAAACCTTGATGTGACAAACAACTGAGACCCTTTTCACTCACATGCCCCAGTCTTTTATGCCATAATTATGTTAAGTCTTGACTTGATTCTATTGCTAGTATAGTTTCTTTCTTTACCACTTTACCATTTAGAATGTAAAGACCATTATTGCAATTCTGAAGTGGTTAAAATATGAGATAAATTAACTCCAGACTACTGTGCAAGTATACAAAATCTAGCAACAAGTGATAAGTATTCATCGTATCCACAGGGTCTTGAATTGCCTACCTCTATTGATTTATTTTGCCTTTTTAGTGATTTCAAAAGGTTGGTTAAATTGATTGGGTTTTTAAAATGCTGAAACAAAAGATATATGAAAGCAGTAAATGATTACGACTGGAGAAAACAGAATGGAAACAAACACAAGTTAAGACTTCTGTAATTGTTTATAAAGATGCTCCAGCAATTCTTTTGATCTGTCAATCTCATGCAGTATTATCAGCGGGATCCTCTCGGAACTCCAGATCTTTTGGAATATGTTTCAACTCCAATGACGTACTATCGATCAAGCACTGGGCAACTGGCTATCCCTAACTCAGTCACTGGCGTTCATCAATACACAATGATCTAGCGTGAATTATCGCCACACAACTCCTAAATCATCCCTAAAACTAGGAGAAGCTATATATACCGGCTAGCTAGGCGGGCACATAATAAAATTGAAGAACAACAATAACTCAAGATGACATAATCAAATAGAATTTCCAGATTTTATAAATATAACAATCACATAATTCTTAACCCATGCCTACAAAGAAATTAGTTCATGATTGAAAACATAAAATATGTTACAATCTCGATAAGCACATCCATAATGCGAAATACACAAGAAATAATAATCCTTTTAGCAATTAGGGAGATGAAACGGCTGCTCCAAACCACCAAGAACATAGAAGGACTTCGTCTCCTTGAGAGGAATTGCACTTGGTCTTCTAGATCTCCATTATGCTGTCAATTCGGCCTCAAGCCGATTGATTCGGTCTCCCAATCGTGAGTGAGTTTATCTCTGACGGCTCCCTCCTTTTATAAGATGAGATTTAACCTAATTAGGTTAATCTAGAAACGTGGATGGTTCTCCTTGCTCCTTTATCCCGAGAATAGCTTAACATAATTTAGTTCATTAAATTGGCTAACGAGTTGTGACGTGGCAGTTTTGCTCCTAGCTATGCTGCAGCACAGAATTTGCTCCCTCAAGTCGCCCAGCAATATATTCTGCACAAAATAACTTTCAAAGCATCCATTCTTCCAAATGGGTTAAAACATGTAATATTCATCTAAAAGCAACCCTTTTTTAACACAAATGACACACAAAATACTATAGAACTAAGGCCTAAATAACTTACTTTTGGAGAGTTATCATACCCCCAAACTTGAACTATTGCGCGCCCCGAGCAACACTAACTCACCTTCCCTTAAAAATTCAAAACATTAGACAAAGCATAACTCAATCAAAACGGATATTCCAACACTACCTTCAACCTTTACCTGAGCATTCTGCAAAACCAGGGACTGCTGCAGCAAAATAATTCTTCCGAAATGAACAAATAATCACCACTTATAACTCAATTCTAAGAACTTGCCACAGCCTAGCTCTATTATCAGACATATTAAAACACATTTTTAAGGGG
Source organism: Luffa acutangula (assembly GCA_036850905.1). Taxonomy (NCBI): domain Eukaryota; kingdom Viridiplantae; phylum Streptophyta; class Magnoliopsida; order Cucurbitales; family Cucurbitaceae; genus Luffa; species Luffa acutangula. The sequence continues at coordinate 44,400,539 of CM072096.1, forward strand.
TTTATATTTTTGTTTTTCAGACTTAAAACAACCCTACAGTCATAAGCTCTTAAGCATGGGATGACCCACTTTATGGTGCAGTATACTCTTGCCTCAAACTCATCACGAACTAGGCTAAATACTCATTGTAAAGCTAAAAAATCCTTAGTTATTCTATCTCTTGCCCCTCAGAATGGCAACATTTTATGATGAAACTCACCTAAGTTCTAGGAGACAGAAAAACTGCTGGATTATCATTCATCCTTCAAAACTTTTGCTCCATGAATTTTCTCAGGAAAATTTTCCAAAATTTTTCTTTTCAGCAAATAATTTTTATCATTTTTCCAATATTCTCTAGGTCATCTTTTGACGCAAAGACAAACTGTGGGTGTCACAAATGTCCCTGGTTACTCAATAACTTAGAAAAATTTATTATGAAGGAGAGGAATGCTCAAGCAAAACAAGCGGAGTAGCTAAAAGTCCCCCAAACTTAAATTATTCAATGTCCTCAATGAATTAGCAACATGATAAGTATACCCCCAAACTTAATTCTTTTTCTATCTGAATTTTAAACTAAGCGTGGGACTAAGATTAAGCTTAAGGTGGATCAAATAAGACAGTGCTACCTCAGAACTTTTTGTTGCAGGCATGACTAGGCTAGAAGGAATGCTCAAGCAAAAGGTTTCTTGAGATCAGAACACCTTGATCTAATTAAGCTAACTAGTCCAAGCTTCAAAAATTCAGAAGAAAATTAAGTTAGATACTCAGATGTGCGAAACGAAACAATTTTTGATTTCATTAAAGATCAAGATCACAGATTTATGTAATCATGACAGAGATAGATTTTAAAGCAACAAATAAAAACAAAGAAGCATAACATAACATAAGCAGAAAAAACAAAACACATGCAAGGCGAGCAAAAAAAAATCATTCATCAAAATATTTGCTCGAAGAAACTGAAACTTCCCTTTAATTCTTCTTTATGTTCAGGCTCGAGGTTTTCTTCTTTCTCTCAAATGATGGACAGGGGTGGAATGCATAGGTTCATAAGATCATCAAGGAAAATTAGGAAGGCTTGATATGGCTTAGAAAAGTTTGCTTGCATAGCCCTCCTTAGTGTGGTGCCTCTTCTAAGATCTTAGCTCTAGCACTCTATGGACACCACGCAACAAACCACCCTGGCGCACCTCACCTTTTTGAAGCCTAGCAAGATTGGAAGTATCAATAATCCCCTTATCAAACAAGTTCATATCATTGAAACTCTTTGGGATTCTGAACCTTCAAGTGCACTCAATCACGAGGGATAGTGAAGTCGTACGTAGTAGGCAATAATTTTTTGCTTGATAAAGTTGAGCCAAGTGTTAGCCTCACACTTCAGGTATGCTGACTGGAATGCTCTTGCCTTCATCCTAGACAACCTCCACTGGGCATTCAGTTGCTCGTTTGAGGAAGCAACTAATATTTCATTGAAAACAGCGTGGGGGAAGTCTTTCAAATTAAATAGAGAATTAATCACTACATGGCTCCAGTCGAGAATAATTCCACAAACAATAACCAAGAATCCTTCATTTTCATTGATGTTGGCATAGAACTCCCATTCTAGTTGATCAACAGTGGGCTCCGACTTTGCGCACAACTGTTTCCAACCGTGATTAGTGATGTCCGCTCAAGGAAAATGTGGGAACTCTTTGCCATCATCGAAGCCGCGCTCCATTAGAACATTTTGTACTGAAATCCATCATCAAGCTCAACTTCTTCACTCAGTTCTATTTCAGTCTCCACAGTCTCAACGTTTTTTCCTTGCTCGTGTTTTTTCTTCCTCACAATAATAATACACTGTTGGTACGACTAACCGATCACCGCAAGCGCACGGGTCGTCACAAATAATATAAAACGGTAGTAATACCGAGTTCGAATCCACAGGGAGGCGAAGCGAAAATTAAGCAAAAATAAAACCTCTTGAGCACTAAAAGTACTTGGGCGAAATAATATTTAGGGAACAACTCATGCGGTAATAAGGAATTTAAAACTCAAGCAAAAATAAGCTGATAAATAATAAAAAAAATAAAAGATGGAGAAAGAGTTTTCTTTTAATGGGAAGAGGGGTCTTGAAAATCAATTATTAGCTAAACAATTGTTATAATTATCTTATCTTATTGCCCAACTAATTATAATCCTAGAATCTCCGTTAATCACATAGGTTCTCCTGTCGGTTTTCCCTAATTGTAATTAATTCATTTTAACAACCTAAGTGTCCTTAGCGCCATTAAAAATCATTAATTATTACGCTCTGATTCATTTTAGGAATCTAAGTTTAATCAACTAATCTCGGTGTCACAACGGGCAATTAAACTAGTTGCATGAATTACGATCTATCCTAATTTCTCTCTGTCGAGTTTCCATTAAGAATTAGATCATTACACAATTGGCCAGATTGTTAAAGCATTAAGCGCATCCATACAAATAATTAGGACGTGGGCAAGAGACAAGAAATTACAACAACATTTGAACTATAATTTCATTTCAAGACCCCAATTTGGGGTTTAGCTACACATGGCTAAAATATCCACAATAGTTACAATAGAAAGCATAATTAAGAGCATAAAAGGAAAGGAATTCACCGTCGAAAAACCCCTTCGCCGACACTTGGAGCCCCGCCGACTACTCCTTGAGCTTTCTAAGATGCTCCCCAAAACTCCCAAAATATTTCCCACTAAAGAATTCTCTCAAAAAGGCTAGAAAGCCTTGAGAGGGGCTCCAAAGGAGCCTAAGAAAGAGGGAAAGGAATGGATTCCTTAAGGAATTGTTGGATGATCAAATGAGGCCCCATGGGGTGCTTTTTATAGGCCTGGAATGGGGGCAGCGTTGCGACGCTACATTGCACAGCTTCGCGACGCTGCGATGCACGCGTCTTGTTGCCCAAGAAATGGGTAGCGTCGCGACGCTATCTACACAGCGTCTTGACGCTGACCCAATTTCCATAATTTCCAGCTTCGATTTTGGGCTGATTTTTGGGCCTTCTCTTCATTTCTTTTGGGCATTTTCATCATGATTGACCTTCTTGGATCCCCTTTTGATCCAAGCTTGGATTTGGGCTTCATTTGCTTCATTTTTGGCACTTTTTCTCCCAAAATCACCAACTTTGCTCCTAGGGACCAAATAACAGAATTCATTAAATATTTCATTAAAAACACGATTAAAGCACAAAAAAGCTTAATAAATTGAGACTAAAATAGAGACATTCCTACTCTCTATCATACAAACAGAAAAAAAATCACATCAGTAGTAATAAAAGATGGGAGTGAAAAAAGTACTTGATGGGAGCTCGTATAAATAGGGCACTAACTCAAAGATCTTCAACAAATAATTAGCCCCTAATTATCTCCTAATTAATTCAACACATGACATCTTTGGTAATTAACTGCATGCCCACTTAATTATCCTGCTAACCACAATAAAATCTCAACGGTAAAATTATAATCTTATCTCACAAAAAATCTTAACCGAATAAAATCTCTGATCTTCTCAACAAAACTATGAAATCAAATCTTTTTTATTTTTTTAAATAACATCCACAAGATATATTATTTTAAATCTGGAAAAATCTTTGATCTTAAAAATAAAATCTAAACTGACCAACAAAATAAAATAAAAATCTAATCGAATAAAAATCAAATCAGATCAAAATAATATCAAAACATAAAATAAATCAAAATTAACATAAAAAAACGAAATCAAATAATGGGAGTTTCTGATTAGAATGTTGAAATTTTGCTCCCTCAAAACCTGTGCTCCCTAAACCTACCAGCAACTTCAGAGAAGAATATTTCAGAATTAAATCAGGAAGATATATTATTAAAAATCTAATCTAAACAGAAATTATTAATTCAAACTAAAATTAAATCTAAACAAAACTAATCTGATTAAATTAAGAATTAAATCGGCCAAAATAAAAGTAATTAAATAAAACGAACCTAAAATCTACGAAAATACCAATGAATTAAAATAAATCAGATAAAATTGAAATCAATAAAATCTAATTCAAATTAATTCAAACCAGAATAAAATCCACAAGATAAAATAAAATCCCAACAACACTAGGAGCTAAAAATATTGCAATATGGAATGCTCCCGCAAAACTCATGTTTTCTCATTCATCGACCAATTTTAGGGAAGGATATTTCGAAGGAAACTCGTCCCCCCATAATGCTTTAGTCGCTGCCCTTTTACTTTAACCTCACAGCCATCATCAACACATTGTCTAACCACAGATGCATCATTTGATAAATAAAACTTCACCCCATGGAAAAATTCTTTCATCTGTTCTTTTGATAAACCAGGAGGCAAATTTCCAAAATCAAGGTAGTTGGAAAGGTCATCATACCAAGGTGTTTTCACTGCCTTAATATGAGCTACAGTAAATAACCGTTCATCAATGAAGGATTTCCTAATCTCAGGTTGCTGGAGCAATGTGAATGAATTACAAGGTTGCATAGGCTTGAATTTCTTACCTATTGGCTCTAAGGATTCAAAACTCCTCTTAAAACAAGAGATCTCACCTACATCTTTATGCTCATGCTCCAATCCACCTATTTCCAAATCCTCAATTTGGATTTCTCCAAATTTTTGGGTATGGTACTCCATCAATTCCTTCTCAAAGTGATCCTCAACCATCTCATCCAACAAGTGAATGCACGAGCAATCCTCAAGATCATTAAGATATTTCATTACATCAAACATATTGAACTTCACCTTTTGGTCATGCACCTTCATTGTAAGCCCCCCCCTGTTGGACATCTATCAATGATCTACCAGTTGCCAAAAATGGACGGCCAAAAATAATTGGGACATTCTTATCTGCCTCATAATCTAGAATAATAAAATCGACAGGAAAAATAAATTTATCTACCTGGACCAGAACTATTGGGTTTTATTCCCTAAAACTCGTAGATAGTGAATGTAACCGTTGACCAGATATTAATGAAATAATATTGATATATTTTTCCATTAATTGTTATTAGTTATTTTATGTTTGTCTTTGCTAATAATAACCCTAATCCAATAAACTAGACATCCAAGGCTGTAATATGAGTCTTGAACTATATGTAGCGACATATGGGATCATTGTTCAAGAAACAGCCTAAAGGGTCTATAGTATAGGGATAAGACTGGGTGCCTTATCCTGGTGACACTATGGATACGACCCACTTTGTATTTGATACAAACGCTGCGATCCAACGAGTTCGTGTAGGAGACATGCGAGTAGGGGTATCCTATGCAATGAGTTTGCATAAGACCAGACCGCGAAACAGTAACCACTAGTTATAACTGATGACATGCAAAAATGTCATCATTTTCCTATTAATTTAAGCTAGTTTTGTGCTTGAATTGTGTACTTTAATGCTATTTTCTGTTTAAATTTTAGAAAACCGAGTCAAGAAGCAAAACCAGAATTTTAAGAGATTTTGGATGATTTTGGAAGCTTTTGGAGCAATCTGAAGAATTACATTGAAGATCCGAGTCCAAAAAGCCAAGAAGAATGAATTAGAAGCCCAAATTCATGAATTTCAAGTCTTAAAGTATCAATTTGGGTCAAGATAAGTGCCCAAAATCCATTACAAGAAGTATTTGGGCCAAAAGAAAGTTGGAGGCCCAAAAATGGAGTCAAAATCGGGCCTTTATTGAAGATTCAGGGCCTAGCGTCTCGACGCTAAGCCTGGAGCGTCTCGACGCTAGGAAGCTGCGTGGAAAGATCCAGAATCGCGAGAGCGTCGCGACGCTGTCCAAGTAGCGTCTCGACGCTGCGACGTCTTGGAGCCCAAGAAAAGATGACGTCAGAGCGTCTCGACGCTGTCCTTGTAGCGTCTCGACGCTGTGCCTGCTGGGAGCCTATAAAAGGAGCCTTTTGCATCCATATTTTGTGTGCCAATTTGTGGGTTTTCACCCCATTCTAGAATCCACACTAAAATTGGGGATTTTTGGGAGAGTTTTGGAGCTTTGTTGAAGATATTTGGAGCTCGGGATCGAAGGAGGTCGGCGCGGGATCGAGGAGATCGACACTTTTATGAGCATTTCTCTTCCCTTTTCCTTTATGTTTTAGTTTCTAGAATTGTTGTGATTAGGAATTATTGGATTTTAGTGATTATGAGTAGTAAATTCCTAAATTCTATGAGATTGATTTAGATGTTGAACCTCTGCTGAATTAATGAATTGATGTGGTTTAATTGTCATTATTGTTCATTTGTGCATTTTGTCCGTAATGCTTTTAATCAACTGATCACTGATTAAATGAATTGTTACTATGTGGAAAATCGACGGAGAGAAGCTTAGACTAGAACTGAATGCATGACTAACGGTTATTTACCCGGGTGACACGGGATAAAATAAATAACGTTAGAGGTTGTACTGAAGGGTCGTAATGCCATGCTAAGTAAATAAAGATGAGACTGAAAGGAGATTCTTTATTGAACGGTATGAGATAGGAGGAGACCGACAGGAGAATCCTTGAAATTAGGCTTCTAGACTTATGAATCAAATGATTAGTTAATCCATGTTAGTTAATTGATTAAGCGATTAAAGGTCCAATTGATAAAATCAACCACTGTAGAATTATCCCTCCAAATTGTGTCACCATTTATCTTTTGCTTTCTAGATTAGCTTTTTATTATTCTTTTCAGCATTAGATTTTGTTCTCTAAATAAAGCTAAGCAAGATTATTCGTGGTACTTAATTGAATAAATCCAATCCCTGTGGAGACGATACTCTATACTCAAAATCACTATATTACTTGTCACGACCCGTACGCTTGCGGAATTAAAATCGTGCAAACAATAACACCGTTAACTAGTTGGTTTTCTATTTCACTAGGACGACCTAGACAACTTAGTCTTAATCCTGAGTTGATTATGGACTCCTGCTCATGAGAGATTGTCCTTTGATTTGTATGGGTGAGAATGGCCAATACTCCGACTCAATAAGCCTACCACTTTGGGGACTTTTATTCCCTTCAATCGGCATCAGAGCCATCGCTGTCCCTATTGATTAATATTAAAAGTTGCGATAGGCTCTAATAGGTGGAATTTATGCATAATGTATGTTCGGTTTGCGTTGAACTGTTTGGGTTAATTTTATGGCCATAGATTTTATTTTTATGTGATTTTGATCATGTAAGGCCCGGTGTTTTGGGTATATTATGTAAAATCGAGTCCTATGTAAGTCCAGGTCTAGAATAAGTTTTGATGAGATGAAAAACGGAGCAATCGCCGCAGAAATCGAGGCCAAAATCGGAGAATCGATGCTGCTGCCGCCCAGATTCTGCCTCCAAACGCAATAGCGTCTCGACGCTGTCTCGATGGAGGTGCGCATTAGGGTTTCAAATGGCGCGGTTCAAGGGAAGGTCGGTCCGGTTCGCTGGGTTGGGACCTATTTGGTCCGGTTCAGCCAACTTTTGGCATTGTTCGTGATTTTGGAGGCCGGTTCGAGGTGGTTCGAGGCAGTTCGTGATGTCTAGACAAAATTCCGGAGCTGTACAAGGATTTTTAGGATAGAATCTAGCTAAATTAATGTAATTTAATGCTTTATTTTATCCTAGGGGCCAAAATTAACCGATTCAATTGCTATTTATATGCTTTATGGATGTCATATAGAATATTTAATCCCACCTTAGGTTATAAACATGCTCATGCATTTTTATATTATAAATTGTTATAATGTATGTTTAAATGCATGGAATTGTTTTCATATTTTTAATATAAGTGTATATTAATTATATGAAAAATTGGAAAGCATGAAGCATGTCATTACTTAAATTAAATATAAATAGTTATGTTTAATGTGATGAATGAAGCATGCTTGATTGATTTTCTTGATTGGCTTATAATTGTTATATTAAAAGAAAATCAAAATTGCATGAAGCATGAAACATCCATAGTTAATAATATAATTGTTATATTATTGATGCAATTAGTGTGGTTTAACTATTTAATTTGAATGAGATTGTTAAATGAATTAAACCCTAGATTCTTGATTATAGGATTAATCATTAAAATTTGAAATAGTTCTTTAATATTAATGATTAGAAACCGTCAATCTATAATCAAGATTTGCATGCAAACATAAGATCATAGGATAAATTGGATTAATTTTAAATTGTTTAAAATTAATTAGACCTAGATCGATTTCTAATAGGATTGGAATCTTTTCATACTTAGAATTAAAAATAGTTTTAATTGACTAAGTAGGAAAAACATTGCTATGATTATAAGGGAACTCCACCGGTAATGTTCTGTCTAAGGCTGGGGGTATTTAAGTTGACGGTTTACGGAACACCTCCTACCTGGGAACTGACCTGGAATACCGGAGTTGAATTAATCATAGTTAAATGTTAGCATGCAATGTCACTAGGTTTATTAAAAATGTTTAATGCACCTAGATCTTTAGAGTAAAGACCTTACATTACTAAGGTTATAAGGGAACTCTCTCGGTAAAGTTCTGTCTAAGGCTGGGGGTATTTAAGTTGACGGTTTACGGAACACCTCCTACCTGGGAACTGACCCGAACATTGAGTTGAATTAACCATAGTAATGTTGACTTGCAATGTTGGGTTTATTAAAAGAAGTTTAATTCACCCAAAAGATTGCAGTTGAATCATTTCCATAATTGTTATAATAGGATCAGACTTAGATAGATTGACTTAGCCGAATTCTATCTAAGTTAAACAACCCTATATTAACCTCAGGACATTTTTCAGTGGGAGGAAAATTACAAAACGAGATTTAAATCAAGTTTTGCTCCTATGTTCCTATATTCACAACGTGAGATTCATGCTCGGCTTCGAGTCACCTTAGGAGTGGCCTCCCTTCGGAAAGTGTTTGCATGAATCAATATCAAGGTTCATGGGAAAAATGTCTAGAGTAAGTGGGAGCGGGACACGTGTCAACGTATCCCACGGTCTCCACCCATAGTTCGCACCGTGAGAGTCCTATGATCCACTTGCAGGTTGTCCTGGCGCAACCATCCCTTCGGAGGGCCTGGTCATAGGATTCGGAACATCGTGAACTCCTTAAAATGATAGGAGCTCTTAGGCTAATCACCAACAGTTGTCTTTCCCTTCGGTAGCCAGTTGGTGCGTGCCTCTGAGATCTGAAAGTGGGAGGGTTACACTTACGAGGACGAGTTGAAAGTGTTAACAAATCCTTGACCGAACAACGGTGGCTAATGCCTATAGGAATATGAGTTATTCTGGAATTAGAATTAGCTGAGAGGTGTCTCATTTCAAAGGAGGAGTGCCTGATCACCCTTCGGTGGCTAATATTCTAAACCTCTGAAACATCGTTGCAAAACTAAATCGATAGTTTTAGGGTTCTATGATTGTCTGTTTTGCTAAATTGATTGGATTGTGTGCAATTGTTTGCTTGTATGATGGGTTAAGGCAAAGATAACTAATACGGTCATTGTTTGTTTAAATTTCAGCAATGTCTTCCTCAATTGTCTCTCTGCTTAAAAATGAGAAATTAACCGGCGAAAATTATGGTACGTGGAAGTCGAACCTGAATACGATTCTTGTTGTCGATGATCTGCGGTTCGTCTGAACGGAGGATTGTCCTCCAACCCCTGCTGCTCGTAATGCATCCTAAGCAGTTAAGGATGCTTATGACCGCTGGACAAAGGCCAATGATAAGACTCACGTCTATATCCTAGCCAGCTTATCTGAAGTTTTGGCTAAAAGGCATGAGGGCATGGTAACAGCGAGGGAGATTATGAACTCTCTCTGGGAGATGTTTGGACAACCGTCCTACCAACTCCACCATGACGCTCTCAAATACGTTTATAGTTGTCGCATGAAAGACGGCACGCCTGTTCGGGAGCATGTCCTAGATATGATGGTCCAATTCAATGTGGCAGAAGCAAACGGGGCGGTCATAGATGAGCGTAGTCAGGTTGCATTCATCTTAGAATCTCTTCCGAAGAGTTTTCTGCAGTTTCGAAGCAATGCAATGATGAATAAAATAACATTCAACCTGACTAGCCTCCTGAATGAGCTACAACTCTATTAGTCTCTTCTTAAGAAGAAGGGACAGATAGAAGGAGAGGAAAACGTTGTTCAGTCAAAAAGAAAGTTCGAGAAGGGTTCATCCTCTGGAACTAAATTTGTAGCCACTTCTTCAAAGAAAACTCAAAAGAAGAAAGGAAACAAGGGGAAAGCTCCCAGTACTGGTGCTAAAAGCAAGGGAAAAGCCAAAGCTATGGCAGATAAGGGCAAGTGTTTCCACTGCAATGTAGATGGACATTGGAAGAGAAACTGCCCAAAGTACCTTGCTGAGAAAAAGAAGGAAAAGGAAGGTAAATTTGATTTACTTGTTTTAGAAACATGTCTGGTAGAACATGATGAGTTTACCTGGATACTTTATTCAGGAGCAACTAATCATGTTTGCTCTTCTTTTTAGGAAAATAGTTCCTTTCGACAGTTGAACGATGGGAAAATTACACTCAGGGTCGGAACTGGAGAAGTCATTTCAGCTAAAGTAGTGGGAGCTGCGAAGTTATTTTTTAGAAATAGATTCTTACTTTTAGAAAGTTTGTTAATTGTTCCCAAGATTAAGAGGAACTTAATTTCTATTTCATGTTTGATTGAACAATCGTATACAGTTACTTTTGATATGAATGAAGCGTTCATTTATAAAAATTGTGTACTTATTTGTTCAGCCAAATTGGAAAATAACTTGTATGTTTTAAGACCAACCGAAACCAAAGCACTTTTAAATCACGAATGATTTAAAACTGCTGAAACTCAAAGTAAAAGGCAAAAGATTTCTCCATCAAGTAACAATACTCATCTTTGGCATCTTAGACTTGGTCATATAAACATCGATAGGATCGGTCGTTTGGTAAAGAATGGACTTCTAAGTAAGTTAGAAGATGATTCACTACCACCTTGTGAATCTTGTCTCGAGGGAAAAATGACCAAGAGACCCTTTACTGGAAAAGGTTACAGAGCCAAAGAACCCTTAGAGTTAATACATTCGGATCTATGTGGTCCAATGAATGTAAAAGCTCGAGGAGGGTACGAATATTTCATCACATTTATAGATTATTATTCAAGATATGGTTACTTGTACCTAATGGGACATAAGTCGAAGCCCTTGAAAAGGTTAAGGAGTTTAAGACTGAAGTTGAAAACCTATTAGGTAAATCTATTAAAGTACTTCGATCTGATCGAGGAGGGGAGTATATGGATCAAAGATTCCAGGATTATATGATAGAACATGGAATCCAATCTCAACTCTCAGCCCCTGGTACACCTCAGCAGAATGGTGTGTCAGAAAGGAGAAATAGAACCTTGTTAGACATGGTTCGATCAATGATGAGTTATGCTCAATTGCCTAGCTCGTTTTGGGGGTATGTAGTGGAGACTGCAGTATACATCTTGAACAATGTTCCCTCGAAAAGTGTCTGAAACACCTTTCGAATTATGGAAAGGGCGTAAACCTAGTTTGCATCACTTTCGCATCTGGGGTTGTCCAGCACACGTGTTTGTGACAAATCCTAAGAAACTGGAACCTCGTTCAAAACTGTGCCAATTTGTTGGTTACCCTAAAGAAACGAGAGGTGGTTATTTCTACGACCCATAAGAAAATAAGGTGATTGTATCGACAAACGCCACTTTCTTAGAGGAAGACCACATGAGAGATCATAAACCATGCAACAAAATAATATTAGGAGAAGCTACTGAAGAATCATCAAGAGTTGTTGATGAAGTTGGACCTTCAACAAGGGTTGATGAAGGAACTAGTTCTTCAGATCCATCATGTCCATCTCAAACGTTGGGAATGCCTCGACGCAGTGCGAGGGTTGTATTACATTCTGACCGCTACTTGGGTTTAACTGAAACTCAGGTTGTCATACCTAATGATGGCATTGAGGATCCATTGTCCTATCGACAGGCAATGAATGACGAAGATAAGGATGAATGGGTCAAATCCATGAACCTGGAAATGAAGTCAATGCACTCCAATTCTGTATGAGAACTTACAGATCTACCAAATGGGGTAAAACCCATAGGGTGCAAATGGATCTATAAGAGAAAAAGAGATGCAGCCGGAAAGGTACAAACCTTCAAAGCTAGACTAGTGGCAAAGGGTTATACCCAAAAGGAAGGGGTTGACTATGAGGAAACCTTTTCTCTTGTAGCCATGTTAAAGTCCATAAGAATTCTCTTATCCATAGCCACATATTATGACTATGAAATATGGAAAATGGACGTCAAGACTGCCTTTCTGAATGGCAATCTTGAAGAGAATATCTTCATGTCTCAACCCGAAGGGTTCATAGCCCAAGGTCAGGAACAAAAGGTTTGTAAGCTCAATCGATCCATTTATGGATTGAAACAAGCGTCTAGATCATGGAACATTAGATTTGATACTGCAATCAAATCTTTTGGCTTTGACCAAAACGTTGATGAGCCTTGCGTGTACAAGAAAGTCAACAAAAGGAAAGTAGCTTTTCTAATACTTTATGTAGACGATATCCTACTCATTAGGAATGATGTAGGATACCTCACTGACATTAAGAAATGGCTAGCAGCCCAATTCCAAATGAAAGATCTGGGAGAGGCTCAATATGTTCTGGGAATCCAAATCATTAGGGATCGTAAGAACAAAACGCTAGCTTTGTCTCAAGCAACGTATATTGACAAGATGTTGTCTCGATATTCAATGCAAAACTCCAAGAAGGGACTACTACCCTTCAGACATGGGGTACACCTGTCTAAGGAACAATCTCCTAAGACACCTCAAGAAGTTGAGAACATGAGACACATTCCCTACGCCTCAGCTGTGGGCAACTTAATGTATGCTATGCTCTGCACTAGGCCTGACATATGTTATGCAGTGGGAGTAGTCAGTAGGTATCAGTCTAATCCAAGGTTGGAACACTGGGGAGCGGTTAAGAATATCCTCAAGTATCTTCGGAGAACGAGGGACTACATGCTTGTGTATGGAGCTAAGGATTTAATTCTTACTGGATACACTGACTCTGACTTTCAAGCTGATAAGGATTCAAGGAAATCCACATCAGGGTCAGTATTCACCCTCAATGGAGGAGCAGTAGTGTGGAGAAGCATCAAACAAGGATGCATAGCAGACTCAACCATGGAGGCTAAGTATGTAGCAGCTTGCGAAGCAACTAAGGAGGCAGTATGGCTTAGAAAGTTCTTGAATCATTTGGAAGTGGTTCCGAATATGAACGTGCCCATAACACTATACTGTGACAACAGTGGGGCTGTAGCCAACTCAAAAGAACCTCGAAGCCACAAACGGGGTAAACACATCGAGAGGAAGTATCACCTGATACGGGAGATTGTGCAACGAGGAGATGTGATCGTCACTAAGAGCGCCTCGGAGCACAACATCGCTGATCCATTTATGAAGGCTCTCACGGCTAAAGTGTTTGAGGGTCATCTAGAGGGTCTAGGTCTACGAGATATGTATGTCATCTAATCTAGGGCAAGTGGGAGAAATGTATAATGGGTATAAGGATGCCCTAGTTCATTGTATTATTTTAATATACATGACATTTCCAGCTTTAGATTATTGCATTTACATCCCACTAACTAGTGTTTTAGTTCAAGTGGGAGTTTGTTGGGTTTTATGCCCTAAAACTCGTAGATAGTGAATGTAACCGTTGACCAGATATTAATGAAATAATATTGATATATTTTTCCATTAATTGTTATTAGTTATTTTATGTTTGTCTTTGCCTAATAATAACCCTAATCCAATAAACTAGACATCCAAGGTTGTGATATGAGTCTTGAACTATATGTAGCGACATATGGGATCATTGTTCAAGAAACAACCTAAAGGGTCTATAGTATAGGGATAAGACTGGGTGCCTTATCCTGGTGACACTATGGATACGGCCCACTTTGTATTTGATACAAACGCTGCGATCCAACGCGTTCGTGTAGGAGACATGCGAGTTGGGGTATCCTATGCAATGAGTTTGCCTAAGACCGAACCACGAAATAGTAACCACTGGTTATAACACCGTTAACTAGTTGGTTTTCTATTTCACTAGGACGACCTAGACAACTTAGTCTTAATCCTGAGTTGATTATGGACTCCTGCTCATGAGAGATTTTCCTTTGATTTGTTTGGGTGAGAGTGGCCACTACGCCGACTCAATAAGCCTACCACTTTGGGGACAAGACCGAATGGGGAGCTGGGAACATAATCGTACAAGATGGAATTCACTCCTTCCCGACTTTAGGGAAGCATATGAGTGTTCCCTTAAGTGGTTACTCTGAGTCTTGAACAAAAGGCCCTACCCTCTCAATGGCACGAGAGGGTTTTATGTTTGATGGTTGGACCACAAACAGGTTGTTCATTAGAGGAGAATTGGTACTTAAGGAAATAGAGGTAACCTAGGGGAAAAATGGTAATTTGACCCAGCTGGTGTTACGGACACTCGTGAAAGACTAACTAGTCGATATTGGTCTATATCCATGGACACAGAAAATATGTCTGCAGTGAGAAGAGTGCAACTGTGAGTCTATAGTGGAATGAACACACAGTTATCGAATATTGATTAATGTGGTTAATGAGTTTGACCAATTAATCTCACATCGTTGGAGCTTCTGATCTGCAGGTCCATTAGGTCCCACTGGTAGCTCATAAAGTAATTTGAGGTAACTAAGTAATAAAAGTAAATTGAAAATGTTCAATTTACTAAGGGAAACAAACATAATATATATTGATATATTATTATGAGAGAAATTAATATTTGAAGAAATTCAAATATAAATTTATGGAAGTTTGAAAGAGTTCAAATAATGAATTAATTAATTTAAGGCCTAAAATCTATTTGGGCGAATTAATTAATTCAAGGCCAAAAATTAAATATGTGATATTTAATTGGTGGTTAATTAATTAAAGAATTCATTAACTGGGAATTAATCAATTATGGAAATAATTAATCACTTAAGGAAGTGATTAATCATTTATGGAAATGATCTAATCACTTATGGAAGTAATTAGTCATTTGTGGAAAAGATTAATCAATTATGGAATTGATTGATCATGATTGATTAAATAAGGAATAAGATTGAATCAATTTTGGAAAAAAATGATTTAATTGAATATTTTATTCATGACCTCTCTTCTATAAATAGAACACTAGACCTAATTGGTCCATGACACTCTGCTCTTGCTCTTAGACTCTCAAAACAAGACCTAGAATTCTCTCTAGCCTCCCTCTTAGAGAAAGACTCCCACAAGTCTTTTGCCTCCTAGACTTAGAGACATACCGGTGTAACCTCTGTGGTTATTGTGTCTTTAAAGAAAAAATTTTCAACGAAGAAACACAAAGGAGGCTGCTGTGTTTTGTTCGTTGGAGCATCGTTGGCGAAGAACGGTCGAGTCTACAACGAAGGTTTGTAACGGTCCTTCCCCTTTTCTTTAGAAAAGCATGAAAATAAATTTAGATTTATTTTTCAGCATGTTTAAACTGATTTTCCAGCAACTTTAAAGTGTGTTTAAAGTTTGTTTGAGTTTTCGTAACGGTATTTTAATGTTAATTAATATACGGCGTAAGGTCCAATCGATGCGCTTCCGCTGCGTGGGGACTTTTATTCCCTTCAATTTTACCCTCAGGATATGTGATAGACCTATCTGCTAATTGGAGTGTGACTGTTGTAGGCCTAGCTTCACCTATACCTAACTTTCGGTAAACCGAAAGAGGCATAAGATTTATGCTTGGACCTAAATCACAATGTGCTCTCCCCAACTCCTTTCCACCCATGGAAATAAGAATAGTGAATGATCCCAAATCCTTAGCCTTGGAAGGTAGACCATTCTTAAGAATAGCACTACATTCCTCAGTAAGAGGCACAGTCTCAAACTCTACTAATCTCTTCTTTTTAGTAAACTATAGCGTCGCGACGCTATGATTTTTTTTTTTTTTTTTTTTTTTTTTTTTTTTTTTTTTTTTTTTTTTTAAGATTGGAAGCTCCATTTGACTCCAATTGCTGAATTAAGCTTCAAGCACATACTTCCTACAAATAAAACATAAAAATGCAAAAATTTGGGCAAATAATTGTAAAAGACTAACTTAATTAATCAGAGAAAAATAGCTAGCTATGCTCGCTATCAAATACCCCCAAACTTAAGCTTTTGCTAGTCCTCGAGCAAACTAAAAATCAAACATACAGTGGAAGAATGGATGCAACAAACATGACTGAATCCTCAAGGCTCAAAAGTCAATAGCCAAGCAAGCAAGAGACATGCACACAAGGACCAATGAGGGAGACAAATTAAAATTTTTCCAAAATTAACTTGCACAAGCGAGATCTAACTCAACAAGATCAGACTCTACTAGCCCGGGATTGGATTATTAAACTCTCAGCTCATCTTCCCTCTACACTGGCACTAAGGTTTTACTAAAGAGTTAATGGAACAAATTAGTTTGTTTATCTCCATACTTAGGTGCTTTTAATTAACAATTGAATATAGCATTTATATGTGGCACTAGCTTTCACACACCTATTGCAGGGACCCTTAACCTGAGTTTTCTCTGGTTGGCCTAACTGATCACAATAGGGGTAGCTCTTTTTGCCTTATCTTTATTACCCATTGCATATTGTGCACAAGCCATGGCATTATTATTTTTTTCTCAACAATAACAACAAGAATGATTTTTCGTTATGAACATGATAAGCAGATATTCTTTTCTTTTCTCCTAAGCAAGATCAAACATGCTAATTTGCAAAAAAAATTAACTCTTTAGCTCTTCTCTACATCTATCGAGGTGACAACAAGCATATGAACCTAATAATTCGCTCCTAAGCATTCAAATCCAAATCTAGCCAAGAAAAATACTCTACTCATGCAAGCCATCTCCTAGAAAAATTTTAAAAAGTCTCCCTTTTTGGGCACTCATGCTTACTACTCATCACAAGCTTGAAAATTGACAAGAAAGCCTATCCTAGAACATCATCATCATGCAAAAGTAGCATCCAGAAAACAACCATATGCATAATTCAAGAAAGCTCAAAACTATAGCCCGAACTCAGATGCTCAAGGGCTCCACAAACATGCTAATCCACCCCCAAACTTAAAATATGCATTGTCCTCAATGTATAACGAAAATAAAGCATAAACAAGCATGAGAACAATAAACGAATGAAAGGAGTGAACAATACTGCCCTGGAATGGTGATGGCTTCTTGACTAAATGCTTGGACTCTTGAAAGCTTGAAAGCAAAGGAGAGAAAGAAAACAAGACCTACAAAACAGACACAAACAAAAAATAAAACTCAAAATAAAGAAATAACTCACTTGGGTTGCCTCCCAAAAGCGCTTGTTTAACGTCTTTAGCTCGACGTGTTGACCAACTATGCATCAGGGTGGTCTCCTGTCAGATTTTCCATCACTGGTGCTCTTCCTAGCACCTCTCCTGTAGCCCACCAACATGGTATCTGATGTGTTCTTGGGGTCCTCAAGAGCTGTTGAACTCTGATGATTAGCTCCTTGCGCTCAATATCAATTATAACTCTCCCTGTAGCAAGGAAAGGTCTCCCTAATATAATAGGCATAGCAGGATTCTCTTTGATATCTAGCACAAAGAAATCAACAGGAAGGAAAAATCTACCTACTTTAATCAGAATATTCTCAACAATCCCATATGGACTAACCACAGACTGGTCAGCCAACTGAAGTCTAACAGAAGTAGATTTTATGTCTCCTATGTTAAGCTTTTTGCACAGAGATAATGGAATAATATTTATGATGGCCCCTAGATCACATAGTGCTCTACAAGAATAAGTACCAAAATTACAAGGAATAGTAAAACTCCCTGGGTCAGACAATTTCTCTGGTACTCCCTGTTGGACACGAGCACTGCACGTTGATGCTAAATATACAGTCTCCAACTGCTTTTCCTTTTTCTTCTTGTTGATCCATTCCTTCATGAATTTTCTGTAGTGATGCATATGCTCCAAGGCATCTGAAAAAGGAATATTAACATGCAAACCCATAAAAGCATCTAAAAACTTGTCAAACTTAACTTTAGAATTTTTCTTTTTCTTTGATTTAGGAACTAAAACAGTAGGAGAAGGAATAGAAGGCTCAGGATTAAGCTTTTCAGCTTCGTTTGAGGTGGTGCCTTCTTCAACTCCTCCTGTGAGTTCCTCTGGTTCAGTAGTTTTCTCCTTTTCAGCTAATTTAGTCTCCTCCTCATAATGCACAGATACAGCCTTGCAGTACTCCAAAGAAGAGTTCTCCTGTTCAACTGGGGCTTTACCTTTATTCATAGAGTTGACAACACTTACCAGTTGTCCCAGTTGAGTTTCTATATTCTTGATTGCTGCAGAATGACCATTGACCGTAGTGTTTATTGCAATCACGGCCTCCTCAAGCTTATTTGACCTGTTACTTGATTCTGCAATAAAAGCTCCAACAAGGTCTTCTAAAGATTTCTTATTTTCTTGACTTTGAGGAGTGAAGCCAAGAGGATTCAAAACATTCTTATTATTAGCATAGGAAAAAATCTCATGATTTCTATTGCTAGGGTGATAATGTGTAGGTGTGGAATTATTATTGTACCCCCTAGAATTAAAATTCGAAACATACTGAACCTACTCGAGATTTTCCCCGAGTCTGGGATGCAAGGGCAGCTGCAGACTCAATTGATTGAGCATTCCCTGAACCTGAAAACTTTAAAAATGCATTAGCCAAGGAAGACATCTGAGCCTGAAGTGCACTTACGTTGTCAACCTCGAACACTCCAGCAGCAATCTTTTTGGGTCCTGACCGCTCAGATGGCCACTGATAGCTGTTGGTGGCCATATCCTCTAACAAAGTCTTAGCACTCTCAACAGTCTTGGACAACAGAGTCCCACCTGCAGCTGCATCAACAATAGTTTTCGTGCTAGGAGTTAAACCATTATAAAATAACTGAACCTGTAGCCAGTCAGGGTATCCGTGCTGAGGGCACTTCCTTAGCAGCTCTTTAAATCTCTCCCAAGCCTCGAACAACTGCTCATTGAATTGTTGCTGGAATGTCCCAATTTCGGTCCTCAGCTTGACTGTCTTAGCAGGAGGAAAGAACTTCTTTAAGAATGCCTGGACCAAAGCATCCCAAGTGGTAATACTCCCAGGTGGAATAGATTGTAACCAGTCCCTCGCTTTATCCTGCAACGAAAAAGGAAATAAACGTAAGCGAATGGCATCTTCAGAAACACCATTTAACTTTACCGTCCCACAGATGTCTAGGAAGGATTTCAGATGAGAATTTGGATCCTCCATGGGTGATCCTCTGTAAGCACAGTCTCGAGCCATCTGAATGAGACCTGTTTTCAACTCAAAATTATTAGCATTAATTGGGGCATAGACAATCCCCGACTGTTGCTCGTGAAAGATCGGCTGAAAATAGTCCCTGATGGGCGTAGGTTCTTCAAGATTAGGATTGGCCATTTGGATGTTTTCTTGATTTTCCCTTCGAAGTCTATTGAAAGTTCTTTCGATCTCTGGATCTAAGGGAACTAAGGCCAATTCCCTAACCTTTCGCATACACCGACTACACTAACCTAAAAAGGCAAAGAAAAGGAAATAAAACAAATTAGGAAAGAAACAAGAAAAGGAAAATAACTAAATCTAAATAAGGAAAATATAATCTATAAAAGGAAGAAAATAAACTAATATGGAATGCAAAAATAGATAAGACAAAAAAAACCAATAAGGAAACTAACAAATAAGGAAAAACTAATCTAAAAAGGAAAAACTAAAAATCTATCAATGGAAAATTCAAACAAATATGGAAAAATCTAAATATGGAAAAATTTAAGAATGGAAAAGAAAAACAAAAAAGGAAAAAAGCAATCTACCTAAAAACAAAAATAACAAAAATAGCAACAAAATAGAATACACCCTAAACTAAGACCGGACAATTTTTCTTCGATATTAAAATTGACTAAATATGCCAATCCCCTACAACGGCGCCAAAAACTTGATGTGCAATTTGCTAACTGCAAATGTACGGGTCAAGTAATAATATAGTGATTTTTCAATCGAATGTCGTCCTCTGGATTGGTGTCTAGCCAAATTTTAATTATCGAAAATACTTTTGACCAATTTTATTTAGGGAAACAAATCGAATGAGAATATGAATTAATCAAATATAAAACTAAAGCAAAAAGTGACAATCTAATGGGAAGAATTGGTCTTAGGGATTTGATTTCACCAATTGGAGTTATGGAATAATAAACGGATTAACACATGCTATGATTCATAAATCTTGGCAACTAAAATCACACATATCTCTCCCGAGCATACATGATTCTCCCATATGCAATTGAACCTGATATCCCTATCTAAATCCAATAAACATACAAGGCAATAAGGCTAACCTTTATAACAATTTCTAGAATTAACCTTAATCTCCCGATTTTTAGCTAAATTCTAGTTATGCATATTGATTACTAATTTAAATCCTCTCTCCCAAGTTAGATTCAAATATAAACATCAATCAATTTATGGTCAGTAAATTGAAAGCATTAAGGATACAACATATGCATAAATGACATCAATAACATAAATACCGTAAATCAATCCAAAACGTGCCCAACGGCTACATCAATCCCTAAGAATTAAACTTAGCTACACATAATCCTCATTACAATATAAACTAAGTCTAAATACGCCATAAAAACTATCTAAAGTAAGGGAAAAGAGAAATAGACTCATTGTAGGTCGAGACCGAACTTCCCCGTCACGATCCCCACGAACAATGGGTTGATTTCCGACTCGCCCCCTTTGCTTCAGCTCAAAAATCCCTCAATTATGTCCTATTGTTGGCTCCAAAAGTCCCCAAATCGAAGTCTCCAAAAACCTAGCCGAAAGGATGCTTAAATAGCAAAATTTCGTCGTAGTGTCGCGACGCTGTCGCGATCCGCAAATTTGGAAAATTTTCTATAGCGTCGCGACGCTATGATTTTTATTTTTTTTTAAGATTGGAAGCTCCATTTGACTCCAATTGATGAATTAAGCTTCAAGCACATACTTCCTACAAATAAAACATAAAAATGCATAAATTTGGGCAAATAATTGTAAAAGACTAGCTTAATTAATCAGAGAAAAATAGCTAGCTATGCTCGCTATCAAATGTCCTTAAGAAATTTTGCATAATTTGACATTTGTTCTAAAGCCTCAACTAAAGGGATATTTATATGAAGTTTCTTTAGAATCTCCAAAAACTTCTTAAATTGAACATCCTAGTTCTTAGGTTTTTGCCTTTGTGGAAAAGGTAAGGGTGGGTTATAGGGTGGGGGTGGTACATAAGGTAGGGGTTCTACATCTGAAACAGAACAAGTTGCTCCAGCATCTTTACTGCTGCCTTCGTCATTTTTACTAGACTCCAACTCTTTTTTGACAACCTTACTATAACTACTCTTTTCTACTTCCTGGGGTTTACTAGGCTCTTTCCTCTCTTCTAGTGGCTTACCACTCCTTAAAGTCACTGCCTGCACCTGCTTCTTACCTTCCCTTATAGGGTGTTCAATATCTGAAGGAATGTTCTCGTGAGGTCGTGTCTTCAGCTCATTAGCTAGCTGGCCCACTTAAAACTCTAGGACTCTCAATGAAGCCTGCTGACTTGGGATTAAGACATCATTACGAGCCATATAATCCTTCATCATTGTCTCCAGAGAATTACCCGAATTTTGTTGGGGCAAAGCCTGCTTATTTTTCTGGGACAATGCTTGTGATTTAGCAAATTCGGACTAGTTCACCACCTTCTGTTGTGCTTGGGGGACTTGCGAATTGCTTCCTTGCCCTCCCCATGCAAAGTTGGGGTGGTTGCACCAACCTGGATTATAAAAGTTAGAATAAAGGTTATTCCTTTGATTACCTGCAAAAAACACAGAAGCTGGATTGTTAGGACAAAACTCATAATTATGCTCTTCACCACAATAGACAAAAGATTTGGCTACCACTTGGTTTACAGCTACAGCAGGCTCCACTGCTGAACATTGCTTACCACAGTTATGTTTTTAAGAGCGTTAGCTAATGCTGCAATATCGGCCCTAATGGTAGACACACCATCAACTTCTATCACACTCTTAACTTTCTTACTAGAGCCTCTAACATTTGACCATTGACAACTGTAGGTTGATACTCCCTCTAAAACCTCATAAGCTTCATTAAAGGTTTTTGCCAAAAGGTCCCCTCCCGCAGAAGCATCAACCATACATCGGGTTGTTATGTTTAACCCATTGTAAAATATCTCTATTTGAATACAATATTATGGTAAACAGTGGTAGGGACACTTTTGCAAAAACTCCTTAAACCTTTCCCAAGCCTCACTAAAAGTTTCTTCCTCATTTTGCCTAAATCCCACTATCTCACTCCTCAACTTGGCACTCCTAGTTGGTGGAAAATACTTACTAAGAAATTTCTCTATTAGCTCATTCCAACTACTTATTGATCCTAGAGCAAGAGAATTAAGTCACGCTTTTGCTCCATCTCTAAGAGAATAAGGAAATAGGGTTAATCTAAGGGCATCTCTCGACACTCCCTAGATAACAAATGAATCACTAACTCCTAGAAAAGACTTAAGATGTAAATGAGGGTCCTCAGATGATAAACCATGGAATTGGCCAACCATCTCTAACATGTGAAACATGACCGGTTTCATTTCAAAGTTTGTTGCCTCAATAACTGGACACACTATCACTGAATTTAACTCGTCAAATATTGGAAAAGCATGGTTTTTGATGGCTAATAACTGCCCAAAAGGTAGTTATTTAGGCCTCAATTATATAGGGATTTGTGTGTCCTTTATGCTTAAGAGGGTTGGTTTTAGATGGATATTACATGTTTTAACTCATTTGGAAGAATGGAAGCATTAGAAATTATTTTGTGCAGATTATGCTGTTGGGCGACTGGAGGGAGCAAATTCTATGCTGCAGCAAAACTGGGAACAGAACTGCCACATCACAGCTCGTTAGCCAACTTCATGAACCGACTTTTGTTGAGTTATTTTCGGGATAAAGGAGCAAGGAGAGCCTTACACGTGTCCTAGTTGACCTAATTCAAGCTTCTCATCCTTCTATAAAAGGAAGTAGCCGTCAAAGTCAAAAGAATTCCATGTTTTCCCTTGGAAGCCGAATAGTATAGAGAGATTGAAGATCATCAAGAACACCATCATCCGCAAGCTGATTAAGGAGTTTATTTTCTTTATTAACTTGTGATTATGGACATGCCTACTCAGATTGTGATTTGTATTTCCATGCCTATTATGAACTAAGTAGCTTAGGTGTTGGTTAGGAATAATGTGATTGTCGTGCTTCATCTTTAGTAATATATTGACTATCGCATTTTGGTTAATTGTTGTGCTTATTTCCATTTTATGGTCGCCTGGCCAGCCGGTGTGAATAGCTCTCTCTAGTTTCAGGGATGATTTAGAGAGTGTGTGGCAATTATCCACACTACGATCATTGTGTATTGGTGAACTCCAGTGACTGAGCTAGGGATAGCCAGTTTCCTAGTGCTTGATCGGTCGTACTTCATTGGGGTTGAAACACATCCCAAAAGATCCAGAGTTCCGGGAGGAATCCGCTAATAATACTGCGAGAAATACATGATCAATAATATTGCTAGAGTGTTCGTGTGTGTGATACGATTATCCGCAAGCGCACGGGTCGTGACAAGTAATATAAAACGTAATACCGAGTATCGAATCCACAGGGAGGCGAAGCGAAACTTAAGCAAATAATTAAAATTTTCTTGAGCACTGAAAATACTTAGGCGAAATAATATTTAGGGACCACTTCATGCAATAAAAGGATTTAAATTCAAGACAATTAACGAAAACAAATTGATCAATCAAAAATAAAATATGGAGAAAGAGTTTTCTTTAAATGGGAAGAGGGGTCTTGAAAATCAATGATTAGCTAAATAGTTGTTATAATTATCCTATCTCATTGCCCAACTAATTATAATCCTAGAATCTCCGTTAATCACATAGGTTCTCCTGTCGGTTTCCCCTAATTGTAATTAATTCATTTTAACAACCTAAGTGTCCTTAGCGCCATTAAAAATCATTAATTATTACGCTCTGATTCATTTTAGGAATCTAAGTTTAATCAACTAATCCCGGTGTCACAACGGGCAATTAAACTAGTTGCATGGATTATGATCTATCCTAATTTCTCTCCGTCGAGTTTCCATTAAGAAACGAATCATTACACAATTGGCCAGATTGAGTAAAGCATTAAGCACATCCATACAAATAATTAGGACAAGGGCTAGAGACAAGAAATTATAACCAAATTTTAACTATCATTTCATTTCAAGACCCCAAATTGGGATTTAGCTACACATAATATCCACAATAATTACAAAGGAAAGCATATTAAAGAGCATAAAAGGAAAGGAATTGACCGTCGAAAAACCCCTCGCTGATGCTTGGAGCCCCGCTGACTACTCCTTGAGCCTCTAAGATGCTCCCCCAAAATTCCCAAAATTTTCCCACTAAAAGAATCCTCTCAAAAAGGCTCAAAAGCCTTGAGAGGGGCTCCAAGGGAGCCAAAGGAAGGAAAGGAAGGATTGAAGAATGATTTGATTGATGATGAATGAGGCACCCAAGGGTGCCTTTTTATAGGCCTGGAATAGGGGTAGCGTCGCGACGCTACCTTGCTCAGGGTCGCGACGCTGCTGCGCACGCGGCTTGGGCAACAAGAAAGGGCAGCGTCGCGACGCTGCCTTACTTAGCGTCTCGACGCTGTCCAAATTTCCAGATTTTTCAGCTTCCTTTTGGGCTGATTTTTGGGCCTTCTTCTTCATTTCTCTTGGTCTTTTCTTTATAGTTGGCTTCTTTGGGCTTCCAATTACATCAAGCTAGGATTTGGGCTTTTAATTGCTTCAATTTTGGCTCTTTTTCTCCAAAAATCACCAACTTAGCTCCTAAAGACAAAATAACAAAATTCATTAAATATATTCATTAAAAACACGATTAACGCACCCAAAAGCTTAATAAATTGAGACTAAAATAGCGACATTTCTGCTCGCTATCACACCCCCAAACTTAAGCTTTTGCTAGTCCCGAGCAAAATAAATTCTAAAGATGCATGAAATAGAATCGCTCCACCCTCAATGATTTTGGAATTCTTAGGATCGAATGGAAAACATGCAAGTGGAATAAGCAAGCACCGCATACTCTTGAAGAATTCTTAAACTAGTTTGAACTTAAGATTAATGAATAGCATGCTCAAGACTTATCTATTGATTCTTTTACTAACCTAGATTAGTCTTATGGCTTTCTCCATTTGTTTTCCCCCTACACTTGCTAAGAGCCCCTAATACTTCGGAGTTCTTCTATCATGCAAAAAAAAGAAACTAGGGTGCCTGTCATCCTTTTCTTTTTCATGGGGGAGCGAAACTAAATGATTTTTCTTTTTCTCTTCTTTTTTTCTTTTCTTTTTCTTTTGCTCCTCCCCCAAACTTGCATTTTGATATCTAATGGTACTAGCTTTCACACTACGGTGCAGGGACCCTTAACCCGAATTTTATTCTCTGGTTGGCCTAACTGATCACACCACAGGTAGCTCTTTTTACCCCTAGGCTTTTTCTTTTGAGCAAGCAAAAAAAAAAATAATAATTTCTTTTTCAACAAATTTTCTTTTCTCTCATTTTCTTTTGTTGCTTTTGCTTTTTCTCAGCAGGCATAGCATTTTTTCCTACCTAGTTCTTTAGAGCAATCAAGCATGAACTTCCTAATATTAGAAACTAAGCCTATCGGGGTGACAACAACTTTGAAAACCATAATAAGAATCTAGATTTTCAAAGACGTCATTAGATAAGACTATTGCATGCTTTAGACATCAAAACTAAGTATCAAAAAATTTTAAAATTTCACAATTTCTGCCGTGCTCCCAGATTCCACAACATATAAACCATTTTCTCCCAAAATTTCAAAAATCACATCCTTGGCTATCATGGCTAGCTATTCATGCATCCAACAGAATTTAAATATGCTCAACACAGCGGAAGCCTCCCCCCCAAACTTAAACTAAACATTGTCCCCAATGTTTTAAAACAGAAAAGCATAAAGAGAGATACTGAGACTTCCCTGAGCTAGGAGCGCTTCATCTTCTTCCTTTGAATCCATGAAAAATGGGAAATGTGGAATTTTGGGATTCGCTAAGGTGATCCTGTAAAACAAAATTGGATCACGGAGCAAAGAAATTTATTTACCGCAAAAACAAGTAACTAAACTTTAATCCTTGGGTTGCCTCCCAAGCAGCGCTTTCTTTAACGTCTTTAGCTAGACTAGGCTCGACACGCTTACGGAGGCTCAAAATAAAAATTTTCATCATCCTCCGGGCCCTGCAAGAAATCACGCACCGAATTGCAAACTACAAACAGGGGAGAAAAAAAACTTTCCCTTGGCCCATCTTCACTGAAGAGATTCTCATAATAACATTTCAGAAAATAATCAATTGCATCAAATCTCTTTTCTAAATCTCTATTCTCAAAACAACTGTTAACAGAGTCATCAAGCATTATAATATCTACTGGTCTAGGATCTAGAGATGGCCTATCAATCATGCCAGCCCATTCATCAGAAAAAATATCTACATTTTCAGCAGATCCTTCAGACTCAGAATTAATTTTTGCTTAAAAAATCAAGCCTTCCCCGGCAACGGCGCCAAAAACTTGTTCGTGTGTGTGATACGATTATCCGCAAGCGCACGGGTCGTGACAAGTAATATAAAACGTAATACCGAGTATCGAATCCACAGGGAGGCGAAGCGAAACTTAAGCAAATAATTAAAATTTTCTTGAGCACTGAAAATACTTAGGCGAAGTAATATTTAGGGACCACTTCATGCAATAAAAGGATTTAAATTCAAGACAATTAACGAAAACAAATTGATCAATCAAAAATAAAATATGGAGAAGGATTTTTCTTTAAATGGGAAGAGGGGTCTTGAAAATCAATGATTAGCTAAATAGTTGTTATAATTATCCTATCTCATTGCCCAACTAATTATAATCCTAGAATCTCCGTTAATCACATAGGTTCTCCTGTCGGTTTCCCCTAATTGTAATTAATTCATTTTAACAACCTAAGTGTCCTTAGCGCCATTAAAAATCATTAATTATTACGCTCTGATTCATTTTAGGAATCTAAGTTTAATCAACTAATCCCGGTGTCACAACGGGCAATTAAACTAGTTGCATGGATTATGATCTATCCTAATTTCTCTCCGTCGAGTTTCCATTAAGAAACGAATCATTACACAATTGGCCAGATTGAGTAAAGCATTAAGCACATCCATACAAATAATTAGGACAAGGGCTAGAGACAAGAAATTGTAACCAAATTTTAACTATCATTTCATTTCAAGACCCCAAATTGGGATTTAGCTACACATAATATCCACAATAATTACAAAGGAAATCATATTAAAGAGCATAAAAGGAAAGGAATTGACCGTCGAAAAACCCCTCGCTGATGCTTGGAGCCCCGCTGACTACTCCTTGAGCCTCTAAAATGCTCCCCCAAAATTCCCAAAATTTTCCCACTAAAAGAATCCTCTCAAAAAGGTTCAAAAGCCTTGAGAGGGGCTCCAAGGGAGCCAAAGGAAGGAAAGGAAGGATTGAAGAATGATTTGATTGATGATGAATGAGGCACCCAAGGGTGCCTTTTTA
Source organism: Luffa acutangula (assembly GCA_036850905.1). NCBI lineage: Eukaryota > Viridiplantae > Streptophyta > Magnoliopsida > Cucurbitales > Cucurbitaceae > Luffa > Luffa acutangula. The sequence continues at coordinate 44,428,224 of CM072096.1, forward strand.
TAAGCCTGGAATAGGGGTAGCGTCGCGATGCTACCTTGCTCAGGGTCGCGACGCTGCTGCGCACGCGGCTTGGGCAACAAGAAAGGGCAGCGTCGCGACGCTGCCTTACTTAGTGTCTCGACGCTGTCCAAATTTCCAGATTTTTCAGCTTCCTTTTGAGCTGATTTTTGGGCCTTCTTCTTCATTTCTCTTGGTCTTTTCTTTATAGTTGGCTTCTTTGGGCTTCCAATTACATCAAGCTAGGATTTGGGCTTTTAATTGCTTCAATTTTGGCTCTTTTTCTCCAAAAATCACCAACTTAGCTCCTAAAGAAAAAATAACAAAATTCATTAAATATATTCATTAAAAACACGATTAACGCACCCAAAAGCTTAATAAATTGAGACTAAAATAGCAACATTTCTGCTCGCTATCGTAGAGCATCTTTTAGAACAATCACTAAATCCTAACCAGCGCTTGTCTTTAATGTGTCTATCTATTTGCTTACTCGTTGTTCTGTCATTTATTTTGCTTCATCAATTCTTATAAAACCAAATCATTTTACCATCTTTGAAACCATTAGAAAGTTACACAAAATAGGTAGAGTGGAAACTAATTCAGGACTCAGATTGATAATATTACTTGTTGCAGACTGTGTATACTTGCACATGAATTCTAGAGTCTTTTATACCATATTTTTACTCACTCTAGGAACCCAACAAGTTTTTGGCTCCGTTGCCGGGGAACTGAATAAGTTTTTATCTGATTTGTTTTGTGTATGTGTTTTAGTGGTATTGTGCTAGAACTTTTTTTATTGTTTTTTTTTTGTTTTTGCAGGTGTGAGTTTGGTGCATGAGCAATCCACTTGGGGTACGATTTGAGCTTGATCCAGAAATTGAAAGGACATTTAGGAACAGAAGGAGAGAGCAGCGCAAAAACCAGATGGAGAACGTGTCGCGTCTTCCGTAGGCTCCTGAAGGTCCAGTAGACCCCCAGAATTGTTTGCTGCAGCAAAACCCACTGTTTGAACAAAATGAGCAGCAAAATAATCAGGCTGAAAATCCTATCTTGATAGCGAACAATAGGACCAAAGCCATTCGAGCGTATGTTGTCCCGATGTTTAATGAGTTGAATCCAGGGATTGCACGTCCCCAAATCCAAGCGGAAAATTTTGAAATGAAACCGGTAATGTTTCAGATGTTGCAAACCGTGGGGCAATTCCATGGTTTGTCATCTGAAGACCCTCATCTACATCTTAAGTCTTTATTAGGAGTTAGCGATTCTTTTGTAATTCAAGGAGTGCCTAGGGATGCTCTTAGATTAACTTTGTTTCTGTATTCTCTTAGAGATGGAGCAAAGGCATGGTTAAACTCTTTTGCTCCAGGATCAATTAGGACATGGGATGAGTTAGCTGACAAATTTTTGAGTAAATATTTCCCACCTAATAGAAATGCTAAATTAAGGAGTGAAATAGTAGGGTTTAGGCAACTTGAAGATGAGACTTTTAGTGAGGCTTGGGAAAGGTTTAAGGAGCTTTTGCGAAAGTGTCCCCACCATGGTTTACCTCATTGTATTCAAATGGAAACATTTTACAATGGTTTAAATGGAGTAACCCAAGGTATGGTCGATGCTTCGGCTGGAGGGGCCCTTTTGGCAAAAACTTTTGATGAAGCCTATGAAATTTTAGAAAGAATATCTATTAATAGTTATTAGTGGTCGGATGTTAGAGGCACAAATAAAAAGGTTAATAGTGTATTAGAGGTTGATGGTGTGTCCACCATTAGGGCTGATCTTGCTATGATTGCTAATGCTCTTAAGAATGTGACAGTGATTAGTCATCAGCAGCCACCAGCTATGAAGCCTACTACAGTGGTGAACCAAGTGGCAGAGGAAGCATGTGTCTATTGTGGTGAAGACCACAACTACGAGCTTTGCCCCAGCAATCCAGCTTCTGTGTTTTTTGTAGGTAATCAGAGGAACAACTCTTACTCTAACTTTTATAATCCAGGTTGGCGCAACCACCCCAACTTCTCATGGGGAGGTCAAGGAAATAACGTGCAAGCGCAACAAAAGGTGAACCAGCTGGGATTTGCTAAAGCACAGGTATTGCCCCAGCAAAATAAGCAGGCTTTGCCCCAGCAAAATTCGGGAAGTTCTCTCGAGGCGATGATGAAAGAATTTATGGCTCGTACAGATGCTGCAATTCAAAGTAATCAAGCTTCGATGAGAGCCCTGGAATTGTAAGTGGGTCAGCTAGCTAATGAGCTGAAGGCAAGGCCTCAAGGGAAACTTCCATCAGATACTAAACACCCTAGAAGGGAAGGTAAGGAGCAGGTAAAGGCAGTAACTGATAGCGAGCATAGCTAGCTACTTTTACTTATTTAATTTAGCTAGTCTTTTATGATTATTGGGCCATTTTATTGTGCTTTATTGTTTATTTTGTAGGAAATGGTTGATTGGAGCTATAATGCAATATCAGAGTTAATCGGGTGCTCGGGGCGTGAAAAGATGCAAAGGAATGAAAAGAGTACAAGTGGAGAAAAGTCAAATCTTGGTCAACAGCAAGCTAGCGTCGAGACGCTAGCTCTTGAGCGTCTCGACGCTCACATTCCATATCAGATTAGGCGCGTAAAGCTCACAGCGTCGAGACGCTACGACAGGAAGCGTCCCGACGCTACCGTTTTTCCTTATTCAGAACGCGCGTTTAAGAGGCAGCGTTGCGACGCTGTCTTGACAGCGTCTCGACGCTTCGACGAAAAATCAGAATATAAGCTTCACTTCGGCTAGGTTTTAGGGGAGATCAATTTGGGACCTTTTTGAGCCGTAAAGAGGACAGAATAGAGGGCTTTTGGAGCTGAAAACAAAGGAGGAACTTGGAAATCAACCCATTGTTCGTGGGGATCGTGACGGGGACGTCGGGACTCGGCCTACATTGAGTTTTCTTTTCCCTTTTCTTTCTTTAGTTAGATTTATGGCTTTCCCATGTTTAGTTGAGCTTGTATTTACAATCATGAGTAGCTAAACTTGTAGCTTAGGGATTGATGTAGTTGATTAAGTTTATGGATTGATTTATGGTTTAAGTTGTGCAATGTTATTGTGTTTGTAATCTTGATTTAATGCTTTCAATTAATTGGCCATTAGTTGGATGATTTAAGTTTCGAATCTAGCTCGGGAGAGGGGATTTGATTTAGACTTGCTCAAGATTGCATGAATAAAGTTTACCTTCTAATTCTTGACGGTTTTAGATTAACTTTAGAATTGGTTAAAAGATCTCATTGCCTTGCTTATTAATAAACTTAGATAGGGATATCAAGTTGGTTAATTTGCATGAGAATCAATTATACTCGGGAGAGGTAGTTGTGATTAAAGGGTCTTTAGCTCATAATTTCATTGTGCATAATAACTTATTCCTTAAAATCAATCCTAAACGAAATCGACGAAATCAATTCCCTAAGTAGTTTTCCCAATTGAATTTCCATTCTTTTTACTTGCTTTGTATTAGTTTTATTATCACCTATTCACCACTTTTTGATCCCTAAATAAAATTGGGCAAGATTATTCGCAATACTCGATTTGCTTAAAAATCCAATCCAGAGGACGACATTCGAATTTACTATTCACTATATTATTACTTGACCCGTGCGCTTGCGGTAGGAAAAGTCCACATCAAGTTTTTGGCGCCGTTGCCGGGGATTGGCACATTTAGTTAGATCGATATTGTAAAAAATTGCTTGATCTTAATTTAGGGTGTATTGTTACTTTTTTAGGTTTGTTGCATTTTTTTTTCCTTATTTGTCTTTCTTTCCATATTTGATTTTCTAGGTTAGTTTTCTTTTAGTTGAGTAATATTTTCTTTATTTGTTCTTGTTTTTCCTTTTTAGATTAGTTTCCTTATTTGCATTTGCCATATTTGTTTTTGCATTCCATATTAGGTTACTTTGTTTCCTTTTCTAGATTATATTTTCCTTATTTAGATTAGTTGTTTCCTTTTCTTTATTTCATTCCATAATTGTTTTCTTTCTTTTTTAGGGTAGTTGTTTGTTTATGCGTAGGGATAAAGATTTAATTTTAGCACCATTTGATCCCGAGATAGAAAGAACAATTCTTAGGCTTCGAAGGGAAAATAGAGAAATTATTCAAATGGCAGATCAAAATCCACCTGAGGAGCCGAGGCCTATTAGAGATTATTTTCAGCCTGTGTTTCAGGGACAGCAATCGGGAATTGTCTATGCACCGATTAATGCCAACAACTTTGAGCTGAAAACCGGTCTTATTCAGATGGCTCGAGACTGTGCATACAGAGGATCGCCCACTGAGGATCCAAATTCTCATCTTAAATCATTTTTGGACATTTGTGGGACGGTAAAGATTAATGGTGTCTATGAGGATGCTATTCGCTTACGTTTATTTCCCTTTTCTTTGCAGGATAAAGCACGAGATTGGTTGCAGTCTATTACTCCTGGGAGCATCACCACTTGGGATGCTTTGGTCCAGGCCTTTTTAAAGAAATTCTTTCCTCCTGCAAAGACAGTCAAGCTGAGGACCGAGATTGGGACATTCCAACAACAATATGATGAGCAGCTGTTCGAAGCTTGGGAGCGATTCAAAGAGCTACTGAGGAAGTGTCCTCAGCATGGTTACCCCGATTGGCTTCAGGTACAGTTATTTTATAATGGTTTAACCCCCAGTACAAAAACGATTGTTGATGCAGCTGCAGGTGGGACTCTGTTGTCCAAGACCGTGGAAAACGCTCGCACACTTTTAGAGGATATGGCCACCAACAGCTATCAGTGGCCATCTGAGCGGTCTACACCTAAAAAGATTGCTGCTGGAGTGTTTGAGGTTGATAAAGTAAGTGCACTCCAAGCCCAGATGACTTCCCTTGCCAATGCTTTTATGAAATTTTCAGGTACAGGGAGTGCTCAATCAATTGAATCAGCTGCTGCTTTAGCATCTAGACCTCAGGAGGAGACCATCGAGCAGGTTCAGTATGTATCAAATTTTAATTCTAGGGGATATAATAATAGTTCTACACCTACACATTATCACCCTAACAATAGGAACCATGAAAATTTCTCTTATGCTAATACTAAGAATGTTCTTAATCCTCCTGGTTTTGCCCCTCAAACTCAAGATAATAAAAAGTTAGAAGATCTTGTTGGAGCTTTCATTGCAGAGTCTAGTAACAGGACAACCAAGTTAGAGGAGGCAGTCATTGCCATCAACACCACGGTGAATGGCCACAGTGCAGCCATAAAGAACATTGAGACTCAGCTGGGACAGTTGGTGAATGTTGTAAGCACCATGAACAAAGGTAAGGCCCCAGCTGAACAAGAAAAACCTCACATGGAGTACTGTAAGGCAATCACTGTGCACCAGGAGGAATCTGAAGAGGAACCTGAATCAGAGGACTATGAAACGCCTACAGGAGAAGCTGAGGAGGACACATCAGCAGATGAGGCTGAAAAGCCTAACCTTGAGCCTCCTATTCCTTCTCCCACACTGTTGGTTCCCAAGGAAAGGAAAAAGAAAAAGAAGAAAAAGAACAATCAGGTTCAGTTTGATAAATTTATGAATGCTTTTATGAATCTGAATATTAATATTCCTTTTGCAGAGGCATTAGAGATGCCCCAGTACAACAGGTTCATGAAGGAGTGGTTAGCAAAGAAACGAAAGGAAAAGAAAGTTGACACTGTTTATCTTGCTTCCACATGCAGAACCAGAGTACAACAAAAAGTACCTGAAAAAGTAGCAGATCCAGGGAGTTTTTCTGTTCCTTGTAGTTTTGGTACTTATTCTTTCAGAGCATTATGTGATTTAGGTGCTAGCATTAATATTATCCCATTGTCCTTGTGTAAGAAGTTAGACATAGGCGAGATTAAATCTACTCCTGTAAAGCTCCAATTGGCTGATCAATCTGTGGTGAGACCAGTTGGTATTGTAGAGAATGTGTTAATCAGAGTAGGTAGATTTTTCCTCCCTATTGACATGTATGTTATGGACATGATAGAAAATCCTTCAATGCCTGTCATATTAGGACGACCATTCCTCGCTACTGGGCGAGCAATTATAGATATTGAGCGCAGGGAGCTCACTATTAGAGTCAAGAACGAAAAAGAAATCTTTAAAGCAGTTGAAGACTCTAAAGATGAAGTGCTTTACATGGGCTACAGGAAAGGTGCAAGAAAGAGCACCTCTGTTGGATTCACAGAACAAAAGCCTCCTTGAAGCACGTGCAACACGTCGAGCTAATGACATTAAACAAGCGCTTATGGGAGGCAACCCAAGTAAGTTAGTGTATTTTCTTTTTGTTTTTTGATTTATCGTTTGTTTTTGTTTTGTAGGTCTTGTTTTCTTCCTCTCCTTTGCTTTCAAGCTCTCAAGATTCCAAGCTTTCAAGCAAGAAGTCGTCATCATTCCAGGCCAGTGTTATTCACTCCTGTCATTCTTTTATTGTTCTCATGCTTGTTTATGTTTTATTTTCTTTATACATTGAGGACAATGCATATTTTAAGTTTGGGGGTGGATTAGCATGTTTGTGGAGCCCTTGAGCATCTGAGTTCGGGCTATAGTTTTGAGCTTTCTTTGAATTATGCATATGGTTGTTTTCTGGATGCTACTTTTGCATGATTATGATGTCCTAGGATAGGCTTTCTTGTCAATTTTCAAGCTTGTGATGAGATGTAAGCATAAGTGCCCAAAAAGGGAGACTTTTTAAAATTTTTCTAGGAGATGGCTTGCATGAGTAGAGTATCTGTCTTGGCTAGATTTGGATTTGAATGCTTAGGAGCGAATTATTGGGTTCATATGCTTGTTGTCACCTCGATAGGTGTAGGGTAGAGTTAAAGAGTTAATTTTTTGCAAATTAGCATGTTTGATCTTGCTTAGGAGAAAAGAAAAGAATATCTGCTATTATCTTCATAACGAAAAATCATTCTTGTTGTTACTGTTGAAATAAGATAATAATGCCATGGCTTGTGCACAATACGCAATGATTAATAAAGATTAAGGCAAAAAGAGCTACCCCTGTTGTGATCAGTTAGGCCAACCAGAGAAAACTCAGGTTAAGGGTCCCTGCAATGGGTGTGTGAAAGCTAGTGCCACATTTACTTGCTTAATTCATTTGTTAATTAAAAAGCACCTAAGTATGGAGATAAACAAACTAATTTGTTGCATTAACTCATTAGTGAAGCCTTAGTGCCAGTGTAGAGGGAAGATGAGCTGAGAGTTTAATAATCCAATCCCGGGCTAGTAGAGTCTGATCTCGTTGAGATAGATCTCGCTTATGCAAGTTAATTTTGGAAAAATTTTAATTTGTCTCCCTCATTGGTCCTTATGTGCATGTCTCTTGCTTGCTTGGTTATTGACTTTTGAGCCTTGAGGATTGAGTTATGACTGTTGCATCCATTCTTCCATTGTATGTCTGATTTAGAGTTTGCTCGAGGACTAGCAAAAGCTTAAGTTTGGGGGTATTTGATAGCGAGCATAGCTAGCTACTTTTACTTATTTAATTTAGCTAGTCTTTTATGATTATTGGGCCATTTTATTGTGCTTTATTGTTTATTTTGTAGGAAATGGTTGATTGGAGCTATAATGCAATATCAGAGTTAATCGGGTGCTCGGGGCGTGAAAAGATGCAAAGGAATGAAAAGAGTACAAGTGGAGAAAAGTCAAATCTTGGTCAACAGCAAGCTAGCGTCGAGACGCTAGCTCTTGAGCGTCTCGACGCTCACATTCCATATCAGATTAGGCGCGTAAAGCTCACAGCGTCGAGACGCTACGACAGGAAGCGTCCCGACGCTACCGTTTTTCCTTATTCAGAACGCGCGTTTAAGAGGCAGCGTCGCGACGCTGTCTTGACAACGTCTCGACGCTTCGACGAAAAATCAGAATATAAGCTTCACTTCGCCTAGGTTTTAGGGGAGATCAATTTGGGACCTTTTTGAGCCGTAAAGAGGACAGAATAGAGGGCTTTTGGAGCTGAAAACAAAGGAGGAACTTGGAAATCAACCCATTGTTCGTGGGGATCGTGACGGGGACGTCGGGACTCGGCCTACATTGAGTTTTCTTTTCCCTTTTCTTTCTTTAGTTAGATTTATGGCTTTCCCATGTTTAGTTGAGCTTGTATTTACAATCATGAGTAGCTAAACTTGTAGCTTAGGGATCGATGTAGTTGATTAAGTTTATGGATTGATTTATGGTTTAAGTTGTGCAATGTTATTGTGTTTGTAATCTTGATTTAATGCTTTCAATTAATTGGCCATTAGTTGGATGATTTAAGTTTCAAATCTAGCTCGGGAGAGGGGATTTGATTTAGACTTGCTCAAGATTGCATGAATAAAGTTTACCTTCTAATTCTTGACGGTTTTAGATTAACTTTAGAATTGGTTAAAAGATCTCATTGCCTTGCTTATTAATAAACTTAGATAGGGATATCAAGTTGGTTAATTTGCATGAGAATCAATTATACTCGGGAGAGGTAGTTGTGATTAAAGGGTCTTTAGCTCATAATTTCATTGTGCATAATAACTTATTCCTTAAAATCAATCCTAAACGAAATCGACGAAATCAATTCCCTAAGTAGTTTTCCCAATTGAATTTCCATTCTTTTTACTTGCTTTGTATTAGTTTTATTATCACCTATTCACCACTTTTTGATCCCTAAATAAAATTGGGCAAGATTATTCGCAATACTCGATTTGCTTAAAAATCCAATCCAGAGGACGACATTCGAATTTACTATTCACTATATTATTACTTGACCCGTGCGCTTGCGGTAGGAAAAGTCCACATCAGTAACTCTTAGGAGTGGTAAGCCATTAGAAGAAAGAATTGAGCCTAGTAAAACCCAGGTTATAGATAAAAATGGTGATAAAAATGTTGTTGTCGAAAAAGAGTTGGAGTCTGGTCAGGGTGCTGGAGGCAGCAATAAAGATGCTGGATGATAGCGAGCATAGCTAGCTACTTTTACTTATATAATTTAGCTAGTCTTTTATGATGTTTGGGCCATTTTATTGTGCTTTATTGTTTATTTTGTAGAAATGGTTGATTGGGGCTATAGCGCAATTTTAGTGTTAATCGGGTTCTCGGGACGTGAAAAGATGCAAAGGAATGAAAAGAGTTAAAGAGAAAAAAGTCAAATTTCGGTCAGCAGCAGGCTAGCGTCGAGACGCTGGCTCTTGAGCGTCTCGACGCTCACATTCCATATCTGATTAGGCGCGTAAAGGTCACAGCGTCAAGACGTTGCGACCTTAGCGACTCGACGCTGTGTTATTTCGCTTACTGAAACGCGCGTTTTGAAGGCAGCGTCTCGACCCTACGACGAAAAATCTGCTATATAAGCTTCTTTTCGGCTAGGTTTGAGGGGAGATCGATTTGGGACTTCTTGGAGCCGAAAAACAGGACAGAATAGAGGCTATTGAGGCTGAAACAAAGGGAGCGAGGTGGAAATCAACTCATTGTTCGTGGGGATCGTGACGGGGACGTTCGGTCTTGGCCTACAACGAGTCTATTTCTCTTTTCCCTTTCTTTAGTTAGTTTTGATGGTTGTTTTAGACTCTCGCTATATTGTAACGTTGTGTATGAGTAGCTAGGCTTTAATTCTTAGGGATTGATGTAGCCGTTGGGCACGTTATGGATTGATTTACTATTTTTATACTATTGAGTTCATTTATGCATATGTTGATTCCTTAATGCTTTCAATTTACTGGCCATAAATTGATTGATGTTTATACTTGAATCTAACTCGGGAGAGGGGATTTAAATTTGTCACACCCCCTCCCGGACCACTTGCTAGCTTAGCCCGAAAGACGGCGTGAAGCCAACAGACATCGTCACCTCTAACGATCCCTGTTGACCCTAGTGAAACGTTGAACCTGATAAACATACTAATCATGGATATAAAATATTCCATATGAACCACAACACAACGGAAACCCCGAAAACATATCAACATACATGAGGTGTCGCCATGACATATCTCGGTTTGGAAATAACCTGGTATAGATATCATAACCAAAGACATGTACAACTAGGATTTATACAACCACGACCTCTAGGACTATATTATCCAATCCTTACAAAACATTTACAATATGAACAGACTCAATTTACAACTCCACCCACGTACTGAAGCTTGATCCGGAACTTTCAGCAGACGTTGGCAGTGTATCAGGCACCGGGAGCTCGATCTCTACCTGAAAAGTGGAAAAACATTTTGAAAGAATGAGCTACGAAGCCCAGTGAGTGACTAACTTTACAACTCTAAATCCGGAAGTCAAAAACACGAGATAAACCTTTGAACGTATAAATATGCTCAATCAAAGCGTTTAACATAAACGTGTAATGGAAAATGTTTTCTAAAATATCTCGCAAGTTCGTCAATAAAAATCTAGCAAGGCATATCAAGTACATCAAACGTTTTAACTAACATGACCGATCTACGTTGTGTAGGGCACGCCCAATACAACCAACGTTACTAGTCCTACGATGTAGTGGGACCCGCCCAGCACTCCCATCGTCTTTGTCGTAGTGGGGCCCGCCCAGCACTCACGACAGCATCGTTGTCACGGAGTACACTCAACGTCAACAACGGAACATAACCTGTGTGCACACGGTACCATATAGCCTCGGGCTCAATATCTCAGTCATGTAGTCAATAGAAATCTCAGAAATCACATGAAAACATTAAAACATGCATGCTTATCGTTATCTTTCGTAAAACTCAAGCTTACTCAGCTTGCTCGTGAAAAACTTTAAATCATTAAACAATATTTGCTAACACATGCTTTACTTTAAAAGATATCGTTTCAACTACTTTTCATAAAGCCATTAGCCACGTGCTCGCATATAAACCTTATTAGAAAATCTAAGCTCAAAACTCATGTTTGAAACCGTTCACAAAACCATGTATCATTCATAGAAAAGCATGTAAATCATATAATCATGAACAACCGTTTAAGAACATTTTCGAAATTCATTTTGTCACTCACAGTCTTATCTAGTTCCCCGGTCTGTAGACTCGACCTATTTCCTCTTGGCCTGTCAAATAACCAAAACCGAGCATTAGAACCATAGATAGCTTTGTTTTTCCATGCTCATGAATTCTCGACACTTGAATTAAAAACCACATCCACATTCTACTTTTCCAGATTTTCCAGATTCTATACCCTAACTTCCAACACCCATAACCTTCTCAATACTTAACCAAAATTAATGAAATACACATCAAATTCTTCATTTTCGAACACTCTACAACTTACCTGAAGAAATGAAAACGAGATGCCCAACCAATTTGTCCAGAAACGCCCCGAAATCAGGCAACACCGATTCGAGCTTCTCTGTTACCCTTTATCTTCCTCCTGAAATTAGACCTACTTCAAGTACTTTTTGGCTCACGTATTCTTCATGAAAGGTTTAGCATATTTAATAATCTTTCCAACCATACCAAATAGAGCTTCTGATTCGACTTGTGCACTCCAGAATACTCAAAACATCAGAGAACACCAGAGATCCTCCTGGTTTGCTCGAAAATCCTGTGCTCTGTTTTCCATTCCAAAAACCATCAACTTCCCATTCGATTTAGGTCAAGCTTACTTCATTAAATTTGTTATAAAATGAACTAACTTTCAAGAAAATCAAACCTCACCTCTGGATTCTTACTGTGTAGCCCAAACCGACTAAAACATCAGAGGTTGACAGGTTGAATACAGATTCTGCAATGGTTGGCTTTGCATGAGCCTTTCCCTATCTTCCTCAACCTCAAACCACGAAATTCTTCTTCTTCCTCCTCCTTCACTCTTTCCTTAAAGTGCTCTGAAAGTTTCAATGGAAAAGGATGAAAAATGAGATGGAAATGGGCTGATAAAACATGTAGTCGGTGGTGGAGTCATTGCTGTCCATTTCCATTTTCTTTCTTTTTTTTTTCCTTTTTTTTTTCCTTCTTTGCTGATTTCTTTTTCTTTTATTTTTTTTTTTCCCATTTCACTTTCTTTTCCTTTTCTTTCATTTTTCACTTTTGTTCCATTTCTTCTTGTAAATTGGTAAGTTCCAACTCCTTAAATCAACAATCAAACCACAATAACCACAAAACTTGCTATTGTCCTTCAACAATGAAACAACTTTTAATTCAACTTCCACAATAGATGACAAGACAAAATGATCCTAGAGAAGTCCCGGGTTTACAAAATTAGTATTCCGTATGCATAACTAGAATTTAGCTAAAAATCGGGAGATTAAGGTTAATTCTAGAAATTGTTATAAAGGTTAGCCTTATTACCTTGTATGTTTATTGGATTTAGATAGGGATATCGGGTTCAATTGCATATGGGAGAATCATGTATGCTCGGGAGAGATATGTGTGATTTTTGTTGCCAAGATTTATGAATCATAGTGTTTGCAAATTCGTTTATTAATCCATAACTCCAATTGGTGAAATCAAATCCCTAAGACCAATTTTTCCCATTAGATTGTCACTTTTAGCTTTAGTTTTGTGTTTGATTAAATCATATTCTCATTCTATTTGATTCCCTAAATAAAATTGGTTAATTGTATCTTCGATAATTAAAATTTGGCTAGACACCAATCTAGAGGACGACATTCGATTGCAAAATCACTATATTATTACTTGACCCGTACACTTGCGGTAAGCAAATTGCACATCACTGGAGCATCTGGTTCTGTTCCAGATGTGGAACCACCTTATGTGCCGCCCCCACTTTATGTACCACCCCTACCTTTTCCACAAAGGCAAAAGCTTAAGAATCAGGATGGTCAATTTAGGAAATTTTTAGAGATTATTAAGCAATTGCATATAAATATCCCTTTAGTAGAAGCTATTGAGCAAATGCCTAATTATGCTAAATTTCTTAAGGATATTTTAACTAAAAAGAAGAGGCTAGGTGAGTTTGAAACTGTATCTCTTACTGAGGAGTGTAGTGCTATTCTTAAGAATGGGCTACCCCCCAAGGCTAAGGATCCAGGGTCATTTACCACACCCGTGTCTATAGGTGGAAAAGAGTTAGGTAGAGCACTTTGTGATTTAGGCGCAAGCATTAACCTTATGCCTCTTTCAGTCTATTGGAAGCTTGGTATTGGTGAAGCTAGGCCTACCACAGTTACACTCCAATTAGCTGATAGGTCTATCACATATCCAGAGGGTAAAATTGAGGATGTCTTAGTAAAAGTGGATAAATTCATATTTCCTCTTGATTTTATTATTTTAGACTATGAGGCTGATAAAGATGTCCCAATTATTCTAGGTCGTCCATTTTTGGCTACTGGTAGGGCGTTAATAGATGTTCAAAAAGGGGAATTAACAATGAGAGTCTGTAATGAGGAAGTGAAATTTAATGTGTTTAAAGCCATGAAATATCCAGACGAAATGGAGGATTGCTCTTTCATTAGGATTCTAGAGAGCACAGTTATTGAGACAGCAATACAGGATTCGACTAATAAGCATTCGGAAGAGCATGGAGAGGTTAGTGTAGAAGATTTAGAAATTTGTTCTTTAGATAGAAAAAATGAAAAAGAATTGTTTAGGTGTGAGGATGTTTTTGAGTCTTTCGATTTAGACCAAAGGAAGGCTCCTCCATTAAGCCATCCCTGATTGAGGCACCTACTTTAGATTTGAAGCCCTTGCCGGACCATCTAAAATATGTGTATCTTGGGGAAGGTGAGACATTGCCTATTATTGTTGCAACAGATTTAATGCCAGAGCATGAAGAGGCCTTAATAAAATTGCTGCAGCAATACCGCAAGGCTATAGGTTGGACATTGGCTGATATTCAGAGAATTAGCCCATCTTTTTGTATGCACAAAATCACTCTAGAGGAGGGATCCTTTAGGAGTATTGAGCAACAAAGAAGGTTTAACCCTGCAATGAAAGAGGTTGTTAAAAAGGAGGTAATTAAATGGTTGGATGTTGGGATCATTTATCCAATTGCCGATAGCAATTGGGTAAGTCCTGTCCAATGTGTTCCTAAGAAGGGAGGTGTCACTGTGGTGAGCAATAAAGACAATGAGTTGATTCCAACCAGGACAGTAACTGGCTGGAGGGTTTGCATGGACTACAGGAGGCTTAATAAAGCCACCCGTAAGGACCATTTCCCTCTACCATTTATTGACCAAATGTTGGATAGATTAGCTGGTCAGGCCTATTAGTGTTTCTTGGATGGTTATTCTGGGTATAACCAGATTACTATTGTTCCTGAAGACCAGGAGAAAACCACTTTCACCTGCCCTTATGGGACATTCGCTTTTAGGAGAATGCCTTTCGGCCTCTGCAATGCTCCAACAACATTTCAGCGGTGTATGTTGGCAATTTTTTCTTATATGACTGAGTCCACTGTTGAGGTCTTTATGGACGATTTTTCAGTGTTTGGAGGGTCTTTTCAGAGTTGTTTAGATAATTTAGGTAAGGTGTTAAAAAGATGTGAGGATACCGATCTAGTTCTTAATTGGGAAAAATGCCACTTCATGGTGAAGGGGGGCATAGTGTTAGGACATAAAATTTCTAAGAATGGTCTAAAAGTTGATAGAGCAAAAGTAGAGGTTATTGAAAGACTAGAGCCATCGAATTCAGTGAAGGGAATTCGGAGTTTTTTAGGACATGCTGGATTTTATAGGAGGTTCATAAAGGATTTCTCCAAAATCAGTAAACCTCTTTGTAACTTATTGTGTACTGATCATGTTTTTTACTTTAATGCAGATTGTAGGAAGGCTTTTGAGACTTTGAAAGCTGCTTTAGTCTCAGCACCCATTCTTTGCGCACCTAATTGGAATTTACCATTCAAGGTAATGTGTGATGCGAGTGATCCTGCGGTAGGTGCGATGTTGGGGCAAAAGCAGGGCAAATTTATCCATCCTATATATTATGCAAGCAAGGTTTTAAATGAAGCACAAGTCAACTATACAACTACTGAAAAAGAGTTGTTAGCTGTAGTGTTCGCTTTTGAGAAATTCCGGCCATATTTGGTTGGATCCAAAGTCACGGTGTTCACGGATCATGCAGCAATAAGGTATCTAATGTCTAAGAAAGATGCAAAGCCTAGACTAATTCGTTGGATTTTACTGTTGCAGGAATTCGACTTGGAGATAAAGGACAAGAAAGGATCAGAAAACGTCATTGCAGATCATTTATCTCGTCTTGATCCGTCATCATCTTTGCTGGAGCAATCTGCCATTTCCGATTCTTTTCAAGATGAACAGCTCTTTGCTGTTGAGGTAAAGGTAGTTAGGGATGTCCCTTGGTATGCTGATATTGCCAACTTTTTGGTAAAGGGAGTCACTCCTATTGACATGGATTGGAGGCAGAAGAAAAAGTTTAAGCACGATGCGAAATTTTTCTATTGGGATGAGCCATTTATGTATAAGCAATGCTCTGACGGTATTATTCGTAGGTGTGTTTCAGGTGCTGAAGCAAAGGAAATCCTGGAGCAATGTCACTCTTCGCCGTATGGAGGTCATTTCAGCGGTCAGAGGACAGCTATGAGGATTTTGCATTGCGGATTCTTTTGGCCTACGTTATTTAAGGATGCACATTGGTTCTACAAGCAATGTGATGTTTGCCAAAGGAGAGGAAATCTAAGGCCTAGAGATGAAATGCCTCTTACTTATATTTTAGAATTTGAATTATTCGATGTATGGGGTCTTAACTTTATGGGGCTATTTCCCCCTTCTAATGGCAATGTTTTTATCTTATTGGCAGTTGATTATGTGTCCAAATGGGTGGAGGTCGTCGCATGCCATCAAAGTAATGCCAAGACAGTAGCAAGGTTTCTTCAATCGCACATCTTTGCGCGGTTTGGGACACCTAGGGCTCTAGTGAGAAACGAGGGTACACATTTTGTTAATAATATCTTAACTAAGCTGTTAGCTAAGTATGAGATTAAGCATAGGATAGCTACCCCTTATCACCCACAAGCAAATGGTCAAGCTGAAATTAGTAATAGGGAAATAAAATCAATTTTAGAGAAAGTAGTCCATCCATCTAGAAAGGATTGGACCTTTAGGTTGGATGAGGCTCTTTGGGCTTATAGGACAGCTTATAAGACTCCTCTAGGTATGTCTCCCTATAGGTTAGTATATGGGAAAGCTTGTCATTTACCATTAGAGCTAGAGCATAAAACATTTTGGGCTTTGAAAATTTTAAATTTTGATCTGCATCGTGCAGGAGCAATAAGAATGCTCCAGCTTAATGAATTGGACGAATTTCGTCAATTTTCTTATGAGAATGCGAAAATGTATAAAGAAAAGACTAAGTTGTGGCATGACAAGAAAATAAAATCTAAAGAGTTTGTCAAGGGTCAGAAGGTTTTGCTTTATAATTCTAGATTAAAATTATTTCCTGGGAAGCTAAAATCTAAATGGTCAGGACCGTTCACTGTGATTGGGGTTTTCCCCAATGGAGCAATTACTTTGCAAGGTGAAAAAGATGGGAGAGTGTTCAAGGTGAATGGACAACGTGTGAAACATTATTGGGGTGAGGAGTTTCAGTTGAAATATCCTTCCCTAAGGTTAGTTGATGATTGAGAGAGTAGGACTTTTGCGGGAGCATTTCACAGAGCAAAAATTTTGAGCTCCCAGACTTTTTATTTATTGTATTTTCCGCTGATTTGATTTTAATTTCGGTTAGGTTAGATTTGATTTTGCATGATTTATTATATTTTATCTTTAAAATATTGGTATTTTTGGTAGTTTAGATTTTATCTATTTTTGAATTTAGTTTGATTTTATTTTCGAGTTATTTAGATTATCATTGAATTATCTTTTAATTCATCAGATTTTTAGGATTAGATTCTATTTCCGATTATTTAATTCTATTTAATTTGAATTAATAAAGATTTTCTATAATTTATCCGGCTTCTCTTGAGAATAAAAGATTAAATTTGATTTGGTCGGTTAAATTTAAATTTGAAAGATGTGATTTTCCCATTTTTTGAAATTTAAATTCTGTATCAAAGATTCTGCAGGGTCAGAAGGTTGTTGCAGCAAGATTATGGCTGGAGCAAAATAATCTGAATTAAAAGGGTTTCCGTTGGAAATTTATTATTTTTACCGTTGGGATTTGGCTTTGAATTTTCGCAGGTAAATTTGCATGCATCATCTGATGAAGCCACGTGTCGCAGAGCAATCATCTGAAGGCTTCAATGATGGACAGCACGTCAATTTTTACCATGGGCGTTTGGAATCCACGATTTTTCCGTTGCTGGTTTCAAATTTTCAGGTTACATTCACTTCAAATTAAACGGTATTGAAGGAGCACAGTGGCAACTGTTCAAGACTCAGAAGAGGACATTCCAGGCGGCTTACTTGAAAAGGGAAGCAAACACGTGGATGGGATTTATAAGACAGAGAATGCTTCCAACAACACACGACTCGACAATCTCCAGGGAACGAATTCTTCTAGCTTTTGCAATTCTGCGATCTCTTAGTATCAATGTGGGGAGAATTATTTCTGGTGAAATATCTAGCTATTGGAAGAAGGTGGGGAAATTGTTTTTTCCGAACACGATTACATTGCTGTGCAGAAGAGCAGGGGTTCCAGTGGATGAGGGAGATGTTATTCTGTTTGACAAGGGAATCATAGACACGCCCAATTTGGCACGGCTCCAGCGCATGCAGGAGGTACGTCAAGGTGGGCTTATTTACGGCATCAACACGATTCTAGAACAACTGGCACTTTCGGCCAGTAGGCAGGAGTTTGCTGAAAGACAAACTTTAACCTTCTGGAACTATGTTAAGAATCGAGATGCCAGCTTAAGGAAGGCGCTTCAAGAGAATTTTTCCAAGCCATATCCAGCCCTTCCTACATTCCCTGAGGATCTGTTGAACCCCAGGATTCCGCCCCCACCTGTTGAAAGAGAAGAAGAGAATGATGATGAAGAGCAGGGTCAGGGAGAATGATGGATGAGATGATCTTCAGCGAGCATTATTTTTGTTCTTATCATTTTGTTTGCTCGCGCATATTTGACCTCGCTTGCTAAATATGTTTGCTTGTTTCTTTTATTTTTTTTGCTTCTTGAAAAAATATATCTTTGCTTTTGTAATATTTTTTTTCAATTTTTAATGAAATTTCTGAATGTTTCTGTTCCATGAGCACTGAACAAATCTAACTTAACTAATTTTCTTCTGAATTTTTGAAGCTTGGACTGATTACGCTTAATTAGATCAAGGTATTCTGATCTCCAGAAACCTTTTGCTCGAGCATTTCTTCTAGCCTGGATTGTTGTTGCGGCAAAGAAGATTTTGAAGGTAGTATTGACTTATATGATCCACTTTAAGCTTAATCTGAGCCCCATGTTTAGTTTAAAAATTCAGCTAGAAAAATTTAAGTTTGGGGGTATAATTGCTTAATTAATGATTCATTGGGGACAATGAATAATTCAAGTTTGGGGGACTTTTTGCTACTCCAATTGTTTTGCTCGAGCATTCCTCTCCTTCAAGTAAAAATTTGTCAGGTTATTGAGTAACCGAGGACATTTGTGATACCCACAATTTGTCTTCGCGTCAAAAGATGACCTAGGAAATGTGAAAAAAAAAATGAGAATTATTATTTGTTGAAAAAGATTGATTGTTGAAAATTTTGCTGAAAATTTTGACGGAGCAAAAGTTTTGAGGGATGAATGATGATCCAGCAGTTTTCCTGTCTCCCAGAACTTAGGTGAGCTTCATCATAAAATTTCGCCATTCTGAGGGGCAAGAGATGGAATAACTAAGGATTCTTGAGCTTTATAATGAGTATTGAGCCTAGTTGGTGATGAGATTGAGGCAAGGGTATACTGCACCATAAAGTGGGTCATCCCATGCTTAAGAGCTTATGACTGTAAGGCTGCTTTAAGTCTGAAAAACAAAAATAAACCCCTTTAAAAATGTGTTTTGAAATGTCTGATAATAGAGCTAGGTTGTGGTGAGTTCTTAGAATTAAGTTGAAAAGTGGTGATTATTTGTCCATGCCGGAGGAATCATTTTGCTGCAGCAGAGCTTGGTTTTGCAGAGTGCTCAGGTAGAGGTTAAAGGTAGTGTTGGACTGTCTGGTTTGATTAAGCTATTCTTTGTCTGATGTTTTGAATTCTTGAAGGAAGGTTGGTTAGTATTGCTCGGGACGCGCAATAGTTCAAATTTGGGGGTATGATAACTGCCCAAAAGGTAGTTATTTAGGCCTTAATTATATAGGGATTTGTGTGTCCTTTATGCTTAAGAGGGTTGGTTTTAGATGGATATTACATGTTTTAACCCATTTGGAAGAATGGAAGCATTGGAAATTATTTTGTGCAGATTATGCTGTTGGGCGACTGGAGGGAGCAAATTATGTGCTGCAGCAAAACTAGGAACAAAACTGCCACATCACAGCTCGTTAGCCAACTTCATGAACCGACTTTTGTTGAGTTATTTTCGGGATAAAGGAGCAAGGAGAGCCTTACACGTGTCCTAGTTGACCTAATTCAAGCTTCCCATCCTTCTATAAAAGGAAGTAGCCGTCAAAGTCAAAAGTATTCCATGTTTTCCCTTGGAAGCCAAATAGTATAGAGAGATTGAAGATCATCAAGAACACCATCATCCGCAAGCTGATTAAGGAGTTTATTTTCTTTATTAACTTGTGATTATGGACATGCCTACTCAGATTGTGATTTGTATTTCCATGCCTATTATGAACTAAGTAGCTTAGGTGTTGGTTAGGAATAATGTGATTGTTATGCTTCATCTTTAGTAATATATTGACTATCGCATTTTGGTTAATTGTTGTGCTTATTTCCATTTTATGCTCGCCTGGCCAGCCGGTGTGAATAGCTTTCTCTAGTTTCAGGGATGATTTAGAGAGTGTGTGGCAATTATCCACACTACGATCATTGTGTATTGGTGAACTCCAGTGACTGAGCTAGGGATAGCCAGTTGCCTAGTGCTTGATCGGCGGTACTTCATTGGGGTTGAAACACATCCCAAAAGATCCGGAGTTCCGGGAGGAATCCGCTAATAATACTGCGAGAAATACATGATCAATAATATTGCTAGAGCATCTTTTAGAACAATCACTAAATCCTAACCAGCGCTTGTCTTTAATGTATCTATCTATTTGCTTACTCGTTGTTCTGTCATTTATTTTGCTTCAGCAATTCTTATAAAACCAAATCATTTTACCATCTTTGAAACCATTAGAAAGTTACACAAAATAGGTAGAGTGGAAACTAATTCAGGACTCGGATTGATAATATTACTTGCTGCAGACTGTGTATACTTGCACAGGAATTCTAGAGTCTTTTATACCATATTTTTACTCACTCTAGGAACCCAACAGATGGCTCTGCCCCTATCATTCTCTACAAGGATAGGATTCTTAGCCTGGTTATTTTGCTTTCCATTTTGCTCTAGAGGCGGACTTTGCTGCATCGCACAGTTCCTCTTCGAGATTCACTTGAACTTCTTGAAAAACTAGTCCCAATGGGATCGCTCATACACCAAAGTAACACCTACAAAACAAAAAGAAACAGTAAAAAAGTTCACGTACCAAATCACCAAAAATACACACAAAAAAAATCAATCAAATAAAACAATTTCAAGTCCTCGGCAACAGAGCCAAAAACTTGTTGCAATTCTGAAGTGGTTAAAAATATGAGTAAATTAACTCCAGACTACTGTGCAAGTATACACAATCTAACAGCAAGTGATAAGTATTTATCGTATCCACAGGGTCTTGAATTGTCTACCTCTATTTATTTATTTTGCCTTTTTAGTGATTTCAAAAGGTGGGTTAAATTGTTTGGGTTTTTAAAATGCTGAAACAAAGATATATGAAAGCAGTAAATGATTACAACTAGAGAAAACATAATGGAAACAAACACAAGTTAAGACTTCTGTATTTGTTTATAAAGATGCTCCAGCAATTCTTTTGATCTGTCAATCTCATGCAGTATTATCAGCGGGATCCTCCCGGAACTCCGGATTTTTTGGAATATGTTTCAACTCCAATGACGTACTACCGATCAAGCACTAGGCAACTGGCTATCCCTAACTCAGTCACTGGTGTTCACCAATATACAATGATCTAGCGTGAATTATCGCCACACAACTCCTAAATCATCCCTGAAACTAGGAGAAGCTATACATACCAGCTAGCTAGGCGGGCACATAATAAAATTGAAGAACAACAATAACTCCAGATGACATAATCAAATAGAATTTCCAGATTTTATAAATATAACGATCACATAATTCTTAACTCATGCCTACAAAGAAATTAGTTCATGATTGAAAACATAAAATACATTACAATCTCGATAAGCACATCCATGATTCGAAATACACAAGAAATACTAATCCTTTTAGCAATTGGGGAGATGAAACAGCTGCTCCAAACCACCAAGAACATAGAAGGACTTCGTCTCCTTGAGAGGAATTGCACTTGGTCTTCTAGATCTCCATTCTGCCGTCAATTCGGCCTCTAGCCGATTAATTCGGTCTCCCAATCGTGAATGAGTTTATCTCTGACGGCTCCCTCCTTTTATAAGATGAGATTTAACCTAATTAGGTTAATCTAGACACGTGGATGGTTCTCCTTGCTCCTTTATCCCGAGAATAGCTTAACAGAATTCAGTTCATTAAATTGGCTAACGAGCTGTGACGTGGCAGTTTTGCTCCTAGCTTTGCTGCAACACAGAATTTGCTCCCTCAAGTCGCTCAGCAATATATTCTGCACAAAATAACTTTCAAAGCATCCAATCTTCCAAATGGGTTAAAACATGTAATATTCATCTAAAAACAACCCTTTTAAACACAAATGACACACAAATTACTATAGAACTAAGGCCTAAATAACTCCCTTTGGGAGAGTTATCAACCATTAATCAAGCTCCCTTGCATTTTAAGTAAAGACCCTTTATATATTTTAAGGCTTCCATCAACTGACTTAAAATTGTACCCTGTTTTATCTAGAGTACCAAGTGAGATTAAATTCCCTTTCAAATCAGGTATATATCTCATTCCAAAAAGGATTTTTACTTGCCCATTATGTAACAACAGTTTAACAAAACCTATTCCTTTTACACAACAGCTTTGATCATTTCCCATTAACACCTTACCCTCTTTTATCGGTTCAAAATCAATTAACAAGTCTTTATCATATGTCATATGAAAGGTACAACCAGAATCTAGCACCCATTCATAAGATATTTCCCCTTCAGACACTAAGAGAACCTCAGCCGAATCATAACCATCTGTTATATTGGCTGAACTATCTTCCTCTTTTTGTTCTTTATCTTTTGTTTTTAAATCTGAACAAAACCTTCTAATATGACCCTTTGATGTGGACTTTTCCTACCGCAAGCGCACGGGTCAAGTAATAATATAGTGTTCGTAAATACGAGTGTCGTCCTCTGGATTGGATTTTTAAGCAAATCAAGTATTGTGAATTATCTCGCTCAATTTTATTTAGGGATTAAAAAGGTGATGAATAAATTATGATAAAACTAAATCAAAGCAAGTAAAAAGAATGGAAATTCAATTGGGAAAACTACTTAGGGAATTGATTTCGCCGATTTAGTTTAGGATTGATTTTAAGGAATAAGTTATTATGCACAATGGAATTATGAGCTAAAGACCCTTTAATCACAACTACCTCTCCCGAGTATAATTGATTCTCATGCAAATTAACCAACTTGATATCCCTATCTAAGTTTATTAATCATGCAAGGCAATGAGATCTTTTAACCAATTCTAAAGTTAATCTAAAACCGTCATGAATTAGAAAATAAGCTTTATTCATGCAATCTTGAGTAAGTCTAAATCAAATACCCTCTCCCGAGCTAGATTCGAAACTTAAATCATTCAACTAATGGCCAATTAATTGAAAGCATTAAATCAAGATTACAAACACAATACCATTGCATAACTTAAACCATAAATCAATCCATAAACTTAATCAACTACATCAGTCCCTAAGCTACAAGTTTAGCTACTCATGAATGTAAATACAAGCTCAACTAAACATGTGAAAGCCATAAATCTAACTAAAGAAAGGCAAGGGAAAAGAAAACTCAATGTAGGTCGAGTCCGACGTCCCCGTCACGATCCCCACGAACAATGGGTTGATTTCCAAATCTCCCTCTTTGTTTCCAGCCTCCAAGTGCTCTGTTCTGCTCTGTTTACGGCTCCCAAAGGTCCCAAATTGAATTCTACAAAAACCTAGCCGAAAATAAGCCTTTATTCTGTTTTTTCGTCTAAGCGTCGAGACGCTGCCTTCAAAACGCGCGTTTCAGAAAAGGAAAAGCGATAGCGTCGAGACGCTAAGATCGCAGCGTCGAGACGCTGCGACGATTACGCGCCTGTACTGATATGGAATTCTAGCGTCGAGACGCCTAAGGGCTAGCGTCGAGACGCTAGTCACCTTTTGACCGAATTTTGACTTTTCTCCATTTTGATTCTTTTCCTTCCTTCGCAACTTTTCGCGTCCCGAGCACCCGATTAACTCCACTATTGCATTTTGGCTTCAATCAACCTTTTCCTACAAAATAAACAATAAAGCACAATAAAATGGCCCAAACATCATAAAAGACTAGCTAAATTAAATAAGTAAAAGTAGCTAGCTATGCTCGCTATCACCCTTTTTGTTATAATGATAAAATTTTCTTGACCTGCCCTTAGATTTTGAATGGCTCTTATTTCTGTTTTTACTCCAACCTTTCTTCTTTGTTCTTCCTCTGGTATGCAAAGCCTCACCATCTTTTCTCTCCACTTTTAATTATAAATTCCTAGATCTCAAGGCTCCCAAAACAATGTCTAGAGTTAGTCTATCCCTCCCATATTTTATAGCAGACTTCACTTCTTTATAAGTCTCGGGTAAAGAATTTAACAAAATTACAGCCTGATTTTCTGTGTCTACTTTTTCCCCACAGTTTGTTAAATCAGCCACTATTTTTGTAAATTCATCTAGGTTTTCCTCTAAGTCTTTAGACTGATCCATTCGAAAAACCAAATAGCCTCTCCTTTAGATAAATCTTATTTAGAAGCGATTTAGACAAATAAAGAGATTCGAGCTTCGACCATACCTTTATCGCAGTTTCTTCTTCTCCAATCTGCCGCAACACATTATCGACCAGATAAAGGATAATTGTGTTGTATGTCGTCTAATCCATCTCCTTGTATTCGCTCTCTTTAACAGGTTCTGTAAGCTTGTTGAATTCCTCCAAGGCTTTCACTATCTTTTGTTGCACCAACAACGCCTTGATCTTGCATCTCCACAGTGAGAAATCTCCTTTCCCATCGAACTTGTTGACTTCAAACTGGACCGCCATCTTTTCAAGACACTCGCTCGAGAAATTCTACTCAATCTTCTGGTGTATTCACCGGCTCTTATACCAATTGTTGCGAGTTAGCCAACAATTAGATATACACCATAGAAGACTTCAGCTTAAACCATCAAATAACAGTAGACAAATACAAAAGAAGATTCAAGGGAAGAAGAAGAATGAACACTTAAGGTTTTAAAGTGGTTCGGCCAAGATGCCTACATCCACTGTAG
Source organism: Luffa acutangula (assembly GCA_036850905.1). NCBI lineage: Eukaryota > Viridiplantae > Streptophyta > Magnoliopsida > Cucurbitales > Cucurbitaceae > Luffa > Luffa acutangula. Next base: position 44,452,714 of record CM072096.1, read on the forward strand.
GAGGGAGAACCTTTTCTATTTCTTCAACCTTTACACACATAAAAGAATATCGCACTCACTCTCACACCGTTAATGCTACAGGGTACAACCGTTTTATAAAAAACTCTCAGGTAGTCACATGCCACTCTTTAACCCACCCTTTGGGCTTTTATAACAGAAGCCCAAAGGTTACAATAATCTCTCAAATAAAGAGGCCCGAAAGTTTAAGCCCAATACAATATAAGTCACTCTATAACAAGTTCGTTTTACTTAAATGAGGGAAACCTTTACCAATGTTATTACAAAAAAAGAACTAAAATTTATTTTCTTAAAGCCGAGCATGAATCTCACGTTGTGAATATAGGGACGTAGGAGCAAAACTTGATTTAAATCTCGTTTTGTAATTTTCCTTGATAGCGAGCATAACTAGCTATGTTTCCCTAATTAATTAAGCTAGTCTTTTATATTTAATTGGCCAAAATTATGCATTTTTATGTTCTTTTTGTAGGAATCATGTTTCGGAGTTAAATCAAGAATTTGGAGCTAAATACGTGTTTGGGACATGAAAATTGGCTAAAGAACGGAAAAGATTCAACCAAGAAGAAGTCAAAAGAGAGCCATCCGTAGGCCAGCGTCGGGACGCTGCTCTTGGAGCGTCTCGACGCTGCCTTTCCTTTTCTGAATTGGGCGGGAACAGAGACAGCGTCGAGACGCTATCTCCTTAGCGTCGAGACGCTGTGACAGCGTCGCGACGCTATGTACACAGCGTCGCGACGCTACCAGCAGATTTTCTATAAATTCCTCTTTTCAGCTACGGATTTGGGGAGTCCAATTGGTTAGATTTTAGCCCTAATTTCGACTAGAGACCTTTTGTGGGAGCTAAAGGCAAGGCTAAGGAGCGGGAATCAAGCGAGAAGACGTGGAGATCGTGACGGGGACGTGCCGGTTTCGACGGATTCGAGTTTTCCCTTTTCTTTCCCTTAACTCTTGTAGTTTTATGGCTTTTCTTTCAATTAGTGTTTATGGTTTAAAGACTATGAATTGCTAGTTGTTTGCCTTAGGGATTGATGTAATTGTTTAAGTTTGTTGGATTAATTTTTAGTATGAGTGTGCTTTTATTCTATGCATGCAATTTTGTGTTTAATGCTTTCAATTACTTGATCACTAATTGAATGATTTAAGTGTTGAATCTAACTCGGGAGAGAGGATTTGGCCTAAGACTTATCTTGTTTAATTGCATGACTAGAGTAGAATTTCTAAGTTTGTGACGGGATTTGGAATATCTTTAAAAGCATAACAAGGACCGAACCGAATAATGCCTTGCAAGTTAATGAACTTAGATAGGGATATCAAGTTAGTTTATATGCATGAGAATCAATTATACTCGGGAGAGGTAATCGTGATAAAAGTTTCCTTGGCTTGTAGAATAATTGCACGGTCAATTCATTCCTATTAATCAATCCTCATTCTTAATCAATGAAATCAATTCCCTAAGAATCTTTCCATTTGAGTCTCCACTTTTATTTTATGCTTTTTGTCTTTCGATTTATCTTTTATCATTGAGTTTTGCTCCCTAAATAAAATTGAACAAAAGTATTTACGATACTTAATTTGCTAGAAAACCAATCCAGAGGACGACACTCGTTTTACACGAAAACACTATATTATTACTTGACCCGTACACTTGCGGTAAGCAAATTGCACATCAAGTTTTTGGCGCCGTTGCCGGGGATTGGCATATTTAGTCAATTTTAATATCGTGGAAAAATTGTTCGGTCTTAATTTAGGGTGTATTTTATTTTATTTTTTTTTTTTATTTTGTAGATAGATTGCATTTTTTCCTTGTTTGTTTTTATTTTCCATATTTGTTGCATTCCTATTTTAGTGTTTTCCTTATAATTTGTTTTTCTTTCCATATTTGATTTTCTAGGTTAGTTTTTCTTTTAGTTGTGTAATCTTTTCTTTATTTGTTCTTGTCTTTCCTTTTCTAGATTATATTTTCCATATTTAGATTTTTCCATATTAGATTTTTTTGTTTGAGTCTCTGTCATTTGTTCTTGTTGGGTTATTATTTGATTGGAAGCCTAATTATCATTGTTGTTTTAATTGATTTGAATGGCTTTTTATTCAACACCATATTCCAATTTTTCATCTTCAAGTTATACCCCTTTAAATGAAAATTCTTCCTTGGAAAGCATAGTTCAAAATTATATTGAGGAGTCTAGAGTGAGGAGTCTAAAAATTGATGAAATCATAAGAGGACTTCAAACTCCACAGGAAGTTAGTGAGGTGGGATCCACTTCCATATGTTGTCTAGTGAGTCATGTGGCCGATGATTCTCTGGCACCCATTCATGAGCTTAGTTCTTTCAATCTTGATGAGGATGAGCAGTCAGGGGTGAGTTGCATAGATAGTAGAGAAGAATTGGAGAGTTGTAGCACCTTTCAAGAACATGTTTGTGAGGAAGAAAAAGAAAATGAGCTTGTAGTGACGGTTCATGAGGTAGAGTTTGAGGTTGAAAAGCCTTCGTCTGTTTTATCTTCTCCATCCTTTATAGATGTTGATTGTTCTTTTTTCTATTCTCACGAGTCAGTTTTAGAGTCAGAGTCTCTTTATTTTGATATTTCTCCTTTTATGCTTCTTTTATTCAAAAATACCAAAAATAATTCTGTTTCAGGGGCCCATGAGAAACTAGTAAGCTTACTAGCGATCGTTGGTTATATTGATTCAAGGAAGAAGGGCCCAAAGAAATACGAGAATTTTTATGTACCTTGACAGACTGCACGAGCACGTCGAGCTAAAGACGTTAAACAAGCGCTTATGGGAGGCAACCCAAGTTAGTTTGTTTTTTTTTTCTCTTTTATGTGTTTGATCTTTTTGTTGTTTTTTTTGTAGGAGTTCCCGTGCTCTTGTCTATGCCAAGCATTCATGAAAAGGTCATCATTCCAGGGCAGTATCATTCACTCCTCCTACTCTTTTATTGTTCTCATGATTGATTATGCTTTATTGATTTATACATTGAGGACAATGCATGTTTTAAGTTTGGGGGTGGAATTTCATGTTTGTGGAGCCCTTGAGCATGTGAGTTCGGGCTGTAGTTTTGAGCTTTCTTTGAATTATGCATATGGTTGTTTTCTGGATGCTACTTTTGCATGATTATGATGTCCTAGGATAGGCTTTCTTGTCAATTTTCAAGCTTGTGATGAGTTGTAAGCATAAGTGCCCAAAAAGGGAGACTTTTTAAAAATTTTCTAGGAGATGGCTTGCATGAGTAGAGTATTTGTCTTGGCTAGATTTGGATTTGAATGCTTAGGAGCGAATTATTAGGTTCATATGCTTGTTGTCACCTCGATAGGTGTAGGGTAGAGCTAAAAAGTTAATGTTTTGCAAATTAGCATGTTTGATCTTGCTTAGGAGGAAAGAAAAGAATATTTGCTATTTATGCTCATAAAGAAAAAATCATTCTTGTAGTTACTGTTGAAAAGAAAATTATTATGCCATGGCCTGTGCACAGTTTGCAATGTTTAATAAAGATTAAGGCAAAAAGAGCTACCCCTGTTGTGATCAGTTAGGCCAACCAGAGAAAACTCAGGTTAAGGGTCCCTGCAATGGGTGTGTGAAAGCTAGTGCCACATATACATGCTTAATTTAATTGTTAATTATAAGCACCTAAGTTTGGAGGAAAACAATCTAATTTGTTCCATTAACTCATTAGTGAAGCCTTAGTGCCAGTGTAGAGGGAAGATGAGCTGAGGGTTTAATAATCCAATCCCGAGCTAGTAGAGTCTGATCTTGTTGAGTTAGATCTCGCTTGTGCAAGTTAATTTTGGAAAAAATTTAATTTGTCTCCCTCATTGGTCCTTATGTGCATGTCTCTTGCTTGCTTGGTTATTGACTTTTGAGCCTTGAGGATTGAGTTATGATTGTGCATCCATTTTTCAACTGTATGTTTGATTTTTAGTTTGCTCGAGGACTAGCAAAAGCTTAAGTTTTGGGGTATTTGATAGCGAGCATAACTAGCTATGTTTCCCTAATTAATTAAGCTAGTCTTTTATATTTAATTGGCCAAAATTATGCATTTTTATGTTCTTTTTGTAGGAATCATGTTTCGGAGTTAAATCAAGAATTTTGAGCTAAATACGTGTTCGGGACATGAAAATTGGCTAAAGAACGGAAAAGATTCAACCAAGAAGAAGTCAAAAGAGAGCCATCCGTAGGCCAGCGTCGGGACGCTGCTCTTGGAGCGTCTCGACGCTACCTTTCCTTTTCTGAATTGGGCGGCAACAGAGACAGCGTCGAGACGCTATCTCCTTAGCGTCGAGACGCTGTGACAGCGTCGCGACGCTGTGTACACAGCGTCGCGACGCTACCAGCAGATTTTCTATAAATTCCTCTTTTCAGCTACGGATTTGGGGAGTCCAATTGGTTAGATTTTAGCCCTAATTTCGACTAGAGACCTTTTGTGGGAGCTAAAGGCAAGGCTAAGGAGCGGGAATCAAGCGAGAAGACGTGGAGATCGTGACGGGGACGTGCCGGTTTCGACGGATTCGAGTTTTCCCTTTTCTTTCCCTTAACTCTTGTAGTTTTATGGCTTTTCTTTCAATTAGTGTTTATGGTTTAAAGACTATGAATTGCTAGTTGTTTGCCTTAGGGATTGATGTAATTGTTTAAGTTTGTTGGATTAATTTTTAGTATGAATGTGCTTTTATTCTATGCATGCAATTTTGTGTTTAATGCTTTCAATTACTTGATCACTAATTGAATGATTTAAGTGTTGAATCTAACTCGGGAGAGAGGATTTGGCCTAAGACTTATCTTGTTTAATTGCATGACTAGAGTAGAATTTCTAAGTTTGTGACGGGATTTGGAATATCTTTAGAAGCATAACAAGGACCGAACCGAATAATGCCTTGCAAGTTAATGAACTTAGATAGGGATATCAAGTTAGTTTATATGCATGAGAATCAATTATACTCGGGAGAGGTAATCGTGATAAAAGTTTCCTTGGCTTGTAGAATAATTGCACGGTCAATTCATTCCTATTAATCAATCCTCATTCTTAATCAATGAAATCAATTCCCTAAGAATCTTTCCATTTGAGTCTCCACTTTTATTTTATGCTTTTTGTCTTTAGATTTATCTTTTATCATTGAGTTTTGCTCCCTAAATAAAATTGAACAAAAGTATTTACGATACTTAATTTGCTAGAAAACCAATCCAGAGGACGACACTCGTTTTACACGAAAACACTATATTATTACTTGACCCGTACACTTGCGGTAAGCAAATTGCACATCACTCCCACTGAAAATGTCCTAAGGTTAATATAGGGTTGTTTAACTTAGATAGTATTCGGCTAAGTCAATCTATCTAAGTTTGATCCTATTATAACAATTATGGAAAGGATTCAACTGCAATCTTTTGGGTGAATTAAACTTCTTTTAATAAACCCAACATTGCAAGTCAACATTACTATGGTTAATTCAACTCAATGTTCGGGTCAGTTCCCAGGTAGGAGGTGTTCCGTAAACCGTCAACTTAAATACCCCCAGCCTTAGACAGAACTTTACCGAGAGAGTTCCCTTATAACCTTAGTAATGTAAGGTCTTTACTCTAAAGATCTAGGTGTATTAAACACTTTTAATAAACCTAGTGATATTGCATGCTAACATTTAACTATGATTAATTCAACTCCGGTATTCCAGGTCAGTTCCCAGGTAGGAGGTGTTCCGTAAACCGTCAACTTAAATACCCCCAGCCTTAGACAGAACATTACCGGTGGAGTTCCCTTATAATCATAGCAATGTTTTTTCTACTTAGTCAATTAAAACTATTTTTAATCATAAGTAAGAAAAGATTCTAATCCTATTAGAAAACGATCTATGTCTAATTAATTTTAAACAATTAAAAATTAATCCAATTTATCCTATGATCTTATGTTTGCATGCAAATCTTGATTATTGATTGACGGTTTCTAATCATTAAAATTAAAGAACTATTTCAAATTTTAATGATTAATCCTATAATCAAGAATCTAGGGTTTAATTCATTCAACAATCTCATTCAAATTAAATAATTAAACCACATCAATTGCATGAATAATATAACACTTATATTATTAACTATGGATGTTTCATGCTTCATGCAATTTTGATTTTCTTTTTATTATAACAATTATAAGCCAATCAAGAAAATCAATCAAGCATGCTTCATTCATCACATTAAACATAACTATTTATATTTAATTTAAGTAATGACATGCTTCATGCTTTCCAATTTTTCATATAATTAATATACACTTATATTAAAAAATATGAAAACAAATCCATGCATTTAAACATACATTATAACAATTTATAATATATAAAAAAGGCATGAGCATGTTTATAACCTAAGGTGGGATTAAATATTCTATATGACATCCATAAAGCATATAAATAGCAATTGAACCGGTTAATTTTGGCCCCTAGGATAAAATAAAGCATTAAATTACATTAATTTAGCTAAATTCTATCCTAAAAAAAAAATCCTTGTACAGCTCCGGAATTGGTCTAGACAGCACGAACCGCCCCGAACCACCTCGAACCGGCCTCCAAAATCACAAACCATGCCAAAAATTGGCTGAACCGGACCAAATAGGTCCCAGCCCAGCCGAACCGATCCGAACCGGACCGACCACGCCTTGAACCGCGCCTTTTGAAACCCTAATGCGCGCCTCCATCGAGACAGCGTCGAGACGCTGTGTTGATAACGTCCCGACGCTGTGCGTTTTCCATATCTGGCGCCTGCGTAATCGAGACAGAGTCGAGACGCTGTTGAGGTAGCGTCCCGACGCTGTGTGCTTTCCTTACCGAGCGCCTTCGGTATCGAGACAGCGTCGAGACGCTGTTGAAGGAGCGTCCCGACGCTGTTGCGTCTGGAGGCAGAATCTGGGCGGCAGCAGCAATAATTCTCCGATTTCGGCCCCCATTTCAGCGGCGATCGCTCCGATTTTCATCTCATAAAAACCTATTCTAGACCCGGACTTACATAGGACTCGATTTTACATAAAATACCCGAAACACCGAGCCTTACATGATCAAAATCACATAAAAATAAAATCTATGGCCATAAAATTAACCCAAACAGTTCAATGCAAACCGAACATACATTATGCATAAATCCCACCTATTAGAGCCTATCGCAACTTTTAAAATTAATTAATAGGGACAGCGATGGCTCTGATGCCGATTGAAGGGAATAAAAGTCCCCACGCAGCGGAAGCGCATCGATTGGACCTTACGCCGTATATTAATTAACATTAAAATACTGTTACGATAACTCAAGCAAAACTTTAAACAACCTTTAAAGCCGCTGTAAAATTGGTTTAAACATGCTAAAATAAATCTAAATTTATTTTAAAAAACTTTTCTAAAGAAAAGATGAAGAACCGTTACAAACCTCCGTTGTAGACTTGACCGTTCTTCGCCAACGACGCTCCACGAACGAAAACGCAGCAGCCGCTTTAAGGTTTTCTTCGCTGGAAATTCTTCTTTGATTGACACAATCACCACAGAGGTTACACCGGTATGTCTCTGAGTCTAGGAGGCAAAAGACTTGTGGGAGTCTTTCTCTAAGAGGGAGGCTAGAGAGAATTCTAGGTCTTGTCTTTCAAGAGTGTCAAGTGTCATGACCAATTAGGTCTAGTGTTCTATTTATAGAAGAGAGACCATGAATAAAATATTCAATTAAATCAATCTTTTCCATAATTGATTCAATCTTATTCCTTAATTAATCAATCATGATCAATCAATTCCATAATTGATTAATCTTTTCCACAAATGACTAATTACTTCCATAAGTGATTAGATCATTTCCATAAATGATTAATCACTTCCTTAAGTGATTAATTATTTCCATAATTGATTAATTCCCGGTTAATGAATTCTTTAATTAATTAACCACCAATTAAATATCACATATTTAATTCCCGGCCTAGAATTAATTAATTTGCCCAAACACATTTTAGGCCTTAAATTAATTAATTCATTATTTTGAACTCTTTCAAACTTCCATAAATTTATATTTGAACTTTTCAAATATTAATTTCTCTCATAATAATATATCAATATATATTATATTTGTTTCCCTTAATAAATTGAACATTTTCAATATACTTTTTATTACTTAGTTGCCTCAAATTACTTTACGAGCTACTAGTGGGACCTAATGGACCTGCAGATCAGAAGCTCCAACGATGTGAGATTAATTGGTCAAACTCATTAACCACATTAATCAATATTCGTTAACTGTGTGTACATTCCACTATAGACTCACAGTTGCACTCTTTTCACTGCAGACATATTTTCTGTGTCCACGAATCTAGACCAATATCGACTAGTTAGTCCTTCACGAGTGTCCGTAACACCAGCTGGGTCAAATTACCGTTTTACCCCTGGGTTACCTCTATTTCCTTAAGTACCAATTCTCCTCTAATGAACAACTTGTTTGTGGTCCAACCATCAAACAGAAAACCCTCTCGTGCCATTGAGAGGGTAGGGCCCTTTGTTTAAGACTCGGAGTAACCACTTAAGGGAACACTCATCTGCTTCCCTAAAGTCGGGAAGGAGTGAATTCCATCTTGTACGATTATGTTCCCAGCTCCCCATTCGGTCTTGTCCCCAAAGTGGTAGGCTTATTGAGTCGGCGTATTGGCCACTCTCACCCATACAAATCAAAGGACAATCTCTCATGAGCAGGAGTCCATAATCAACTCAGGATTAAGACTAAGTTGTCTAGGTCGTCCTAGTGAAATAGAAAACCAACTAGTTAACGGTGTTATAACCAGTGGTTACTGTTGGGTGTATACGACTATCCGCAAGAGCACGGGTCGTCACAAGTAATATAAAACGGAAAGTATTCCGAGTATCGAATCCTCAGGGAGGCGAAGTGAAACTTAAGCAAATAATTAAAATTCTTTTGAGCACTGAAAATACTTAGGTGAAATAATATTTAGGGACCACTTTCATGCAATAAAAAGATTTAAATTCAAGATGACTAATGAAAACAAATTGATCAATCAGAAATAAAATGTGGAGAAAGAGTTTTCTTTAAGTGGGAAGAGGGGTCTTGAAAATCAATGATTAGCTAAATAATTGCAATAATTATCCTATCTCATTGCCCAACTAATTATAATCCTAGAATCTCCGTTAATCACATAGGTTCTCCTGTCGGTTTCCCCTAATTGTAATTAATTCATTTTAACAACCTAAGTGTCCTTAGCGCTATTAAAAATCATTAATTATTACGCTCTGATTCATTTTAGGAATCTAAGTTTAATCAACTAATCCCGGTGTCACAACGGGCAATTAAACTAGTTGTATGGATTATGATCTATCCTAATTTCTCTCCGTCGAGTTTCCATTAAGAATCGAATCATTACACAATTGGCCAGATTGAGTAAAGCATTAAGCACATCCATACAAATAATTAGGACATGGGCAAGAGACAAGAAATTATAACAATATTTCAACTATCATTTCATTTCGAGACCCCAAATTGGGGTTTAGCTACACATAATATCCACAATAATTACAAGGGAAAGCATATTAAAAAGCATAAAAGGAAAGGAATTGACCGTCGAAAAACCCCTTGCTAACGCTTGGAGCCCCCGCTGACTACTCCTCGAGCCTCTAGGATTGCTTCCCAAAATTCCCCAAAATTTCTCACTAGAAGAACCCTCTCAAAAAGGCTTAAAAGCCTTGAGAGGGGCTCCAAAAGGAGCCTTAAGGAAAGAAAGGATTGATTGATGGCTTGGTTGATTGATTGATGAGAAATGAGGCAACAAGGGCGCCTATTTATAGGCCTGGAATAGGGGTAGCATCGCGACGCTGCCTTGCTAAGCGTCGCGACGCTGCTGCGCACGCGGCTTGGGCAACAAGAAAGGGCAGCGTCGCGACGCTGCCTTGCTAAGCATCTCGACGCTGTCCTGATTTTCCAGATTTTTCAGCTTCCTTTTGGGCTGATTTTTGGGCCTTCTTCTTCATTTCTCTTGGTTTTTTCTTCATGAATGTCTTCTTTGGGCCTTCAATTGCATCAAGCTAAGATTTGGGCTAGAATTACTTCAATTTTGGCTCTTTTTCTCCCAAAATCACCAACTTAGCTCCTAAGGACCAAATAACAAAATTCATTAAGTATATTCATTAAAAATACGATTAAAGCACCAAAAAGCTTAATAAATTGAGACTAAAATAGCGACATTTCTGCTCGCTATCACACCCCCAAACTTAAGCTTTTGCTAGTCCCGAGCAAAATAAATTCTAAAGATGCATGAAATAGAATCGCTCAACCCTCAATGATTTTGGAATTCTTAGGATCGAATGGAAAACATGCAAGAGGAATAAGCAAGCACTGCATACTCTTGAAGAAATCTTAAACTAGTTTGAACTTAAGATTAATGAATAGCATGCTCAAGACTTATCTATTGATTCTTTTACTAACCTAGATTAGTCTTATGGCTTTCTCCATTTGTTTTCCCCCTACACTGGCTAAGAGCCCCTAATACTTCGGAGTCCTTCTATGATGCAAAAAAAAGTAACTAGGGTGCCTGTCATCTTTTTCTTTTTTTCATGGGGGAGCAGAATTCTCACATGATTTTTCTTTCTCTCACATTTTTCTTTTCTTTTTCTTTTCTTTTTCTTGTGCTCCTCCCCCAAACTTGCATTTTGATATCTAATGGTACTAGCTTTCACACTACGGTGCATGGACCCTTAACCCGAATTTTATTCTCTGGTTGGCCTAACTGATCACACCGCAGGTAGCTCTTTTTACCCCTAGGCTTTTTCTTTTGTGCAAGCAAAAATTGTTTTTCAACAGATTTTCTTTTTTTCACATTTTCTTTTGTTGCTTTTGCTTTTCTCTCAGCAGGCATAACATTTTTTCCTACCTAGTTCTTTAGAGAAATCTAGCATGAACTTCCTGATATTAGAAACTAAGCCCATCGGGGTGACAACAATTTTGAAAACCATAATAAGAATCTAGATTTTCAAAGACGTCATTAGATAAGACTATTGCATGCTTTAGACATCAAAACTAAGTATCAAAAAATTTTAAATTTTCACAATTTCTGCCGTGCTCCCAGATTCCACAACATATAAACCATTTTCTCCCAAAATTTCAAAAATCACATCCTTGGCTATCATGGCTATCTATTCATGCATCCAATAGAATTTAAATATGCTCAACACAGCGGAAGCCTCCCCCCCCAAACTTAAACTAAACATTGTCCCCAATGTTTTAAAACAGACAAGCATAAAGAGGGATACTGAGACTTCCCTGAGCTAGGAGTGCTTCATCCTTTTCCTTTGGATCCATGAAAAAGGGGAAATGTGGAATTTCGGGATTTGCTAAGGTGATCCTGCAAAACAAAATTGGATCACGGAGCAAAGAAAATTATTTACCGCAAAAACAACTAACTACTTTAATCCTTGGGTTGCCTCCCAAGCAGCGCTTTCTTTAACGTCTTTAGCTAGACTAGGCTCGGCACGCTTACGGAGGCTCAAAATAAAAATTTTCATCATCCTCCGGGCCCTGCAAGAAATTACGCACCGATTTGCAAACTACAAACAGGGGAGAAAAAAAACTTTCCCCTGGCCCATCTTCACTAAAGAGATTCTCATAATAACATTTTAGAAAATAATCAGCCGCATCAAATCTCTTTTCTAAATCTCTATTCTTAAAACAGTTGTTAACAGAGTCATCAAGCGTTATAATATCTACTGGTCTAGGATCTAGAGATGGCTTATCAATCATGCCAGTCCATTCATCAGAAAAAATGTCTACATGCTCAGCAGATCCTTCAGACTCAGAATTAAAAAATGATTCAACTAAGCTATCACATGACTCATCATCAGAAGAATTAAAGAATTCAAGAATTTCAGGATCAGATTCTATACTATGCACAGATTCAAGTTCTTCTGGGTCAGATTCTATGCTATACACATCATCAGGACATGAAAAAAAGTATTCACATTGTCAGGATTCCTGCATTCAGGAATGTCAAGATCAGACTCAATAGATTCACTGTAATCATGGTCAGACTCAAAATTATCTATCGAGCAATCTTTTTTATGTCTTTTATGTTCATGCTTAATGTCAGGCAATTCAATATCATCATCAAAATTATCCATTTCAGGCAAATCTAATTCATTTTCAAAGGAAGGTAAATCATCAACTGCAGATCTTTCATTATCACAAGCAGGCAAGTCTAATTCATTTTCAAAGTCAGGCAGATCCAAATCATTTTCAAACAGAGGATTATCCATATATACATCATGATCAAAATCCATATTATCAACAAGCATTTCTCCTAAGCCTAGGCCAAGATTATAGTCTACCTCTTCATCGTCATCAGTCAAGTATTCAGGCCCAACAGAAAAACATGTATGCAAACTACAAACAGATTCATCTTGGCCAAAAATACTAAACACGACTTTTTCATCATCAATGTTCAAGGTAAGCTTACCTGTATGCACGCTAATCTCAGCCTTACCAGTGGCTAGGAAAGGTCTGCCTAAGATAATTGGCACTTCTTTGTCCTCCTTCGTGTCCAGTACCACGAAATCTACAGGGAAGATGAATTTGTTGACTTTCACCAACACGTCCTCTACAACACCCATCGGGTGGGTAATCGATCTGTCAGCAAGCTGGAGAGTGACGTCGGTGTCTGTCATACCTGATAAACCAATCTTCCTGTACACAGAGTAGGGCATCAAATTTATACTTGCTCCTAAATCACACAAAGCCCTATCGAAGGATACTTCTCCTATGGTGCAGGGAACAGTAAAACTCCCTGGGTCTTTCTGCTTAGAGGGTATCCTACAAGAAATAATGGTACTGCTACTCTCAGATAAATTAAAAACTTCTTTTTTCAGACTTTTCTTTTTAGAAAGCATTTCCTTCATGAATTTTCCATAATTTGGCATATTATACAAAGCTTCTACCAATGGAATATTCACAGACAACTTTTTAAACATTTCTAAAAATTTTTGAAATTGTTCATCTAATTTTACATTTTTAAATCTTTGAGGAAAAGGTAACTCCCTGTAATCAAAGGTTGGACATTCGCCCCTCCGCTTAGGCGGGCTAATATGCGAACCTCTGTCATGGTGGTTGCATGGAACCACTTCTTCCTTAGTCAGCTTCTTATTGTCATTCTGCCTCTCATCTTCTTTTCTACCTGCAAAGCTGTTAGAAAAATCACATTTTAATTCAATAGAGTTGGGAGGATGTTGGAACCTTTCAGAGGAGGCTTTTTGTGCCTCAGTCCCTTTATCTTCATCCCTTCTCTTTTCTTCTTCCTTTTTCTTCTCTGAACTGTCCTCCAGTCTTTTGCCACTTCTCAGAACCACCATCTTACACTGCTCTTTCGGGTTAGGCTCAGTATCACTTGGAAATTTTCCCTTTTGAAGGGCATTTACTGCTGAAGCAATCTGACCTATCTGTACTTCCATGTTCTTTAGAGCTGCGTCGTGGTTGTTTACTGATGTCTGGAGACTCACATTCAATATTCTTTGTTCCTTGATGAATAAAGCCACCATCTCCTCCAGATTATTTTTCTTTTCAGGAGTACTCGTTGATGCAAAACCTGGGGGTGGCTGCAAAACATTCTTCGTATTCGCATATGAGAAGTTCTCGTGATTGCGCAGACTGGGGTGGTAGAAGTTTGGTACTCCTTGAGTATATGATCTATTTCCTATGTATTGAACTTCTTCCACATCTTGACATTCCTTCTTTGAATGACCTTCAGCTAGGGTGGAAATGGACTTAACCACCTCAGATGACGTCAATTTGTTTAGTGCATTGGTCAGAGATGCCAGTTGCGCTTTCAGTGAACTTGACTCATCCAGTTCATACAATCCAGCCTTTTTTGTAATTGTTCCTCTCTCCGTCGGCCATTGATAACTTGTTGCCGCCATTTCCTCAAGTAGGTCTTTGGCTTCTGTCACTGTTTTTGAAAGAAAACTCCCTCCTGCTGATGTGTCAAGGACTGTCTTTGTGGAGGAGTTTAATCCATTATAGAATAACTGTACCTGAAGCCAATCAGGATATCCGTGTTGGGGGCATCGCCTAAGCATTTCCTTATATCTTTCCCACGCTTCGTACAACTGCTCTTCGTCAAGCTGCCTGAATGTTCCAATTTCAGTCCGGAGCTTGGTAGTCTTAGCTGGTGGAAAAAATTTTGTCAGAAAAGCCTGGGCAAGCTCGTCCCAATTACTGATGTTGCCCGTCTCGACTGATTCGAGCCAATCTTTTGCTTTATCCTGCAGAGAAAATGGAAACAACCTTAATCTAATTGCGTCGGCCGGAACTCCGTTCATCTTTACTGTCCCGCATATTTCTAGGAATGATCACAGATGAGAGTGGGGTCCTCGGAAGGATGACCCTTGAACGAGTTATCGCGTGCCATCTGAATTAACCCTGTTTTTAGCTCAAAATTTGTAGCTTGGATAGGGGCGTAAATAATTCCAGAATTCTCGGTAGGAAGAACTGGGTGCAGAAAATCTCTAATTGCCTTGGGAGCTTCTTCTTGGTGGGCCATCGTTTCTGCTAATCTTTTTTCTCTTCTAATGAATTTAAGAGTCCTGTTAATCTCAAGATCTAACGGAAACAAATCAACCACCTTGTTTCTTCGCATGCAATGCTCCCAGATAACAAAAAGAACCAAACAAAAATGAAAATAAAATAATATTCACAAAATGATGAAAGAAAAATATTTACACCTAAATTACCATTTACCCTTTTCTTTTCGATGTCAAGAAAAATTTAATTTTTTTGCTTAAAAATCAAGCCTCCCCGGCAACGGCGCCAAAAAACTTGTTGGGTGTATACGACTATAGGGACCACTTTCATGCAATAAAAAGATTTAAATTCAAGATGACTAATGAAAACAAATTGATCAATCATAAATAAAATGTGGAGAAAGAGTTTTCTTTAAGTGGGAAGAGGGGTCTTGAAAATCGATGATTAGCTAAATAATTGCTATAATTATCCTATCTCATTGCCCAACTAATTATAATCCTAGAATCTCCGTTAATCACATAGGTTCTCCTGTCGGTTTCCCCTAATTGTAATTAATTCATTTTAACAACCTAAGTGTCCTTAGCGCTATTAAAAATCATTAATTATTACGCTCTGATTCATTTTAGGAATCTAAGTTTAATCAACTAATCCCGGTGTCACAACGGGCAATTAAACTAGTTGTATGGATTATGATCTATCCTAATTTCTCTCCGTCGAGTTTCCATTAAGAATCGAATCATTACACAATTGGCCAGATTGAGTAAAGCATTAATCACATCCATACAAATAATTAGGACATGGGCAAGAGACAAGAAATTATAACAATATTTCAACTATCATTTCATTTCGAGACCCCAAATTGGGGTTTAGCTACACATAATATCCACAATAATTACAAGGGAAAACATATTAAAAAGCATAAAAGGAAAGGAATTGACCGTCGAAAAACCCCTTGCTAACGCTTGGAGCCCCCGCTGACTACTCCTCGAGCCTCTAGGATTGCTTCCCAAAATTCCCCAAAATTTCCCACTAGAAGAACCCTCTCAAAAAGGCTTAAAAGCCTTGAGAGGGGCTCCAAAAGGAGCCTTAAGGAAAGAAAGGATTGATTGATGGCTTGGTTGATTGATTGATGAGAAATGAGGCAACAAGGGCGCCTATTTATAGGCCTGGAATAGGGGTAGCGTCGCGGCGCTGCCTTGCTAAGCGTCGCGACGCTGCTGCGCACGCGGCTTGGGCAACAAGAAAGGGCAGCGTCGCGACGCTGCCTTGCTAAGCGTCTCGACGCTGTCCTGATTTTCCAGATTTTTCAGCTTCCTTTTGGGCTGATTTTTGGGCCTTCTTCTTCATTTCTCTTGGTCTTTTCTTCATGAATGTCTTCTTTGGGCCTTCAATTGCATCAAGCAAGGATTTGGGCTAGAATTACTTCAATTTTGGCTCTTTTTCTCCCAAAATCACCAACTTAGCTCCTAAGGACTAAATAACAAAATTCATTAAGTATATTCATTAAAAATACGATTAAAGCACCAAAAAGCTTAATAAATTGAGACTAAAATAGCGACATTTCTGCTCGCTATCAGTTACTATTTTCGCGGTCCGGTCTTATGCAAACTCATTGCATAGGATACCCCCACTCGCATGTCTCCTACACGAACGCGTTGGATCGCAGCGTTTGTATCAAATACAAAGTGGGCCGTATCCATAGTGTCACCAGGATAAGGCACCCAGTCTTATCCCTATACTATAGACCCTTTAGGTTGTTTCTTGAACAATGATCCCATATGTCACTACATATAGTTCAAGACTCATATTACAGCCTTGGATGTCTAGTTTATTGGATTAGGGTTATTATTAGGCAAAGACAAATATAAAATAACTAATAACAATTAATGGAAAAAAATATATCAATATTATTTCATTAATATCCGGTCAACGGTTACATTCACTATCTACGAGTTTTAGGACATAAAACCCAACAGCAATGACGTAATAGGAACATATTTTTCTTCGTGTCAAAAATTTCTGAAAAGTATTAGTGGAAGCTTGGATCCTAATTCTTAGTGATTTGGACTAATATGTTCCAAAATGCAGCTTTATTTCAACTTTAATTTCTTCATTTAATGAAATAACGAATCAAGTACCTTTTTCTTTTCATACTTAACTCACGAACATACTATTAACGATGCTCATTAAGAGTTCATATACT
The DNA here is from genome assembly GCA_036850905.1 of Luffa acutangula. Taxonomy (NCBI): domain Eukaryota; kingdom Viridiplantae; phylum Streptophyta; class Magnoliopsida; order Cucurbitales; family Cucurbitaceae; genus Luffa; species Luffa acutangula. The sequence continues at coordinate 44,469,455 of CM072096.1, forward strand.
CTTTCGTCTGTCATAAACAACCACATATGAACTATATATTTCTAAAATGAGCACCAAATGCACAAGTCAATCCTCTAGTGTACTCCCTTATGTTCCTTTGTTTTCATTAAGAAACATTCAACAAAAAGTTTAAATGTCTCTTCCTTTATGTTCATTTTAGAACAATCCTTATCCTTTTAAAGGAACTTCTTAATTATTTCCTCATCAAACATGATTCCCTTGAATATTGCAATAATTCAATCATCATAAAACTTATGCAATTAAGATTATTCCATTTTTCAAAGTCTCATTTAATCTTAAAGGAATCCCTAAGTGAAAAATAGAAGTGTTTCTTTCTTTATCACAAATTTTAAGAGGAAAAAAAATTAAACAAAAATGTTCTAAAAATTTAAAATAAGGCAATGAAATAATACAACGCAACTGATAACAAAACATGCTCAGAAATAACATAAGTATTTGCAAAAATACATTATATGAACTTAATGAGGACAACAAGATACCAAACACAACATTGACAACCTTCCTTTGGGTCGACTATCAACTTGTATAAATAGTACTCTCAACATGGTGATGGAACATCGATAACCAATCCTCTCAAGTGAAAGCCTTTGGGCCGACAATCACTTACATGACATAACTTTATATTATTCATGTTCATTACCAACTAACCATAGGTGAACTTGTTATTTGGCCAAACTGAAATCTTCCTTTGGGTAGATAACAGAATGCATAAACAACAAGTCCATAAATATCTAATTAATTATGAAGATGTCAATATCAAAAATCAGAGGCTACTTTGGCAGCATGATCCATCAAACCAACACCAACAAAGAAAATTAGATCATTATGCATAACACTTATCCTTGATTATTATTAATTTTATCTTCATGAAAATGATAATTACCAAAATCATTTTCAAAATCAATAATAATATCTTTATCTGCATAATTTAATAATGGGAAAAATCCTCTAAAAATAAAAACGGGTGTGCCCAAAAAGAAACTTTATTGGGTTTTTAACCCACTTGACAACCTAACATAGACATTGGGACACCAATTTTTGAAATCCAATAATCAAATATTGATAACTTATCCCTTGTTAGATGATAGTCTTCCTTTGGATCGACTAACAACTTCAAGAGCACATCATTATGTTATTCATATTTATTATTGTTGTTTGGCCAGAAGTAATGTCACAAACAATATACAAATATTCATGAGATCGAAAATAAACTTTATGAGGACAAGTGAGATATCTATTGCAACATTAACATTTAGTCTTTGGACAAAAAAAAAAGTTAATTTACAAACGATACTCTCGATGCAATAGTCAAGTATTATTCATATTTATTATTGCATATGTATTTGTTGTTTGGCCAAATTGTAACTTTCCTTTGGGTCGATCACAATTTGCATAAGCAACAAATACACTACATCTAACAACTTTATTTGTAGCATATTTTATTTGTCAAAGCATTTAAAGAAATTAGACCAATTGTGCCATATACTTCAATAAATTTCCAATTAACTAATCATGACAATTATTCTCTAATTAGCACAATAGGAGAAAAACAAAAGTCCTCCATACTTTATTTTGCCCAAAATAATATAGTGTAAATATATATATTAATTTTTCATTATTAATAAATTAATATATATATATCTTTATAAAAAGAAAAAAAAATATAATAAACAATATATTTTATCTAAGCCCACTGCAATTTTGCTTAACACAATATGCTAGGGCATTTGCCCTAGCTCACATCTTCATGCGGCGGCATAGTGTCGCCGCCTCCATCAAGATAATTTTTTTTTTCTTATGCTTTTCTTTTCTTTTCTATTGGGAGAATCAAATCAATGAAAGAAAAGAAAAAACTGGAACAACATCAAACTTGATCAAATCAATTATGCAAAATCATAGAATTCGAAAAATTTTCTGTAACAAAGAATTCTAGATCATGCAAAAATTGATCGACTTCTAATTGATCCAAGTAATTTTGATAGTATGTATTAGAGGCAAGACAACCCATAAATTTATAAAAAAAAACATGCCAAGAAAACTAATGATTTAGCTAGCAACCATGCAAAAACTTTCTCAGATACCATTTGTTGGAATTTATTCAACAAATCTCAATCTATGATTATTCAAGAATAAATAAATATCATTCAACAAGAACAACCATGAAAAGAGTTATAATAGGATCTAAGCATGGAATCAAGCCAAAATAAAATTAATTAGAGATGTATAAATACCTGGATCCATGAAACACTCTATTGTAGAACGTGCGAGGTTTAGGCCATCCTCAACTATGCAACTTAGACATTGAATGGGCAGTTCTCTCTGTCAGACAGGGAATAGGAGACTAAAGAGGCATAGTGTATTGGAGACCATAATCTTGTATTTATAAGTTGATCCTAGGGTTTCCCATAATTCCCTAGGATCAACAGGCTGGTTTCTACTCAGTAGGCCACACCTCTTTATGAGAAGTCATGGGCCCAAAATCAAGACTACATAATATGCACATTGAATAGCTCAAATATAATTGTTATTTAATTTGTTACCCACATATGAATTAATTATTAAAATTAATTCCAACATTTTGTACTTAGAGATGCCTACATAGGACTTAGGGACATGAAATTGATGTACCTGAATTGATCTTCGTGGAATTGACGTTCCTTTATAGGCGACACATGAAATTGATGTGTCTAAGTTATGCATGAAATTGATGTATATCCAAGTGATTAAAAAGTTTACAGAGGAATAATTTTAGAGCCACAAAAAATGTGATTATTATTCATTTTAGAAGCATGCAAAGTCATGACTCACTCTCAATAGTAGGGTCACTTACTGAGTTTTTTAAATACTCATTCTTTTCTAAAAATATTTTTCAGGTAAAAGCAAAGGCACACTGGGCGATTGATTAAGCTTGTTGGGATAGCCATGGGAGTCTAGAGAGCATTGTTTTCCGTTGTTTGAGTTTCCGCAAACGAGGGTATTGTTTTTTTTTTTCCCTCTTTTAATTTTATTAATTGGTTTATGGTTGACTTCAAACTTAGAGGCCATGGAAAGTTCTGTTTAAACTTAAGATTTCAAGACTTGAGACTTGTTTTGAACATGGATCCCGATTTTCATTTTATGTGAGGTGTTGTTTGTTTTAAATTTTTAAATATAAATGTTCTTTAAATTCTTGTGGGTCTCCATAGCATGCATGAGTATTGAACCCAATTAGTTTTTTCTTAGAGTCGGTTTCTTACAGTTGGTATTAGAGCCAAGTTTAGGGTTCTGTAAACTGCTTACATCGTAAGCTTTAAGTGTCCCCATGGCTAAGCAGCAAGCATCTCGTCATCGCCAGGTATGTCCTTGGAAGAAAATATGTTTTAAAGAGAAAGAAAAGAAAATAAATGTATATGTATTTATGTGTTTCTCATGTACTAGTTAATGAGTGATGATGCATGGTGCCATATGTGATTGTTGCCTTTGTCGTGTAACTGTCGGCTTAGATGATTAAGGAAGTTTAAATTTGTTTTTGAGTGTTAAATTTGAACTCTAAGATAGCTAATCATTTTCCTTACTCGCCATTGCATATTGATTAATCGAGATGAGGTGAATAGAGTATGTTTGGTTAAAATGTTTTTTTTCCTTTTGTTTAGTTTTAGCTTGTGGTTGGTGCGAGATCTGACTTGCTTTGCTTGTGTATGGTCGGAGCTTGTGTGTTGATCTAAAGCGTTGTGAGTTGTAGTTGGACGGTTTTACATATAGAAGTGTGTTTCTCTTGTTTTTCAGGTTATGAAAAATTTTGGGTTAACCATCTTTATGTTGTTATGCTGCCGAAATTTTCGGAGCATTCGATTAACATTAAGATAAAAGTTTAGTAATTAAAACTTCTCTTGTTTAGCAAGTCTAAAAAAATATGGGTTAGTCTTATTTATGTCGTTATGTTGCAGAAATTTTTGAACCTTCCAGTTAATAACTTAGACTTAGTTTCAAGGTCGGTTTTAGTGTTAATGTAAGAACTTAGTTTTAGGTTTGACGGTTTAAATTTCATTCACTAAAGTTTTAATTTAGTTCATCAAGTTTTAACATAAACATTTCTTTTTTTAGATGATTCGGCTCGACCTTGATATGGAAAAACACACGTATGTCATTTGGAGGTCATGAGCTTCGTAGACTTTTCATGGATTTTAATTATATGTAACAAAATACTTTTTAATTTTGTGCACTTTTGAACACTTTGAATTGTGAGCTTTTAACTTTATAAATATCTGGTTTTATATCTCATGTATTCAATGTATGAATTTATTTGGGAAAAATACACTTTTAGTCCTTGAGGTTTAGGTTAGGTTTCATTTTGGTCACTAAGTTTTCAAACTCAACAATTTAGTCCCTGAGGTTTGGATTTCGTTACGTTCTTAGTCCCTCCATCCAATTTTCCGTTAATTACTAACGGAGTGCTGACGTGGCAACATTTTTTTAATAAAAAAAATATTTTTTATTTTTTAAAATTAAAATAATATTAAATTTATAAAAAAAAATTATGATTTTCTATTATGTTTATTTCTTTCCCCTTCTATCTTCTTCTTAATCTACCACCATCACCACCATCATACCAATGTTGCCGTCGGCGACCGTCGTTTGCCAGCCGGTGGCCGGTGACAACTTTTTTTTTTCCTTTTCTTTTCCCCTTCTTTCCTTTTCTTCTTCTCCATCCTTGTTTTCTTCAACTTCTTTTCATTTTCGGGCATTTCCATGGACGGGGTTTCAGATCTAGGCTCATTCCAGGGGTTTTCAGATCTGGCCGGAAAGCGTGAGTCTTCTGATTCCGGCAGTCGTGGGTCTTGTGTGTTGCAGCTGAAATTGAGGAAGAGAGGGATGCAACGACGGCGGCGGTTAATGAACGAAAATGTGATTCAGTCGCAAACGAGGAAGAGAGGGACGATTTTTTGTTTGCAAAACCCAGAACGAAGAGATCTCACGGTTAACGAACGAAAAAAAAAACTCGAGCGGCGAACGAACAGACGGCAGCGCCTCACGAGCGGCGAACAAACAAAACCCTCACGAACGAACACACAGCGGCAAAAGAGATCGATTTGCGAGCGATGGTTTGAGAGAGAGAGATCGGTTTGCGAGCGAGAGAGAAATGAAAAGGTCGGCGAACGAACAAAACCCACCATGAACGAATACACGGCGGTTTCGGTTTCAGATCGACGGTTTGATGTCTAAAAGGTCGGCGATTTTCGTTTCAGATCTGCAGAAAACATGGAGATCTATTTCAGATCTGTTTCAGATTTGCGGCTTCCGAAAAGTCCGTGACCCACAGCTGCCCTCCGACTTCGACACTACTTTTCCGCTTCTTAAAAAAAAAAAAAAGAAAAAGGCCGACAACCGCCGTTGCCGGTCGCCGGCGAGCGAGCGGCAGTCACCGGCGACCTTTGTTGCTGAAGGAGAAGAATGAAGATGAAGAAGATGGGGAGGAGAGAGAGAGGAAAAGAAATAATCAAAATAATGTAAAATAATTTTATTTTATAATTTTAATATATTTTATTTTCAAAAATTAAAAAATAATACTTTTTTTAATAAAAAAATGTCACGTCAGCAATCCGTTAACTTTTAACGGAAAATTGGATGGAGGCACCAAAATGAAACTAAAACCAAACCTCAAGGACTAAATTGTTGAGTTTGAAAACTTGGGGACCAAAATGAAACCTAACTCAAACCTCGAGGACTAAAAGTGTATTTTTCCCAATTTATTTTTATAAATACCATTGAATTCATTTTGATTTTTTTGTCTTTTTGAATTTAGGTATTTCATTCCAACTTTGCAAAAAGTGAACAAAATATTAATAATAATAATAATAATATATTATTATTATTATTATATAAATAAATAAAATAAAAATAGAAAGCTCTGTGGACGCCACATTTATGGCGTCGGTAGTGGCCCTTTGTAAGGTCTCTACTGACGCCAACTGTTTACGAGTCGGCAAACCCCCCCCCCCATTAGCCTCACGTCGATAGAGGCCATCTCTGTCGACGCACCCTTCTTACGCTTCGACAGAGGTTCTTCCGACAAATTTTTCCGTCGGTTTTCCCGACGCCTCGTTGCGCGTCAGGATTGGAGAGCCTTTGCCGACACATTTTCTACACTCCGCGTCGAGAGAGACCTAAAATCTCGTAGTGTTTTACAACTTTTTGGATAGAGAAAGAGGGGGGTGGAAGTATTTTTTTTCTATTTACAAAATTCTTTTTTAGTTTTTTTTTTGCAGCTTTTTAGAGAGAGAGCTGAAAATAATTTCATGTTTGTTCAACTACTATTTTTTTTTTCTACAACTCTCCAGACAGAGAAAAGGGAGATAGAAGTAGTTGTTGTTTATAAACTTTTCTTCTAGATTTTTTGCAACTTTTTTGAGAGATGAAGGTGGAGATGGTAGTAATTTCAAGTTTATGCAACTTTTTTTAAAAAATTTTCTGCACCTTTTTAGAGAGGGAAAGAGGGAGGTGAAACTATTTTTTTTTTTTATAAACTTCTTTTTTTATTTCTGTGCAACTTTTTTTGAGAGAAGAAATAGAGATCAGATGGGATGGGGAGCTGAAATAGAAGAAAAGAAGAGAGAAGAAGATGAGAAAAAGAGTGAGAGAGAAGATGAAAGAAAGATTGAGTGAGAAGAGCAATATAGATTAAAAATAATATAAAATTAACAGTTTTGCCCTAGCTCATTTAAAATTGCCACCTTAACAAAGTCTAATCACTAATTTAACAATCATGTTATCCTTTTTTATTAAGTTGGTCAACTAATTGGGACATTTTTTATTTATATTATATATTTTAAAACTTATTATTAAAATAAAGTTGATCTAAAACTTATTATTGAAATATTGTAGTTTAAAATCCACGTTTTTAGGTCGTCGTCTCCGACTGACGTGGCAACCTAAAAAACCGTGCAATCATATTTAAAAAAAAAAAGTACTTAATGCAGGTCGTCTCTTCAAGAGACGACTTATGCGCAAATATAATTAAAACAAGTCCTTGTAATATTGGTAAGGTGGCATCTTTAGTATTCATAGGTTACTGTGTTCAAGCCTGACAAGACATGCATCCTTTTTTTTTCCTTTTTACGTTTCCTACATTTTCCTTCTTTTTTTTTTTCTTCATATTTTTTTTTTCTAATATTTGTTTTTCAATAAATCAAAGAAACAATTGCCTTTTTTAAAATGTTTTAAGCAAATTGAATTTTTATATTACAATTTATTTCTTTTTGAGGTAGAATTAATTGACAATTTATTTCAATAAATCAAATTTAAGTCTTATTATTTAAAACAATATAAATAAAGTAAAATAAAATTAATATTACTCAATTTAAATTTAATCATTATAGTTTTTTTAGGTAGAATTAATTGAAAACTATGTTTATCTGTACTAGATCAATATATATGTGAATTTAAAATAAAAGATTTAAATAATTAATACTTAATTAAATTTAATTTGTTTAGTGAAAAGAAAATAAACCATATTATAATATTCAATTTGTTTAGAACATTACAAAAATGCAATTACTCATTATTTTAACACTTATTTAAACTTCAGTTTTATTACAACTATTTAAATTTTAATTAATTCAAGAAAAGATAATAAATTTTAATATGGTATTTAATTTATTTAAAACATTAAAAAACAATATAATTACTGATTTGATTTTAATAAAAATTCAGTTGTTCGAGAAAAAGAAATAAATTGTAATCTAAAAATTCAATTTTTGTAAAACATTTTAAAAAAAGCAATTAATTTTTTAATTTATTGAAAAACAAATATTAGAAAAAAAAAAAGAAGGAAAATGCAGGAAATGTAAAAAGAAAAAAAATAAATGAGATATGCATCTTGCTAGGCTCGAACTCAAAAGCTTTTGGATAGTAAAGAAACTAGCTTACTAATACCACAAGAGCATGTTTCAATTATGATAACACATAAGTCGTCTCTTGAAGAGATGACCTATATTAAGTACTATATTTTTTAAATCTGATTGCACGGCTTTTTAGGTTGCCACGTCAGCAGCTCATCTCTTGAAGAGACGACCTAAAAACGTGGATTTTAAACAGCAATATTTCAATAATAAGTTTTAGACTAACTTTATTTTAATAATAAGTTTTAAAATATATAATATTAATAAAAAATGTCCCAACTAATTGCATGTTTGGGAGTGATTTTGAAATGGCTAAAATCACTTTTGTCATATTCGAAATTACTCCGAAACTTACTTTTAATTATTCAAAATCAATTTCATGTTTGATTTTACATTTTTAAATGTGATTTCATACCTTCAAAATTAATTTTGAATTATTAAAGGTATGTTTCGGAATGATTTTGAATATAACAAAGGTGATTTTGATCATTTTAAAATCACTCTCAAACATGCACTAACCTTAGGGACCAATTAAGACCATTTTACAAACTTTAGAGACTAAAAATGTTTATTTTATAACTTCAAGGATCAAATAAACACCAACCCAGGCCTAAGAAATCAAAAGTGTATTTTGTCCTAGTATATAATTTTTTAGTTCATGTTTAAATTAAAAAGCAATAGTAGTTTGGTGTCTCTTTTATCACAAAATGATAGTTTTAATTTGTTGTTGGTCAAATTTCGCTCCGAGAGTTCCCTTTGCTCCACGTGACAATCAACAGTGAATTTGTAGAAGAGCGGGAAAGACGTGACCTGCAAGACAAGCAAACGCTGCACACCGGTGTGGTGTAGACCACACGCACTCCGATGTTTAAGTTAGCACTAAACGAAAAAATCGTAGAATGTTTCTAGGGATATGTTTTTCGATTCCTGTGTGTTGTGGTCTCGGTCCTATTATAGATTTTTCCCCGTAGGGTTTCGACCGCCATCTTCTGGTTATCCATCCTTGGGCTTTTAGTCCCAGTCGGCCTCAGCATCAAGCCGAGGCCGTGCATCTCCCTCGGCCTTGAGGCCGAGGGAAATGATTTTGGGCCAAAACCTTTTCTTGTTGCTCCTGGGTCGTTTCTTCTGCGTTTGGGACTGATGAATCTCGGGCCTTTCTGAATAAAAAATCATTGGCTAATTTTGCCCATAACATTAAACCCCCACTCTCTAGTGGAGTTCATGGGCTTACCTTGGTTTTCAATAGAGAGTAGTAATTAATTAAAAAAATTCGCCAATAACAAAAGATCCACAAGAAAACGAAAATCTTTGTTGCATTCTTCAATAAAGAAAATATTTAGTTGGTTTGGAATCAATGATACAACCAAGTAGTTGGGATTTAGTGGGCCACAAAAGGCAAAAGTTCTGGTTACAAGCTTCATGAAAGTGACTGTCTAGTTGGTTGGGAACTAGCCTTGAAATTGAAAAGCTGGAATCTGGTTGGCACAAATGACGGAAAACAAAAGGACGAAAAAGGGGAGTGGGTCGAGGCACTCAGCCTCGGCCTGCCATGCCAGGCACGTGCCTGGCATGGCAGCGTACCTGATGCCGTAGCAGCAGGTACGCTCGGCCTCGGCCATTGGCCGAGGTCGAGCAAGCTAGGCCTGCCGAGGCAGGCCTAGCTTGATCTATCTCCTTTCATCTTTTTTTTTTTTTTTGAATTCGAATTTTTCAGGTTTCCCTCCATTTTTGCTCTATAAATAGTCCCCATTCTCACCTCATTTCCACCATCATCTCTTGCATCCATCTTCTCTCTTTAGCTTCAATTTAAGGTAGCTTTTCTTCTATTTTCATTCATTCTTTCGTTATGGATAGCGACGAATCTGTTACTTCTCTGAAGAAGCGTCCTATAGCTCCGGCCATGATGACGATTCTTCATTTTCGGAGGGTGGCAACTTTGGGCCTTCCGTTCATCCCTTAGTTTTATCATCTTCGGTGACCGCGGCTCAGCTTGAGCGTTTGCAGTACGAATATGATATTTCCGAAGATGTGCATTTAAGGGTCCCCGGTCCTCACGAAAGTTTCGTCCATCCTCTTGAGGATGAAGTTGCTTTCTACACCGCTATGTTCAAATTTGGGTTCGCCTTCCTCTCCCTTTTATTCTTCAACATTTTTTGGTACTCACGGGTTTAGCTCCAGCCCAAATAGTGCCTAATGGGTGGAGCCATCTTATTGGTTGTATTGTCTTGTGGGCTTGGTGTAATCATGGGGCCTCAATGTCTCCCGATCTTTTCGTTTCTCTTCACTCAATTAATCGCAATCCTAATCTGGGACATTTTATTTTACTACATAAGTGCTAGAAAAGGGATCATAGTTCATAACCCTACTTCTGTAAAAAGTTGGGGAAAAAGTTGGTTTTTTGTAAGTGGAAATTAGCTGGAATGCAATCCGAAATATAATCCTTTTGATGTTTCGACAATTTTTGGGGAGTATGGTGAGTTGAGTTGCTAATTTAAGGGTTTTCCTCTGATTCTTCTAACTCACTTTCCTTCGTTGTCCTTTGTGCAGTTCCGAGGAGGGTGCGGCGTTCTGTTGAAGCTCGTGAATTTTCAGAGATCATTTAATAGATTGAGTTTTCTCACCGCTACGGTCCTGATCTTGTTAAGCATGAGAATCTACTGTCAATAGGTATTGCTCTCCCCCGATCATGTAAACCTCTTGCTTCCCCGTAATTGCTATTTTATTTTATTCCTTGATATTTTCGACCTCTAAACTTCTTCCTTTATTGCTGCAGTTATGACACCTCGCTCAATCTTTGGTGAACACAAGAAAGGGAAGAAAGTTTCCAATGAGGCTGGGATGTCCCGTCCCGATGTCACTATTGTCACCGAAGATGAGTCGGATGCTCCATTTGTCGCTCCACGCTCTTCCACAACTGGCCTCCAGAGGTCTTCCCGTAATTGTCGTCCCACCACTCCTTCGTCCACTAGGGGAAGGGAGTTTTGGGTCCCGGTGTTCGCTTTGCCGGAAGGCTATTCCGGGGTTGGGAGTGAAGTTGACATTTTGACTCAGGATTTCATCTGTTAGCAGGGACATCATTCCCATCAACTCGACGGTGAGAGTGGCTATGATGATCCAGCCCGAGGAATTCTAGTGGCTCAACGTCAACTCCGTGAGGTTGGTGCTTGGACTCACTAATGTGCTTTCCTATTTTCTTTTAAAGCAGTCACTGACCTCTGAATTTTTCTTCAGAACAGGTTTTTTTTCCCGAGCTACTGCCTCTTCCATCAGTCTGGCCAACAAGATTATCGACCTTCAAAGGCACAGCGTAACCCACCGCGAACTCGCTCAAGCCCAAGAGAGTTACCTTAACAGGCTCCTTGAAGAGGTTAAAGTCGATCTGGAGCATAACAAGGCTGAACTTAGCAGGACCAAAGTTTAGTTGGCCGAGGCAAAAGCTCATCTGGCTGTCGCGAGTTACCTTGCTGAGGCGTACAAAAGGACAGCCGAATACATCAATATACAGAACGAGATTTGGACTAATGGGGACAAGTGGGCGCTGAAACGTGTTAGGAAGCATGACACATCCTTTGATCCTTATGTTGTTCGTGGTGAGATTTCTGGTATGCACGACAATCCGAGGGCCTATCCGGTGTCTGATGGCTCCTCGAGTGGGAGGGAGGACATGGAAATCCCTTCTGAATATGACAATCATTAAATGGCCCCCAATGTTTCCTTGCTTTATCTGACTTTGCGCTTTTCACTATGTACTATCCCTGTAATTCCAGTTATGCATTTCCTTTCATGTATCTGTACTTTTTCTTTGATGAATGAAAAACCATGCACTTTATGTTCCAACAACTAATTTGCCACGCTTCATGCAATTTAGATACTAAGCGAAATGCTTAACTAAAAGTAAGGGAAACCAAAACCACAGGGTTGAAATAGTTTCACCATTATACATGAAATAATCATAATTTGAATAAACTTATTAAGCAAAAAGGGAGACTGTAATTATGAAACATAGTCATAATCCTCATCATGTATAAGAGAATGCAATTATGGTACGAAGTTAACTATCCTTATTCCTAGCCCCCCACTCAAATTGGGCATTCATCATTAAACATGTTTGAGTAGAAAAATGTTAACTTGGTACCTGACTTCTTATGGTCGGCCTCGGCCTCGGTATGAGGCCGAGGGAAATGGTCTACCTCGGGTCAGGTCCAACGACATCGTTGACACACGGAACCTTACAACAGTCTCCAAAGTTAGGGTCGGCCTCTTCCCTACCGAAGTTGGCCCCAGTCTGATTACAGCGCTTTCTGCTCATACCCGAGGTTTCCTTCTGGTTTCTAAACTCGATCCATCATGCAGACCACCACCGATGCGCGGTCTGAACTGGCAAGCACTCTTACCCATAGACGGCGCCAATTGTTGATGCCAAAATCTGGACAGAGGACTCACCAGACCTTCACGTGACACCAACAGTGAATTTGTAAAAGCTGGGGAAGACGTGACCTGCAAAACCAGCAAAAACCGCTGCACACTGATGTGGTGTAGGCCACACCGCCTCCGATGCCTAAGTCAGAAAACCGAGGAGACACTAAAAAGTAAGAGGAGAAGTCGAGAATAAAGTTTTGGAACCCTTCTTCAGTGATGAAGAGAGGTTTAAATACATTTTTTTTACTCCTAGGGTTTTTAGGAGTTCGGAGGTGTTTCGGGACCAACCAGGCCGAACCGAGGCGATCCGAGGCATCAGGGATCTAAACGAGGTGACCAAGCTCGGCCTGCGCAAACGGGCCGAATGGTCGGCCATATGGCCCGACTCTTTGGTTCGATCTTCTTCTGGATCGGTTTTCTGGTCCTACCTTTGCCCGATTGTCCTCGTCAGCTCCTTATGCATTAGTGTGGTCCAAAATTACCTATAACATCCCCTAATACCATTGGATACAAAATCAAGATATTTTTACAATTTTTCTCTCTTACATACAGCCGTATAATTATACCAGGAGAATCTAATAATTTCTCCTTGTAAAAATAATATATATTTGACAAAAAAAAAAAAGAAAGAAGAGATTCTAATTTTAACTCCCACATTGAACTAAAAGAGAAAGGAAGGAAAAAAAAAGGACTGAAGACAAATATGCTATGGAAATGATTATCGTGAAGTCATATTCAATAACCTTCTTGTGGTTATAATTATTAATTAATTTGTCTGGCAGACTATGAACGGACATTTTTTATTAATATTATAATTTTTAAAACTTATTATTAAAATATAGTTAGTTTGAAACTTATTATTTAAATATTGCAGTTTTAAATTTTCGGTCAAAGGTCGTCTCTTGAAGAGACGACCTTGAAACACGTGTCGCACACCTTAGCTGATATGACAATCATTTTTAAAAAAAGAAAACAAAATTCGCAAAGGTTATCTCTTCAAGAGATGACCTCAGCACATTTATTCACAAAACATACTTTTGGCAAGGTGGTGAAAGTGAGACTTTTCTTCCTCCCCTTCCTAGTTGTTGCACTCTTTTTGTTTTTTTTTTTCTTCTTTTTCTTTCTTTTTTCGTTTTTTTTTTTCGTTTCTAGTTTTTTATTTTCTTTTTTCTTATTTCACTTTTATTTGAATTTTGAAATATACTTAAAAATCAACAATTTTATACCATTTTCTTTATATATTTTTTTTTGAATTATAAAATTATTATAACCAACTTTTTAATTTAACTAATTGAGATAAAAGAAAAATAAAAATGAGAAATATGACAAATAAATCAAATTGTTGTTATTTCTATACCAATAACAACGGTTTCAATGAAGAGTGAAAAAAGAAAATGTGTATTTTATATATTAAATTAATTTATTGGTATAAAGATGACAATAATTTGATTTATCTATCATATTTCTCATTTTTATTTTTCTTTCATCTCAATTAGATAAATTAAAAAGTTGATGTGTATTTTATATATTAAATTAAGAAAGAAAACGAAAAGAAGAAATAAAACGAAAGAAAAAAAAATAAAGAAAACAAAAGACGAAAGAAAACGAAAAAAAAAAAAGAAAAGAAAAGAAGAAAGAAAACGAAAAAAAAAAAGAAGAAAACAACAGAAGAAAGAAAACGAAAAAAAAAAAGAAAAAGAAAACAAAAGGAGTGCAACAGCTGGGATTTGAACCTGGGCAAGGGGGGAAGAAAGGTCTCACTTTCACCACCTTTTTCAGAAGTATATTTTATGATTAATGTGCAAAGATCGTCTCTTGAACTCTACAAATTTTTTTTTAAATATATTGTCATGTCAGCTGAGGTGTGACACGTGTTTAAAGGTCGTCTCTTGACCGAAAATTTAAAATTACAATATTTAAATAATAAATTTCAAACTAACTATATTTCAATAATAAGTTTTAAAAATTATAATATTAATAAAAAATATCCGACTATGAACATAGAAAAAAACTAATTAGGCTATAGTTAAATTTTTAATTTTATATCAAATAAATCATCTTAAATATGTTCAACATCTCCTTAAAACCAACAAATCTTTTAGACATAAAATTGCATCTTGTATATAATAAGATACTGAAGTTTCAATTTTGTGTCCTATAAATTCGTAAAGTTTTAAAAAATGTTAAATAGTCAAATATACCTATGAGAAAAAATTGAGAATTCATAAATTCATTTAGACACTTTTTAATTTCAAAAACCTATTCAAGTTCAAAAATCTATTTGACACATATTTCATACTTCAAATTTTAATTTAAAAAAAAAAGACATAGAAAATTTGTTGTGCATGTAGAACATAGATGAAATGTAAAAAATTATTTAACCACTCAAAGTGTCTGTATCTCGACATGTGGATTGGAAAATCTACCTGCATCTAATAATAACCACTTGATAGAAATTGTCAAAGCGAGTATAGCTCGACATGTACTCTCCATTAAGAGGTCAAATGTTCGAATCACTCTTCCAAATATTGTTGTAAAAAAAAACATATATATATATATATAAAACTTGGTTGCATACTGATATATAAGGATCTCCCTACATACTCGATTAAAATCTTGACAACTAAGAAAGAGGAAGATACAGAATGACAACTTTTTTATCTCTTCTAGTTGTCAAGATTTTAATAGTGAAGGAAGATCCCTAGATACCAATATGCAGCCAAGTTTTTTTCTATATATATGTATGTATTCAGTTTCTCTCTCACAGTTGCATGTACAAAACTGCTCGGGACTCCATTAATGCGGAACTGAATCCCATATCTCTGGCCGCGCAACGCATTTGCGTGTCGTGTTGAATGGCCAAAAGCCCGCCAAATCGGCAGCACGTCCGCAGCCTCCTTGGCAATCAGCGAGCTCAACAAATGCCAAACACCCAACCAAAATTTCATCTCCAAACTCCCAAAACTCTATATAAATAACAATAACAGTAAAACCTTCCCTTCAGCCTTCACCTGAAAACATTTCCTTTTCCCTAATATGGCGCCTCCGTCGAAGCTTCTCGCGTGCTTGTGCTTTCTAATACTCTTCTTGATGAGCAGCTGCCTTGCGGCTGTGCAGCAGCCCAACGGTGGTGGCGGGGGTGGCGGCGGAGGGGGAGGCTCGGGAAGCGGTTCGAGCAGTGGTGACGGTTCGGCTTCTGGGTCTGGATCCGGGTCCGGGAGTGGTGGCGGGTGGGGCGACCGCGGAGTATTGAACCACAGGAAGACTGATCTGCCGGCATCTCCCTGAATATCTGATCAACCTGTTCCGTTGTTCGTTAATTTCGTTGTTGAGACTTGAGATTGGTAGTCGACTGGTCGTCTCCATCTTCGTTTCGTGTCGTTTCTTGTTTTGTATATGACGTGAAGTTTGTTGACAAATGACAATAAATAAATGACGCTTGGAGTCGAATGAATGCATGCATGCAGTGTAATTGTAACTTTTACTATATGTATATATTAATCCACAAAACTTACTTTCTTCCTTCGTGATTGATGTTTTTAACACGTGTGTACCTATACTTTAGCCACGTGTTTATTTGTAGTTTCTTTTTTAACTTAAATTATAAGTTTTTTTTTTTTTTTTGAGATAAACTTAAATTATAAGTTTAAACGTTATAACGAACACATAGTTGCAGGCCGGATAAGTGTTTAATGGGAGAAACATTTTATGAAAAATACATTTTGGTCATGAGATTTGGATTAGGTTACACTTTGATACCTTAGTTTTCAAACTCAACAATTTTACCTCTGAATCGATGTGACACTCTTTTTTTAACAAAAAAAAAAGATTATTTTTTCATTTTTTAAATAAAATATTTTATTATTATTATTTATTTTCCCCTTCTTCTTCCCTTTTCTTCTCCATATCCCTTCTCATCTTCTTCTCCATCATCTTCTTTCCTAACCCTAGCGTCGGCAGTCGACAGCTGCCTCTCGTCGGTTGCGCGGCGGCTGCAGGCTTCACTTTTTTTTTTAAAAAAAAATGAAACGGGGAGGGACTCCCTCCTCCGTTTTCAACACCGGCGACCATCGTGGTTGGCCAGTCACCTTCTTTTTCTTTACCTCTTTTCTCCATCTCCTTCTCCCTCAACCGAGAGACTCAAAACGACCCAAAATCGAGTTGAGGGTTGCTATCGCCGGACTGCTGTCCTGTGCTCGCCGGAGAAGCCCAGAGCTGAGAGTTTCACTCGCTGCCATTGCACGTCGTGGGTCTCGTGCTCGCTAGATAAGTCCAAATCTGCTAGCGTGAAGGACTCGAAACCCAGATCTGGAACGAATCCGAGTAGTCGTACATAGTTTACGGTTCAACGGCGTTCGTGGTCGGCATTCACGGGCGTTCTAGCAGGTGAGTGAATAGGTTTGATTTCGAAGCTGAATGGGTGTTCTAGCAAGTGAGTGCAGCAGCGGTTAGGTGTTAGTTTTCGGCTAGTTTGAGGCACATGCACTAGTTGTAGGTTGTATTTCCAGCAAGGGGCGTTGAGGGGACGCAGGTTGCTGCTATTTGGGGGCAATTTTCTAGCGATTTCTGGTGACGATGAGGGAGATTGTGAGGGAGAGAGAGAGAAAGAAGAAAAAAAGAGAAAAAAATGTCGGCAACGGTGGGCGACCACCGACGACGGCAGTGTCTGGCGAGTAGCGGCGGCGACGATTGGAGCTTTGGTGAGAGGGTTGAAGACGAAGAGGGAGGTTGGTGATGATGAGGATGTTGGAGTAGAAGATGAAAAAAAAAAGAAATAAAAATATATTAAAAATTAATATTTATTATTTTTAGTTATTTTTATTAAAAAAATGAAAAAATAATTTTTTATTAAAAAAAAAGAAAGAAGAAAAAAAAGAGAAAAAAAATGTCTGCAATGGTGGGCGACCGCCGGCGACGACAGTGACCGACGGGTAGTAGCAACGACGATTGGAGCTTTGGTGAGAGTGTTGAAGATGAAGAGGGAGGTTGGTAATGATGAGAGTGTTGAAGAAGATGATGAAATTAAAAAGAAATAAAAATATATTTAAAAATTAATATTTTATTATTTTTAGTTATTTTTATTAAAAAAAATGAAAAAATAATTTTTTATTAAAAAAAAGAAAGAAGAAAAAAAAGAGAAAAAAAATGTCTGCAATGGTGGGCGACCGCCGACGACAACAGTGACCGACGGGTAGCGGTAACGACGACTGGAGCTTTTGTGAGAGTGTTGAAGACAAAGAGGGAGGTTGGTAATGATGAGGGTGTTGAAAAAGATGATGAAATTAAAAAGAAATAAAAATATATTTAAAAATTAATATTTTATTATTTTTAGTTATTTTTATTAAAAAAATGAAAAAAAAAATTATTAAAAAAATAGTGCCACGTCAAGGTTTAACAAAAAAAAATTAGATGGAGGAACCAAAAGTGTAACGAAATCCAAACCTCAAAGGTAAAATTGTTGAGTTTGAAAACTCAGGGACTAAAGTGTAACCTAACCCAAACCTCAGGGACCAAAAGTGTATTTTTTTCTAACATTTATTATAATTTGATTCTCTTTTTTTTTTTTTTTTTTGAAACAATTATAATTTGATTCTCTTTCCTTCTAAACTTTTATTAACTTATCATGACGTCTACTCATATGCTTTTATATTGTTTGATAATGACATTTTTTTTTTTTTTTGAGAAGTGTTTGATAATGACATTTGTTTGTTCGAGTTATGAGATGATTTTGCACGAAACAAATTATTCCAAAGATATGCAGCACTTATTTATGAGATGGATATTTGAGGTTGTACTATATGAAATTTAGCGGACCCAACTTGCACCTTGACCTTATGCATCAAGGTGAGTTTCATACAGAAATTATATATATATTGAAAATAACAGAAATTATATTGTTATTTGTTGATCCGAATGGAGATTCAGAATTACATACTCTGTGATCGATCCATTCTATACATCAATTGTGAGGGAGTGGCCTTATGATAGTGGTATTTTATTCTTAGTCTTATTTGGTAGGAATTAAGTTCAATGGAAGCAAATGAAGAAGCAAAGGATTTGAAAAGATGAACAAGGAGTTGCAACAACCAATTGACTCGAGAGGGAGAACGTCGAGACAATGCCCTTTGGCGTCTCGACACTACTGCAGCCATTAGTCAACACCTACAAGAATTTAACTGTTCCAAATACCGACACAAATCACTATGCGTCGGAATAAACACGCCAAAATTCACACAAACTGATGAAAAATTGATACCGACACAAATTACGGTATATTCTAGCGCAAGTTTGTGTCAGTAAAAATCCTAAAAAATTTTACAGTGGGAAACTTTTACCGATAAAAAAAAAAAAAAAAAAAAAAAAAAAAAAAAAAAATCCAATGCAACTTGAGTCGGAAAAAGTTTGATATAATAAAACACACATTTTATTATATGTCGTCACGTACAAAATTATTTCTGACGCATGTTTGCGTCGGGAAAAAGCCCGATAAAACCCTAGCCCCTTTTTTCTTCCTCATGTTTTTCCTTTCCTCTACTACAACTCTTGGGTTTTCTCTCAAATGGCGGCGACGAGGTTATTCTCAGACAATGCTTCAGCGGCTTTGGCCATTGGATTGCAGCGACGGCTCTCCGACGGTTTACGACGGCCACTGTGTGTGAGATCTAGGCAGTTTGATTACTGTTAAATCTTTTTCTTTAATTTTTTTTCTCATTTTGGCAAATACATGTTTTAATCTAATGTGCAGCCTTAGCATAAAGTTACTTATTTTTATTTTTCATTTTAACAACATATAGTTACTTATTATTATATTAGAAAGGAAGGGAAATACTTAAATACTACTTTATCTTTAAATAAAAAGGAAAGTGAAATTATTTGTTGAGTAAGATACATGTTCACAGTAGATCTTTATTGAAACTAGGTGGAGGGAGATAGATAGATAGATATAATGAATAAGTATAGTTAGATAGATAGTTATGGTGGAAGGATCGCCATGTGCAATTTATAAGGAGCTAACGCCCCAAGGGACATAGCAAAAAATGAAAAGGGCACTCTTTCGCCCTACCTTTCAGTTTTCCTCGACGTACCGCTCATGGATTCCCAAACTAAACAAACCTGGGGAGCTGAGAGCCATTACCCAGCCCAACAAGGCGGATACCATTGGTTTGGATGTGTTTTCTCAGTTATTGAATATTGTCTTTGAAAAGATTTTTTTGCCTCAATCCGACTGATAGGGTTTAGGAAAGGTCGAGGTCCTATTACTTTCTTCCTTGAAGTCCAACACTAGGGTCTGGTTGATAAACTCATTAAGTCAAATATTGTAAAGTGTTTTGATGACATAGATCATTGGCTCAACATCTCAATTCTTCAATATTATATTTAGGTGAGTTTGTTATTTAGGTGAATGTATTTGGGTGAGTTTGTTAGGTTTTAAGTGAGTTTGGGCACTTTTAGGCCACTTAGGCACACTTTAAGTTACCTTTTAGCTAGTTTGTAGTGATAGGGAGCATGTTATGTGCTTTAGGTCCAATTTAGGCACTTTCTAGTTTGGTTTGAGAGCCAAAATAACACTAGCTAAGGCATTTTAGGCTACCTAAGCTCCTTATTAGGGAGGGCAAGGCTTAAGTGCTTTAGGCTTCTTTGTTTTAATTTGTTGTATCTCTCATAACTAACTCCTTCGTCTTAATTTGTCTATTTTAATCTTATTACACACTATATTAAAACTTGACCCGTACACTTGCGGTAAACGTTTTTGCACGCATCACCTTATTATATTAGTTTAAGTATACAATTATTATAAATATTGTCATATAGGGATGAGTAATCATCAACCGGTCGACGAACCAACACCGACCATTGACATGTCGGTTTGGGTCGAACAATTGTAGTTGATTTTGAAGGAGATGGTTACACCTACCGACCGACCTAGTCAATCAAAAACATAGGAGAGAAGAATAAAATGAGTAGACAAGCAAGAAGAAAAAAGGAAGAAGAAACCAGAAAAAGAAAAAATAAGAAGAAAAGAAGTAAAAAGAAATCGACAACAAGAAGAAATAGAAGAAGAAAGAAAAAGAAAGAAAAAAGAAAAGAAGAAGAAAGATGGAAAAAAAAAAGAAAAAAAAGAAGAAGAAGGAAGAAAAAACCAAGAAGAAAAAGAAAGAATAAGAGGAAGAGAAATAAAGAAAGGAGACGTCTGAGATTTGAGATTATTTCTAACTATTGTCCTAAGGGCGCTGCATGCAGTATTATAGACGTGGCGGTGATTGTGATGTTTAAGTTTTCTTTTAAGGAAAAAACTTGGCTGCACACTAGTATCTTCCTACGTACCACCATTAAAATGTTGACAAGTAGTTAGGAGAGATAAAGAAGTTTTCTCATTTTCTCTCGTTCTTTTTCTTGGTTGTCAAGATTTTAATGGAGTATGTAGAGAGATTTCTACATACTGGTATGCAGTCAAGTTTTGTTCTTCTTTTTAATATATATACATACCCAAGTTTTGTTAAGATTTTAATAGAGTGCGTAGGGATATTGTATTTTGATCGTCATATATTTCACCACTTGAAGCGAAGTTGGTACAACAAAAATGGATCTCTAATTCATCATGGGTATAAGGCGTCTTTTGCACCTCTTCTTGGTCCCAAGTGTAGAGGATGTCGTTTGACACTGTCCTCTTATTCATGGCATTTTCACATACTCAGTTCCACCAACCACATTAAGGGTCCGTTTAGAATGCATTTTGATTTAAATATTTTTCAAGAATACATTTTTTTAAAAACATTTTATATAAAAATTGTTTAGATCAATTTAAATACTCATATGTTTGGTTGCATATCCTCATAGGTGTTTTTATACACAAGTTATTGCATACTTAAAACTCTTTTCAAAGAAGTTGATTTCAAGTGTTTCTCTCAAAATGGTTTATTTATCAATCTCATTTTCTAATAAGTCATTTTTAGTGGTTGTTAAACACTAGATATTTTTTCAAAATTAAACACTTGAAAAATTAAACCAAACACATCCTATGTATATTTATGGGGTCAGTCCCTCCATGATACATGTCACACAAATTCAACAACATGAATATAAAGAGCATGCACAATACTTATACCCTATAAAAATATCAAAGAATAGGAGGAATTAGTCTTTAATTCTCCTTGTTACATCTAAGAAGTGAGGGCTAGTCGTCGACAACCCTCGTTGTAATCACTGCCTCCATCTTGAATGAATCATATCATATTGATATTTATGTTTTACATTTAAATGGGACATTGTTGGGAATGACAAATAGTTTTGTCCCACATCGGAAGTGTAGCTCTTGGAAAGCTAATTTAAAAGCATTTGTTGTGTATTAGGCTTATAAAATTGATGTGAGGTAAGCAAAGACCAAGGCCCATATGTGCGCCGTCGTCGGGCTTGGGCTTATTTTTTGGACTTTCTTCTTCTTATTGCTTAGTCAAATCCACGTGGCAGCCTCAGAGGAAGTGAAGGATTCATGTTTGGCTAAGTCTTTTGCTGAAGAATTTTAAGGACATGTGGCATCGACAGAGGAAAAGGGGTTGGTCAAAGGACACGTGTGTGGGAAAAGGGGTTGGTTAAACGATTTGCACCGAGGTCGTGCTGAGTTTTGCTTTCAAGGCAGTGGTTCTTTCCACGACACAACGATTTTGCCTTTCAATTCCTATTTTTCCCTCCTTTCCAGCTAACAATTTGAAAGCAAAACTGTTTACACATTGATTTTACACATTGAGTTCGTTTCATTGCTCATGGTGAGAGTAATTCAATTGGCTCGTCAAATTAAAGTTGATGATACCCATTTGGTAAGATATTAAAGGGAAGTATTTGGGATTTGATTCAAATCCTTTGGTTGTTACTATATTAGATATATGTTGAATTGTATGATATATTATGGTTCGAGATTTTCTTGATTTGATTCAAATTAGAGAATTGATTTTTCCTTATAATACATTTGTTGACATTGTGAGATTTATGGTGACAAATTATTAGTATTGAGATTTGTTATATCTTCTCATATTCATAAGATATTGATATCTCGTTGGGTCTCTTAAACTGAATCTTTCAAGATATTATGTTTAATTTTATGTCTTTCAAGATTTAGCAATTTTATTCCATTGCTATTTTTAAGCATGATATTCAATGCATATCTAATATGTGTATATATTTGTTCTTTCATGGAACAAGTTGTTTCTCCATCATGAAGTGAGATAAGAATTATTATTGCATTATCGTGCAAATCTCAAGTTTATAGGCGGTTATAGTGATCTATTAAGGAAGCCTAATTATCATGTTAGCAAGTATAGAAATAATGTTTCTTTGGAATATTATTGATAATATTGTAAACTGAAGCCTATGAATAATGTTTCTATGGAATATTATTGATATATTGTAAATTGAAGCCTATGTGGCATTTAAAATAATTTTGGAACTGATAAAGTTTAAAGTTGTTTAGTTATGCAGCTTGAACTTGTGAAGCTATTGAAGGTTGAGGTAGTGAGGCATATTGACAATTTAAGTGTATGACCCTATATCTCAAATTACAATGAGAAGTATTTTACTTCTATTAATTTTCATGAAATTGGAAATTAAAACTATTGCTATTAATTGAGTTCGATATATATTATTTTTTGCCTATTACTTGTTGGAAGTATAAAAATGAGTAAAATCTCAATTGCATGTGGAACATATAGAAACTGGTAGTAGTTTAAGATCTTGCCAATCAATGCAAAGTGTGTTGCAAAAGCAAGGGTACTGTTAGATCACATAGATCTTGATAACTAATTATGTGGGTATATTTTCATTTGATTGAAAATATGTTATTTATTCATAATGAATATTTTATTGAGCATGTCTATGATCTGGAAAAATAAAAATAAAATTGGGAGTTAAGTAGTGGATAATTGTCCTTAGTAAGATTCATAGACACAAGCTTTAATGGGGTAAATTGTGAATACATGTTATTGAGATGTTCCATGTATTATTTATGGCTTTATATGATTTGGCTATTTAAATAGAAAATTTAGAAGATATATTATGGACAGTATTGGTGGAGTGTATTGATATAACTATGTGAAATTTAATTAATTATTGGTAGAGTAATTAATTTGTGATGCATTTCCTATGTCCATAGTATATATCAATTTTATTGTGGTGTTCTTAATTATGCATGTGTGCATAAATTATATGTTTGAGAGATTAAAACATAAATGCGATATATCTCAAAATGTGGGGGCCACTAAAATGGTTTATATGATGATATGTGGGGGAAAGTTGTTATTCCTGCCTGTTTTATTCCTAACAGGGTTCCTCACAAAGAGCTCAGGAAGGGATACTCACCAAACCTAAGCTACTTGAGAGTGTGGGGGTGCTTGGCAAAGTGGCATATCCGACATTCAAAAACCTATGGTTGGTTCTAAAATCTTTGATTGTGTTTTCATAGGTTATGCCAAAAATACTTTTGCATATAGGTTTATGTGCTTAAATGATAAATCAATTGGTGAGTATATAGATGTGAGTTTTTTGAAAATATCTTCCCTATGACTAAAACTGATAATGAATCTAGTGGAATATCAAAACAAGCATGCAATGCAAGCTTAAAAGGTCTCTCTATGCACTACTACAAAAATCACCTTTAATGACGGGCAATGCCCGTCATTAAAGACTTTTCATGACGGACAGCGTCCGTCGACTATACGAGTGTCGTCGTAACTTATAATGACGGGCGACTTTTAATGACGGGCATTGCCCCTCATTAAAAGTTGTCTGTCATTATAAGGTACAATGGCGGACGTTGTTCATGACGGGCAATGCCCGTCATTAAAAGTCGTCCGTCATCAAAAGTCCGTCATTAAAGAGTATTTTCCAACCAGCCAGATTTTTAATGACGGACAATGCCTGTCATTAAAAGGTGTCCGTCATTAAATGTCATTTTTTATGACAAGCATTGCTCGTCATTATTTTGTTCATAATTTAAATAAAAAAAATTGTTGGTTGGCCGATGGCAAACCAACAATATTTTCTTTATTTGTCAACCTGTAAAGAAAGTAACCTTAATCTTAAATGTGCAAAAATGCATAGAAATCAAATATTTGTCAAATTTCATTCCAATAAGCCAATGAACCAAATTTGTTCATACAATTTTTATTCATATAAGTTTAATATATGAATAAAACTACAAACACTTACACTTAAAAGCCTCAAAATTACTAAATACCTATGATTAAAAGTCTACACCTATACCAAAAAAGAAAAATTCTCGTACATGCCACTTTCATTCTTGTCTTGCTCGTACATCAAACTTGAAGAACCTAAGAAAAACAAATTGTAATTAGGTTCGATACAACGCCAAAACAAGAGCTCACATAATAAACATATGTCCAACAACTCGAAGAACCTAAGAAAAACAAATTTAGTTAACAATAAAATACACACAAAAAAAAATCAATCTCAATGAGTATCGAAAAAATTTGTTAGAAAACCCAATAAACTCTAAAAGCATACAAACTCATAGAGATCAAGTTTAACCCCATCAAAGAACCTGTAACACTCTAGGTTTCTATACTTAACCTAGCGACATTACTAAAACTTCTATCCTAATTCTAACTGGATGCTCCGAAAATTTCGACAGCATAACAGCATACATATGGCTAACACAAAAATTTTTAAACCTGTTAAACAAGAGAAACACACTTCTATATGAAAAACCGCTCAACTACAACCTCACAACACTTCAAGTTCACAACTAGACTTCAAATATTCTAAAACTAAGCAAGTTAGGTCTCACATCAAGCACAATCTAAATCTAAACAATCATTAAAGGACATTGCAAGAAAGTCAGCAAAATAATAAGAAAGGTACAAAAAGGAGGAAAATAACGTACCTCACAGTTTGATCATTATGTATGTCAACTAATAATGAGCCAAGATTTTGTGGTAAAATGCAGGGTGTGCATCATTCACCTTTACCACAGAAGAAATAACCCAGAATCATGAAAGACAAATAGATAGAATCTAAGACACACAGAGAGAAGAGGTAGAAAAGCCATGGATTACCTCAAAAATTAAGCAGATCAATATCTAAACACTTTTTCTAACTTATGATATATTTAGATAGGTTCTAGATTAAATAAAATAATTGTGAACTAAAGTAAGACAAACTCAGGTTTGCATAATCAGAAACATATTCGGACAGAGAAACTGCAAGCCATTATCATGAACAAAAAAGCCACATCCCCATACTGATAATGCTCATTGGGGAGGGGGAGCTTGTGGAGGAGGATGGGGAATGTTAAACAATATTTTGAACAACATTGTGTATCAAATTTCCAAACCAGTTATAATCATTCTAGTGAGATGCAAACATGAAAGTTTCCTAATTGAGCCATCACAAATTTACCATTAAATTACAGCAGTCATTGTGTATCAAGAGCTTGTAGCTTTGAAACAATGGAGATGCTTGATTCTTACTCAATGGGTTGACAAATGGAAATGGAATATAAATTACAACAGTCATTGATTGTAATGAAAAGCATGGCATATCATTAATTTCTCTCCAGTTTATACCAAAAACTCATTGCTTGATAAAGTGAGAGAAATGAAAGGTAACCCAATACCAAAAAGTTCTCTACTTTTTACAAAGTAAAAGAAGAAAAGTAAATCCAAACTAACCCTTTGATCCATAATTCCAGCTTCCTGTTGTCTCCTCTTGAGGTCCCATTTCATCTACATGCTTGCTCTCCTTGAAGCTTAAAAAAAAAAAAAAGCACCATCATCCATTCAGAAAGACATTAAATTTCTAAAGATACCCACCAAATCATTTTACCTATCTCCATTCTCTTCTTCCCCATCTTTGTTTCAACATTTTTTTTATGTCAATATAGCTAACAGAACACCTACCAAAACATTAGTTGGTTGAAAAAATAATAAAGGTAGAGTAAAAGGACATTTCTTACTCAACATCGTATATAGGACACGTGGTTTCAAATACTTACTCGATCACGAGGCAAGTAAACAGTGATTATTTTATTCAAATACATATAGAAAATGATAACAATATCAATTTGTCTTTATAAATTCATTTAGGATTTCTTCTTCTCATAACCTTCTCTAAAATCAAAATCATATTTCAAAATAATAATAATAAAGGTAAGTCTAATATTCAGAGCTTTAATAGGTCTTTTATTCGAGACGAGTGATGAAAACACGACCTAAAAAAACAGATCATTTAAGCCTCTAATATCTTAACATCCAAGCTCTGCTTAAAAAATTATGTTGCAAGGAAACTAGGGGGTTGGGAATTGCTTGAACACCTACACCATTAGAAGAGTGAAGTCTGTGGGAAAGAAATATTAAGAAACAAAACCCCATTTGGAATGGAGAAAGCCTAACAACAAATGATCATCTGAAGATATTTCCTAAAGATGGTCTATGCATATAATTGTACTTTGCAAAGAGCTATGATGTACTGTAAATATAACTTTATCATAAGGAATAGGCAGCAGGTTGAACTTGACTCTAATCAAGTTGTTGTGTGTAAAGTACAAACTTCAATGCATATACTGTCCAATAAAAACAAACAGAAAGACCCAATAACTAATACCAACATAAATACAACAACACTCCCTGAAGTTTGCCAAAATAGTTGCTGGTTCAACATGCTTCAACTCCCAAGTTTTTTGTCTTTTCACTGGTTAGGCCCCTTTGTTCGGCGGGCATAGGAACAATGTCGAAGAGGTTTTCGCGCATCATCGGCCTTTCGGATGGACAAGTTGAGAGAAGATTGCAGTACTGTTTTGCTCATTAGATTGAAGTAACTCTTCCTCACTTCCAAGGCTGAGGTTATTGTAATGTGCAGACATGTCTCGCCTTCTCTGGCTGTCTTCGTCGTCTATCCTCGAGCTGCGACTTGAACCACCACCATCGGCACTTTCTTGAAGTTAAAGAGCAAATTCAAGGTTCCACAACACATCGCCCATGGATGGTCGCTCGTCTCCATGGTCATCCAGGCATTTCTCAGCTGCATCAGCAAACTTCTTCAAGCTTTCAGGGGTGATTTTCCCTTTGAGGTAGGGGTCGACGAGATCGTCAAGGACTCCTTTACGTTTGCTCCTGTGTGAAGGTAGTGAAGTCCTCTAGCTGCTCCAATACAAATCTCCAGCCTTTGCTTCCATGAGAGACGAGCTTTATTATTGGTCTTATACAGATGTTCCCTCAGAGTTCCCAAACCCATATAATCATAAACCAAACACATTTCATTCTCTCCATCACAAAAACCAATCAAGGACACCAAATGTTTGTGCCTCAGCTTCGAAAGCAAATCGATTTCTGTAAGGAACTCATGAACTCCTTGTTCCGATGACGGATTAGACCTTTTAATAGCAACTTTCGTCCAGTCGTTGTTGTCCAGACGCCTTCGGTTGAAACGCACACGAGTTGGATGCTTTTGGTCGCCGTCCAGTCACCACCGGTGAAGATCTTGCGTCGTCGCTGAAGTTCGTTCGCCGTCGTGGGTTGAAGACAAGGGGAAGGAGAGCTCCGGCGGCCAAAGGTTGAAGAAGGGAAGAATTAAGTGGGGCAGCCGACGGTTGAAGAACGGAGGAAAGCGACGGGCGAAATTCGTTGAAGAAGAATGTTGAAGAAGGGAGTGTGGCGGCTGAAGGTAGAAGAAGTTAGGGTTTAGAATGTGCCTTCAGAGAGAGAGAAAACTAAGGTTACTTTTTACCCTTTTGAAAAATTAAAAAAAAATATTAAAATGGGTCTTTAATGGCGGGCATAGCCCGCCATTAAAGGTTATTTTTAATGACGGGCATTGCCCGTCATTAAAAGTCAATTTTTTCGGAAAAACGCGCGTCCGACATTAAAAGTGGCGCGCGTCCGACATTAAAAGTGGCGCGCGTTTCCTGTCCGTCATTAAAGGTCCCGCCCCCTTTTTTTTGTCCGTCATTAAAGGCTGTTTTTGTAGTAGTGATGGTTTAAAACAAGCTCCAAACAATGGTATGAAAAGTTTGATAACATTTTAATAACTAATGGTTATAAAGTAAATTGTTATGATATTTGTGTATACTCAAAATTGTTTGGAGCAAAATGTGTGATTATTTGCTTGTATGTTGATGACATGCTTATATTTGGTTCGAACTTAGATGTCATTAATAAGATCAAGTTACTCCTTTCTTCGCATGAAAGACTTAGGAGAGGCTGATGTAATACTTGGTATAAAAATAAGGAAAATGACAATGGGTATTCCTAATGACAATCACATTACATTGAGAAAATGCTGAAGAAATTTGATTACTTTGATAAATCACCTATTAGAATCCCTTATCATTCAAGCATTAGTCTTAAAAGAAACTAGGGCGACAGTGTATCTAAATCTGAATATGCATAAATCATAGGTAGTTTCGTGTTTTTGATGAATTACACTAGACTGGATATTGCATAGTCTATTAATAGACTGAGTAGATTTACACATAGCCCTGTAAAGAACATTGGACTGCTCCACTTCGTTTGTTAAGGTGTCTTAGAGGTACAATGTATTACTGTTTGCATTTTAACAAATTTCCTGTTGTGCATGAAGGATATTGTGATGCAAATTGGGTAACAGATAATGATGATGTAAGCTCCACTAGCGGGTATGTTTTTACCTTTGGTGGAGGAGCTATCTCGTGGAAATCAGCAAAACAGACCCGCATTGCTCGTTCTACTATGAAATCTAAGTTCATAGCACTTGAACTTGCAGGTCAAGATGTCGAATGGTTAAAAAGTCTTCTTGGAGACGTGCCATTGTGAGGAAAGACTGTACATGTGTCCCTACACTGTGACTCATAGGCTGCCATAGGGATTGCAAAAGACAGCGTGTACAATGGCAAGAGACGCCACATACGTCTGAGACATGGACAAACAAGGAGAGTGATTTTAGAGTCTGGATGTATGGGACTCAAGCCATGATGCTTCTCACTAGCATGAATCCATAGCCTTTTTTTTTTTTGTGGTCCATGCGTGGACTTGATGGATATAGTGAAGCTTGTGAGAATCCATAGCCCTTTTTGGGTGGTCCATATGCTTGGACTTGATGGATATAGTAAAGCTTGTGAATCCATAGCCCTTTTTGGGGTGGTCCATATGTGTGGACTTGATGGATAGTATTCAATGTCTTCTTAGCTCAGTATGAGTGGTTTATCCATGATAGACTAGATGAAGCAACAACGTGATTGTGAAGGTGAGGCTGCCTTCTATGAAAGAGTTGAGGAGCTTCTTTCTAGAGCTTTCACGATGACTCAAGGTTTTGTGCATGGCCATTAAACGCACTTGATAACTATCGCGGAATCAAAATCAAGGATTCAAACGTGTTGTGGGGGTCTCAACTATAAACACTGGAAGTTCAAGAGGTAACTCACTTCCACCCTTTAGGTTGTTGTCTTACTTCACTATGCATTAATTCAAATCGAAAGATATTAATGTTTAAGTTTATTATCCTTGCTCAGGAAAACTTTCTTTCATCTTAATCCTCTTTACTTTACTATTTTGTCATTCGTGGGGGATTGTTGGGAATGACAAATAGTTTTGTCACATCAGAAGTATAGCTCTTGGAAAGCTAATTTAAGAGCATTTGTTGTGTATTAGGCTTATAAAATTGATGTGAGGTAAGCCAAGACCAAGGCCCATACGTGCGCCGCCGTCGTCTGGCTCGGGCTCGGGCTTGGGCTTATTTTTGGGACTTTCTTCTTCGGATTCATATTTGGCTAAGTCTTTGCTGAAGAATTCTAAGGACACGTGGCATGATTCATATTTGGCTAAGTCTTTGCTGAAGAATTCTAAGGACACGTGGCATCGACAGAGGAAAAGGGGTTGGTCAAAGGACACGTGTGGCCACTTCTACATTATAAATAGAGTCCTTCCCCTACCTTCCTGATCATCCCATCTCATTCTTTCTTCTTCTCCTCTCTGCTTTCATTTTCCTTTCTTAAGCACGAGATTTATTCCACTCCGTCCCGACGAGTGCACGTCTGTTTCGGAGGTTGTGTTAACCTTGGGAAGCATACCGACAGCTAACAATTTGAGTTGGAAGTGATGTTTATAAGCTTAAAAACCAAAAACCAAATGGTTATTAAATGGGGCCTAAAAGATTACTAAAATTTTATAATATATATATAAGAAAAATATTAATTACTAAAATATTATTGTTTAAAATAATTGACAAAAAAAAAATTCTCTTGAAGAGATGACTTTGTTGCACGATGAAATGGTTTGTAGTTGGAGAAATTTTTAGGTGTTTCCAGTGCAATGAGACTAATAGTTTTACACCGTTGAATGTAAGAGTAAAAGTATCTCGATTTTGTATCTAATGGTTATTAGAGGCAGACAAATGTGAAGCTTTATATTCAACGGTTTTAAAGAGAGAGTCTCATTATATCAGAAACACCTAATAATTTTCTCCGCAGAAGACAACTTTATCACATGTAGAGAACAAAGTCATCTCTTACAAAAACTACAATATTTTTACAAAAATAAGTTTGGAAAAAAAATATTTTAAAAAATTCCAACATGTCACACCATCATTAATTTCACAATTCTAAAGACAAGAACTAAACTAGATGAAATTAAAATTTAACGTTAGAAAAGTAATTGAAACCTTTTTTTTTCTTCTTCTTAATTTGGAGATTAGACACACAGCTATCCAAATTATTTGTGAGAATTACACCATCTAAGTAGTAAATCCAAAACTACATGTCAAAGGGCAGGATAAAAGTACAGGATTAGAAGTTTGAAAACCTATTTCTTCTTAGAGTTGTAAGAGATTTTTAGTACACAATTCTCAAAGTTGTTTCATACACCATACTAATAATTTAAGCAATCAGTTTTATTTTTATTTATTTATGGAGTTAATTAAACAATCCCAAAACTTGGAAGACGGTTGACAGACATGCATTGGCACACAAGGTTAACCTTACCAACGTTAAATCAATAACATTTTACCAAAATAATATCTCTCGTAACGTAAGGCATTTGCGTGTAGCGTCGGATGGTCAAAAGCCCGCCACATGAGTAGCACGTCCACAGCCTCCATGGCGAGCTTTGAGCTCAACAAATGCCACACAACTCCCTTCAAAATGTCTATAAATAACAATAACAATAAAGCCTTCCCTTCAGCCTTCAACAAAAAGTCGAAATTCAGAACACTCTCTCTTTATGGCTGCTCCATCGAAGCTTTTTTTGTGCTTGTGTTTTTTGGTCTTCTTGTTAAGCAGCAGTAGCCTTGCGGCTGTGCAGCAGCCCAACCGCGGAGGTGGGGGTGGCGGTGGCGGTGGCGGGGGAGGCGGTTCGAGCCGTGGTCCGGGTACTGGTACCGGGTCTGGATCTGGGTCTGGTTCTGGGGGTGGTGGCGGGTTCGCTTCGGTCAGGAAGAACTCGCCGGCCCGTCCCTGAAAAAGAACTTTTGCTTTTGGTGTTCGTTTTTTAGTTTAGATAGTCGGTTTGTCGTCTCCTTCTTCTTGTATATCAATGTGTAATGTGGACAATAATAAAGACGGATGGAGTTTTCATAGTAAATAAAATAAAAATGCTAAATGTCCAAATTTAGTATTTTTAAATACCATTTTGGTATTGGTAGTTTGCCAAGGTTAGTTTTTTTAACTTTCAATAAAAATCACTTGACCTGCCCTAATCCACATCTTCTTGACCGTACAATCAACACGATGAATTTGAAAAGCGATCACAAAAACAAAGAAGAAAACCCATCTCTTCATCTTCTGGGTGATGGGTGTGAGGTGTTGTTGTTCCCACACTTCACACATCACTGAAATCATAATCACCATAAGCCTTAGATTACCTCCACAGAATAGACCCACTGGTTTATCCGTTTTGTTGATGGCAATTTGGAAGAGGGAATCATTTATGTGTGTCTTTAGGCATATGGCGGGTCGAAGGGTCTACGGCGGCAACGACAGTGGTAGTATAAGTGGTCGTTCTTCCAACCATAGTGTTTTGCTTCAGAATCGTAGAGGGTCTTTCGCTTCTGAGCCTCTTAATGCTCTGTTCCTTTCTGGGTCATCTTCTACTTCCCCCTCTCTGCTCGGTACTTCATGTTCTTGATCTTTTCAGTCATTGCCTCTTTTTGTTTGATTTCTGTGATGCTTCTCTGTGGAAAATGATGATTCTGATGACTCTTTGGGGTTCTGTATTGATTGTGATTGAAAGAAGTTTAGTATCTATTGAATTTTCAATGCTTTGTTTGAATTGGATCATTAGTCTCTGAATTTACTGATTTTCTCACTATTATTTTAGGGCTCCGACCAACTCTAAACTAGGGAAGAAGAAGATGTGGATTAGGGCAAGTGAAGTGATTTTTATTTTTTTAATATCTTAACATGTTTTAAACATTTTTAACATTTATTTAATATTTCAGTTTTTTTAATTAATTTTTTAATTTATTGGTCTAATAATCAAATGAAATAGTCACATCATCTCATCCATGTATATAACGGTCTAGTCAACATTCCGTTAAGTTAAAGTTAAGTTAGGGACCATTTAAAATGATTTTACAAACTTGGAGGACTAAAGTGTATCTTTTGAAACTTCAGGGACCAAAGACATGAACCTCAAACCTCGGGGACCAAAAGTGCATTTTCTCCTAAAATTTATTATTTTTATTTGATCAAATTTATTAAAAATTAACAAATTCAAACATGTAAGATTAACTAACGTGTCTAAATTTAGACATTTGAAATCAAATGGTTAAAATGGAAGAAATTATTTGATGATTCGACCACAACCAGGACCTCTCCTCTTCTTGTCGTATATTTTTAAAAAAATTTCATTGACTAAGACATATTTTTAGAGATAACTACATGGATTGCCTAAAATGGGCCCCTATTCTCAAATTTGTCCAACTATACTATTTTTTTCAAGAATAGACATTGGGCCTCTATTTTTTACAAGTCATGGTCATTTTACCAAATAGTCCTTTGCTTAATCTCTCTTCAATAATTGCTGAATATTTTCTTTCTCCTCCATCAATAATGGTCATTTTCTCTCTCTCATCAATAAGGGTCATTTTCTCTCTCTCCCATCAATAATGGTCAAACATATCTCTCTCATCAATATTTGTTGAATATTTCTTTCTCCCATTAATATTTTTCTTTTTTTTCGTTTTTGTGAAATTGGGTAATCTTTTCATGTCTTCGTGTTATGTATGCATAATATATCCCGGTGTATATGAACTATATATATTAGGTTATGGCTAGAGTAAAAAAAAATTGCAAACATTTGATATCGGATAAATACGGATGTATAGTTTTATTATATTGATTATATATTGAATGTTGATATATATATATATATATATACATAATTGATGAGATTGTTTCCATGAATATAGGCATTAGTGTTCTGTATGCATATTATATCCCAGTGTATATGAATTATATATATTAGGTTAAGGCTAGAGTAAAAAAAATTGCAAACATTTGATATTTGATAAATACGGATGTACAATCTTATTATACTGATTATATATGGTATGTTGATATATATATGATTGATGAGATTGTTTCCATGAATATATGCATTAGGGTTCTGTATGCATATTATATCCCAAGGTATATGAATTATATATATTAGGTTATGGCTAGAGTAAAAAAAATTGCAAACATTTGATATCTGATAAATACGGATGTATAGTTTTATTATACTGATTATATATTGTATAGGGATATATATATGATTGCTGAGATTGTTTCCATGAATATATGTCTTAGTGTTCTGTATGCATATTATATCCCAGGGTATATGAATTATATATATTAGGTTATAGCTAGAGTAAAAAAAAAAGTTGCAAATATTTGATATCTAATAAATACGGATGTATAGTTTTATTATACTGATTATATATTGTATGTTGATATATATATATATATATATATATATATATATATATATATATATATATATATATATTATGATGAGATTGTTTCCATGAATATATGTCTTAATGTTCTGTATGCATATTATATCCCGATGTATATGAATTATATATATTAGGTTATGGCTAGAGAAAAAAAATTGCAAACAATGATAATTAGAAATTTATATATTAGAAGTTCAAATCTCCCACTCTCAAAATTTGTTGTACTAAAAAAAGACAAACAAAATTTTAAAAGTTGGAAGTTAAATATGTAATTTAATGAAAGTTAAAATATAAAAAGAAGGGAATGCATAAGAAGTTCGAAAAATGAATCCCAAAAGTTCGAAAAATGCAAGGCAAAAAGGCAAAAACGAATTTATTAAAAATTCCATAAATGCCTCAAAAACAGAAAAATTTGGTGGGATATTATTGAATGAAGTGAGATAATATATAGCAAATTTATTGAGGAGAGATGAAGCCAAGAAGGGTATAACAATGAATGAAGAGAGATAATAGGGAGCAAATTTATTGAGGAGAGATGAAGCCAAAAATGGTATAGCAATGAATGAAGAGAGATAATTTGGAGCAAATTTATTGATGAGAGAAGAAGCTAAAAAAGGCAAATTTGTCACAAAAAAATGAAAATTCTAAATCAGAAAAATTTTCCTATCTTAGACATTTTTGTAAAATGGGGCTTGAAGAGGGTCATCAGACATAATTTCTGTAGTTTTTAATCAAGATTTTGTCACTTCTCTTCCTTTCTGTTTTAGAATTGGCCCTTTTTTTCTTCTTGAAAAGAGATTTTGCCCATTTAATCTTATTCTTTTAACTTATTTAATTTTTTCCTCGAGATTTTGTCACTTGGAACTTTTTTTAATTTCAGTTTTGAAGGACAATTTTTTCTTAAATTGAAACTTGTTAACTATTATTTCTTTTTCATTTTTATTCCATGGTTGCTCTCGGCTTCAACCCACCATGATCCTAGAATCTCAGCTAACATGGAAAAAATGAATCACAAAAACTATAATGCATTCTATTATATAATATGAAATTCAAATGCATAGATTATTACACTTATTTGCTATCCTGATCATCAGAATCTAAATATTCAAGTAACTTCAATCTTGAGGTGGAACGACAATAGGGTCAACATCATCTCTACATAGTGTGGAGTCCTAAATGGTCTCATCAACCTCAATCGCACTGGATACTACTAATAACCTCATTTTGTCGTTTTTTATGTCTCCAACTTCTGGAGCGTCTCACATGCTTGTTTATTTTGGACAATTTGCACAACTTTCCAATTATTACCAAGTTTGTGGTCGTTAATGTAAAAAAACTTGTTTGGCTTGAGTAGCGAGAGAATGAAAGGTTCGTCCAAATACCAATTGTTATGGGTGAATTTGGACCTAGCTCTAAGAAAGACAGGGAAACAAGCCCACAAAGGCCCAAGGGGCCTAAATCAATCTCTAGGGCTACTCACTCTCCTAAAAGGAGAGGGAAAACCCTAATTTCAGCTATAAATAGAAGAGCTTAACCCCAAGGTAGGGGACTCCACTTGGTATCTATTTTCTTCCTCCATATTATGACTTTATTTGCTTCGCTTATGATCTCCCAACTGACTTAAGCATCGGAGTCGGTGTGGCAAGCACCACGCCGGTGCTTAGTTTTCTCTTGTTTTGCAGTTGCTTTGCAGGCCACGTCTCCCCATTCAAATAAATTTACCGTTGATGTCGAGAAGGTCAGGTTAGTCCCCATTCAAATAAATTTACCGTTGATGTCGAGAAGGTCAGGTTAGTCCCTTGGCCAAATTTTGGCATCAACAGTTGGCGCCGTCTGTGGGGACGACTACAAATTTATCAAAATCGATTGGCAAATCCCAAACTCCGACATATTCCACCTTCGCCTCCACCGACCATTGCCCCACAACGCCCACTCATCTCTCATCGGCAAGCACTACTGTGCTGGAATTGATCTCGAATCCACCGCTTTGGTGAATCGAACTCAAAATATGCAATCACAACATATATACACATTGAAAAACAGAATTGAAGCTGAAGCCACAAAAAAAAAAAAGGTGTTGAAGCTGAAGCCGCAAGAAAAAAAAAGGGAAAAAGGAAAGAGTGCGCCTTGAAGAACGTGAATGGAAATCCATCATCACCCACCATGCAACCTATATTTTACTTCACTAAATCCATTTAACAAGTTTTTATTTATTTTTGTTTCTTTTTCTGTGTTTTGACGAATTGTTTCTTTTTTTTTTTTTGTGTTTTGCCGTCGTTAAGGTCACCCACCACGCAAACCTATGCTCCCCCAAATTTGGTGGCCGCCGCAGACGATTGGATATGTGTGACGAAAATTCGTCTGCTATCTTGAATTCATTTGCGATCCATATTCTGTTTCTAAATGGCACGCCACAAAATCTGCTAATTGACGTTGTCGAACGCCAGTTCAAGTTTGAATTTTGCCTCTGCCGCCTGCGAATTCCCATGTTGCCTTTTGGTATGATAATTTTGAACTCTAGGGCTGCAACCTTTATTTTCTTGTTAAGTTATTTAGTATAAATATTTTATAAATATATTTTATGTTTCGTTATTTAAAAGTCCTGTTTTGAAGCAATATCAAGCAATTCTTGAGCATTAATCTTTAGCTATGAAATTGAAATTTGTTTTTTAAACTCAAACACGTTGAATTGGGTTGAAAGATGATTTGAATTGATAGCGATTGCCTTACTCTTTAGCTTAAAATGTTTTTAATCAAGCATTAAGATTGATTTGAAAAATGGATTGAGATAAATCCATGTAGTTTTGAATGCATAATATTAGAAGTGATTTAAATTAAGTTGATTTGTGTTTGGATAAATTATCTATATCCAAAAATTGTAGATTTAAACTTGTATTTGTGCATATATGATTTGATTTGATCTGCTCTCTAATTTATAATTTCAATTAGATATTTTGTTGAATATATTTTGCAGATAATTCATATTTTAAGATTAGATTTATCTAATTTAAAATGGTAGATTTAATGTATCTATCATTTTGGTCATTTATTCAATGAATAAATAGACTGATGGGTCATATTTCAAACCGCGCAATTAAATTTGTTCAATCCTATCTTATAAAGTTACTTGGACTGAAGAATTGGAATTAATGTAGACTATTGTAAAGCAAGTTAGTTATTTGCTTGCACAGAAATTGTTCTATGGCATCTTCATAAATGTTTGACTGCAAAATATTATGAAGTTTGTTATTTATTTCTAATTCTGAGTTCAACAATATGGAGTGGGAAATTCAAGAGGTCTGAAGATAGCCCATATTAGCCCAGCAAAGACCTTTACCATTTCATAAAGCTTAACATTTTGGGGTATGTTCTCTACCTACCCCAATTTACTATATGTCTATTACTCAATTCGTAATTACGAATTTTGATACATTCTTATTACTTTATGTATATCTATTGATTTATTAAATGCAAATTATTCATAATTTACAAGCTCCTCATGACATACTTATATTTTTTTTTATCAATGACTAGTCTTTTCCTCATATCTACATAATGTTATCTACTAACATTATTTCACGAGGAGGAAAAATGGAGCTCCTGAGTAGCTAAGTCAACAAAATGTCATTGGAAGGGTGAAAAAACCTATACTCTCCAAGGCACTCGATTTATGGTACGACCTTAGCAGAGTCGACAAACGTTCGAGAATGATGATGTTGAAGGTCTCAGTGACAACGATAGAGCTGACATGCAAAGAGCTGAGGTTGAGCCGTAGGAGGCCGACGCCCACAAAAGCCAATAAGGGAGAGTTATGAGACATGAAAATGCTAAGGTATGTCACCATCGATTACTCAAACACAACTTTTACTTCGAGAAAAACCTTGCTTGAGTAGGGGGCTGCACAGGGAATATGTTTCCTTAATTAAATAAAACAGTCAGAAAGGCAGCAAATTTGGCCTCATCACTTTGTGGTCATAAAAACCATACTCAGTTCCATAAAGAACTTGATCCAGATATTTATGTTATCGCATCTCCAAAGATTTAGCATTTTTGCTCATAAGCTACTTGACTCTGTTTTTATGTCTAGAATAATATTCTTGAGCTAGTACTTTCTTTTAGTATGTGCTCTTATTATAGCTTGATTGGCTAGAAACTTAATGATACACTCGTTTGTGAAAGACATATTTGTAGACTGACCCTTGCAGAGGTGGGGTCCTTCAAAGCCCTCGATCGAGTGTACGCACCGTCGAGATGAAATTCCAAGACCTCGACTGAGTGTACGCACCCTCGAGATGAGATTCCAAGACCTCGACTGAGTGTACGCACCCTCGGGATGAGATTCCAAGCTTTTCCCCAGAAGAGTGTACGCACCCCTGGGATGACCACGATGCTTGAAGAGAGGACCGGGAACTTCCTAGGCCTCCCCAAGCTTTTCCCCAGAAGAGTGTACGCACCCCTGGGATGACCAAGATGCTTGAAGAGAGGACCGGGAACTTCTTAGGCCTCCCCAAGCTTTTCCCCAGAAGAGTGTACGCACCCCTGGGATGACCAAGATGCTTGAAGAGAGGACCGGGAACTTCCTAGGCCTCCCCAAGCTTTTCCCCAGAAGAGTGTACGCACCCCTGGGCTGACCACGATGCTTGAAGAGAGGACCGGGAACTTCCTAGGCCTCCCCAAGCTTTTCCCCAGAAGAGTGTACGCACCCCTGGGATGACCAAGATGCTTGAAGAGAGGACCGGGAACTTCCTAGGCCTCCCCAAGCTTTTCCCCAGAAGAGTGTACGCACCCCTGGGATGACCACGATGCTTGAAGAGAGGACCGGGAACTTCCTAGGCCTCCCCAAGCTTTTCCCCAGAAGAGTGTACGCACCCCTGGGATGACCACGATGCTTGAAGAGAGGACCGGGAACTTTCTAGGCCTCCCCAAGCTTTTCCCCAGAAGAGTGTACGCACCCCTGAGATGACCACGATGCTTGAAGAGAGGCCCGGGAACTTCCTAGGCCTCCCCAAGCTTTTCCCCAGAAGAGTGTACGCACCCCTGGGATGACCACGATGCTTGAAGAGCCCGGGAACTTCCTAGGCCTCCCCGAGCTTTTCCCCAGAAGAGTGTACGCACCCATGGGATGACCACGATGCTTGAAGAGAGGATCGGGAACTTCATAGGCCTCCCCAAGCTTTTCCCCAGAAGAGTGTACGCACCCCTGGGATGACCGCGATGCGTGAAGAGAGGCCCGGGAACTTCCTAGGCCTCCCCAAGCTTTTCCCCAGAAGAGTGTACGCACCCCTAGAGTGGACACAAATACTTGAAGAGAGGTTGGCACAAGCCCTCAACCTCCCCAAGTCCCCAACTGAGTGCAGGCACCCTTGGGATGGAAAACAAGCAAGCAAACAACGCAGAGGAGCTGGTCGACCTCATGCCAAGGCTGAGGTCGACCATCCAGAGGCCAAGGCCGAGCTCCACCCTCAAAGGCCCAACATTTTTCCATAGTATTTGGCGCATCTCCACAACCTCCTCAAGGCCACATGTTATCTCAACTCATCTGGTTGGACACATCTTGCCAAGTTCGAGCATAAACCCCAAAGAGGGGATATGCACTCCCTATCAAACAAAAAGCAAGAAGGGATATACTTCCATATTAAACAAATGGCAGTAGGAGTTGACCGAAGAAGTTAGAAAACGGAACCGAGACTAACCCTCCAAGGGCTGAAGCTGATCATCCGAAATTTGAAGCTGACCATAACCAAATGAAAAGGAGAACCCTCATGATAAAGCATCCAAGGTTAGCCTTGGAATATTTGAACTCAGGAGAACTTATGTAGTTGCCCAAGTGAAGTGAAGAGGAAATCAACACACAAATCGACACAAATGAGAATTATACTCTTAAATTGGGCTTAAGGCGTTTGACTTATAGCAACAGGCCACGCCTGAATCCCAATTCAAAGAGTGGGGGCTTAATGTTATGGGTGAATTTGGACCTAGCTCTAAGAAAGACAGGGAAACAAGCCCACAAAGGCCCAAGGGGCCTAAATCAATCTCTAGGGCTACTCACTCTCCTAAAAGGAGAGGGAAAACCCTAATTTCAGCTATAAATAGAAGAGCTTAACCCCAAGGTAGGGGACTCCACTTGGTATCTATTTTCTTCCTCCATATTATGACTTTATTTGCTTCGCTTATGATCTCCCAACTGACTTAAGCATCGGAGTCGGTGTGGCAAGCACCACGCCGGTGCTTAGTTTTCTCTTGTTTTGCAGTTGCTTTGCAGGCCACGTCTCCCCATTCAAATAAATTTACCGTTGATGTCGAGAAGGTCAGGTTAGTCCCTTGGCCAAATTTTGGCATCAACACCAATAATGAGATGTGTTGTAATTGATTGACGTAAACTTTAAATCGACGTGTACCTTATTCTTCTTAGCATTGGTGTCAAACAATTTACATCTAAAAAGGACCACACGTCTTCTCTCAGCATATTCGAAGTCCAAAACCTCATGTTACACCATAGAAAAATCGGGGGTGTTTGGCCCATGGTGTTGGGTTTGGGTGGTTTTGTGTTCCAAACCCAAAACCATGTTTGCCCCATTGTAATCACAACACCATGGGTTCCAAACCCAACCCCATGGTTTTTCTCTCCAAACCCACCTCAAAACCACTTCAAACATATGATTTCTCTTTCTTCCATAAAGTTGGTGGGACCCACTATTACTTTATCCATTTTTGTCATAAATTTGGTGGGTCCCATCATTTCTCTTTCCATTTTTCTCATAATTCTTTTCATTTCTCTATATTAAATTAACAATATTTTAATATATATATATATATATATATATATATATATATATATATATATATATATAATTTTATAATTTTAACCTAAGGAAATGTATTTTAGCCAACTTACTCATATAAATATTTTTAAAATAAAATATAATTTTGAGTTAACGTATTAAAAAATATGTATTTATTTTCAAATTAACAATATTTCGAGTGACAAAAATAAATGGGGCAACGAGATATATGACTAAAAAAAATAGGTGGGATTTGAAAAATAGCTAAAAATGTTTCAATACTAACTAAATGACTAATGTGATTTTAATTAATAATTTCCCAAATTAAGAGGAAAAAATTGCCCCTAACAAAACGTCTAAGAACTTCCTATCATTTAAAACAAATATTAGGAGAGAGACATACAACTAAAAAGTTGGAGATTTATTAGGAATATAGAGAAATATAAGATTGCAGCACCCTAACAACCTATTTTGAATTTCCTACAACAAAATCTACAATCTGGGAAAAAAAATGAAACCATGTCCCCATTTAAATAAACACATCATTCACAAAAAAACAAAAAATAAGACTGAGTAGACGATAAAATGGGATAACGGAATACACATAATGAAACACTCAATAACGTATTTACATGGAATTACCCCACGAAATTGAACTTTTATAGCTTAATTCTCATGTATAGTATGAAAAAATGAATACTCAATGTAGGTATTTAAAAAAGTGAATTTAAATCTCACCTCATTTATTGCATGTCAAATCAGCAAAACCCTCCATCTCCCACAAACGGCCCTCTTCAAGACAAGTAAAACCCTCTATCTTCCCACAAACGCCAGTCCTTCTTCGTACAGACCGCCGACCCCCACCTCCCGCCGATCCAACCTCCCGCCATCGCCTTCGTGTAGACCTCCTCCCGCCGACCCATCAAATGTGCAGGCCGTCAAAAAGGTGCCACTGAATTTATTCTTCAAAGATGTACCATCTACCGAAATAACTGGGAGACAGTGTTTCCACCCGTTTATGGATGCTGCAATACTCATGAAGAAGAACTTGAACCTGTCATTTGAATCAACTTCCTGGGCGGTGTACGTACCTGTAATTTTAGGCAGTAAATATCATTATACACTGTGACAGAATGTTATAAAATGAAAGTACAGATGGTAAATACCTGAATTCCTTTCGATCAACTTGGCAGCAAACAACGGAATTTGCGCATAAGACACTTCAGGAGATCCTCTCAACTCATTTAACGCCTTTTCTCTACCCCTCTATGCTTTGTCATAACTGATATTAATCCCGTGTGTTTTCCTAGCATACTTTATTATGTCCCGAGGTGAACAGTACGTGCATCCTGTTAGTTATCCTCATTATAGTCTTCGCATACTCACATGCAATACTCGTTGTCGCTTGCCTGTGATCATTCTAAACGACATCGAAAGAACAAGTGTGGTCGTTGATAAACTTCCTCACAATCCACAACTGCCCCGTGCAATAGGTAGGTGCGTGCATATACCATTGGCATGAGTTGTCTATGCATGCCACTGTATACTGTTTGCTATTGGATTTAATTGTCTTGAATTGGAAACTCCCTTTCATAGCCAGTGAAGAGACTACCTTCTTGAGATGTTCTTTGCATGAAAATACGCACCCCTCCATTACGGATACTATGTCGGTCAATGCATCAATCCCATATGAGTTGACAAACTCAAAATTTCCCCCCCCCAGGATGAACTTGCAACTGCCCCTCCCCCGTTGTGTATATTAGTATCTACCCTCTGCACGTCGACAACTACGCAACAGTCCCTATACATGCCATTTTGAAACTCGTTTACCATCCAAAAGACATCCCTGTCTTCTGAGAGGACTATATTTATCGGGTTGCTTGACCAATTCCTAAAGAGTGTCAACCTGCAAATACTACTACTGTCCGCCAAATTGAGGTAGTTCGCAGCACATACCTTTAGTTGGGAGAGGTTAGCATCACAGGGGCATGTCACAATGTCGGACTTGAACCCACTGTAGACTCCTGCCACATCCCAAACACCCCCGAACAAAATCATAATTTGATGTCCAACCATTTTGTGTTATTGGTATTGAGAGAGGGCTTGGAGATTTTTGTTCCTTAACTTAATAGAATAAGCTATATATTTGAATTAATTGAGAGAGGGCTTGAAGATTTTTGAACAAATTGAACATACCAACAAAACCACGAGTTTTGCTGTTAGATGGAGAAGAAAACGGGATCTGGTGAAATCAGTTTTATGAAATGAGCGGATCCCATAAAATGTGGAACAAGAAAGACGTTATACATTTAACGGTACAGTAAACGGCGTCTGTATATGCACGGATATACCCAGGGGTAAAACTGGAAAAAACCTCTCGTCTGTAGGTCCCTTGATTTACGGCAGCCAAAAATGAAAATATAAAAGTTATTTACCCAAAAAACTTAATGGCCTATTTTTTTCTAGCCATCTAGCACAATTTCCCAAAATAAATAGTATATTATTTTGAATTTATTAAAATAAAATGAATAATATTTAATTTTAAATCTGTTAGAGTAAATAAAGTATTTAGTTTTAAATTACATACACAAAAACAAAAAACAAATTTATATGTACAATTTTTATAGTTCAACAACATTTCGATGTGGGAATATTCGAATCTCTAACTTTTTGATCGAGGGCATATATCAATTGTTGATAAGCTAAGTTTATTTTGACATATGATATTTATTTTGAACTTATTAATATTTAAATAATATAAATATACATAATTTTATATTTAATTTAGTCATTTTAAAGTAACCTATAGATTCAATTTTATTTATTATGTGATTATATGTTTCAAATTTTTCTTTTCCCATGAACCATGTTTTTTTTTTTTGTCTCAATAACTACTTTAATTTAACATTAATGAACTATTGTTTTGAATTTGAATTTTTCATGTGGATCCATGAAAAAAATGACCAAACTTATACCCCGTTTAATAATTTGGCTTTTGGTTTTTGATTTTTGAAAATCATGTTTGTTTTCTCTCAATTTTCTTAGGATGATTTACATATTTGTTAAAGACACATTAAAATTCCTAGACAAATTCCAAAAAACAAAAACTATTTTTTGAAAACTATTTTTTTTTTTTTTTTGTTTTCAAACTTTTAAATTTTCAAATGGGGCCTAAGAATTTCATGTTATGTTTTTCAATTTGTCAATAATAATCAATATTTTGATTATTAGAAACAATTTTCTTATTCTTCGTATATACCATAAATTAAATGTTTAATTCAAAATTCTCTTAAAAATTAATCTATGTTAAACAAGGGGTTTTACAATTAATAAAACATTCACCAAAAAAAGAAAAAATAATAAAATATAAAAGTAAAAAAAAAAAAAAAAAAAAAACTGTCCAAACCCAGGGTTCAGAACCCAACACCCCAAACACTGTTTTCTGA
Source organism: Luffa acutangula (assembly GCA_036850905.1). NCBI lineage: Eukaryota > Viridiplantae > Streptophyta > Magnoliopsida > Cucurbitales > Cucurbitaceae > Luffa > Luffa acutangula. The sequence continues at coordinate 44,513,912 of CM072096.1, forward strand.
TTCTCAGGGTTCAAAACACAGCACCCCAAACACTGTTTTCTGATTCCCAGGCTTTCAAACACGCTAGTACAAACCCCCCAGGGTTCTGATTCCGAAACCATGGGCCAAACAGCCCCTTCATTTCATTTCTTTAGGTTTCTACGAGCACGATGCCATGGCCACTATTTTGAGTAGCTTGATGATTGTCCCGCTCTAAACAATGAAAACTAACTCCATTGATAATGCAACCATTGTAAGAGTGGATTTGATTAGAAAGCCCCAATGCCAGAGAGGAAAGATCATCAGATGTTTCTCCTCTTTCACATATAATGAGGCATAGATCTAACAAATCTAGTTATGAGTTAAAACTCGTTCACGAAGATCAATCTTCAAACTAAGGAAATTTACTTTTATGATCTTTGAACCAACAAGGAAATTGTAGTTGACACCTTCTATATTAGTTTGATACACTCTCCACTACAACCCGAATCCATCTCAAATGTTGCCTTTGTTTGAAATAATAATGAATATAGAAGGAAGGAAAGTTCAGCCTTAGTTAGGAATATACTTCGAACATGTCTTAATAGAAGTTTAGACCAATAGGAGATTTGAAAGAATATACTATTTTTTGTCCAATTAACAATATGCTTTCTTTTCTTAATTTGTTTGGATGGTTGCTTAATTAACACCGCAAAGTTTAGTGCATTTACTTGTTTTAAGATCTCATTTTCATCCATTACAACTAGTGGAGATCTACCCTCCACTTTCTTGTCATGTTGTTTACTTCTACGCCAATTATGATTGTCCGAAAGATAATGTCGATGTCCCACATGTAAGTGAATTCTCCTAATTTTATCCCAAATGATGATATATCTTCTTTACATATGTGACATACTTGATAACCTTTCGTACTTCATCTCGACAAATATCCATATGTACGAAAGTCATTAATGGCCCACAACAAACAAGCGTCGTATAGTTGAAAATGCTACCTAGTCATGCAATCATAAGTACGTACACCATTATTCCACAACTCTTTCAACTCCTCAATTAGTGGCGGCAAATATACGTCAAGATCCTTTAATATTTTGTTGAGTTTATACATACGGTTGTAAAGAACATGAAACAATGTATGAAAACGAGTGGTCATATAGCTAAAATGGAGTTGTATCGAGAGAGATATGATTAAAATACGATTGTAGACGATAGTAGTAGGCAATCGTGCGTGTCGACCATTGATTGTACTCGTCGTTGACCGTTGATCGCGCGTGTCAACCGTTATTGTGGATGCAATCATATTTTGATCATATCTCCCTCAATATAACTCCACATTTTAGTAGTATAACCACTCGTTGTCATACGTTTTTCATGTTCTTTACAACCATATACCTATAAACTGAGCAAAATCTAAAAGAATATTCATTTTCAATACCCCGAAAGTTGAACATATCTAATTTGAACTTTGAGAGGCCATAACTTTGAGTTCACTTGATCAAATTAGATGATTTTTTTTAATCTCCTATAACTTTTCAAGATCTATATGCTAAAATGTAGATTATTCGACTCTTTTACCCAGAAACAACCATTTTTTGCTCTTAATTTTGGATTACACAATGTTTTTTTTAATAAAATTCATTTTTTTACTTTGTCACCGCTTCAGTAATGGTGAGATGAAAAGAGAAGATGGAGAAGGAGAAAATAGAGAAGAAATGAAAGAATATGAAAAAGGATAAAAATAAAAAAAATAAAAAAGAGAGAGAGAGTCATGGTGAGATGAAAGAGAAAAAGAAGGAACAAAGAAGAAGGAAAAGAGAAGAAGAAAGAAAAAGGTGGGGAGGTTAAAGGAGAGAGAAAGGGTAATTGGTGCAAAATAAACCAAAAAGTAAGTGTGGTCCCACGTAATGGTGTAATAAAAATTTGAAGGATTTTGAGTGGGCCCCATTTTATCCACCTATTATGGACCTGCGTAAACAACATCAAACGCAATTAAATGAGCTCACTTCAATCATTCTCATTGATTCATTGCAATTACAGTGAAGTAAACGTGGCCTTATTTATTTATTGGAGTTTGAGATTGTTTGATAAGTTTGAGTTTAGTTGTTTGATGGAATTTGAGTTTGAGATATATATTGTTTGATATGTTTGTTTCTTTAATTTTTGTTGGAGTTCGAGATTGTTTGATAAGTTTGAGTTTAGTTGTTTGTTGGAATCTGTGTTTTTGTTTGATATGTAAGTTTAGTTGATGATGAATTTGAGATTGTTTGACAATTTTCATTAGTTACGAATTAGTTCAAGGAATGTTGTTTTTGTTTTGATTACTTTGGTTCAATTCTCATATTTTAGAGAGTTACTTAAGTTTTGATTAAGTTTAATTTAGCTCAATAACTTTAAATTATTAAGCTAGTGTTGAACATAATTAAAAAAAAATTAAGTACTTTGGGTTCGATATATGAGGAAGATTATACTGATGATATTTAGGGTCCGTTTGGAATATATTTTAATTTAAATTTTAAGAATGTATTTTTTAAAAAACATTTTGTATAAAAATTGTTTAGAATTTAAACACTTGCATCTTTGGTTGCATTTCCTCACAGGTGTTTTTATAAACAAGTTATCGTATATTTAAAAACTCTTTTTAGTAAAGTTGGTTTCGAGTGTTTATCTCAAAATGATTTATTTCTCAAACTCATTTTTTAATAAGTCATTTTTAGTGATTGCCAAACACTAGAAATTTTTTTAAACTACTTTTTTTTTTTCAAAATTAAACACTTGAAAAGTTAAACCAAACACACCCTTAGGATGCATCTACAAGTAGATTTTTGTTTTTCTTAAGTATTTTATGTAATTTAATTTTTATCTACTACTTTATATAAACAAGATTGTACAAACAAGTTTGGTTCTTTGGATTGATATAAAATTTGGACCAAATTTGGTTATTATATGGAGTGTATGACACTCGTGTGGAAGCGATTTCGATCTTAGGAAATCAATTTACATTAAATTTCTCTAATTAAAAGCATGCTTGAAAAGAACCGAAAACAGGAGACTTTGAGAACTTACTTTTGTAGCTCGAAATCAAGCAACTCTGTGGGCTAGTTTACATCATGATCGAGTCGTGGACCACCGCTAGAGTCTTCCCTGCTATCCTTCGACCTCAGAATGGCTTGTTGGAGCCAATCGTGATAAGAATTAAAGAGAAAAGAATGAGTTTTTAGAGAGTTTGTAACGCCCCAGGATTTTAAAACTATCTTAGCGACATTACTAACTCCTTAACCAAGCTAACCGAATGCACCGAAAATTTCGGCAACATAACGACGTACTTCGAACTAACCCAAAATTTTTCTAAATCTGTTGAACAAGAAAAACACTTCTATATAACCAACTACTTATAACCGCACGTCACAACACCTCAAATTCGCAACAGAACCTCCACAGCAAAGCGAGTCAGGTCTCGCAACATCATTAACCAAATAAACAGAGTATTTACAACTAAAATCTCAACAATGCACAACTAACTCCAACTTCAATTTAGGTTAAATTATCAAAAATACCCCTCGACTTTAGGGTTTGTTTCAATTATACCCCTGGACTTTCAAAAGTTTCAATTATGCCCTTGAAGTTTCAAATTTGTTTCAAAACTACCCTTGGAGACATTTTCCGTTAAATTTATCGACAAAAATTGATGCGTTTGCATGTGTTTTTATCGTTTTTTCCACGTATGTGTTTAAATCTATTCACATAAGCAACAATATATATGCAAACACGTCATTTTACATCCATGAATTTAACAAAAAAAAGCCTTCAAGGGTAATTTTGAAACAATTTTGAAACTTCAAGGGCATAATTGAAACTTTTGAAAGTCTAGGGGCATAATTGAAACAAACCCTAAAGTTTAGGGGTATTTTTGATAATTTAACCCTTCAATTTATTTGAAACAACTTAATTATCATTAACTAAAAGAAGAGATAGAGTTTATTAAAACCATCACAACTACGCCTAGAATTCAACAAGAAAAGTTTCAGAACTAAATCAAATGGGACAAACAGTTGTCCAACAATAATAAGCAACAACTATACTAACCAAAATGAAAACAAAAGGAAGAAAAACACTAGCTAGCTATGGTCATTCCTCATGCGCCTCCTCTGCATCACCATGGTCATGGCAGTCCTCATAACCTGCATAATCTAAAATGTTGGAGAAAAGAAGGGGAGAGGGTCAGTACAACCACAGTACTGGTAAGCAGCCCCTACCTAAGAAGCCATCAAACAACAACCAAGCAAACAACATGCTTTTGACATGCAAACAACAATGCTTTTAAAACGATAAACCAAACATGCTTTTATAACGTGAAATCAAACCACAAAACACATATTTCATGCAACAACAGAATGACAACATGAATTTGCACATCATGGTACGCACCCCTACATGGTTTTCGCGCCATGCTCGCACACTCACACGTTATTTTCGCGTCACGCTCTGCAAAACTCTCCAAGACTGACCCTTCGAGTCGCACCGACCCCTGACCATTTATACCAAGGGCCTCAACACTTCTCTACGGAGCTCGGCATTCGACCCTTAACCATTTATACCCAAGGCCTCGAACTGTGCATCGACCCTTGACCATTTACACCCAAGGCCTCGATGACTAGGCAACATATTGACCCTCGACTATTTATACCCAAGGCCTCAATACTTGCTTCAAGACTCATCACACTGACCCTTGACCATTTATACCCAAGGCCTCGATGCTCCTCTTTATCTAACATTGGCATATCGACCCTCGACCATTTATACCCGAGGCCTCGACATCCAATAGTGATATATCAGCCCTTGACCATTGACACCCGAAGCCCTGATAATCTCAACCACAAAGCTAGTCCTCTTTAAACCAATGATGACATGCCACCCCTTGGCCATTTGTACCCGAGGTGCACTGACATTCACCCTTTTTTCCCTTTTCTCACATTTTAGGTCCCTGACCTCTTTTTTCACACTTATCTAGAATGCATATGCCCTGCAATATGCTTCTATACTCATGAACTATGCCCGCCAAGCATAAACGACAGACTCATGTACTATGCCCACCAAACATATACATACCACACCAAACTACCTAGAATACATATGCCCTGCATCATGCTTCTAGATTTACGTTTTATTCCCACCAAGCATACATACCACAACATAAACTCACTTCATGCACAACTCATGAACTCACAACAAACCGACATGTTTTCAATCAAACATTACAAAAACAACTCATACATTCCAGAATATGCATATATATTCAAAGAGAAGCAAGAAGCAAGAGAACAATTATAAAACAAGTAAACAAACAGCGTGCATCATGCAATCAAACAGACTCAATAGATAAGAACTACTTACCAAAGCTTACAAGCGCTCCAAAAGAACTCCTAAGCGAAACTAACGAGATCTTGAAATAATAAAGATGAAGTTTCAAGGCTAACTCAACACCAAACCTTAACCAAGGTTAAAGAGATGCTAAAAAAGAGTGTTCTTACCCAAACACAACCTTATAAGCTAGCCTGAACTCTCTGGATTAGCCTGAAACTTCAACAAGGAGTTTCTAAGGAACAACAACTATTCTAAAAAACTTTAATCAAGATCCAAAGGGCTTAAAGAGCATTTAAACTTACTTATCTTTTCCAAAAAGCACCCAACGCTTGCTAGAATTTACCGAACATGACCTAAACAACCTTAAAGCTTGCTGCCCAATGACTGAATGAGTTCAAGATCACTAATCCGGACCTCGTAGCCTATGGGCATTCAGTCTCAAGGCTGTTCGGTTTATGGGTATTCGTCGAAAACCAATTTCGAGTCCAAACGCTTGCTATTTGGCTTTCAAAGAATCTTGATCCTGCAAATTAGAAGCCAAAAATGAATGGGTAAACCATATTCGAACTCAAACAAGCATGGGTCATGATCTAGGACAACTTTGAAGACTAAACTACAAGGATACATTCTGAAACTTGAAGGCAATCAAGTGGGTTGAAGCTAAACTTACCAAAAACGCCACAACACTTCGATGGAGGGCTGGAGATCCGTAGATTTGGAGCAAAACATCATTGGTTGCGCGTATAAGGCTGCTGGAAACGAGAGGGAGAGAGGGACTCACGACTTCTTGCGTGGGTCTTGCTGCTCGGGCAGAACAGAACGCGAGAGGGAGAAGAAAGTGCGAGGTTTGTGGCTGGAGGAAAAAAGTCACGCGAGAGGTGAAGAAATCAGTGCAACGCCGCCGCGAGTCTAATTGAGAAGCAAAACACGAGTGACAGATGGAGATGCACGAGAGAGGAAAATGAAAGTTGAACCTGAAGTCTCACCGAAGCTGCCACACGCAAGAAGAGAGAGAGACAACGAGACTGCTCAAGGTGGCTGGAGCGATCGGCGGTAGGGACGGCTGGGCTTCGATCGACAACGTGCTCCAGCTGGGCTGCAAATGCAAAACGCAGGGGGGTCACGACTTCCTCCACGAAAAGAAGGAGAAGAGGATTTTTTTCTCTTAGGGCCCGTTTGGTACAAGGTTTCTGGAGATGGGAATGGGCAAGGGTTTATAATACCCTTGTTTGTTTCAAGATTTCTGTGGTGGGCCCAGGAAATAACTCATTCCCAGGCATCATTATGCCCATAAGCAAGGGTTTTCTATGCCCTTGCAAAAGCATGGGTTTTCTCTTTTCCCATCTCTTCTTTATTATTTTTATATGCAATTTTATTTTGAATATAGTTAATTAATTAACTAATGGATACTAAATTAAAAATAATATAATATATTATTTAATTAGATTAAATAATAGTTTGTCAATAATTTCAATTTTTTTAAGTAAATACTTTTTTAGGACTTATAAACAAATACTTAGTCCAATTTTATTGTAGGGATGGTAATTACATATTACTAAAATTATAATTAATTAGTTAATATTATCGAAAATATATTTAATTATTGAATTAAAATCATTTAAATTAATTTAGTATAAAAATTAATTTTTCAATAATTATAATTAATTACTTATCGATTATTTATAATCCATTAATTACTTTTTTTGGATTTCCTTATAATAAATATATAATTATATTATTATTAAATATTTATCTAATTAATTATTTTTTGAAAAGTTATCTAATTAATTTTTATGGATACAATATATTAAATTATTGTAGTTAAATTTTTCAAAAAAAAAAAATTATTGTAGTTAAAAATATTTATTAAACAATTAATTAAATAATTTTAAGTTGTTAAATTAACATAGTTTATCCCATTAAAATTATTTCATGATTATTATTTCATTAATTTTTATTAATAGTTTGAACTAATTTTGATTATTTTATTGATTAATTTATTAAAATTACATAAAGTTTACCAGATTAATTCTAAAAAATAAATACAGACATAATTTGTTTTCATAAAATCCGGATGACATTCCCATGCACAACCAAACACAGTTATCTTTGATTCCCAGCAATCTTATTCCCAGGCATCATGTATTCCCAGGCATCTATAAAACCTTAAACCAAACGGGCCCTTAGGGTTTTTTCTTTCTTTTCTTCTTTATTTTCCTTTTCTTTTTATTTAAATAAACCTTAAGAAGAAAACCCATTTTAATTAGGAATTAGGTCTCATCTAGGATTTTATTCTAAAATTCCAAACTTAACTCCTAAAAGATTGGTTAAAGAAAATAACCCAATTGATTTGAGATTTGGGTCTTTTGAGAATTTAAATATTAAACCTCCAAACTTTAGGATATCAAAGATTTAATTTAAAATCTCTTTTTCCTAAATTTTATAAATTTAATTTAACGACCCAAGACTAAACTTAAATTCTAATTTTTCAAATTAGAATAAAAATGTCCAATTAATTCCAAAATGGCTCGATATCGAAACGCGGGGAGTTAGAGAGTTCTTCTTTTATATTTTTTAGAGAGAGTTGGGCATAATTGATCATCTAAATCCCAGCAAAATTCATCATAGTTTCAAGCTTAATTCCCTCATCTTTTAAAGAATGAAACATGCATTTTAAAGCTTGCGAAATGAGACACCAAATCCATGATTACATTACTCACAAGATAAGGTGTCGTCATTCCTATGGATTTCACCTCTTAGATTTTCTTAATTAAAATGAATTTAATACATCCATTTTCTTTAATCAATTTCATATTAAAATTAATTCATTTAATTAATTAAAATTAATTAAAATAATTAATTAAAAATTTTTAATAAATTATAGCTTATTTAATTTAATATCAAATACTAAATTAAATAATCACACCAATCCGACTTCTCTAAAAAATCGATGAATTTCTATCCATATAGAACATTCAAACAGAAATATGTATTACATACATATATATAATATTTAAATCGAATTTAAACATTTTCGACTCTCTCTATAGTTTAATTCTCAATTAAACTATAATACATTTAAGTATATCGTATATAAACAACGTGTACTCCCTAAATTGAATTTGAACGATTCAAAATTTCTCATCACACTGTTCTAAGGTTTAATCTGTATGAGCTCGAAGGGGGGCCTAATGGACATATGTTGGGTTTTATACCCTAAAACTCGTAGATAGTAAATATAAACTATTGATTGTTATCAATGAAACGTTATTGATTAATATTCTATGAAGAGTTATCGAATTATTGTATTAGTTTTTTCTTAAATAACCCTATATCCAATAAACTAACATCATAGGTTGTTGTAAGAGTCTTGAACTGTATGTGGAGACATATGGGGATCAGTGTTCAAGATACAACCTAAAAGGTCTATAGTGTTGGGTTTTATGCCCTAAAACTCGTAGATAGTGAATGTAACTGTTGACCGGATATTAATGAAATAATATTGATATATTTTTCCATTAATTGTTATTAGTTATTTTATATTTGTCTTTGCCTAAAAATAACCCTAATCCAATAAACTAGACATCCAAGGCTGTAATATGAGTCTTGAACTATATGTAGCGACACATGGGATCATTGTTCAAGAAACAGCCTAAAGGGTCTATAGTTTAGGGATAAGACTAGGTGCCTTATCCTGGTGACACTATGGATACGACCCACTTTGTATTTGATACAAACGTTGCGATCCAACGTGTTCGTGTAGGAGACATGCGAGTGGGGGTATCCTATGCAATGAGTTTGCATAAGACCGGACCGCGAAATAGTAACCACTGGTTATAACACCGTTAACTAGTTGGTTTTCTATTTCACTAGGACGACCTAGACAACTTAGTCTTAATCCTGAGTTGATTATGGACTCCTGCTCATGAGAGATTGTCCTTTGATTTGCATGGGTGAGAGTGGCCAATACGCCGACTCAATAAACCTACCATTTTGGGGACAAGACCGAATGGGGAGCTGGGAACATAATCGTACAATATGGAATTCACTCCTTCCCGACTTTAGGGAAGCAGATGAGTGTTCCCTTAAGTGGTTACTCCGCGTCTTGAACAAAGGGTCCTACCCTCTCAATGGCACGAGAGGGTTTTCTGTTTGATGGTTGGACCACAAACAGGTTGTTCATTAGATAAGAACTGGTACTTAAGGAAATAGAAGTAACTGAGGGGTAAAACGGTAATTTGACCCAACTGGTGTTGTGGACACTCGTGAAGGACTAACTAGTCGATATTGGTCTATATCCGTGGACACAAAAAATATGCTTGTAGTGAGAAGAGTGCAACTGTGAGTCTATAGTGGAATGAACACACAGTTAACGAATATTGATTAATGTGGTTAATGAGTTTGACCAATTAATCTCACATCGTTGGAGCTTCTGATCTGCAGGTCCATTAGGTCCCACTGGTAGCTCATAAAGTAATTTGAGGCAACTAAGTAATAAAAGTAAATTGAAAATGTTCAATTTACTAAGGGAAACAAACAGAATATATATTGATATATTATTATGAGAGAAATTAATATTTGAAGAAATTCAAATATAAATTTATGGAAGTTTGAAAGAGTTCAAATAATGAATTAACTAATTTAAGGCCTAAAATCTATTTGGGCGAATTAATTAATTCAAGGCCGGAAATTAAATATGTGATATTTAATTGGTGGTTAATTAATTAAAGAATTCATTAACCGGGAATTAATCAATTATGGAAATAATTAATCACTTAAGGAAGTGATTAATCATTTATGGAAATGATCTAATCACTTATGGAAGTAATTAGTCATTTGTGGAAAAGATTAATCAATTATGGAATTGATTGATCATGATTGATTAAATAAGGAATAAGATTGAATCAATTTTGGCAAAGATTGATTTAATTGAATATTTTATTCATGACCTCTCCTCTATAAATAGAACACTAGACCTAATTGGTCCATGACACTCTGCTCTTGCTCTTAGACTCTCAAAACAAGACCTAGAATTCTCTCTAGCCTCCCTCTTAGAGAAAGACTCCCACAAGTCTTTTGCCTCCTAGACTTAGAGACATACCGGTGTAACCTCTGTGGTTATTGTGTCTTTAAAGAAAAATTTTCAGCGAAGAAACACAAAGGAGGCTGCTGTGTTTTGTCCGTTGGAGCATCGTTGGCGAAGAACGGTCGAGTCTACAACGAAGGTTTGTAACGGTCCTTCCCCTTTTCTTTAGAAAAGCAAGAAAATAAATTTAGATTTATTTTTTAGCATGTTTAAACTGATTTTCCAGCAACTTTAAAGTATGTTTAAAGTTTGTTTGAGTTTTCGTAATGGTATTTTAATGTTAATTAATATACGGCGTAAGGTCCAATCGATGCGCTTCCGCTGCGTGGGGACTTTTATTCCCTTCAACCGGCATCAGAGACATCACTGTCCCTATTAATTAATATTAAAAGTTGCGATAAGCTCTAATCGTTGGGATTTATGCATAATGTATGTTCGGTTTGCGTTGAAGTGTTTGGGTTAATTTTATGGACATAGATTTTATTTTTATGTGATTATGATCATGTAAGGCCCGGTGTTTCGGGTATTTTATGTAAAATCGAGTCCTATGTAAGTCCGAGTCTAGAATAGGTTTTTATGAGACGAAAATCGGAGAAATCGCTGCTGAAATCGAGGCCAAAACTGAAGATTCGTTGCTGTTTCTGCCCAGAATTTGCTTCCAGACGCAACAGCGTCGGGACGCTACTTCAACAGCGTCTCGACGCAGTCTCGATACCGCAGGCGCTCGGTAAGGAAAGCGCACAGCGTCGGGACGCTGTGATGATAGCGTCTCGACGCTGTCACGATGGAGGCACGCATTAGGGCTTCAAAAGGCGCGGTTCAAGAGGAGGCCGGTTCGGTTCGACATGGTTCGTGATTTAGGAGGCCGATTCGAGGCTGTTCAGGACTGTTCGTGATGTCTAGACAAAATTCCGGAGCTGCACAAGGTTTTTTAGGATAGAATTTAGCTAAATTAAGGGAAAATACACTTTTGGTCCCTGAGGTTTAAGTTAAGTTACACTTTGGTCCCTGAGTTTTCAAACTCAACAATTTTACCCCTGAGGTTTGAGACAAGGAGCAATTTGGTCCCTGCCGTCCATTTTGCCGTTAAATGTTAACAGAATAGTGACGTGGCAGTATTTTTTTTATTAAAAAAATTATTTTTTATTTTTTAAAATAAAAATAATAAAAATATTCATTTTTTTAATATATTTTTATTTGTTTTTTCTTTCTTCTCCTTCTTCCATCAATTATGATGGTATCTCCTTTCTTGGCCAGCCACCATCCACGATTCCACAATCACCGACGACCACCACCCGCCGACCACCGCGAGCCGGCCGTCGCCGTTTTCGGAATTTTTTTTCCTCTTTTTTTTTTTCTTCTACTCTTCCTCCATTTGCGGCCGAAAACAGAGCAGGACCTCACCGACAAATGGGCTCGTTTCATATATGGGTTTCGGGTCCTTCACGATAGCAGATATGGGCTTCTCCGACAATGGGTCTGTACTGAAGAAGAAGGAGATGGGGGAATGGAAAATGAGCAGGGTCAGAGATCGTACTCGGAATCGCTCGGGGGTAAGCAACAACGCCTGGAATTGCGTAGAGATTGTAAACGGAGTTGTCGGCGAAGGCAGCGACGAAGAAGGAAGTCGATTCGGCTATGGCGAGAACAAGGTCGTCTATTCGCAGAGAGGTGAGAAATTTTGTCTTCTTCGAACAGACACATTACCATTTCGAGCTGTTTGAGCTTCAGATTGGGTTTCTTGTTGCTAAAAACCAGCAAGATCTGGGTTTTGTTTCTTGTTGTCGAACAAGAGGGAGGGAGAGAACCGATGGTGAGGGGCGAAGCGAGGAACGGTGTCGGCTGGGTTTCTGGCGAAAACGAAGAGATAGATGTGGAAAGGACGGCGGCGCTGAGGGAAAGAGAGATCTGAAACGGGAGTCATCCTCCCCGTTTCCCCTTTTTTTCTTAAAAAAAAAAAAAGAAAGAAAATGAAAAGAGAAGAAGAGGTGAGGAAAAAAAAAAAAAAAGTTTGCCGACGGCTATCGGCCGCCGGCGAGCGGCGATCGTCGACGGCCGCCGGCGATATGTGGTGTTGGTTGGGTTGAAGGAAGAAGAAGGGTGGTTGGGATGAGGAAGAAGATGAGGAGGAGAGAGGAACTTAAAATATTTAAAAAATAATATATTTTAATTATTTTAATATATTTTTTATTTTGAAAAATCAAAAAATAAATTTTTTAATAAAAATTAGATGCCACATCAGCGTTCCGTTAGAGTTTGACAGAAAATTTGACAGAGGGACCAAGAGTGTAACGAAATCCAAACCTCAGGGACTAAATTGTTGAGTTTGAAAACTCAAGGACCAAACTGTAACTTAACCCAAACCTCAGGGACTAAAAGTGTATTTTCCCCCTAAATTAATGTAATTTAATGCTTTATTTTATCCTATGAGCCAAAATTAACCGGTTCAATTGCTATTTATATGCTTTATGGATGTCATATAGAATATTTAATCCCACCTTAGGTTACAAACATGCTCATGCATTTTTTATATATTATAAATTGTTATAATGTATGTTTAAATGCATGGAATTGTTTTCATATTTTTTAATATCGTAATTAATTATATGAAAAAATTGGGAAGCATGAAGCATGTCATTACTTAAATTAAATATAAATAGTTATGTTTAATGTGATGAATGAAGCATGCTTGATTGATTTTCTTGATTGACTAATAATTGTTATATTAAAAGAAAATCAAAATTGCATGAAGCATAAAACATCCATAGTTAATAATATAATTGTTATATTATTCATGCAATAAGTATGGTTTAATTATTTAATTTGAATGAGATTGTTGAATGAATTAAACCCTAGATTCTTGATTATAGGATTAATCATTAAAATTTGAAATAGTTCTTTAATATTAATGATTAGAAACCGTCAATCTATAATCAAGATTTGCATGCAAACATAAGATCATAGGATAAATTGGATTAATTTTAAATTGTTTAAAATTAATTAGACCTAGATCGATTTCTAATAGGATTAGAATCTTTTCTTACTTAGAATTAAAAATAGTTTTAATTAACTAAGTAGGAAAAACATTGTTATGATTATAAGGGAACTCTACCGGTAATGTTCTGTCTAAGGCTGGGGGTATTTAAGTTGACGGTTTACGGAACACCTCCTACCTGTGAACTGACTTGGAATACCGGAGTTGAATTAATCATAGTTAAATGTTAGCATGCAATGTCACTAGGTTTATTAAAAGTGTTTAATGCACCTAGATCTTTAGAGTAAAACCTTACATTACTGAGGTTATAAGGGAACTCTCACGTAAAGTTCTGTCTAAGGCCGAGGGTATTTAAGTTGACGGTTTACGGAACACCTCCTACCTGGGAACTGACCCGAACATTGAGTTGAATTAACCATGGTAATGTTGACTTGCAATGTTGGGTTTATTAAAAGAAGTTTAATTCACCCAAAAGATTGCAGTTGAATCCTTTTCATAATTGTTATAATAGGATCATACTTAGATAGATTAACTTAGCCGAATACTATCTAAGTTAAACAACCCTATATTAACCTTAGGACATTTTCAGTGAGAGGAAAATTACAAAACGAGATTTAAATCAAGTTTTGCTCCTACGTCCCTATATTCACAACGTGAGATTCATGCTCGGCTTCGAGTCGCCATAGGAGCGGCCTCCCTTCGGAAAGTGTTTGCGTGAATTAATATCAAGGTGAATGGGAAAAATGTCTAGAGTAAGTGGGAGTGGGACACGTGTCAACGTATCCCTCGGTCTCCGCTCATAGTTCACACCGTGAGAGTCCTATGATCCGCCTGCAGGTTGTCCTGGCATAACCATCCCTTCGGAGGGCCTGATCATAGGATTCGGAACATCGTGAACTCCTGAAAAGGATAGGAGCTCTTAGGCTAATCACCAACAGTTGTCTTTCCCTTCGGAAGCCTGTTGGTGCGTGCCTCTGAGATCTGAAAGTGGGAGGGTTACACTTACAAGGATGAGTTAAAAGTGTTAACAAATCCTTGACCGAACAACGGTGGCTAATGTCTATAGGAATATGTGTTATTCTGGAATTAGAATTAGCTGAGAGGTGTCTCATTTCAAAGGAGGAGTGCCTGATCACCCTTCGATGGCTGATATTCTAAACCTCTGAAACATCGTTGCAAAACTAAATCAATAGTTTTAGGGTTCTGTGATTGTCTGTTTTGCTAAATTGATTGGATTGTGTGCAATTGTTTGCTTGTATGATGCGTTAAGGCAAAGATAACTAATACGGTCATTGTTTAAATTACAACAATGTCTTCCTCAATTGTCTCTCTGCTTAAAAATGAGAAATTAACCGGAGAAAATTACGATACGTGGAAATCGAACCTGAATACGATTCTTGTTGTCGATGATCTGCGGTTCGTCTTAATGGAGGATTGTCCTCCAGCCCCTGCTCGTAATGCATCCCAAGCAGTTAAGGATGCTTTTGACCGCTGGACAAAGGCCAATGATAAGACTCGCGACTATATCCTAGCCAGCTTATCTGAAGTTTTGGCTAAAAGGCATGAGGGCATGGTAACAGCGCGGGAGATTATGAACTCTCTCTAGGGGATGTTTGGACAACCGTCCTACCAACTCCACCATGATGCTCTCAAATACGTTTATAGCTGTCGCATGAAAGAGAGCACGTCTGTTCGGGAACATGTCCTGGACATGATGGTCCAATTCAACGTGGCAGAAGCAAACGGGGCGGTCATAGATAAGCGTAGTCAGGTTGCATTCATCTTAGAATCTCTTCCGAAGAGTTTTCTACAGTTTCGAAGAAATGCAATGATGAATAAAATAACATTCAACCTGAATGAGCTACAACTCTATCAGTCTCTTCTTAAGAACAAAGGACAGATAGAAGGAGAGACAAACGTTGTTCACTCTAAAAGAAAGTTCGAGAAGGATTCATCCTCTGGAACTAAATCTGTAGCCACTTCTTCAAAGAAAAATCAAAAGAAGAAAGGAAACAAGGGGAAAGCTCCCGGTACTGCTGCCAAAAGTTATGGCAGACAAGGGCAAGTGTTTCCACTGCAATGTAGATGGACATTGGAAGAGAAACTACCCAAATAATATTGATATATTTTTCCATTAATTGTTATTAGTTATTTTATATTTGTCTTTGCCTAAAAATAACCCTAATCCAATAAACTAGACATCCAAGGCTGAAATATGAGTCTTGAACTATATGTAGCGACATATGGGATCATTGTTCAAGAAACAGCCTAAAGGGTCTATAGTATAGGGATAAGACTAGGTGCCTTATCCTGGTGACACTATGGATACGACCCACTTTGTATTTGATACAAACACTGCGACCCAACACGTTCGTGTAAGAGACATGCGAGTGGGGGTATCCTATGCAATGAGTTTGCATAAGACCGGACCGCGAAATAGTAACCACTGGTTATAACACCGTTAACTAGTTGGTTTTCTATTTCACTAGGACGACCTAGACAACTTAGTCTTAATCCTGAGTTGATTATGACTCCTGCTCATGAGAGATTGTCCTCTGATTTGCATGGGTGAGAGTGGCCAATACGCCGACTCAATAAGCCTACCATTTTGGGGACAAGACCGAATGGGGAGCTGGGAACATAATCGTACAAGATGGAATTCACTCCTTCCCGACTTTAGGGAAGTAGATGAGTGTTCCCTTAAGTGGTTACTCCGAGTCTTGAACAAAGGGTCCTACCCTCTCAATGGCACGAGAGGGTTTTCTGTTTGATGGTTGGACCACAAACAGGTTGTTCATTAGAGGAGAATTGGTACTTAAGGAAATAGAAGTAACTCAGGGGTAAAACGGTAATTTGACCCAGCTGGTGTTGCGGACACTCGTGAAGGACTAACTAGTCGATATTGGTCTATATCCGTGGACACAAAAAATATGTTTGTAGTGAGAAGAGTGCAACTGTGAGTCTATAGTGGAATGAACACACAGTTAACGAATATTGATTAATGTGGTTAATGAGTTTGACCAATTAATCTCACATCGTTGGAGCTTCTGATCTGCAGGTCCATTAGGTCCCACTGGTAGCTCATAAAGTAATTTGAGGCAACTAAGTAATAAAAGTAAATTGAAAATGTTCAATTTACTAAGGGAAACAAACATAATATATATTGATATATTATTATGAAAGAAATTAATATTTGAAGAAATTCAAATATAAATTTATGGAAGTTTGAAAGAGTTCAAATAATGAATTAATTAATTTAAGGCCTAAAATCTATTTGGGCGAATTAATTAATTCAAAGCCGGAAATTAAATATGTGATATTTAATTGGTGGTTAATTAATTAAAGAATTCATTAACCGGGAATTAATCAATTATGGAAATAATTAATCACTTAAGGAAGTGATTAATCATTTTTGGAAATGATCTAATCACTTATGGAAGTAATTAGTCATTTGTGGAAAAGATTAATCAATTATGGAATTGATTGATCATGATTGATTAAATAAGGAATAAGATTGAATCAATTTTGGCAAAAATTGATTTAATTGAATATTTTATTCATGACCTCTCTTCTATAAATAGAACACTAGACCTAATTGGTCCATGACACTCTGCTCTTGCTCTTAGACTCTCAAAACAAGACCTAGAATTCTCTCTAGCCTCCCTCTTAGAGAAAGACTCCCACAAGTCTTTTGCCTCCTAGACTTAGAGACATATCGGTGTAACCTCTGTGGTTATTGTGTCTTTAAAGAAAAAAATTTCAGCGAAGAAACACAAAGGAGGCTGCTGCGTTTTGTTCGTTGGAGCATCGTTGGCGAAGAACGGTCGAGTCTACAACGAAGGTTTGTAACGGTCCTTCCCCTTTTCTTTAGAAAAGCATGAAAATAAATTTAGATTTATTTTTCAGCATGTTTAAACTGATTTTCCAGCAACTTTAAAGTATGTTTAAAGTTTGTTTGTGTTTTCGTAACGGTATTTTAATGTTAATTAATATACGACGTAAGGTTCAATCGATGCGCTTCCGCTGCGTGGGGACTTTTATTCCCTTCATATAGTATAAGCATAAGGTTGGGTACCTTATCCTGGTAACACTATAGATACGACCCACTTTTTATTTGATACAAACGCAATGATCCAACGCGTTCATGTAGGGGACATGCGAGTGGAGTATCCTATGTAATGAGTTTGCATAAGACCGGACTGCAAAATAGTAACTGCTAGGTGTAACATCATTGACTAGTTAGGTTTCTATTTCACTAGGATGATCTAGGCAACTAAGTCTCAATCCTGAATGTATTATGAACTCTTATTCGTGAGGGATTCTCCTTTGATTTGTATGATTGAGAGTGGAGTATCCTATGTAATGAGTTTGCATAAGACCGGACTGCAAAATAGTAACTGCTAGGTGTAACATCATTAACAAAGGGTCATACCCTCTCACTGGCCCAAGACGGATTTCTGTTTAATGGTTGGACCATAAACAGGTTGTTCATTAGAGGAGCACTAGTACTTAAGGATATTGAGGTAACTCGGGGGTAAAATGGTAATTTGACCCAGCTAGTGTTACGAACACTCATTAAGGATAACTTGCTGTTATTGGTCTATATCTGTGGACAAAAAAATATTCTGCAGTGAGAATAGTGCAACTATGGGTCTTTAGTGGAGTGACCTATAATTAATGAATATTGGTTAAATTGATTAACGAATTTAGTTAGTTAACCTCATATCATTGGAGTTTCTGATCTGTAGGTCCATTAGACCCTCTGCTAGCTCATAAAGGGTAATTAGGAACAATTAGTCTTGAAAAGAATTTGAATAGTTCAAAATCCGTTATGGGAAATCAAGTTAATTATATGAGATACAATTAATATAATGTATGTGATACATTATAATATAAAGTTTAATTTGAGATTAAACTTTATTAATCGAGAGAAATACAATTAAATA
The DNA here is from genome assembly GCA_036850905.1 of Luffa acutangula. Taxonomy (NCBI): domain Eukaryota; kingdom Viridiplantae; phylum Streptophyta; class Magnoliopsida; order Cucurbitales; family Cucurbitaceae; genus Luffa; species Luffa acutangula. The sequence goes on from CM072096.1 coordinate 44,532,276, forward strand.
CGATTTAATTGTAGACTTCAGTTAAATATGAGATATTTAATTGAGTAATTAATTAATTGGAGAATTAATTAATTATTTAATTAAATTTTATTTAATTAAAAACTATAGGTTATATGAGAGATGTATGATTTAAATGAAATTAATTAAATTTGATTTAATTAGGGGTCGTTTGATAACCATTTGGTTTTCTGTTTTCTATTTTTGTTTTTTGTTTTTAAAAAACAAGTGTGTTTGATAACCAATTCATTTTCTTGATTTTGAAATTTAAAAAACGTTTTTAAAATTGGTTAAGAAAAGTTGAAAACGATTTTTTTTTAAAAAAAAAAACAGGTTTCCGTTTTTTAAATAAGGAATGATGCGCGTGAGTTGGGAGTGAGGAGGGTGAGGGCCTGGGATGTGGGAAATTTTCTTGTGATTTTCTTAATATATTTATTTATTTTTTTTTAGTTCTCTTATTTTATTTTCTTATTACAATATAACTTTTGCTTGGTATTTTTAATATATTATATTAATTTCGCTTAAGTGAACTACATGTAATTAACACCTTTTATGTCCAATTTTTTTTTTTTTGAGGGCATATCATATTTGATTAAATAGTTGTGAAAAAAATTGATTAAATAATAAATATAAGTAGTTAAATACTCAAATATTACGTAGTAAAAGGAATTGTCTAGCGGTAGAAAAATTCAAATATTTTTCAAACAATCTTGAATTTATTTTTCTCTTTTCTAAAATTTTCTATCTTTATAACTTTTGTTAAATTATAAGTTTAGTCGATCAACTTTCAATCTTGTGTCTAATAGTCAATAGCTTCTTGAATTTTATAAAGTCATAACAAACCCCCAGACTTTCTATTTTGTTTTTAATAAGTCTCTCAATTTTTAATTTTGTGTCTAGTAGGTCCTTGACCTATTCGACAATTTTTAAAATTTACGAATTTATTGGACACAAAATTGAAATGTTAATGACTTAGACACAAAGTTCAATTTTTATAACTTGTAGATTCGTTAGTTTAAAAAATGTTGAACATGTTAGGGACCAGTTAGATACAAATTTGAAAGTTCAAAGACCTATTTGACATTCTTAAAATTTCAAAGACCTATTAGACATCAAGTATAACACTCATGACCTATTATTGATACTTTTTTAAAGTTTAGGACCTAATAGACACAAATATGAAAACTCGTGGACTAAACTTGTAATTTGACATGCATATAAATAATATTTTCTTTATGAAATCTAACTAATATTCTCTCTTCATTTAAAAAATTTAAAAAAAAAAATAAAAAAACAAAAAACAAAAAACCAAACTTGTTTGGTAAATATTATTGTTTTCTGTTTTTAAAAAACAGAAAACAAAAAACAATTATCAAACATACTTGGTTTTTGTTTTCAAAAAACAAAAAACAAAAAACAGAAAACAGAAAACAGAAAACAGAAAAACCAAAAACCAAAAACTGAAATGGTTATCAAACGAGCCCTTAATTGTTGATTTAATTAATTAATTGTTATTAATTAATTAAAGGGCAAAATACACTTTTGGTCCATGAGGTTTGAGATTGATGTCTATTTGGTCCCCGAGATTTCAAAAGATACACTTTAGTCCCTGAGGTTTGGAAAATAGTTTTAAATGGTCCCCGAGTTAATTTGACTGTTAGTTGACTAGAAGAAAAATGACGTGACACGTTGAGATGACAAATTTTAAATGAGGTGGACAAATTTTATTACTTTATATTAATTTTTTAGATTACATGGTTTTTCTCTTTTCTTTTTCCTTCACCAAATCACCATCTTTATCCCCATTTTTTTTCTCTCTCTAAAACGTCAATTCCCCCCAAATCTCTCTCTTCCAAATTTCTCTCCCTCCTCCCCAAAACTATTAATTTAACGCTATGATACCGTAAAGATAGAGGAACAAATATGATATCAATTTTCTGGATTATTTTTGCATTACAATTAGGAGGGCATTTTATATACATTTTTTAATGGTGAATTTATTGATATAAAAGGAAAATATACAACTATAAAATTTACAATGAAAGGCACAAATTATCCCAAGAATGATGGGAAGAATATACTCCAATATATTCAACATTAAAAAAAAAAAATCTACAACTCTTATAGGGAGAGAAAAAGTGAGATAGAAGTAATTTTATGTTTATAAACTTTTTTTTTTTCAGAATTTAGGGACTATCTTTTGAAACCTCGAGGACCAAATAAACATCAACCTCAAACCTCAGGGAACAAAAATGTATTTTGCCCTTAAATAAATAAATCTCTATCCTATTACAACCGAGAAAAGTAATTAATTATTCATTAATTAAATCTCTATTTTATTACGACTATGGAAAGAGATATGACATTTTGTATAAACCATAAAATGCCTTCCCAGTTGAGAATACAACACTTTACTCTCAAGCAAAATTTCTCTTTGAGAATTTTCACAACATTCTAGTTAAATTCTTTTCCCAAAATTCAAGAACACCAAGTCTCAGAACTTGGTTCCTAGTCCTAGAGATGTAGCAGTGGAAGATCTCGATGGTAGTGTCCCTACTGTGATCATACTATTCTTGGTGGGATTTCGTTCAAGAAAGTCTTCAACAAGTAAGTACTTCTATTCTTTTAATTCATAGACTTAGATCTTAGGCATGCTTAGTCTAGTTTATATATAGAATCGTTTTGTATGATTAGCCAATGTATTGGTATTTTAGAAAACTTAATTAAAATACGAATCGGTCCTATACACTTCCGCTAGGAATTTAGGAATTCCAATCCTTCAACCTACAAATCATGGACTACACTGATTCGAGATTAACAGGCTAAACTCATTAACCTTGTTAACCAACATTCGTTAACTACCAGGACACTCCACTATAGCCTAATAGTTGCACTCCCCACATTGTAGATATATTTTTGTCAACTCGATATAACCATGATTAGTAATTCGATCCTTCACAGGTTCCTTGTAACTACAGTTGAGTCAAATGTCTGTTTTACCGCTGAAGTCTCACTGATCCTGTAATGAATAACATGTTTATGGTCCAACCATTAAACAGAAGTTCCTCTCGGGTCAAGAGAGGATAGGCGCCCTTGTTCAAGACTCGAAGTCAGCACTTGAGGGAACAGGTCTCTACTATCTCTAAAGGCAAGTAGGAGTGAATTCCATCTTGTAAGACTATGCCCCCAACTATCTACCCGATCTTATCCCTAAAATGGTAGCCTTATTGAGTCGACGATGCTTAGTCACTCTCACCCATGCAAATCAAAGGATAATCCCAAATAAACAGGAGTTCATAGTTAGGTCAGGATTAAGATTGAGTTACCTAGGTCATCGTATGAAATTAGTCAATTTCAACAGTAAACGGTGTTATATGGTGAAAGTGATTTGTTTCGATGTCCGGTCTTATGCAAACTCATTGTATAGGACGTCCCCACTTGCATGTCTCCACATAACGATTCAGGATCATATCGTTTGTACTAAATACAAAGTGGGTCGCGTCTCATAGTGTCCCCATGATAAGGTACCCAACTCTATCCCTATACTATAGACCGTTTTGGCTATTACTCAAATTTGATCCACTTTTATGTCTCCACATAAAGTTCAAGTCTTCATATTATAGCCATGGGTTCTAGTTTATTGGATTTGGATTAATTAATGCAAAACTAAACAACTATTGAATAACCTCAATAACATTTTATTGATTATAATTAAATTGTTACATTTACTATCCACGAGTTTTAGGACATAAAACCCAACAATATTTTATCATTACACACAAAAATATTCATATGGAAAAAACATATTTGAGAATTAAATTTTTTTAAAAAATTATATCTTTACCGACACTAAAAACAGTTGCATTGGTAGAAGTAACCTTTATCGATACATATACTTGCATCGACAAAAGTAACTTCTCTCTTGACCAACTAGAGGTGCGTCGACAAAAGTAACTTCTCTCGGCCAACTAAAGGTGTGTCGACAAAAGTAACCTCGGCCAACACAAGGGAGGTGCATTAGGAGGGATGCCTTCTGTTTACACAACTGTTTTTGGCATCGGCAGACCCCTCTCCCAATGGGTTTTTGTCGACACCACTCCAAACACCTGTTTGTGCGTTGACAAATATTTTATCGACGCATTTTTGACTTATTCTAATGCTTTTGTGGATTTGAAAAAGCCCAAAATCTTGTAATGTAATAGATTAGAGATCTATTAGATATAAAATAAAAAACTCAAAAACCAATTAATAAATACAAAATCAAAAGTTTGGAAGACCTATTAGACAATTTACTTTAGATCATTATTAGACACAACTCTCAAAATTCAAGAAGCAAATTCATGATTCATTAAATTTCTTTTGTTTAGTTGAAGCAATCCCAAAACTTGGAAGACGGTTGGCGTGCATGCATGCTACTAGGTCATAACATAACAAGACAACCTTGTGACAAAACACTACAGCTAGCCATCATATATATATAATATATTATCAATAGTGCCTCCAAAGGCATTTGCGTATGGAGTCGAATTGCCAAAATCCCACCACATCAGTCTGCATGGCGAGCTTTGAGCTCAACAAGTGCCAAACCCACACAAAACGAATTAAACCTCCTGAAACGATTATCTATAAAAAAAGAATAATACCAATAAAACCCAACTTAAAACCGCCTATTTAATCCAAATTGAAAACCACTCCCTTTATGGCGGCTCGATCGAAGCTTTTCGTGTGCTTGTGTTTTTTGGTCTTCTTGTTAAGCAGCAGTAGCTTCGCGGTGGTTGTGGAGCAGCCCAGTGGTTCTGGTTGGGGGTCGGGGCCTGGGTGTGGGTCTAGGGGTGGTGGCGGGCTCCCTCCTGAGAAGAATTTGCTGGCCTCTCATAGAAAAAGAACCTTTAGTCTTGGTTTTGTTGTTCACTTCTGGGAATGGACAATACTTGACAGCACACACCATACAGTTGCGAATCCAAAACTTTATACGACATAAGTGCATATTAGCTTAAATTACAAGCTTAGACTTTGAATTTTTAGATTCATGTCTATATGGTCCCCAAACTTAAAAAATTGTCTAATAGACCTGTGAATTTTCAATTTTGTGTCTAGTAGACCTATAAAGTTTTAAGGGAAAAATACACTTTTGGTCCCTGAGGTTTGGGTTAAGTGACAGTTTGGTCCCTAAGTTTTCAAACTCAACAAAAATACCCTTGAGGTTTGAGATAAGTAGCACTTTGGTCCCTGCCGTCTATTTTTTTGTTAAATAATAACGTTTGCCGACGTGGCACTATTATTTTAATTAAAAAAATTATTTTTTAATTTTTTAAATAAAAACAAATTAAAATAAAAAAATATTATTATTTTTTTATTATTTTTTAAATCCTTTCTCTCTCTCTTTCTTTCTTCCTCCATCTTCTTCCCTCTCCATCTTCTTTCCTCCTTACTTCTACTTCTTCAGCTCCAGTGGCCAGCCATCGCCGGTTGCCGACGGCGTCGCCGGTCGAGATTTTTCTTTTTTCTTCTTCTTCCCTTTTTCTTTTCTTCTCCATTATTTTCTTCTTTCTGTTTTTTTTTAAACAGAGATTTTCGGGGCCACCACCCTTCTTCAGATCATTGCCGGAGCCGCCATCGGAACCCGAAGAATCGGAGCTGCCGTCGAACCCACACAACCGCACGAAGTTAACCCACACAGCTGGAGCCGCCGCCGGAACCTACACAACCCAATCCAAGAGTCCTTTCTCAATCTTCTTCTCCGGCGATGCGAACCCACGACGGCGATGGTCTGAAGAACCCGCACAACGACTCAGATCTAGAAAAATCACACAACGGTGGAGCCACCGTCAAACCCAGATCTAGAAATCTCACGAGAACTCAGATCTAAAAAACCAACTCAAACTCAGATCTAGAAAACCCACGTCGTCCCCTCCTTCGGTTTTCTCCCTCTCTTGGTGAACCGCGCTCGAACCCACAGCAGTCTTCTCCTTCTCCGGCGACAAGCATCGTCGGCGACACAAACCCAGATGTGGTGAACCACGGTCTTCTCATTCTACCTCTTTCGGCTAACCATGAGGGAAATTTGTAACAAAAAAAAGAAAAGAAATCGAGAAGAAGGAAAAGGGAAGGCGATTCAAGTGAGCGAAGAGAAGACCCACGGCTCAGATCTGTCGGCAAGGCACACAGGCAGAACCGGCAGCGGTAGGCAGTACCAGAGAAGATGAAAAGACGAGAAAAAGAGAAAAAGAGAAAAAAAAAGAAGTTACCAACGGCGGTCGGCTGCCGGCGAGCGGTGGTCGTCGGTCGCCGGTTGGTGTGAAGAAGAAAGAAGAAGATGGAGGGGGAGAAGAAGAAGAAGGGGAGGGAGAAACGTAAAATTAATATATATATTTATTTATTATTTTAATAATTTTTTTATTAAAAAATTAAAAAATTAATTTTTCATTAAAATAATATTGCCACGTCAGCTACCGTTAACATTTAACAGAAAAATTGACGGCAGGGACCAAAATGCTCCTTATCTCAAACCTCGGGGGTATTTTTGTTGAGTTTGAAAACTTAGGGACCAAAGTGTCACTTAACCCAAACCTTAGGGACCGAAAGTGTATTTTTTTCCAAGTTTTAATTTTGTATCCAAGTCGTTAACTCATTCTACATTTTTTTGAAAAACTAAATATTCTATTAGACATAAATAAAACTTAATTTTTTGTCTATTAACTCATTCAACATTTTTTTAAAAAATTAAGGTCCTGTTTGATAACCATTTGGTTTTTTGTTTTTGAAAATTAAGTTTATTCACATCTATTTCCACCTCTAAGTTTCTTTGTTTTAGTATCTACCTTCTTCCTTGTTTTCAAAAACCAAATCAAATTTTGAGATTTTGAAAAAAAAAATTAGTTTCCAAAAACTTGTTTTTGTTTTTGGAATTTGGCTAGGAATTCAAATGGATCCTTAACAAAAGATGAAAATCATTTTAGGGGATTTGGGAGAAAATAAGCATACTTTTCAAAAACCACAAAATCAAAAACCAAATGGTTATCAAACGAGGCCTAAGGTACTTAATAGTTACAAAATTGGAAGTTTAAGGTTCAATTAGATACAAAATTAAATTTATGTCTAATAGAATAGTTAAATCTAGGGAAAAATACACTTTTGGTCCCCGAGGTTTGGGTTAAGTTACACTTTGGTCCCTGAGTTTTCAAACTCAACAAAAATACCCATGAGGTTTGAGATAAGGAGCACTTTGGTCCCTGCCGTCAATTTTTCTGTTAAATCTTAACGGTTGCTGACGTGGCACTATTATTATAATAAAAAAATTATTTTTTAATTTGAGAAAAATACACTTTTAGTCCCTGAGGTTTGGGTTATGTTTCATTTTGATCCCTGAGTTTTCAAACTCAACAATTTAGTCCCTAAGGTTTGGTTTTAGTTTCATTTTAGTCTCTCCATCCATTTTTCTGTTAAATGTTAACAGAATGTTGGTGTGACACCTCTTTTTTATTTAAAAATATATATTTTTTATTTTTTAAAAGAAAATTATATTAAATTAATAAAAATATTATTATTTATTCTTTTTACTTCTTATCTCTCCTTCCCCTCCCCTTCTTCTTCTTCCTTCTTCTGCAGATGGGCGGCCGGCGGTGGCTAACGACCGGCGAGCGATGGTCGCCGGTAGTCGGCTACCGCCGACGACTTTTTTTTTTCCATTCTCTTCTTTTCTTCTTCTTTTTTCCCTTTTCTCCCACCTTTCTTTCTCTTTTTTTTTTTAAACGTGGTTTTAAAAACCCGACCTGAAGGAGGTGTGGGTCTTCAATTTATGGGTTTTCTTTCCGAAACTACTAGATTTGAAGAAAGACGTATGTGGGTCTTCCGTTTTCGGCAGCCGTGGGTCTTTCGAGCACAAACTCAGACTCGTCTAAAGCTTGTTACTGCCACAAATGCATAAAGCTTCACGATGGGGAAGGGTCGAGAAGCTCAGAAAGCTGACCCACAAACTCAGACGGGATCTAAAGCTTGACCCACAAACGCGTTCTCCGGCGAAACGAGAAGCTCGGAAAGCTTCACGATGGGGAAGAGACGAACGAATTGAAACTCAGGCGCGAGTTTGTGGGTCTAAAGCTCGCGAATCTGAAGCTCGAGGCGGCGTCTTCTCTGACCCCCTTCGATCTATTTTCTTTTTTTTTTAACTTAAGGGACGAATGAACGGATGAACAGCGTGAAGGGAATAAAAGTCCCCACGTAGTGGAAGCGCATCGATTGGACCTTACGCCGTTTATTAATTAACATTAAAATATCGTTACGAAAACTCAAACAAACTTTAAACATACTTTAAAGTTGCTGAAAAATCAATTTAAACATGCTGAAAAATAAATCTAAATTTATTTTCATGCTTTTCTAAAGAAAAGGGGAAGAACCGTTACAAACCTCCGTTGTAGACTTGACCGTTCTTCGTCAACGACACTCCAACGAACAAAACGCAGCAACCTCCTTTGTCTTGTGATCGCTGGAAAATTCTTCTTGAATGACATAATAACCACAGAGGTTACACCGGTATGACTCTAGGTCTAGGAGGCAAAAGACTTGTGGGAGTCTTTCTCTAAGTGGGAGGCTAGAGAGAATTCTAGGTCTTGTCTTGAGAGTCTAAGAGCAAGAGCAAAGTGTCATGGACCAATTAGGTCTAGTGTTCTATTTATAGAAGAGAGGCCATGAATAAAATATTCAATTAAATCAATCTTTTCCAAAATTGATTCAATCTTATTCCTTATTTAATCAATCATGATCAATCAATTCCATAATTGATTAATCTTTTCCACAACTTCCATAAATGATTAGATCATTTCCATAAATGAATAATCACTTCCTTAAGTGATTAATTATTTCCATAATTGATTAATTCCCGGTTAATGAATTCTTAAATTAATTAACCACCAATTAAATATCACATATTTAATTTCCGGCCTTGAATTAATTAATTCGCCCAAATAGATTTTAGGCCTTAAATTAATTAATTCATTATTTGAACTCTTTCAAACTTCCATAAATTTATAGTTGAATTTCTTCAAATATTAATTTCTCTCACAATAATATATCAATATATATTATGTTTGTTTCCCTTAGTAAATTGAACATTTTCAATTTACATTTATTACTTAGTTGCCTCAAATTACTTTATGAGCTACCAGTGGGACCTAATGGACCTGCAGATCAGAAGCTCCAACGATGTGAGATTAATTGGTCAAACTCATTAACCACATTAATCAATATTCGTTAACTGTGTGTTCATTCCACTATAGACTCACAGTTGCACTCTTCTCACTACAAACATATTTTATGTGTCCACGGATATAGACCAATATCGACTAGTTAGTCCTTCACGAGTGTCCGCAACACTAGTTGGGTCAAATTACCGTTTTACCCCTGGGTTACTTCTATTTCCTTAAGTACCAGTTCTCCTCTAATGAACAACCTGTTTGTGGTCCAACCATCAAACAGAAAACCCTCTCGTGCCATTGAGAGGGTAGGGCCCTTTGTTCAAGACTCGGAGTAACCACTTAAGGGAACACTCATCTGCTTCCCTAAAGTCGAGAATGAGTGAAGTCCATCTTGTACGATTATGTTCCCAGCTCCCCATTCGGTCTTGTCCCCAAAATGGTAGGCTTATTGAGTCGGCATATTGGCCACTCTCACCCATGCAAATCAAAGGACAATCTCTCATGAGCAGGAGTCCATAATCAACTCAGGATTAAGACTAAGTTGTCTAGGTCGTCCTAGTGAAATAGAAAATCAACTAGTTAACGGTGTTATAACCAGTGGTTACTATTTCGCGGTCCGGTCTTATGCAAACTCATTGCATAGGATACCCCCACTCGCATGTCTCCTACACGAACGCGTTGGATCGCAGCGTTTGTATCAAATACAAAGTGGGTCGTATCCATAGTGTCACCAGGATAAGGCACCCAGTCTTATCCCTATACTATAGACTCTTTAGGCTGTTTCTTGAACAATGATCTCATATGTCGCTACATATAGTTCAAGACTCATATTACAGCCCTGGATGTCTAGTTTATTGGATTAGGGTTATTTTTAGGCAAAGACAAATATAAAATAACTAATAACAATTAATGGAAAAATATATCAATATTATTTCATTAATATCCGGTCAACAGTTACATTCACTATCTACGAGTTTTAGGGCATAAAACCCAACACAGCGAAGGGACGAAACCCAGACGGCGAAGGGACAAACGGGGTGAGCGAGGACAAACAGACGAATGGAGGCTGAACCAGGTCTGAAACAGAACCCTCCTTGTTTCGTTTTTTTTTTAAAAAAAAGAAAAGAACAATTGGAGAAGAATAATAAAAGGAAAAAAAATTCGTCGGCGGCGGTCGGTCACCGCCAGCGAGCGACGACTGTCGGCCACCGACCGGTCGCCGAGAGTTATGCTGAAGAAGAGCAACAACATGAAGAACTTGAGGAAGAAGGAGGGGACAGAAGATAGAATAAATAAAAAAAAATTAAAATAATAATATTTTTATTATTTTTAATATATTTATATTTAAAAAATTCAAAAATATTTTTTTAAAATAAAAAGATTATGCCACATCAGCAAACCGTTAGTTTTTAACGGAAAAATGGATGGAGGGACTAAAACGAAGCTAAAACCAAACCTTAGGGACTAAGTTGTCGAGTTTGAAAACTTAGGGACCAAAATGAAACCTAACCCTAAACTCAGGGACTAAAAGTGTATTTTTCCCTTTTAATTTTTATAAAGAAAAAAATAAAAAATAATAATAATATATTATTATCTTATCTTTTTTTTTTTTAATTCTTTATCCCCCTCTCTCTTATTCTTCCTCTTCCCCTCCTTCTTCCCCAACTTATTCTTCTCCAACTTCTTCTCCTTCAACTCCGGTGGCTGGCAGCCGCCGACAAGTTTTTTATTTTTTAATTTCTTTCTTTCTTTGTCTCTATTTTATTCTCTCTTCTTGGTTCTTCACCTATTCTTTTTTTTTTTTTTTTTGGAGACGAAGAAGTTGGGGAAGAAGGTGGGGAAGAGGAAGAATAAGAGAGAGAGGGGTAAAGAATTTAAAAAAAAAAAAAAAAGATAAAATAATAAAATATTTTTATTTTTATTTTTTATTTATAAAAAATAAAAAATAATTTTTTTATTAAAATAATAGTGTCACGTCAGCAACCGTTAAGATTTAACAGAAAAATTGATGGTAGGGACCAAAGTGCTCCTTATCTCAAACCTCAGGGGTATTTTTGTTGAGTTTGAAAACTCAGGGACCAAAGTGTAACTTAACTCAAACCTCAAGGATCAAAAATGTATTTTCCCCTTAAATCTATACTAAGGTTTAAGGGGAGAAACTTTTGATTTTTCCTTTTGTCCATTGTTAATTTAAATATTTTATTGTTTACTCTTTTTAATTTAAGTTCATATTATAATTTATTTTGATTCACTTTTAATTTTAGTAAATTGAATTATAAAGAGTTATTGCTAAATAATATGAGTTAACGAAAAACACCCTCAAACCAACCTTGAGAAATGCTCCTTTTTTCTCAAGAAAATCTCACTATCGTATACTCAATTTTGCTGAAGAAAAAAAATGGTCGCAAGTCACTTTTCTTCTGTTTTTCTTGAACAACCGACCACAAACCACACACACATATATATGTAACTTAAAAAACCTAATGGGCAAATGGGACAAGCCCATTACTTTCTTCCTTTTTATTTTTTTGGGAAATTATGCTAGATGACTAGAAAAAATAAGTCGTTCAGTTTTTTGGCTAAAATACTTTCGTTTTCTCGGTTGTGGCTGTCGCAAATCAAGGGACGCCAAGCGGGTGGTGATTTTCCATTTTTACCCCTAGGGTATATCCGTGCATACACAGACGTCGTCTAAGTTGCTGTTACATGCCAAAGATTTTTTTTCTCCACTTTTTGTGGGATTCTCGAATGGTCTATAACTGTTTCCCCCAGATCCCATTTTTTTCTCCTTCTAACAGTCAAAATCGGTTTTTGTTTATATTCCCTATTTTCATGCATTCTCCAACTCCTCTCTCAACTACTGTTTAAAGATTGTGAACGGTCATCGGGGATGGGGCTGCGTACGGTCATCGGAGAGGGGGTTGCGAACGGTCGTCTGCACGAAGGATGGAGGGAGGTTGTACGAAGAGTCGTCTACACGAAGAATGAAGCAAGGGAAAAATTGAAAAGAAATCGAAGGGGGGCTGTAATTGAACGACGAAACCCAAGGTGGGAAGGTGGAGGGTTTATCTCTGATCTGACATGCAATAAATTCAGGTGAGATTTTAATTTTGTTTTTTTAAATACCCCCAACTTGAATATTCAATGAAGTTGGAAGTTCAGTTTATGTAATTCCTTGTAACTACCGTACTGGGGGGAGTGTTTGTTGTCATTTATGGGTGTATAATTGGGGGTACTCATTTTTCTTGTTTTTTGTGAATCGTATGTGTTCACAGCAGGTGGTGTAATTTCGTGTAAATACGGTACCAGGGATTGTTTTTTTCAGCAATGGGTTTGTAATTGGGGTACTCATTCTTCATTTTTTTGTGTTTTTCATGAATCATATGTTTATTTTTAATTAGGGGTAATCATATGTTTATCTGTACTACTAAAAGAATTTGATGTTTATTTTTTTTCCCCAGAAGCCAGCTTGTTATTCATTTTTAGCTAGATGATAGATTTTGTCGTAGAGAATTCAAATTAGGTTGTTAGGTGGTTTCAATTATGGATTTCTCTCTCTTCCTCATAAATCTCCTACCTTTTAATTTTGTTTTTTTAAATACCCCAGCTTGAATATTCAATGAAGTTGGAAGTTCAGTTTATGTAATTCCTTGTAACTACCGTATTGGGGGAGAGTGTTTGTTGTCATTTATGGGTGTGTAATTGGGGGTACTCATTTTTCTTCTTTTTTTTTCCTTTTTTTTTTTTGCGAATCGTATGTGTTCACAACAGGTGGTGTAATTCCATGTAAATATGGTACGGTGGGATTGTTTTTTGTCAGCTATGGGTTTGTAATTGGGGGTACTCATTCTTCATTTTTTTTGTGTTTTTCGTGAATCATATGTTTATCTTTAATTAGGGGTAATCGTAAGTTTATTTGTACAGCTAAAAGAATTTGATGTTTATTTATTTTCCAGAAGCCAACTTGTTATTCAATTTTTAGCTAGATGATAGATTTTGTCGTAGAGAATTCAAATTAGGTTGTTAGGTGGTTTGAATTATGTATTTCTCTCTCTTCCTCATAAATCTCCTACCTTTTAGTTGCATATCTCTCTCCTAATATTTGATCTAAACGGTAGGAAATTCTTAGACTTGTTGTTAGGGGTAATTTTGTCTTCTTCAATTAGGAAGTTATTAATTAAAATCACGTTAGCCATTTAGTTAGTTACGAAACCTTTTTAGCTATTTTTCAAGTCCCACCTATTTATTTTAGCCATATATCTCGTTGCCCCAATCTTTTTTGTGCACTGCAGGTTGGCGAAGGAGATTTTTGTCTCCACACATCCCAATAATTTCCTACTTGGAAACAAAACAACGATCTCGTCTCCCACTGCAACAAAACTCTAAACATCTTGGCAAACTCCAAGGATCTACTCCCACTACAACTGTTATCTCTGATCTTCTTGGTAAACTCCAAGGCTCAAAATACCTGAAAAACAACAACCTTACAAAAGTAGGCAACTATTAGAATATAACTGTAGCTCATATGTGCTCGTCCCGAGGTATGGGCTTGCTATGTGGACCAGGGGCGGATCCATGAAGGGCCGGGTGCCCCCCTCAAATTATCCCGTCTTTATATTTTTAATATAATATAAATAAACGTTTAAAATATTAATAGATAAAAACACGCGGGATGCAATATTTTTTTTCCCGAATTTCCCTTGAACTTGCGAATTTCCATTGCCTTCAAACACAATTCAAATTTCTCCATTTATGGGGTTAATTAAAAGTTCAAAACCAGCCATTAGGTTAAAAATTATTGGAAAATTGTAATGGGTGGTTAAATTTGTTAATTGTACTAATTGAAATCAATAGTGTATTTGATTATGTGATAATTTTGTACATATCTTTTGTTTTTTTCTTTTTATTTTTTGTTTTGTTGAGGTTTCCCCTTCTTTAAATTTCAACTTCCGCTTTGTGCTTTTCTTTTCTTCTAGTTCGATTTTCATCTTGTTTTTCTTTGACATCTATAAAAACAAAATCAGTGACAAGGTTTTAAAAACAAAAATGATAGTTCTATCAGTGATAGAAGGATAGTTTTCTATCACAGATGGAAATCAATCTTTCAATCAGTGATAGAAAGATAGATTTCTATTAGTGATAAAAGGTTTTATATCACTGATAGAATCAGTGATAGAAATTAGGGGTGTTCATGGGTTGAGTTGGGTTGGGTTGGGGAGGTTTTTTGGACCAACCCGAAAATTCGGGTTGGTCGGGTTGGCTATCCGAACGAACCGAACGATGGTAGCAACCCAACCCTTCTATTTTCGGGTTGGGTTGGGTTGGGTTGTCGGGTTGTCTCTTTTTTTTTTAATTATTTTTTTTAATTTCTTAATTATTTAAAATTCACTTTTCTTTGAACATTCATGCTTATCTTATCCCCAACACATAACAACTAATAACTAAAATAACATAAAATTCAAATATCTAATATTCATAACAATCTTAAAAAAAAAATACTAAAGAGTTCATACATTCATCAATCCAAGGTCATTCAAATAAACATATTGATACAATTACAACCACTAAAATTTTAAATCTCTAACAACACAATTGTACTAGTCTAACAAGCCAAAGCATCAAGCTCCACGATAATTGGCATCACGAGCATTAGGATAGATCCTGAAAACTCAAACAAAAAAAATTAATTACTTCAATACCTTAACAAGAAAAAAAAGACACAAAAAAAAAAAAACAAATCTGTGAAATGTGCATACCTTTCCCTAACGTGATCTAGAACCTCGACAAAAAAAATGGTAGAGATTGGTTGATACTTGATACCTTAACCCAAAAAAAAACATTTAGAAAAAAAAAATAAGAGAAATAGAACAAGAAATTTAAAACCTAATGCAATACACAAACCAGATCTCGAAATTTCCACAAGAAAACATAAATGGCAGAAATTTAAAACCTAATGTTTTAAATTTCCAGAAGAAAACATAAATGACAGAGAACAGAGATTCTGGAAATTTAAAACAGAAAAAAAAGAAACCACGAACCAGATCTGAAACCTCGACGGCGACGGCAATAGCAGAGATCACGACAACGACAACGACACGAGGAACGAAGGAAACGGAACCTCGACGACAACGAGTCTGAGAAAGTTCAACGATGGTGGCGAAAAGAAAATGGGACCACGACGATGACTACCAGAGAAGAGATTCTGAGAGAGTTCATCGGCGGCAGCAAACCTCGACGATGACTACGAGTGTGAAGACTGAAGAGATCTATAACAAAAGGGAGGCGAAGAAGACTAGAGAGTAGAGAGAAGGAGAGCGCGGAATCGAACGCAAAGAGAGTAGACGGAGGAAGAGGCTTGCGGTGCAGCTAGAATTTAGGGTTTTCTTTTTTTAGCAGCTTCAGAGTGTTTATTATATATATTTTTTTAAAAATAAAAAATAAAAAAATAAAATTCGGTTCGGTTCGGGTTGAACCGAGCCAAAATAATGGCAACCCGCGAACGGAACCGAAAAATCGGTTTTTTGAAATTTTGACCCAACCCAAACCGAAAAAAAATCTAACCCAACCTAACCCTTGCGGTTTGGGTTGGGTAGTCCGGGTTCGTTGGGTTGTCGGGTTTTTTGAACACCCCTAATAGAAATCTTCTATCACCTAATTTGAACTACAACCAATAATCTTACTAAATATATCTGTGACAGAAAACAATAGCAAATTCCAAACAAAACAAAGAAATAACTGATAGAATTCTATCACGGATAGAATCTATCAGTGAAAGAATTTTTCACTAATATAATCTATCAGTGGTAATTTTTTTATTACATTTTTATGTATATTGTGCCCCCTATGTGAAATTCTTGGAATACGCCACTGATGTGGACCTGTCTTCTAGAAGAAAAGACAGACACGTATTCCCACTTCAGCTAAGTGGTGACACCTGTCATCTTCTTCCAACTCGAACAATTATTCTTGAAGAAGATACACTCTGAGAATGACTTGAATCCTCTATTCAAACTTGCTACCAAGCTAGAGACCTGACCTTTTGACCTTAGCAACTGCTCTGGCCTTCCACTTTGATGCCTCAACACACCTAAGCGACCTTTTCAAGTCATTCGAGCGTCTAACAACTGGGGATTCACGATAACCATCAACTTTCTCTCTTAGACTTCCCAATTGTTTCTAAACTGAAGGATCTTGATCGGACTGATCGAAATTGGCTATCATTGTTGCTGACTCCACTATACCTCTACAACTATCATATGCAGCTTTAACCGCGGCATCCATCGTCTCTTTGATCTTTTGGCAACAATCAACTGACATTTGTACAGTGTAGATTTCTTGTGACAAACTGCCACTACCTGGGATCCGAATTTGAGATTACATTGGAGACTACCAAACTCACACATGTAACCAACATCTTCCAACTTGCCAAAAGATATGAGATTCATCTTGATATTAGGCACGAACCTGACATCTCAGAGTACCAATTTATCTCCACATTTTGTCTTCAGACTAACATCTTCAATCCCTCTAGTCTTGGAGGTTTTCTACCATTCCTCAACCTCACTAGGCCATCACTACAGGGAAAAAGGTCTACAATAGCATCGAAAGAATGTTGTGATAGACCTTTTATAGTGTTTTCGCAAAATCGTGACAACCCGTGCTATAAAAAAGTCTGGAGTTTTTATAGCGTTTTTATAAAAGGCTATAAAAAGTGGGACTTTTTATAGCGTTTTATTAAGGTTATCAAAAGGTTATAATAAAAGTTTTTCCATAGCATAATTTCTTCTTGTTAAAGCATATGATAACGTTTTTTAAAAGAAATAGAAAGCTTTCTATAGCAAAATAAAAAGTTATTATTTGTCAATAATAACATTTATTTATAGCTAAATATCTATTTATAACTTTAAATTAAAGCTATAATAGGCTTTGGAATAGTCAAACTTTTTGCTATTTATAACATGGATGAATGTTATTATTGTATCTTTTGTAATTATCAGGATATGTTCATAACGATACTATTCATGTTTCATACCTTATGTCAAATTAGAAGTACAATAATAAATATATGATCACCACGAATGGATACAATTAAAATGTGTCTTTATCTAAGCAAACATTCATACAAGATTCACATCAATCTACTATTCATTCATTACAAAATGTGTTGCTATCCAAAATCAAGATAACTCAAGCTAGTTGTGTTTGTGGCCAAGACATTCCATTGATATTCTTTGGCAACTCTACCCAAACTCTTACAACTTGTGGTCACAAACTTCGATGTATGTCATCATTTCTGAGTTGGTCTCCAAGAGTTCATTTGTATCATTAGAATGTTGCTCACTTGTATTACCTTAAAATTAGAACAAGTAAAAAATGCATTAATTGTAATCTCAAAATTTGACTAGATAAGTGGAGCGTAAACTTCAAGGGCCAAATGAGTCGTAATGAATCTCTAACAAAATGCAATCACACATCAATATGCTTTGTCCTTTCATGATACATATGATTCTTAGATAAATGTATGACACTTTGTGAATCACACCAAATTATAACGAGATGCTTTCAAATTAATAAATTCTCCTACAAGTCCTTTAAGCCACAAAGCTTCTTTAACACTATCAACTTAGGCAATATACTAAAATTTAGTAGATGATAGTACTACAACATGTTGTAAATTGACGAGGTATGAAACTATGAAACAATGATACGTCCTTTTTCCAAAGCTCCAAATGATATTTGAAGCTAAATGAGGAAACACAACGAAATAAAAAAAATAAAAAAAAATAAAAAATAAAAAAACATCCAAAAGCTCTAAGAATTACATTAAATAAACAAGCATACATCTCAAAATGGAAGAAGCAAAACACTAATGCAAAATTGACCATAAATGAGAAACTAGACTAGGACAACAAAATTAATAGTTAATAGTTACATTCAATTCTAAAGGACAATCATGAATCAAAATACAAGAAGATGTGAAATTAAAATCTCTTTTATTATATTTTCAAGAAAATTATGCAAGCTATATATATATATATATATATATATATATTTTGCACAGTTGTGTACAAAGCAGTTAACTAAATAATACAACTTGGTACCTTTGAACTTCGAACTTTAGAATTGAATTTTGACAAATTTATCTCCTGGAGCATTTCAGTCTACAAACATATAATGACATTCATTTAAAGGTTAGTAGGTTGTAAATAATACAAAACCAAGTATCAAGAATTCATCAACAACTCCAAGCTCATAAACTAAAAACAATTGAGAGGAAAAAAGATCGTTGAAATACTCTACTTAGAAATATATTAGCAAGAAGATTTGTTGATGTGAAACTTGTTCACACGTAACTTCGGGGATGGAGACACGTGGAATAAATAATATATTTGTATTGATGTTTGTATGCGTGTGGGTGTACAATCTCTAACTTTAATCCTCTGATTCTCTCTCTTATGTGTGTGGGTGTGTTTCACTCGAGGGCTGGAACGCTTGATCTCGAGTCTGAAGCTTCAATGGATTCTTAGAGCTTGAAGTCTTCCAGTCTTGAAGGAGTCTTCAATCTTCAAGAAGTGTTGATGTCCTGAAGAGTCTTTGATCTTCAAGGAGTGTTGAAGTCTTGAAGGATGTTTGGTCTTCAAGGAGTGTTGAAGTCTTGAAGAGTGTTTGGTCTTCAAGAAGTGTTCAACACTTGGACTTGTGGATTGTAGAGAGTCTTCGGTCTTCAGACTTGGTGGAGTCTCTCTGAATTCTCTGGTTCTGCTTGAGAGCTTTGAAAACTCTAAACTCTTGTCTTTGTGAGAGTGTAGAATTTCTGAACCCTTGAAATGATGGAGAACCCCTCTATTTATAGAGTTCTCGCTGGATGAGCCCTGGTGACTTTTGGGCCTAACAACTTGGGCTTGGGCTTTATTGGTCTTGGGTCTAGTTTATATTTCACCCAAAACCATATGACCCAAATATTTAAAAGACTCAAATTTGATCCAATTAATTATTTTCTTTAATTAATTGGTCAAATCAATTAATCTGATCAAAATAATTTATTTTTAATTAATTGATCAAATGGACATTTGGCCCTAAAAATTTATAATTGGCCAACTTTGTCTTCAAATTAAATTTGGGACACATGTCAATTTATAATTGGTCCCAAATTTAATTAATTATAATTTTGTCATTAATTTTAAATAATGACGTGGCAATTTGTCATTGGCCAAAATTTCTCCTTCAACAAATGCCCCCTTTTCGAGAGTTAGTCACAAGTTATGTGTGAGTGAATCTCGAAAAAGATATTTTGGGATCAAAATGCAAGATATTTGTTCTTGATTTTGACTCCCTTTGGTGTGTCAATTTAATCAAAATATGAATTTTGGTCAAAATTTTGATTTTTTTATTTGACACACTTTTATCGCCAATTAATCAAAATTTGAAGTTTGGTCAAAATTTTGATGATTTTTTTTTTCTTATTTGGCAGCAAACTTTGTTTTGAAGTTTGGGCAAATTTTGGTTTATACCCAAATTTTGATTTGAGGTAAAATCCTACCCAATTTTAACTCGCATTTGGAATAGAATTTGAGGTTTTGACTTCGGTTCATTTGGGATAAAATTTGGATTATGCCAAACTTTTGGCTTGAGGTAAAATTCTATCCAATTTTAACTTGCATTTGGAATAGAATTTGAGTTTGGGACTTTGGTTGATTTTGGGTTTGACAAAATTTAGATTGAGAATAATATGAGTTGACCGAATAGCATATATGTATATATTAACAAGCAAATGTCAATCAAAAGACTTGAATGGTCTATTGGTTTAATAGCCAAGTTGCATATTTAAAGGTCATGGGTTCGAGTCCCAAAATTGTTAATCTTAAATTTTAAGATTCATATTTCTCATGAGAGCCTTTGAAGCCTAGGAGAAACCTTCGAACTTTGGAGGAAGGAACTGTGGCGACGCGCGTGAGAACCTTCGAACTTGGAGGAAGGAACTGTGGCGACGCGCGTGAGAACCTTCGAACTTGGAGGAAGGAACTGTGGAAGGAACTGTGGCGATGCGCGTGAGAACATGCGCGTGAGAACCTTCGAACTTGGAGGAAGGAACTGTGGCGAAGCGCGTGTGAACCTTCGAACTTGGAGGAAGGAACTGTGGCGAAGCGCGTGTGACGAACTTGGAGGAAGGAACTGTGGCGAAGCGCGTGTGAACCTTCGAACTTGGAGGAAGGAACTGTGGCGAAGCGCGTGTGAACCTTCGAACTTGGAGGAAGGAACTGTGGCGAAGCGCGTGTGACGAACTTGGAGGAAGGAACTGTGGCGAAGCGCGTGTGAACCTTCGAACTTGGAGGAAGGAACTGTGGCGAAGCGCGTGTGAACCTTCGAACTTGGAGGAAGGAACTGTGGCGAAGCGCGTGTGAACCTTCGAACTTGGAGGAAGGAACTGTGGCGAAGCGCGTGTGACGAACTTGGAGGAAGGAACTGTGGCGAAGCGCGTGTGAACCTTCGAACTTGGAGGAAGGAACTGTGGCGAAGCGCGTGTGAACCTTCGAACTTGGAGGAAGGAACTGTGGCGAAGCGCGTGTGAACCTTCGAACTTGGAGGAAGGAACTGTGGCGAAGCGCGTGTGACGAACTTGGAGGAAGGAACTGTGGCGAAGCGCGTGTGAACCTCGCGTGTGACGAACTTGGAGGAAGGAACTGTGGCGAAGCGCGTGTGAACCTTCGAACTTGGAGGAAGGAACTGTGGCGAAGCGCGTGTGAACCTTCGAACTTGGAGGAAGAAACTGTGGCGAAGCGCGTGTGAACCTTGATGCGCGTGTGAGAACCTTCGAACTTGGAGGAAGGAACTGTGACGAAGCGCGTGAGGAAGGGGAACTGTGGCGAAGCGCATGTGAACCTTCGAACTTGGAGGAAGGAACGAACTTGGAGGAAGGAACTGTGGCGAAGCGCGTGTGAACCTTCGAACTTGGAGGAAGGAACTGTGGCGAAGCGCGTGTGAACCTTCGAACTTGGAGGAAGGAACTGTGACGAAGCGCGTGTGAACCTTCGAACTTGGAGGAAGGAACTGTGACGAAGCGTGTGAGAACCTTCGAACTTGGAGGAAGGAACTGTGGCGAAGCGCGTGTGAACCTTCGAACTTGGAGGAAGGAACTGTGGCGAAGCGCGTGTGAACCTTCGAACTTGGAGGAAGGAACTGTGGCGAAGCGCGTGTGAACCTTCGAACTTGGAGGAAGGAACTGTGGCGATGCGCGTGAGAACCTTCGAACTTGGAGGAAGGAACTGTGGCGATGCGCGTGAGAACCTTTGAACTTGGAGGAAGGAACTGTGGCGATGCGCGTGAGAACCTTCGAACTTGGAGGAAGGAACTGTGGCGATGCGTGTGAACCTTCGAACTTGGAGGAAGGAACTGTGGCGATGCGCGTGTGAACCTTCGAACTTGGAGGAAGGAACTGTGGCGATGCGCGTGAGAACCTTCGAACTTGGAGGAAGGATTCGAACTTGGAGGGAGGAACTGTGGCGATGCGCGTGAGAACCTTCGAACTTGGAGGAGTGAACTGTGGCGAAGCGACGTTAGAGAACTGTAACGCCCATAATTTTAGGAAATTCAAATTCATTTAGTTTGGGAGTTTATCTTGGTTGAGAGGGAAAATTTTTAAATTTTGGAAATTTGGTGAATTTTAAAATGTGAGCTGGAGTGGCATTTTCATAGTTAATGGGAAATTGGAGCCAAGCCCAAGCCCAAACCCATTGTTTTCTTTTCTTTATTAAAACCCACGTAGCCCTAGGTGAAAAAAAAGAATTCATCATCTTTCTTCTCTTCTCCACGGGCAGCCGCACAAGGGGGGGTTCAACATCATCTTCTTCGTCAAGCAGGTTCCGGCAAGCGGGTCTTCTTCTCCGGCGAGAGCGAGCGGCGAACGGCGGCGTCTTCGCAGCAGTGTGTCGCGGCTGGGGGTCTTCCACGCGGTCCCTCTCTCTGCAGGTGTTTTGACGCGGTTTCGAGCAGCCTTCTTCACGCATCTTCAGCGGCGTTCACGGGTCGACGGCGGCGGCGTTCAGCTACTCCGGCGAGCAACCCCGTCCGCGAACTGGTGCAGCAGCCTTCTTGCGGCGGCGCGTCCTCCAGCAACCTCTCGACAGTCCGTGCAGTGTCTCGTTCGTGGGTTTTCCTTTGGAGGTTCAGCGGTGTCACAGCAAACCGTGGGTGCCAGTTCACGAGCTTCATTCGTGATTAACGACGTTATTGCAGCGGCGAGAGTTCGATCTAGTTATTTGGCCACCAACGCACGCTCGTTCGAGAGTTTGAGTTCGTTATTAAACCTTCTACTTTGCTATCCAGCGAAGCGACTCCTAATTTGTCGTTACCCATTCATTCTCGAGTTCATAATTGTGGAATTTCGCCAACGGTAAGTGAACTTACTATTGAACCCTTTTTAATTGGGTGCACATACTTGAATTTCTAAAATACTCGATTTTTATGAGTTGTTCTTGGAAATTTGTTATTATTTACTAAAAGCATGAAAGTTGAGCATATTTTAATTATGCATGAGTTTAAGAAAAGTCATTGAAAGCATGAAAATTATTATTATTATTCGTATTTGTTAATGTTTAAAGTAGTTGAGTTGGTGGTCTCTTGAAATTCCATTAAAGGAATTAGTTTAAATTATTTATAAGTGTAATTCAACGTACATGAAATTGATGTACGCTCAGAGATGCCTACGCAGGGCTTAGGGACATGAAATTGATGTACCTAAGTCGAGGGTTGTGAAATTGACGCTCTCGAGGTTTCGTGAAATTGACGGCCTCTGTAGGAGACATATGAAATTGATGTGTCTAGAATGTGTATGAAAGTGATGCATATTCTCTCTCATTAGAAATACACATGAAATTGATGTGTCTAGGATATGCATGAAATTGATGTATATCCTAAGCTTAAATTAAAGTTTAAAGCCACCAAAATTATATTGATTGTTGATTTTAAAAATGTTTTTAAAGCGTGACCCAATCTCAATAGTAGGGTCACTTACTGAGTATTTAAAATACTCAATCTTTTCAAAAATGTTTTCTTTTCAGGTAAGGACAAGGGCAGATGAAAGGCGATTGATGAGAAATCGATAGATGGCCATGGGAGGACTCAAGTTCATTATCTATTTTATTCCGCGTTAAGAACCATGTTTTACTTTTGTAAATTGTTTTAAGAAGATTTTTAGAGGCCTTGTACATTTATGTTTTAGAAATTATCTAAGCTCATTTTAAAATCTTTGAAATATGGGATCCCGACTAAAAGTTTTGCTTTAAAGATTTGTGTAAATTAGTGTGTTTGATCCAAATTATTTTCATTTAAAAATGCCTCCAAAGCATGCATTGTCGTAACGGTCCCTTTAAGACTTATTAAGAAGTCGGGTCGTTACAAGAACATTCGACTTAGAGGAGAGAACCTTCGTACTTGGAGGAGAGAACCTTCGTACTTGGAGGAGAGAACCTTCGTACTTGGAGAGAAGGAACTACGGCGAAGCAACGTGAGAACCTTCGAACTTGGAGGAAGGAACTGCATCGCAGCAATGTAAGAGCCTTCGTACTTGGAGAAAAGGAACTGCAGCGAAACATGTGAGAACCTTCGAACTTGAAGAGAAGGAATGCACGAACTTAGGGTGAGTGAAACACCGAACTTGAGGCTAGCGAGGCATTGAATTTGGAGAGAAGGAAATCTTCTTTTATTCATCCAACTCGTAGCTTCATATTCATAACGTTGCGCAACTTCAATTTGTTGTGTTGCCCCCAGTAGTGATTAACTTCTTCAATTTGTATTGTCGTGTTTCAATGTTTGTTGCACTTTTTTTTTTGTTTGGAGAGACTGAACTTAAAGTTTTCTTTAACCTGCCTACGTACCCTTTGAAGAAAAGGGATCAAGTCATAACGTAGTTCAATTTTTTTTTTTTTTTTTTTTTTTTTTTTTTTGCTCTCACCTTTTAAGCTCGTGTGGGCTAGGAGCATCATGCAGTTTAGGCTCTTGCGATAAGGAGCTTTTACATTTTAAAAGCTCTTATCTTTATCATGGTCTTGATCAGATCCTTCATTTATAGGATTAGTCAAGACAATGAGATATGGCTTCACCTTCAAGGAACCTTCTGTAGTTATGAGAACAGAGAATTTCCTCTTCATACGTGACGGGACGCTACTATGAAGCTTCTTGTCGCGGTTTACTTCATCGAAAAGTTTCACCTCCAAGTTGTCCATTTTTCTTTTAGGTTGATCGCTTGTTACTTTGAGGCGATCAAAAACAGATGTCGAAGGTTGACTTTTCTTCGATGTGGAGACACTTAGCCTTTGGAAAGCTGAAGGTCGAGTGGAGGTGGACATCGAACATTGATTTTTTTACTCTGTCGCGGCCATACTCATTCTTTGGAATACTGAAGGACGAGTAGTTGGAGGCTTGATGCGATCGAAGACAAAAGTCCTTTGTTCACTTTTCTTGGAATTGTCAACTTCTTCTACGTCGATGCAGTAGGAAGTTGCAAGGTTCTCTTTTTTCTTTTTGTGGAAAGTTTTGGAGAAGGATTTATTCAACATCACCAGTTGTTGATGTTGAGAAAACTTTTTACTTCTCTTCCTCTTGGGTTGAAGTTTCTTAGGATCCTTCTTTCTTTGATGTTTGTTATTTCCTTTGATTGTAGCAAGATTTGATTGGGCTACTTCATCAAGGTCGAGCTCGATTTTGCCTTCCTTAGCCAGCTTTAAAATTAAGTCCTTTAGGACGAAACATCTTTCCACTGGATGACCAATAACTCGATGATACTTGCAATACTTGAGATCATCGACTTTCTCCATCTCTTCTGGTCATTTACACTTAGGAAGCTTTATCAGTTGCGTTTCCAATAGTTGTTCCAACATATCAGGGATGTCGGCATCAGGGAAAGGATAGATTTTCTTCTGTCTTTCCTTTAAAGTTAAGTGATGCGCTCCATTAGTTTGTCGCTTTTCTTTCGAAGACGACTTGGGAAGGGTTGTGTTTACCACCATGGATTCTTCTATAGTCTCTTCATCGTTCCTTCCTTCTTTTCTCATGTTAGGGAGGAGAAGGTCTTGGTTTTCTCGACTAGCAATACTTAGCTCCATATCGTGGGCACGAGTTGCTAGTTCCTCAAAGGTGCGAGGCTTTATACCTTTAAGGATGTAGAGGAGTTCCCAGTGCATGCCTTGAATGCACATCTCAACGGAAGAGAGTTCAGTGAGGCGATCTTTGCAATCTAGACTCATAGCTCTCCAGCGATTTATATAGTTAACAACGAGTTCACCTTTTCGTTGTTTAGTGTTTGTGAGCTCGAACATGCTAACGGTTCGTCTAGTGCTGTAGAAGCGATTCAAAAACTCTCTTTCGAGTTCCTCCCAACTGTCTACTGACTCAGGTTCTAGATCAGTGTACCAGTCAAAAGCATTTCCTTTAAGTGTTCGAACGAACTGTTTGACTAGTAGATCCCCTCGAGTACCAGCGTTCTCGCATGTCTCAACGAAGTGGGCAATATGTTGTTTAGGATTGCCCTTTCCATCAAATTGTTGAAATTTCGGTGGCTGATACCCGATTGGCGTTCTCAAATTATCAATCCTCTTAGTATAAGGTTTGGAGTACAAGAGGGAATCTTGAGTAGGTCCACCGTACTGAGCTCTGATACAGTTTGTGATCATATCTTGGAGTTGTTGGATGGATAGTGAAGCGACCGAAGCAGAACATTGTGGATGATCATCTTGCACTATAGACTTTTCTTTGTCGTGATTTTTTACGACTTGGGTTTGACTTGATTCAGCGATATGTTGGTTCTCAATTTGGCTCTTTAGTTGCTCAATTTGAGAATCTTTTTCTTCAATCGCCTTCATCAAGTTGTTGATGTGTTCTTGCATCTCAGCCATTCTTTCTTCCATAGTTCTTGTCTCAGTCATCATAACAGTCACTACGTCAGAATCAGGTTCAAACAAAGGGTTATACTTGACAAAAAACTTGTCATTAGTATATGCCCCCTGCAAGGTTGTTTCTTGGCCTGCAACGACAGAAGCTTTATCTTCTTGCAACGTCAGTCCGTTGAAGCAACGATGGGCAGTAGAACCCATGTAAGACTTGTTCATGACAGCGACCATTGAAGAAGTTTTGAACGACATGTTTATACTTGTGTTTTGAGATAAGAGAGAGATGAGAGGTAGAGATGGTCCCACTGGGCGTGCCAATTTGTTCACACGTAACTTCGGGGATGGAGACACGTGGAATAAATAATATATTTGTATTGATGTTTGTATGCGTGTGGGTGTACAATCTCTAACTTTAATCCTCTGATTCTCTCTCTTATGTGTGTGGGTGTGTTTCACTCGAGGGCTGGAACGCTTGATCTCGAGTCTGAAGCTTCAATGGATTCTTGGAGCTTGAAGTCTTCCAGTCTTGAAGGAGTCTTCAATCTTCAAGAAGTGTTGATGTCCTGAAGAGTCTTTGATCTTCAAGGAGTGTTGAAGTCTTGAAGGATGTTTGGTCTTCAAGGAGTGTTGAAGTCTTGAAGAGTGTTTGGTCTTCAAGAAGTGTTCAACACTTGGACTTGTGGATTGCAGAGAGTCTTCGGTCTTCAAACTTGGTGGAGTCTCTCTGAATTCTCTGGTTCTGCTTGAGAGCTTTGAAAACTCTAAACTCTTGTCTTTGTGAGAGTGTAGAATTTCTGAACCCTTGAAATGATGGAGAACCCCTCTATTTATAGAGTTCTCGCTGGATGGGCCCTGGTGACTTTTGGGCCTAACAACTTGGGCTTGGGCTTTATTGGTCTTGGGTCTGGTTTATATTTCACCCAAAACCATATGACCCAAATATTTAAAAGACTCAAATTTGATCCAATTAATTATTTTCTTTAATTAATTGGTCAAATCAATTAATCTGATCAAAATAATTTATTTTTAATTAATTGATCAAATGGACATTTGGCCCTAAAAATTTATAATTGGCCAACTTTGTCTTCAAATTAAATTTGGGATACTTGTCAATTTATAATTGGTCCCAAATTTAATTAATTATAATTTTGTCATTAATTTTAAATAATGACGTGGCAATTTGTCATTGGCCAAAATTTCTCCTTCAACAAAACTATACCCATGATCTAAATTAAAAAATAAAACTATAAATTATTGGGGTAATTGGAAGAAAATTGTATTTTTTTAAAAAAAAAAATTGGCGAAAACGAAGTTGGTTTGAAAAAAAAAATTGCAAAAAACGAGCTGATTTTTGTCCTTATTGCGATCTGCATCTTGGAGAGGCGAAAAGCAGAGAGGTTTCGTGGGTTGAACCCACGGAAAAAGGGCAGTTGATTGGTCTCGTTGACGAGTGAGTGAAATTGGATTGAATTCGTGGGTTGAACCCACAGATTCAATATTTTATATTTTTTTTAAAAAAAATTCTGCCAATGTTGGATCACATAATTGGTTAAACCCACGGATTCCTAATTTTATTTTTAAATTTAAGGCAAAAATATTATATTTATATTAATTTATTTACTAACCATCATATCACTTTTTGGTTATTTTAATATTTTTACAAATGATAACCCAATCATATGTTTTCTATAAATTATTTTATTTAAATTGTTTTGGATTTTTATGATTAATCAATGATTTTGTTTGTAAATTTTATAGTTACATGATTAGTAAGTGATAATGGTTTTTTTTCTTCTTCTAATTTTATTATGTTTGAAGATTAGTAAATGATGATGTTTTTTTATTTTTATTTTTATTTTTTTTACTTTTTGATCTTCCATGATTCACAAATGATATACATTTTGTTATTAATGTATAAATTTAGTTCTTTTCACCTTAATGATAATTTTGTATTAATAATGAAAAAATAATTATGATTTTTAAAATTTATTTTGAATGGATAATTTTGTATTTTTTCCATCAAATTGTTATAGTTGAAAATTTATTACCATTAATATTAATTTATTATAATTGGATAAATTTTATTTTTAAAAGAATAGGAGACTACATGAAAAATACCCCAACAACTTAGAAAAAAAATTAATCCAACAACATAGTAAAGTACCCAACACATGGGAACTATCCATACAAATGTGTAAGCACTCAATCATCTTCATCTGGATTATTGTGATCCTCAACATGTACATCATCTTCAACTGGAATATCTCTGACAGGACGTCGAACTCGATAGACGGAGGCTAGTTTATCGACGATGTGTTGGGGTACTTTACTATGTTGTTGGATTAATTTTTTTTTCTAAGTTGTTGGGGTATTTTTCATGTAGTCCCCTATTCTTTTAAAAATAAAATTTATCAAATTATAATAAATTAATATTAATGGTAATAAATTTTCAATTATAACAATTTGATGGAAAAAATACAAAATTATCCATTCAAATTAAATTTTAAAAATCATAATTATTTTTTTATTATTAATACAAAATTATCATTAAGGTAAAAAGAACTAAATTTATACATCTATATCTATACTTCTATACTATATATAAAAGGGGCTAAGGAGGGAGAATCATTGTCTTCTTATTTTACCCCTACATTTTTTTTATAAATTCATGTTTTGTCATTCCCGTCGAATAGTTGCAATTGTTAGAAGTGTCCATTAAGAGAGTTTCATCCATTGGAATTGGTTACACAGTGAAACAATATATTCTTTCTCATATGAACATGATCTAGACCATAAACGTGAAACATCACAATCTAAAGGTATAGTATGGAGAATCTTTGTCTTTCTATTTTGTCCCTACATTCTTTATAAATTCTTGTTTTGTCCTCCCCGTCGAATAGTTGCAATTGTTAGAAGTGTACATTGAGAGAGTTTCATCCATTGGAATTGGGTACACAATGAAACAATGTATTCTTTCGCATATGGACATGATCTAGACCATAAACGTGAAACATCACGATCTAAAGGTATAGTATGGAGAATCTTTGTCTTTCTATTTTGTCCCTACATTCTTTATAAATTCTTGTTTTGTCCTCCCCGTCGAATAGTTGCAATTGTTAGAAGTGTACATTGAGAGAGTTTCATCCATTGGAATTGGGTACACAATGAAACAATGTATTCTTTCGCATATGGACATGATCTAGACCATAAACGTGAAACATCACGATCTAATGGTGGGCTATGGAGAATCTTTGTCTTCCTATTTTGCCCCTACATTTTTTTATAAATTCCTGTTGTGTCCTTCTGGTCGAATAGTTGCAATTGTTAGAGGTGTCCCTTGAGAGAGTTTAATCCATTGGAATTGGTTACACAATAAAACAATGTATTCTTTCGCATATGGACATGATCTAAACCATAAACGTGAAAGATCACGATCTAATGATGGTTATGTTGGAGAAATTTGCCTTCCAATTTTACCCTTAAAATTTTTATAAAATCTTTTTTTTTTTCATTCTTTTGGAATAATTGTAACTGTTCGTGTCGAGTTGTCCCTTGAGAGATTTTAATCCAATGGAAGTGGTTATACAACAAAGCAGTGTATCTGATCATTTCATGTATGGTTGTGATCTAGACTATAGATGTGAAATATCGTGGTCTAATGGTGGGCTATGAAGGAGAATGTTTGCCTTCTTGTGTTGCCCTTCAAATTTTTATAAAATCATTTTTTTTCTTTCTCTGGGAATAGTTGTAACTATTTGTGTTGATGTGTCCGTTGGGAGATTTTAAACTAGTGGAAGTGGTTACACAACAAGACAGGTATTCTTTCTTGTATAGTTGGTTGTGATTTAGACAGTATATGTAAAACATCACAAAAAATATGAAATCATTAAAATTAAAATTAAAATTGTTTTCCATATATGTTTTACAATATCAAAATATTAACCTATCATTTAATAAATTAATTATTTACACAAAATTTCGCTTTGTAATATATATATATATATATATATATATATATATATATATAAGAATTTCATGGAAAAGTGATAATATGAAAACATTAAAAAAATTATTGCAATGTGTAACTTTTAAAAATTTATTAAAAAAGCCAAAAGCGAGCATAGTTCAACGGTACTCTTGATCAAGAGGTCAGAGGTTCAAATCCTCTCACCCCCAATTGTTGTAGTACAAAAAAAAATTATATAATATTTACTTATTACATACTAAAAAGGTAATAACAAAATCATGGAAGATCAAAAAGTAAAAAAAAAAAAAAAAAAAAAAAAAAAAAAAAAAAAAAAAAAAAAAAACTAATCTTCAAACCTAAGAAAATTAGAAAAAAAAAATAAAACCATCATCATTTACTAATCATGTAACTATAAAATTTACAAACAAAATCATTGATTAATCATAAAAATCCAAAAAATTAAAATAAAATCATTTATAGAAAACATATGATTAATAACCAAAAAGTGATATGATGATTAGTAAATAAATTAATATAAATATAACATTTGTGCCTTAAATTTTTTTAAAAAAATTAGGAATTCGTGGGTTTAATCAGTGATGTGATCCAATGTTGGCAAAAAAAATTTAAAAAACATATAAAATATTGAATTCGTGGATTCAACCCACGGATTCAATCCAATTTTGATGACTGGTCAACGCGACCAGTCAGTTGCCCTTTTTCCGTGGATTCAACCCACAGAACCTCTTCGCTTACCGCGTCTTATATATAAAATATTAAATCCGTGGATTCAACCCACAGATTCAATCCAATTTCGCTGACTGGTCAACTCGACCAGTCAGCTGCCCTTTTTCCGTGGGTTCAACCCACGAAACCTCTTTGCTTTTCGCGTCTTCAAGACGCGGAATACAATAAGGACAAAAAATCAGTCCGTTTTTCCCAATTTTTTTCAAACCAACTCGTTTTCGCCAATTTTTTTTTTTTTAAATGCAATTTTCTTCCAATTAACCCTAAATTACTCAATATCCGTGAAATGCAAACCACAATACGGAAGACAAACTTAAAACTAGATTTTCTTCTTCAACTCAAAAGCTTAAGCTTGGTACAACCTAAACACATAAAGACAATAAAAAACATCTACCATTAGAACAAGCAACTAATAGAAGCTAACAACAAACTAGTCTTCATAATTTTCATAGAAATTTAGCTGTTGGAGCAAAATAGTCTCCTTAATTTATATTCTAAAAAGGAAGGTAAATATAAACTCCAAAATAATTGATTAAGCAAGGATCAAAGTTAACTTATTAAAGAAAAATAACCACCGAAATATACAACCATAAATAAGATGCCAACTACCTGATCGACAACAAACTTGCATGCTGAAGCAACATTTGCATTGCTGCTAACAACAATCACAAAGTATATGTTGCTAATTCTCATGTAAAAGAAAGGGCAACCACCAATCTATTGCATAGGATAGGTGCGAAGATCATCTATCTTCACCAAATAAAAATGGACATTGAAACTAATTCTTACAAAAATACCAAAATCGTCTATCTTCACCAAATAAAATGGAATATATGCTTAAAAAAAATAAGAAAAAGAACTAATAAGTAAATTAAATGAGAAATGAAACAATGTAAAAAATATGACATCTTATCCCTTGAGTCAATGTTAATATAGAACTATTAAATCGTACCAATATAACCAAATTTATGTCTACATTAAAACCTTTTAATCCTTACAGGTTTCTTTAATGGGGCAATGTTGTACCAACATCATTTTGTGCTAAAAATCTACATTTCTACTTCTCATTGACACTCACTAATTACATGAATCAACTACTAATGCACATGAAACTGCAAAGGAATCAAAAAATAAAATACTAAACAAGCAAAGAAATGAAACTTACCATACCAAAATGCAATCTTTTCATGCCCCGAACATAAACCTGTGATAAAGGAAATGTTCATCAAATTAAATCTTCTAATTTAGTGAACAAAATGAATTCCACACAAAATAAGTTCTAAGCACATTTACGCAAACAATTAAGTGTCTTCAATCGTGAACTTATTTAAAATTTGGTAAATGAGATTAAAGATGTTGATTCTAATAATTTGTTATGAATAAAAATTTGATGAGAAATTAACATTGTTCGAAGCTAGAAATTTAAATACCATGAAAATCTAAATTGAAAGAAAAGACATCAGCATAACCAAAGCATAACCAAATCAAAACAACAACATAGATATGCATTGAATCACAACAATAGACAACAACACAACTCAACATCAACTCATAACAGATCAATAAAACAAGTTGGATTTCATCCTTGCTCGTCTTAGTTGTCACATTGTAGCAACTTAACATCACCGATTGATACCTCCAACTAGCAGCAAATGTATGATAACTACAAAATCTAATATAATACATAATAATTCTTAAACTAATTGGATGTGTATCATTTGATTATTGGAAATAAAGTTTACAATAATGATCACAAAATCAAAAACAAGTTGGGTCATCAAACCTAGATTGTGTCTGTAAAAGTAATCTTCAAATTCAACTTCCACAGTGCAACAATTGACATTGTACCACATAGAACAAAAAAAATGTTATTAACTCTTAAACTAAAATCAAAACCCATTAATTAAAAATATACAAAAATCTATTTTACATACAGATTCATGAGTCATGCTTCTATTTCTATACGGTAAACAGAGTTTTGAAAATGTCGTCCACACAACTAAGATTTGGCAAAGCGCATAGCTCAAATTTTACCATGGCTGAGACTTTCTAAAAACTTCTTTGACCCCTTAGCATGTTGAAGAAAATAGCACAAAAGGGGAGAGACAAACACTTGGAAGAAGGAAACCTTTATTGGGAAACTGCAAAGATGGACACTCTTAGGAAAAGACTCTCTCACTTCCTCACACTCACTTTTGATGCTCTCTCCAAGTTGTGATTATTTCTCCAAGTTGTTACACTTATGTGGGACACACTCCTATTTATAGGACTAAGATCCTTTGAGTCCAAGCAAATGGATTTTTCTAGGCTCTTCTTGGATCTAAAAATATCCTAGATATTTCTATCCTTATCATTATCCAAATGAATTCTAGAATTCTTGGAGCCTAAAGGTAAGATAATTCTAGACTTTCTTTTACATATCCATTTACAATATTCAAGATAAATCTAGAGATGACTAATTATATACATCCATGTAGATATTTCAAGAATATTCTAGATAATTAGTGTTGTCATGTACTTTAACACTCCCCCTCAACACTAACTATTCTATCTCGATTGCTGAAACTTTGCATATGCTTGGATACTCTTAGCCCTTCGGTACCAAGTCCCATCTTCGTTTTCTTCGTAGTGCACCAACACCAACTTCTTCTTCCATAACTTTCCTCCATTGGATATTTCAAGATGCTTCTTCTAAAGGATTGGAATTCCCAATTCCGTTATAGAGGAAGCAATTTAGGATCGATTACAAGGGAGAAAATAGTAGTAGGAGAGCGTGGAAATGTTTCAAACTTCAAATGAAAGTTCGAAATTTTCTGATGCCCTTTGATTACAATATCGAAGTCTTTTATAGACTCCGGATTTGAAACTACAATTGAATGCAAAAAATTAAAAGATAACAATCAATCTGACAGGACAGGACCCCTGACTAGATTGATGTGACAAAAGATAAAATTATTAAAGGTACAATAATTAAAGGACAAAAGGACAAGATAAGATAAGATTATAATTACAAAAGACAAAACAGACAAAACAACACCAAGATAAGATTCTGATATGATATGATATGCTCCTCCTCCATCTTTTGTCATATTGCTTTATTAAAGTAGCTTTAATAAAGTCCGCAATTATTGTCCTTGTCTGATGGCTTGGAATATTATGTCTTCTCACTTTATCAGGCGTGAAGGCAAGATATGCTGACCAACGGATTTATTGCACATCTCGTGACTTATAACCGGGACCACACACCGCAACAGTCATCCGCATCAGTCCTTTCCAATGAGTATTCATAATTTTCTTCAACTAGGAGACTTGGACCTTATCTTTATGTTTTGAGGTGGAGTTTTATTATAATTTACAACTGATTTTAATGTACACACACTTATAATTTACAACTTATTTTACACACACTTATAATTTACAATACTTTTTTTTTAAAAAAAATAATAGACTCACATGGGTTGTGAATCTAAAAAAGGATCATTCAGGTCATATTCATCCTCTTCTTCTTCGTTTTCCACGTCGGAATTGTGATGAGAGGATGATGACGCTATTGATGTCGCTTGATTGAGAATTTTTTTAAAGTCTGTCTCAGTCGTCGTTTGCGTCAAAGCAGCTATGAGCTTGGATTTTGAATTTAAGAATTCTGCATTTTTCTTCTTTGAAAGGTCTTGAAGGTAGCCATTGTCGGCAAACCATTGTTTGACTTCCTTGATACCGGCGTGAGAAAAATTATATTTATCCCACCATTTGATTTGAAGATTTTTACAAGTTGTTTGAAATATGGATATGAATTTGTCTGGAAATTCCAACAGAAAATCCAGGGAATTTGGAAATATAAACAAAAATGCATATTAAGAGGAAATGCATTTTTGTATATCGTTTGAGAGAAATAATGAAAAGATTCTTGGATGGGAACAGGAAAAATTTCTTCGGAGGATCCGAAGGTTTTCCACCATTTGATGAACCAAAAAGGAAATTGACATTTGTAAGCATTTTGACAAAATTGGATGAACCAAGAATGGTCATAATTTTTGTACCACATAACCATGTACCAGGCTTCGATATAGTCCCGGTATGAGTATGTTTGGAGATTGAAAGGTTTTGAAAGAGTTCTTTCGGTGAGGATATTTTGATTCCAATGAGTAGGGTTTATGACCTTTTTGATTCTTAGCTTTGAATAAGCTATGATTGATGGATCATTTTTGTCTGGGATATGGGTTATCTCAACAGATTTTGAATCTACCAAAATGAATTCATAATATTTTCTAGTTTTGAGCAAGGATTCCGGAATGAAATAGAACCCTTGAGGATAAATATTTTGAATAATTTCAATAATTGAAGACCCGTCGAATTCGGGTTCGACAATCGGTTCTGCTAATTGAAGAGGTTTTTCAAAGTAGTTTTTGATCTCTGGTTTTGGAATAAACCTTTTGGGAGGCTGAACAG
This sequence comes from Luffa acutangula, assembly GCA_036850905.1. NCBI lineage: Eukaryota > Viridiplantae > Streptophyta > Magnoliopsida > Cucurbitales > Cucurbitaceae > Luffa > Luffa acutangula. Next base: position 44,567,510 of record CM072096.1, read on the forward strand.
CATCCGCAAAAGTTGTAGGGATAGAAGATCCCTATTGAGAAGAAGATTGGGTAATTGGGGAGACAGTAGGTCTCGTTTGAGTTACCGAGGTTGGAGAGACAGTAGGTCTCATTGAAGGGACAGTAGAAGGCCATGCAAGAGAGGTGGATGGCCTTGGTGGTGGAGTCAAAGACTCCATTGAATCACGAATTTGAAGAGATGCACTTCTGGTTCTTGGACGGTTCACAGGAGTGAAGCCAAGATCCATGGCATATTGATCTGCGCTCATAGGAGCTGGAGATTTTGAAGATGAAGCTGGGCTTTTGCCCTTTGAAGAAGATGAAAAGGCTTTGCCTCGCTGATCACTCATTTTTAGAAATAGAGAGAGAAGAAGTTTTTCTTGTAAGGAACTCCCTTGAGAGGTAATCAACCAAGGGATTTTGAACTCCTTTTATAGGAAAAATTTTGAAATCAAAGCATGACAAGATTGTTTGCCACCTTGCAAATATCTGTTTTGAAACAAGATTCTTTACATCTTTTTCTAAAACAAGTTTTGAAGCTCTTGAATACGTTTTTATTGTAAAACTCTTATTAATTAAGTCTCCTTGAAACTTTTGAACACATAAAACTATTGCTAAGATCTCTTTTTTGACTGTTGAATAATTTTTCTGAGTATTATTCCAAACTCCAGAATGAAATCTGATGATTGATTCTTTGTTATCAACACACTGTTTTAGGATTCCTCCATATCCGATATCGGATGCGTCGGACTCCACTATTAGCTCAGCTTTTGGATTGATAAGACTCAAACAAGGAATTGATTTGACTAAAGTTTTAATAGACTTGACAGCCCTTGTATGCTCATCAGTCCAGGGCTTTGGATTCTTTTTTAGTCGCTCATAAAGTGGCTTGCAAATAATTCTTAGATTTTGAATAAAATCAGATACATAATTTAGGCATCCTAGAAATCGCTGCAATTGAGTTTTATCAAGAATTTGATCAGGAAAATTTGAAGCAAACTCTATTGATCTTTGAATAGGTTTTATTAATCCTAAATGAATATCAAATCCTAGAAATCGGATTTGAGTTTGAAATAGTTTGATCTTTGGAAGTGATACCACTAAACCATTTCGTTTAATGATATCTAAAAATATATTGAGATGTTTAAAATGTTGATCTATGTTTTGAGAAAATATTAACACATCATCAATATAAACAATTGAAAATTCTTGAAATGGATTGAAGATATCATTCATAATTTTTTGAAATTCTGATGGAGCATTTTTTAATCTGAATGGCATGACATTCCATTCATATTGACCGAAAGGAACATTAAAGGCGCTTTTGTAGCGATCTTTTTCTGAAATTTGAATTTGCCAAAATCCTGACTTCATGTCAAATTTTGAGAAAATTTTTTAATTTGAAATTCTTTTTAGTAAATCTTGTTTATTCGGAATTGGATATCTAATCCATTCCAAAACTTTATTAAGAGGTTTGTAATTAATGACTAACCTTGGAACACCTCGTTCTTTTTCAGCTTGATTATTGACATAGAATGCTGCACAAGACCAAGGGCTCTTTGAAGCTCTGATTAGACCTTTCTGCAAAAGATCATCTATTTCTTTTTTGCAATGTGTTAGCAATTCGGAATTCATTTGTATCGGTCTAGCATTTGTTGGAATTTTCTCTTCATTGAAATCTTTGATATAAGGGAGATTGACAATATGTTGCTTTCTTTTCCAAAAGGCGTTCGGAAGATTTGAACAAACTTCTTTTTCTAATTTTGATTTAAAGTAAGTTATTTTGTCTTGTATTGATTTTCTTTTTAATTCTTCTTCAATTTTCTTGTAAGAGATTTCATCTTTTAAGAATTGTATTTGTTTTTCTTTACTTTCTATGACATTTATTGAATTTTGAATTGTTTCCTTTTGAAGATTATGGATTTCATGACGGGTTATTGGACTCGTAAATTTAAATATTATCTCCTGTCCTAGAACGTCAGAGATTATTCCTTCTTCTGAGATTGTTATTGGATATAATTGAGTGAGGAATGGTGTACCTAGGATCAATTCCTATCCTAAATCTTTGACTAAAAGGAAAGAGTTTACAAAGCAAACTCCTTCATTGCAGACATGGACTTTTGATAATTTATAATTGATTATGAGTTGATTATTATTAGCACCACGAAGGGATTCAGAAGTTTTTTCGAAGTATATCGAAGGTATTAATCCTTCTCGAATACAATTTTTATATGCTCCTGAGTCAATTAGTGCATGGAGCGTGATTGTAAAATCATGGATCTTTAAAGTTACTAAAGAATACCACTTTTAAAATCGTATACTTGAAATAGCTCCAACGAAAGACTCCTCTTCTTCATTGTGAACTATTTCTACTTCGGTTTTAATTTGAGATATTTCTTGACGGAGATGAAAAATTTCTTGATCAGTATTTCTTTTGAGTTCTGAGACTTCTCTTTTTAGAATATTAATCTCAACTTGAAGATCTTGAATGGTAACTAGTTTTGGTTCTTCAAATTTTTTGACAACATTCTTCCATTCATAAGGTTGAAAGTTACTTGGTTCTTCTTGATCTCTTTTTTCAAGAATCGAGTTTTTAAAACTATGTAAGATTGACTTTTGGAGTTCGACGTTGTCTATTTTGTCAACAACATTGAGTAGAGTTTCTTGGTCTTTCGTCAGGACACATATGCATCCTGAGCAGACTCGTTTGCCATCGTATTCTTCGTCATTATAATCACTACTAGAATACGAATCTGTTTCTTCTTGTAATTCAAGAATTTGACCCTCATCCGAACTATAAATCATTGACTCTTCTGAATCAGATTGAATGATACTCAAAAGTTGTTGCTTTGTATCATCATCAATTTCTAATTCATTGATCTTCTTTTTCATTGGACATTTATTGGCATAATGTCCACTTGATCTACATTTGTAACACTGGACGTTTCTTTTGGAGCTTCCTCCTTTGTAGAAAGGTCGTTTTTTATTATAAGGATTATACGTCTTTCTATAATTCTTCCTTTGAAACTGCCTGTATGGTCTATAGTTTTGTCGTTCTTGATATTTTCGATACCTTTTGATAGAAGATTTTTTTATTGTGGATGGTGGACGAATTTTTCCACATCCATATTGATCGCAGAAAATTCCTAACTCAGCTCGTCTTGATCCAAAGGATTTGCTAAGTTTTGCTTGAACCTTGGATTCATTACAGAGACGAAGGCCTTCACCTATTATAAAGGAAGTTAGGTTCCCATAGGTTAGAGTGTCCCATGGAATTTTTCCGTCGTATTTTGCGTTTAGATTGATCTTGACTCTTTCAGAAAAATAGCTGGGAAGACCCTTAATGAATTGTTCCTTCCAGATTGAAGAAGAACAATCAGCTCTAATAAGGACTTTGCTTAAAAACATATCTTTGTACCATCTGAAATCTCCTAGTGTTGGACATTTGAGATTTAAAAGGATATCAGCCGATTTGGCCTGATATTGAGCTGGATCACCTACAAAGGCATTTGTAAGGGTATATACGAGGGTATTTACAGCGTCTTCTATACTTTCTTCTCTTTCAACAGTTTGAGGTAATTGACCCTCGAATTTGATTGTCTGTTTTTTCTTTTCAATAGTTGTGTGGGTTAAAATATACCGACGATCGTAATCTGTCAAATATTGATCCCACCATTGTTTCAAATGTCCTGTAAATCCTGCAACAAGCAGTTGGGCTATTTCATGATCTCTTTTGCCTCTTTGTCGATAAGCGTTTGAGGCAATGAACATTTCATTGAGGACATTGAGAATAAGATAATCGGATATATCATCTATATTCCATTCATGGATGGCTAATCCGTCATAAACGGCTTGAGTCATTTGTGTTTTTTCTTCGAATTGGACATCTGGGAAAGAAGGTTGTGGATATCATAATTTTGGAAAAAGGCTTTTCTTTTTGCGTTATTTTTGGGGGAAAGAAAGTCCCTTTTTAATGTTTCTTTATCGATTGAAAATCCTTGGATAAGGACATTCAATTGACTTTCAAACACAGATCTATTATCCATGTCCGTTTGAGTTGCTGATTGAGGTTGATCTTCATATTGAACATTTGCTACATTTTGTTCTATATTGACTGATTTTACTCGTAGAGAGTTAGATCTACCCATATAGAATTTGGATTCAATATCTGAAGGTGGTCCAGATGTGCTGGGTCGTGAAGACATAAAGTCTTTGACCTTTGAATTTTCTGGTTCTTCAGAAAATTGAACCTCTACTGATCCATCAGGATGTTCTACATTTTGAGCTAAATTTGTATTTCTTTTTGGTGGAATGAAAGCTTCTGTAAGCTTCCATGTTGGATTTCTGGTGATTTGTTCCCAAGATAGACTTTTAGAAACAGTAATTGCGGATTTGTCAAGGTTTGCTTCCAAGAGAACTGTTGATCCTTTTGGTGACGATCTAAGAGCTCTTGGAGAGATGTTTGTGTTCATAAGCTTGTAATAGATTCTAAAGATCATTACAGCAGAATGAGATTGTTCTTGAATGTTAAGGTTTTTTTAATAGACATCAGCTATCAAGGAAGATAGGATGTTTGGATTTTTCAGAGAGAGTGTAAAGTTGGGATAACAGTTGAAAAATACTGATCCTTTCTCAAGATTAGATTGAACAATCCCTAAAAGGGAGTTTGAGAAATTTAGATGTCTTTTATCTCTTAAAGAGATGAGGATTGGAATATCTAGACCAAGTCGAAATAGAGCTTTTTTGAAAAAAGGTTTATTGTTTCTCGATCATTATTGATGGGTATGTTTTTCTCAGAGATCTTTATATAGTTTCTTTGAGAAAAATTGAAAGTACTATGATAGTAGATTGTTTTTGGATCTACCTTTGGGATACTCCATTGATGAAGTTTGTCTTCAATTTTTGCTATTGATAATTCTTGATTGGTAGTGTTTGAGATTTTTGAATCTGCATCACCTTTGTGGTCTTCATGATCATCGGAAATTGAAACTGCTTTCCCTTTGACTCCTGTACTCATAATCCTTTTCAAAAACTTAGACATGGTTTATCTTCTTTTGATCATATCCAATATAAACAAAGAATAATTTTCTTTCTTTCTTCGAAGCTTTAAAAATTCAACAATTTAACCAAGTACTAGTTGCTGTGGAACAGGAGCTTACCAACGGTCTTACCAATTGCCGGGAACACAACCTTTACCAACCAGCGGACGACTAGCGGACGCAAGGAAAATTGATGGATTTTAAAAGATAAGAAGATAGATTGAAAATTGTTCTTTCTTTAGAACGATAAATGAAAGAAAGAAGATATTTTTATTGAGAAGCTCTGATACCAATTGCTCCTCGGTAAACCGCGAAGAGAATTAGGATCGATTACAAGGGAGAAAATAGTAGTAGGAGAGAGTGGAAATGTTTCAAACTTCAAATGAAAGCTCGAAATTTTCCGATGCCCTTTGATTACGATATCGAAGTCTTTTATAGACTCCGGATTTGAAACTACAATTGAATGCAAAAAATTAAAAGATAACAATCAATCTGACAGGACAGGACCCCTGACTAGATTGATGTGACAAAAGATAAAATTATTAAAGGTACAATAATTAAAGGACAAAAGGACAAGATAAGATAAGATTATAATTACAAAAGACAAAACAGACAAAACAACACCAAGATAAGATTCTAATATGATATGATATACAATAGCTATTGACTTTCAAGTATCACAACCCGATAGCTTGGGATAAACAACGAAAAACACCCTCAAACCAACCTTTAGAAATACTCATTTTTCTCAAGAAAATCTCTCTGTCGCACACTCAATTTTGCTGAAGAAAAAAATAGTCGCAAGTCACTTTTCTTCTGTTTTTCTTGAACAATCGGCCACAAACCATACACACATATATATGTAACTTAAAAAACCTAATGGGCAAATGGGCCAAGCCCATTAGTTTCTTCCTTTTTCTTTTTTTCGTGCACTGTAGGTTGGGGAAGGAGATTTTTGTCTCCACACATCCCAATAATTTGAACCTAGTGATGCCACCACCTTTGATCGCTAGCGGACAAAAATTGCATACAATGCCAGATTTGTTTCCATCAATTGGGCTACAGTAAGCCCAAGCAAGATATAAACGTCCTCCTTCCATCTATAAACAAAGAACAACAATAATAAGTATAACTAAAACAAGGTTAAATACAATGATTAAGTAAACTTGAAATTAATAGTGTATAAATACAATAAATAAAATGATTAATTACTTCATAGCTATAACAAACATATAGAATAAATTTAACTAACTCAATTTCCAATTTCGTTCCCAGGTCCCTGGTAAAGGTGTTCCCTTACGGTCAACTTAAATACCTCAGCCTAGACAGAACTATGTTTGGAAGATAAAATATGGTCAATTTATTCAAATTGCAAGGATATATAAAATTATAATTAAAAAAGTAAATTCACTTGACATTGAAGAAAATAAAACTTAATGAAATAATAATCGACATTAGATAATTGATAACTATAAAATTAATAAAACTAATAATGTAAAGAAAAATGGTAACCTTTTAAGTTTAAGCTTAACTTAAGAAAGAAATTGGAGAAGAATTGAGATGATTTAAGAGAATTTGGGAAAATTAGAAGAATTTGGGTTAGAGTTTGAGAATTGAGGTGTGAGGAAATTGAAATGAAGTGGGGGTATTTATAGGGGTTTTTTAGAAAAGTAGGAAAAAAATTAAAAAAAAAATTAGAGAAAAGAGGGTGTTCTGAAAATATTTAGAGATTTAAGGTGTCGCGTAGGTGAATCTACGCGACATGAAAGGTCGCGTCTGTCAAAGAGACGAGACCTTGCAAGCAGTCAGACTTAACGTGTCGAAGGAGACGACAACCAGACGAACTAGACGGTAGTGAGGTGAGTGGTTAAGTCGCGTCTCTACAAGAGACGCGACACCATCGGGAAGCCAAATCCAGACTTGCCATCAGATGAGTCACGTCAAGAACGAAAAAAAAAAGGGAAAGTGACAAAGAAACCCTGAGTTGGACGGATTCTGCTCTCCCAGACAGACCCCGCCACCACGTTCCTCCTAGTCGTCGCCCTCCGCCGGTTGAAATCCATGGGCGTTGCTGTCGCCCACTGGAACCCAAAAAAAAACAATCTCAAACTCTAAAAATAGTTGTCAAAGCAAATTTGAGGAAGAAAAAGAAAGAGCAAAATCCCACTTCTCGCTGCGTGTGAGGAAGGAACTCCAAGCTTTGGAGTAGAGCAATAATGGCGGACAGAAGAAAAATTGGGTAAAGAAGAATAAGAGAGTTTTTTGTTTCTGATGCCAAATGGGAAATTTGGGGAAATGAAAATGGGAAAGTGGGAAGTTAAAGAGTTATGTAATTTTGGTTTTGAATTTTTTTTCCTTTTCCTTGGGAATCTGAAGGGGATGTGATGGGAAATTTGGGGAAACGAAAATGGGAAAGTGGGAAGTTGAAGAGTTATGTAATTTTGGTTTTGAATTTTATTTTTCTTTTCCTTGGGAATCTGAAGGGAAATTTGGGGAAACGAAAATGGGAAAGTGGGAAGGATTTTGAATATTATTAATTTATTATTATATTAAAGAGGGTTTTTTTAAAAAAAATTTGACGTTTTCAACCGGCGTTAAAAAAAAAAGCCATCTTGTCGCGTCTCTTGTAGAGACGCGACCTTCACCACACAAGGGTGTCGCGTCTTTTGATGAGTCGCGACACCTTATATCCCTAAATAATTTCAAAACACCCTTTTTTTCTCTAATTTTTTTTTAAATTTTTTTCCCACTTTTCCAAAAAAAAAACCCTATTTATAGGTAGTAAAAATAATAAAATATAAAATTAAAATAATTAATAAAAATAATTTTTGTGGTAAAAAATTAATTTGAGAATTTGTAATATTTTGATGGGAAATTGATTTGAAAATTGATCAATGAAAAGTAAAAGAAAAAGGTAAAAAAAAAAAACGTTAGTTAAAATTTATATATATATATAAACCTATTCTAGAAAAAAAAAAAACAAGTTACTTGTCGTCTGTTAAGTGACAGCCGACAGGCTGCCTGACACGCATTCACAGGACTTGTCACAGACTCACATGAGGATTACAATTTAACATTTAAAAAATATATATATACAAGCTAGTGAAAGTTGGTCGACATGTCGACGATATCTCGACAATTCGAGATGTCACCGACATGTTGGTGACATGGGGGAAGAAGAACAATACTTTCCCCCTCAATATGTCGACCGAAATTTTACACCATGATAAGGAGGTATGTAATTATGAAATTAATCGATTTTCTTTGTATTCATATTTGCCATAGCCAAAACTGTATTTATATAAGGCTAACCTTTATGACAATTTCTAGAATTAACCTTAATCTCCCGATTTTTAGCTAAATTCTAGTTATGCATATTGATTACTAATTTAAATCCTCTCTCCCGAGTTAGATTCAAATATAAACATCAATCAATTTATGGCCAGTAAATCAAAAGCATTAAGGATACAACATATGCATAAATGACATCAATAGCATAAATACCGTAAATCAATCCAAAACGTGCCCAACGGCTACATCAATCCCTAAGAATTAAACTTAGCTACACATAATCCTCGTTACAATATAAACTAAGTCTAAATAAGCCATAAAAACTATCTAAAGTAAGGGAAAAGAGAAATAGACTCGTTGTAGGCCGAGACCGAATGTTCCCGTCACGATCCCCACGAACAATGGGTTGATTTCCAACTAGTCCTCTTTGCTTCAGCTCAATTCTGTCCTCTTTCTGCTCTAATGTCGGCTCCAAAAGTCCCCAATTCGAAGTCCCCTCAAACCTAGCCGAAAAGAAGCTTATAGAGCAGATTTTTCGTCTTAGCATCGAGACGCTGCCTTCAAAACGCGCGTTTCAGAAAAGGAAATGTGGTAGCGTCGGGACGCTTCCTATCACAGCGTCGAGACGCTGTAAGTCTGCCGCGTATTCTCATTAAGGAAACTTAGCGTCGAGACGCTCCAAGAGTGGCGTCGAGACGCTAATGGGCAGAATGCCCTCTCTTGGCTCCTTGTTACTTGAATCTTTTTGGTTCTTTGGCATCTTTTCACGTCCCGAACACCCGATTAATTCTTATTTCACGTTTTAACTCTAATCAACACTTTCCTACAAAATAAACAATTAAGCACAATAAAAATGACCCAAACATCATAAAAGACTAGCTCAATTAAATAAGTAAAAGTAGCTAGCTATGCTCGCTATCAAATACCCCCAAACTTAAGCTTTTGCTAGTCCTCGAGCAAACTACAAATCAGACATACAATGGAAGAATGGATGCAACAATCATAACTCAATCCTCAAGGCTCAAAAGTCAATAGTCAAGCAAGCAAGAGTCATGCACACAAGGACCAATGAGGGAGACAAATTAAAATTTTTCCAAGATTAACTTGTACAAGCGAGATCTAACTCAACAAGATCAGACTCTACTAGCCCGGGATTGGATTATTAAACTCTCAGCTCATCTTCCCTCTACACTGGCACTAAGGTTTCACTAATGAGTTAATGGAACAAATTAGTTTGTTTATCTCCATACTTAGGTGCTTTTAATTAACATTTGAATTAAGCATTTATATGTGGCACTAGCTTTCACACACCTATTGCAAGGACCCTTAACCTGAGTTTTCTCTGGTTGGCCTAACTGATCACAACAGGGGTAGCTCTTTTTGCCTTAATCTTTATTAACCATTGCATATTGTGCACAAGCCATGGCATTATTATTTTTTTTCTCAACAATAACAACAAGAATGATTTTTCTTTATGAGCATAAATAGTGTATATTCTTTTCTTTTCTCCTAAGCAAGATCAAACATGCTAATTTGCAAAAAATTAACTCTTTAGCTCTACCCTACACCTATCGAGGTGACAACAAGCATATGAACCCAATAATTCACTCCTAAGCATTCAAATCCAAATCTAGCCAAGACAAATACTCTACTCATGCAAGCCATCTCCTAGAAAAATTTTAAAAAGTCTCCCTTTTTGGGCATTCATGCTTACAACTCATCACAAGCTTGAAAATTGACAAGAAAGCCTATCCTAGGACATCATAATCATGCAAAAGTAACATCCAGAAAACAACCATATGCATAATTCAAAGAAAGCTCAAAACTATAGCCCGAACTCATATGCTCAAGGGCTCCACAAACATGCTAATCCACCCCCAAACTTAAAGTATGCATTGTCCTCAATGTATAAAGAAAATAAGGCATAAACAAACATGAGAACAATAAATGAATGAAAGGAGTGAACAATACTGGCCTAAAATGAAGATGACTTCTTGACTGAATGCTTGGAATCTTGACAGCTTGAAAACAAAGGAGAGAAAGAAAACAAGACCTACAAAACAGACACAAACAATAAATAAAACTCAAAAGAAAGAAATAACTAACTCACTTGGGTTGCCTCCCATAAGCGCTTGTTTAGCGTCATTAGCTCGACGTGTTGACCAACTATGCATCAGGGTGGTCTCTTGTCTGATTTTCCATCACTGGTGCTCTTCCTAGCACCTCTTCTGTAGCCCACCAACATGGTATCTGATGTGTTCTTGGGTTCCTCAAAAGCTTTTAAAACCCCCTTCTCATGTTGGACTCTTATGATTAGCTCCCTGCGTTCAATATCAATTATAACCCTCCCTGTAGCAAGGAATGGTCTCCCTAATATGATAGGCATAGCAGGATTTTCTTTAATATCTAGCACAAAGAAATCAACAGGAAGGAAAAAACTACCTACTTTAATCAGAATATTCTCAACAATCCCATATGGACTAACCACAGACTGGTCAGCCAACTGAAGTCTAACAGAAGTAGATTTTATGTCTCCTATGTTAAGCTTTTTACATAATGATAGAGGAATTATATTTATGTTAGCCCCCAGATCACATAGTGCTCTACATGAAAAAGTACCAAAATTACAAGGAATAGTAAACTCCCTGGATCAGTCAATTTCTCTGGTATTGTCTGCTGAACATGAGCACTGCATGTTGATGCTAAATATACAGTCTCCAACTGCTTTTCCTTTTTCTTCTTGTTGAGCCATTCCTTCATGAATTTTCTGTAGTGAGGCATCTGTTCCAAGGCATCTAAAAAAGGAATATTAACATGCAAACCCATAAAAGCATCTAAAAACTTGTCAAACTTAACTTTAGAATTTTTTTTTCTTTGATTTAGGAACTAAAACAGTAGGAGAAGGGATAGAAGGCTCAAGATTAAGCTTTTCAGCTTCGTTTGAGGTGGTGCCTTCTTCAACTCCTCTTGTGAGTTCCTCTGGTTCAGTAGTTTTCTCCTCTTCAGCTAGTTTAGTCTCCTCCTCATAATGCACAGATACGGCCTTGCAGTACTCCAAAGAAGATTTCTCCTGTTCAACTGGGGCTTTACCTTTATTCATAGAGTTGACAACACTTACCAGTTGTCCCAGCTGAGTCTCTATATTCTTGATTGCTGCAGAATGACCATTGACAGTAGTGTTTATTGCAATCACGGCCTCCTCAAGCTTATTTGACCTGTTACTTGATTCTGCAATAAAAGCTCCAACAAGGTCTTCTAAAGATTTCTTATTTTCTTGACTTTGAGGAGTGAAGCCAGGAGGATTCAACACATTCTTATTATTAGCATAGGAAAAATTCTCATGATTTCTATTGCTAGGGTGATAATGTTTAGGTGTGGAATTATTATTATACCCCCTAGAATTATAATTCGAAACATACTGAGCCTGCTCGAGATTTTCCCCCTAAATCTGGGATGCAAGGGCAGCTGCAGACTCAATTGATTGAGCATTCCTTGAACCTGAAAACTTTAAAAATGCATTAGCCAAGGAAGACATCTGAGCCTGAAGTGCACTTACATTGTCAACCTCGAACACTCCAGCAGCAATCTTTTTGGGTCCTGACCGCTCAGATGGCCACTGATAGTTGTTGGTGACCATATCCTCTAACAAAGTCCTAGCACTCTCAACAGTCTTGGACAATAGAGTCCCACCTGCAGCTGCATCAACAATAGTTTTCGTGCTAGGAGTTAAACCATTGTAAAATAATTGAACCTGTAGCCAGTCAGGGTATCCGTGCTGAGGGCACTTCCTTAGAAGCTCTTTAAATCTCTCCCAAGCCTCGAACAGCTGCTCATCGAATTGTTGCTGGAATGTCTCAATTTCGATCCTCAGCTTGACCGTCTTGGCAGGAGGAAAGAACTTCTTTAAGAATGCCTGGACCAAAGCATCCCAAGTGGTAATGCTCCCAGGTGGAATAGATTGTAACCAGTCCCTCGCTTTGTCCTGCAACGAAAAAGGAAACAAACGTAAGCGAATGGCATCTTCAGAAACACCATTTAATTTTACCGTCCCACAGATGTCTAGGAAGGATTTCAGATGAGAATTTGGATCCTCCATGGGTGATCCTCTGTATGCACAATCTCGAGCCATCTGAATAAGACCTGTTTTTAGCTCAAAATTGTTAGCATTAATCGGGGCATAGACGATCCCTGATTGTTGCTCCTGAAAGATCGGCTGAAAGTAGTCCCTGATGGGCTTAGACTCCTCAGGATTAGGATTGGCCATTTGGATATTTTCTTGGTTTTCCCTTCGAAGTCTATTGAATGTTCTTTCTATTTCTGGATCCAAGGGAACTAAGGCCAATTCCCTAACCTTTCGCATACACCGATCACACTAACCTAAAAAGGCAAAGAAAAGGGAATAAAACAAATTAGGAAAGAAACAAGAAAAGGAAAATAACTAGATCTAAATAAGGAAAATATAATCTATAAAAGGAAGAAAATAAACTAATATGGAATGCAAAAATAGATAAGACAAAAACCAATAAGGAAACAAACAAATAAGGAAAAACTAATCTAAAAAAGGAAAAACTAAAAATCTATCAATGGAAAATTCAAACAAATATGGAAAAATCTAAATATGGAAAAATTTAAGAATGGAAAAGAAAAACAATAAAGGAAAAATGCAATCTACCTAAAAACAAAAATAACAAAAATAGCAACAAAATATAATACACCCTAAACTAAGACCGGACAATTTTTCTTCGATATTAAAATTGACTAAATATGCCAATCCCCGACAACGGCGCCAAAAACTTGATGTGCAAATTGCTAACCGCAAGTGTACTGGTCAAGTAATAATATAGTGATTTTGCAATCGAATGTCGTCCTCTGGATTGGTGTCTAGCCAAATTTTAATTATCGAAAATACTTTTGACCAATTTTATTTAGGGAATCAAATTGAATGAGAATATGAATTAATCAAATATAAAACTAAAGTAAAAAGCGACAATCAAATGGGAATAATTGGTCTTAGGGAATTGATTTCACCAATTGGAGTTATGGATTAATAAACGGATTAATACATGCTATGATTCATAAATCTTGGCAACTAAAATCACACATATCTCTCCCGAGCATACATGATTCTCCCATATGCAATTGAACCCGATATCCCTATCTAAATCCAATAAACATACAAGACAATAAGGCTAACCTTTATGACAATTTCTAGAATTAACCTTAATCTCCCGATTTTTAGCTAAATTCTAGTTATGCATATTGATTACTAATTTAAATCCTCTCTCCCGAGTTAGATTCAAATATAAACATCAATCAATTTATGGCCAGTAAATCGAAAGCATTAAGGATACAACATATGCATAAATGACATCAATAGCATAAATACCGTAAATCAATCCAAAACATGCCCAACGGCTACATCAATCCCTAAGAATTAAACTTAGCTACACATAATCCTCGTTACAATATAAACTAAGTCTAAATAAACCATAAAAACTATCTAAAGTAAGGGAAAAGAGAAATAGACTCGTTGTAGGCCGAGACCGAATGTTCCCGTCACGATCCCCACGAACAATGGGTTGATTTCCAACTAGTCCTCTTTGCTTCAGCTCAATTCTGTCCTCTTTCTGCTCTAATGTCAGCTCCAAAAGTCCCCAATTCGAAGTCCCCTCAAACCTAGCCGAAAAGAAGCTTATAGAGCAGATTTTTCGTCTTAGCATCGAGACGTTGCCTTCAAAACGCGCGTTTCAGAAAAGGAAATGCGGTAGCGTCGGGACGCTTCCTATCACAGCGTCGAGACGCTGTAAGTCTGCCGCGTATTCTCATTAAGGAAACTTAGCGTCGAGACGCTCCAAGAGTGGTGTCTCGGCGCTAATGGGCAGAATGCCCTCTCTTGGCTCCTTGTTACTTGAATCTTTTTGGTTCTTTGGCATCTTTTCACGTCCCGAACACCCGATTAATTCTTATTTCACGTTTTAACTCTAATCAACGCTTTCCTACAAAATAAACAATTAAGCACAATAAAAATGGCTCAAACATCATAAAAGACTAGCTCAATTAAATAAGTAAAAGTAGCTAGCTATGCTCGCTATCAAAGGGTGGGGAAGAGAGAAGAGAGAAAGAGAAGAGGAGGGGAAGAAGAGGAGGGGAAGAAAACCAGAAGAGAGAGAGTTCGTGGATGGGGGAGAGGGAAATAAGGGAGGAAGATTTTTTTTAACTATTTATTATTTAATTATTATTATTTTTTTATTTTTTATTATTTTAGTTTAAAAATTAATATTTTAATATTGTTAACGTGTCACGTCAGCACCGTTAAAAAAATTAACGGTTGAGGGACTGAATAGAACTATTTTCGAAACAGTAGAGACTTGATTGTCCGATTTTGAAACCTAGGAACCTATTAGAATCTGAAGTGAAAGAATAGGGATCAAAAAGGTATTTTACCCACACACAAACACACACACACACACATATATATATATATATTATTTTAAACAATATTTGAATAAGATTCTGAAATCTCTACACATATTCAATCTTCTCATTAAAAAAATCTACAAAATATTTGAATAAATATGATATTAAATAATATTATGGATAGAAGTTTTAAAATTTCTACCAATCTATCTATATCTATGGCTAAATATATTTATTCTAATACTATGGTTTAGAAAAAAAAAAACTTGGGTAAAATACCTTTTTGGTCCCTCATGTTTTAGGTTTGTTTCCAATAGGTCCCTAGGTTTCAAAATCGAACAATCAAGTCCCTACTATTTTGAAAATGCTTCTATTAAGTCCCTCCACTGTTAATTTTTTTAACGGTGCTGATGTGGTAGTTAAAAATAATTAAAAAATAATTTTTAAATTAAAATTAAATAAAAAAAAATTTAAAAAAAAAAACAAAAACAAAACAAAAACAAATCTCTCCTCTTTCTCCCCCATCCCCCGAAACCCTATTCTCTCCCTCACCTGAAAAAACCGCTTAGGCGTCGAATTAGAGCTCAAATTCGCCGAAGATCTCAACAGAGACTTCTTCGAGAAGAGATAGTGAGAGCTGGATTCGGACTGGAAAGGGGGAAGTAGGGCGACTTCTTAGCAATCTCCAACTCGAAATGAATTTTCTCTCCCTCCCCATCATTGCTACGATTTTGGCTATCAACTGTGGGCGGATGTGGCTACAACGGCGGCAGACCATCAATCTCTTGAACTGAATTCCCCCTGGCCGGAACAGCCACGACCGTCGTGGACGCCGGTTTGGATACACATGCACCCATCGATTAGGCCCTAAAACGCCCAAAATCAAACACTGGAATTGCAACACAGAACATCAGATAAGATAATGCAGATTCGAACACCAAATTCGAAACGATAATTTTCACTAGCTGAAGAAACAAAAATCTAAATATAGAAATGAAGCTCTTATTTCTCTTATGCTGCCAGAGAGATGGGAGATCCAAATCACAAAGGGCCTTCACTTTTCGATTTTGACCCCAAACGAATTAGCTCAAACCCACCCCCATTTTCTCTTCTTCTTAAGCTTTCAAACCCACCCAAATCTAAAACAAAATCCAAACCCAACCCACCCCAAATCATCTTCTTCTTCCAAACAAAAGTAAATAGAAAACAAAACCCACCCACCCCGCAGCGATCGACGACAAGAGGCTGCAAGCGGCGGCGGCGGCGGTGGCGACGGCAAACGGCGGCGGCGGCGGCGGCGACGACAAAGGCAAGGAAGAGACGGCGGCAAAAGAGGGAGAAAGATGAAGGGGTTCGGGGAGTGAAGGAGTGTGGGGAGAGAGAATGGTTTTTTTTATAATTTATTTAATTATTTAATTATTGTATTATTATGTTAATTTAAAAATTATTATTTTATTACCATTTTAATTTTAAAAATAATATTTTAATATTTTTAACCTGCCACGTCAGCACCGTTAAAAAAATTAATGATTGAGGGACTTAATAGAACTATTTCCTAAATAGTAGGGACTTGATTGTTTGATTTTGAAACTTAGGGACCTATTAGAAACGAACCTGAAACATGAGGGACCAAAAGGGTATTTTACCCAAAAAAAAACTTTGATTTCTTCTTTTGACTTTTTTTTTTTCTTTCTTTTGACTCTTCTTGATTTAAAGACTTCACTCTTTTTAAATTAAAGTTGATTCACTTTTAATTTTAGTAAATTGAATTATAAAGTTAGAATTAAGTAATAGAAGTTGGTTAAAACATTTACTTACATAAATAATAATAAAATATTGAAAACAACTATTTTTATTTATTAAATTAAATAATATCATTCTTTTTTCCTACTAGTTTATGAATATTTACAATTTTTTTATTTATATTGGGGCAAAATGTATTTTTGATCCCCTGAGGTTTGGGGTTCATATCTATTTGGTCCCTGAAGTTTCAAAAGATACACTTTAGTCCTCCAGGTTTGTAAAATCATTCTAAATGGTCCCTAACTTAACTTTAACTTAACGGAATGCTGACTAGACCGTTATATACTGACATGGATGGGATGATGTGGCTAGTTTATTTGATTACTAGACAAATAAATTGAAAATTTAATTGAGAAAACTAAAATATTAAACATGTTACAAATGGTTTAAAGCATATTAAGATATAAAAAATCCTTCACGTGCCCTAATCCACACCTTCTTCTCCCATAAAAATCAACGTTATCATTCAGAGTTGGTCGGAGACACCCCAATTACTGTAAAATAATAGTGAGAAAATTAGTCAAAAACCCAAATAAGAAATTTCATCTGAAAGGCTCTTCCTCAAGATCGTTACTGTGGAACCGTCGAAACGAGGATCAAAATTGTTACTGTGATGTGTATGCAGACCTTCACCAAATAGCATTTGTCACCCAACCATCCACTTTCTCGATTCATCGTCGATCATCTTCCATTAAAGTCACCGTCGCACCTCCCACGACCCTAGAAACCCCCTCTCGACGGTCAAGTCGCCACCGTGCTACGCGACCGTCGTGGAGCATAACATGATTGTTGAGAGGAAATTGGATTGTGTTCTGTATTTGTGTTAAGAAATTGTGAAATCGAAGATAAAAGAAGGGAGGAAGATTGATTTATTGTGGGTTTATTTAGTATTATTTGCGTTCAAGAAATTGGATGTATTGTGGGTTTTGTGGGGGTAAATGTGCGAGGTTCTTGAGTCGTTGCATCTTCAAAGGAATGATTTATATTTTAATATGTTTTAAATGATTTTTTTATTTAATATTTTAGTTTTCTTGATTAATTTCTCAATTTATTTTCCTATTAATCAAATGAAATAGCCACATCATCCCATCCATGTCAGCATATAACAGTCTAGTCAACATTCCGTTAAGTTAAAGTTAAGTCAGGACCATTTAGATTTGTAGAGGACTAAAATGTATCTTTTAAAACTCCAGAGACCAAATAGACATGAATCCCAAACTTCAGGGACCAAAAGTGCATTTTGACCTTTATATTTTAAAATAAACTAAAATTTAGGTGTTATGCACGCGTTAATTTAGTTTGATTTAAAAGTTATATACATGCATATACGAAGTGGCGATGAATGCAACAGCCACTTGTCATTGAAGCGATTCGCATTTTGAGAGAGATAATGACGTTCTTGGGATTCGTATAATAATGGTTTTGATTAGGGAGTTTTCGTCACGAGAAGCTCTACGGAAAAGAGTATTTGTGTCTTTGAACTCGAGAGCTCGCTCATCTATCTTCCTTGGTTAGCATTCTTCTTGTTCGTCATCGTGTTCATTGCCTTTTTTCTTTCATCACTATTTCCTTCTGAGTTTTGAAGAAAAGAACCAACCATTATTTGTTGAAGTTGTATTTAGCGTGAATCTTTCGTTTCATTTGAATTCATGATTATATATATATGTATTCGAATGTGTCTTTGCCCCCTTTTCTGATCTCATCGAATGAAGGTGGGAAAGGTTTTGATCTTAGAAAAACTGCGCTTCCTATCACTACTGTTCTATTCATCAATGTCCTTTACATATAGTTTTGGTGCAACTCTGTTTTCTTGGATGATTGTCTTTTTCGTATATTCTGTTCTGGATTTCTTTTTATATGAAGTAGACAGGCAAAAAGGGAACGAGTGGGAAAATTTTTATAATAAGAATTCAGCAATCTTCTAGCAATTCAGCGCTTGCAAATATTTAGAACGATTAAAAAAAAAATTTGTGCATTTTTCCTCCTTGTGTTGTTCCAATGATAATATTCTCTCACTCTCTCGCTGACTCTCTTTTACTCAGATTGAAGTCATACTAGTTGGAAGCAAATGGAACTATTTCAAAGCTCAAAGCCCATTTGCCCCAGCAACAAGCATTGTTCAGAATGGGTAAAGATGCATATGAAATACTGCCTCTGCAGTACAAAAGATGGAATTTCGCTCACTCTAGGAGTGATCAGTGTTATTAGTTGGGGTGTAGCTGAGATACCCCAAATCGTTACAAACTACAGGGAAAAATCTTCTGCGGGCCTGTCTCTTGCCTTCTTGCTAACATGGATACTGGGGTAGTTCCTTTTTTCCTTCTCTTTGATTTTTGGCTTGCTTAGGTTTGGTACTTCTACATTTGAGTAATCTGACTTTATTTAAATGAATCGATAGTACTTCTAAAAACTCACAGTTTGAATAACATAACTTAGTGCATTTTTCATTGAAATCTCGATTGATTCTAGCGTGGTTGGCTCTTGCCAAATACAAGTTACATCTAGTGTACTCTAACGTTAAAATATTAAGGCACCATTTGACAAACTTAACAAGGCACCATTTGACAACCATTTGGTTTTTGGTTTTTGAAAATTATGCTTAAAAACACTCCTTATAGTTTTTGAATAACATAACAAACTTATGCTTAATTTTCTTTACCATGGCTTGTGTACTCTAGGCCAACGTTAGGATACAAAAAGGAATGGTGGAGGCCGGGGGGAAAGAAAGGGTTCTTTAGCATTGCTAATTGATATTTTAGCTGCTTTCACTGTTGTAGCTTAGAACTTGGTAGAACTCTGTCTTAAGTCTATTTATTCAGCAATTTCCATTCATGTGAATACATCCCTACATAAAGATTTTTTAGGATTGCTTCGATTGTGGTACAATATAAGCCAGTAAATAGCCAATCACCATGATATGTACTTTAAATAGTTTTCTTTTGAATTGATTGAGTATTACATATCTACACAGCTTATTTATTTTTACTTTTAGAGTTGGCCATGACACAGAATAGAATTTAGTCATCTCAAATTAAAAATTCCTTCCGATCTGCCAGTGGAATTTTAGATTATTTACCTTTCTTTTTTTTTTTTTTTTTGCAGAGATCTTTTCAATGTATTTGGCTGCATGCTCGAACCAGCAACAGTAAGTAGTTCTCTTAAATCTAAGAAATTAAATACGTTTCTTTTAATTGCTAAATTCCCACAAGATATGTCCACATTTACTATATATGTAATTGTTTATACAAGCAAATAAAGGCCCATTCAAAATACACACATTTCTCATGGTTATCAAATCATGGTCATATTCCTTGGCATTTTTGCATAACTCAATGAAATTGTGCGGCTTGAGCTTGTACAAGTTTTACTATCTAGCTGAAGCTGGGAATGAGGATCGTTCTTTTTTTTCTTTAAACAAAAATTTTGAGAGATTTATCTTGTCAAGATCCCCTACATGTATACCTTTTTTTTAACCTTCTGTGCTTGATTATGCAGCTCCCAACTCAATATTACATGGCATTGGTATGGTCTAAGGTTTTGAAATAATTTTTCAACTCTCATTCCATCCAAGTATTGTATACCTCCTTTTTTCTCCTGATGTTGGTGGAAATCATTATCATGCTGTTATACAGTTGTATACGATCACAACAGGGATTCTGGCTGCACAGACCATATACTACGGGCACATATATCCTCAAATGAAGATTCATCGAAGACAGTGCAAGGTTATATATTTGTTTTCCTATTTATCACTTGTTGCTTGTCTGCATATATATTTACATTTACATTTACATATACATATATGCTCTTATACGTACATATACATATACACTTACACAGACGACACACATACATAGGTTGGAAATAGTTTACATTTAAAGCTGGTGCTTTTTCCTTTTCAATTAAAATTGTAGTTTCGTTTGAGAAGGCTAGGTTCTGTGACTTCTGTCACTTCACATGGTCCAAAACATCTCAAATAGAAAGTGTCTCTCCCTCAACACCCTTAAGACCCAAAATATGGGGAAAGATGTGCTTGTGAAACCTCCCCTTAGGATGTTTGAGCGTCTATACAATTTTTTTTTTTTTTTTTTTATAATTTGTGGCATATCGTATTTTCATCAAGGTGCTTGCTGTTTGAACATAAATGTGATGATATTTTAATCCAGTTCTTTCAGTTCCCTTTGGGCTGTGATGTGCTAAATAATCATCAAACAGTTTTAGGCACAGTAAGATGTACAGTATAGATGAATCTCTTTCTACAGAGACGAATTCTCTCTTTATTTTTTTCATACTTCCAGTTGTGAATGTACTAAATGTCTTGGGTTCTTTTTCTACAAAGAAGAATTTTATTTGTTTGCCATACTGTTATTTGTGAATCTATTGCATCCCTTAGGTTCTTATTCATAGTGATGCCAATGCACAGGTTGATGCACGTGATAAAGCCCAACAAAACTACGGTGGTGTTAATGTAAAGCAAGTCAACAATGACGATGACATGAGCGAGTTAAATACTTCTAGAAGAGAGAGTGGTTCCACTAGTCCTATTCCTCTCCCTATGGTTCGGCGAAATAGTTCCCTAGGAAGAGAGCTGTACTACATGCAAGTATTTTCTCCTTTGACTGTCCTGCTTCTTGCTTTAGACCTATATCACATCAAAATCACAATTATCTGATATTGTGTTTAGACGATTTTCTGAATCTGAAAGTTATAACTTCAGTAACCTTCAAGATCAGAAATCAATTTATTTACAGAGTCACTTTCAATGTTAGAAATGTAATGTCATAACCCAGTCAATCAGCTCGATTCCCACTAAACAGGGGACCATGTAATCACTTCCCTTGAATATAATGCGGAGTTCAAAGTAGTGTTGTACTTAATTTGTAATCTACTTAACTAATTTATTTTATAAGGTCAAAATACCTTTGATTTATTCAGCCTCTTTCCAAATCAAGTTCCTTGCTCGGCTCATGATGACCTCTCTTCTTCCCCTGCCCTAATCTCTCTTTGTCACTCTTTAACACCTTTCATAATAGAGAATTTGAAAATTTTGGAAGGCTGATTCAAATCATTGGTAATAACACTCCAAAGACTCGAAGAAATGGGATCTTGATGGTTCTGGTCTCTACGATCTAAAATTTCTCTTTAACACCTGCCTTACAGAGCCATATCCTCATCCCTAAGAAGTAGAAGATGACTTGGTCTGGTAAGTTTCGAAAGAAAATAGCAGTTGTCATTTGTTCTCTCTTCCTCAATACTAGAGAGAGAGTTCAAAAAAGTAATTCTTATCTATGCATTTCTTTCTCAAATTTGTATTAATTGCCTTGCTAGTGGGAAGACATTAGTCATCTCTTCCTATAATGCTGGGTTGCCTATAAAAATTGGACAGTTACCAATTCTTTTGTCTTTTGCTAGGGATTTCTAGTCTTCCTCCTTTGGTATATCATTTTCTTTATATTAAATGGTAAGTTTCCTTGGTCATTATGTTCTCTCATTTATTTGAAAATAATCAGGTCAGCAAGATCTCTATCAAGGAGTCATACTCCCACAGCAGGGTCTTTTTTAACACAAAGAATGACTCCTCCCAACCCTATGCAAGAGCCCTTGCTTGATGGAAATGAACCATCACCATCTGTAACACCTCCCAATGTCAAGAATATGCTATGTTTGGTAAGCTTTATTGTATAATTCTTAGTACCAATTGTCCGCACACATATAATTATAGGTAATAATAATTTCAACTTTCATCACCAGGTCTCCATGTTGACTTTCTTTGGCACACTCAATCTTCATCAATCTGCAGAAAACAGATTTCATAGCGTCTCTGACAATCCGAATAAAGGATTTGTCATACCAGTAGGCAGAAAGCTTTTACAGGTAAGCCAAAATGAATTTGGTTGTGCACATATGTTAACTGGAGCCAACAAATTAATTTTAGGGACCAAGAGTTTGCATAAAAACTACTAAGAAACCTAGTAAGTTCGTGCTTGAGAAGCTTTCTTCATATACCTTTTTGTATATCTTTCTAGTATGAGGGAGCTGCATGTATGATATGCATTTCATATTTTACTTTTTTGCATCATTTGGCTTGAAAGTTGACTCTAAGGCGATTTTAAATATTTGATATTCTAGTTGAGGTATAAAATCATTTAGTGCTGTTGAAATTCCAGGTTGCTGGTGAGCTGTTGCAAAATAATGGCAATGAAGGAAGCAGTGGAATTGGAACTTACCTCGGTTGGGCAATGGCATTTATATATATGGGTGGACGACTTCCTCAAATTTGCTTGAATGTGAGATTTGCTTTACCAAGCACAAGTCATTCTATTGTTAGAAAGACTTACGGCCCAACACTTTTGTTACCAGTGTTTGGGCTGTATATTTCTTCTCATACATAATCTGATCCATGGAGACATTTGAGCAGGGCTTTGTTTGCACCAGAAAATTAGAAAGTCCTAGCCTAGTTTTATAAATTTTAGTAGCACGCATGTGGTTTTTTTTGAGGTCCAAATAATTGGATTTTTTTTTTTTTTTTTGAGAAGAAACAAAATACTTCATTCACAAAAGGCAATGGTTATGAGATATTAACTTTTAGTTGTTTCCTTTGCAGATAAAAAGGGGCCATGTTGAGGTAAAGATAATTATAGTGCAATTAGTTTAGTGTGAATTTGTAGCTTGTACTTTGCTCCATCCTTTATAGTTTTCAATGACCTACATGCTGTTATTTAGAGGATGCTTTACAATGCAGCAGCTTGGGAATTGAATTCATTAATATTTTTCAATTATTGTGCAGGGTCTTAGTCCTTTAATGTTCATTTTTGCTTTAATTGGAAATTCCACTTATGTAGCAAGGTGAATATGGCCCATCCTTCAATTTTGTTTTTTTTTGCCTCTTAGCATATATTTATTAAAAGTTCCTTTGAGAATCGTTTAGTTCGTGAACTTCAATCATAACTCTTTGTTTCCTATTTTCTATTTTTGGAGGTATTGGAATCAATTCATCACAATTTGTTCATTTTTATGTATCATTTTTTTTTTAATAGTATACTTGTAAGCAGTACAAGTTGGAGGAAGATCAAACCAAATCTCCCATGGCTAGTGGATGCATTTGGATGTGTGCTTCTTGACACTTTTGTATCCTCCTTATCAATATATGTCAGCATGCTTGGAAGATATCTGTATTGTAGAAATTGTTTTAGTGTTTTTTGAACAGGCCGGACTTTGTTAACGCTCTTCTTTTATGACCTTCGCCAGTGGTTTGACTCAAATTTTGCTAGCACAGAAACTAGAAACCTTAACTTCTTCAGATACTAATACAATTTATCTATTTCCACTACCGGATACGTCAAGTTGAAGATGATAAGCTCACGCCTCCAAATGAAGCCCAGAATTGCCTATGACAAGGAAATGATATGTTGCAAGGTCTCACTTTCTTCCTGCCCACCTTGTTTTTGTTTACTTTCATACATCTGATTTGGTGCATTTATTTTTCCAAATGTCAGTGACTAACAATATGTAGGAAAAAAATATGAAATATTGAAAGAGATGGAGGATAAATGGAAGTCCGGTATGTTTACATAATACCTTCGGCCAATCTCTGTTTCTTGGGAATTTTCTTCTTTTCTGTTTATAGTTGTTCCATAAATGGAAATGAGGAAGATCATTGAAAGATTACCATACAATTCATAGAGAGTTGACATAAGGTTGAAAGAGTCTTATACATCGGAAACTCGATATGAAATTGAATGATAGCTTGGTAGAAGGATCGAGGTTTGAGATGACATGATGTGAATTCATCTGTTTTGCCAAAAAGTTAGAGTTCTGTTTAAGAGATTGATTGTGTCTCGAGTATGTGATTCAATGGAAATTTTTCATTCAACAGCTTGGGTTCCTTAATGAATCATTTAGACCGGGAGTTGAAAATGAAAGACATTCTTCTTTTTCTTCTTTTTTATTTCTGTTATGTTCTATGCTAGTAGTCCCACAGTTGGTCTCTTGACAATTTTTGAACTATGGTTCAGAATTATTTGTCAAATATGTTTGGACAATCATCGGCGATGTTTTACGTTGTAGGTAATTTTGTCTACGGCTGCAGCTGAAGCTGCAATGCACTTGAAAACCGATGAATTTTCATGGCTTCCTCTGCGCAATCGTACGTGAGCTTACTCGGTCCTATGAAGAGACAGCTCTACTGGCTCTTAACCTTGTCGTTCTAATAGGCAGTCAAGTTTAGTTTGGAGCACACAAATATACATAATTCACACATTGGTTTGTCATTTTTTTTTTTTTAGAATTTGATGTTTGATTTCTCAAGCTCATGTTTTTCCAAGTTAACATCACAGAACTGGACTCTATTTTGCTCACTCCATTAATGGATGGTGTATGGTCGGAATAGTTTCAATTTTCTATCAGATACCTTCCTTTCTAATTCATTGAAGTTGTACCATTCAAGGTTAATTATGATCATTATAACGTGTAACTCAGGATTGAGGAAATTCTTTTAGTGCTCTTGGCATCTTACTACTTTAAAAGACACGACTCCTGCCGACAAACCGAACATTTTACAGGTTATAGGTTTGAATCTCTTTCTAATTCTAGTAGTATAGTATTTAAAAAGAAAAACATATCGGAAAATATTAGGTAAATATTCTATCCTTAGATAATTTTTTTTTTTTTAGAATAGTGGTTTTAAATGTAGGAGGTAGAGTGTTTGGTAAAAAAGATAGAGGTGAACATCGGTCGGTTGACGTCGTTTTTGGACTCAAATCGACATCGACTACTAACATGTCAGTTTTTGGTGGTTGGTTTTGGTAGGTTTTGGAGGAGTTGATTACGTCGATCGATTATACCAGTGGTCAGTTGGTTATGATTGGTTTTCATGAATCTGACAAAGTGTACGAAGAAAGAAGATAAAATAAAATAAAAAAAGGGAAAAAAACGAAGATAAAACGAAAAGAAGAAATGAAAGAGAAAAAAAAGGGGGAAGAAAAGAGGAAAAAGATATTACACGGAAGAAAAGAAGAAAAGAAGAAAAAAAAACCGAGGGAGAAAGAAAGATGGAATGAAGAAAAGAAGAAGACGAGATGGAGAGATTGAGAAAAATTAAAAATAAAAATAGAAAGGCTTCTCTATGGTTGGTTGGTTCAATCGAGGGAGAAAGGCCGAGATGGAGAGATTGACTTTAACTGTTAAACACATTTTTTCTTTCTTTCTATGGTTGGTTGGTTCAATCGATTCTCATCATTTTGGAAGAGTGATCGATCGACAGGTTGATTTCCCTATACGTAAAATGGACTCCAACCAATATTATAAAAAACTAATTGGTCGATGTTAGTTTGATTGGTCGACTCGGTTTTTTCCTTTGGTTTGCTCACCTCTAGTCAAAAGTTTTTTTTTTTTTTTTTTTTTTTTATGTTTAATTAGAAAGTGTCTTAAAAGTACTTTTAACTTTTAAAGAGCACTTTTTTAAAAGAGCGTAAAACTAAAGAGCAACTCAAGCATTTTTTTTTTCCCTGTAAAAAGTGCTTATAACTTAAATGAAGTCTTACTAATATTTGAATGCTTATAACTAGTAGTTTTTCTTTTTCTTCTTCTAGAATTACAAATCTAAAAGTATTTACACGAACATTTTTCTATTAACATTTCTTTGAAAGAGGACAAATAAAGAGATTTTTTCTAAAAATACTTTTAACCATGTGACAAAATTTATATTATGTTATAGGCAATTTTGGACCACCCCAATGTACAAGGGGCTGACGAGGACAACCGGGGAGAAATCGGGCTGAGAGATGGACCCACGAGGCGAAACCGGCAAGTGGGACGGACCAAGACCGAAGGGGTCGGGTTTTTGGCCCGACCCCCTGCTCGGCCTCGGCCAAAGGCCGACCCTCGGCCCGCACGGTTCGACTCCGCTTGATCCCTACCGCCTTTGGCCACCTCGGTTTCGCCTGGTTTGTCCCGAAACGCCTCTGAATTCCTAAAAACCCTAGGAGCATGAGCAGGTATTTATACCCCTCTTCGCCCTTATTGATTAAATAGAACCATGAATGATTATACTCACCCTTATTGATTAAATAGAACCATGAATGAGTTTTTATCATACTGGGTAGATAAGTTTAAGAATACAAAAAACAACTCTAGAGAAATTAGAAACTTACAAACTCCTAGATCAAAGGTTTAGAAACTTTCGAAGATTTGATACAATCCAAAGATTTACCTTGATTAAGATCACAAGAAGAAAGAACTTATCTCTGAACTTAAAATTCGAATTACTGAAAAGTGCCAAATATGTCATATATTTGCCCTTTAAAATAGCTTACTTCTTGTCAATTCGACTATATTTTAATCATATTTGTGAATTTCTGAGTCTAAATGTGCAAAAATGTGAAAGTTAGGTTTAAAAAAGTCAAAATATGTAATGCAAGCATATTTGAGGTAAAAAGAGTCAATTTGGTTAAAAAAAAAAAGGATCGGTTTTTGGTGTTTTGCAGAAATTTGCCTTGGAACTTCAGATTGCACCCACAATTTTTTCAAGGCAAAATAAATTTCGGTCGCAATTTCTCCTGACAACATTTCCAGAATTTTCATGAGTCAACAACTAACAAGCTTTTTCACGCACCTAACTGGTTGTTTTGACTCTAATTCTTCCTAGTTCACTTGGGAGCATGATTTAGACAACAACCCAACCGATTTTAAGCTATAAAAGAGACTCTAAACATCATTTCAAGCATCAAATCCGAGGGAAGAAAATGAGTATCGTGATAGACTCTAATTTGATCCTAGGAGCCGTGATCCATCTTCTCCCACTCAAGAACTCGTTCTAATTTTCACCATGATTAGACCTAAACTCGAGAGTTTAGTCTGTACACACTTACTTTCCCTTGAGAGATGTAGAATTAGTGTCAAGAGAGCTCTTTGAGGGAGAAAAAAACCCTAGTTTTAGCTTAAGTTTATGCACTCCTTTTATTTTTCTAGATTTGCATATTCTTTCTTTCAATTGTAATAATTGTTATAGGTGATTCTGGACCATCCTGGAATCCAAGGAGCAGTCGAGGACAACGCGACCCAAAACTGAAGACACAACCTGAAATCGGACCCCAAAGGGGAAATGAGCCATATGAAGGATTGGAATTCCGTAATTCCGTAAAGCGGAAGCGTGATTGAGACCGATTCGTAATTAATTTTGTTTAATCTAAAATACTAATACATTGACAATAATCTTAGAACTATTCTAAATTTATATTAAGGCTAAGTATACAAAAATATTAGATCTAAATCTAATTTATATAGTAACAAATTACTTACTCTCGTTGACGACTCAGATTAAATTGTCACCAACTGCTTGTGAAATAATCACGAACTTACTGCAAACACCACCACTATGGCTACATCGGTATGGGTATGACTCTAAAACTTCTAGAGGCAGGAGACTGGTGGGAGTCTAGAGGGAGCCTTCAGAGGAATTCTCTGAGTGTAGGAGAATGAATGGGATGAATGAGATGCCTTTCACCCCACCCCAGGGGTCCTATTTATAGGAAAGACCAAGACCTTTTCCTATTAGGAAAAGGTTATGAATAAGATCAAATCTATTATCTTATTCATATCTAATTTTAATAAATAATTAATTAATTCCATAATTAATCAATTAACCAATTAAATATCACATATTTAATCTTAAGGATTTTATTAAATTATTTATATTAATATGAATCCAATTCATATTAATTATTTGAACTCTTTCAAATATTTTCTCTCAAGAATTAATTTTGAAATTAATTCAAAATTATATTATAAAGTTTCATAAACTTTTAATTATAATAAATCAATATACATTATATGATTCCCCTAAATAAATTGAACACTTTCAATTTACAATTTATACTTAATTGTCTCAAGTCTCTTTACGAGCTACCAGTGGGACCTAATGGACCTACAAATTAAAAGCTCCAACGTTACGGGACTAATTGGCTGAACTCATCAACCAAGTTAGTCAACATTCGTTAACTGTGGGTCACTCCACTAAAGACCCATAGTTGCACTCTTCTCACTGTAGAATATTTATGTGTCCACAGATATCGACCAATGCAGTAAGTCAATCATTCACGTGTATTCGTAACACCAGTTGGGTCAAATTATCGTTTTACCCCTGGGTTACCTCTAGTTCCTTAAGTACCACTGATCCCTCTAATGAACGAGTTGTTTAGGGTCCAACCACTAAACAGGAGTTCCTTTCGGGCCAGGAGAGGACAACGCGCCTTTGTTCAAGCCTCGAAATCAGCCCTTAAGGAAACACGCATCTACTTACCCCAATAGGGGAAGAAGTGAATTTCATCTTGTATTGTTATGTTCCCAGCCCCCGTTCGGTCTTGCCCCTGAAATGGTAGGATTACTGAGTCGGCAAACTGGCCACTCTCACCCATACAAATCTAAGGACAATCCCTCCTGAAAGGGGTTCATAACAGGCTCAGAATTGAGATTGAGTTACCTAGGTCATCCTATTAAAATAGAAACCTAAACTAGTCAACGACGTTACATCTAGTGGTTACTATTTCGCGGTCCGGTCTCATGCAAACTCAATGCATAGGATACCCCCACCCACATGTCTCCTACATGGATGCTCTGGATCATTGCATATGTATCGAATACAAGGTGGGTCGTATCACATAGTGTCACCAGGATAAGGTACCCAACCTTATCCCTATACTATAGACCTTTTAGGTTGTTACTTGGACACTGATCCCCGTATGTCCCCACATACTAGTCCAAGTTTCATTTAAACAACCTTGGATCTTAGTTTATTGGATTTAGGGTTTATTAATGCAAACTCTATTATTCAATAACCAAATTACTGAATCACTCAAATAATGTTTTATTGAGATCAATTAATTTTGTTTCATTTATTATCTACGAGTTTTAGGGCATAAAACCCAACACCATAGGATTGGGCCAAGACCCAGCTTGTGCGGGCCAAGTTTTCCTCCCTTCCACTCGGTCCCTAGAGTCTTTTGGTTGCCCCGGTTCAACCTAGTTCAGCCCGAATCGTCTTCCAACGCCTAGAAACCCTAAAAAGGGGAAATGTATATAAACCCTTCTTCAACCTTGGAGAGGGGATCCGAAAACTCTTTCTTCTCTTCCTCTAGCTCTCTGGTTTTGCTCATATTCCCTCCAATTACTGACTTAAGCATCGGAGGCGGTGTGCCAAGCACCACACTGGTGTGTAGGTTTCCCTTGTTTTGCAGGCCACGTCTTCCCCTTGAAACAAATTCACTGTTGGTGGCATGTGAGGGTCAGGTGAGTTCTCCCTGTTCGGATTTTGGCATCAACAGTTGGCATCGTCTGTGGGGAAGAAGCTAGCTAGCGAGATTTGCACACCGGTTACCTAACAGATAAGAGGATGAAGAAGAAAAACTAGATTTCGGATGCAAAACCTTCCAAAAATAACCATCGCACACAAAAATCACGAAAGGAGAGTTACCGCAAAGGTCACCAAGTTCGAAGGTTCACGGCTGCTGCGTTGCTTGTTCCTTCTCTCTCAAGGTTTGAACGTCCTTCTCTATCTGCTCTGTTGGGAAATATGTATCTTAAAAATTAAGCTCCTCTCTCAAGGTTTGAACGTTCTTTTCTATCTGCTTTGCTGCGTTGGGAAATATGTATCTTAAAAATTAAGATTGATAGTTTTAAGGCTCGCACTCATGACATTCAAGTATCTAGCTTGGCTATTAAACCAATAGACCATGCAAGTATTTTGATTAACATTCACTTGTTAATATATAGATATATGTTATATTCAGTCAACTCAGATTATTGTCAAACCCAAAATCAACCAAAGTCCCAAACTCAAATTCTATTCCAAATGCAAGTTAAAATTGGATAGAATTTTACCTCAAGTCAAAAGTTTGGCATAATCCAAATTTTATCCCAAATGGACCAAAGTGCAAACCTAAATTCTATTCCAAATGCAAACTAAAATTGGATAGAGTTTTACCTCAAATCAAAATTGGGGCATAATCCAGATTTTACCCAAACTTAAGTTCAAGTCAAAGTTTGCTGCCAAATAAGGAAAATCAAAATTTTGATTACTTGACAATAAAAGTGTGTCAAATAAAAAAAAAAATAATCAAAATTTTGAACAAAATTCATATTTTGATTAAATTAACAAAATTCATATTTTAATTAAACTGACACATCAAGCGGAATCAAAATCAAGAATAAATACCTTGCATTTTGATTCCAAAATATGTTTTTCAAGATTCACCCACGCATAGCTTGTGCCTAAATCTCGAAAATGGGGCATTTGTTGAAGGAGAAATTTTGGCCAATCTCAAATTGGCACGTCATTATTTAAAATTAATGAAGAAATTCCAAATAATTAAATTTGGGACCAATTATAAATGGACACGTGTCCCAAATTTAATATGAGGACAAAGTTGGCTAATTATAAATTTTTAGAGCCAAATTGTCCATTTGATCAATTAATTTAAAATAAATTATTTTGATCAAATTAATTAATTTGACCCATTAATTAAATAATAATAATTAATTGGATCAAATTTGGTCTTTTAAATATTTGGGTCATATGGTTTTGGATCAAATATAAACCAAACCCAAAACTAAATAATTGAGCCCAATACCAATAAAGCCTAAGCCCAAGTTGTTAGGCCCAAAAGTCACCAGAACTCATCCAGCGAGAACTCTATAAATAGAGGGGTTCTCCATTTCAAAGGAGGGAGAAGTTGGAAGCTCTCAGCCAGAGTCAGAGAATTCAAAGAAACTCCACCAAGACTTCTTGAAGACTAAAGACCCTTCAAGACTAGAAGACTTCAACAATCCTTGAAGAACAAAGACTCTTCAAGACTCCAAGACTTCAAACTCCAAGAATCCATTGAAGCTTCAGACTCGAGATCAAGCGTTCCAGTCCTCGAGTGAAACACATTCACACACAAGACTTCAAGCTCAAAAAATCCATTGAAGCTTTAGACTCAAGATCAAGCGTTCCAGCCCTCGAGTGAAACACATTCACACACAAGAGAGAAAATCAGAGGATTAACATTAGAAATTGTACACCCATACGCATATTACATCAATACAAATATATATTTATTCCACGTGTCTCCATCTTCGAATTTACGTGTGAACATGAATTAATGTATAAAACCTTACCATTGATGTGATTAAAAGATTTAGATATATTTGAAATTAATAGGTTAAAGAAACTCATCCACCATAATTTCTAGGGCCGGTTGCAAAAGTAGCAAACCGGCCCAAAATAATTGCAAAATTAGTAGCCGTCGAAACTATTTGCAAAAATGGCAAAATATTTCCATCTGAAAGATAAAATTACTAAAATGTTCATCCTAAACCCTAACCCACGAAATCCATTCGTCTTCTCCATTTCTTTCTATCAGTTTCTTAAAATCTTTCTATCAGCTTCCATTTCTTCTCTACTTTTCGTTCGAAGATTGAGCTCTGATTTGAAGAAATTTGAGCCTTCCAGCAAGTGGGTATGTCTTCCTATCAGCTCTGAATCCAAAATTCTTAATAATAGTCGACTCTTTTGAACTTTTCCTCTGATTTTAGAAGAATTTTGTATAAGCTGCACGAAATCAAGGTAGATATTTTACAATTTTGATCATTCCATGTGCTTTTAGATTTTGATATTTCGTTCTCCTCCACATGGGTTCCGAAGATTGTCCGGGAAAATTTCGTGGGAAAGGTTCCAAATGAATTTCTGTAATATGAAGAGAAAGATTTTCGATTCGTTCAATCGTCCATATCGCTATTCAATTTTCATTGAAAGGCCAAACAATAACTTGTTCGAATCTAACTCTCTACTACAAGACATTCATCAGAAAAATATCAAGCAATCTCATCTATTCTCTCTCTCTTACTTTCTTTCTTCAAGAACGTGGTGATTGCTGATTTCCACTTCGCTACAATAATCAGCACTAGAAAGCAAGATACCCCTCAACATTACAATATATATGATAGATAGAAAAACTTTCTATCACTTATAGAAAACTCTATCAGTGATAAAAAAAAAAAAAAAACTTCTATCACTGATAGAAACCTACCAAATCGAAAAAGAGGGAGAAATTCACGCAATCCAGACCTGTCAAATCGGAAAGAAGAAAATCAGAAGACGTGCGCGTGCAATTCAAGGGCAAAATGGAGATATAAAAAATTAATTAAAAAATTTTGCCATATTTACAAATATTTTAAAAAATTGCTAAATTTGTCATTATTTACCCTAATTTTGCCACCCATTACAATTATCCTAATTTCTAAAAGACAAAGCCTACCTTTCTTTCTTTAGCCCAACAAAAAATATGCTCACACCTTACTATTAACCCACTAATTAATTGACTAAACCAAACTCATAAAACTGACTAAACCAAACTTGGTTTAATTGATGTAATCAAAATTTCAAGTTTTTCAATTTTTGGCATACACCTTTTACTTTTTCGTGTTAGCAAAATATTACTGTAAAAAAAAATTATGAGAATTGAAACTCATATTCTTTTCCTAAAAAAAAGTTCAACTAGACTACAATGGATTCTGTTTGTTCTTTTTTTTTTTTTTTTCTAATTCTTTTTTGAGATTAATTACTAGAGATTCGAACTTCTAATATTTCAATAGATGATATGACTATATAGGTCAAACTCAAGTTTTATTTTGCACTAAAGCGAGCGTAGTTCAACAGTAATTGACATTTATAATCGTGACGGTAGTATATACCAATTACCGCGGATCTAATCTGGTCCTTACAAAATCAAAATATCTACATTTCTTTCGTTGACTTATGATATATCTTTTTCCCCTAAAAATTTGGTGTCCACCAGTTCAAACTTGAAAGCCACACAGCCGCACACGAAACCCCCAACCCTTCACTCCAAAAAAAAATCACACCAAACCGAAGAAATGGCTCCAATTCTCCAAGCTTCTGCAATCAATTGCCAATGGCTTCTCTTCCGTCCCTCTATTTTTCCTCCTCCTCACCATCCCCTCTTCGACCTCGCCGCAATTCGAACTCCACTTTCCGCCATGGCAGCAGCCTCCCAAGCCCTCCAAGAACCAGAAGCAGTCGAAAACCAACCACAAAATCGCTCTCCTTCCGCACCTCCTACCGATTCGCCGTCGATCACGAAGACGAGCAGATCGCGAGAGATCTCGGCTTCGACGAAGCAGTCGATCTCTTCAATGAAGGAGCTTACTACGATTGCCATGACGTCCTCGAGATTCTGTGGAACGGAGCCGAGGATCCTAGCAGAACCCTAATTCATGGCATTCTTCAGTGCGCCGTGGGGCTTCATCATCTCTTCAATCGGGTTGGTGATTTGAAATTGAATGCTGTGCGTTTTGTTTCTGTGGAATGGATTTAATTTGAAATTGTGAAATTGTTGTTGTTTTGTGTTGAGCATCCACATCGGAAAGATTGGTGGAGACCTCACAATATATAAGCTTTAAGGTCACTCCACTCATTGCCAATTGGTTTTGAGATGGAAGCCCATATAATATAATATTTTGGTTCAGAATCATAGAGGGGCGATGATGGAGCTTGGAGAGGGGCTGTGTAAGCTAAGGAAGATGGAGTTTGAGAGTGGGCCTTTCCATGATTTTGAGAGGGAGATTTCTGCAGTTTTGGACTTTGTTTACCTCACCCAGATTGAATTAGCTGCCTGTGAGTTCTTTTCTCTCTCTCTTTTTTTTTTTTTTTTCCATTACAACTCCAATCTTTTCTCTGAATTTTTTTCAACACAAGTTTGAGGGAGATAAGCCATTAGTCATTGAACTTGAACGCGCCTCTATATTTCCAAATTTGTAATAGCCAAAATGAGTATAGTTTAGTGATTATTGGCATGTATTGACTAAGAGGTTAGAGATTCGGATCCTCCATCTCAAGGACTACAAGAATTAAATTGCTACCTACTATGGTTTAAAGACTAAATTGTTATAAAACTAAAAGTTCCATGACTTAATCGTCACTGACCCAAGTTCATGGAGTAAACTTTTACTCCCATGAAAATTTAGGGCCAAAAATGATTTCTAAGCGAGTCAATTTAACAATTGAACTTTGATCTCATGATTGGATTTAGTCATGGAACTTTGGTCTTTACACTTTAAAAAGCTTAAATTACCTTATTAAACTTCGAATTACCATTTTATATAATTTCACAGTTACACGTTAATGTGACTTGTCTGTTCAACAACTATGTACTTAAATTGACCTTATATATAAATAATACAAAGAATTTTAAAAATATCATTTTGATCCCTCTTATTTATTATTATTTTTTTTTTTTGCAATGTCTTCATTAAGATTTATTCTATTTTATCCCATGAACTTTCACATGTCCAAATGTAATCCATATACCTTCAATAAATCTTAAACATGGTCCCTACTCTAGTTTATTATTAACTTTTTAAAAACAAAATAAAAGAGTTTCTATAAGTCTTCCATCTATAAATTTTGAAGACATTCAAATGCTAGCACAAAAATCAAAAGAGTCATGCCTCCACGTTATGTCTTTTTTTGAAAGAAAATTATTATTATTATTTTACCAATTTTGATTAAAAAAACTTCGAACTAATAATGAGGACTAATTTAAAGATTTATTGAAACTACAAGGCCTAAGTTTGGACATTTGAAAGTGTAGATACTAAAATAGAATAAGAACCAAAGTACAAAGACCAAGATGGTATTTTAGCTTGAAAAAATAAATAGTTAGACAAAATAAAATGACATTTGAGACATGCATTCTCTTTTTTAAGCAACATATCAAATCCTTTTGTAGAGCAACGATGCTTTATCTTAAAATGTTTAAGATAGGGACCGAAACTTTAAAATGTTTAGATGGAATAAATAGCGACTCTCGAATTTTAGATACTAAATTTATAATCTAAGAACTTTTTCTTTATTATGGAACAAATATCAATGAGTGAACAGATGAGTCACACTCCATTGACACCATTGTCATGAAGAAACACAAATGATTGTTGTGGATGTGAAAACAGGTGATGAGAATGTGTGTGTTACAATGGAGGGTTCAGAGAGATCATATGAATTGCTTGGAATGTATGGTGCTGGACAGAAGCTGTATGAAATTGAGAGTGAAGTTGATGGAAGCATGTGTATTGTCTTCTCTCCTCAAACATCTCAAACTCATCCACTAAGGGTAAAGCTTCCCACTCTTGCTGCTACAAAACAACACCTCTTAGCCCTTGACAAACATTGATATTTATTCTTGCTCATCTTCTTTTACATACATACAATGGGATAAAGAAAGGATCTCTCTTTGTATACAAAGTTCTACCTTAGTTGGTGCTTCTCTTGAAAACATTATGTTATTAGGTATTTTTATCAGAAGAGATTCAATATTAAATTATAAATTTTTGTGAGGGTTGTTTCTGTTTAGTTCTTGTACTTTTGTAAGTTCTAGTTTCATTGTTTGTATGTTGAATTATCTTTCTGTTTAGTACTTGTTGTTATTACTATGGGTAGAATGTTGATGTGGTATGTCTATTTGAGTTTAGGTATTTTTATCAGAAGAGATTCAATATTAAATTATAAATTTTAGGTATTTTTATCAGAAGAGATTCAATATTAAATTATAAATTTTTGTGAGGGTTGTTTCTGTTTAGTTCTTGTACTTTTGTAAGTTCTAGTTTCATTGTTTGTATGTTGAATTATCTTTCTGTTTAGTACTTGTTGTTATTACTATGGGTAGAATGTTGATGTGGTATGTCTATTTGAGTTGTTTTGGTATTACATGAAAAATAAATAGCATAAATACATTGAATAAGGGAAAAAAATTTGTTAAGGCTTGCAATTAGTTTTGAGATAGAAACATGTGCTAAATTACATTAAATGTAGCCAATATTGTCTATCTTGCAAGATACAACTCTGCAAAAAAAAAAAAAAAAAAACTCTGCAATGAGATAGATTGACTTTGACAAGAATTTTATTTATTTATTTACTTATTTTTACCATAAGTGTTTCTATTATAATTACTTATAAACACTAAATAATAAACACTAAATAATAAAACACCTTGGTGTTTTATGTCAAAAGTGATTTTGATAAGTGTTTCTATTATAATTACTTATAAACACTAAATAATAAAACACCTTGGTGTTTTATGTCAAAAGTGATTTTGATCTAAATGGAAGTGTTATTTAAAGGATTAATACTTATTCAAATATTCCCTGAAATGTTAATTATTAAAATAAAAAAGATTAAAATTATATAAATAAAAAAATGATAACAATTAAAAAAAAAAAAGAAATAAATGAGAACAAAAGTATATATGGAGAAATTAGCATGAGGCGTGCACAAGGAAGAAAAGAAACTAATAAGAAAAAGCATTTGCAAAAAGAGAAAGAAAGTCTTTTTCGATCATGGTAAAGAAACTAATGAGAAAAAATATTTGTGAAGGAAAATTAGTGAAAAGAGTGTGTAATGAGACATTAGGGGGAGAAAATGGAGCGAAGGGAATAAATTAAGGGCAGTTACATAGATGGTAAATTGGACCAAATTAACAGCAAATACAGCACAGTTGCAAACTAATTGCAAATATAGCAAAATTAATTGCACAAGACCAACAAGCTGTTGTCGGATTCTATCCGTGTCTATCACTAATAGACTTAGATTATTCAAAGTATATCAGTGTCCATCGTTGATAGACTTCGATTAATCAAAGTCTATTAGTGATAGTCACTGATAGACATATAGACACTGATAGATTTTGAATAACCAGAGTTTATTAGCGATAGACACTGATAGACTCTGAATAATCGAAGTCTATCAGTAGACTGATAGATTCTGAATAATCGAAGTCTATCAGTAGACTGATAGATTCTGATTAATCAGAGTCTATGATAAACTCTGATAATCAAAGTCTACCAGATAAACTCCGATAGATTTTGCTATATTTGCAATTTTTTTTACATGTGCTATATTTGCTATTAATTTGGTCCAATTTGTCACCCACTGCAATTTTCCTATAAATTGATGTTGACATGTTGGCATTTCTATCGATATTTTCACATGTCTATTGTATTGATATGAATGGTAAATCAACATTTTTCATTATATTGTAAAGAAATCAATAAAATATAAACAAAATAGCAAGAAAATGTAACTAATGTGAAGATATTTACAAAATGTAAAATATTTATTTGTTAACTTTTTTTTTAAATAATTTTTTAGAAATATCCATCGACATGATATTTTATCAATATTTCCATAGACATTTCCATAAAATTGAAGAATCGACATTTTAGCACTTAGCAATAATGACATCCATTTTTTTAACTTGAGTTTTATTTCTTTCTTTAATTTTATAGCTTTTAAAAGTTAAATTACCAATTTAGTTCTTAAACTTTAGGATTGGTGTCTATTTGGTCTCTAAATTTTATTAAGTCTTTAATAGTTTTTTTTTTTTCTTTTCTTTTTTGAAACTGAGAAAATAGGTTTTTAAATTTTTTATTTTGTGTCTAGTAGACCTCTACACTTTTTATTATGCCTAATTGGCCTTTGACCTATATGACATTTTTCAAAATTCATGAACTTACTAGATACAAAATTGAAAGTTTGAGGTCCAATTAGACATAAAATTTAATTTTATAGATTATGGTTCAGTTAGTTTTTAAAAATCCGAATATGCCAATGACCTCTTAAACACAAAATTAAAACTTATTAAATATAAAATTGAA
The DNA here is from genome assembly GCA_036850905.1 of Luffa acutangula. Taxonomy (NCBI): domain Eukaryota; kingdom Viridiplantae; phylum Streptophyta; class Magnoliopsida; order Cucurbitales; family Cucurbitaceae; genus Luffa; species Luffa acutangula. The sequence continues at coordinate 44,605,764 of CM072096.1, forward strand.
AGTTTAAGATCTATTAGACACTTTTTAAAATTTAGAGACTAAACACAAACCTAAAAAGTCCAACTTATTTTTTCTGAAAATTAAATTACAAGAGAGGTGTGGAGATCAAACTTATGACATTCTCCAAATAGAAATGGTTTAGCTGCTAAGCAAAATTTCATATCGACAAATCTTAAACTTATCTTATTACAATCATTTCATTGAATATTTAATATAATATTCATTCTTTTTTAGTTCAACAATATTTGTGGGTGGCAAATGAACATAATTCAACCGTAATTGAGATGTACTCCCGACCAAGAGATTAGAGATTCAAATCTTCCATCCTCAAAATGTTGATCTAGTATATTTTTTTAAAAAAAGGTTGATCTAGTAAAAAAATCAGTTATTCTCATTTCTTGCATATAATATTCATTAAAGATTAGGAACCATTGGCGTAACGTTACATAACATCAGCCGTACCATATCCGTGTATGAATTCCCAAGAACTCCATCTTCTCCAACACAGCCTCAATTCCTGCAAATCCATAACTCAACTCAAGCAACTCCATGCCGTCGCCATTAAAGCACCTTCTCTCTCTCTCCACAACCAATTCCTCTTTCCCAAACTCATTTCTCTCTCCTCCCCCGACCTTTTCTACATCCGCTCCATCCTTCTCACTCACTCTTCCGATGCGCAATTCCGCCTCAATCTCTGCAACGCCATCATCCGCAGCATTTCTGAGAACTCCAATGGCGGAAGTACCAATTCCGCCGCCCTCAGGGCCATGGAATTCCTGAGGGAAATGCTTCTCATCGGCTTCGAACCGGATGGGTTCACGTTGCCGCATGTTCTCAAGGCGCTGGCTCGGATTCAGGGGATTAGAGAGGGCCAGCAGATTCATGCTCGTTCGATTAAAATTGGGCTGGTGCGACTCAATGTTTATGTGTGTAACACGCTGATGAGATTGTATTCGGTCTGTGGCTTTATCGGCGCTGTCCTGAAGGTGTTCGACGAATGTCCTCACCGGGACTTGGTGTCTTGGACCACGCTAATTCAAGCGTTTACGAAGGCCGGGCTCTTCAGGAAAGCGGTTGGGGCTTTTATGGAAATGTGTGATCTGAAGCTGAGGGCTGATGGGCGGACTATGGTGGTTGTCCTCTCTGCTTGCTCCAACTTGGGAGACCTGAATTTGGGTCGAAAGATACATTCCTATATCCGCCATTACATTGACATGAATGCAGATGTATTTGTTGGCAATGCCTTAATAGATATGTACTTGAAATGTGATGATTCGAACTCTGCTAACGAAGTGTTCGACAAAATGCCTCTGAGAAATGTGGTTACCTGGAATGCTATGATTTCGGGATTGGCTTATCAAGGCCGGTACAGGGAAGCTCTGGACATGTTCCGTAGGTTGCAAAGCACAGGGCTCCAGCCGGACGAGGTGACCATAGTGGGGGTTCTGAACTCTTGCGCAAACCTTGGAGTTCTTGAGCTGGGTAAGTGGGTTCATGCATACATGCGTAGAAATCATATTTTGGCTGATAAGTTTGTTGGGAATGCGCTTGTGGATATGTATGCAAAATGTGGAAGAATAGTCGAAGCTTTTAGGGTGTTTGAGAGCATGAAAACGAGGGATGTGTATTCATACACAGCCATGATTGTTGGGTTGGCCTTGCACGGTGAAGCAAATTGGGCATTTGATGTCTTCTCTAAGATGTTAAGAGTCGGTATCGAGCCAAACGAAGTAACATTTTTAGGTCTTCTTATGGCTTGCAGCCATGGAGGATTGGTTGCTGAAGGCAAGAAGTACTTTATTGACATGTCAAATACATATAAGCTTAGACCTCAAGCGGAGCATTATGGCTGCATGATTGACCTTCTTGGTCGTGCAGGGTTAGTGAAGGAAGCAGAAGAGATTATCCACAGCATGGAAATCAGGCCAGATGCCTTTGCTTTGGGAGCTCTATTAGGGGCTTGCAGGATTCATGGAAATGTTGACCTCGGTGAAAGTGTGATGCAAAAATTGATGGAGTTAGATCCTGATGAAGATGGTACCTACATTCTTATGACAAATTTATATTCTTCTGTTCATAGATGGAAAGATGCATTGAAATTAAGAAAGACAATGAAAAGTAAGAAGATGAGAAAGACTCCTGGATGTAGTTTGATCGAAGTTGATGGTGTAGCTCATGAGTTTCGTAAGGGTGACAAGTCACATCCAAAAAGCAAAGTTATATATTCAGTATTGGAAGGAATGGCTATCCATTTAAAGGGCTATGAGATTGTGGAACATAGTACATTTTCCTGATAGACTTAAATTACTTTGTCGATCGTAGGGGAAGAAGGAATTACTCGACCGAATGAGCTTCGCATTCTGTTTCTAGCTTCAACTAAAAGGCTTTGACTATATTTTGCTGTATGAAAGGCAAGCAGTTAAATTAAACGTCTAACAAGTAAGTTCTTATCTTGACTTTCTTGTGTAATTGCCAATATTATGAGTAAGGGCAATTGCCCCATAATTTGTTTCTAAACACACATACATTTGTATATGTACATAAATTATTCTTAGAGTTTGTTACCTCTAATTTGTTTCCTTATAATTGCTAGGAATGAGTACACGTAAGGAAAAAAAGAAATTAATATGCAAAATTTTGTCATCTCACGACAAAATTTCTAGTCCACCTCTTGATTTGAAGTTGATGAATCTTTACCAAATGTGCTAACAGCTAATCTTGAGGGCTGATCTTGATTTAGATTTTACCAAATGTGCTAACAACAAGTTGGAGGTTCAAATTGATACAATTTGTTAAGTTTGGGGTTCAATTTGTTAAAATTGAAAGTTTAGCGTTAAAATTGCTACAACCTGCAAAGTTCAAGGGTCAAAATTGATTTTTTCCCAAGAAAAAAAAATGTAGCTTCCCTGCAGGTTTGGGAGTGATCTTGAAATAGCTAAAATCACTTTTGTCAGGTTCGAAATCACCACAAAACATACCTTTTAATCCTTCAAAATCAGTTTCATGTTTGATTTTACACTTTCAAACGTGATTTTCATATCATCAAAATTGATTTTGAATTATTAAAGACAGATTTCAAAGTGATTTTGAATATGATAAATGTAACGCTCCGGGTTTTATGATTATCTAGCCTAGTGACTTTATTAACTCCTATTTTTGGATTAACCGAGAGCTCCGAAAATTTTGGCAACATAACGACATACATAAGACTAAACCAAAATTTTATTAAACACAAAACAACACTTCTATATTTAATCCCACCTACTCCTCATTTCAACACAACAGAAGCAACTTCTTACAACAATACGAGTCAGGTCTCGTATTTTCAACCAACAACATGACTACAACCCTTCTAAGTATACCATGCATTTAACTTCTTAGAAACAACTTAATTTTATTATTCTCAAACATATTTACAACCTAACGGAAGCATAAGATCTACAATAAGTTCAACAACTAAGGATTTCTTTATCCTAACAACAATAGGCTAGAATCAACCTAATCATCAATTGAACAAAAAACTACCCTATCCAACAAAAAAAAAAAGATAAACAAATAAATGAAACCATGTGGTCATCCCTCATGAACCTCCACATCTATATCACCGGGCGCAAAAATCCCGTCATCACTTGCATAATCTGCAAATATTGGGGGAAGAAAGGAGAGGGTATCAGTACAACCATAGTATTGGTAATGGTACATAACTCACGCCCAGTGAGCCACCAAACAACATACAACCACATCGACATGCTATTCACACACAACATCATGCTCATAAAGCGGTAAAGAAACCAACATGCTCTTAATCATGAAAACAAATGATGCCAACACGAGCTTCATGCAAAAATGGGATGACAACATGAATCCACGCATCATGCTATGTGTCACAATCGCACTCTTTTGAACACGCAAGCGATTGTGCGACACTTACTCTCGTCCACGAGTAAGTCAGCCAATTCAATTTCAGATCGCTGGTGGCACAACGAGCCTATCTCGCATCCTCCACCCCGTTCTTGGAAAACGGTTTTAGAAAACGGGGTTAGAGAAAAAGCTTTGGAAAACGGTTGAAAACATTTTGTAAGAATATTAGTTGCACAGACTATCAAGTAAGCAAAGGGACAACAACAACTTGATAGCATACAACTCTCGGGTAGGAATGTTTGACAACTAGTCGTACCTCCTATAGTATATTATTAAGCATTTTAGCCTTGGCAAGCTTAGGCTTAAACATGAAAATCACGAGGAGTCGTACACTTGAGAAATGCAAGGAAAAATAAACAAGTGATACAAAGAAAATACATATAATGAAAGCATGATGGGAAAAGGTTGTCATGGGCATGCGGCCATGGGCAACACGCCTTGGACAAGCATGACATTGACACTATGCACCCTCACATGGTTTTCGAGCCATGCTCGCACTCTCACACGTAATTTTTGCGTCATGCTCTACACTCACATCCCACATGTGATTTCCGCGTCACGCACCGCAAACCCACCCAACACACGAATTACGCGTTATGCGCAGCGCCACTCACACATGATTTTCACGTCACGCTCCGCACATGCACTCAACACATGATTTACGCGTCATGCTCCACCTTTCCCCAATGAACACACACTATGCAAACACAACTCACATACAACATAGTTATCATACAATAATATCTCATGTGCTTAAGAAATAAACGAAGCAACATGCTTATCTCACACATTAAGTTATATATATAACATGCACAATGCATAAGAACAAAGCAAGTAAAACAAGCAACATGCTCAAACAAACAAACAAACTCATCCAAGTAGGAAACTACGTACACTAGCTTAAGAGCGCTCCTAAAGCTAACACTTGCTAGAAAATATCGGATTAGGCTTTAAGCACACCTACAAACACAATAAAGGCTTTCTAGAGGTTAGGAAACAATCTAACAATCTTTCCAACACCTAACATCTTATCTTATCTTATCTTATCTTATCTTATCTTATTTTACTATCTTAAAAAGTGGCTTAGAAAAAGAATCATTTTTGGACAATTTTGTCCAAACTCTTATAAGATAATTTCATATATGCCCCTCTCAATCTCTCCCTCTTCCCACCATCCCCTGATTAAGTTTTACTCTCTCTTCCCATCAATTCCCCCTTCTCCCATCTCCCACGATGAAAGGGATCCAAAGTGGATTAAATGGAGGAAATATGAACAGTTTTCATAAAAAGTTTTACTTCTTAATTAAAGTTCTTACATTTAATTAGGTTTAATATAATCAATATGAAAAGCATTGGAATTTCAAAAGTTTTGCAACTTCTCTACTTCATACAACTATAAAATGGTTTTCTTTTACTCATTTTCTACACCAAATTGAGTCTTATGATCTCTTTTACATATTGTTCACACGTAACTTCGGAGATGGAGACACGTGGAATAAACTTTGATTTGTATTAATGTTGTATGCGCGTGAGTATACAATCTCTAGTACATAATCCTCTGATTCTCTCTCTTGTGTGTGGATGTGTTTCACTCGAGGGCTGTGATGCTTGATCTCGAGTTTGCAGCTTCGATGGATTCTTGGAGCTTGAAGTCCCTTGAGTTTGAAAGAGTCTTCAGTCTTCAAGAAGTGTTCAGTACTTGGAAACTTGTAGATTCAAAGAGTCTTCAGTCTTCCGTTTTGAGGAAAATTTCTCTGAATTCTCTAAGTCTGGTTGAGAGCTCCAAAATTCTGAACCCTTGAAATGGTGGTGAACCCCTCTATTTATAGAGTTCTCGCAGGATGGGCTCTGGTAGCTTTTGGGCCTAACAACTTGGGCTTGGGTTTTATTGGTCTTGGGTTTGGTTTATATTTGACCCAAAACCATATGACCCAGACATTTGAAAGACCCAAATTTGATCCAAATAATTATTATTTTTAATTAATTGGTCAAATTAATTAATTTGATCAAAATAATTTAATTTTAATTAATTGATCAAATATAAATTTGGCTCTATAAATGATTAATTGGCAAACTTTGTCTTCAAATTAAATATGAGACACATGTCAATTTATAATTGGTCCCAAATTTAATTAATTTTAATTTTGTCATTAATTTTATGTAACGACGTGGCAATTCGTGATTGGTCAAAATTTCTCTATCAACAAATGCCCCCTTTTCGAGATTTAGGCACAAATTATGTGTGGATGAATCTCGAAAAAGATATTTTGTGATCAAAATGCAAGATAATTGTTCTTGATTTTGACTCACTTTGTGTGTCAATCAAAATATGAATTTTGGTCAAAATTTTGATTTTTTTTTTTTATTTGACACACCTTTATCGCCAATTAATCAAAATTTGAAGTTTGGTCAAAATTTTGATTTTTTTTTTTTTTTTTTTTTTTTTTCTTATTTGGCAGCAAACTTTGATTTGAAGTTTGGGCAAATTTTGGTTTATACCCAAATTTTGATTTGAGGTAAAATCCTACCCAATTTTAACTCATATTTGGAATAGAATTTGAAGTTTTGACTTTGGTTCATTTGGGATAAAATTTGGATTATGCCCAGAATTTAATTAAAGTAAATCTAAGGCTGCATCCAAAATTTGGTAGTAATTTGGAATAAAATTTTCATATGGAACTTAGAAAATTTGATTTGGGATAAGAGTTTAATTATACCCAAATTCAGTTTAATTCAATCCAAATCTGTGTAGGAGTTTATCAAATCAATTTGAATTTATTTCCCAATTTGATTTAAATCAAATCTCATACTTTGGACTAAAATTTGAAACAAAATCTCCAAATTTTTATTTTTCAATTTGATTTAAATCAAATCTCATATCTTTGGGTTAAAATTTGAACCAAAGACTCTCGTTGGAGATAAGATTTATATTTGAACCCATCCCAAAATTGATGAAGATTTCCGTTGGAGATAAGATTTATATTTGAACTTATCCCAAAATTGATGAAGATTGTCGTTGGAGATAAGATCTATATTTGAACTCATCCCAAAATTGATAAAGATTATCGTTGGAGATAAGATTTATCTATTTGAATCCAACCTTCCATTCTATAAATAAGGTTGAACCTCAGCAGGGGAGAGCACACATCCATTGCAGGGAGCATTCAAGAAAGGATTCAAGTAAGAATTTTTTTTTTTTTTTTTGAATTTTCGTTTTTTTTTCCCTTTTTTTTTTTTGAATTTTCGTTTTTTTTTTTTTTTTTTTTTTTTTTTGAATTTTCGTTTTTTTTTTTTTTTTTTTAATTTTCTTTTTTTTTTTTTTTTTTTTTTTTTTTAATTTTCATTTTTTTTGCCATTTTTTTAAGGAAGGAAGGAAGAAAGGAAGCTTCGACGCTAGAGACTTGGAGAATACATCTATACTCTGACCGCCTTTTGCCCCCAATCCGAGAGACAAACTCTAAGTAATTTTTTTTTTTTTTTTCTTTTTCCCTTTTTTTTTCTTAACATTTACTTTTCTGAACTAACACCTTATTGCCGATATTCTCTTCGGAACACAATTTTCATTTGTCAAAAGGTAAATTAGGTGAATTTTTTTTTTTTTTTTTTTTTGTAGTGTTGTTTTTTTTCTTGTAGGTACAACGTCTTTCAACACGAGTACAAGGACGTGTTCCTTGAGTTGGGACATGTTCCTTGGACTTGTGTCGCCTTGCGCCTTTCAGCACAAGTGCAAGGACGTGTTCCTTGAGTTGGGACATGTTCCTTGGACTTGTGTCGCCGCCACGCCTTTCAGCACGAGTGCAAGGACGTGTTCCTTGAGTTGGGACATGTTCCTTGGACTTGTGTCGCCTTGCGCCTTTCAGCACGAGTGCAAGGACGTGTTCCTTGAGTTGGGACATGTTCCTTGGACTTGTGTGCGCCTTTCAGCACGAGTGCAAGGACGTGTTCCTTGAGTTGGGACATGTTCCTTGGACTTGTGTCGCCGCCACGCCTTTCAGCACGAGTGCAAGGACGTGTTCCTTGAGTTGGGACATGTTCCTTGGACTTGTGTCGCCTTGCGCCTTTCAGCACGAGTGCAAGGACGTGTTCCTTGAGTTGGGACATGTTCCTTGGACTTGTGTCGCCTTGCGCCTTTCAGCACGAGTGCAAGGACGTGTTCCTTGAGTTGGGACATGTTCCTTGGACTTGTGTCGCCGCCACGCCTTTCAGCACGAGTGCACGAACATGTTCCTTGAGTTGGGACATGTTTCTTGGACTTGTGTCGCCGCCACACCTTTCAGCACGAGTGCAAGGACATGTTCCTTGAGTTGGGACATGTTCCTTGGACTTGTGTCGCCGCCACGCCTTTCAGCACGAGTGCAAGGACGTGTTCCTTGAGTTGGGACATGTTCCTTGGACTTGTGTCGCCTTGCGCCTTTCAGCACGAGTGCAAGGACGTGTTCCTTGAGTTGGGACATGTTCCTTGGACTTGTGTCGCCGCCACGCCTTTCAGCACGAGTGCAAGAACATGTTCCTTGAGTTGGGACATGTTTCTTGGACTTGTGTCGCCGCCACACCTTTCAGCACGAGTGCAAGGACATGTTCCTTGAGTTGGGACATGTTCCTTGGACTTGTGTCGCCGCCACGCCTTTCAGCACGAGTGCAAGGACGTGTTCCTTGAGTTGGGACATGTTCCTTGGACTTGTGTCGCCTTGCGCCTTTCAGCACGAGTGCAAGGACGTGTTCCTTGAGTTGGGACATGTTCCTTGGACTTGTGTCGCCGCCACGCCTTTCAGCACGAGTGCAAGAACATGTTCCTTGAGTTGGGACATGTTTCTTGGACTTGTGTCGCCGCCACGCCTTTCAGCACGAGTGCAAGGACGTGTTCCTTGAGTTGGGACATGTTTCTTGGACTTGTGTCACCTTGCGCCTTTCAGCACGAGTGCAAGGACGTGTTCCTTGAGTTGGGACATGTTCCTTGGACTTGTGTCGCCGCCACGCCTTTCAGCACGAGTGCAAGGACGTGTTCCTTGAGTTGGGACATGTTTCTTGGACTTGTGTCACCTTGCGCCTTTCAGCACGAGTGCAAGGACGTGTTCCTTGAGTTGGGACATGTTCCTTGGACTTGTGTCGCCTTGCGCCTTTCAGCACGAGTGCAAGGACGTGTTCCTTGAGTTGGGACATGTTCCTTGGACTTGTGTCGCCGCCACGCCTTTCAGCACGAGTGCAAGAACATGTTCCTTGAGTTGGGACATGTTTCTTGGACTTGTGTCGCCGCCACGCCTTTCAGCACGAGTGCAAGGACGTGTTCCTTGAGTTGGGACATGTTTCTTGGACTTGTGTCACCTTGCGCCTTTCAGCACGAGTGCAAGGACGTGTTCCTTGAGTTGGGACATGTTTCTTGGACTTGTGTCGCCGCCACACCTTTCAGCACGAGTGCAAGGACATGTTCCTTGAGTTGGGACATGTTCCTTGGACTTGTGTCGCCGCCACGCCTTTCAGCACGAGTGCAAGAACATGTTCCTTGAGTTGGGACATGTTTCTTGGACTTGTGTCGCCGCCACGCCTTTCAGCACGAGTGCAAAAACATGTTCCTTGAGTTGGGACATGTTCCTTGGACTTGTGTCGCCGCCACGCCTTTCAGCACGAGTGCAAGAACATGTTCCTTGAGTTGGGACATGTTTCTTGGACTTGTGTCGCCGCCACACCTTTCAGCACGAGTGCAAGGACATGTTCCTTGAGTTGGGACATGTTTCTTGGACTCTTTTTGTTATGGCGTTGCACAACATTAGTCATAGGAAATTTTCCTTGATGCATTTATTATTATTTTAACTTACCTTCGTAAATATGTTATTCTTTTTCTTGTGTTAACTTTCATTTCTTTAAATTTTGCAGAATCATGGTGTGTTTTGCAGAACATATTGTCTCTGAAAAAACGTACCTTGTTCTTCTGAAAGACAACAATCAACCCACAAGAAGCGGACTCAGCTTCTTAGTAGAAAAACCTATGACTGGACGTCTTGCAGCCCCATGGCCCCCACCACTAAATTTGCATACCATTTCTAATTGGTCCGTAGAAAGGCCTCTAGACCAAGATTCTAAGGCTTGGTTTCTAGAATCTTCAATCCATACACGAAATCCTAACCGACATCCAGAGGTGACGTTAGGGCGCCGAATAATTGATGGATCAGTTCGTTGGGAATCCGCCTTGAAAATTTCAAGTGAATTTCTTTTCATTCCTCGCTATTGGGAGTGGTTAGAATCTGTCGTTGGTCGGAGTGAAGCGGTGCTTCATAATGCTTATTTATTGGATGCAGTAATGGCTTCCCTTTACACTTACGATCGAAACAATGACATAGTTCGGGCTTTTTGTGAAGCCTGGTGTCCTGCAACCAATACGCTTCACACTCATGCGGGAGAACTTTCTATTTCCTTATGGGACCTTTGGACCATTGGGGGTTTGCCCATTAGAGGTAGATTTTATGAGGAAGTTATCCCTAGCTTTAAAGAGTTAACTGGTTCCAAGAACCAGGCAAGATATCTTCCAAAAAGTTGCGAGCATCTATTTCATGCATTCTACATGCTTAGCGCTTCAAGAGCTGACCATTCTCATGTTCCAATTAGCTCCTGGATTTCCTTTTGGTTCAAGGGTGAACAGAGGTACGCAAAGCCTCCTCAACGGAGACCCAAGAAGCACTCTCGCCCTAGCACGACTCATAACCCAGACGGCACAAATATCAAGCGTGGCGAGTGGTCAGATGAGGAGAACAACTTGTTTCGCGGGCTAAAGATTGACATGAAACACAGAGATCAGACGTACTTGGCGGCTTTTTTATCTTGTTGGCTTTGCGTCTTTGTGTTTCCCCAAGGGAATGCTAACCACATTCGTCCTAGTGTTTTCAAGGTTGCCAGCTTAATGGCTGAGGGGGAAACTTTCAGTCTTGCAGTCCCTGTCCTCGCTAACATCTACCACGGGTTAGGTAAAGTTTCCAATGCCCCTGTTTCAGTTGGACGCATAGATGCTTCTCTCCCCGTGCATTACATTTTTGGTTGGCTCGCCCATTATTTTAGCACCAATTATAAGATTCCAGCAAAAGTTCGAGGTCCTAGCATGGTTGACTTTTCCGGCGAAGGCGGAGCTAAATATTTTGGTGAGCTCGAGGCTCGCGAACTGATCCATGGGGGCGCATCCATACTATGGCACACGAACCTCAGTAGGAACAAAAACGAGATCATGAAGTATGAAAATACTTCAAATTTCATACCTCTTTCCTATTTTCCGAGCCTTCGTTCATGCTATCTGTCAGCGCGATGTAAGGATTCATTAATTATCGAACCCTACAACCCCCACAGATTCGGCCGCCAATTTGGCTTCTATCAAGACATACCTAATGACTTAGGAGGAACTTTGCCCCCAGTCACCTTGGAAAACATTTTACACCACTGGCGGGTTTGCCTGCGAACTAGTGCGGAGTTTCAAATATTTCTTCCAGCTCGTACATTGAACCCTCAAGACCATGTCACCTCACGTTATCGAAGTTGGTGGTCTGAAAAGTATGATAATTACTTAGGGGACGGCGTAAGTAAGTTGGTTGAAAATACCACTCCTTCTCGAACCCAGCCTAAGCCACTTACAAAAAACGATTCTAAATTTGGGGGCAAAGAACTCCGTCTGCTCAAGGTTGCCAGGCCTCTAGATGATTCGACCGAAGAAGAGAGTCAAAACAGCACTGGAGATCGACACTGGAAAAGAGCCAGAAGACCCAGGCAACATTCTGATCTCGCAGACAAGTCCATTAAGAGTGCCTCTACTGCTTCACAGACTCTTGACGACATTGAGACTTTGGTTGATTTTTTTTTTCTTCTTTTTTTTTTTTTTTTTTTTCTTTTTTTTTTCTTTTTCTTTTTTTTTACCTAAATCCCGTTTTATTTCTCTTTTGCAGCTTCCTTTAAATGACCGTGCTCAAGAAGAGGAAGAATGTTCGAGCGATCAGTCTTCGACAAGTCCTGATGCTTTTGTTTCTTCTGTGAAGAACTTCGGAAGCTCCCATGCATCCTCGAGCAAACAAGTCATGAATTTGTCTTCTCATTCTATCGAGAAAACCCCTCAACATACTCATGAGAAAGTGGTTGCCCCAGTCTTTGAAGTTTCTCAGTTCGATGCTGATGATTTAATTTCCACCTTTCGACGACAAGCTGCTTTATCCCTATGGACAAGCATACAACAGAAGATCGTACGCACCTCTCTTGAAGATGTTGCTAGCCTTGAGCACCTTGAGCAAGAATCTCACAAGGTCTTTGATGTAATGGCAGAGGTCACTACGAACAACTTGAAACCTCTGCAAGAATTTGTAGGCAATTACTTCAAGAAAGCGCGAGAATTCAATGGATTACAATCTTCGCTCTCTACTCATCTGACCCCCTCGAGTAGGGATAACCAGTTGGAGAAAAAGAAGCTTCATTTAGAGAAGGCTTTGTCTACCGAAAATCGTGTAGTTGAGGAGAAAGATGCACTTCAGAAACAACTTGCCTGCTCTGTCGCAGAGGTTGCAGATCTAAAGTCCAAGATTGCAGAACTAGAGGCCAAGTTAACAGCTGCAGAGACCAAGGTAGAAAGCATGTCCAATTCGGTTTCTGAAAAGGAAAAGGACTTAGCTCATGAAAAATTTGTCGTTTCGAGAATACGTGAGGAGATTAGTGACATCGAGTGTGCCCCCACCATTAGTGCTTCAGAAGTTCGTACTCTAGCGATGATTCGTGAGCTTTTGGAGAGTACCTGTGACGAGCTTAAAGCACTTCAATGGAATCCTTAATTTATGATCTCTTTACTTCACCCTAAGCTTTTTTTACCGCACCAGAATTTTTTTTTTAGATATTGTTTTAGTTCATTGTATTAGACATTTTTTTTAATTCATTGTATTAGACACTCTTACTTTATTTATGCCTTAATAAAAATTTAGAATTTATCTACAACATGGATTTTTTTTTTTGCTTTGACTGAACTTAAGTTTTTTTTCTTCTTAAGCTGCCTACGTACCCCTCAAGTGGGAAGGGATCAAGTCATAACGTAGTTCAATGAACAAATTTGTTTTGGGCCGTTCACCTTTTTAACTCATGCGGGCCAGGAGTATCATGTAGTTTATACTCTTACGATAAGGAGTATTACATTTCATGCATAAAACTTTTTAAGAAACTTGCCATTTATTGGGCCTATTCTTAAACCGTCTTTATCTACAACCTTGTATGCTCCGTTTGTGTAGACTTCTTTGACAACGTAGGGTCCATCCCATTTAGGTGTGAATTTGTTCCCTGTGTGTCGTGTCGTGATGATGGGTCTTCGAACAGCGAGTACAAGATCACCAACTTGAAATGATCGAAGCTTCACATTCTTATCAAAGGCTTTAGACATCCGTGCTTGGTAGCATTCCAACGCCTGCTGAGCCTCTAACCTCCCTTCATCAAGTGCTTCTAACTCTTGAAGGCGCAACCTAGCGTTATCTTCTGTTGTCAACCCTTCTTGGATGGCCATCCTTAATGAGGGAATCTCTCTTTCTAACGGGAGCACAGCTTCTACCCCATAGACAAGAGAATAAGGTGTGACCCCTGTAGGAGTGCGGTGAGTAGTTCGGTAAGCCCACAACACTTCACCAATCCTTTCTTGCCAATCCCTCTTCGTCTTGGAGACTACTTTCTTCAATAAGTTACACAACGTCTTATTGAATGCTTCTGCCAACCCATTTGCTGCGGCATTGTACATAGAGGACTTGTATTGTTTGAAATTAAACTTCTCACACAACTTGTCCATTAGGCTATTGGAGAATTGTCGTCCATTATCTGTTACGATACGATGAGGGATACCGTATCGATAGATTATATGAGTTCGGACGAAATTCACAACATTCTCTTTCTTGGCTTCTTTCAACGCGACAGCTTCGGCCCATCTTGAAAAGTAATCCGTCCCTGCGAGGATATAAGAATGTCCTGCTGAAGACTTAGGTGTTATAGGGCCAACAAGGTCAAGTCCCCAAGCTTCAAAAGGCCAAGAAGCTATCGTTGGATGAAGAGGCTCTGGTGGCTGATGTATGAAGTTTGCATGGAATTGACAGGCTTTGCACTTCTTTGCATATTCCATTGAGTCTCGAATCATTGTAGGCCAATAATAACCCATCCTTTTTAATTGAAACTGAAGTTTTGGACCCGATTGGTGGGCGCCACAAACACCTGAATGTGCCTCTTCTAATGCCTTCACTGCTTCTTCCTTTCCAAGGCATCGAAGGAAGAGTCCCTCGTAAGAACGACGATAAAGGGTCTCCTTATAATAGATAAATCGGGCGCCTCTTCTTCGTATATCGGCTCTACGCCTGGGATCTGTGGGAAGTCTTCTATGTTGAAGATAATCTATAATGGGTTGTCGCCAGTCCTCTTCCTCAATTGCATAAACAGAGATCATATTTGCCTCTTGGCCTTCATCTTCTATTGGCGGTACAATCCACTTCTGGCAAAGTGAGATGTTCATTGACATATCCTCTGGGATTGTTAGGGCAGTCGCTAAATTTGCTAGGGCATCTGCCTTTTTATTTTCTGATCTCGGAACATGCTCCAGTACTATACTTTCAAATCTTTCTAGCAATTGCCTTGCATAGATGAAATAAGGCTTCAAGTCTTTATGCTTCACTTCATACTGGAGTAAGAGTTGACTAACGACCAACTTTGAATCGCCATAGACCTCTATATATGTTATGCCAATTTCCAAGGCCATTTGGAGGCCAATTATCAGCGCTTGATATTCAGCCACATTATTTGAGCATAATTCACCAAGCATGAAGCTGTAAGGGAGCATGTGTTTCTCAGGCGAAATAAAGACGATTCCTGCCCCTGCCCCACTTCTTCGTGCTGCGCCATCAAAGTACATGGTCCAAGGTTCGGTGATTTCAACATAGAAGACTTCTTCATCGGGTAAGTCTTCACATAGTTTCCAATCCGACGGGATTGGATGATCCGCCAAGAAGTCTGCTAATGCCTGCCCCTTAACTGCCTTCTGAGGTACGTAAACAATGTCATATTGCTGGAGTAAGATGGCCCATTTAGCTAGGCGTCCAGAAATAACCGGCCTTGATAGAACGTACTTGACAGGATCGGCTTTTGCGACCAAGTGCACTGTAAAAGCTTGCATGTAATGCCTTAACTTGTCAATAGCGAAGAAAAGAGCAAGACACATTTTCTCAATGGGTGAGTAATTTATCTCAGCTCCATTTAGAGTCCTGCTTAAGTAATAAAGAGCTCGTTCTTTTCCCTTTTCACTTTCCTGTGCCAATAACGCTCCCAGTGATCTTTCTTGAGCAGCGATGTACAGAATCAATGACTTTCCAGCTATGGGGGCTCCTAAGACAGGAGGATTAAGCAAATATTTTTTAATGCTTTCAAAAGCGTTTTGACATGCTTCATCCCACTCGAATCTTTCTCCTTTCCTCATTAGCCTCTGAAAAGGTTGGCATCGACCGGCTAAGTTAGAGATGAATCTTCGAATGTAGGCCAATCGACCTTGCAGGCTTCTCAACTCATGTAAGTTTTTAGGCCTTGGCATCTTTTGAATGGCGTCAATCTTTGACTGATCTATCTCGATTCCTCGATGCCTAACAACGAACCCCAGGAACTTCCCAGAAGTAACACCGAATGCACATTTGAGAGGGTTCATCCTCAATTGGTACTTTCTCAGACGATCAAAGACCACTTTTAGATCCTTCAAGTGATCTTGTCGTCTCTTTGACTTAACGACAAGATCATCGACATAGCACTCAACATGTTTATGCAACATATCGTCGAAAACCTTCTGCATCGCACGTTGATAAGTAGCTCCAGCATTCTTTAATCCGAAGGGCATCACTTTGTAACAGTATATTCCCTTTGGAGTTCGAAAGGCTGTCATTTCCTCATCTGCAAGGGCCATTCGGATCTGGTTATAACCCGATGACCCATCCATAAAAGACAAAGTTTCATGCCCTGTGGTGGCATCCACCATGATTTCTGTGATTGGCAATGGAAAATCGTCTTTAGGACAAGCGTTATTTAAATCGCGAAAGTCGACGCAAACTCGAAGTTGTCCATTCTTCTTTCTAACAGGAACGATGTTGGCTATCCATGTAGGGTATTTTACCTCACGGATGAATCCTGCTTCTATCAACTTATTGACCTCTATTTCAATTTGAGGGATAAGTTCTGGGCGAAAGCGTCGTTGAGCTTGCTTGACCGGTCGATACCCCTCTTTAATGGCGAGATGATGGACCGCTACTTTTGGATCAAGTCCAGGCATCTCTTTATATGACCAGGCAAAGATGTCTCTATACGAAGCGAGTAAACTCATGTATTCACCCTCCTCTTCAGGAGTAAGTGACATGCTTACAAAAGTTGGGCGTGGCTCTTCTGGTGTACCCAGGTTTACCTCTTTAAGCTCATCCACTGTGGATTCGCTGCCGTCTTCAAGTGATAAAGGTGCTTCGTCCTCATCTACCTCAGACACTTCGACCTCCGTTTCCTCTTCAACGGTGATATGAAGACAAGAGGTTTGTTCTTCTTCCTGGTCACTATCTCCTTCCGAAGGATTGGTGATGACAACATCACGTCGCTTTACCTTCAAGGAACCCTCCGTGTCGACCGTAACAAAGGTTTTTCTTTTCATTCGTGAAGGAACTGCACTACGAATTTCTCCATCGGCCTTCACGATCTTTTCACTTTTCATCACATCTTCATATTGAAGTCGGTGAGATATTGATGAAGCAGACTGTTCTTTTTTGCCTCTTCTCGTGGTAACACTCAACCTCTGAAAAACTGATAGTCGAGTCACATCCGGAGTTAAAAATGTACTCTCTTCTTTCCCAACGGGCACATTTAACCTTTGAAAAGCTGAAGGTCGAGTGACATTCGGAGTTGAAAACGTACTATCCTCTTCCCCAATGGGCATACTTAACCTTCGAAAAACTGAAGGTCGAGTGGAGCTATTGGTAGGTTGTGTGCTTTCTTTTTCCGTTTCACTGACACTTAATCTCTGAAAGACTAAAGCACGAGCAACTGGCGGCCCGATGCGCCTAAAAACAGAAGTTTTTTGGTCGACACTCTCTTTTTCTTTTGAGTCGTCAACCTCCTCTACTGTTATATGATTTGTGTCTGCCACTTTCGCCTTCCCTCTTCTTGTTATGCGAACCGGCTCTGGCGACTTATACCCAAGCCCTTTTCTTGTTATTGGCAGACTATAACCTTCCTTTAGAAGCTTCTTCTGTGTTGCAGAGAGCTCAGATCTGTCATCAAAAACTCTTAGACTTTTAAACTCAGTGTGAGTTGTGAAGTCATAACCTGCTTTAGCTAGAAGTTTGTATGCCTTGGGGTCAAACCCGTCTTCAGTTCGTTTATCAGGCAAGATCGCTTTTATCTGATCATCCTCGGGTTTCTTAACCTCTTGTCTTGTGATCTTCGTAAGAGGCGTAGTGAAATTTTCCTTCAAAATTCCAACGTCACCGACCTTTATGCTTTCTGAACATTCAGTGAAAGGTGATTCACCCTTCTTACGTCGAGACAAGGGGACGTATCGTAGGACAGGTGAATTTGAACATTTCTCATCCTTTACAACCTTAGGGTTCACAAGGCTCGTGGACACTTCACCCTTTTTTAGGTCGGAAGTACTGACATCCTCAACAACTTCCTTTCTTGCATCTGCTTGTGGCTTTAAATCGAGTTTATCATTCTTTTTTATCAAGGGGATTTCTGCAGGTATGGTTTCCCCTGTGTTTTCATTCTTCAGATAAAACTTTGCATCTGCGAAATGAGACTCAGCTTCTGAAAATGGGTTAGTGTCAGCCTCAACTTTCTTGATGCCATCTTGATAGAATTTAAAGCATTGGTGCAATGTAGAAGTTATGACCCCATTACCATGGATCCAAGGACGACCTAGCAACAACTTATAGGTGGTCTTAGAATCTATTACATGGAACAAAGTATCAGCTTTTAAGTCTCCAATGATGAGTTCAAGGCGTATCATGCCAATTGCCCGTTGTCCACCCTGATTGAAACCTTGGATCACCAATTTACTGTTTGATAGTTCCTCCATCAAGATGCCTAACTGCTTCATGGTTGACTTAGGCATTATATTGACAGCTGATCCATCATCGATGAGGATCCGACTAACCCTCTGTTCTCGAATGTATCCTGAGACGAATAAAGGTCTATTGTGAGGCTTTGACCCTAGCAACAAATCTTCATCAGAAAATCCGATAGACATGCAACAAGAAGCACATGTACGTGCCTCGGGAGTTGGGATGTTTGTACCATCAGACTCTACCAATGCGTTAATAAGGACGTTTTTAGCTTCCTGAGGAAGTGACAATAAGTCCTTTATGCTGAAGGAGGATAAGTCTCCTGAATCTGCCACCACTCCCGAGGAGCTAGCGAGGACATTATCATCTTCCACCACGTCCACAATGTGACACGTGACAGTTTCAAGTGTCTCCCCTTCACTATCATCGAGAAAACGCCTTGGGAAGTATTCTGCCAAAGTTACGGGTTGTGGAGGGCAAAAGAAATCTTCACTTTCCTCCACGGCAGGCTTTGACCTCCTTGACTTCCTTTTTCCTTTCTTCTTTTGAGACTTGGCCTTTCTTTTATTGTCTCGATATAGGCGGGACTCTTTCCGTGCGTAACTTTGTTTTTGCTTTTTGCGGCGCACGACAAGGGTCCAACTTTCATTTTCATCTTCAATGGAATCACATTTTCCTTGGGATCCCTTCGTTGTGGCTTCTCTTTGGCATCGAACCACTACGGGATCAAGGGTCCCGAATTGAATCAGCCTCTCTTCATAATCACATGAAGAGATTGGGGGAACTTGATCCCCTACATTCGCCATTATTGTCGCATGATTTGCTTGAGCCACCTCATCAAGGTCCAACTCAATTCTCTTTTCGCGAGCAAGCTTAAGGATTAGCTCCTTTAATACAAAACACTTCTCTACCGGGTGACTAACGACTCTGTGATACTTGCAATAGTTAGGATCATTGACTTTCCCTAACTCTTCTGGTCGTTTGCACTCTGGGAGCTCAATTAGCTGCTTCTCCAACAGTTGTTCCAACATGTCTGGAACGTCAGAGTCTGGAAATGGATATACCTTTTCCTGTCTTTCTTTTAAAGTTAGGCGACGTCTCTCGCCTGTCTCCATTCGCTTATTTGTTTTGTTTTCCCTTCCTTTGGTGGAAAGCTTCACAGGGGTCGTGTTGACGACCATGGATTCTTTCGTGGCACTCTTCGTAACTTTCTCGGTGCCTTTGACTTCCTTCTTTTCTCTCCTCATGTCTGGGACTACGGGATCTTTATTCCCTCTACTAGCGATGCTCAACTCCATATCATGAGCGCGAGTCGCTAATTCTTCAAAGGTTCGGGGTTTTATCCCCTGCAGGATGTAAAGAAGTCCCCAGTGCATGCCTTGGGTGCACATCTCAACAGAGGACACCTCGGAGAGTCTATCTTTGCAGTCGAGACTCAAGGCTCTCCAACGATTTATGTAGTCGATGACTGGCTCACCCTTTCGCTGCTTTGTGCTCGTGAGTTCTGTCATACTAACTGTTCGCCTCGTACTGTAGAAGCGATTTAGAAACTCTCTCTCCATCTGTTCCCAACTGTCCATTGTATCAGGCTCCAGGTCAGTGTACCAATCGAACGCGTTTCCTTTCAGTGTTCGGACAAATTGCTTAACCAACAAATCTCCCCGAGTACCAGCGTTCTCACAGGTTTCAACAAAGTGAGCGATGTGCTGCTTTGGGTTGCCTTTTCCATCAAACTGTTGGAACTTGGGAGGCTGATACCCAGTGGGCAGTCTGAGATTGTCAATCCTCTTTGTATAAGGTTTAGAATACAAGAGGGAACTTTGAGTGGGTCCACCATACTGAGCCCTGATGGAATTCATGATCATGTCTTGCAGTTGTTGGACAGACAAAGAGGCAACTGACGCGGAGTGTTGCGGTTGGTCCTCCTGCACGACAGCCTTCCCTTTATCATTCTTTCCTGTAGCAGGGGTCTGGCTAGACTCAGCCACTTCTCGGTTCTGCAGTTGGTTCTTCAAATAGGCAATCTCAAGATCTCTCTCATCAACTGCCTTCATTAAGAGATTGAGTTTTCTTTCCATCTCTGCCATTCTTTCATCCTGGTCTACATCAGCCATCATGACGGACATCACATCAGGATTTAGTGTATCCTTTGGCTGCTTAGATGTTGGAACGACAGATTCGAACAGTGGGTTGTCTTTGAGTGCAACCCTATCCTTAGAGGATTCTTCGATCAACTTTGAGATCCTGCTTGCAACGGCAAGAGGAGTATGATCCTCCTTGATCTCGATTCCTTGGGAGCGACTACGAGTGACAGGACCAGTGTAAGAGTCGCTTGATGTGGTAACCTTCGCGAGAGCTTTCTTTGGTGCCATCACGTTGGTTGGATCTTTAAACAAGAGAAAGAGATGAGAGGTAGAGATGTCCCACCGGGCGTGCCAATTTGTTCACACGTAACTTCGGAGATGGAGACACGTGGAATAAACTTTGATTTGTATTAATGTTGTATGCGCGTGAGTATACAATCTCTAGTACATAATCCTCTGATTCTCTCTCTTGTGTGTGGATGTGTTTCACTCGAGGGCTGTGATGCTTGATCTCGAGTTTGCAGCTTCGATGGATTCTTGGAGCTTGAAGTCCCTTGAGTTTGAAAGAGTCTTCAGTCTTCAAGAAGTGTTCAGTACTTGGAAACTTGTAGATTCAAAGAGTCTTCAGTCTTCCGTTTTGAGGAAAATTTCTCTGAATTCTCTAAGTCTGGTTGAGAGCTCCAAAATTCTGAACCCTTGAAATGGTGGTGAACCCCTCTATTTATAGAGTTCTCGCAGGATGGGCTCTGGTAGCTTTTGGGCCTAACAACTTGGGCTTGGGTTTTATTGGTCTTGGGTTTGGTTTATATTTGACCCAAAACCATATGACCCAGACATTTGAAAGACCCAAATTTGATCCAAATAATTATTATTTTTAATTAATTGGTCAAATTAATTAATTTGATCAAAATAATTTAATTTTAATTAATTGATCAAATATAAATTTGGCTCTATAAATGATTAATTGGCAAACTTTGTCTTCAAATTAAATATGAGACACATGTCAATTTATAATTGGTCCCAAATTTAATTAATTTTAATTTTGTCATTAATTTTATGTAACGACGTGGCAATTCGTGATTGGTCAAAATTTCTCTATCAACACATATTATCCTATGAACTATATGCATACTTTTTTTAGAATAAAAGAATTGCATAAATAGAACCTACTAAGAGGGGCTATTGAAGTAGAGAACTTTGCCCAATAAGAAAGTTCACACCTCCACATGTCAAAGTTGTCATCCTCTTGCACCTTGAACCTTAGTGTGCAATTTTATTATCCTCCCTCTTCATATGTGAAAAAATTGGAATTATTATGTATTGTGATAGTTTCTTGATTTTCATGCCCTTTAGTTTGGATTTTGATAAAATCTTTATCATCTCATCATAGTAGAGAAACAAAAGAGAAACAATCTAATTCAACCAAAATCAAAGGTTGATTATCTAAATAGATCATCGTCAAACCTTCACGAATGACACGCATCTCCGATACTTTGGTTGTCTTTATTTTTGCCTTCCTCAGTTCATTATTTTTAAGGTTTATAAATTGTGTGATAGAACTCTAACATTTCAATAGTTTTTTTTGAAGGTGTTGAGTGGTATTGTTTAGATTGTGGATAATGGTTACAAGTTTTTTTTTTTTTTTTTTTTTTTTTTTTTTTAATGTTTTTCCTTTTTCTTTTCAATTTATATATATGCTATTTACATTAATAATCAATTAACTCAAGTTATTTCTCAAATAATAATAATAATAATAATAATAATAATAATAGTTAATAACTTAAGTTAATCGATCAATCATTCTATAATTGTTACTGTTGAAGGAGAAATTTTGTCCAATCACAAATTGTCCCGTCATTATTTAAAATTAATGACGAAATTACATATAATTAAATTTGGGACAAATTATAAATTGACATGTGTCCCAAATTTAATTTGAAGACAAAGTTGGCCAATTATAAATTTAAAGAGTCAAATTTCTATTTGATCAATTAATTAGAAAATAAATTATTTTGATCAAATTAATTAATTTGACCAATTAATTAACAAAATAATTAATTGGATCAAATTTGGGTCTTTTAAATATTTTGGTCATATGATTTTGGGTCAAATATGAACCAAACCCAAAACTAAATAGTTGAGCCCAAGACCAATAAAGCCCAAGCCCAAGTTGTTAGGCCCAAAAGCCACCAGGGCCCATCTAACGAGAACTCTATAAATAGAGAGGTTATCCTCATTTCAAGGGTTCAGAAATTCTAGACTCTCACAAAGACAAAGAGTTCAGGATTTTAAAGCTCTCAAGCAGAACCAGAGAATTCAGAGAGACTCCACCAAGTCTGAAGACCGAAGACTCTCTACAATCTATAAATTCAAGTGTTGAACACCTCTTGAAGACCAAACACTCTTCAAGACTCCAACATTCCTTGAAGATCAAAGACTCTTCAGAGCATCAACACTTCTGGAAGACTGAAGACTCCTTCAAGACTGGAAGACTTCAAGCTCCAAGAATCCATTGAAGCTTCAGACTCGAGATCAAGCGTTCCAGCGATCGAGTGAAACACATTCACACACAAGAGAGAGAATCAGAGGATTAAAGTTAGAGATTGTATACCCACACGCATATTACATTAATACAAATATATTGTTTATTCCACGTGTCTCCATCCCTGAAGTTACGTGTGAACAGTTACATCATTTCCTCAAGTCATTGAAACGGTTTTATTCTTTATTATTTTGTGTATAACTGGTTTTATTCTTTAATTTAAAGCTAGAGAATACATATTCTCTAATATTTTTCCATTTCCATTTTAATACACATTCACATTAATAATCAATTAACTTAGCTGATACTCCCCTCCCTACCGTTATTACCCTATTTTCGTCAAGCCACTAAAACGATTTTTTTTCTTTAATTTAAAGCCTCAAAGATGTATTTTTTTTTAAATCTTTTTCAACCATTGTTACACTATTTTCATCTAGCCACCTAAAACGTTTCTTATTTACATCTAGCTTATAGGGGCCTAATCTTCTTTTTCTTGACGTGAATTCATGAAAGTTAAAGGTGTTTTTGGAGATGAAGATGAAGAGTCCATAAGAAATGTAATTCAACCACAAATATTTTGGTCATTAGAACGAGCTTTATGCCAGTTGAGCTATGTTGGCACCTTTCCAAAATAATTAGAGTTTCAAAGAAAATGTTACTAATAAAAATTTTGTTAAGAAATACCAAAATATAAAAGGATAGAGAAGTTAGGCATTAAAATACACGGACATGAATGAAGAAATACTCATTTATTATACTAACATTTTATTTGATCCTTCAATTTTATTATATTTAATATAGTTGTTTGTTGATTGGTTAAATTACAAATTTTGTTCTTTATGATTTGGAAAAAGTTACAAGTTGGTCTCTGTAGTTTTAAAAGTTAGAATCTCATTCACATGATTTGATAAAACCTCATAAATACTTCCTACTGTACATAGTACATGACAATTAACAATTTATGTGTTAATAAGGTGGTTTCAAATAGTACGAAACTCAATCTATTTAATGTCTCATAATAGTAGCACGAACTATTTATAAGGTTTTATCAAATGATAAAGATGAAATTCTAACTTTTAAAATCATAAAAATTGAATTCTAACTTTCTTCAAACCATAAAAACCAAATTTGTAATTTAACCTTATTAATTTAAGATTATTATTGATTTCAACATTTAACAAGTAAATTTAAATTCACACGTGCAACCCACGTTAATATTTTCTAGTAGATTAAAAGGGACCTAAAACATGTTGTAAGATGTTGAAACTTACCGAAAAGGGGCGGGAACCTTGCTGGAGTTTACCAATCAACACTGAAATTCCTTAAATAAGTGTTGTCCCGAGCCCGAAATGATACTAAACTGAAACTAGAGAACACCTAAAGGTTAAATGCTATTCTAAAACTAACTAGGACAATTTCTAAAGGTTTTAAAGCTGATGGAACTTATCGAAACACCAAACAGAGTTGAATATGCATGTGTTGTACGGTGTTCGAAAATGGCCAAAACCTCCAATTTAGGAGACAATAAAGAACGAGTAACTCAGATTAACGCTACTTGAGTCATGGGTAATTCATATTTGAAGCTCAGAGAGAACGGGTCAAGCTAATACTTACTGAATTTTCCAAATGACATTGAAAGAGGACTGAAACCACACCCAAATCATGTTGGGCAAAGACATAATCGCGAGAGGAAAGAGATTCGAGATGTTGGACGCACGGGATCTGACTGAAACGAGAGAGAAGGACATTATATCGAGCTTAATCGACTAAGAACGAGGGAAAGAGAGAGACTTACACTTGGGGTTCTTATTGTCGATGACAAACACGAGCAAGAGGGAGAGCCGACGGATCGAGGTGGCGCAAGGAGCGGGGACGACTGAGATTAACTACAGCTCACGGATAGGCAACGACGCACGAGAAGGAAACTGAGACTAGGTGACATGGGTTCTTGCAACCGACGGAGGAAGAAAGCAGTGGCTAGGAGCAAAGCAGTGGCGGGAGATGAGATCGACACTGAAGGGATAAAAGCCCTTTGGCAGCGGAAGAATTTTACAAAGCCAAACACTGTATTCAAAACTGTTTTAAATACCAATACAGAGGCAAATATTCACAGCAGCATAATTCACAATAAAACTACTGAGAAGGTTATTAAACATGCTTTAAAAGAATTATAAAACCTCTAGATCTAATCTAAAAGGGATCCTAACGATCCAAGATCAAGAACTACTTACTATAAGGTGCGTTCTTGATCGTTTCGCCTTTTCCCAACGGAATGCAGAAAAATTCAGAAACCTCCAAGGTTTGATCTTGCTGATTTTTTACGACAACACCACAAAATCTTCACCTGTATTCTCACAGGGAATGATTGGTTGTTTGCTTGTGGGAGCAAGGCAAAATTTTGGGAATTTTCTCCTTGGTCTCTGTTCTCTAAAGAGAAAAACGTAGAGAGTAAAAATGAGAGAGAGAGTTTTTTTGTGAGCGTGAATGAGAGAGGAAGCAAAATTATCTAACTGAAGAGGGTGAGTTTCAGTAAAAAACAGAACTCCCTCCTAACTTCCCTCTCGATCGTGCGTTATCCTAGGTTAGTGGGGAGACTCCATTAGTTAAAATAACTGATGAATAATTAAATTAAATTAATAATAAAATTATTAATTAATTTAATTAAATTAAATTAACATTTAATTTAACCACTTTTATATAAAACAATTTTATATAAATTAAACCACATAACCTATAGTTTTAATGTAGTTTAATTAAATCGAATTTAATTAAACTAAATTAAAACAATAATTAATTAATTCTCTAATTAATTAATATTATAATTAAATATCACATATTTAATTATATTTTTCTCTCAGATAAACTATAGTATTAATGTACATCACATGTGCATTAATTATAAGCTATAGTTTTAATATGAATCCAATTCATATTTTAAACTTAACATTCGAACACCTTCGAATATCCAATTCTCCTCTAGAAATTTACCTCAACGCCCCTAATGAGCTACCGGTGGGACCTAATGGACCTACAGATCAGAAGCTCCAACGATATGAGATTAATTGGCTAAACTCATTAACCAAATTAATCAATATTCGTTAACTATGGTTCACTCCACTAAAGAACCACAGCTGCACTCTTCTCACTGCAGATATATTTCTGTGTCCACGGATATCGACCATCAACAGCAAGTTAGCCCTTCACGTGTGTTCGTACCCCAGCTAGGTCAGATTACTGTTTTACCCCTGGACTACCTCTTGGTCCTTAAGTACCAGTGCTCCTCTAATGAACAACCTGTTTGTGGTCCAACCAGCAAACAGAAGTCCCTCTCGTGCCATAAAGAGGGTAGGACCCATTGTTCAAGACCCGGAGACACCACTTAAGGGAACACACCTCTACTTACCCTAATGTTGGGAATGAGTGAATTCCATCTTGTAAGACTATGTTCCAAACTCCCCACTCGATCTTGTCCCCAAAATGGTAGGCTTATTGAGTCGGCAAACAAACCACTCTCACCTGTACAAATCAAAGGACAATCCCTCATGGACAGGAGTCCATAATCCCCTCAGGATTAAGGCCAAGTTGCCTAGGTCATCCTAGTGAAATAGAAACCGAGCTAACTAACGGTGTTACAGTTAGTGGTTAACTATTTCGCGGTCCGGTCTTTGTGCAAACTCATTGCACAGGATACCCCCACTCGCATGTCAACTACATGAACGTGTTGGATCATTACGTTTGTATCAATATACAAAGCAGGTTGTATCCATAGTGTCACCAGGATAAGGTACCCAGCCTCATCCCTATACTACGGACCCTTTAGGCTAAAACTTGAACATTGATCCCCGTATGTCCCTACATACTAGTTCAAGCCTCACTCTATTAGCCTTGGATGTTTAGTTTATTGGATTAGGGTTAATAAGACAAGATATAGTACAAATATTGAATAATACATCATTTTTATTAATGTTCGGTCAAATGTACATTTACTATCTACGAGTTTTAGGGCATAAAACCCAACAGACACCAAGAGGACGGTGGCGATGTGAGGGTGTGATTGATGAAGAAGAAGAAGCAAACGAAGATGAGACTGCCAACTGGGAAGAAAACAGAAGAGGGGAGGGGAGGGGGCTTCCACGCGTGAGGGAGAGAGAGAAAATGAGAGAAAAAAAATGAGTTTTTGCTGAATTACTTTTCTTTTCTTAATTTTTTTTTTTAAATCAAAAGGCTCTAATTAACCACCCATTAAGCAGAGAAAAAGACGCCAACTTTCTTTCCCACCAACCTATAGAAATTTAACTGAATTAAACCATTTAACCACTAACACACGGGAAGAAAATTATCCCAATTAGCTTAAAATATCGATTAATTATAAAAATTTGGGTTACCTAGAATGCGGGACATCACAACAAAAGTGATTTAAACATTTCAAAATCACTCTCAAACATGCACTAAATATTCCAACAGATTCTTTCCAGTATACTTTATAATAGATTGGTTTGAACTTGTTGATGGTCAAATTTGATCGGGAGGAACTCACCTGACCTTCACGTGCCACCAACGGTAAATTTGTTTGAGAGGGGGGAAGACGTGGCCTGCAAGATAGAAAAACCTGCACACCGGTGTGGTGCTTGCCACACCGCCTCTGATGTTTAAGTCAGAAAGCAGAAGAAGAAGAGCAAGAGAGCAAGAGAAGAGAGTAGAGAATAATTAGTTTCGAGATCCTTTCTTCAGTGATGAAGAAGAGTTTAAATACATGTTCTTGTTCTAGGGCTTTTAGGTATTCGAAGGCGTTTCGGGTTGAACCAGGTGGAACCGAGGCGGCCAGGGGCAGCAGAGACCAAACGGAGGTGGACGGACTCGACCTACGCAAGTGGGCTGAGGCCGACCATATGGGTCGGGCCAAGGCCCAGTCCCTCCGACCTTGGCCCGACCTTTTGGCCGGTTTCGCCTTCGGGGTCCATCTTTCGGTCCTATTTCTAGGCTCGCGTCGGGTTGTCCTCGTGAGCTCCTTGTACATTGGAGTGGTCCAAAATTACCCTATAACAAAACTTGTTCGGTTTTGAAATAAGTTTAACTTGACTTGTACAAAGTAATTTTAAAATAATATCCTTTCTAAAATGAAATTTCTAAATTTTTTTAGTTAAAAAACATTTGAGAGTAGACAGATTCAAACCTCGAACCTCTTGATCGAGGATACATGTTAATTACGAGTCATGAAATCAGTTAGAAATTACTCAGGATTGGTTTAAACAATATTTGTAATTGTTATAGTGAAACTGTAGATCTAACTAATGAGAGGAAATGAGAACAATGGGAAATGAGAGGGAAATGAGAACAATGGGAAAATGTGATAATTTCATTATAGAAAACTCCATATAAATACATAACTTGAATCTAAAAATAGATTCCACAACTAATCCCACTAACTCCACAAAATTAGCAACTTAGACTTGACTCAACTATTTCCTAGAAACTAGGAAGACTAGACCAACTCAAAACAAATTAGTAATTTTAGTTACTAACAGAAACTACCTGATTTCTCTTACCTATACTTATATAGGTTTATAGTTGAAATGAAATGTAGGCTTCCAAAGTACAAACAAAAACGTGATTCTAAATCTTAGGTTCAAGTATTATTTTCTTGTAGGTGGTTGGATAATATTTTGATAAAATCTGAATTATTGACCATATGGGCCACAAGTCTAACCATCATTTAAGAAAGCCACTTGTCAAAATTTTCCCACTTTTTAAATTTCAAAACTAAGTATACACCATCAGACCATCATCATCTAATCAAATTAGATGAACTGAAATTTATCTTTTCTCATAAGATGGAAAATTTTAAACATTTAACTAGTTGATTTTATGATCTAAATTAGACAACTTAAATTTATTTCTCAAACTTCCTTTTTTTTCTCTAAGAAAAGTAGATTTTTATTTAATGGTGTGTTTGGTTTACATTTTCAAGTGTTTAATTTTGAAAATAATTCATTTTGAAAAAATTTGTAGTGTTTGACAATCACTAAAAATGATTTATTAGAAAATGAGATTGATAAATAAACTATTTTGTGAGAAACATTTGAAACCAACTTTTAAAAAAAGTCTTCTTAAGTAAACAATAACTTGTGTATAAAAACATTTGTGAGTAAATGCAACCAAACATATAAGTGTTTATATTTTAAACAATTTTTATACAAAATGTTTTTAAAAAAATGCATTCTTGAAAAACATTTAAATTAAAATGTATTCCAAACGGACCCTAAATGTTCTTTCCTTCTCTCTGTTTGTCCCCCTGTAATATTTTTGCTCTAACTTACCTTTCATTCTCTGTTGAGGATCCCACATTGAAAAGATTGGTGGAGACCTCACAATATATAAGCTACAAGGGTCACTCCACTCATTGCCAATTGGTTTTGAGATGGAAGCCCATATAATCTAATATGGTATCAGAGCCCATTAAACCCAAACGGGTATTCAGTCCAATAAAGAGAAATTGGGATCCGATCCAAGAATGGTGAACCCAAAGAGGCACCATCTTGAGGGGGCATGTTGAGGATCCCACATTGAAAAGATTGGTGGAGACCTCACAATATATAAGCTACAAGGGTCACTCCACTCATTGTCAATTGGTTTTGAGATGGAAGTCCATATAATCTAATACTCTCCAACTTTCTTTATGTTATCAAACAAAGTCGGAAATTTGCTAAATTTTGGACTCAAAGGCCCACCTTCCTAAAATAAATTATTTGTATTACTCTTTGTCGCCTCAGAGTTTGAAGTGAAATTACATTATTATTTTTAAGGGTAATGTTATAGGGTAAATTGTCCAATTGTGTTTTATGCAGAATAAGGCCCAAACTAGCCGGGCCCGTAGTCAGAAGAAGCTGAACCGACGAAGAGGAGGGGCGCCAACTGTTGATGATCAAATTTCGCTTTGGAATTTGTCCCTCGCTCCACGTGACCAACAACAATGAATTTGTAGATGATCAGGAGGAATGTGACCTGTAAGACAAACGAGCACTGCACACCGGTGTGGTGTAAACCACACAACCTCCGATGCCTAAGTTAGCCTTGATAGGGAACACGCAGAATGTGTTTTTAGTGATGTTTCGGCGTACCTGAATATGTGTGTTGTTTCCTCTTTTATAAGCTCCCATTAGGGTTTGTACAGTTGCCGGTCTCCTGGTCATCCCGGGCCTTTGGCACTGGTCGACCTCGGCTATGGGCCGAGGCTGACCTCCTCCTCGGCCTCTCCCTTGGGCCGAGGTCGAGGTGAGTCGTTATGGACCGGAGGGAGTTCCGACCATCCGCTTCGTCGGTTCAGCTTCTTCTGACTACGTGCCCGGCTAGTTTGGGCCTTATTCTGCATAAAACACAATTGGACAATTTACAAGGGGTGTTCATCGGTCGGTCGGTGTCGGTTTTGGGGGAAAACCGACACCGACCGGTCAGTCGGTTTTCTAGAAATTTGGAAACCGACAAATTTCGATGGGTGTTGCCAGCCGACCGACCGAACGGTCGGTTCGGTCGATTTTTTTAAAGATCATGAGAATTGAGATGAAGAACGACGGTCGGTCGGTTATGTGTAAAATCGGTCGGTCGGTCGGTAAATTATGTGTTTTTTTTTAAAAAAAATGGTTTTTTTATATATAAATATATTGGGCGGTCGGTCGGTTATGTGTAAAGTCGGTCGGTCGGTCGGTTATGTGTTTTTTTAAAAAAAAAAATTGGTTTTTTATATATATAAATATATCGGTCGATCGGTCGGTTATGTGTAAAATTGTTTGGCCGACCGACCGACCGACCTCCTCAATCTAAGAACCGACACCGACCGACTTGGTCGGCTAACCGACCGACCGACGTCGGTTCGGTCGATCGTGTCGGTTTTCGGTCTGAAGATGAACACCCCTACAATTTACCCTATAACATTAAGCCCCCACAATCCATTGGAGCTCTTGGGCCTTTACTGATCTTCAATGGAGAGTAACCACATTTTGGAAATTTCATCTGTAACAAAAGATGCATAAATAAAGTGGGAAATAAAAGATGCATAAATAAAGTGGGAAAACATTTTTCCTTCCTTCCATTATCAAACAAGCGACCAACCGGTTGGGAGTTATGGGCATAACTATCCTGTTGTGATCTTGTGAAGTATAAAAGTTGGGCTATTGCCATTAATTCCAAAAATGATCTTTCTGGTTAGCTGGTAACTAATTTCGGGACTAGGAGTATAGGAACCCAGTTAAAACATATTTGGCAAGTGGAACCAAGGGGAAGAAGACAAAAATTGGAGCTGGGCCGAGGCGTATGCCTGGCGCGACTGGGCGCCTGCGCTGCAGCGTGCTCGGCCTGCCGTGGCAAGCCTAGCTTGCTGGACCGAGGCATCTTAGCCTCGGTCACGTCGCGCCAGGCGCATGCCTGACGCGACTGGGCGCCTGCTGCTGCAGCAGCAGGCGCGCTCGGCCTTGGCCATTGGCCGAGGCCGAGTAGGCTAGTCCTGCCATGGCAGGCCTAGCATGGGCTTGTCCCATCAATTTTTTTTTTTCGAATTCTATTCCAGATGTCTCTCCATTTAGCTCTATAAATAGCTCCCTTGCTTACTCTATCTGGACCATTATCTCTTGCTTCCATCATTTCTTTGTAGCTCTCATTTTCAAGGTAGTTTTTCCTTTCTCCCTTATTCTTGCGTTATGGACAACGATGGTACTACTACCTCTCCAGGTGAATTCTACCCTGAGGAGGCGTCTTACAGCTCCGGTTATGACGATGATTCCTCTTTTTCGGAGGATAGTGACTCCTGACCCTTCGCTCATCCTTTGGCTTTGTCATCCTCAGTAACCGCTACTCAACTTGAGCGTACGCGGTGTGAGTATGACATCCCCGAAGATGTGCACTTAAGGGTTCCAGGTCCTCAAGAGAGTTTCGCCCATCTGCCAGAGGGTGAAGTTGATTTTTACCCCGCTATGTTCAAATTTGGCGTTCGCCTTCCGCTTCCTCTTATCCTTCAACACTTTCTTGTACTTACGGGTCTAGCTCCGGCCCAAATAGTGCCTAACGGGTGGAGCCACCTCATCGGCTGTATTGTCTTATGGGCTTGGTGTAAACAGGGGGGCTTCCATGCCTTCTGACCTTTTCTTTTTTCTTCATTCGATTAACCGTAATCCTAATATAGGACACTTGTTTTATTACATAAGCGCTAGAAAAGGGGTCGTAGTGCATAATCCGACTTCTGTTAAAAATTGGTTAAAGGATTGGTTCTTTGTGAATGGAAATTGGCGGGAGTGCGGGCCGAATTATAACCCTTTTGATGTTCCAACAGTTTTTGGGGAGTATGGTAAGTTGAGTTGCTTGTTTTTGGGTTTCTGCCGATTCTTCTAACTCACTGTTTTTTGCTGTCCTTTGCACAGTTCAGAGAAGGGTGCGGCGCTCCGCTGAGGCTCGAGAGTTTTCTGAAATCATCCAGGAGATCGATCTTGTCCATCGCTTCGGTCCTGACCTTGCCAAGCAGTAACACCTACTATCAGTCGATCTTGCTCGCCCCTGATCAGGCAAACCTCTCAGTCTCTAGAAATTCTTCCTTTACTCAACTTCTTGACTACCTTAATATATCAATTCTCTCCTTTGTTGCTACAGTCATGGCGCCTCGTTCCATTTTTGGGGAGCGCAAGAAGGGGAAGAAAGTTGCTAATGAGACAGGTTCATCCCGCCCTAATGTCACTATCGTCACTAAGGACGAGTCGGATGTTCCCTTCACTGCTCCACAGTCTTCTGCCGCGGGCCTGCTCAGATCCACCCGTAATCGTCGTCCCCCAGTCCCCCTGCCACTGGCGGCAGGGAGTTTGGAGTTCCAGTATTCGATATGCCAGAAGGGTATTCTAGGGCGGGGAGTGAGGCTGACGCTCTTGCCCAGGATTTCATCTGCTGGTAGGGATTACATTCTCACCAGTCAGACGGCGAATCTGGCTTCAATGACCCTGCCCGTGGGTTCCTAGTAGCTCAGCGCCAGCTTCGTGAGGTTGGTTTATTAACGTGCTTTCTTGCCTTCCTCTTAAATAGCTACTTACTTTTGGATTTTTCTTCTCTATAGGTTTTCTCTCTGGTTTCTGCTTCATCCATTAGCATGGCCAACAAGATCCATGATCTGCAAAGGCATTGTGTACCTCGTTGCGAGCTTGCTCAAGCCCAGGAGAGCCTAGATCGCGCAAACAGGCTCCTGGCAGACGTCAAGGTGGACTTAGAGCTCAACAAAGCAGAACTCAGCAGGACCAAAGTCCAGCTTGCCGAGGCAAAGGCTCATCTCGTTGACGCAGACTACCTGGTTTCCGAGGCGTATAAAAAGACTGATGAGTTCATCATCATGCAGAACGAGATCTGGACCTATGGGGCCAAGTGGGCATTGAAACGCGCTAAGAAGCATGACACCTCCTTCAATCCTTCTGTCATTCGTGGCGAGATGTCTGCCATGCGCGCCAACCCTGATTCCTACCCGGTATCTGATAGCTCTTCAAGCGGAAGGGAGGATATGGAGATCCCCTCCGAGGATGACAACCGCTGAATGGACCCTTAGCGCGCCTCTGATTTTCTGCATCTCTGATTTCTTGCCTTTCTGATCTCTTGTATTTCTGACTTCCAGTTTTTACTTATGTACTGCTTTCTTGTCATGCGTATGGATTTTTTTCCTTTTCCATTCAATGAAAAGTCGGGTTTCTCCATCTTTTAGCAACTCATTTGCAACTCATTTGTCACATCAGTTGTCATATCTCAAACAGTTTAGGAATTATTAAGTAAACCCTCCATCAGAACAGGAAAAATCACATGCATAAGAAAACTCCACCACAAATTTGCAATAAAAAACCAAGATCATGACAGCGAGAGTAATCATATTAAGCAAAAACTCATCGTAACAATCACAACAGCGAGAGTAATCATATTTATGTCATGGAATGAAAAGCAAAAACTCACCATGATAGTTAATAATCACTCTTATTCTATTTACTCAAAATATGCAATTCTAGGGATAATAAATTTGATCATCAACAGTTGGCGCCAACTGTTGATGATCAAATTTCACTCTGGAATTTGTCTCTCGCTCCACGTGACCAACATTAATGAATTTGTAGATGATCGGGAGACAAACGAGCACTGCACACCGGTGGGTGTAAACCACACAACCTCCGATAACTAAGTTAGCCTTGATAGGGAACACGCAGAATGTGTTTTTAGTGATGTTTCACGTACCTGAATATGTGTGTTGTTTCCTCTTTTATAAGCTCCCATTAGGGTTTGTACAGCTGCCGATCTCCTGGTCATCCCGGGCCTTTGGCCCTGGTCGGCCTTGGCTATGGGCCGAGGCCGACCTCCTCCTCGACCTCTCCCTTGGGCCGAGGTGAAGGGGACGAGAGCTCTCCAGATGGCTAAAAGGGGAAGACAACAACCTGATCTCCCAAAAGAAGGCAGAGAATAAGGACATAGAAGGGCTGATTGGACAGGAGGGGCCAGTCTTTACCGACGAGATAATGAGAGGGGAGGTGCCACACAAATTCAGGATACCAAACTTCCCGCAGTATGATGGGAAGGATCCGAAACAGCACCTAGATGCATACCAGACTTGGATGGACTTTCATGGGGCGAACAAAGCAACAAGGTGTCGAGCCTTTGCTCTAACACTCACAGGTTTAGCAAGGCAGTGGTTTGGCAAGATCCCGCGACGGTCGATCGACTCGTTCAGAGAGCTGGCCCGAGCGTTTGTCACGCAGTTCCTAGGAGCTCGTAGTCGACAAAAGCCTCAGATCAACCTACTAACAGTAAAGTAGGGACCCCAGGAAAGCCTGAAAGACTACATTAACAGATTCAGTAACGAAGTTTTGCAGGTGGAAGGATACGATGACGGAGTTGCCTTGACCGCTGTGATCTCAGGCCTACAGGATGAACGGTTGCTCAACTCAATCGGAGAGAGACAACCACGAACGTACGTGGAATTTATGACCCCGAGCACAAAGGTACATAAGTGCAGAGGAGCTGTTGAGATCCAAGCAGGAAGAAAGAGAGAGTCGGGGAATGTCAATATCAAGTCGACATCGGGAAGACAGAGGAAAGAGGCACCAGGTCGAAGGAAGAGGCCGGAACCAATCTGAGCACCCCTCGGCCAATGGTCGAGGTCGACCAGAAGCCAAGGAGCTGCAAGGCCGAGCGGAGCCAAAGGCCAGATTCAACAGGTATACGCCACTAACAGCTTCGCTTGAACAGGTCTTGGCCGCAATACAGGACACGAATCTGTTGAAACGTCTAGAAAAGTTGACATCATATCCCGACAGGAGGAACATAAACAAATACTGCATGTTCCATGGAGATCACGGCCATACAACCCGAGAATGCATCCAATTACAGGATGAGATAGAAACCCTAATCCGAGAAGGATACCTTAAGGAGTTCGTAGGACACGATAGGGGGAAGAGGCCGGTGCAGACAGAGCCAGGCAAGGGAGGCAATAACCCACCGCCCGAGATACAGACAATTTTGGGAGGTCCATCCAGAGGAGAGTCAGGTAGAAAGCGGAAAGCTGCAATCCGAGAGACATGGCAAGAGTATGGAGGGCAAGGTATGTACTCACTCCTACTCGATGAAAACTCACCAAAATTGGAGTTTACAGAGAAGGAGGCCATGGGGATACACCATCCACACAACGACGCACTGGTGGTTACCTTAACGGTTGGCAACGGAAAAGTTCACCGAATCCTCATTGATGGGGGAAGTTCCGTTGATGTGCTCTCAGCCGCTGCGTTCAACGCCATGAAGCTGGGGAGCGATCGCCTAAGACCGAGCCTCACGCCGCTAGTGGGTTTCGGCGGGGAAAAAATAAGCCCGAGAGGAAGCGTTGAACTGCCAGTGACGTTTGGAGAAGGGTTGCAGACAGTAATAAGGATGATCAACTTTCTGGTAGTAGACTACGTCCCGGCGTATAATGCCATCCTAAGACGACCTACCCTACATGGACTCAGAGCTGTGGCCTCAACCTACCACCAGGTCCTGAAATTCCCAACTGAAGAAGGGGTAGGAGCAGTGTATGGTGAACAGAAGATGTCGAGGGAGTGCTACTTTATGGCACTCAAGAACGTGGACAGGAGAGTCAAGGCAAGGTTAGCTTCGAAGGATGGCCAAGGCTGAGCATTTGAGGGAGCAAGCTATTCCCTTCCAACGAAGCATTGAACCTTTTCATTATGTCTTTCAGTCCACTAGACCATGTTCAGTTTCCTTTTATGTTGATTTATTCAGAATGTACTCAGTCGATTTATTTGAAATAAAGCATTTCGAATTTTGTTTCAGAAGTTTAAAGGCGCATGAAGAGAGGTCCGGGGACACCCTAGGCCTCCCCAAGCTTTTTCCTCAGAAGAGTGTACGCACCCCTGGGATGAACAGAGCTGCTTGAAGAGAGGCCCGGGGACACCCTAGGCCTCCCCAAGCTTTTTCCCCAGAAGAGTGTACGCACCCCTGGGATGAACAGAGTCGCTTGAAGAGAGGCCCGGGGACACCCTAGGCCTCCCCAAGCTTTTTCCCCAGAAGAGTGTACGCACCCCTGGGATGAACAGAGTCGCTTGAAGAAAAGCCCGGGGACACCCTAGGCCTCCCCAAGCTTTTTCCCAGAAGAGTGTACGCACCCCTGGGATGAACAGAGCCGCTTAAAGAGAGGTCCGGGGATGCCCGAGGCCTCCCCAAGCTTTTTCCCCAGAAGAGTGTACGCACCCCTGGGACGAGCAGATCGACTTGGAGAGAGGCCCGGGGACTCCCTAGGCCTCCCTAAGTTTTTCCCCGAAGATGAATACAGTAGCTGGAGAATTTTTTCAACCTCCCAAAGTTCCTCTAATCTGGGGCACATGCTCCAGAAAGGGATATGGCCGAGCAGATTGGCGAGCGACACAGAAGAAATGCTCAGCCTCATGCTGTAGCCGAGGCCGAGCACCCCAGTGTCGAGGCCAACCCAGAGGCGCGTCGAACATGAATTTGCTACCCAAAATGCCAGGTATGAGGCTATTCTATTTACTCAAAATATGCAATTCTAAGGATAATAGATGCACACTTTGAGTGGGGGCTGAGAATAGGAGTGATTATCAACTATCATGGTGAGTTTTTGCTTTTCATTCCATGACATAAATATGATTACTCTCGCTGCTGTGATTTCGATTGTTGTGATTGTTACGATGAGTTTTTGCTTAATATGGTTACTCTCGCTGTCATGATCTTGGTTTTTTATTGCAAATTTGTGGTGGAGTTTTCTTATGCATGTGATTTTTCCTGTTCTGATGGAGGGTTTACTTAATAATTCCTAAACTGTTTGAGATATGACAACTGATGTGACAAATGAGTTGCTAAAAGATGGAGAAACCCGACTTTTCATTGAATGGAAAAGGAAAAAAATCCAAACGCATGACAAGAAAGCAGTACATAAGTAAAAACTGGAAGTCAGAAATACAAGAGATCAGAAAGGCAAGAAATCAGAGATGCAGAAAATCAGAGGCGCGGTAAGGGTCCATTCAGCGGTTGTCATCCTCGGAGGGGATCTCCATATCCTCCCTTCCGCTTGAAGAGCTATCAGATATCGGGTAGGAATCAGGGTTGGCGCGCATGGCAGACATCTCGCCACGAATGACAGAAGGATTGAAGGAGGTGTCATGCTTCTTAGCGCGTTTCAATGCCCACTTGGCCTCATAGGTCCAGATCTCGTTCTGCATGATGATGAACTCATCAGTCTTTTTATACGCCTCGGCCAGGTAGTCTGCGTCAGCGAGATGAGCCTTTGCCTCGGCAAGCTGGACTTTGGTCCTGCTGAGTTCTGCTCTGTTGAGCTCTAAGTCCACCTTGACGTCCGCCAGGAGCCTGTTTGCGCGATCTAGGCTCTCCTGGGCTTGAGCAAGCTCGCAACGAGGTACACAATGCCTTTGCAGATCATGGATCTTGTTGGCCATGCTAATGGATGAAGTAGAAACCAGAGAGAAAACCTATAGAGAAGAAAAATCCAAAAGTAAGTAGCTATTTAAGAGGAAGGCAAGACAACACGTTAATAAACCAACCTCACGAAGCTGGCGCTGAGCTACTAGGAACCCACGGGCAGGGTCATTGAAGCCAGATTCGCCGTCCGGCTGGTGAGAATGTAATCCCTGCCAGCAGA
The DNA here is from genome assembly GCA_036850905.1 of Luffa acutangula. Classification (NCBI taxonomy): domain Eukaryota; kingdom Viridiplantae; phylum Streptophyta; class Magnoliopsida; order Cucurbitales; family Cucurbitaceae; genus Luffa; species Luffa acutangula. The sequence continues at coordinate 44,643,534 of CM072096.1, forward strand.
TGAAATCCTGGGCAAGAGCGTCAGCCTCACTCCCCGCCCTAGAATACCCTTCTGGCAGATCGAATACTGGAACTCCAAACTCCCTGTCGCCAGTGGCAGGGGGACCGGGGGACGGCGATTACGGGTGGATCTGCGCAGGCCCGCGACAGAAGACCGTGGAGTGGTGAAGGGAACATCCGACTCGTCCTCAGTGACGATAGTGACATCAGGGCGGGATGAACCTACCTCATTAGCAACTTTCTTTCCCTTCTTGCGCTCCCCAAAAATGGAATGAGGCGCCATGACTGTAGCAACAAAGGAGAGAATTGATATATTAAGTTAGTCAAGAAGTTGAGTAAAGGAAGAATTTCTAGAGACTGAAAGGTTTGCCTGATCGGGGGCGAGCAAGACCGACTGACAGTAGGCGTTCCTGCTTGACAAGGTCAGGACCGAAGCGATGGACAAGATCGATCTCCTGAATGATTTCAGAAAACTCTCGTGCCTCAGCGGAGCGCCGCACCCTTCTCTGAACTGTGCAAAGGACAACAAAAAACAGTGAGTTAGAAGAATTGGCAGAAACCCAAAAACAAGCAACTCAACTTACCATACTCCCCAAAAACTGTTGGAACATCAAAAGGGTTATAATTCGACCCGCACTCCCACCAATTTCCATTCACAAAGAACCAATCTTTTAACCAATTTTTAACAGAAGTCGGATTATGTACTATGACCCCTTTTCTAGCGTTTATGTAATAAAACAAGTGTCCTATATTAGGATTACGGTTAATCGAATGAAGAGAAAAGAAAAGGTCAGAAGGCATGGAAGCCCCCTGTTTACACCAAGCCCATAAGACAATACAGCCGATGAGGTGGCTCCACCCGTTAGGCACTATTTGGGTCGGAGCTAGACCCGTAAGTACAAGAAAGTGTTGAAGGATAAGAGGAAGCGGAAGGCGAACGCCAAATTTGAACATAGCGGGGTAAAAAGCAACTTCACCCTCTGGAGGATGGGCGAAACTCTCTTGAGGACCAGGAACCCTTAAGTGCACATCTTCGAGGATGTCATACTCACACCGCATACGCTCAAGTTGAGTAGCGGTTATTGAGGATGACAAAGCCAAAGGATGAGCAAAAGGTCCGAAGTCACTATCCTCCGAAAAAGAGGAATCATCGTCATAACCGGAGCTGTAAGACGCCTCCTCAGGGTAGAATTCACCTGGAGAGGTAGTAGTACCATCGCTGTCCATAACGCAAGAATAAGGGAGAAAGGAAAAACTACCTTGAAAATGAGAGCTACAAAGAAAAGATGGAAGCAAGAGATAATGGTCCAGATAGAGTAAACAAGAGAGCTATTTATAGAGCTAAATGGAGAGACATCTGGAATAGAATTCGAAAAAAAAAATTGATAGGACAAGCCCATGCTAGGCCTGCCACGGCAGGCCTAGCCTACTCGGCCCCGGCCCATGGCCGGGGCCGAGCACGTCTGCTGCTGCAGCAGCAGGCTCCCAGTCGCGCCAGGCATGTGCCTGGCGCAACGTGACCGAGGCTAAGATGCCTCGGTCCAGCAAGCTAGGCCTGCCACGGCAGGCCGAGCGCGCTGCAGCGCAGGCGCCCAGTCGCGCCAGGCATACGCCTGACATGACATGACCAGAGCTGGGTCGCTTCGACCCAGCTCCAATTTTTGTCTTCTTCCCCTTGGTTCCACTTGTCAAATATATGTTTTAATTGGGTTCCTATACTCCTAGTCCCGAAATTAGTTACCAGCTAACCAGAAAGATCATTTTTGGAATTAATGGCAATAGCCTAACTTTTATACTCCACAAGATCACAACAGGATAGTTATGCCCATAACTCCCAACCGATTGGTCGCTTGTTTGATAATGGAAGGAAGAAAAATGTTTTCCCACTTTATTTATGCATCTTTTATTTCCCACTTTATTTATGCATCTTTTGTTACAGATGAAATTTCCAAAATGTGGTTACTCTCCATTGAAGATCAATAAAGGCCCAAGAGCTCCAATGGAGAGTGGGGGCTTAATGTTATAGGGTAAATTGTCCAATTGTGTTTTATGCAGAATAAGGCCCAAACTAGCCGGGCCCGTAGTTAGAAGAAGCTGAACCGACGAAGCGGAGGGTCGGAACTCCCTCCGACCCATTGTCATTGCTAATAAGGAGGCAACACATCATCATCGAGTCATTTTGGATACACTTGGTGTTTCTATTTCAACCCATAAATCTCTTGTGTCTTATTTAGAGGAATTAGAGTTTGCCAAGCAGTATTGGGTTGGAGAGAGAAATCTCTCCCCCATTTCCTGTAAGGCGCTCCTTGTGACTAGATCAGTAATCGATTGAATAATAAATTAAAAACAAAACATAGTGACTAAAATGCTTTTGATGCAAATTTAGAAGCTAAAATAAAATCATCAAAAGTTTAGAGAACAAAATAGAATAAACAATCTATTTTTTAAAATGTGATTAAATGATTTAAATTATCACAATTATTATAATTTGTGAAGAAAAAAAGAAATACAAGAATTAAAATCAAAACTAAAAAGAAAAAAAGAATTAAAAAAAAAATCTAATCACTTTCCAATAAAAAAAAATACAAAACTAAAAACTAAAACTAAACCAAAAGAAAAAAAGAATCGTTTTATTGAAAGAAAGAAAAAGGAATGCAAAATTAAAATTAAAATTAACTTTAATTAAAAAAAAAAAAATGGCTTGCTTCTTAAAAAGGGATTCCAACGGTTGACTAAAAGTCAACGACCTCAAGTCTGAATCCGTGGTTTTTAATAAGACAAAAAAAAAAAAAAAAAAAAAAGGCTTGCTTCTTAAAAAAAACAAAGAAAAAGAAAAAAAAAAAGAAAAAAGGCTTGCATTACCTAAAGTTTTTCAAAATTCTCTGTATTCCCTAATTTTTTTTTTATTATTTACAATATTAAACTAATTAAACTTGAAAATTGAAGCATCATACTGAGAAGAAAAAAAAAAAATCTAAGCATCAAACGGTGAGTGCTCATATTCATTTCATACTCCTCAAAGTTCAATCAATAAATGAAAATTGTTGTTCTTCATACTAAAAGTATATTAAATTAGAAAAGTTAATGGACTTGTTTGGTTCTTTAGGATCATTAGGGGAAAAAAAAAAGAAAAAAAAAAAGGAAGACTCATGAATTACTTTCGAAATGAAGAAAAGTATCTCATAATGGTTTAGAACAAAGCAACAATAGAATTTACCTTACCTTGTTCCTTGGAGATAAAAAAGTGCTCCTATAACTTCTTCATTATGAAGGGAAAGAATATACATTTCCCCCAAGAGTTGAGTTTTAAATTACATCTAAAATGAACAAAAACATATCAACATAGTTTAGAACAAGGCAAGAATGGAATTTGTGGCCTTCATTTAGAAAAGAGGAGGACAGTCTACATTTTTTTTTAAAAAAAAAAAAGTTAAGTTTTAATTAAGATAATTAAGAGAACACAAATGAGCAAATACAAAAGAGAAGAAGAAACCACTTTAGAAGGAGCTGTACAAAGAAACAACTAAAGAATACACAAAGGGCTCCAATTGTTTGGAATAAAAAGCAAAGAAGAGTCACAAAACTCCTTATATACTAGGGGTGTACGGGTTGGATTGGATTGGGTTGGAGAGTTTTTTTGGACCAACCCGAAAATTCGGGTTGGTCGGGTTGTCGACCCGAATGAACCGAACATACATTGCAACCCAACCCTTCTATTTTCGGGTTGGGTTGGGTTGGGTTGTCGGGTTGTCTTCTTTTTTATTATTATTATTTAAAATTCTTTTTTTAAAAAACATTTATGCTTGTCCACAACACTATAATGTAAATCTCAAGACCTAAAAGTCTAAATTAGGTAGATTAAATGAAAAAGAAGTTAAAAAAAAAAAACAAAAAAGGAAAAAATAATTATTGGCTTTATGGAGTTTGAAGGAAAAAAAAAATTTATATAATTATTTGAAGTTTGATTAAATAAATAAAATAAAAAACACAATTGTTTGGTGCTCAAGTACGAAGTTATCATTGAAAAAAATTAAAAACACAGAAAAGAAAAAAAAACATAGAAAGAACAGACCCTTATTCTAAAGAAAAAAAAAAAAAAAAAACTATTATTAAAAATATAATAAATATATTATAAAAAAAACAAATATGTTTGGGTGCCCGTGGAGCTCGAACTCACACCACTGTAATTACAAAGAAGGAAATAAACCACTATGTCACACAGTTATTACAAGAAAAATATGGCATATTTATATATATATATATAATTTCGGTTCAGTTTGGGTTGAACCAAACCAATTTTTTTTCAACCCGAAAACCGAACCGAATTTTCGGTTTACTAAAAATTCAACCCAACCCAAACCGAAAAATTCCTAACCCAACCCAACCCTTACGGTTTGGGTTGGGTAGTCCGAGTTGCTCGGGTTGTCGGGTTTTTTGTACACCTCTGTTAAATACAAAACATGTATAGAAACACTAAGGCTCGGTTTGATAACCATTTGGTTTTTTATTTTTAAAAATTAAGCTTATAAACACTTACCTCCACTTATAAGTTTCTTTTTTTTATTATCTACCATCTTCCCATGTTTTCAAGAATTAAGTCAAGTTTCTGAAAAAAAAAAAAAAAATAGTTTTCAAAAATTTGTTTTTGTTTTTGGAATCTACCATCTTCCCATGTTTTCAAGAATTAAGTCAAGTTTCTGAAAAAATATATATATATATATATATAGTTTTCAAAATGTGTCCTTAACAAAAATAATAATAATAATAATAATAAATAAATCATAATAAGAAATTTGAGAAAAAACAAGCAACTATAAACTACACACATCTCGCGAGTTTTCTCAACCCCTCTAGAAAATTTCCTATTTAAATTATTATCTACATAATTGCAAGACCCTGTAAAGTAAGAGCTTGATTAGATAATATTAAGGTGCTCGGATTCTATTCTTCATAGCGAAGGGAAAGAAGATACATTTCCCTAAGAGCTGAGTTTTGAAGCTATTTTGCTTCATGAAAATGCAATGAATCCATGGAATAGCTGCATATATAAACAACCATCTTCTATTCCAAACTCAACAAATCCCAAGGAGGAACAAAATTTTCCAAAACAATATGGCTCATTTCATCTACAGCCAAGCTGAAAATATCTTGAGTAAACTAAAAGATTGCCCAACCTACCAAAGAAGAATGGAGTATACCATCTTGAGCCTTAAAGAAATTCTTTTGGATGCTCAAGAGAAGCAAGAACAGGATTGTGTTCTACGTGATTGGCTAAAGGAGCTTCAAAATGTCTTTTACCAAATTGAGGACTCCATAGAAGAATTCAAATGGGAATTCTTTAAACAAGAGGGAATTGGAAAACAGGTACGTGCCCCTCTCTTGTGCGCTGATCGCATTTCTGTGCATAAATCTGAACCGACTCGTAAAATGAAGAAACTATGCGACCATTTGGATTCAGTTGCAGCAAAAATGTATGAATTTCATCTCACAGAAAAGCACACTGCTTCCATAAGAATGGAGACAACACACTCCTTCCTTAGTGCTGCTGAAATTTCAACAAGACACATGAAACCAAGTTGGCAACTGCTTTACCCCTTGACTGATGATCCAAAAGCTTATCATGAAAACCGATATAATAAAATTCTGGATGATTTCAAAAATTATAGTCGTGGGTTCTTCCCCATAGTTGGAGGTGCAGGTATAGGCAAGAGCACACTTGCCAAATTCATTTACAACGATCAAGAAGTAGTCGCTCATTATACTTCAAGATTCTGGGTTTGTGTGCAAGAGGGCTTTGATCCACAGAGATTGTTGAGAGAGGTATATAGTTTCGCAGATGATAAAGAAATTTGTGATGACTTGACAATGAAACATTTGCTCTATAAGGTTAAACGATTCCTGCAAGGTATAACTTTTTTACTAGTTTTTCAAGACCTTTCAGACACAAACTTAGAAGACCGTTCCATGTTTGAAAGCTTAATGGAGATGGGAAACTATGGCAGCAAAATCATAGTGACGACTCAGAGTGAGAAAATTGCAAACGAACTAGTAATGATGAATCCAGGGAAACTACTACCAATTGTCAAACTTGAGAGATTGTCAGAGCCAAATTCCTTCTCCTTATTCAAAGATTATGCTTTTAGAGATACAGTACAAAATGCAGAGTTCACTAAAATAGCAAAGCAAATTGTGGGGAAATGTAAAGGAGTTCCTTTGGCAATAAAGTGTCTGGGAAGCTTGCTATCCTCAAAAACTAGAATATCTGATTGGAAGAATGTCAAAGACAAGTTGTGGCCACTAAAGGAAGAGGATGACAGTACTTTTCCTATACTCAGATTATGCTATAATCTAATGCCCTCGCACCTGAAGCATTGTTTTCTTCATTGTTCTCGATTACCAAACGATCGCATATTATCTTCAAATGATGTGATTCAGTTATGGATGGCACATGGACTCCTCCATTCACCTGAAGAGAATAACTTATCTTTGGAAACTATAGGTGAGAAGTATTTCATGGAACTATATTCAAAATGTTTCGTTCAAGAAATTGAAGACCATGGCCTCGGCTACTGGTTTAAATTGCACCCTCTCATTCAAAAACTTGCACACGTACTCACACAAGAACAAGCTGAGAGCTCAGTAGGCACCAAACCAGTCACCGAAATAAGATCCCTAGCCTTCCAAGTAAGAAATAGAGTGCCACCTAGTGCATCCCTAGCCGAAAAATGCATCTCAAAGTTCAAATGCTTAAGACTGTTGTATTTAGGCAATACAAACCTACAGGAAATTCCAAATGCTATAGGAACACTTAAAAACCTGAGGTACCTCGACTTGCATGGAAATAGGAAAATCAAGCGGCTACCGAATTCAATCTTTGATCTTCAAAGTTTGCAAACCTTGATTCTAGCATCTTGTTCCGCACTTGAAGAGTTGCCCAACGATATAAGGAATTTGGTCAGCCTCAGATACCTATGGGTAACGACAAACAAGCTTCATTTGCACAAAAATGGAGTTGGGACCATGACTACTCTGCGATTTCTCGCCATTGGAGGGTGCGACAACCTACAAAATCTATTCGACCGGCCAGAGTGCCTCGAAGGCCTGGAAACCCTAATGATTTCCGATTGTAAAACTTTGAAATCGTTGCCAAACGAGATGAGATTTCTAAAATCACTAACGAATTTGGCGATCTGGAATTGCAAGCAACTAAAACTGACCTTAAAGGAAGTCGAATTCAGGCTGCAAAGATTCACAATCAGAGAGCTTCCAAAAGTGGATGAATTACCGGAATGGCTCCAAGGATCGACAGAAACTCTGAGAATCATGCAAATCATCAATTGCCCCATAACAATGGATGATGAGAAGTTCGGTTCGTACAAAGCAGTTGAAAGAACAATAATTTTTGGATCTGTAAAGGTCGAACAGGCGATCCCAGGGTATGGCTTCGAGCATCGGAATTTGACAGTGCGTGGCGCGGCAGTTGATTTCGAGATGAATACACATTGTTACTATTGATTTATTAAATTTAAATGCCGAATTTGTTAAGAAAAAAAAATGTGTTATTTTAAAATTAATGTTTTTAAGGAAAAGTAGTTTAATTATAAGTATTTTTTTATTTAAAAATGCTTAATCACAAATCACGCTTTTAAACTTGTTTAAATTTCAATGGTCAAAAACTCAAATAAGTAGAACTCAAAAAAAAAATAATAATAATAATAATAAACTCAAATAAGTAAATGTTTTTTTTAAAAAAAAAGAAATTGGATATTCATATATAATGGTTGACATTCATTGATGTAAAAGTTAATAAGTGTGCTTTAATGCTATCTAAGTTCAAGGATCGATGTTGTGTTTAGAGATGAAAGGAAATTTAAAAGTAGTGATGAATAAATATTATTTATGGTAAAATACACTTTTAGTCTATATGATTTGAATTTAGTTTTTTTCTTGGTTCTTGTGATTTAAAAGGTGACATATTTAGTCCTCGAAGTTTGAATTTGATTGAAATTAATTCGTAAATAGCTTCTACTAAGTAGAATTAATTGTCTAATTGAGAAAATAATAATTTGGTGGTCAGAATATGTTGACTCAATTGATATGTATTTTTTTATAATTGAGTTTTTTTTTTTTTGGAGGGGGTACTCAAGGACTCTTTAGAAATAAATTTCACCCAGGACCAATAAGAAATCAAATTTAAATCAATTTTTGAAACTTAAAAAAATATATTTAAAAAAAAAAATCAATCTTAAAAGCCACATTTTACTTTTGAAACTTCAAGAACCAAATAGAAACTAAACTCAAATTCTAAAGGACCAAAAATGTTAGCTCCAAAAATTTGGAGAGCAAATAGAAGCTATAAGGGTGTGTTTGGTTTAACTTTTCAAGTGTTTAATTTTGAAAATAAATCATTTTGAAAAAATTTCTAATGTTTGGCAACCACTAAAAATGACTTATTAGAAAATGAGATTGATAAATAAACCATTTTGAGAGAAACACTTGAAACCAACTTTTTAAAAAAGACTTCTTAAGTAAACAATAACTTGTGTATAGAAACATTTGTGAAGAAATGCAACCAAAACATATGAGTATTTAAATTTTAAACAATTTTTATACAAAATATTTTTTAAAAAATGCATTCTTGAAAAACATTTAAATTAAAATGTATTCCAAGCGGACCCTAAGTTCAAACATGATAGACTAAAAATGTATTATCTGATTCTTTAATTGTTGAAATGTTTGTTGTCCTAGAACGCACTTGGCTAACTATGAGAATGATTTCAAGGAGAGTTGTGAACTTGCTAAATAAGGGTTCGTTTGGAATACCTTTTAGTTTAAGTATTTTTCAAGAATGCATTTTTTTATTAAAGATTTTGTATAAAAATTGTTTAGAATTTAAACACTCATAAGTTTGGTTACATTTCCTCGGGTTTTTATACACAAGTTATTATTTACCAAAGACTATGGATGTGTTTGGTTTAACTTTTAAGTGTTTAATTTTGAAAAAAAAAATCATTTTGAAAAAATTTCTAGGCAACCGCTAAAAATAACTTATTAAAAAATGAGATTGAGAAATAAATCATTTTGAGAGAAACACTTGAAACCAATTTTTCTAAAAAGAACTTTTAGTATATGATAGCTTGGGTATAAAAACACTTATGAGTAAATGTAATCAAACATATGAGTGTTTAAATTATAAACCATTCTTATACAAAATGTTTAAAATAAAATACATTCTTGAAAAACATTTAAACTAAAAGGCATTTCAAACGGGTCCTATTTTTTTTTAAAAAAATTGTTTTCAAGTGTTTCTCTTAAAATGGTTCAATCTCAATTTTTTAATAAGTCATTTTAAGGGGTTTCCAAACACCATAATTTTTTTTAAATGAATTTTTTCCAAAATTAAACACTTGAAAATTTAAACCAAACATGTTCTAAATTGCAGTTACATATATTCTTGTATGTGGCTTTCCTAGCTAAGGATGAATATATATATATATTTTTTTTTGAGTTTGATTTTTATTTAATTACTAAGATTTTAAAAAGTGAGATTTTGAAGTTTGAAAAATTGTTATGAAAGTGTTCTTGAATTATAAGTTTTTTTTTCTTGAGTAAATCAACATTTAGTGTTTGGGGCACTGAATATGTTATAATAACCCCCTTATTATAACCTATTCAATGTTTGGGGCACCAACAAAAATAAATGGTGAGGTGGGTTATTTTAACCCCCGATTATTTTATCCATTATCTATAGTAACCATCATTCAACTCACCCGATTATTCTATCCATTTTCTACAGTAACTATCTCCTCTCTTCTTCCAGCGACTCCTTGACTTTTCCGACGACCGCCGTCGGCGGGGTGAAGTTTCCGACGACCGCCGACGACTTTTCTGACGATCGCCAATGACTTTTCCGACCACCGATTTTTTTTTCATATTTCTTCTCAATTTCATTTTGAAAAATATAAAAAATAAAAATAAAGAAAAAAAAAACATCAAAGGTTGCCGGAAAAGTCGTTGACAACATCGAAGGTTAATCAACTTAAAAAAAAACATTCAAACGAAATTATATTTACCACACTCAAGTTTATTTCAAAGGATTTTATTGATTAAAAAAATAAAAAAAAATAAAAAAATAAAAAAAAACCTAATATGATTTTTGAACTAAACATTTACAATTTTTATTTTGACAATACTAAAAGTTAACTAATATGATTTTTCTATACTAAATACTAAACTTTTTTGCTTTGTAACAAAAAAAAAAAAAAACATAACCCTAAATCAAAGTGTTGTATATCATAAAAAAAAAAATAGAAAAAGAAAACAGTCAGTTTGAACCTTTGATTCAGAACCCCATGTTAAAACAGATCAACACTCCAAACACAAATTATTTTATCCCAGATTAAAATAATCTGCACCCCAAACACAGATTATTATAACTCCCAGACTATTATAATCGCCAGATTATTATAACCACGAGATATTATAACCAATTCAACGCCCCAAACAACCCCTCAAGGATAGGGGATTTGAACCTTTGACTTTTTGGTCGATGGTACATGTCATTTACAACTGAGCTAAACTCATTTTGGCGTTCTTGAATTATAAGTCCATCGTTGATTGAATAGTAAAAACAAAAAATGATTCTGACATATAAGGATGATAAATTTCATATGAGGTGTTAATTTTAATATATATTAAGCTAGACTAGATTATTTTTTCCTTTTCCTCTCCTCCTTTCTCTCCCCTCAAAAACTTTGAAGATCAACACAAATGCCCACACTCACAAATAAGTCAAGACCCACACAATAACACATGTTAACACATAGGGTCTAACTTAAAAATAAACCACAAAGGTCAGGCCTGTCATATTTTTTAAAATTACATCCTAAAATATTTTATAACAAATAAAAAATCGTAAAATATCAAAATTCATTGTATTATACGATTATTTCTTACAAAAAGAAATAACAAAATATATGAAACTAAAAAAATGTCACTAAGCAACTATATAACAATGATATTTTGTTTAAAAAGCGTCATCCTCCAAACTTTCTTTAAAGCAAAATCGTCAAACTTTTTATAGTCAACTTTCTCCAAAATATCATTCTCAATCGCTATCCATACTAACCCTTTTCTATAACATTTTAGAGTGCACATAGGTCTTCAACAACTTCAATTTGGAAAAGCTTTCTTTTTGCCTATGTAACTGTCACAGGAATAGTTAGTAGTGGATAGGAACCTTCTTTGTTGCCTTTTAGATGATTTTATCACATATTACTAATTGAGTAATTGAAGAAAAATTGATACTAGAATGAGGATAACTAAGCTTTTTTTTTTTTTTTTTTTGCCTGTTAAACCTCATAAATTTGGTGATTTTTTTTTAGGGATAATTGATTACAATTGAATTTCTAAGATGATAAGAGAGAAAATTAAAAAAGTTTGATGTTTAATTTAGCCATAGAAATTGACAAAAAAAAAAGATTTGGAAGACTTTTCTTGGTTGGAGAAAGAGAGAAATGAAGGGGTGAAGAATTAATGAAAAGAGAAAAGTTTGGTCAAACTTTTGTTTGTTTCGCAAGCACATGCCAGCCAATTTGGGGTTTTTTTTTTTTTTTTTTTTTTTTTTTTTTTTTTTTTTTTTTTTTTTTTTTTTTTTTTACAATTTTACCTCAACTTTTCAATTCATAATTCCAACATGCCAATAATATGATTTTGTAAAAATTTAATTAATGAATCACAATTTTAAAATTCAAGCCACCTAACGGTAATAATTTATTATGAATTATTGTCAAAAAAAAAAAAAAAAATTATTATGAATTTTTTCCATTATTTTTATTTAATTAAATTAATATTATCAAATTAAGATGAATCACATTAAATTAAAAATAATCTAAAAATTTTAATAAAAAAATTTAAATGAACACAATTAGATTCAAAACCTCAGTATTTAATTATTTTTTAAAGAAAAAAAATACACTTTTAATCTCTTGGATTTAAGTTTAATTGCATTTTAGGCCATTGAGTTTTAAACTTGACATTTTAGCCTAAAATGCAATTATTTGGGGGAGAGACTTTTTCATGAAAGGTTACATGTGATGTGAATCGGAAATGGGAATTACATTGAAATAGACAAGGATCTTTGGATCAACAGGAAGGGTCCCAAAGCTCATTTTTTTACCCCTAATAGGCAGTTGCAAAGTGAAGAGTCTTATTGACGAACGCAACAAGTGGATTGAAGCTAAGGTTAGAGAAAATTTTAACCAAGTTGACACAATGGACATTCTCAACATTCCTCTTGGTGAGATGGACGAGATCATTTGTGTAGGTGTTAGTATCACACATGCGGAAGCAATTTTGGATCTTAAGCACACAATTTGATCAATTTAATCCTAGAAGACGTGTTGTCCATAAGAACAAAAAAACATAGTAATAAGGTACCTTACCTACCTCTTGTAGCTCCCAATTCGTATAATCAAATGCTTTATAATTCACACGAACGGCTTTTGGACAACCACTTGGATCTTCTCTACTATCCTCAGGCCTTGGAACGGATTGTGGGATTCTCAATTGATAGGGATTGGAAAGGAAAGCTTATGGGTATAAGCAAGCTTGAGAGTATGAACATGAAAGTTCTTGGGAGAATTTTAGCAGCATTTTAGGTTGGAGAAATCCACCAATTTTCATCACCTCATCAGATATAGAGGAAAATCATGCACAAGAACTGCACAAAAAATTGACAACAAATAGGGATCATTTTGAGTCACAAGATTAGGTGGTAAAATAAGACTAATTACAAGTGATTAGTCATTAAGCACCACCTCCAAAATTTGCTAACTTTAGAATTTCTTTTAAATTCAAAATTTGCAAATAAAATTCTGAATAATCCCACTTTCTTTTATTTTTATTTTAATTTAAATATAATTTATTTAATTAAAATAAAATTATTTAATTTAATATATCATATTAAATTAATACCATTTGTGCAATCTTGGTTTCTTTCTCCCAACGAATTTTCTCGAACATGAATCCCTATTCACATGTTTAATATTTAAATCATATTTAAATATATAACTCCCATTTTAAGTTTAATTCATAATTAAACTAATATGTCGTTAAATATCATATATTAGCGACTTTTGTATCCTTTTTCGAATTTTGAACGTTTCAAATATTAATCTATTATATTGTTCCAAGTTTTATTCCTATTGAGCTAGTAGAGGGATCTGATGGACCTACAGATCATGGGCTCCAACGAAATGATGATAATCGATTAATCTCATTAACCTAGTCATTCATTGCTCGTTAGCTTCCGGGACACTCCACTATAGCCCTTAACTGCACTCCCCTCACTGTAGATATATTTCTTGTCCACTTTAGATATATGATTAGTAAGTCGACCCTTCACCGGTTGTTCGTAACTAGAGCTAGGTCAAATGTCCGTTTTACCCCTATTGTTACATCTTGTTCCTTAAGTTCCACTGATCCTCTAATGAACAACTAGTTTGTGATACAATCAGTGAACCAATTCCCTCTCAAGGTCATGAGAGGGTGGGGCCCCTTTGTTCATGACTCGGAGTCAACACTTAAGAGAACAACCTTTACTAACCCTAAAACAGGTAGCAATGAATTACATCTTGCAAAGTTATGTCCTCAGCTATCCATTTAGTCTTATCCCCAAAATGGTAGGTTTATCCATTTAGTCTTATCCCCAAAATGGTAGGTTTATCGAGTCGACGATGTTTGATCACTCTCACCCATGCAAATCAAAGGATAATCCTAAATAAACAGGAGTTCATAGTTAGCTCATGATTAAGATCGAGTTACCTAGGTTATATGTATGAGATGTTCAGTTTCAACAGTAAACGATGTTGTAAAGTGAAAGTGACTTATCTCCTGGTCCGATCTCCATGCAAACTCTTTGCATAGGACGCCCCCACTCACATATCTTATACATAAACAATTAGGATCACATTGTCTGTCTTTAAAAGAACAAAGCGAGCCACGTTAATAGTGTCCCCAGGATTAAGGTACCCAACCTTATCCATATACTATAGATCGTTTAGACTATTTACTTGAACTTGATCCATACTTATGTCACACATAAACTTCAAGTATACATAATATAATCATGGGTTCTTAGTTTATTGGATTTGTGGTTATATTTAGGCAAAACAAATATATAGAAATAATACTTCATTGAAGCAAGTCAAATGTTACATTTACTATCTACGAGTTTTAGGGCATAAAACCCAACAATTTGGAGCCACGACAAGAAAGGGAAGTTTTCTGTGAAAATTGCTTATCACTTGGCAACTTCAATTTCCTCGTCAAATGAGGCATCAACGTCGGATCATAGTCATTTGGCTGAGGCTTGGAGGAAATTTTGGAAGCTCAACATAATTCCTAGGGCCAAGATCTGTGCTTGGAAATTCATCAACGATATTCTTCCTGATTATGTTAATCTCCATTCTGAAGGGATTGATATTAATCAAGCTTGCTTTCTGTACAGGAAGAAGGTTGATACCTCCATTCATGCAATATGGGAATGAAAATGGCTAAGGTGAGTTGGAAAGAGTTCATCCCTAAGTCCCTAAAGCTTTTCTCTTTGTGTAGGGATTGGTGGTCATGTTGGGACTATTGGGCGTGGTGCTACGAGAACCTAATGTGAAGAGGGATTGGAAAAGGTTGTGGTGCTAATGTGGAGTATTTGGAAATTTAGAAACAAATGTCGCAACAATGCAATTAAAGGTCAACCAGACTACTCCCAAATTCACAGTCAAATCGCTAGAAATCTACAAGAAATCAAAGGAAGGATCAAGTCGTACCTGAGAGAAGCCAGTGGTCTGCAATCCGAGAGCCACTAGAATCATGCGAAATGGACCCCCTCCTCAAGGTCGATGGAAATTTAATTTTGATGCTACGTGGAATGCGGAGAATGAGATCAGTGGCTTGGGGTGGGTTGTCCGTGATTCCGGCGGATCTCTGATCTGTGCGGGCCTGCAGTCAATCAAAAGCTTTAGAAGCCAACGCGATGTGTGAAGGGCTTAAAATCTTACACGAAAATTTCAGCAACTCATTGAATGTGGAGGTCGAATCGGATGCCATCGGTCTGATCCATTGCCTGCACAAAGATGAGGAGAATTTGACCGAGATCAAGACATTGATGAGCTAGCAAATTTGTACAAATTTGTGACTTAGCAAGTGTGAGGTGTTTACTAGTACCATGGTTGTACTGATACCCCCTCTTTTCTCCCTCCAACATTTTAAATGTTGCAGGTTTAGACAATGAGCTAGACCATGGTGGTGAGGAAGAGAAGAACTACGAGGAGGAATCCTAGAGTGGTTGAGTTTTCATTTGTTTATGATTGAATAGGCTAGAGTTGGTTTGGTTAAATTGTTGTTTCTGTTATGGTGAGAGATTCACTTCAGATGCTTATGTTTTTGATAACTTGTGGTCTAGGATTTTTTTTTTTTTTTTTTTTTTTTTGAGAAACTTGTGGTCTAGCCTTGTGGTTAGCCTTGATGAAAGAATAATTTGAATTAGCTACTATGTTGCTAATTGAGTTGTTAGTCTCAATAAAGATTTGACTATGTTCTGTTGCTTGGTTTTAGTTTAATGCATGTTGCTATGAGACCTGACTCGTATAGTGAAGTTAGGTTGTGAAATCTGCTTTGTAGTTTGGTAGAGTTTGGTTTTGGGAGCATTTAGAAGTATTTGTTTTGTCTATTAAAAAGAAATTTTGGGTTAGCCAGTTTTATGTCGTTATGCTACTTATATTTTCGAGGCACTCGGTTGTAAAAGAATTAGAGTTGAAGTAACGTCGCTAGGCTAGTGGTTTAAAGAACCTAGTGCATTACATATTATGATTTATATATAATTACCATTTTAATTATTTTCATATCGATATTTAATATCTAAATTTTTTTTATAAGGTAATTATTTAAAAAATAATATTATTTAAGTAGCAAATTATTTTTTTACTCTAAATTATTTGATAAAATATTAGAAAAAATAATTTATAAGACATTGAATCAACCAAGATTTCATTACAATTTAAATATAAAAAAAATAATAATAAATATATAAAAGAGAGAAACAGACAAGAAACAACAAAATTTTAGATAAGCTGATTTCAAAAACAACTATCTCCATATATAAATTAATAATTAATCATTTTTAGCAGACACCTAAATGCTTAAAATTCTTCTAAAATTGTTTTGGGCTCCCAACCTAGTCATATTCATACTCTTCATCCTCCACTCGATGTGACATCAAAATCCTTGTTTCTCGTACTAAAAACATAACAAATTCCTTTTCAAAAAAAAAAAAAAAACATAAAAAATTATATATATATATATATATATATATATATATAAAGAAACATAACAAATTCAAAAATGTTAATTGGGTTGCTTGATTTTTTCCCCCCCAAGTCTTTGGAAAAACTCGTTGCCTTTGAAAATGAAGAAAAATATTTCATGAAGGTTTAGAACAAACCAACAATAGAATTTCATTTTGTTCCTTGGAGATAAAGAGGGGAAAAGAATTGTTGTCCATATAATTGCAAGACCATGTAATTTGTAAATGAATGACTAGCTTTGAGAATTTTTAGAATGCTTCTACTCTATTTTTCACTATGAAGGAAAAGAATATTCATATCCTAAGAGTTGAGTTTTGAATCACTTTTAAAATAAAAGAAAACATCTCTAAAGGTTGAAAAAAGTTTTAGGTTAGTCATTGAAATTAGAAGTTTGTTTCAAAACAACCCTTGAAGGGTCCTCTAACGGAAAATGTCTCTAAGAGTCCGTTTGAAACACTTCAAACTTTGAGGGCTATAATGAAACTTTTGAAAGTTCAAGAGTATAATTGAAACCAACCCATAGTTCAGAGGTATGTTTGATAATTTAACCTAAAAGAAAACATCTCACAACCATTTAGACCAAAGCAAGAATAGAATTCTTTTGTTCCGGGAAGGAAAGAGGAGGAAATATACACATAGTTGCACAAAATTTTTTCTTTACCACAGAAAACTAAACTTTTATTGAGATAAATAAAAGCATACAAACGATTGATTCGAGTATTAAAGGTTACCATAGTTAAGAATAAGAGACAAAAGGCTTCTAAAAAAAAAAAGATAATTATAGAGCTCTTTAGATACGAATACCTACAAAGGATAAACCTTGCGATAACTATATAACTCTCTCAAGGATGATTCGTTGGTTTCTATAGGAACTTGATTTTAGTTCTAAATAGATTTCAAATAAATTCTGTTGTTGGTTATTCTTAAGAATAGAATGATTTAAAATCCTACCTTTTCTTTTAAAAGAATTGAATTAAAATAGTTGAATTTTATAGGATTTCATAGAATTTTAAAATAAATTATTAATTTTACCTTATTCCTATTTTTATTTTTTATTAATAAATCAGGGTTGTAATGTTATATTAGTAAACCTTTTCATTTCCTTTTCCTTTTTAATGGAACATCAACAAAATAAATAAATAATAATTATTATTGTTATATTAGTTTCAAATTTTTCTCATTTCAAATAAGACAAAGTATTAAAATAATTTCTAATATTTAAGTCACCAGTTTAAAAACCATCATTTTTTACCTTTCAAATGGAAGGTAAAAATTCTCCTAATTCAGTCCTTGTTACATACTCGGCGGCCATATAAAGGAAGGGCACGAGTGCGCCTATTCTAAAATACAGTGAGTTTTAAAGCTATTTTCCTTCAAGGAAATGCAAAGAATCCATGAGGTAGATGGTTCTATATAATCCACTTCATTTCTAACTATCCAAACTCAACAAATAGAGGGCAATAGTAACGCCATTTTCCAAAAGAATATGGTTTTTTTCATCTACAGCCAAGCTGAAAATATCTTGAGCGAGCTAAGAAATTACCCAGTTTACCTAGGAAAAATGAAGAACACCATGTTGAGCCTTAAAGCAATTCTCTTGGATGCTGAAGAGAAGCAAGAACATAACCGCGATATCCGTAATTGGCTGAAGGAGCTTCAAAATGTCTTTAACAAAATTGAAGACTTCATAGATGAACTCAAATGGGATAGGGCAAACTTTAAGGAAGACGGCATTGGAAAACAGGTACGTTCCCCGTTCTTGTGCTTTGATCCAATCGTTGCACATGAATCTAAACCAGCTCGTAGAATGAGGAAACTGCGGGAAAATCTGGATGCAGTTGCAGACAAAATGTATCAATTTCATTTCGAAGAACAGGACACTGCTCCCATAAGAATAGAGACAACACACAACTTTCTTAGTGCCACTGAAGTTTCAATAGGACTCATGGAACCAAGTTGGCAATTGCTTTACCCCTCGACTGATGCTCCAAAGGTTTATCATGACAACCGATATCATGACTTTCTGAATGATTTCCAAAATTCTAGTCATGGGTTCTTCCACATAGTTGGAGAAGCAGGTATAGGTAAGAGCACACTTGCCAAATTCATTTACAATCATCCAGAAGTAGTTGATAAGTTTACTTCGAGATTCTGGGTTTGTGGGAAAGAGGGCTTTGATACACAGAGATTGATTAAAGAGGTATATAGTTTTGCAGAAGATAATGAAATTTGTGATGACTATGACTTGACTATAAAACAATTGCTCTTCAAGGTTCAACGATTTCTGAGAGAGAGAACTTTTTTGCTTGTTTTTCAAGACCTTTCAGTCACAAATTTGGATAATCGTCCCATGTTTAAAAATTTATTGGGGATGGGAAACCATGGCAGCAAAATCATAGTGACCACTCAGAGCGAGGCAATTGCAGATGGTTTACGACTAACAAAAGTCTACAAGACTGAGAAACAATCAAAGCAAGATCCAGTGGCCACACAGAGTGGGGCACTTCCAGTCCCAGATCCTACAGAAACTTCAAATATTAACAGAGACGAGTTCCTTCTAGCTAGCCCTTTGAGTGTGCTAGATGCATATCATATGACACATCAAACGATTTTCAAAGTTGAGAGGTTGTCAGAGCAGAATTCAATTTCTTTATTCAAAGATTATGCTTTTCGAGATGCACAGGAAGCACAAGACCCAGAATACACTGAAATAGGTAAGCAAATCGTACAAAAATGTAAAGGAGTTCCTTTGGCAATAAAGTGTCTGGGAAGCCTACTATCTTCAAAAACTGGAATAACTGAGTGGAAGAAGGTCAACGACAAGCTATTGGCACAAGAGGTAGAGAATGGCAATATTTTACCTACACTCAGATTATGTTATAATCTAATGCCCTCGCACCTGAAGCGTTGCTTTCTTTATTGCTCTCAATTACCAAACGACTGCGTGTTTACTTCAAATGATTTGATTCAGCTATGGATGGCACACGGACTCCTCCATTCACCAAAAGAGTATTACTTATCTATGGAAAATATAGGTGAGAATTATTTCAAGGAACTATGGTCAAGATGTTTTGTTCAAGAAATTGAGGAATACGGTCTTGGTTATTGGTTTAAATTGCACCCTCTCATCCAAAAACTTGCACAATTACTAACACAGGAGCAAGCTGAGGGCGGGGCAGGCAACAGACCAGTCACCGAAATAAGATCCATGGCTTTCCAAGCAGTGAATATGGATGCATCCCTAGCCGACAAATGCATCTCAAATTTCAAATGCTTAAGACTATTGTATTTAGGCAATACAAATCTAGAAGAAATTCCAAATTCTATAGGAACGCTGAAGTACCTGAGATACCTCGACTTGCAGGGGAATAAGAGAATCAAGCAGCTACCAGACTCAATCTGTGATCTACAAAGCTTGCAGACCTTGATACTTGCATCTTGTTCTGCACTTGAAAAGTTGCCCAATGATATTAGGAATCTGATCGACCTGAGATACCTGTGGATAACAGCAAACAAGCTTCATTTGCACAAAAATGGAGTTGGGACCATGACTTCTCTGCGATTTCTCGCCATTGGAGGGTGCGATAACCTACAATATCTATTCGAACGGCCAGAGTGCCTCGTAGGCCTAGAAACCCTAATGATTTACGATTGTAAAACATTGAAATCGTTGCCAAATGGGATGAGGTTTCTAAAATCACTACAGAATTTGGTGATCTGGAGTTGCAAACAGCTTAAACTGACCTTAAAGGAAGTCGAATTCAGGCTTCAAAGATTCACAATCAGAGAGCTTCCAAAAGTGGATGAATTGCCCCAATGGCTCCAAGGATCGACGGAAACTCTCAGAATCCTGCAAATCATCAATTGCCCCATAATAAGAATGGAGAAAGAGAAGTTGGAATCGTACAGAGCAGTTAAGAGAATGATGATCAATGGAGATGTAAGGTTTGAATTGGCAGCGGCGCGATTATACGGCTCCGAGCATCGAAATTTGGCAATGCGTGATGGTGCAACAGCTGATTTCGAAATGATGAGAAACTATTATTAGTACTGATTCATCAATCAAATTTACATGCCAAAATTATGAATGTGCTAAATATACTAATGGTTCTTAATATTATTTAATTTCTAATTTGGTTCTTAATTATTAAAATTCTAAGTGTATCTTTAATATATTTAAAGTTCTCTATTATCAAATATATATATATAAAATTCTCAATTTATTGATTTTTTAGTTCATCAAATATTGATTTGAATCTTTAACCAATTGACTAAAGTTCTCAATTTAACCTTCCATAAAAAAGTTAGTTCAATCATACATAATTTTGATCGTTAAGTTCCAAAGTAAACATTTTAAAAAACACATCATTCTCAAAAAAAAAAAAAAAAAAAAAAAAACATTTTAAAAAACACATAGTACTAAAGTTATAAGGAAATAAGTGATCAACTAGCTCAATCAATACATATAGTGAACAGTTGCATTTTTTCAAGTTTGATAAGGCACCCATTCTACTCTAGAGATATATAATGAATCTAAAAATTCATATTCATTCACCATCTTTAATTCATGTATTTGTATTTACGACGGTTCATGTATGGATTTGAAGGGTTGAGGGTTGAATCTAGGCTAATGGTGTCTTTTCCAATTAATATAAATATAGATGTAATTTTGTCATTTGAAGTAACAAGTTGAAGTTGTATGATATTTCATATTGAGTTTTAGTCTCTTTCAAGCTCTATGTTTTCCTTGTATTCTTGTGTTTAGAATGCATGTTTTAGAACTTTCAACATAGTTTGATGAATTGTGAAGAGTTCAAAATCTTGAATATTGGAACAAGTTCTCCTTTCTACTTTCACCTGTAAATGTCTTTGGTTAGAAATTTAAATATATCCTAAGATGAAAACTATTAATTAGACAAAAACAAACATAATTTAAAAAAATATATATATATATCAAAAGGGTCTTTAGAGTTTTTTTTTTTTTTTTTTTTTTGATATTTTATCGGGTAGATTAAAGAAGATATAAAAAAGATTTTTAGAATCCAATTTTTATTTTATTTTTTTTAATTAAAATAAATTTGAATTTTAAATCAAGGTTTACGAAATCTAAATTCGAATCAATATTTGTTTTAGAAATGAAAATTAATTAGTTTTACTAACTCACTATAGATTTACTTTAGCCCTATGAATTGAGATTTAGTCAGGGTGAAAAAAAAAGGCAGATAAAGGAGGGAAACTCAACAAGAACTTGGAGAAAAAATAACTTTTAGCCCTAATAATAGAATCTTTCGAGGCTGTTTGTTTGATAAAGGGAAAAAATCATTTTTAACCCTAAACTTTAGGGTTATACCAATTTTAATCCTGAACTTTCAATTTCATCCAATTGAATCCTAAACTTAACAAATTGTATCAATTTTAACCTTGAAGTTTCAATTTCATCAAATTGACTCTAAACTTAACAAGTTGTATCAATTTTAACCCTGAAGTTTCAATTTCATCAAATTGAACCTCAAACTTATTAGATCGTATCGATTTTAACCTAAAAAAACAAGAAAAAAGGAAAATTGTAATGGGTGGCTAAATTCTAATAGTTAATTGCAGATTTAGCAAGTTTTATAAAAAAAAATTGCAAATGTAGCAAACTTTTTAAATCATTTCTTTTAAATTCTCATTTTACCCATGTTTTGATTTCTATCAATGGTAGATTTCTATTATTGATAGAATCTATCATGGATAGAAATCAATCGCTCATAGAATCACATGGATAGAAATTCAATGATAGATTTATAGAAATTTATAGCTAATAGAAACTTGATTACGTGATAATTTTGTACATATCTCTTGTTTTTTCTTTTTTTTGTTTTGTTGAGGTCTTCCCTTCTTTAAATTTCAACTTCCGTTTTATGTTTTTATTTTCTTCCGGTTCAATTTTCCTGTTGTTTTGCTTCGACATCTATAAAAACAAAATCAAAACAAAAATTAGTGACATAGGTTTTAGAAACAATTTTGATTGGAGAACTCCTCGCTACAAAATTAAAATATTGTTTGAGGTAATTATTTAAGAAAAATAAAAGAAAACTAATTCATTATAAATCATATTTAAAATCTTATCCTAGATTTTTTTTAATTTTTTTTTTAGTACATCAACATTTGGGGTGGGGGGATTCGAACCTCTGACCTCATGGTCGAGAGTACATGCCAATTACCGCTGAGTTAAGCTCGCTTTGGCTAATCTTATCCTAGATTAGCAAACTCTCTATCGTCGAGATTTTGGTTATAGAGTTCCATTTATTTCAATTGCGCTACAAGGTAATTATTGAAGAGAATAAGCTAATTTGGGCATAGCTTAGTTCGTTAAAGTATATACCCTTGTCCAAGATGCGAGACAGATATATTCAAATCTTCACTCTTACATATTGTTGAATAAAATAAGGGAAATTTGTACGGATGACCCATTTCCAAGGGTCGTAATGAAATTTGACCTACCTTTTCAGAATAATGAGAATAATGGGAGAATGCCCTTTTGTTGATGTCACCGCACACATTTTATGACCGTGTTGCCCCTCCAGACCAACCAGATCAATTCTCGCTCTCGATACACTCTCGTTTCATGTTCTTGCTTCTCAAACAATTTTCTAATTTTTTAATGACTTTTAATCAGTTCATGATTCTCGCTCTCGACGTCGTACTCTCATTTCGCGCTCTTGCTTCTTGGATCTCCTTGGTAACTTAAAGGGCACTGGCGCTGACACTTCTGTCTCATCACATTCCTCGATTACTTGAACAACACTATCCACTTCTCTCTCCACCCTAAATCCTCGGTTACTTAAACGATTAAACCCTCTCACATATCTCTCCTTACTGAAACTTCTGGGATGCATCTTTCACTTCTCCCTCTACATCGGCGATTCTCTTTCTCCCTCTCCGACCGTCAACGTTCCGAACGCTTCTATGTCGCCTTCGACTGTTTGTTGAGAGCGCGAACAAGAACAACTTTGAAGAAATGCGGTACAGATGCTATATGGAAACGATGGACGACGTTTCGTCGATGACGTAATTTTCTGCCTGGGTTCATCTTTAGCCAATCACTGACAGAACGACGTCCATGGCTCTTCTAATACCGTGACTATTTACAAAAGTTGACAAAAACTTCCTATATTCTCTGATGAAACTCTTCAGTGAGAAACAATCGCGTATCTGAAGGCTAAACTAGCCAAGCAAAGGGAGGATATGTTCCATCCAATATTCGATTGATTTTTGCTGGAAGGCAGCTTGAAGATAGTAGGAACTCTAGTAGACTATTGCATCTCGCTCTAGTTGGAAATGTTGTTCAGCTAATATATGAATAATTTGGAAGCAAAAGAATGGGGATTTGTGTCGTTGAAATTAGAATAAGTAAAGAAACAAAGAACCATCAAATCAAAAGAACTACAGAATCACGAGGAAGTGGATAGAGTGTTACCTGCAAGAATTCTGGACTTACTTTCATCAAATGATAGAAGACAGATTGAATCTTCAACCAACGAATTCAACTTTCGACTCTCAAAGAAAACAGAGTGCGTGAGTTTACAGTTTGGGTCAAATAAATGGCTCCTTTTATATGCTCCAGTTCTTACACTAAAAAAAGAGCATTAAAATTAGGACAAATTACATTGTTCGTTAGGTATAATATCTATTTGGTCCCTAAAATTTAAAAAACAACATAGTCCTTGAGGTTTCAAACTTTACGGACTAGAGTATTGCTTTTGAAACTCCAAGGACCAAATAGACACTAAATCTAAATTTCAGACACCAAAAGTATAATTTGCCCTTTAATTTAAGCAAGAAAAAGAATGAGGAAAAATATACAAGTTATAACTGAATAGTTTTTTTTTTCTCATATTTTAAATAAAATTTTGATTTGATTTAGTTTATAACATAAAATTGTTCATGAGATTTGTTTAATTTTACTCTGAATCATGTTGGATTGGATGAAGCTTTTTTCTAATCAACTTTTTTTTTTGGAGACATTCTATTCAAAATTATTATTAAAATGGTAGCGGATATGAAAATTTAATAAGTGAATTATATATCTAAATTTTGAATAAACAAAAGTATAGATAAATGACTAGCTAATTTTTATTTTTATTTTTATTTTTTTTTTTGAGAAAACGGCTAGCTAAGTTTTATTGTCATTCAGTTCTTATTAAAAAATATTTATCAAATGGTGATTTGCATGTTATTGATTTAAAAATAGTAAAGCACCATTTATCATTGTATGAATTTTGATAATGTAAAAAAAATTAAAAGAAAAAATCAAAGAATCCACCGCTTTTTTTAAAAAAAAAAACTTCTTAAATCTTAAAATTACTAATCATTAGCTACAGATTCTATTATTTGAGTTGACTAAATCGTCATAAGATAATTTACACACGACTCAATTCAATTTATGAAATAATTGGATTAGATTGGTTTGGATCTTTTATATTTACATTTTACATTTTACATATATTATATTTTACAATTACCTTTTTTTTGTTTGAGGGATTTATTTTTGCTTCATTTTTTTTTTTATCAGATTACATATCATGGGCATGATGATGTATTTATTATAATCTTACAATTTCATCCAATAGCAATTCAAACTTTTGTTATAATATTTATATGAAACTTAATGAGTTGCAATTTTTACATGATAGAGCCAAAGTCCATAAGGTTAAAGGTTTAAATTCCCACCCCCAAATGTTGATGTACTTAAAAAAAAATTAAAATTTTTAACAGTGGTCAGTAGCAAAAGATAAATCTTCAATTGCAAGTGTGCCTCCACTTTTTTGAGGTTTGCAATTATGGAAAAAAAAATTCAGCCCAGCCCATCCCAAAACGTAAATAGAAAAAGTCAAAAATACAATTTTCACCATTTTCACTTTCCCGTGTTTTGAGGTATATTAGTAGTATATCAGATTGTTATACTTTGATATACCTAAAATGAATTATATCATGGCAAGTGACTCTGTGGCCCAATGGATAAGGCGCTCTGTGGCCCAATAGATAAGGCGCTGGTCTAGAGTCATTATTTATTTGATATTATGCAGTATATTAACATTATATCATTTCTTTTATATTCAATATAAAAATATACTTAAGATAAAGTACATCACTAATAATTAAAAATATATATCAATGATTTCTTTTTTTAAAAAAAAACAAGTCAATCATTGATATATTTAGTCCCTTATAATTAGGTATATCAATGGTATATCGATGTTCATAACAAGTATATAAGACAAACATTTTATGTTCTTCTAAAAAAATACATTTTATGTTATAAAAAACAAACATTTTATTTAAGATATGTAAATAACACAACACATATTAATAAAGAGAAAAGGAAACATAACAAATATAGGTAAAGAAAAGTAACATATCAAGTATATTAACATTCATAATATATCATGTATATCATTCTTATATTAAAAGTTATGCTTATCAAATCAAGTATATATTAGATATATCATTGTATTCATTCGAGTATATCAAATTAGATATATCGGCTAAATGATATATTTTATATTTCGTATATAAATAAATATAAATTATATCAAATATACAACAAATATATCAACAAAAATACACCTTGTCTCTAAGGTTTGGATTATGTTTCATTTTGGTTGAGAGGTTTTCATACTCACAATTTAGCTCCTGAAGCTTGGATTTAGTTTCATTTTAGTTTCTCCACTCATTTTTTCCGTTAAAAACCAACGACTTGATGACATGGCGCTAATTTTTTTAAAAAATTATTTTTTAATTTTTTAAAAAATAAAAATATATTAAAATAATAAAAATATTATTATTTTTTAATAAATTTATTTTTCTCTCCCCTCTCTCTTCTTCTCCCTCACCCTCCACCACCCATGCATTTTTTTTTCTTCTTCTCCTCCTTTCTTTGTTATTTTTCTTTTCCTCTTCATTTTTTTTTTAAAATAAAAAACTCCTCGTTAAACCCTCTCTCTCTCTAACTCTCTATTCCCTCTCTATCTCTCAAGCTTGAACGAAACAGAAAACTCTCTCGAACCAGAACAAAACCCAACTTGAACGAAGAAAGCCTGCATTCAGGTAGAATTATTTATTTATTTTTTATTTCTTTCAACAGTAAACACAGAATGAACTATAGATAGCGTACCAATTTGAGTAAAATTGGTTTCAACTGAATTTTTTGTATGCCAGCTTGTAGAAAACCACGTCGTCGATCTCAATCAAACTAAAGGCCGACAATTTTCGGAGGAAACGAAGCCAAATCGTGAAAACTCATCATACAAAAATCGAAGAACAAATTAAAAAAGAGTGAAATAATGCTAAGGCCCTGAGAACAGGGGGCTAAATTGTCGAGCTTGAAAACTCAAAGACCAAAATGAAACCTAATTAAAGGATCTCTCAAATAACGTATTCTCACAGCAATTCACCATAAATCTCGAAAAAAAATCGATTGAAACTGTACATCTCAATTCGTGTATTGTTTGTATACTTATCCAAATATATCTAGAGAGAATCCGAGAGGAATATCTGTTATTCTATCTACCCCCAAGTTTATTCAGAAAACAGCCAACTATTCAAATTGGAATCACTCAAACCCTGATTTTGCTCCCAAAAAAGTACAGAAAAGGCCATCGATGAAAACCAATAAAACATTTAGAGAGTAGAGAGTTCATATCATCGAACATAAAGATCATATTATAAATAAATGAAAACTTTAGAACATAAGTTGAAGAAATAACCTTGTTGTACACCAAGAACAGTTGCAGTTATGAACCTAAGAAGGTTCATTACAAAATGTAAGTATCTTCACCAATCAAACGTAATTTAACAACAACAAGCAAGACAAAGGATAAATTTTACAATGCAGGAGGGTGTCTTCTAGATGATTTCAATTACATAAAAACCAGACGTGACATACAAATTTACATTCAGTTTTCAGACCAAAACCAATGTCTTCGAGCTCTATGATGACCAATTTAATAGCCAACCACTTGGAACTTCTCACTTTTCACAGTGGTGAAACAAATGGCTCGTTTGATAGCGTTCCCGTTTCATGTTTCTTGTTTCCGTTTCTCATTTTTTGAGAAATAGATTTGTTTGATAACTCATACATGTTTCTTGTTTCTAAATTTAAAGAAAGTTTCTAAAAAAAATAGGCCAAATTTGAGAAACTACACAAAGTTGGTTTATCAAATTTGGTTTCTGTTTTTTTTTTTTTTTTTTCTTCTATCTTTCATGCATGTATTCATCTCTCTCCCATTCCTACGCCATTCTCTTCCATTCATCTATTTTTTTAACCATTTCCTCGTCTTTTTTTTTTTAACCATTTCCTCGTCTTTTTTTTTTTAACCTTTTCCATTATTTCATTCTCTTTCCTTTTTTTAAATTTTTTTTTCTTTTTTGGGCAAATTGCAAAAACCACTCCTAAAGTACGGTAGTTGTTGCAATTGCACTCTCAAACTTTGAATTGTAAAAACTAAACCCTTAAACTTACATGTTTGTAAAAATTGGATCCTCAAACTTTTAATTGTAAAAATTAAACTCCCAAATGACCCTAAAACTATTAATTTTAAAAATTAAACCCTTTAGCTAACCTAATTGAAAAAATTGATGCTTGCTTTTGTTATTGTAAAAATCAAAACCGGCCCCCAAAAAGTAAAACCCCAGTTGCACGGCCCCAAAACATTAGGTTTATTATCTGTAATCAGAACTCTAAATTGAAACAAAAAATTCAGTTTAGATTCTGATGGCAACCACCAAGTCGATCGACTTTGCAGAAACTGCAATCTCAATTGTGTAGCTGCCGAAGGTTGCTACTATAACTCCCAGGGAGAAGAAAGTTGGTGAAGACAATAATGTACCACTCATCTCTTTCTTCATATGCAACTCCCAGTCTTATCGGAGGGCAATTGATAGATGCTGCTCATTTCACACACAACTGTCGTCGACGGGACTCGGTTACTCAACTCAGAGATGCTAGCAATGACTGAAAACTATAGAGTCGGCGTCAAAAAATTGAGATTCATGATTCCGATGAACTAAACTGACGGAAAAAACATAACAATTTTAACCCAAAAAAAGAAAGCCAAAAAACAAAAAAAAAAAAAAGAAACCCGAATTTTTCTAATTAAGTTAGTGAAAAGGGTTTAATTTTTAAAATTAAAAGTTTCAAGGCCATTTTTTCCCATTATGGTGTAAGTCAAGGGGTTTAGTTTTTACAATTAAAAGTTTGAGGATCCAATTTTTACAAATGTGTAAGTTTAAGGGTTTAGTTTTTACAATTCAAAGTTTGAGGGTGCGATTGCAACAACTACCATACTTTAGGGGTGGTTTTTGCAATTTGCCCTTTTTATTCATTATTTCTTTCTCTGTTATTTTTTTTTTATTATTATTTATGTTATTTCTTTCCTTTTTTTATCATCTCCGCCCATCTCTGACTACCGGTCGCCACTAACCTCCACCAACCTACCGCCATCGTTGACCTCCAACTATCGGTTGCCATCGACCTCCGTCGACCGGCTGCCATCGTTGACGTTCGACTACCGACTGCAGGCCGCAAACCGTCGACCTCCGACAACCGACCGTCGTCGACCGACCGCGATCGACCGTTACTATCGACCTCCGATGACAGGTCGCTATCGACCTCCACTGACTGGCCTCCGCCGACCGACCGCCACCGTCAACCTTCAACTATCGACCGTCGTCCAACCTCTACCGACCGACCGCCACTGTCCACCTCCGACTAATGGTCGTTGCTGACCTCTGTCGACCAGTCTCTATCATCAACCTTTGATTACCAGTTGTGGTCGACTACTACCGTCGACCTCCGATTATTGATCGTTGTCAACCTTAGTTAACCGACTGCCATCGACTGGTCGCCACTGTTGACCTCAAACTATTGGCCGCCATCGGTCGCCACCGTCAACCTCTGACTATCAGCCACCGCCGACCTCCACTGACCAACCGCCACTGTCGACCTTTGACTATCGACCGCCACCTTCGACCTACGACTACTAGTCGTCATCGACCCTCGTCGACCGACCGCTACTGTCGACCTCTGACTATCGGTCATCGTTGACTAACCGCCACTGTCGACCTCCGACAATCGAGTGTCGCTGACCGTTGCTAATCGCTCGCCACCGACCTCCACTGAACGACATTTGCCGACCAGTCACCACCTTCGATGTCTGACTACCGATCGCCACCGTCGACTATCCGCCGTCGTTGACCTCCACCGACCAATCGCCATTGGCAACCTCTCACTATAATTTTAATGTATGTTATATATAATTTTTATATTATGTGTACCAAATTTTATTTCAACAAAAAGATCATGAAATGAGAAATAGTTATCAAACAAATATTTGTTTCTGTTTATTTTTCTAGAGAAACAAGAAATAGAAATAGTTGTTTTTAGTTCTTAAAAAACAAGAAATAAGAAACAAGAAACGAGAACGTTATCAAACGAGCCCATAAATGTTGGTTCTTCCACCATGTTTTTATATAGGAAGCTATCAAGTAATAGGTTGGAACAGTTATTTTGACGTTGGTTGAATCGAAGACATAAAAAATAACTGAAAAAGGGGGAAAAGAAAAAGATTCGGGCAGACTTCGATGGCAGGCATTAGTAATACTAATTCTATTGCTAACTTCCCAATTTTAATGATACCGTTAACAGTAGATCAAAGACCCAAAAGAAAATCTCAAAATTGCAAATCAGATTTTGGATTTAGAAGCAAAACTTTACCACCGCAACACTCTTCAGCAAAATTCTTTTGACTTTTATTCCTCTTCTCGCAGTCCTCAAACGAATGAACCAAAGAACCACAATCAACTTCCTTCTGTATGAAGTAACTCCTTTCCGTCGAAAAAGCCTCCCAAAATCGAAGAGGGTGCAACAGACAACGGTTGCAGATGAGGATGAACTAATGGAACTGAAAAGGGAGAAATCGAACTCGATCTAGACAATGATGATGGTGAAGATTTGCCTTTCACGCTTACGTTTGATTGGCGATTAAACGAACTCAAAAACCCTAGCGAATTGATCGCTCTCAAGTTTCCAAAAATTGAAAACTAGAGAGTTTCAATCAAATGTTAGATTCCTGCGAGCTTGGTGTCCTCTTCGACGAATCAGTTTATGTGTGTTCGTCTTCATTTCCGCCTTGTCAAATGCTTTTCCTTTCCGGATAGAACAAAATAGGGATTTCACTTTTGTGTTAACCTCTGAGTTTTGTTAGTTTTGAAAAAAAAAAAAAAAAAGTTTTTTTGCAAGTATATTGAGATGTGAATTTTCAATTAAGACTTTAAAATTTACCAATCTACTAGAAATAAAATTAAAAGTTTAGGTTCTATTAGACACCATCTCAATTTTATATCTAATAGAATATAATTTTTAAAAATTTTAAATATGTCAAAAACCTATTTATACACAATATTGAAAGTTTATGGACCAAATAATCATTTTAAACTTGTTATATACACAAAATTGATAGTTCAAAAACATGTTAACACTTTTTAAAGTTCAGACCAAATAGACCTAAACTGAACTTGTAATTTAACCTTAAAAATAGATTATTTTAAATCCTACGTTTGAAATGAGAGAGATTTAGGAAGAATGGTGCCCATACAATTACAAGAAGTTGTAATTTGTAAAGGAAGGGACAGCTTTGAGAATATTAAACAATATTAAAGTGTTCCTATCTCTATTCTTTCACTATCAAGGGAAAGAATATGCCATTACCTAAGACTTCAGTTTTGAATTAATTCTAAAGTGAACAAAAACATCTCCCAACGTTTTAGAACAAAGCAAGAATAGAATTTGATTGTTCTATGGAGATAATAGGAGGAATTATACTGTATATATATATATATAGGGTTACATTATACAAAATACCCTTAAAACTTTAGAGTAGGTTTTAATTATGCTCAAAAGTCCATAGATAGTCCTAATATGGACCCTATAATTCATAAATGTCCAAGTTTCCCATTTTTTACATAAAAGGCCTAATGGCTCAATTTTTTTTTTCATAAAAATCATGACCGTTTTACGATTCAGCCCTCATATACACTATTTAAAGAATAAATAAATAAAATAAAATAAAAAAAGAAAACAAGTTGTTTCCTTTCAAATTACATTTTTTAGACCGTAAGTGAGAGAGAGTGAACGAATAAGGAAAGAGGGTGCAATCGAGAGAAAAAACTCATGATTTTTGGCATGAGAAAGTGAACGAAAAAAAAACTCACGATTTATTACCTATAAAAAAAATAAGGTTTATATAATATAATTATAAGTATATATTTATGATACAATATACAGTCTAGTATATATTTATCATTTTGGCGTTTTACTTATGAATTAAATACACAATGATGAATATATAATATATAATAGATTATGTATATTGATTATATATTATAATGCATGATATATATTTTTTCAAAAAAAAAAAAATAATGCATGATATATATTTATTATTTGAAGAATTATTACATTCTACAATCAATTGAGTGATAGTTCTACGATATATTTATATCATTTATATATTTAGGGATAATTAATAATGAATAGAATTATACTGTATAACGACCGGTACATATATATACCAGTTCATATATATATATATATATTATATAAACCCTGTACTATATAATTATTCTATATTTTATATAGAAAATAATTTTGTTTACGTATGCATTGTGATTTGCACGATTAGAAGGAGATATTTATTCTTTTTTTTAGGTGCGGTTATGAGAAGTGAGGGAGTATTTTAAAAAAAAAATCATCACACACGATTTCTTTTTGGGTAAAAGTTAGAGAGTTTCTTTTTTTGAGGTAGGGGAGAGATTTTTTTTTTTTAAAAAAAAATCCATCATTGAAAATTATATTTGGAAGGAAACGTTTCCTTATTTACTTTTTTTTTTTAATTATTATATTGACTGGAATGAGATATCACTTGGAATATATTAAATATTAAAATTTAAAAGGTAGCCATAAAAAAACTGTTTATAATTTGTACGAAATATATACGAAACTTACATGGACTAAAACGATATATCCCTAGCTCCTAATATATAAAATATAAAAACTTAAAACGTAGCCATATAAAAACGTGTTTATAATGTGTACTGTATACGAAACTTACATGGACTAAAACGATAAGTCTCCTGGAATATATAAAATATAAAAATTGAATACGTACCCATGTTCAAACGACTGGAAAATGAAACGTAAAAACTGAACACAGATTATCGAAAGATTAAGATCAAAAGATTATATTAGTAAACATTTTATTTTCTTTTCATTTCTAGAAAATATTCAAACAAAGAATTTTAGTTATCTCAATCTAAAAAAGACAAACAAGTTAACATCATTTCATGTGTTTCAAATTAGAGGAATAAAAGTCATTTCTTGAACTTCATTAATTCCAAACCGAGGGTAAAAGTTTTTGTACATAACTTGCAAAGCATTCCAAAGGAAGAACTTCCTATTCTATTATAGGAATCCCCATGAGTTAAGTTTTAATGCTAACTTGCAAAGCATTCCAAAGGAAGAGCTTCCTATAATTACCTTCATTTTTAGTTATTTCAATTCATACTCAGCATATCGCCACCAACAGAAACAACAATTTTCCAAAAAGAACATGGCTTATTGCATCTATTACCGAGCTGAAAATATCTTGAAGGAACTAAAAAATTGCCCGGTTTACCTAAGAAGAATGGAGTATAACATGTTGAGCCTTAAAGCAATTCTTATGGATGCTGAAGAGAAGCAAGAACATAGTCCTTATCTATGTAATTGGCTAAAGGAGCTTCAAAATGTATTTTCCCAAATTGAAGGCTGCATAGATGAATTCAAAGGGGAAGTCTACAAACAAGAGGGCATTGGAAAACAGGTACTTGCTCCTTTCTTGTGCTCCAATCAGATTGTGGATACTCAAAAAATGAAGAAATTATGCAACCACTTGGATGCAATTACATCCAAAATGTATGAATTTAATCTCACAGAAAGGCACACCAATTCCGTAAAAATGGAGACAACACACTCCTTCCTTAGTGCTACTGAAGTTTCAACAACACTCATGAAACCAAGTTGGCAATTGCTTTACCCCTTGATTAATGCTCCAAAGGTTTATCACGATGATCGATATGATGACTTTCTGAATCATTTAAAAGGATCTACTCATAGATTCTTCCACATAGTTGGAGATGCAGCTATAGGTAAGACCACGCTTGCCAAATTCTTTTACAATGATTCAGAAATAGTGCAAATGTTTTCATCAAGATTGTGGGTTTGTGTGAAAGAGGAATTTGATACACAGAGATTGATAAAAGAGATACTCAGCTTTTCATATTGCCCAGCAGTTTGTGATAACTTGACTGAGAAAGAATTGTGCTCCAGGGTTGAACAATATCTAAGAGAGAAAACTTTTTTGCTTGTTTTTCAAGACCTTTCAATCAAGAACCTAGATAATTGTTTCATGTTTACAAGTTTAGGGTGGATGGGACACTGGGGCAGCAAAATAATAGTGACCACTAAGAATGAGGAAATTGCAGATGCTATAGGACTAGGAAAAGTCTACAAGGCTGATTCCCAAAATCAGGTTCCCATTCAGAGTCAGGCAGTTCCAGTCCCAGTTACTAAAGAGCCTTCAAATATTAACGATGATGAGGAATCCATTCAAGCTAACCCTCTGAGTGAGCAAGAAGCAGATATTTTGACACATCAAACAATTTTCAAAGTTGAGAGGTTGTCGAAGGAAAATTCATTGTCTTTATTCAAACATTATGCTTTTAGAGACACACAGGAAGCACAAACTCCAAATCTCACCGGAATAGAAGAAGTAATTGAGCAGAAATGTAAGGGAGTTCCTTTGGCAATAAAGTGTCTGGGGGGGCTGCTATCTAGTATAGCTAAGTCTGAGTGGAACGATGTCATTTACATGCTACGGGCAAAGGAGGAAGAGGATGGTAGTATTTTACCAACACTTAGATTATGCTATGATCAAATGCCTTCACACCTACAACATTGTTTTCTTTATTGTTCTCAGTTACCAAACGATCGCATACTGTCTTCAAATGATGTGATTCAGTTATGGATGGCATGTGGACTCCTCCATTCACCCGAAGAGAATTACTTACCTTTGGAAATTATAGGTGAGAATTATTTCAAGGAACTATGCTCACGATGTTTCCTTCAAGAAATTGATGAATATGGTCTTGGCTATTGGTTTAAAATACACCCTCTCATTGGAAAACTTGCACGTGTAATAGCACAAGAGAAAGCTAAAGGTTCAGTAGTCATCAAACCAGTCACTGAAATAAGATCTATAGCCTTCCGAGTAAGAGATAAGGTGCCACCTAATGCATTCCTAGTTGACAAATGCATCTCCGAGTTCAAACACTTAAGACTATTGAATTTAGGCAATGCAAATCTACAGCAAATTCCAAATGCTATAGGAACACTGAAATACCTGAGATACCTCGACTTGCAGGGGAATAAGAGAATCAAGCGGCTACCGAATTCAATCTGTAATCTACAAAGTTTGCAAACCTTGATTCTTGCATCTTGTTCCGCACTTGAAGAATTGCCCAACCGTATAAGGAAATTGATGGACCTCAGATACCTGTGGGTAACAGCAAACAAGCTTCAGTTGCACAAAAATGGAGTTGGGACCATGACTTCTCTGCGACTTCTCGCCATTGGAGGGTGCGATAACCTACAATGTCTGTTCGAACGGCCAGAGTGCCTCGTAGGCCTTGAAACCCTAATGATTTACGATTGTAAAACTCTGAAATTGCTGCCAAACGAGATGGGATCTCTAATATCGCTACAGAATTTGGTGATTTGGAGTTGCAAAGAACTTACACTGAGCTTAAAAGGAGTCCAATTCAGGCTTCGGAGATTCACAATGAGAGAGCTTCCAAGAGTGGATAGATTGCCCGAATGGCTTCAAAGGTCGACCGAAACCCTAAGGGTCCTGCAAATCATCGATTGTCCGATCCGAGGGTTCGATGGGTTCAAAAAGTATAAAGCAATTGAAAGGTTTTCCATTCATGCAGTTGTAGGATTGAACGGGTCGGAAGGGGAGTACGCCCAGCCTCTGGATTTGGTCAAGTACGGTCTAAGTCCAATGGACGGTCACTACTACTAATTCATAAATGTATATTCTCAAAAATAATAATCATCAAATGTAAATGCCTAAATAATTAATGTAATCTTCGTCTCGATTAGAAGAAGAAATATTATTCTTAAAAAAAAAAAGAAAAAAAAAAAAGAAATATTATTAAGCCACATACATGGCAGACCAAATTTGGTCAAAATCGACCAACAACGACATCCAATTTGGGAAGGAAAAAACCCAAAACTCACTAACTTTCACCGAAAATTTAATATCACTAAATGAAGGGATAAGAGCCCAAATAGCGTCTAAAACGACTCCATTTCGCCCCAACAGTCATTCCTTCTTTGAAACAAGATTAATGGCCAACAAGCAATCAGATTCCACTAGTAGTCTTTCACACCCCAGTGATATTGTCATGCGAATACCTTCAAAAATTACATTCAATTCAACAATGAGAGTCGAAAATTCAACATATAGAGAGGAAGCAAATGCCCCACGCACAATACCATCTAAATCCCTAAATATAAGCCTCATTCCCATTGAAGAAGGATTAGATCCCTAAGTTACATCAGAGTTCAATTTCAAAAATCCCTCTGGAGGAGGGATCCACCACTCAGGCGATTGCACAGGGACCAATTTATTCATAGAAATGGCAGGTCTATAATCTTTCAAATTTTGCTTTTTGGAAAGCTTTTAGATAATCAAATATCCATTCACTCCTGACATTAATTGGAGGTATTCCCTCATTATGAACCGTCTTGTTTTTATCATTCCAGATCACCCAACTCATAACACCTACCAGCTCCAGATCAGCTAACGAGCAGCTTGAATTTATCTTCATCCATCTATCAATAAAGTTTTTGTTGAAATCTTACTCCAGAAATACATGGTTGAAGGTTCATTTCCAAGTATCCCTAGCTCGGAAACATTCAAATTGTAGGTGTTAATATCACACATGCGGAAGCTCCCAATTCGGGATCTTAGGCACACAATTTGATCAATTTAATCCTAGAAGACATGTTGTCCATAAGAGCAAAAAACAAAGTAATAAGGTACCTACCTCTTGGAGCTCCCAATTCGTATAATCCGATGCTTTATAATTCACACGAACGAATTTTGGACAACCACTTGGATCTTCTCTACTATCCTCATGCCTTGGAACGGATTGTGGGATCCTCAATTGATAGGAATTGGAAAGGAAAGTTTATGGGTTCATGCAAGCTTGAGAGTATGAACATGGAAGTTCTTGGGGAGAATTTTGGCAGCATAGGTTGAAGAAATCCACAAATTTTCATAAGTTCATCCTCTATATATAGAGGAAAATCATGCACAAGAATTGCACAAAAAATTGACAACAAATAGAGATCATTTTGAGTCATAAGATTAGGTGGTGCGATAAGGCTAATTACAAGTGATTAGTCATTTAAGCACCACCTCCAAAATTTGTTAACTTTTAAATTTCTTGTAAATTCAAAATTTGCAAATAAAATTCTGAATAATCCCACTTTCTTTTATTTTTATTTTTATTTAAATATCATTTATTTTAAAAAATAAAAGTATTTAATTTAATATCTCATATTAAATTAATATCATTTGTGTAATCTTGGTTTCTTTCTCCCAACGAATTTTCTCGAATATAAATCCTTATTCTTGTGTTTAATATTTAAATCATATTTAAATATATAACTCTCATTTTAAGTTTAATTATGAATTAAACTAATATGTCGTTAAATATCGAATATAACTGACTTTTGTATCCTTTTCCGAATTTGAACGTTTCAAATATTAACCTATCATATTGTTCCAAGTTTTATTCCTATTGAGCTAGTAGAGGGACCTTATGGACCTACAATGGGCTCCAACGAAATGATGATAACCGGTTAATCTCATTAACCTAGTCATTCATCGTTTGTTAGCTTCTGGGACACTCCACTATAGCCCGTAGCTGAACTTTCTCACTGTAGATATATTTCTTGTCCACTTTAGATAACTGTGATTAGTAAGTCGACCCTTCACCGGTTTTTCGTAACTAGAGCTACGTCAAATGTCTGTTTTATCCCTATAGTTACATCTTGTTCCTTAAGTTCCACCGATCCTCTAATGAACAACTAGTTCGTGATACAATCACTGAACCAAGTCCCTCTCAAGGTTATGAGAGGGTGGGGCCCCTTGTTCAAGACTCAGAGTCAGCACTTAAGGGAAAAACCTTTACTAACCTTAAAACGGGTAGCAGTGAATTCCTTCTTGCAAAGCTATGCCCCCTAGCTATCTATTTGTCTTATCCTCAAAATGGTAAGCTTATTGAGTCGACGATGTTTGGCCACTCTCACCCATGCAAATCAAAGGATAATCCTAAATAAACAGGAGTTCATAGTCAGCTCAGGATTAAGATCGAGTTACCTAGGTTATTAATATGAGATGTTCAGTTTCAACAGTAAATCGGTGTTGTAAAGTGAAAGTGAACTTATCTCCTGGTCCGATCTCTTTGCAAACTCTTTGTATAGGACGCCCTCACTCACATGTCTTACACATGAACGATTAGGATCACATCGTTTGTCTTTAAAGAACAAAGCAAGCCGCGCCGATAGTATCCTCAGGATTAAGGTACCCAACCTTATCCATATACTATAGATCGTTTAGACTATTTACTTGAACTTGATCCATACTTATGTCACACATAAACTTCAAGTATACATAATATAGCCATGGTTTCTTAGTTTATTGGATTTGTGGTTATATTTAGGCAAAACAAATATATAGAAATAATACTTCATTGAAGCAAGTCAAATGTTACATTTACTATCTACGAATTTTAGGGCATAAAACCCAACACAAATAAACTGTATATAAAATCAACTTTGACAATAACACTATTGACAACATGTTGAAAATGGTATATACGAACATAACATATCCATTAGATAAATTTCAGCATGTGCTTGATATATTCTTAAAGTGTTTAAGAATAATTTTTTTTTTTAACTTCCATTTTTAGTACTTGGTTTAGACTTAGATAGCTCTTCAACCATTCAAAAGTGCTTTGTAATTTCTCGTTAATCAAATTTGGAGTGATCATCAATTGGTTGACATCGATTTTGGACTCAAACCAACACTGAAAATCGACATGTTTGTTTCTGTCAATTAGAGATCATTAGTTTTCAAGGATTTTGTAACGTTGATCGACTGACCACATTGATTCTTGATCAATTTTGGCCAAAACCGATTATAGCTCTGACAATCTATCGAGACAACAAAGAAAAATGTGAAAGAAAAGAGACAAGAAAAAGAGAAAGAGATGAAAAGAGAAAAAAAATGAAGAACTATTGCATTATTGCATATAATCACAAACAAAGAAGAATAAATGGGGAAGAAGATAAGAGAAGCTGAGAAGAGAAAAAGAAGAAAAATCAATAAGTGTATTCAGATAGTGCAATTAGATTGGCATAATCTTAGCACCCTCGTTATTTCACTCATCCAATAATTACTAAATTAGATATTGTTTAGTGAAAGTCATTTACACGTGTCATCTAAATTAAAAGCAATAAGGTGAAAAAAAAGAAAAAAAAAGAAAAAGACAACACCTATATGCTCCAAGTCGAATGATGACATGATGTCGAAGACTCCTGATGTGGAAAATCCTTACCGCAAGTGTACGAGTTGAGTTTTAATTTAGTGTTTTCATTTAAAACGAGTGTCTTCCTCTAGATTGGTTTTCTAGTTAAATTAATTATTGCGAATAGTGTTGTTCAATTTTATTTAGAGGCAAAAAACGAAATGATAATGATGAAACAAAATTAATGAAAGCAAAAAGTGGAAATTCAATTGGAGGGAAACTCTCAGGGAATTGATTTCACCTATTGGGATTGTGAATTAATTACTTGAATGATTAAACATGCAAAGACTCATAAATCTATGAAAAACAATTATCATATTTATCCCTCCCGAGCATAAATAATTCTCATACATACAATAAACTCAATATCCCTATCTAGATTTATTAGCATGCAAGACCTTAAGTCTAATCATTTTTAACGATTTCTAAGACTATCCTAAATCTCTCGATCTTAGGA
Source organism: Luffa acutangula (assembly GCA_036850905.1). Lineage (NCBI taxonomy): Eukaryota > Viridiplantae > Streptophyta > Magnoliopsida > Cucurbitales > Cucurbitaceae > Luffa > Luffa acutangula. The sequence goes on from CM072096.1 coordinate 44,683,097, forward strand.
TTATCGTAGTTATGCAAAACAAGTTCTAAACTAAATCTCCACTCCCGAGCAAGACTTAGAGAAAATAACATTCAATTAATGGCCAATAAATTGAAAGCATTAAGATTAGAGTATGCATAAATGAGTTTAAAGCATAAACATACACGAATTAATCCAACAACGCCAAAGGCTACATCAATCCCTAAGAAATAATGTCTAGCTGCTCATCAAATCCTCGTTACAATATGAGCTAGAACTTAATGCCATAAAACAACTAAAGTTAAGGAAAGAAAGGGGGAAATTCTATCTCGTTGATGCCACATGTTCTCGTCACGATCTCCACGAGCTATCGTCTTGAATCCCGTTCCTCGTCCTTGCTCAAGCTCCCACAAGATGTCTCCAATCGTGATTAGGGCTACAAATCTCCAAAGTGAACTCCCCTTGGCCGGTTGAAATCACATTCCTTTTATAGGAAAAATTGGACAGCGTTGAGATGCTAGGGACAACGTCTCTGAAGGATTAGAATTCCTAAATTCTCAACGGAAACGTATAAGACCGATTCGTATTTTAATTAATTTTTCTAAAATACCAGTACATTTGCAAACCATACAAATCGTTTCTATATATAAACTAGGCTAAGCATGCATAAGATCTAAATCTAAGAATTGAATTACTTACTTGTTGAAGACTTTCTTCAACGAACTCCCACCAAGAACAGTATGATCACAGTAGGGACACTACCACCGAGATCTTCTACTGCTATATCTCTGGGACTAGGAACCAAGTTGTGGGACTTGGTCTTCTTGAATTTGGAAATAAAAATTCACTGGAATGTTGTGAAAATTCTTAGAGAGAAATTTTGCTTGAGAGCAAAGTGTGTTGTCTCTTCAACTGGGGAAGACATTTTGTGCTTTATATAGAATGTCATACCCTTTTTCTAGTCGTAATAGGATAGAGATTTAATTAATTAATAATTAATTAATGTTCTTAGTCATAATAGGATAGAGATTTATTTAATTAATAAATAAAAATTAATTAATTAAATCAAATTCAATTAATTTCATTTAAATCATATTTAAAGGAATATCTCCCTGTTGAGTGAGAAATTTCGGCCAATCACAAATTGTCATATCATTAATTTAAATTAATGATAAAATAAAATTGGGACCAGTTACAAATTTACACGTGTCCCTAAATTAAATTAATAGACATTAAAATTTGGCAAAACAAGTCATGCCACTTGTCTATTACTGATCCATCGGATGACATGAGTCAAGTCCAATCAAACTATGCCACGTGGCAATTTGACCCAAGACTAATGTAACCCAAGGTCATTGAAGAAATTGGGCTAAATTAAAATAACTCAACCTTATTAAAAAAGGATTGGATTAAAGCCCAAAGGTTGGGCCCAAGCCCAAGCCCATATGAGGTCCATCAAACTCTATAAATAGAAGAAGCCACCATTCATTTTGGGCATTCAGACAGAGTCAAAGAACGTAGAGTCCAGAGCATTCTCCCGAAGTCTAGAATCATCAGAAGTCAGAGAGTCTAGAGAATTCAGAGGATCCAAGATTCAGAATTCGACCAACTCGAGACTTAAAAGACCCAACGATTAGAAGACTCCAAAGAATCAATCGTCTCTTCATCAAGATACAAGTTGAAGATTCAACCTTCCTTCATCTGAGATTAAGTTCGCAAGCCATCATATCAGACTCTACATTTTGAGAGAAAGCATCAGAGGATAAATATTAGAGACTGTAACACTTTCTACATACAAATTCAATAAAATCAAGTTCATTTCCACGAATCAAATTTCTTTGTTGAAATCTCATGTGAACACTCCCATATAACCTATAGTTTTTAATTAAATTAAATTAAATTAAATAATTAACCAATTCTCCCATTAATTAATTACTAAATTAAATATCTCATATTTAATTTAAGCCTACAATTAAATCGTATTTAATTGTATTTCTCTCAATTAATAAAGTTCAATCTCAAAACTTTATATTATAATGTATAACATACATTATATTAATTGTATATCATACAATTAACTTGACTTCCCATAATGGATTTTGAACTATTCAAATTCCTTTCAAGACTATTTGTTCCTAATTACCCTTTATGAGCTAGCAGGGGACCTAATGGACCTACAGATCAGAAGCTTCAATGATATGAGATTAACTAACTAAACTCATTAATCAAGTTAACCAGTATTCATTAACTGTGGGTCACTCCACTAAAGACCCACAACTGCACTCTTCTCACTGTAGAATGTTTCTGTGTCCACGGATATAGACCAATAATGGTAAGTCAATCCTTCACGAGTGTTCGTAATGGCAATTGGGTTAATTACTGTTTTACCCTTGGATTACCTCTGTCTCCTTAAGTACCACTAATTCCTCTAATGAACAACCCGTTTATGGTCCAACCAGTAAACAAAAGTTCCTCTCAGGCCAGGAGATGATGGGCGCCCTTGTTCAAGACCTGGAATCAGTCCTTAAGGGAACACTCATCTACTTGCCCTAAAGACGGGAAGAGGTGATTTCCATCTTGTGTTGCTAAGTTCCCAGTCCCCACTCGGTTTTATCCCTGAAATGGTAAGCTTATTGAGTCGGCAAATCTGACCACTCTCACTCATACAAATCTAAGGATAATCCCTCATGAAAAGGATTCCATAACACACTCAGGATTAAGATTGTGTTACCTAGGTCATCCTATTGAAGTAGAAATCTAACTAGTCAATGGTGTTACATCTAGTGGTTACTATTTCGCGGTCCAGTCTTATGCAAACTCATTGCATAGGATACCCACACTCACATGTCCACTACATGAACGCGTTGGATCAATGCGTTTGTATCGAATACAAAGTGGGTCGTATCACATAATATCACTAAGATAAGGTACCCAACCTTATCCCTATACTATAGACCCTTTATGTTGTTACTTGAATATTGATTCCCGTATGTCTCCACATACATTTCAAGTTTCATAAAACAACATTGGATGTTTAGTTTGATGGATTTAAAGTTAATTATTGCAAGACTAAGAATAACAAATTCAATAACTCCTTAATGAATAATTTCAATAACCCTTTATTGATATTAATTAATTTGTTACATTTACTATCCACGAGTTGTAGGGCATAAAACCCAACAATCTCGATGTTGTCCCTTTGCCACCTTAGAAAAATAAGGAAAATTCGGCAGCATCGAGACGTTGTCCACTTGATGTACAGTGATGGCCTTGCAGTACTCCATCTGGGGTCGCTTTTGCTCAGTTGGGGCTTTACCTTTCTGCATGGTGTTTACAACATTCACTAGCTGCCCCAACTGAGTCTCTATATTCTTTATGGTTGCACTATGGTAGTCACCGTGGTATTGATGGCGATCACTGCCTCCTCCAGCCTGTAGGTGTAGGATTGGAATTCTCGAATTCCGTAAAGCGGGAGCGAATTGGATTGTTCGTATCTTAACCAGGTTATTCAAAATATCACTACATTGGCAAATTCCTAAAACTATTCTAGATCATACAGGCTAAGCATGCATTAATTACAAATCTAAATATATAATAAGGAGAAAAACACAAACTCACCGTCGTGGATGACTCTGAATGATCAAGAACACCTTCTTGATGTCGGGGACGAGATTGTGGGTTCTCAACAATCTTCAATTTTGGGAGTTCTCTGCAGAGAGAATTTTTCTCTGTAAAAACATTGAGAGAAAACGAGAGGGAGTCTGATAGAAGAGAGATAAGATTAGGAGAGTGAATGAGAGAATGCCACTCGACCCCTAATCTGGCATGAGGGAAATCTGATGTGAGGGAATTGATTTAGAATTTTAATTAATAAGATAAAACAGATTTAATTTAATTAATTAAATGTCAATTAATTAATCACATTAATTAATTAATCTTATGTGCATTTAAATCATATTTAAATGCATTGCCCTCACATAATATATAGTTTCAATTAATTTAACTAAATCACATTTCATCAAATTAATTCAACCAACTAACTAATTAATTCAATGATTAATTAAATATCACACATTTAATTAACCCATCATTTGAATCACATTCAAATATGCATCTGTCTTATAACCTATAGTTTTAATATGAATCCAATTCACATTAAAACTTATCTATAGATTTAATTAAATTAGATTAAGCAATTAATTAATTCAAAATTAATTAATCTTATAATTAATTAAATATCTACCATATTCAATTAATCACATATTAGAATCTTATTCTAACATTCCTCTCATATACTATAGTTTAATTAAATAACATTTAATCTAAACTAAATTGAATAATTAATTAATTTAATAAAGTTTAATCTCACATATTCTCTAAGGTCGGGTCCTAGCACTTCTCTCTCTGCGGAATGGGAGACTATGAGCGAAACAGGTCGAAACGCCGACACTACGGGGTCCTTGAGTGACCAAGGAAAGGAAAAACAAAAGAGGGAGGACATAATGGATTCGGTGCTGGGGCTAGAAGAAGTGCACGAGCTTGTTTCATCTTCGTCAATGTTCGCGTAGAATTCGCGAACAACATTTGAATTTACTGATTCTGGCTTCGTACAGAATTGCACCCATCCATCGTTTGTGATCCCCGCTCTAAGAAAATGTGGTAGTTCTTCTCCAAATCCTCTCTCAAATAGGATGTCTTGTTTCAGCATTTCCAAATATTTTGCTCTAGAATGTTGTTGGTGAAGCGCTCATATGCACTCCATATCATCCTCAAGCCAATGGACAAGCTGAAATTTCCAATAGGAAAATTAAGAGAATTTTAGAGAAAATGGTAAGCCCAAATTGAAAGGATTGGCCCATAAGGCTAGATGATGCACTGTGGGTATACGAGACAACCTATAAAACCCCTTTGGAAATGTCTCCCTACCGGTTGGTCCTTGGAAAAGTTTTCCATTTGCCTTTGGAATTGGAACACAAAGCTTTTTGGACCATAAAAAAGCTCAATTTTGACCATGGGACAGCAGGAGAGTTGAGAAAATTTTAGCTTATGGAGATGGACGAATTTAGGAAAATGTCTTATGAAAATGAAAAATTGTACAAGGAAAAGACCAAAGTTTGACATGATAAAAGATTAGTGCCTAAACATTTTGAAAGAGGTCAAATGGTTTTGTTATTTAACTCTAGGCTTAAGCTTTTTCCTGGTAAGCTTAAGTCTAGGTGGTCTGGGCCTTTCACTGTGTTAGAAGTCTATGATCATGAGGCTGTTTTGTTAAAAGATGAGAGTGATGGCTGATAACTCTCCAAAAGGGAGTTATTTAGGCAATATTTATATAGTGATTTGTGTGTCTTTTGTGCCAAATAGGTGTGCTTTTAGATGAATATTATATGTTTTAACCTATTTAGAAGATTGGATGCTTCTGAAGTTATTTTGGAGAGAAAATAATGTTGAGCGACTTGAGGGAGCAAAATCCATGATCTAGCAAAGCAAGGAGCAAAACTGCCACGTGAGTTGCACATGATTCATTAATGAGGTGACGTTTTTTGAATCAATCTCAGATCTAGGAAGCTTGGAGAGCCCTCCACGTGTAAAGTTTAACCTAATTAGGGTTGACTCCACTCCATAAAAGGAGGTAGCCGTCCCAAGTCAATTCATTCCAGGTTGGAGACTCACTTTCTATCTTTGGAAGTTGTTTAAAGAGAGGAACGATTGGAGACTTCAAGAAGACCATTAGCTACGGATTTCTTCAAGGGAATTAATATTTTATTGATAAGTTTGTAGTTATGGATGCACATATTCAGATTGTAGCGTGTGTTGCTTTTTATTCCATGAACTAAATTTACTTAGGTGTTGGTTAGGATCTATGTAATTGTCGTGCTTCATTCTATATGCAATTGATATTGATTTGAGCATCTTGATTATTTGTTGTGTTTATTATTATTTTGTGCAAGTCTGGCCAGCAGGTATGAATACCACCTCTTAGTTTCAGGGATGATTTAAGAGGTGTGTGACATTTAATCACACTAGACCATTATGTGTTGGTGGACGCTCGTAACTGAGTTAGGGATAACCAGTCACCTAGTGCTTGATCGGTAGAACGTCATTGGAGTTGAAACACATTCCAAAAAATCCAGAGTTCCAGGAGGATCCTGCTAATAAGACTGCAAGAGAATTGCCTAATCAATATTATTGCTAGAGCATATTTTTAAACAATTACAAAAATCTTAACCAACGCATGTTTCCAATCTGTCTACTTTATCCATTTACATTCTACTCTGTTATTTCTTTTGCTTCAACATTATTTCAAAATCAATCATTTTAAAAACCTTGAAACCATTAAAGAGTTACATAAAATAGGTAGAGTGAAAGCTATTCAAAACCTCGTGGATACGATAAATTACTTATCACTTGCTGCAAACTATGTGCACTTGCATAGTATTCTAGGGATCACTTTTATCATACTTTTAACCCACTCTAGAACGCAACAAGTTTTTGGCTCCGTTGCCGGGGACTTGAATAAGTTTTTATCTTATTTGTTTTGTGTATGTGTGTTTAGTGGTTTGGTATGTGAACTTTTGATTGTTTCTTTTTTATTGGTGCATGAGCGATCCTCCTGGGGTGATATTCGAGCTTGATCCAGAAATTGAAAGGACATTCAGGAGAAGAAGGAGAGAGCAATGAAGAAATCAAAATCCAATGGATAACGTGTCGCGTCTCCCAGAAATTCCAGAAGATCAAGTTGATCCCTAGCAGAATCATGGGCTGCAGCAAAATCAACCTCTAGAGCAAAATGGACAACAAAATAATCAGGCTGAGAACCCTATTTTGGTAGCGAATGATAGGGCCAGAGCCATTCGAGCGTATGCTTTTCTGATGTTTGATGAGTTGAATCCAGGAATTGTGTGTCCTCAAATTGAGACATCAAATTTTGAAATGAAATTGGTAATGTTTCAGATGTTACAAACCGTAGGTCAATTCCATGGTTTGTCATCTAAAGACCCCCATTTACATCTTAAGTCTTTTTTTAGGAGTTAGTGATTCGTTTGTAATTCAGGGAGTGTCTAGAGATGCCCTTAGATTAACTTTGTTCCCGTATTCTCTTAGAGATGGAGCAAAGATCTGGTTAAATTCTTTTGCTCTAGGATCAATTAGGACATGTAATGAGTTAGCAGAAAAATTTCTTAGTAAGTATTTTCCACCAACTAGGAATGCCAAGTTGAGAAGTGAGATAGTGGGATTTAGGCAACTCGAAGATGAAACTTTTAGTGAGGCTTGGGAGAGCTTTAAGAAGTTTTTGCGTAAGTGTCCCCACCATGGTTTACCTCATTGTATCCAAATGGAAACATTTTACAATGGGTTAAACGTAGCAACCCAAAGTATGGTAGATGCTTCTGCGGGAGGGGCCCTTTTGGCAAAAACCTTTAATGAAGCCAAGAAGATTTTAGAAAGAATATCAACCAATAGTTGTCAGTGGTCAGATGTTAGAGGCTCTAATAATAATAAAAAAGTTAAGAGTGTGTTAGAAGTGGATGGTGTGTCTACCATTAGGGCTGATATTGCAATGGTAGCTAACATTCTTAAAAATGTAACAATGATTAGTCATGTTCCACAGGCATCAGTGGTGAACCAAGTTACAGACGAATCATGTGTCTATTGTGGTGAAGAGCACAACTATGAGTTTTGCTCCAGCAATCCAGATTCTGTGTTTTTTGTAGGTAATCAAAGGAATAACTCATATTCTAATTTTTATAATCCAAGTTGGCGCAGCCACCCCAACTTTGCATGGGGAGGGAAAGGAAGCAATTCGCAAGTCCCCCAAGCACAGCAAAAGGTGAACCAGTTAGGATTTGCTAAATCACAGGGAATGCCCCAACAAAATAAGCAAGCTTTGCCCCAGCAAAATTCAGAGAGTTCTCTTAAGGCAATGATGAAAGAATTGTTAGCTTTACGAGCTTCAATCATAATATATGTTTTGATGATGACAAACTTTAATTTACTAATGATTTTAGTGTTTCAAAGTGTTCATCTTGTAGAGCTTGGAAAGACGATTCCAACGCATTTTGAATCACTGAAATTGGAGATCAAAAGAAAAAGTTACAAGCAAAAGAAGATTGGAAGAAAAGACCTACGTGGCAGTGACGTGGCACTTACGTGGCATCCGATGTGGCAGCTGACGTGGACCTCATTTTGAATGATTGGCTGAATCAATTCCTACCATTTGACTCCTACTTTTAATCATTTTCAAATCTCATATTTTAGTCTCATATTTAATTTTCCAATTACTCCAAAATTCCATTAATTACACCTCATTCAAATTTGAATTCTTTCAAAATCTCATTTCCTTCAAATCCTCTTTCTAATTTGAAATTCTCCTAATTTCAATATATTCTCAATCTCATTTTTAAATTCAAATTCTTTCCTAAATTTTCATCGTTCAAATCCTTGATTTATTCTCATATCTCAAAAATTCCAATCCTTCAAAATTCTCTCTTAATTTTGAAATCCCTTCCTTTTCTATTTTAAATTCAATCTCCACCCTCCATCTTTAGTTTGATCTAACGACTAATATTTATCTTCCTCGCCTATAAATTGGACTTGATTTTCCCATTCATTTTCAAACAAAAAGGACATCAAAGTCTTAAGCTCTCAAATCTCCTTACTCTTCATTCTTGTCAAAATTCCTCCCTTGCTCCTAAATTGGCCTATTGTTATTTTGTGAGGTTATATTATTGTGAGTGCTCAACCTTGTGTAATTAGCCTTCAAGAGGTATTTTATTTTGTGAGCTTCTTTTCTTCTTTTATCATTGGGAATTTGTATTAAGGTGTGAGTGCACCTTGGAAATTGAGTGATTGGTTTAATCCTGAACCCGAAAAAGGATTTGTAGTGGTTTGATCCTGAACTCGGTTAAAAGGATCGTAGTGGTTTTGATCTTGAACCCATTTAAAAAGATCGGTATAGGTTGGGTCCTGAACCTGTAAAAGGATCGGGAGAGGTTTACTCTTGAACCTTGAAAAAGAGTCGGTTTGGTTCTCACCCGTAAGAGAGCTGTTGCAGTAAAATACCCAAGAAGGAGTCTTGGGAAGTGGAGTAGGAATTTCCGAACCACTATAAAATATCCTGGTGTTATCTCTTTCTCTCTACTCTTTTAATTTCCACTATTTCATTTTTACGAGTAGATTGCATGCCTAGGAAATTGTCTAATATTTCTGGCTTATTTTAAAGTACTTATTAAATTGGTTTAAATTAAATTAAGTTAGTTTAACTTGGCAAAAAGTTTTAAATTTTTATTAAGCAACTCTATTCACCCCCTCTAGTGTTGTCGTACGATCCTACAAGAATATATGACTTGTACAGATGCTGCAATTCAAAGTAATCAAGCTTCAATGAGGGCCATAGAATTGCAAATGGGTCCGCTAGCTAATGAGCTAAAGGCACAACCTCAAGGGAAACTTCCTGCGGATACTGAACGCCCTAGAAGAGAAGGTAAGGAGTCGGTACAAGCAGTGACTCTAAGGAGTGGTAAGCCACTAGAAGAGAGAAAAGAGCCTAGTAAACCCCAGGATGTAGAGAAGAGTAGTGATAAAAATGTTGTTGTTGAGAAAGAGTTGGAGTCTGGTAAAAATGATGGAGGCAACAATAATAATGTTGGTGCATCTGGTTCTGTTCCAGATGTGGAACCACCTTATGTACCGCCCCCACCTTATGTACAACCTCTACCTTTTCCACAAAGGCAGAAACCTAAGAATCAAGATGGTCAATTTAAGAAGTTTGTAGAGATTTTAAGCAATTGATATAAATATCCCTTTAGTAGAGGCCATAGAGCAAATGCCAAATTATGCTAAGTTTCTAAAGCATTTATTGACTAAAAACAAGAGGTTAGAAGAATTTGAAACTATGTCTCTTATTGAGGAATGTAGTGTTATTCTTAAGAATGGGCTGCCAACCAAGGCTAAGGATCCAAGGTCATTTACTATTCCTGTCTCAATAGGTGGAAAAAAGTTGGGTAGAACACTTTGTGATTTAGGCGCAAGCATTAATCTTATGCCTCTTTCGGTCTATCGAAAGCTAGGTATTGGTGAAGTTAAGCCTACCACAGTCACACTCCAACTAGCTGATAGGTCTATCACATATCCAGAGGGTAAAATTGAGAATGACTTAGTGAAAGTAGATAAATTCATATTTCCTGTTGATTTTATTACCTTAGATTATGAGGCAAATAAAAATGTTCCAATTATTCTTGGTCGTCCATTTTTGGCTACTGGAAGAGCATTGATAGATGTTCAGAAAGGGGAATTAACAATGAGGGTTTATAATGAGGAAGTGAAATTTAATGTTTTTAAGGCCATGAAGTATCCAGATGGAGTGGAAGATTGTTCTTTCATTAGGATTTTGGAGAACACAATTGTTGAGACAACAATGGAGGATTTGACAAATCAACATTTGGAAGATCATGGAGAAATTAGTAAGGAAGATTTGGAAGTTTGTACATTAGAAAGAAAAAATGAAAAAGAACTATCTAGCTAGGTGTGAAGATGTTTTTGAGTCTTTAGATTTGGATGAAAGGAAGGCTCCTCCTATTAAGTCATCTCTGATTGAGGCACCCACTTTAGATTTGAAGCATTTACCGGATCATCTAAATTATGTGTATCTTGGGAGGGTGAGACGTTGCTCATTATTGTTGCATCATGTTTAATGTCGGGGGATAAAGATGCCTTAATAAAGTTGTTGCAACAATATCGCTGTAACAACCTAGAAAAAAAAAGAAATAGTTAAAGGAAGAGAGAGAGTGGGCTGACACTAATCACGCCAGCCCACTCCCCCACGAAATGGGGTTCAGTTTGTTTAAAAAAAAATAAAGAGAAAAAAAAAATACAAAACTCATCTTCACGATTAATCCCTCAGCCCTCACACGCCTCCTCTCTCATCCTTCACTCATCCTCTCTCTTCTGTGTAGCTGTCGTCGCCTCCTCCCTGCTCGAAATGCCACTGCCTCCTCCTTGCTCGGATCGTCGCGAGCCTCCTGTAGGGCAACTCTCTCTCTCTCTCTCACTCTCATCTCTCATCCCTCACACTCTTCCCCATCTCCAGCACCGTCGCCACCTCCTCGCTCTGATCGTCAATATCGCCGCCGCTTCAGATCCGCCGCTGTCGTCGCGTAGCTCTGCCGATCTACCGTTGTGCCGCCACCCACACACAAGCTCACTGCAAGAAGCCTGAAACCCATGGATTCGGCTCGTTCCAGCAGGTGTTCTATCGTCGTCATCGCCGTGTGTTGTTCGCAGTAACCATAGTTACGTATTAGGTGACGTCGGGGTAAGATTCGTTGAGTTTCCATGCTTTATTTGAGTCTCTTTAGCAAATTTCTCAAGGATAGATCAAGCAATAGATTTTCCTGATTCGTTTTCAGATTAGATAACACGTTTCAGTCGTTCGAATTCAAGTTCTCGACCTTACAGATTGCTGTCCAACAGAGGGTTTGTCACTTTTGGAGTGCCCAATCGATATTCACCTCGAACTCACGAATCTTTGCTAATTCAAAACACTGTCCAACCACTGTGTTTGGAATTTTTGGGTGAGTATTCAAGAGTTAAGCATGGTTGAGTTTTAATTGAATTATTGAACCGAAATTTCTAATCTTGGAAAACCTCTTACGTGTAGTTGTGGGCATTCTTGGCTAAGGTTTTAGAAAGTCATTGGAGTAAGGATTTTGGGTAAAATCCTTGGGCGGTACTGAGTAAGTGACTCCCCTATCGGCATGTTGAAAATTTATTTCTGGAATGTAAATCGTTAATTGCCAAGATAATTGTAAAATTGTTGGGTGTTGATTTATTTTGATTGTGGTGCTTGTGTTGAGATTGACTATGTGAAATTGCTAGGATTTATTTGTTTTGTATATGGAATTTTAAACATGTAAATTAGAAATTTGCTATTTGTTGTGGAAAGTTATATGAATGAAATGTGAATTTCCATGTGTGATATTATCATAAGGCTAGTTAGGAGACCTCAGATTTGCATATGTGTGACCCATGGTACAAACATTCTTGGAAATTTTAACACTGAAAAACTTGGTGATATGGTCAAGACATTATTTAAAATAATTTTCTTGAACTGAAACTTGGCGATATGGTCAAGACATGATTTTTATCAATTTTCTTGAAACTTGGCGATATGGTCAAAAGAATGATTTTAGTACCTATTTTCAAAACTTGGCGATATGGCCATGGTGATAAGTGGCGATATGGTCACGATAAAGTTTTAGTAGCGATAATGTCACAATACAGTTCGTGGCGATAGGGTCACGTTTGGAATTATGGCCAAGAAGTAAAGTTGTTATAAAACAAAGTTTAGGTCCCCTCATTAATGTTTGTGCTTGCATAACCAACCCTAGTAGAGAGGTTACTTACTGAGTATTTTTAATACTCATTCTTTGTTTGTCTTAATTTGTTTTAGACAAGGGCGAGAACGTGTTAGGCCACTGATCAAGAGCACTTGCTGGTGGTGCCATGGTGGACGGCGTCGACATATTTTATTTCCGCATATTAGTTTTCGTTATTTGAATCTTCTATGTAATTAATCAAAGACTTATTTATTTTGTTGCATGTTGAAGCGTTCAAATGTTTTTCTTTATGTTTTACAACTTTTCTTGGGATCCCAAAATTACGTTTTATTAAAATTATTTACCTATTTTATGCATTCTAGACTTCTAGGAAAAATTTATCTCCATAGTTCTTTGAATCATTCATGTATGTAGTAACGTCTCTAGCCAGTCTTTAGGTTTAAAAAAAAAAGTTGGGGCGTTACAATCGCAAAGCAATAGGTTGAACATTGGCTGACATTTAGGGAATTAGCCCATGCATAAAATGAAGGATTGGAATTCTGTAATTCCGTAAAGCGGAAGCGTGATTGGGACCGATTCGTAATTAATTTTGTTTAATATAAAATATCAATTCATTGGCAATAATTTTAGAACTATTCTAAATTTATATTAAGGCTAAGCATACAAAAATTAGATCTAAATCTAATTTATATAGTAACAAATTACTTACTCTCGTTGACGACTTAGATTAAATCACCAACTGCTTGTGAAATAATCACGAACTAGTGCGAACACCACCACTATGGCTACACCGGTATGACTCTGAGACTTCTAGAGCCAGGAGACTGGTGAGAGTCCAGAGGAAGCCTTGAGGGGAATTCTCTGAGAGTAGGAGAATGAATGGGATGCCTTTCACCCTAACCTAAGAGTCCTATTTATAGGTAAATGCCAAGACCTTTTTCCTAATAGGAAAAGTAAGACATTTTCCTGATAGGAAAAGGTCTCTAATTTTAATAAATAATTAATTAATTTCCCTAATTAAATATCATATATTTAATCTTAGGGATTTTATTAAAATTAAAATTAATATGAATCCAATTCATATTAAATTTATTTGAACTCTTTCAAATATTTTCTTTCCTAATAGGAAAAGGTCTCTAATTTTAATAAATAAATAATCAATTCCATAATTAATTAATTACCCAATTAAATATCATATATTTAATCTTAGGGATTTTATTAAAATTAAAATTAATATGAATCCAATTCATATTAAATTTATTTGAACTCTTTCAAATATTTTCTCTCAAGGATTAATTTTTTTTAAATTATATTATAAAGTTTCATAAACTTTATATTATAATGCATCAATATACATTATACGATTCCCCAAATAAATTGAACACTTTCAATTTACAATTTATACTTAATTGCCTCAAGTCTCTTTACGAGCTACCAGTGGGACCTAAGGGACCTACAGATCAGAAGTTTCAACGATACGAGACTAATTGGCAAAACTCATTAACCAAGTTAGTCAACGTTCGTTAACTGTGGGTCACTCCACTAAAGACCCACAGCTGCACTCTTCTCACTGTAGAATATTTATGTGTCCACGGATATCGACCAAGCAGTAAGTTAATCCTTCACGTGTGTTCGTAACACCAGCTGGGTCAAATTACCGTTTTACCCCTGGGTTACCTCTAGTTCCTTAAGTACCACTGATTCCTCTAATGAACAAGTTGTTTAGGGTCAAACCACTAAACAGGAGTTCCTCTCGGGCCAGGAGAGGACGACGCGCCTTTGTTCAAGCCTCGGAATCAACCCTTAAAGGAACACACATCTACTTACCCCAATAGGGGAAGGAGTGAATTCCATCTTGTACTGTTATATGTTCCCAGCCCCCATTCGGTCTTGCCCCTGAAATGGTAAGATTATTGAGTCGACGAACTGGCCACTCTCACCCATACAAATCTAAGGACAATTCCTCCTGAAAGGGGTTCATAACAGACTCAGGATTGAGATTTAGTTACCTAGATCATCCTATTGAAATAGAAACCTAAACTAGTTAACGACGTTACATCTAGTGGTTACTATTTCGCGGTCCGGTCTTATGCAAACTCATTGCATAGGATACCCCCACCCGCATATCTCCTACATGGATGCTTTGGATCATTGAATCTGTATCGAATACAAGGTGGGTCGTATCACATAGTGTCATCAGGATAAGGTACCCAACCTTATCCTTATACTATAGACCTTTTAGGTTGTTACTGTTGGGATTGTGTCCTAAAACTCGTAGATAGTGAATGTTAAACGAATTATACATACTTATTCGATAAAGGCGTTGTCGAGATTAATTTAGTAAAGTTATTACTGAATAAAGTAAATTGAACATATAATAACCCAAATCCAATAAACTAAGATCCATGGCTATAGGATGAATACTTGAGCTTTATGTAGAGACATAAAAGTGGATCAAGCTTGAGTAATAGCCAAAACGGTCTATAGTATAGGGATAGGGTTGGGTACCTTATTCTGGAGATACTATGAGACGCGACCCACTTTATAGATGGTATAGACGATGTGATCCTAAATCGTCGTGTAGAGACATGCGAGTGGGGGCGTCCTATGCAATGAGTTTGCATAAGACCAGGACCGAGAAATAAGTCGCTCTCGCTTTATAACACCGTTTACTGACGAGACTGACTATTTCATGTGATGACCTAGGTAACTCGATCTTAATCCTGAGCTAACTATGAACTCCTGTTTATTCGGGCTTATCCTTAGATCTGCATAGGTGAGAGTGGCTCAATATCGCCGACTCAATAAGCCTCCCATTTCAGGGATAGGAACGGGTAGACAGCTGGGGACATAGTTGTGCAAGAAGGAATTCACTCCTACCCGAATTAGGGATAGTAGAGAGGTTGTTCCCTTAAGTGCTGACTCCGGGGCTTGAACAAAGGGATCCCACCCTCTCATTGGCCCGAGAGGGACTCGGTTTATTGTTTGGACCATAAACCAATTGTTCATTAGAGGATCAGTGGGACTTAAGGAACTAGAAGTACAATAGGGGTGAAATGACTTTTTGACCTAGCTATAGCTACGAACAACCTGTGAAGGATCGACTTACTAATCATGGTTAAATCAAGTGGACGGAAATATATAGTGAGGGGAGTGCAACTATCGGGCTATAGTGGAGTGTCCCGATAGTTAACGAATGTTGGCTAGCTTGGATAATGAGATTAGTCGGTTAGCCTCGAATCGTTGGAGCCCATGATCTATAGGTCCATTAAGTCCCCCTACTAGCTCATATCGGAACAAAGCCTAGAACAAAAGATAGGATTCTTTGAATCGTTCAAAAACGGGAAATAGGGTATTATCGTAAAATGTGTTTGACACAATGATTTAATTATGAATTAAATTAGAAATTGAGAGATAAGGTATTTAAAAGTGTTTTAAATACCATGTATATGTATTATGAATCATATATAATTCATGGCACTAGGTGACAATGATTAATTGGATTAATCATGTCAAATTACTTGGAAATGTCCCAATTAATTGCCTAGAAATTAATTTCAATTTTGAATTGAAATAGGAATGAATTGCAAGCTGAAAATTGAGAATTTAGATTCAATTTTTAGTGGATTTAGTGGCATTCACACTCTTGCATGTTGATGCATAGTGGAAAACAACACAACCATGCATTAGTTGCATGTGTTGTGAATTAAACACCTAGAATCCACTTTGAGTTGCAATTTCACCATGTATCTAGTGTCATGAGGCTTCTCTTTGCATGGAAGATATCTATATAAGGAGTATGAATCAGATTCAAAGGAAGGAGAGCCATTTTCCATATTGTTATGCTGCTGGATTTTGGTTTCAAACTCTCTCATCTCCATATATCTCTCTAGTGCTTGAACTTTTAAGCATTCCCTTCCCATTCCCTATCTCTATAGACTCCCACAAGTCGTTCTTGGCCCGGAGAATAGTAGGGAAGACACTAGAGGTGGTCCACACCTTTCGTGATCAAAGGAATCAAAGGGAGTTGTTGACTCGGTCTCCAAAAGGTTGGTAAAAATTCTGCTCTCTCCTTACGGTATTTGGACAACATGTTTTCATTTTCTAAAATTGATGTAGTTAAGTGCCTTCGATCCTAAAATTGCTTCCGCATGTCTTATATGAACACCTTCAGTTACTTGGACACTGATCCCCGTATGTCCCCACATACTAGTCCAAGTTTCATTTAAACAACCTTGGATCTTAGTTTATTGTATTTAGGGTTTATTAATGCAAACTCGATTATTCAATAACCAAATTACTGAATTACTCAAATACCACTTTATTGAGATCGATTAATTTGTTTCATTTACTATCTACGAGTTTTAGGGCATAAAACCCAACATAAAATCACTCTAGAGTAGGGATCCTTTGGGAGTATTGAGCAACAAAGAAGGCTTAACCCTGTAATGAAAGAAGTTGTAAAGAAGGAGGTGATTAAATGGTTGGATGCTGGGATTATTTATCCAATTGCAGATAACAATTGGGTAAGCCCTATCCAATGTGTTCCTAAGAAAGGAGGTGTTATGGTAGTGACTAATAAAGATAATGAGTTGATCCCCACAAGGACAGTAACTGGCTGGAGGGTTTGTATGGATTACAGGAGGCTTAACAAAGCCACCCGTAAGGACCATTTCCCTCTACCATTTGTTGACCATATGTTGGATAGGTTGGCTGGTCAAACTTACTACTGTTTCTTAGATGGTTATTCTGGGTATAACCAGATTACCATTTCTCCTGAGGATCAGGAAAAAACCATTTTCACCTGCTCTTATGGGACATTTGCGTTTAGGCGAATGCCTTTTGGCCTTTGCAATGCTCCAATAACATTTCAGCGGTGTATGTTAGTAATTTTTTCTGATATGATTGAGTCCACTGTTGAGGTATTTATGGACGAATTTTCAGTTTTTGGAGGGTTTATTCAGCATTGTTTGAATAATTTAGGTAAGGTATTAAAGAGATGTGAGGATGCCCATCTAGTTCTTAATTGGGAGAAATGCCACTTCATGGCGAAGGAGGGCATTGTGTTAGGTCATAAAATTTCAAAGAGAGGTCCAGAAGTTGATCGAACAAAAATTGAGGTTATTGAGAAGTTAGAACCACTGAATTCAGTCAAAGGGATTCAGGGCTTTTTAGGTCATGCTGGATTTTATAGAAGGTTCATAAAGGATTTTTCAAATATTAGTAAACCTCTTTGTAAATTGTTGTGTGCTGATAGTGTTTTTGACTTTGATGCAGATTGTAGGAAGGCTTTTAAGACTTTAAAGGCTGCTTTAATTTCAGCGCCCATTCTTTGTGCACCCAACTGGAGTTTGCCATTCGAGGTGATGTGCGATGCCAGTGATGTTGCAATAGGTGCGATGCTGGGGCAAAAGCGGGGCAAAGTTATCCATCCTATTTATTGTGCAAGCAGGGGTTTGAATGAGGCACAAATCAATTATACAACAATTGAAAAGGAGTTGTTAGCGATTGTGTTTGCCTTCGAAAAATTTCGCCCATATATAGTTGGTTCCAAAGTCACGGTTTTCACAGATCATGCAGCAATTAGGTATTTGATGTATAAGAAAGATGCAAAGCCAAGATTAATTCGTTGGATTTTGTTATTGCATGAATTCGACTTAGAGATAAAGGACAATAAGGGATAAGCAAAATGTTATTGCAGATCATTTGTCTCGTCTTGACCCATCATCATCTTTGACAGAGCAATCTGTCATCTTAGAATCATTTCCAAATGAGCAGCTTTTCGCTGTTGAGGTAAAGGTAATGCATAATTCTTCTTGGTATGCGGATATAGCTAATTTTCTGGTAAAAGGAGTCACTCTTATTGACATGGATTGGAGGGATGTGCAAGGTTTAAGCATGATACAAAGTTATTTTATTAGGATGAGTCATTTATGTATAAACAGTATTCTGATGGTATTATTCGAAGATGTGTTTCAGGTGATGAAGCAAAGGAAATCCTGGAGCAATGTCACTCTTCCGCGTATAGAGGTCATTTCAGCGGTTAGAGGACAACTATGGGGATTTTGCAATGTGGATTCTTCTGGCCTTCTTTTTTTAAAGATGCCCATTGGTTCTATAAGCAATGTGATGTTTGTCAAAGGAGAGAAAATTTAGGACCTAGAGATGAAATGCCTCTTACTTATGTTTTAGAATTAGAATTATTCGATGTGGGGGTATTGATTTTATGGGGTCATTTCCCCTTTCTGACTACAATGTTTTATCTTATTGGCAGTTGATTACGTGTCCAAGTGGGTGGAGGCCATTGCATGTCATCCGAATGATGCTAAGACTGTTGGAGTTTATGTCCTAAAACTCGTGGATAGTAAATGTGACAAAGTTAAATATAAAACGTTGTTGAAATAGTTCATTTTCTGGTTGTCGAAAGATTAGTTTAACTGTGCATTTATTAACCTAAATCCAATAAACTAGAATCCATGGCTATGATATGAAACACTCAAACTATATGTAGTGACATAAAAATGGATCAGGTTCAAGTGCATAGCCTAAAACAGTCTATGGTATAGGGATAAGACTGGGTACCTTATCCTAGGAAAAACTATGTGACGAGACCCACTTTGTTTTAATACAAACGATGTTATCCTCTGTCGTTCATGTAAAGACATGTGAGTGGGGACGTCCTATGTAACTCGATCTTAATCCTGAGCTAACTATCAACTCCTGTTTATTCGGGATTATCCTTTGATTTGCATGGGTGAGAGTGGTCAGAAAATTCCGCTCAACAACTTACCACTTTGGGGATAAGACCGGGTAGATAGATGGGGACATAGCCTTGCAAAGTGGAATTCACTCCTACCCGTCTTTAGGGATAGTAGAGAGGTTGTTCCCTTAAGTGCTGCCTCCGGAACGTGAGCAAAGGCGCTCCACCCTCTCATTGGCCAGAGAGGTTTTAGGTTTAGTAGTCAGACCACAAATCAATTGTTCATTAGGGACTCAGTGGAGGCTTAAGGAACAAGAAGTGTTATAGGGGTAAAACGAACTTTTGACCTTACTATAGTTACAAACAACCTGTGAAAGATTGACTTACTAATCACGGTTATATCGGGTGGATAGAAATATATCTACAGTGAGGGGAGTTCAGCTACGGGATATAGTGGAGTGTTCCGTTAGTTAACGAATGTTGGTTAACTAGGATTGAAAGAGTTCAACCAGTTAATCTCGGATCGTTGGAGCCCATGATCTGTAGGTCCATTAGGTCCCTCTGCTAGCTCAAATGGATTAACCTTAGAACAGAGTGATGAAAGAATTTGAAAAACGTTCAAATTCAATTTTAGGAGATATCGTTAATTATATTTGATATAATTTAACATAACAGTTTAATTATTAATTAAACCATATTTTAAGAGAGATATAGTTATTTAAATATGATTTAAATACAATAAGTGTGAATAGGGATTCACGTTCGAGATATTCAGTTTGAATTTGAATAGTGATTCACATTCACTGGTTTTGAGAGAGAACAATATTGGTGCATTGTTTATTTTAATAAGATATTAAAATTGAATTTATTAAATAAATTAGATTTATTTAATCAAAGTATTAAAATTAGTTTTCATTTAAATTAATAAGATTAATTTCAAATTGAAAACTAAAACAAAATTAATATTGTAATTCATTTAAATTCATGAATTTGTGGAAAAGCCATTTTTTATTTTCAAATTCATGAAAATACAAGAAATTAAAACATGAAAATAGATTTCATTTTTGGAGGTGGTGGAGTATGAGTTTTCACACTTAATATCCATTAAATTGCCACCTCCATGTACACCAACACAAGCCTCACTTTGCTGTCAATCTTTGGAAGAAAGATTTGCATGCTCATTGTCTTTAAAAGTGAAGTTCAAAGGCTAGTGGTTGTTGGATTTTTCTTCTCAAGAAAATTGAAACCCACAACAAGTTCATTCCCAAGAACAAAAGAAAAGCTCTCTCAAAACCCATTATTCTCTCATCTTTTCTCTCTTCTATTTCATCATGCTCGGGTCCCCACAAGCCCGTTCTAAGGCCGGAGAATAGCGGGAAGATCTCGGTGGTCGTCCATGAAGTGATCGTGTTGAGAAACATCCAAGAGAACTCACAGATTGAAGCTTCAAAGTTAAGTTCTTCAATCCTCTGTTTTCGTTCTTATTTAAGCATGCTTTTAATCAATGAAATTAATGAAAATCGGTGCCTAAGATCCGCTAACACTTCCACTCGACTGTCATACACTCCTTCAACGACGGTGTCGAGGTTTCTTCAATCGCACATTTTTGCGCGGCTCGGGACACCTAGGGCTCTTGTGAGCGATGAGGGTACACACTTTGTGAATAATGTGTTAGCTAAGCTTTTAGCTAAATATGGAGTTAAGCATAGGATAGCTACCCCTTATCACCCACAAGCAAATGGTCAGGATGAAGTGAGTAATAAGGAAATTAAATCTATATTAGAGAAAGTAATCCATCCATCTAGGAAAGATTGGTCTTTTCGATTAAATGAGGCTCTTTGGGCTTATAGGACAACCTATAAGACTCCTCTAGGTATGTCTCCCTATAGGTTAGTATATGGAAAGGTTTGCCATTTACCGTTAGAACTTGAGCACAAAACTTTTTGGGCTTTAAAGAAACTGAATTTTGATTTGAGTCGTGCAGGTGCAATAAGAATGCTGCAGCTAAATGAGTTAGAGGAGTTTCGTCAGTTTTCTTATGAAAAGGCGAAAATGTATAAGGAAAAAACAAAGCGGTGACATGATAAGAAGATAAAACCTAAAGAATTTGTTAAGGGTCAGAGAGTCTTGCTGTACAATTCCAGATTAAAATTGTTTCCTGGAAAATTAAAATCTAAATGGTCTGGACCGTTTATTGTGATTAAACTTTTTCCTCATGGAGCAATTACTTTGAGAGATGAAAAATATGGGCGAGTATTTAAGGTTAAGGGACATCGAGTGAAACATTATTGGGGAGAGGAGTTTCGTTAAAAATATCCTTCCCTAAAACTGGTTGAAGAATAAGCGAGCGAGAGTTTTGCAGGAGCATTTCATATTGCAATATTTTTAGCTCACAGTGATTGTTGAGATTTTATTTTATTTCGTTGATTTGATCTTAGTTTGAATTATTTTGAATTAGATTATGATCATTTTTATCTTACCTGATTTATCTTTTATTCGCTGGTATTTTAATATTTTAAATTTTGATTAGATTTTATTTTAAGTTTATTATTTTAAATTTGGTCGATTTGATTTTATTTAATTGGATCATTTTTGTTTAGATTTAATTGTATCTTTTAATTTAATTTCTATTTAGGTTAGGTTTTTAATAATATATTTCCTAATTTATTCGGCAGAAGAAAATATGATTTGATTTGATTTTTAGCGGTTTAAAATTTCGATTTGAATTTTCCCGGATAAAAGATTCTTCTAGAAGAAAATCTTTGCTGATCAGTTTGTTTTTGCAATATGTTGGGTAGATCAAATATATCTTCAGAATATAATGGGATTGGTTAAGAATTAAATATTTTTACCGTTTGGAATTTAATTTTTTATGGGCAGGTAAAACGCGTGGAGCATCTGAAGCTTCCACATGTCGCGCAGTGGAGATCCAACGGCCTAGCTGTTGGACAGCTCATCAAGCATTTACTAGACGATTATTTTACTGTTTAAGGAGATTAGTTCTCCATGATTAAATGCAAATTAAAACGGTAATTTTATTTAATTGGGGTAGATCTTTTCGATTAGGATTCAAAGTGATGGAGCCCTATTTAACCCAAACCTCTGGTACATTTTCTCTTCAC
Organism: Luffa acutangula; assembly: GCA_036850905.1. Lineage (NCBI taxonomy): Eukaryota > Viridiplantae > Streptophyta > Magnoliopsida > Cucurbitales > Cucurbitaceae > Luffa > Luffa acutangula. The sequence continues at coordinate 44,705,212 of CM072096.1, forward strand.
ATCATCTTCTTCTTGCATTTATTCTGTGCTTTCTATTTTCTCCCACTTTTCTTTAGTTACTGTGAGTAAAAAAAAAAAAAAAATACTGTAAGCAAGGGTTAAAATGTCGATGTCAATGGAAATGTCGAGGTCTCAATTTAATGGAAATGTCGATGTCGATAGATATTCCGAGAAAAATATTCAAAACGAAAAATTCAAAAAAAATATTAAAATTAACCAATAAATGTTTTACACTTTTAAAATAAATTAAAATACTTAGGATAAATATTATCTCCACATTAGTTACATTTTTTTATTATTTTGTTTACATTTTATTAATTTTTTAACGATATAATGGAAATGTCGATTCACCCCACATGTTGATGTCGAACCCATGGAAATGTAGAAATATCGATGGAAATGTCGACATATCGATGGAAATTTAATACATTGACTGTAAGTTTGAGATGGCTAAGACGAGAGGGAGAAGAGAAAAAGTCGCTAAAGAAGAAGAGGTGCCAGTTACACCTGAGGCACCGAAGAAGAAAACGAAGAGAAGAAAAACACCCGAAGAGAGAGAGGCCAAAAGATTAAGGAGGCAACAACAAGCTGAAGTTACAGAGGTTGTGAGAAAGGTGATCGAGGATATTATGGAAGTAGTGACTGAAGAAGAGTAGCCAAAAGGACCTGAAGAAGGGAAAAATTCAGAATAGGAGGATCAACCTGTCGAAACTTAGAAGGAAAATCAAGAAAAGAGGGCTAGAAGATATGTCGGAACAAGGAGCTGGTCAAGAAACTCAAGAACAGCAGGTTCAGGGAGAGGTTGTGCTGGAAGTACCGCGTCGTCACCGCCACAAGCAGAAGGCGGGGGAATCAAGAGGGTTCGGACAGATACTCCATCTCCGCCAACTACTGAATCCAAGAAGGAAAATACAGAGAAAGAGGATGAAGAGAAAGAGGAGGCTGAGAAGAAAAATGAAGAGGAGGCCTTGATGAAGCATCAGGAAGACAAGGGCAAAGGTGTTACTACAGCAGCAGCTGAGGCAGAGGACAACATGTTCAAAAAGTGAGTTCCTTCATCACTAATTAAAGCTCTTGGGTTCCAAATCTAGTGAAAATGTGTTTGTGAAGGAACTTCAACACTGTGTTGGCATCATTCAGTGGGAAAGGAATGACCTCGACCCATTTGGATACATAATCCATTGCAAGCAGTATGTATAAATTTCCAAATGAAGGTGGGAAAGGTCCCATGAAATCCAAACCCCAAACATCAAAGAGTTCCACTTCTAAAATATATGTTAGAGGCATTTCATCATGTTGGCTCATATTCCCTTTTCTCTGGCATTTATCACAAACTTTACTAAACAAATGGGCATCTTTGAACACTGTCGGCCAATAGAAACCTGATTGAAACACTTTTGTTGTTGTTCTTTGACCACCAAATTGGCCACCATATGGAGATGAGTGGCAATGAATTAAAATAGACTAAATTTCATCCTCAGCAACACATGTTCTCAGAATCCCATCAGCACACTGCCTATACAAAAAATGGCTCATCCCAGAAGTAGAATGTCACCTCAGAGTGGAACTTTTTCAGCTGCTGTTTGGTCATATCAGGGGGCACAATTCCACATGCTAGGTAATTCACAAAGTTAGCAAACCAAGGAGTGTCAATTTCCTTCACTTGAGCTACTGTAAGAAGTTGCTCATCAAGAAATGAATCCCTAAGCTCACTCTGCAGCAACAGTCTGTCTTTACTCTCCAGCTTAGACAAATGTTCAGCAACCAAGTTCTCAGACCCCTTTTTATCTTTGATTTCCAAATCAAACTCTTGGAGAAAAAGCACTCACCGAATAAGCCTTGGTTTGACATTTTTCTTGGCTAAAAGGTATTTAATGACAACATGGTCAGTAAAAACTGTCACTTTGGTTCGCACTAAATAGGGCCTAAATTTTTCAAAAGCAAACATCACTGCCAAAAGCTCTTTTTTCTGTGGTTGTGTAATTCTTTTGAGCCTCATTTAGAGTGTTGCTAGCATAATAAATAGGGTGAATCAACTTCCCTATTCTTTGTCCCAACATAGCCCCCATAGCGAAATCACTTGCATCACACATCAATTCAAACGACAATCGCCTATTGGGTGAAGAGATGATAGGTGCGATGACTAATGTTGTTTTTAGGGTGGTTAAAGCCTTCAAATACTCATCATCAAACTCAAAGGGGTGGTTCACTTCCAACAATAGGAAAAGAGGCTTGGAAGTTTTTGAAAAATCCTTGATGAATCTTTTGTAAAATCCAACATGCCCAAGAAAACTTCTAACTCCTTTCACTGTGGTTGGAGTTTCTAGTTTTTCAATGATCTCCACCTTGGCTTTATTCACTTCCATGCCATTCCTAGAGATTTTGTGTCCAAGAACTATGTCTTCCTTTACCATAAAATGACATTTTCCCCAATTGAGCACCAAGCTGGTTTCTTCACACCTTTGCAACACCTTACCCAAGTTAGTGAGACATGCTTGAAATGATTCTCCAAAAACTGAAAAATCATCCATGAACACTTCCATTATAGTCTCCACTAAATCAGAAAAAATGGCCATCATACACCTTTGAAAAGTGGGAGGGGTATTACAAAGACCAAAAGACATTCTTCTAAATGCAAAAGTGCCATAGGGGCAAGTGAAAGTGGTTTTCTCTTGGTCTTGAGGGGCAATGGTGATTTGGTTAGATCCTGAATAACCATCCAAAAAGCAATAGTAATCTTGCTCAGCTAGTTTTTCCAACATTTGGTCAATGAAGGGTAGAGGGAAATGGTCTTTTCTTGTAGCTTTGTTCAAAAGTCTATAATTCATATATACCTCACATCATGTCATTGTTCTTGTGGGAACTAGCTCATTTGCTTCATTAACCACCGCGGTCATTCTTCCCTTTTTAGGCACACATTGGACTGGACTAACCCAATTGCTATCAGCTATAGGGTATATAACTCCAGCATCTAGTCACTTGATTATCTCCTTTTTTACCACTTCTTTCATGGTCGGATTAAGCCTCCTTTGTTGCTCAATTGATTTGAAGTTTTCTTCCTCCAAATTAATTTTGTGCATACAAAAAGATGGACTTATACCTTGAATATCAGCCATAGTCCAACCAATGGCCTTTTTGAACTTTTTCAACAGTTCCAACAATGCTTGTTCATCTTCAGGGAGCAGGCTAGCTGAAATTATGATAGACAATGTTTTTTATTCTCCCAAGTAAGCATACTTCAAATGGGTGTGGGTAAAGGCTTGAGTTCTAATTTATGAAGCTCTACAATGTATGGTTGCATAGGTTTTATTGTCCTATCACACAACTCCAATGATTCAAAAGCTTTCCTAAAATTAGAAACTTCACTTACTGCCTCCATATTCTGCTGCACACACAAAATTTCTAAATCTTCCATTCTTATCTCACCAAACTATTCTACGTGGTGCTGCAGCAACTCTACTTCCAATTCATTTTCCACAAGCTCATCCAACACATGAATCATAGAACACTTTTCCATCTCAGCTGGGCATTTCAAGGCATCAAAAAAACTGATTTTAACTTCTTAATCATGCACTCACATAGTCAATTCACCATTTTGAACATCAATTAGAGCTCTCCCTGTAGCCAAAAATGGTCTTCCTAGGATAATTGAAACATCCTTGTCAACTTCATAATCCAAAATGATGAAATCCGCTGGAAATATAAACTTATCCACATGAACTAAAATGTCCTCAATTTTTCCTTGAGGGTAGGTGATTGATCTATCAACAAGTTGCAAAGTTACAGTGGTTGGCCTAGCCTCTCCTATTCCCAATTTTTTGTAAATGGAAAATGACATGAGGTTTATGCTAGCTCCAAAATCACCCAAGGCTCTTCCTATCTCCTTACCACCAATAGAAACAGTAATGGTAAAAGTCCCAGGGTCTTTCACTTTGGGTGGGATTCTATTTTTCAAGATCACCCATGGTTTCATACTCACCCAATCTCCTTTTTTTTTTTGTCAAAATATTCTTGAGGAACTTCACATAGTTGGGCATTTGTTCCAAAGCCTCACCTAGTGGGATGTTTATATGAAGTTGTTTCAAGACCTCAAGAATTTTCTTAAAATTGGTTGCTTGATTTTTTTTTTTTTGTTTTAACCTTTGGGAAAAGGGTGGTGGGGGTGGTTTAAATGTTGGGGAAGGTGTAGGAATTGGCTTTGAAGGAGCTACAGGGGCTGCTCTAGGGATTTCATCAATTTCCTCACTCTCTGGAGCTTTTTCCACTTGGTTTCCAGCAGGTTTTTCCACATATTTCTCTGCTCTTTTCTTCATATCAGCATGCGTATCAGCTTACTGTCCAACTAGTTTTTTGTTGATTTGGCACTTTCTTCTCTACTAAAGGCTTTCCACTTCTTAGCTCTACATCTTGGACTTGTTCCTTTCCTTCCCTTTTTGAATTCTTAGTGTCAGAGGGAAGTTTACCATGCGGCCTAGCTTTCAACTCACCAGCTGTAACGACCCGACTAAAAGGAAGCTAAAAACATGTTGAGGGTCGCTACCACATGCATGAAAACGTAAAACTTTAGAAACTTTAAAAAGACTTTTAAGCGAAAGAGACAATAGGTAAAAATCTTTTGTTTAATAAATTGGACCCAAAACCATAAGTCATTTAACGATAATAAAATAGTCAATACATGATAGACAAATTTCACAAAGTTGAAATTTTAGAACATCTGGATACATGAAACTAGGAAACTCGATCCTAGACTTCTAGGAACATGATTTGCAACCGCATCCCATAGCCTAGGCAAGTCACTGTCTTTGCCACTCGCCAGATGTCATCAAGTACCACATGAAAAGGAAAGTAGTGTATCATGGGTGAGTATATAAGAATACACTCAGTAAGTAGCCCACTTAAGGGTTAAAACTGATAACATGCGATCTGGTAACATGGAATCTAATGGCACGAAACTTGAATTTAGGTTTTAACATCAGAGGGACCTAATTGGAATAGCCATTTGGGTTTCTAACCCTGCGCCATAACTAGGTTCATGAAACGTTCTGTCTAGGGTGATTACCTATCCCCAACTTGTGCCAACTAGAGTGTTGTGTGGGTTAGTCGAGTAAGGCAAGTAAACTAGAGACTAGCTGGCAACCTCTAGCAAAACTACACCTATCCCAACACAACACCTCTGAATCATGAAAATACGGTGGAGCAATCTAGTTCATGAAAACATGTATGAGTGCCATCTGACGCACGATCTCATGCATGGGCTCAACACCGTCCTGAGATTGTATATAAGAATATACTCAGTAAGTAGCCCACTTAAGGGTTAAAACTGATAACATGAGATCTGGTAACATGGAATCTAATGGCACGAAACTTGAATTTGGGTCTTAACATCAGAGGGACCTAACTGGAACAGCCACATGAAAAGGAAAGTCATGTATCATGGGTGAGTATATAAGAATATACTCAGTAAGTAGCCCACTTAAGGGTTAAAACTGATAACATGAGATCTGGTATCATGGAATCTAATGGCACGAAACTTGAATTTGGGTCTTAACATCAAAGGGACCTAACTGAAACAGCCATTCGGGTTTCTAACCCTACGCCATAACTAGGTTCATGAAACGTTCTGTCTAGGGTGATTACCTATCCCCAACTTGTGCCAACTAGAGTGTTGTGTGGGTTAGTCGAGTAAGGCAAGTAAACTAGAGATTAGCTGGCAACCTCTAGCAAAACTACACCTATCCCAACACAACACCTCTGAATCATGAAAATACGGTGGATCAATCTAGTTCATGAAAACATGTATGAGTGCCATCTAGTGCACGATCCCATGCATGGGCTCAACACCGTCCTGAGATTGATAGAGCGCACGATCCCGTGCTTGAAAATTGGACTCTAGCAGTCGACTGATGGAATGCACGATCTTGTGCCTGAAAACTGGAATCTACCAGTCAATGATAGAATGCACGATCTCGTGCCTGAAAACTGGGTTCCATAAGCCTTGAGATGGGGAAAGGAATAACCCTAGCTAACATAAGATTTAAGGTTCCTTTAAGTCTACCTAAGGCCCTGAAACATGATTAAGGTCCCTATTTAGAGTCTATTCTCATTCATACATATGATTCCCTAAGACATGCTGGGAGAACTTGTGGTTAATACTAGCCAGCCAGCCAGCTAATTAAGCACCTCACGACCCAAGACATATTTCTAAACTTAGTCCCTATAGCCAGTGTAATTCTGCCGGAAATTCGGCAGCATAACGACATACATATATGGTAACCCAAATTTTCTATTCACCTGGAAACAAGATAATACCCTTTTATAGTCACAACGAGTCAGATCTCGCATCCAAAACTCAACTACAACTTCAACAGACATCCAACCCATCCTCCAATATCATAAACAAAAATCCAGAGAAAATCATAAATTAACCAATCTAAACATGCTTATAAGTGAACCAAAAGTTGCCACAGTAAACTTTAAGATTCTTATATTGTCGTCATGCCTCATAATGAAACACATCATGCTTATTTAATTCCACAAGCAAAGTCAACGCTTAAACCTTGTCCAAGTAAGTATGTTAAATTTCAAAGAAAAATAAACCAAAGCATAAAACCCAACCAAAGGCTACATATCAACCATCAATCGTGCAACGGGTTAAAAGCATAGTAATCATGTCAAAACAACTCAAAAACCCATATTTAGTCCAAGTAGAGGCAAAACACACGCTTCAATTAACCATAAGAGTTCTCATGCTTAGTACCACACATGCTTATTTACACCAAGGACAAAACTTAAACTTAAATCCAAACCATGCTAGCTTTGCAACTTTTCTATCACATGGGTCAAAGACATAGAATTAAATCCAACGGCTACTTACCTTAGCGTCATAGATACTTGATTAATGCAAAACAATTAGCTCAATGCATCACCGCTCACAACCTCGAACTAGACAATCTAATACACACGCAAGGTTCTAAAATTAGAAGCAGCCAACTCCGATAATTTCTATTAGGCCCAACATAATTTAAGGAGGCTGAAACTTACACAAACGAAGACAACGCTTGCTGCCTGGATTCTAATTCGGCCTAACTTCATCGATCCAAGCTCCAATCTCAATGGGTACCTGATAACTCTCCAACAGATAGTTATTTAGGCCTCATTTCTATAGGGATTTGTGTGTCTTTTGTGCTTAATAGGGTTGGTTTTAGATATATATTACATGTTTTAACCCATTTGGAAGAATGGATGCTTTGAAAGTTATTTTGTGCAGAATATATTGCTGAGCGACTTGAGGGAGCAAATTCTGTGCTGCAGCAAAGGTGGGAGCAAAACTGCCACGTCACAGCTTGTTAGCCATTTTAATAAAGTGGCGTTAGCTGATTTAATTACGGATCTAAGAAGCTTGGAAAGCCCTCCACGTGTCTAGATTAACCTAATTAGGTTGAATCTCATCTTATAAAAGGAGGGAGCCGTCAAAGATAAAGGCATTCACGATTTGGAGACCGAATCAATCGGTCGGAGGCCGAATTGACGACGAATGGAGATCTAAGAAGACCATTTGCGATTCCACTCAAGAAGTTCTTTCATGTTCTTGGTGGTTTGGAGCAGCCGTTTCATCCCCATTTGCTGAAAAGGATTAGTATGTGTATTTCGTTATATGGATGTGCTTATCAAGATTGTAACGTATTTTATGTTTTCAATCATGAACTAATTGCTTTGTAGGCATAGGTTAAGAATTATGTGATTGTTATATTTATAAATCTGGAAATTCTATTTGATCATGATCATCTTGAATTATTGTTGATCTTTAATTTCATTATGTGCCCGCCTAGCTAGCCGGTATGTATAGCTTCTCCTAGTTTCAGGGATGATTTAGGAGTTTTGTGGCAATAATTCACGCTAGATCATTGTGTATTGGTGAACGTCAGTGACTGAGTTAGGGATAACCAGTTGCCTAGTGCTTGATCGATAGAGCTTCATTGGTTTTGAAACATATTCCAAAAAATCCAGAGTTTCGGGAGGATCCCGCTGATAATACTGCATGAGATTGACAGACCAAAAGAATTGTTGGAGCATCTTTATAAACAATTACAGAAGTCTTAACCTGTGTCTGTTTCCATTTTGTTTTCTCCAGTCGTAATCATTTACTGCTTTCGTATATCTTTTGTTTCAGCATTTTAAAAACTCAATCAATTTAACCAACCATTTGAAATCACTAAAAAGACAAATTAAATCAATAGAGGTAGGCATTTCAAGACCCTGTGGATATGATAAATACTTATCACTTGTTGCTAGATTGTGTATACTTGCACAGTATTCTGGAGTTAATTTATCTCATATTTTTAACCACTTCAGAATTGCAACAAGTTTTTGGCGCCGTTGCCAGGGACTTGAAATTGTTTTATTTGATTGATTTTTTTTTTGTATATTTTTGGTGATTTGGTGCGTGAACTTTTTGATTGTTTCTTTTTGTTTTGTAGGTGTGACTTTGGTGTATGAGCGATCCCCTTCGGATTAGATTTTCAAAAAAAAAATTGTTTCAAGTGAATCTCGAAGAGGAACTGTGCGATGCAGCAAAATCCGCAGCAAAATAATCAGGCTAAGAATCCTATCCTTATAGCGAATGATAGGGGCAGAGCCATCAAAGAGTATGCTTTTTCAATATTTGACGAGTTAAATCCAGTGATAATGCATCTAGTTATTGAGGCAGCAAACTTTGAAATGAAACCGGTCATGTTTCACATGTTAGAGATGGTTGACCAATTCCATGGTTTACCATTCAAGGACCCTCATCTTCATCTTAAGTATTTTCTAGGAGTTAGTGATTCATTTTTTTATCGAGGGAGTGTCGAGAGATGCCCTTAGATTAACCCTATTCCCTTATTCCCTTAGAGATGGAGCAAACACGTGGTTGAATTCTCTTGCTCCAGGATCAATAAGTAGTTGGAATGAGCTAATAGAGAAATTTCTTAGTAAGTATTTTCCACCAACTAGGAGTGCCAAGTTGAGGAGTGAGATAATGGGATTTATGCAGAATGAGGAAGAAACTTTTAGTGAGGCTTGGGAAAGGTTTAAGGAGCTTTTGCGAAAGTGTCCACACCACTGTTTACCACATTGTATTCAAATAGAAATATTTTACAATGGGTTAAACATAGCAACCTAGTGTATGGTTGATGTTTCTGCGGGAGGGGCCCTTTTGGCAAAAACCTTTAATGAAGTTTATGAGATTTTAGAGAGAATATCAACCTACAGTTGTCAGTGGTCAAATGTTAAAGGCTCTAGTAAGAAAGTTAAGAGTGTGATAGAAGTTGATGGTGTGTCTACCATTATGGCCGATATTGCAGCATTAGCTAACACTCTTAAAAACATAATTGTGGTAAGCAATGTTCAGCAGCCACTAGTGGTGGAATCTGCTGCAGTTGTAAATCAAGTTACAGAAGAATCATGTGTTTATTGTGGTGAAGAGCATAATTATGAGTTTTGTCCTAACAATCCAGCTTCTGTGTTTTTTGCAGGTAATCAAAGGAATAACCCTTATTCTAACTTTTATAATCCAGGTTGGCGCAACCACCCCAACTTTGCGTGGGGAGGGAAAGGAAGCAATTCACAAGTCCCCCAAGCACATCAAAAGGTGGTGAACCAGTCCGGATTTGCTAAATCACAGACATTGCCCCAGCAAAATAAGCAGACTTTGCCCCAACATAGTTTGGGTAATTCTCTGGAGTAGATGATGAGAGATTATATGGCTCGTAATGATGTCTTAATCCTAAGTCAGCAGGCTTAATTGAGAGCCCTAGAGTTGCAAGTGGGTCAGCTAGCTAATGAGCTAAAGGTACGACTTCACGGGAACATTCCTTTAGATATTGAACACCCTATAAGGGAAGGTAAGAAGCAGGTGCAGGCAGTGACTTTAAGGAATGGTAAGCCACTAGAAGAGAGGAAAGAGCCTAGTAAACCCCAGGAAGTAGAAAAAAGCAGTGATAAAAACAATGTTGTTGAAAAAGAGTTGGAGTCTAGTCAGGGTGCTGGAGGCAGCAATAATGATGTTGGAGCATCAGGTTCTGTTCCAGATGTGGAACCACCTTATGTACCGCCCCCACCCTATAACCCACCCTTACCTTTTCCACAAAGACAAAAGCCTAAGAATCAGGATTGTCAATTTAAGAAGTTTTTAGAGATTCTTAAGCAGTTGCATATAAATATCCCTTTAGTAGAAGTTTTAGAACAAATGTCAAATTATGCAAAATTTCTTAGGACATCTTGACTAAAAAGAAGAGATTAGGAGAGTTTGAGATTGTGGCTCTTACTGAGGAATGTAGTGTTATTCTGAAGAATGAGCTACCTTCCAAGGCTAAGGATCCGGGATCATTCACTATTCCTGTCTCCATGGGTGGAAAGGAGTTGGGGAGAGCACTTTGTGATTCAGGCGCAAACATAAACCTTATGCCTCTTTCAGTTTATAGAAAGTTAGGTATAGGTGAAGCTAGGCCTACAACAGTTACACTTCAATTAGCAGATAGGTCTATCACATATCCTGAGGGTAAAATTGAGGATGTTCTGGTCCAGGTAGATAAATTTATTTTTCCTGTCGATTTCATTATTCTAGACTATGAGGCAGATAAGAATGTCCCAATTATTCTTGGTCGTCCATTTTTGGCAACTGGTAGATCATTGTTGGATGTCCAATAGGGGGAGCTTACAATGAGGGTGCATGACCAAAAGGTGAAGTTTAATATGTTTGATGTAATGAACTATCCTAATGATATTGAGGATTGCTCGTGCATTCAGGTGTTGGATGAGTTTTTTTAGGACCACTTTGAGAAGGAATTGATGGAGTATCATACCCAAAAATTTGGAGAGATCCAAATTGAGGATTTGGAAATAGGTGGATTGGAGCATGAGTATGACGATGTAGGTGAGATTTCTAGTTTTAAGAGGAATTTTGAATCCTTAGAGCCAATAGATGAGAAATCCAAGCCTATTGAACCTTGTAATTCATTGATATTGCTCCAGCAACCTGAGATTAGGAAATCCTTCATTGATGAGAGGTTATTTACTGTAGCTCATATTAAGGCAGTGAAAACACCTTGGTATGATGACTTTTCCAATTACCTTGATTGTGGAAATTTGCCTCCTGGTTTATCACAAGAGCAAATGAAAGAATTTTTCCATGAGGTAAAGTTTTATTTATCAAATTATGCATCTATGGTTAGACAATGTGTTGATGATGGTTGTGAGTCTAAAGTAAATTTGAGTTCTGTTTAGATTTAATTTCAGTTTGAATTTTTAATTTCAGTTTAGATTAGATTCTTAATAATATATATTCCTGATTTAATTCTGAAATATTCTTCTTTGAAGTTGCTGGCAGATTTAGGGAGCGCAGGTTTTGAGGGAGCAAAATTTCAGCATTCTAATCAAAAGCTCCCATTATTGGATTACATTTTTTTTATTTATTTTCTGTTTTGTTATTATTTTGATTTGATATGATTCTGATTTGACTAGATTTTTTTTATTTATTATTTATTATTTATTTTATTTTTATTTTGTTGGTTAGTTTAGATTTTATTTTAAAGATTTAATAAATCGAAGATTTTTCTAGATTTAAAATATTATATCTTGTGGATGTTATTTAAAAAAAAAATATTTGATTTCATAGTTTTGTTGAGAAGATCGGAGATTTTATTCGGTTAAGATTTTTTGTGAGATAAGATTATAATTTTACGGTTGAGATTTTATTGTTGTTAGCAGGATAATTAAATGGGCATGCAATTAATTAACAAAGATGTCATGTGTTGAGCAGAGGGGAGCTGGCGTTATGGTTGTTACACACAGAGGGAGCACAGTAAATGGAAGATCTTACCGTTTGACAGATTAAATTTTCTATGAACTCATGTGATTAAAATGGTAACTTGAATAAATTAGGAGATAATTAGGGGCTAATTATTTGTTGAAGATCCTTGAGTTAGTGTCCTATTTATACAAGCTCCTGTCAGGTACGTTTTTCACTCTTATCTTTTATTACTACTGATGTGATTTTTTTTTTTGTGTGTATTATTATTATGAGGAAAAAAACACGAGCAAGTTAAAAATGTTGAGACTGTTGAGATTGAAAGGGAACTGAGTAAAGAAGTTGAGCTTGATGAAAGATTTCAATACGGGAGATTTATCCATGAAGAGACAAGACAAAAATATCATGAAGTTCTGAAGCGAGATTTTCTGATGAAGCGCGGCTTCGATGGTGGCAAAGAGCTCCAACATTTTCCTTGAGCGGAAATCACTAATAACAGCTGGGAACGGTTGCGCGCAAAGCCGGAGCCCACTGTTGATCAGCTAGAATGGGAGTTCTACGCCAAAATCGATGAAAATGAAGGATTCTTGGTTATTGTTCATGGAGTTGTTGTCGACTGAAGCCCTAGAGTGATTAATTCTCTATTTAATCTTTAAGACTTCCCCCACACTGTTCTCAATGAAATATCAATTGCTTCCTCAAACGAGCAACTGAATGCCTAGTGGAGGTTGTCTAGGATGAGGGCAAAAACATTCCAGTCAACATACTTAAAGAGTGAGGCTACTACTTGGCTCGGCTTTGTCAAGAAAAGATTATTGCCTACAACATACGCCTCCATTGTCCCTTGTGATCGAGTGCACTTGACGGTTCAGAATCCCAAAGAGTTCCAATGATATTAATTTGTTTGACAAGGGGATTATGGACACTGCTAGACTTCAGAGAGGTGAGGTGTGCCAGGGTGGTTTGCTGTGAGGTGTCCATAGAGTGCTAGAGCAACTTGAGATGGTTCTCAGTAGGCTAGAATTCAATGAGAGACAACTTAAAACCTACAAGAGCTATGCTGATAGAAGAGACACCACACTAAGAAGGGCTATGCAAGTGAATTTTTCTAAGTCATATCAAGCCTTTCCAATTTTTCCTAATGATCTTATGAACCCATGCATTTCACCCCCACCCATCATTTGAGAGAAATAAGAAAACCCAGAGTCTGAACATAAAGAAGAATTAAAGGGAAGTTTCAGTTTCTTCGAGCAAATATTTTGATGAATGATTTTTTGTGCTCGCCTTGCAGGTGTTGTGTTCTTTCTGCTTATGTTATATTCTGTTTCTTTGTTTTTATCTGTTGCTTTAAAATCTATCTCTGTCATGATTACGTAAATATGTGATCTTAATCTTTAATGAAATCAAATATTGTTTTGTTTGGCACATTTGAGTATCTAGCTTAATTTTCTTCTGAATTTTTGAAGCTTGGACTAGTTAGCTTAATTAGATCAAGGTGTTCTAATCTCCATAAACCTTTTGCTTGAGCATTTCTTCTAGCCTGGTCGTTACTGCGACGAGAAGATTCTGAGGTAGTGTTGATTTATTTGATCCACTTTAAGCTTACTTCTAGTCCCACACTTAGTTTAAAATTCAGATAGAAAAAATTAAGTTTGGGGGTATACTTATCATGTTGCTAATTCATTGAGGGCAATGAATAATTTAAGTTTGGGGGACTTTTAGCTACTTCGTTTGTTTTGCCCGAGCATTCCTCTCCTTCATAATAATTTTTCTAGGTTGTTGAGTAACCAAGGACATTTGTGACACTCACAGTTTGTCTTTGCGTCAAAAGATGACCTAGGAAATATAAAAAAATGAAAAATTATTTGCTGAAAAAATCGATTGTTGAAAATTTTGCTGTGAAAATTGAAAGAGCAAAAGTTTTGAAGGATGAATGATAATCTAGCAGTTTTTCTGTCTCCCAGGGCTTAGGTGAGCTTGATCATAAAATGTCGCCATTCTGAGAAGCAGGGGATAGAATAACTAAGGATTTTTGGGCTTAACAATGAGTATTTAGCCTAATAGGTGATAAGTTTGAGGCAAGGGTATACTACACCATAAAGTGGGTCATCCCATGCTTAAGAGCTTATGATTGTAGGGTCGGTTTAAGTCTGAAAAAAACAAAAATATAAACCCCTTAAAAATGTGTTTTAAAATGTCTGATAATAGAGCTAGGCTGTGGCAAGTTCTTAGAATTGAGTTAAAAGTGGTGATTATTTGTCCATGCCAGAAGAATTATTTTGCTGCAACAGAGCTTAGTTTTGCAGAATGCTCAAGTAAAGGTTGAGGGTAGTGATGGATTGTCTGGTTTGATTAAGCTAGTCTTTGTCTAACGTTTTGAATTCTTAAGAATAGTTCAAGTTTGGGGGTGTGATAACTCTCCAACAGGTAGTTATTTAGGCCTCATTTCTATAGGGATTTGTGTGTCTTTTGTGCTTAATAGGGTTGGTTTTAGATATATATTACATGTTTTAACCCATTTGGAAGAATAGATGCTTTGAAAGTTATTTTGTGCAGAATATATTGCTGAGCGACTTGAGGGAGCAAATTCTGTGCTGCAGCAAAGGTGGGAGCAAAACTGCCACGTCACAGCTCGTTAGCCATTTTCATAAAGTGGCGTTAGCTGATTTAATTACGGATCTAAGAAGCTTGGAGAGCCCTCCACGTGTCTAGATTAAACTAGTAGGTTGAATCTCATCTTATAAAAGAAGGGAGCCGTCAAAGATAAAGACATTCACGATTTGGAGATCGAATCAATCGGCCGGAGGCCGAATTGACGGCGGAATGGAGATCTAAGAAGACCATTTGCGATTCCACTCAAGGAGACGAAGTCCTTCCATGTTCTTGGTGGTTTGGAGCAGCCGTTTCATCCCCATTTGCTGAAAAGGATTAGTATTTCTTGTGTATTTCGTAATATGGATGTGTTTATCGAGATTGTAATGTATTTTATGTTTTCAATCATGAACTAATTGCTTTGTAGGCATAGGTTAAGAATTATGTGATTGTTATATTTATAAATCTGGAAATTCTATTTGATCATGATCATCTTGAATTATTGTTGATCTTTAATTTCATTATGTGCCCGCCTAGCTTGCCGGTATGAATAGCTTCTCCTAGTTTCAGGGATGATTTAGGAGTTTTGTGGCAATAATTCACGCTAGATCATTGTGTATTGGTGAACGTCAGTGACTGAGTTAGGGATAACCAGTTGCCTAGTGCTTGATTGGTAGAGCTTCATTGGTTTTGAAACATATTCCAAAAAATCCGGAGTTTCGGGAGGATCCCGCTGATAATATTGCATGAGATTGACGGATCAAAAGAATTACTGGAGCATCTTTATAAACAATTACAGAAGTCTTAACCGGTGTCTGTTTCCATTTTGTTTTCTCCAGTCGTAACCATTTACTGCTTTCGTATATCTTTTGTTTCAGCATTTTAAAAATCCAATCAATTTAACCATCCATTTGAAATCACTAAAAAGGCAAATTAAATCAATAGAGGTAGGCATTTCAAGACCTTGTGGATACGATAAATACTTATCACTTGCTGTTAGATTGTGTATACTTGCACAGTATTCTGGAGTTAATTTATCTCATATTTTTAACCACTTCAGAATTGCAACAGTACCTTAAATCCAATAGTTAAAATCAATTATATACAATCTAAACCTTAAATTCTAGTCAAAACCCAAGCATTCTTGATGAAAATCACTTACCCAAAGCTGAAATTGTTCAACGCTGTTGAAACTCGAAGACCCACTGCTCGAAACGACGGAATTGATGGGAAAAACTTGCTGAATAGAGTTAAAAATGAGTGGGTATTCCTCTAACATCAATGAACCAACCCAAACTCAATTTAACTCACTTACCCACTCTTAAAATCGCTGGGAAAACGCTGGAATACAGCCCCACACTCTGTTGATCGCACCTAACGAACCGCCGCCAAAAAAACACTGTTACCCGACCAAGAACCCGCTGAAACTACACAAGAGAGAACGAGTGAGGGAGAGAATGATGAAGAGAGCGAGATCGGGTATGAGAGGCACAAAACCAAGGAAGAAAGTCGACCTCCAACCGTGCAAACGACTGCGAAACCCACCAGAAACGCACGTTGCACTTGCTGTCGTCCGCCGTCGTGGTCCCAAGCTCACCAAAGAAGGAATCGCGGAGGGAGGTCGTCGGCCGAAGAAGAAAAAGCAAAGGGAGACGACTGGGAGGCTAGTTTCGGCGTGAAGGAGGAAGGAAAAAAAAGCAAGGAGGGATGGTGGCTGCTGAAAATGTGAAGGAGAAAAGGAGATGGAATTTAGGGCTTGGTCTTGGCTACAAACTCCTTTTGATTAGAAAATTGTCATTCTAACTTACTTAAATTGCAAAAATTGCCACCAAGCCTATTAAATCTTTTTCCAAGACAATTAACTCATTTAATTGAATTTTTTATTAAACCAATTAACCGAAACTCAATTAAACTTGTAGTTTGAGAAATAAGAAATTGGCTTAAATTAGCGTCGCTACACTAGCTATTTGGCCAATTTGGATTCCCAGATTCCTTAGAGATGCTTGGTGAGTTTGAATAGTGGCATCATTTTTAGCCATATGTTCCTTGAACAAGCTCTCTAAAGGAGTTCCAGGAACATGTTGATTCATGTTATTTTGGAACTGATTTTGCTGATTTTGTTGCCCAAATCCCAGAGGTCCACTCATCTTTTGTTGAGCTTGTTGGGCGTTGGAATTACTTCCTTGACCTCCCCAAGCAAAATTAGGATGATTTCTCCAATCCAGATTATAGGTATTGGAATAGGGGTCATTCCTAGGAACATTTTGGTTCCCAACATAACACACTGAGGCTGGATTTCCAGGGCAAAAGTCAAAGGTGTGATCCTCTCCACAGTAAACACACAAATCAGTGGATTTCGATTTATATTAATCGTTGTAGCAGCCTGATTTGTATTAGAGTTCAGCAAATTATAATTCTCAAGCCCCACAGTCAACTTTTTCATCATATTTTCCATTGTATCAAACCTTACATTAAAACATGTCACAGTATCAACCTCCATCATTCCTTTGTTTTTCTTTCCAGCCACACTTCTCACATTAGACCATTGACAACTATTTGTGAAACTTCTCTCCAAAATGTCATAAGCCCCATCAAAAGTCTTGGCTAAAAGAGCACCATTGGCTGAAACATCTACCATGTTTTGAGTGGCTAAATTCAACCCATTATAGAAGGTTTCCATTTGAATGCAATGGGGTAAACCATGGTGAGGGGATTTTCTCAACAATTCCTTAAATCTAAGCTTCACTAAAGGACTCATTCTCAAATTGCCTAAAGGACACTATCTCAACTCTAAGCTTAGCATTTCTAGTGGGAGAAAAGTATTTGATGAGGAATTTCTCTGCTAACTCATTCCATGTAGTGATGAAACCAAGAGCAAATTTATTTAACCAAGCTTTGGCACCATCTCTCAAAGAATAAGGAAACAAGGTTAACCTCAAAGCATTTTGACAAACTCCTTGAATTCTAAATGAGTCACTCACTCCCAAAAAAGATTTAAGGTGTAGGTGTGGGTCCTCAGAAGGTAATCCATGAAATTGTGCCACTATTTGTAACATTTGGAACATAACAGGCTTCCTCTAAAAAAATTTCGCTTGTATCTCAGGTCTAGCTATCCCAGGGTATAGCTTATTGAAGGTAGGGATGGCATAGGCTCTAATAGCTCTTCCCCTGTCATTGGCTATAAGGACAGGGTTTTCAGCTTGATTTTCTACCCTAGATTGCTTGTTGATAACTCTCCAAAAGGGCGTTATTTAGGCCTTATTTCCATAGTGATTTGTGTGTTATTTGTGTTAAATAGGGTTGATTGTAGATGAATATTAAATGTTTTAACCCATTTAGAAGAATGGATGCTTTGGAAGTTATTTTGTACAGAAAATAATGTTGAGCGACTTGCGGGAGCGAAATCCGTGATCCAGCAAAGCAAGGAGCAAAAACTGCCACGTGAGTCGCACGTGATTCATTAAATGAGGTGGCATTAGTTGAATTAATCTTGGATCTAGGAGGCTTGGAGAGCCTTTCACGTGTAAAATTTGACCTAATTAGGGTTGACTCCACTCTATAAAAGGAAGTAGCCGTCTCACAAATTCGAGGCAGGAAAGTCTTATTCCATTCGTGGAGGCTCACTTTCCATCTTTGGAAACCGAATAAAGGAGGAACGATTGGAGACCTCAAGAAGACCATCAACTATGGATTTCTTCAAGGGAATTAATCTTTTCTTGTAAATTTCTTGTAGTTATGGATGCACATGTTGGGTTTTATGTCCTGAAACTCGTGGATAGTAAATGTAATAAAGTCTCAATTAGTATCGATAAAGCATTATCGAAGTTATTTGATTTCTGGTTGTCAAATAGTTGTTTTAATTATGTATTAATTAACCCAAATCCAATAAACTAGAATCCTTCGCTATGTTATGAACACTTGAACTTTATGTAGTGACATAAGAATGGATCAAGTTCAAGTAATAGCCTAAACAGTCTATAGTATAGGGATAAAATTGGGTACCTTATCCTAGGAAAAACTATGTGATGCGGCCCACTTTGTTTTAATACAAACGATGTGATCCTAAATCGTTCATGTAGAGACATGCGAGTGGGGGCATCCTATGCAAAAGAGTTTGTATAATACCGGACCGCGAAATAAGTCACTTTCACTTTATAACATCGTTTACTATAAAACTGACTATTTCAAAGCGATGACCTAGGTAACTCGATCCTAATCCTGAGCTAACTATGAACTCCTGTTTATTCGGGATTATCCTTTGATTTGCATGGGTGAGAGTGGCTCAACATCGTCGACTCAGTAAGCCTACCATTTTGGGGATAAGACCGAGTAAATAGCTGGGGACATAGTCTTGCAAAATGAAATTCACTCCTACCCGACTTTAGGGATAGTAGAGAGGTTGTTCCATTAACTGCTGACTCCGAGACGTGAACAAAGGTGCACCACCCTCTCATTGGCCCGAGAGGTTTTAGGTTTAGTGGTGGGACCACAAACTAATTGTTCATTAGGGACTCTGTGGAAGCTCAAGGAACAAGAAGTGTTATAGGGGTAAAACGAAATTTAGACCAAGCTATAGTCACAAACAACCTGTGAAGGGTCGACTTACTATTCATGGAGCCCATGATTTGTAGGTCCATTAGGTCGTTGGAACCCATGATTTGGTTATCAAAAACAACCAACATTCTTTATTAAAAGTGGTTGAACTCTTTAAATATAACACACGTGAATAGGTTCGAGATAATCGACTTAAATGTTGATTCATATTCAAATTATCGATTTTGAGAGATGTCGGGAATGGTACATTATTTAATTTAACATTTGATGTTAAAATTAAATATAATTAATTAAAAGTGGTTTAATTAATTATTTATCATAGAAATTTATTTTGTGAAATTAATTATGAAATTGGATTGAAAAATCAATTTCAAGTATAAAATTATGAAGAGGCAAAATCTTATGTGAGGACACCTATCCCATGACACATCCAAAATTCTAATTGAGATGTCAATTGGCAAGCTTGCTTTTTCATGTATAAATTCATGAAATCAAAGGCAAACGAGGAGATGATTGAGTGCATTTTTCTGGAAATTGGATGAAAGAAAGGAAATCAAATTCTCTCAAGAACCGTGGGTATGTTATCTTGAAAACCCATTTCTCCCTCAATCTTTCTCTCTCAAATTCATCATGCTCGAGTTCCCACAAGCCCGTTCTAAGGCTGGAGAATAGTGGGGAAGATCACGGTGGTCGTCTACGACTCGATCATGTTGAGAATCGTCCAAAGAAACGTTCAAAGTCGTGCCCCAAAAGAGGTATTTTTCGATACTCAGTTTTTTGAGCAATTTCTAGCATGTTTTCCTTTATGAAATTAATGAAATTAAGTGACCCACGATCCGTAATCACTTCCACTAGAGTGTCGTACACTCCTTCAACACATACTCAGATTGTAGCGTGTGTTATTTTGTACTCCATGAACTAAATTTACTTAGGTGTTGGTTAGGATCTATGTAATTGTCATGCTTCATTATCTATGCAATTGATATTGATTTGAGCATCTTGACTAATTGTTGTGCTTATTACTATTTTGTGCCCGCCTGGCCAGCTGGTATGAATATCACCACTTAGTTTCAGGGATGATTTGAGAGGTGTGTGGCATTTAATCACACTAGACCATTATGTGTTGGTGGACGCCAGTAACTAAGTTAGGGATAACCATTCACCTAGTCCTTGATCGGTAGCACGTCATTGGAGTTGAAACACATTCCAAAAAATCCAGAGTTCCGAGAGGATCCTGCTGATAAGACTGCAAGAGAATTGTCTAATCAATATTATTGCTAAAGCATCTTTTAAAACAATTACAGAAATCCTGACCAACGTTTGTTTCCAATCTGTCTGTTTTACCCATTTACATTCTGCTCTGTTATTTCTTTTGCTTTAGCATTTCATCAAAATCAATCATTTTAACAATCTTGAAACCATTAAAAAGTTACATAAAATAGGTATAGTGGAAGCTATTCAAAACCTCGTGGATACGATAAATTACTTATCACTTGCTGCAGATTGTGTATACTTGCACAGTATTCTAAAGCTTATTTTTATCATGTTTTTAACCCGCTCTAGAAGGCAACAAGTTTTTGGTGTCATTGCTGGGGACTTGAATAAGTTTTTATTTGATCTGTTTTATGTATGTGTTTTACCGGTTTGGTGCGATAACTTTTTTATTGTTTCTTTTTGTTTTTAAGGTGTGGGCTTGGTGCATGAGCGATCCGCCTGGGGTGAGATTCGAGCTTGATCTAGAGATTGAAAGGACATTTAGGAGAAGAAGGAGAGAGCAGCGAAGAAATCAAAATCCTATGGATAACGTGCCGCGTCTCCCAGAAATTCCAGAAGGTCAAGATGATCCCTAGCAGAATCGTGTGCTGCAGCCAAATCCACAGCTGGAGCAAAATGGACAGCAAAATAATTAGGCTGAGAACCCTATTTTGGTGGCGAATGATAGGGTCAGAGCCATTCGAGCGTATGCTTTTCCAATGTTTGATGAGTTAAATCCAGGAATTGCACATCCTCAAATTGAGGCAGCAAATTTCGAAATGGACGATAATGTTTCAGATGTTGCAAATCGTGGGTCAGTTCCATGGTTTGTCATCTGAAGACCCCCATTTACATCTTAAGTCTTTTCTAGGAGTTAGTGATTTGTTTGTAATTCAGGGTGTGTCTAGGGATGCCCTTAGATTAACTTTTTCCCCATATTCTCTTAGAGATGGAGCAAAGGTGTGGTTAAATTCTTTTGCTCCAGGATCAATTAGAACTTGGAATGAGTTAGCAGAAAAATCTCTTAGTAAGTATTTTCCACCAACTAAGAATGGCAAGTTAAGGAGTGAGATAGTGGGATTTAGGCAACTCGAGGATGAAACTTTTAGTGAGGCTTGGGAGAGGTTTAAGGAAATTTTTTGTAAGTGTCCCCACCATGGTTTACCTCATTGTATCCAAATAGAAACATTTTACAACGGGTTAGACGTAGGAACCCAAAGTATGGTCGATGCTTCTACGAGAGGGACCCTTTTGGCAAAAACCTTTAATGAAGCCCATGAAATTTTAGAGAGAATATCAACCAATAGTTGTCAGTGGTCGGATGTCAGAGGCTAAAATAAAAAAGTTAAGAGTGTGTTAGAAGTTGATGGTGTGTCTACCATTAGGGTTGATATTGCAATATTAGCTAATGCTCTTAAAAATGTAACAGTGGTTAGTCATCTGCAGCCGCCAGTAGTGTAGCCTACTGCAGTGGTGAATCAAGTTACAGAAGAATCATGTGCCTATTGTGGTGGAGAGCACAACTATGAGTTTTGCCCCAGAAATTCAGCTTCTGTGTTTTTTGTACGTAATCAAAAGAATAATCCTTATTCTAATTTTTATAATCCAGGTTGGCACAACCACCCCAACTTTACATGGGGAGGGCAAGAAAACAATTCACAAGTTCCCCAAGCACAGCAAAAGGTGAACCAGTCAGGATTTGCTAAATCGCAGGCATTGCCCCAACAAAATTCGGTGAGTTCTCTTGAGGAAATGATGAAAGAATATATGGCTCGTACAGATGCCGCAATTCAAAGTAATCAAGCTTCAATGAGAACCCTTGAATTGCAAATGGGTTAGCTAGCTAATGAGCTGAAGGCAAGACCTCAAGGGAAACTTCCTGCGGATACTGAACACCCTAGAAGGGAAGGTAAGGAGCAGGTACAGGCAGTGACTCTAAAGAGTGGTAAGCCACTAGAAGAGAGAAGAGAGCCTAGTAAACCCCAGGATATAGGGAAGAATAATGATAAAAATGTTGTTGTTGAGAAAGAGTTGGAGTCTGGTAAGAGTGATAGAGGCAGTAATAGTAATGCTAAAGCATCTGTTTCTGTTCCAGATGTGGAACCACCTTACGTACCGCCTCTACCTTTTTCACAAAGGCAGAAGCCTAAGAATCAGGATGGTCAATTTAAGAAGTTTTTAGAAATTCTTTAGCAATTGCATATAAATATCCCTTTAGTAGAAGCTATAGAGCAAATGCCAAATTATGCTAAATTTCTTAAGGATATTTTGACTAAAAAGAAAAGGTTAGGAGAATTTGAAATTGTATCTCTTACTGAGGAATGTAGTGTCATTCTTAAGAATGGGCTACCAACCAAGGCTAAGGATCCAGCAGGGTCATTCACTATTCCTGTTTCAATAGGTGGAAAAGGGTTGGGTAGAGCACTTTGTGATTTAGGCGCGAGCATTAACCTTATGCCTCTTTTGGTATATCGAAAGTTAGGTATTGGTGAAGATAGGCCTACCACAGTCACACTTCAACTAGCTGATAGGTCTATCGCATATCCAGAGGGTAAAATTGAGGATGTCTTAGTAAAAGTAGATAAATTCATATTTCCTGTTGATTTTATTATCTTAGATTATGAGGCAGATAAAGATGTTCCAATTATTCTTGGTCGTCCATTTTTTGCTACAGGTAGGGCATTAATAGATGTTCAAAAAGGGGAATTAACAATGAGGGTTTATAATGAGGAAGTGAAATTTAATGTTTTTAAGGCCATGAAGTATCCAGACGAAGTGGAGGATTGTTCTTTCATTAGGATTCTGGAGAGCACAATTGTTTAGACGACAATATAGGATTTGACAAATAAACATTTGGAAGATCATGGAGAGATTAGTGTAGAGGATTTAGAAGTTTGTTCTTTAGAAAGAAAAAATGAAAAAGAAGTTTCTAGGTGTGAGGATGTTTTTGAGTCCTTAGATTTGGATGAAAGGAAGGCTCCTCCTATTAAGTCATCCCTGATTGAGGCACCCACTTTAGATTTGAAGCCCTTGCCGGATCATCTAAAGTATGTGTATCTTGGGGAGGGTGAGACGTTGCCCATTATTGTTGCATCATATTTAATGTCGGAGGATGAAGAGGACTTAATAAAGTTGTTGCATCAATATCACAAAGCAATAGGTTGGATATTAGCTGACATTCAGGGAATTGGCCCTTCTTTCTGTATGCATAAAATCACTCTAGATGAGGGATCATTTAGGAGTATTGAGCAATAGAGAAGGCTTAACCCTGCAATGAAAGAAGTTGTTAAGAAGGAGGTGATTAAATGGTTGGATGCAGGGATTATCTATCCAATTGCAGATAGCAATTGGGTAAGCCCTGTCCAATGTGTTTCTAAGAAAGGAGGTGTTACAATAGTGACTAATAAGGACAATGAGTTGATCCCCACCAGGACAGTAACGGGCCGGAGGGTTTGCATGGATTACAGAAGGCTTAACAAAGCCACCCGTAAAGACCATTTCCCTCTACAATTTATTGACCAGATGTTGGATAGGTTGGCTGGTCAGGCTTACTACTGTTTCTTAGATGGTTACTCTGGATATAACCAGATTACCATTGCTCCTGAGAATCAGCAAAAAACCACTTTCACTTGCCCTTGTGGGACATTTGCCTGTAGGCGAATGCCTTTTAGCCTTTGTAATGCTCCAGCAACATTTCAGCGGTGTATGTTAGCAATTTTCTCTAATATGAATGAGTCCACTATTGAGGTATTTATGGACGATTTTTCAGTTTTTGGAGGGCCTTTTCAGCATTGTTTGAATAATTTAGGTAAGTTGTTAAAGAGATGTAAGGATACCCATCTAGTTCTTAATTGGGAGAAATGCCACTTCATAGTGAAGGAAGACATTGTGTTAGGTCATAAAATTTCAAAGAAAGATCTAGAAGTTGATCGAGCAAAAATAGAGGTTATTGAGAAATTAGAACCACCGAATTCAGTTAAAGGAATTCGGAGCTTTTTAGGTCATGCTGGATTTTATAGAAGGTTCATAAAAGATTTTTCCAAAATCAGTAAACCTCTTTGTAACTTGTTGTGTGCTGATAGTGTTTTTTACTTTAATGCAGATTGTAGGAAGGCTTTTAACACTTTAAAGGTTGCTTTAATCTCAGCCCCCATTCTTTGTGCACCTAATTGGAGTTTGTCATTCGAGGTAATGTGTGATGCGAGCGATGTTGCAGTAGGTGCAATGCTGAGCAAAAGCAGGGCAAATTTATCCATCCTATTTATTATGTAAGCAGAGTTTTGAATGAGGCACAAATCAACTATACAACTATTGAAAAGGAGTTGTTAGCGATTGTGTTTGCCTTTGAGAAATTCCGCCCATATTTGCTTGGAACAAAAGTCATGGTTTTCACAGATCATGCAGCAATAAGATACTTAATGTCTAAGAAAGATGCAAAGCCTAGATTGATTCGTTGGGTTTTGTTATTGCAGGAATTCGACCTGGAGATAAAGGACAAGAAGGGATCAGAGAATGTTATTGCAGATCATTTATCTCGTCTTGATCCCACATCATCTTTGCTAGAGCAATCTGTCATTTCTGATTCATTTCCGGATGAGCAGCTTTTTGTTTTTGAGGTAAATGTAGTGAATAATACTCATCGGTATGCTGATATAGGCAACTTTTTGGTAAAAGGAGTCACTCCTATTGATATGGATTGGAGGCAGGTGCAAAGGTTTAAGCATGATGCAAAATTCTTTTATTAGGATGAGCCATTTATGTATAAGCAATGTTCTGATGGTATTATTCGAAGATGTGTTTCGGGTGATGAAACAAAGGAAATCTTGGAGCAATGTCACTCTTCGCTGTATGGAGGTCATTTCAGCAGTCAGGATAGCTATGAGGATTTTGCAATGCGTGGATTCTTCTGGCCTTCTTTATTTAAGGATGCCCATTGGTTCTACAAGTAATGTGATGCTTGCCAAAGGAGAGGAAATTTAGGACCTAGAGATGAAATGTCTCTTACTTATATTTTAGAATTAGAATTATTCGATGTATGGGGCATTGATTTTATGGGGCCATTTCCCCCTTGTAACGGTAATGTTTTTATCTTATTGGCAATTGACTACGTGTCGAAATGGGTGGAGACCATTGCATGCTATTAGAATGATGCTAAGACAATATCAAGGTTTCTCCAATCGAACATTTTTGCGCGGTTTGGAACACCTAGAGCTCTAGTGAGTGATGAGGGTACACACTTTGTGAATAATGTCTTAGCTAAGCTTTTAGCTAAATATGGAATTAAGCATAGGATAGCTACCCCTTATCACTCGTAAGCAAATGGTCAAGTTGAAGTTAGTAATAGGAAAATTAAATCTATTTTAGAGAAAGTAGTCCATCCATCTAGGAAAGATTGGTCTTTTCGGTTAGATGAGGCTCTTTGGGCTTATAGGACAACCTATAAGACTCCTCTAGGTATGTCTCCCTATAGATTAGTATATGGAAAGACTTGTCATTTACCGTTAGAGCTTGAGCATAAAACATTTTGGGCTTTAAAGAAATTGAATTTTGATTTGAGTCGTGCAGGGGTAATAAGAATGCTGCAGCTTAATGAGTTAGAGGAATTTCGTCAGTTTTCTTATGAAAATGCGAAAATGTATAAAGAGAAGACAAAGCGGTGGCATGATAAGAAAATAAAACCTAAAGAATTTGTTAAGGGTCAGAGAGTCTTGCTTTACAACTCTAGATTGAAATTGTTTCCTGGAAAACTAAAATCTAAATGGTCTGGGCCATTTGTAGTGATTGAAGTTTTTCCTCATGGAGCAATTACTTTGAGAGATGAAAAAAATGGGCGGGTGTTCAAGGTTAATGGACAGCGAGTGAAGCATTATTGGGGTGAGGAATTTTGTTCGAAATATCCTTCCCTAAAATTGGTTGATGAATAAGCGAGCGAGAATTTTGTAGGAGCATTTCATATTGCAATATTTTTAGCTCCCAGTGTTTGTTGTGATTTTATTTTTCGCTAATTTTATTTTATTTTAATTCAAATTATTTTGAATTAGATTTGGTTGATTTGAATTTTATCTGATTTATTTTAATTCGTTGGTGTTTTTAATTTTTGTAGATTTTATTTTTGGTTTATTTTGGCCGATTTAATTTTTAATTTAATCATATTAGTTTTGTTTACATTTAATTTCAGTTTTTATTTTAAATTTTTATTTAGATTATGTTTTAATAAAATATCTCCTGATTTATTCGGCTAAAATGAGATTTGATTTTGGCGGTTTAAATTTCAAATTGAAATTTTCTGTATAAAAGATTCTTCTAGTAGAAAATCTTTGCTGATCAGTTTGGTTTGCAATCTGTTGGTAGGATCAAATATTTCGTCAAATTCTAAGGGGATTGGTTGTGAATTAAATATTTTTACCGTTTGGAATTTAATTTTTCTGTGGGCAAGTAAACTGTGTGAAGCATCTAACGCTTCCACGTGTCACGCAGTGTTGATCCAACGATCTATCAGTTAGCCAGCGCTGAGGATATTTACCACGGGGCAAAATCTACCGTTCATAGGGATTTAACTCTCATGATTACATGCAAGATTTAAACGGTAATTTTAATTTAATTGCATCAGACTTTTTCGGTTAGGATTTAAAGTGTTGAAGCCCTATTTACAAGACCCCTGGTACGTTTTCGTTTCACTTCATCTTCTTGCTTTCATTCTTTGCTTCTTATTTCTCTCTACCTTGCTTCGGCTACTGTGAAATACTTTTAAGTTTGAGATGGCAAAGACGAGAGGGAGAAGATAAAGAGATGCTGAGGATGAGGAAGTGCCTATTACACCCTAGGCACCGAAGACAAGAACGAAGAGAAGGAAAACACCAAAAGAGAGAGAGGCCAAGAGACAGAGAAGGCAGCAGCAAGTTAAGGTCACCGAAGTGGTGAGGAAAGTAATTGAGGATATCACTGAAGAAGTGGCTGGGGAAGAACAACCAAAAGACCCTGAAGAAGAGAAAGGTTCAGAACAAGGAGAACAAATAGTCGAAACTCAGCAAGAGGAACAAGAAAAGCGAGCAGAAGATGTGCGAGGGCAAGGAAATGGTCAAGAACAGCAGACTCAAGCAAAAGGCGAGACGAATTAAGGTAATTAGGACAGACACTCCATCTCCGTCAACAACAGAATCTAAAAAAGAGGATCAAGAGAAAGAGGAAATTGAAAAGAAGGCGAAAGAAGAGGCCCTGACGAAGCAACAAGAAGACAATGGCAAAGGAGTTGCTGAAGCACTGACAGAGACAAAGGAGGCTGAAACCGAGGAACTGAGGCTGCCGTATGAATGCTTCGTCAACAAACTTGCCCGAGCAAAATACTTAGAAAGGTTGAAGAGGGATTTTCTGTTAGAGAGGATTCGGTGATGACCTGTCGCATTTCTTACGAGCTGGGATTACGAACCATGGGTGGGAGCAGTTCTGCGCGAAACAAGAGTCTGTCAATTCGAATGTTGTTCGTGAGTTCTACACGAACATCGATGAAGAAGAAGGGTTCAAGCCTTTGTCCGTGGGGTAGCAGTAAACTGGAGTCTAGGTGCAGTCCTCTTTTCAACCTTCAAGATTTCCCACATGCTGGATATAATGAGATGGCGGCAGCGCCATCCAATGAGCAGTTGAATGTGGCTGTTCGAGAGGTGGGAATTGAGGAAGCTCAATGGCGATTGTCAAAGACAGAAAAGAAGACCTTCCAAGCGGCTTATCTCAAGAGTGAAGCCAACACTTGGTTGGGATTCATCAAACTGCGCCTATTGCCAACAACCCATGACTCTACTGTCTCCCGTGATCGAGTTCTTCTGGTATTTTCGATTTTGAGGTCACTAAGCATAGATGTCGGCAAAATTATCTCTGGTGAGATTCATTCTTGCTGGAAGAAGAAGGTGGGTAAGCTTTTTTTCCCGAACACAATAACTATGTTGTGTCAAAGAGCTGGGGTTCCCACGAGTACAGAAGATTGTAGCTTGTGTTATTTTGTACTCCATGAACTAAATTTACTTAGGTGTTGGTTAGGATCTATGTAATTGTCGTGCTTCATTCTCTATACAATTAATATTGATTTGAGCATCTTGATTAATTGTTGTGCTTATTATTATTTTGTGCCCGCCTGGTCAGTCGGTATGAATATCACCTTTTAGTTTCAGGGATGATTTGAGAGGTGTGTGGCATCTAATCACACTAGACCATTATGTGTTGGTGGACGCCAGTAACTGAGTTAGGGATAACCAGTCACCTAGTGCTTGATCGGTAGCACGTCATTGGAGTTGAAACACATTCCAAAAAATCCAAAGTTCCGGGAGGATCCTGCTGATAAGACTGCAAGAGAATTGTCTAATTAATATTATTGCTAGAGCATCTTTTAAAACAATTATAGAAATCCTGACCAACGTCTGTTTCCAATCTGTCTGCTTTATCCGTTTACTTTCTACTCTGTTATTTCTTTTGCTTCAGCATTTCATCAAAATCAATCATTTCAACAATCTTGAAACCATTAAAAAGTTACATAAAATAGGTATAGTGGAAGCTATTCAAAACCTCGTGGATACGATAAATTACTTATCACTTGTTGTAGATTGTGTATACTTGCACAGTATTCTAGAGCTTATTCTTATCATATTTTTAACCCACTCTAGAAGGCAACACTTGTTTATCTCAGGATTAGGCTACTGGTTGTTTTTGTTTTCTTGATCCCTATGAGGTATAGGGGGTAAAAGAGGTGGTGGATCCATTCTATTGTTTTTTTCCCTTTGTTCTCTTCTCCTCCTATGAAAATTTCTTTCAATTTCAGGGTCAAAATTGAATTCTAAATCAGGAAATTTGTTCATACACAGCTACTAGTACCTGCAAAATCAAACAACCAAGTTAGAATCTGTTTTAGCACCAATTTCACCAAATTTCAGCTTAAAAATAACAAAAATCAACTCAATCCCCGGCAACGGCGCCAAAAACTTGTTGCCTTATGCAAAGTGATTCTAAATAAGCAAGAAAAACTCACAAACACTCGTGTAAGTGCACACGATCAGCAGCAAGTGATAAGTATTTCAAGATCGTTTCCATAGGGATTAAAGTAACGAAATTGTCTATTTCTGAGCTTAATTTTCAATGAAATTCAAGTAACCAAGGACAAAAAAAAATTCGTTAAGTAAGATGTAGCAATGTAAGAAAATCAACTGAGAGATTTAGATGATAAAACTAAGGAAATAATGCAAAAGGAGTTGGACAACAGAGAAGGACAAGCTCGGATTAGGAGTATATTTACTGCTACTAAGTGCTGCTGTAGCTAAACTCTTGTAATTTCCAGTTCACTCAGATCTTCCACAAGAACTTTCCAATTCTTCTTAGATTAGGTGATTAAACTTCCATTTAACACCTATTTTAAGCTCTATTGATTTTGTGCATTAGGTGAGTGTTCATTCCCAAACTACCCACTAGCTTAGCCACTACTTTAATCAAGCTAATGTAAAGTAAAGCATTCGGTTATCATTCCTTTTCCCAAATTCATGATAACATTACTAGATAATGGCTGGCCAAACAAAAATCTAGCATTAAAAATGAGGCACACTTTACTTTAAAATGGAAATCACAAGGTTCACCTACAACTACACACTTAGTTACAATATAAAACTCCTAATCCTCACCCAATGAGGATTAGTTCATGTTCAAGAAAGAGATGAGTTCAATATAGCAGAAAACTTCCATACACAACATCCTCTCAGCCTTAAACACAATTTAACACCAATGAGAAGAGAGAAGATGAGAAGGATAAGCTAAAGAATAAGCTTCCAAGGTGAATTCCAGCTTTCCCAGGCTAGATATTCTTCACTCAGCCGCAGCCCCTACGTCTTTTCCTCTTTTTCACCTACAGCAGCAGCTCCCAGAATAATACCTTCCTTTTCAACCATCCCTTTTCTTTCTAGGTCTTCTTTCCTTTTATAACCTGTCCTATTTTTTGGAATTCAAGGTTGATTGGACTCTTTTTACCACATGTATCCTTGCTCAATGGCTGAAAACGGCTTGCATCAGCACCTGGGAGTGCCAGCTCAATTAATGAGCCTCCCACGTGGAAAACACGTGCATCCACTTAAGACTTTTAGCTCCACTGCTACTTGTTGTCAGCTCAGCTGCTATAGCATTATCTGTGCAAATCACAGCTCCAGATTAGCTTAGAAAAAAACAAATATGCACCAATTGACACTAAGTTTCTTTTCACAAAATTCAAACAACATAGTTTCAGAATTCATACAATTATGCACAATTTCACATCAATTCTCATCAAACGAAAAGCTTGAAGCCTAAAAATATAGCCAATAACTCTTGTTTCCAAGAGTTATCAATAGTGCATGATCGGTAGTACTTCATTGGAGTTGAAACACATTCCAAAAACTCCGGAATTTTGGAAGGATCCCGCTGATAAGACAACATGAGATTGACTGATCAAAAGAATTGTTGGACCATTTCTATAACAATTACAGAAGTTTTAACCTATGCATGTTTCCAGTTTGTTTTCTCTATGTGTTTACGATTTCTTTTTTCTCATTTCTTTTGTTTCAGCATTTTAAAACCCAAATCAATTTAACCTACTTTTGAAATCACTAAAGGCTAATTAAAATCAATAGAGTAGGGCTATTCAAGACCTTGTGGATACGATAAATATTAATCACTTGTTGTTGATTGTGTATGCTTGCACAGTATTTTGGAATAAATTTGATCAATATTTTTAACCACTCCAGAAAGCAACAACAATACCAGAGGAAGTTTATGCCTTATGTCCTGACCGAACTAAAGTCCTGATCAGTTGGAAGGGGTTACCAGAACACGAGGCAACATGGGAACAAGTTGAGGATTTCAAGTGCCAATTTCCTGAATTCAACCTTGAGGACAAGGTTTCTGATCAACCTGGGGGTATTGTAAAACCTTCTATAACAAAAGTTTCCACGAGGAAGGGTAGAAAGGGGAATGTGCATAACGGTTAGTTATGTGAGAGTGCGTGGAGGAGGTTGTTGGGACCACTGTGGTCCCGAGAGTGAGAAAGAAGGGTTTATCAGGGGTTTTTGGTAGTATATAAGCATCAATATGTTTCCTTTTAGGGTTTATGTGAATTTTCAACTTAGAATTGTTGAGGGAGAGGAGAGAACCAACACTCTTATCCTGGTGGAAGTTTTGTATTGCCTTAGGACTGTTTTTTACTCCTCTGAATATCATACATTGTAAGGGAATCCTTACAATTGTACATAACTTTCCTCTCGTTTTCTTCTTGTTATGTTTGTGGATTTTGTTGTTTTTTTTTTTTTACCTACTTAGAAGAACATGCAACTGTGGGGTGATAAGAAAGCAATTTTGGAGTTTTTTCTTTTCGTTTAAATGATTTTTTCTTGTTCTTAAGAACTTTGTGGGTTATTTTTATTGTTGTCAAGGATTACAAAAGCAAAACAATTTTGGAGTTTTTTTTATTCAAATGTTTGCTGGTTTTTTCTTGTTGCTAAGAACTTAGTCTGGATTTTTTTCTTTTTTTTTCTTGCTAATTAGAACATGCAAGTGTATGAAACCTAAAGAAAGCAATTTCATGTTTTTTTTCCTCATATTTGATGGATTTTTCTTGTTGCTAATAACTTTGTGATTTTTTTGGTGCTAAATAATAATGAGAAGAATCACGCGTGCTTGATTTCTTAAAATAAAGATTTTTTTCCAACAAAGTTCATATAAGAAACCAACATAACTCAAGTCCAATGTGATTTATTTAAAGATGAAATTGTTTTAATGGTGATTTCGGAAGGTCTACCTTGCAACACTATCATTTTTTTAATAGTTTTAATTGCATAAGGGCTTTATAACAATAAAATATGCACCTAATCTAGAAATATTCAAATTTATTATTGTTGTTGTGAAAATCTGAATAGGGAAAACACACCCAACATTCAAGTGATAACAATTGTGCACCCAGTGTGTGCTTAATAAAAAGTTTTTTTTTATTATTATTATTTACATATGTAGGGGTGGGGGATTGAAGCTCTAATCTCTTGGTTGAGAATAAGTTTTATGCCAATTAAGTCATGCTCCTCTTGACGGGATTCATAAAATGTTACCTACAACGATTATGATTATTTTAATTATAACTAGCAATTTGTAGATATCCTATTTTTACTTTTCGATTATTTTTTATTGTTTACTCTGAAAAACTTGTAAACACACCTAATAAAATGAAAAAAAAAAAAAAAAATCTTTATAGTTGTTGACCATCTTTTTTTTAAAGAAAAAAAAAAGTTTTGTGGGTGTGTGTATAATTATAAAGATAACTTTTTAGAGAATACTACAATTTTTTCTGTAAATATTTAATGTATAATTACTTATTAAAATTTTTATTTCGTTCATAGATCTTTTTAATTTTGAATCCTCTCTTGCACACAGATTATCCATTATTTAGTTTATTGGATTGGCATCACGTGATTCGCCAATTTTTCCAACATGATCTAACACGTCAACCACCACGTTAACATTTTAACCATTGAAATTGTCACATCATCAAAATTTGACCATTGGGTTCACATTAGCACCATGTCATCCATTTTGCCACGTGTCTTTGCCAAGTATGATTTTTCCTTTTAATTTTGTTTTCGTCATAACTTCTTCGAACCTCGATTTCAATGATTCAAAAAATATTAGAATGGTCATTCCAAACTCTACATTATGGATACTTCAAAACACTCAAATCATTAGTAAACAAAGCTATAGGTTTAATATCGCTCAAACATTAATTAATAAACCAATTAAAATTAATTATTTGAGATTATTTGAACTAATTTATAATCTTATAATTTTAAAATTTTCAACCTAGTCCTATGGTTTAATAAAAAATTTCATAAAGCTCTCAGATTAGGTATACCAAAATATTGATGATTTAAAGTTCACACATTTTTAAGATGACCTCAACCTATCATTCATCTCCACCAAGGTTTAATTTTAAAAAAACCTAACATGTGTCCAAAAAAAAATGCCACGAGACCTTTTGAAAATCTAACAAAACCATTTTTAACCAAATTGAAAATTTTAAAACTATAGGTTAGAAGCAAAGCACAAAACTATAAAATAATAATAATAATAATAATAATAATAAAAAGAGAAACTAACAATTAACTCTAGATTTAAAATGAATTTATTCAATGTAATAAGTAAAATAATTGAAGGAAAAAAGAAAGAAAAAAACAGGTGAACATGTTAAAGAAAAAATTGAAAATTAAATTACAGGAAATGACTAGTTGACACAATTATTGGAGAGACATAACACTATGATGAAAGAAAAAAGAAATTGAAGAGACAAGATAAGAAAAAAAAGAGATGGTGTGTTGGGAGAGAGGGTGGTGGAGAAAAATCCAGTATCATCACAATCACAAGAGAAAGAGAGTGCTCCCAAATCATGCAGCAAAAGTAAGAGAGAGGCGAGCTGAATTAGACCTTGCTAGTGGTGGCTTCTTCCCCAATGGTGGCCTACTCCCCACATGCTTCGTCACCGGCTGTGGCCCCACACTCACTGCCTTCTCCGACCGACAGCTCAGCAACCCGTTTCCCGATGATGATCTTCTTCTGTTGTTGTTGTTGTTGTTGTTATTGTTGTTGTTTTTCTCCGTCCATGACTCTTCCGCCTCTGACATGTTGGCGATGCTTGCTCGATCGAAGCCCTCGGCTGTCGTGACACTCCAATCGATGCTTGCCTCGCTCGGCTCGTACCAATCGGTTGACGGTGTCATCGGCTCGTCGAGGCTACGGCGTGTGGCTGTCGTGGCCAACCCTAGTCTTCTTGCTTCTAGTTCCATTGAGTCTCGTCGGTGGAACATGGTGGAGTATGTGACGGTGGTGGTGCTAGCGGTTTGAGTGGAGAAACTTTCGATTTCGAATAAGTCTGAGCTGGCGTCGCTTGCCACGTCGTCGATATCACTGACAATGGTGGCGTTGCCGCCAGATGCCGCCACGCTGGCTAAAATCCGTGATTTTAGGCCGCTGACACCGCCACTACCACCCCCATCTCTGGCGGAGCTTGGTTTGAAAACTTCTAGAGAATCTCGAGGTGGGTCTTCGATTAAAACGGGGTTATTTATGGGTCTGATTGGAAAATCTCTATTGTTGTTAGTGTTGTTGTTTTTCAAGATGGGGAAAGTGAAGCCAGTGGAAGCTATTACACGTTGCGTTGTGGGTCCTTGAAGAAGCAAATTTGGAGGAAAACGTCTTTGAGCGCTCCAAACGACGTCGTTACTTGAATGATGCAAAAGCATTGTGTTTTCACCGGAAGTTTTCTCCGACGGCGGAGACTCCGATTGAGATTGAGAATGGTCACCGCCGGTAGTATTGTTGTTGATATAAGGAGGACTTGTTTTTGGATCTAATATCACCTTAGATTCCTGAACTTGAACTGACTTTTTCCCACTACATGGACATTTAGAGCTAGTAAAAACCCATCTTGTGGAAGATGAAGAAGGTGGCTTTCGAGTTTTCCTCTCGGAATGATGATCAGAATCACCCCGCAAAACCGACACCGAGATTGCTCCAGGAGGGTTCGAAAGCAACCCTGTCTGGCTGTTCCAACTAGCCTCCGACGAGGCAGTCGGCGTCGCGGAATGAAAAGACCGAGCTAGATAGCTCCGACGATACCCATCGATGGAGGTGGGAGCGGGGGAGAATTTAGAAACCACCGCAGACGACGGAGGTGTAACGACACAGGTCCAGGGTTTAGATCTGGATAATTTTGATTCCTGATCTGAATCCTGGTCCTGAGACGTTACAGTATGACTGGTGTTCGTTACGGGAGAAACCTTGTTGATATGGTTGGTTGAAACCTCATTGAAATACTTCTTGGCATCAAAAATACTCAACTCAGAAGAATCATCAACAACGGTGCAACGAGCAAGAAAATGGTGATGGTGGCGATCAGAATTAGGAGTTGTGTGGCAAGGGGGAAAAGAAGATGGCTCTTTTCTCTCTCTCATATCATTATTGTTGCAGCCAAAGACTGTTTTCTCAGCCAAGCCTCCATGAACAAAGCTCATCTGAGAATTAGTTGCTCTTCTTTCCATCAAGAACCTGAGAAAGCAACCTCACTCTCACATGAAATATTTATAAATACATAGCAATCATGAGAGACTCTTCAATTGGGTTAAAACTTAAAAGCTAGGGTTCTTTTTCATCTAATATTTTGCTACTTTAAGTCTTTTATTAATGGGAGAAAGACTATTGGGAGGAGAGATGAGAGTGTCCAAATTGGCTATCAATTTATGAAGGGTGTGGGACATATTGTTCAAGATTCCATTCACTTTAACAATCACAAACTCCAAATCTTTTAATAAAAAAAAGAAGAAAAAAAAAAAGAGCAACAATTATCTTGATTCTTCCTTTGAATGGAAATCTTTTTCTTTCATATTCTTATACATGAAGAATCCTTCTCATACCCCCATTTATGAGAATTGGGAGAACTAAGTTTAAAGTCTAGCTCTTCAAAACCTAACTCTTTCAAATTATTAGGTCACAGTTCATTGTATAGCAGGTAACATTCATAAGTATCCAAGAACATGAACAACCTAAAATCAACAAGTATATATATATATACATTGATCATAATTAATAATAATATAATGTAATGGGAGTGATGAAGAAAAAGACAATGAAAATAAGCATATTGGCCTTGTTGATGATCCCTCTCAACAACATCTTTAGGAAAATGTCATATAAAATGGATAGTGATGCCTCTAGCTGCTGATAATCAATGTGAGATTGGACATTATATTTGTGTGGTCATGGGGGCATAAAGTTACATCATTAGCTTTAATTATAAACTCCTTTAAATTATCTTATATTATATATAAAAAAAAATATTTATTAAAATTTTTCTGATTGAAAGGTGTTGTTTTATTTTAAAAGTTAGAAGGTAGTCACAGATTAATAGGGGATTGGTCTTATTGGGTTAGAAATGCTATGAGTCTATTTCGCAATGTTTTCATTTTTTGTTTCTTATTTTGTGTTTTTCTTTTCAAGGATAAAAGCAGAAATGCAAAAGCGAGCTTAGCTAAGCGGTAATTGACATGTACTCTCGACCAAA
Organism: Luffa acutangula; assembly: GCA_036850905.1. Classification (NCBI taxonomy): domain Eukaryota; kingdom Viridiplantae; phylum Streptophyta; class Magnoliopsida; order Cucurbitales; family Cucurbitaceae; genus Luffa; species Luffa acutangula. The sequence continues at coordinate 44,741,496 of CM072096.1, forward strand.
AAATCTCTCATCCCCAAATGTGATGTATTCCAAAAAAAGAAAAAAAAAACAGAAACATATGTTTGGCAAATTATTTTTGTTTCTCAACTTCTGTTATTCTTTTGTAAAAAATGGAAATTTATTCAACAATAGTTGAATATGATAGATGATTAACTAAATATTAAGAAATGATAGATTTTAAACTTTTAAAAGATTGTGAACATGGAATTGAAAAAAGTGTATGAAAGGATTTACATTTGATATGAAATTAAAGCAAAGATATGAATAGTTGATGATGATTTTTGTCAAATTTGAGACAGTATACTTGAAATTTTGAGTTGATCATTTCATATTAGGTATGGTGTTCCAATCACACTGAAATGTGTGGGAAAGAAATTGGTTGTGGTCTTTCTTTTGAGACCAAAGTGAAAAAATTGGAAATATTTTCAAATTGAAAAGGACTTAATTTCAACTTTGAAATATCAGAGTTGGATGATGTGACCTAATGCACTCATGTTCTGACAGCTTAGCCATCAATTTTTTAAGTAAACAAACCATCACATCAAAATATGTTCAAAATAGAAGAATTATAACATTTTTCTAAAAAAAAAATCAATTGTACAAGATAAATAAGATAGGGGAAAAAAAGTATAAGATAAATAAGAAATGAAAAGGTTAATTTAGTGACTATTTGAAACTGTTTTCAAAGCTGCTTTTAAAATTATGATAAAATCAAATAGTAAAGGTTAAAATTATTAGGCAGGAACATTCACAAATTCTTGAATAATAACTTCAATAGTTTAAATCTTTTCTTAGCCTTTATACTTAAGTTATTTTGTGTTAGTTAAACTTTCAAAAATTAATCATTTTAATTCTTAACATTATTTTTTTCTTTTTAATACATGATGTCATGATTTCAAATATGTATAATATTAATGCACTTGTTTTTTTTGTTGAAATATCTTAACTATTCAAGTATGCGACTTGATGTTTTTGAAGTGGCTAAATGTGTTCATGCTTTGATGTAAAATTAAATTATCTTTGAAATATATATATATTTTTTATTTTAACAACATTTAGAAGTATGGGGCATTCGAACCTATGAACTCTTCGTCATAAAACACCCTTTATGACAGTTGAGTTATACTCTTTTTTTTTTTTTTTTTTTTTGAAAAAAACTTCATTAAACTCGGAAGAAGTTGTTACAACTACCCTAAAAAACTAGGGAAATAGACTCGGGAGGGAAGCCAAAAGTCCAAAAAGACTGCCCTTCATCCCGCGAGGGAGAAAGCCTCTGATCCCCGAATACAGAATCTCTCGAAGCGAAACGAGCTACACAGTGGGCTACTGTGTTTTGCGATCTAGGGCAAAAGCTGACATCAATATTGCCCATTTTCGAACCAAGGGAGACGATGACATCAATCACATTCTTCATTTCCATCAGGTTCATGTTTTTCCCCGAAATCAAATCGATTACTTCAGCAACGTTCGACTCAACAATTATGCGGGGTGATTATCCTTGAAGATTCTGAACACACACCTTGAGTTATGCTCTTGTTTGTAGATTATATTTGAAACTTGTACATTATTATCACAACTAGCATTATATGTGATTTAATGGATCCTTCCATCAACATGTTATTACACATTTAAGTTATGTTATCCAATTAGTAAATAATTGAAGGTGACAAAGATCAAAATATTCATGTTTTGAAAATTAATCATTCAAATAGACATTTTGAAAATTTAAAGACAAAAAAGAAAGAAAGATAGATTGAAATAAGATTTAAACCTAACTTTCTTTTTTGTCCAAAAAAAAAAAATTACTTGTGTGAATACACTAAGAAAACACAAGAAATTTTTTTTATTGAAGAAATAGTTATTGGAAAATGATTTTACAAATAGTTTTAGAAACAGAAAATAGTTTAAAACAATAACCATCTATTACATTTTCAATCTTTTATCTTTAAGTGAATTTTTTTTTTCTTTTTGGGAAACATTATCCTCCTAAATTTCACAACTAATTATTATAAATTTTCTTATAGACAACTATAGTTTTTATTATTATTGTTGTGTTTCTAAATTCTAGCTACGGGCAACGTCTCAATATTCTAAACCACAAACTAGATATTATATTTTATTTATTTTCAGTTTTTAAAGAGGTCGTGCATTGATGTAAGGCCATCCTAGCTACATTTATAAATTCAATATGAGAAGCAATGTTTATGACATCATTTTATTTTATTATTTTTTTTCTTTTTCTTGCTTTTTGATATAAATGTGTATTTATCATTTGCACCAACTGTCCATGATTGGGCCATCAATTCTTCTATTCATTAAATGCTCACCACCATCTAGTGTTAAATTTTCATTTTTTTTTTATTATTCCATGTTTACCTCCGTTGATATTTAGTAGTATATCTAATATACTTTGATATACGAAATATAAAGTATATCAGTTAACTGATTTACCAAATTTGATATACTCGAACGAATACAATGATATACCTAATATATACTTGATTTGCATAACATTTGATAGACCTGATTATGAGTGTTGATATAAGAATGATATACTTAATATATGAATTTTGATATACTTGATATGTTACTTTTGTTTACTTATATTTGTTATGTTCCATTTTCTCTTTATTGAATTGTGTTGTGTTATTTACATATTTTAAACGAAATGTTTGTCCTTTATAACATAAAATGTTCGTATTATATACTTGTTATAAACGTTGATATACTATTGATATACCTCATTTGTTATATTACTTAAATAATTAATAACATTGATATACCTAATTACGGGGGTAAATACATCAATGATAGACTTGTTATTTTTTTATAAAAAAAAAAATCATTGATATATATTTTTAATTATCAGTGATATACTTTATTTTAAGTATATTTTTTATATTAAATATGAAGTGTTGTTCATATTAGGATTATCATTTCACTAATATATCAGAGCATATTAGTAGTATATCAGTCATGTAATTCAATTTAGGTATATTGTTAATATACTTTATATTAGGAATATCATTCCACTAATATACCAGAGTAAAGTACATCAACAGTATAACAGATATATTTCATTTTAGGTATATCAGTAATATACCAGCAGTATTATATTAAATATATTTCATTTTACACTACAAGAAATAACGGATACGATAGCTAACGAAAAAAGCTATAAAAGACCTATTATAGCTTTTTTCGAAGGTCCTGACAGCCCATGTTATTAAAAGTCTGAGACTTTTTATAGCGTTTTTGTAGAGCTATGATGAGTGCTATAATAGGGTATAGAGATATAGAACATATGCATTGCTATGGAAGCTTTTGATAGCGTTTGTTATTAAAGCTATCATATGTTTATAATAGCATTTTCTTAACGCTATCGTTAAGCTATTATAGCTTTTTCACAATGCTATCTTTAACATATTATAACCTTTTTTAAACGCTATCTTTAATATTTTATAGCATTTTTTAATGTTATCTTTGAACATATTATAGCTGTTTTTTAACGCTATCTTTAATATATTATAGCAATTTTTAATGCTATCTTTTGACATATTATAGCCTTTTCTCAATGTTATGTTTAACATGTAATATTTTCATATTAATATTCATTTAAATTAATTAGATTTTAATAAAATTTACTTTAATGGCTCATTTTTATCTAATAAATCCACAAACAAGAAATAATTCATAACACATCAAATACCATAACTTTCATTCATAATTGAAATTTCATAATCAATTTACATTACAAAATAAAATATTCAATAGTTTCCTAGAATAAAGAAGTTATCCAAATGATACAAGGTAAAGTATTCATTTAATGTAATTTTTAATAACATATATTAGTTCACAAAATACAAAATTCACCAAGGGTTCAAGATTATAGTCATCATATAGTTGAGTTGTCATCTTTGATCCTTTTGCATGTTTGGATAAGGTATCATTCCATTCGCCTGCATAAATATATGATTGTGTGAACACCAATGATAGTGAATTAAGTAAATAAAGAAATTCTTTAAGAAATATAAATGAATAAACCACCTAGAAAACAGCAAACTAATGGTCACTTTGTCAATGTAGGAATTCTTAACACCAAAACAAATACATTGAAGAGTAACATTTGACTCTCATTGATAAATTCCAAAATTATTACTACTAATTCCTACACCTAAATTTAAGCCTCATTCCAAAAGAAATGGAAAACGCACCAAAACCATGAATAAGAACTATTGGAGGACATTCTCCTTGTACAACATAATGTATCTTGTGACGCCGCCATGTCCAAAAGTTATAACCGGCCCATAACTGAAACTCCATAAGAAATCAACTCCAATCAACAAACATCACAACTTCAAAATTTGTTTGATAGAAACTACAATACCACATCAAGCAGCATGCCAACTAATGCAAGTATTGATGTTTTACACACTCAACAAGCCACACAACCTCAAATTTTATATGCCAACTATCACAACAACATATCAGATAACAGGTACAAACAAATCACACTCCAACACAGGGAAAAAAGGGCCCAACGAATGGAAGAATAAAAGAATAACAACATAACACATACATATGGTTATCCCAAATTTTCGACAGCATAACAACATACATATGGCTATCCCAAATTTTCTTAACACCTGCTAAACAAGAGAACACACTTCTATATTCAAAACTACTCAACTACAAACTTCTACAAAACTTCAAGTCAACAAACAAACTCCGAACTTCCACAAAACAAAGCGAGTCAAACCTCACATCAAATACAATTTAAACACAACCAGAATAGATTCTTTAACTATCCATGTTCTATCAATCTCAATTTATTAAACTATGCACAACGGGAAGCAAGAAAGTGATCTAAACATTAAGGCTTTCGTAAAAATTAAAAATCACAAAGCACAAGGACATGATCATATAAAGCCCAAGGATTTTGTTAACTAAAACCTTCTTAATTTAACCTTTCACCAATGAAATTTTGCCCATCAGCTAGGTTTTGAGGGGAAAAAGAAACTCCTCGAGAATGACTTTAAGTGACCTTAACTAGGATATTTCTTGTAGTGATTATGGCGGACTTTCCATACAAGAGCCAAAGTTGGATTCATCTCATGCAACACATGGTAAAGGCTCCCATTTGGCTGATATGTGTAAAGCAATAGACCATGATTTCCAAACCAAAAGTCTTCTAAAGTGATCGAGTTTCAATGTTTGATGATCTCGAGGGTTCAAATTTCTCTAACTATACTCTGGCTTCCCCCTTTACATCCTACAAATGTAAGCTACTTCACTGAAAAAGTTCTATTTGAATCCAACAAAGCTTTATAAACAACTCCATGTGCTCCTCTCCCAATGACAAAACGCTCATCTAGATTATTAATTACCTTGTCAAGCAAGGAAGTTGTTCCTAGTTGAGTAGAGGCCTCACTGTTTTGCTTGTTTGTTGAACTATAAAAAAAAAACTTATAAACCAATCAAATAAGCAAAAGAACAATAAAAAGTAAGGATTCTAGAGCTATAATTGCAATTTGTACATTGATAAGACAAAAGCAACCATGAGAGCTTGAATGGGTAACACAAGGTTTGATACTGCTACTTCTATCGCAACTTAAGCTATCTAGATCATCACAATTGAATTAAACACGTTTCACAGAAGGAGTCTTTAATAAGCTCAACATTCCTTTCAGACAACAGACTAAAGAAAATTGATTATCAGAACCAAGTAGATTAGCTATTTTCATCAGTTCAACATGTATAGCAGTTGTTCATTTCTGAAACTGTATTAATCAACATGCAGCGATAAAATTCGAAACAACACCAAAAGTGTGTGTCACACCAAACATGTAAAACCCATCGAAGAATAATTTGAAGAATATTCAATAGTAGATCCTCGAAAAATATAGTAAAATCAAAGAGATAAACAGAACAATAGCCAGAGACTGAAGCTTCAAACCAAAAAAGAAACAAACTCAAGTTTAACCAAGGAAAAAACAAGTGAATGAAATTTTAATCACTACATGTTTCTGAAAAATTCTAGGGAAACAAATTTAGGAACAACAACACGCCCATTCACACTTCCAGCATCAGTCCAAGTGAAAATCACCGAGAAGAAGGAAAAAAAATTTGACTAACACCAACTGCGAAGATCTACAAGCGAGTAGATTGAAAACATACCATCATTCCGGCGCTTGAAAACGTATCGTTCCATTTGAAAATTGCAGTTTTTGGTGCCAAGATGAGCCTTAGCGGCCAACATCATCTGAATGCCAGCCTCCTTCTGTGAGTTGATGTTATTTATTTCATCCGAAGGTAACCTTTCCATCTGGTTTTCAATTTAAATCTCAATGTCCACAAAAAGAAGTTGAAGTAAAAATAAACAATTGGAGCTTTAGTTTAAGTAATCACATTTCAAAGCTCTTCTCAGTTCCACTCACCTCAGCAAGATCACGAGTGGTATAAACTCGACGAAGACGATGGCATAGAGAGTGTAGATGATCCCTAGAATGTAATCGAGTAAGTCAAAATCAAACACAAACAAAATTCCACCTGCAATTACACCAATTCAACACAAAAATTAGAACAAAATGGCAACCAAAACCTAATTCTGATGCTGTTTTAGATCAGATTGCCAAAAAAAACTAGCTTTAGGTCACTAGAAGTTAAGATTGGGGGAAATTAGAGGGAGAAATGGAAGAAGAATGAAGTTTACCGTACAACAATCGAAATTGAGGCAAGCTCCAATGGGTGAAATCTAACATCTAAATCTCATTCGTATCATCAAGTAAAATATTCTTTGTTCATTTCCTCTCTTTCTTCGCAACTAAAGAAAAGAATACTCTTCACTCAGTACCACAAGCACAATAGAAACAATTTTCCAGCCCTGACTGTCCAGGTAAACACACACGCACAAGTTCTTTTCTCCTTGTATTTCACAAAGTATCTTAAGAAGCCAGAAGCCTAAAAACAAGATGAATAACACCAAAAATATCGATTATATTTGAACTGTATTTATCTTCCATTTAGAATAAGACTTGGGTCTTACCCAATTCTTTCAAGCACGACTTTTTCCTTCAACCATTCCATTCTTTATTTCTTGCTAATTTTTAAAGTTACTTAGACAATTCCAAAAGCTTAGTGATAATCAAATAGCCTCAAATCACAAAGCTTGAAACTAATTAGAGGGAATAAGAGAGTATGTAGGGTGGAACATAAAAAACAATAGCTATGAGTCATCATAAAGCATTCTATCATGCTTGATTTTTTAAGCTCTCACAAAGCCCACCCCAAAAACAAATAAAATCAAGAAAAAAAAGGTACTTGGTTTATTACAATAGAGCTATCAATAAACAGTGCGCAACAAGCCAAATCTTGAAACATTCTCCACTAAGAAGTCGAAAAAAAAATGTCACTATGTTATAATCTCTCACGTAGAAACCAAATCACTATGTTATAATCAAATTGCTTCAACTAAAAAACAACTTAAATTTGATAATCTGTTTTTCCAAAATAAAAATTAGAAATAAATACTTGCAGGAAGACTGAGAGGCAAAAAACTAAGGCAATAGGGATCGAAATAGGAGTTGGCAAAAAACTCAGAAAAAACCATAAAACCTCGCGTGATGGTTGGAAGGAGGACTAGCCGACGATTAATGGAATTTGATTGTTCGCTGGAATTTGAGTTAGCAAAAAACTCAGAAAAAACCATAAAACATCGAGCAATGTGGTTGTATTGTTCGCTGGCAAGTTCGAGCTACGAGTTCTAGCAGGGGAACTCTTTCTGGCCTTGCAGCTTTGGTTGCACAAGGTACCTGCAAATGTGAAATCATTTGGTTAAACTTCAGAATCATAGTTGGGTAAAAACAGTAAAGGGTACAAATATTCAACATTGCAATTGGGCTCCATTGACAATATTTAAACAAACAAAGAGTCACAGGTTGTCACACACTAAAGAAAAGGGTTGACCCACAAGGCTGTCCAAATTGTAAATCCAAGGATTCATTTAAAAAAAACATTTGATATATAGTCTTCAAAACTATTTTTTTACATAACAAACTTGTTGCTTCATAAGGAAACAAACACAACTACGTAAACATGTTTACACTACTAGAAAATAGAACAGTTCTTTCTAAGCAACACAAACACAGAAAAGTTAGGTTGATTATAAAATTGTTTCAGGAATCTAAACCCCATCTTGTTATCACGTCCCCAGTTAAGTACCCACCCATAATTTTAACCTTACCTACTTGCTGTAAACTTTGTTGACATGAGAAGAAATCTGAGTTCAAACTCTCTTACCTTTGCAAACAAAGAATTCATAAAATGCAGGCGATATTTTCTTCCATTTTCACTCAGACACTAGCATTTCTAAGGCATCGGTACAAACATCCATTTCAGAAAACACCCATAAGCCAAATTCCAAAATCCTCATAAGAGAACAACAAAAAAAATGAAACCCTTTTGAAAGAAAAACATCAACACCCCAAAAATTCCACCCCAACAAGAAGAAATCCAAGGCAATGGAATGAAACCAAACAACAAAATGAAGCGAAACCCATTGAGGTTGCTGCGCTCGCCGGCGATGGTTGGAAGGAGAACTAGCGGCGACGTGCAGTGCTGGACGACAAGAGTGGATCGACAGGAGACAGAGAGACGCGACGGGAAGGCAGAGGCGGTGCTGGGCGTTTGGTGAGAGGGAGGGCGGCAGTGCTTGGCGTTCAATGAGAGGGAGGAAGCGGTGGGAGATAGAGAGACGCAAGGGAGAATCGAGAGAGAGATGTGGGTTTGGCGTTGTTTTCAGTCGAGGGAAAGACAGAGTGACGTGAAAGAAGGGCAAAGAGGAACGAGAGAGACAGATGTGGGTTTTGGGGAAAATAGAGGGAAAAAGAAAAAGAGTCGCGCGCGCGGTCTTTTTAAATTTTTTTTATTTTTTTTAATTTTTTCTTTCATAGCCTTTATTCAAAAATGCTATATTAAAAAGCTATTAAAAGTCCTTTTTCTTGTAGTGTTAAGTATATAATAATATATCAATAGTATATCTAATATATTTCATAATAGTAGTATATCAGTATCGTGACAGTAAAACAAGTGAAAATCTTGAAAAATGATATTTTCAACTTTTTCTATTTGACTTTTGGGTTTGGCTGAACTTTTTTGCCATAATTGCAATCCTCAAAAAGTAGAGGCATGCTTGCAATTCAGAATTTTCGTTTTGCTACTTCTGCAACCACCCCTTAAAATTAGGATAATACTTTTTCTCATGTTAGTTCAACAATATGTGAAGATTCGGACTTTAAATTTCTAATATTTTAATTGAGCATATAATATATCAATCAATTGAGTTATGTTCAAGTTGGTGAATCGAAGATGATAATAAATTTCTTTAAAAAATACATCTATATTGAATTTATGTTTGCTTTGATGATAGATATAGCAATATACCATGCTCCTACTACAAAAAAGAAAATAACTTAGTTATTATATTCAATGAGACTCTTAACATCTTATCTTATTAACTCTGCCATTTTTTAAATCCATGAAAGATATTTTTGTTATTTAAAGATCAATAATCTTAAGTCAAGTCAACAGTCGTGTAGTATCTTACTTGTATGAAATATATCCTTACAACTTTGTGATATGACATGTCTATGTCATATCATATTTGATGAAGTTTCGAAAATATGATGGGTGAGAGAATGACTTATCTTATTATATAGGAAACCTTAACGTCTCAAATTTACCTTCTAGCCGAATGGACTAAACCAACAATAATATCTCATTCCTAACCAATACCACTATTTTAGAGAGAAGATAGAAATAAAAATTTGTTTTAATATCCATTTTGAATTCTAAATTTTCAAATTTATTTTATTTTGATTCATCAACTTTTAAATGTTTAATTTAGCTTTAAATTTTAAATACATTTTGGTTATGACTATTATTTTTTCGTCAATTTTTTAATATATGAATAACATAATTTCATCAAATTTTCAAATTAATGTATAACCTATATTAATGAAATCACACGGGTTTTCTAAAAAAAAAAAAAAAAATCACACGGATTGATTGAGAAGGATATTGGGTGAAGCAGAAATCGACAATAAGTTCACAGCAAATATTAAAATGGTTATTTATGTTAAAATATCATTTTGGTCTTTGTACTTTGAATTTTGTTTCATTTTAGTCTTTGTACTTTTAGATCCCGTTTGATAACAATTTGGTTTTTTGTTTTTGGTTTTTGAAAATTATGCTTGTTTTTCCCTAAATTACGTGTCATGACTTTCATCCTAGTTAAGGTTGCATTTGAATTCCTAGCCAAATTTTAAAAACAAAAACAAGTTTTTGAAAACTACTTTTTTTTTATTTCCAAAATTGGACTTGGTTTTTGAAAACAAGGAAGATTGATACTAAAACCAAAAAACTTAATTATAGGTAGAAGTATGGGTGTATAAGCTTAATTTTCAAAAACCAAAAATCAAATGGTTATCGAATGAAGCCTTAAATATCCAACTTTCGTCCTTGTACTTCCAAGGAAGCTTAAATTTGGTAACTACCATAAGCTTAAAATTAACTTTTATCAAAATTGGTTAAATAATAATAATAATTTTCATACAAGAAGAGACTAATTTTTTTATATATATAAGAAAAATAACAATAAATTCACGGTAGGATCAATTTTATGATTTACTAAACTGGAATTGACTAAAATTGGATATTTGAAAATACATGAAATAAAATGGAATATAACAAAGTTATAGAGACCAAAATGATATTTTAACTTTATTTTTAATAAAATTTTGAAATTTTAGTAAAGAAAATGAAATAAATCTAAAAATTAACCAAAATAGAATTTGAAACTTATAATAAATAAAGGAAATTGTTGTGAAGGCATCCTGCCTTTGCTTGCAACTAATTTTATTTAATTTGCATGTAGTTAAAGGTTGTGGTCCCATTATTTTATTTTGTTGCTATCTCAAGTAGATTGTATCTTAACTTTCAAAATATAAATAAATATATATATATATATTTATTGTTGATGTCAAAATTCGACCAAGCAACTCACCTGATCTTCACGTGACACCAGCAGTGAATTTGTTGAGGGCGGAGAAGACGTGACCTGCAAAACCAGTAAGAACCGCTGCACACTGGTGTGGTGTAGGGCACCTGCACTCCGATGCTTAAGTCAGATAAACATTCAAGAGAGTTTTTAGAGATAGATGTCGAGCCCTTTTTCTGGGTGTGGGTGGTCCCATTTATACTTGTCTTCGTCGCTAGGGTTTTTAGGAATTCCAAGGCGTTTTGGGACGAACCAGGCAGAACCAGGGCGGCTAGAGACAACCGGGACCGAGCGGAGGCGAACGCGCGGGCCGAATGAAGGCCGACCATATGGGTCGGGCCAATTTGGCTCGACCCTTTGGTCTGGTCTTCCTCTTAGTCGGTTCCCTGGTCCCATCTCTACCCGGTTGTCCTCCCTCCCTTGTGCATTGGTCCAAAGTTACCTATAACATATATATATATATATATATATATATATATTTATTTATTTATTTATTTATTTATTTATTTATTGCATATTAGGTTCTAAGTCTATAATTTTTTTAATTAAAAAAGTATAAATCTTCTAATGAAATTATTTTAAATTTAATATTTTTAATGGATCTTTAAATCTTATTTGTACGAATTACGATCCACCAACTATCATTCTAAGAACTTGGTACTCGTTTTAAAAAAAAAAAATGTTTTTCTAAGAAATTCTTTTTAGAAAATCTTTCTCTTCAAAGCGTGAAAAGTTGTCATACTCACATGAGTACTTTTGTATATGCATTTGCTTGAATGAATTTACAATTTGTGAAAGTACAATTTCACAAAAAGTAAATTTGCCACCCCACCCCTCCTTTTTGTCATGTGCAAACCCCATTTAAATTTCTTTAATTTAATTTTCTCTCACTCTTGGACGTATTTGAAGTTTATCTACACCAAATAAATTAGTTAAATTAGGTGCATTAAATCATAAATTTATTTCATAACACCTCGTTTGATAACTATTTGGTTTTTGAAAATTAAAAGTTTGTTTGGTAGGCAATCCAAAATATGTTTTTAGTTTTTAGATTTCACTAAATATGCATTTGGCAAATGTGTGCCTTTGAAAACTGTTTTTCGAAATTTGTGATCTAAATAGTGGAAATTCTGAAAACAACTTTTTTTTTTTTAATGTTTTCAATGTATTCAGATTTTTTATTTGAAGTTTTAAAATACAAAATAAAATTAGAAAAGATAAAAACTTTAATATATATAGTATTTCATGTTATAGACTCAATTTTTTTTTACAGCATGTGGGGGTGGGGGGAATCGAACAACAAACCTCCCGGTCATTTGTACAAGTCTTATGTCAGATGAGCTATGCTCATGTTGACCATGTTATAAACTCAATTCATTTTTGTTAAATTAGACTGTATAATATACTGTATTATAAATTATATGGTATCGTAAAATAATAATTATACAAAATCTATAACATATATAACATGTTTATAAATTAATTAATAATAGTTTATATTCAACTTAATATTTAGTCGATACCTACCACTAGTTTATGGTTTATAAATATATTATCAAACACATTTTGAACAATTTTTTAAATTAGAAAGGAGAAAGGTGTGGGGGGGGGGGGGAATGGTCGGCAATGGTGATGGCTACAGTGGTGAGTTGAGATTAGTATTTTAGAGAATGGTGGGGAAGAAGATTAAGGAAGAAAATGGAAGAAGAAGACGAGAAAAGAAATAATAAAAAAAAAGTATTTAATATATTTTTTTATTTTAATAAATTAATAAAAAATATATTTTTTTTGATAAAAATTAATGTCACATTAGCAATCTGTTAGTGTTTAATAGAAAAATTGACGGATGTACTAGGAGAGTAACGAAATTCAAACTCCAAGGACTAAAATGTTGAGTTTTAAAACTTATGGACCAAAATGAAACCTAACTCAAACCTCAGGGACTAAAAATATATTTTTCCCTATCTAATAAGTTTTTGACGTATTCATTTTTTTTTTTTTTCAAATTCAAGAATCTATTAGGCATAAAATTCAATTTTATATTTGGTAGATCCATTAATTTTAAAAAAGGTTCAATATGCTGTGGTTAATTAGACACTTTTGAATCCAATGGTCTATTAGAAATAAATCTAAAAGTTAAAGGACAAAATTTATAAGTAAACTTCATTATTCAACCATTTTTTTCAAGTGTACTTAAATATAATACCTCAACTTGAATATAGCTTAATTCATCAAAGTATTATAACCATCTTTTCAAGCATTATTAAATATATAATACCTCAACCTGAACCTATTTTGCGTCAGCAGCCTCTTTTGGTATGGTTTCTACCGACACGCAAGTAAAGCACATTGGCAGAAATTGTCTCTACCGACGTGTATTAACAGATATATTCATATAGTTACTGTACTGTGGTGTAAACTTTGTTACTGTTCTGTAATAGTTAGTTACATGTATTGTTAATGAGGTTAATCTTAGTTATTTAGATTAACACTACAACAAATTTGGCTTTTAATGTCGGGCAATGCCCGACATTAAAAGTCTTTAATGTCGGTCAATGACTGACATTAAAAACACCGACATTAAAAGTTTTAATGTCGGTCGCTTTTAATGTTGGGCAATGACTGACATTAAAAGCTCTGTCCGACATTAAAAGTACCAGTACCCTTTTAATGTCAGTCATTGCCCGACATTAAAAGGACCCTTTTAATGTCAGTCAACCACTCATTGTCCGACATTAAAAGTTACTTTTAATGTCGATCATTGCCCGACATTAAAAGTTGTGACATTAAAAGTGTCCGACATTAAATGTGCGACATTAAAAGTGTCAGTAGTAAATAAAAAAAAAAATTGTTGGTTGCACACGTGGCTAACCAACAATATTTCGCCATTTATCAACCTATGCACAAAATAAAGTCCCAAAAGTATTTTTACACAACTAACTCAACGAACAGGTACTTAATTAATAAAATATAATAGTGTATATACTGCATAAAACTTTCCATCCATCCAATTTACAAAGAAAAACTTGCTAAACAAAATAAGTACATAACTCTAAAATATTTCAACCTCAAAGTCGACGCCGAGGAGGCAACAACGACTTCGCCACAGAGGACACTGTCTTAGAAGACGATGAAAATTTGATATTATTCGACGTCGTTGAGTTTCTTTTGCTAGGGTCATGACCACTATGGTGAAGGTTATGAGTCGACGACGAAGAAGACGAAGTATTCCTCAATTGCCAAATCGGACACAACCTGAAGAGTTTCATATCAAAGAGTGGCTTGTGACGCTCGGCAACGACCATGGACATTAAAACACTAACAACACATTAAAGAGAATATCCATTACATCCATTACACATAACATCTTCAACGGTGCTTCTTTCATATTCAACATCTTCAAATGTATCCAAAATTTCCAGTTCAGGATTCGTGGTGTCCAAGAGGACCTGCCAATACGCATAATTACACATGAAAAGGGGATAAAAATTTATCATCTACCATGTCTATGTTTATCATACAAAGGCATGTAACGAAAAATATATATATGACAAAAGAAAACAAAAAAAATCTTTAACATCCTACAAACATAAGAATGCTTACTCATATGGCAAAATGTGACTGGAACATGATTTAATTTGAAAACTCTACCAATGACCTCGAAATTATAGAATTTAATGGAAAAGTTGCAGTTCAAATTATTGATGATGATCTACTACTCCAAATCGAAACAAAGTCTTAAATCATTTTTCAACTAACTAGCGAAAGACACTACAGAACTAAAAGTATGGACAATTTATGTTGTTAAGCCAAAAAATGAGAGGAGATATCATCATCAGAGAATTCAATTAGAACATCTTGGGTCTCATTCCAAGAGTAAGAAAAATCAAACAAAATAGAAGAACACAAACAAAATCAAATCCAGAGATTAAAAAAAAAAGAATGTAGACTTCGCTTAACTTTCTGTTAACTCTCCACGAGTAAAATAGTTGGAAAAACACGTCCTTTAATGTTAAATCTCTTACTGCAGATTTAGAGCAACCGGTTACTCACAACAATTTCACGAATATGAATCTGAAAATGATCAGCAGTAGAATATTCAAAAGCAATAGGTCAGACTCATTCTCTAGTTTAGATATCGATTACGCAGTAAACAATACGATTCATTAGCCTAACAGATTGTGTGCAATAACATGATAGAAAATCCAGAAAACCTACCATATATATGAAAAACTTTCAACAGAATGCTAGGCAAGAATAATGAAACATTTACCAATCATTGCCCAAATGATAAATGTCTTGGCCCTCTATGTTGTAACTTTCAACAGAGTTTTTTTAACCAAAGTTTCATGGAGAAAAATGAAGGAGTGTGTTATTCTAAGAAAGATTCAATTTACAAGGAATGTATTCTTCCATTAAATGACATATAAACCAAATCATGCGAAGGAAGCTTCAAACCAACCAAAACTAATAAATGCAAGATTTGAGCTGGATGAAATTGCCTTCACATTAAGAAACTCTCCAGATTCAAAATCCATGATCTGGTGGGAAAAGATTTGTAGTAGTGTTCATTCTTCTATAGTCTCTTGAATGTTGTAGTGCAAGAATGAGAGAAAGGAAAGGCAATGAAGCTAAATTCAATAAAACGCAACTCTCCCTCAAATATGAGAATACATTAACAAAAGCTTTAGTTTCCCTAGTAATAGAGCATTCACAGAAAAAATGATCCATTCAAATACTAATTTAGATAACTAGAATGTGAATTTACTGGAATATACCATTAGTATAGCCAATGTTGATTTCTCCATATCTAATGTAAAAAGATGTTGAGTCTTGATTCCATGAGCTAAAATCTTCTTGCACATCTCAGTTCGTTGATTCCATGAGCTAAAATCTTCTTGCACATCTCAGTTCGTGAATTCCATAAACTTTAACAACTTCTTCATTATCCTTGATAGGCTCTAAAGGCAGTCATGATCTCATCTGGAATGCGCAAGTTTCCTAAAGTCATGCATTACAGGTAAAACATAAACAATTTAACTATAGATCAAAGTAATTTTTCTTTAGAGAAGAAAAATGAAAATTTGTAAGAAATTACATAGAATTTTTAAAAGCAACTTCGTGAAATTAAATGATATTTCCAAATAACGTGACTTGAAGTGATAGGCAATAGCTGGATTGTAACCCATTAGTTAAATATTTTATCTCAATAGAATTCAATACGATATTAGAACAAGTTTCATGCCTTCAAATCTATCTAATGTAATTTCTCTGTCGATAAGCATAATACTCTTAACACTTAATCTAATCCAACACTTTAAAACAAGTTAGAGTTTTAAGATGAATGTCTTATAAATATTACCTTTTAATTGTCATTTGGTTGCAAGGAAGCCAATGGTTTGAATTGTCTTACCAAGCCAAGGATTCCATTCAGTCCATTCTGCCATAATGAAATCAACCACGCGGATTTAGGAAAATTGATAATACTTTACAATATATTGCAGAAATAATCTTGCACATTCCTCCATGTAGCTACAATAAAGAACAAAACTAGATTACTTACCTCATGCCATATTATCAAATATTGATTGGAGTGTATATGAATTAGGAAATCAACAAAATAAAAACTGAAGATGGGATGATAATGAGTAATAGTAACAAACCTGTATGCAAAAGGTTATAATGACTGATTGTCATGCAAATGTGGAGAAGCTATCACACCTGTTGATGGTTGAATTTTGCTTAGGGAGTTGCCCTTCACTCCACGCAACGATCAGCAGTGAATTTGTAAGGATGCGGGAAGAGCGTGACCTGCAAATCAAACAAACGCTGCACACCGGTGTGGTGTAGACCACGCGCGCTCCGATGCTTAAGTTAGTTCCTGGCCGAAGAACAAGTAACGTGTATTTAGGGTTAAGTTTTGCATACCTGACTGCGTTGGTCGTCTCCCCTTTTGTAAGTCCCCTTAGGGTTTCGGCTGCTCATCACCGGAGCATTCATGGGCCTTTGGCCCTGGTCGGCCTCGGCATTGGGCCGAGGCCGACCACATGCTCGGCCTCTCCCATGGGATGAGGCCGAGCGTCGTGTCCTGGGGGCCGGGTTGGGCTCCGGCCCCTCGGCCTTCTTCTCCTTGGCTTCTTCTAGCTTCTGGGCCGATTTACCAGGGCCCATCCTGCACAAAATATCACAGAACGATTTCTGCCCATAACATTAAGCCCCCACTCTCTATTGGAGTTCCGGGGCATTTCTCGGCCTCTAATGGAGAGTTGGAATTCAATCATTCTACTGTAGAAAAACTCATTACCCATGCATAAACCATCATATTTTGCCTTCTAACGGTGCAACCATTTGGTTGACTCTTTGTGGGGCAAGAAGATTTCTTCCAGTTGACTGTTGGTCAACTTGTGAGTTGGTTTGGAACCAACCTAGCACCTTGGAATTGAGAATCCCATTGGGATCTAGTTGGATGAAAAAGACGAATGGGAAAAGACAAAACGGGGGGCTGCCCGAGGGGGTCAGCCCCCTGCCGCCGCGCCAGGCGCATGCCTGGCGCGACAGGCGCCTGCTGCCTGGCAGCAGGTGGGCTCGGCCTCGGCACTTTGCCGAGGCCGAGCAGGCTAGGCCTGCCGTGGCAGGCCTAGCATGACCTGTCCCATCATCATTTCTCTTCTCTTTTTTTTTTTTTTTTTTTTTGAATTTTGAATTTCAAATTTGAAATCCGAAATTCCCTCCACTTTTGCTCTATAAAAAGCCTCTTCATGCTCTCCACTTTCCTCACCAAACTCTCTTCTCAAGCTTTCTCCAAGGTAGCGCCTTTTCCTTTCTTTCATATTCATTGCGAAACGTTTTTCTTGCCATGTCGAGTGAAGAGTCTGTCCATACCGACTTTCATTCCGGGAGCGGTTCTAGCTTTTATGATGAATCTTCTTACTCGGAGGGGGAGGAGAACGTTGAGGAAGCTGAGGATTCCGACCCTTCGGCACCTCCTTCAGTTACGTCATCCTTGGTGACCGAGGCCCACTTGGAGCGCCTTCGGTACGAGTATGGCGTTCCTGACGATGTGCATATGAGGGTTCCGGGTCCAGATGAAAGCTTTTCTCACCCCCCCGTAGGTGAGGTGGCATTCTACAGAGCTATGTTCAAGTTTGGAGTCCGCCTACCGCTCCCCCTGCTCCTCCAACACTTCCTGACGATCACCGGGCTAGCCCCGGCACAAATTGTGCCTAATGGATGGGCTCATCTCATCGGTTGCATCCTTTTATGGGCATATGGCAACCCGGATGCCACTATGGACCCGAATATTTTCTTTTCTCTGCACTCTATCAGCCGCAGTCCCAACCTTGGGCATCTTTTTTACTATATTAGCGCCAAACAGGGAACCATTGTTAACACCCCCTCATCTGTGAAAAATTGGAGGAGTGGGTGGTTCTTTGTTAGTGGAAATTGGCTAGAAAGAAACCCAGACGGCAGCCATTATGCTGTTTCCACATACTTTCGCAAATATGGTGAGTATTTGCGCGCTTATTGCCTTGATCAATACTTCTAACTCACCTTTCATCTTTCTTACTTTCTCAGTCCCTCGGAAGGCTCGCCGAACTGCGGAAGCTCGCCTATTCGCCGAGGTTGTACGACGGATCCCGCTTTGCCACCGCTTTGGTCCCGACCTCGTCAACCAAGAAAACCTTGTATTCCTCAGGCTCGCTCGCCCTTTGTCCAGTAAGCTCCCTCTGCTGCCCTGCTAGCGCTTCTCTTCCTTCCTTCCACTTGACTTTGCCACATCTACTAATTTCATCTCTCTTAAACACAGCGATGCCACCACGCCTAATCTACGACGGGAGCCGCAAGCAGAAGAAGAATAAGGGTGTGGCAAGCACCTCACAAGCGAACGTCACCGATCTGACCGAGGAAGATTCTGACGCGCCCCAAGTCGCTGCCCGCTCCTCCACCACGGGTCTGAGGAGGTCGTCACGCCACCGCCCTCCGGTCATTCCTTCTCCGATCAGAGAAGAGGGCACCTCCCTTCCCGTCTGCGTCCTTCCGGAGGACTACTCTGGGACGGGAGACCAAGTGGACATGCTCGCCCATGACCTCCGCTGCTGGCAGGGCTTGCAAACCCATAAACCCGTGGGGGAATTAGGCTACAACGACCCCGCAGAGAGCCTCCAATCTGTCCATCGTCACCTCCGTGAGGTGAGATTTTTTTTATGCTCACAATTCGGTTACTCTTTCTTTTTCCGGACAACCTCTTACTGAGTTCTGCTTCTTCCACAGGTTTTCACCAAGGTTACTGTGTCCGCCATGAGCCTGACAAACAAAATAAACGAGCTGCAGTCCAATAGCGTCCCAAGGCAAGAACTAATCCAGGCGCAGAACAGCCTTGACCGTGCCAACCGTCTTCTCGAAGAGGTGAGGGTCGACCTCGACCGCCACAAAATGGGTTGGGATCAAACCAAGGCCCAGCTAGCCGAAGCTCGAGCCCACCTTGCCGACGCTAAGTACCTTGCCGAAGCATATCGGCAGACGGAGGACTACATTGTCACCCACAACGAGATGTGGGAGGATGGGGCGACCTGGGCTGTCCGGCGCATGCGAAAACATTTCCCTGAAATGGACCGATCCATTCTGAAGACCGAGATGGCCGCCATGCTTGTGGATCCTGACTCCTATCCGGCGTCAGAGAGCTCGTCCAGTGGACGTGACGACATGGAATTCTCCGGGGACGACCATCGTTAGGAATGTTTAAGCACTACCTCTGTCTGCTGCATGCTTCCAATCTCGCTTTGTCAAACTTCGCCCTTTAATTCCTGCACTTGTATTTTCCCTTCCAATTAATGAAAAATAGGCCATGGCCTTTTATCTTTCAACGCTCCTGCCCACCTTGAATTACACTTGGAATTACTAAGAAAAACTCCATCAGGATGGGCAAGACCATATGCATAACAAACAAGCAACTCACGAAACATTAGAGAGAGAACGGGCCACCAGGGACCGAATGGAGGCCACCAGCCTCGGCCCGTGCAAACGTTCGGCCTCGGCAAAGGGCCGACCATATGCTCGGCCTCGGCAAAGTGCCGAGGCCGAGCATATGGGTCGGACCACTTTAACCCGACCCGTTGGTCCGGTCTTCTTCTGGGTCGGTCTTTGGGTCCTACCTCTGCCCGACTGTCCTCTGTGTGGTCCAAAATTACCCATTCACACTAAGCCCCCACTCTTGAATTGGGATTCAGGCGCGACTTTCATGCTATAGGCCGAGCTCCTTAAGCCCAGTTTAAGAGTCCAACTCTCGTCTCGTGTTGATTTTTGCATGACTTCTTTGTTATCCTGCAAGATAGGGCGAGCCATGCAAGCTAAACGTTCCCTGAATAGGGATTAGGTGAAACGGAAATGAGAAGAGTGATACGTTACAAAAGTGGCCGGAGGGTCCCTTTTCACCTTAGCAAAAAGGTCATTCTTAATCCACTCCTACCCTCAGCCTCCCCTCACAACATACCCCTATCATGCTAAGAATCGTAACTTTGGAGGACACAAGAACAAGCTCATACCTGGCTCTTGAGAAGCGTACCCTCGTCATGTGCGACTGACTTAGCGCGCCCCTGGGCTAGCCTCCTTGCATCAGGGTGCTCGGCCTCGGCCTTGGCATGAGGCCGAGCGCTCGCTTTCTACATAGTTCGCAAGACCTGTTCACCTACAACCAATGCAGAAACCCTGAAAGTCCTCGGACCCTCGCTCGGGCGTAACGTTCATCCCAGGGGTATGTAAACTCTTCTGGGGAAAGGTGCTTGGGGAGGCCAAGGAATTTCCCGAGCCTCTCTTCAAGCTTAATGCTCATCCCAGGGGTGCGTACACTCTTCTGGGGAAAGGTGCTTGGGGAGGCCGAGGAATTTCCCGAGCCTCTCTTCAAGCATAATGTTCATCCCAGGGGTGCGTACACTCTTCTGGGGAAAGGTGCTTGGGGAGGCCAAGGAATTTCCCGAGCCTCTCTTCAAGCATAATGTTCATCCCAGGGGTGCGTACACTCTTCTGGGGAAAGGTGCTTGGGGAGGCCAAGGAATTTCCCGAGCCTCTCTTCAAGCATAATGTTCATCCCAGGGGTGCGTACACTCTTCTGGGGAAAGGTGCTTGGAGAGGCCAAGGAATTTCCCGAGCCTCTCTTCAAGCATAATGTTCATCCCAGGGGTGCGTACACTCTTCTGGGGAAAGGTGCTTGGGGAGGCCAAGGAATTTCCCGAGCCTCTCTTCAAGCATAATGTTCATCCCAGGGGTGCGTACACTCTCCTGGGAAAAGGTGCTTGGGAACTTTACGAAACAGAATTCTTTATTTCAGGCCAATCAAACTGATTACAAAAAATAATGAAAGCTGAAAGTAATCCCGGAGGACTGAAAACATGGTAACACTAAGCTAAATCTCCATTGGGAGGGGAAAACTAGCCTCTTCATGTGCTCGGCCTCGGCCATATCCCGAGGCTGGTGCTGCTTGAACCCTTCTGTCAATGTTTTTGAGGGCCATGAAGTAGCATTCTCTTGACATCTTCTGCTCGCCATACACTGCTCCAATGCCTTTCTCTGTGGGAAACTTCAAGACTTGGTGGTAGGTTGAAGCTACAGCCTTGAGCCCGTGCAGGGTGGGTCGTCCCAAGATGGCGTTATATGCCGGAACGCAATCGACCACCAAGAAATTGATCATCCTTGTTATGGCATGCAATCCTTCTCCAAACGTTACCGGTAATTCTACGCTCCCTCTTGGGCTGACTTTTTCTCCGCCAAAGCCCACCAGAGGCGTAAGACTCGGCTTTAGGTGTTCATTCCCCAGCCTCATGGCGTCGAATGCAGTAGCCGAGAGTACGTCAGCGGAACTTCCTCCATCAACGAGAATCCGGTGAACCTTTGCATTGGCTATCGTCAGAGCAATTACTAGTGCATCATTGTGCGGGTGACGCACTCCGGTGGCCTCCTCCTCTGTAAACTCCAACCTGGGTGAGTTTTTATCAAGATGGAGTGAGTACATACCTCGCCCATCGGGCTCGTGTTGCGCTTCCCGAACGGCAGCCTTTCGTTTCCTACCTGACTCCCCTCCTGAGGGTCCTCCTAGAATGGTTCGAATCTCCAGTGGTGGATTGGCACCGCCCTTGCCTTGGTCTGCTGGTAGCGGTCTTTTGCCTCTATCGTTTCCCACGAACTCCTTGAGGTAACCTTCTCTGATCAGGGTCTCTATCTCATCTCGCAACTGGATGCACTCCCGGGTTGTGTGGCCGTGATCTCCATGGAACATGCAATATTTGTTTCGATTTCTCCTGTCGGGATCCGACCTCAACTTCTCCGGTCGTTTCAGCAGATTCGTGTCTTGTATCGCGGCCAAGACCTGTTCAAGTGAAGCTGTCAATGGTGTGTACCTGTCGTACCTGGATTTAGGCTCTGCCCGACTTTGCAGTTCCCTGGCATCTGGTCGGCCTCGGCCATTGGCCAAGGAGTGTTCTGGTCGGCCTCGGCCTTTTCCCTCGGCCGGGTGCCTCTTTCCTTTGTCCTCGCGGCGTCGGTCTGGCATCGTTACCCCCCGACCCTCTCTTTCTTCCTGCTTAGATTTCAACAGTTCTTCAGCACTTATGTATCTTTGAGCCCGGGTCATGAACTCAACATACGTTCGTGGCTGGCTCTCCCCAATTGAATTGAGTAGTCTCTCGTCCTGCAACCCTGAAATCACAGCAGTTAAGGCAACTCCATCATCATAACGTTCCACCTGCAAAACCTCGTTACTAAATCTGTTAATATAATCCCTTAGGCTCTCCCGGGGCCCCTGCTTTACTGTCAGCAAGTTGATTTGGGGCTTCTGTCGACTACGGGCCCCCAGGAATTGCGTGATAAACACTCGGGCCAACTCTCTGAACGAGCCAATTGACCTTCGCGGGACCTTCCCGAACCACTGCCTCGCTAGACCTGTGAGTGTGAGCGCAAAGGCTCGGCACCTCGTTGCTTCGTTTGCCCCGTGAAAGTCCATCCAAGTTTGATATGCATCTAGGTGCTGTTTCGGATCTTTTTTCCCATCGTACTGCGGGAAGTTCGGCACCCTGAATTTGTGCGGCACCTCCCCTTTCATAATCTCATCCGTGAAGACTGGCCCTTCTTGCCCAATCAAATCTTCTATGTCCTCATTCTCTGCCTTCTTTTGGGAGGTTTGGTGGCTAACCTCTCCTTGTGGCCAACCGGATACCTCCCGCTCCTTTCGACCCTGCTCGGCCTCGGACTTTGGCCGAGGCTCAAACCTGCCGTTGTTTCCTGTATACTTACCTGGTGCCTGGGTTAGCGGAGAACCCCTGCGGACCTTCTTGCGACTCGGCCCGGCCTCCTTCTGTACCCGGTCATCCCCGGGAGGTGGCATCCGGCTGGTCACGCTTTCTGAATCTCCCACCTCCTCGTTGGCTATGCCCTTTCCCTTCTTTGGGTCTCTGTGTGGATGCTCTTCCTCATGCCCGGCAAGATCAGGTTTTTTTAGCAGACTGAGGATTTCAGCCAAGTTCTGCCCCATCTCGTTCATCCTCCCCTTCATCTCCGCGATCTCAGTTTCTTGGGCCTCGAGCCGTATCAGAGGATTCGACTCACCCGTGACCAATTGATTCTCGTTCTCCATGGTACTTGCTTGTTGCCTACAGCGTTTGCTCGTCAACTCTTCCCCATAGACGGCGCCAACTGTTGATGGTTGAATTTTGCTTAGGGAGTTGCCCTTCACTCCACGCAACGATCAGCAGTGAATTTGTAAGGATGCGGGAAGAGCGTGACCTGCAAATCAAACAAACGTTGCACACCGGTGTGGTGTAGACCACGCGCGCTCCGATGCTTAAGTTAGTTCCTGGCCAAAGAACAAGTAACGTGTATTTAGGGTTAAGTTTTGCATACCTGACTGCGTTGGTCGTCTCCCCTTTTGTAAGTCCCCTTAGGGTTTCGGCTGCTCATCACCGGAGCATTCATGGGCCTTTGGCCCTGGTCGGCCTCGGCATTGGGCCGAGGCCGACCACATGCTCGGCCTCTCCCATGGGATGAGGCCGAGCGTCGTGTCCTGGGGGCCGGGTTGGGCTCCGGCCCCTCGGCCTTCTTCTCCTTGGCTTCTTCTAGCTTCTGGGCCGATTTACCAGGGCCCATCCTGCACAAAATATCACAGAACGATTTCTGCCCATAACAACACCCATGCAAATGCAAATTTTTAATTGGTGACAATGATTGTCGTCTCTCGTTCGTTCCTGCACATGTCCAACCAATTACGAACAACTTGTGCCTCCTATTCAAGACCTACATTAGAGGGCTTGATTTTTTCTGCCATCAAATTGTCTACAATTAAATGTGCAAAACTGCCAAAAAAAAAAAAGGCAAATATGATGAGCACTTGGAGTATGATGCAAAAATTAAAGAAAATGAATATAAGAAATGTCTTTATGTGTTGTGGAAGATTAACACATATAGTATTTCTGAACTTCTATCCTTTCATTTTTTTTGCTTTGCTCCACCATCTCATGTAATGCATCACACTACCCTCCTCAGTTCAAGCCATAAAAAAAATCACATGTACCATCAAATCAATTACGTACTGCATTGTCTTTCCAATATATGCAGTAGCCACTCCATTTCTAGCCATGAACCAACCAAACTACTCCAACAAATGTATTTCAAACATATGCTGGCAAGTTGTTCCATTTTAAGCCATGAACCAGACTACTTGACGAAACAATAAATGCATTGCATTTCCGATATACGATGGATAAGTTTCAGAAACTCCATAATACTAACACGTAAAATCTTAAAACCAGGAAATCTAGAACTTCACTTAGCTCAATGGCACTCAATCCACTACTCAGAGTTAATGTAAGCCAATTGGACTTGCAAAGGCATTTTCATACATGCTTAAACTAAAAGTAACAAATACATGAATTGATTGTAGAATATTTTCATTATAATACTAATATCATTAAAAGGTTCCAAAGACAGTGATAACCAGTAAAATCCATTTAATGAAGCAACATAATCAAGATCTTGAATGGTCAAATAAGACAAGAAATAAGGATAAACCGAAAATTGAAGACTAAATGGAAACCATGAGGTGAACAAACAAATCGTACCTAACATGGCACACACTCCCTCAAGAGCAGACCAAAAAAGGATCTTGATCATGAACAACTTCCAATTTGCATGACCCAATAGATAAACAAATCTATACTTTGAATCCCACTTGAATTTTCTTGTTTCTTTTGGTTGTTAAAACTTTATCTAGGGCAAACAATTAATTAGCGAAACCCAATCTCCCCCTCTTTCAAAAAATACCATCCAAATCCAAATACATCAACAAAAAAAACTTCATCTCACATAACCCCTAAACTGCAAAGCAACGAAAATAAAAATGAAAAAAATGAAAAATCTACAACCCAACAATGGAAGATTGAGCTAATGAAACACAAAAAAAAAAAAAGAAAAAAATCAAAACAAAAAAATAAAAGAGAAAGAATGGTCAATATTCTCAAGCCTCTTCCTCCACATTCGTTTCCAAAGACGATAAAAGGCAAATAAGGGAATAATGAAAAGAAGCAAACAAATACCACAATAAAAACCCACAGTAGACAAATCTAAAAATCGGATGGAAGAAACCCACGAACCCACGACCATGATGGCCTCAGATCTAAGCACGAATAGTCGCACGGAAGAAATCCACAAACACAACCGAACTCGAATGTGGGGGAAATCGCGCCATAGATTTACACTTTCGACCCACAAACCAACGAACAAAAGAAACCCACGCCGTATCGGAGATGAAGAACTCATTCACCATCGTGAGAAGGGGAAAATCGCGTCGAAGGTGAGGGGAAACTACGCCGGAGTTGCAGTAAAATTAGAGAGGGCGCGGTCAAGGTTGTCAATCTTTCGGGCCAATTAAGGTGAGGGGAAACTATGTCGAAGGTGGGAGCCAACCGCACAAATTGGTGTTATTTCGGGCCAATTAAGGAGTTTTGGAGCCATCTCGATGTTCTTGGACGGCGAGGAGGTGAAAAGACCCAAGTGGATTGAAGCGGACCTGAAGAACTACACCGAGAATTGAAGGTTGAAGCCTCATAACGAGAAAGACCGAGACAATATCGAGAAAAAAGGCAACAAGGCTCAGATTGGGGACGACGGTGAGATGTTACCTCTAGCGTCTAGACACCGACGCGAACTTGACACGAAATACAAAGTCTGTGGCGTCGAGACGCTGCGTCGTTTAGTATAAATATAGGGCTTCGGTTTAGTCCACCGTTAGGTTAGAATTTTCGAGTTTTTACGATTCTTTTCTCCCTTTTCGTTTTTCTCTGCTGTGTAGATCTTTTAGGGTCAATTCTTATGCATTCTTTTGGATTTATTTGTTGTTTTTCATTCTCTATGAGTAACTAAATCACTTGGATTTGTTGGATTGGGAATGCTATGCTTGAATATTTTACTACTTGGCTTCCTAGTTTTCTCTAAAAATCATTCCATGTTATTAATGTGAACCTGGTATAACTTCTCGGTTACTCGGAGGACCCCCTACACTAACATGTGTTTAATTAATTAATTAACCCAGAACCCTACAGCTAACATAATTAATTAATTTGATTGATCACCTAGCGATCCTTGTTTAAATTGAATTTTATTCCATCTTTCTTTGTTGCATGTTTGTCCTACCTAGTTTTATTTACATTCGGCATTTTATTTACTTCTTTGATCTGCCCGTTTCAAAACCTCCCTTTTGTGTCTACGCAAAAGACTACATTCACTAGATTCCCCTTCCCTATGTTCGACCCTGGCCACTATTTCTATAAAATAGTTGTAGTGTCGTGGACTATAAATTCATTTGACTCAGACCTTCGACAAGTCCCATCAGTTTGACACATTTATTCTTTCTCAAGGATTTGTAAAAGGTACTTTTGACAGTTGTGATTATAGGAAAGATGTCTCCAAAAATGTGTACATTTTAGTCTTACTATATATAGACAATATTTTAATAGCATCCTTTGATAGATTGGAGATTAAGAAGTTAAACGTTGCTTTGAGTAGAGAATTTGAGATGAAAGACTTAGGAATGACTAGAAAAATAATTGGTACGGAATTGCTTAGGGACCGCTCGAGAAATTCATTGTTGATATCTCAATTTGCCTATTGTCATAAGATTGTTCATAAATTTCATATGGAAAACTCAAAAGTTGTTAAGACACTCTTGGCACACCACTTTAAACTATTGATGGCTCAATGTCCAGCATCACTAGAAGAGATTAATGATATGAGCACAGTTCCTTATGCTAACTTGGTTGGTAGTTTTATGTATACCATGATTATAACGCCCCAGGCCCAGGATTCAGAATCCGGATTCGGCACCTCACGGCCCCGGCATTCCCCTACATCCTCTGCGGCCTGGCGACGTTACCATACTCATCTTAAACCGCTTCTAAGAGTGAAGACTGTCCCCACAAACCAACACGGGGTCCTTCTAGCATGCTTTGTCCTCACTCACATGCTTCCTAGGAAAATTCCCAGGAGGTCACCCAACATAGAACTACCCAAGCCAAGCACGCTTAACTTCAAAGTTCCTATGATTGAGCCACCGAAAAGGAAGGTGCACCTTGTTGGTATAGGTAGTACCTATCAATTCTTTTAAGCTTTATCTTGACCGTTTCCATGTCCTCAAGATCCCTCTCATTCGGATGTGATCTCGGTTCATTCATGTACCCCTCCTAACCTCGGGCGTCACATGCCCACCAGCTTCCGCCTTGGTTCGTCCCCGAACCACATCCTACTGGGAGAGGTTCCGCTCTTATACCATCTGTAACGCCCCAGGCCCAGGATTCAGAATCCGGATTCGGCACCTCACGGCCCCGGCATTCCCCTACATCCTCTGCGGCCTGGTGACGTTACCATACTCGTCTTAAACCGCTTCTAAGAGTGAAGACTGTCCCCACAAACCAACACGGGGTCCTTCTAGCATGCTTTGTCCTCACTCACATGCTTCCTAGGAAAATTCCCAGGAGGTCACCCAACATAGAACTACCCCAAGCCAAGCACGCTTAACTTCAAAGTTCCTATGATTGAGCCACCGAAAAGGAAGGTGCACCTTGTTGGTATAGGTAGTACCTATCAATTCTTTTAAGCTTTATCTTGACCGTTTCCATGTCCTCAAGATCCCTCTCATTCGGATGTGATCTCGGTTCATTCATGTACCCCTCCTAACCTCGGGCGTCACAATGATTTATAGTAGAGCCGATCTAGCTCATGCCTTAAATATGGTAAGTAGGTACATGAGCAAGCCTAGAAGGCCTCATTGGGATGCTTCAAAATGGGTTCTACGTTACTTAAAGGGTACTTTAAACAAAGGCTTGCTATATACTAAATGTGAGCAACTTGAATAATGTATTGTAGGTTTTGTTGACTCTGACTATGCAGCTGGTTTGGACAAGCGGCGTTCATTAACATGATATATATTCACTTTTTTTTGGGAATGTGATCAGCTAGAAATCAACACAATAATCCATTGTTGCTTTGTCGTCAATCGAAGTCGAGTACATTGCATTGGCAGAGTCAATAAAGGAAGCTATATGGCTACAAGGATGCATTGCTAAAATGTATTCAAAGTATTTTGATGTAAAACTACACTGTGACAGTCAAAGCGTCATAGCCTTATCAAAGAATCCAACGTTTCACGACAGAACAAAACATATCGATGTTCGCTTCCATTTTATTAGAGAAGTGATGGAAGAGATTGTCGAGGTCTCTTATCAAATAAATTTATAATCCACAACCTCTAAAGCTAACTTGTAGCAGTAGTGGTCGGGGTCGAACACAGGGAGCAGGATTATAACTTGTTTATCTTAGATTTATTGTGATGAACGGACTAATGGAGGGTTTTATATTTGGAAAAGAAAGTAAACAAGGAAAGAAAACTAATTATGGAAAATGTTGTAAAAGGAAAGTAAGAGAATTAAAGAAAGAAGAAATAACAATACCTCAAAAGTCATGCAACCGGGATAGTCATGGTAAGTTCAATTCAATTAAATCATCAATTTCACTAATAAGTCAAAACAAGTTTAAGCCCGGCGTATTCCGGCAACAAACCGAGAATCATGATCCACTATCACAAACATGCAAACGCTAAGTTTGATTCTAATTTAAACTAATTAACTATCCAATTAACTAATCCAAACCGCATTGGGATCTAGCTGAATTAATTCACATGCAACGGGCAACAAATCACAATTACAATTGATTAAATCATTTAGTTCTAGGGACGCATGCGTATGGACATAACGTTAACCTATATGCTACTGAGAATTAGCAAGTAAAATTAGAGAGGGCGCGGTCAAGGTTGTCAATCTTTCCTACCACAAACTATATTTATAGAAAAAGAACTAAAATCACATAAACATGCTTTGATAATTCAAACAAGAAATTTCGTTAATAGAATATGAACTTACTCTTGACTTCCCGGTTGCATGAATGAAGAATCTAGCCTCTTATGGAGCAAGAACACACTTGATACATAAAGGAAAGCAAGAAAAGCTAAGAATAATGGTGGAAAGGGGGAGAGAGATGGACTACAATGTTGTAGGGTCCGTTTGGAATACATTTTAATTTAAATGTTTTTCAAGAAAGCATTTTTTAAAAAACATTTTGTATAAAAATTGTTTATAATTTAAACACTCATATGTTTGGTTGCATTTCCTCAAAAATGTTTTTATACACAAGTTATTGTTTAATTAGGAAGTCTTTTTTAAAAGGTTGGTTTCAAGTGTTTCTCTCAAAATGATTTATTTATTAATCTCATTTTCTAATAAGTCATTTTTAGTGGTTGCCAAACACTATAAATTTTTTCAAAATGATTTATTTTCAAAATTGAACACTTGAAAAGTTAAACCAAACACATCCATAGTGAATTGTGTATTGAAGGATGATTCTAAACCTACACCAAAGACCTCTATTTATAGGGATTCTTGGCATTCAATTCGTGGTAGAATGGTGCTGAATTAGGTCTTCAAACATGGAAAAAATCCCAGCCAAATTTGGAAATTTTCAATTCTGAAAATTGCCTAGCGTCGCGACGCTGTGCAGCAAGTGTCTCGATGTTGTCCCTTCAATTTTGGAAAATATTTCTCAGATTTCCCTAGCGTCGCGACGCTGTTGAGCAAGCGTCTCCACTCTGTATGACGAGCGTCTCGACGCTGATGAGGCTCTAGGGGCAGAATTGTCATTTTACGCTCCGGTTTCGCTCGTTTAAGCCCCGAATTGCTTCCAAAGCTCCGGTGAGGACCTACAGACATATTATACTCATTTGAAAGCATTTTTTCGCAAGGAATTCAACTAAGATAAGCAAATTGGGAGATTCTAAGTGTATAATAAATTGGACTTATCAAGAAGCAATACAAGAAAAAAGAATAAAACTCCAGAAGATTGGGACCGAACATAATCCTACAGACATGCTCACTAAGTCTATGCCTGGAAATCGTTTAGAATACTTGTGTGAACTTGTAAAACTTGACAATGGTTAAAACTGCCTACTGCTTCTCTGAAAATTGGGTACCATTTGAGAGGGTATATTTTATATATATAGTAGTAGAATAAGTATCAAGAGGGTGATTGTTGAATATTGATGCTTATCAACTGCCTTGACTGGTGACCCACATGAGCTGGATGCTAAACTAACAGCAAATAGAGAGGAAGTTGCTAATTTGGAATCTCTCTACCAAAAATGAAGAAACTGGCACGTGACTTACAACTTGTCTTTTTAACTGATTATTTTCATCTTCTCTGTATAAATGTATCGTGCCTCTGCTTGTAAAATATACGGATGATATCTATCAGTCTCTTGTAAAAACTAGGGTTGAAAAGCTTGAATAAACTCTCTCGATGGTATTCAAAAGTGGATGTAGACCTCTGTTGTCGAACCACTATAAACCTGTGTACTCTTCTTCTCTCTTCTCTACCTTGTCTTTACTTCTTCTAAATTTTGTTCTTGTTTGAGAGCTTTTGATCAATCACGCTCGACAATGACTTTTTACAGTAAATTTGATTAAATATGAAAGTCCATCACTTATAAATAAAATAATACAACATTTTAAAAAGATATTTTCGTTTAGGGGGCTTTGCACAGATAGCAAAAACCAGCAAAAATATTGCAAAAATAGAAACAAAAATAAAATTATTTGCGACGGAAATAGCAAAAAATACGTTAAATTACAAAAATACCCTTAGTATCTCCAATAGTCTATCAGTCCCTATTATTGATAGTCACTGATAGACTTCGATTAATCGGAGTCTATCAATGATAAATACTGATAGACTTTGATGATAAACTTCAATTAATCGGAGTCTATTAGTGATAGACACTGATAGAATTTGATTAATCGAAGTCTATCAGTGTGTACCACTGATAGACTCTGATAATCATAATTTATAAGTTTTTATCGTGTTTAATTCAAGCCTATCAGTGATAGCCACTGATAGAAATCAATTTAATTCAAGGCTATTAGTTTAGTTTAATTCAAGACTATCAGTTTCTATCCATCAATTTAATTTAAGTCTATTAGTGATAATCACTAATAGAAAATCGTTTAATTCAAGGTTATCAGTTTCTATCACTGATAGAAATCAATTCAATTTAAATTCTAGGTTATTAGTTTCTATCACTGATAGAAATCAATTCAATTCAAGACTATTAGTTTCTATCACCGATAGAAACCAATTTAATTGAAGTTTATCAGTTTATATCAGAAATCAATTTAATTGAAGTTTATTGACTTGTATCACTGATAGAAATTAGTTTCATTCAAATCTATCATTTTCTATCGAGGATAGGAATCAGCTAATTGAAGTCTATCGGTTTCTATCCCTGATAGAAATTAGTTAATTATCAATTAATTGAAGTCTACCAATGATTGTTACTGATAGATATCAATTTAATTGAAATCTATCAGTAAAGTACTTTCCATTGCAATCATCTCGGTAATTAGAAACTCATCCATAATTATTATACTACACTCATAAATTGAACAAAAAAATTTAAGTCTCTTGTGGTAATTAGAGCATAAAATCCAAAAATAACCATTACGAACAAGCGACTCTTAATCAACAATATAATTTTTAAAGCATAGCACACAAGCTCCGTGACCACCACCATAAAATTGCTATTCTTGTATTCTTTGTATTTCATTATCTATCAATTATAGTCCGTGATAGACTTCGATCAGTGATTGTTAGTGATAGACTACGATTAACCGGAGTATATCAGTGATATACTTTGATATACCTATACAAACACTCACCAAAATTTCTATTTTTGTATTCTTGGCATTCTTGAATTAAAAAGAAGGCCAACAAGAGCTTAGCTCAATTGGCAAACAGAGGGAAAAAAAACATATTAATCACACAAGAACTCCAACCTCATAAATGCACAGAAAATACAAAATTAAAAAAAAAAATGTGCGGTAGAAGAAATTGTTCGAGGGAAGAAAGAAAGAAAAAAGAAAAAAAAAGAGAGAAATGGTGATGCGATGGAAGAAATAAAGAAAAAAAAACGAAGAGAAATGGTGCGACAAAAAAAAAAAAAAAAACAGAGAGAAAAATGGTGCTGATTTTTTTGCGAAAAAGTTGTTTAAGGGTAAAAAGGGAATTATTAAAATGTATTCTAATTTTTTGACATATTTGTAATTCTTTTTAACTTGTGCTAAATTTGCTATTATATATAATCAATTTGTCAACCACTACAATTACTCTTTCGTTTATTCAATCACAACACATGTAGTCTACCTCTTGTACAAGTCAATCACTCAATAAGTTATACTAAAAAAAGTTCAAATTATAAATTTTTCTATCCATGTTTGTAGAAAATTTGATTTTGTTCGAACAACATTTGTTTTCTAAGTTATTCTAAACACCCTATACTCATGGGCTGTCTTGTTTTGGAGTGATCAAATATTTCCGTTTTTATTCACTGCTTAGATGGATTGGCAGTCACGGGTTCAACTTCTTCAAGAACAGTCAAACAAATTACGTCAACAAATCAATCACTCTCTTTGCTTATTGGTCGGTGACGAAAAAAAAAGTATCCAATTGTATTTTCATTCGCTACGCTTTTAACCAACACTTCGGATTCCAATTTAATTCGTTTCTTCATTAAATTTTATTCATTGAATTTACCAATTATGAGAGCAAAAGGAATCCAATGTGAAAATGTTGTTTAATTTATATATGTTTAGATTAGGTTTAATTCATTTTAAGGCATTTTTTTTCTTGCAAGTTATGTTGGCTAGAAAGATATGAATTTGAGTTTAGTTTTTTAAAAGCTTTATTTTAGTCCACAAGTAGAAAACTAGTTAACTTTTTTTTTTTTTTTTTTTTTGAAATTATGACTCATTTTAGAGGGTTTTTTTTTTTTACTATTTACTAAAAACAATAATGTTTTTGGTAAATTTTAGTAAAATGATATGAAGGATAAGGACAGTAATACACAAGTATAATTCAGTGGATAAAGCAACAATTACCTTCTTTAAAGTTGAAGGTTCGCTCTTCCACCTCCCATGGATTGAACTGAAATATATGTTATAGGTGATTTTGGACCACACAAGGAGCTGACGAGGACAAACGGACAGAGGTAGGACCAAAAGACCGACCCAGAGGAAGACCGGGCCAATGGCCCGACCCATATGGTCGGCCTCGGCAAAAGGTCGAGGCCGACCATTCGGCCCGGTTGCGGGCCGAGTCCGTTCGATGTCGTTTGGTCCCCACCGCCTTTGGCCGCCTCGATTTCGCCTGGTTTGACCTAAAACGCCTCCGAATCCCAAAAAACCCTAGGAGGATGAACATGTATTTATATCCCTCTTCGCCACTAAAGAGGGGATCCTGAATTCTATCCCTAAACTCTACTCTCGAACTCTGTACTTTCTCCTCTTGCTCTTACTTTTCCACTCCCTATCATTCTGCTTGCTGACTTAAACATCGGAGCCGGTGTGGCGAGCACCACACCGGTGTGCAGGTTTACTGTCTTGCAGGCCACGTCTTCCCCCTCAACTACAAATTTACCGTTGGTGGCACGTGAAGGTCAGGTGAGATCCTCTGGCCAAAATCGACCATCAACAATATATATATATATATACATATATATACATATATATAAAAGTATCAAGTATCTCAATCAGTTGAACTATGTTCTTATTGACAATTCTTTTATTATATTCAATACCAACAAAAAGAACCGAGTATATTACAAAACTTATCAAACCGACAAGATTAGAAAGTAGATAAGGTTCATGAACCTAATCAATTCATACCTATATAATCATGTCCATGGTCACAAAACTTGTCAGCATATTAGTAAGTAGCAATATTTTTTTACCTTAGGAGGGAAGTGCTGAAAAATTAAAATTTTGATAAAATATTGAGAAAATTAAAATTTTATGAAATAAATCATGATAAATATGTGGGGCAAAAGTTGAGTGGACAAGACTAAGCATTTCCTACTTGGACCAAATTTTGTTCTCTTCTTAATGCTTGGATTTGATGACATTCAATTATTGGTTTCACATTAAATGAAAGTGTTTTTAGACTAAAGTTTAGGCCCTTCAAGACATGTTACTTCATCTTTTTCATCATCCAATGAAATTTCAAATCTTTCATCACCATAAATTTTTAATAAATAATTAATAATTTCATCACCATTTTTCTAGAAATAATGCACTTTTGATTTTTGTTGATTAATAAATTCCACATATATGGCAAAATTTGATTAATCCCCACCTTTTTTGTATAGAAAATATACCATATATCTATCAACTTAAATATGGATGACTACTGCTTTTAAAAATGTTTATGGAACAATTACAAATATAATAATTTAATCACATATTTATTACTTTGATCATTTTAATGAATTTGTTTCCTTTTATGTTGTTTTTTAGAATATTTTTATTTATTATTAAAAAAAGAATATTTTTATTCATGTGAGAGTCGATTTATATAATCAATGATTAATGATTGATTATAATCATAGTCATCGTAGCCGATGTAGTTTTGTAATTTTTTAGGCCCCATTTGATAACCATTTGGTTTTCAGTTTTTTGTTTTTGAAAATTAAGTTTGTTTTCTCACAATTTTCTTATAATTGTTTTCATCTTTGTTAAGAACACATTTGAAATGCTAGCTAAATTCCAAAGAAAAAAAAAAGTTTTTTAGTTTCGAAAACTTGACTTGATTTTTGAAAACATGGAAAGGAGGCTTTAGTTGAGAGTCTGCAAACCTCACATCAATCTCTTAACTGTCAAACAACAGCCAGGTGAGAGTCTGCACGATAATATAACTCGTTTTAATGAGAAATCACTTCAGGTAGAAGAATACAGTGATGGAGCAGCTTTGGTAGTTGTAATAACGGGTCTAGAAGACGAGAGACTGCTTAATTTGATAAGTAAGAGCCAACCTCAAACCTATGCTGAGTTCGTTTCCAGGGCACAGAAGTACATGCGCGCAGAGGAGTTGTTGAAATCAAAGAGATCAAAACGAGAGCACAAGAGGCATTCTTCATTCGACTAGGAAAGGAAAAAGGAGAAAAGACAACGAACAGACAATGGTAGTCGAGGTCGAGGCGACCATGACCATGGCCGAGACCAAGCACATCTCTTTGGTAAGTTTGAGAAATATACATTAACTGTTATTCCACAGGAGCAAGTTCTGATGGAGATTCGAAACACGGGTTTTCTTAAATTCCCGGAGAGGATGAAGTCAAATCCTGAAAGAAAAGACAAGAGTCACTACTGTCTTTTCCACCTAGATCACAGGCATTCAACCAAAAATTGTATTCAATTGAAGGATGAAATCGAGGCACTAATCCAGAATGGATATCTAAAGGAGTTCGTTGTTGAAACCGAGATCGAGGTCGAGGCTGACCAAAGATGGACGAGACAAAGAAAAAACCCCACGAGAGATCAGAATCATCTTTGGAGGACTAGTTGAAGGAGGTTCAAGTAGGAAAAGAAAAGTTATTGCGAGAAAAGCAAGGTTTGAACCAGAATACCGAGGTATGTACTCTGTCCATCTAGCAAAGGCACACCCTCCTTTGCAGTTGTAACACCCGAGTTAGGAGGGGTACATGAGTGAACCGAGGCCACATCCGAATGAGAGGGATCTTGAGGACATGAAAGTATGTTCAAGATAAGCTTAAAAGAATTGATAGATACTACCTATACCAACAAGGTGCACCTTCCTTTTCGGAGGCTCAATCATAGGAACTTTGAAGTTAAGCGTGCTTGGCTTGGAGAAGTTTTATGTTGGGTGACCTCCTGGGAATTTTCCTAGGAAGCATGTGAGTGAGGACAAAGCATGCTAAAAGGACCCCGTGTTGGTTTGTGGGGATAGTCTTCACTCTTGAAAGCACTTTAAGATGAGTATGGTGGCGTAGCCAGGTCGTAGGGGAATGTCGGGGGCCTTAGGTGCCGAAGCCCAATTCTGAATCCTGGGCCTGGGGCGTTACAGCAGTCACTGAGGCTGAGGCAGCAAGCATCCATCAGCCACATAATGATGCTCTAATGGTCACTTTAATGGTGGCCAATGTGAAAATCCATCAGATTCTGATCGATGGAAGAAGTTCGGTCGATGTCATTTCTCTAACAGCCTTTGAGGCAATGAAGTTAGGGAGAGAACTCTTAAAACCAAGTCTTACCACACTTGTAGGGTTTGGGGGATAAAGGGTGACACCAGAGGGTAGCATAGAACTTCCTGTGACCTTTGGGGATGGACAGAATACAGTGACGAAGATAGTAAACTTCTTAGTCGTGGATTGTATTTCAGCCTACAATGCGATCTTGGGAAGGCCAACCTTGCATGATATGAAGGTCATAACTTCAACTTATCATCAGTTGATGAAATTTCTAACTGAAAATGGTGTAAGAGTTGTCAAATGAGAACAAAAGACATCGAGGGAGTGTTACTGGACAGCGCTAAAAGAAGTTAAGCCACTGAGGGTCGAGGTCAACCAAGTTAAGGCCAACCAGAGGATGAGTCGAGACCGAGCAGGGCACACTTTCACCAACACTGAATCTGAACTTATGGAGTTTTAGGGCTTTATATTTATTTCATTTCATCATGTAATTGAACATTAGTTGTTTTGTTTCTGTTTCTAGTACGTAGGAATAGGTTGAACATTTTTCTTATTTGTTTCCATTCAAATGTAAAAGTTCAATTAATGTCAAAGCTCCAATTTTCACTACTAAAGTTCAGTATTCAGAGTGTGCACAAGACAACTGATTCAAGCATCACATTCAAGTCAAAACCAGTTAAAGTTAAGCGAGCCTAGACCCCCAGGTCTACCTCGTCTCATCTAGATCAAATCATGCGAGCCTAGGCCACCGGGTCTACCTCACCTCATCTAGCTAGAGCCCATCATCCTGTGCGAGCCTAGACCTCCAAGTCTACCTCGTCCTATCTAGATCTAAGATTATGTGAGCCTAGGCCATCAGGTCTACCTCGCTTCATCTAGCTTGAGTCCATCATCACTTTATGCGAACCTAGCCCCCGGGTCTACCTCATCTCATCCAGATTTGAGCATATAGGAGTGATAACTCTCCAAAAGGGAGTTATTTAGGCCTTAGTTCTATAGTATTTTGTGTGTCATTTGTGTTAAATAGGGTTGCTTTTAGATGAATATTATATGTTTTAACCCATTTGGAAGAATGGAGGCTTTGGAAGTTATTTTGTGCAGAAAATATTGTTGAGCGACTTGAAGGAGCAATTTCCATGATCCAGCAAAGCTGGGAGCAAAACTGCCACGTCACAGCTCGTTATCCATTTTAATAAAGTGGCGTTAGCTGAATTACTTTCGGATCTAAGAAGCTTGGAGAGCCCTCCACATGTCCAATTTAACCTAATTAGGTTAAACCTCATCTTATAAAAGGAGGGAGTCGTCAAAGATAAAGTCATTCACGATTGGGAGACCGAATCAATCGGCTGGAGGCCGAATTGACGGTAGAATAGAGACCTAAGAAGACCATTTGCGATTTAACTCAAGAAGACGAAGTTCTTCCATGTTCTTGGTGGTTTGGAGCAGTCGTTTCATCTCCCCAATTACTAAAAGGATTAGTATTTCTTGTGTATTTCGCATTATGGATGTGTTTATCGAGATTGTAACGTATTTTATGTTTTCAATCATGAACTAATTGCTTTGTAGGCATGGGTTAAGAATTATGTGATCCTTATATTTATAAAATCTGGAAATTCTATTTGATCATGATCATCCTGAATTATTGTTGATCCTTAATTTCATTATGTGCCCGCCTAGCTAGCCGGTATGTATAGCTTCTTCTAGTTTCAGGGATGATTTAGGAGTTGTGTGGCGATAATTCTCGCTAGATCATTGTGTATTGGTGAACGCCAGTGACTGAGTTAGGGATAGCCAGTTGTCTAGTACTTGATCGGTAGAGCTTCATTGGAGTTGAAACATATTCCAAAAAATCCGGAGTTTCGGGAGGATCCTGCTGATAATACTGCATGAGATTGACGGATCAAAAGAATTGTTGGAGCATCTTTATAAACAATTACAGAAGTCTTAACATGTGTCTATTTCCATTCTGTTTTCTCTAGTCGTAATCATTTACTACTTTCGTATATCTATTGTTTCAGCATTTTAAAAACTCAAATCAATTTAACCAACCTTTTGAAATCACTAAAAATGAAAATTAAATCAATAGAGGTATGTAATTTCAAGACCCTGTGGATACGATAAATACTTATCACTTGCTGCTAGATTGTGTATACTTGCACAGTATTTTGAGGTGAATTCTATCTATAATTTTAGCCACTTCAGAATTGTAACAACGAGCCTGGGCTACCGAGTCTACCTCGCCTGATCTGGCTTGAGCCCATGCATTTCATCCGAGCCGAGATCACCTGGCCGAGGCCGAGGCCAATCCTAAACTTTAAAGGTATTCTTCTCTTTACTCAACTATATTTTATTTTTCAGTAAAAATATTACTTGAGTAAGAGGGCTACACAGGGGATATGCACTCCCTATTAAACAAAAAGCAAGTAACAGGTGATATGTGCTCCCTATTAAACAAAAAGCAAACTAGGTTAGCATGTTTTGATAAAAAAATTACATGTTCTAACCTCTTTCCTCACTATTCTTCCATGAGAATTAATGTATGAATGTAGGGACTGAAATTTGGGCTAACAGGGACTTGAGGCCGAGGTCGACCCTAGCTTCTTCCCTCATTTTTTCTTTTGCAGAAATTAACATTTCAATTTAGGAACTCAAAATTTTCAATAACGTTAAAATTGGTCGAGGCCAACCCTATGGTCTTACCACGTGTGCCACATAAATGGCTAAGCGAAAGAAGCACTTACATAAGGGGCTTCAAAACAGATGAATGAATTGAACAACTATGAGGGCACGAAGGTTTGGATTTGCCCCAAACCTCCGTCTCCGCCTCATCCCGAGGTCAAGGCTTGTCAAGCTATTTCTTCAATCCCTCACTTTTCTCATTTTTATCTTACCTAACCCCTATTCAAGGAGCCTTTGTTTTGTCTAGTTTTTGTC
This sequence comes from Luffa acutangula, assembly GCA_036850905.1. Lineage (NCBI taxonomy): Eukaryota > Viridiplantae > Streptophyta > Magnoliopsida > Cucurbitales > Cucurbitaceae > Luffa > Luffa acutangula. The sequence continues at coordinate 44,781,104 of CM072096.1, forward strand.
CTCTCTTGCAGGATAACAAGAAAGCATAGGACGGAGTTATACTCTTAAATCGGGTTTAAGGAGCTTAACCTATAACAATAAGTCACACTTGAATCTCAATTCAAGAGTGGGGCTTAATGTTATAGGTAATTCTTGACTGCTCTGGGAATCAAGGAACTGAGAAGGATAGCACAACACCAACCCGAGCGAGCAACCGGGGAGCAGACCTCGGAGGAGAGGAAGAACGAAGGGATTGGGCCTGGCCCAATCCCATGGTCGGCCTCTGCCGATGGCCAAGGCCGACCCTCGACCGGCCCAAATGTTTGGGTTGGTCTGCCTCTTCCTTGGGCCAAGCTGACCCCCGGTCAACCCAAATGTGTGGGTTGGTAGGTCGAGGCCGACCCTCGACCCATTTGCATCGATCGAGTCCTCCCTCTTCACTCGATTCCTGGTTCCCTAAGTCACCTCGGTTTGACTTGGTTCAACCCCGAATTATCTCCAAACGCCTAGAAACCCTAAAGTAGGAAAAGGTATATAAATCTTTCTTCATCATTGAAGAAGGGATCTCGAACTCTATTCTCTAAACTCTCTATTCTTCCTCTAACTCTCTAGTCTTGCTCATCTTCCTTCTACTTGCTGACTTAAGCATCGGAGACGGTGTGGCAAGCACCACACCGGTGTGAAGGTTTTTCTGTCTTGTAGGCCACATCTTCCCCCTCTCAAACAAATTTATTGTTAGTGGCATGTGAAGGTCAAGTGAGTTCTCCCTGTTCGAATTTTGGCATCAACAAAACTAACATTTTTGGTTCTTAAAATTAGAGTTTGGCTTCTATTTGGTTCATATTGAAGGTGTTAATATAAAGCATGCAAAAGCAATTTAGGATCAGAGGCACTTAACTACATTAATTTTAGTAAACTAAAGCATGTTGTCCTTTAAACCGAAAACAAAGAGTTTAGAAAACACCAACCTTTGATGTAAGAATCCAACAACTCTTTGAGGTTTCTTTGATCATGAACTAGATGTGGACTACCTCTAATGTCTTCCTCGCTATCCTCTGACCTTAGAACAACTTGTGGGAGTCTATAGAGATGTGATTTAGGGAAATGTTTGAACACATCAAATTTTATGGAGTTTTTGACAGATGGTCTTTAAGGAAAAATTCTAGCAGCATAACACTATGTAAAAGAGTTACTTTCTCCATCTTCTAATCCTCTATATATAGAGAAATTACGTGCATCTTAGAATCTCCATTGAAAAACACATGTTAGGAGAAGGAACTACTGGGATTATAGGTGTCTTGTGGAGATTTCATGCAATGTTGAGGTGTCCTAAGAAGCACTCTTGCATGAATGTGTTGTAATCCACTAACTCCACCAGTTTTTTTAATTTTCATAAAATCCAAAGAATGAGTTTCTTTTCTTCATTTTAATTAAAAACAGTTCATAATTATTTTAAATTAAAATTAAAATTATAAATTAATTAAACAATTTAATTAATTATATAATATTAATTTAATATCATATATTAAATTAATACTTTCCACCTAATCTCAACGTTTCTCTAAATGAATTTTCCGAACATGAATCCCTATTCACGTGAATAGTATTTAAATCATATTTAAATACTTTAACTCTCTCAAATAATAGTTTAATTCGTAATTAAACTATTATGTCGATAATATCGTATATAATTGACATTAACTCCCTACACCGAATTTGAATGCTTCAAATTCTTCCATCACTATGTTCTAAGGTATATTCCGTATGAACTAGCAAGGGGACCTAATGGACCTACAGATCATGGGCTTCAACGATTCGAGGTTAATCGGCTAAACTCATTAACCTAGTTAACCAACATTAGTTAACTACCGGGACACTTCACTATAGCCAAATAGTTGCACTCCTCTCACTGTAGATATATTTCTGTCCACCCGATATAACCATGATTAGTAAGTCGATCCTTCAAAGGTTGTTCATAACTACAGCTGGGTCAAATGTCTGTTTTACCCCTAAAGTTACTTCCTGTTCCTTAAGTCCCACTAATCCTCTAATGAACAATTGGTTTGTGGTCCAACCACCAAACAGAGTCCCTCTTGGACCAATGAGAAGGCGGGATCCTTATGTTCAAGTCTCGGAGTCAGCACTTAAGGGAACAATCTCTCTACTATCCCTAATTTGGGTAGGAGTGAATTTTGTCTTGCTGGAATATGTCCTGTCAGCTATCTACCTGGTCATATCTCCAAAATGGTAGGCTTATTGAGTCGGCGATGTTGAGCCACTCTCACCCATACAAATCAAAGGATAATCTCGAATAAACAGGAGTTCATAGTTAGCTCAGGATTAAGATTGAGTTACCTAGGTTATCGCATGAAATAATCAGTCTCAACACTAAACGACGTTACAAAGTGAGAGTGACTAATTTCTCGGTCCTGGTCTTATGCAAACTCATTGCATAGGACGCCCCCACTCGCATGTTGACACATGAACGATTCAAGATCACATCGTTTGTACTAACTACAAAGTGGGTCGCGTCTCATAGTGTCCTCAGGATAAGGTACCCAACTTTATCCCTATAGTATAGACCGTTTTGGCTATTACTCGAGCCTGATCCACTTTTATGTCTCTACATAAAACTCAAGTATACATTATATAGCCGAAGGGATCTAAGTTTATTGGATTTGGGTTATTATAATGTGCAATTCACTTATTTAACAACTTAAGTAAAACAAACCTCGATAATGACTTTATCGAACAAGTAAATAATTTGTTTAACAATCACTATCTACGAGTTTTAGGACATCAATCCCAACACATATGAGGTTTTTTAAAAGCAACATATTTGCTCTCCGGTCTTTAAATTTGATTTCTAATTGATATTTGAAGTTTGATTTTTTTTTTTTCTAAATGGTCCCTAAGTAGAGTTGACCATTAGTTCACCTAATTGAATGATGACACATGACATGTAATAGTGTAGATTAGACTATGCTATTTTTTTTTTTAATGAGTTTGAATTTTTTTTTTCATTCTTTATTTTTTATTTTTTATTATTATTTATTTCATTTTATTTTTTCTTGAGGACGAATAAACGATTAATTTCAAACTTTAGGGATTAAATAGAAATCAAATTCAAAGACCAAACACATGTCACTTTCGAAACTTCAAGGATCAAATAGAAACTGAATTTAAATCTATAATACTAAAAGGGTTAGTTTTGAAAACTAAAGAATCAAATAGAAACTAAGTTTAAATATAGACCAAAATTAGGATATATCAGTCCATATTAAATGATTAATTTATAAACTAAATTGTATGATTATATACTCTTGGATGTGGTGGTCCCACTAAAATATAATTCTAGACCAATCCAAAAAAAATCAAGAGGACATGCATTTAAGCCTAATTGCCCTCTTTAATAAGTGTCAAGTAGACACATTATCAGCTTGTCAAGTAGACATCCATTTCATGATTATTGAATATTCTCTTTAGTTTCTCTTGTAGAAGAATGTGTGGTCTTCTAGCTAACAAGCAATGTTCTTTTAGCTCAAGCACATTGAGGTTGTCTTCTACCAGCTTTGTCAATCTCATTAATTAAAAGCAAAAGGGAAACATGAGGCTCTATTTAATTCATGAAAAATATAATTAAGAAAAGAAAGAGAAAAATAACCAACTTTAATTTGTTTTGTCATAGATTTTAATGGGTTAAATCCAATTTTCAACTTAAACTTTATACTTATCTTCATTTGTTCATTCAAATTTTTAAATATTCTATTGTAATCTCCTCGACTAACAAATAATATTTTTGTCTCTAAACTTTACGTTAAAAGCTATTTAGTCCTCATTGACAAATTTTCTCGATATTTAGTGAACAAATAAATTAACAAGTAAGTGTCAAAGTTAGGGTCTTATTCAACCTAAGTTATAAAAGAGTTAACAAAAATGACTAAGAAGTTTTTAGTTAATAGTTATTGAATAAATGAACAAAATACGTGTTTAAATTAGATTTTTGTTAAATAATTTATAAAAAAAAAGTAAGAAAATTACTAAAATCAAATTATACAATATTCACATAAACTTTAAGAATCAAAATAGAATAAACATGAAAATTCAGATACCACAATGAGATTTAAAAGACTTATAGTTTTTTTCATAGTTTATCAATATTCTAGAAACTTTAAAAACTTATTTCTTTTGTAAAATTAAAGTTTGACAAAGAATTTTAAAGTGTCTTTTCTTTATCAGAAAATTAACAAATACAAATCTAAGTGCATAAATATCAACAAAAAATAAACATGATTAAAAAGTCTTATAATTAAGTTATAACTGCTAGAAAAATATAATTGGTGGCTTTTTTCTGTTGTACCAACCAAGGACCTACATATTTATTTAATGAAGCCAAAATCAGATGGAAGGTAAATCAAAACATTAATGTTATGTGTCACACTTTGTCATTATTCTCTTGGTTCAAAGTCAAGTCTTCTTTTCCCCATCTTCAAGAGCATAAACTTGAAAGATTATAAGCCAAATCCAAAATTCCAACTAATAAGTACTTTTGTTTATTCTAGTGGTTGCATCTTCTAAAGACAATACAAACCACCAAACTGTCAAAAATATGTGGTTTTATGTATGGAGCAAATCAATTATCCTTTGTAATTATTATGTAATTAATTATAGTGCTTCCAAAAATTAAAGGGAGGGAATAACATTAGAGCTTGTTTGATAAGATGTTTAGTTATAATGATTATCGTCTTAACAAAGTGGAGATTCAAATTTTTGATAATTACTCTTTAAATTTAAACAAATCTAAATGGAGTGGTTGTTTGTTTGTTTTTTATTTTTTTTATTTATTGATTTTGGTTAAATTTTTGTTCATTTATTTATTAATTGATTGAGTTTCATTTGATTAAATTTTGATTGATTGGACCAAAACTAAGCTATATAAATAAAATTACACAAATTTAAATGTTGAATTACTTGTGAATTTTCGTAAATTAATTTATGCCATTTTTAATTAATATTCTTTATTAGTCCACCTTAGTTCAACTGGTAAATGATAGCGAGCATAGCTAGCTATTTTTCCCTATTTAATTCAGCTAGTCTTTTATGATTTATGGGTCATTTTATTGCACTTAATTGTTTATTTTGTAGGAAAGTGTCGATTACAGCTAAAGCGTGGATTTGGAGTTAATCGGGTGTTCGGGACGTGAAAAGATGCCAAAGAACCGAGAAGATTAAAGTAACAAGGAGCCAAGAGAGGGCAATCTGCCTATCAGCGTTGAGACGCCACTCTTGGAGCGTCTCGACGCTCGCTTTCCTTGTTTATTTTGGGCGGCAACACTATCAGCGTCGAGACGCTGTGACAAGAGCGTCTCGACGCTATCATTTTTCCCTTATTCAGCACGCGCGCCAGGCGACAGCGTCGAGACGCTGTCTACTTAGCGTCTCGATGCTATCGGCAGAATTTCCTATTTATACTTCTTTTCATGCTATGGATTGGGGAGAGGCCAAATTGAGAGATTTTAGCCCTAATTTCGACTAGAGACCTACTGTGGGAGCTGAAGCAAGGACGAGGACCGGAAATCTCACTTGGTGGCGCAGATATCGAGACGGGGACGTGCCGGGTTCGACGACATTAAGTGTTTCCTTTCTTTTTCCTTATCTCTAGCTAGATTTAATGGCTTTTTCATGTTTAGTTGAGCTTGTAACACCATTTATGAGTAGCTAAACTTGTGGCTTAGGGATTGATGTAGTCGATTTAGTTTATGGATTGATTTACGGTATAAGTTGTGCAATAGTTATTATGTATGCAATCTTGATTTAATGCTTTCAATTAATTGGCCATTAGTTGAATGATTTAAGTGTTGATTCTTGCTCGGGAGAGGGGATTTAATGTAGACTTATTCAAGATTGCATGACTAAAGTTTATTTTCTAAGCTCGTGACGGTTTTTAGAGTAACTTTAGAATTGGTCAAAAGAACTCATTGCCTTGCATGTTAATAAACTTAGATAGGGATATCAAGTTGGTTAATTTGCATGAGAATCAATTACACTCAGGAGAGGTAATTGTGACTAAAGGTTCTTAGGCTCATAATTCCATTGTGCATAATAACTTATTCCTTAAAATCAATCCTAGACTAAATTGGCGAAATCAATTCCCTAAGTGTTCTCTCAATTGCATATCCACTGTTTGCTTGTTTTGATTTAGTTTTCGATCCATCACTCACTACTTTGTGTTCCCTAAATAAAATTGAGCAAGATAATTCACAATACTTGACTTAGCTTAAAAATCCAATCCAGAGGACGACACTCGTTTATACGAACACTTTATTATTACTTGGCCTCTGCGCTTGCGGTAGGAAAATTCCACATCAAGTTTTTTGGGCTGTTGTCGGGGATTGGCACATTTAGTTAGATTGATATTGTGAAAAAATTGTTCGGTCTTAATTTAGGGTGTATTTTTATTTATTTTTTTTCTAGGTCGTTTGCATTTTTTTCCTTATTTGTTTTTCTAGTTTAGTTTTGCTTTTAGTTGTGTAATCTTTTCCTTTTTTGTTATTTTCTTTGATTTTCCTTGTTTCTTTAGTTAGATATTTTTCCTTGTTAGTATTTTTCCTTAATAGTAATTTTTCATAGTTGTTTCTTGCTTTCCTTAATTATATAGTACTTTCATTTTCTAGATTATATTTTCCATATTTAGATTTTTTTTCCTTATTTGTTTGAATTGCCATAGTTAGAATTTCTCTTTTTCTTAGTTGTCCTTTTTAGTATAATTTTCCTTATTTGCTAGTTTCCTTATTTGTTTGTTCCCTATTTTGTAGATTATAGTTTCCTATTTTAGATTCATTTATTTCCTTTTCTAATTTCTTTCCTAATTTGTTTTATTTCCTTTTCTTTTACTTTCCTTTTTCAGGTTGGTTTTGTTGGTATATGCGAAAGGTTAGGGAGTTGGCCTTAGTACCGTTGGATCCCGAGATCGAAAGAACAATTCATAGGATTCGAAGGGAGAATAGAGAAAACATCCAAATGGCCGACCAAAATCCACCTGAGGAGCCTAGGCCTATTAGAGACTACTTTCAGCCCGTGTTTCAGGGGCAACAATCGGGGATTGTCTATGCCCGATCAATGCCAACAACTTTGAGCTAAAGACCGGTCTCATTCAGATGGCTCAAGATTGTGCTTATCGAGGATCGCCCACCGAGGACCCAAATTCTCATCTAAAATCATTTTTAGACATTTGTGGGACGGTAAAAATAAATGGAGTTTCTGAGGATGCTATTCGCTTACGCTTATTTCTTTTTTCTTTGCAGGATAAAGCACGAGATTGGTTGCAGTCTATTACCCCTGGGAGCATCACCACCTGGGATGCTTTGGTCCAGGCTTTTCTAAAGAAATTCTTCCCTCCTGCAAAGACGGCAAAGCTGAGGATCGAGATTGGGACGTTCCAACAACAATATGATGAGCAGTTGTTCGAGGCCTGGGAGCGATTTAAAGAGTTGCTGAGGAAGTGCCCTCAGCATGGATATCCCGACTGGCTTTAGGTTCAATTGTTTTATAATGGTTTAACTCCTAGTACAAAAACGATTGTTGATGCAGCTGCAGGTGGGACTCTGTTGTCCAAGACCGTGGAAAATGCTCGCACACTTCTAGAGGATATGGCCACCAACAGCTATCAGTGGCCATCTGAGCGGTTTGCACCTAAAAAGATTGTTGCTGGAGTGTTTGAGGTTGACAAGGTAAGTGCACTCCAGGCTTAGATGACCTCCCTTGCTAATGCTTTTATGAAATTTTCAGGTACAGGGAATGCACAGTCAATTGAATCAGCTGCTGCGTTAGCATCTAGATCTTAGGAGGAGACCATCGAGCAGGTTCAGTATGTATCAAATTTTAATTCTAGGGGATATAATAATAATTCCACACCTACACATTATCACCCTAACAATAGGAACCATGAAAATTTTTCTTATGCAAATAATAAGAATGTTCTTAATCCTCCTGGTTTTGCCCCTCAAACTCAAGAAAATAAAAAGTTAGAAGATCTTGTTGGAGTTTTCATTGCAGAGTCTAGTCACAGGATAACCAAATTGGAGGAGGCAGTCATTGCCATCAACACCACGGTGAATGGCCACAGTGCTGCCATCAAGAATATTGAGACTCAGCTGGGATAGTTGGTAAGTGTTATAAGCACCATGAATAAAGGTAAGGCCCCAGCTGAGCAAGAGAAAACCCAGATGGAGTATTGTAAGGCAATCACTGTGCATCATGAGAAAGTTGAAGAAGAGCCTGATTCTGAGGAGTATGATACGCCTACTGGGGAAGCTGAGGAGGACACATCATCTGATGAAGCTGAAAAGCCTGAACCTGAGCCTCCTATTCCTTCTCCCACCTTGATGGTCCTCAAAGACAAGAAAAAGAAAAAGAAGAAAAAGAACAATCAGGTTCAGTTTGATAAATTTATGAATGCTTTTATGAGTCTGAACATTAACATTCCTTTTGCAGAAGCATCAGAGATGCCCCAGTACAACAGGTTCATGAAGGAATGGTTAGCAAAGAAGCGAAAGGAAAAGAAGGTTGACACCGTATATCTTGCTTCCACATGCAGCACCAGAGTACAACAGAATGTACCTGAAAAAGTAACATATCCAGGGAGTTTTTCTGTTCCTTGCAGTTTTGGTACTTATTCATTTAGAGCATTATGTGATTTAGGTGCTAGCATTAATATTATTCCTCTATCTCTGTGCAAAAAGTTAGATATAGGTGAGATTAAATCTACTCCTGTTAAGCTCCAATTGGCTGATCAGTCTGTGGTTAGACCAGTTGGCATTATAGAAAATGTTTTAATCAGAGTAGGTAGATTTTTTCTCCCTATTGATTTATATGTTATGAATATGGTGGAAAATCCTACAATGCTTGTTATACTAGGAAGACCATTCCTCGCTACTGGGCGAGTGATTATTGATATTGAGCGTAGGGAGCTCACTGTTAGAGTCCGGAATGAAAAAAAAATATTTAAAGCAGTTGAAGACTCTAAGGGACACTCTGAAGTGCTTGTCATGGGCTACAAGAAAGGTGCAAGAAAGAGCACCTCTGTTGGATTCACAGAAAAGAAGCCTCCTTGATGCACGATCAACACGTCGAGCTAATGACGTTAAACAAGCGCTTATGGGAGGCAACCCAAGTAAGTTTAGTTGTGCTTTTCTGTTTGCTTTTGATTTATTGTTTGTGTTTGTGTTGTAGGTCTTGGTTCCAGTTTCCCCTTTGCTTTCAAGCTTCCATGAGAAAGGTCATCATCATTCCAGGACAGTATTGTTCACTCCTTCCATTCTGTCTTTGTTCTCATGCTTGATTATGCCTTATTTTCTTTATACATTGAGGACAATGCATGTTTTAAGTTTGGGGGTGGAATAGCATGTTTGTGGAGCCCTTGAGCATCTGAGTTCGGGCTATAGTTTTGAGCTTTCTTTTAATTGAGCATATGGTTGTTTTCTGGATGCTATTTATGCATGACTATGATGTCCTAGGATAGGCTTTCTTGTCAATTTTCAAGCTTGTGATGAGTTGTAAGCATGAGTGCCCAAAAAGGGAGACTTTTTAAACTTTTTCAAGGAGATGACTTGCATGAGTAGAGTATTTGCCTTGGCTAGATTTGGATTTGAATGCTTAGGAGTGAATTATTAGGTTCATATGCTTGTTGTCACCTCGATAGGTGTAGGGAAGAGCTAAAGAGTTAATTTTTTTGCAAATTAGCATGTTTGATCTTGCTTAAGAGGAAAGAAAAGAATATATGCTTATCTTGATCATGAAAGAAAAATCAATCTTGTTGTTACTGTTGAGAAAAAATTATGCCATGGCCTGTGCACAGTTTGCATTGTTTAATAAGGTTTAGGCAAAAAGAGCTACCCCTGTTGTGATCAGTTAGGCCAGCCAGAGAAATCTCAGGTTAAGGGTCCCTGCAATAGGTGTGTGAAAGCTAGTGCCACATATAAATCCTAAATTTAATTGTAATTTATAAGCACCTAAGTATGGAGGAAAACAAACTAATTTGTTCCATTAACTCATTAGTGAAACCTTAGTGCCAGTGTAGAGGGAAGATGAGCTGAGAGTTTAATAATCCAATCCCGGGCTAGTAGAGTCTGGTCTCGTTGAGTTAGATCTCGCTTGTGCAAGTTAATTTTGGAAAAATTTTAATTTGTCTCCCTCATTGGTCCTTATGTGCATGTCTCTTGCTTGCTTGACTATTGACTTTTGAGCCTTGAGGATTGAGTCATGATTGTTGCATCCATTCTTCTACTGTATGTTTGATTTTTAGTTTGCTCGAGGACTAGCAAAAGCTTAAGTTTGGGGGTATTTGATAGCGAGCATAGCTAGCTATTTTTCCCTATTTAATTCAACTAGTCTTTTATGATTTATGGGTCATTTTATTGCACTTAATTGTTTATTTTGTAGGAAAGTGTCGATTAGAGCTAAAGCATGGATTTGGAGTTAATCGGGTGTTCGGGACGTGAAAAGATGCCAAAGAACCGAGAAGATTAAAGTAACAAGGAGCCAAGAGAGGGCAATCTACCTATCAGTGTCGAGACGCCACTCTTGGAGCGTCTCGACGCTCGCTTTCCTTGTTTATTTTGGGCGGCAACACTATCAGCGTCGAGACGCTGTGACAAGAGCGACTCGACGCTATCGTTTTTCCCTTATTCAGCACGCGCGCCAGGCGACAGCGTCGAGACGCTGTCTACTTAGCGTCTCGACGCTATCGGCAGAATTTCCTATTTATGCTTCTTTTCATGCTACGGATTGGGGAGAGGCCAAATTGAGAGATTTTAGCCCTAATTTCGACTAGAGACCTACTGTGGGAGCTGAAGCAAGGACGAGGACCGGAAATCTCACTTGGTGGCGCAGATATCGAGACGGGGACGTGCCGGGTTCGACGACATTAAGTGTTTCCTTTCTTTTTCCTTATCTCTAGCTAGATTTAATGGCTTTTTCATGTTTAGTTGAGCTTGTAACACCATTTATGAGTAGCTAAACTTGTGGCTTAGGGATTGATGTAGTCGATTTAGTTTATGGATTGATTTACGGTATAAGTTGTGCAATAGTTATTATGTATGCAATCTTGATTTAATGCTTTCAATTAATTGGCCATTAGTTGAATGATTTAAGTGTTGATTCTTGCTCGGGAGAGGGGATTTAATGTAGACTTATTCAAGATTGCATGACTAAAGTTTATTTTCTAAGCTCGTGACGGTTTTTAAAGTAACTTTAGAATTGGTCAAAAGAACTCATTGTCTTGCATGTTAATAAACTTAGATAGGGATATCAAGTTGGTTAATTTGCATGAGAATCAATTATACTCGGGAGAGGTAATTGTGACTAAAGGTTCTTAGGCTCATAATTCCATTGTGCATAATAACTTATTCCTTAAAATCAATCCTAGACTAAATTGGCGAAATCAATTCCCTAAGTGTTCTCTCAATTGCATATCCACTGTTTGCTTGTTTTGATTTAATTTTCGATCCATCACTCACTACTTTGTTTTCCCTAAATAAAATTGAGCAAGATAATTCACAATACTTGACTTAGCTTAAAAATCCAATCCAGAGGACGACACTCATTTATACGAACACTTTATTATTACTTGACTCGTGCGCTTGCGGTAGGAAAATTCCACATCAGTAAATACATACATACTTGCATACATACGTACCATTGATCAAGAGGTCTAAGGTTTGAAGGTCTCGTCTACCCGTTATCTTGACACAACCATTTATGGTTGAGCCATCCACATCTCTATTGTACTATAAAACTCATAATAAGGTAAACATTTGTCGCAAATGAATAAAAGGTTGTCATTTAATATCCATGATAAAATCCAAAGTTAACTTGAGATAAGATCAACTTAGTATTGACTTAACTCAAATAAAGATTTATTCACATAGAATTGTCGATAATTGGAGTCTACATCAACATTTAATGACCTACAAATAGAGGAAACCACTTGAAAGATCCTTACTCCATGTGATATTTACTTAAACAATTCCAACAATCAAGTTACATAAATGATGGCAAAGTTGCAATGTGGGATTCTCAACATGTCCCTGTTATGACATGAGAAGATTTACCATACTATTTGCATATCTTATCCTCTATCAAATATAACTTTTCTTTTATGAGTGTGGTTGGAAGTTGTATCTACTTGTCTTTTGTCTTGTCATTCATTTAATTCTTTTACAACTTCTTTTTTGTATTTAAGTTGAGTTCCTTTGTATTTCATATCAATCAAATATAGAAGAAAACACAGAGAGGCAGTATCTCTTCTCCAACCTTCTCTTGTCTCAGTTTTTGTCAACTTCTCATTCTTTTTTTTTTTTTTTTTTGGTTTCAGAGCCATTTGGCTAACCCCAATACCGGTGTCGATCCAAGCTTTAACCCTACCAATGGTGAAACCAACACCAACCAAAACTCAGCCACTCCAAAAACCATGAACCCCTCACAGTCAGCCTATGTTCTGAAGCATCTTCAGAATAACACGAGCTATGAAGTCAGATATGGAACTTGCCCCGTCGAAAATCCTGCGTTTGTCAACCTCCTGAACCAAGCCACGTCGATTAAGCTGGACCGGAATAATTTCTTGCTCTGGCAAAATATTGCCATTCCCATCCTCAAAAGCTACAAGCTTGATGGTCACCTCACTGGAAAATCACCTTGCCTTGAAATATTGATCAAAATTCCTTCCTCAGAAGAAGAACCGAAAGGTATGATCATTACTGACCCAGAATATGATATTTGGACAGCAGCTGATCAATTTCTTGTTGAATGGTTATATAATTCAATGACCACGAAAGTGGCTTCTCAAGTCACGAGTTGTGAAACAGCCCAAGAGTTGTGGGAGGCACTTCAAGATTACTATGGAGTTCAATCCTCCTCACAACAGGACTACCTCAAAATAATGATTCAATAGACACGGAAAGGGAGTACAAAAATGGCCGATTATCTAGCTTTAATGAAAAGCTTTGCTGACAACTTGAATTTGGCATGTTCCCTAGTGGAGACCAAAGATTTAATCTCATATGTGGTGGCTGGGCTAGATGAGGAATACACCCCTATAGTGGTTGTCATCCAAAACAACAAGTCCATGAAATGGAATGAAGTTCAATCTCAGTTACTAGCCTTTGAAAAAAGGCTAGAGCAACTTAAGCTCTTAAAGGCGTGGTTTCTATCAACCAACCATCAGCCAATGTGCCTGCAACCAGTTCACAATAGGGAAATCACTCCCAAAATTACTCCAAAAATACTGGATACAACTCACAAAGGAACAATAGGGGGCGAGGAAGGGGAAAAGCCTTCGGTTCAAAGCCAATTTGTCAAGTATGTGGCAAAACTGGATATACAGTTGTGGTGTGTTACTATCGATTTGAGAAAGAGTTCAATAATCAGTCCATTGGCTCTTCTTCCTCTATTGGAAATCAGCAAGGTAAAGGAAACAACCTGTCAGCCATGATTGCTACACCTGAACACCTCCGTGACAATGCTTGGTATCTTGACAGTGGCGTTAGAAATCACCTCACAGTAGAGTTGGGAAACCCGAATCTCCGGACTGAATACACGGGTAAGGAAATGATTACTGTGGGTAATGGTTGTCAACTACCTATTAAATTCATTGACAGTAACTTTATAAAGTCTGATGTTAGGAATCTTATTCTGAATGGGCTGATGCATGTTCCTCAAATTAGTAAAAATCTTATTAGTGTTTCCAGATTGACCATGGATAACTCTGTGACAGTTGAATTTTATGACTCATGTTGTGTTGTCAAGGACAAGGAAATAGGGAAGGTTCTTCTGGAAGGGAATCTTAAAGATGGTCTTTATCAACTAGCTCCTATCGCTAATGTCTCATCCCATGGAACTCATAATATTTTGGAGAAGAATTTTACTTTTGTCGCTTTTGTGTCCTCTGTGACTAGTAGTTGTAATATCAAGAAGAAGGAACCTCTGTTAGTTACATCTCCTAAAAGTCATTGTGTTTTGTATTGCTCTAAGGATGTATGACATAGTAGGCTTGGACATCCATCCTCTAGAGTTTTGAATCATGTCCTATCTTCTTGTAAACTTAAGTGCAAAATGAATGAAAAAGTGGGTTTTTGTGAGGCTTGTCAGTATGGAAAATCTCACTGTTTACCTTTTACTGATTCTTCTTCTCATGCATCTCAACCTTTAGAATTGATTCACACAGACTTATGGGGGCCAGCACCAATAAAATCTATAGATGGATATACTTATTATATAAACTTTGTTGATGACCAGAGCAGATACTCATGGATTTTTCCTTTGAAACACAAAAGTGATGCCATAGTAGTATTCAGGTAGTTCAAAGAACAAGTAGAAAACCTATATGACAAAAGAATTAAGTTTATTATATGTGATGAGGGTGGAGAATACAAGTCGTTGATTCAGTGTGCTTCAGAATGTGGTATTAAAACTTAGTTGTCATGCCCTTACACCTCGGCACAAAATGGAAGGGCAGAAAGAAAACATAAATATGTTGTAGAGACGGGACTTTCATTGCTTGCTCACGCTAAAATGCCTCACTTATTGGTGGGAGGCTTTTCACCCCGCCACTTACCTAATCAATAGAATGTCGACTGGTGTTCTTGGAGGAAAAGTTCCCTACACGGTCATCCACTGCAAACCTCCTGATTATAACAGTTTGAGGAGTTTCGGATCGGCTTGTTATCCATGTCTTAGGCCATATCAGCAACACAAGTTCGACTTCCACACTACAAAATGTGTATTTGTTGGGTACAGTGACAACCATAAAGGTTATAGGTGCTTAAGTCCTTCTAGGAGAGTGTAATGAATAAGACTTCCCATACCAACAGCTTTTTTCTCCCACCTCCAGTACCGAGGCACCATCGTCCCAGTCCATTATCTCTTGGCTACCCATTCATTGCTCCCTTCCCTCTCAGTCGGCCACCATCACAGCTCCTACTGACACCTACACCTCACCCAATTCTCCTCTGTCCAACCCTTCGATTTCATTCTTCCTCACCGACGACCTCTCCGAGTGTTCTATTATCACCCTCTTCCAGTCACCATCCACCTTCCCCACCACCAAGCCTTCCACTCACCGTCTCCCCATCTCCCTCACCGCCCTCACTGCCAATCACCACCAACCAACATCCCATGCTTACCCGTGACAAGGTTGGCATCTCCAAACCTAAACAATTCTTTGGTTGTCTTTCTCACACTTCCCCTCCCATTGATTGGACTCAAACCGAACCCACCAATATATATGATGCTCCTCAGACTCGGTATGGCAGAAGGCTATGAAGGATGAGTTCCAAGCTCTCACAAAGAACCACACTTGGGATCTCATTCCTCTCTCTCCCTCTTATCATTTGGTTGGCAATAAATGGATTTTCAAGTTAAAACAGACTGTCAATGGACAGGTCCACCGTTATAAGGCTCGTTTGGTTGCCAAAGGGTTCTCTCAGACTCCCGATATCGACTTTCATGAAACATACAACCTTGTCATCAAACCGATTTCGATTCGCCTTGTTCTCACCTTAGCTACTACTTCGAACTGGTCGGTTCGACAGTTAGATGTCAGCAATGCCTTCCTTAATTGGCCCTTCATTGAAGCTGTCTACATGTCGCAACCTCCCGGGTTTGAGGATCCTCAGAAACCACATTACATTTTTCACCTTCGCAAGGCTCTTTATGGCTTAAAGCAAGCTCCTCGGGCTTGGTATGATAAACTTAGCAGTACTCTTACTTAGTGGCAGTTTAAGCAATCGAAGGTGAAGGATTGGAATTTTGTAATTCCGTAAAGCGGAAACGTGATTGGGACCGATTCGTAATTAA
Source organism: Luffa acutangula (assembly GCA_036850905.1). Lineage (NCBI taxonomy): Eukaryota > Viridiplantae > Streptophyta > Magnoliopsida > Cucurbitales > Cucurbitaceae > Luffa > Luffa acutangula. The sequence goes on from CM072096.1 coordinate 44,796,935, forward strand.
TTTTGTTTAATCTAAAATACCAATACATTGGCAATAATCTTAGAACTATTCTAAATTTATATTAAGGCTAAGCATACAAAAATATTAGATCTAAATCTAATATATATAGAAAAAAATTACTTACTCCCGTTGACGACTCATATTAAATTCACCAACTGTATAACGCCCCAGGCCCAGGATTCGGAATTCGGATTCGGCACTTAAGGCCCCGACATTCCCCTACGACCCGGCCACGTTACCATACTCATCTTAAACTGCTTCCAAGAGTGAAGACTGTCCCCACAAACCAACACGGGGTCCTTTTAGCATGCTTTGTCCTCACTCACATGCTCCCTAGGAGAATTCCCAGGAGGTCACCCAACATAGAACTTCTCCAAGCCAAGCACACTTAACTTCAAAGTTCCTATGATTGAGCCACCGAAAAGGAAGGTGCACCTTGCAGGAGGTCACCCAACACAGAACTTCTCCAAGCCAAGCACGCTTAACTTCAAAGTTCCTATGATTGAGCTACCGAAAAGGAAGGTGCACCTTGTTGGTATAGGTAGAATCTATCAATTCTTTTAAGCTTATCTTGACCATACTTTCATGTCCTCAGGATCCCTCTCATTCGGATTTGGCCTCGGTTCATTCATGTACCCATCCTAACTCGGGTGTTACATTATATGATTCCCCTAACTCGGTTCATTCATGTCCCCTCATAACTCGGTTCATTCATGTACCCCTCCTAACTCGGGTGTTACATTATATGATTCTCCTAACGCTAGGACCAGAGCGTCTCGACGCTAGGTAATCAGTGAAGAAAAATCCAGAATCGCGGTAGCGTCGCAACGCTGCAACTGTTGGGTTTTATGTCCTAAAACTCGTAGATAGTGAATGATTAACGAATTATACACTTGTAACAATAAAGTGTTATTGAGGTTTATGCAATAAAGTGTTATTGTCATATTAAGTCTAGAATTGCACAATATGACCCAAATCCAATAAACTAAGATCCAAGGTTGTTTACATGAGACTTGAACTAGTATGTGGGGACATACGAGGATTAGTGTTCAAGTGACAACCTAAAAGGTCTATAGTACATGGATAAGGTTGGGTACCTTATCCTGGTAACACTATGTGATACGGCCCGCTTTGTATTCGATACAGACGTACTGATCCAAGGCGTCCATGTATGAGACATGCGAGTGGGGGTATCCTATGCAATGAGTTTGCATAAGACCGGACCACGAAATAGTAAACCACTAGATGTAACACCGTTAACTAGTTAGGTTACTGTTTCAATAGGATGACCTAGGTAACTCGATCTTAATCCTGAGTGTGTCATGAACTCCTTCTCACGAGGGATTGTCCTTTGATTAGTACGGGTGAGAGTGGCCAGTACGCCGACTCAATATGCCTACCTTCTTGGGGACAAGACCGAGTGGGGGGCTGGGGACATGACAATACAAGATGGAATTCACTCATTCCCCTATTGGGGCAAGTAGATGTGTGTTCCCTTAAGGGCTGATTCCGGGGCTTGAACAAAGGCGCGTCGTCCTCTCCTGGCCTGAGAGGAACTCTTGTTTAGAGGTTGGACCCTAAACAAATTGTTTATTAGAGGGATCAGTGGTACTTAAGGATCCAGAGGTAACCCAGGGGTAAAACGGTAATTTGACCCAGCTGGTGTTACGAACACACATGAAGGATTGACTTACTGCATTGGTCGATATCCGTGGACACAGAAATATTCTACAGTGAGAAGAGTGCAGCTGTGGATCTTTAGTGGAGTGACCCACAGTTAACGAATGTTGATTGACTCGGTTAATGAGTTTAGCTGATCAATCTCGTATCGTTGGAGCTTCTGATCTATAGGTCCATTAGGTCCACCTGCTAGCTCATAACGGGTTCTGAGATAATATAGTCTTGATTATTAAAGGGAATATAAGTTAATTGTATTTTGATACAATTAATATAATGTATGGAGATACATTATAGTATAAGTTTAATTAATGAATTAAACTTTATAATAAAATTAATTTTGGATATGATTCAAAATTAATTAACGAGAGAATTATGAATTTAATTAAATATGTGATATTTAATTAATTCATGAATTAATTAATTGGGGAATTAATTTAATTTAATTTTAATTTGGTTAAATGTGATTTAATCAAATTAAAACTATAGTTTATATTGATGTACATTTTGATGCACATTAAAACTATAGGTTAAATGAGAGAGATTAAATTGAATATGATTCAATTATAATATTAATTAAATATTTGATATTTAATTAATGCGGGATCAATTAATTTAGAATTAATTGAATGGCCAATTTAATTTAATTGAATATGATTCAAATTGAATTAAAAACTTTATATTATAATTCATTTAATTAATATTGATTTAATTAAATTAATTATAATTAATTATTTCTTTATTTATTTACTATTTAATTAGTTAATGGCCGAGATCGTTTTGATTAAGATCTAACGGTCTAGATCCAGTAGGGCAATAACTCCCTCCCCACTTATCGTACAGGGGAGAGAGAGTTCCCAAGGATCTGTCATTTTTCCTCTCATTCTCACGAAAAACGGAGAGGATTTTCTCTCTAGTTTGTCTCTCAAAACACAGCAAGGTTCCTTGCTGAAAATTCCCTTCCAAGACGAATTTTGGGTTCCCACAAGCCAAATCTCAGAGATCCAAGAGATATAGCGGGTGATCCATAATGGTGGTGTCGATTGGAAGATCAAGAACGATCAAGAACGAAATTGGAGCATCGTGTTGTATTCTTCGAAAATCCAAGTAAGTGTTCTTGATCTTGAATATATTTACAGCATGCTTAATCTTAGTAATTTAGAAATTGTTTCTGAATTTTGTTGCCAACGTATTGGTTTTTCTAAAATTGAAATTTTAATTCGAGATTGTTCTTGTTTGCTTCCGCTGTCAAAGGGATTTCAACCCTTCAGCGACAACTTCTGCTCCAAGACAACCTGACGTCACAGCGTCGTAGTGTCTCGACGTTGTCGTCTTGTTCAGCAAGAAACCCCTCCGTCCAGCACCTATAAAAAGCCCCCTCTCCCAAGGTGAAAATCATCCCATTTTGGGGGAGCTCTCCCCTAGCTCAATAGAGAGAAAAAGTGATAAGAATTGTGAGGAAAAAGGTGGAATTGAGCGAGATTCCAAGGCTCAAGATTCGAGATGATCGTAGCGGGAGCGTGGGATCGACTTATCGGTTATTTCTTCCCTACTTCTTTATAATTCCTTTTTGTAATTTGAGTTAGGCCTATGGATCAAGATCACTTGGGCAAAATTATTCCCATTTGTGAGTAGATCTTGAGATCTAGGGTCGTTATTTTAGCTAATTTGATATTGTAGCTTAATTCATTAGATATTGTAACGAAGTTCTTTATATTTCATCTATGCAATTCATTCTTAATGCTTTTAATCTCTTGATCACGGATTAATTGATATGTTGGTCTAAATTGATACTCGACAGAGAGAAATTAGATTAGATAATAATTGCATGGCTAACGATTGCTTGGAGCACGAGAGTGAAAGAGAATTGTTAGAAATTGATAATGAAGTTGCTTAATGCCATACTATGATTAACTAAGGAGATGGACACATGAATTAGTTATGTTGGTATGAGATGTGGAGGAGCTTGAAAGAGAAATCCGCTTAAAATTACTTCTAGATTTATGGAATTGAAGATTAGTAAGTACATTTGTCTAATTAATTGAGCTACATATCCAAAGCGCTAGATAACACCCTAGGTCAAGTCCCCTTAATAGGAATTTTTCTTTCATTGCATGATTTTTTTTATTTTCTTGTTAATTCTTGGTTCTTAAGAGTTGATCTTCTAAATAAAATTAAAACATGATGGTTCTTGGTACTTAATGGATGTAATTCAATTTCCATGAGGATTCGATACTCGTTATTACCTACCGTTTTATTTTACTTGCGGCCCGTGCACTTTGCGGTCATCAAGTTTTTGGCTCAAGTACCGAATCAGAATATCGGGCCCTTGCTCACGTGGTGTGTGAATTAACTTGGCTTCGCTCTCTCTTAATGGAACTCAACATCATGATGGATGTCGCCCCTCTTACCTGGTGTGATAATACCACTGTTGCTACCTTGGCTCGCAATCTCATTGTTCATGCTCGCACCAAGCATGTTGAACTTGACATACACTTCATCCGTGATCAAGTCCTTCATAAGCAATTGGACATCCGTTATGTGCCCTCGATTGATCAAGTCGTTGATTGTCTCACTAAACCTCTTCATGTCTCCAGGTTTCAGTATCTTTGTGGCAAACTCGGCTTAGTTGCCTCCAACGCTCGTTTGAGGGGGGATGTTATGAAATGAGAAGATTTACCATACTATTTGCATATTTATCCTCTGTCAGTTATAACTTTTCTTTTATGAGTGTGGTTGGAAGTTGTATCTACTTCTCTTTTGTCTTGTCATTCATTTAATTCTTTTACAGCTTCTTCTTTGTATTTAAGCTGAGTTCCCTTGTATTTCATATCAGTCGAATATACAAGAAAACACAGAGAGGCAGTATCTCTTCTCCAACCTTCTCTAGTTTCAATTCTTGTCAACTTCTCATTATGTGTTTGCCCCTTCAAGATGGTGCCTTTTTGGATTCACCATCCTCGGATCGGATCCTTTTTTTTTTTTCTGGGACCAAATACCCACCAATTGGAAATGGGTGGAATGACCCTTGTTGCTTATAAATTGTGAGATCTCCACTAATCTTTTCAATGTGGAATCTTCAACAAACACGACTACCAAGTATTGAAAAGTTGAAATGTTTTCAAGTTGCACCTATTTAATTAGAGGCATGCCTTGTATTTAGTTTTAACTTGAGTTGTGTCACAGTTAACGTGTACAATCATTGACAATTTACACAGTTGTAAAAATATATTCAACTTTTTATTAATGTAACATTAGAATTTGTTAGTTGAAACGTAAGGATGTGAATGGAAAACATAAGGTAGAATCAAAATTTATAAAACATTGTAGAAGAAATAATAAAAATAATGTAAGCCAAATTTAGAATAAAAATTTAAACACATATGCATGTAATATTTAGAATGCAAGTGTAACCATGATATTCAAGTATATATCCTATTTAATAACTATTTGGTTTTTGGTTTTTGGTTTTTGAAAATTAGCTTTGTTTTCTCTCAATTTTCTTATCATAGTTTATGACACATTTGAATTTCTAGCCAAATTTCAAAAACAAAAACAAGTTTTTGAAAACATAATTTCTTTAGTTTTAAAAAATTCACTTGGATTTTGAAAACATGGGAAGAAGGTAGATAAAAAAAAAAAAAAAAAAAAAAAAAAAAAAAAAAAAAACAAAACAAAAGAACTTATAGATGGGAGTGTTTATAAGCTTAATTTTCAAAAACTAAAAATCAAAAACCAAATGGTTATCAAACGGGACCAAAGCAATAAGTTTAATTTTAACTCGATTAAACTTAAATTTGAATCAATTTTAAAATTAGTACCTTTCTCAAAACAAAGTTAAATAAATTAAATTGTCCAAAAGTAATAATGCATGTTGATGCCAAAATCCGGACAGAAGACTCACCTGACCTTCACATGACACCAACGGTGAATTTGTAGAAACTAGGAAAGACGTGACCTGCAAGACCAGCAAAAAACCGCTGCACACCGGCGTGGTGTAGGCCACACCGCATCCGATGCCTAAGTCAGAAAACCGAGGAGAAGCTATAGATAGTCAGGGGAGAGTCAGGAGTGAGTTTCGAAACCCTTCTTCCGTGATGAAGAGGGGTTTTTATACATGTTTGTCCTCCTAGGGTTTTTAGGAATTCGGAGGTGTTTCGGGACGAACCAGGCGAAACTGGGGCGATCCGGGGCATCAGGGACCGAAAAGAGGTCACCGGGCTCGGCCCGCTTTTGTCGAGGTCGACCACATGGCCCGACCCTTTGGTCCGGTCTTCCTTCTTTTCGGTCTTTTGGTTCTACCTCTGCCCGATTGTCCTCGTCAGTTCTTTGTGCGTCTGTGTGGTCCAAAATTACCTATAACACATATGAAATCCACAGAGTCATTTTTTTGGTGGGAGTCTAAAATTCTCAAGGGATAGGAAGGATATTGGACATCTCTATCTTAGGATGCTTATATTGGACATTCTCATACAATATTAGTATAATAATTGCAAGGCAAATGCAATTTTTTTTTTTTTTTTTTTTTTTGAAATGGAAAAATGCAATTATTTTGCAAATACAATTATCAAATATTTTCAGACATTCTTATAAGTTATTCTTTTAAAACAAAAATGGTTACTTAAAATATTGGATATCTATATTTTTTTATTTCTATAATTTCATACACCTAAAAACTTCGATTATCTAGATTTCCTTTTTACAAAAATGGCCACAAAAATATTTGTACCTAGTCATAAATCTCTAAAAATGAAATTTAACTAATAAAGAGGACTAATTACATCATTTATTTAAATTTATGGTTTGATTAGAAAAAAATTTAAATTATATAAATTTAACTTCGACTCATACAGCTTCAGTAAGATATAAAAGATATTAATTCTTTACAAATTGTTTTAAGTTTTATTTTATAATATTATTTTTTGGAATTCATGTTATTTCAAATTTCCCTACAATTATAAATTTTATAAAAAGGAAAAAGTAAAAACTTAGGAGTCATTTCTTTGTTAAAAGTATTTATTAATTTATGTGGCTAAAAATATAAAAGTAAATAGAAAATTATATCCTTGTAATATTCAAATACAATAAAATGGAAATAATATGTAGGTATTGTTGAAGGAGAAATTTCGGCCAATCACAAGTTGCCACGTCATTAATATAAATTAATGATAAAATAAATTTGGGACCAGTTACACATTTACACGTGTCCCTAGATTAAATTAATAGACATTAAAATTTGGCAAATCAAAGAATGCCACTTGTCTATTAGTGATCCATCAGATAACATCAGCCAAGTTCAATCAGATTATGCCACGTGGCAATTGGACCCAAGCCCAAGCCCATATGAGGTCCATCAAACTCTATAAATAGAGGAGACCACCATTCATTTTGGGGGGATTCAGCCAGAGATCAGAGAACTCCGAGTCCAGAGAATTCTGCCAGAGTCCAGAGTCCAGAGTCATCAGAAGTCAGAGAGTCTAGAGAATTCAGAAGATCCAAGATTCAGAATTCAACCAACTCAAGACTTAGAAGGTTGGAAGATGACTTAGAAAGTTTGAAGACTAGAAGACTCTAAAAGGAGATCAACAAGCCAACCGACCGATCAAGAAGATCAACAAGTCAGCAGGCCGATCATCCAAGAGGATCAACAAGCTAACAAGCCGATCCAACAGATCATCAAGCCAACAGGCCGATCCAAGAGATCATCAAGTCAGCAGGCCGATCATCCAAGAGGATCAACAAGCTAACAAGCCGATCCAACAGATCATCAAGCCAACAGGCCGATCAAGAGATCAACAAGCCAACCGACCGATCAAGAAGATCAACAAGTCAGCAGGCCGATCATCCAAGAGATCAACAAGCCAACCGACCGATCAAGAAGATCAACAAGTCAGCAGGCCGATCATCCAAGAGGATCAACAAGCTAACAAGCCGATCCAACAGATCATCAAGCCAACAGGCTGATCCAAGAGATCAACAAGCCAACCGACCGATCAAGAAGATCAACAAGTCAGCAGGCCGATCATCCAAGAGATCAACAAGCCAACCGACCGATCAAGAAGATCAACAAGTCAGCAGGCCGATCATCCAGGAAGATCAACAAGCCAACAAGCCGATCCAAGAGATCATCACGCCAACAGGCCGATCATCCAAGAAGATCAACAAGCCCAATAGGTCGATCCAGGAGATCATCAACCTAACAGGCCGATCATCCAAGAAGATCAACAAGTCCAATAGGTCGATCCAGGAGATCATCAACCTAACAGACCGATCATCCAAGAAGATCAACAAGCCAATAAGCCGATCCAAGAGATCATCAAGTCAACAGGCCGATTCAAGAGATCATCAACCTAGCAAGTTGATCATCTAAGAAGCCCAACAAACCGGCCCAAGAAGAGCCACAAGCTAGAGGCCAAAGTTTATATATTTAAGAGAGAGAATCAGAGGATTAAAGTTAGAGATTGTACACCCACACGCATACAACATTAATACAATATATTATTTATTCCACGTATCTCCATCCCCGAAGTTACGTGTGAACAGGTATATAAGAATACTACCATAAAATTGTCAAATAAATAAATAAGAATAATACACAAAGCAATAATGCTTTTTAGAATTATTCTAATTGAATAAATAAATAATTTAACGAAATCTTTGTATAAACTTCTATATCCATACCATCCCCTATTCTATTTTTTATAATAAAATGCATCATATGTGGACAGCAACTAGATAAACGATCATATTTAAATAGACCGTTTTGAATAAAGAGATTTTTCTTGATAAATAGTCAATTACTAAATATAAAAAGAGTTTAGAAATAAACAGTTGACTGAATACTCTAGCCATCCAAATAGGAAAACCCTTAAAATTATGGACTAATTAAAACAAATCTCAAAATCAAATCAAAATAATCTAAATCTAAAAAAAATAAATAAATAATAAAAATTTAAATCCCACAACAAAACAAATCTTTCTAACTAACAAAATCAAAATCAAAAATTAAAAATCAAAAGTAACTGGATAACAAAAAAAAATTAAAATTAACAACACTAAAATGTGTAATTTTCAATATACACAAATACACTATGTTCGAAAACAATTGAAAATACTTTATGAGACAAACAAATATTGTGCGGTTCCATAAAAAAAAAAATAATAAAAAAAAAATAATAATAATAATAAAATACGGTGTAGTCCCATAAAATTTGCTCTTTCAAATACCGTGTAGGTTGGAAATTTCTACCATATGGGGCCACATATACAAATGTGTGTTCTTTTGCTATTAAATCAAGAGATGAAAATTTATGAAAACGTTAATAACCATAAATAAAACATATAAGCAATTCATTACTATTTTCTAGATGAATGGGTCAAATTAGAAACGAATTGTAATTAACCATAAGGATTTTTCCGTTGTTTACAAAGTCATTTATGGTCCCCATGATACTTTTCCCATTATTTTTCCTCTCATCCCTATCGGAGAGGTTTGCCTCTTCTTCTCCCTACAGGGGAGAAAGCATAAAGATAAAAACATAACAAGAAAAAGTGATCTATGTAGACTTATCATATCTATTATTAGCAATTTTCCACAATGGATTCAATGTTTCTGCTTCTGCTTTTGATGCTTAGTTCTCTTGAATTTGACATGAGAAATTGATCTTTGATTTTAAGTTTATTGATTTAGAGTTCCTTAAAATTACCAACAATGTAATCTTATAAAAAATTGTTCTTCTAGCTGCAATAACATTAATCCTCTAAACACATTATACTTTCAAGTTTTTTAAAAAAATAATAATTGACTATATTTGATAACAAGGATGTAAATGTAACACTCACCCCAATTTTCCTAACCTTTTTTAGTAAAAAGTTTCGAATCTTGGAAGAAAAAAAAAAACAAATAGGAAAAAACCTAACTAACAACAAGAAAACTTGCATACATCTTAGAAAAATTGCAGTGGGTGGTAAATTGGACCAAATTAATAGCAAATAGCACCATGTAAAAAAAATTGGAAATATAGCAAATTCAGAGTCTATCAGTGTCTATCGCTGATAAACTTTGGTTAATCAAATCTATTAGTGACTATCACTGATAAGCTCTGGTCTATTAGTGATAGTCACTGATAAATTTTGATTAATCGAAGTCTATCAGCGATAGACACTGATATACTTTGAATAACTAGAGTCTATTGTGATAGATACGGATAGAATCTGATAACAATCTTTTGGTCTTGTACAATTAATTTTGCTATATTTGCAATTAGTTTACAATGGTGCTATATTTGCTATTAATTTGGTCCAATTTACCACAACTGCTCCTACATCTTAACCGTGAAACCCCACATCATTTAATAAGAAATTATTTTCGAGATTAATTTAAAATAATTGAATTTCACAATAAAAGATTCTTTTAAAATACAAAAAAGACTAAAATATGAGAAGTTGGAAAAAATTAGAAAAAATAATGCAATAAACTTACCAATAATAAAGAAAAAAAACAGTTGATATGAAAAACGAAAGGAAATTGGAAGGCTTGGGAAGGAAAAAAATTAGCTCACCACTGGCTTTCGAGGGGTTTTTTTTTTATTTATTTATTTATTTATTTTTCATTATTTGACTGGACAAAATAGTCGTAACCATTTCCATCCAAAAAAAAGAAAAAAGAAAAAAAAGAAAAAGACACCATATAAGTATATTTTTCATATTTCTAGAGGAATGTAAGGACTAATTTTTTTTAACAAAGTTTAAATATAAATTAATGGTAGGGACTAATTTTAAGATTTATGGAAAGAACAGTGACTAAATTTAAACATTTGGAAGTACAAAAACTAAAATAGAACAGATTTCAAAGTATAATGACGAAACGTCAATTATGAAAAATATTAGTGAATATCAAATATGAAATAAAATCATAAGAAACCATTGCTAACATTAGCATAAGTATACTCCTAGTAGGTTCACATTCCCCTATCCAATTGTGATTAATATTTTCATAACAAGAAATATCATGTGTACAAAAGATTAATTACTGTTTTACTATTAATTTTAGTGTATGCATGTGGATGGGGGGAGATATATGTTTTTTTTTTTTTTGAGAAAAGAAACAGTTTTCATTAACATGAACAATTACAGTCCAAAATACATTTGCCTGAAGTTGCCATTCCCATGGATAAAAGCCAAGGTGGGAAATCTGACAACCACAACAAAGACCTACAATTAGCCAAAGCATACTTTGCTAATGAATCTGCCATTTTATTCCCTTCTCTAGGAATATAAGAGAACAAGGTGTTGGAAAATTTGGCACTTAGCTCTTGGATTTGAACAATCCAGTGACAGACCTCAGATGAAATTGGCACTTCTCCTGATATCATTTGTATCGCAATCAGAGAATCTGAAACAATTTTTACCGTCGTATATTGCAACCGATGCACTAGTCGCATTCCATGTAGAATTGCTTGAACCTCAGCTGCTAACGGAGTAAAACACGTTGAGTCAAACATCTCCATTGCCGCTATTAGTGTCCCATTACGACCCAAAATCACCATACCATACCCTGCACCAGTATTATGTGGGTTTACCGATGGGTGGAGATATATGTGGTTTATATAATGTTATTATTTTCATTACATTATCTCTTCAAAAAAAAAAAAAGTGATTTGATTATTAAGAAAAATCAAAAGAATTAGAACTGACTAAGGGTGTGTTTGGTTTAACTTTTCAAGTGTTTAATTTTGAAAATAAAACATTTTGAAAAAATTTCTAATGTTTGGCAACCACTAAAAATGACTTATTAGAAAATGAGATTGATAAATAAACTATTTTGAGAGAAACACTTGGAAACCAACTTTTTAAAAAAGACTTCTTAAGTAAACAATAACTTGTGTATAGAAACATTTGTGAAGAAATGCAACCAAATATATGAGTATTTAAATTTTAAACAATTTTTATACAAAATGTTTTTTAAAAAATGCATTCTTGAAAAACATTTAAATTAAAATGTATTCCAAACCGACCCTAATTATAAATATCAACAACTTAGGTTAGCTCATGTTCATTACTACTATTATTCATTTAGATCTTTTTTTTTTTTTTTTTTTTCTCTTCTTTTTTCACCACAAATTAAGACATGACCCCACCATGCCAACCAGTATGTTTCATTCACTGTTATCAAATAAAATTAAAAAGTTATAAGCTTTCCATGTGTGACACCTGAGTATAGAGGGATATATGAATTTACGGAGACCGCATCTAAATGAGAGAGATCCTAAAGATCTAAAAGTATGGTCTATATAAGTTCAAAAGAATTGATAATAACAAGCAATACCAAACAAGGTGCACCTTCTTTTTCAGTAGCTCAATCATAGAACTCCAAAGCTAAGCGTGCTTAGCTTGGTGAAGTCCTATGTTGGGTGACAAAACATGATCCAAATCCTAGACATGGGATGTTACAATATGTTTGTTGACTTAAACATAGTTCAACTGATTAAGGCATCATATCCTTGACTAGAAAATCCAAAACCATCTTTTTTTTTTTTTTCTAAGAACTAATAGCCATAATGTTGAGCACCAATCAAAAGAAATTCAAGAAAAATATCTATTAGTTAATTTCATTTCAATTTCTAAATTTTCAAATGTCCTATTTTAACTCTTAAATTATAAATTTTTAATATATATATTCTTATTATTAATTTTAATCAAAAGTCCTTATTTTAAAATTTGACATTTGATTTACCACATGTAACATCAAATAGTAAGACAACATTTATTATCACATAAAATAAACAAAATACATATTTTCAATATATTTGCTAACTAATTTTCTAAAAAGTAAATACAAAGAAGAACTAAAATAGTTTTCACGTCAAGTTTATGAACTAGAACAAAAGGAAAGTTGAAAAGATCAAAACAGATTAAACATAAAAGTATAGAGACTAAAGTCGAAGAAATTATGATCAGGAACCGAGTTTTGCGGAAACAATACATCATTATGGTACCTTTGAAATTGTAGGCTAATAGGGCCAAGAACTATTCCAACACAAACAGGTGTATGAATTATATGAAGTGTTTTTGTGCCAAACTTTTATGGGCAAAGAACATGGTTGGTTCTATAAGCAACCAAAAAAGTCTAGTTGGCTTTTGGCCTCCCCTTTTCTTCATTTTCTTCATTTTCTTTGAGGATAGGGATGTGACACCAAGGACCAAGATATGCAATTTCTATTATTATTTTAATTTCTTTGTGAAGCCATGCTTTTGTAGAGTGCAACATGTGATATATTAGCATATCTTGTTTATAGGGAACAATGGGAATATTTTGGATTTTTTATTTTTGTTGTCTACAACTTTAGTGATCAATGTTTTGATATACATGCATCAATATTTGTTTGGGTTATAATTGTTTTTAAATAAGAAATATTTAGACAATTTGCTTGGTTATGTCTAATTTTGAAAAAAAAAAAAAAAAGATTATGCAACATCTAGAAGTACACATATGACTCTCCATAGTCACTTGACTAGACCGATCATAAAATCTTAACTATTACGCTAGACATATCTAGACATCCTTAGCTTTTGTGATCTATGGTGAGATCTCTAGTACTACCATTTTAGGATTCTTGACATTTAGTCGTCGTCCTTAAAAATATTAGCTTGCATGGTTATTTGAAGTAACTCTCTCCAAATATTCACACCAAAACTCACCTAATTTTCTTCTTAATTTGTCATCGCGTACTTGATTTGATCATTAGAGCTATTTCGACAAACACTACAGCAGTAGTAGTTAAACACTCGAAAAGAAATCTTTTTATTTGTAGATCATTGAGGGTAAATTTTATCATCGACAATTTGGTGACCTAACATGAGGTGGCAATTATGGGTCTAATTTCTTCTTCACAAGCAATTTGTTGCATTAGATTTTTTTCATATTTCATCAACATTCCCAAAATCCAATGGCTTTTAAAGTTCAAAGTAGAGACTCTTCTAGTCACATGTAAGCCCCACCACCAACAATCATACTATGAACCTAGAGGTGAGAGACAATCTCTTTTGGGCCAAACAAAACCTCCTCTCCTTTCAATCAACAAGGACACCATAATCCTTCCAAAGCTATATGACCTCACTCAATCCATCATGGAGCATGAGAACTAAGAGTTCCATGTGAATATCAAGAACAACTCTGCAAGATTTGAAGGATGAGAGCTAACAATTCCAACAACAACGAGGATAAAGCCCAAGTGACCATACTTTGCTCGATCGAATCGAAAACGAAAGGAACCGATGGATATTGCTTCTTCTGTTAAAAGGTAAAGAGTCCACGAATCTCCCTTCTTTATGCTCACTACAACACTTTGAAAGATCAAGCATACCTTAGATAGGGCATCTTTGAATTGCACAATTCTAGCGCGAGAAAAGGAGAGAAGCAACTCTTACAACTAGTTCAAAAGATCCAAGAGCTCAAACAAGGAGTGGAGAAATGGACAAACTTGCAAGTCTTGATGAGATTAGCAGGCCATAAGCAAATCTCTATTTGTCTCAAGCATCAACAGGACCAAGCTGCCCCATAAGTTCACAGCTTCAACTAATATGATTGCACAAGTGGCCTACTCAACCATACCTTCCAGGCTTCCACTACCACTAATTAATGTCCATGGCTAACATGTGATTCCAAATCCCTTTTTACTATTAAAATTGAAAGGAAAAAAAAAAACAAAGGACCAAAATGGTCATATTTTTGGAGTACTTCAAATTGATTGCCTTTCTTCTATCCTCCAAAGCTAATTACCTTTCTAAGCTCATCAAATTATAAAGGTAATGATTAAAACTAATGATCTATCTAAACCATATGAAAACAATAATTTTCAAAAATTAAATTTCATTTTGGTTACTGAGCATTCAAAAGATAATCATCTTTGAGATTTGAATTTTCAAAAAGCTATTTGTCTCAAGACTTTTTTAAAAAATAATTGCTTTCATCCTTACTATCATTTTTTCACCTACTCAATCAATCAATCAACGTTAACTTCAATACATGCTCACATTATTAATACATTAATACACATTCAAAACAAGGGTTGTCCATAGTTTTAAACAATTGATGCCAAACCAACGACAATGACCAAAATGACTTTTTTTTTTTCTAAGAGTTCAAAAACAAAACAAACATGGTAAAAATTAATAACCAAAGTAAATCAAACTTAAAATCATTTAAAGACAAATAGATATTTTTCAGGTTCAAGAATCAATAATCCTATAAAAATCCAAGACCAAAATGGCATTAAACCTGGAAGAGAACACTATATTGATCAAATTCCCATTCTCCTTAGTTTTTTTTTTTTTCTAGTAAACCTCCAAAAAGAATATTTGAATCCCAATTATTTCAAATCACTGTCATTTAAAATGACTTCTTATGCTTTCTTGATTCCAAATTGAGGCTCAATCTTCCTTTAACTTAACATCAGAATTCTGATACAAACCTGCTTTCTCAATTGCCATTGAGACTTCCCATTTGTGAAACAGAGCCACATACATACATTTCCATTTCTTGAGGGATACTGGCATCCATTTTCAAGTTAGATATTAAAGAAAAACAATAGTCACCAAACTTATCTCAATTGCCATATATATTCAGTAGGATATTGACACCACAAGAGGCATATGCAGCAGTTGATAAGATTTTCAGATAGGAAAATGAAAACATAGGCATAGGTTTATTAGCTATGAATGTGTATTTCAACCTTCATTTAAGGGTTCATCTTAACCTGGGGGCCAGTTCATTTGTCGTCCCCCAAGAAGGTGAACGTGAAGATGATAAACCGATTGACCTGCAAAAATTTCCCCTGTCAATGTTGGGAAAAAGATAGCAGAAGCAAATGCCGGATATAATTTAGGTCCTATCTGATAATGATTTCGTTTTTAGTTTTCTGATTTAGAAACACAATTTCTTTACTACGATTTTCATCTCTTTTAAAGAAACATTTGAATTCTTAGCTAAATTCCAAAAACAAAAACACGTTTTTAAAAACTACTACTCCTAGTTTTCAAAACTTGACTTAGTTTTGAAAACATAGTTAGAAAGTAGATAACAAAACAAAGAAATTCACAAGTGGCAATGGTATTTATAAGTTTCATTTTCAAAAATCAAAAACCAAATAGTTATCGAATAGAGCCTTAAAGAAAGATACTTGCTATTAAGATGAGGATCAGAGTACTAACATCCACTTGGTCCATCGTTAATTACAACTCTAAAGCCATCGTCTAGCCCTTCTTGTTTGGCAATGAGCTTGGCAGTGTAAAGAAGGTGGCCGAGAATCTCTGTGTGCCTCTCCTCGGCCTACGAACCACATGAAGTATATGATAAGAATAAAAATAAAGTACAGGTTAAAAAACACTCAGTCCCAAACTTTCATAGAAGTAACAATTTAGTCCCTAAACTTTGATTTGTAAAAATTTAGTTCCAGTATTTTCAGTTTTGTAACAATTTAGTCTCAAAACTTTAGTATGCAACAATTTAGTTTGTACCAAAATTTGTAAAGATAGAATCTGTATCGTGAAAAATATCATCAATATCAAGTGTCAATTTTTATTATATAACGACTTAATCTTTGTAATTTGTAAACAAATTTGGTCTTTAATTAGTTTATCCATCTGCATGGGTAAGAAATTTTATTATATCTTGACAACATTTTTCAAGATAGGGACTAAATTTTTACAAATTTTAAAGTAAAATGACTAAATCATTACATACTAAAGTTTTCAAGGATTAAATTGTTACAAAATTGAAAGTACATGACTAAATCGCTACAATTTAAAGTTTTGGAACTAAATTGTTACTTTCACGAAAGTCCAAGAATAAAAAGTGTTCTTTTAACTCAAAGGATATAGTAAGGTTACATAAGTTTAATATAATGGCGTGAAATAATACTAAATTAAAAGGATGTAGAACTCGGCAATACAAAAAATCAGCCTAAATCAAGGGAAGCCAAGACAAGAGCAAAAGAAAAAACCAAACAAGACTAAATGAAAGGGCTCCTCCAGCTGTCAGGACTAAGAAACAAAGATAAATACAGAACTCCTTAGGCTAAGACACCCAAGGGAAGGTGTTGTACCTAGCTGTAGATCAAACCTCCCCTTAAGATATCATATCTCCATCCCCAAAGATCCTACTATTTCTCTCTGAGCTAGATGTTCTACAAAATAGCTAGAAAGGTAGTCCTCCACAAAACACCTCTCTAGTATATGGATGTAGGATGGAACAATACAGAGCTCCTTAACCAGTAATATTTGTACCATCATCTCATACAAAGTATATATGTTTCAAATAATCTTTTTATAGGGCCGCTGCAAAACTTCCGAGCTCACATGAGCATAATAAAAATGGCACAGGCAGTTAAAGTCAGCAAGCCATTTAGCAGCTTGTCATAAACAAAAAATTCCAATTAAACCATTCCCATAACTTATAGAGAAGCTATAAGTTATATCTTTTTTAGGTTCCAGCAATCATGCCTAGGACCATAACATCCCTTATTACTAACGCCTTTTAATACTTCAAAATTTAGCTTCTCCACATGTTTTAGAGACGCACCAGTTTTAATGAGTGAGGGAGACATCTTTTAGGTTTACCAATTATTTTATTCAAGATGACTTGAAAATTTCGACCAATGGGTTGTATCAGTTGAGAGCTCATTTGGCTTGGTTTGGGATGACATATATAGAACCCATTATCGGTCCTGAATTCTTCTAAAATAAATTTAGCTTGAATTGAATTAACCTGAGTTTTTTGTTAATTGAAAACTTAGTTATTTATTTATTTATTTATTTATTTTTATAAGAAACAATTTCATTGATATATGAAATTTACAAAAAGATAAAATCTATGATGATTACTAAAGGCTTTCCCAATTGGTTAAGAGGAAAGTATATGAATATAAAGCAAAGATACTAGAGGATTTATACCAAGAAATAGCATAATAAATGACGCTATCAAATAACTCATAAATGGGAAGCTCTTTATTCATAAAAACCCTATGATTTCTTTCCTTCCATTGTACAAAAACAAAAGCCCTCACGATGTGCATCCACAAAATAGCTTTGACATCTTTAAAAGGATGACCCAACAAGATAGGAATTGAGAGTGCCCTTGATATCCCATGGAATGGCGATATATTCCATCCAAAGGCAGAAAGGATTTTGGTCCAGAACCTCCATGCATAGGGACAATGGATAAATAGGTGGTCTAGAGTTTTTTCGTTTTGCTTGCACAAGGAACACCAACTCGGGGATAGGGCCAATGTAGGCATGCATCTCTGTAAATTATCTTTGGTACTAATAGCTCTATGTGACATTTCACAAAGGAAAGAATTTGTTCTTCTTTGAATATTTGTCTCTCCAAATAGCGCACGGAGGACTGTCTGTTTTTTAAGGCCTGAGTTCGATTCCAGAGACACGTCACTTTTAAAAAAAAATTCTCTCCAAATAGCCCGAAAATTTATATTTTACTTGTGACAAAATTAATTACGCGGTATATTTATTTTAATTTTATTTCATTCAACTAACATTCTGTACTCTCCAACAATTTTTGGAAAATAATTTCCAAAGTCCTTAGGTGCGTTTTCCAAACAAAAAACACACAAAAAAAAGTGAGTTACTAAATTTAATTGATGTGATAATATACTAAATAGGAAAATAAATCCATAAAATACCAACATTTTCAAAATTATTTTCTAAATTGTGAATAAATGACTTGATGAACTACTTAAACTAACCCATCCCATTTGTTTGATTGAATTGGACCCATCATCTAACTACAGTCATTTGAATGGGGGCAAATATGCAAACCAAATAAGTGAACCCTAAATATCCCCAAATCAAAACCAACCCAACCAGTAAACACTCCTACTCAAGAATTTTTTTGCTCTAGTTAGATTACCTATCTGCCACACAAATTGTTTTCTGGCATTCTAAAGATAAATTGAACTTTTCAATCACTATTTCGAATTTTCAAGTATGCAGTGGATGTCATAATATGAGACCAAAATGACTTCAAACGGCAACTGCCAGAAGATGCTAAGCCAATGGAAACTTAAAAGCAGAGAGTAAAATACCCGGTAAAATAATACCTTAGATAATCCAGATAATCCATCCTTAACTTTTGGAATGATTAGAATATGTGTAGGAGCTTGTGGTGATATGTCCCTAAAAGCAAGGACCTGCCAATACGATAGTATAATTGAAAGGAAAATCAATAAAATTTAATTGAATTCACAATGACAGAGCTTAACTTTCATTAAAAGTATTCATCTCGTGACAATATCAAAGCCAGGTTTATAAAACAAAATGAGTGGCCGCGATTATAAGAACAGAAGGACCCATATATAATATAAATATATATTATCCTTTAGACAGAATTAAGAAAATTAAAGAAATGATTTGAAGAAATAATCATAAATACAAACCTATGAAAGCAAGAAATATTTTCTAATCTACTTTTACCATCTGTTTACTAGTTTTCCCCGGTCTTAGTCCTAATTATTTTTTAGGGAAAAAAACAAACAAACTTCTGAAAAGCTAGAGCAGCAATCAAACACAGAACTACCCTTAGGAGTTTTAAAGAACCTCTCGAACTGAGAGATATAAATGACAGAACAATCTTATAAAAAATTAAATTTATTTTTTTTTAAAAAAAAAAAAGGAACTCCCCAATCCTAAAAGAAGATGAGGCCTGTGTTTAGCTACGTCAAATCTTTCAACCCTGGCTTCTTAGATAAACGTGCCCAGCGGGAGGAAATAGGGGGCATCAAGTTGGACAACGGGTACCTTCCATTACTCAGGAACATCAAAGAGAGACGAAACTTTTTAAATGAAAGCTGATTTTTCGTCAGCATCATATTTGTTACTGATGGATAACAGCATCATATTTCCACTATGCAATATTAACAATTTCTCTCAAGAGAGTATCTAACATATTTAATAAATACATTATTCACAATATTAATCATTGAGAGGCCATTACCCAAACTTGATATTTCCTTCCCTCATAAATTCTTTTACATAATAAAACAAACTATAAAGTAATAATGTAAAGGAACCTTCTCATCCTCAAAGACCACTGTAGATGGAATTTCCTTATTGATGATTTTGTCAAATCTGCAAAAGTAACAAACCAAAAACATTAGTTGCAAATTGAAATAGGTTTCATGAAAAGTAGTGATTTTTTTTTCTCTATCAGAGAGTAGTTACAGGACCTCTCAAAGGAGAGTATAGACCTGACTCCAAAGGAAAGAAGTAAAAAGAAATATCGATCACTACTTCCCTAATATTCAAAATGTCAACTAATTTTATATGGGAAATTTGTAATTTTGACCCCTACTTAGCTTAGTATGTTAAAACCTTCAACTTTCAATTTAATACTAGTAAATCCTAAACTTGAATAATTGGTGCAATTAACACCTCTTCAAAACTGAATCAAAAAATTAATCATGAACTAAACAATAAATTCAATGCAATTAAACTACCAAAACATTCGAGATAAAGCTACAAAAATACCAGAATTGAACTATGAAAAAAACCCAAACTAAGCAACAAACTTAAGTAGGTAAAATAGCGCTGAGTTTCAATAATAAAATGTCATAGATGATTTCTTACAGCAATTTCTAAAAACAAAGACAGCTAATGCCGATCATTTCTAAAAACAAGCAGCCGAACTTTCAATTATGCTGTCCTAGATGATTTCTTACAGCAATTATATTGAACCCAACTCACATTTTCTCGCCAAGCTTCTCGTATCGGTTAATAAAGTTAGTTTCAAAATCTCTAAACATCTTTAAGTCTCACCGTAATCAAAGAACCATCAGCCTCTTACTTTGATCATGAGCCAAGTGCACTAAACAGCCATAATAATAAACAATCTTTTATAATTTAAAAAATCAATAACAACAACAACAACAACAACCCCATTTCCAGAGTACCCAATTGCCATGAAACTAATCACGAAGCAACCATCAGCAAATCAAACAGAAAAAAAGACCAACTGCAGGAGATATAAAACTCAAAACACAGAATGTTCGAAAAGGAGGAGGGTTGAAGAAGCTTAGCTTACATGGTGGGGGAATCGGAGGGGACGGCTGCAAGAGCCGCTTCCTTCTCGGAAGATGCCATGGAAATGGAAAGAGAGTGGGTAATGTGAGAGCTTAGAACTGAGAGTCGAGTCCAGTGCTTTATATCGCCATTGACCATCACAGCCCTAATTTCTTGATCTTCTTCCTCGAATTCGGCGTCGCTCTTTCTACATGCCAAATTAAAAAGCCCCTTTTACTGTTTTGACAAATCATTAGCTGCCACGTGGACCTGTCATTTCCATCTGTCAGAATTAAAAGAATAATTACAAATTTAGTATTTAAATTTTAAAAGTCGGAATAAATCTTTAAATATGGCTCAAAACTTTTTTCTTTTTTTTTTTTTTTAGATTCAACCTTCCATCTTAGAAAAGATTAATAAGGTTATTATCCACTCGACTATACTCGAATCCTTCGTTTAACTTTTTTTAGCTATCAATCATAAATTTTAAACAATAAAATAGGTTTTACCACTTTAATTTGGTTCAAACATCAAGAGAGATTTTTTTTTTTTTTTTTTTTGAAACTATCAAGAGAGATTTATTCTTTTTCCTTTTTTTATTTTTGAAATATGGTTGCTTTTGTAGTCACTATTGAATAATAAAATATTTATTGCTCTAACTTGAGATGGAATATTTACTATTCTATGTTGAAATTTTGTTATTAAAAAATTTTATCTTGATATTGAAAATCAATTGAATTTTTAATATATATATAAAAGTATCATTATTATAGATAATAAAGATTTATAGTTCAAAAATATAAAATATAAAGTTATAAAATCAAGTTTTGTTCCTTAATATTTCTTAAATTTCACAGAGGTTTAGGTTTTGAAGTTTTATAATAAATTTGTGGATTTTCAAATTTTGTATCAATAAATCTTGAAATTCTGAAAATTTGCAATAAGTTTAGAACTTATGTGTTTAATAAGTCTCCAAGTTTCTGATTACATGTTTAATGGATTCTTGACTTATTTAACATTTTCTAAAATTCAAAAATCTATTGAACATTAATGTTATGTTAGATGCAATTTAGAAGGAAAAAAAAAAACCTTTGTGTTAGATGCAAAATTCAATTTTGTGTTTAACAATTTAATTATTTTTAAAAAGTTTGAATATGTCAAGAATTTATTATACACAATTAAAAGTCTAAGGACTTATTTGATATTAAAAAAAAAAAAAAAAAAAAAAATTGAAAAGTTAACATTATAAAGAGATCAAACCTGTAATTTAAACTTATTATTTTATTTCATTTCTTTTGGAATCTAGGCGATCAACCAGAAGACTTCTTAAATCTTAATAACGAATAAAAATCTTTTGACCAATTTAAATAGCCTCTCTTTTGCAGCATTTTTTTTAATGTAAATTTGCCTCTCCTTTGAACCACTATGATACTAATATCTATTTTCCTTTTTCTTTTTATTTGTTTTATGGCAAAAAAAAAAAAAAAAAAAAAAAAAAGAAAGACTATTTATTAATCATCCCTATGAACAGTACCTACAATTTCTAGACAATATCTTCGATTGCTTGTGATAAAAAAATTACTTAGAACATCCATCTATTCAAATTTCATTTCATCTGATGACTCTTTTAAACTTTATATTCTCAACTATTCATAGAAAATAGTCGAAAAATAATTTTTTAAGTCTTTGTAGTTTACTTTTTATAAAAGGAAATACCATACCAGTATATTAATTTTAGTTTAATATATGATGCTACATTTAATTCTAAAAAAGGATTGAAGAGTGTAAAAGAAACATAGCTTTGAAAATTTTGCTCAACTAATTTTTTTTAACACACCCTTCAAATCTTTTTTTGAGTTCAACGGTTGAGGGTGAAGATTTGAATGTAGACATGTTTCAAAGTTGAAGGACTAAACTTGTAATTAAAAAAATTAAATAAAAAATTGGCAGCGAAGGAAATGAAGTATATATTCTATAATGCTTGATTAAATATCTAATCGAATTTATCAAGAAAAACACATTAGAATAAAGAATGAAATCCCACAAAAAGAAAAGTCTAGTTCTTCACAACCCCATCACATTCTCTCAAGAAAAGTAAAACTGATACATAAACGAGAGATAAGGAATTGATCATCCACAGTTATTCCTGTTACTTAAACATATTCTCGAAGCATCACGAACGAACAGCTTAGCAAATACACGATTAGTACAACGGCAGAAAACGTGTGAATTTCGCTGCGAAGTAGAAACTGCTTAAGTAGGAGTATTTCAATAAGGTTTACAAATAGGTTCAATGTGCACATTTATATACAAAGGTTACAGACATCATCAACTTCATGAAGACGACGATAACACAGTAGTACTCTTTGAACCACACATTGGATCTTAACTTCAAAGGTACACTTGATGCAACAACTGGTTTGCCTTCTTCTCTCCCAACACTTGATTTTCAACTCCAATGCAAACCCGACCCAATGTTACTTTCATACAATTCTCGGTCCTATCGACCACAAATTTATTCAGGTAAGTTAAGGTAAATTAATAGATGGGGCAGAATCATCTGTCGATCCACGATCGACACGTTGTTTCTTTCGAGGAGATGAAGGCCCTGCAGACACATCCCCATATGACTCAGACTGGCAAGTCTTTTGCTTTTTATCCTCAGCTGAGGGCAAGACCTCGGAGTCTTTCGATTCACCGCCTAGTTTCTGCTGCTCCTCTATGATCTTCTGCAAGTATTTGGCCTGAGCTTCTATTCTCATTTGTAATTGCCTCTGAACCTGATATGAGATTCAAGCAAACCAAACTCTTTTTAGGTATTGGCTCAAGCTTTTAAGATTTTAATTTTTAAAGACATAACAACGACCCACAAACTCGATGAGGAACAACAATGATGAAGAAATGATCTCCCTCTCTTTTCTTAAATAGCTCAACTTAAATCCAACAAGACAAAATCATGTTTTTTAGAACTCAAGGAAACAATCCTACAACCTATAGACTAGATCCTGTTCATGTAAAGTCGTCCAACAAGGCAAAAAAATTTCAATTGTAGAATTTTCTAGCATCTGATTTAACAATCAAGCTAGGGGCAGCATTTGGTTTACAGGTTGAGTTTGGTTTGAATTTGTATAATTTTGAGGTTGAAAAGTGAAGCCAACTTTTTTGTATGTGGGGTTTATCTTCTTCTGGGTTGCTTCTTCGCTACACTCTTCTGAACTTATTTTGTCATCAAACTCGTCTCGATGCCTAAAAGCATTTCATCTCCACCAACAGCTTATGAATTATCAGCAATCTCGAAGTTT
Organism: Luffa acutangula; assembly: GCA_036850905.1. NCBI lineage: Eukaryota > Viridiplantae > Streptophyta > Magnoliopsida > Cucurbitales > Cucurbitaceae > Luffa > Luffa acutangula. The sequence goes on from CM072096.1 coordinate 44,820,985, forward strand.
AGATCCACTCAAGAACAAATGCTCTAATGCTGATTGAGAGGTTTCCTACTGATAAAGCAACGTTACTCCCACCCACATCCCAAGCCTGTCTTTACTATAGTCTAAAAAACTCTACCCTTCAAAGTCTCGACTACAACTCTTTCAGAAATTCTCTTATAAGAACGGGTATTTGCCCCTACTCAAGATTTTTTGAAACCTTCAATGCATTTTAAATGCATTCATTTGACCAAAACAAGGTCTACCCACTGAATGGAGAATGAGCATGCACAAACCTATACAACCCTGTTATGCTTGACTTCCTGCATGACATTGGAAGAAAAGCAAGCAGTGGAGGAATTATCTTTCTTTTTTAGGGTTAAGGCTTCTATAAGCTAGACACTAAAGGAACATTTCACCTTCTTAGGTACCTTATGCTTCCAGACCAGATCGAGTAGAGGCGAGCGAACACTCCTAGGGTCTAACGCAGGCAAGTATAACGAAAATGTCCATAGTGGATGTATCAAGAACTGCTGGTGAGTACATGTGGGTCTAAGGCAGGCGAATGCAACAAGAAATACATAGAGGTAAATTGATAGCAAAACGTGTGCCAAGTGTGGGAAAAATGAACCAGATTGGATCAGGTTCTATATATTCAAGTCTGCACAGATAGCACTGGAGGCTCTCGAACCATGCCGAAATGGAGCAAAAACCACAAAACAACAAGGCTAACACACTACTTCCTACTAACACTTCAACTAACTCCCACATCCTAGCCTCCATAGCAAGTCCAACCAACTCTCAGCATGCTTCCTCACCATGAATCCTATCACAAGTTTCCAGTTAATGTTTATTCATCTTCTTTTTATCGTATTAATAACTTACTCTTCGTCTAGGCTCTCAATGGTTTTATTAAATGTGTTCATATTAAATATTAATGCTTAATGTTTTCACAATGTGTTGATGGTTCTTATAATTGAGAATCTGAGATATTCACATAAATAGCATAATATGATTATGTATTTTCAAATATAGCAAATTAAAAATTTTAAAAGATAGCATAATTAAACCCAACTCAGATTCAAATATAATATAAAATACAATTAGAAAAAGTCAAACTTATGCTATATTTGTAAAAAACTAAAAGTTATAACATTCTTAAAAATAGATATAAAATTTATGCTACATTTTTTTGTTTCTTTAGTTGTCTGTCATATTTTGCTGATCGCCTTTGGTGCACCTCCTGTCTTTTTTTTTCTTTTTTTTTTTTTTTTAAGAGACGTCAACAGGAATTCATTTCAAAACCGCCACTAACAAGTGTACATCATGCCACTTCTACAAATTTTCATCAAGTCTATGCATATGTTGGTAAAAGGATGGTGTCCATTCACTGATCTATTTTATGTGCAAACCTTTTTAAACGTTGAGTTGAACAATATTACACTAATTCTTAAACCGGATCTGGGCACAACTTTTGATTTACTGCAAAATGATGAATTAAAAAGCATACTGGAATAATTTTCATTTAAGTTTGGCCTAAGAAAAGCTGAAATCACAAGGGCATATTTCCCACATGGGTAACCAAATTTTCTTCAAATTAAAATCCAAATTACAACCATTTTGTATAAAGACGACGGTTTGCCTGCCCTTCCATACATGAGCACAAAAAAAGATGTCAAGCATATATATGGGTGTATCTTTCAATTTCGAAAGGGAAAAGGGGAAGAGTGGTAAATGATGGGAGCAGCCAAACCTCAAGCTGTTCTTGAAGACGTTTCTGAACCTCCATTTGCATCCTCAATGCCTCATTAATTTGCAGGCCCCTGAAGGATGGAGAAGTTAATAGATGCAAACAATAAAACAAAGTTCCCAAAAAAAACAGTCACAAGAGGAATTCTAAATTGGAATGGGTACTCACGAAGAGGAATCTGTTCCAGAGAGACTCTCCGAGCTTCTCTTCTCATCCTTAGAACCTGCATGCCAGTAAGGGATAATCCAAGTGAAAATCAATACACTCAATAGACAGACAACGAGTTGTTGCTGAATAAAAGAATGAAACAATAGTAATAAATAGATAAAGACTGTTTTACCATCTGCTGGAGATTCTGGTAAATACTTTGCAAGTCGATACTTCTGAAAGAATAAAAATGCAATCAATTTCATATTACCACCTTTTAAATATTTGCATCATAGCTGATAAATTCACTAAACGGATGTACCTGTAGATGGCTTTTGACATGATATATGGTAAGACCAGGTACCCCCATCACTCTTAAAACACCTTTGGGAGTTGCTCCTACAAGAAAAGGGGAAGGAGATTTTCTGGTGAACTATCCATCATCTTTAAGTAGAAACATTACATAGATAAAGCATTTAAGCATAAAATTTACAATATGCAAATTTCCATCTGAGAAAAAATAGATAAAATTCGCAACATCTTACTTTAAGTGGTCTAGCAACCTCATCCTAGTCTATACATGCAACATTTTTTTAAGAGAAAATATTTCATTGATATGATAAAATATACAAAAAGGGGGAAACCCCCGAGCCATCTAGGGATTAGAAAAACCTGCCAACTCATCAGGAGACCATTAAGACTATAATTTGTAAGAGGGTGGTAAAAACATTTACACCAACCACGAGCATTTACAAAAACAGGTTCCAACTTCCAAGAAGATTTCAAAGGAAAGAAGTTGAAGATTCTGTTGTTCTTTTCCCTCCAAAGAGCCCAGAGGAAAGCTCTGACCAATTGAACCCAAGGATGGCCAGCCAGGAAAGCATGGAGGAAAATATTGACCTTTTCATGGATGGGGGTTTGCCAGCCAAAGGAAGCAAGGATCTTAAGCCAGTGCTCGCATACTCACAGCATATGAAGACATGCTCATGGGATTGTGAGTTTTTCATACACATAATGCAGCAACTTGGAGAGATGGCCAGATTGGGGAACTCTTTTTTAGAACATCTTGGGTATTGTTTCTTTCCCCCCAAAAAAAAATGTTGCATGTATATACGCAATATATATGCAACAATTTTTGAGGGGCAAGAAACTAAAAAAAAAAGGATAAATACATGTTTTGATTCAATATAGTTTGAGATTGTTTTCTGTCTGCCCATTATAGTTCCAAAACTAACATTTTAACCTAAATAAATAGCCACTTTGCCCCACAGCACTTTGACTATTAGTTGACAACCTTTTTTTTTTTTTTTTGAGATGAATAGAATATTTCATTAGGAATGCAAAATTCCGGATGGGCTACAATCAGTTACATCAGAATGTAAAAGTGAAAGAAGCCAGTTCGGTGGCTGGTTTGTCCAGGTGCAAGATTCCTCATTAGATAAGGCCTGGACTGCTTTATTACTTGATCTAAGGATGAATTTGATGCCACTGAATCGATACTTGATCGTCCACTCTCTAATCTCTTCCAAAATCCTGCCTTGTGGAGTTAACCAAAACCTGAGAACCAGATTCAATCCAGAGGTTGTGGTAACTGTATTCAGCTGCCAGCTTTAAACTGTGAAGCATTCATTGCCAACACTTCAGCCGAAAGGACGTTTATACTGCCACAAAGAACTTCAGATGTTGCCACCAAAAGATTTCCCTGGTGATCTCTAGTAAGTAATAACCGCCCCCAGACTAGTCCTGGTCTGATTTGGATGACAAGAAGCATCCACATTCAGCTTATATTGGTTCATCAATGGTGGTGTCAGCTAGCGCTCCATCATTTCTGTGATCCCTCTTCCTCCTCGATCTCCAGGGATCAAGTTACTTAACCGATACTCGACTGATCCATTCAGCCCTAACCCCCACATCAGGAACGGGGGGTTTCTTTGGAGAGGTTTGGTTTCAATCTGCCCAAATTGTCCAGCAACAGATGCATAGGATCTCCAATTCCATAGTTGTCATCGATTCACTCAATTCCATAGTTTAGTTGACTCGAACTTGACTCCAAGATAATATAGGCATCAAGTGGAATACATGGATAATCTGACGAAGAAATTTTGACATTATTTTTATGCTCACAGCTTATATACCACCCTCCTTGCTCTCCTCTCTGGCTTTCTCTTTTTACAATCTCTCTCCTCTCTCTCTCTTTAATGTCACCCTTTTCTCTCTATTTAATATCACCCACTTTTCTCTCTCTGAGACTTCTCTTCTATCTCTACTCTCTCCATTTAATATCATTTCTCCTCTCTCCCTTCTCTCCTCTCTCTATATGCTTTCTCTTAGTTGCCCATTTTGGTTGCTTAGAGCAAGATGAAACTTCTCATTCTCTCAAGAAATTTGACTTTGCCAACCTCCTCAAAAAGAATTGTTGTCCTCCTGCAAAGTAAGTGACATTGGAGATTTACTATGAAGAAGGATACCCTATTGGAAAAGTGTGGTGGCGACTAAATATGAAGTCCTCGAGGGAGGTTGATAATCTCTCTCTAATACCATCAGGGGAGGGGACAATGAAGAGACATTCTCAAACTAATCAATTTTTTGGCTTCAAGAGTCAACTTCCTTGTGGAAATGGTCACAATACCAAATATTTTCCCTAGAGTTTATACTTTGTCCAAATATTTTCCCTAGGGTCACACTCACAACTTCCTTGTGTGATGGCTGTGAGAAAACAACCAGGTCTAGAACTCCTCAAATGCCTCTTGGAATCTCAATTTTTTGTAATCTCAATTTTAAAGAAATCTTAATGATGTTGAGTTTCAACATAGGCTTCTCTCGTGGGATCTCTAATCAGTTTTGTTTTCAACCACTTCAAGGATACATGGAATTGATCTTGTGACTACTTGGGTATCCTCAGTGTTAAATCTCTCCTCCAAGACCTCACCAAATAAATCACAATTCTCAATCCTGAAATGTGCAGATAGGTGAGGAAAGATATATGCCCCAAGAAAACGAAAGTTTTCATAATGGAGCTCCCATTGGTCAGTATTAATACCGAAGACAAGGCTCAAAGAAAAGGCACACATATTTCTGTGCAAAAAGACGATGAGTCCTAAAGTAACCTTTTGCCTCCCATTTTAGGCTCCACGTAACCAATTCTTTTGGATCGATGGCCCAACTTATAAGGATGTATGAAGCCTTCTTTATTTCTTCTATAATGGACACCCCTTCAAAGACAAAGAAAATTATCTTTGGTCAAACATTATAAGCACATTCTTAGGGACATTTTGGAGTGAAAGGAATAGAAAGGAAAATAATTGAACAAGGAAAAAAATCTTTCCCTCTTTTTTGTTGGACGGCATACTTTTTGTGGTTTCCACTAGGTGCAAGCTTAGGGCTCCTTTGGTGATTACAGTTTAACCACTCTCTGGTCAGTAATTTCTTTTGGCTGGTGTTTCTCTTCCCACTCTTCTTTGTAATTTCATTTTATCAATGAAATTCTTTCTTTTTATTCAGTTATCTTGTAAGAAAAGAAAATTTCATAATCTGTTTTGTAAACATATATGCTTAAGAATATAAGTTATTTTTTCTCATTCAAAAATCATTATTTTTCTGTAAACCTTTTATGGTGGTCAACTGATCAAGTTCACTTTTGGACATGGAAACATTTCCTCTATCCTACTTCATAGACTAGTTTTTTTCCCAGCAAGATGTGGGCTATGCAAATTGCAATATTGTTAGAAGGATTGAGATGAAAAACAAAAAGGTCAACATTCATGATGTGCACAAGGCCAAAAAAAAGTAAAATTTAAAAATTCTCATAAACATATTCTAATGTATGCAATGCTTCATTGATGCCAAGATTAATCTCGTCTTACAGAGACACAAATATTTTGTAACTACTTTCCTTCCTCGTTGATGCCAATAAGATAGTCTTTTTCATAAGCTTGGCACTAATGAAGCATTATTTACACTGAAATAATCTTCGGTTAGGCGAAAGTCTAATTTTCCTATCCACTTTTTACACTCATTAGGGGAAGTTGTTTCTTACTGAAATAATTGTAATACTAATAATATTTAGAATAATAATTGACCTAGGAGAATGCTTTTCAATACCCTAGGGATCTTCGTAACACAAGAGTGTAAGAACACAGTCCTTTGTTTTTCTAATTCACGATTTCTTTTGGCTCTTACATACACAAAAGTACAGGCAGCTGTGAGTGTAGCACATTTGTGCACACCTCGAGATAGTACCACAGGACCACAATTAATATTCAAGACTATATGTATATCAACTTCCATCTTATAGACACTTTGTTGAGATAACTAAACTCATGGCATGATCGTTAACCCTCCCATACTTTTCTACTACACTACTTCATTTGAAACCCCCTGAACTCGTTATATAGAAACAGCTAGCCTAAAAATACACGTAGAACCACATTTAATCAAACTAGTACAAAGAAGAAATTGATGCATGGCTTCATTCAAAATTTTCCCCTATGCTAAACTGAAAATTGAGATGAAAGCAAATGCTCAATAACATTACTACAAAGAAAATACCCACTATCTGGTCCACCAAGTTGTGTGATGGCATCCACAAAACGGTCATGAAGATCCGATGTCCATCGCAACCGTTGTTTTCCACCACCTCCAGGTGGCATTGGACTTTTGGCTGTAGATCCACCAAGAACCGCAACACTTGCACCTTGTTCAGCACCTTGAGATTTATGTGGAACTAAGCTCGCAGTTGAAAATTTCTTAGCATGATACATGATGAGGAGAGACTACAACTTGAAAAAACTTCCTGCGCAAAATTATAATCTATTTCAGCAGCTTCATAGAAATGAAAACTGGATGGGATTTTAACATGTCAGCTTATCAACACTCCAACAACAAATAAACCAATCGAACCCATCACTAAAATTCACCACAAAGTCATTGCCCTGTGTCTGTTAAGACATAACATGGAATTCAATTTTTAAGTCAAAAGTAATGCTCCAATTCATACGGCAACAAAAATTAGTAATATAAGATCCATGCACTTCGCTCTACACAGCTTCAAAATGCTTAAAAACCCGTCTTCCAGTTTCCACAGAAGAACGTATAATTGAAAGAAACAATACTATGCAAGTAAAAAAGAAAGGTTCCAGATAATCCGAGCATAATTAAGAAGCAAAATTAAAAGCCAAAGTCTACAAAGTCAAAGAACTAGGTTTCACCTGAAAGCGACTCAGAAGGCCGATGGTGGCGGATAAATTAGCTTCAGAAGCATCATCTCGGAAGTCAACAGAAACACAACAAAATCTCCAAATTTCGAGGTCGAGGAAACGATGAAGTGGTTGGAGTAAAAGTGTGGGGCGGCGGCAACGACGGCGGCGACGGTGGTGGTGGTGGGGCACGGCGGCAGGAAGGCAGGCGGTCTTCCGGGGAAGCAGAATGGAATTGGAATTTGTCTGTTTTAGGGTTTGAGAAAGGAAGGGAAGAGGGTAAGAAAATTCTGATTTTGGCAAGATGGTTCGTCAGAACCAGACGAAGCTCTTTCTCTCTCTTCTTCTTCTCTCTTGTTTTTTTTTTTTTAATTCTTTTTTTGCTCTTTTTAAATTAATTAATTACAAAAACAAATAAATAAAAAATTAATAAGAGACGGAGTTTTAATTGTGCAGAGGATAGCGTGCAAAGGACGGCGATATTTATATGGTCTTTCGGGTCGCAATGTGGGTCCCATCACCAAACCCGACCCGTATTATGGAAATATCTAGTTTTCTTTTTTCCGTTTTTAGTAAAATTGTGAATTTAGTCCTCCGACTCTCAAGTCTCGACTTTAAAACCGTTCTAACATGTATCTTTTTAAATGTTCATTCGATAATCATTTTGGTTTTTTATTTTTAACTTTTAAAAATAATTGTTTTCTCCAAACTTTCTTAACATAGTAGTTTCATCATTCTGGACAACATTTGAATTCTTAATCAGATTTCAAAACAAAAACAAATTATTGAAATTTATTTTTATTTTTAGTTTTCAAAACTTGACTTAGTTTTCTATAACATAGTGATCAGTTAGATAGTAAAAAAAAAAATTGTAGGTGGAAATATAGTTTATAAACTGAATTTAAAAAAACCAAGTGATTATCAAAGGAGATTAACCTTCAATTTTGTGTCACATCTAAGATTTTATGAACCTCAATTTTGTGTGTGATAAGATAGTGGCCTCCCAATGTTTCATTGAAATAGGTCATTATAATTTTAAAGTTCACTAACAAAATTGAAAGTTAAGAAATCCATTAAACACTTATCATGATTATTTTTTTTTTCTTTTAGTTCATTTTCACGATCATATTAGACACGTCTTTAAAAGTTGTTACCTGAAACTTGTGATTTAACATTTTTTTTTCATTCTAACATTATAAACATGACCTATGAGGTGTAAACATTCTATTAAATAATTATTTATGTTATGGGCATTTGAATCATGTTTAGATTGACCCAAGCTCAAAAACAATTAAAAAAAAAAAAAAAAAAACTATTACTCTTGTTTACTTACTCGCATAGTGTGAAATCTAGTGTTTTTGGTTACTTACTCATATGTTTTTAAAGAAATAGAGATGGTGAGTTTTATTAGATAAACATAGGATTTCATCTCAAAATCAATTGACAATTAGAATAGTATTCCTGTATATCATAAAAACTGTGAGGTCTCCTTATATTTTCAATATAGGATCTTCAACGTGTCCCTTTTAAGATGATGTCTCATTGGATTCTCACTACTCTTGAGTCGGATCCAATTTTTTTTCTTAGACCCAATACCCGCTCAAAACCAGTGTACAATAAGAGGAATATTCCATGTATCTTATAAAAGATGGTGAAAATATCCTCATCTTTTTAATGTGAGATCCTCAACTATTTTTTCGTCCCATTGAACTTGTATTTAGGACGTCTCATTTCATTCATATTTAGATACAAAATACTTTTTTTTTTAGATGAGATACAAAATAATTGATTTGTTGCTTTATTTTATAAACTTAGACCTCATATCACTTTTTTTTTTAATTCAACAACATTTGGAGGAGAGAGATTCGAACCTCTTACCTCTTGATTCGAAGGTACATGCCAATTGCCTCATATCACTCTTAAAAGTTGCAAACTTGACTTGATAATTAATAAATTCACATACAAATAAATCTTAACTAGTTAAAACATATATTGTTGACAACAGATTTGTTGTTCAAGTTCACTTTCTCCATGTTAAACTCAAAGAAAATTAAAACCACCATTAGAGATTTCTCGTATCATACTAAATTTTAGGGAAAAATACACTTTTGGTCCATGAGGTTTGGGTTAAGTTACACTTTGGTCCATGAATTTTCAAACTCAACAAAAATATCCCTGAGGTTTGAGATAAGGAGCAATTTAGTCCCTGTCGTCCAATTTACTGTTAAATACTAACGGAAGGCTGGCGTGGCACTATTATTTTAATTTAAAAAATTATTTTTAATATTTTTAAATAAAAATATATTATTATAATAATATATTATTATTTTATCAAATTTTTAATTATTTTTCCACCTATTTCTTCTCCTCCTCTCTCTTATCCCCTCTCTTCTTCAACTTCTTCTTCTTCCTCAACTTCTTCTTCAACTCCGGTGGTCGGCGGCCGTCGACTATTTTTTTTTAAAAAAAAAACTTCTTTTCTCTCTTTTCTGTTTTCTTCTCCTCCATTTCTCTCCATTTTCTTTTTTTTTTTTTTTATAAAGAAGATGGAAAGGGAGGAGGACTTCCGCCGCGGGCGACGGGAGGGAGGATGGACCCTCCTCCTGTTTCGCGTCGGCGACGGGAGGAGGGAGGCCCGTCGCCGGCGCTGGAAAGGGAGGAGGAGCCTCCTCCCTTTCCATCTTCTTTATAAAAAAAAAAAAAGAAAGAAAATAGGGAGAAATGGAGGAGAAGAAAACAAAAAAGAGAGAAAGAAGTTAAAAAAAAAAAATTAGTCGACGGTCGGCGGTGGCCGCCGACCACCGGGGTTGAAGAAGAAGTTGAGGAAGAAGAAGAAAGGGGAGAAGAGAAAGAAGGAGAAGAAAGAGGTGGAAGAATAATTAAAAATTTTAATAAAATAATATATTTTTATTATTTTAATATATTTTTATTTAAAAATATTAAAAATAATTTTTTAATTAAAATAATAGTGTCACGTCAGCATTCCGTTAGTATTTAACGATAAATTGGACGGCAGGGACTAAATTGCTCCTTATCTCCAACCTCAATGGTATTGTTGATGGTCGATTTTGGCCAGAGGATCTCACCTGACCTTCACGTGCCACCAACGGTAAATTTGTAGTTGAGGGGGGAAGACGTGGCCTGCAAGACAGTAAACCTGCACACCGGTGTGGTGCTCGCCACACCGGCTCCGATGCTTAAGTCAGCAAAGAGAACGGTAGGGAGTGGAAAAGTAAGAGCAAGAGCAGAAAAGAGAAAATTGATAGTAGAGTTTAGGGATAGAATTCGGGATCAAATTCGGGATCCCCTCTTCAGTGGCGAAGAGGGATATAAATACCTGTTCATCCTCCTAGCCTTTTTAGGGTTTCGGAGGCGTTTTAGGTCAAACCAGGCGAAACCGGGGCATCCAGAGGCGGTGGGGACCAGACGGGACCAAACGAGCTCGGCCCGCACGAGCGGGCCGAGGGTCGGCCTCGGCCAGGCCGAGGCCGAGCATGGGGTCGGGTCAAAAACCTGACCCCTTCGGCCTTGGCCCGTCCCGCTTACCGGCTCCGCCTCCTTGGCCCGATTTCCAGCCCGATTTCTCCCCGATTGTCCTCGTCAGCTCCTCGTACATCGGGTGGTCCAAAATTGCCTATAACAGGTATTTTTGTTGAGTTTGAAAACTTAGGGACCAAAGTGTAACTTAACCCAAACCTCAGGGACCAAAAGTGTATTTTTTCCTAAATTTTATTAATTTGTCAACTTTTATAATTTTTTTAAAACATTTTATAATGCCTAATATTTTATTTTATTTTTTTTTTTTGTCAACGCGAGCATAGCTCAGCGGTAATTGACATGTACACTCGACCTCGTCAGATGTTTGAATTCCCTCGCTTCAAACTGTTGATATACTAAATAAATAAATAAATAAATATATATATATATATATATATATATAGGGTTTATATATATTATGACATTACATAAAATAAAAACTTTCACATTTTCTCAATATACTAAAAAAAAAAACCAAATATATGTTTTTGTTCCACGTATATAATCACATGTATTCAATTTAGTCCCTTACATTTTAATATTGTTTAATTATATTTTCACATTGGTGAATTTTTAATTTAGGGTAAAATACCTTTTTGGTCCCCCATGTTTCAGGTTTGTTTCCAATAGGTCCCTAGGTTTCAAAATCGGACAATCAAGTCCCTACTGTTCCGGAAATGTATCTATTGAGTCCCTCTAGGGCTGACGTGGCAATTTAAAATAATAAAATATTGATTTTTAATTAAAATAATAATAAAATAATAATAATTATTATTAAAATATAATAATAATAATAATAAATAAATAATTATTATTATTATTATTAAAAAAATATTTTCTCTCTCCTCTTTCCCCACTCCCCTCCCTTCTTCTCCCCGCCGCCCCTCATCCCCCATCTCCTCTCTCTTTTTCTCCCCGTCGGCGACCCCATAACCACCATCCCGCCGCTGTAAAAAGCTCAAGGCGACCAAATCAGAAAGGGTTCTACAAAGGAACTCTGCCGGATAAGACCGTAATTGCAGTGAAGAAAATCACAAGCCTTGGAGTGCAGGGGAGGAGGAATTTTTGCGCAGAAATTGCGGAGATTGGGAATATTCATCATGTGAATTTGGTGAGACTGAAATGGTTTTTCTTGCAAGGGAGACAAAGGCTTTTAGTTTTGGAGTAAATGAACAGAGGGTCGTTTGATGAGGCTCTGTTTGGGGATAGCCCTGTCATAGAATGGCGAGAGAGGTTTGAAATAGAATTGGAGATTGCAAGAGGGCTCACTTACTTGCACAGTAGGTGTGACCAGAAAGCCGCGCAGTCGTGCGTGCCGGCGCCCAACGTGGTTACAGCAGAGAGAGAGAGAGGGAGAGAAGGAAGAAACGGGCGTTGTCGAAGGAGGTGTGCCGGCATGCGACTGCGGCGGAGAGGGTTTGCTGGTAGTGGAGAGAAGTGGGGCGGCGATTTTTCCAGCAACGGGATGGTGGTTGTGGGGTCACCGACGAGGAGAAAAAGAGAGAGGAGGTGGGGGATGAGGAGCGGTGGGGAGAAGAAGGGAGGGGAGTGGGGAGAAAGGAAAGAGAAAATATTTGTTTAATAATAATATTTATTTATTTATTTATTTATTTATTATTATTATATTTTAATAATAATAATAATAATTTTATTATTATATTATTATATTATTATTATTTTAATTAAAAATTAATATTTTATTATTTTAAATTGCCACATCAGCCCTAGAGAGACTCAATAGATATATTTCCGAAACAGTTGGGACTTGATTGTCCGATTTTGAAACCTAGGGACCTATTGGAAATAAACCTGAAACATGAGGGACCAAAAAGGTATTTTACCCTTTAATTTACTTCTCATTAAATTTCATTGCATAATAATATTTAATGAGTTGACATAAATTTTGAAAAAAAAAATATTAGGTCACCTGAGGAAAAAAAAAAAAAGAAAGTCAAATTCCAACTTAATTTTTTTAAAAAAAAATTGAAAAAGCAATTATAGATATATATCTTTCACATGAAGGTTAAATTTGGTCGGAAGAAAATCACCTGACCTTCACGTGCCACCAACGGTAAATTTGTATGAGAGGGGAAAGACGTGACCTGCAAAATAGTAAACCTGCACACCACCTCTGATGCTTAAGTCAGAAGACGGATGGACAAGCTAGAGAGCAAGAGGAGAAGTCGAGAATAGAGTTCGGGATCCTTTCTTCAGTGACGAAGAATGGTTTAAATACCTACTCATGCTCCTGGGGTTTTTAGGAATTTGGAGGCATTTCAAGATGAACCAGGCAGAACCGAGGCGGCTAGAGACAGTAGGGACCGAACGGAGACGAACGAGTTCGACCCGCGCAAGCGGGCCGAATGGCCTTTGGTATGGTCTTCCTCTAGGTCGGTTTTCTGTTCCTATCTCTGCCCGATTGTCCTTGTCAGCTCCTTGTACATTAGAGTAGTCCAAAATTACCTATAACAATATATATCTCTCAACGATCTAAATATATATATATTTTCCAACTTAATTAGTATAATCACTTATGATATAAGTTTATCATCGATCAATTTTAAAATTAGAACTTTAAAAAAAATGTTTTTTTTAGAACTATAAAAGAGGGGAATTAAACTTAAAAAACACTAAAAACATATATTTAAACTTTCTTTATTAAAAAAAATAATTAAAAAAAAAATTGTTTGACCCGAGTTCATAAGTTGGAATGTGGATGGAAAGTGGTGGGACCCGCTGTCGGATTTTTCAACGATGAAATTGAGGTGGGAAGGACTGGTCGTCCAATAAAAACTCAAGTCGCTCGTGGGTTTTTGCGTACTTTTACCTCAACTTTTGTACCATTTCTGTTTTATTTTTCCACTTTTTCTTATTTAATGATTTTCAAACATAGAAATTAAGGATTGTTTTGTTTTTCAATGCATTTTCTTTTAAATATTGTGTATAAAAATGGTTTTTTTAGGGGTAAAAATGGTTTAAAATTTAAACATTTATATGTTTAGTTGCTTTCTTATAAATAGTTTTATACCTAAGTTATTATATACTTAAAAATTGTTTTTAAGTGGTTGTCAAACAATTATTTTTTTCAAAATTAAACACTTGAAAAGTTAAACCAAACATACCATAAATTAAAATGTTGGGTGTCCAAATTTATATCTAAAACGAGAGGGGGAGGAGGATCCCCAAGTCGACGTTGGAATCGGGGAGGAGGAGCTCCTCCTCTCTGTTTATCCCTCTTTTCTTTAAAAGAAAAAGAATCAAAAGAAAGGAGAAGAAGAGAAGAAAAAGAGGGGAGAAAAAAAAACATTTGCCGACGGTATGTGGTGGTGGTTGGAAGAAGATGAAGGGTTGGGTTGAAGAAGAAGGAGGATGAATTAAAAATAAAAAAAATAATATATTTTGATTATTTTAATATATTTTTATTTTAAAAAATCATGAAAAAATTTTTTAGTAAAAAAATATGTGCCACGTCAACATTCCATGAGGGTTTAATAGAAAATTCGATGGAGGGACCAAAAGTGTAATGAAATCCAAACCTCAAGGGTTAAATTGTTGAGTTTGAAAACTTATAGACCAAAATGAAACCTAACCCAAACCTCAGGGACAAAAAATGTATTTTTCCCAATATTTAAAGTTTCATTCTTTACTTATATATTTAAGTATGGATAATTCTACCATGGTTAATGTAACGACCCGACTTCTTAATAAGCCTTAGAGGGACCGTTACGACAATGCATGATTTGGAGGCCTTTCTAAATAAAAATAATTCGAAACAGAAACACTAATTTAAACACAATCTTTAGAACAAAACTTTTATTCGGGATCCCAAATTTCAAAAGTTTTAAATAAGCTTAATTAATTTATAAAGCATAAATGTACAAGGCCTCTAGAAATTTCTTAAAACAAATTTACAGTTCAAAATAAAACAAAACAGTGTTCTTAACGCGGAAGAAAATAAAATGTGAACTCTGTTGGGATTGTGTCCTAAAACTTGTAGATAGTGAATGTTAAACGAATTATACATACTTATTCGATAAAGGCGTTATCGAGATTAATTCAGTAAAGTTATTACTGAATAAAGTAAATTGCACATATAATAACACAAATCCAATAAACTAAGATCCATGGCTATAGGATGATACTTGAGCTTTTTATAGAGACATAAAAAATGGATCAAGCTTGAGTAATAGCCAAAACGGTCTATAGTATAGGGATATGGTTGGGTACCTTATTATGGAGACACTATGAGACGCGACCCACTTTATAGATAGTCTAGACGATGTGATCCTAAATCGTCCATGTAGAGACATGCGAGTGGGGGCGTCCTATGCAATGAGTTTGCATAAGACCAGGACCGAGAAATAAGTCGCTCTCGCTTTATAACACCGTTTACTGACGAGACTGACTATTTCATGTGATGACCTAGGTAACTCGATCTTAATCCTGAGCTAACTATGAACTCCTGTTTATTCAGGCTTATCCTTAGATCTGCATAGGTGAGAGTGGCTTAGTATCGCCGACTCAATAAGCCTCCCATTTCAGGGATAGGAACGGGTAGATAGCTGGGGACATAGTCGTGCAAGAAGGAATTCATTCCTACCCGAATTAGGGATAGTAGAGAGGTTGTTCCCTTAAGTGCTGACTCCGGGGCTTGAACAAAGGGATCCTGCCCTCTCATTGGCCCGAGAGGGACTCAGTTTTATGGTTGGACCATAAACCAATTTTTCATTAGAGGATCAATGGGACTTAAGGAACTAGAAGTAATACAGGGGTGAAACGGCTTTTTGACCTAGCTGTAGCTACGAACAACCTGTGAAGGATCGACTTACTAATCATGGTTAAATCAAGTGGACGGAAATATATCTATAGTAAGGGGAGTGCAATCATCGGGCTATAGTGGAGTGTCCCGGTAGTTAACGAATGTTGGCTAGCTTGGATAATGAGATTAGTCGCTCTCGCTTTATAATAAGTCGCTCTCGCTTTATAACACCGTTTACTGACGAGACTGACTATTTCATGTGATGACCTAGGTAACTCGATCTTAATCCTGAGCTAACTATGAACTCCTGTTTATTCAGGCTTATCCTTAGATCTGCATAGGTGAGAGTGGCTTAGTATCGCCGACTCAATAAGCCTCCCATTTCAGGGATAGGAACGGGTAGATAGCTGGGGACATAGTCGTGCAAGAAGGAATTCATTCCTACCCGAATTAGGGATAGTAGAGAGGTTGTTCCCTTAAGTGCTGACTCCGGGGCTTGAACAAAGGGATCCTGCCCTCTCATTGGCCCGAGAGGGACTCAGTTTTATGGTTGGACCATAAACCAATTTTTCATTAGAGGATCAATGGGACTTAAGGAACTAGAAGTAATTTAGGGGTGAAACGGCTTTTTGACCTAGCTGTAGCTACGAACAACCTGTGAAGGATCGACTTACTAATCATGGTTAAATCAAGTGGACAGAAATATATCTATAGTAAGGGGAGTGCAACTATCGGGCTATAGTGGAGTGTCCCGGTAGTTAACGAATGTTGGCTAGCTTGGATAATGAGATTAGTCGGTTAGCCTCGAATTGTTGGAGCCCATGATCTATAGGTCCATTAGGTCCCCCTACTAGCTCATATCGGAACAAAGCCTAGAACAAAAAGATAGGCTTTTTGTGTATTATCGTTCAAAATCGGGAAAACGGGTATTATCGTAAATTGTGTTTGACACAATAATTTAATTATGAATTAAATTAGAAAATGAGAGATGGAGTATTTAAAAGTGTTTTGAATACCATATATATGTATTAGGAATCATATATAATTCATGGCACTAGGTGATAAAGATTAATTGGATTAATCATGTAAAAATTACTTGGAATTGTACCAATTAATTGCCTAAAAATTAATTTCAGTTTTGAATTGAAATAGGAATGAATTGCAAGCTGAAAATTGAGAATTTTTTTAAGTGGATTTAGTGGCATTCCCACTCTTGCATGTTGATGCATAGTGGAAAACAACACAACCATGCACTAGTTGCATGTGTTGTGAATTAAACACCTAGAATCCACTTTGAGTTGCAATTTCACCATGTGTCTAGTGTCATGAGGTTTCTCTTTGCATGGAAGATGTCTATATAAGGAGTATGAATCAGATTCAAAGGAAGTAGAGCCATTTTCCATATTGTTATGCTGCTGGATTTTGGTCTCAAACTCTCTCATCTCCATATATCTCTCTAGTGCTTGAACTTTCAAGCATTCCCTTCCCATTCCCTATCTCTATAGACTCCCACAAGTCGTTCTTGGCCCGGAGAATAGTAGGGAAGACACTAGAGGTGGTCCATACACCGTTCATGATCAAAGGAATCAAAGGGAGTTGTTGAATCGGTCTCCAAAAGGTTGGTAAAAATTCTGCTCTCTCCTTACGGTATTTGGACAACATGTTTTCATTTTCTCAAATTGATGTAGTTAAGTGCCTCCGATCCTAAAATTGCTTCCGCATGTGTTATATGAACACCTTCAAACTTAAGTCCTCTCATTGTTGTCTATCAGATTCTCATCAACCGCCTTCCATCTACCCTTGCCTTTACCTGAAAAAAATATTTTTGAAAAGAACGAGTATTTTAAATACTCAGTAAGTGACCCTACTATTGAGGTTGGGTCATGCTTTAAAAACATTTTAAAAACCAACAACGAATATAATTTTGGTGGCTCTAAACTTTATTTTAAAACTTTAAATTAGAGAGAAGATATACATCAATTTCGTGCATATCCTAGACACATCAATTTCATATGTCTCCTACGGAGGTCGTCAATTTCACGAAACCTCGAGGTTGTCAATTTCACAAACCTCGACTTAGGTACATCAATTTCATGTCCTTAAGCCCTGTGTAGGCATTTCCGAATGTACATCAATTTCATGTACACTAATTTAAACTCATTCCTTTAATGGAATTTAAGCTCGTAAATAATTTAAAGTCAATCCCTTTAATGAAATTTAAAAGACCACCAACACAATTAGCAATGATAATAAAATTTCATGCTTTCAATAATTTTCATAAACGCATGCTCAGCTAAAAATAATAAACTTTCATACAATTCTCATGCTTTTAATGATAAACAATAAATTTCGAGAATAACGCATACGCACGAGAATTTTAGAAAATCAAACACGCGCGCCCAATTAAAAGGTTCAATAGTAAGTTCACTTACCTCGGCTTAAATATTCTCGATCTAGAATCCCAACAACTCAAGCAACTCCGCTCCCGATCTCAACCAAACGATTGCCCTCCACATAGGAATTATCCATAACACCACAAAAATCCAAGGACCAAAATTAATGGGTATTCTAGACTAAATGACAAATTCGCCAAAAACCATCTAAAACTCGCTTACCCACTCTTTTCTTGCTGAAATCCAAAGATCAAGCTACTATCCGTTGATACAAATGCCCAAAACAGAGTTGTTGCGCCGTCAAGGAGCTCGAAAACGCTACTGCACTGTCGTGGAAGTCGCCGAAAAACACGTGCAGCCTGAACCGCCAACCGGAGAGAGTTGCCGTCGCCGACCTGCAAATCGGAGAACAAGCGCAAACTGGAGAACACGCAGAGAGAACGGCGACCCTAGGGAGAACGAAACTGCCGCTGAAGCTTGCCCAACACGCCGCTCGAAATCACCGAGAAAGACGCTGGAGGACGCGTGCCGCGATAGGAGGTTCATTGTACCGCCGTGGACTCGACCTGCTCGCCGGCCGAACTGCTGGAGATGGGAGTTAGGGGAGGCTGTCGTCGGGGGTATGAGGAGGGAGATGGAAGATGAAGAAGAATAGGACAAAAACTGACCTAAGGCTGCGCACCTTTAAAAAAAATGAGGCTTGGGCTTTGGGCTTGGCTAAAAACCCAACTATTTACGAAGTTTCCATTCAACCTTTAATTTAACTATTTCACCAATTTTTTTTCCAAATTCTCAAAATTCCCTCCTTAACTCAAAAATTAACCCAACTTAGGAAATTTGCAATTTATCCCAATATACGGGCGTTACAATCTTCCCGCCTTAAGAACTTTCGTCCTTGAAAGTTATTGGTCCTGAAAGAGTTCTAGATACTTGATTCTTATCTCCTTCAAACTAAGCCCACTTATTTGAAAAGTAAACATGCATACTCCGAAGAAATGTGCTAAACTGGGTAAATGTAATGCTCCAAGTTCTATTTTCGACTTAGCGACATTACTTAAATTTTTATCTTAATATTAATCGAATGCTCAGAAATTTTGGAAGCATAACGACATAAACCACAAGCTACTGCTAGAAGAAGAAAGGAATATCAATTCAAACATACTTTAATCATCTCATTACTATCAAATCAAATGCAATGGAGAGTAGGGAAATGATCCTCTACCTCAAGGTTCAACTTAATACTTAAAACAATGAAGTCAAAACAAGCTAAGGAATGAAAACAAATAACCAGAGTCTCATTTTAACAAACAAAGCAAACAAAATAAAAGTAAATACTAAGGTCTTTCTTCACGAGCCTCTTGTTTTCTTCTGACGGCAGTTATTAACCATATGTCCTTCCTGGTGACATTTGAAACACACACCTTTCCTCGCCATGCACTGACCCCAATGATGTCTTCCACAAGAGTTGCACTTTGGTTTCTCACCTACATTGCCCTCTTGTTTGTCATGCTGAGTTTTTTGTCTAGAACTTTCAGATGAGGGTTGAGATCGCTGGAGGTTGGTAGTTGTCTGCTCATGTTTCCTCTTCTGTCCTGCGTTGGGCTCCGACTCCTTGGCTACTGGAGTTGCATTAACAGTTGGCATGCTCATAAAGGTGGCCGCTCGAAGGGCCGCTGCGAAGTCCGCTAGACCAAGGGCTCCAACAACCCTCTGGATGTCATCTCTGAGGCCCGCGATGAACCTCTTTGTCTTCTTCGCCTCTGTATCCACCGCTTCAGGGGCGAACCGGGACAGTCGGGTGAATTCCAGTTCGTACTCTTCTACTAACTTCTCCCCTTGCGTCAAGGTTAGGAACTCTCTCTCCTTTCTGTAACTGACAATGACCGAGTAATATTTCTGGAAGAACACCTCATTGAACTGCAACCAAGTGACCGGACCAGAACTAACATCAATGGATCTCTCAGTCGATCTCCACCACAATAGGGCATCATCCCTTAGCATAAAAACCGCGCACGACATCTGTTGTGCCTCAGGGCATCCCATATAGCGAAAAATCTCTTCAATTTTGGCAGTCCAAGCTTCGGCCTCTATGGGATCCACAGTCTTCCCGCTAAACGTCGGTGGGCCATACTTCTTAAAATCCTTAAGAAACCGAGCTCCCATAGTTGAGCCTACCTGACCCTGGTTCTCATTTTGGTTCACTTGGGGCGCCTGATTGACAACAACATTATTTAGAAGCTCCTAAAGAGCCTCTAGAGTCAGAGTGACAGTCTGCGCCGGTGCTGGAGGGGCAGGAGCTTGCTCATCAGGGAGATCTTCCTCATACTGATCCATAGGAGGATCTACTTGCTCCGAGAGTACCAGACCTCTACCACCCCTACCACGACCACGTCCGCGTCCACGTCCTCGATCTTGTCCACGTGGAGGCATACTTCAAGTTTCTACACCCATACTAAGCCTAATCAATCTCTTAACCGAAAACTAAATGGCAAGAGAAATTCATGCATGGAATAATAATCACATAAACTTTTTAAAAAAATTAATAGATCCACAAATTTTTTTTTTTGAAATAAATAGATCCACAAATTTTTAATTTTGTATCTAATAGATCTTAAACATATTTTTGAAAAATTAAATAATTTGAAGGATTTACTTCAACTTCAATATTGATTTACCACTCTTTGGTTGTTAAGGCCCCGTTTAATAACCATTTGGTTTTTAAAAATTATGCTTGTTTTCTCCCAGATTCCCTACCATAGTTTTCATCTTTGTGTAAGGATCCATTTGAATTCCTAACTAAATTCCAAAAAACAAAACACAAGTTTTTGAAAACTAGTTTTTTTTCCCTCCAAAATTTGACTTCGTTTTTTAAAACAAGGAATAAGGTAGATACTATAACAAATAAACTTATAGGTGGAAATAAGTGTGTATAAGCTTAACTTTCAAAAACAAAAAACAAAAAACCAAAGGGTCATCAAACGGGACCTAAACTTTTAGGTTTGTTATATTTTTACCCAATAACTTTGCCACACTTGTAAAGATTGTTTTGCATATTTTGTGAATTACTCTAATCCTCATTATGTTTAACATTTTTCCATTTTGTGTTGTTGTCTTTCTTCTAATGGTTTGATTCAATTCGATTTTTGGACAAAACTATAGATCGAATCAAACATGTCAGTTTTTTGGCATGTAGAGCTAAAGTGACCAAAACCGAATATAGTCGGATCCCAGCGATACCGCAAGGGGGGGGGGGGGGGGGGCAACTTTGATTCAAACTTGGATTCAAAACAACATGGGATTGAAGGCCCCGTTCTACCACCCTATTTTTAGGTGCACTCCCGGTGGGTGTTCAAGCTTGCGCGACGCTTGACTTTGTTCACAAAGTAAAGAGAAGTACATGTTGGGATAAACACTATATTTTATTGATCAATTATCCCCTCTTGTGTGAACCTAATAGGAAATTAGTAAAGTAGAAGCAGAAAAATTAATCATGCACAATCACAAGACACCAACAATTTTTAACGTGGAAAAACTTCCCCAAGGCGAGGAGTAAAAAACCACGGGCCGAAGTCAAAATCTCCACTATAATAAATAATGGGTTACAACGAGTTCTCTCTAGATACAACTAGAGGCATACAATCAAATATATCTCAAGATAATAATCTCGGCAACAAACGACAAGAGAACAAATAAGAAAGATCTCACCGAAGTGGAAACCAACTACCCACTGCAATCTGACTGTAGGCAGCACCAAAAGAAATCTCCACAGTTCAGTTTGAAGACCCTCGTGTCAGGAAACCAACTACCCACTGCAATCTGACTGCTTTTCATAAAGAAAAAAAAAAAACTTTGGCCCTAATGGGCCTGGGCTTTCTCCACAAAAGTGTAAATAACCCAACAAATCTCCCCCTTTTCACTGTGTGGAGGAACTTGTCATTCCAGCAGCGAAACAACAAAACTTAAGCTTTTCTCTTGGTAGGTTCTTGGTCAACATATCAGATCCATTATAATCAGTATGTATCTTTTCAAGCTCAAACAAACCATCATTCAATGCATCTCTCATCCAGTGATACCTCACATCTATATGTTTAGTTCTTGAATGAAATGTAGAGTTCTTTCCAAGATGAATAGCACTCTGGTTATTGCAGAATATCACATATCATTGCTGCTTGAAGCCAAGCTCCTGTATAAACTGCTTCATCCACAACATCTCTTTACAAGCTTTTGCCGCTGCAATATATTCTACTTCAGTCGTAGAAAGTGCAACAGTACATACTTCCAACCCTTGAATGTGGGACTGGTCAATTTTCTATGACAATGGCGACTGAAACATATGTGATGCATATATCTAGGCAGCATTAAATGATGTTTTTAATCACACACCATCAAATTTACAGTTCTATCTTCTTTTGTCAATTAATGGTTCCTATTCAATATAAACTTGTTTCTAATCTTACTCTCCGGCCCAGCGGTCCACCAAACTACAATGTTATCTAAGCAGAGGAACCTAACAAGTGTCCATATAAACTATTGCCATGTGTCTCCTAAATTTTCATGATATATTATGTTTCCCTATTCGTCTTCTTTTATTCTCTGCTTTCTCACTAGAGCATCCAACCAAGGTTTAAAATGTCGATGTCGATAGAAATGTCGAGGTCCAGATTTTATGGAAATGTCGATGTCGATGGAAATGTCGAGAGACATTTCGGGGAAATTTACGGAAATCGTGAAAATTGATGAAAATTGTTTGAATTAGTTAATGAAACTTTAATTGTGGCTTAGTTAGACTATAATTGATCATTTTTTTTATCATCATGTCTAAAAAGTAAGATAATTTTTAGATAGAATTTTCGATTTAAATGTCGATATGTGCAGGAATTTTGAAAACAATATGAAAATTGATGAAAATTGTTTGAATTATTAAATGCAAATTTAATTGTGACTTAATTATATTAAATGCAATATGGAAGTTGATGAAAATTATTTATGATATTTATATTAACATGTCGATAGGATGTTCCTATTAATTAAAATTATGCTAATTGATATAAATTATTTGAATTATAAAATGAGACTTTAGTTACAAATAAGAAGTATATAGGAACTATATAATTGACTAATGATAATTTTTTGGGAAATATACACTTTTGGTCCCTGAGGTTTGGGTTAAGTGACACTTTGGTCCCTGAGTTTTCAAACTCAACAAAAATATCCCTGAGGTTTGAGATAAGGAGCATTTTGGTCCCTGCCGTCCAATTTTCCGTTAAATGCTAACAGATTGCTGACGTGGCCAATTTTTTTAATTAAAAAATTAATTTTTTTAATTTTAAAATAAAAATAAAGAAAAAACAATAAAAAAAACAATAAAAATATTATTATTTAAATTATTTTTAAAACTAACTCTCCACTCACTTCTTCATCTTCTTCCCTCAACCCCTCCATCTTCTTCTTCACATCTCCGGCGGCTGTAATTTTTTTTTTTCTTTTCTTCTCCTTACTTCCATAAGGGGTCCTAGTTCTAGTCGTTGAGGGAGGAGACAAACACGAGGAGGAATAAAGATGGCAAAAAAGAAAGCCCCTGAAACGGAGTGAAACCCACCATTAATGGGATTTAAAAACCCCTCTCAGAAAAGCCATTAAAGGATGAGAAATTTTTCAGGAAAGTTGGACACCAAAAGGAAAAGGGAGAACAAGTGTGCGAGCGTGAGATTGAAGCTACAAACACCCAAAAAAGGGAAAAAATAAAAAAATAAAAACAAAACCTCAGAAACAGAGAGCAAAAATTGAGAAATCCCAGAAAGAAACCAGAAAAATCAAAAGGAGGCTCGAGAAAGAAGGGGCCAAACTTTTTTTTTTCCTTCTTGAAATGCCCCAAAGCTAAAAACCCACCAAAAGAAAATGGCTGTGTTTCTTCGGACACTTTGAATCGCGGGAGGGAGGTCCCTCCCGCGACTCCGGTGTCGGAAACGCGGGAGGGAGGTCCCTCCCTCCCTCTTCGTTACCGTTTGTAAAAAAAAAAAAAAATAAACAGAAGAATGAAGGAAGAAGAGAAGGGAAAGGGAAGAGAAAAAGAAGAAAAGATTAAAAAAAAAATGTCGCCGGTCGCCGGCGCCGACCGGCTATCTCCGGTGCCGGCGACGGGCGGCAGCCGATGGTAGAAGAAGTAGGAGAGGAAGATGATGGATTAGAAGAGGAAGAAGAAGAGGAAGAAGAAGAGGAGGAAGAGAGAGAGGGAAAAAGAAATAAAAATAATAATTAAAAATATTTTTTTAATTTAATTTATTACTATTTTATTTAAAAAAATAGAAAAAATAATTTTTTTTATTAAAATAATAGTGCCACGTCAGCAACTGTTAAGATTTAACGGAAAAATTGACGGTAGGGACCAAAATGCTACTTATCTCAAACCTCAATGGTATTTTTGTTGAGTTTGAAAACTCAAGGACCCAACTGTCACTTAACCCAAACCTCAGGGACCAAAAGTGTATTTTTCCCTAATTTTTTTTTTTGAGAAAAATTAACTAATGATAATTGATAACTATATAATTAATAAAACAAAAATTAACTAATACTGTACAAAAACATTGTAAACTTTAAACTTAACTTAACACGTGAAGATAGATAACTAGAGCTAGAAGCCTAGAACTTCTAATTTAAAAAAGAAATTGAAGAATATTTTGGAAGAATTTAAGAATTGTGGTGTGAAGAAATTGAAATGGAATGAGAGTATTTATAGATGATAAACATAATAAAATAATAGAAATGTAAAATTATAATTGAGAATTTGAAAATTTGAAAATTATAAAATTATAATCGAACCCAGCTAGCAGTATTTACCAAGCGCGCGTACATCCACTAGGACAAGGGAGACATACAAAAAATGAAGCTTAAAAATAATTATTAAACTAAAAAAAATAAATTATAAATAAAAAAACTCGACATTTCTCGACATTTCGTCGACATCTCGACATTTCTCGACATTTCTCGATATGGGGGGAAGATCGAAACTTCCCCCCTTGGAAATGTTGACATGGTCGACATACCGACATTTCCACCGAAATGTCGGTATGTCGACGGAAATTTGATACCTTGCATCCAACACAACATCGTAACTAATTTATTTTTCAAAAAATAGGCTAATAATTTCTATTTTCACTTATTTTCATTATTTGGCTTTTTAAGTCATAAAAGTGATTATGTGGAAATTTTAATTGCTTTTGTATTTGGTAAAAGTATAACTAATTATTAAAGACATTTTTATGAGTGATTTTGGAATGATAAAAAATCACTTCTCTTTCAAAATTGCCAATACATTGGGAGATTCTTCCCCAGTGATTTTTGTCAAATGATCGTGAGTATTCTTTTTTCTTTCTAAAATGAATATTATTTCATATTAATAAAGTCCACTCTTATTTCACTTTATTTTGTCGTAAAAACACTTTATTTTGTCCTAAATTTTGGAGAAAAGTTGTTTTTTTTTTTTCCTTCTAAAAAATCTTTGTTTATCTCTAATTTTGATTGTTCTCACTGGTTTTCATTTTTCCAAAGTTTGTATAATGTATATCCCTAACTTTATTCTCTTTTAAATAAATCTGTTCACACGTAACTTCGGGGATGGAGACACGTGGAATAAATAATATATTTGTATTAATGTAATATGCGTGTGGGTGTACAATCTCTAACTTTAATCCTCTGATTCTCTCTCTTATGTGTGTGGGTGTGTTTCACTCGAGGGCTGGAACGCTTGATCTCGAGTCTGAAGCTTCAATGGATTCTTGGAGCTTGAAGTCTTCCAGTCTTGAAGGAGTCTTCAATCTTCAAGAAGTGTTGATGTCCTGAAGAGTCTTTGATCTTCAAGGAGTGTTGAAGTCTTGAAGAGTGTTGGGTCTTCAAGAAGTGTTGAAGTCTTGAAGAGTGTTTGGTCTTCAAGAAGTGTTCAACACTTGGACTTGTGGATTGCAGAGAGTCTTCGGTCTTCAGACTTGGTGGAGTCTCTCTGAATTCTCTGGTTCTGCTTGAGAGCTTTGAAGACTCTGAACTCTTGTCTTTGTGAGACTGTAGAATTTCTGAACCCTTGAAATGATGGAGAACCCCTCTATTTATAGAGTTCTCGCTGGATGGGCCCTGGTGACTTTTGGGCCTAACAACTTGGGCTTGGGCTTTATTGGTCTTGGGTCTGGTTTATATTTCATCCAAAACCATATGACCCAAATATTTAAAAGACCCAAATTTGATCCAATTAATTATTTTCTTTAATTAATTGGTCAAATCAATTAATCTGATCAAAATAATTTATTTTTAATTAATTGATCAAATGGACATTTGGCCCTAAAAATTTATAATTGGCCAACTTTGTCTTCAAATTAAATTTGGGACACATGTCAATTTATAATTGGTCCCAAATTTAATTAATTATAATTTTGTCATTAATTTTAAATAATGACGTGGCAATTTGTCATTGGCCAAAATTTCTCCTTCAACAAAATCAATTATTAAAATGATTATATAAAAATAAATTTAAATAAATCAATGATAGACAAAATCAATTATGCTAAAATCATTCTTTCTAATTTTTTTTAAATATAATTCTTTCTAAAATTATTCCAGCACATGCTCTAAGGGCATGTTTGGGAGTGATGTTTGCATTATTGATTTTGGGAAAAAAGATTTTATAAAATTGATTTTTATACAATCATATTTATGTTTGGTTCCAAACTTTTAAAACTGATTTTCATATATTTAAAAGTGGTTTTGAAATATTATGTTTGGTTTCAAAAATGATTTTAGAATAACCAAATTACTAAAAAAAGGCATTTTACAATCAAGAAATTATTTAACTAAATAATTATGATAAATGTCACTTTTTATTAATTATTTTTTCATTTTTTTATTGTTAAAATTTTATAAAATATTTTAGGTAAAAAAAATATGTATACACATCGAAATAAAAATTTGAAAGTCACATCATATCCAAAATCTAGAAATGTTTGTAACATTACAAATACTTAAACTAGATATTATCTATTAAAACACAAACTATATAATAAATACATCCAACGTGACATAAGAAGTTATGCAATTTTCTCCCACTCCGCTTCCATCTCCCTTCCATGATAAGAAGTTTCACTTTCCTCGGTAACACTCAACTTGTTTCTTTCATCACTTGAAGGGAGCAAATCTTCATCGTCATCGTAAGGCTTGAACTCAAAGTCGTCGTAAAATGAGTTCTTATAAAATTATGAAGTGCCATTGATGCAACAACAATCTTTACTTGTCATGGATTCTTCATCAAGAAACCAAACTTTCATTAAGATAAAAACAAAAGAATACAAGAAAGTCAAAACGAGACCAAATAACAAGCTCTCCCGATATGTTTTCCCAAGGTGCTTAAGCTTATGTTCTTGTGTTCTGTGTTTATGTTTTTCATTAAGATGTCCATTTTAGTTGCACAACAAGTAGTTGCAAGCATATGATTCAATAACAATAAGAGCAAGCAGGGCACAGATAGTGAAGCAGACAAAAACTTGATGGCAAACTTCAGTTAGTTCTGGGTACATTCTCTAGCTTCTAAAATGATCAAGCATGAGCATCTTCACATGGAAACTCAATTCAAATCCATCGGTACATTCTCTAGCTTCCATTGATGTACCTCCATTGTCTTGGTTTTGGGCTACCAAAATTTGATGGCAAACTTCAGTTAGTTCCTTGCGGATTATGTCTAGTTGGTAATGGGTTCGAGATAACATAGTGACAACATCCAGGAAAAGGAAAAAGTAGACAGAGGTACACAAAAGACTTAAAGCCAAAATGACCCACCAATCCTTGCACTTGAAGAAGGAAGAAGCGTGAAAGATACCAAAGAAGAACATGCGTTTCCCCAAATGAGGTAGGCAATAACAATGTTCTGGACTTTGGTTTCATGGTAACGCACCCTCGTTTCTTGGCTCTCATTAATAGCTCTGACCTCTTCAAAATTCCTCCTCAACTCTCCAAGCGCCATAACAAGGGAAGAGAAACGATTGGGTACTTAAGTAGATCGATAACAAGGTATTCATGAATTCAATGAAAAAAGGAAGTGTACCTTATGGAAGGAATGACCAAAAACTGGACATGCAGCTTTGCTCTTGAAGATTAAGCATTATATAGATTTCAGAGAGAAATTGACGGGGCTTTCTTGCCGAGATTTTTCATTTTTTTGTGGGGCCGTCATTGCAAAGTCAAAAGGCGGGCAGCAAAGAAAATATTTGGAAGGGGAAACTTCCATTGGTTTCCTTTCGCCCAATTTTGCAGCTTCGACTGCAGAAAAACCTATCAAGGAAAGCGATTTTGACCCTAGCCAGCACATGTGGAGGGCAAGGATTCGAACATTGTGCCCTATTTTCAAAACCCAGAAATTCCACATCCACCTGATTCCAAACTCGATTCAATTTCTTTCATTTTTCAAACCCATTATACTATCAGTTCCTATCCTCCTCAATTCTTCAAGAAAGAGCCCAAGAGCAGATAATCAGAAATCAAGAGATATGCCATAACTTAATGAAAAAAAGACAACACAAAATTATTATTTTATCAACATTTTCAACGATTACCAGTAGCAACGAAACAAAAAATTCAAAAAAGATTTCTCAAACCCTAAACAAATTGAAACGAAAATCGAAACGAGAAAACAACAAAATCAATGCATAAACCAAAAATCCAAAACTCAAATACAGATGAAAATAAAACACGTACCTGAAGTGATTGCTCGAACGAAAGTGAAAACTATCGGAGTAGGTTGCGAATGAGCGTTCAGTCGAGGAGATTCTAATCGTGAGAGAAAATAATGATCCAGGCTAAAAACTTTCCCTTAAATACAAGGGTAAAATGGGTATTTCAACATTTGAATAGAATGAAGGTAAATTTTGGAGGTGATTCCCGGTCCATCACTCCAACCAAAATCACCTCTCACCTAATTGTTGAAAAATCAATTTTAAATGATTTTATATTTTTCTAAAATCAATTCAAACATTTGCCAAACATCAATATTTGAGAAGAAATTGATTTTGACCATGACAAAATTGATTTGGGTCATACCAAAATCACTCCCAAACATAGCCTAAGTAATCTAAAGGAAATCACTTTTAAGGTATGTTGATGGTTAAAATTTATTAATAGTGGCTTTTGGGATTGCCTTCCCAACAAATCTAACTACTCTTCTAATAAACTTCTCAAGATTTTCATTTCATCCCATTTTGAAATTTATCAAACTCTTAAGATCATATTTATTTATTTATTTTTAAGTTAAACCAATCCTATGCTTAGTTTGATATTGTTGTAGCTTTTAAAATAAGGATGAGTAACTTTGCTTTTAGAAAAACTAGGTTTTTACCATGTGCATTTCATGTGTAATAATTTGAGTAAAATAATATGAACTAAAATGAATTTAAAACTAATTAACATTAGTTATATACATTCTTATAGGAGTTTAAACAATCACTGAATATTCACATTTTGATACGTACTTATTGTCCATCGATATAACCTCTCTCTCTTTTTAAATGATTGATATTAGTTTTTCTTATAGATATCCGTTCAACTTGGATTGTTCCACCCACCACATCTGTAACATGAAATCAATATTAGTAAATAGTAGGATAATGCTAACATAAGTAATGTATTTCTACTAACATATCTGAGTTTCTGCTTGTTCATCATTCGTCATGATTTTAAAATCAACCAAATTTTGACTATTTGTGTCGTATACTTCTCTTTCTAGTTCTTCTATCTTCGTCATTTGAGATAATGAGATACATTTGATATCTAATATCTATTGGTATTAAGGATCATATATGATTTTTCCTTTTCAAGTTTTTCACTGAATTTGTCAATGAGCTCATTGAACAAAGTGATTTGAACACATACTCCTGTATATAAGATATTTGTTTAAAAAAATATGCAATTAAGATGAAGAAAATAACAAAATCTGTAATACCTCAATGTCCACAATAATCAATTACAGACACTTTAATTTTCAAACATTTGTCAATAGGTTTGAGTTCTTTAATTAACATATTTGACATTTGCATAAAAAAAATATAAGAAATTGTTTGTAAAAAAAAAAAAAAAAGAATACACAAAAGAAAAAATCATGACATCAAAATTTTGAATTCAATTCAATATTTATCAAATTAAGATTTCGAATTTTTCTTCATTTAAAATGAAATTATCATATGTTTGATTTTAAATGGTCAAATTCAAATTTTAGTGAAAACTAATTTTTCTAAAAAAGACCGGCAAAATTAAAGTTCTTCCTAGTAGACACAACATGTGGAAGAAAAAAAAAGATAAATTCAAATTTTAATGAAACTTGGTTTAAAAAAAAAAATCAAAATCTTTTCGATAGACACAAAATGTAAAACAAAAAAAATTAACAAAATTAAATTTGAATGAAACTTGATTACGAAATAATGACATTTGATTCTTTTTAAAAAATTGACAAAATAGATTTTTTTTTTAGTAGACACAAAACTTGAAACAAAAAGAATAAATTGACAAAATCAATTTTTAATGAAACTTGATTTTTTTTTTAAAGAAAATTGACAAAATCAAAATCATTCCAATAAACATAAAATGTGAAAAAAAAATGAATTGACAAAATTAAATTTTAATAAAACTTGATTTTTTTTTTTAAAAAAAAAGCACAAAATCGAAATTCTTTTCAATAGACACAAACCGTGAAACAAAAAAAAAAAAATCGAAAAAATCCAATGAAACTTGATTTTTTTTTAAAAAAGAAAAGTAACAGAATCGAAATCTTTGACACATAATTATTCAAACATACAAATGTAATACTAATTTTCAAACGATTATCGTCCTCAATAAAATTTAAATATACTACCAAAGCCACATGCAACGTGTAAAAAACTAGTGAATTAAAAAAAATTGGACAAAATAGGTCGAGTTTTCTCTTATAAAGAAATAAAAATTTCAAAGATGATTAAATTTAGGGAAAAATACATTTTTGGTCCCTAAGGTTTGGGTTAAGTTACATTTTAGTCCCTGAGTTTTCAAACTCAACAAAAATACCCCTAAGGTTTGAGATAAGGAGCACTTTGGTCCCTGCCGCCCATTTTTTTTCTACTCTTCTATTTCTTCACCTTTTCTTTTTCTCCCAACTCCCAACCATGGCCGCACTTTCATCCCACGTCTTTCCTTCTTCCTCTTCCCGCTAAAACAAACCCCTCTTAACAAAAAGCGGTTTCGCTTTTTAATATGCAAAAACAACTCTGATCTAAAAACGAAACACAAAAACCAGCGAGCGAGCGGCAGAACAAGGAAAAAAAAAGCAATAGCGAAATCCGCAATCCTACTTGTTTCAGCCCTTTGCTTCATGTCATTCCTTAACCTCACATTCTGCGAGAAGGATTGGTTCTTCGTCGAGGGGAAAGTGTATTGCGACACTTGCCGCATCCAATTCTTCACCAAAGTCAGCAAATTCCTCGAAGGTAAAAAGCCCTAACAATCCTAACAAAAGCCCTAACTAACTGACGATCCTAATTCGAAATCATTTGAAATTGAAATTGAATGTAGGTGCGGCGGTGAAATTGGTATGCAAAGACAGGGAAGGGGGAAGCGAGACGTTCAACAACGAAGCGATGACGGATAAGACGAGATCTTACAGCATGGAGGTGGACAGAGACCATGAGGAGGAGGTGTGCGAGGTGTCGCTGGTGAAGAGCAAAGATTCGATTTTTAGAGGGAGAGAATCTGCAATTGGGGTTTTGGGTTATGGGGAGAAAAATGAAGGGAGAAGGGGAGTAGAAGTATTTTGTTAAGGGGGTTTTGTTTTAGTGGGAAGAGGAAGAAGGAAAGACGGTGGGATGAAGGTGCGACCATGGTTGGGAGTGTTAGAGAATGATTTAGGATTTTGCCCTTAAGAGTATCACTTGGTGATTGTCCCACATGGAAAGTTTTGTAGTTGGGAAAAGTATTTTTATACAATCACTCTTCCCTAGGTTTGTAAAACTAGTTAAGGAGGTACAAGGGCTTCTCCCCACAAGCGTGCCGTCGTCGGTCGGGCGGGCGGACGGGCGGGCTCGGGCAACCGCGCTTGCGCGTAATAGAGAAGGTGGTTTTATCTTTTTGGGCAAAAATCCTTCTTCTTATATTTTCTTTTATAAACCGAACCGGGGGCGAACCGAACCGTGTGGTCAACAGGCGTGCAGCGTGCGTTCCGTTCGTTGAGGCGTGCAGACACGTGGCGCTCACAGCATGCTCATGGGACCTTCGATTATGCCAATACGGTTACAGCTTCTGCTATAAAAGAAACCTTGAGGCAACTTCCATTCATTCATCATTCATCTCTTCCATTCCTCTTCTCTTCCTCCAATACTGAGCAAAGATAATATTTCTTGATTCCAATCCTTCTCTCTCGAGTGCACGAATGAGGAGGGTGTTGTGTTAACCTTGGGGAGCAACCGGCGTAGACGATTTAGCACCGTGGTCGTGCCGAAATTGCTTTTAAGGCAGTGGTCTTCACCACGACACAACAAGTGTGTTTCTCAATTTCTTCCTTACAGTTGAAAGCAATTTGAAAATGTCCATTAAAACCAAGAAGCATGTTCCGGATCTATCCAAACTAGAACCTCTGGATGGTTCTAACTATCGTCGCTGGTCTCAGAAGCTGCTCGTCTTCTTCGAACAGCTAGAGGTCGACTACATCCTAACCACCAATTATGTGGAGAAATTAGAAGCACCGGTCGTCGACCTGGAAAAATCTAAAGAGGTCCAGCCTGATCCACACAGTTCTAAGGAAGTATAGACTGTCCCTCAAAAACCAAAGGCCAGTCATGACGTTGATCCAGGAAAGTTCGAGAAAGACAACAAGGCAGTTCGGGGTTATCTTCTGAACCACATGAACGACTCACTGTTTGACCTGTTCGTTGTTCAGAAGTCAGCTAAAGTTATCTGGGACACTCTGGAATCCAGATATGGCGGCGATGATGCAGGGAGGAAGAAGTACGTGGTTGGTAAGTGGATGCGGTTCCAAATAACGGACGACAAACCAGTGATGGACCAGGTCCACGAGTACGAGAATCTAGTGGCAAACATTCTGACAGAAGGTGTGAAGATGTGCGAGATTCTCCAGGCGAATGTCTTGCTCGAAAAATTCCCTTCTTCATGGAGCGACTACCGCAATCATTTAAAACACAAGAAGAAGGACCTGACGTTACAAGAATTGATCAGCCACATGCGAACTGAAGAAGCCAACAGGCAAAAGGATAAGTTGGAATCTAAGTCTTTGAATTCAGTTAATGCTAACTTAGTTGAATCTTCTGCTGCATCAAAAGACAGGTTCAAAAATAAAAATAAAGACAAATCCTCGCAGAAGAAGAACCATCCGTTCAAGTCTCCTAGCGGGAAAATAGAGAAAGAGAAGTCCAAGCTGATATGTTATGTCTGCGGAAAACCTGGGCACAAATCCTATCAGTGCAACCAGAGGAAAGGGAAACCAGACCGGAAGCCTGATGGTGCACAAGCCAACGTGGTTGAAGCAGACGATATCATTGCTGCAGTAGTGGTGGAGGCTAATCTGGTGGAGAATAAGTCAGACTGGATTCTTGACACTGGTGCTTCGAGACACTTCTGCTCAAATCGAAGCTTGTTCCACGAGTTCCATGACACTGTTGACGGCGAATGCGTATATATGGGGAACTCGACCACTGCTGGAGTACTTGGAAAAGGGAAGGTTCTCTTAAAACTTACTTCTGGAAAAACATTATCTTTGAATGATGTATTGTATGTTCCTTCATTGCGTAGGAATCTGGTATCTGGAAGTTTGTTGAACAGGGCAAGACTTAAGATTGTTTTTGAAGCTGACAAGGTTGTCATCACTAAAAATGGTAACTTTGTGGGTAAGGGGTACTTAGCCGATGGTTTGTTTGTGTTAAACACTGTCTCTATTCTTGCCAAAATGAATGAAAGTACATCTCGTTCTGCCTATATTGTTGAATCTATTGATGTATGGTATGGTAGACTAGGTCATGTGAACATTGCATCTATTAAAAGGCTTAAAAAACTACATCTTCTTAATGTATCAGAATCACCCAATGATAGTAGATGCTTAGTATGTGTAGAGGCAAAATTTGCTAAAAAATCGTTTAAGCCTGTTACAACTAGATGTACTGAATTGCTTGAGTTAATTCACTCTGATCTAGCTGATTTCAAAAACACTACTAGCAAAGGTGGCAAAAACTATTATATATCTTTTGTTGATGATTTCTCTAGATACACGAAAATATATCTTCTGAAATCGAAAGATGAAGCTAGTAGCATGTTTAGGAAATACAAAGCAGAAGTAGAAAACCAACTAGATAAAAGGATCAAAAGGTTAAGATCCGATAGGGGAGGTGAATACAGTGACAAGTGTCTCAAGGAATTTTGTGAATTAAATGGTATTATCCATGAGAGTACTGCACCATATTCTCCTAAACAAAATGGCATAGCTGAACGTAAAAATAGATCATTAAAAGAAATGATGAATGCTATGTTAATAAGTTCTGGATTGTCTAACAGTATGTGGGGGGAAACTGTGCTTTCTGCCTGTTTTGTTCTTAACAGAGTTCCTCACAAAAGGCTGGACAAGACACCATACGAGCTTTGGAAAGGATATTCACCGAACCTGAGCTATCTAAAGGTATGAGGGTGCTTAGCTAAAGTGGCATATCCGGTAGGAGTGAGCAAAAAACCGATCCGAACCGACGAACCGAATCGAACCGAATCGAACCGACTGGTTCGGTCCGGTTTTTTTAAAAATTTCGGTTCCCTCGGTTCAGAAATGCAGAAAACCGATTAATTCGGTTCGGTTCTCGGTTCACAGGCCTAAAAAACCGAACCGAACCGACCTCATATAATTCCTAATAAATATACCAGCCCCAGCCCATTTATATATACATAACTTAAACAACCCAGCCCATTTCTATTTAAGCCCACTCAGACCAGCCCATTCCACCCACTCTGACCAACCCAACATTTTATCTTTTACTTTAATTAAAAAAAAAGTAACCCTAGATCCTCCACCTCATATAATTTCTCCATTTCCTCTCTGTCGCCGTTTACCTTCTTCTCCATCTCTCAGTTTGCGTCTTCTTCTCCAGCTCTCACATCTTTGGTATTCTTCTTCTCCATTTCCTCTCTGTCGTCGTTTTCCTTCAACGTCGTCGCGCCCACTGGAGTTCACTATTTCTCCGACTCAACGCCGCCGTGCTAGTTCGCTCTGACGCCGCCGTTAATTTTTTCTCCCTCCCGTCTCGTTTGTAAGGCTAGTTACTCCCTCTCGTCTCGTTTTTTCTCCCTCTCGTCTAGTTGCAGTCTCATTGACATTGTGAATCTTGCAGTTACTGTGTTGAATTTTTTTTTTTGCAATTACTCTTCTTCTCCAGCATTTTTTGCAATTTAAAGTAATATAAATTACATAAAAACAGAGATAATGGTGGGTTTAGATAAGAAAAATTAAAAGGGGAAAAAATAAGTAGCTGGAAACTATAAAAAAAAAACCCGAAACCGAACCGAACATAGGCGGTTCGATTCAAAAACCGAAACCGAGGTATATTCGGTTTTCTCAGTTCAAGATGTTAAAAAACCGACATATTCGGTTCGGTTCATGGTTCGGTCCAAAACCGGACCGAACTGAACCGTGACCACCCCTAATATCCGGTATTTAAGAAACCTACGGTAGGATCTAAAACCTTTGATTGTGTGTTTATTGGGTATGCTCATAATAGTGCTGCATATAGGTTCATGTGTTTAGATGGTAATTCAATCTGTGAATATAGAGATGCTGAATTTTTCGAACACATATTTCCTATGATAAAAAATGAGCCAGTTAATATCTCACGATCTAGTCAGGTGTCTGCTTGTCCTTCATCTACTGCTGATATTATGCATGAAACTGAACCTAGGAGGAGTAAAAGAAAGAGAACTGAGAAAGATTTTGGATCGGATTTTTTAACTGTTTTTCTTGTTGAAAACTCAGATAAAATTGACGATCAATTTGCATGCATGTATCTAATAGATGAAGATCCGAAAACCTACCAAGAGGCCTTAAAATCTGTAGATTCTAGTTTATGGAAAGAGGCCATTAAAAGTGAACTGGATTCTTTAATTATGAATCAAACGTGGAACTTGGTAGATTTACCTAAAGGAAGTAAGCCTATTAGGTGTAAGTGGATCTTTAAAAGGAAAATTAGACCAGATGACTCAATTGAAAAATTCAAGGCCAGATTAGTGGTTGTGGGTTATTCACAAAAACAAGGTATTGATTACTTTGATACTTATTCTCCTGTAACTAAAATAGCTACTATTAGATGTCTAGTTGCTCTTTCAGCTATTCTTGGGCTGTTAATACATCAGATGGATGTGAAAACAACATTTCTCAATGGAGATTTAGAAGAGGAGATATATATGGCACAACCTGAGGGCTTTGTAGTTTCTGGTCAAGAAGACAAGGTATGTCAGCTTAAAAAATCTCTTTATGGTCTTAAATAAGCTCCCAAACAATGGTATGAGAAATTTAATAATACCTTAGTAAACAATGAGTTTAGGGTAAATTCTTCTGACACATGTGTTTACTCGAAATTGTTTGGTGTTGATTATGTGATTATCTGCTTGTATGTTGATGATATGCTTATTTTTGGTATGAATTTAGAAGTAATAAATAATACCAAGTTGTTTTTATCCTCACACTTTGAGATGAAAGATTTAGGTGAGGCTGATGTGATACTTGGTGTTAAATTGAGGAAAACCGAAAATGGGTATTCTTTGAATCAATCACACTATGTTGAAAAGATGCTAAAGAGATTTGATTGTTTTGGTGATATGCTTGCAAGAACACCTTATGATGCTAGTATGAAACTTAAGAAGAATAAAGGGGATAGTGTCTCTCAATCTGAATATGCAAAAATTATAGGTAGTGTGATGTATTTGATGAATTATACTAGACCTGATATTGCATATGTTGTGAGTAGATTGAGTAGGTATACACATAATCCTAATAAAGAACATTGGGTTGCACTTCGTCGTTTGTTGAGGTACCTTAAAGGTACAATAGATTACTGTTTGCAATTTAATAAATTTTCTGCAGTGTTAGAAGGTTATTGTGATGCAAATTGGGTAACTGATAACGACGAAGTAAGTTCAACTAGCGGGTATGTGTTCGTTTTTGGTGGAGGAGCTATATCATGGAAATCTGCAAAGCAAACCTGCATTGCACGATCCACCATGGAGTCTGAGTTTATAGCTCTCGAACTTGCAGGGCAAGAGGCGGAATGGTTAAAAAGTTTACTTCAAGACGTACCACTGTGGGGGGCGTCAGTGTCAGTCTCTTTGCACTGTGACTCACAAGCTGCCATAGGAATTGCCAAGAGCAGTGTGTACAATGGCAAGAGAAGGCATATACGCCTTAGACATGGAGTTGTGAAACAATTGTTGAAAGGGGGAGTTATCTCCTTGGAGTATGTGAGGTCTGAGAGGAATCTGGCAGATCCTCTCACCAAAGGCCTAACAAGGAGAGTAATCCTAGAGTCCTCAGGATGTATGGGACTTAAATTGTTGAAATAAATCCATAGCCCTTTATTTGGGTGGTCCAAATATGGACTTGATGGACAAAATTTGGAAAGTCTTCATAGCTCAAGTTTTGAGTGGTTTACTGCGGTAGACTTGATGAAGCATGACGTGGCAGTGAAGGTGTGGCCGCCTTCTATGAAAGAGTGTAAAACATTCTCTTTCTAGAGCTCTCACGATGACCCAAGGTGTTAGTGCATGGCCTTAAATAGCACTTGTTCGACTGTTGTATCGCGGAATCAAGGGAAAATATGAGGATACAAACGTGTTGTAGGGGTCTAAACCATGACTGCTGAAAGTTCAAAAGGTAACTTACTTTCACCACGCTGGTTATTGCCTTGCTTCACTATGCATTAATTCAAATCGAAAGATATTAATGTTTAAGTTTAATATCCTCCTTTGCTCAGGAAAATTATTCGTTACAGTCATTCGTAGGGGATTGTTAGAGAATGACTTAGGATTTTGCCCTTAAGAGTATCACTTGGTGATTGTCCCACATGGAAAGTTTTGTAGTTGGGAAAAGTATTTTTATACAATCACTCTTCCCTAGGTTTGTAAAACTAGTTAAGGTGGTACAAGGACTTCTCCCCACACGCGCGTCGCCGCCGTCAGTCGGACGGGCGGGCGGGCTCGGGCAACCGCGCTCACGCGTAATAGAGAAGGTGGTTTTATCTTTTTGGGCAAAAATCCTTCTTCTTATATTTTCTTTTATAAACCGAACCGTTGTGGCGAATCGGGTCCAGGCGAACCGAACCGTGTGGTCAACAGTCGTCAAACAGGCGTGCGACGTGCGTTCCGTTCGTTGAGGCTGAGGCGTGCAGACACGTGGCGTCCTTCGGTTATGCCAATACGGTTACAGCTTCTGCTATAAAAGAAACCTTGAGGCAAGTTCCATTCATTCATCATTCATCTCTTCCATTCCTCTTCTCTTCCTCCAATATTGAGCAAAGATAATATTTCTTGATTCCAATCCTTCTCTCTCGAGTGCACGAACGAGGAGGGTGTTGTGTTAGCCTTGGGGAGCAACCGGCGTAGACGATTTAGCACCGTGGTCGTGCCGAAATTGCTTTCAAGGCAGTGGTCTTCACCACGACACGACAAGTGTGTTTCTCAATTTCTTCCTTACAGGGAGTTGGGAGAAAAAGAAAAGGTGAAGAAATAGAAGAGAAAAAAAAAACTCGCCGTCGCCGGCCGACGAACGGCGGTGGCCAGTGGCGGCGTCGAGCACCAGAGTTGAAGAAGAAGTTGGAGAATAAGGTGGGGAAGAGGAAAAATAGGAGGGAGAAGGATAAAGAATAAAAGAAAAAAAAGATAAAATAATAAAATTTTATTATTTTAATATTTTTATTTTAAAAATTAAAAATAATTTTTTTATTAAAATAATAGTGTCACGTCAGCAACTGTTAGGATTTAACAGAAAAATGGACGGTAGGGACCAAAGTGCTCTTTATCTCAAACCTCAAGGTATTTTTGTTGAGTTTGAAAACTCAGGGACCAAAGTATAACTTAACCTCATTTTCTTCCCTACAAATCTTCAAACTTGTTTTGTTTTTTCCTTCACTTTAAACTTCATTTCTCTATCGATCGCTCCATCAATATGGAATACAATGTATTTGTGTAGCCAATATTGAAAACTCCACCACTCCATCAAACAATATGCATTTGGATGTAAATATAAAATATTTGTAACTTTTTCATTTTCACTTCCATAAACAATATTTGTTACCAAATTTCATAGCACAAACTTCTCATTAAGAGATTTTTCAACTAGTTAATCACTAACCCAAATCAAAAGCAAAATAACTAGAAATTAGCCAAAAAGCAAACTTAATACATTTACAATATTTGTTACTCACTAACCCAAACACTCTCCCTCGAACTCATAATTATTGTTATGGATAAATCTATCCTCAACCAATTGCTTCAAATACCTGAAAACCGCAGACCCAAGTTTCATGGGCCAACCCACTGCAGGGGGAGAGAGGAAGCATATCACAGCCTACCAAGCTACCGAACCGAGACCAAGGATGTGGTCGACCTCGATCCATTGCCAAGCCCGACCAAGTAAGATAACCTGGGGTTGAGAGAGAGTGAGATGCGTGAGAGTGAGATGAGGTGAGATGCTTGAGGGAATCATGGAAGACACGTTCCCATCAGCCTCTTGGGTGAAGTGTTGGCATCAATTTGAAGTTCTACTGGAAGAAACATGTACCTTTTGTGCCTTTGTATGGAGCAAAATTGTCTCCTTTTCAAACTTCTTAGTCTTTTGAAACCGATAATCTTATAGAAATTTCGCATGGACGGCCCACGT
Source organism: Luffa acutangula (assembly GCA_036850905.1). Classification (NCBI taxonomy): domain Eukaryota; kingdom Viridiplantae; phylum Streptophyta; class Magnoliopsida; order Cucurbitales; family Cucurbitaceae; genus Luffa; species Luffa acutangula. The sequence goes on from CM072096.1 coordinate 44,860,652, forward strand.
CGGTGACTCCGGAGGTAGGGGTAGAAGGAAACCCTAGCATAAGGGTATAAATACCCCTGAAAAGCTCAAGAGAGGGCATGAAAAATCAGGGTACGGTTTCTTCCCCGTCCCTTTGTGATAGCGAGCATAGCTAGCTATCTTTACTTATTTAATTTAGCCAGTCTTTTATGATTTTGGGCCATTTTATTGTGTTTTAATGTTTATTTTGTAGGAAATGGTTGATTGGAGCTATAATGCCATATTGGAGTTAATCGGGTGCTCGGGGCGTGAAAAGATGCATAGGAATGAAAAGAGTAAAAGTGGAAAAAAGTCAATTCTCGGTCAACAGCAGGCTAGCGTCGAAACGCTAGCTCTTTAGCGTCTCGACGCTCACATTCCATATCAGATTAGGTGCGTAAAGCTCACAGCGTCGAGACGCTATGATAGGAAGCGTCCCAACGCTACCGTTTTTCCTTATTCAGAACGCGCGTATAAGAGGCAGCGTCGCGACGCTGTCTTGACAGCGTCTCGACGCTAAGACGAAAAATCAGAATAAAAGCTTATTTTCGGCTAGGTTTTAGGGGGGATCGATTTGGGACCTTTCGGAGCCGTAAACAGGGCAGAACAGAGCACTTGGAGGCTGAAAACAAAGGGAGAGACTTGGAAATCAACCCATTGTTCGTGGGGATCGTGACGGGGACGTCGGGACTCGGCCTACATTGAGTTTTCTTTTCCCTTTTCTTCCTTTAGTTAGATTTATGGCTTTCATATGTTTAGTTGAGCTTGTATTTACATTCATGAGTAGCTAAACTTGTAGCTTAGGGATTGATGTAGTTGATTAAGTTTATGGATTGATTTATGGTTTAAGTTGTGCAATGTTATTGTGTTTGTAATCTTGATTTAATGTTTTCAATTAATTGGCCATTAGTTGGATGATTTAAGTTTCGAATCTAGCTCGGGAGAGGGGATTTGATCTAGACTTGCTTAAGATTGCATGAATAAAGTTTACTTTCTAATTCTTGACGGTTTTAGATTATCTTTAGAATTGGTTAAAAGATCTCATTGCCTTGCATGTTAATAAACTTAGATAGGGATATCAAGTTGGTTAATTTGCATGAGAATCAATTATACTCGGGAGAGGTAGTTGTGATTAAAGGGTCTTTGGCTCATAATTCCATTGTGCATAATAACTTATTCCTTAAAATCAATCCTAAACGAAATCGGCGAAATCAATTCCCTAAGTAGTTTTCCCAATTGAATTTCCATTCTTTTTATTTGCTTTGATTCGGTTTTATTATCATTCTTTCATCACTTTTTGATCCCTAAATAAAATTGGGCAAGATAATTCACAATACTTGATTTGCTTAAAAATCCAATCCTGAGGACGACATTCGAATTTACTATTCACTATATTATTACTTGACACGTGCGCTTGCGGTGGGAAAAGTCCACATCACTTTGACTTTGAGAGATTTCGCTTATTCAATTCTGGTGGACTAACTTAAGCATTAGAGTGCATGTGGCAAGCACAACACCCGTGTGCAACATTTGCTCGTTTTTCCCATTTTTTTAAAATTCATTACTGGTGTCACGTGGAAGTGTTGTTTGCCTAAATTTGACCATCAACAATGATCACACACAATAAAAACAACAAGGAAACTACAAAAACCTATGAGACAGCAGCTATAGAATTAAAAGTCAGAAGAAAATTGACAATTTGAGACAAAGACTTAAAATAGACAAGGTGATTAAATACTCATACTATAGGTTGAACAATTGGGATACCAAATCACTAGTGAGGGTGCACTTTAATTGAGAGTTAGTAAATATTAGTAATTTAATATAAAATAAAATTAAAATTAAATGGAATAACAAACTCCGTTATCCATATTTTAATTTGAAATACAAAAAAATTTAACAGAATATGTGATTTGGTATGAATTCAAGATATCAAAAACCTACTTGCATTAACGGGGCGTGTTTCGCACACTGATGGGAGGAGCAAGGTCGGTAATCAGTAAAATATTGTTCTTTTTTGGACAACTAGATAAATGACTAATTTTAATTGGGCATTTTGAAAAAATGGCCATATGATTTTTCCATTTGAAAAATGATTTTTAGTAGATTTTTTTTATAACGAATTAGACGAAAATGCCCATTGTTTAGCCATTTTTCAAAGCTATCCTGTAATTTTTGGTCATATCTAAGGATTTTTTTTTTTTTTTTTTTTCCAATTCGGTTCAGTTTCTCTCTATGTAGTTATCCTTCTTCGAGAAATTTCTCCTCTTTAAAAAGCCCAGCCCACATTATTAGCCCACTCTGTAAAAAAAAAAGAATAAAAAAGAATAAAAATGAATAAAACAAGATGGAAACCTAACAGGCGCCACTTCTTCTCCTTCTTCGAGCTGTTTCCTCCTCCGTTTCAGCAGGCAGTGTCCTCGCCGCCTCTCTCCCGTTCACTGCCGCCGCAGACGTCGTCTTTCTTCCGCTCTTGCCGCCGCCACCTTCGTCTCCCTTCCGTTCGCGCCTCCCTCGATTTTCTACTCCCTTGCTGTTACTGGTATTTTCCCAATCTCCATCTAGGTCTTTCTGCTTACTTGAAAAACCCAAATTAGAACTCGTCTATTGAAAGAATAGAGGAATTGTTTGATTTTCTTTTTTATAATAGAAATTTCCGAATAGTAACAAAAGAAAGCGGGAACAAAAACGGGAGTCCGTTCTCCAGGGCATAATTGGTTCTATACTATGGAAGGATGGTTTTGAGACTCTGCATTCTTTTTATTTTTATTTTTATTTTTATTTTTATTTTTGACAACACGAGACACTGCATTCTTGGCAGAGAGAAAAAGAATTGGATTGAAAAAAAACCAAACCAGATTGAAGGTATTGCATTTGTTTGTGAATGAACTGTTCTCCCTTCCATCGGGCAACACAAATTATGACTTAGTTTCATGGTAGATTGTAATAAATGTGGATGAGTTATTGGATTGAAATATTTTGTAGGAAGGCAATAGGTCTTTTTATAAAAAAAAATTGAAGTTGTCCGTTCAAATTCTCTAATGAATGGTGCTTGGAATGAGAGGACTCCCTAGGTTTTTGTGTAATAAAAATAAGATTATGATGGATGTTGGGTTGATTATTTTGTAGGAAGACAATGATATGTTTTTTGAAAATTGAAGTTGTCTCTTGGAATTCTCGAATGAATGGTGCTTAGATGTTGATTATTTTATAGGAATTCTAGGAGTCGTTTTTTTTTTTTTTAAATTGAAGTCTGTCTATGGAAATTCTCTAATGAATGATGCTTGGAATGAGGAGAGTTAATAGGTTTTTGTGTAATAAAAATAAAGGGGACATTAATTAATAATGTATGGTAAATTGAAAACCCAGCTTGGTGGAGTTGTGGGGCAACTATCTTGACCCAATCCACTTTCTCCTTTTCATCTTTTTCATCTTACATTTTGTCCTAATTCCAATATATCCAATAGAATTAGGTAAAATAGGCGTATGTTTAAAATTTGGAGGGCAAGATGGAGAGATAAAGTTTCTCTCTATAGCCACTTTTACATGTAGTATAGAATAGATATAGATATAGATATATTTTTATAACAATAGCTGAATAGCAACGAAAAAAAGCCTTGCGGCGAATTGGTACTTTTCAAACTGCCTTTTGATTTGTTGCATATGTCTGTCAGTTCATGCTTTGATCATCTGTAATCTCTTTGGTCTCGGCTGAAAATTGCCTTGTTTCAATTTTACAGCATCTTCCTTCTTTATTTATCAGAGAACCAGTTTTTAATCCCTAGCTTGTGGGAGTTGTTTTGACTGGCCGAAGAACCTCAACCATATTTATATTTGTATATTTTTTTCTTTACTTTTTTTCTTAATGCTTTCTCCCATGTAGACTTTAGTTGGTCACTTTCAATACTGAATGCAAGTTGAGTGTTTAAAGCTAACTTTGTTGTTTTCCTTTTAAGACATGCATTTCTCTCTTACATGTTTGAGTTTATGCTATCGAGAATGGGGCTTTAATTTTGATTTTTTTTTTTTGTCTAGAGGTGAGTTACAATGGCGGAAGAGGAACCAAAGCCACTTGCTTATATACCAGAGGTGATACTGAAGAAAAGAAAGGTCAATGAAGCGATGGCACTGAGAAGAAAGGAACAGTTGGAGTTAAGGAAGCTCAATTCAAAGAAAAATAAGGATGGTTTTATTAAACTACCTGAGGAATTTGTCAGAGAATATCGTGCTAGGGTAACTCATCTATATTGAAGTTCATTGTGAAATATGTTTAATGTTTATGTTTTAATTATCTATCAATTGACAATATCCTCTTTTGCGTTTACTCTTTGGGATATAGAAGGAATGTGCATTTGAATTCTGCCTTTTGTTTTACTCTTTTATAGATTCAATTATGTGATACAAGTCTTGCTGTCCTTCTTACGTGCAAATTACTGTTGTAATAACATTTGGGTTCGAAAGGTAGTGGGTTTGGCATGCAATAATGTTGAATGGAAGGAAAGCTATGGGTTTAGTCAATTGTTTTGAATTGCTGGCTTTGTTGAAATGTTAGTATATTTCTAGTCATTAGGTTACACGTCGGATAGTAGGGCTTAAGTTCAAATAGAACTTTTTCGAACTTTTGAGGTAAATTGAAGTGGAATAGTTTATTTTAATTGTCAAAGCTTGGAACTTTTTGAAAGTAGTCCACATGGATGGAAATGAAATATATATTATGAATTGCAGGCGTTAACTTGGATCATAGCGCTGTTTGGTCTATGATAATATTATAATTTTAAACTTTTCTCAATAATGTTTTTAGGAGTATTGTTTTTCCGAGTTTTGCTTCGCTAGGAGAAAGTGACATGACATGTTAAACCATGTGTCTGGTATTTTTAGTTTATAGGTGCTTTAGTCCGTTGCCTTGTGATAAGTGTTCTGTTAGAATGACTTTTGAAAATATCTTCTGCTAGGCTTTAACTGCAAGCCTAGTCGTCGACATATGAAGTACCACCCTCATTATTTTTACAATCATGTATGTTATGTAGGAACTGGACCTTGTCAAAATGAAGCACAGGATAAAGAGAAAAAGACCTGCCATGGTGCCATCAAAATCACAATTGATTTTTATAATTCGGATTCAGGGGTAAGAGTGTCTTCTCATTTATTTTCTTTTCCATCCCTTCTTTTAACTTCTCAAGATTAGTAATTGCATCTACATTTTTCCAGCAAGAACGACATGCATCCAAAGACAAGGAAGATCTTATATAATCTCGGACTAAGTAGAATTTTCAGCGCAGTCTTTGCCAAGACTAACGAGAGTATATTAGGAAAGCTGCAAAGGGTGGAGCCGTATGTAACGTACGGGTACGAGAACAATCATTTTTCTTATATTCTCTCCTTCATTAGATATCACACTTCCTTGTCCATGATTTTACTGAAATTTTAGTGGAATTTCAGATATCCTAATCTTAAAAATGTGAGGGAGCTCATCCTTAAGAAGGGATTTGCAAAGATAGACAAACAAAGAGTTCCTCTAACTGATAATACCATCATAGAACAGGTACTGAAAGAACCATCTCAGCTACTCCTACTGCCTTTAATATCTCTTTAACCACCTATTCATTGTGTTGATAAATTTCAGGAATTGGGCAAGTATGGAATTCTTTGCATGGATGATATTGTGCATGAAATTGTTAATGTTGGTCCACATTTTAAGGAGGTAATTTCCTTTTTATGGCCCTTTGAACTTGATAAGCCAGCAGGAGGCCTTCAAGGGAAAAAGACATTATACAAGGAGGGTGGAGATGCTGGTAATAGAGAGGATGACATCAATGATCTGATTAATGAGATGAATTAGAGGCTGATGAGATTATTTGCTTTGAAGTTGGATTTTAAAAAGAAGCCTAAAAGGAGTTGGTAGTTTATGTAATGCAATTTTGTAGCTATAATGAGTTTGTATCTTAGTTCAACTCATTTGCTTGTTTTGTTTTGGGCTTTTTTATGGTATTCCTAATGTCCCATAAAAAAGTTTGGATCTGTTATATATTTAACAATATATTTTCATCCACATTGTTAGAGAACAGTGACATCCTCCTCTTTCATTTACCTTTATTAAAAGTTACTACTAAGAATTGTGTTGTGATCACATAGAGTATGATAATAGTGTAAGAGATTCAAATCTCTATTTTTTTTTTTTTATTGTAGATAAAATGTATCCACTAGTGTTTGAGTTAGGTATCACACTTGATTTTTTTTACAACTTGTGGGTTGAGAGGCTTGAATGATAGACGTCATTAGTACAAGCTTTATGTCAGTTGAGTTATGCTCATGTTGGTTACTAAACCTTTGAATTGATGGTTGAATAATTTTTAAAAAAAATATCTCAAATTAGTTGGTTAAATACCTGCTTATGTTGACATTAGATTTCAATATTGGTGTGTTATCTAAGAAGTTCACATCTTACTATCAATTTTTACCTCAACTTCAAGAGATTATTTGTTTTTCGGGAATCTAGATAGCTCGAATTTTTAAACGTCTAGACTAGAATCGTAGATGTCCATAAATGTAGATGTTTGACATCTTTAGATAATCATGTTTGTTTTGTATAAGAAAAACTATGTTTGTTTTACAAAATTTTTGTATGAAAATGTTTTGAAATGATGTTTTTTTTGAAGAGGTTTTGAAATGATGTATTATTCCAACAATATCTTTACTTATATAGGTTAATCTTACATGTTATTTTGTAAAACAAGTTAATTTGATTTTTTTTTAAAAAATAAAAGATCGGTATTAAATAATAATATTTTATTGTTATGAATTCAATTTAAATTAATTTTCATGTTTTTCTGTAAATGAGTTAATTTGTCTTTCAATTTTTTATAAAAAGATTTGATATTAAATATTAATTTCAGTTGTAACTTGAAATACTTTAATGGATAAAATTTTGAGAAATAATAGTTTTTCCCTTAAATTGGAAAATTCACTTTAGATTTCAATTGAAAATAAATTGAGCTAATATATTACACCGTTAAAATAGAGTTTATTCTAAATATAAATGAAAAGTATAAATATAGTTTTTTTTTTAGGAGGAAAAGTATAAATATAGTTGATTGCATAAGGTTGTTGATCACTGAATAAATATAATGATTTATTATAATTATAACAAAAAAAAAAAAAAAAAAAGAAATTTGATGAATAAATATATATCTCTAATATATAAAAAATACGAATGTGGAAGAAACTTTTTTTGAACGATATTAACCTTGATTTTTAATATAATACCTAAATTGTCCTTAATGATTTTTTAAAATGCTAAATTATTATTACAAACCTACACAAAGTTTTTAGTAATGACTATTATTAATGTCTTTAATGATCACCAATGCATTTAAATAGTTTTTAAAACAATTATTAATTATTATGTATTCTTAAAAATTAATTATAAGTATTTTAAAAATAAAATAAAACAAAACTATCTTCTTAGATTGTAACATTGGTTTTAAAAATTTGTCGCTCTTCATTTTTCAACATTTTTTATTTAATGCTTATTGTTTTTAAACGCTAAATCATTTAATACAAACTTACACAGCCATGTAAATGTAAAATAATAAAATTAACTAATTTTTTATTTTAAAAAATTGGCTATCTATTTATTGATTTGACCATAAAAGTGAATTGAATAATGAACTATTAAAACCCTTCACTAAGAAAGTCTATTGGGTTTCTTCATCCTTTAGATGAGACATTAAAAACCTCACATTTTACCTTCTTTGGCTCAACCCGGTCCCCTTCGTCTAAAACTTTACGATTCTTTTCTACCATTTTTACTGGATGATTAGGTGTCAACTAAAAAAAGGTAATATGCTTGCTTGATTCTTTGGTTTCTTATTGATTTTCTATTGTCAATTCAAGTTTTGATTTCACCCATTAGTTTTTTTTTCCTGTTGTCTTGTTGTTTTGTTTCATTTTTTTTTATGGTTTTTTGGAATTTTGTTTTGATCCTATGGGAAATAGAGGAGAATCCTGGTCGTGACAACATTAATTGATAAGATTTATTTTATCTTTTGGGAATTTTGGATATATCGATTTTACGATTTTTGTATTGTCTCTTCATGTTTAGTAGTAATATTTCTCATGTAGTTAGAAACTTAGAAGAATAATTCATCTTTAGTTGAAGAAATTAAAATTTCAGGTGTAAGATGCAATTCTCTTTTTGCTCTTTGATTGTTTTTGCAAAATCGTCGAATGGGTAAACCATTCTAAGGAAATTGAGAGAAAACAAACTTAATTAAAAAAAAAAAAAACAAAAAACCAAATGGTTATGAAACGGGCCTAAATTGTTAGTTTTTTTTTTGGGAAAAATACACTTTTGGTCCCCGAGGTTTGGGTTAAGTGACACTTTGGTCCCCGAGTTTTCAAACTCAACAAAAATACCCCCGAGGTTTGAGATAAGGAGCAATTTGGTCCCTGCCGTCAATTTTTCTGTTAAACCTAACGGTAAGCTGACGTGGCACTATTATTTTAATTAAAAAAATTAATTTTTAATTTTTTTAAATAAAAAATATAAAAATATTAAATATATTATTATTTTATTATTATTTTTAAAATTCTCTCTCTTCTCCACCTTCTTTCTTCTCCACCTTCTTTCTCCCTCCATCTTCTTCCTTCCCCCTCCCATCTTCTTCAACTCCGGTGGCCGGCCGCCGCCGGCTGCCGGCGAACGACGGCGGCGGCAGCGGTCGCCGGAATTTTTTTTTTTTCTTCTTTCTTCTTCTTTTCTTCTTCTCTTCTTCCCTTCTTCTTCTTTCTCTTCCTTTCTTCTGTTTTTTTTTTAAAGAAGGGAGTTTCGGGGAGGAGGAGCTCCTCCTCCTCGATTCCGACGTCGAATCGGAAATGAGAAAACTTTGGAGCAAAAATTCTATAATTTGATTGGAAAATCTGACCCACTTAACTTTCTGGACCATCGAGCCATCCAAATAGAATTCGTCGAACCCACACATCAGTTTTATAGACAAACTCGATACAAGACCACCGCCAAATTCTAACAAATGGCTGAAAATTTGAAATGAATGAATGAAATCGAGGAGAAAGTAAAAAGGAAACTTGCCAAAGAAAAGAAAAGTTGCCAATTTTCTTTGGTCAGCAAAAGGGTCAAGACTATGGCTGCTTCAACTTCAAGCGCAGTGCTCTGATTGTCTCCTCTGTACACTGAGCTAACAAAGAGGAATAAAGAATTCCACTCGCGATTCCCTTTTGATTCTCATATATAAGGGCCTGTTAAGCCCCTTTTCGTTCCAAGCTGAACCACCCAATTTCTTCGAGAGCCTCTTCGTTTTAGCATCGGTATTGGAAATGGGTGTGAACGGAGAGAAGAGGGCTAAGATGTCGCCTGATTACCTGGAGAGCAAGCCGGTCCTTGAAACTAAGACTCTACTTTCAGAGCTGTGCCGCCATTTTTATGGGCTTGGATGGGTTTCTGGAACTGGTGGCAGTATCACCATCAAGGTCCATGGAGGAGTTTCTGAAGGTCTTTCAAGTTTTTTGTTTATTTCTCTGGGTTATCTGATTCCGATGTCGAATCGGGGAGGAGGAGCTCCTCCTCCCCGAAACTCCCTTCTTTAAAAAAAAAAACACAGAAGAAAGGAAGAGAAAGAAGAAGAAGGGAAGAAGAGAAGAAGAAAAGAAGAAGAAAGAAGAAAAAAATAAATAAATTCCGGCGACCGCCGCCGCCGCCGCCGTTCGCCGGCAGCCGGCGGCGGCCGGCCACCGGAGCTGAAGAAGATGGGAGGGGGAAGGAAGAAGATGGAGGGAGAAAGAAGGTGGAGAAGAAAGAAGGTGGAGAAGAGAGAGAATTTTAAAAATAATAATAAAATAATAATATATTTAATATTTTTATATTTTTTATTTAAAAAAATTAAAAATTAATTTTTTAAATTAAAATAATAGTGCCACGTCAGCTTACCGTTAGGGTTTAACAGAAAAATTGACGGCAGGGACCAAATTGCTCCTTATCTCAAACCTCGGGGGTATTTTTGTTGAGTTTGAAAACTCGGAGACCAAAGTGTCACTTAACCCAAACCTCAGGGACCAAAAGTGTATTTTTCCCTTTTTTTTTTTTTTTTTTCTTATTCTTCTTCTTTCTTCCCTTTCTTAACTTCAAATTTTTAGTTTCATCAATCACCAATTTTATATATATACATATATTCAAAATTAATTTTTATTGCTTGTACTTTTAAAAGTATATTGTTGAGTTAAATTATATTTTAATACACAATTTTATAATTATTTTTTTAATTTTAGTTTTTAAAAAAGAAAAACCACGTGCATCGCACGTTAAAAAAAACTAGTACAACAAAAAGGGCAAAAAGTAAAAAGAAGATACTTTTAAGGAAATTGCATGAGGCGGTAATTAGGGTTTTTTTAATTGCAAATATAGCACAATGTAAAAATAATAGCAAATATGACAATTTGTTAGAATAAAATTGCTAAAGCGAGCTTAGCTCAGCGGTAAATGGCATAAACTCTTGGCCATGAGGTCAAATGTTCAAATTCCCCCACCCCAAATGTGTTGATGTACTCAAAAAAAAAAAAAATGTTAGAATAAAATTTCATAATTTTTGTTTTACCTCTATTTAATTTTGAATTGTGTGCGAATTCTACTATTTTCCATACATTCTTTTCTATTAGTGTTTATCCCTCACGACTTCGATAATCAGAGTCTATCAGTGTCTATCACCAATAGACTCCAATTAATCGAAATCTATCCGTGACTATTAGTGATAGACACAGATGGACCATCATGTTGATAGACTCTATATAATCCTTTCTATCAGTGTCTATCACTGATAGATGTTGATAATCGGAGTCTATCAATGTCTATCACTGTTAGACACTAATAAGATATCAATAGACTTTGTATAATCATTTCTATCAGTGTTTATCACTGATAGACTCTGATTAATTCGGTGTATTAGTGACTATCAGTGATAGACACTGATAGATTATCATGCTGATAGAGTCTGTATAATCCTTTCTATTAGTGTTGATCATTGATAAACTTTGATTAATCGAAGTCTATCAATGATTATCAGTGATAGACACTGATAATCCTTTCTATTAGATAGCTGCTGATAAAAAAGTATTTTTGTAACTTAATGTCACTTTGTGCTATTTCTGCAAATAGTTGTACTTTTTGTTATTTTTGCAATATGTTTGGTGCTTTTTGCTATATGTGCAAATGCCCCTACTTTTAACATGAAAATCTTGGAAACTCATGATGCATGAGACAAATTATTTAATGGGGTTTGACACAATGCTACATAAAACTGTCAAGTGTAGATTTTACAATTTGTCTGGTAACTAATAACCATTAGATACAAAATTGAAATACTTTTACAATTTCTTACTCATACATCCAATTGTATAAAATTGGCAGTCTCATTGTAACAGTCTCATAGAATAATCTCTCGATGTAGTAAACATCAAAAGTCCTTGATAATCATCCTGAATATCCTAAGATGAGTAAACATCTCGAAGTGTTTGAGTATCTTATATTCCTCCAAAACAAATAGAGTAATATAGGAATTTATCTCATGGGAATCTTGGATTCCCACCAAACAAATGACCTCTAAATTTCATTTTTTTTAATCATGTGTTTTTAGTTGACTAGTTGTTGAAGGAGTAATTTTGACCAATCACAAATTGCCACGTCATTATTTAAAATTAATGACGAAATTGCAAATAATTAAATTTGGGACCAATTATAAATTGACATGTGTCCCAAATTTAATTTGAAGACAAAGTTGACCAATTATAAATTTATAGAGCCAAATTTTTATTTGATCAATTAATTAAAATTAAATTATTTTGATCAAATTAATTAATTTGACCAATTAATTAAAAAAAATAATTATTTGGATCAAATTTGGGTCTTTTGGTTTTGGGTCAAATATGAACCAAACCTAAGACTAAATAGTTGAGCCCAAGACCAATAAAACCCAAGCCCAAGTTGTTGGCCCAAAAGTCATTAGGGCCCATCCAACGAGAACTCTATAAATAGAGAGGTTATCTTCCATTTTAGAGGGTCAGAATTTTAAAGCTCCAAGCCAGAGTCAGAGAATTCAGAGAAATTTCATAAAGATTGAAGACTGAAGACCGAAGACTCCTTGAAATCCATAAGTTTCAAAGTGCTGAACACTTCTTGAAGATTGAAGACTCCTTCAAGATCGGAAAACTTCAAGCTCCAAGAATCCATCAAGAATCCATTAAAGCTTCATACTCGAGATCAAGCGTTCCAGCCCTCGAATGAAACACATCCACACACAAGAGAGAGAATCAGAGGATTAAAGTTAGAGATTGTATATCTATACGCATACAAATATTAATACAAGTATATTGTTTATTCCACGTGTCTCCATCTTCGAAGTTACGTGTGAACAAATTGGCACGCCCAGTGGGACCATCTCTACCTCTCATCTCTTTCTCTTGCCTAAAGATCCAACCAACGTGATGGCACCAAAGAAAGCTCCCACGAAGGTTACAACATCGAGCGACTCTTATATGGGTCCTGTCACTCGTAGTCGTTCCCAAGGAATAGAGATCAAAGAGGATCATACTCCTCTCGCTGTTGCAAGTAAGATCTCAAAGTTGATTGAAGAATCCTCTAAGGATAAGGTTGCAGTCAAAGACAACCCGCTATTCGAATCTGCCATTCCAATATCCAAGCAGCCAAAGGATACACTAAATCCTGATGTGATGTCCGTCATGATTGCTGATGTAGACCAAGATGAAAGGATGGCAGAGATGGAAAGAAAACTCAATCTCTTAATGAAGGCAGTTGATGAAAGAGATCTTGAGATTGCCTATTTGAAGATCTAGCTGCAAAACCGAGAAACGACTGAGTCTAGCCAGATTAAAATCTTATTTAATTAGTCAATTCATTTAGATTATTATTTAAATGAATATCCTTCATTTACCTTATAGTTTTAATTAAATCAAATTTAATAAAACTAAAATAATTAATTAATTCTTTAATTAATTAATCATCAAATTGAATATCACATATTCAATTATTTTTCTCTCACATATACTATAGTATTAATGTAAATAAATACTATAGTATGTGTGAGAGAAAAATATACTATAGTATTAATGTAAATGAATACTATAGTATTGCCTAATTAAAATCTCATTTTATTAGTCAATTCATTTAAATTATTATTTAAATGAATACCCTTCATTTACCTTATAGTTTTAATTAAATCAAATTTAATAAAACTAAAATAATTAATTAATTCTTTAATTAATTAATCATCAAATTGAATATCACATATTCAATTATTTTTCTCTCACATATATTATAGTATTAATGTGCATCCAATGCACATTAATTTTTAACCTATAGTTTTAATATGAATCCAATTCATATTAAATTTTCCTTAGTTAATTTACCTCAACACCTTATCTGAGCTACCGATGAGACCTTATGGACCTACATTTCAGAAGCTCCAACGATATGAGATTAATTGACTAAACTCATTAACCAATTAACCAATATTCGTTAACTGTGGCTCACTCCACTAAAGAACCACAGTTGCACTCTTCTGACTGCAAATATATTTCTATGTCCATGGATATTGACCAATAACAGCAAGTTAGTCCTTCACATGTGTTCATACCCCAGCTAGGTCAAATTACCGTTTTACCCCTAGGTTACCTCTACATCCTTAAGTCCCAGTGCTCCTCTAATGAACAACCTGTTTGAGGTCCAACCTACAAACAGAAATCCCTCTCGTGCCATAGAGAGGGCAGGACCCTTTGTTCAAGTCCCGGAGACACCACTTAAGGGCAGTGGCGGATCCAGGACTTTATGTGAGGGGGGGCTATATAGAAATAATGTTAGTTTGTGCTTAAAATTGGTCCCTACCGTAAATTTAAGTTAATTTTCATCAAAAATTGTTAAACAATAATTTTCATACAATAAGAGATACGATGTGAACATATTTCTAAACTTTATAAAAAACATACTAATAGAGAACAATTTTTTTTAAAAAACATACTAATAGAGAACAATTTTTTTTTTTTAAAAAAATAACAATAAACTCACTATAGAGATCAATTTTAAACTTTATTGAAAGTATAGACTAAAATTGGACATTTCAAAGTATAATGACTAAAATGAAACAAAACTCAAAGTACAATAACCAAAATGATATTTTTGTTCAAAAAAAAAAAAAAAAAAAAAACCAAAATGATATTTTAAACACATTGATATATGTTAATATCAATTCATATATTTTGATATTAAATTTGTTAAATTATAAATCTAGTTATTAAGTTTTCAGGATTATGCTCAATAAATTACTGACTTTAAAAAGTTTCTACTAAATCCCTAAACTTTCACTTTTCTATCTAATAGGCTTTTAAATTTTTAATTTTGTATCTAACAGAATTTTGAACTAAAAAAACACATGGATTATTAGTTTATTAGATCACAAGACATTAAATTGGAAACTTGGAAGCCTACTAGATATAAATTGAAAGTTTAAAAATCAACTGCACTTCAAAAAAAATCAAAAGCTTATTACTAAAATTTAAAAATATTTTTATTATTCCATCCTTATTTGACTCAAAAATGATAAAGAAAATTTAAAAATGAAGTTGAAAAAAGAATATAATGACATATGTTTGTTATTATTTTATATTTGTAAATATAAAAATTAAATTTCAATTTAAACTATTTTAAACCTATGACAAAAAAAAAACTGAGAAAAAGGCAAAACGAAAAAACAAAAATACGAAGAGAAAAAATGAAAAAGGATACGGAAAAAAAAAAAGAAAAAACAAAGCAAGAAAAAAAAAACTAAAAAGAAACAGAAAAAAAGATAAAACGAAAAAGAAAAACAAAAAACAAAGACAGCGGAAAAAAAAAAGAAGGGGCTTAAGCCACAACAACACGGGAAAAAAACACGGGAATGCGAAAAGAAGAAAAAAAAAAGGAAAAAAAATATGCCAGAAACGCAGGCGTGGGGGTTCGAACACGGGAATGAAGGATAACCAGAAGGGGCTGAAGCCACAACAGCACTTCAACAACATAGTTATCTATTCCGCTTTATACTATAAATATAATATATGTAGAAGTTGAGGGGGGGCTCGAGCCCCCCTGGGCCCAAGCTGCCTCCGCCTCTGCTTAAGGGAACACACCTCTACTTACCCTAATATCGGGAATGAGTGAATTCCATCTTGTGTGATTATGTTTCCAGCTCCCCACTCGGTCTTGTCCCCAAAATGATAGGCTTATCGAGTCGGCGTGCAGGAAACTCTCACCCATACAAATCAAAAGACAATCCCTCATGAACAGGAGTCCATAACCCACTCAGGATTGAGACTAAGTTGCCTAGGTCATCCTAGTGAAATAGAAACCAATCTAGTCAACGGTGTTACAGCTAGTGGTTAACTATTTCGCGGTCCGGTCTTATGCAAACTCATTGCACATGATACCCCCACTTGCATGTTCTCTACACGAACACGTTGGATCATTGCGTATGTATTGTAATACAAAGCGGACCGTATCCATAGTGTTGCCAGGATAAGGTACCCAACCTTATCCCTATACTATAGACCCTTAAGGCTGTAACTTGAACAACGATCCCCGTATGTCCCCACATACTAGTTCAAGTCTCATACTAACAGCCTAGGATGTTCAGTTTATTGGACTAGGGTTATTTAGGCAAGATACAATACAAACAATAATGAATAATACATGAAATATTATTTTATTAATGTTCCGTCAAATGTTTACATTTACTATCCACGAGTTTTAGGGCATAAAACCCAACAGTCTACTATTTAGGCAGAATACTGTCACCCATTGTTACTAAGAAACTGAAAGAAACCTCAGCAACGGAGGAAAGAGGGGAAAGCGAGGAAGAAACATATGTAGAAATAGAAACCACTTCCAAAACGAAGGGGACTAAACAGTAACAAGAGGGATCCACCAAAGAAGATACTTCTCCTTCCATTTTTTCGGAAGAAAAGGAAAGTCTAGACAAAATCGATGAAACAGAAGAGATCCGAGTGAATGGAAAGGAAAAAACTAAGGATGAATTCCGCTTTAAAAGGACACGCGTCTCTAACTTATTTGACTTGAAATCATGCTCATATTAACAATCTAATGCACATCTCAAAGCTATGTCATTAATTTGTTAAAATTGAAATAAAAGTAAAGACCAAAATAGTCATTTTTTGAAAGTTCAAGGACCAAATATACATTTTAAAAACTTAAGGATAAAAATGAAACTCTAAAATTATTATGGATTCTCTTATAATCTTTTTATCATTAAGAAAAAAAAAATCCTCGAGTAAATAAATCTAGAGTCTAATAATTTAAGCTCAATAAATATAAAAGTTTCAAATATGAATTACACCAATTTCAAGGTTTCTTAATTACAAAATCATTAATAAAGTATAGGAAATATTTTATAAATGATAAATATATTAAATATTCATTTCGTTTTTGCTTTCAACTGGCCTATTAGCTCAGTTGGTTAGAGCGTCGTGCTAATAACGCGAAGGTCGCAGGTTCGAGACCTGCATGGGCCATTTATTTTTTATATTTTCTTTTTTCTTTACGATTCTCAAAATTCACATAAAAACGAAAAACCCTTACAATCGATGGTTTTACCTCTTCGAAGCCGCTCTTCTCCTTCTCCACCGACGACCTCTTCTTCTTCATCTTCTTCCGAAATCGATCATTTCAGGTTCGCTTCAATTTTTCCATATTTCCAGTTTTCAGTTCCATCCATCGCTTTCTTTGTGTGTGTTCGTTTTGCTATTACAAAATCAACCGAGTAGAAATCAACAACATCGGTTCTCGTTGTTTGTTTTAAGGGTTAGGGATTATTGATCTTGTAGCTGCAGAAATTCGAATTATTGTGGTATTCTCTGTTGGAAATAATATATATATATTTTTGTTGATTTTCTTGTAAACACAAGGTTCATCAACCTTTTGATCAAAGTCAAAAGATTTGATCGCAGTGTCAAATCTAATGTTCCAAGATCTGGAGGCCTGTTTCAACCCATAAATGGATCGATTCAGCTTACAAACTCTTTGCTCCTGACCTTGGGTTATGAACCCTTCGAGCTGAGACATAAAGATATTCTCTTTAAGATTACCATTCAAAAAAGCAATCTTGACATCCATTTGCCATATTTCATAGTCATAATATGTGGCTATGGATAAAAGAATTCTTATAGACTTCAACATAGCAACATGAGAAAAGGTTTCTTCATAGTCAACCCCTTATCTTTGGGTGTAACCCTTTGCTACAAGTCTAGCTTTAAAAGTCTGTACTTTCCCAGCTGCATCTCTTTTTCTTTTATAGATCCATTTGCACCCTATGGGTTTTACCCCTTCAGGTGGATCTACAAGTTCCCAAACTTGATTGAAGTACATAGACTCCATCTCAAGGTCCATTGCTTTGACCCATTGGTCTTTATCCACGTCATTCATTGCCTGACGATAAGATAATGGATCATCAACACCATCATCAGGTATGACGACTTGAGTTTCAATTAAACCCAAGTAACGATCGGGTTGTTTTACAACCCTTCCACTGCGTCGAGGCTCACTCACTATGTGAGGAGGACGAGATTGACCAGAAGAGCTGGCTCCTTCATCAACTCTTGTGGAAGAACCTGCTTCATCAACAACTCTTGTTATCTCTTCTGTAGCTTCTTCTAATACTAACTTACTTCGTGGTTTGTGATTCCTCATGTGGTCTTCCTCCAAAAAGGTGGCATTTGTCGATACAAAGACCTTTTTTTCTTGTGGATCGTAGAAAAGACCATCTCTCGTTTCTTTTGGGTAACCAACAAATTGGCATATTTTTGAACGGGGTTCTAGTTTCTTAGGGTTTGTCACAAGCACATGTGCTGGACAACCCCAAATACGAAAGTAACGCAAGGTAGGTTTACGCCCCCTCCATAACTCGAAAGGAGTTTCAGAAACACTTTTCGAGGGAACATTGTTCAAAATATGAACTGCAGTCTCTACTGCATACCTCCAAAACGAGCTAGGCAATTGAGCGTAGCTCATCATAGAACGAACCATGTCTAACAAGGTTCTATTTCTCCTTTCTGATACACCATTTTGCTGAGGTGTACCAGGTGCTGAGAGTTGAGTTTGGATTCCATGTTCTATCAAATAATTTTGGAATCTCGAATCTAAATACTCTCCACCTCGGTCTGAACGAAGTGTTTTGATTGTTTTACCTAATAGGTTTTCAACTTCAGTTTTAAACTCTTTAAACTTTTCAAAAGCTTCAGACTTATGACCCATTAGATATAAGTAATCATATCTTGAATAGTCATCTATGAAAGAGATGAAATATTCATAACCTCCTCAAGCTTTTACATTCATTGGACCACATAGATCCGAATGTATCAACTCTAGAGGTTCTTTGGCTCGATAAACCTTTCCAATAAAAGGTCTCTTAGTCATTTTACCCTCGAGACACGATTCACAGGGTGGTAATGAATCATCTTCTAATTCAGTTAGAAGTCCATTCTTTACCAAACGACCGATCCGATCGATGTTAATATGACCAAGACGTAAATGCCAAAGATATATGTTACTTTTTGGAGAAATTCTTTGCCTTTTATTTTGAGTTTCAACAGTTTTAAACATTTCATGATTTAAAAGTGCTTTAGTTTCGGTTGGTCTTAAGACATACAAGTTGTTTTCTAATTTAGCAGAACAAATAATACTCCATTTCTAAAAATGAACGCTTCATTGAATTCAAAAGAAACAGAATAACATTGTTCTAATAAACTGGAAACAGAAATAAGGTTCATTTTTATCTTAGGAACTATGTACAAGTTTTCTAAAAACAAATATCTGTTTCCGAAAAACAACTTGGCCGCTCCCACTGCAGAGGCTGAAATGATGTCTCCCGTTCCGACCCTGAGCGTCATCTCACCTTCCTAAAGAAGCTTGAAAGAATCATTTCCCTGAAAAGAAGAACAAACATGATTAGTTGCTCCTGAATCTAATATCCAAGCATACTGATCATGCTCTACAAGGCATGTTTCTAAAACAAGTAAATCGAATTTACCTTCCTTTTCTTTCTTCTTCTCTGCAAGGTATTTGGGGCAGTTCCTCTTCCAATGTCCATTAACGTTGCAATGGAAACACTTCCCCTTGTCAGCCACCTTGGCCTTACCCTTGCCTTGAGGAGCAGTACGTGCCTTTCCCTTACCCTTCTTCTTCTTCTGAATCTTTTTGGAGGATGAAGCTTGAGACACAGGCTTAGTCCCCGAGGATGAACCCTTGAGGAACTTTTTGTTGGAGTGGGCGAGATTCGCCTCTCCACTTATCAATCCCTTATTCTTCATAAGAGATTGGTAAGCCTGTAACTCATTAAGAAGGGTAGTCAGAGTGAATTTAATCTTGTTCATCATGGCATTCGTTCTGAATTGCAAAAAGCTCTTCGGAAGCGACTCCATAATGAACGTAATCTGACTAGTCTCGTAAAGGACCGCCCCGTTTGCCTCCGCCACATTGAATTGGACCATCATATCCAGGACATGATCTCAAACAGAAGCGCCCTCTTCCATGCGGACGTTGTAGACATACTTGAGAGCCTCATGTTGGAGCTGATAGGACTGTTGTCTAAACATCTCCCTCAGAGATTCCATAATCTCAAAGGCAGTCTCAAGGGGTTCGCATTTCTTGGCAAGCACGTCAGACAGACTTGCCAAGATATATGCACGGGCCTTAACGTTGGTCTTGACCCAACGATCATGTGCGTCTTTTTCAGCCTGAGACGCTTCGAGACCGGGAACTGGAGGACATTCGTCCGTTAAGACAAACCTCAAATCATCGACTATTAAAATCATATTTAAAGTCGATAACCACGACGAATAATTTTCTCCTGTAAATTTGTCATTTGTTAGCAGAGTTATGATAGAGGAAGACATTTCTGAAAAAAACAAACATTTACCGTATTAGTTATCTTTGTCTTAACCCATCACACACGCAATACAAACAATTGCAAGCATCCAATCAATTTTGCAAACAAGCAATCAAAGAACCCTAATAAACTATTGATTGTGTTTTGCAACGATGCTTTAGAGGTTTAGAGGAACAACCACCGAAGGGTGATCAACTACTCCTCCTCTAAAATGAGACTTATCTCAGTCAACTCTAATTCTAGAATAACTCATATTCCTATAGACATTCACCACCGTTGTTCGGTCAAGGACTTGTTAACACATTTAACTTATCCCCGTAAGTGTTACCCTCCCACTTTCAGATCCCAAAGGCACGTACCAACAGGCTACCGTGAGGAAAGACAACTGTTGGTAATTAGCCTAAGAGACCCTATCCTTTTCAGGAGTTCACGGTGTTTTGAATTCTATGATTCTCCCCTTCGAAGGGGTGGTTGCTCTAAGACAACACGCAGGCAGATCATAGTATTCTCATGTTGTGACCTAGGATTGGAGACCGAGGGATACGTTGACACGTGTCCCGCTCCCACTTACTATGGTCACTTTCCCTATTCACCTTGTTATTGATCCATGCAAACACTTTTCTTAAGGGAGGTCGCGCTTAAAGCGACACGAAGCCGAGCATGGACCTCACATTGTGAATATAGGGACGTAGGAGCAAAACTCGATTTAAATCAAGTTTTGTAATTTTCCTCCCACTAAAGTGACATACGGATCATTTTAGGGTTTATTAACCTAGATAAATCCGACTAAGTCATTTATCTAAGTCTAGTCCTATTATAACAATTATAATAAAATCTAACGTCTAGGTGAATTAAACAAATTTAATAAACCTAGTGACATTATTCTAACATTAACCTATGATTAATTCAACTCTGGGGATCCAGATCAGTTCCCAGGTAGGAGGTGTTCCGTACACCGTCAACTTAAATACCTCCAATCCTTAGACAGAACATCACTAGTAGAGTTCCCTTATAATCACAGGAATGTTGGTCCTACTTAGTTCATTAAAACTATTTTAAAACTAAGTAAAAATTTCTAATCCTATTAGAAAATGACCTTAGGTCTAATTAATTTTAACTCATTTAAAATTAATTCATTTTTAACCTATGGCCCTATGTGAGAATGCATATCTTGATTATAGATTGACGGTTTCTAATCATAAATTTTTAAACTATTTCAAAATTTTAATGATTAGTCTTATAATCATGATACTATAGTTTAATTTAATTAACAATCATATTCGAATTAATATAATTTAAACTATACTATTTTTGCATAGCATGAATTTTAATATAACATTTATATTAGGGAAAAATACACTTTTAGTCCCTGAGGTTTGGGTTAAGTGACAGTTTGGTCCCTGAGTTTTCAAACTCAACAAAAATACCCCTGAGTTTTGAGATAAGGAGCATTTTGGTCCCTGCCGTCAACTTTTCTGTTAAATTTTAACAGTTGCTGACGTGGCACTATTATTTTAATAAAGAAAATTATTTTTAAAATTTTTTAAAATAAAAAAATAAAAAAATAAAAAAATATTATTATTTTTTTAATTATTTAATTTTTTCTCCATCTCTCTTTACTTCCCTTCTTCTTCTCCATCTTCTTCCTCCTCATCCTTTCATTCTTCTTCTTCATATCTCCGGTGGCTGGCGGCCGGCGGCCACCACTCGCCGGCGCCAAATAATAATATTTTAATATTTTTGTATTTTTTTATTTTAAAAAATTTTAAAAATAATTTTCTTTATTAAAATAATAGTGCCACATCAGCAACTGTTAAAATTTAACAGAAAAGTTGACGGCAGGGACCAAAATGCTCCTTATCTCAAAACTCAGGGGTATTTTTGTTGAGTTTGAAAACTCAGGGACCAAACTGTCACTTAACCCAAACCTCAGGGACTAAAAGTGTATTTTTCCCTTTATATTAAAGTATGGATATTTCATGCTCAATGCAACTTCGATTTCCATTTATTAATAAACTAACAATTAATTATTGCCATAAATGGTAAATCATAGTAGCATGCTGCAAACAACCTTTTTAAATATAACGCTTTATATTTAACTAAGTAATTGCATGCATCATGCGTTTCCATTTTCATGATTTTAATATAACTCAACTATATATTAAAACACTCATGAAATAAACCATGCATTTCAATCATATATTATAATCTAATTATAACATACATAAATGCATGAGCATGCTCTATATAACCTAAGGTGGGATTATATAATTAACCCCTTAATTGACCCCTATGATAAAATTAAAGCATAAAATTACATTAATTTTACAAAATTATATCCTAGAAGTCTTCATCAGCTCAGAACCGGACCAAAAAGTGCTTGAACCAGCCCAAAAACGTCTAAACCAGGTCAAAAACTGCCAAACCGGCCCAAAAAAATGCTGAACCAGAGTTAGAAACCGCCAAACCGGTCAGCTCCTTTGGCCTGGTCAACGAACCGCGCGAACCAGATGTGAACCGTCCGCCAGACCACTGAACTGCGTGCACTCACCTGGACAACCGAAGAACCGAACCGCGTGCACTCGCCTTGACCGCGCCTGCTGACGTCAGCGAGGCGTACACTGACGTCAGCCCTACCCCTGACGCCCGTTTTTTCGTCCGAAAATTCTTTTTTTTTTCTTTCTGATTTTCTGCGTTTCCAGTCGCTGTTCAACGCAATTTTCCATCGTTTTTGGCCAAATTTGGTCCCGATCTTCATCGTTCTTCAGCCTATACTAGACCCAGACTTACAAAGACTTGAAATTTACAATTTAATGCCCAAAAACGCAGGGGCCTTTACATTTGATCGAATAAAAAATTGTAAATCTAAGGCCAAAAAATCTCCAGTTCATAGCAAATGAACATTCACAATGTAATTTAATCCCACCAAATTAGCCAATTGCAAATTCTAAATAAAAAATTTAAAATTGGGATGGCTCTGATACAGGGTTAAAATCCCTTGCGTAGCGGAAACATTCAGAGATCCAAACCCAAATAAATTTATGATTCGAATACTAATACGAAGGCAAAAAATCAGCAACTATAATCTAATTAAAACAGGCAGTACATGGCTCTAAAACATGCTAATTTTTTTTTATAAGAAATCCTAGATATAATCTAGATTAATTTAAGATATTCAAAGGAATAAAGAATACTTACTTCCGTTGACGATCTTGACCGAAATCACCAACTTTCTTGAATATTTTCTAGCGCATCTTCGTGAACACCACCACGAGAATGACACCAGTATTCTCTAGGAGTTGATAAGAGGCTTGCTTGTGGGAGCAAATTTTTTGGGAGAGAAAAAACACACTGAGATACTAGAGAGAATTCTGAAAAACGTAGTCCCAAGGAAGAGTAAAAAATCACCTCTCTCTTAACTCTTGGAGTAAATGAAGGAGACTTAATCTTGTAACCACCCACGATCAAGCATCCGTAAAAATGATCAAATCAGTTAATTTGTAAAATGATGCGCAATTTGCTTACCGCAAGTGTACGGGTCAAGTTATAATATAGTGAATGTAAATTCGAATGTTGTCCTCTGGATTGGTGTCTAGCCAATTTTAATTACCGAAAATACTTTTGACCAATTTTATTTAAGGGATCGAATTGAATGAGAATATTAGTGAATCACAAACAAAACTAAAGCAAAAAGTGAAAATCTAATGGGAAGAATTGGTCTTAGGGATTTGATTTCACCAATTGGAGTTATGGATTAATAAACGAATTAACAAATACTATGATTCATAAATCTTGGCAACTAAAATCACACATATCTCTCCCGAGCATACATGATTCTCCCATATGCAATTGAACCCGATATCCCTATCTAAATCCAATAAACATACAAGGCAATAAGGCTAACCTTTATAACAATTTCTAGAATTAACCTTAATCTCCCGATTTTTAGCTAAATTCTAGTTATGTATACTGATTACTAATTTAAATCCTCTCTCCCGAGTTAGATTCAAATATAAACATCAATCAATTTATGGCCGATAAAACAAAAGCATTAAGGATACAACATATGCATAAATGAAATCAATAGCATAAAAACAGTAAATCAATCCATAACGTGCCCAAGGGCTATCGTTTAGCGGCTCTTTCTAAGAGACGGGAATGTAAATAGAAAACATCGCCTGGGAAAGCCTCACGGCCTGGTGGTCGGCGTAACAATAATGACATTTGTCGATATGCCACCGCCTGTTTACTAAGATCATCATAGATTATTAATGCGTGCATTCCATTATCGCGGAAATATTCCCCCATGGCACACCCAGAATATGGGGCCAGAAATTGAAGAGGAGCAGGATCCGAAGCGGTGGCTGAATGAGAAACATAACGAATTGTGAATTGCTAATGAAAGGATAATAAATAATTAAAGAGGCCAACGGGCCTTTTTAGGGTTTTGGGGATAGAGGGACTTGAACCCTCACGATTTTTAAAGTCGACGGATTTTGTCAGTCACCCGCATACCAATGTCTTTAAGCCGAACCTTCCACTTGATGAGCTGTCCCGATAGCAGACGGTCCACTACTGGCTTCCGCGTATTTCTCGGAAAAAACCTACTGACTTGGGTTTCCAAAATCCCTAAAAATTAAAGCCTAGCTACTCATACACAACGTTACAATATAGCGAGAGTCTAAAATAGCCATCAAACTATCTAAAGTATGGGAAAAGAGAATTAAACTCGTTGTAGGCCAAGACCGAACGTCCCCGTCACGATCCCCACGAACAATGGGTTGATTTCCAACTTGCCCCCTTTGCTTCAGCTCAAGAATGCCCAATTTCTGCTCTATTGTCGGCTCCAAAATGTCCCAAATCGAAGTCCCCTCAAACCTAGCCGAAAAGAAGCTTATATAGCAGATTTTTTGTCGTAGCGTCGAGACGCTATCAATACAGCGTCTCGACGCTGCCTTCAAAACGTGCGTTTCAGTAAGCGAAATAACACGGCGTCGAGACGCTGTGACCTTTACTCGCCTAATCAGATATGGAATGTGAGCATCGAGACGCTCAAGAGCTAGCGTCTCGACGCTAGCCTGCTGTTGACCGAAATTTGACTTTTTTCCTCTTTAACTCTTTTCATTCCTTTGCATCTTTTCACGTCCCGAGCACCCGATTAACTCTAATATTGCGCTATAGCTCGAATCAACCATTTCCTACAAAATAAACAGTAAAACAAAATAAAATGGCCCAAACATCATAAAAGACTAGCTAAATTAAATAAGTAAAAGTAGCTAGCTATTCTCGCTATCATAAAACTGATCAAATCAGTTAATTCCTTTTTAATTTAAATTTAATTTTAAAATTAAATTTAAACTAAAACTAATTTAATTAATAAAAAAATTAATTAAATTCATTATAACTAATTAAAATCTCATTTAATTAGTCAATTCATTTAAATTATTATTTAAATGAATATCCTTCATTTACCTTATAGTTTTAATTAAATCAAATTTAATAAAACTAAAATAATTAATTAATTCTTTAATTAATTAATCATCAAATTGAATATCACATATTCAATTATTTTTCTCTCACATATACTATAGTATTAATGTGCATCCAATGCGCATTAATTTTTAACCTATAGTTTTAATATGAATCCAAATCATATTAAATTTTCCTTAGTTAATTTACCTCAACACCTTATCTGAGCTACCGATGGGACCTTATGGACCTACAGTTCATAAGCTCCAACGATATGAGATTAATTGACTAAACTCATTAACCAATTAACCAATATTCGTTAACTGTGGCTCACTCCACTAAAGAACCACAATTGCACTCTTCTGACTGCAGATATATTTCTGTGTCCATGGATATTGACCAATAACAGCAAGTTAGTCCTTCACATGTGTTCATACTCCAGCTAGGTCAAATTACCGTTTTACCCCTAGGTTACCTCTACATCCTTAAGTCCCAGTGCTCCTCTAATGAACAACCTGTTTGAGGTCCAACCTACAAACAGAAATCCCTCTCGTGCCATAGAGAGGGCAGGGCCCTTTGTTCAAGTCCCGGAGACACCACTTAAGGGAACACACCTCTACTTACCCTAATATCGGGAAGGAGTGAATTCCATCTTGTGTGATTATGTTCCTAGCTCCCCACTCGGTCTTGTCCCCAAAATGATAGGCTTATCGAGTCGGCGTGCAGGAAACTCTCACCCATACAAATCAAAAGACAATCCCTCGTGAACAGGAGTCCATAACCCACTCAGGATTGAGACTAAGTTGCCTAGGTCATCCTAGTGAAATAGAAACCAATCTAGTCAACGGTGTTACAGCTAGTGGTTAACTATTTCGCGGTCCGGTCTTATGCAAACTCATTGCACAGGATACCCCCACTTGCATGTTCTCTACACGAACACGTTGGATCATTGTGTATGTATCGTAATACAAAGCGGGCCATATCCATAGTGTTGCCAGGATAAGGTACCCAACCTTATCCCTATACTATAGACCCTTAAGGCTGTAACTTGAACAACGATCCTCGTATGTCCCCACATACTAGTTCAAGTTTCATACTAACAACCTAGGATGTTCAGTTTATTGGATTAGGGTTATTTAGGCAAGATACAATACAAACAATAATGAATAATACATAAAATATTATTTTATTAATGTTCCGTCAAATGTTTACATTTACTATCCACGAGTTTTAGGGCATAAAACCCAACGGTCTACTATTTAGGCAGAATACTGTCACCCATTGTTACTAAGAAACTGAAAGAAACCTCAGCAACGGAGGAAAGAGGGGAAAGCGAGGAAGAAACAAATGTAGAAATAGAAACCACTTCCGAAACGAAGGGGACTAAACAGTAACAACGAAGAAGATACTTCTCCTTCCCTTTTTTCGGAAGAAAAGGAAAATCCAGACAAAATCGATGAAACATAAGAGATCCGAGTGAATGGAAAGGAAAAAACAAAGGATGAATTCCACTTTAAAAGGACACGCGTCTCTAACTTATTTGACTTGAAATCATGCTCATATTAACAATCTAATGCACATCTCAAAGCTATGTCATTAATTTGTTAAAATTGAAATAAAAGTAAAGACCAAAATAGTCATTTTTTGAAAGTTCAAGGACCAAATAGACATTTTAAAAACTTAAGGATAAAAATGAAGCAAACTTGAAAGTTCAAGAACCAAAATAAGATAATCACAAGAGTTTAGGTATGGAAATATGATTTAAACCCTAAAATTATTATGGATTCTCTTATAATCTTTTTATCATTAAGAAAAAAAAAATCCTCGAGTAAATAAATCTAGAGTCTAATAATTTAAGCTCAATAAATATAAAACTTTCAAATATGAATTACACCAATTTCAAGGTTTCTTAATTACAAAATTATTAATAAAGTATAGGAAATATTTTATAAATGATAAATATATTAAATATACATTTCGTTTTCACTTTCATTTGGCTTATTAGTTTAGTTGGTTATAGCGTCGTGCTAATAACACGAAGGTTGCAGGTTCAAGATTTGCATGGGCCATTTATTTTTATATTTTCTTTTTTCTTTACGATTCTCAAAATTCACATAAAAACGAAAAACCAAAATTCGAGACTCTATTTTTTATGGTTCTATAAATAGTAAAGCCAAAATTAGTGCCCCTAAATTTAACAAACACTAAATTTGACAAGAAATTGTTGTTTTCCTTTTGACTTGAATTAGTCATTCCCAACAATCCCCACGAATGACTAATACTTTTTCTGGGTAAAGGAAGAAATTTTATTACTTAAGCATTAATATCTTTCGATTTTAATTAATGCGTAGTGAAATGAGGCTACAACTTAGCTAGTGAAAGTGAAATAATTCTTGAACTTCCAAAAGCTTAGGTTGAGACCCCCATGACACGTACTAGTTCTTTAATGTATGCTGTTCCGTGTTAAAATTTCTTCAAAGCACTATTATAAACCATTATACTCACAAACATTGAGTTCTTATGAGTGCTCTAGAAAGAAAAATCTCGTATTCTTTCATGGAACGTCGTCCATCTTCACACTCATTTAGTGCTTCATCAAGTCTATCATAGATAAATTACTCAAAACTGAGCTAAGAAGACTTTACACAATATCCATCAAGTCCATACAGACCACCCAAATAAAGGGTTATGGATTCACAAAATACATCACACCATCCATCAAGTCCATAAATGGACCACCCAAAATGAGGACTATCGAGTACTGAGACATATTAGACCAAGATTTCATCAAAATCATCCATCAAGTCCTTTTTAGGACCACCCAAATAAATGGCTATGGATTTAATGCTTCAACATATGGCTTCGTTTGACCACTTAATAATGGTTTCCACCATACACTACAACAATTTGGGGCTACGATGTCGGGTTGTATTTTTTAAACAATGACGGATTGACTCAAAGATAACGGATTACTAAAAAGAGGCTATTTTTTAAAACAAAAACAGAAATTTGGGCTACGATAACGGTTTAGGCCCGTTATAAAAGACAACCGTACAATGACGGTTTCAGTCCGTCATCGAAGGTTGAGAAAAAAAATCCGCAAGTACAAACCTTATGATTTGAAGTTGTGTTTATGTTCTAGATTTAATAAACATTTGGTGAAGTAGTTTGTGCTTAATGAGATATGTCTCGCTTATGTTGTGAAGTTTGGGGTTTGTTGAGTTGTCTATGGTGTTGTAGCGGTGTGTGGTTGAGTTTGGCGATCTTAGAAGTGTGTTTTCTCATTGAACAGGTGTTATAAAAAAATTGGTTTAGTCCTATGTATGTCGTTATGCTGCCGAAATTTTCGAAGCACTTGAATAGTCTTAATGAATCCTGGGGCGTTATAGTTGGAACACTTTTATTTTTTCATTATACTAATCAGTTTCTTTATTTTGTGTGAAGGGAAAACCATGCAAATTAGCTGTAGGCTCGATATCTAACATTGTTGCAACGGGCACACTGCTCGAAAGTGAGGCGAGTGAGATGGTCAATGGAGTTCTCCTAGGAAAACACAATGCCAAAGTTTTTGTTGACATGATCATTGTCGGACAAGAGAACCCTTGCATTCCAATTCCAGTGAAAGGTGAGATAGAGTTTCTCTCTCAATCTATAGGTGCTGCAGTTGCTTGGCCTCGTGCTTTGGTTGTTCTATGTAAAGATAAGGTATGTTTCTCTCGAACATATATCTAATTTCAATTGTGTGTCAATGCCCTATATATATCACATTTCAAATATATTGTGTTTTAACTTTTTTTTTATAGGACTCGAAACATAAAACAGTGATAAAACACTCATTTCCTAATTCGGCAACCACACCTCCCTCTATCAAATTCCTGTATCGCTATGCTGAAAAGCTAGGCAAGGGTGATTCGATGCGAGTGCCCATCAACGATAGGATATTTGGAGCAGACAAAACAATTTTTCTCATGCCCGATGATATAATGCAATTTTGTAGCATGGTCGAGATATCAAATACTTGTGTATTGGTATATATTGCGTAAGTATATTATTTTAATAATATTATAATTTCATTTACATTTATTTAATAGTATATAGTCTTATATAAGCATGCTACAGGTTCCTTTGGATGCATTTTAAGAAGACTGGTAGACTAGACAGGTTTAAGATCTTTGACTCAAACGACATTGCACCGGTCTTTGGGACCAAGGAAAGTCGTGCAAAAAGTTTAACTACCGTATTTTCTTCAGTACAACCGGGGCAAATGGTACTCCTTCCATATAATCCTGGGTAAGAGTAAATATATATATATATATATATCAATGTTTGTTAGATTTAAACAAGTTTTGATAGTTGGTAATTATTGAATTTTATTTCTTTGGTTTTGATATAGGTATCATTGGGTATTGTGTGTTGTGAATGTAAGTGACAATACCGTTTATATATTGGACTCCTTACATCCTAGTCTCTTGGATGACATCAAACATGTTATAAACACGTAAGTTTATTTGTTAAGCTAGTATATATGCACTTGTATAGTTTGTTCATTTCTTAAGTATTTCTTTTGTATGTTTAATCTCTTTTTAACTTCATATATATAGAGCATTGAGGGTTTGTATGGCACAAAGTACATCGAAGCAACAACGAAAGACTTCTTGGATACCTGTAAAGGTAAGTAGTAAATTTTTAATACTATGCAAATGAGTTTTTTAATATATTTTAAATACTGTTATGAGTTTTTTTTTTTAAAAGTGTCCTCGTCAACAAGGTTGCGTTGAATGCGGGTACTACGTGATGAAGTTTATGAGAGAAATTCTACATAATCCAGAGAAGCCCATCACTGCTCTCGTAAGTTTTGGATATTTATAAACTTAGACTTGTGTATTATATATACGGTTAGACACACTTTTCCTTAAATATAATAGTAATATCCATCTTCTTTTTTTTTTGTACAGTTTAATACTAAGAATCCCTTCACACAAGAACAGCTGGACGAGGTGCGAGTTGAATGGGCTTCACATGTGTCAAACTTCATGTGAAGTGAATTCATCATTGTGGTAGTTAGTTGTTTCCTTTTAGACGATATAGGATCATATATATGGATAGGGTTTTCAAGACATATATATAGGTGGTAGTTTGAATGGACAACAATTTAGTGGTAGTTAGTTGTTTCCTTTATTCTTTTTTTTAAATCTCTTAGTTTACTATATAGTTTGGAACAATTTAGTGGTTTTGGATATTGTATTGTGACGTTTGGATTTTTTTGGATCGAATGAAATAAAGATCATATTTGATGTTTTCTCAATTGTTGTGGTTGGATTGAATATTGTTCTCAAATGTTCGTTTTAAATATCTGTAGATTATTGGATCAATTAAAATATTTTGCATTGCAATAATAGGTATTCAGGATGTGGGATTGGAATTATGGCAATAAATATATGTTGCAGGTGGTATATGAGGAAAGATGTCATTTTAAAACCGTCATTAATGTAGTCATATATGTCGGTTGTGAACTGTCATTGTTGTAATCCGTGATCGTAGGGGTCGACAAAGATGTCGGTTTTAAATTGTCATTGTTGTCATCCGTGATCGTACATGAAAGATCATGGAGGCGTGTGATGACGGTTTAAAACCGTTATTGTTGTAATCCGTGATCGTAGGGGTTAGATCACACCCAGAACAACCACGGTTTTAAACCGTTATTTTTGTAATCTGTGATCGTAGGGGTTAGATCACACCCAAAACAACCACGGTTTTAAACCGTGATTGTTGTAATCCGTGATTATACATGAAAGATCACAGATGCGTTTGATGACGGTTTTAAACCGTTATTGTTGTAATCCGTGATCGTAGGGGTTAGATCACACCCAGAACAACAACGGATTCAAATCCGTGATCATAGAGGTTTAATAACGGTGCAGAACTGACATCTAAGCTCAAATTTGTTGTAGTGATAGTTCTCAATCCAAGGGTTTGATTTCATATCCCCTGATATATTTCTCTTGCCATTATACACATAATTTGTGGCAACTGTAATAGCAGCCTAATGACTCACAATGCTAGACAAATGACCCCCACAATGGAATGTCACCTAATAGGTTTTTCAACCATTTCGCTTCTTGACATCCTAGTTCAAAGCTGAATGGTAGAGCAAGCAATACACATCTGTTTAAAAGGTTTCAGCAATCCATCTCTCATAAGATTTCTATAGTTTCCACCAATTTAATTCGTCTAATTGGTCAATCAAATTGTTCTTGCATATACATTGTATGCAAAAACTCAATCAACATCCATCAATAGAAACATATGTTTCTTTACGTTGCAATATTGACTTTTAAAATATTCCCCCACATTTTGAGATATTTCGTATAACATATATAATTTAATCTCTTAAAACATTATCGCATGTATAAATCATGAAAAAATGCTGCAACAATTTCATACAATGTGATAATCAAAATTGTTAGACATGAGAGAAGTTTATTTTCCTTTCAAGATTATAGACATGCTCAATAAAATATTCATAAAGAATAATTTTATATATATTTTCAATATATACAAATACAACCAACAAAAACCTTAAGCCACCATTGTTTGAACAACGCATTTCATACAGGTAGCTATGAAGATCTTAAACCATCCCAAACCATTTTATAATGTGCAACATATATAATTGAGATATTATAGGCCAAACTAAATTAATAACTACAAGAATATTTAGCTTAATAAAAAAATTCATGGCCAAATAAAATACTCAATAAACATTGGAACATAATGCATGCACTTAAATTGCTAATTTGAGATACCACAGTACCTCATTTTCTTCTAATCAAGCTGCATTTTCTTCTAATCAAACAGGATCACCAACACAACTTTAGTAATAGTTCAATTATTTTATATAATTGTAATTACCAAACATGAGCCTCGATACGTCATATTATTTCCATTAACATGCTAAATGAGCTTATCACACCAACTAACTCTAGTAGTTAGAAACAATTGTGAGATCGATTAGCAAAATTATACAAAGAAAATATATAATTAAGCCACCTCACATTATAATTATAACTCTTTAGCTCATGCACGAGACTATATACATGATAATTATGATAAATACCATGCTAAAAAAATATAGCATCAATAATATGAACTATAAATTGCTAAATTTCTCATAAGCCACACGCAAAATTTAACTCTCTTTCATCAGTAGAAAATTCATCCTATATAAAACTTAATATATAGAATGACAGTATAAAAATTGATGCAAGTGGCAAGCGAGGCTTGACAACCTAGACTATATTTGTGGAACAAACTCTCCAAATATCTATAACCAAGATTTGACCAAATTTAAACTTTTTTTTTTGTTAGAGGCCAAATGAAAAACTGGCACAAATCTAATAGATTATATTGTTGAATATACTGAAAAAAAAAAGGATAAAAAATCATTGAACTTATCCTTGCCATGTTCCTTTGTCCCTCTCTCGAATTATTACAGGGAGAAGTCTTTCTTCATCTCGAGATTAGAAAAGCTAAGAAAAATCCCAACCACAATGGAATGATTCCATCTATGCTAACAAAGACACATTGAGTAGCAGTGACGTCACATCAAATAAGGTATAATCTTTTTCCCTTCAACTGAATTTCTATAATTCACACAAAAACTTGCACAACCGTTAATTGGTGAATAAATTAAAACACAACATGAATAATCACACAAATACAATATAAAAAATTTCAAAAAATTCAATTGTGTGTGCGCGCTTGCACAACCGTTAATTGGTGAATAAATTAAAATTGTGTGTGTTAGAGAATAAATGGAGACTCTATTTTTTATGGTTCTATAAATAGTAAAACCAAAACTAATGTCCCTAAATTTAAGGACATTAATTAACCAACAATTTATTGCCAAAATTAACCAACACTAAATTTGGCAATAAATTGTTGTTTTCCTTTTGACTTGAATTAGTCATCAACACTAAATTTGGCAATAAATTGTTGTTTTCCTTTTGACTTGAATTAGTCATTCCCAACATTTCTCTAAGCTCGAACTCTGTTTTCATATGTGAATAATCTACCCAACCCGAGTCTAGATTTTCATTATAGTCATTCTTGCTTTCTTCGTGGTGCATTCTGTTCAACTTTTTTTTACACTCTCTTGAATAAACTTGCAGTATGCCAAAATTTTCATATATTGCTACCTTTACTCATCATTTAATAGGGGAATTTCTGTTCCCTCGCTTTGTTGGTCTAGATTAAGGTTTGTACTTTCTCTTAGTGATCTGTGGGCTAATTTGGGTTGGTTTCTAAACTTTCTTTTACTAGATTCTCAGTGTGGGAGCAATTTTTGATATTCTGAAATTTGGTTGTGTGATTTGAATTTTTGACTATATTCTAAATGTGGGAATCAAATTTGAACGTGTTGATTATGTGATGAATCTAACAACAAAAATGCAGCAAAAATTAGAGTAGAGAGAAGAGAGAAAAACACCAAAATTATAGTGGTTCAACCATCCATAGATGGTCTACATCCACTGTATCGAAGGGCAGTAGCTGATGATCTATTAGCGCAAAAAATGGGAGAACAAAAATGGAGATAAACTCCTTACACAGAAAGCCTCACAACCCTAATTTCCCAATCTCACTTTCTCTCATTCACACCCCATGCGCTCTGTACCAAAAGGCCAACGAAAAAGATAGAATTTATAGCCTTATTTTTCTGTTACAGAGGTAATACATATATGGGCCTAAATGAAAGAAAATAATACAAGGAAGGAGGCCCATTAACAACTCAAAAATAGCCCTCAAACTAAGCTTCTAAAATGGGCTTGAATATATGACATGACATTCTTCACAAATCTCCCTCTTGACATGTGCATATATGTAAACTTGAAATAGATCAATCCATCCACTGCCCTGTAGATCATGAAACATCAGCAAACCATCAGCCAACACCTACCTTGAGTAGGTTCATTAGATGCATCATCCTATTTGAATTCAACGACTTTGTGAGCATGTCTGCAGGATTATTAACTGAAGGTATTTTTTCCAGCTGCACTTCATTGTTGTTGACCTTATCTCTAAGGTAATGGAACCTTATGTCAATATGTTTTGAACGGTCATGATACAATGGATTTTTAGAGAGAGCTATAGCACTTTGGCTATCACAAAAAACCTTAAAACAATTATCATCACCAAGTAATTCAGAGATCAAACCTTTCAACCATATACCTTCTTTCACAGACTCTGCCAATGAAATGTATTCAGATTCGGTAGTTGAAAGTGCTGTCACAGATTGAAGATGAGATTTCCAACTAACAGTATTTGAAAACACAGTAAATACATACCCTGAAGTAGATCTCCTCTTATCTAAATCTGCAGCAAAGTCAGCATCAGCATATCCATTTAAACAATCATCTTTATGGCTCCCTCTCGAGTAAATTAAACCATAGTTTAAGCTTCCTTTAATGTACCTAATGATCCATTTAACTGCCTCCCAATGAGGTTTACCCGGATCACTCATATAACGACTTACAACACTCATGGCAAAGGCTAAATCAGGGCGAGTACACGTCATTCCATACATCAAACTGCCCACTGCATTAGAATATGGAATGTTCAACATTTCTTTCTTTTCTTCATCAGTTTTAGGTGATTGAGCCTTTGATAATCTAAAGTGTTGAGCTAAAGGTACATTCACAGATTTTGCATTGTCTAAATGGAATTTTCTCACAATTTTCTCAAGGTATTCAGGTTGTTTTATAACTAATGTTCCAGCTTTACGATCTCTCTCAATGTTCATACCAAGAATTTTAGTTGCAGCACCTATATCCTTCATTTCAAATTCAGTCTTAAGTTGTGTTTTCAATTCCTCAATTTTACTAATATCTTGAGAGGCAATAAGCATGTCATCTACATAAAGAAGTAAATACACCACAGCAATTTCATTCTCTTTCTTTATGTAAACACAACTATCATACATGCTTCTTACAAAACCACAACTATGCATAAAACCATCAAACCTTTTATACCACTGACGGGGCGACTGTTTTAAACCATATAAGGACTTCAGCAGCCTACAAACTAGATGTTCTCTCCCTTTTTCCTCAAAACCAAGTGGCTGTGACATGTATATCTCTTCTTCTAATTCCCCATGTAAGAAAGCTGTTGTTACATCCATTTGTTCCAACTCTAAGTTAAAATGAACAACTAAAGACAGCAGCACACGGATTGAAGAATATCTTACAACTGGGGAAAAAATTTCAGTATAATCGATACCATATTGTTGTGTGTAACCCTTGGCTACAAGTCTCGCCTTGAATCTCAACTTATTTTCTCCTTTAAGGCTTGGTTTCAATTTATACAACCACTTGCAATCAACAAGCTTCTGTCCTTCAGGTTTTTCTACTAGAACCCATGTATTATTCTTCTTTAGGGAGTTTATTTCTTCTAACATTGCATTTTTCCAATGCTGTTTTTCTTTAGATTTCATGGCTTGATCATAAGTCAAGGGTTCTAAGTTTTCATCAGCTTCATTACATATTAGGGCATAGGCTGCAGATTCTGGAATTTCAACATTACAATCAGCTTGTTCAAATCTTGAAGGTGGTCTTATTACTCGCCTTTGTCTATCTCGGGTCAACTGATAATCAACTAAATTTTCTTCTAATTGAGTAGCTTGAGTAGGTTGATTTAAAGTACCTTCATCTTGAGACTCATTTTGAGATTCAGTATTACTAACTTGCTGTTCTGTTTGTTCAAAGTTTGAGCTGGATGCTTGTTGTTCAAGGTTTGTTTCATCATTTTCTAACTGAATGTCAAATGAGTTTTCATCTTCTAACTTTCCCTTTTGATAATTGAAGCTACCCTCTTGTTCCCAAGGCAACTCATCCTCATTAAATTTTACATCTCTACTAATAATGCATCTTGACTCCCCTTTAGTTAAAGGCCATAACTTGTATCCTTTTACTCCACTAGGATACCCCAAAAAAATGCATTTATGAGACCTTGGTTCTAATTTATCTTGCTTGATATGGGCATAAGCTGAACACCCGAATACCCTTAAGTGACTCAAATTTGGTGGTTTGCCTGTCCATTGTTCCTGAGGTGTTTTCATGTTTAATGCTAATGATGGGCTTCTGTTAATTAAATAAGTTGTGGTATTAACAGCTTCCCCCCAAAAGACTTTTGGTAATTTAGCATTAGCTAGCATACACCTTACCCTTTCTAATATTGTTCTATTATATCTCTCGGCCAAACCATTTTGTTGAGGGGTATTGGGAACCGTCAAATGTCTTTTAATTCCTGATTTAACACACATATTCTTGAAGTTCTCATTCAGGTATTCAAGGCCATTATCTGTTCTTAACATCTTTATTTTCTTATTTGTCTGGTTCTCAACAAAAGTCTTCCAGTTTACAAAAGTTTCAAATACTTCTGTTTTATTCTTAAGCAAAAACACCCAAAGTTTTCTTGAGTAATCATCTATTATGCTTAAGAAATATTTGGCTCCCCCTAAAGTTGGAACTCTAGCAGGCCCCCACAAATCAGAATGGACATAATCTAATATTCCCTGAGTTTTCTGAACTGACCGATTGAATTGGACACGCGTGGACTTGCCTAAAGTGCACTGCTCACAAAAGGACAGATTTACAGATTTCATTTTACCCAACAGACCCTGTTTTTTCAACTCAATCAACCCCCTCTCACTTACATGAGCCATACGTTTATGCCATAGTAAAGCTTCTTTATTTGTTTCTGTGGGAGCTACATTTGCAGTGCCTACACATGATGAACCATTCAAGGTATACAGCCCATTTTTCAAGCTTCCAGACATCATTAACAGTGACCCTTTCGAAATTTTCATGATTCCTCCCTCTGATTTATATTTATAACCAGCTTTGTCTAATGTTCCCAAGGAAATAAGATTTCGTTTTAGGTCAGGGACATATCTCACTGATGGCAGAATTTTGTGTGTTCCATCAGATAGACTAAGTTTTACAGAACCAACCCCTTTAATTAAACATTGTTGGTTATTTCCCATTAAGACCTTTCCTCCATCTTGTTCCTTAAGATCTACAAAGTAGTGTTTATGAGGAGTCATGTGATATGAGCAACCGGAGTCTAAAATCCACTCTTCTGTAGGACTTATTTCTGAGATAGTTAATACTTCAGCTGAATCATAACTCTCATGGACATTGGCTGAGTTTTGACCTTCCTTTTTATTTTGTTGCTTGTTTTTATATTGTAATTTTCTGCAGTCTTTAATAAGATGTCCCGGTTTGTGGCAATAGTAACATTCTCTTGTCTCTTTTCCTTTCGACTTAGATCTATGCTTGTTTTGATCCCTTTTATTAGTCTTGGGTTGGTTTGTTCTTGATTCAGTTCTACCCCTCACAATTAAAGCTTCAGTTTCTTTCTTTTGAGTTCTAACTTCCATATCTTTAGATCTAAGGGCATCAAGAACCAACCTCAAGGTTAAGGAATCCCTCCCATACTTTATTGCTGCTTTGATTTCTTTATAACTATCAGGCAGAGAGTTCAAGAGAATTATGGCTTGGTTTTCATCATCAATTTTCTCACCAATATTGGTTACATCTAGACAAATTTTAACAAATTCATCTAAGTTGTCATCTAGAGATTTTGAGGGATCCATCCGATACCCAAACAACCTTTCTTTCAAGAGGATTTTATTAGTTAAAGATTTGTTTAGGTACATGATCTCTAGTTTCTTCCACAATTCAACAGCAGAAGTAATTTCATCTACTTGACGCAAAACTGAATCAGACAAATAGAGAATCATTGTACTAAAAGCAATTTCATCCATCTCACGTTTTTTTGCTTCAGAAAGGGGTTCTAATAAGTCTTCAGGTTTTTCTAGAATTTTTGAAACCTTCAGTTGTACTAACATTGCCTTAAGCTTTTTTCTCCATAGGCTAAAATCCCCCTTACCATCAAATTTTTCCAACTCGAATTTAGCAGACATAATGGCAGAACACAGAGAAAAACAGAGATGGTGCAGCACAATAATTCAAACAGCCCACAGCAGACCACAGAACATTAACCTCTAACAGAAATCCTTCAGCAAACTACAATCGACTAATTTCTAGGGTAGAAATCCTTAACTGATTATGATTCAACTAACCTCAATGCCGAATTGAGAACAACGTTGATTAATACCCAATCGATTGATCCCCTGCTGTCACGACTCACGCTGCTATTACTTGGACTTCATCACCGAACGGATGCTCTGATACCACTTGTGATGAATCTAACAACAAAAATGCAGCAAAAATTAGAGTAGAGAGAAGAGAGAAAAACACCAAAATTATAGTGGTTCAACCATCCATAGATGGTCTACATCCACTGTATCGAAGGGCAGTAGCTGATGATCTATTAGCGCAAAAAATGGGAGAACAAAAATGGAGATAAACTCCTTACACAGAAAGCCTCACAACCCTAATTTCCCAATCTCACTTTCTCTCATTCACACCCCATGCGCTCTGTACCAAAAGGCCAACGAAAAAGATAGAATTTATAGCCTTATTTTTCTGTTACAGAGGTAATACATATATGGGCCTAAATGAAAGAAAATAATACAAGGAAGGAGGCCCATTAACAACTCAAAAATAGCCCTCAAACTAAGCTTCTAAAATGGGCTTGAATATATGACATGGCATTCTTCACAGATTACTTTTTGTATTCCATGGTTGTAGTTATGGCTAGGAGGTTAAAGATTTTTTATTTACATCATATTTGTTTAAAACAATTTTACTTTGTGACCTTTTTTTAATAGTTTAGTTTTTTATTTGGGGTAGTTGCATAGATGACAAATTAGACCAAATTAATAGCAAATATAGCACCATTGCAAACTAATTGCAAATATAGCAAAATTAATTGTACAAGACCAAAAAACTGTTGTCAGATTCTATCCGTGTCTATCACTGATAGACTCTGATTATTTAAAGTATATCAGTGTCTATCGCTGATAGACTTCGATTAATCAAAATCTATCAGTGAATATCATTGATAGACTTCGATTAATCAGAGCCTATCAATGATAGTCACTGATAGATTTTGATTAACCAAAGTTTATCAGCGATAGACACTGATAGACTCTGAATAATCGGAGTCTATCAGTAGACATAGATCTGATTAATCAGAGTCTATCGCTGATAAACTCTGATAATCGAAGTCTATCAGATAGACTCAGATAGATTTTGCTATATTTGCAATTTTTTTTTACATGGTGCTATATTTGCTATTAATTTGGTCCAATTTGCCACCCAATGCAATTTTCCTTTTTATTTTTATTTTTTAATTTATTTTCCTAGTAAGCAAATGAAGTAGCATTGTCATCATATCCACGTCAGCAAATAACGGTCCAGTCAGTTAACGCATCTGGGGATTGTGGGTTGTGGACTTACAAATAAAGCTACAAAACTTCACTAATCTTTTCCTGTTTGAATGTTTGTGTGGTAGTACATTTACATCATTAGTGGGGAAGAACTGACCCGATTAGCGAAGGATTACATTTACATCTTGTTTTTTCTTTTTCTTTTTTTCTTCTGTTGGCAATTTTGTTTTCTGAAATGCTAAATTTGATATGTTATGGGATCTTGGTGTAATGATGTACAGTGCATAACATGGATCTATTGGGTCACTCATTCTTTAGGCTTTAGAATGTTCTTGGATATCTGATCTCAAAATCTTACTGGGCGCGCTTGGAAGCGCAAGATTATTTCAAAGTATGTCGAATTCTGGCCACCAAGATTAGTTTATAGGGGTGTAAATGGTTCGGTTTGGTTTAATTTAATTTTTGGTCAAAATCAATAAGAAACCAACAAGTCGTTTGAAGAAAAATAGAAATTGATGCCAAAATTGATTTTTTTTTTTTGGGTTAAATTTACAATATTAGTCATAGAATTTGGTTTAGGTTTCTTAATTTCGTTTGTGTCTAATAGGTCATGAACTTCAAAATTTAAGATCTACTAGGCAGCAAACTTGGAAGTTTAGAGTTCATATATGAGGTTCAAGACTTATTAGATATGTAATTGAAAATTCAGACTTGTGGAACATAATTGAAATTTTAAATACCTATTAAATACTTACAGTTTAAGAACCTATTTGGACATAAAATTCAAAGTTCCTATATCCATTGAACACTTTTTGGAATTTAGGAATCAATAGACAAACTTGTAATTTATTCAATTTTTTTTAAAAAAATTGCTAGGGGGTGTTTGGGGCAAGGATATGGGTTTAGGAAGTGGGGAGTTGTGAACTTGTGGAGTTGTGAAGTCTGAGTTAGGAAGTATGTGTTTGGGGTGCTGAGTTCTGAAGTCTGAGTTTCTAATAGCTGTTTTTTTTTTTTTTTTTTTTTTTTTTTTTTTTTTTTATTTTTAATTCAATGAATTAAAATGTTCTTTCCATTAATTGTAAAATTGAGTTTTTAAGTCACAATTTTGATTAAAAATCCAAAAAAAAAAAAAAATCATAACATTTGACATAGTAAGTGAGAGTCTTCAAGATTGAAAATTCTTGTTGTATTTAAAGGAAAAAAAATCTTGCTTATTAGAAAAAAAATCGAAATTAACCTAAAATTGGTTACATTCTTTTTTCAAAAAGAAAAACTAAGCCAAACTTTGGAAAAAATGTTTTCTTTTTCAAATGAACCATCTCTTTGAAAATTAATAACACTCATTTTAGTTTTTAATTATCTTTAACTTAGAAAATTAGATTTCTTCCAAATTGATTAAATTTATTTTTTTCTTTTAATTAATTATTACTCCAGTTCTTTTCCTTCATTTTATTTATGTTTTCTTTAAATTAAAAAAAAAAAGAAAATCTCAAACTCAATCCGTTGGGATTTCCCCATCTCTCTCAACTTCTTTCTTTCTCTTCCCCTCTCTCTTCCGATTTCTTTATCTCTCTTCCCCCTCTTTCTCCTTTGATTTCTTTCTCTCTCGTCCCTTTCTCCCTCTCAATTTCTTTCTTTCTCTTCTCTCTCTCTCGATTTCTATCTTCCTCTCCCCTCTCTCGATTTCTTTCGTTCTATTTCCCTTCCTCTCGATTTTGTTTCTCTTTCCCCCACTTTTGTTGCCTAGAACACACAAAAAAAACACCCAACAAAAAACTAGAAAACTCATCTCCTTCTGTGCTTCAAAACTGAATATGGAGAAAAAAAACACAGAGAGAGAAAAAAATGAAGACGAAACAGAGTAAGAGAAACAAAAAAAAAAAGAGAAACAAATATGAAGAAACAGAGAGGATGAAAAAAAAAAAACCAGAGAATGTGAAGGGGATGGAAAACGAGAGAAACGGAGAGGGAGAGAGACGAAACAGAGAGGGAGAGAAACGAAACAAAGCGATTTGGAAAGACGGAGAGAGAATCAAGGGATCGATTTGGAAAGACAGAACATCCAAACGCGGGCTTCGGAAAATGGCCGCCCAAACGCAGACTTCGACGGGCTTAAAAACACGGGCTTCGAATATTTGCGGCCCAAACACGCCCTTAGTTTGACAAAAAAAAAAAAAAAAAAAAACGAAGTACTAACTTACGTAGTTAAATTCAATGACATACAAAATTGTCTAGAAAAGATACAATTGTTGAATCTCTACTTATCTATAATCTATAATCTATATCTATATATCATATCATATCATACTACCTTAAAAAGTGGCTAACTTTTAGAATCATTTTTGGACTATTTTGTCCAAATACTAATTTCTTAATTCCAAATATGTCCTCACAAATGTTACTTTTTTATTATTTAAAAGGTTTTAAATATTGTGAGTAAAAGCACCTTGCTCCATGTTCATGAAAGAATTTATGTGTGTCGAATTCCATAACTGAAGATTAAAGTTGGTCCACGTTTCATATCTTCCTTTTTCTTTTTCTATTTTTTTTTAATCTTCTTGAGTTTAAGTGTGATTTAGATACGTGGCTCAACAAAATTAATAATTATCTCCCAATAACTTATTCTTCCACTATTTTCACATTCTCCCATTTAAAAGATTTTATTTAAATTTTTGTAAATAAATGTTATGTGCTTGCAGAATTTGGAGAGCTTTCTTTTTAATTATAATTTTTTTATATTATTTTAATATGTTTATTATCTTCTCAAATTCCAAAACCAAAAAATAAATGGTCATTACATCTCATCTTCTCTATAAATATTTCATGCATGCATTGTTATGCATAAAGTGGCTAACATGGAAATCATTTTTTACTATTTTGTCCAAATACTAATACTTTAATTCTAAACATGTTCTTTAATTAATTATTTGTATTACTTAAATGGTCTTAAATGGACAAATAATGTGTTGTTTATAGAAATGAATGGGAATTTGGAAGGTTTTGTTTTTTTATGTTTCAAATTTCTTTATACTTTTTCAATAGGTTAATTAATTAATTAATTTAGTTAGACTTTTGGTTTTTTTTGGGTTCCGTAGGGTTTGTTTTTTTTTCCATCTATTTTTCTAATTCATTTAGACTTTTTTTAATATGTTAATTAATAATTAATTAAATATGTTATTTAAGGGATTAAAAAATTGGTAAATAATATGCTATTTTAAAAGATCTTTTTTTTACAACAATTTTAAAAGATTTTTATGTTTTCATTTCTTGAAATTTGGAAGGTCTTGCACCTTTTTTTTATTTTAACCCGTAGACTTTGATTTTTTTTTCTCTAATTTTAGTATGCTAATAAATCTTTTCATATTCCATAACCAAAAAAATAGATGGGTCATTATAACACACATTTTATAGTTTCCCTATATATATTTCTATGCATTTGTAAAGAAGCTCATTGTTAAGTAAAGAACAATGTTTTTTTCTCCTTTCATGCCAAATGAAGGTATATTTCAATCTTTATTATTTATTTTTCGTTTACCTTCATTTTATTTTAAGATTTAAATTGTTATTGCATTATTGCATTTGCAAATCCTTTTCTTATGTCTCCTTTTAGACCACAATTAAAATTATAATAATTTGTTTAAATTTCATTTTATATTACTCTTATTGATATATTATTGTTAAACTGCAAGCATAATGGACAATGTATATATGATATGGAACGTCAAGACAATTGGAGATCCGAAGCAAGTGTTATTAAAAAAAAAAAAAATTGTAGAAGGGTATCAAGAAAGAAAATCTTCTAGAGGCATTGAGATTCATTATCATAGATGAGAAGGTAATTGTACATTTTTTCTTTAATAATGTTTAACTTGGAGAATCATTTATGACTATTTTGTTCAAATATTAATTCTCTAATTTCAAATGTGTCTTGATTGATTATTACTTATTTAACATTTGGGTTATCCAAAGGGTTTTAAAATTGATAAATAGTGTGTTATTTAAAAGAATTTTAATTTGACAAAATTAACTTTTTTTTTTTTTTTTTTTTGTGGATATGCGAACTTGGAAGGTTTTGATTTTGTTTTGTATGTTTCTAATTTCTTTCTACTCTTTTTTCATGTTATAATTTAATTTAGTAAAGCTTCTGGCTTTTTTTTTTTTTTTTGGAATGTATCAAAAAAAAAAAAAAAAAAAGCTTCTGGCTTTTTTAAGCAACAAACTTTGGAATTCTACTTTTTTATTTTAATTCCTTTATACCTTTTTAAATATGTTAATGAATATTTTCAAATACCATAATAGAAAACTAGATGACCTATTATAATATAGATGTTGCTTCCCTATAAATATTTTCATGCATTTGGAAAACAAATTTTACTATTAAGTAAAGAGTAATGCTTTTTCTTTTGTGA
Source organism: Luffa acutangula (assembly GCA_036850905.1). NCBI lineage: Eukaryota > Viridiplantae > Streptophyta > Magnoliopsida > Cucurbitales > Cucurbitaceae > Luffa > Luffa acutangula. Next base: position 44,904,832 of record CM072096.1, read on the forward strand.
CAAATTCATTGATTCAAGGTACATCCTAATCTTTATTTTATTTTGTTTTTCATTTCATTTTATTTTAAGATTTAAGTTGCTCTATTACATTGCATTTGCAAAGTTTTTTTTGTTTTTTTTTTGTTTTTTTTTTTTTTTTTTTGATGAGACAGAAGGCATTTCATTGATTCATGAAAAGCCACATGGGCCAAGTACCATTTGCAAAGTCCTTTTTTACATCTATTCAAATCACAATTAGAATTATAAAAGTTTGTTTAAATTTCATTTAAAATTATTCTTAATGATATATTATTGTTAATTGCAGGTGTAAATGAATAATCATTTTTGGACTATTTTTTCCAAATGCTAATTCTCTGATTCTAAATTCATCACTTAATTAATTATTACTTTTTTAATATATGTATTATTTAAGGGTTAAAAATTAGTAAATAATGTGGTACTTAAAAGATTTTTAAATAAAGAACTCTATATGTATTGAAACTAATTGTCATGGATGAAGAGGTAATTGTACATTTATTTTTTTTTAAAAAAAAATATTAGACTTATTAGATATTTTAATTTTTTATCATAATATTTTCTTTAAATATATATCTAATATAATAACATTAACATTACTATTATTATATTTTAAAACTCATTAATATTAATATTTATTTTTTAAAAAAACTTAATTTATATTTAGAAGTGTGAACCTCAATGATTAAAAAAAAAATAAATAAAGATTTTTTTACCCTAGATTTATAAAATATTTATTGAACACTTTATAGTTTGCAAAATATAGAAATTGCAATGTCTCATTAAATTTTGACATCATAATGAAGATTCAAATTACTCCATTTATTTATATTAATTTATATATCTAATTATAAAAGCACACAATTTATAAAATGAAAATAAAAATAAAAATAAAAGTTTGTATAAATAAATATTTAAATATGAATAAAATTACAATAAAAATTTCATACGTGCAACGCACGTTGATGTTTTCTAGTATATATAAAAGTACGAATGTGGAAGAATTTTTTTTTGGACAATTATATCCTTCAATTTTTACTAAATACCTAAATTATCCTTCATTTAATGTTTACATAAAAAAAAAAAAGTGTAAAATCCTCTTTTTTTTTTGTGAGAAATAAAATCCTCCTTAAATCTCCCACTTCCTCTCACGTAAACTTAATAAATAATTTAGTAATAAGTATTTTTTTTTTAATGCCTTAAGTCTCTCTATTCATTTCACACAAATTTAATTCCTAAACAATAACAGTTAGATTGTTCAAGGTCCTTCCCTCAACGATTCAATTTCATTGCACAAGCATAAATAATCTCTCTTCTTCATCCATCATTTATCTACAAGTCTCCTCTAACCCTTGTGATGTAAAGACTAAAGAGTGATCCATCTCTCTTAATTTCTTCTCTCTCCTCCTTCATAATTGTGATGAGAAGGATGAAGATGAACACTATAGCAAAGGAGAAAAGACGTTGAGCTTATGACATATGGAAATCATATGAATCCAACACCTCTTCTCTAGATTGATTTATATAGATTTTTTTTAAAGAAATTTATTTGATTTGTTTATGATTTATTATTTCTCACTTCATATTTCTCCCTTCGTGTTGGTTTGTTTTTCCTCCATTATTCTTTTTATTCTACTTTCCTTTCAATGATTTTGTATTGGAAATTGATAATATTGCTTGAATATTGAGTCTTAAAATGAAGATTTTCAAGTAAATCTTTTCAACTTCAATTTTTTTTTCTAAAAGAAAAAATATCTATCATTAAAATTTCAACAATAGAAGGATATTTTTTAAAACATAACATCATCATTATTATTAAATGGGAAAAGCCTCATTAACTAACACTTATGTCATGTAAATCATCTTTGTAAATATTTATAAATGTAAGATAATTGAGAACAACCATTGATATTAGACCCTCTTTCAATAGTATTTCTTCATGTAGATAATATACTCTTGAGGGGTTGTTTGGCCCAGTGGTTTGGATTGGATTGTATTGGAATGGAAATGGATCACCACGTTTGGGAGACCTGGAATGAGATGGGTTTGGAATTGGCTGAATTCCAATGGGTTTGGAATGAGATTCCTGCCCATTCCCTTGTGGATGCCAACCCATTCCCTTGTCTATGCCCACGCTGAAATCTTTAGAATCTCTTTCCTCCTCATTTACTCTCCCACACACACTCTCTCTCCTTCATAACTCACGGCTGAAATATCAGAATCTCTTTCTTCCTCATTTACTCTCCCTTTGTGTCTCTCTCTCTCCTTCATAACCCACGACTGAAATCTTCAGAATCTCTTTCTTCCTCATTTACGCGTCTCTGCAACTCCTCTATGTCCCTTCACATCTTCCATCTTCAAGCAACCATTTTCTCTTTCCCTCATTACGACCTTCAACGGTCTGAGTAATGGTTGTTCTTGCCGTATCCTTCCTTGCATCCCTTCTCTGAGTTGATGCATGCTTCTCTGAGTTAGGGTTTCGCCCTCCACCTCTCAGATCTGAGGTATTTTCACCGTTTTCGAATTCTTTCGGTGGATCTGTGTCAGTGGCGGTGTATTCCCTCTTATTCGCTCGGATCTAAGGTATGTTCGCCGTTTTTCGTGAGGTTTCTTGTCATCTTCTTCTCCACCGGACACTTCCGTCTGAGTGGTCGTCGTTTCAGGGCAGATCTGCGTTGTTGGGTTTGTCTGAGGGTGGTTTTTTTTTTTGTTTTCTCTTTCTGTCCCAAATGTTGTCGGCGAGACACCCTTGTCGTTTGGCTTCGACGATCTGGCCGCTGGCTGCTTCGTTATCCCCCTTCCTCTCTTTTGTCGCCCCGAAGATGGAGGATTGTCCCCCTTGCCACTTCGAATCTCCTTTCGTCTCTTCGCCGCCTCAAAGATGGAGGACTATTCTCCATGGTTGTTGGGGCTCGCGTTTTCATTTCCAGATGCTACACAATTCGTCCACCATTCGACGAGGCCCAGCAGGAGACTGGTTTGGGGATGAGAAGCTTGGTAGGGAGGCCGGAACGAGTGAAAAAACAGGTTCGATTAATCGTTTTCTTAAGGCCTATGATGAGGAGCCTGTTCTGTGATTTTTGTATGATTCTTGTTCATACCTGAGGCCCCTGATTATCAATACCATTCGTTTTATATTCAGGTTGATTAACGTTGATTACATTCCTAAATCATGATGATGTGCTACTAATTATCAATTATATTGTTCTGTTTCTAGGAGTATCTTTCCACTGCAAAATCGTCTTGTTCTTTTTGTTTATGACTTCGTAAACTGATGTTCAAATCTGAGGAATTTTTTTTTTTATTTTCTGAGATTCATAGTCCTCGTGGGAAATACCTTGTTCTGCATTACTTTTGTTCTGTTATTATCGACTGGCTGGAAGAATTGTTTACCTTACTCCATATATCTGTTCAGTAATGGCAGATCAGTGGCAATTAATTTTGTTTTTCCTTTTTGTTTTGTTTCATCTGAATCGTATTTAATGTGGCACTGTTTGGTGGTTGGGTGGATTTTAGTCCTTTCAATATTTATGAAAGTGACTAGTTCCATTTATGCTATGTACTTTGTGGTTGGGGGACTTAACTGATATGAGCTCTCATTTTCTTCCTTAAATACACAACCACCCTCATTCACCAATCACCATTTGCCCTTTCTGTGCAACCATCCACTGCATTCTATCCTATCCCATCTTCACTGTTCGGGTAAGCTTTCCTTCCTACTTTAGTTTGGTTTTCTCTTTATTATCATTCATATTCTCATAGACTTGCTAAGCATATTTATTCCCTTTTTAAATTTTTTTCATGTACTTCGTGAATGACATAACCGAACAATGGTGTATTTAATGGATGCTCCAAACAGTTAACTAGGAGCGATCACGTTACAGGTATGACTGTCCTTAGTTACTAAATAAAGTATGCAATATGCACCATGTGTGAATTGTTCTAACTAAGTTCATGTTTGCCACATGTTTAATACATTTTTCGTAGGTTCTCAATCTTCCTCTAGGCGAAAAATATGTCTCAGTACCGATTCACGTAAATACCTCTCTTGCCAACCTCTTTGTTTGTAATATATTTACGTTCATTATATTATGTGTTTCGTCGAAGAACATTGTAATAGGGCATTACGTTTATATGATGCATTATTAGTCCTTTTATTTTGCTCATTTGAACTTGTTAATTTATAAAAAGACTTGTTTGATAAAAACCTTTTTTTCCCGTTTTCTTGTTTGGTTGTTCATTTTTTCATGATATTTTCTTCATTCAGAATTTCCCATTTCTTTGTGTTGGATTTTTTGGTTTAATGTCGTAGTCACATTACTAGTGATTTTGCCGTTAACATTTCCAATTGATTTGTCACATTATTTTTTATTTAACTAACTTAATAATTTTTTTTTTTTGAAAAAAAGGAGAAAAAACGAACTTAATAATAAAAATCAAATTTGTTAATTATTTAGAATTTTTTTTTAAATAAAAGACATAATTACACATTTTTTACTGTCATAAATGGCTAAAATTTATAATTATAATTATTTACAATTTTTCTCATTGAACAAAAATTTATAATTATTTGCAATTGATCTAATGGAAAAATAAGTCTACTTATTTTCTTAACACATGGAACCCCAAAATTAGTCTCCTTATTTTCGTAACAACACTTCATAGTTAATTGAAACAGTTAAAATTATTAACAATTTCGAAAAATAGCGGGTTATAAAATTAACAAATTCAGTCAACATACTCCTAAAACATGCATCAACTTCTAAAAAAATAGACTTCCGAAGTGAGTAACGAATTTGAAGTTGTGTGTTTTAAAAAATATGTTTTAAGACTGTTGGTGTGGTTTAAAAAATATGTTTTACCAAATTTAACTTCTTAGGCATTAAAAAATATGTATTACCAATAAAAAATCAGTTTTATCTATTACAAAATAAAGTGCTCTAAACTGTTCGAAAACAAATTTTAGCTATTAACAATTTGCTAAAACAAGTTTTAGCTATTACAATATTACACAAGTTTTAGCCCGAAAACAGAATGTTTGATGTCTTCATTTTTTTCTTTAACAACATTATAACCATATAAACAAGTTCTTAAAATTGTTTCTAAACTATGAACTCAATATTACAAAATAATGTGTTCTAAAATGCCCGAAAACAGATTTCTTGTTCTTCATTGAATGGACACAATTATTTATTTATTTATTTTTTTTATTTTTTTTTTTTTATGACGAAGTTAATAAATGAGCAAGTTAATAATGAAAATGAAATTTGTAACAAAGGAAGGAATAATAGATGGCCACATTCTATATTTTTTTTTTCCAAAATGAGTACAAATAATTTTAACTAAATTGAAGTAAAATACATGGAACCTCCACTTCAAAATGCAAAATTGTGTTGTGTTTTAAAAATATCATTTGTGCTATCATTTCACGATAACTTACTACTCGAACTTTAATTAAAACTTCCAAACATAGGCTTATGGGAGGGAACAAATTCTACGTCGTTTTCGTCGAGCGTAATGCCCGGTGTGTACACGACGTGGTACGAATGTGCCCACCAAGTACATGGTTTTAGTGGTGCCGTTTACCAGTCGAATGAGAGGTGGGACGACACAGAAGCAGCTTATATCGTTTACACCATGGAAGTGGACAGTCATTCCAGTCATCATGGAGACCTTCACCTTCACAATAGCTACCCTAACCGTGAACTAGATAGAAATGTAGTCAATAGGACCGTTAGCACATGTAGTGGAGCATACCATGTTCTCCTCTTCATAGTAGGGTTTTTGCTTGGTGTAGCTGTCATCATATTATGTAGTCTGATGTAGTATGGACATTTATTTTCAGGATTGTTCGTAGAAGCTATCAAATGGGTGCCCAAGATAATGAAATTCAAGAATTGATCGCAATTCTTACTGTCATTTGTGCGACAGAGTATCAATTCATCGCGACAGTTCTCGGGATCTTGCACTCAGGTTATTCCTGGGAATTTCGATCCCCGACTCATGTACGACACTGAATCAGGAAACTGAACTTCTTCTGTCTTATTCACGAGGATGATTTGGCTTGTCGTGAAAATACACGCATGGATCGACGAACATTCACGATCCTGTGTACCCTTTTACGAACCACTGGTAAACCGCAAGCCACTAACTACGTCGATGTGAAGGAGATGGTTGCAATGTTCCTCCACATCGTTGCACACGACGTTAAGAATCGTGTGATCCGTTGCCAATTTGTGCGTTCGAGAGAGACCGTATCCCGGCACTTCAATGTCGTACTGGATGCAGTACTTCGATTGCACCCAGTCCTATTGAAAGCACCTGAACCCGTAACCAATGTGTGTACGGACGATACGTGGAAGTGGTTTGAGGTAATGAAATGTTGTTATCTTTGTTGGGTTTTATGCCCTAAAACTCGTAGATAGTGAATGTGAACAAATTGTATATTTGTTTCAATAAAGTGTAATTGAGTTTCTACAATAAAGTGTTGTTGTTAAATATTGCACAATTTGACCCAAATCCAATAAACTAAGATCCAAGGTTGTTTACATGTGACTTGAACTAGTATGTGGGGACATACGGGGATTGGTGTTCAAGTAACAACCTAAAAGGTCTATAGTACAAGGATAAGGCTGGGTACCTTATCCTGGTAACACTATGTGATACGGCCCGCTTTGTATTCGATACAGACGTATTAATCCAAGGCGTCCATGTAGGAGACATGCAAGCGGGGGTATCCTATGCAATGAGTTTGCATAAGACCGGACCACGAAATAGTAAACCACTAGATGTAACACCGTTAATTAGTTAGGTTACTATTTCAATACGATGACCTAGGTAACTCAGTCTTAATCCTGAGTGTGTCATTAACTCCTTCTCATGAGGGATTGTCCTTTGATTAACATGGGTGAGAGTGGCCAATACGCCGACTCAATATGCCTTCCTTTTTGGGGACAAGACCGAGTGGGAGGCTGGGGACATGACAACACAAGAAGGAATTCACTCCTTCCCACTTCTAGGAGAAGTAGATGAGTGTTCCCTTAAGAGGTGACTCCGGGACTCGAACAAAGGGATCCCGTCCTCTCACTGGCCTGAGAGGAACTTTCTGTTTAATGGTTGGACCATAAACAGGTTGTTCATTAGAGGAGCGCTGGTACTTAAGGAGACAGATGTAACACAGGGGTAAAACGGTAATTTGACCCAGCCGTGATTACGAACACTCGTAAAGGATTGACTTACCGGTATAGGTCTACATCCATGGACACAGAAATGTTCTACAGTGAGAAGAGTTCAGCTGTGGGTCTTTAGTGGAATGACCAACAGTTAATGAATATTGGTTAACCTGATTAATGAGTTTAATCTATTAACCTCATATCATTGGAGCTTCTGATCTGTAGGTCCATTAGGTCCCCCTGCTAGCTCGTAAAGAGTAATTAGGAACAAATATATCTTGAGAGAATTTGAATAGTTCAAATATCATATTGGGAATTAAGTTAATTGTACGAGATACAAATTAATATAATGTATAGTGATGCATTAAAATATAAAGTCTAATTTGAGATTAAACTTTATTATATTGAGAGATTGATATATTTGAAAGAGTTCAAATATATGTCTAATTAAATATAGGGTATTTAATTAGAAGATGAATTAATTAATTATGAATTAATTAATTATTCAATTTATTTTAAATTAAATGAGATTTAATTAAACTATAGTCTATGAGAGAAATAAATATTTGAAGAAGTTCAAATATTAATATGAATTTGATTCATATTAAATTTATAGGATATAAGAGAATTTGAAGGAGTTCAAATTTTAATATGAATTTGATTCATATTATAGAATTAATTAATTGAAGGCCTGAAATTAAATATATGATATTTAATTGGGTAATTAATTAATTAACTAATAGAAGGTCTGAAATTAAATATATGATATTTAATTGGTGATTAATTAATTAAAGAATTAATTAATTGGAAATTAATCAATTATGGAAATGATTAATCACTTATGGAAGTGATCAATCATTTATGGAAAAGATTAATCAATTATGGAATTGATTGGTCATGGAATTGATTAATGGAAAAGATTAAATCAGTTATGGAAATAATTGATTTTAAATGAATATTTTATTCATGGCCTTTCTCCTATAAATAGAACACTAACCCTAGGGTTTAGGTACCACAACATATGGCCACCATAAGGCCCTCTCATATTCTCTCAACTCAAGAACTCTAGGGAGAATTTTCTCTCTCGAGTTTTTCCCATTCAAGATTAGGTAGTCCCACAACTACGTTCCTAATCTCAGAGTTATAGCGGGGAAGATCAAATGGTGGTGTTCTTCGTTGTTGCGGAGCAATCAAGAAAGGCGTTCTTGAAGAATTCAGAGTCGTCAACGAAGGTATGTTTCTCATCGCTTAACCTTTTGCCAATGTATTGGTATTTTGTAAAACAAAATTAATTTACGAACGGTCCAATTGCTTCCGCTGTAACGGAATTGGGAATTCCAATCCTTCAATCTTGTCTTCCACTGAAGGACAACCTAACTTCAGGAAAATACTCGACCATTAAAACTTTATCACTCGTCTGTTCGCAGAACTGCTTAGGTGCTCCTGATGGTACACACATCAAGGTCAACGTCAGTGCGGTAGATCGCCCCAGATATCAGACGAGGAAGGGGGAGATTGTGACTAATGTACTGGCCGTTTGTTCCCAGAATGGTGAGTTCATTTTCGGGTTCCTACTGTGGGAAGGATCTGCATCGGACTCAAGGGTACTTCGTGATGCAGTCTCACGTCCTTCGGGACTAAAGGTTCCCAGGGGCTACTACTACCTCTGTGATGCTGGATATCCTAACGCGGATGGATTCCTGGCACCATATCGTAGCACACGATACCACCTAACCGAGTGGCGAGGTGGAAACCCACCCACGACCCCGAAGGAGCTTTTCAACATGAGACATTCGTCGGCACGGAATGTCATAGAACGAGCCTTCGGACTGTTGAAGGGTCGATGGGAAATATTGAGGGGCAAATCTTACTACCCTATTGATGTGCAAGTGAAAACCATCACCGCTTGCTGCTACCTTCATAACCTAATAACACGGGAGATGGGACAGGATCCTTCAATGGAGGCCGCTCATACGGGGGAACTGTATTGATTTGGAATTCCCTAATTCCGATAAAGCGGAAGCGTAATTGGGACCGATTCGTAGTTAATTTTGTTTATCCAAAAATACCATAACATTGGCAAAAATCATAGAACAAATTCTATAGAAACTTAAGGCTAATACAAAATTTAGATCTAAATCTAAAGGGGAGAAGCAAACATACCGTCATTGACGACTCTGAATACTTCAACAGACACCTTTCTTGATTTTGGACCAACCGTCAAAATTGGGACACCACCAATTGATCTTCCCCGCTATGACTCTGAGATTAGGAACGTGGAACGTAGTTGTGGGACTACCTAATCTTGAATGGGAAAAACTCTAGAGAGAAAATTCTCCCTAGAGTTCTTGGGTTGAGAGAATATGAGAGGGAAAGTAGAGAGAATGCAAGAGTGCATTCTTGTGGCCTTATGTTGTTGTACCTAAACCCTAGGTTTGGTGTTCTATTTATAGGAGAAAGACCATGAATAAAATATTCATTTAAAATCAATTATTTCCATAACTGATTTAATCTTTTCCATAATTAATCAATTCCATGACCAACCAATTCCATGACCAATCAATTCCATAATTGATTAATCTTTTTCATAAATGATTGATCACTTCCATAAGTGATTAAATCATTTCCATAAATGATTAATCACTTCCATAAGTGATTAATCATTTTCATAATTGATTAATTTTCAATTAATTAATTCTTTAATTAATTAATCACCAATTAAATATCATATATTTAATTTCAGACCTTCTATTAGTTAATTAATTAATTACCCAATTAAATATCATATATTTAATTTGAGACCTTTAATTAATTAATTCTATAATATGAATCAAATTCATATTAAAATTTGAACTCCTTCAAATTCTCTTATATCCTATAAATTTAATATGAATCAAATTCATATTAATATTTGAACTTCTTCAAATATTTATTTCTCTCATAGACTATAGTTTAATTAAATCTCATTTAATTTAAACTAAATTGAATAATTAATTAATTCATAATTAATTAATTTATCTTCTAATTAAATACCATATATTTAATTAGACATATATTTGAACTCTTTCAAATATATCAATCTCTCAATATAATAAAGTTTAATCTAAAATTAGACTTTATATTTTAATGCATCACTATACATTATATTAATTTGTATCTCGTACAATTAACTTAATTCCCAATATGATATTTGAACTATTCAAATTCTCTCAAGATATATTTGTTCCTAATTACTCTTTACGAGCTAGCAGGGGGACCTAATGGACCTACAGATTAGAAGCTCCAATGATATGAGGTTAATAGATTAAACTCATTAATCAGGTTAACCAATATTCATTAACTGTGGGTCATTCCAATAAAGACCCACAGCTGAACTCTTCTCACTGTAGAACATTTCTGTGTCCATGGATGTAGACCTATGCCGGTAAGTCAATCTTTCACGAGTGTTCGTAATCACAGTTGGGTCAAATTACCATTTTACCCCTGTGTTACATTTGTCTCCTTAAGTACCAGCGCTCCTCTAATGAACAACCTGTTTATGGTCCAACCATTAAACAGAAAGTCCCTCTCGGGCCAGTGAGAGGGCGGGATCCCTTTGTTCAAGTCCCAGAGTCACCACTTAAGGGAACACTCATCTACTTCACCTATAAGCGGGAAGGAGTGAATTCCTTCTTGTGTTGTCATGTCCCCAGCCTCCCACTCGATCTTGTCCCCAAAAAGGAAGGCATATTGAGTCAGCGTATTGGCCACTCTCACCCATGCTAATCAAAGGACAATCCCTCATGAGAAGGAGTTCATGACACACTCAAGATTAAGACTGAGTTACCTAGGTCATCCTATTGAAACAGCAACCTAATTAGTTAACGGTGTTATAACTAATGGTTGACTATTTCGTGGTCCAGTCTTATGTAAACTCATTACATAGGATACCCCCACTTGCATGTCTACTACATGGACATTTTGGATCAATACGTCTGCGTCAAATACAAAGCGGGCCCTATCTCATAGTGTTACCAGGATGACACCTTATCCTTGTACTATAGACCTTTTAGGTTGTTACTTGAACATCGATCCTCGTATGTCCCCACATACTAGTTCAAGTTACATACAAACAAACTTGGATCTTAGTTTATTGGATTTGGGTCAAATTGTGCAATATTTAACAATAACACTTTATTGTAGAAACTCAATAACACTTTATTGAAACAAGTATACAATTTGTTTACATTTACTATCTACGAGTTTTAGAGCATAAAACCCAACAGGAACAAGATTCCAACGGTATGGGAACAGAGAACATCACATTCGTTGAATCCACCACTGCATGGAGTTCCTAGAGGGATGAATTGGCGAATCAAATGTTCGCTGAATGGAACAACAACTCAGATGATCGCCTCAACTTCTTTTGTTAAATTTTTTTGTAAAACGAGACTGTAGAAAGTGCCACTCGTTTTTGTATACCGAACATGTCGTAGGAACAGTATGATGTGAATAGATCGTAATGGGTGTATGAAAACATGTATATTTTGGAATGTAAATGGTTTGAATTTTAACTGTTTATTGGAACCAATGTTCATTAAATTTTACTAATATGGAACTTTGTAAAGGTTCTTCATTCTTTATGTCCTCCACCTATGGTTCTGATTATTTGCTAAACATGCAGTTGACCTTGTCTGCCTCAGCTTCAAAGAAAGAGAAACACATCTGGACGTCGGAGGAAGACGAAGTGCTAGTGTAGTGCCTACTTCACCTAGTCCAAGTGGGGGGATGATGTGCAGAGAATGGGACGTTTTGGCCTGGTTACCAGAATTAGATTGGAAGGATGATGAAAGAAAGATTACCAAGATGCAACATAGTCGTGAGCCCGAACATTGAATCCAGAGTGAGGCTGCTAAAAAAATAGTACATGGCGATAGCTGAGATGATGGGACCGACCTGCAGTGGATTTGGTTGGAATGATGAGAGAAAGTGCATAGAGGCGGAGAAGGAGATATTCGATTTGTGGGTCGAGGTAAGCGAACAACGATCATAATTATGATATACATCTGATACACATAATCTGCGAAGAATGCATGCTAACAAAACATTTATCTTCCACCTGTAGAGACATCCACAGGCCAAGGGCCTCCATAACCGGCCATTCTCATGGTTCAATGAGTTGGCTCTCGTTTTCGGGAAGGACAACGCTAGAGAAGTGAGAGCCCGAACCCCAATTGAGATAACACCTGAATCAGAGCTGGTAGCCGATCTAGATGAAAATATGAACGTGGATTATGAGGATTGCTACGTCCCAAGTCCCCCAGTTATTGATCCCACTCTTGGAGAAGAATTATGTGCGACACCGACTGGTAAGACGGCTGGTGCAGGACCTTCTAGGGCAGTACATAATGTTGGGTTTTATGCCCTAAAACTCGTAGATAGTAAATGAAACAAATTAATCGATCTCAATAAAGCGTTATTTGAGTGATTCAGTAATTTGGTTATTGAATAATTGAGTTTGCATTAATAAACCCTAAATCCAATAAACTAAGATCCAAGGTTGTTTAAATGAAACTTGGACTAGTATGTGGGGACATACGAGGATCGATGTGTAGGATTGGAATTCCCAATTCCGTTACAGAGGAAGCAATTGGACCGTACGTAAATTAATTTTGTTTTACAAAACACCAATACATTGGAAAAAGGTTAAGCGATGAGAAACATACCTTCGTTGACGACTCTGAATTCTTCAAGAACGCCTTTCTTGATTGCTCTGCAACAACGAAGAACACCACCATTTGATCTTCCCCACTATAACTCTGAGATTAGGAACGTAGTTGTGGGACTACCTAATCTTGAATGAGAAAAACTCTAGAGAGAAAATTCTCCCTAGAGTTCTTGAGTTGAGAGAATATGAAAAGGTCTTATGGTGACCATATGTTGTGGTACCTAAACCCTAGAGTTAGTGTTCTATTATAGGAGAAAGGTCATGAATAAAATATTCACTTAAAATCAATTATATCCATAACTGATTTAATCTTTTCCATGGTTAATCAATTCCATGACCAATCAATTCCATAATTGATTAATCTTTTCCATAAATGATTGATCACTTCCATAAGTGATTAATCAATTCCATAATTGATTAATCTTTTCCATAAATGATTGATCACTTCCATAAGTGATTAATCATTTCCATAATTGATTAATTTCCAATTAATTCTTTAATTAATTGATCACCAATTAAATATCATATATTTAATTTCAGACCTTCTATTAGTTAATTAATTAATTACTCGATTAAATATCATATATTTAATTTCAGGCCTTCAATTAATTAATTCTATAATATGAATCAAATTCATATTAAAATTTGAATTCCTTCAAATTCTCTTATATCCTATAAATTTAATATGAAACAAATTCATATTAATATTTGAACTCCTTCAAACATTTATTTCTCTCATAGACTATAGTTTAATTAAATCTCATTTAATTTAAACTAAATTGAATAATTAATTAATTCATAATTAATTATTTCATCATCTAATTAAATACCATATATTTAATTAAACATATATTTGAACTCTTTAAAATATATCAATCTCTCAATATAATAAAGTTTAATCTCAAATTAGACTATATATTTTAATGCATCACTATACATTATATCAATTTTTATCTCATACAATTAACTTAATTCCCAATATGAATTTGAACTATTCAAATTCTCTCAAGATATATTTGTTCTTAATTACTCTATACGAGCTAGCAGGGGGACCTAATGGACCTACAGATCAGAAGCTCCAATGATATGAGGTTAACTTATTAAACTCATTAATCAAGTTAACCAATATTCATTAACTGTGGGTCATTCCACTAAATACCCACAGTTGAACTCTTCTCACTGTAGAACATTTCTGTGTCCATGGATGTAGACCTATGCCGGTAAGTCAATCCTTCACGAGTGTCCGTAATCACAGCTGGGTCAAATTACTGTTTCCCCCCTGTGTTACATCTGTCTCCTTAAGTACCAGCGCTCCACTAATGAACAACTTGTTTATGGTCCAACCATTAAAGAGAAAGTCTCTCTCGGGCCAGTGAGAGGACGGGATCCCTTTGTTCAAGTCCCGTAGTCACCACTTAAGGGAACATTCATCTACTTCTCCTAGAAGTGGGAAGGAGTGAATTCCTTCTTGTGTTGTCATGTCCCCAACCTCCCACTCGGTCTTGTCCCCAAAAGGGAATGCATATTGAGTCGGCGTATTGGTCACTCTCACCCATGCTAATCAAAGGACAATCCCTCATGAGAAGGAGTTCATGACACACTCAGGATTAAGACTAAGTTACCTAGGTCATCCTATTGAAACAGTAACCTAAGTAGTTAACGATGTTATAACTAATGGTTGACTATTTCGTGGTCCGGTCTTATGCAAACTCATTGCATAGGATACCCCCGTTTGTATGTCTACTACATGGACGTTTTGGATCAATACGTCTGTATCGAATACAAAGCGGGTCGTATCACATAGTGTTACCAGGATAAGGTACCCAACCTTATCCTTGTACTATAGAGCTTTTAGGTTGTTACTTGAACACCGATCCCTGTATGTCCCCACATACTAGTTCAAGTCACATGTAAACAACCTTGGATCTTAGTTTATTGGATTTGGGTCAAATTGTGCAGTATTTAACAATAACACTTTATTGTAGAAACTCAATAACACTTTATTGAAACAAGTATACAATTTGTTTACATTCACTATCTACGAGTTTTAGGGCATAAAACCCAACACGATGTCCAAGTAACAACCTTAAAGGTCTATAGGATAGGGATAAGACTGGGTACCTTATCCTGGTGACACTATGTGATACGACCCACCTTGTATTCGATACAGATGCAATGATCCAAAGCATCCATATAAGAGACATGCGGGTGGGGGTATCCTATGTAATGAGTTTGCATAAGACCTGACCGCGAAATAGTAACCACTAGATGTAACGTCGTTAACTAGTTTAGGTTTCTATTTCAATAGGACGACCTAGGTAACTCAATCTCAATCCTGAGTCTGTTATGAACTCATTTTCAGGAGGGATTGTCCTTAGATTTGTATGGGTGAGAGTGGTCTGCTCGCCGACTCAATATTCCTACCATTTCAGGGGCAAGACCGAATGGGGGCTGGGAACATAACAGTACAAGATGTAATTCACTCCTTCCCCTATTGGGGTAAGTAGATGTGTGTTCCCTTAAGGGCTGATTTCGGGGCTTGAACAAAAGCGCGCTGTCCTCTCCTGGCCCAAGAGGAATTTTCTGTTTAGTGGTTGGACCCTAAACAGGTTGTTCATTAGAGGAATCAGTGGTACTTAAGGATCCAGAGGTAACCTAGGGGTAAAACGGTAATTTGACCCAGCTGGAGTTACGAACATTCGTGAAGGATTAACTTACTGCATTGGTCGATATTCGTGGACACAGAAATATTCTACAGTGAGAAGAGCGCAGTTGTGGGTCTTTAGTGGAGTGACCCACAGTTAACGAATGTTGATTAACTTGGTTAATGAGTTTAGCCAGTTAATCTTGTATTGTTAGAGCTTCTGATCTGTAGGTCCATTAGGTCCATATGTTAGTTCGTAACGGGTACTGAGATTATTTAGTCTTGAATATTAAGGGAATTAATATAATGTATGGAGATACGTTATAGTATAAAGTTTAATTAGAGAATTAAACTTTATAATTAATTTTGGATATGATTCAAAATTAATTTAGGAGAGAACTATGAATTTAATTAAATATATGATATTTGATTAATTCATAAATTAATTAATTAAAGAATTAATTAATTTTAATTTAATTTGGTTAAATATGATTTAATCGAAATTAAAACTATAGTTTATAATTAATGTACATATGATGCACATTAAAACTATAGGTTAAATGAGAGAGATAAACTTGAATATGATTCAATTGTAATATTAATTAAGTATTTGATATTTAATTAATATGGGGAACAACTAATTGAGAATTAATTGAATGGTCAATTTAATTCAATTGAATATGATTTAAATTGAATTAAATACTTTATATTATAATTGATTTAATTAAATTAATTATAATTATTTATTTATTTATTTATTATTTAATTAATTGATGGCCAAGATCGTTTAGGTAATAATCAACGATCAAGATTGAGTAGGGAAGATAACTTCACTTCCCCACTTATCGTATGTTGAAGGGGAGTTCCCTACGGTTACAGGCAGTCTCTCACTCACGAAAAAAGAGATCAGTTTTCTCTCAAGATTTTCTCTCAAAACACAAAATTCCAGAATGCTTGATTGCTGAATTTTTCCCCTTTCCAAGACGGATTTGGTTCCCACAAGCCAAAATCTTAGTAATCGAAGAGAATAGTGGGTGATCCATTGTGGTGGTGTTCATTGGGAGAACAAAGAACGTGTTTTGGAGCATAGTGCAGAGGCGATTTTTAGTTTTCAAATCATGTAAGTAATCCAAATCTAAATCGTTTAGATCATTTTTACAGCATGCTTAATCTTATATTTTGTTTAGAAATAGTTTCTGAATTTTTGCCCAACGTACCGGTATTCGATATAATCGTAATTAAATCACAAACGGTGAAAACCACTTCCGCTAGGGGATCCAATTCCTTCACATAAGAGACGACTATCCATTGGAAACATGGCGGAGGTACTGGAGAATGGATTCTAGATGACCGCACAACAGATCGAGAAGATTGCGCTCTGGCCGACCAAGAGGGACGAGCTCGAGAGGAGTCGGCGAAAGGAGTTATATGCGGAGCTACAATCCATTCCTGGGGTGTCTATGGAGGACGACTTGGTGGTCGCACGGGCATTACTATCAGATGAGAGGATGTTGACTCACTTTATGGACTTCCCTCCAGAATGGAAGTTCGACTACTGTATGGAGATCCTCAGTAGGGCACCGAGACAGCCCCGCAGCCATGATCACTCACGTTACTGTCCGAAGACATCGACCTCCAGTCCTTCTGTTGGAGAGTACTACTGCTTCTGTTGTTTTTCACTTTCTGGGACCATCTATCTTTCATTTATTTTATGTTATGTGTTTGTAGTTTGTCAGAACAATCTATCTTTCATTTCATGTACGGTTTATGTTATGCAAGAATCTACGTGACTATTATCTTTCATTTCTATACCTATGCAACTAGTTCCCTTCATTGTTTAAAATCTAGAGCAAACCGATTTCATAATACAAAACGTTTTTTTCTACTTTATCTGATAAAATTCCAATTAGAATGGGAAAATGTGGTATAGGATATACATATGTATAATTGGGAAAAAAATTGAAAAAACTTTTGAAATGAAAAAAAGAAATAAAAAAATAGCATAAAAAACAGCTCCTAATTGATCAACATTTTCAATTCCAGCACAATCTCAACCCTGCACTCCAAACACAGGCATCAACATGATTCCAACCCAAATCCAGTGAACCAAACACAGGCATCAGGTTGATTCCAGCCCAAATCCAGCAAACCAAACACAGACATCTGCATTCCTAGGAATCCACATCCAACCAAATATTCCCATGGGCATCAGATTCCATTCCATTCCATTCCAAACTCATTCAATTCCGACGCACCAAACGACCCCTAAATGGTTTTGTTGGTGAAAGGTAAACGTAATAGCACATACTTTAGCAAAATCTGGTTTTCATTGTACTAAGAATTGCGAGTGACAAGATACTTCAATGAAATGCACTTTTCTACTTAAAAAAATGCACTTTTCTTGTAAAAGAAAAAAGATAAATACATAATTTTTCACTTTTTTCATTATTACACAAAAATAAATATAAAAATGTAGATATTTTTTTTTAATTATGAATAATGCTATTACAATGTTATTTGAGGTATATTTTTATTTATTTATTTATTTATTTATTTATATTCTTAAATTGTATATATTTCATTATTAATTCAATTATGTTTTTCCATATTTGAATGAAATGTATACACATCTAATGTCTAATATACAAAAAATTTATTGTTAAATTAAATCATATAATACTGAAAAGAGAAACCACGTGCATCACACGTTAAAAAAAAAAATCTAGTCTACACAAACTATCAAAAATAAATTTCAGGAAAAATACACTTTTAGTCCCTGGGGTTTAGGTTATGTTTCATTTTGGTCCTTGGGTTTTCAAACTCAACAATTTAGTCCCTGAGGTCTGGATTTCGTTACACTTTTGGTCTCTCCGTCTAATTTTCTATTAAATCCTAACAGTCTGCTGATGTGACGCTATTATTTTAATAAAAAATTATTTTTAAAATAAAACAATAATAAATCAATTAAAATATTTTTTTTTTTATTATTTTCTTCTCCTTCTTCATCCAGTCTTCTTCTTCTTCAAGTCTTTCCAGCAGTCACCCTCGC
This sequence comes from Luffa acutangula, assembly GCA_036850905.1. NCBI lineage: Eukaryota > Viridiplantae > Streptophyta > Magnoliopsida > Cucurbitales > Cucurbitaceae > Luffa > Luffa acutangula. The sequence continues at coordinate 44,923,419 of CM072096.1, forward strand.
CGGCCAATGCTTCCCAATGGCCACCGACGTCTGCCACCGCCCGCCGACGGCGACAAAGATTTTTTTTTCTTTTTTTCTTTTTTCTCGTTCACCATCCCTCTCTTACTCTCCCTCATTGTCCCTCTCTCTCACTATCCCGCTTTACTCACAGCGCTTTTGTGACCCACGAAAGAATGATTTTGTTCCAGATCTGGAACGAAGGGACCTCATTCGTTCCTTCGAGGGTCACAATTGCCAGATTCATGGCGGCAGCGAACAGAGAGGTCGATCGTGGCAGTTTGCGGAGGAGAGGGAAAGGAAAATCAAAGATGGTGAGAGACAATGAGAGAGAGGGACGTTGCACAGAGAAAGAGAAAGAGAGGGACGCAAATTGACTCCTCAATCTCACCACTGCCACCATCGAACGCAGGATTCGACAACACCAACCAGATCTGGCGTCTCTCGCCTCTCGAACGACACAGTGAAAGACACAGATGGAGCTTCGACTGTTTTATTCCAGATCTGGAGATCGTTTCTTCTTTTTTTTTTAAAATAAAAGCAGTGAAAGAAGAAAGGGAAAGGAGAAAGAGGGAAGAAGAAAAAAGGGAGGAGAGGGAAGAAAAAGAGAGACAAAAAAAAGAAGAGAACGGCGGTTAGCGACTGCTGGCGTTAGGGTTTGGGTTGAAGAAGGGAGATGAGAAGAAGAAGGATAATAAAGAAGAGGAAGAAAGGGTAATGAGGAAGAAGAAGAAAAGAAATAATAATAAAAAAATTAAATTAATTTATTATTATTTCATTTTAAAAATTAAGAAAATAATTTTTTTAATAAAAAAATGATGCCACGTCAGTAGTCCGTGGGTTTAATAGAAAATTTGACAGAGGAACAAGAGGGTTATGAAATCCAAACCTTAGAGGCTAAATTGTTGAGTTTGAAAACTAAGGGACATATATGAAACCTAACCCAAACCTAAGGACTAAAAGTGTATTTTTTTCCTAATTTTTATTGGTTCACTTCATATCAATAGGGGTTCTATCCTCCAGTTTATCTCATAGTTTTATTACAAATTTAGTCAAAGAATTTTTAAGATTGTATCAGTTAGGTCCCTAAACTTAAAAAAATGTCTAATAAGCTCCTGAACTTTCACTTTTGTGTTTGTCCATAAACTTTAAAAATGTCTAATAGGCCCCTAGCTTTCAATTTTGTGGTCTAATAGATCCCGGCACATTCGAGATTTTAACAAATTAACCAATCTATTAAATATAAAATTGAATTTTGATTATTGGGATCCTAAACTTTCAATTTTATATTTAGTAGGTCTGAAATTCTATTAGATCAAAGATTTAGACACAAAATTGAAAGATGAAGAAACTATTGAACACAAAAGTAAAAATGTAAGGATCTACTAGATACTTTTTAAAATTCAAAGATCTATTGAACACATTGGACACAAAATTGAAAGTTGAAGAAACTATTTGACACCTTATAAACTTCAAAATCCTAAAAGTATAGTTTAAGGATTATACTTGTAATTTAACGTTATTCAAAAGTTCAAATTAAGAGGCCATAAACTATCAAATAGTAGTGATTGTCGCAGAAAACAGATTAGAGTCCTAAGGGGTTGATGGTCCAAAAATTGGATGTAATTTAATTTTGATACCTACAGTTTACCCTGATTCGTTTGGTCGCTAAAAATTGAAATATCTATTCTAAGCACTTCAAGTTTAATGAACCCCAAATTCTTTAGGTCTCGATTTTTGGTTTTTAAGCTTATAAACATTACTTCTAAAGTTTCTTTCCAAGTCAATTTTTTAAAATTAAAAAAAGTGATCCCGTATGATAACAATTTCGTTTTTTATTTTTAGTTTTTGAAAATTAAGCCTATAAACACTATTTTTTTTTTCTTCTTTGTTTTTTTATCTACATCATTTCCCATGTTTCAAAAACCATGCAAAATTTTGAAAAAAAAAATTCAAAAACTAGATGGAGAGAAAAGAAACACAATTTTCAAAAACCAAAAACTTGTTAGAGAAATGGTTATCAAACGAAGCCGTAGTTTTCAAAAACTTGTTTTTATTCTTTGAATTTAGCTAAGAATTCAAGTATGTCTTCAACAAAAATGAAAAATAATAAGAAAATTTAAAGAAAACAAACCTAATTTTCAAAAACCAAATAGTTATCAAACCGAACTTAATCATTCACATACATGAAAATTATTTCAAAGTGTTAATATGAAAGGGACACGTACAGCTTAAAAAGATATAAACATATTACGAAATTTTATTTGCAGAGGAAATGCTCCGATATGATTCATTTATCTTTCAGGCAGTTAACATAAGAATTGTGAGACTCCCAATATTCTGCGTGAATGTACCAAAAAGTAATTTTGATTTTGGAGGGCTAACAAGAGCATAGCTCAAACGACATAACGTTATACTAATGACCAAAATCCTGAAATTCCAAAATCCTACCTCTCCTCTTCTTTCCTCTGCATTTAACTTCATCCTTTCCTGGGTTTTTTCTTCAGATCCTTCTCTGCCTCTGGTGCCTTCTTCTTGTCCTTCCTCTCTCTCTTTTTAAGAGCAGTCATGTGAGCTTTAAGAATGGTTGAATAGGAAGCTTGAAATTTCAGGTGATCTTTTGCTCCAACCTAGCCAGTTCAGGAGGAAGTGTTACAAATGCTTCGGATTCAAGAAAGTTAGAAACCCCCGAAATAAAAACGATGAGTAAACAAAGAGAGAGAGAGAGGCTAAAAGATGAGTCAATACTTACCGAAGTTGAAATTGTCTTCTTCCCATCAGTTGCACGGATGAGGCACCTGTACTCGATAGGTTGACCAGCAGTGGTCATTTTATTTCTCTGCACCTTGGACTTCAGTGATGCTAAAACAATATGAGATACAGTATAGTTTCTAATCAGAGTTGTAAAGTTTATCATAAAGATTCACGAAACTAATCAACAAGCTGATATACATACATCGTTTTAGAGTAACCCACACTGAACCCTTCTCAGTACTACGCTCAAACATGCTGGTAAGTTCATTGAGAAAAGGGTCTAGCTGCAGTAGAACCTAAATCAAAAGAAAAGGAGCTTATCAACATCATAATCAAGCCAAAGAATTCTAATCTTGAATGAAACGTTTAATGCTAATTGTGCACATCTCAGAATTTGGATCGATAAATTCCATAAATCAAGTAACTTAGTATGGTCCAAATATCAGTGAGACAAATAAAATGGTAATATGCACATCTCGTTATTCGGACTGATAAATTGCATAAATCAAGTCAATTTAAGTACTGTCGTCCAAATACCAGTGAGACAACGACTAAACTTGATATAGCAATTGTGTTCTTTCTATTGTTCTTAAGTAGAATCTGCAAGGCAACAACATTCCTATCTGTAGTGAACTTTTTGCAACTCTACTCAATAACAACAGTTCATCCTCTCTTTGTAGGAAACTCATGAGTGAACTCCTGCTATAAAATGGGCTTAAAATGGGCTTAATTTAACTCCTGCTATAAAAGGCCAAGGAGGCAAGAGACAGTTTTTGATAATGCCATAAAATGGGCTTAATTTAACAGCTTTCTTTACTTAGTTTTGAATTAAATGGAGTGAAATGCATCATTTGTTCTTCATTTTTGCATTTTCTGTTGAAGATTTTTTTAGGAGTTGAGTTGTCACTTTTTTCAGTTCAATATGTGGAAGGGGGGATTCAAACCTCTAACATTTTGGTTGGGACTCAATTTTATCAAATTTACATAAATTAGTCCTTGTAGGATCAACCTTGATTCACAAATTACTACCTACGACTACATGTGCTTGCATAGTGAGTTAATGCACACTCTCCTTGCTTGAAAGGGGAGGTCTTTTTATTTAAAAAAAAATACCCTCATTGACCAAAAAGGTGGAGTAATTATAAAAATCATTGTTCATCTACCAGCCAAAGAAAAACACTGTAAAAGACTCTAGGTACTCTAGTCGTAAACTGAATAAGATCATAAAATTTACATGGTCTACACTTGTCATTGAAGATTCCGTTGTTTCTTTCCTTTTATATGTGCCAATAGGTTAGCTCGAGATGCAAATTTCAGCAAGTCGAATACAGCAGCAAGGTTTTGAAACCCTGAAACAGGAACTTCCAGAATTTGGTTTGCTTAGTGAAAACTGAGAAGCTTAGTGAGCCTAGGAAATGTTGGAGTACGTATCATCAAAAGCTATATGCCTTGGTGACAGCATATAATAGTGGACTTCTCTTTTGAAGAAAGAATCTGTATTGTTCAGTGAACATTACTTAAGGGTTGATCAGGTTTTTCAACCCAATGGAAGCTGACTTTTCTATCAAACAAAGTTAGAAAGAAAACATTGGGGAACCTATTAAGATGCTTAAGACAGACACACCACAACATCAGGACTTATCCATGGCTCCATACAAATTCAAATTTAATAACATGAAAATTAAGTCCCTATATGAAGTCCCGAGTGAGAGGGATCCTAAATGCTTTCTCTTGGACCATTGGCAGAGAAAATTACTAGGTTGCATGAGGAAGTGTTGGAAGAAAAAACTTTGTAAGACAGTTGCAAAATATGCAGAAGCTGCAAACAAGCACAGGTGCACTAAGCAATTTCGAGAGAAACGATGGTACATCTAGTTTAATTGGAACTTATAACAAACTATGGGTTATGGTTAGAAATTCAAATACCAAATAACTTTCATATTTTTATAGTTTGGCTACTCAAGACTTACCAAAGAACCACGCCCCATTTGAATCCAAATTGGCCAAATAAACTCAAGGGCCAATCCAATGTTCCTGGGGGAAAATGAGGTGATATAGCATTTCAATTCCTTCTGTTATAGTTTGGCCAATACCATCTGTCGTTAGATTTTTCTTTAATCATTATTTTCTACCAGAAGGGAGTAAGTCCATTAATTGGTTGATTTTTACAGACCTAACTGCCATCGAAGAGTCTGTACTTGGCAAATTCAGCAATTCTTTTTGCCAAATTTGAATGAAAGAACTAAAACTCCTGCAACAGAATGAACTTCCACCAAGACTTCCAACCAATAGAGATTAAAAAATGTGATCAATCAGATATTATATCATAATTTCATAATTAGAATAAAAAACACCACTAGGCCCAATTTCCTCCGCTTAAATAGAAAAGCAATCATTGAAAATAAGATCGAGCCGAGTGGTGGAACTGGAGAAAAGATGCAATAATGCAGTACAAGCAACTTGAACTTCATTCATATGCACAACGCTAAAAGACAAATCCATAATTGCAGTAATCAAAAAGCAAAATCTAAAAAAAAAAATCAACAAAACCAACAACGAGACATGGATATTCCTTAATCAGGTCAAATTGTGAGATCAAAATGAAAAATCAAAATGCGGATGCTGTAACATGAATGGATAGAATGATTCAAACAAGAGATGAGAAAGACGAAGAGAAAACGAAATTACCATGGCGATAGTAGTGATGCAGATCTTGAGATATATGAGCAACCGAGTCGATGGACGTCTGTTCAACCTTCAACGGAGTGAGACGAAGCAGTGAGTAGGGGTGTAAAATTTCTTAATGTACTTGTCTTCCATTTGCTTCAAATAGCTAGCATAATTATAAAGCCAACAATGGAATAATATACATGTCTTCCATTTGCAACCTTTAGAGCCAAAACATATCAAATTCCACCATTTAGAGCCAAAACATAAGAAGAAAAAATCCCCCATTTTCTCTCTTTCACTTGAGTGGCAAAGTACATGAACAAAACAAACCCAACTCAAATTAAGAAAAAGAAACATTGAACCAGTTCAAACGAGAGCAATACATAGAACCCAGATCAGAATTGACAAGATATGAGAAGACAGATCCAAACCCAAGCCAAGTTCAAAAATATCAAAACAAACAACATCCAATTCAGGCAGAGAAGTTTTGTTTTGGTTCTAAGCAGCTTTTGCAGCACAAGTTAAGTTGGTTTCACAGAAATCATCAATAAGAGCCTGAAGATCTCCTTCGATCTCCAGCATCTGCAACCTTTAGAGACAACAAAATGTTTTACACTAAGATCAAGGAACTTGCAGTTTTATCCACTAGATTATAGTTACTCAAACCAAAATTAATAACTATAAACTCAAACATTAATAACTATAAAATGGTTTGTAAAAGACGAAGTCATCCTGTGATAAAAGTCAAACCAAAATTCACAAAACAAGACCAAGCTATTGCAAAACCAATAATAACTATAAACTCAAACATTAATAACTATAAACTCAACTTCGTTTCTACTCTACATTTCCTCTTGACTTTTTGGTCCAACTAATGTTGCTTTTATTGGCTCTCTAATTTAGTATTGGGGAATGGGTACATGAATTTATTTTGGCTTTCTTCTGAGTTTCAATTCATTTGTATTACTTTTATGGTTTCTTTTGGTAATGGTAGGCTTCTACTCATCTCTTTTTTGCACCTTGTACTAAGAAATGGGTACCCTGAAGGTAGGTTTTGAATTTCTTTCGTAGATGCATCTATCCGTTTACAATACAGGATACATTGCCTTTAATTCTACAGCTTCCATTCATATAATATTCAATTTATACCATAATAACATCGGCTATTCTTTTAGAACTTTCAGTAACTTGAAATTCAAAAGACCAGAACAGTTCAAACTTAAACGAACCTCAACAAAAACCCACTTGCCCTAAAAACAGAAAAATTCTCCATGGGGTTCACAAGTAGAGCACTGAGATCTCAGTACTATAGATTGTTTTTTCAACTTACAAAGCTAAAAATACGACCATGAGATTGAGGAATGGAAGTTTTGTCGAGGAAAAAAAAGGGAAATTCCGTAGCTTATTCTGGAGTGGAAGAAAAACCCACTGACCTGTTTGATTTCAGCAGCCCATTGTCGTCAAGCCATGACAAATCCTTCAGAAGAGGTTGACGGCGGTGGATTTTGAAGGTGATTGAAGAGACGAAGAAAAAATAGTTGGGATTTGAGAGAGAGGGGCACTGGACAAATTGGAGGATATGGAATCAGAGTAGCAGCTGCTGACTGCCGGTGTAATAAAGGGGAAATGGGCTTTAGGTTGTGAGTGGGTAAATTCATAATTGGGCTAACTACTGGCTATGCCGAATTGACCCTTAGGTGTTTTCAAGGCCCAAGACGCACCTTGAGGCGAGCAGCCATTTGATCGTCCGAAGACGAGAGACGATAAAAAGGCGACGTCCGAGTGAAGTGAGGTGCACCTTAATAACTAGGCGACGCCCAGGTGAATTTAGGGCTAGGAGATTAAAGATTTTTTATTTACATCTTATTTGTTTAAAACAATTTTAATTTGTAACCTTTTTTTAATAGTTTAGTTTTTATTTTTATTTTTTAATTTATTTGCCTAGTAAGCAAATGAAATAGCCTTGTCATCATATCCACGTCAGCAAATAACGGTCCAGTCAGCATTCCGTTAAGTCAAAGTTAAGTCGGGGACCATTTAGAATGATTTTACAAACTTGGAGGACTAAAGTGTATCTTTTGAAACCTCAGGGACCAAATAGACATCAACTCCAAACCTCGGGGACCAAAAGCGCATTTTGCCCAAAATTAAATTAACCCTTCAAATAAATATTAACCATAACTACAACCATTGAAAACAAAAAGTAATCAACACGGTCAAATTTGATTCCCACATTCAAAATATAGTCAAAAAAATCAAATCACAAACCAAATTTCAGAATATCAAAAATTGCTCCCACACTGAGAATCTAGCCAAAAAAAGTTTAGAAACCAGTCCAAATTAGCGCACAGATCACTAAGAGAAAGAACAAACCTTAATCTAGACCAACAAAGCGAGGGAACAGAAATTCCCCTATTTAATGATGAGTAAAGGCAAGTATATGAAAATTTTGGCATACTACAAATTTATTCAAGAGAGTGTAAAAAAAAAAGTTGAACAGATTGCCGCACAAAGAAAGCAAGAATGGCTATAATGAAACTCTAGACTCGGGTTGGGTAGATTATTCACATATGAAAACAGAGTTCGAGCTTAGAGAACACCACAATAATCCGAATTTCTGCAGCTACAAGATCAATAATCTTTGACCCTTAAAACAAACAACGAGAATCGTTGTTGTTGATTTCTACTTGGTTGATTTTGTAATTGCAAAACAAACACACACAAAGAAAGCGATGGATGGAACTGAAAACAGGAGAGAGGGAAAAAGAGAAGCGAACCTAAAATGATCGATTTCGGAAGAAGATGAAGAAGAAGAGGCCGCCGGTGGAGAAGGAGAAAGCGGCTTCGAAGGTAATACCATCGATTGTAAGGGTTTTTCGTTTTTATGTGAATTTTGAGAATCGAAAAGAAAAAAGAAAATATTTATAAAAATAAATGGCCCATGCAAGTCTCGAACCTGCGACCTTCGCGTTATTAGCACGACGCTCTAACCAACTGAGCTAATAGGCCAATTGAAAGTGAAAACGAAATATATATTTAATATATTCATCATTTATAAAATAATTCATATACTTTCTTAATGATTTTGTAATTAAGAAACCTTGAAATTGGTGTAATTCATATTTGAAAGTTTTATATTTATTGAGCTTAAATTATTAGACTCTAGATCTATTTACTCGAGGATTTTTTTTTTCTTAATGATAAAAAGATTATAAGAGAATCCATAATAATTTTATGGTTTAAATCATATTTTCATACCTAAACTTTTATGATTATTTTATTTTGGTTCTTGAACTTTCAAGTTTGTTTCATTTTTATCCTTAAAATTTTTAAATGTCTATATGGTCCTTGAACTTTCAAAAAATAACTATTTTGGTCTTTACTTTTATTTCAATTTTAACAAATTAATGACATAGATTTGAGATGTGCATTAGATTGTTAATATGAGCATGATTTCAAGTCGAATAAGTTAGAGACGCGTGTCCTTTTAAAGTGGAATTCATCCTTTGTTTTTTCCTTTCCATTCACTCGGATCTCTTCTGTTTCATCGATTTTGTCTGGATTCTCCTTTTCTTCCTAAAAAAGGGAAGGAGAAGTATTTCTTCGGTGGATCCCTCTTGTTACTGTTTAGTCCCCTTCGTTTCAGAAGTAGTTTCTATTTCTACATCTATTTCTTCCTCGCTTTCCCCTCTTTCCTCTATTGTTGAGGTTTCTTTCAGTTTCTTAGTAACAATGGGTGACAGTATTCTGGCTAAATAGAAGACACAGGTAATAAATAAGAGAATAATTAGGTAAAGCGGATTTGAAGTATAAAATTAACATAACAAAAGTTTAGGGACTAAAATAGACATTTTAAAAGTTAAATGACTAGAATAGAAAAAATTTGAAGGTTCAAGGACTTAAATGAACGTTTTGAAAGTTCAAGAACTAAAATAGAACAAAGTTAAAAGTTTGGAAACTAAAATGAGATTTAAACCTGATTTTAAAGACATAATTTAGCGATAGTAGAAGTGATGGTTTTGGATTAGCCAAGAGATAAATTAGAAATTTAAAGATTAAGACTAAAATTTTAAATTTAGGTATAGATATTAAAATAATCATAAAAAAATTAGATATTAAAATAAAGTAAAAATACACTTTTAATCCTAAGATTTGGGATAAGTTGCATTTCGGTTTTTGAGTTTCAACAATTTTTTGTTTAAGTTTCATTTTCTCCCTCTGTCCAATTTTTTGTTAATAGTTAACAAATTGCTAACGTTCAACAATTTTTTTATTAAAAATATTTTTAAAATTTTTAAAATAAAATATTTTTTTATTATTTTTTCTTTTTTCTTTTTCTTCTTCCTTATTTTTTCTTCCTCTTCATCTTGTTCCATCTTCTTCCTCTAACCCTAATCGCCGACCACCGCCGTCGGTCAACGGAAATTTTTTTCCTCTTTTCTTTCTCTATCTTTTTTCTTCTTTATTCTTCATGTGTTCTTCTTATTTTTTTCTTTCTTTTTTCGTTTTTTTTTTAATGGAAGAGGAGGAGGGAGGAGAGCTATATCTAAGACATCTATTAATATCTAAATCTAAAATATCTAAAGGAGCTTTGGAGGATAAACTTTTTGGTTTCTACTTTTTTCCTGTTTTTTTTTTTTTTTTTGAAACATAAACTTTTTTCCTTTTTAATAAGTATTAGTTTAATTACTTTTTAAATTAGTATTATTTTTGTTTGTAATAAATAATAGGAGTTGATTAAAAAAAAACCATAATCCATAGTTTATCATTTACATAACATTAAGTGATAATCTAAATTTCAACTAAAATTTTCGTATAACATAAAATTAATTTATAACTTATCTCTATAAACAACAATATGTTGAAACAAACAATTTACATTAATTAAAATTAAATAGCATTTTTTTCATTATTTTATCAATATTTACATTTATTTATATTTTAAAATAAAGGTTAAAAATCACTTTCCGTCCCTAAACTGTCATGAAAGTAACAATTTAGTCCCTAAACTTTGATTTGTAAAATTTTAGGGCCCGTTTGGTAACGTTCTCGTTTCTTGTCTCCGTTTCTTCATTTTTAATTAAAAAAAAAAGTAGAATTGCATGACCCTAACACCTATACATTCAATAATAATAAACCTATATTCTTATTTATGTTTGGAAAAAAATGGAAACAAGAACAAAAAATGAGAAACTAGTTTTAGTTGTTCCCAAAAGTTCTATACAAATTTTGGAAGTGTTTCTAAAAAATGAGAAACAAGAAACATACATAGTTATTAAATGCTTAGATTTCTTAATAAAATTAGAAACAAGAAACAAGAAACGAGAACGTTACCAAACGGGCCCTTAGTCTCTGTACTTTCAATTTAGTCCTAAACTTTAGCATGTAACAATTTAGTTGATGTACTTTCAAATTTTTAACAATTTAATCCTTGTCACAAAAAAAAAAAAAAAAATCATCAAATTGAATGTCGATGTTTATTATTTAATTATTAGACTTTGTAATTTCTAAACATATTGGGTCCCAAATTAGTTTATTAATCTATATGTGTAAGAAATTTTATTAAATCTTAACATTAATTTTCACGATTGGTCTTCTAAAAAAATCACGATAGCACTAAATCGTTACAAATCAAAATTCAAGGACTAAATTGTTACTTTCATGAAAGTTCAGGGACCAAAAGGGATTTTTAACCTAAGATAAAAGTACAAACTTCACATACATGGCATGTGTTTATATATATATATATATATATATATATATATATATACATGACATGTGTTGATTACTAGTCAACTAAAAACACATGATTAAAAAAAAAAAAGTGAAATTTAGAAGTCATTTGTTTGGTGGGAATCCAAGATGCCCATGAGATAAATTCCTATATTGCTCTATTTGTTTTGGAGGAATATAGGATATTCAAACACTTCGAGATGTTTACTCATCTTAGGATATTCAGGATGATTATCAAGGACTTTTGATGTTTACTGCATCGAGAGATTATTCTATGAGACCGTTACAATGAGACTGTCAATTTTATACAATTGGATGTATGAGTAAGAAATTGTAAAAGTATTTCGATTTTGTATCTAATGGTTATTAGTTACCGACAAATTGTAAAATCTAATGTTTACTGCATCGAGAGATTATTCTTTGCAAGTTGTAATAATGATGGTTTATAATTTTGATGAATTATAGATTGGAGTTTCAAGAGAGTACAACTATGACATGTCTTTAAGTTGCTGTTATCTGATTTCTAAATTTCAATTTTACTGTTCTTATTAATAACATTTTCCAGCAAATGAATAATCTCTCCCAGCCCATTCATGTTGATGGTTGATAGTAATTTACACTAGCTGATAATAATTTTTTGCTATATTTGTAAATAGTTTTAGACTTTAGGATTTACTACCTTTACAATTACTTTGGCCATTTTGCTATATGTGCAAATCGCCCAATATATTATTGGTTTAAACAAGTGAATTTAAATTCGCCTTAGAGATTCATTTAACACTGATTTAGTGTTTGTTGAAGCAACTTCAATGACCAAATCAAGTGCATTATGGCAAAAGATCAAAGAATTCAACAGAAATGAAACACATCTCAAATTGTGATTGTTTAACACTGAGTTGATGTTTATTCATGGAGGAAGCGTTTGATTGATGCTACAACTTTTGTGAAGAATAAATCTAGCAAGTATTAGATTACATGGGATTTCATCTCAAAACCAATTGACAATGAGTGGAGTAGTCAATCTATTTTATGAAGTGAGAGGTCTCCACTAATCTTTTCAATGTGGGATCCTCAACGGCAATACTATTTCAACTCTTACAAGATTTAAAGGATAGAATTGAAACTATGATAAAGCTTTAAGAAAAAAAAAAAACTAAATGTTATAGACAAAATTATGTATTTAGCCTTTTATTTTCTACATGAAAATGAACCTGAAAGTTTACCTTCTCTGGAAGTTCAATCTTCCTATGCAAAATCCAAAAAGAAAAGCCACAACCACAGGGAAGAGGATGAGTATGACTCCCACAAGGGGAAGTTGGTTGTGGTGAAACCCAAAGTAATCTCTCAAGAAAGCTGATACTGTTGTTCTTTCTTCAAACACCATCAGTGTGTTGTCTATATCTCCATATTGTGAACTTAGCAAATAATTCAAAGTCCATGATGTTGGGGTTATATAATACAACCATATCCACCACCTTGGTATTTGCTGCATACAAAGAGAGAAAATGTTGATCATCTCACTTTAATGAGAAACCAAGCCTACCTTCAGAAAAATGGAAGAATATACCAGAGTCCCATAAGCTACGAGAAGGGACTTTAATCCAAAAGGATATAGTCAGAATTGATAATTACAAAACACATTAGAAATAGAAACTCACGCTGAGGTTTTTTTTTAAAAAATGATTTTTTGATATCCATGAGTGTCCAGACAAGCTTGTGCTCACCTTGACTTATCTCACAGGACAACCACTCGACCCTACATTTGGTTGCTAAAAAAACTCGTAGAATATTAAATCTTAGGTAGGTGACCACCGTGGATTGAACTCATTCCCTCTAAGCCCTTTATTATCCAATGACCCTTAGGCCAACCCCTGATGGTTAGAGGTATCAAATCTGATGATCTCCCAAATCTCCTCTCAAGACCTCTCCTCCCCTCTAACAATTCTATTGTTTCTCTCTAACCAAAAGCCCCATATAAAAACAAAGAAGCAAGCCTGCCTGAGAAATCTCATTCCTTATACCTACAAAGTAAGGGCCTGTTTGGAATACATTTTAATTTAAATGTTTTTCAAGAATGCATTTTTTAAAAAACATTTTGTACAAAAACTTTTTAGAATTTAAACACTCATATGTTTGGTTGCATTTTCCTTATAGGTGTTTTCATACACAAGTTATTGTATACTAATGACTATTTTCAAAAAAGTTGGTTTCAAGTGTTTCTCTCAAAATGGTTTATTTGTCAATCTCATTTTCTAATGAGTCCTTTTTAGTGATTGTCAAAATGATTTATTTTCAAAATTAATCACTTGAAAAGTTAAACCAAACACACCCTAAATCTCACATCTTTCTTATTACTACAAATAAGAAAATGCACTTAGTTCAAAATCAACATTAAGGAGAAGCTTCTTTCCTTAGATAAATCTTACCGGTTTTGGAACAAGAAAGCCAGAAAAGAGATTGAATATGACGTAGAAGGCAGAGGACAAAATGGAAGCAATTTGATAGTTTGGTGTGATGGACACAAGCAGCATTCCAAGATAATTGAAGTAGAGAAGTGCACAGAACATTGAGTAGAAGCACAAAAATACTTTGGATGCTGATCCATAGAATCCAATCATTGGGTAAGTGATAACTATATAGATAGCTGCTTCTACAAACAGGTATGGAACCTCAACAATCACCTGCAAATTAGAACAATAAAGTTCTGAAGTTTAATACATAAACTTATGTATTAACATATTAGTTGTAAATATAGACAGGATTTTAAGAAAAATAAAACATTTAATGGGTTTGAGTTCTACAAGCCTCTTTCTTTCTCATTTTGTAGTATATTTGGTTAGGAGAAAATATTTTAGGCCAATGGACCTCATATTCTTACAATAGTATGATATTGTCTACTAGAGACTAAGTTTGTGAAGTTGGTTTTTATAAAAATGAAAGCTCAAACGGCGAATATCGAGAAGATTAAATAGGTTAAGATGAATGTGTACCTGTGCCAGTGAATAAGCCCACGAAGAATACATTCCAGAAAACCTTTCTCTGTACATGACAGTTCTCTCCTTTGATACATGAGGAAGGACTGATGAGCAGTTGTTGATACCAAGGAAGATTACAGCCACGAACATTGAACCGAAGACATTGAATAAGTTCTGCTGGTTTTCTCTTCGAACACATACAAAAAGAAGACAAGAGGTTGCACATGCTTGGTAAGTCTCCTAATATTTTGAGAACTGAAATTATGGCACCAAAAGCTTTCACATTAAAAAAAAGTATACGTTGAGAAATTCATAAAATACTCACAGCCTCTTTCCATGTTTCCAGAATAGTATCCCAAACATCAAAGACGACAAAGTTGTATGCAAGAAACGCATTGAGTTATAAGAAGGATTCCTCCAATAAGACAAGTTTTGTTTCCAAAGGCAAGCCTTGAATTGTCCCAAAAAATTATGAGAGAAGACATTTGAAAAATACAGATCTCTCGAACCGGGAGGTGGAATACTCAACTGCTTCACAAGTTCTTTGATATACCTGCATAACAAGAATTGTTAAGAAAGCAGGTTTTATGTCTTTGTTTCTAATAATTCAAAGCTAAAAAAATTCTCAATCTCATTTTCAAAACAAAATAAATTAGCTTCTTATCAACAATGTCAACTTATCTAAACTGGAAAGTTGAAAAAGAAAAAATGGAGAGATTAACTCACTCATATTGAGCAGAGTTCCTATACACTTGAGCAAAATCTATGCCGAGTTCAGCTTCTGCTGATGAGGAGGTAACATCTAACATCCATGTTGCAGGATTGTAGTTCTCTCTGATCTTTGAAACCCCAGAGATATGCTATGTAATAGAAAATGAAATGCTTAGAAACAATGAAAATAGAATATATCTACAAGCAGCATTGCTAGTTTTAGAGCTGACTGACCTCAAAATATTCTATAACCTTACTTGATTGTTGTCCCAGTGGACCACAATAGATCATGCGACCACCAGTTTTCAGAAGAATCAACTGCACAAAAAGTGAAAGCAGACAAGAACACCCATGGTTCAAAAATTTTATTTTGCTTCAAAATAACTAGACAAATTTCACTTGTTTAGTTTTACGTTGTCTTGAACTTCAACAAATGCTTAAATGATAGAATAGAGCAACACATTAGTTGTAAAAGTTTTACCTCATCAAATGATTCAAAGATGTCAATACTTGGCTGGTGGATGGTACAAACTATTGTTCTTCCAGTATCAACCACATTCTTGACCGCTCGCATGACAATTGCGGCTGCTCTTGCATCCAAACCAGTGGTAGGTTCATCCATGAAGATGATAGAGGGGTTGGAGACAAGCTCCACAGCTATGGTTAATCGTTTTCGCTGCTCGGTTGATAGACCGCTCACACCAGGTATGCCAACTAAGGAATCCTTTATGCTATCAAGTTCAATGGTCTCAAGGACTTCATTCACAAATTGCTATGAAAGAAGAAACTAATGTCAACAACTGAAACAAATTATCCTCAGTGATTATAACTTAGAATCGTTTAGATTCAACTTGAGAGGGAAAGAAAAAAGAAAAAAAAAACCATACTGCTTTTGTTTTCGAGTCGATGTCAGGCGCCAAACGAAGCCAAGCAGAGAAAACAAGAGATTCTTCCACTGTGATCTGTGGAGAATGTATATCAGTTTGTTCACAGTAACCAGATACCCTGGCAAATGTTTCTTGAACTTTAGGAAAACCACCAATTTTGATTTCTCCTTCGATGTATCCACTTGTTTTTCTTCCTGCAAGAACATCAAGCAGAGTTGTTTTTCCAGCTCCACTGACACCCATCAATGCTGTGAGGATGCCAGGCCTTAAAGCCCCTGTTATATCGGAAAGAAGTTGGAGTTTCTTCTGGGTGAAACCCCTTTCTCTCATTTCCTTGAATCCAAAGAAAAAGTTAGCTGTGTTATACAACAATGGCTTTTAGTGCTACAACCATGAAAATGAGACTTGTTTTAAGAACTAATTTAGGCAAGAGTCTTAAGAGTATTACCAATGGCATGTCCACATAATACTGCAAATCTTGAAACACTACTGTTAAAGGTGTAAAAGGCAAGGCTAATCTGGCTGTTGTTAGAAACATCAAAAGAAAAGAATATCAATAAATAAATCCATATGATGATAAGAATTGCATAAAGAAAAAAATAGGATAGATTATGAGACCTTTGCTGGATTCTATGGTGGTCTTAGAAGAAGGAGCTTGTTGCACAGAATTAACACTGCCATTATTATTGCCTTGTTCATTTCTCCTTGTTTGTGAGAGCTTTTCATAAGAGATAATAGCACGATACGATCCAGGAGCTAAAAAATGTAGAATGAAAGAGAGATTCGTTCATATTCATATGCATTGAAATTGAATTAGAAGTGAAATCCAATGAACTTACGCTTGAGGAAAGTTAGAGCCAAGGCAAATCCAATGTTGAAAATGAGTGCAAATCCAAACAAGGCTCCAAGTGAAATCCAGTAGAAGTATTGATCATAATCGAGTCCTCGACTTTGAAGCAGTTTATGCCCTATCGTAATGTTAGCAGTTTCAACCTACAGAAATGAGATTAGTTTCGATTATACCCTAAATTTTCAAAAAGTTTCATTTTAGCCCTCAAAATTTGAGGTTTGCTTCACAACAACTTTCCAGACATTTTTCTGTTAAATTTATGGACAAAAAATGACCGATTTGTATACCTATCGTTACTTATATGAATATATTTAAACATATACGTGGAGAAAAACAACAAAAACAGTACAAATTGTACAAACTAAAATAAAATAAATTTGAGAGTGGAGGTACAACATTATTATTGCAAAGAATTATGAAGAAAGAGTATTAATATTGGAGGCCTTTAAAATAGAGGTATTTTGTGCCCAAATTCAACTTAAAAGTAAATTTGGCCTTTTAAGCCTAATTCATTGTTCAGTAGGGGTGATACTCGGTTCGGTTTTGTCGGTTTTTGACCAAACCGCGAACCAAACCGATCCAATCGGTTTTACAAAACTCTAAACCGAACCAATGTCCAATATGAGACATGTCCAATGGTTCGGTTTTCCTTCGGTTCGATTTGTCCAATGAATCGGTTTTCGGTTTTTGGCCCAATGTGGACTTTTTTTTATTTTTTTTAAAATGACCAATTTTCTCTTCTAATTTCAGCTTTTTTTTTTTTTTTTTTTTTTTTTTTTTTTTTTTAATTTTTGGCCCAATGACCCATTGTACCCCATTTTTTCAATATAAACTTCAATTAATTAATTTATTCAATACAATGACTTAATTTTCTCAAACTAATCCGTGAATAACAATTTTTAAATATTTGATTGTACATAAATATACATAATAAAGATAAACATACAAATAATATCATAATTTATACTTTAAATTACATAGAAAAAAGAGATTTCCAACCAATTTAGGAAAAAAGTGAGATGTGGGAAGAGGCAATATGCAAAAGGTTAGGGTTTTTTTGAGTGGTATATATAGTCGGTTCGGTTCGGTTTTTTATTGGTTTTTTGAATGAAAAACCGAACCAAACCGAAAATTTTCAGTTTTCCCAAAAATGAAACCGATATGTCCATATTTTTTCAAAATAACCGAACCAAACCATTGGATCGGTTTGGTTCGGTTCGGTTTGTCGGTTTTTCGGTTTTTGCTTGCACCCCTATTGCTCAGCATCACATCATCACTATATTATTCTAGACAATAGATCATCACTATATTTTTACCGGTTACCATCTATTGCAACATTGATAAACATTTTATAAGATACATCTAATTATAATCGATCCCTATAGAATCGATACTTGAAATATTTCATATATTACTTCTTGGCCGTCTAAACTTATACTCTTTCTCAATTTGGGTTCTCAATTGGGGAGTTTTTGACCATCAATGGATGAAAAGTTGTCTAAGTGTTGACGTTATAAGTGGATTAGGTAAGAAAAAAAAATCATTCCTTCTTTCCTCCCCTTTGTCTTACCTTTAATTATTCAAAATCAATTTCATGTTTGATTTTACACTTTTAAACGCAATTTTTATATCATCAAAATTGAATTCGAATTATTAAAGGCATGTTTATCGGAGTGATTTTGGATATGACAAAAGTGATTTTAACCATTTCAAAATCACTCCCAAACATGCACTAACATTCTATTAATCCAGAAATCTTTTGATCTTACCTCTCAAAACTTAGGAACGAAAGTACAACTTTTGAAAATCGAGGGACTAAAAGTTATCTGGAGGTGAAAACATGAAATTAAAAAAAAAAAAAAAAAGGAGGTATATATGTGTGTGTGTAAAGAAAGTAAGAGTAGTCTCACCTTTTGCCACCTTGGAGCAAGGAATTCATTGATTGAAAGACCAATTTCTCCATAAGTAATAGGAGAAACCCAAAAACCCCATTCCAACCAAGCTGGCATGGAGGCTGCAAAATTTAAATTTTCTGTGTCATTTTCTTCCTTGTTAAGTCTTTGTACTAATTCTTTAGATAAAGAAACGATTAACTTACGATGTGTGATGATGAAGCCACCAAATATCAAGACTAATAATATTGCAAAACTGCCCACCGTCATGGATGCAACATTGGTTTGGAACACCGAGGCAATCATTCGAAACATCGATAAAGATGTTAAATGCACCGCAAACAGAAGAATGAGTTGTTGAAAGAACCTAGAAAACAAAATATGTTTGATCAACACAAGACCAAAAGCTAAAAGTATAAGTTGATGTTGGTTTGCCTCTAATGTTGCCTATTAATTAAATATAGTGTGGGTAAAGATATGAATATAATTATGTTATTAGGTTATTTAATTAATCTTACCATGGTTTTCATCTTTGTTAAGAACAAATTTGAATTCCTAGCCAAACTTCGAAAATATAAAAACAAGTTTTTGGAAATTACTTTTTTTAGTTTTAAAAAATCGACTTGATTTTTGAAAACGTCGAAAGAAGGTAGATGAAAAAAACAAAAAAAAACTTATAGGTGGAAGTAGTGTTTATATGTTTAATTTTCAAAAATAAAAAACAAAAAATCAAATGGTTATCCAATGGAGCTTTAGCTATTGAATCAAGGACACAGAGTGTGGGTGGGTTGTGACTCTATGGAGAAGATAGAAACCTTATAGAAAGAAGAATAAATGTATAAAAGGATAGAGAAGAAAAAAAAAATAGAGACTATGGGAAGTTGATTTTGATTATGATTTTTTTCCATTGCTTTCTCACAATATGATTTAAAAAAAAAAAAAATTGTATATGGCATAACAAGCTTAGGCATGGGTTAGTTTAAAAAAAAAAAGTTTAGGCATGGTTTAAACTTTGGTGATTCAACTACTTTCTGATCCAATAAATACTCTTGAATGCTTTCTTGTTTAATGTTATAATGCTTGTTTCAAACTGGCCATAATGAATGGCCATACCAAGTTTAGTTCCAAAAGGGTAAAGTTTAGTGGAGATAAGAAAAAAATCAATATAGAGGGTTTTTTTAGATAAATCTATTGTACATTCGCCAACATGAACACAACTCAATTGTCATAAAACTTGTACTAATGATTAAGAAGTCTGTGGTTTGAATCCATCCACTCTGTGCACATGCCGTCGAAAAAAAAAATCTATTGTATACTCATTTTGTTTGTTAGATCTACCAATCTCATTATATCTTTTGTACGTTAATAACTTATTGGATTATCTATTTTTCCACAATAACAATTCTTCTATTTTAAACATTTGGTGCTATATCCTTTGGAGCCAAGAATAAATAAAGTAAAGAGTTAATATAAAACTAACCTGCTAGCTTCAGGACTGTAACCGATGACATAATAAGTAAGACATGTCCATACTAATGATCCAACAATTGAAAGAGGGATCTTCAAAATGGCAGCTGGAATTACATAAGCCCACGCTGGATAGAAGTAGAATTCTTTCTGTTTATAGAAAATTTCCAATCTTTGAATGGTCATTGCCAACTCTGGAAACCCATCAACAAGTAGTAAAATGAGTGCATAAAATAGGGCTCCCATGTAGTAGTTAGCATGCTGAAGATCAATTCTCATTCGAGTTCGCAGAAACACCGTCATCGTGATCGAACCAATAATGATAAGCTGCTCGTAGAAAAAAGAAGAAATGTCGATAACTTTTCTGATATAATTACTTGCTTTATTCAGTGTGTTTGTGATGATTTTTTTAAGTTCATAAAAACTATTTATACATTAGTTTTTCACTTTATAAAACTCTTGAAAAGAGATTCTTTAAAACTCAAATTTAGTTAGAATTCCAAAAAAATAGTTTTGAAATTAGATTAGAAAACAAATAGTAAATAGGTATGTTCCTCAAAACTAAAAACAAAACTTTTTCAGCTGATTTTAGTAAATTCAGGTAGAAGTACTAACCTGAGTTGTCTTGAACACATAGATAAATGAATTTCTTTTCATGAGGAGGAGTTCTCTTGATGCACAAGCTTTAAACACTTCCCATTTAGAAACACTATCTACATTGAAGAAAACATCGTTCCTGTGGCTTTCTGATTTGTCAAAAGGTTTCGAGACCTCCTCGTTGAGCATCCTTCCTAAACTCGACGATTTGAAGTTCCTACAAAATGCGTCAGCTGAGACATATGCATAGGGAATTTCGGTTGGGTACCAAAATTGCGGTTGATCCTTTTTGGATATGACCTCTTGAAGAAAATCCGCAACACCTTTTCTCTTGGGACATCTAAATCCACAGCCCTCAAAGAACTGAAGAACTTGATCACGAGGACCATGATATATGATCTTGTTTTGTGCCATCAAGATCAAATCATCAAATAGATCAAAGGTTTCGGGAGCGGGTTGAAGAAGAGAAATAAGGATGGTTGCATCTGCTAGATGAACAAAATGTTGTAGACAAGAAACAATTTGAAAAGCAGTGGAACTGTCCAATCCATTTGTTATTTCATCCATAAACAAGGCTTTATATGGACCAACAATCATTTCCCCTGCACACAACAAAGTTGTTTTTTTTTTCCAATCCAATCAAATTTTCTTTTTTCATTTGTTTCATTGGAAGAAGAAGGAGTTACTTCAAAAGGTTAAAAATCATTTTGGTTCCTGAACTTTCGCAAAAATAATAATTTAGTCCTTGAACTTTGATTTGTAATGATTTAGTCCCTATACTTTTATTTTTGTAACAATTTAGTCTCCAAACTTTCATATGTAACAATTTAGTCCCTGTATTTTAAAGTTTGTAACGATTTTGTTTCTATTGTGAAAATTAATGTTAAGATTTAATGAAATTTCTTATATAGATAGATTAATAAACTAATTTGGGACCCAATATGTCTATAAGCTATCATTAAATAATAAAAGTCTGACATGTAATTTTGATGAAATTTTTTGCTATAAAGATTAAATATAATTATTACAAATTTGAAAAGTAAAGGAACTAAATTGTTAATATTAAAGTTCAAGAGCTAAATTGTTACAAAATTGAAAATACAGGGAATAAATTGTTACAAATGAAAGTTCGGGAACTAAAATTGATTTTTAACTTTTGCAAAATCATCAGTTTAAAAAAAAAAAATTGCAAAATCATCAACTGATTACCTGTGGTTAATCTCTTTTTTTGACCACCAGAAATACCTCTTCTCATGACATCTCCAACTAGAGTGTCAGCACAAATATCAAGGCCAAGGATCTACAATATCAATGAAAAAACAAATTGGAAATTAAAGATTCATTTTGGTAGTATTCATGAAACTAGAATTGAAGGAAAAAAAAATATTTTTTTTTCATAACTTAGTGAGTGATTTTATCTCTAGGATTTTAAATTCATCTAGTTGAATTCTTGATGAGTTATTTTTTTTATTAACTTTCTCAAGATTATTGCTCTTAGTTCATACTTTTCATTCTTTTTTCGAATTCAATAACATGTGGGAATGGAAGATTTGAATTTTTGACCTTTTGGTTGAGAGAATATTCGTTAATTAACTGGTTAAGAGTTATGTTCAGTTTGACAAACAAACTCCAAAAAAGTTGAAGAGTTTTAAAAAGGAAATAGTTTTAGCATTCATTCAAATTATTCAACATTCAAATCTAATTAAAAAAAAAACAATAAAATTTTAAATTCAAAATCAACACATTCAACCAATTTATGTCATAAATAATGCAATGAGAGAATTGACCTTGAGTATGTAGTCAGTTTGAAGACTTTGCCTTAGTCCTTCAACAGAAATGGCCTGTTTAAAAGCACTTTAAAATTTCACACCTTATTTTCATTAATACACAAAAAAAAAAAACAAATAGAATTAAAGAAAAAGAATATAATTAATTACCTTCATGTAAGTATCAACATCAGGATCTGGAATGATTCCTTGTTCCTTCTCCCTTTTACAAACCTCCTTCATCATATCTTCATAGTCATCAGAACAAAACTTAGCATTTGTTGAAGTTTAGATATATACCCTCAAACTTTGAAAAGTTTCACTTTAACCCTTGAAGTTTGACGTTTGTTTCAAAACCACCATTGAATGTTTTTTTTTTTAATTAAATTCTGGACGAAAAATGGTGTGTTTACATGTGTATTGTTGTTTATGTGAACATATTTGAACATATACGTGGAAAAGAAATAAAGACACATGCAAACACGTTATTTTTCATCCATGAATTTCACGAAAAATGTTTTTAATTAAGAGTCATTTTGATACAAACTTCAAACTTCAGAGACTAAAATGAAACTTTTCAAAGTTTGAGGTATAATTGAAACCAATCCTATCTATTTCAAGGGTATTTTAAGTAATTTTTGAAAGCATTTTTCAAGGACAATTAATAAGAAATAAGAGAAAAAGACAATACTTAGCTGCATAACGGCGTGTAAGCACCTCACTATACACCACCATTAAAATGTTGACAATTAAGAGGGAGAAAAAAAATTTCTTAGAAGGCTCACCGGCTCGACTTCCGATACCCTGACACCGAGCTGAAAAGTCCAAGGTTTCTCGTACAGTCATTTCAGGAATGTGTAGGTCATATTGGCTGATGTATGCAGAGGTTTTTTGGGGGACAAATTCTTGGAGTTTGTGTCCATTGTAACAAATATCTCCCGTCATCTTTTTTGGTGAAAGATGATTATATTAGTCAAATAAAAAAAGAAGAAACAAAGAAAGAAACAAGAAGAACAAAGACATTACTTTGAGGGATTTGTTAAGATTTCCAGACAGTGCTTTCAGTAGTGTGGTCTTTCCACATCCTGGAGGCCCAAGCAGCAGAGTTAACCTGAAACAAATTGGCTTTAAACATTATTATTGTTTAAATTTGAGAATTTTTTTTTTTTTTTTTTGACACTTTTGATCCCTGAAGTTTGGGTTAAGTGACACTTTAGTCTCTGAGTTTTCAAACTCAACAAAAGTACCCATGAGGTTTGAGATAAGGAGCACTTTAGTCCGTGCCGTCCATTTTTCCGTTAAATGTTAACAGATTGCTGACGTGGCCACATTTTTTTAATTAATTTTTTTTTTAAATTTTTAAAATAAAAATAAATCAAACCAATAAAATATTATTATTTTAATATCTTTCTTCTTCTCCTCTTCTTCGTTTTCTTCTCTCCACCCTTTCTTCATCTTCTTCTCTCCACCCTTTCTTCATTTTCTTTCTATCTCCTTGCCGGCGACCAGCGGCCAGCCACCACTCGCCGCCGCCGGCCGGCCGCCGGAAACTGTAATTTTTTTTTTTCTTTTCTTCTCCTTTCTTCTTCTCTCTTATCCCATTTTTTTCTTTTTTTTTAAAAAAAAAACAAAGAAAAGAAGAAAAATGAGGTAAGAGAGAAGAAGAAAGGATGAGAAAAGAAAAAACAAAATTATAGTCGGCGGCCGGCCGGCCAGCGGCGGCGAGTGGTGGCCGGCAAGGAGATAGAAAGAAGATAAAGAAAGGGTGGGGGAAGAAGATGAAGAAGAGGGGAAGAAGTAAGAGATTAAAATAATAATTAAAATAATAATATTTTATTAGTTTTATTTATTTTTATTTTAAAAATTAAAAAAAAATATTTTTTTTAACTAAAAAAATGTGATCATGTCAGCAATCTATTAACATTTAACGAAAAAATGGACGGCAGGGACCAAAGTGCTCCTTATCTCAAACTTCAGGGGTACTTTTGTTGAGTTTGAAAACTCAGGGACTAAAGTGTCACTTAACCCAAACCTCAGGGACCAAAAATGTATTTTTCCCTTTTTTTTTAGTTCAACAATGTGTCGAGATTTGAATTTTTGATTTCTTCCTCAAAGACATATGTCTTAACAAATTGAGTTATATTTAAATTGATAACCTTTTTCTACCAAGTAAAGTGTAGGCTCTGTTTCATAACCATTTTGTTTTTGGTTTTTGAAATTTAAGCTTATAAATACTACTTCCACTTATAAGTTTCATTGTTTTTGTATTTGCCTTCTTTTCATATTTTTAAAAACCAAGTCAAAGTTTTGAAAACTAAAAAAAAAAAATTCAAAAATTTCTTTTTGTTTTTGGGTTAAGAATTCACATGTCTCCTCAACAAAAATGAAAACCATTGTAAGAAATTTGTGAGAAAACAAGCATAATTTTCAAAAACTAAATATTAAAATGATTATCAAATGGAAGTTAATTATTAACTTTTAATTTATCGAATTGAATTCTAAATGGAATAAAATGTGGATACCCAATAACACAAATATTTGAGTTTTAGCCATAAAATAAACCATGTTAAAAAAATTTCAAATCGTAACATCAAAATACTCCAACTTAACATGTGAAAATAATAATAATAATAATAAATAATACCCCAACTTAAATATAAAAATCAGACTTCTTAAAAAAATAATAATAATAATAAAAATCAGAAACACCAGAATAACAAATACCACCAAAATAGGGATTAATTAGGAAATTAAAAAAAAATTAAAAAATTTTAGAAAAACCGACGCATTTGAAACAATTTTGAAAAATAAGGGTTTCATCTCTTGAAGAGACGCATCCTCTCGTCGTTTAGTAGACCACATCTCCAATTCATCGGATTTTGATGTATTATTGATAAATAATAGGTAGTTCTCGCAATAAAATGTTAATTAATTTAAGAAAGGGAAATCAATTGGTTGGTTATTTGACAGTAATTTAGGGTCGTTTGATAACCATTTCGTTTTCTGTTTTCTGTTTTTGTTTTTCATTTTTTAAAAACAGGGGTGTTTGATAACCATTTCTGTTTTTTGTTTTCTGTTTTTTAAAAACGTTTTTGAAATTATAAGTAAATTTCAAAAACCAAAAAAAATAGTTTTTAAAAACAAATTTCTGTTTTTCAAAAACTCATTTTTCTTCTAATGCTTACTTTTCTTCTCTTTTACTTATCTTTCTCCAACAAATTCCTTTCTCTAAAACGTTTTTTGTTTTATAAAATTTATTTTTCTCACTCTAAAATTTTCTCTCTCAAAACTTTTTTTTCTCTATATCTTGTCTATTTCTAAAAACTTATCAATAATTTTTCTCTCCTTAATTAACATGTTCTAATTTTTCTTTTGAAAAAAAAAAGTCACCAAAAATTTCTATCGCTACAACTTTTCTTTATTTTTCTCATTTTTTGTTATTTTTTAGCATATCTTTTACTCTTAACTTTATTATCTCTCTAATTTTTTTTATTTAATTTTTTAATATAAAATTTATCGCTTTTACTCTTACTTGTTTTCTATTTTTCCTCTAACTAATATCTTTTCTCGAGTCTAATAACTAATATTCTTTCTCTAAATATTTTCTTTCATCTCTAAATTTTCTATGTTTAACTTTTCTCGTCTTTCAAAAAAAAAAAAAAACTTATCTTGAAAACATTTATATTTGTGTCTCTAATTTTTTGTTTCAACGTCTCTACACATTTTTCTCTCTCTAAAACATCTTTTCATCTTTCTAATTTATAAAAAACTGAAAACCAAAAACTGTTATCAAACAAGGTTGGTTTTCTGTTTTTTAAAAACAAAAAACAAAAAACAGTTATCAAACATATATGGTTTTTGAACCATTATGTCTATTCCTAAATGGTTAGAAATTTAGGAATAGAGACATAATGGTTCAAAAACGTTTTTTTAAGGATTGTTTCTTTTTAATATATAACAGATTAATCGAATCTATATATTATTTTTATAGAGTAGTGAATTTTACTTCGTCCTGATTTTGATATTAATGAATTGCAATAAAAAACGGAGGCTTGGTTGTTTGAAAAATAAGCTGTTTTTTTTTTTTTTTTTTTTTTTTTTTTTTTTTTTTTTGGGTTATATTGGGACAAATTCGTAAAATTAATTAATTAATATAAAAATCTAAAAAAAATGTAGAAAAGAAACAAAATCTCAAAAACCAGAAAAGCTGAAAAATCGAATGCGTCTCCTGAAGAGACGTCACACAATGTAAGAAGATATATTGGTTATGTTTCAAAAAAAAAAAAAAAGAAGATATATTGGTTAAAAAATCATTTTGATTCTTGTATTTTGGGTTTGGTTCCATTTCAATCTTGTATTTCAAATGTCGAATTTTAGTCTATGTAGTTTTAATAAAACTTAAAATTGATCCCTGTGAATATATTTCTAAAATTTATAGAAATAAAGTTAATACAGACTATTTTTTTTTAAGAAAAATTAGCAATAAATTCAAAGACCTTTCAATGACTAAACTTAGACATTTAAAAGTATAAGGACTAAAATGAAATAAAACTTAAGGGGCCGTTTGTTTTTTTGGGAATCTAGATAACCAGAATATTAAGATGCCTGGAATTATAGATACCCGGAAATATAAATGTCGGGTATTTTAGATAACCGTGTTTGTTTTGAAGGAATAATTTTGTTAGAGTTGGACACGTGCCTAGAGGTTCAACCACACACGAATTATTCCACTAACACTCTGTTTTGCATGCAAGGAACGCACACAGAGACAGCCTCTCACAACCAAGAAAACATCAATCTGAAAAACTCTCTCACTCTCACGAAGATGAAGACGATAACCTAAAAGAAAAAGAGAAAGACGAGGGAGAGGGAAAGAGACAAGGAAGTGAACACAGGATTATAGTGGTTCGGAACAACGTCCTACATCCACTGTTGAAGGGAGCTCAATCTATTATTCAAAGCACAAGGATTACAAGGTAATGATCTCTCATACACTTCACTCTTGATCAATATGAAGGATCAGCCTTCTATTTATAGTTATGGCTTTAATCTATCTCTTCTTTGTTAGGATAATGGATAAGACTTGGAGGTTACAACATAACAGGTAACTGTTTTCCACAATCTCCACCTTTGTAATCAGCAAGACTTTTCCTCCATGATACTCCCTTCCTTTCTTTCATCTTTTGTTTAATCCATTTTCAGGTATATGAAATCCTACCAATTCGAGGCACCGGTAGAATTTCAACTGCGATAGGGTTTTGGTCAGAACATCAGCGGCATTGTCTTCGGTATGTATTTTCAGAACTTCCACTTCTCCTTCGTCAATCTTTTCTCGAATGAAATGGAATTTAATATCAATATGCTTTGTTCTATTGTGAAATTTTTGGTTTTTAGACAAATAAATCGCACTCTGATTGTCACAATAGATCTTTACTGTAGCTTGTTTAACTCCAAAATCTTCTAGCAAGCCCTTTAGCCAAATGCCTTCTTTAATTGCCTCAGATAAGGCTATAAATTCTGCTTCTGTGGTTGATAAAGCTACTACTGATTGCAATGTAGCTTTCCAACTTAACAAGTTCTGACCAAGTAAGAAGAAATATCCTGATAATGATCTTCTCCTGTCTAAATCTCCTGCAAAATCTGAGTCTACATATCCGAATAGTTCATTATCAGTTATGTCATTCCTTTGATAGCGTAGGACTGAGTTATTTGTACCTTTTAGGTACCTTAAGATCCACTTTACTGCCTCCCAATGTCTTTTTCCAGGTCTGGACATGTATCTACTGACTAGACTAGTTGCATAAGATAGGTCCGGTCTAGTAGATATCATTAGATACATGAGACTGCCAACTGCTTGGGAGTATGGTATGTTTGACATGAATGCTTGGTGCTCTGTGTCTTCATCTTTAGGAGAGTTGGTTGCTGATAGTTTAAAGTGGTGAGCCAAAGGTGTTGATACAACTTTTGCATCTTCCACTTTAAACCTCTTTAGGACTTTGTCACAGTAACTCTTTTGACCAATGAGAAGTGTTGATTTTTGTCTCCTCCGGATGATCTCAACTCCTAGGATTCTCTTGGATTCTCCTAGATTTTTCATGTCAAATTCTTTAGTGAGCAATGATTTGACTTTGCATAGATATTCTTTGGACTTTCCTGCCAATAGCATATCATCTACATAGAGTAATAGAAACACTCTATGATTAAAGGACTTTGAGTTGATATACACACAACTATCATATGAACTCTTCTGAAACCCAATCTTAGATATGAAGTCATCGAATCTTTGGTACCAACATCTAGGTGACTGTTTGAGACCATAGAGTGACTTGTTCAATAAGCACACTAGGTCCTCTTGCCCCCTTTTTGTTGGGTTTTATGTCCTAAAACTCGTAGATAGTGAATGTAAACAAATTGTATACTTGTTTCAATAAAGTGTAATTGAGTTTCTACAATAAAGTGTTGTTGTTAAATATTGCACAATTTGACCCAAATCCAATAAACTAAGATCCAAGGTTGTTTACATGTGACTTGAACTAGTATGTGGGGACATACGGGGATTGGTGTTCAAGTAACAACCTAAAAGGTCTATAGTACAAGGATAAGGCTGGGTACCTTATCCTGGTAACACTATGTGATACGGCCCGCTTTGTATTCGATACAGACGTATTAATCCAAGGCGTCCATGTAGGAGACATGCAAGCGGGGGTATCCTATGCAATGAGTTTGCATAAGACCGGACCACGAAATAGTAAACCACTAGATGTAACATCGTTAACTAGTTAGGTTACTGTTTCAATACGATGACCTAGGTAACTCAGTCTTAATCCTGAGTGTGTCATGAACTCCTTCTCATGAGGGATTGTCCTTTGATTAGCATGGGTGAGAGTGGCCAATACGCTGACTCAATATGCCTTCCTTTTTGGGGACAAGACTGAGTGGGAGGTTGGGGACATGACAACACAAGAAGGAATTCACTCCTTCCCACTTCTAGGAGAAGTAGATGAGTGTTCCCTTAAGAGGTGACTCCGGGACTTGAACAAAGGGATCCCGTCCTCTCACTGGCCCGGGAGGAACTTTCTGTTTAATGGTTGGACCATAAACAGGTTGTTCATTAGAGGAGCGCTGGTACTTAAGGAGACAGATGTAACACAGGGGTAAAACGGTAATTTGACCCAGCCGTGATTACGAACACTCGTGAAGGATTGACTTACCGGTATAGGTCTACATCCATGGACACAGAAATGTTCTACAGTGAGAAGAGTTCAGCTGTGGGTCTTTAGTGGAATGACCCACAGTTAATGAATATTGGTTAACCTGATTAATGAGTTTAATCTATTAACCTCATATCATTGGAGCTTTTGATCTGTAGGTCCATTAGGTCCCCCTGCTAGCTCGTAAAGAGTAATTAGGAACAAATATATCTTGAGAGAATTTGAATAGTTCAAATTCATATTGGGAATTAAGTTAATTGTATGAGATACAAATTAATATAATGTATAATGATGCATTAAAATATAAAGTCTAATTTGAGATTAAACTTTATTAAATTGAGAGATTGATATATTTGAAAGAGTTCAAATATATGTCTAATTAAATATAGGGTATTTAATTAGAAGATGAATTAATTAATTATGAATTAATTAATTAATCAATTTAGTTTAAATTAAATGAGACTTAATTAAACTATAGTCTATGAGAGAAATAAATATTTGAAGAAGTTCAAATATTAATATGAATTTGATTCATATTAAATTTATAGGATATAAGAGAATTTGAAGGAGTTCAAATTTTAATATGAATTTGATTCATATTATAGAATTAATTAATTGAAGGCCTGAAATTAAATATATGATATTTAATTGGGTAATTAATTAATTAACTAATAGAAGGTCTGAAATTAAATATATGATATTTAATTGGTGAGAATTAATTAATTGGAAATTAATCAATTATGGAAATGATTAATCACTTATGGAAGTGATCAATCATTTATGGAAAAGATTAATCAATTATGGAATTGATTGGTCATGGAATTGATTAATGGAAAAGATTAAATCAGTTATGGAAATAATTGATTTTAAATGAATATTTTATTCATGGCCTTTCTCCTATAAATAGAACATTAACCCTAGGGTTTAGGTAACACAACATATGGCCACCATAAGGCCTTCTCATATTCTCTACCACAACTACGTTCCTAATCTCAGAGTTATAGCGGGGAAGATATGGTGGTGTTCTTCGTTGTTGCAGAGCAATCAAGAATCATTCGTTGAATGGTGGTGTTCTTCGTTGTTGCAGAGCAATCAAGAATCATTCGTTGAAGTATTCAGAGTCGTCAACGGAGGTATGTTTCTCATCGCTTAACCTTTTGCCAATGTATTGGTATTTTTGTAGAACAAAATTAGTTTACGAACGGTCCAATTGCTTCCGCTGTAACGGAATTGGGAATTTCAATCCTTCACTTTTAATGTACCCGGTTGGCTGCTTCATATAGATTGTCTCTGTTAGATAACCATGGAGAAAGGTTGTCTTTACATCTAGCTGATCTAGCTCCAGGTTATCTTGAACTACAAATGAGAGAAGCATCCTTATAGAAGTTAGCTTCACCACTGGAGAGAATACTTCTGAATAATCAATTCCTTCTCTCTGTGTGTATCCTTTGGCCACCAACCTAGCCTTGAATCTAGGTTTTAAGACTCCATCTATGCCTTCTTTTACTTTGTAAATCCATTTTGAAGCAATGGGCTTACACCCTTTCGGTAGAGGCTTGAGTGTCCATGTTCCATTTTCTTCTAAGGACCTCATTTCCTCATTCATGGCTGTAATCCATTCTCGACTGTTAGGACCATTTACAGCGGCTTCAAAACTGATAGGTTCTTCGATGTTTAAGGAATCTGCAACACTAAGTGCCAAGGATATGCAGTCAGCCTCACTGAACCTTAATGGAGGAACTATATTCCTCCTTTGTCTGTCTCTAGCTAGTGAATAGTTCTATAGATCATGTTGTTCAGTGGCTGGTTCGGTTTCTTCTTCCTCTTCTGGAGTCTCAATTTCACTGTGTGTACCTTCTGTATTCTCAATGTCTGTCTCTGAATTTTGAGGATGCACATTATGCTCCACCTCAATTGTTGTATCTTCCTTAGATTGAGAGCTGTCTGCAGGGTTTTGTTGGAGCATAAACATGTCTTGCTCCCTAAAAGTAACATCCCTACTGTTTATACAACGCCTCTCTTTTGGATGCCACAACCTGTATCCTTTCACCCCTTCTGTAAAGCCCAAAAACATGCATTTTTCAGCTCTCGGCTTGAGCTTTCCATGATTTTGATGCACAAAGCCAACACATCCAAATATCTTGAGATGTTGTAGCTTTGGTGGCTTGCCAAACCATCTTTCTTCAGGGGTTAGGAATTCAATAGATGTATGGGGACACCTATTTAAGGTGTATACAGTGTAGGAAGCTGCCTCTGCCCAGTACTTCTCAGGTAACATGGCATTAGATAATTGGCATCTTACACGCTCCATTATGGTCCTGTTAAGCCTTTCAGCCACACCATTTTGCTGTGGAGTGTGCCTTACGGTCCTATGCCTTACAATGCCATGAGACTTACAAAAAGAGTCAAAAGGTTCATTACAAAATTCAAGTCCATTATCAGTTCGGAGGCATTTAATGACTTTGTTTGTTTGTTTCTCAATCATATTCTTCCATTCTTTAAATTTTTCAAAAGCTTGATCTTTAGTTTTTAGGAAGAAAATCCAGCTTTTCTTAGATTAGTCATCAGTCAAAGATAGAAAATACCTCGAACCACTTAGTGAATTTGTAGATGCTGGTCCCCAAAGGTCAGAATGTATATACTCCAGAATTCCCTTTGCTGAGTGTTGTGACTTTGTGAAGCTTTGTCTTTTTGCCTTGCCAACTACACAATGTTCACAAAAGTTCATATTGTCTCCCGTACCTTGAGGAAGTATTCCTTGTTTGGACAGCATTTGGAGTCCCTTTGAGCTAATATGGGACAGCCTCTTGTGCCACAAATCAGTCTCTGATTGGCCTTGATCTGTGACTAGAAGTGCCGATTGAACCATTTCAACATCCTTGACCACGTACAGTCCATTTATTTTTATGCCAATAAGGACTGTTCTTGAGTCTTTCTTCACCTCAATGGTTCCACCACTTCCTTCATATTTACATCCAATAGAGTCTAACATTCCTAAAGAGATCAAGTTTCTCTTTAGGTTAGGAACGTGTCTTACATTCCTTAGAAGCTTGATTGAGCGATCACTTAATTTTAAAGAGACTGATCCAATACCAATTACCTTGCAAGTGTGGTTGTTCCCCATATATACCATTCCTCCATCCCATTCCTTGTAGGTGCTGAACCAACCCTTGGATGGGGTCATGTGGAAAGAACAACCTGAGTCAATAACCCAATCGAACTTCTCCATACAAGCTGATTGATTACTGCACTCTCCTGTAGTTGCAAGAGAATCCGAGTATGTAATTGTATTCTCTCCAACCGAGGCTTCTGGCTGTTTATTTTTCTTGTTTCTGTGATATTGGTTCTTTCTTTTCAAAGAGTAGCAGTCTCTTTTAATATGGCCTTCTTTGTGGCAATAGTTACACCTAACTTTGCCTTTCTCTTTATCTTCAGACTGATTCTTATTCTCTTTTGGTTTGGATTTTCCCTTTGCATAAAGCCCTTCAGAAGTCTCCTTTTTCAGTGATTGTAATTCCAATTCCTTTGTTCTGATGGCTGAAATTATGGCATCTGTAGTAATTGAGACCCTACCATATTTCAATGCAGTTTTTACTTCCTTATAGGCATCTGGAAGAGAGTTTAGAAGCACGAAAGCTTCATTATCATCCCCTATTTTCTCTCCAAGGTTCTTAAACTCTGACGTCATCTTCTTGAACTCATCAAGATTTTCGGATAATGACTTGGCTGCATCCATCTTGAAAGTGAAGAATTTTTCCCTTAAGAACATCTTGTTGTGAACATCTCTGGTCTCGTATAAGCTATTCAATTTCTTCCAGATTTTCAAGGGAGTATCTTCATCAATTACTTGTCGTAGGACATTGTTGCTTAGGTTCAAGATCAATGCTCCATAGGCTATCTGGTTTATTGTCTCTTTGTCGTCTTCAGATAATGTGGTAGGTAACTTTGATGGTTCGGTAAGGGCATGAATTGCCTTTTGTTGTCCAAGAACTGCTCTGATTTTGGCCTTCCATAGGTCAAAATCTCCTTTCCCATCAAACTTCTCGATGTCATACCTTGCCACTGCCATTCTTGACTCAAGAACTTGGTTTCTTGATTGATCTTGGGCTCTGATACCACTGTTAGAGTTGGACACGTGCCTAGAGGTTCAACCACACACGAATTATTCCACTAACACTCTGTTTTGCATGCAAGGAACGCACACAGAGACAGCCTCTCACAACCAAGAAAACATCAATCTGAAAAACTCTCTCACTCTCACGAAGATGAAGACGATAACCTAAAAGAAAAAGAGAAAGACGAGGGAGAGGGAAAGAGACAAGGAAGTGAACACAGGATTATAGTGGTTCGGAACAACGTCCTACATCCACTGTTGAAGGGAGCTCAATCTATTATTCAAAGCACAAGGATTACAAGGTAATGATCTCTCATACACTTCACTCTTGATCAATATGAAGGATCAGCCTTCTATTTATAGTTATGGCTTTAATCTATCTCTTCTTTGTTAGGATAATGGATAAGACTTGGAGGTTACAACATACCAGGTAACTGTTTTCCACAAATTTTTAAGAATATATGAGAATATTCAGATAACTATGTTTGTTTTGCAGGATTTTTGTACGGGAAAGTTCTTAAATTATGCATAATACCAATAATGCCCTTACTAATTTTTAGCTAATTTACCTATTAGTTTAATATAATTTAAATTTATATAACGTTTTGGTCTTTGTTAATCTAATGTTTTATTTTTATATCAATTTAATTTATACTAATTTAATTGGTTATTTTTTTTTAGAACAAATTCATTTATATTAGTTTAATTTTAAAAATTAGTTTCAACTTTAATTTTTTTTAAAAAAAACATGACAATTATTATAATTTACGGTGTACTTGTAATGAATTTATCTGTGTGTTTTTTGAAATGTACAATTAACATTATTATTAAGAGAATAAATAAAAAATAAATTAAAATATTATTCAATGTAACTATCATTTATTTTATATATAAATGTAAAATTGAAAAAATAAATGGTTATTTCTTAGTGTATGAATAAATTAATTTATATTTAAATAAAAATACAGATGATAAAATGGAGGGGTAAAAATGTCATCCGTAGATGCCCTCAACATGGGAATCTTTGAAACCCATCTCTCATGAGGGCATCAAAAGCTCCTTGGATGCCTCCCGTATGGGCATCCTAGGATGCCCGGGCATCCCGAAATTCCTAGGTATCCAACATTACCACAAAACAAACGTGGTAATCCAGATGCCCATTTCATGGGAATCTTGGATTACTGTCAAACAAACGGTCCCTAAAAGTACAAGTATCAGTTTGACTATTAAGTCAAAGTTTAATTCCATAAACTTAAAAATTTAATGTAAATCTGAACCCATTTACCTAAGTTTTCCCCTAAAATGGTGACTAAATGAGAACATAAGTTATGCCCTATAAAGAAATCATATTGTTTTATATTTGGTTAAATTATAAATTTCAAGTCTCAAACTTTATTTATTATATCTATGTAGTATTGAAATTTGTGCCAAAGTGAACATAACTCAGTGATAATTGATATGTATTCTCAACCAAAAGATTGGATGTTTGAATCCGAAATGTATTGTTGTACTAAAAAATAGTCTTGAAATTTGCAAATTTCAATTAGGATTACGACATTGAATTTTAAGTTCAGACCGAGAAGCTAGGGAATCGACGGAGAAATTTTATGTTATATATGGTAATCTTTATGTTATTAGAATTATACGCATAACTTCCCTATTTTTTTTTTTTTTTTAAAAAAGACGAGGTGGGTTTCTTGAACCAACAAAATCACTTTGACGTGTTTGAATTGAGAAGTTGGGTGGACATTTTGAAGTAAATTAGAGTACTACATATAATAAATTTAATGGATAAAAATCTTTCTATCTCACTTCCTTCAGCAAATCATCTATAGTTTTTTTTTTTTTTAGTTTAAACTAAAATTACTTATGATAATTAAATAACAATCTTATTTATTTATTTATCTATATTTAACTCTCTCTCTATGTATATAATTTTAGGATTTTAAGATAAGAGTATAGTTTAAACTAACCCGTCTTATAATTTAAGAAATCATATTTATATTTAAAAAGATTAACATATTAAAATTAAATAAACTATATTTGATTTTTAAATTAATCAGAAACAAAAAATAAATAGTCCCTTCTTTCAAAATTAATAAAATAAAATTAGTACAATAAGTAACATAAATATATATAATTTCAAACAAAAGTATATGCATTATACTCATTTACTCATTTTGAACTTAATTATATTAAAATAACATAAATCTTTAATATTTTATTTATAACTTAGTTATTTTATTTTATTTTTTGAACAAATAACTTAGTTATTTTAAAACTTTAAAGAATATAATTTTATTTTAAAATTAATCAAATTTTAGATAATTCATTTTATTATTTACTTAGAAACAATAAAATTTTAGATTATGCAAAAAAAGCTATAACTTTTATGAAAGTTGGAAAAAAATCTAGAATTTAAATTTTAAAATTGACGAAAAATATTAATTTTTTTTAAATATTAAAACTTAACCGTTATTGTACATAATAGTAAAACAACACACAGAAAAAAAGAGTGAACTTTATTTTGTTGTTTTTAATCAAAATTGATACTTAAACGAAAACTCTAAAATATACCTAAAATTTTTAGCATCGGTCGGTTGGGGTCGGTTTTGGCCTCAAACCGACGTCGAACCGACCATATCGATTTCCATATTATTGGAAACCGATTTTTTTTTACTTCATTTTCGCCGACCGGCCGATGGTCGGTCGGTCGGTTTAGTCGGTTTAAACCGATGATTTACTTTTTTTCTGTGTAAGACTTAGAAAATCGAGTGACCTGAAATCGAAAGTGGGAACGACAGGCGACGGAGCTGAATCACGACGAGATTGAAGGCTAAAGCGGAGATGACGGAGATGGAGGCACGACGGAGAGGCAGAAACACAAAATCAAACTAAAGGGGGAAAGAAATTCAACGGAGATGGCAGCGGCGCGACACGACGTTGTTCCGGCGAACTCATGAGGGAGAAGAAGGAGAGGGCGGTGCAAGAAGAAGATGAAGGAAAATAAGAAGAAGAAATAAAGAAAATAAGAAGATGAAGGAAAATAAGAAGAAGAAATAAAGAAAATAAGAAGATGAAGGAGAGATTGAACGAGGGAAGGGGAGAGAAATTGAAAAAAACAAAAAGAAAAAGTTTTTTTTTTTTTTTTTAATAATGATTTCTCCTTGTTGATGGTCTTCCCAAGGGCTGCATGCAGGCATCCCATAAATGTTGCCTGCGTCAGCATCAACGAAGCGTTTTTTGCTTCTTTTTTTTTTTAAAACATATATAGAAAAGTCGGTCGGTTCGGTCGGTTTTTCTTATTTTGGATGAACCGACCGACCGACGTCGGTTCGGTTGGTTTTGGTCGGTCGGCTCGGTTTTTCGGCTTTATTTGCTCACCCCTACCTAAAATAATATAACATAAAATCTCAATTTCACTCTTGATGGAACAAGTCTATTAATTTAATTTGGAAAAATTGTAATAAAAAATTGTACAAAAAAAAAAAAAAAAAAACACCGGACATAAATTTAGACTTCACAACTCTTCAACCTAAACAACTTCAGACTAAATAACTCCGGTTAAAAATTTTACTCACCAAACACATACTTCCTAATTCCACATCCCAAACACAAATATTATAACTTCTCAGATTTCATAACTCTAGAGACAAAGCAAACGGTTCCAGATTTTCAACTCCTTAGACCAAATACCCCATTTATCCTTTAGTTAACAAGAGACACTATAAAATCATAATCCAAATTTAAGTATGTAATTAGAACTTTTTGAGACCATAGGTACTTTTGGAATTACTTTTGGAAGAGTGAAAAGCAATTATAAGAAAATCTTAACTAAAAATGTTAATTTATTTATCTAAAACCACTTCTCAATTTCCTTTTACGTACAAAATCACCTACCAACGAGCTTTTTAAAACAATTTTCCTAAAAATCTGCCATTTTCTCTAACTAAATCTTTACAATTACAATCTTACAATCTTATCCTTTTATATACCATATTTTTTCTTTCACATTTATTTTATCATATATGGATAAAATTTTGATTTATTCAATTTTTTTAACCTTTGTTTTTCTAAACTTTTAGAAAATAATTTACATTAAAAAAATGACTTACAATTTAAATCATATAAAATAAAAATAATAAAGCAATAAATATAAAATCAAAGAAAACTTACCTTCCTGGCTTTATGACACCACTAACATCTTCAATTATGTTAATTTTAGCTCCATGTGACTTTGAACCGAAAAACTTGATGATGTCCTACACAAAACAAAAAGAACAAGTGCAAAAAATTTGAATTTAAGTAATCACACACACGCATGTGACACACTCCCACCCCAAACCACACCCGCACCCACGACACACACCCATGCACTCGCACGAGTGTTGCTTGTTGAGTTATGTTAGGGGTCGAGAGAGAAAAATGTCATGATGCGACCCTAAGGAGGATGATGCATCATCTAACACATCAAGAAAAGTGTTCAAGAAAGACAAGCTAAGATGCAAGCATGATTCGAAGTGACATTATTTTTCCAGGTGTCAGTGACAAGCTTAATGGGGGCCAAATGGGACTCCAGTCCATGACTTGAAAGTTAGTATAGACAAAATAGAGTTGAATAATATTGCAAATGCTCAGCTGAATAGCAGAGCACAGACACTGTTCATTAAATAATAGAAATCAAGGACACGTGTAGCATAATGAAAGGCTAACAGAAACAGAAATGCACAGACAAATAACCAAGCAATTAACCAAAGATTACAAACTAATCATATTAACTAACATCCCCCGCAAGCGAACACAGATGAGAAACCACTGTGAGCTTGGTTCTTAGACCAAAAAACCGAGGAGAATGCAAGCTCTTTGTGAATATATCAGCTACTTGGTCTTCAGAGGGAACAAACCGCACAAGAAGTTGCTTTCGAGCTATCTTTTCTCTGATGAAATGGTGGTCAACTTCGATGTGTTTAGTGCGATGGTGC
This sequence comes from Luffa acutangula, assembly GCA_036850905.1. NCBI lineage: Eukaryota > Viridiplantae > Streptophyta > Magnoliopsida > Cucurbitales > Cucurbitaceae > Luffa > Luffa acutangula. The sequence continues at coordinate 44,962,025 of CM072096.1, forward strand.
ATAATAGGGTTGGCAGCGATATAGGTAGCAGACATGTTATCACAGAGCAGTAATGGAGGAGCAGAAGAGAGAGCACCAATTTCAGCAAGAACGGATTGGACCCAAGCTATTTCAGCTGCTGCATTCGACATACCCCGATACTCGGACTCAACGCTTGACCTTGAGACTACCTTCTGCTTAGCTGAATTCCATGAAACCAAATTTGATCCCAAAAACGTGCAGTAACCGCTTGTACTCCTTCGGTCGTCTGGACAGCTTGCCCAGTCGGCATCTGTATAACAGGTGATAGCAAAAGAAGAACAAGGGGAAATCAAAATGCCCATGGAGGATGTACCTTTGAGGTATCTCAGAAGTCGCTTAACTGCCATCATATGGACCGTGGTAGGGGCATGGAGGAACTGACAAAGTTTATTCACTACAAAACTGATGTCAAGTCTTGTGAGGGTACAATACTGAAGTGCCCCAACCAAGCTGCGATATTCAGTGACTGAGTCCAGTGGTGAACCATCAGAGAGGGACAACGGCAGACCAACAGACATGAGAGAAGAAATGGGCTTGCATGATTCCAAACCTGCTCTTTTTAGGAGATCCAGAACATACTTCTGTTGAGATAAATGCAGATTCTTACCATCTTTAGCAGCTTGAATGCCAAGAAAGTAGGAGAGTTCGCCCATATCCTTGAGAGAAAAACGAGAATTTAAAGCAGACACATACACTTCATCTTGCCAAATATGCATGGGTGCCTGTTAGAATGTACTATAAAAGGAGACATTGGTGTTGACTCTCCACTCCTAGGTTTTCGGTGGAGCCAAAATAAAGTTGCTGCAACTGGAAGATGGAAGGGGAGGGATGCAAGAGATTAGAAATTGTTGGGATTGGTGCCTTAAAACTCGTAGATAGTGAATGTAAACAAATTATATATACTTTGTTATAGGTAATTTTGGATCACTCCGATGTATAAGAAGCTGACAAGGACAACCCGACACGAGCCCAGAAATAGGACCGAAAAATAGGCTCCAAAGGCGAAACGGGTCAAAAGGTCGGGCCAAGGTCGGAGGGACCAGGCCTTAGCCCGACCCATATGGTTAGCCAAGGCCGACCACTCGGCCCACTTGCATGGGTCGAGTCCTTCCGCCTCCATTCAGTCCCTGCTGCCCTTGGCCCCCCGGTTCCACCTGGTTCAGCTCGAATCGCTTTCGAATGCCTAAAAACCCTAGAGCAGGAATATGTATTTAAACCCTTCTTCATCACTGAAGAAAGGATCCCGAACTCTATTCTCGACTATCTTCTCTTGATCTCTTGCTCTCCTCCTTCCGCTTTCTGACTTAAGCATCGGAGGCGGTGTGGCAAGCACCACACCGGTGTGTAGGTTTTTTCTATCTTGCAGGCCACGTCTTCCCCCCTCTTGTACAATTTTATCGTTGGTGGCACGTGAAGGTCAGGTGAGTTCCTCCTGTCCAGATTTTGCCATCAACATACTTGTTCGATAAAGTCGATTATTGAAGTTTATTCAGTACACTTGTTATTGAATAAATTGCATGTTAAATAACCTAAATCCAATAAACTAAGAATTCTTGGCTATATAATGAATACTTGAGCTTTATGTGGAGACATAAGAGTGGATCAAGTTCGAGTAATAGCTAAAACGGTTTATAGTATAGGGATAAGGTTGGGCACCTTATATATCTTGGGGACACTATGAGACGCGACCCACTTTGTATTTAGTATAGATGATGTGATCCTAAATCGTTCATGTGGAGACATGCGAGTGGGGGCGTCCTATGTAATGAGTTTGCATAAGACCATGACCGAGAAATAAGTCACTTTCACTTTATAACGTAGTTTATTGTTGAGACAGACTAATTTTATACGATGACCTAGGTATCTCGATCTTAATCCTGAGCTAACTATGAACTCCTGTTTATTCAGGATTATCCTTTGATTTGCATGGGTGAGAGTGACTCATCATCATCGACTCAATAAGCTTACCATTTTGGGGATAAGACCGGGTAGATAGCTGGGGATATAGTCCTGCAAGATGGAATTCACTCATACCTGCTTTCAGGGATGGTAGAGAGGTTGTTCCCTTAAGTGTTGACTCCGGGGCTTGAACAAAGGGATCCCGCCTCTCATTGATCCGAGAGGGACTCGGTTTGGTGGTTGGACCACAAACCAATTGTTTATTAAAGGATCAACGGGACTTAAGAAACAAGAGATAACTTCAGGGGTAAAACGAACATTTGACGACCCGGCTATAGTTACGAACAACTTGTGAAGGGTCGACTTACTAATCATGGTTATATCGGGTGGACAAAAATATATCTACAGCGAGGGGAGTGCAACTACTAGGCTGTAGTGAAGTGTCCTGGTAGTTAACGAATGTTGGTTAACTAGGTTAATGAGTTTAGTTGGTTAATCTCGGATCATTGGAGCCTATGATCTGTAGGTTTATTAGGTCCCACTGTTGGCTCATATGAACTAAACCTTAGAACAGTGTGATGAAAAAGTTTGAAACGTTCGAATTCGGTTTAGGGAGTTGCCATTAATTGTATACTATATATACACAACATGTTATGTTTAATTATGAATTAAATTAGTGATTTAAATACTATACACATGAATAGAGTTGACGTTTAAGGAGATGGTTTTTAAAGAAGTAGGGATTAGTGAAAAAAAAAAGAAAAAAAGATTAATTTAATATTAGATATTAAATTAATATAATTAATTATTTGAATTAATTTTAAATTTAGAATTAATTAAATGAAAATGAAAAATCGATTGAATTTTGATTTTTTTAAAATAGGAAAATCAAGAGGCAAATTCTTGCACTTTGACACCTCCTCCATGACTAGCCTCCATCATCTTCTTGCTGTCTAATTTTGTTCAATAGTTGATGCATGTTGCTTCTTTATTCTTTAAATAAGCATGAAGATTTTGCAAGAGATAATGTTGGTGCTGGAAAATTCTCTCTCAAAAGCTAAAAAATTTCTCTTGGGTTTTACTTGAACTTGCTAGCATATCACCTCCAAATTCATCACGTAGAGGCTCTCATAAACCGTTCTAAGACTGAAAGATAGCAGGGAAGACACTAGAAGTGGTCGTGTTCAGAATTACCCCATAGAGTACTTCAATTAAGCACCAAAAGAGGTTGGTACAAAACGACTCTGTTTTCGTTTAGTTTTCAACATACTTTTGATTCATAAAATTAATGAAATTGAAGTGCTTTCGATCCAAATCGCTTCCGCACGAGTGTTGTACACTCTTTCAGAAATGATGACAACTAAGGTTGGTTGGAAAGGAAAACCCTAAAAAAATTGGGCTTTGAGCAAAAGTGGGCTTTTATGGGACTTAATGTTAGGTTGTGGGCTAACTTAATGGGACGGGGTTGGGTTTTCTATAAGTTATTTAATGCATTCAGTTCAATTCGATTTTTTTTTCCAGTTTTTTAAAAAGCTAAAATGTGAAATGAATAAAAAAATCTTGGTTTTTTAAAGAAGGAAACCGAGAAAACCGAATGCATCATATAAAGCCAGACCAAACCTATCGGTTCAACTCAGTTCGATTCGATTCGTCAGTTCGACTCGGTTTTTGCACACTCCTAGAGATAACTCTTAAGGCTAGCCATGACTAAATCTAAAATCATGATGCCGGACAGTTGGAAGAGTACAATGATGACATCAACACACACCCACACCCACACAGAAGTGTGAGACATACAAACATATAATACACATAAGAAAACATACTAACGTGAGCATATCTCAACTAAATAATGCATATACCTTCAATCAAGAGGTTAAAGATTCGACACACCCTTACTCCATCCACACACTAACAAATGTAGGGATGAAAATTCAAACCTCCCACCCCAAAGAAAGTAGTGTCTTAAATATTAATCTAATCTCTCTTGTTGGCCAGCAAACATAGACTAATTAAAGATAATAAACTAATCGAGACCTTAGTTAATTTGCATCTAAATAGAAATTTACGCCCAAAACGAGAAACTTGAGAAAAGAAAAAAAAAAAAAAAAAAGAAAACTTACAAAAAGTTTGGTTTGAAATGAATTCCAAATTGTTGGAAGGGCTTTCCCACGAACAACCTCGTACTCGGCCTCAATATGCACATTTTTGTATTTCACTTCCACGGTTGGAAATTTCATACCAACCCTAGAGCAATTATGAATTATCCGTCATTAATAATTAATCTTTAAACATTAAACATTTTTAGATAAACATTAAACCTTTTGCGCTCTATTCTTCATCTCCTCTCCTACCCCATAGGTATATCAAAACAAATTCAAATTTAATCAAATAATTAATGAGAATTATGGTAAAGACTTTTGTTTTCTCTTTCGTACGGGCCGAGCCTAACATGTGTAGGTTGTGACCTATTATAGAGCCCTATGTTGAAAAAGTTGGTTAACCAAAAAAACAAAAAGAAACTTCTTCATTTATCTCTCCTCTTCAACCAAGAAAAACTCTTTCAATTCATTCCCTTTTCAATTCTCATGGCTAAATTAAACATCAAATCTTTTAATTTTCTCGCTTATCATCTTAGAAATTCAATTGTAATCAATTATTCCTACCAAAAACCACCAAATTTATGCAAAAAAAAAAAAAAAAAAATCTTATTTTATCTCCATTCTAGTTTTGATCTTTCTTCAATTATACTAAAATCAACTAGTATCATGTGATAAAATCGTCCAAAGGCCAACAAAAGAAGGTTTCGACACTAGCATCGTAGAAAGAAGCTTTTGCTTTTCCAAATTGAATTGGTTGAAGACCTATATGCGCTCTACAATGTTGCAGGAAAGACTTAAATGGGTTAGGTGATTGAGAATGATATTTTGGAGAGGCTTGATTATAAAGACTTATTGATGATTTTGGTTTAAAAGAATTCAGAGGATGACACTTTTTAAATAAAATAATATAGTTACTTGGTGACAGTTGCTTCATATATATATATATATATAAAAGAAACAATTATATAATACGATAAATTTTGATATTTTACAATTTTGTCTTTTGTTATAAAATATTTTAGAACCTCAATTTGAAAAGTATCACATGGTCCAGTCTCATTTGGGACGGGCCTGAGTATAATTTAAATTAAATAATTTTTTTAAATGGAATACAACTAAAACCAAAACAAAATAGGAATAAAATTAAAAAATTTCAAGTATGGAAGAGAGAAAAAATGGACTTACTTGTGGATTCGGTCTCTAACTTTTCCCAAAAGCTTGAGATTATCATTCTCAATATGTTTGATGAGTTTTTGCATAAAGAGATGACGCTCCACATCTCCAAGCTTAGTAACATCAACCACTTTTCTTCCTTTCTCCTCAACTTCTCCTTCTTCGCCATCGTCGAATAGCGACCATCTCAGTCGCTTGAGCGTTGGCAATCTCTCGATCGCCGCCCAAAGGGAAGCATCTACAACATCGCCATCCTCCTCCGCACCCGCCACCGAGGTCGAGTTGCTTCGGAAACTCGAAGATTGTTGGCGAAATGATGAACTAAAGCTTCTTATTCTTCCTATCTCCGCCACCTCAATTCTAACCGGCTCTCTATCCTCCATCGTTGGAACCATTATTGGAGAACTGATTAACAGCTCAAGGTCAAATAAGAAAGAGAGAAGAAGGGTTGAATTTTATTTTTATCACTAATTCTTTTTAATATAGAAAGGGCCGGACTTAATTATTGCATTCTTTATAGATACTTTGTGTTTTAAATAATTGAGTGATGATGTTGGCTACTTGGCTAAGAGAGAGTAATGGATTTATATGTCAATAAAATATGAAACAATCTTTAAAAAAGAGAGTTTTCATTTATACAAACACATATATAATATGATACAAATTATATCATATAATAATATAAGACTTGGTTTTTTATTTTTTTAGTTTTTTTTTAGTTTTTTTATTTTAAGTATATCATAGCTATGCTCGCTTTGACAAGACTTCTTTCTATATACGTACAAGAGTCAAACTTTTTTTTCCCTTTCTTTTTTGAATTCAAAGGAGGGTCGGGTGGATATTTCGTAATACTTGATTTTGAGTATAGGTTAGGATGGGGAGGGATTGAGTTATATATTGGGAAGGTTGGATTTAAACTCAAATCTATTTTATCAACCTTAATATAAATAATCTCCTTGATATAACACCATCATATCATCATATGTGTAATAACGTTATTAGAAGTAGACGTCAAAACAAACCAAATGATCAATTAAACTGACCAAAATCAAAGTCGACTTGGTTCTAATTTGATTTGGTTTTTAGTTTTTGATTTAGTTTGTGGTTCAATCAATCGAAAATCAAATTAAAATGTTTCGATCCTTGATGAAATTTTTCGTTAAATTTCAGGGAGATCGGAAAAATATTAGGTCGAGGATTCCCAGCAGGAATCTTTTTGCATTTACCAAATTTTCTTTATAGGAAAAAGAGAGAAAAGTTATTTACAAAAAAAAAAAAAAAGAGAGAAAAGTTAAAATACAGAGAAAAATACTTTTTTGGTCCTTGAGTTTTGAATAATAGGTGCATTTGGTCCATGAGTTTTCAAAATAGACATTTTTAGTCCTTGAGTTTTTTGAAATAGGTGTAAAAGGTCCCTAAGTTTTCAAAATGGATCTTTTTAGGTTGAAAAGGTTATTCATATATATATATTTTTTAATTTTTTAATTTAAAAAAACCATTCAATATTAAAAAATAATAAAAAATAGCAATTTAAAAAAGCTGAAAAAAATATTATGAAGGATTTTTTAAACCTATTTTTCAAAACTCAGGAACTAAAAATGTCCATTTTAACCATCATGGGTTGGCCCTAATGTTAAAAAAGGACCATAGAAAAAATAAAGGGTTTAGAGGGCATGGGTTCAATCCATAGTGACCACCTACCTAGGATTTAATATCCTACGAGTTTCCTTGGCAACCAAATGTAGTAGGGTCAAGCGGTTGTCGAGTGAGATTAGTCGAGGTACGCGTAAGCTGACCCGAACACTCACGGATATCCAAAAAAAAATGTCCATTTTAAAAATATTCTCAAAACTCAAGGTCTACAAAACTCGAGAACTAAAAAAGTATTGTTCCCGACATATATAATTAAGGTTTCTCTTGGAGAAACAAAAAGTAAGGATATATGGAATTAAATTTCTCTACTCTTGCCTTCACCCAAAATATGAAATATCCTTATTTTTCAAAAAAAAAAAAAAAAAAAAAAGGAAATATCCCCCTCGTTTGGGACGGGATCCCACTGAAAAAAATGACACCGAATAATTTCTCGACTAACTAATATGATTTTTTTTAGAATTCCAAAAAATGAGATTAATTAAATAATAATAAAAAAAAAACTCACATGTCCCAAAAGGTCAAATTTGGGTGCATTTTGGTATTTTCTGATAATTAAGAGGGTTTGGTGGGCAAAATGTGAGAGTAAGTTACTAAATGCCGACAAAATAACACGTGAGATGGCCCAAATGTCAACGAAATGATGTGAGAGATTACGTCATTCTTATTTATTTTGGTATAGCTATTATGGGGTAAAACATAGTCAACCATAATTAGCATATACATTTGATTATGAGGTCAGAAGTTCAAATTCTCCCATTCCCAAATGTTATTAAACATGTTGAATTCAAAAAAAAAAAAAAAAGTTGAAGTTGAAGCGGTGAGTGACATGTGTGTTAGTAGGTTAGTTGGCTGGAAATGAGTGTTGGAAATACGTGGTATATATAAACTGTTTAACACTAACAAACAGGTTACAATGCAACACGCTACAAAAAAATATAGTGTAAATATAACTACAAATACTGTATAGAACATAAATTACACAAATTATAATTAAACCATATCAGAATATCAATAGCGCTCCAAAGGTCGTTGTAGATAATCCAATTGACAATAACAGCCACATCAAACAAATAGAACCTGTAAAACAAAAGAATGTGGTGATTGGTAGTCGAGGAACGCTTCTAAGGCGCTGTCCTGAAGACAATTATTCGCTCTGCACGGATTGCTAGCAGACTACAATGATTGTCTCAGCAAGATACAACGACTAACTCCGATAGAACAACAACCTCAAACTACACGGATCTAGCAGAACTCTTGGATACTTACTCTCAATAAAACCAAACTCAAAAGAAGAAAAGATAAGAGAAATCACGAAAATGGAATGATTGAATGGAAGAATTCAACTACTATTTATAGTTGTACAAATAGGTAACTCTCTGAAAAAACAAAAAAAAAAAACAACAATAAATACTCTGTAATTACGTTAATTACAATGTATTTATGTGTATTTACGACAGATGCATAATACAAAAAATCATTCGTTTTCTCTGTAATTATGAACAATTACAACAGTTGTAGAACACAAAAAGTCACAAATTGTTCATATTCACACAAGTTATGAATTTAATTTTTGGACATTAAATTCATAATTTATGTTGGCACCCTTTCACAAACACTTTTTTTTGTTTTTTTTTTTGTTTTTTTTGAAAAGCTTTCACAAACACTTAAGGAAACACGAAAGACCAAATCAATCCGAACCCAACGACAGTGTTGTTTCCTTAAGACAATTTTGTTCCCTCTATGGTGCTCAAGGTATCACGAACAATTGTCTCCCAGGATAGGACGGATTACCTACCTATGAATGTAGCACTCCAATCATAGGCCTCTCGAACACTGGTATTTAAGTAATCGTACAGAGAAAAAGTAGGAGAAGAGTTTTTGAAAGAATAATTTGTGTCTTGTTTCATGTCTTTAAAACTCAAAATGAATCACATATTTATAGACTATTTGTGACCATTAAAATAGTCACATCTTTTCGTGTAAGGGTTGTGTCTTTTGATAAATGGACACATCCATTCACATAGGGTTGTATCCTTTTACCAAAAGACACACCCTTTCACATAGGGTCGTGTCCTTTACAAAAGACACACCCTTTCACATAGGGTTGTGTCATTTATCAAAAGACATACCCTTTCACGTAAAGTTGTGATTCTTTATTTTATTAAAATAATTTTATTAATAAATCCAACAATTTAAGCAACCGTTATGAAACTTTGATAAACTAATCACCACTTTCTTTCACACATTTACACCAAAACACAACAATGGATTGTGTTTTAAATGAATAAAAAAAAAGAAAAAAAGAAAAGAAAGGAAACATGGAGAGAGGAAGGGAGGGGGAAGTAGAGAAATTTGAAGAAGAGAGGAGGTTAGGTGTGCAGATTGGGAGGTTGGAACTTGAACGAGAGGTTGTTTCCACGACGAATTTGGTAAATTTTCTATAGAAATTTTGTGAAGGAATAGGTTTTAAAGAGACCATGGTTGTCTTCCTTGTATGATTGATTTGAGATTAAGGGTCCGTTTGGAATACATTTTAACTTAAATATTTTTCAAGAATGCATTTTTAAAAAAATATTTTGTATAAAAATTGTTTAGAATTTAAATACTCATATGTTAGGTTACATTTTCTCATCAGTGTTTTTATACTCAAGTTATTGTATATATAAAGACTCTTTTTAGAAAAGTTGGTTTCAAGTGTTTCTCTTAAAATGATTTATTTTTCAATCTCATTTTCTAATAAGTTGATTGCCAAACACTAGAAATTTTTTTTTTTCAAAATTAAACACTTGAAAAGTTAAACTAAACACACCTTAAATTGTGTTGAATAGATTGGGAAATTGAGAGAAACATGTGGATTTTGAGGCTATGTTTGTGGGTTTTCTTTGGTTAAAAATCACTTTTGGTCCCTAAAATTTCATAAAAGTAACAATTTAGTCCCTGAACTTTTTCTTGTAACGATTTAGTCCCTGTACTTTCAATTTTGTAACAATTTAGTACAATTTAGTCCCTATACTTTCAAATTTGTATCAATTTAGTCCCTGTTCTTTCAAATTCGTAACAATTTAATCCTTGTCGCAAAAAAACTCATCAAAATTAAATGTCGATTTTTATTATTTAGTGATTAAACTTTGTAGCTTATAAACATATTTGGTCCCAAATTAGTTAATTAATCTATCTATGTACGAAATTTCATTAAATGTTTACATTAATTTTTCACGATACGGATCAAATCGTTACAAATTTGAAAGTACAGGGACTAAATTCTTACTTATTAAAGTTTAGGGACTAAATTGTTATAAAATTGAAAGTACAAGGACTAAATCGTTACAAAATTAAAAGTACAAGGACTAAATCGTTACAAATGAAAGTTCAGGGACTAAATTGTTACTTTTATGGAAGTTGAGGGACTAAAAGTGAATTTAAACCGTTTTCTTTTTAAACAAAAGCATCTTGAATTTGGGTTTCTTTTCAACGGGGATAAAACTTCCCTGCATGTAAGCAGGGATTTCCTGCTTACCACCATTATTCCTTTGACATGTGGCACTTTTTTTATTTTTTATTTACTTTTATTAAATGTAAAAATCTCATCTAACAGGAATTACTTTTTAATTAGATTTTTTTTTGGTTAAACACGCTTTTACATTTTAACGCTTCAAATTCCTCTCCCCTCTTTTTTTTTTTTTCTTCTATCTTTTCAATACACACCTCACAATTTCTCTCCTTTCTCTCTCTATTTTTCTTTTAATTTATTATAGTATCTTTTCAATACACATATGAGAGCTCACACAATCTTTTTATTTGTTATTTTTTATTTATTATATCTCTTCAATATTACACATTTATATTTCAAAACAAATATATATCATATTTCTTAATGTATATTAAAAAAACAAAAGAGTTTAACTTAGGTTACCTTTAGCTTGTGAAAAATCATATTGAAATTTTCTGTGGAATGATAGAGGAAAGAACAATGAGAAATGTGAGAAGATAACAGATGAAGAGATGTATGGTGGAAGGATACAATAGATTCAAAAGAAAAAGAGAGAGAAGGCTAAGGGATTTGAAGCGTTAAAAATGAAAGGAGAGAAAAACGTGTTTTAAAAAAAATGGAATAAAAAATAAAATCTGTTAGATGAGATTTTGATGAGATTTTGTTGAGATTTTGACATTTAATAAAAATAAATAAAAAATAAAAAAGTGCCACATGTCAAAGGAATAATGGTGGTAAGTTTTATCATTCTTTTAAAGGTACATAATTGTAAGAATGTGGAACTAAAAAAAATTGTAAGAATATGTTTTTTACCAAAATTTTAAATTCATTCTCTGTTAGTTATAAAGTGAGATTTCCTATTTCTTTTTTAGCATTTTATCTTTTTCAAAAATTTGTTGAATGCCTCGCTTCATTTTACTTAAAATATTATAAATGAAACGTATTTTAAAATTTTAAAGAATAACAAAAAAAAAAATCATTTTATGAAAATATAAGTACCATATTCATTAAAATTTAAACCCATTTTGATTGAAATATAAGATTTGAATAACATTCAAATATTCTCATATTTAATAATTATTGCACAAATGTCCTCACAAGTTCCACATAGTATATTGTTATAAATAAATAAAAAAAAAACACTTAGTATATTAAATTTGAGTTGTCACATTTATTAACATGCATATAACTTATTTTTTTAAAAAAGAAATCACTAATAACCTTTTTTTGGTATCAATATATTAATAGTCTAATTATTATGTAATTACTTTATTTTTTTTTTCTTTTTCTTAAATTTATAACTTTTTCTTGCAATCTTTGTACCATTCCTTTAAAGTCCTATGTAATTTATATTTAACTATTTGGAGAAAGTTCTTCAAAAAAGGTATAAAAACTATACTTAAATTGTCGAAGGAGTAATGAGAGAACATGCAATGAAACACATTTTGATATCATGATTTCCATTAATTAAGTCCTATACCTTTTATGTTAAAAAAAAAGTTTACCTAATGACACAAAATGGTATCCATTCAAGTTCGAAAGGAAACAATTTCCTGTTATATTATGTTGTGCGATGACGTTAAACAAAACACAAGTACAAATAGTTTCGAGAATATTAGAAAATATATTTCTAAATATGTAATTTCACATTAACAACTTTTTTCAATGTCAATACAAAAGTTCTTATCAAATCACTTTGAAGATCAAAATTTGTCATCCAAACATACAAAAAATGTTATTTTTAAAGATGTTATACTTTATTAAATACTCAAGATAATATATAGTTTTAGACTTCTAGACACCATCTTTTTATTATTATTATTATTATTTTCAATTAAAACAGTGAAATTTAACGTGCATTGTACGTGTTTTTAAACTAGTAATATAAAGAAGCTACTAATTTATAATCTTATCTTAAAAAGTGGCTAAGGGAGAGAAGCATTTTTGGATTATTTTGTCCATTTGTCAGATTTTAAATTTATAAAGCATGCGACTGACTAATAATTATAAAATTTATATAAAATCGAATTTAGGGAATTAAAAATACACTTTTGGTCCCTGAGGTTTGGGTTAGGTTTCATTTTGGTCCCTGAGTTTTCAAACTCGACATTTTAGCTCCTGAGGTTGGGATTTCGTTACACTCTTGGTCCCTCCATCCATTTTTCCGTTACCAACTAACGGATGGCTGACGTGACACATTTTTTTTTATTTAAAAATATATATTTTTTAATTTTTAAAATATAAATAATATTAAATTAATAAAAATTTATTTAAAAATTATTATTTTCTTCTTCTTCCTTCTTTCAGTTGCTACTACCGTCACCGTCGCTGGCCACCGCCATTGCCGTTGCCAATCACCACCGCCGGCCGCTGGTGAATTTTTTTATCTTCTTCTTCTCATTTTCTTCTCCTTCCTTCCTCATTTTTTTTAATGTTTTTTTTAAGTAAAGACCCCTTCATTTTAGATCGGAACCAGATCTGGAACGAGCCCACTGAAGGTGTTAATATCTAACATGCATAAGCAATTTTGGATCTTAGGCACTTAGGGCCCGTTTGGTAACGTTCTCGTTTCTTGTTTCTTGTTTCTAATTTTATTAAGAAATCTAAGCATTTAATAACTATGTATGTTTCTTGTTTCTCATTTTTTAGAAACACTCCCAAAATTTGTATATAACTTTTGGGAACAACTAAAACTAGTTTCTCATTTTTTGTTCTTGTTTCCAATTTTTTCCAAACATAAATAAGAATATAGGTTTATTATTATTGAATGTATATGTGTTATGGTCATGAAATTCTATTTTTCTTTATTAAAAATGAAGAAACGGAAACAAGAAATGAGAACGTTACCAAACGGGCCCAATAACTTCAATTTGATCATACAAAACATGTTGTTCATATGAAGAAAAATAGGGGCAGTGAGTACCAACTTCTTTAATCTTCAAATTGGCTGAATTGGTGGCTTGTTTTTCTTCTCCAAATTGTCACGAACCACCACTTGATCTTCCTTGTTATCCTCAAGCCTTTGAAATGGATGGTGGGATCCTCTAGTGATGAAATTTGGGAGGGAAAGAGATTGAAAACCAAGCTTCAATGGAGGTTTTGAGTTCTTGAGTTTTGGAGAGATTTTGACAGCATTTCATGAAGGATTCAAGCACACTTTCTTCATAAAATTCATCCCCATTTATAGAGGGATTCAAGCCGAGAAGAAACACTAAATATTGACACCAAATTACCCAAGAATTAGTGGGTAATTTGGTGGCTTAATGAGGGGGAGTGCATGGGTTTAGTCACCATCCACTCCACCTCCTAAAATTCAATTTAATTTTGAATTTCATAATTCAAAATTAAATTGGATTTTAGTTTATTTAATTTAATCATTAATAATGAGAAAATTTAAAATCCAACTTTTAATTTTGAATTTTAAATTAATTCAAAATTAATTTAAATTAAATATTAATTAAATAATTAAATATCTAATTAATTTAATATCTAATATTAAATTAATATTTTGCTACCAATCCTGAACATTTCTGAAATATTAATTTTCAACCATGAATCCCTATTCATGTGCTCAATATTTAAATCATATTTAAATATATTAAATCTCTCATAGCTCGGTTTATAAAAAATCTGACGTCTCGGTAAGGTCAAATATGTCCAACCATTTCCCTAAACCGAATTCGAACTTATTCTAATTCCTTCCATTATATTGTTCCAAAGGTTATTCTCAAGCTAGCAATGAGACCTAATGGACCTACAGATCATGGACTCCAACGGTACGAGGTTTAACCGGCTAAACCCTTTTAACCTACTTAACCAACATTCGTTAACTACCGGGTCACTCCCTATAGCCTAGTAGTTGAACTCCCCTCACTATAGATATATTTTCGTCCACTTGATATAACCATGATTAGTAGGTCAATCTTTCACAAGTCGTTCGTAACTATAGCTAGGTCAAATGTCTGTTTTACCCTTATAGCACATCTTTGTTCCTTAAGTCCACTGGTCCTCTAATGAACAATTTGTTTATGGTTCAACCACTAAATAGAGTCCCTCTCGGGCCAGTGAGAGGGTGAGACCCCTTATTCAAGCCTCAGAGTCAACACTTAAGGGAACAACCTCTCTACTATCCCTGATTCGGGTAGGAGTGAATTCCATCTTACAATACTATGTCCCCAGCTATCCATCTAGTCGTATCCCCAAAACGGTAGGCTTATTGAGCGGCGCTATTGGGCCACTCTCACCCATGCAGATCAAAGGATAATCCCAAATGAAAAGGAGTCCATAGTAAGCTCAGGATTAAGATCGAGTTACCTAGGTCATTGCATGAAATAGTCAGTCTTATCAGTAAACGACGTTAGAAAGTAAGAGTGACTTATTTCTTGGTCCGGTCTTGTGCAAACATCTATTACAAAGGATGCCCCTACTTGCATGTCTCTACATGAACGATCCAAGATCACGTCGTTTACCTCGTTCGCAAAATAGGTCGCATCCATAGTGTTACCAGGATAAGGTACCCAACCTTATCCCTATATTAAAGACCATTTAGGTTATATACTAGAACTTGATCCCTATCCATATCCACAATATAGTTCGAGTATTTCATATTATAACCATGGATGTCTCTATTGGATTTAGAGTATAAAACAAACAATTCACTAAATAACATCTTTATTGCAAAAGGATTACAAACTTTGAGTTTTAGGACATAAAACCCAACAAACTCTTATTGGAATTGTGCATCGAATATCGAACTAAAATATTGTCGATATTGGATTGCAAAAGAATTTTCCTATAAAAAACACTTATGAAGAAATGTAACCAAACATATGTGTGTTTAAATTCTAAACAAGTTTTATATAGAATGCTTAAAAGAAAATGAATTCTTGAAAAATACTCAAACTAAAATCTATTCCAAACGGATCATAAATTAAATGGAGTAATATATTATGAACAAGTACCCGTGTGGATTGGTGGTGCACTTAAATAGTTAAATCATCATCAAACAAATAAGATTTGATCAAGATTTTGTTTTGTTTGGTTTGGTTTGTTTTGTATTTTTTGGACAAAGTATAATATAGAATTCATCACCTTGAGATAGCAAAATTATCTAAAAAAAATTAAAATTAAAAATCTCAGCCATAGATTTCCCATGCCAATCTTGCAACTTTTAAAATTGCTCCTAGCTAGCAATTTGGTCCTTTGTTGACCAAACCTTCGTCTCTTCTGTATTTTTTTTTCGTTATGTATTTCTTTAATTAATATTTTTTCCTAGCCAAGTTTGACCAAACCTCCTCTCTCTTATTTTCTACCATTATTTTTTTTCCAAGACTTTTTTTTAGAAATAAATAACTTCATTAAACCACCATTATTTTTTTTCCAAAACCTTTTGAAATGGTTTTATCAACTTTTTAATTAGTGGAGTATGTTTGTTTTAATCGTTATATAATTAATTAAATAATTTGAGAAAGATAATTTCTTCCAAATTGTGCCACATGTCTCCTCACTATCCTTTGATTTCCTGCCCTTTTATATTTGGAGCAGGGACGGCGGCATTTCAGTTAATGTCTCCATCCTCTCTTGTCCTCTATTTAAATAATGTCCCGCAAAATTCTCCATTAAATTTCATAGAGATTGGATCGGGATCGAGGATTCTCAGTGTAAAATCCATGGGATTTAGGTTATCTGCGAGAGATTATTCTTAATTCAATTTTTTTTTTTAAAAATCTCAATTGAATTAAGTAATATTTTTTTATAAATCTTCCATTACATAGTTAATTCTTATGAAAAATGGGGAACAGTGCAAGAGCAAAGACAGGGAGTATATTCTCCGTCCTCATCCCTGTTTAGTTCGGAAGGATTTTTTCCCTCACTCCCTCTGTTCTTCCTTGCTCCATATGGAGCCTCGTCCTTGCATGGAAAATGGACATCCTTGAGTTTAGCATATTTTCTAATCTTCATTATGTTATTGCGAGAGCTTAAAATTAAAATTAGAAAAGTGTATAGTCATTATTGAAAAGTCTACATTTGATTATTAACTCTTTCAGGGAGTTTTATGCGTTATGACAACACAATATTTTTCAGAGCGTTAATGCATCCAAAAGAGAAAGAAAGCAAACTATTAAATAGGGTAGTAACATAATGAAAATCCCTACACGTGTAAACTTATAATTTTGTCCAACAATAATAGAAAATAAATAAAAATAATGTAGTAGTTGTAGGGATAAAAGACCTAGGTAGCGGAAGAAATTAGAGACCTTTTCTCAAACAAAACAATGATCGGAATATCGATAAGTTGGGCAAAAAAAAAAAAAAAACACAGTAGAGAAATAACATATTATTGATGTTGTACAGGTTATAAACATGCATAAAAAAGATTATAAATCATCTAGATCTAATCTAAAGGGGATCCTAATGATCCAAGATCAAGAACTACTTACTCTTAAGGGCGTTCTTGATCGTTTTCGCCTTTTTCTCCAATGGAATGCAGAAAAACAACAACTTGTTCCTTCTTTTTCCTTGCTGGAAAATACCCACGAACACCACCAAATTAGACTACACCGGTTTTCTCTTGGAGCAAATGATGAAGGTGCTTGTGGGAGCAAAACTTCTAAGGTTTTTTGAGAAGAATACTTTTGTCTCTGTGTTGCTTGAGAGAAAAAACACAGAGCCAAAGACTGAGAGAGAGATGGTTTTTGCATGAGAGAGCCTAGAGAGTATCGTGAAAAACTGAAATTGGTAACTTACGGATGAAAAGGCTCCACTCCCTTAAAAAAACTGCCCCTCACGAGTGAAAACCCTAGGTATGTGGATGACCAAATTTCTATAAGTTAAAATAACTGATAGTTAATTAAATTAATAAATCATTATAAATTAATTTTATTTAATTTAATTAAATCAACATTTAATTTAATAACATTTATATAAATTTTTTTTATATAAATTAAACCACATAACCTATAGTTGTAATGTATTTCAATTAAATCAAATTTAATTAAACTAAATTAAAACAATAATTAATTAATTCTCTAATTAATTAATATTATACTTAAATATCACATATTTAATTATATTTCTCTCAAATAAACTATAGTATAAATGTACATCTTATGCACCTTCTCAAAAAAAAAAAAAAAAATGTACATCTTATGCACATTAATTATAACCTATTGTTTTAGTATGAATCAAATTCATATTTTAATTTAATAATCGAACCCCTTCGAATATTCAATTCTCCCTTAGAAATTTACCTCATCGTCCTAATAGAGCTACTGGTGGGACCTAATGGACTTACAGATCAGAAGCTCCAACGATATGAAATTAATTGGCTAAACTCATTATCCAAGTTAATCAATGTTCGTTAACTGTGGTTCACTCCACTAAAGAACCACAACTGCACTCTTCTCACTGCAGATATATTTCTGTGTCCACTGATATCGACCATCAATAGCAAGCCAACCCTTCATGTGTGTTCGTACCCCAGCTAGGTCAAATTATCGTTTTACCCCTAGGCTACCTCTTTATCCTTAAGTACCAGTACTCCTCTAATGAACAACTTGTTTGAGGTCCAACCAACAAACAGAAGTCCCTCTCGTGCCATAGAGAGAGTAGGGCCCATTGTTCAAGACTCAGATACACCACTTAAGGGAACACACCTCTACTTACCCTAAAGTTGGGAAGGAGTGAATTCTATCTTGTGTGACTATGTTCCCAGCTCTCACTCGGTCTTGTCCCCAAAATGGTAGGCTTATTGAGTCGGCGTGCAAGCCACTCTCACCCGTACAAATCAAAGGACAAACCCTCATGGACAGAAGTCCATAATCCACTTAGGATTAAGGCCAAGTTGCCCAGGTCACCCTAGTGAAATAGAAACCAAGCTAACTAACGGTGTTACAGTTAGTGGTTAACTATTTTGGGGTCTGGTCTTTGTGCAAACTCATTGCACAGAATACCCCCACTCGCATGTCAATTACATGAACGCATTGTATCATTACGTTTGTATTAAAATACAAAGTGGGTGTTGGGCTCCTAGAGTGATTAAAAATATGATATAGAAAGACTCTAGAACTCTGTGCAAGTATACACAATCCGCAACAAGTAATAAGTATTTATCAAATCCAAGGTCTGAATTAGCTTTCACTTTATCTATTTCGCTTAGTTTTTCAATGGTTTCAAAAGTGGTAAAAATGATTGGTTTTTGATAAAATGCTGAAACAAAAGAAATGACAGAACAAAAAGTAAACAAATAGGCAAACAGATTGGAAACAGGCGCTGGTCAGGATTTAGTAATTATTCTAGAAGATGCTCTAGCAATATTATTGATCATGCAAAACTCTCGCAGTCTTATTAACAGATTCCTCTTGGAACTCCAGATTTTTTGGAATGTGTTTCAACTCCAATGAAGCTCTACCGATCAAACACCAGGCAACTGGCTATCCCTAGCTCAGTCACTGGCATTCACCAATACACAATGATCTAGTGTGATTAACCGCCACACACTCCCTATATCATCCCTCAAACTAGAGAGAGGTATTCATACTGGCTGGCCAAGCGGGCATAAAATAAAAATGAGCACAACAATTAACCAAGACGCATTAAATCAATATATATTACTAGAGTTTAAGCACGACAATCACATGTTCCCTAACCAACGCCTAAAGTTACTTAGTTCATAAAATGCATGGAAATACACGTTACAATCTGAGTAAGCATGTCCATAACTACAAGGTAATGCAAGAAAAAATTAATTCCCTTGAACAGCTTGTAATTGATGGTCTTCTTGATGGTCTCCAATCTCTCCTCTACTCGGCTCCCAAAATGGAAATGAGAATGGTCTCTTCCCCAAAAGTGGAATGAATTTGACTTGGGCGGCCATCTCCTTTTATAGAGTGATAGGAGGCTTGAATTAGGTTGACCTAGACACGTGGATGGCTCTCCTTGCTCCTTTATCCCGAGAATATCTTAACAGAATTCAGTTCATTCAATTGGCTAACGAGCTGTGACGTGACAGTTTTGCTCCCAGTTTTGTTGTAGCACAAAATTTGCTCCCTCAAGTCGCCCAGCAACATATTCTGCACAAAATAACTTCCAAAGCATCCATTCTACCAAATGGGTTAAAACATATAATATCTATCTAAAAACAACCCTATTAAGCATAAAAGACACACAAATCACTATAGAAATAAGGCCTAAATAACTCCCTTTTGGAGAGTTATCATACCCCCAAACTTGAACTATTGCGCATCCCGAGTAATATAACCAACCTTCCCTTAAGAATTCAAAACGTTAGACAAAGAATAGCTTAATCAAAACAGATAATCCAACACTACCTTCAACCTTTACTTGAGCATTTTGCAAAACCAAGCTCTGCTGCAACAAAATAATTCTTCCGGCATGGACAAATAATCACCACTTTTAACTCAATTCTAAGAACTTGCCACAACCTAGCTCTATTATTAGACATATTATTAGACATATTAAAACACTTTGCTTAATTTTGTTCTTCAGACTTAAAGCAGCCCTACAGTCATAAGCTCTTAAGCATGGGATGACCCACTTTATGGTGCAGTATACCCTTGCCTCAAGCTCATCACCAATTAGGCTAAATAGTCTTTGCAAAGCTAAAAAAATCCTTAGTTATTCTATCTCTTGCCCCTCAGAACGGCGACATTTTATGATGAAACTCACCTAAGTTCTGGGAGACAGAAAAACTGCTAGATTATCATTCATCCTTCAAAACTTTTGCTCCATGAATTTTCTCAGCAAAATTTCCAACAATCAATTTTTTTCAACAAATAATTTTTCATTTTTCTTATTTCCTAGGTCATCTTTTGACGCAAAGACAAACTGTGGGTATCACAAATGTCCCTGGTTACTCAACAACCTAGCAAATCATTTAATGAAGGAGAGGAATGCTCGAGCAAAACAATTGGAGTAGCAAAAAGTCCACCAAACTTGAATTATTCATTGTCCCCAATGAATCATTAATTTTGTGAAGTATACCCCCAAACTTAAATTTTTCTATCTGAATTTTAAACCGAGCGGGGGACTAAAACTAAGCTTAAAGTGGATAAAATAAGTCAACACTACCTCTAAAATCTTCTTGCCGCAACAATCGACTAGGTTAGAAGAAGTGCTCAAGCAAAAGGTTTCTGGAGATCAGAATACCTTGATCTAATTAAGCTTAACCAGTCCAAGTTTCAAAAATTCAGAAGAAAATTAGTTGAGTTAGGAATGCTTAGTGCTATAGAACAGAAACAACTTCGGAAATTTCATTAAAAATAGAGAAAAAGAAACTACATAAGCATATATTTTGATGGCCTAAAGGCAGAAAATTCAAAAACAAGAAAACATAACAGAAAACGGGATCAGATATGCGCGAGTGAGAACTGCCCAAAAGGTAGTTATTTAGGTCTCATTTATATAAGGATTTGTGTGTCTTTTGTGCTTAATAGGGTTGGTTTTAGATAGATATTACATGTTCGAACCCATTTGGAAGAATGGAAGCTTTGGAAATCATTTTGTGCAGAATCTGTTGCTGGGCGACTTGAGGGAGCAAATTCTGTGCTGCAGCAAAACTGGGAGCAAAACTGCCACATCACAGCTCGTTAGCCAACTTCATGAACCGACTTCTGTTGAGTTATTTTCGGGATAAAGGAGCAAGGAGAGCCCTACACGTGTCCAAGTTGACCTAATTCAAGTCTCCTATCCTTCTATAAAAGGAAGTAGCCGTCCAAGTCAAAACAATTCAATCTTCCCTTGGAAGCCGAGTAGTATAGAGAGATTGGAGACCACTAGAAGACCATCATCCGCAAGCTGATTAAGGAGATTATTATTTTCTTTATTATCTTATGATTATGGACATGCCTACTCAGATTGTAATTCATGTCTCCATGCTCATTATGAACTAAGTAGCTTTAGGCGTTGGTTAGGAATATGTAGTTGTCGTGCTTCATCTCTAGTAATAATATTGATTCTTTGCATCTTGGTTAATTGTTGTGCTCATTAATATTTTGTGCCCGCCTGGCCAGCCGGTATGAATACCTCTCTCTAGTTTCAGGGATGATTTAGAGAGTGTGTGGCGATTAACCACACTACGATCATTGTGTATTGGTGAACGCCAGTGACTGAGCTAGGGATAGCCAGTTGCCTAGTGCTTGATCGGTCGTAGTTCATTGGGGTTGAAACACATTCCAAAAGATCCGGAGTTCCGGGAGGAATCCGCTAATAATACTGCGAGAGTTTGCATGATCAATAATATTGCTAGAGCATCTTTTAAAACA
The DNA here is from genome assembly GCA_036850905.1 of Luffa acutangula. Classification (NCBI taxonomy): domain Eukaryota; kingdom Viridiplantae; phylum Streptophyta; class Magnoliopsida; order Cucurbitales; family Cucurbitaceae; genus Luffa; species Luffa acutangula. The sequence goes on from CM072096.1 coordinate 44,983,645, forward strand.
ATTACAAAACCTGACCAACGTCTGTCTCTGATCTGTTTGCCTATTCGTTTATTCTTTGCTTTGTTATTTATTTTGCTTCAACATTATTCCTATAAAAACCAATTATTTTTACCTTCTTTGAAACCATTAGAGAGTTACACAAGATAGATAAAGTGGAAGCTAATTCAGGCCTCAGGTTGACAATACTTATTACTTGCTGCAGACTGTGTATACTTGCACAGAGGTCTAGAGTACTTTTAGATCGTAATTTTACTCACTCTAGGAACGCAACAAGTTTTTGGCGCCGTTGCCGGGGACTTGAATAAGTTTTTATATGATTTGTTTTGTGTATGTGTTTTAGTGGTTTGGTGCTAGAACTTTTTGATTGTTTCTTTTGTTTTTGCAAGTGTGAGTTTGGTGCATGAGCGATCCGCCTGGGGTAAGGTTCGAGCTTGATCCAGAAATTGAGAGGACATTCAGGATTAGAAGGAGAGAGCAGCGCAGAAACCAGATGGAGAACGTGTCGCGCCTTCCGCAGGGTCCTGAAGATCCAACAGACCCCCAGAATCGCTTGCTGCAGCAAAACCCGCCGCTTGAGCAAAATGAACAGCAAAATAATCAGGCTGAGAATCCTATCTTGGTAGCGAACGATAGGACCAAAGTCATTCGAGCGTATGTTGTCCAAATGTTTGATGAGTTGAATCTAGGGATTGTACGTCCCCAAATCCAAGCGGCAAATTTTGAAATGAAACCGGTAATGTTTCAGATGTTGCAAACCGTGGGGCAATTCCATGGTTTGTCATCTGAAGACCCTCATTTACATCTTAAGTCTTTTCTAGGAGTTAGTGATTCTTTTGTAATTCAAGGAGTGCCTAGAGATGCCCTTAGATTAACTTTGTTCCCGTATTCTCTTAGAGATGGAGCAAAGGCGTGGTTAAATTCTTTTGCTCCAGGATCAATTTGGACATGGAATGAGTTAGCTGAAAATGTTTTGAGTAAATATTTTCCACCAAATAGAAATGCTAAATTAAGGAGTGAAATAGTAGGGTTTAGGCAACTTGAGGATGAGACTTTTAGTGAGGCTTGGGAAAGGTTTAAGGAGCTTTTGCGAAAGTGTCCCCACCATGGGTTACCTCATTGTGTTCAAATGGAAACATTTTACAATGGGTTAAATGGAGTAACCCAGGGTATGGTTGATGCTTCGGCTGGTGGGGTCCTTTTGGCAAAAACTTTTAATGAAGCCTATGAAATTTTAGAAAGAATATCTACTAATAGTTGTCAGTGGTCGGATGTTAGAGGCACAAATAAAAAGGTTAAGAGTGTGTTAGAGGTTGATGGTGTGTCCACCATTAGGGCCGATCTTGCAATGATTGCTAACGCTCTTAAGAATGTGACAGTGATTAGTCATCAGCAGTCACCAGCTGTGGAGCCCGCTGCAGTGGTGAACCAAGTCGCAGAGGAAGCATGTGTCTATTGTGGAGAAGATCACAACTACGAGGTTTTCCCCAGCAATCCAGCTTCTGTATTTTTTTGTAGGTAATCAGAGGAATAACCCTTACTCTAACTTTTATAATCCAGGTTGGCGCAACCACCCCAACTTTGCATGGGGAGGACAAGGAAGCAGTATGCAAGCGCAACAAAAGGTGAACCAGCCAGGATTTGCTAAAGAGTAGGTATTGCCCCAACAAAATAAGCAGGTTCTGCCCCAGCAAAATTCGAGAAGTTCTCTCGAGGCAATGATGAAAGAATTTATGGCTCGTACAGATGCTGCAATTCAAAGTAATCAAGCTTCGATGAGAGCCCTGGAATTGCAAGTGGGTCAGCTAGCGAGTGAGCTGAAGGCAAGACCTCAGGGGAAACTTCCCTCGGATACTGAACACCCTTGAAGGGAAGGTAAGGAGCATGTAAAGGCAGTAACTCTTAGGAGTGGTAAGCCACTAGAAGAGCCTAGAAAAACTCAGGAAATAAGAAATAGTAGTGATAAAAATGCTGATATTGAGAAAGAGTTGGAGATTGGTCAGGATGCTGGAGGCAGCAATAAAGATGCTGGAGCATTTAGTTCTGTTCCAGATGTGGAACTGCCTTATGTGCCGCCCACACCTTATGTACCACCTCTACCTTTTCCACAAAGGCAAAAGCCTAAGAATCAGGATGGTCAATTTAAAAAGTTTTTAGAGATTCTTAAGCAGTTGCATATAAATATCCCTTTAGTAGAAGCTATTGAGCAAATGCTTAATTATGCTAAATTTCTTAAGGATATTTTAACTAAAAAGAAGAGGTTAGGTGAGTTTGAAACTGTATCTCTTACTGAGGAATGTAGTGCTATTCTTAAGAATGGGCTACCACCCAAAGCTAAGGATCCAGGGTCATTTACTATACCTGTGTCTACAGTGGAAAAGAGTTAGGTAGAACACTCTGTGATTTAGGTGCAAGCATTAACCTTATGCCTCTTTCGGTCTATCGAAAACTATGTATTGGTGAAGCTAGGCCTACCACAGTCACACTCCAACTAGCTGATAGGTCTCTCACATATCCAAAGGGTAAAATTGAGGATGTCTTAGTGAAAGTGGATAAATTCATATTTCCTGTTGATTTTATTATTTTAGACTATGAGGCTGATAAAGATGTCCCAATTATTCTAGGTCGTCCATTTTTTGCTACTGGTAGGGCGTTAATAGATGTTCAAAAAGGGGAATTAACAATGAGAGTCTGTAATGAGGAAGTGAAATTTAATGTGTTTAAAGCCATGAAATATCCAGACGAAATGGAGGATTGCCCCTTCATTAGGATTCTGGAGAGCACAGTTATTGAGACAACAATACAGGATTCGGCTGACAAGCATTCAGAAGAGCATGGAGAGGTTAGTGTAGAGGATTTGCAGGTTTGTTTGTTAGAAAGAAAAAATGAAAAAGAGTTGTTTAGGTGTGAGGATGTTTTTGAGTCTTTAGATATAGATAAAGGAAGGTTCCTCCTACTAAGCCATCCCTGATTGAGGCACCTATTTTAGATTTGAAGCCCTTGCCGGATCATCTAAAGTATGTGTATCTTGGGGAAGGTGAGACATTGCCCATTATTGTTGCATCAGATTTAATGCCAGAGCATGAATAGGACTTAATAAAATTGCTGCAGCAATACCGCAAGGCAATAGGTTGGACATTGGCTGACATTCAGGGAATTAACCCATCTTTTTGTATGCACAAAATCACCCTAGAGGAGGGATCCTTTAGGAGTATTGAGCAACAAATACGGCTTAACCCTGCAGTGAAAGAGGTTGTTAAAAAAAGGTGATTAAATGGTTGGATGCCGGGATCATTTATCCAATTGCAGACAACAATTGGGTAAGCCCTGTCCAATGTGTTCCTAAGAAAGGAGGTGTCACTGTGGTGAGCAATAAAGACAATGAGTTGATCCCAACCAGGACAGTAACTGACTGGAGGGTTTGCATGGACTACAGAAGGCTTAATAAAGCCACCCGTAAGGACCATTTTCCTCTACCATTTATTGACCAGATGTTGGATAGATTGGCTGGTCAGGCCTACTACTGTTTCTTAGATGGTTACTCTGGGTATAACCAGATTACAATTGCTCCTGAGGATCAGGAAAAAACCACTTTCACTTGCCCTTATGGGACGTTTGCTTTAGGCGAATGCCTTTTGGCCTTTGCAATGTTCCAGCAACATTTCAGTGGTGTATGTTAGCAATTTTTTCTGATATGATTGAGTCCACTGTTGAGGTATTTATGGACGATTTTTCAGTATTTGGAGGGTCTTTTCTGAGTTGTTTAGATAATTTAGGTAAGGTATTAAAGAGATGTGAGGATACCCATCTAGTTCTTAATTGGGAAAAATGCCACTTCATGGTGAAGAAGGGCATAGTGTTAGGTCATAGGATTTCTATGAATGGTCTAGAGGTTGATAGAGCAAAAATAGAGGTTATTGAGAGACTAGAACCACCAAATTCAGTGAAGGGAATTCAGAGTTTTTTAGGACATGCTGGATTTTATAGGAGGTTCATAAAGGATTTTTCCAAAATCAGTAAACCTCTTTGTAACTTGTTGTGTACTGATCACGTTTTTGACTTTAATGCAGATTGTAGGAAGGCTTTTGAGACTTTAAAGGCTGCTTTAATCTCAGCACCCATTCTTTGTGCACCTAATTGAAATTTACCATTTGAGGTAATGTGTGATGCGAGTGATGCTGCAGTAGGTGCTGTGCTGGGGCAAAAGCAGGACAAATTTATCCATCCTATATATTATGTAAGCAAGGTTTTAAATGAGGAACAAGTCAACTACACAACTACTGAAAAGGAGTTGTTAGCTGTGGTGTTTGCTTTTGAGAAATTCCAGCCATATTTGGTTGGATCCAAAGTCACGGTGTTCACGGATCATGCAGCAATAAGGTATTTAATGTCTAAGAAAGATGCGAAGCTTAGACTAATTCGTTGGATTTTATTATTGCAGGAGTTCGACTTAGAGGTAAAGGATAAGAAGGGATCAAAAAATGTCATTGCAGATCATTTATCCCGTCTTGATCCATCATCATCTTTGCTGGAGCAATCTGCCATCTTAGATTCTTTTCCAGATGAACAACTTTTTGCTGTTGAGGTAAAGGTAGTCAGGGATGTCCCTTGGTATGCTGATATTGCCAACTTTTTGGTAAAGGGAGTCACTCCTATTGACATGGATTGGAGGCAGAGGAAAAAGTTTAAGCATGATGCGAAATTTTTCTATTGGGATGAGCCATTTATGTATAAGCAATGCTCTAACGGTATTATTCGTAGGTGTGTTTCAGGTGCTGAAGCAAAGGAAATCCTGGAGCAATGTCACTCTTCGCCGTATGGAGGTCATTTCATCGGTCAGAGGACAACTATGAGGATTTTACATTGCGGATTTTTCTGGCCTACCTTATTCAAGGATGACCATTGGTTTTACAAGCAATGTGATGCTTGCCAAAGGAGAGGAAACTGTGGGCCTAGAGATGAAATGCCTCTTACTTATATTTTAGAAGTTGAATTATTCGATGTATGGGGTATTGATTTTATGGGGCCATTTCCCCCTTCTAATGGCAATGTTTTTATCTTGTTGGCAGTTGATTATGTGTCCAAGTGGGTGGAGGCCATTGCATGTCATCAGAGTGATGCCAAGACAGTTGCAAGGTTCTTTCAATCGCACATCTTTGCGCCGTTTGGGACACCTAGAGCTCTAGTGAGTGATGAGGGTACGCATTTTGTTAATAACATCTTAACTAAGCTTTTAGCTAAGTATGAGATTAAGCATAGGATAGCTACCCCTTATCACCCATAAGCGAATGGTCAAGCTGAAATTAGTAATAGGGAAATTAAATCTATTCTAGAGAAAGTAGTTCATCCATCTAGGAAGGATTGGTCTTTTAGGTTGGATGATGCTCTTTGGGCTTATAGGACAGCCTATAAGACTCCTCTAGGTATGTCTCCCTATAGGTTAGTATATGGGAAAGCTTGTCATTTACCACTAGAGCTAGAGCATAAAACGTTTTGGGCTTTGAAAAAATTAAATTTTGATCTGAGTCGTGCAGGAGCAATAAGAATGCTGCAGCTTAATGAATTAGAGGAATTTCGCCAATTTTCTTATGAGAATGCGAAAATGTATAAGGAAAAGACTAAGTTGTGGCATGACAAGAAAATAAAATCTAAAGAGTTCGTCAAGGGTCAAAAAGTCTTGCTTTATAATTCTAGATTAGAATTGTTTCCTGGAAAACTAAAATCTAAATGGTCAGGACCATTTGTTGTGATTGAGGTTTTTTCCCATGGAGCAATTACTCTGCAGGATGAAAAAGATGGGAGAGTGTTCAAGGTGAATGGACAACGTGTGAAGCACTATTGGGGTGAGGAGTTTCAGTCGAAATATCCTTCCCTAAGGTTGGTTGATGATTGAGAGAGCAGGATTTTTGCGAGAGCATTTCACAGAGCAAAATTTTGAGCTCCCAGTGTTTGTATTGATTTTATTTTTCGCTGATTTGTTTTTAATTTCGAATAAGGTTAGATTTGATTTTGCATGGTTTATTAGATTTTATCTTTAAGTATTTGTTTAGATTTTATCTATCTCTTTTTTTTATTGTCGGATTATTTATTTGAATTATCTTTGAATTATCTTTTATTAGATTTTATTATTTGAATTTTGTTTAAGTTACTAAAGATTTTCTCTAAATTAATTCGGCTTCAAGAAGGATCACAATCCGCAGCAAGTAATAAGTATTTATCGAATCCAAGGTCTGAATTAGCTTTCACTTTATCTATTTCGCTTAGTTTTTCATGAAGGTGTTCATATAACACATGCGGAAGCAATTTTAGGATCGGAGGCACTTAACTACATCAATTTTAGAAAATGAAAACATGTTGTCCAAATATCGTAAGGAGAGAGCAGAATTTTTACCAACCTTTTGGAGACTGATTCAACAACTCCCTTTGATTCATTTGATCACAAACGGTGTGTGAACCACCTCTAGTGTCTTCCCTACTATTTTCCGGGCCAAGAATGACTTGTGGGAGTCTATAGAGATAGGGAATGGGAAGGGAATGCTTGAAAATTCAAGCACTAGAGAGATATATGGAGATGAGAGAGTTTAAGACCAAAATCCAGTAGCATAACAATATGAAAATGGCTCTACTTCCTTTGAATCTGATTCATACTCCTTATATCGACATCTTCCATGCAAAGAGAAGCCTCATGATACTAGACACATGGTGAAATTGCAACTCAAAGTGGATTCTAGGTGTTTAATTCACAACACATGCAACTAGTGCATGGTTGTGTTGTTTTCCACTATGCATCAACATGCAAGAGTGGGAATGCCACTAAATCCACTTAAAATTGAATCTAAATTCTCAATTTTCAGCTTGCAATTCATTCCTATTTCAATTCAATATTGAAATTAATTTCTAGGCAATTAATTGGTACAATTCCAAGTAATTTTTACATGATTAATCCAATTAATCTTTATCACCTAGTGCCATGAATTATATATGATTCCTAATACATATATGTGGTATTCAAAACACTTTTAAATACTCAATCTCTCATTTTCTAATTTAATTCATAATTAAATTATTGTGTCAAACACAATTTACGATAATACCCATTTTCCCGATTTTAAACGATTCAAAGCTTCCTATCTTTTTGTTCTAGGCTTTGTTCCGATATGAGCTAGTAGGGGGACCTAATGGACCTATAGATCATGGGCTCCAACGATTCGAGGCTAACCGACTAATCTCATTATCCAAGATAGCCAACATTCGTTAACTACCAGGACACTCCACTATAGCCCGATAGTTGCACTCCCCTTACTATAGATATATTTCCATCCACTTGATTTAACCATGATTAGTAAGTCAATCCTTCACAGGTTGTTCGTAGCTATAGCTAGGTCAAAAAGCTGTTTCACCCCTATAGTACTTCTAGTTCTTTAAGTCCCACTGATTCTCTAATGAACAATTGTTTTATGGTCCAACCATAAAACCGAGTCCCTCTCGGGCCAATGAGAGGGCGGGATCCCTTTGTTCAAGCCCCGGAGTCAGCACTTAAGGGAACAACCTCTCTACTATCCCTAATTAGGGTAGGAGTGAATTCCTTCTTGCACGACTATGTCCCCAGCTATCTACCCGTTCCTATCCCTGAAATGGCAGGCTTATTGAGTCGGCGATACTGAGCCACTCTCACCTATGCAGATCTAAGGATAAGCCCGAATAAACAGGAGTTCATAGTTAGCTCAGGATTAAGATCGAGTTACCTAGGTCATCACATGAAATAGTCAGTCTCGTCAGTAAACGGTGTTATAAAGCGAGAGCGACTTATTTCTCGGTCCTGGTCTTATGCAAACTCATTGCATAGGATGCCCCCACTCGAATGTCTCTACATGGACGATTTAGGATCACATCGTCTATATCAACTATAAAGTGGGTCGCGTCTCATAGTGTCCCCAGAATAAGGTACCCAACCCTATTCCTATACTATAGACCGTTTTGGCTATTACTCAAGCTTGATCCACTTTTATGTCTCTACATAAAGCTCAAGTGTTCATCCTATAGCCATGGATCTTAGTTTATTGGATTTGGGAATTTATAAAGTGCAATTTACTTTATTCAGTAATAACTTTACTGAATTATTCTCGACAACGCCTTTATCGAATAAGTATATAATTCGTTTAACATTCACTATCTACGAGTTTTAGGAAACCAATGCCAACATTTCAATGGTTTCAAAAGTGGTAAAAACAATTGGTTTTTGATAAAATGTTGAAGCAAAAGAAATGATAGAACAAAAAGTAAACAAATAGGCAGACAGATTGGAAACAGGCGCTGGTAGTCCGAACAAAAAGAAGGGCTTAGTTTTTCAATGGTTTCAAAAGTGGTAAAAACGCTGTGTCAAAGTTACCCACGATGGCTATGGCATTTTTTGGTGCTCCCCGACGGTCCAAGCACGCTCGATTCGAAGAGAGAAGAAGAAAGAAGTCGAAGGGAGAAGAAAAAGGCAGCAGGTGAACAAAAATGAAGGTGCTGGGTTTTTTTTAAAGGTTGTGGATGCATTTGGCCAATGCATCACAAGGCTTGTGACGAAAAGCCTAATTTCGTCGCACGCCTTAAAATGACCGATGGGCTCCCTGCACGAAAATTACGCTGCACGAGATGACTATCTTTTCCAAAGGTTGCAACGAAAATATAGATTTCGACGATGACTATGCGACGCAAAGGTAATTTCAACGTTGGCACTTGCGACATTTGATTGATTTTCGACGCTGACAGGCTCGTTGCATGAGATCATAAAGCTGATATTTCGATTTTGGCAGGAAATTTTGGTCTTTGCGTCGAAAATAATTGTTTCGTCGCTGAGCAAGCGACGAAAATAGCTTGATCGACGTAAAGACTGTGCGACGAAATGTATTTTTCGACGCAAAGACATAGCTAGGGCTGGAAATTTTCATGGAGCATCAATATGTAACAAAACGTCGCAATGTTAGTGACAACATTCTTCTTTTCATCGCATGTCTGCGACTTTTGAGGTTTCGTCGCTACAACCCTTCTTTCTTGTAGTGATATGTTGAGATTGATGTATGAATTAAATAAAATTATAGATTTGGTTTTGGTTTTGAAATAAAAGTATCCAAGTTTTAGGATGTCTCTCAAATTACATTGTTAGATTTTTTTTTTAAAAAAAATTATGTGTTTAATGTGTTCATTGTTCTATTGTTGGATATTTTTTTTTTTTAAATTATGTGTTTGTGGCATGTTTACATGTGTTTGTGGTATGTTTAAAAGTAAACATTTTTAAGTTTATGGTTTAATATGTTTTTTGTTTGTGTTTTTTTTTTATTAGATTAATATGTTGAAACTTGTTGCAATAGTTAAATTATTAAGTTCTCCCAAAATAAAAAATTTTAGGTTTAGACTTGTTTAATTATTAGGACTCATTGTAGAAAGTGTGAGAGGAAGCTTTAAATTAGGTCAAAGGACTCAATAAGAAATTGATGTCTGAATTAAGATAGGGGTTAGTTGTTGGTCCTGAGCATTTTAAATCACGTTAGCTATAAGATGGGAGTATGAATCTGAACATTGAAATTAGGAATAGAATAGTTAGAGACAAAAGAATGATTATTGGACTTGTTCAAAGAGAATCTTTCCTCTCTAGTGTTGAGTTCAGATGGCTAAATATTTGGAAGAAGTCAAAAACCATCCCATGATCCCAATGGAGAGTGGTTGTGGGTATTTACAAGTTCCTTGAAGTTGTCATCCAACAATTATCTGATATTTGGTAGGTCGTTAGATCATATTTGAATAATTTGTGAGCAACACACAACCTTAAAATATCTTCTAAGATAGTTTTTGGGTAAAAAAAAATTCCTTAGGTTGATGGAATAAAGTTAATCTGACTTTTTGTCCTAATTCCTATCTGATTGATATTTTTCCCCTCGTAGGTAATTCATAAAGTTCTTTGCAAAGTACATTCAAGGATGAATAAATATTGGATTAAGCTTAGAGATAGATTCTCAAGATATTACATTGAAGGAGTTGCACAATTTCTAGAACTGGCAAAGTCTCATGTAAATGAGGTGAGAAAAAACAAGATGCCCATGTAAAAGTTGTCAAAATTCAATGTCACAGTCATTGGACGGAGTAGAAGGACATTTATTTATGTATGGGATATCTTCTTCATACAATCAGTGGGTTTATCATGGAGAACCACCAAACTTAAACTTCGTTTGGGATTGCGTTTGTGGGAGTAAAAAGCGATTGGAAAAAAATCTTAACTGATTATTTTTTAATTTATCTAAAATCAATTTTCAATTTCCTCTACGTTCAAAATCACGCTCATACCAGCTTCTGATTTTAGCTTCTAAAAAAATAGGGAAAAATACACTTTTGGTCCCTGAGGTTTGGGTTAAGTGACACTTTGGTCCCTGAGTTTTCAAACTAAACAAAAATACCCCCGAGGTTTGAGATAAGGAGCACTTTGGTCCCTGCCGTCAATTTTTCTGTTAACTTTTAACTGTTGCTGACGTGGCACTATTATTTTAATATAAAAATTATTTATTTTATTTTTTAAATAAAAATTATTTAAAAAATATAAAATATTAATATTTTAATAATTTTTTTCTTTCTCCCTTTCTCTCTCATCATCTTCTTCTTCTTTTCCATCTTCTTCACCTTTTCCTTCCTCCTTCTTCTTCTTCCTATGTCCGACGACCGGCGACCGACGGCCACCGTCACCGTCGCCGGCGACTGGTTTTTTTTTTCCCTCCTTTTCTCTTCTTCCTTCTTCTCTACATTTTCTTCACTGATTTTTTTAAAAAAAAATTAAAAAAAAAAAAAAGAAAGGGGAGGGACCCTCCCTCCCCCGTTCCAGATCGGCGAACCATTGGAACAAAACCTCTCAAAATTTTGAAGCCTTCGAGGCTGCGCTACCATACGAAGAATCCATCGCCAACCTTCAACTCTCAAAGCTCTCTCATCATCTCTTTGCGATCATCGTCCAATTTTCCATTTCATCCACGGTATTTTTCGCCTTTCCCCTCTGCTTCTCCATCTATTTCTCTCTGTGCAACCCTCTTCCCTTTTCGCTCTTCATTAAACCCCCAATTTCCCCGCCTCTTCCGAGTTCCCGACAAAATTCAATTTCATTTCTAGGGTTTTTCGACCCCACGAACCCAACCCCGTACTGGGTTATGCTTCTTTTTTTATTTTCTGGTTGTTGATTGAGTCATTCATGTGGATAGTTGGAGGTTTAAGTCTGAATTCGTTTATGGGTAATGGGTTTTGCTTGTTTTTGTGTTTGATTTAATGGGTACTGTGGTTTGCCCTCGAATATGAAGTGAGATGGTCGGCTCCAGTTGCGAGGTTGGTTGTCTTCTTTTTTTGTCTTCGCATGTTCCTGTTTCATGATGGATTAATGGGTTTAAAAAAATCAGTGAAGAAAATGTAGAGAAGAAGTAAGAAGAGAAAAAGAGGAAAGAAGAGAAAAGGAAAAAAAAAAAAAAGTGTCGCCGACGACCGACGGCGAGCGGTGGCCGCCGGTCGCCGGTAGTCGGACATAGGAAGAAGAAGAAGGAGGAAGGAAAAGGTGGAGAAGATGGAGAAGATGGAAAAGAAGAAGAAGATGATGAGAGAGAAAGGGAGAAAGAATAAAAAAAATTAATAAAATATTAATATTTTATATTTTTTAAATATTTTTTATTTAAAAAAATAAAATAAATAATTTTTTATATTAAAATAATAGTGCCACGTCAGCAACCGTTAAAAGTTAACAGAAAAATTGACGGCAGGGACCAAAGTGCTCCTTATCTCAAACCTCGGGGGTATTTTTGTTTAGTTTGAAAACTCAGGGACCAAAGTGTCACTTAACCCAAACCTCGGGGACCAAAAGTGTATTTTTCCCCTCGTAGGTAATTCATAAAGTTCTTTGCAAAGTACATTCAAGGATGAATAAATATTGGATTAAGCTTAGAGATAGATTCTCAAGATATTACATTGAAGGAGTTGCACAATTTCTAGAACTGGCAAAGTCTCATGTAAATGAGGTGAGAAAAAACAAGATGCCCATGTAAAAGTTGTCAAAATTCAATGTCACAGTCATTGGACGGAGTAGAAGGACATTTATTTATGTATGGGATATCTTCTTCATACAATCAGTGGGTTTATCATGGAGAACCACCAAACTTAAACTTCGTTTGGGATTGCGTTTGTGGGAGTAAAAAGCGATTGGAAAAAAATCTTAACTGATTATTTTTTAATTTATCTAAAATCAATTTTCAATTTCCTCTACGTTCAAAATCACGCTCATACCAGCTTCTGATTTTAGCTTCTAAAAAAATATCTCATCTCCCCTAACTAAAATTTAAAAATTCCAAATATATCCTTCCTTTTTTTTTTTCACGTCTATTGTTATAGCAACCAAATTTGCATTGATTCATTTTTTTATAATAATTATTTTTTCTAAACTCTTATCAAATAATTTAGTAACAAAGTTACTTACAAATTAAATTATATAAATGTTTAAATAATTATCATATAGTAAATTTGATATTATATATCATTTTAAAAATAATTGAAACAATATGCCTACTTTGGTCATTATAGTCAAATCACACTAATTTAGTATTAATTTACCAAACACCATAATATGCTTTTTCAGGTTTAAAATTAAAATTTACCAAACACTATTTTTACTTCATGTCACAACTGATTTTTCTAAAAGCACAATTGCAAGCAATTATTTTAAAAGCACAACAATCCCAAAGGAAGCCTTAGCTCGATTTCAAAGAGACACGACTTCTTCAATAGATGATTGGTTAAGTAGGGAGGAAGTTCATGCTCACAATGATGATGATGAGATGTTTGGTCTTCTAGCTGATTTGCAAGGGCCAATGACAAAAGGGAAGAGGATGTGACGACAAAAAAGCTTTTAGGGATGAAATGCCTGCTAATGTTGAAGAAAAGGAGACTTCAAACACTTTTGAGGAGTTGATGGTTGAAGCACGTATCCAATTATACCCTAGTTGTACAAAATTTTCTTGATTGAACTTCTTGGTGAAATTGATGAATATCAAGGTGCTCAACAATTAGAGACCTAGGGTCGTTAATTTAGCCAATTGGATTATGTAGCTTAATTATTTGGATATTGTAATGAATTTCTTCAAGTTTCATCTATGCAATTTATACTTAATGCTTTTAATATCCCTTGATCATGGATTGATCAATTTGTTGGTCTAAATTGAAATTGGACAGAGAGAAGTTAGATAGGTTAGTTGGCTACCCCTACTACTGTTTTCTTGATTGCTACTCAGGTTATAATCAAATCGCGATTGCACCTGAGGACCAAGAGAAAACGACATTCACGTGTCCTTATGGCACTTATGTGTTTCGGCGTATGCCATTTGGACTGTGTAATGCTCTGGCTATCTTTCAGCGTTGCATGATGGCTATATTTTCAGACTTTGTAAAGGAGATTATGGAGGTTTTTATGGACGATTTTCTGTGTTCGGTTCATCTTTTGATATTTGTTTGCATAATCTCTCTCGTGTTTTACAGAGATGCCAGGAAACTAACCTTGTCCTGAATTGGGAGAAATGTCATTTTATGGTAAAAAAAAAGGTAGTCTTGGGTCACAAAGTGTCTGAAAAAGGTTTGGAGGTAGATCGAGCAAAAATCTCTGCTATTGAGTAGCTACCTCCGCCTATTAATGTGAAGGTAGCTTGTAGTTTCTTAGGTCATGCAGGGTTTTATAGGCGTTTTATTAAAGATTTTTCTAAAATTGTTAAACCCTTGTGCAACCTGCTTGAAAAAGATGCTCCATTTGTGTTTTCTAAAGTTTGTTTGCTAGCATTTAATCTGCTTGAGGAAAAATTGACTTCTGCGCCTATCATTGTTGTGTCTAATTGGAATCAACCATTTGAGATCATGTGTGATGCTAGTGACTATGCCTTACAAGCTGTTTTAGGGCAACGTCGTGACAAATTCTTTAGGGCTATATATTATGCAAGTAGAACTCTAGATAGTGCCTCAACATAATTACACCACTACTGAAAAAGAGATGCTTGCTGTTGTGTTTGCATTTGATAAATTTAGGTCTTATTTTCTTGGAACAAAGGTAATAGTGCATACTGACCATGATGCTATTCGGTATTTAAGTAGTAAAAAAGATTCAAAAGCCTCGACTAATAAGATGGATTCTTCTGTTACAAGAATTTGATTATGAGATCAAGCATAGAAAAGGTTGTGAGATTGTGGTAGCAGACCACTTGTCTAGGATAGAGCATGAAAGAAATCTCCCAGTCTGTCTCATTAAAGAAGTTTTCCCAGACGAAAGGTTATATACAGTAAAAGCTTCTTTTCCTTGGTATGTTGATTTTGTGGACTTTCTTACAGGGGGAGAATTGCCACCTGATTTAAATGCCCAGAAAACAAAGTTCTTACATGATGCGAAGTCCTACCTGTGGAATGACCCTTTTCTCTTCAAGGTAAGTTCCGATCAAATGATTAGAAGGTGCATTTCAGCAGAGTAAGTAGGTAGGATTTTACATTATTGTCATGTCTCTCCTTATGGTGGTCACTTTGGACCGACTCGTACTACAACAAAGGTACTTCAATCTGGTTTTTATTGGCCTACTTTGTTTAAAGATTGTTATACCTTTGTGAAACCATGTGATAGATGCCAAAGGACAGGTAACATATCGATGATAGCGAGCATAGCTAGCTACTTTTACTTATTTAATTAAGCTAGTCTTTTATAATTTTTGGGCCATTTTATTGTGCTTTATTGTTTACTTTGTAGGAAAGCGATGATTAGAGCTAAAACGTGGAATTGGAGTTAATCGGGTGTTCGGGACGTGAAAATATGCCAAAGAACCGGAAAGTTCAAGCAACAAGGAGCCAAGATAGGGCATTCTACCCATCAGCGTCGAGACGCCATTTTTGGAGGGTCTCGACGCTGGTTTTCCTTAATTAGAAGAGGCGGCAGCATTACAGCGTCGAGACGCTGTGACAATAGCGTCTTGACGCTACCGTTATTTTCATTCCAGACGCTCGTGTTTTAGAGGCAGCGTCGAGACGCTGTCTTGATAGCGTCTCGACGCTACGACGAAAATCAGTATAAATCAGTCTTTTCGGCTAGGTTTTTGGGGGATTGAATTTTGGGACCTTTTGGAGCCGTAAACAGGGCAGAAACAGAGAGGATTAAGGCTGAAAAAAAGGGAGAGATTCGGAAATCAACCCATCGTTCGTGGGGATCGTGACGGGGACGTTCGATCTCGGCCTACATTGAGTTTTCTTTTCCCTTTCCTTTTCTTTAGCTAGAGTTTATGGCTTTATTATGTTTAGTTGAGCTTGTAATCATATTCATGAGTAGCTAAACTCATAGCTTAGGGATTGATGTAGTTGATTTTGTTTATGGATTGATTTATGGTTTAAGTTGTGCAATGTTTATTATGTTTGTAATTTTGATTTAATGCTTTCAATTAATTGGCCATTAGTTGAATGATTTAAGTTTTGAATCTAGCTCGGGAGAAGGGATTTAATATAGACTTACTCAAGATTGCATGACTAAAGTTTACTTTCTAATTCATGACGGTTTTAGATTAACTTTAGAATTGGTCAAAATATCTCATTGCCTTGCATATTAATAGACTTAGATAGGGATATCAAGTTGGTTAATTTGCATGAGAATCAATTATACTCGGGAGAGGTAGTTGTGATTAAAGGGTCTTTGGCTCATAATTCCATTGTGCATAATAACTTGCTCCTTAAAATCAATCCTAGACTAAATCGGCGAAATCAATTCCCTAAGTATTTTTCCCAATTGAATTTCCACACTTTTTACTTGTTTTGATTTATTTTTGATACCATTCATTCATCACTTTTTGATCACTAAATAAAATTGAGCAAGATAATTCACAATACTTGATTTGCTTAAAAATCCAATCCAGAGGACGACATTTGAATTACATTCACTATATTATTACTTGACCCGTGCGCTTGCGGTAGGAAAAGTCCACATCAATCGAGATGCCATGAAATGCCCCTAACCTCTATTCTTGAAGTAGAACTTTTTGATGTGAAGGGCATATATTTGATGGGCTCTTTTCCCTCTTCCAATGGATACTCATACATTCTTGTTGTTGTTGATTATGTATCTAAATGGGTAGAGGCGATAGCTACTAAGACGAATGATGCATGTGTTGTGTTGCATTTTTCGCATAAAAATATTTTTACTAGATTTGGCACATCACGAGCTATAATAAGTGATGAAGGATCCCACTTTTGCAATAAATTGTTTGAAGCTATATTTAAGAAATATGGCATCGAACATAAAACTTCTTTAGTTTATCAACTCCAAACTAACGGTCAAGCTGAGATATCTAACAGGGAGATAAAACAAATTTTGGAGAAGATAGTTCGCATCAACAGAAAAGATTGGGCATTCAAGTTGGACGATGCTTTGTGGGCCTATCAGACGACTTTCAAAATTCTGATTGGTACTTCCTCCTATCGATTGATGTACGGTAAGGCTTGTCATCTGCCCGTGGAGCTCGAGCACAAAGCATACTGGGCTATCAAGAAATTAAACCTTGACGCGCAGAAGGCTGGAGAACATCGACTATTGCAACTCAATGAGTTAGAAGAATTCAGAAGCCAAACTTATGAGAACGCTAAGCTTTATAAAGAAAGAATGGCCAGATGTCATGATTGTTTAATTCAGAAACGTTCTTTTGTTCCTGGACAACAAGTTCTTCTTTTTAATTCTATTTTGCGTTTGTTCCCAGGAAAATTGAAGTCAATGTGGTCTGGTCCATTCATAGTCAAGGAAGTGTCTCTCCATGGTGTAATAGAGTTGTTGGATAGCAATGGTTTAACTTTTAAAGTCAATGCACAACATATAAAACACTATTGTGGATTCGAAGAGCAGAAAGTAGAAAAAAGTGATTTTGACTGATCCTGGGTGACCGAGCCCCGTCTAACTCAGCACGTTAAAGAAGCGCTTCTTGGGTGGCAACCCAAGCTAAGTTCTTTGTAGTTTATTTATTGTGTGTTGGTTCTGAAGGGGATGAAAGCCCCTACGCAGTGGAAGCGCATCAAAAGGACATTACACCGTATATTAATTAACATTAAAATACCGTTACGAAAAGGCCAAATAAACTTTAAACATGCTTTAAAGTTGCTGGAAATTGCTATAAATATGCTGTAAAATTAAATCTAAATTTATTTTCATGCTTTTCTAAAGAAACGGGAAAGAACCATTACAAACCTTCATTGTAGACTTGATCGTTCTTCGCCAATGATGCTCCAACGAACGAAAACACAGCGATTCCTTCTTGATTTCTTCGCTGAAAATTTCTTCTTCAAAGACACAATAACCACAGAGGTTACACCGGTATGTCTCTAAGTCTAGGAGGCAAAAGACTTGTGGGAGTCTTTCTCTAAGAGGGAGGCTAGAGAGAATTCTAGGGTCTTGTCTTGGGAGTCTAAGAGCAAAAGAGCTCCTAAACTAATTAGGTTTAGTGTTCTATTTATAGAAGAGTGGTCATGAATAAAATATTCGATTAAATCAATCTTTTCCAAAATTGATTCAATCTTATTCCTTACTTAATCAATCCAAGATCAATCAATTCCATAATTGATTAATCTTTTCCGCAAATGACTAATTACTTCCATAAATGATTAATCACTTCTATAAGTGATTAATTATTTCCATAATTGATTAATTCCCGATTAATTAATTCTTTAATTAATTAACCACCAATTAAATATCACATATTTAATTTCCGGCCTTGAATTAATTAATTTGTCCAAATAGATTTTAGGCCTTAAAATTAATTAATTCATATTTGAACTCTTTCAAACTTCCATAAAGTTAATGTGACTCAAATTTATATTAATATTTGAATTTCTTCAAATATTAATTTCTCTCATAATAATATATCAATATATATTATATTGTTTCCTTTAGTAAATTGAACATTTTCAATTTACATTTATTACTTAGTTGTCTCAAATTACTTTATGAGCTACCAGTGGGACCTAATGGACCTGCAGATCAAAAGCTTCAATGATGTGAGATTAATTGGTCAAACTCATTAACCAATTAATCAATATTCATTAACTGTGTGTACATTCCACTATAGACTCACAGTTGCACTCTTCTCACTGCAGACATATTTTCTGTGTCCACGGATATAGACCAATATCGACTAGTTAGTCTTTCACTTGTGTCTGTAACACCAACTGGGTCAAATTACCGTTTTACCCCTAGGTTATTTCTATTTTCTTCAGTACCAGTTCTCCTCTAATGAACAACATGTTTGTGGTCCAACCATCAAACAGAAAACTCTTTCGTGCCATTGAGAGGGTAGGACCCTTTGTTCAAGACTCGGAGTCACCACTTAAGGGAACACTCATCTGCATCCTTAAAGTTGGGAAGGAGTGAATTCCATCTTATATGATTATGTTCCCAGCTCCCCACTCGATCTTGTCTCCAAAATGGTAGGTTTATTGAGTCGGCGTATTGGCCACTCTCACTCATACAAATCAAAGGAAAATCTCTCATGAGCAGGAGTCCATAATCAACTCAGGATTAAGACCAAGTTTTCTAGGTCGTCCTAGTAAAATAGAAAACCAACTAGTTAATGGTGTTATAACAAGTGGTTACTATTTCGTGGTCCGGTCTTATGCAAACTCATTGCATAGGATACCCCCACTCACATGTCTGCTACCGAACACGTTGGATCATAGCGTTTGTATCAAATACAAAGTGGGTCGTATCCATAGTGTCACCAGGATAAGGCACCCAATCTTATCCCTATACTATAGACCCATTAGGCTATTTCTTGAACAGTGATTCTCATATGTCGCTACATATAGTTCAAGACTCATATTACAACCTAGGATGTCTAGTTTATTGGATTAGGGTTATTTTATGCAAAGACAAATATAAAATAACTAATAACATTAAATGGAAAAATATATCAATATTATTTCATTAATATTCGGTCAACAGTTAAATTTTGAAGAGTAAATTCGAGATGAAAAATAGAAAGTTGCGATGGATCAAAAGATTGATGCAATAAGAAGAATGAAAGTTAGTACAACTACTAGAGAGTAGAAAAGCTATTGGAGTAAAATAAGTGTAAAGAACAAAGCTGAAGCAATATGGTGAAATTGAGAAGTACCATGTAAGACTCGTCATCAAAGAGTACGACCCCCATATATCGGAATGATCCCTTTTGTAATGTGTTTTGATTTTTGAAAACTGTCTCTTTGCTTTTCCAAGAACACAATATTCACAAACGTCACATAACCCTTGAGGCAAGATCCCTTTGTTTTTCAAGTTCTAATATGTGACAATCTTTTGCAAATCTCCTTTGGTTAGGCCTCCTTCCATGGAAACCAAGGGAGGAGGTAGAGGTAGAGGAGAGGAGGAGAACAACCTTTGGTTATTCTCTTCAAAAACTTTTAGTTTTACCCAACTTTCTGTTGGCTTCAACAGCCAATTAACATTCTAAAACATATAGATAAACGCATCTTAAAATGTTCGTGAATGTTTTTATTCGACGTTGCAAAAATAACTAAGTTGTAAAAAATGACATCCTCCATAAAATTTCAAGATTATAAACGAAATTATAATAGATCTCTCAAACTCTTCGAAGATTAAGGATGAGACTAAAACTTTACGTATAAACATTATGGACTAAATTTAATTTAGCCTTTTATTTTTCTACCAAGGAAGGTAAGGAAATTGGTCTGTTTACCTTCTTTGGAAGTTCAATTTTCCTATACAAAATCCAAAAAGAAGAGCAAATACAACAGGGAAGAGGATGAGAATGACTCCCACAAGGGGAAGTTGATTGTGGTGAAACCCAAAATAATCTCTCAAGAAAGCTGATACTGTTGTCTTTTCTTCAAACACCATTAGTGTGTTGTCTATATCTCCATATTGTGAAGTAAGCAAACAATTCAAAGTCCATGATGTTGGGGTTATATAATACAACCATATCCACCACCTTGGTATTTGCTGCATACAAAGGGAGAAACTTTTAGTAAATGTTAATCTCACTTTTTCCTTATTACCATGAAGTAAGAATATAATTTTAAAAGAATATTGGTTTCTTGCTAACATGTCTATTTATTACAGGATAACTTTCAGCTTTTTCTAGTTATATGCTAAAGCTATTGTTTCTGTTTGAACCGCAGTAATCATTTAACTTTGTTCCTCACAGTTTCAAACTTTTCCTTTCTATCCATGAACATCTTTTTGGTCCTTATCATTTTTTTTTTTTTTTTTTTGTCCTTATCATTAAATTTATGTTCTAAGAAAAATCTTAAATGACTTGTATTCAGGGTCTATTATCAGGATTTGCTTTCTAGTCTCTTTTGTTTATAATTGATGTCAGATTTAGTCTCAATTATAGAGAGCAAACAAAGGGCAGAATAGACAATATTAGCAAGGAGATTCTCTTAATTAGATCTGGCTTACCGGATTTGGAACAAGAAAGCCAGAAAAGAGATTGAACATGGTGTAGAAGGCAGAGGACAAAATGTTGGCAATGTGAAAGTTTGGGGTGATGGAGATAAGCAGCATCCCAAGATAATTGAAGTAGAGAAGTGCACAGAAAATTGAGTAGAAACACCAAAATACTTTGGATGTTGATCCATAGTATCCAATCATTGGGTAAGTGATAATTACATAGGCAGCTACTTGTACAAATATGTAAGGAACCTCAACAATCACCTGCAATGTTAGACAAGTTTTTGAAGTTTGAGCTTAAGTTATCAGAGAACGTCACTATATAGAGCTTCATCTCTTTTGAGCTTGTAAATAAAAGCTTGACCATTAGGATCGAAATGGTTGAACGAGTTAAGACAAATATGTACCTGTGCAAGTGAATAAGCCCACGAAGAATACATCCCAGCAAACCTTTCTCGGTACATGACAGTTCTCTCCATTGATACATAAGGAAGGACTGATGAGCAGTTGTCAATGCCAAGGAAGATAACAGTAGTGTACATTGAACCAAAAATATTGAATAAGTTCTGCTGGTTTTCTCTTCAAACACAAACAAAAAGAAGATAAAAAGTTGCACATGCTTGTCAGTCTCCTGATACTTTGAGAATTAAAATGGAATGCCACCAAAAAACTTAGACAAATTCATAAATTACTCACAGTTCTTTTCCTTGTTTCCAAAATAGTATCCCAAAAATGAAAGATGATGCAACTGTATGCATGAAACGGATCAAGTTATAAGAAGGACTCCTCCAATACGACAAGTTTTGTTTCCAAAGGCAAGACTTGAATTGACCCATGAAGCTTTGCGTAAAGACATTTGAAAAATGCAAATCTCTCGAACCAGGAGGTGGACTGCTCAATTGCTTTACAAGCTCTTTGTTATTCCTGCAAAACAAGAATTTTAGAAAAGGATGTTTTATGTCTTTTGTTCTTATTTTCAATAGATAATAAAATAGCTTCTAATCTGCCATGTTATCTTATCTGCTAGAAGAAATCAAAAAAGGAGATCCTAATTATGTACTTGGGTGAAATAAAAAGTTCTAGAGTTTAACTCACTCATGTAGAGCAGAGTTCCTGTACACTTGGGCAAAATCTATGCCAAGTTCAGCTTCTGCTGATGGAGAGGTAACCTCTAACATCCATGTTGCAGGATTGTAGTTCTCTCTAATCTTTGAAACTCCAGGAACATGCTGTATGCAATCGAAAATGAAATGCTAAAAAATAAAGGAAATTGAAAATATGTTCACAAGCAGCAATGCTAGTTGCAGGGCAGGCTGACCTCAAAATATTCTATGACCTTTCTTGAACGTTGTCCAAGTGGTCCACAGTAGATCATGCGGCCGCCAGTTTTCAAGAGAATCAACTGCACAAAAAGGTGAAGAGCAACCTTAGACAAGTGGTAGTTTAAAAAAGAAAAAAAAATCTTTTGTTTTGTTATTAGAACAAAAATACATTCTAACCATATATGGGATGGATATTCTTTAGTTGTTTTCTCTTGCTTGTTTTTATGATTGCTTGTGATTGTAGCCAACCCTACCATCTCAAGTTCAGGTTGTTCAAGGAATTTCAAATTTCATGGATTTTTATGGATCGAAAAAAATTGTATTCAAGAATGTTTTGTAGGCAAACGTTTAAAGGAAGGACAAAAAGCTCATTGGAAAAAAATGCAGTTAAGGCTTTGCTGGGGAAACCATGGCTCGAAGGAGATTATTGGATCTTAAACAACAAAGAGCAAGGTGGGGAAAGAGCTTTCAAGTTGACTGACCTCCTTGTTTTATATAGAGCTCTATATCTAACCATTTTTATAATTATTCTCCATATGTTAAAATTAAATGTGGAGATGTAGTTTTTTTGTTCTTTAAAACTACAAACACTTGTAAAATTTTCACTTCTAAAAGTATGTTTCCTTGAAAAGGAAAAAAGAAAAGGCACAAGATCTCAAATCAACTATTTTTTACTCAAAATAATTGAACAAATTCTATTTGTTTGGTTTAAAGTTTTCTTACACTTCTATGAATGCCTCAACGTTAGAATTGAGCATTAAAGCATTTTGAAAGATGTTTACCTCGTCAAATGATTCAAAGATATCAATACTTGGCTGGTGGATGGTACAAACTATTGTTCTTCCAGTATCAACCACATTCTTAACCGCTCGCATGACAATGGCAGCTGCTCTTGCGTCCAAACCAGTTGTAGGCTCATCCATGAAGATGATAGAGGGGTTGGAAACAAGCTCCACAGCTATGGTTAACCGTTTACGTTGCTCAGTTGATAGACCACTAACACCAGGTATGCCAACCAACGAATCTTTTATGCCATCAAGCTCAATGGTCTCAAGGACTTCATTCACAAATTGCTATGAAACAAGAAGCTGATATCAATATCTGAAACAAATAAGTTTTACGTAAAAAGGGAAAAAAAAGATCATACTGCTTTTGTTTTTGAGCCGATATCAGATGCCAAACGAAGCGAAGCAGAGAAGATCAGAGATTCTTCCACCGTTATTTGAGGAGAATGTATGTCAGTTTGTTCACAGTAACCAGATATTCTGGCAAATGTTTCTTGAACTTTAGGAAAACCACCAATTTTGATTTCTCCTTCGATGTATCCACTTGTTTTTCTTCCTGCAAGAACATCAAGCAGAGTCGTTTTCCCAGCTCCACTCACACCCATCAATGCTGTGAGGACACCAGGCCTTAAAGCCCCTGTAATATCAGAAAGGAGCTGGAGTTTCTTTTGGGCGAAACCCCTTTCTCTCATTTCCTTGAATCAAATTAAAAAAGTTAGTGCTCCAACCATGAAAATGGAGCTCATCTAGAAACTATTCTCAAAACAGTTTTCAATTAGCTGTGTCTCTCTAATGAACCCAACCAATTAAAAATTCTTAAAACAGTTGTAAAAACAAAAACTAAAAAAAATAAAGGGTTAAAAAACAATCTCACAGACAAGCTAATTCAGTTGAGAGTCTTAAGATTATTACCAATGGCATGTCCACATAATATTGCAAATCTTGAAACACCACTGTTAAAGGTGTGAAAGGCAAAACTATTCTTCCTGTATTTTAAAGAAACTAGATCATGAAAAGAATCTTAAAACAAATCAATAAATCCATATAATGATAAGAACCGCAATGTTTCAAAAAAAGAGACAGATTATGTGACCTTTGCTGGATTCTATGGTGGTCTTAGAAGAAGGAGCATCTTCCACAGATTTAGCACCACCGTTGCATTCTCCATTGCTCTTTGCTTGTGAGAGCTTTTCATATGAGATAATTGCACGAGACGATCCAGGAGCTAAATGTACAATAACAGAGAAATTTGTTCATGTATATATGCATCACAAGCTTTGAATTAGAACTCAAAACAACGAGAAATGAACTTACGATTGAGGAAAGTTAGAGCCAAGGCAAATCCAATGTTGAAAATTAGGGCAAATCCAAACAAGGCTGCAATTGAAATCCAGTAGAAGTATTGATCATAATCGAGTCCTCGACTTTGAAGCACTTCATGCCCTATTGTAGTGTTCTTAGTTTGTATCTACAAAAATAATAATAATAAATAATAAATAAAAATAACCATGCAAGCCATGCCACCCAGCTTTAATGGACATGTACCGAATCTCCACTCCAAATGTTGTTGAACTTAAAAAAAAAAATAAAAATAAATAATTGCAAGCATAAACAAAATTGATGGGACCATAGTTTAAAAATGTCAATGAAAATGTTGATCGAATGTGCATGTCTATGTTCAATTATAAGTTTGGTAATTGAACTTTTAAGAATGTGCATGCCTATGTTGAGTCTATCCTTAATTCTATATGAAAATATTGATGAAAATGTCGACATGTTGATAGAAATTTTATATCTTGTTTTGGGATGAACAGTTCGTTTTAGCTAGTGTGATGTTCATCATTTACTCATTCAAATTTAGGTGAAAGAATCACTATTTGTTTAGGGAAAGATATATTAATTTTTACACTAAATTTTTGGTGTTGCAATCTTTATCTTGAACTTGAGAAAGTTTTGCAATCGTGACCTTATACTTGAACAAGTTTTAGTCGGTGTTACTCTATGATAGTTTTATGTTTGAAGAATTTTTTAGAAAATATTTTCGTGTCCATTCATTGATTTTTTTTTTTTAAATAAAACTTCATTAATAGAATCAACCACCAGAGTAACTACCCTCATAATGAGGGGCGAAACAAATGAAGGAAACACAGGGGTCCAAAAACACTGCCCTATTTCCCTATTCAGTAATGAAAGAAGTTATATGGTCAAGGGAACTTACTAAAATGAATTGTATGAAATTAATGAGTGTATACTTGTTCACTGTGATAGTCAAAGTGCAGTCTTCTTATCAAAGAATCAGACTTACCATGACAGAACGAAGCACATTGATGTGCGATACCTTTTTTTGCTGGATATCCTAACAGAAGGTCAGTATAAGCTGGAGAAAATCAGCACACATGATAATGTTGCTGATGCTTTTACAAAGCCATTACCATTGAGTAAGTTTGAGAGATGTTTAAAGGCTCTCAAGATTTGTGCTTGTTGATTGAAAAGAGAATAAATGTCATTTCTATTCGAGTATGATTGTTCGCAGGGATTATAACTATCAAGGTGGAGATTGTTATATTTGATAGCTAAATCAAAGTTCACATTCTAATGAAGCTAGCGTGGCAAAGCTGACTGTGCACAAGTTGGCTGAAATATGAAGAATCAACTGTGAGTCAACCTTCTAGAAGCTGATATATGGAGTCACGTGAGAGGCAGCTGGTTTCTAACCAATTTCTCAGTTATTGACGTCATGGAGAATGTGCTGACCTCTAGAGGGATTTTGTGCAGCTGAATATGTCAGAGTCTGAAGCGTGAAGAAGGTTGTAAGGAAAAACCATATTCCTTCTTCGTTGTGAGAGGTTTCTCTAAGGATGATGTTTATCCCTGTTTTTGCCTTAGTGTTTTCGGGAAGGATTAGAGTGATTGTTGTTGTTGATATTACTCTGTGCTGTAATTGTATCCCTGCTACTCGAATCATTGAATGGAATTGGCTAAGTGGATGTAGACCATCTTTTTTGGGTCGAACCACTATAATCCTGGATGTCTCTCTTCCTTTCTTTCTCTTGAACTGTTTTATTCTTGTCTGTGTTCTATTAAGTGCATTTGGTGAAAGATGCCTATTATTTAGCTATTCTTCTTAGTCAGATTGCATGGTTTTGAGCTGGTGCAAACCAACAAAATCCAAGAAGCTCATGTGTGTTCTGACTCTATCAATGCCATTAGGATGATTATTAAGGATATGGATACGACCACAGATGTGGCACATTGGATAGTCAACATCCAGGAGATGTGTACGGATTTTCAGGCTATATCTTTCCATTTTATTCCTACGAGTAGAAATTTGAGAGCTGATGCTTTAGCCAAACATGCTTTGGCACACAAAAGTACCATGTTGTGGTTATTAGATTTCCCAACATGGTTATTGTCTTTGGGTAATGTTGCCCATTGCAAATGTATTGACATTTGTCACTGTTCTAATTAATGAAATCTTATTTCCTAAAATTGAATTTTATGTTTATTGGGACTCTAAACTTCCAATTTTTGTATCTAGTAGACTTGTGAATTTTAAAAAATATCGAATAGATCAAAGACTTATTAGTCATAATATTGAAAGTTGAAGGACCTATTGGATATATACAAAAGTAAAAGTTTAAGGATTTATTGGATACTTTTTAAAGTTCAGAAACTTATTAGACACAAAATTGAAAATTTGAGGACTTATTTGACACTTTTTCAAGTTTAGGGACCAAAATGACACAACTATGAAAATTCAGGGACTAAAGTTGTAATTTAACCTTTTTTTTCCATTGAGACTTGATGCAGAGTTTAGGGACTAAGTAAAATATTTAAAAGTTAAGAGGTTAAAATAAATTATTTAAAAGTTTAGTTGTTAAAATAAAATATTTGAAAATTTTGAAGCTTAAACAAATATGCAAGTTGAGACTTGAGAGGCATCAAAATCATTTTCTTCTAATATCACAAAAATTATAAAGGAAGAGCATTCAGAGTTGTGGGATTACTATTGTTTTTTGTTTCTTTTTACTTTTTTCTTTTATAAAATAGAAGTGTAAGGTATTTTTGTAAAATATATTTTTCTAAAAAAAGGTTTTAAGGCATATGGTTTATTGATTAGTTTATAAATAAGATTTTAGTTTAATTTTGTTTTAAAATGAAGTTCATTATTATTAATTTAACAAAACTGAAAGTTTAAATTTAAAATTTACTCATCAACCAAGTTTTTTTTAGTTGAACAACATATGAGCGTAAGAGTTTTGAATCCCTTTAATCTCTCAGTGGTATATACTTTAAGCTATATATTCGAGTTAGAAACTTTTTTTCTTAAATTATTCATTAAAAAAATTTGCATAAACTTTTATTTATTTATTTTTTCCCTCAAAGAAATAATGATAAAGATTCTCACCTTTTGCCACCTTGGAGCAAGAAATTCATTGACAGAAAGGCCAATTTCTCCATATGTAATTGGTGAAACCCAAAAAACCCATTCCAACCAAGCTGGCATGGAGGCTGCAAATTTTCCAAAAGAAAAAAAAAAGTTTCAATTTCTCTTTATTGGAAATATTGTAAAAGATTAAGTATCCTTTGTTTATTATTTTAAATTTTTAGGTTTAGTGGTAACCAATGATTTTAGAGTATATGGAAATCTATGTACAAGCTCTAACAATGTCATTTTCTCTCATTGGATCATATTTTATATTATTACTATTTTTTTAATATTAAACTAGAAAAACGATTAAGAACTTACGATGTGTGATGATGAAGCCACCAAATAACAAGACTATCAATATTGCAAAACTGCCTACTGTCATGGAAGCGACATTGGTTTGGAAGACCGAGGCTATCAATCGAAACATCGATAATGATGATAAGTGTACTGCAAACAGAAGAATCAACTGTAGAAAGAACCTAAAGAAAAACAAAGTGTTCACGATTAATATTAACACTATACCATAAAAGCTACAAAAGTTTCAAGTGTAAGGCACTAAAATTAAAGTTTGATGGCAAAAAATGTGGATTATTAATAGAAAAATGGAAAGATGATTGAAATTACAATATCTCATACAGTCCTACTTTAGCCATCATGTCAAATCTCTTGAAATTTTTAATTTTGATAATAAAGGGTTGCAAACATGTTAATACTTAATATATAATTATATTATGAGCTTATTTAAGTGATGAGCCAATTGAAGTGATCTATGTTTAAAAATGACTCTACTTGGATTGAGAATACGTTTTCGGGTGGCTATAACAAAGTTAAATGGAATCCTAATTAAAAGGAGTTTGATTATAAATTGAATGCAATGGATTTTAGGGTGAAATTATCAACTAGGTCACATCCAAAGCTCACAAGAGTGTCGAAAACGAATGTTAAGGCAAGTGGCACGAGCAAGGGAGGAAACAACTCAGATTATACAAAACTCACGGATTACCAAAGGGATGAACTGCCCACATGGGTTGGCCTTAACCCGTCAAGCCGACCAAGGCCCAAAGAGTCAAGCCTAGAGACTGTTAGTTTTACGAGCTTCAATCATACCATATGTTTTGATGATGACAAACCTTTAATTTACTAATACTTTTAGTGTTTCAAAGTATCCATCTTGTAGAGCTTGGAAAGATGATTTTTCCAATGCAATTTGAATCGCTCAAATCGAAGTTCAAACGAGAAAATTACCAATAAAAAAATATTGGAAGAAAAAGCCTACGTGGCAGTGACGTGAACGCTTACGTGACATCCAGCATGGCAACTGATGTGAATCAATTTCCTCCATTTTTCTCTTAATTTTAATCTCAATTTTAATTCTCATTATCTCTCCTAAATTCAATCATTTCACATCTCAATTTTAATTCTCATATCTCTTAATTTCGACCATTTCACTTCTCAATTTTAATTCAGTTTTTCTCCTAAAATCAATCCTTTCAAATCCCAATTTTAATTTCAATTTTTCTCCTAATTTTCATCTTCTTAAATCCCAATTTCAACTCAATATTTTGCCTAGAATTAATCCTTTTCAAATCCCAATTTCAATTTTATTTTCCTCCTAATTTCAATCCTTTTTAAATTCAAAATCCCTTCATTTTTCTTCAAATTAAATCTCCACCATCCATTTTGAATTTAATCCAATGACCAAAATTCAATCTCTCTAACTATGAATTTGAGTCAATTCCTTCCCCTCCAACATACACTCAATTTGATCAAGTTTCCAACAAGCCTTCAAGCCTTTTGTTCTTCTTCTCTAAAATCCTCTCATATTCTTAAACTAGCCTATTGTAATTTTGTGATTAATTTTTTAGTGAGAATTGTGAGTTGCTATACTTGTGTACTTTGCTTTAAAAGGTATTTTTGTTGTGAGATTTTTTTTTTTTAATTAGGAATTGTAATAAGGTGTGGGTGCACCTTAGGAATTGCGTGAGTGGTTTAATCTTGAATCTGGATGAGGATTTGTTGTAGTTTGATCCTAAACTCGATTAAAAGGATCAGAGTGGTTTGATCTTGAACCCGCTTAAAAAGATCAATATATGTTGGGTCTTGAACCTGTAAAAGAATCGGTAGAGGTTTACTCTTGAAGCTGAAAAAAGTGTGTTCGATCAGTTTGGTTCTCATCCGCAAGAAAGTCGTTGCAGTAAAATACACAAGAAGTTTTGGGGAGTGGAGTAGGGATTTTCAAACCACTATAAATTTTCTGATATTATCTCTTTCTCTCTACTCTTTTAGATTTCCGCTATTTGATTATCTATATGAGTAGATTGTATGCTTAGGAAAATTATTCTATATTTCTAGCATAGTGTTTGTTAAATTAGTTTAGTTTAAATCAATTTAGTTTAATTTAGCTAAAAGAAAAGTTTTAATTTTATTAAGCTACCTTATTCATCCCGTTTATTATTGTCATACGATCCTACAGGGACCACACCTTAGGCCAACACTATAAGGCAAGGCTTGAAGTCGAAGTTCGATGTTGAGCCCTAGGCCGACCCTAAAGGTTGAGGCTTAGGTTGAGTCGAGCCTATGTCAAGCCCTACGTGTTGAGATATGAGGCTATCAACCCCCACCCTTAAAGGGTCAACCAATGATAAAAAGCGACTGATCACCACAACCAAAAGAGACCAACCCATAGGGATCAAACTTTTGTTCAAACCAAGTCCAACCTAGGCTTAGTCTAACATCTTTCCTTTCAATGGAAGGATCCTGAAAATCCCGATAGGATTTTTGGCTATGAGATAGTGGTGAGTCCTGTCATCCATTACAAAACCTCTTCATAAATAAGTGAAGAGAACAACAAGAAATAGGCATATTTGAAATACTACTGATCTTCTGTACTCTAAGGTACTCTCAAAATGTGATGCTAACTCAAGCATCAAAGTGTAGGTGGCTTATCACCACACCTCGGTGTGTAGTTCTCTTGTTTTGCAAGACATTGATTCTTTTTCCCCTATTCTACAAATTTATCGTTGATCCAAATATTGGTATCAACAATGAGTATGATCTCTCTTCTACTAAATACAAATTAATCTCTAATTTGTTATTTGTTAACTATAAACTCCCTTTATCCTCATGTTTTTTGGTAACCTCCCACTTAATCGCAGTTTTAGCTTAACGGTTAGAAGATAACTCACTCCTCTCTCCATATATAGTTTGGTAATCTTCCACTTAATGACAGTTTTAGGTTAATCTTCGTGTTAGGAGTGAGCACAACAAGCCGAAAAACCGAGCCGACCGACCGAAACCGACCAAACCGACGTCGGTCGGTCGGTTTTATGATAGCATCGGTCGGGGTCGGTTTTGCATTATGCAAAACCGACATGTCGGTCGGTTGGCTCGCCAAAAATAGCGAAAACCGACCACCCGACCGAATATCTGCTCTTGCTTAAAAAAAAAAAAAAAAAGTTAAATGGATTATTAATGAAAATCTGACATGATGGGTAAATGGAAGGTGAAAAGATGCATGTGACATGGTAGGTGTAGGTATTGATTACCTACATAGTAGGTAATCATTACTTTTTTAAAATTTTTAAAAAATTACTTTTTTTTTTATTTTATAGTTTTTTAATACTTCCTTCATCAGATGTGTTTCCATCTTTCTTTCTTCTCTCTTCTCACTCTTTCTCTCATCCGTTTTCATCTTTTTTTTTCTTTGTTCTCCTTCTCTCCTCTCACTCTTTCTCTCACCAAGCTTTCTTGCCGGATTTAATGGAATGTCCTCGCCGGATTTACTTTGTCGGAATGGAACGTCCTCGCCGGACTTGCTTCGTCGGAACCCACAATCAACGCCACGAATATTTTTTTTCCTCCGTTCTTCTTGTCATTTCTCTCTTTCTTCTATGCTTTCTCTTTCTCTTCGATCCTTCTTTTCTTGCTGGATTTGTTTCGCTCTCTCATTCTCCGGAGTTACAGAACCACAACCTTTTTCGTTCTCGAGTTCGCCGGAGTCAAAACCGACCAAATCCGACCGACCGTTGGTGTAGTCGGTCGGTCGACATCTCGAACCCCTAAAAAACCGACGACCACCGACCGATCAAAACCGAATGGTCGGTTTTCGGCGTCGGTTTTGGCCAAAAACCGACCCCGACCGACCGCTGCTCACCCCTACTTCGTGTTATATTTTAGATTTAGACGGCCTAGTTTTTTCTTTTAACCTTAATCTAAACAATTATATTCTAATTAACAAAATTATCCTTAAAATTAAAAATTGTATCCACTAGAGGAGTTATTAATTAGTTAATGCAAATTTAAAGGAGCCAAAGAGTAAAGGAAGTAATCAAAGGGGTTGTAATGTGAAACTAACCTGCTAATTTCAGGACTGTAACCAATGACATAATAAGTAAGACATGTCCATACTAATGATTCCATGAGTGAAAGAGGGATCTTCAAAATGGCAGCTGGAATTGCATAAGCCCATGCTGGGTAGAAGTAGAATTCTTTTTGCTTATAGAAAACTTCCAACCTTTGAATGGTCATTGCCAACTCTGGAACCCCATCAACAAGTAGTAAAATGAGTGAAAAAAACAGGGCTCCCATGTAGTAGTTAGCATGTTGAAGATCAACTTCCATTCGAGTTCGTAGAAACACCGTCATTGTGATCAAACCAATAACAAAAAGCTGCTCAAAGAAGTGAAAAAAATATTGAAATTTTAGGCTGAGTTTGACATTAGAACTTCTGAAACAAAAAGAAAGGTACATATTTTTTATATTTGGTTAGACGGTAAAAAATAGAACACTTTAAAGTTCTCAATTAGTACTTTTTAAAACAAATTAAGTGAGCACAAATTTAGTTAAAATTCCAAAAAAAAAAAAGTCTTGAAATTATGATTAGAAAATAAACATTCTTATAAACAAAGAACCATGCTTTACTAAATTCAATTAAAAGCACTAACCTGAGTTGTTTTAAACACGTAAACAAACGAATTTCTTTTCATGAGAAGGAGTTCCCTTGATGCACAAGCTTTAAACACTTCCCATTTAGAAACACTGTCTACACCAAAGGAAACAACATTCATATGGCTTTTGGATTTGTCAAAAGCCATTGAAATCTCCTCATCAAGCTTCATTCCCAAACTCGACGACTTGAAGTTTCTACAAAATGAGTCAACCGAAATATACGTATAGGGAATTTCATTAGGGTACCAAAACTGTGGTTGATCTTTTTTGGAAATGACCTCTTGAAGAAAATCTGCAACGCCCTTTCTTTCAGGGCACTTGAATCCACAATCTTCAAAAAATTGAAGAACTTGGTCACGAGGACCGTGATATATGATCTTTTTTTGTGCCATCAAGATCAAATCGTCGAAGAGATCGAAGATTTCGGGAGCTGGCTGAAGAAGAGAAACTAATATTGTAGCATCTGTAAGATGAACGAAATGTTGTAGACAAGCAACAATCTGGAAAGCAGTGGAACTATCCAATCCGTTTGTTATTTCATCCATAAACAGGGCTCTGTATGGACCAACAAGCATTTCTCCTGTATTTTTTTTTTTTTTTTAATTTCAATCCAATCAACTTTTCTTTTATTTGTTTCATTGGAAGAAAAAGAAAGTAAATCAAAACCTGCAATAAAATTATAAACTTTACCAGTAGTTAATCTCTTTTTTTGACCACCTGAAATTCCTCTTTGCATAGCATCTCCAATTAGAGTGTCAGCACAAATATCAAGCCCAAGGATCTGAAATATCAATTAAAAATTTTGGAGATTTAATGCTCTAATTTTATTTTATTTATTTATTTATTTATTTATTTTTAATGTGGGGTGAGGGAATCCAACGACAGATCTCTTGGTCTCATTAGTACAAGTTTTATGCTAGTTGAGTTATGCTCTGTTCGCCTATTTAGTAACATTTATAGAATAAACATTTGGTAAATTTTATTTTTCATCTTAATATTGACTACTTAGTCAAATTTATATCTCGTTTTGTGAGCGCATATATGTTCTGTTGTCAATAAATAAATAAATAAATAATATTTGTTGTCTATTTTTCATTTTTGTCAAAGTAGACATAACTTAGTAGTTATTGGTATGTACTCCTCCCTCTGAAGATGGAAGTTCAAATTCCTAATCTTCCATTTGTTCTAAATTTTTTTTTCTTTTTAACTTATATGACTAGTTGTTGGCATCCTTAACATAGAATGGGGTGAAATTGTTTTTATGGTTAGTTTTTTGTGGTGTTAAAAGGATTTACTTTTACTAATTTTGATTTACTTTTTTAAAAATAATTTTTGTATTTACTTTTGCTAGTTCTTTTTTTTTTTTTTTAAATTTATGCTGGTGTGTGAGATTAGACATTTTTGTGGTTGGATTTTAGATATGGTCCCTCGTTAAAAGGACAATCAATCTCTCTATATTTTCACGATAGTATTATATTAACTATTTTGAATATAAACTCTCATTTCTTTGCTTTTTGATTTCACTCAAAATGTTTCACATCGATAGTTTCTCCCTTATCTCCCACAACAATTTGTTGAATAAATTCAAAGAAAAGTATTGGTGGTAGATGTTTGGAAAATTTTCCAATTTTATTTCTACAGAAAATATTAATTTAACAATTTATTCAAATTTAATAAAAATAAAAAATAAATTAAAAATTGGCTGATTCAAAATAAATATTTAATGAAGTTTAGCTCAGGTTAAAGATAACTGACCTTGAGTATGTAGTCAGTTTGAAGACTTTGTTTTAGTCCTTCAACAGAAATGGCCTGTTTAAAAGCACTTACAATTTCACACCTTCATTAATACACAAAACAAAACAAAAAAAAAAAAACAAAAATTGAAGAAAAAAAATTGCTTTTTTTACCTTCATGTAAGTATCAACATCAGGATTTGGAATAATTCCTTGTTCCTTCTCCCTTTTACAAACCTCCTTCATCATATCTTCAAAGTGGGAAGAAAACAACCACACAACAAAATGTTACTAATTCTCGATCTTTGTTTTTTAGTTCAACAATATATGAGAATGGAGAACATTATTTGTTTAAGTTTAGATAAGAATAGTTTTCAAACAATATTTTAAGAACCATTATAAGAAAAACAAGAACATTATCAAATAGACACTTAAATATATAGATTAAGAGAACTCAAGGAAACTCACCTGCTCGACTTCCGATACCTTGACATCGAGCTGAAAAATTTAGGGTTTCCCTTACAGTCATCTCAGGAATGTGTAGGTCATACTGGCTTATATATGTTGAACTTTTTTGGGGGACAAATTCCTCAAGTTTATGCCCGTTATAACAAATTTCTCCTGTCATCTTTTTTTTTTTTTTTTTTTGGTGAAAAGAAAATTAGTAAGAATGAAAAAAAAAAATGAAAGAAAAGAAAGAAAGGATAAAAAAAATTGCAAAAACTACTCTTAAACTTTAAAGGTTGTTACAATCACACTCTAAAATTTTCAATTTTATCGATCATTACTGTACTCTTACGAAATTTTACAATTGAATCTTTAAATTTTGCAAAATCCACAAATCATCGTTCAACTATTAAAGATTGTTACAAAAAAAAACCTTGAGAACTATCAAATTCAACCCAATATTTTTTAACTTTGTAATATTTTGAAAATATAATATTAGCCTTTAAAAAGAATTTGGGTCTCATTTTGATGTTGAGTTGTCATCTAAATTTAACAATATCAACAAATTGTTGTAAAGAATTTAGGATTAGGGTGAGCAAAAAAAGCCGAAAAACCAAGCCGACCGAACGAAACCGACCGAACCAACGTCGCTCGGTCGGTTTTCTTAGATTTTCGGTCGGGGTCGGTTTTACACCAAGAAAAACCGAACTTTCGGTCGGTTGGTCCGCCTAAAACGGCGAAAACCGAATAAACTGACCGGAAAAAAAAAAAAACAAAAAAAAACATTGCGTGTCTGGGAAGCGCTGCCTGCAGCATTAATTGCGCTGCCTGCAGCCTTGGGAAGACCATCGTACAATTTATTTTTTTTTTACTTTTTTATTTATTTTTTATTTTCTTTTACTTTTTTCATCTTTTCTCTCATTTCTCTCTCATTCTTTACTCATTATTTCTTTCTTCTTCTCTGATTTCTTCAGCTTCTCTTCTTTAGGGGTCGTTTGGCCCACTGTGTTGGTTATAATAGTGGGGGCTATTATAACCAACCCAATAATGTTTGGGGCACCAACAAAAATAAGGGGTGGAGTTGGTTATTTTTCCCCCGTGTTGCTACAGTAACATTATTCAACCCATCCCAATTATTCTATCCATTCTCTACAGTAACTCTTTTCTCTCTTTTTCCATGTGACTCATTGACTTTCCTATCGACAACCGGCCGACGACTTTTCCGGCGACCACCGACAACTTTTCCGGCGACCGGCGTTGACTTTCCGATCACTTTTCCGACGATCTCCGACGATTTTTTTTTTATATTCTCTTCTCGTTTTCATTTCGAAAAATATAAAAAACGAAAATAAAGAAAATAAAAAAATAATAAAAAAAAGTAGAAGAAATGAAAGGAAAAAAGAGGAAAAAAAATTCAATCACCGAAAAATTTGTTGGTGGTCGTCGGAAAAATCGAAAAAATTATAGAGAGTTAGATACTAGGTTGTATTTATATAAATATGGAGTTTTAATACATAATTACTTTTGATAATGAAGTATATGAATGTTTACCTTCATCATACCATATTTTTCATTCCAAATTATACTTATCGTATTTAAGTTTACCGTGATAATAATAATTTTTTTAAAAAATACTACTCAATTTTTTATTTCATGTGATTTCTATTTTATTTGATTCTTTTGATAATGAAGGTAAAATGAGTTTTGAATAAGTCTTTACCATTTTTATGTTGGAAATACAGAAATGAAACAAATATGGTTTTTCTATATGAAATCATAAAATTACTTATTTTGTGAAAAAAAAAACCATGACTCTGAAACAAAAAAAATCAACATTTAAGTTATTCTTGTTTCCTTTTAAGTTAAGGACATAATTTAACCCTATACCTATAACTTTATTGTTTTTTTTTTTTTTTTTTTTACCGCTAAACTCAAACATTTTTCTTATTAATATTTGCAAAATATAGTATTTGACGAACAAAGTTGAAGGAGGAAAATAAACAAAAAAAATCAGGAAAAAAAATAATTAGCTTGAACCTTTGATTCAGAACCTAATGTTAAACATATCAACATTGCAAACACAGACTATTTTAACACATACTAAAATAATCTGCATCCCAAACACAGACTATTTTATCCCAGACTATAATAATCTACACCCCAAACACAGACTATTTTATCCCAGACTATAATAATCTGCACCCCAAACACAGACTATTATAACCCCCAGACTATTATAATTCTCCAGCTATTATAACCAACTCAGCGCCCCAAACAGCCCCTTAATGTATTCATTTTTTCTTCCTTCCCATTCTCTTCGTATTCTCCTTCATCTTCTTATTTCTTTTTTCCTTTCATTTGTTTTTGTTCTTCTTCTTCTTATTTCTTTTTTGTTTTTTTTTCTCTTCTTCTTCTTGTTTCTTTTTTCTTTTCTTCATCTTCTTCTTCTTACTTTTTATTTCTTTCCTTCTTCCGTTTTCTTCACAGTGTTCTTATTTCTCTTTTTATTTCCTTTTTTTCGTTGATCTTCTTCATTTACTTTGTGGGATTCTTGAAACTTTCATTTTTTTTAAGCTTCTTCATTCACCTTGTCGGATCATTGAAACCGACCATAACCGACCGACCGTTAGTGTAGTCGGTCGGTCGGCGTCACCAAGCCATCAAGAACCGACGACCACCGACCGCTTGAAACCGAATGGTCGGTTTTCGACATCGGTTTTGGCCAAAAACCGACTCCGACCGACCGCTGCTCACCCCTATTTAGGATTGACGATGACAATCCTATAGTTCAAAAGTTTGATTTAAAAACACAAGTAGTTCAGGGATGCAGATTTGTGCACTTTGCAATATTTAAAAGTTTAAGTCTAATTTGATAACTATTTCTAATTTTTTTTTCAAAAAAAAAAACCATTTTTAATTTTTGTTTTCAATTTTTAAAAATTATGTTTGTTTTCACACAATTTTTTGACAAGTATTTCACCTTCCTTAAAAACACATTTGAATTCTAAGTCAAATTTCAAAACCAGAATCAAGTTTTTAGGAACTACTTTTGTTCAGTTTTCAAATTTTTG
This sequence comes from Luffa acutangula, assembly GCA_036850905.1. Lineage (NCBI taxonomy): Eukaryota > Viridiplantae > Streptophyta > Magnoliopsida > Cucurbitales > Cucurbitaceae > Luffa > Luffa acutangula. Next base: position 45,020,843 of record CM072096.1, read on the forward strand.
CCAACACTTTTAAAACTTTTTAAAAAGTAGGCAATAAAACAAGAAAACAGGTGAAAGCAGCGTTTACAAGCTTAGTTTTTTTTTTTTTGACACAATAAAGGTATCAGTCGCCCAAAGAATAAGATCCAATACTAAGCAAACCAGTCCGTTAGACTCCTCTAAAACTGGCTTAGTTTACAAGCTTAGTTTTCAAAACAAAAAAAATAAAAAAAATATGATTATCAAACGAGACCTTAATAATGGTAACATTCTCATAAGTTTAGGAGCAAATGGATTAAATTGAAAGTTTAAAGATATAATTGTAATAACTATAAATTTTGGAGTGGGTTTTTCAAAAAAATTTCCATTAAAAAAATGTGATTAAATTAATAAAAATACCCCTATGAAATTGGTTTCAATTATATCCCTGAACTTTCAAAAGTTTCATTTTAGTCCTCAAAGTCTAAAGTTTGTTTCAAAATGACCCTTGGAGACATTTTTCCGTTAAATTTATAGACTAAAAATGATGTATTTGCATGTGTTTTTATTGTTTTTTCCATGTATCTATATGTTCAAATACGTTCACATGGGCAACAATACATATGCAAACCAGTGATTTTTCATCCATAAATTAAATGGAAAAATGCCTTCAAGGATTGTTTTGGAACAAACTTCAAACTTCGAGGGCTAAAATCAAACTTTTGAAAGTTCGGGAGTGTTGATAATTTAACCCCAAAAAAATACATACCTTGAGAGATTTGTTAAGATTTCCAGAGAGAGCTTTTAGCAGTGTGGTCTTCCCACACCCTGGGGGCCCAAGCAGCAGAGTTAACCTGAAACAAACTGCTTGCTTTTGAGGATTGTCTAAATTTGTGAAAAAATAAAATCTTACCCTTCTAGTTAACTTGAGTTAAATTATAAACTTTTAATTATCAAATTAAATTATAATCTTGTATAATTTTTTAATCTAATAATGTAAATACTTGAGCTAGCCATAAATCGACCAAGTAAAAAAAAAAAAAAAAAATCAATCTCGATACCAAATAAAAGTAACACATAGCTAGAATAACATAGATGCACGATAATTGGCTTTGTCAAGTCAGATAACACTCTTAGCTAAGTCACAAATTTTAAAAGAAAAAAATATCAACTAAGAGAATATTAAATCGACCACTTATTTAAATTTCAAAGCTTAATTTCATACACTTAAAATTTAATACAGTAGCTAAATGTATTCTCAAAATGATGACAAAATTGTGAAAACAACATGCCAATCTAAAGAAATGATATGGTTTAAAATTAAGTTAAATTACAAATCAAGTATTAAACTTTGATAACTGTATCATAATTTAAAGAGCCATGAGTGTAATAAGGTAGAGAATTAATAAGGTAGAGAAAAAACATAATTTAGAAATCAGGTAGAAATCATCCGTAATAAAAAAATACAAATTTTAGATTTAAAGCCAAAGTGAGCATAGTTCAACAATAATTAACATATATTCTTGACCAAGAGGTCAGAGGTTCAAGTACTTGTACCCCAATCGTGAACTCAAAGAAAAAAAAAAAAAAAATTAAAGAGCCATGAGTGTAAAAAAAATGTAAAAGAAAAAAAAAATCAAAGAAATACCTTCCTGGCTTTATTACACCATTGACGTCATTAATTATGTCAACTTTAGCTCCATGGGACTTTACACCACAAAATTGGATAATGTCCTAACAAAATAAAATAATCATAATATTGCAAAAAGAAAAAAAAAAAATTGTACTAGTTTTGGATAGGGAGATAAAAAAATATATTGGGTTTTTTTTTTTTTTTTTTTTGCTATGAATGATGTGAATAAATTAAGTCTCATTTGCTAACTATTTCGATTTTTAGTTTTTGGTTCTTTTGTTAAAACATAAAACCAAACTTGTTTGATAACTACTTTTTAGTTTTCTGTTTTTAAAGAATTTGAGAGATGAAAATTTTCAAAAAAAAAAAGAATTAGAGAGATGAAAATGTATTTTAGAGAGAGAAATATGTGTACAACAAAAGAGAGAAAAGTTAAACACATTAAATTTAGAGATATGAAAGAAAATATTTAGAGTGAACATTAGTTAGACTCCATAAACAATATTAGTTAGAGAAAAAGAAAAAAAGAAGTCGAAGAAATATATTTTAGAAAGAAAAATTTAGAGAGAGGGTAAGATTAAGAGTAAAAAATATGTCAAAGAAATAAAGAAAAATTGTAGTGATATAAAATTTAGGGAGTTTCTTTTTTTAAAAAAAAAAAAAAAAGAAAAGTTAAAGGTATGTTTATTAGGGAGAGAAAAGTTTATGGAGAAATTTTTAGAAATAGATAAGTTATAGAAAAAAAAAAATTTAAGAGAAAAAAAATTTGGGAAAAGAAAATTTTCAATGTTTAGAGAGAAATTAGAGAGATGTATTCGAAGAGAAATAGAAATGAAAGTTAAATAAAGATACAAGATTTTAAAGAGAAAAACTAAGTAGATATGATTTTTTTTAAGAAGAAGAAAGATAAATAAAAAATTATATGGAGATCAAAATTTTATAGAGAAAAAAAAATTAGAAAAAGTATTTGTTGGAGAAAAATATATAAAAGAGGAGGGAAAATGAATATTTAGAAAGATATGAAATCTATTTTTAAAAACTATTTTTTGATCTTTTAAATTTGGCTATGATTTCAAAAAAAAAAATTAAAAAAAACAGAAATAAAACAACTCTGATTTTAAAAATGAAAAACAATAACATTAAAAAAAAAACAAAATGGTTAGTCCTGTCTAATGTATTAAATTTTCATCGACATGTCGGCATATCTGATATTTCCACATTTCCATAGGTTCGACATCAACATGTGAGGTGAATCGACATTTTTATTATATCATACAAAAATTGATAAAATGTAAACAAAATAATAACAAAATGTAACTAATGTGGATATAATATTTATCATAAGTATTTTAACTTGTTTTTTAGTCAAAAAAAAAAAGTATTTTGATTTATTTTAAAAGTGTAAAACATTTATTTGTTAATTTAAATATATTTTTTAATTTTTTTTATTTTGAATATTTTTTTCTGGAATATCCATCGACATCGACATCGACATTTTGTCGATATTTCATTAAATTGAGACCTCGACATTTTTATCGACATCGACGTTTTAACCCTGGGTCTGCAAAAAAAAAATGGCATTCCTAATTTTGGAATCTCATTCAAATTCTCAAATTTGTTCATTTTATCTCAAATTTGCGGGTCCTACAAATTTTATTTTATTTATGTTATCTTTTTATCTCAATTTTTATACAGGTCAAACGTTGAGTTCAAAATTCAAATTGATTCCTATTTTCAATATTATATTAGTAACAAAACCGATGTCAATATATTATTTAATTTCTTTCTTCTATGTTGATCTCAAAATAATTTTAATAAGATTTCGATTCTATAATTTTTATTTTATTCTAACTAATTTATGTTTCTGAATTTTTTAACTAATTTATGTTTCTGATTCTTTTTTATTTTGGCTTATTAAAGATGAAATCAAATTTTATACCCTTGTCAGGTTTATCAATTTTTTTCTTAAATTTTTAATTTTTAATTAAATTGTTTTATTTAAGCCAATGTTACAATATTTATCCATCATTCAATTTCAGCTAAATTTATCCACTAATTTTAATAAAGAGCTAGAGAAAATATTCTAAACACACTAATTTCAACGAAAATCAAAATTCGCACAAAAGTAAGCTTGATCAATACACAAACTTTATTATTGAATAAATATCTTAAAACTCACGAGCTTCAAACAAAAATCCTAACTTTAATGTTGTTTTTCATTTGATTTCCGTCAATTTTGCAGGAAGCATATATTTTATAATTTATTAAATCCACATATTCTTTTAATAATTGTTGAAGCAAATGTCTATCACAATTATAATGCCTATTCAAGTTTTAGGTAAAAATTGTAACATATATTTAAGACGTCCAATTTGATGAAATTAGAACGAGGATAAAACTTGACTTTTTATCCCAAATAATTTATATTGAGATAGAAAGATAAAGAAAATAAACTAGATAAGGGAAAAGAAAGGAAAATATACTTACAAAAAGCTTGGTTTTAAGAGAATTCCAAAGTGTTGGAAGGGCTTTCCCACTAACAACCTCACACTTTGCTTCAATATGCACATTTTTGTACTTCACTTCCACTGTGGGAAATTTCACACCAACCCTACAAAAATTACCTCTTCTTAACAATTAAATATATTTTTGATATTTTAAATAATGTATCGACTTAGTTTTTAGGATAAAATACTATTTTGATCTCTCATGTTTGGAGACATGAGATTATGTATATTGAGTTCTTAGGTTTCAAATTCGGACAGCAAAAAATCTCCAAAGTTTAAAAAATAGTACTTCTATTTGAGTTTTGATTATCAGTTTATGTTAATTATTTAAAGGGAGTGATGTGACATTTCTAAAAATAAAATAATAATTAAACAATAATTTTAATATAATAATAATTATAAATAAAAAAATAAAAAAAATTCTCTCCTCCCCTCATTTTCCTTCAACCTTGTTGTTGCCATCAACGATGTCGTTGTCGCTGCCACTGTCATCTCCCTCTTCTCCCTTCTTCTTCCGAAACCTACCTCTACCCCCACCCTCTCCTCCGGTAAAGCCACCGTCGACATTTCCCGACATCGCCTACCATCTTCTTCTTCTCCAACCTCTTCCTCTTAATCTCTTCTTCCACAAACTCACCCCTCTTCACATCAATTTCAAATATCAAACTAAAAAATAGGAGGCATGGGTGGAGGGAAGGAGAGAGATTTTTCTTATTTTTATTTTATTTTCTAATTAAAATATATTTTTTTTTAATTTTAAATATTATTATATTTATCTTTTAAAATTATTATTTTATTTTTTAAAACGTCGTGTCAATTTTCGGTTAAATAATTAACCATCCAAGAATTCAATAAAACTATTTTCTAAATCTTGAGGACTTGATTGTCTGATTTTGAAATTTAGGGATTTTAATAAACGCAACCTCTAAACATGAGTGACCAAAGTTGATATGACATGTTTTTTATATATTAATTGAATTTCTACTCTATCTAAGGCATTGGTCAAAATTTATCAAATGAGTATTATTATATATATCAAAATTTATAAAATTTTATACAAAGTTATATGATAAAAACTTTTTTTTTTTTTTTTTTGTTAATTGAACACATAAACTTCAAAACCTTAAAACCAAAACAAAACAAGTATGAAAATTCAAAATTCTAAGCATAAAGTAGAGGAGAAAATGAGCTTACTTGTCGATTCTCTCATTAACTTTTCTCAAAAGCTTGAGATTATCATTCTCAACATGTTTGATGAGTTTTTGAATAAAGAGATGACGCTCCACATCTCCAAGCTTAGTAACATCAACAACTCTTCTTCCACTTTTCTCCTTAACCTCTCCTCCTCCGTCGTCAAACAGCGACGATCTCAACCGCTCGAACGTCGGCAATCTCTCAACCGACGCCCAAAGGGAAGCATCTTCAACATCGCCGTCCTCCTCCGCCGTCCCCGAGCTGCTTCGAAAACTCGAAGTTTGTTGGCAAAATGATGAACCAATTATTCCTATTGGCTCACTCTCCTCTTTGGTTGGAGCCATTTTGGGATAACTATGATCAATGGGATTGATCATTGAAGGTTAGATATAAGAGAGAGAGGGAAGGGGATGGGCTCAAATCTTGCAATCTTCTGATTGTTTTGTGTTTAAAATAATAGAGTGATGATTTTTCCTGACAAAGAGAGATTGGCATAATTGAATAAAATATGTAACTATCTTCTGACAGAGAGAGAGGAAGAGATATTTTCAATTTATACTAAGCTCATATAGTAATATAAAAACTCAACATGTGTTTTTTTTAGTTGAAACAAGGTGTGATGTTGAAGGTTTAAACATTTTGAGTTGAGCATGTTGGAACATGTGGGTTGTTCAATGAAAAGGGGAAGGTAGATTTCAGGCTCAATATATGTTTTAGTCCCTAATAATTATATTTTCGGGTGTTTTTTCAATTTAGTCTCAATAGTTTTAAAATTTTTAATTTAGTCTGGACATATTTTAACATTTTTCAATTATATCATTTTTTTTTTTTGTTGGAGAATGCTAAAATGAACGGGTGATCAGTTTACATGTCATGATGTTTACATTTTTAAAATTTTAGCATGAGGGAAAAATTTAGAGTAGAAAATTAGGCCATTTAAAGAGGATTTTTTTTTTAAAAAAAAATATTTGTCAACTAATTAAGAGAAATTTGGAGTAAAAATTAGAAAATTTCTTTTTTGATGTGACTTAATTCCTCCTCTAAATTTCAGCTATATACTGGAGAATATTGTAATTTTTTCTTTATTCCTTTTACTTCATTCGATTAAGAGGAGATAAGGTTAAGTGGGAGTCCTGTCCCACCAACCTAAAAATTTTATCGTAATTTTGCTTTTAAAAAAGAAAGATTCCAAAGAGATAAGATGTCAGGGTCATGTCATGTCGCCACTCTTGGAATTATTTTTTCATGTACTCAATTATTGTTGTTGGCTCATGTAAAAATCTGTATAGTTATTTGATATCTGTGCCTTGCACAGGACTATATCAAATTTCTATATAAGAGCACGTAGTCCGACCATCAATGATGAATAATTAATAAAATATAATATAACAACTTAATTCCTCAAATATATATGTATGTATGTATAACAAGTTAAAATGAGAAAAAGAAAATCCAAATGAATATTACTAGATGTAATTCAAAATAGTTTAAACCCTAAACTTCTTTCTACTTTTCTAAAAATGAAAACAATGCTTAAAGACATGATTCAAAATTCTTGTTTTCCAAATTAACGTGATATATTATGGCATCAAAATTTTTAAATAATGGCCATAAAAATTTATGAGCATCAACCAAAGTATGAGAACATGATTAATAAGACTTTAAAAAGTATAAATACAAAATTGAAATTATATAATTACATCCGAAAAATTAAAAATGTAACTTAATCCAACCCGATGCACGTTAGATTTCACTGTTTTAATTAAAAAAAAAAATGCTTAGAAGTCTAAAACTATATATTATTTTGTTCTAGGTTCATTTAGAATGAATATGAAATTTTTTGCACGTGGTTTAAAATCTTTGGAATACAATTTTTTTATGGTGAAACTTAAAAAAAAATTTACACTAATTAATGAAAAAAAAAACCTTCCACCAAATAAGTGAAAAATAAATAAAAAAAAAAAAATTACACTAACGATGATTGCTAATTGTTAGATAAAGTAATTATTTATAAGAATAGTCATATTATATGTATAAAAATCCATGAACACGGTTGAACATGCATGTCAAAGGAAAAGTTAATCATATAACAATCACTTATACTATCAAACCACAAACACAACCTGTAAAATCAACAATAAAAAAGTAAATCTCAATATGAAATTTCATGCAACTGAAAAAAGAATATTTCATCAAAATTCTAGAGGTAAAATTTACACAAAGATAAAATGCACTGTGTTTTGAGTAACATACACAATAGTAAAAGCCAAAAATTAATTGCAATTTACAGTTTTATAGTAAAGTATTTAATTACAACGTTTACACGTTGAAAGAAACGTAATCCCATTATGAATGAAGAATGAAAAATGTAGTGCAATTTTAACTTTTAGTTTCAAACCAAATTTTTTTTTTTAGAGAGAATTGAAATTATATAACATAGTTCAACTTTTATACATGGATTACATTCATAAGCGAATGAATGCATCTATTGATGTATAACCACCCTCACCCAATAATCGTGTCTTTGTCGATATTAATTGCACACATTTGAATGAACAGACACATACACTTAGGAGTCACATCGTCATTTGAATAGCCATGTCCTACCATTATACATTGCAAATATTCAATATTTCTCTCAACAAACACACCTCAACTCGAAAAGTCATGTCCCATCATTGAATGACAAAATGAGAATTTATTAAAAATGTAAGAGCAAATAGGAATGCAAAAATTCTCCCCTCTTAACCCTTCTATATATATATATATATATAGTATAGATATAGATATAGATTTTCAAGATAGGTATCATTTTGATTCTTAGATAAAATAATACTTAAATCCACTTTAAGAAAAAAAAAATCAAATTAATAATGAAGGGACAAGATACCATCCAAAAAGATCCAGCTTTGATCTGAAGATCAAGCAAAAATTTGATTTTGTAGATTAAACAAACATTTTATTAATGAAAACAAATCATTAAATAAAACATGTTCATCAGATCCTTCTTTTTTTTTTTTTTTAAGCAGATCCCATTGTTATTACATACCTAAAAATCGTTAAAATATATATATACCTACAAATCAATATATTTATGCTGTAAAAATGCTTAATATATATATATATATATATATATATATATATATATATATATATATATATTATTTTGTATGATTGACATGCACTTGAAAACCGTGTCTATCAATAAAATTATAAATTTAGTACATAAATTTTAAACTTTACGTCTATATTTCATTCTTAAATTTAAGAAAAAATAATTTAATCTTTAAACTTTAAAAATGCTTCGAGTTTAGTCTTCTTTTTTTTTTTTTTGAAAATCTTCGAGTTTAGTCTTTATCATGAACACCATGAATGAGTTATTAATATGGTAGGTGTTATAGGCAATTTTGGACCACCCCGATGTACAAGGAGCTGACGAGGACAATCGGAGAGAAATCGGGCTGGGAGATGGACCAAAGAGGCGAAACCAGCAAGTGGGACGGGCCAAGATCGAAGGGCTCGGCCTCGGCCCATCCGGCTCCGCTTGGTCCCCACCGCCTCTGGCTGTCTCGATTCAGCCTGGTTTGTCCCGAAACGCCTCCGAATCCCTAAAAACCTTAGGAGCACAAGCAGATATTTATACCCCTCTTTGCCACTGAAGAAGGGGACCCGAACTCTCTACTCTCTTCACTTACTAGCCCTCCTACTTCCGTTTTCTGACTTAAGCATCGGAGTCGGTGTGGCTAGCACCACACCGGTGTGCAGGTTTTCCGTCTTGTAGGCCACATCTTCCCCTCATCTACAAATTCACCTGAAAGTCAGGTGAGTTCCCTCTGACCAAAATCGACCATCAACAGTAGGTTTATAGTCAACTTGGACCTAACTTAATTGGTTATTGAGACGTATATCTTCAACTAAAAGATGAAAGATTCTAATTTTTATCCTTATATGTTGACCGACGAGAACAATTTCTTTAATGTTCTTGGTAGTGCTTCATTAACCATATTAATATGTGGCAAGGACCCATAAAAGTATTTGTCAGAGAGTTTAGGGATGTAATTAATTAAAAAAGTTTAAAAGTGGGAAGATTTAGATTTATAATTTTCATCTTTTTTTTTTTTTGAGAAAATATCATTTTCATCTTTTTATTTATTATTCTAATCTTGTAAAGATAAATATAACTTATTTATTTTTTTAAAAAAAAGATAAATATAATCTTTAGTTGAAATTTTATTTCAATAAAGCAAACTATTCAAAATTTTGAAGATATTTTTCCATTTTGTAGAATTTATATGTAAACGATCCGTGAATGATTATCCAAATCGTATTTCAAAAATATTATTTTATTAGTATTTTAAGAATTTATAACGAGAAAAGGAAAACTGAAAGTAAAAATCGAAACGTGGTTGCAAGCAATACTATATCTTTATATATATAAAAGAAAAGAAAAGAAAACAAGAAAGAATGACCAACAAGAGCATAACTCAACTGGTATAAGGTGCAGTGGCAGAATCAAGATTTTATGTGAGGGGGCACAAGTTAATATAAATTTAACTTTAGAGGCATTGATACAATATTTAAATTACATAATATCGATTAGGTTAAATTATATGTTTAGTCTCTGAAATTTTGGGTTTGTGTCTATGGTCCCTAAATTTAAAAATGTGTCTAATAAAATCTTAAACATTCCCTTTTGTGTTTGATAGGGGGACTTATCTTACATTTTTAAGTTTATAATTTCATTAGACATAAAATTCGATTGTGAATGCTTATGATTTAAATTGATACATTTATTAGTTTGAAGTTTTAATTGACCCTAAAGTTTAGGCGTGGGTTTTTTTTCCTACTTTTTTAAAAGAAATTATAGACTCATTTCATGTTCTTTTTAGGTTAAAATACTATTTAGGTCATTGTACTTTGGAACTATTTATATTTTATTCTCAATAATTCTAAATTTCCAAATATAATCCTTGTACTTTTAATAATCTTAACATTAGTCAATGGTTAACTTTTTCAAAACAAATTTAGTCTTTATTAGCTTTCACTTTATAAATTTTGAAAACGTATTAACAATTGTGTTTTTTCTTAAGTGAGAATTATGATTATTAGCTAACCAAGTTCTATAAGAAGTAACTTCAAATTAATAATGACTAATGTAAAGATTTATTGAAATCACATAAGCTAAATTTAAATATATGAAAGTATATGAACTAAAATAGAATGAGTCACAAAGTACAAAGATCAAACGATAAAAAGTTAAAAAAAAAAAAAAGGTAAAAATATATTTTTAAAAAGTTTAATCTGTTTGAAAAAAAATCAATATATGTTATCAACCAAAATCAAAATTCAAAATCAGATTGCCTTAAAAAGAAAGAACGAAGAATTTTTTTCAAAAAGAAAAAACAAGAAAGAAAGAAGAAAAAAACTTAACTATTCAAATTTAAAAAAAAAATTAAAAAAAAAAAACGGAAAAAATCAATGAGGAGTCAAACCACATATAAGAAAAAACATAAAAAAAAAAAAAAGAAAATACTCAAGATCAAACGGCAAAGGGGGGCACACCTTCACGCAGACGGGAAAATTTCTAGTACTACGGTAGTACATTTTCCCTACTATCGTAGTACTAGAAATTTTCTCTCACGCAGACGGATGTGGAAACCACTTAGCCAAAGCCAAGTTTTATTCTTCAAATGAGAAATTATATATATAACATATATTATTTTAAGTTGAGGAGGGCACCCGTGGATCTGCCCTTGGTGTACTGATAATCACGAAGTTTGCGGTTCAAATCCTCCCATCCCATAGTGTAAAAAAAAAAAAAAAAAACAAGTAACAATCGGGAACACATCTTGTTTTTTGTTTTTATTTTTAGTTTTAAAAAAATAGGTATATGTGTTTAACTTTTTTTTTTTAAATCTCAACAAAAAAAAATTCAATTATTTTACGAAGAAATTTGGAAAAAGCCCAAAAAAAAAGGATTTTTAAAAACTAACCTTGAGCTTAGGGTGATCGAGACTTTTTTTTTTTTTTTTTTAGTTCAACAACATGTGGAGGTGGAAGAATATTGAAACCTCATACATTTTAATCATATATACATTAACCAATTAAGGTTTAGTTTGGGGTTGCGGTAGCTTTTAAAATAATTGATGTCAGCGGTGCTTTAAAGAAAATCAACTGTAGTACGAAGTAAATTAGTGTTTGGTAAGTTTTAGCTTTAAAAAGGAAAAAACAAGTTCAGGTGTTTGGTAAATTAATACTAGATTATTGCAACTTACTTATAATAATAACCAAAATATTAACAATATTTCAATAATTGCATAATGTTAGATTTCAAAATTCTTATAATAAGACAATTAGTTTAAATTTCACATGATTTAAATTATAACATTATGTTAGGTATTTCTATATTTTGATTAAAAAGAAAAAAGAAAAAAAATGTTATTTCAATTTTTTTTTGTAAGAAGAAATGTTATTTCAATCTTTTTTTTTTTGAATCATGTTATTATCATTTTTTTTATTGAGAAGTTTGAATCATGTTATTTCAATCTTTAAAAAGGTTAGAAAAAATCAAATTCAAATGTATTGAAATAAGATAATTGAATGGTGAATCATGTCTGATGAACGTGGAGTATGGGAGAGATAAATGGTTAGTTAGAGAATCTACCAGATTTTTAGGAAAGCTAAATCCATAAGCTACTATTGATGGCTTTTGCAAATCAACGTAATTCAAAAAGTACTTTTATATAAATTAATTTATAATTAGGTTTACCAAACACTAAAAACGGTTAAAATTATTTCATAATCACTTTGATGGCCTCCAAAATCAACGCCAAACACAGCCTAAGTTATGTTTGATTTTTTTTCAGAGTTCACCAACAATTGGAGATGGAGAGATTTAAACCACTAACCTCTTGGTCGTGGTAGCAATTACCCATTTTGGCTTCCACATATTATTGTTGAATTAAAAAAATATATTTTTTAATATTCTGTTTTTATTGTTTAAATAGATAATATGGTGTTTGTAACTCGTACCTTTTGTTGATGCCAAAATTTGGCCAAGCAATCCACCTGCCCTTCACATGACACCAACAATGAATTTGTAGAAGATGGGGAAGACGTGACCTGCAAGACCAGCAAGAATCGCTGGACACCGGTGTGGTGTAGGCCACACCACCTCCGATGCCTAAGTCAGGAAACTGAGCAGATAGAGAATAGAGAAAGAAGTCAAGAATCGAGTTTTCGGCCCCCTTCTTCGATGGCGAAGAGGGGTATAAGTACCTGCTCGGACTCCTAGGGTTTGGAGGCGTTCTGGGACGAAGCAGGCTGGACCGAGGCAGCTGGAAGCGGTAGGGGCCGAGCGGAGGCAAACGGACTCGGCCCGCGCAAACGGGCCGAGTGGTCGGCCTCGGCCCACGGCCGGGGCCGCCCGTACGGGGCGGGCCACGTTGGCCCGGCCCGTCGGTATGGTCTTCCTCTGGGTCCCTTTCCTGGTCCTATCTCCTCCCGGTTGTCCTGTCAGCTCCTCGTACGCTGTGGTGGTCCAAAATTACCTATAACATTAAGCCCCCACTCTTGAATTGGGATTCAGGTGTGACTTAGTGTTATTGGGTGAGCTCCTTAAGCCCGATTTAAGAGTAATGACCCTTGCCTTGGATTGGCTTATGTGTAGCTTTTGTTGTCATCTGGTCGGCCTCGGCCTCGGGGTCATTCGGAGTGCTTCATTTCAGGTTCATGTCTGCAAGAGAAGAGTTAGGGAAAAGGCTAGGGTCGGCCTCGGCCTTAAGCCCCCGTTAGCCTAAAATTTGACTCCCTGCATCCATATGTTAGTCCTTGTAGGAAAATAATAAGAGAATAGGTTCGAACATGTAAATTTTAGTAGAACATGTTAAACATAGGTGCTTTTTGTTTAATAGGGAGTGCATATCCCTGGTTACTTGCTTTTTGTTTAATTGGGAGTGCATATCCCCTTTGTAGCCCCCAATCTTAAGTAGAACTTCACTGAAACATAAAGTATGGTTGAGGAAATAGGAGAATACCATTAAAGTTTGTGTCTGGCCTCGGCAAGAGGTGCTCGGGCCAGAGGAGGTGGTGAGATAGACTCGTTGGTGCGGCCTAGTAACACTTGACCTCCTGCAGGGTTGAGCTCCTTAAGCCTGATTTAAGAGTATAACTCTCGTTCCATGCCGACTTATGTATGATTCCTGGTTATCCTGCAAGATATGATAAACTGGACAAAGTAGAGTTGAGAGATTACAACAATGGCTCTGGTCGGCCTCGGGAAGAGGCCGAGCACATCAATCTCTCTCTTTAGCTTATCTGGTCGGCCTCGGCCTCGGGAAGAGGCTGAGCACAGCAGCTAAACCCCTGTACTTGGTCATTCGGAACGCTTCATTCCAGATCCGGGGCTTTTGCAGGTGACTGGTCGGCCTCGGCCTTGGCATGAGGCTGACCAACTCCTCCGTGCTGTTTTCTTGCCCGCTCCACGGTTAGGCTTATGTGTGTATTTGTCCGGTCCTACCTTAAGCATCTCCCTGTGGCTTTGGAGCTAGGATGCTCGGCCTCGGCCTTGGCATGAGGCTGAGCATTTCTTCTGCTTTGCTTGCTACTTTTCTCTGTTGTATCCATCCCGAGGGTGCGTACACTCTTTTGGGCAAAACTTGGGGAGGTTGAGGGCATGCGTCAACCTCTCTGCAAGAGTTTAGTCTCTTTCCACGGGAAAGTGTGGAAGTTTGGCCTCTACAAGAATCATTCCTGTCTAGCCACATGCACCACATCCTATAGAAAAATGCTTTTGCACAAACACAGTATAAAGAACTTTATCTAATTTGCAAGTGTCAACATTGTACCATGGAGAAAAGTTGTGGACATGTGTTATACAAAATGAAAATAAGTAATTGCCCCAATAGCTCCACTGATATTCATAACGTTATCCTAACTTGAATAAGTAAGAAAGGAAAATCAGAATTATCGCAACATGACCATGATTATGATGGACTCGGTTTGTCCTTACTCCCAACCCCCCACTCAAAATATGCGTTCAATACCTTGGGCGTGCATTTTTTGAGTAAGGAGAAACTAACTTCGTACCTGGGCCTCTAGGGGCGGAACTCGACCTTGGCCTCTGGATGGTCGGCCTCGGCCTTGGCATGAGGACGACCAGCTCCTCTGTGTTGTTCGCTTGCTTGTTTTCCATTCCAAGGGTGCGTGCACCCAGTTAGGGAAAACTTGGGGAGGTCGAGGAATTTCCCGAGCCCCCACTCAAAATACGCATTCCAGATTTAATGAGTTGCATTTTTTTTTAGTAAGAAAATATAATGTCATACCTGGTCTTTTGAGGACAAAGTTCATTCTTGAAGTTGAGGCAGCCGGCCCTGACCTTGGCATGAGGTTGAGCCTCGCTTCTCCATCACTTTTTTGTTTGCCTCATAGTTGGACTCATGTGCAGATACCTGGTCTGCGAAGTGACTACCGGACTCAGTCGAGCCCCATTCCTTGTCTAGTGGTCGGCCTTAGCCTTGGCATGAGGACGAGCACTTTCCCTGCATGGCTTGAGAAGTTTGAGGGAAGCTTGGGGAGGCTTTGGGATTTCCCAGGGCCTCTCTTCAAGCGTCGTGGTCATCCCAGGGGTGCGTACACTCTTCTGGGGAAAAGCTTGGGGAGGCCTAGGAATTTCCCAGGGCCTCTCTTCAAGCGTTGTGGTCATCCCAGGGGTGCGTACACTCTTCTGGGGAAAAGCTTGGGGAGGCCTAGGAATTTCCCAGGGCCTCTCTTCAAGCGTTGTGGTCATCCCAGGGGTGCGTACACTCTTCTGGGGAAAAGCTTGGGGAGGCCTAGGAATTTCCCAAGGCCTCTCTTCAAGCGTTGTGGTCATCCCAGGGGTGCGTACACTCTTCTGGGGAAAAGCTTGGGGAGGCCTAGGAATTTCCCAAGGCCTCTCTTCAAGCGTTGTGGTCATCCCAGGGGTGCGTACACTCTTCTGGGGAAAAGCTTGGGGAGGCCTAGGAATTTCCCAGGGCCTCTCTTCAAGCGTTGTGGTCATCCCAGGGGTGCGTACACTCTTCTGGGGAAAAGCTTGGGGAGGCCTAGGAATTTCCCAAGGCCTCTCTTCAAGCGTTGTGGTCATCCCAGGGGTGCGTACACTCTTCTGGGGAAAAGCTTGGGGAGGCCTAGGAATTTCCCAGGGCCTCTCTTCAAGCTGCATAGTCATCCCAGGGGTGCGTACACTCTTCTGGGGAAAAATGTATGCTCAAACTGCCTTCTATCATATTTCCACACAATTTTGATGGCATATCAAGCAACAAAGTATTTTAAGGGAAGAAACTGTTGTCAAAAGCTTGAAGCTTGAAAATATAGCCAGGAAAAAATCATTGCAATATAACTAACGACCATGATTATTCCCAGTCCCCCACTCAAAAACATGTATTCAATACGCAAAATATGCATTTTTTGAGTAAGGAAAGACTTACTTCGTGACCGAGCTCTTGAAGGTGGTGTTTGGCCTTAGCCTCTAGGTGGTCGGCCTCGGCCTTGGCATGAGGCCGACCAACTCCTCTGTGTCATCTGCGCACTCAGTCCGTGACTCGACTTATGTGCAGAGCATCTCCCTTTCGGCTTGAACCGCTTCGGCTACGGTAACAGGTCAAGTGTTGTGGTCTTCCCAGGGGTGCGTACACTCCTCTGGGGAAAAGCTTTGGGAGGCCTAGGAATCTCCCGAGTCTCTCTGCAAGCGCTGTCAAAACTTTTGAAACGAAATTCAGAGTAATTTATTTCAAATGAATCAATTACATTCCTGAGTAATATGCTATTGAAATGAAAGAAAATCGATCAACATTTCATTGGAAGGGGATAGCTTGACCCCTCAAAGGCTCGGCCTGGGCTATCTCCCAAGGCCGACGTTGCTTGAACCTTCCTGTCGATGTTCCCGAGCGCCATAAAGTAACATTCCCTCGACATTTTTTGCTCGCCATGCGCTGCTCCACCTTCTTCGGATGATCCTCCTAAAATTGTTTGTATCTCAAATAGCGGGTTGGCACCGCCCTTACCTTGATCTGCCAGCAGTAGCCTCTTGCTTATGTCGTTCCCCACGAACCCCTTGGGGTAACCTTCTCGGATTAGGGCTTCTATCTCGTCCCTCAACTGTATGCATTCCCGGGTTGCATGACCGTGGTCTCCGTGGAACATGCAGCATTTGTTTTTGTTCCTCCTATCGGGGTCTGATCTCGACTTTTCTCGACTTTTCTGGGCGTTTCAACAGATTTGTGTCCTGTATTGCGGCCAAGACCTGTTCAAACGAATCTGTTAGTGGTGTATACCTGTCGAATCTGGCTTTTTGGTTCCGCACAGCCCTGTGGCTCCTTGGCCTCTGGTCGGCCTCGGACTTTGCCCGAGCCTCTGACTTTTTCCTAGCATTATTTCCTGTGTATGTACCCGACACTGTCTTTTGCGGCAAACTTCTGCGAGCTTTTTTTGCGATTGGACTTCTGCTCGGCCTCGGCCATTGGCCGAGGGGTGCTCATGTCGGATCTGGCCTACATCTTCTACCCGACATCCTTTTCCTTTGTCTTCTTGATGCTGGTCGGATATAGCAGCTTCCCGGTTCTCTCTCTCCTTCTGCTGGTTGTCCTCTTGGGTTAGGTCCGTAGCATCGTGGGCACACGGATCCTTACAACAGTCTCCGAAGTTAGGGTCGGCCTTTTCCATACCGAGGTCGAACCCAGTCTGGCTCGGCGCTTTCTGCTCATACCCGAGGCTTCCCTCTGGTTTCTGAACCCGATCCACCTTGCAGACCACCACCGATGTGCGATCCGAACTGGCAAGCATTCTTCCCCACAGACGGCGCCAACTGTTGATGCCAAAATTTGGCCAAGCAATCCACCTGCCCTTCACATGACACCAACAATGAATTTGTAGAAGCTGGGGAAGACGTGACCTGCAAGACCAGCAAGAATCGCTGGACACCGGTGTGGTGTAGGCCACACCACCTCCGATGCCTAAGTCAGGAAACTGAGCAGATAGAGAATAGAGAAAGAAGTCAAGAATCGAGTTTTCGGCCCCCTTCTTCGATGGCGAAGAGGGGTATAAGTACCTGCTCGGACTCCTAGGGTTTGGAGGCGTTCTGGGACGAAGCAGGCTGGACCGAGGCAGCTGGAAGCGGTAGGGGCCGAGCGGAGGCAAACGGACTCGGCCCGCGCAAACGGGCCGAGTGGGGGGCCCCGGCCGCGGGCCGAGGCCGACCGTACGGGTCGGGCCACGTTGGCCCGGCCCGTCGGTATGGTCTTCCTCTGGGTCCCTTTCCTGGTCCTATCTCCTCCCGGTTGTCCTGTCAGCTCCTCGTACGCTGTGGTGGTCCAAAATTACCTATAACACCTTTTAAAAAACTATTTCGTTATTCATGATGATCAATGAATTGATGTTATGTCCACTTTTAAAACAATTCTATAATTAATATTTGTGTGGTATATAAGATAAAACAAAATATATTCTAATTTAAAAAAAACAAAACAAAAACAAAATATGTTACAAAGCATAGCATAGTTTCCTTTTATAAAAAATATAAAACTAAAGAACAAGGTATCAAATCACACATAGGGTTTTTGTTTTTGTTTTTAAAAACCAAAAACGACTGTTATCAAACCTATCTAATTTTTTGAGGGAATAAAAAAGGAAAAAGGTTACTAATTAAACAATGTATAATTTTTAGTTTCAAAAATAAAAAATAAAAAACCATAAAGAGATAGCGTTAAATAATCTAAGGGTTCTTTTCCCTAAATTCAACGATCACGAAAGTAAATATCAAATTGTCGACATTCATGATGATAATAGATACCCCATCCATCTCATATCTACATTAAAGAATTCAAGTTTGAAAAAACTAGGCACATTGCATGCTGTTGTTATTTTTGTAGATCAAAGAATTTGATACAGATATTAAACCTTAGTTGATATTCTTATTCTACATATCATTACAAAAAAAAAAAACATACAACTGGTAGAAAGAAAAATTGGATATAAATATTATTAATAAAAAATTCTTATTTAAAAGGCATTAGAAAACATTTATTTATTAGCTTTTCTCTAACAATAACTGTCTATATTCATGCTTTCATGAACCTTTTTGAAAAATTGAGATTTTTTGCAATTTTTTCATCTCATGCCAATATAGTTCAAGTGATTAAAATATGTTATTTCGATCAAAATGTCATAGATTCAAATATCTGTTGAATGAAACATTTATCATGCCACTGAAATAAAGAAATAATGTGTACATTGGACCAAGATTGAGATATGATATGATAGGACTAACAAAGTTAAAGTAACTCTTTAGAACATACATTCATATATTCATAATTTTTCCTTAAACTTTCAAAACACTTATTTTAGTTCTTAAATTAATATGGTTAAATTACAAGCGATTTTACTTAATCTAAATTATTTAATAAAAATTTAGGAAAAGAAATGTTGAAAAATAAAAAAATTTAATCCAAATTCCATTGATATAAGAGAATAGACCAAATCGTAATTAAAAAAAAAAAAAAAAAAAAAAACTTCCCTTTAACTCTCCAAAGACACGAAGACCAAAAAATAAAATAAAATAAAAACTTTGCACTTCTCTTCATCCATCACTAATGGAGGAAGAATGTAGAGAGGAAAAGAAAAGGAAAAAAAAAAAAAAACGTTTTCTCTAATAGGAGTGTTTTTGAAAATTTTTTGAAAGGTTAACAATTTTATGAAACTTTAGGGGTTGTTTGTTTCATGGGTTTGGATTGGATTGGATTGGAATGGAAATGAATGCCCTTGTTTGGTTGGCCTGGGTTGGAATGAAACGGTGGGCATGTGGATTCCAATCCATTCCCACATTTTGGTGGGTCCCACTATTTCTCTCTCCATTTTCTTCCTAATTTTGATGGGACCCACAATTTCTTTTTCTATTTTAACCACATTTTGGTGGGTCCCACTATTTCTCTCTCCATTTTTCTTCATAATTTTGGTGGGTCCCACTATTAATTCCAACTCAAATCCAATGCACCAACCACAGACATGGGAATCATGATTCCAGCAAAATATTCCCATGGGCATCAGATTCCATTCCATTCCATTCCAAACCCATTCAATTCCGGCGTACCAAACGGCCCCTTAACATTTTCCTCTAAGGATATTTTTTTAATATTTTTTAAAGATCAGGGGTATTTCTAAAACTTTTTAAACTTCAAACATATTACTTAAACGAGATGCAAAATTTAGAGGTATTTTTTTTATAATTTTGTCTTGAAAAAGATCCACAAGTCCCAAAAAGTCAAATTTGAGTGCATTTGGCCTTCTCTATTTTTTTTTTTTTTTTTGAAAAGTGGCCTTCTCGAATTCTAATAATTAAAAGGGTTGTTTTCAAAGAAAAAAAATAATAAATAAATAGTTAAAAGGGCTTTTTTTTTTTTTTTTTTTTTTGAAAAGAAATAGTTAAAAGGGCTTTATGGGTATCACGTTGGATGGACACATTGAATATCATATTACAATTTTTTTTTTTTGAAGTAATTGAAATTTAAATAACCATAAAAAAATAATTTTAAAATCAAATGAATAATTTCATTTTTCTAATATTTTAAATAAATTGAATATTATAATACAACTTATTTTCTTTTCGTGTAGCAATTGAATTTTAATTAAGTATTAATTTTTAAACATTTTATTTTAAATTCACGAAAATATTGATCCATGATAGATATATGTAGTTGTCAATTAAAATTAATTCTTCTTAAAAAAAACTATAATAGTTAAATTTAAATTTGAATTTGAATATAATTATTTTTAATTTAAGTTTATAAACATAAAGTGTACTTAATTAAATTTCATTTGTTTAAAAGAAAAAAATAAATTGTAATATAAAAATTCAATTTGTTTAAAACATTTTAAAAAATAAAATTACTGAATTATTTGATTTCTTAAAAAAAAAAAAGATTAGAAAAAAAAAATAGAAAGGAAAAAAAGGAAGGAAAACGCAGGAAAAGAAAAAGGAAAAAGTTCAAATTATGCGTTGGAACCTCTAGCGAGTACATACTAGCACGGCCAGATTTCCAATATAGCAAAGTTGCATTTTGTTTAAGATCACCTGGAGAGATGACCTACATCAGCAAACGTTTTTTTAAACATTGTATTTGATAGCGTGTTTTTCAAATTTCAAAATTGTTGACGACCTACTTAAAAATTGTTTTTAATTTTTTTTTTCTCAAATAACTTTCCACATCAGCAGGTCGTCTCTTAAAATGGATTTCAAACTACCATATTGAAATAATAAGGTTCAACACAACCTTATTTTACTAATAAGTTTTAAGAACTGTAATAATAATAAAAAAAAAAAAACTAAAAAAGAAAAAAAAGATAATAATAAAAAAAAATTGCCCCGTACTCACGTTGTCAACAACATGACTTGATATGGATTATTCTCATCTATTTTACCAATATGTTAAATAGAAAGGAATGCATACTAATTTCTATTTTTTTTTTATCGTTAATATTATTAACACAACACTAGAATAATATGACTATTGGATCAATATTGATCGATAATCTGTATTATTTAATAAATAATTAGATAATAGGTGCTAATTTGAGTACAACATAATTGATTATTATATCACATTATAATCTCAACTAAAAGATTACAAATTTATATAATCGTATCTTCAAACGATTCGTATGCTATCCTAATATGAAGGAGGATTCGAATGTGTAACTAGCTTTTTGCAAAAATATTTTCAATTACATATATTTTATGGATTTCGTATTCTTTCATTTTTATATACTTTAATATATTCTTAATAATTTTTTTGAAAAAGAAATAAACCCGTCTTCTGTCAAGATTACAAGTCATCCATGATCATAGTTGTTTAAAAGAAGAAGAAACATACTCATTTTGAAAATAGTTTTTCGAATAAGAAGCTTCAGACTAGTCAAAGTGAGCTTAGCTTAGCAGTAATTGACATGTACTTTCGACTAAGAGGACAGAGGTTCGAATCCCTCAAACTAAAATGTTATGTACTCAAAAAAAAAAAAAAAAAAAAAAAAAAAAAAAAAAACCTTTGTGTATATATATATATATATATATTTTGTTGTATTTCCTAGTCAAAAGAAATATAAAAACATATTAGAGAAAACTATGGATGACAGTATGTGTTTTGACATGCGTTTTGAAGAGTATGAGGATAAATAAAAATATTTTTTCAAAATTTGTAATGTTTTGTTAAGAGTCAGGTAGGTGATCTGAAACAAAAATTTGAAAACAATGGATTCAATGAAAACAGAGTTGTATTTCATGTTTTCAGATATGTGTTTGGTAACAGATTCAGAAATTTGATTCCAATTTCAAAAATTGTTCAAAATGTGTTTGATGATATATTTATAAATCATAAACTATTTATAGTTATCAACTAAAGTATTAAGTTGAATATAAACTATTATTAATTAATTTATAAACATTTTATATGTTATAAATTTTGTATAATTATTATTTTATAATATCATATAATTTATAATACATTATATTATACAAATTTTAATTTCACAAAAATGAATTGAGTTTATAACATGAAAATATTATATTTATTAAAGTTTTTATCATTTTTAATTTAATTATGTATTTAAAATTTTCAAATTTAAAATCTGGATACACTGAAAACATAAAAAAAAATTGTTTTCAGATTTTCCACTATTTAGATCACAAAATCTGAAAACAGTTTTAAAAAACACATCTATCAAACGCATATTCAGTGAATCTGAAAACATAAAACAGAACCAGCATTGCCTACCAAACATGCCCTAAAATGTTAGAGAGTAGTTCTACCCACTAAAAATATTTGCTAAAAATTTTTATAATACAAAATAACTTGAAATTTTTTAAAAATAGATTAAAAAAAATCACCAAAGTACTTTTAGAGGGAGCATTTAACTAAAATTTTCCAAAAAATACATAATAAATAATTCACTTAAACCAAAAAAAAAAAAATCAAAGGGGCATGGAAAATACACTTGGAAAATAATTTAGAGTAATTAGTAAACAAAGGTTAGTTGTCTTAAAAAATATTATAAATAAGAAGAAATTTGTATGAAGTGAGAAGATTAAGAAAAAAAAAAAAAAAGTGGCATGAGATGAGACAGAAAGCTTCTGGAATTTTTTTTTTTTTTTTTTTTTTTTTTTTGAGCTTCTGCTACGGCATAAAGCATGATGGACACATTTTTAATAAACTTTGTATCATCAATATTAGAGGTGGATTACGTGTGGAATCATTAATTTATTATTTTAATTAGGATATTATCTTAATATAAAATTAATTTTTTTTTTTTTTTTAATTCAATAACATGTAGGGGTGGAGTTAAAGAATTTGAACATCTATCATATTGGAAAAAAAAAAAAATCTGAATCTTTCACACACCTACGATTTCCCATTTTGTCTTTGATAATTACATGCAAAATTCAGATTAAATATCACTTTTTTGGGTCGGGTACATTAATTGAAATAATGATTTAGTCTTTGAACTTTAATATGCAATGATTTAGTCCTATATTTTTAAAGTTGGTAATGATTTGGTCCCTATGGTGAAAAGTTTAGTCATAATTAAAGTGAAGAATTGTTGGTTTTTATTAGGGAAAAATACACTTTTGGTCCCTGAGGTTTGGGTTAGGTTTCATTTTGGTCCCTGAGTTTTCAAACTCAACAATTTAGTCCCTGAGGTTTGGTTTTAGTTTCATTTTAGTCCCTCCATCCAATTTTTCGTTTATAATTAACGGATTACTGACGTGGAATAATTTTTTTATTAAAAAAATCTATTTTTTGAATTTTTTAAAATAAAAATAATATTAAATTAATAAAAAAATATATTGTTTTTTAATATATTACTTTTTTCTCCCTCCCTCCTTATTCTTCTTCTTCACCCTCCATCTACCCCACAGCCACCATCTGTAACTGCCGGCGGCAGTACTGGCGACCGCCGCCGCCGTCCGCCGGCGACCACCGTCATCGGCGGAGGGTTTTTTTTTTTTTTTTTTAAAAAAAAATTCTTCCACTTCCTTTATTTCTTCTCTTTTTCTTGCTTTTTTTTTTTAAAAAATCTTTTCCCCTGTTTTATAGTCGTCGATTGGAAGAGAGGCATGAAGTTTCCCACTGAGAGAGAAACCCACCGAGCTTCGTGGTTGGTGGCGACGGGGAGAGAGAGAGAAACGACCGGAACGAAACCCACATCGAACGCCAACGCCCACTCACGAACTCGTTTTTGTCTGAAATGAAGGAGAGTTTCAGATGATTTGGGTTTCGTTTCAGATCTAAAACGAAGGGAACTCGCGAAGTCGCCGGCGGCAGAAGCAAAGAAGAAGGTCGGTGGTTGTCGCTTGTCATGGGTCTTCGCGCGCAAGGAGGGACGAGGGTGAGAGAGTTCGTGGGTCTTCGTGGGTGAGAGAGGACGTGGGTCGTGGGTCTTCGAGGGAGAGAGAGGTCGCTCGTGGGTTTTGTGGCCGACGTAAAGAGAGACTAGGGAGAGAAGAAAGGTCGTGGGTCTTCGTGGTCACCGACGACAAAGTTTTTTGTGCAGACGAAGATTCGAGCAGACGGAGTTTTCGTGCAAAAAGAAAACGAAGAGAAAAAAACAGAAGAAGAAAATAAGGAAAACGAAGGAGAAGGAGAAGGAAAAAAAAAAAAAAAAAGTCGATCGCCGTCGCCGGCGAAAGACCACCGTCGGTGGTTGAAGAAGTTACAGAGTAGTACAGTAGGTTGGAGAAGATGAAGGAAAGTGGGTTGGAGAGAGAGATGTTGATGGTTGGAGTCTGGAGAAGATCAAGGAAAAGGAAGGAAATGGAAAAAATAAAAATAAAAATAATAAAAAAATATTTATTATATTTATTTTATTTTAAAATTTTAAAAAAATATTTTTTTAATAAAAAAATTATGCCACGTCAGCGTTCCGTTAATTATAAACGGAAAATTGGATGGAGGGACTAGAATGAAACTAAAATCAAACCTCAGGGACTAAATTGTTGAGTTTGAAAACTCAGGGACCAAAATGAAACCTAAACCAAACCTCAGGGACCGAAAGTGTATTTTTCCCTTTTTATTATGTAATGATTTAGTCTTCGGTGTTTATAAACAAATTTAGAACCAAATTAGTTTATCAAATATGAATTGTTTTTTTTTATTCACAAAAAATGGTCGTTGTCTGTGATTCATTAACCGATCTATTAAAAATTAAGTATAATTACTAATTTTTCTGTCTTGTCGTGTACATGTTTCTCTCGGTATGAGAGTTGGGTTTTATTTTAGGGTTTTTGGGTCGACGGCGGTTTCCAGGGTTTTGGTAGGCGGCGGCGTGTTCATGGTTGACGGCTTCGTCTGTGTTCGTCTTCTTGTCTTCGTTGGTTGATTTCTTTTCGTTTCCGTTTGCGTTTCGTTGGTTGATTTCATTTTTCAGGGTTGTGTTGTTTCGTTTCCGTCTGCGTGTTTCGTTGGAGGTCTGGTTTATGTTTCGTTTGCGACTACGTCTGATTTCAGTGTGTTCGTCTGGGTTTGAAGTCGGCGGAAGCGTCTTTGTCTGGTTGATTTCGTCTGGGTTTGAATTTGTTTTCGTCTCCGACTGGGTCTGGTTTGATTTCGTCTGGGTTTGAACTTGTCTTCGGCTGCGACTGTGGTTGATTTTGTCTTCGTCTGGTTGCTAGAGGTTTCGTCTGCGTCTGGTTTGATTTTCGTCTGCATCTGGGTTGATTTTCGTCTGCGTCTGGTTTGATTTCGTCGAGTTGAATTTGTCTTCGTTTGCTAGAGGTTTGATTGGTAGCGTATTCGTCTGGTTGAATTTTTCTTCGTTTGCTAGCGATTTGATTGGTAGCGTATTCGTCTGGTTGATTTTCACCTTCGTATGGTTTGATTTCATCAGGGTCTGGTCTGATTTCGTTTGGGTCTGGTTTGTTTTCATCTGGTGTTTGAGGTTTGGTTTGATTTTTTCTGGGTCTGGTTTGATTTTGGTGTGATCGGTGGTGTGGTATGGATTGGGCTTCTGATTTGCGTGATGTGGTTGTGTTTGGGAGTTGTGGTTGTGTATTGTTGCTGCTATGGAGGATCTTGTGAATCAATGGCAGAATTTGGATCTAACAGAGGAGGAATCGGTTGGGGTTCCGGTGCCAGCGGGTACTCTTTTGCTTAATGAGTCTTTGATTTAGTTTTGCGCGGTAGGCAAGGTTCTTTCGTCTAAGGTTGTGAATGTTGACGCGTTCCGAAACGTTATGCTGTCTATTTGGAGTGTGTTTCGATCTACTCGGATTGAATCCTTGGGTGACAATATCTTTGTGATTCGTTTCTCTTCTGTTGGAGAAAAGCTTCGAATATTGAAAACAGGGCCTTGGACTTTTGATAAGGCACTTCTTTTTCTGGTTTCGCCGCGAGTATCGGATAGTCCAACTCTGTTAGACTTCTCTCATTGTGCTTTTTGGGTCCAAGTGTCTCGTATTCCTTTTCGATACCTTACGTCGGTTGTTGCTCGTGCTCTGGGTAGTGTTGTGGGCCCGGTTGAGGAAGTTGCTGGGGAGGGGTATGGCGATTGGATGGGGGCAGTGATGAGGGTCCGAATTGTTCTTGATGTAACCAAGCCTCTTCCTCGTGTTGTTCGTTTGGTAACAGAGGATGGGTATTCTTTATGGTGCCCTCTTTTGTATGAGCGGTTACTGGATTTTTGTTTCCAGTGCGGGCGTATTGGGCATTCCCACAGAGAGTGTCCTGAGGTGGTTTCTGCGGCTACTTTAGATGCTCGGTTTCCTTTTGGGGAGTGGCTTCGTGCGTCTCCTTTGCATTGTATGAGTTCTAGAGGGTCGGGGGATGGGGGTCGGCGATCTGAAGGGATTGGTCGTCGAGCTTCTGGTTGGACAAGTAAAGGTAGGGGCGAGGTCAGTCAGGACTTTCTGAGTTTGAGGTTTAGGGGGAGGCTGAGATTGATCGGTTTAATGACGCACCTCCTGCTGCTCCTCCGACAACTGTTTCTGTTCAGGGGCCTACGACTGCGAATGTGACGGGGATGTGACTGTGACTGTGGCTGAGTATGTGCCTATGACTATGACTATGGCTAAGAATGTACCGGTGACTGAGAAGGTGACTGAGAATGTGGCTAAGAATGTGTGTAGCAGCCTGTTTTAATAAAATAAAAAAAAAAGAGGAAAAAGGTTTTTTTTAGGCGGTCAAAGTGGATGAGTGGGGGGAAAGTTTGCCCCCACATTTTTCGGACAATTGACCAGCCTTTAAAAAAAAACCATGAATTTCTTTCCCTCCCCCTCACGACTCTTTCTCTCTCTCTCACAGCCTCTCTCTCTCGGTTATCTTTCTCTCTCTCGCTCCCACTCAGCCCGCAAGCCGCAAGCCGCACGCCGCCACCCATCTGTCGTCGTCGTCGCCGCTGCCGCAAGCCACCGCCGGTATCGTTTTTCTCTCTCTCGTCTCCTTCTTTCTCTCTCCCTTTCTCTCTCTCACTCGTCTCCCTCTCTTTCTCCTCACCACAGCCCGCTGTCGACGCCGCCATCGTCTCCTTGCCGTCTACAGCCAGCCGCTGCACGCCGCCGCTTTCAGCCGTGAACTGCCGCCGTTCGCCGCCTCCCGAAGTGCTGCCGCCACCACGTTCAGCCAGCCAGTCATGCACGCCGTCGCCGCCGCGTCCAGATCTGTTTGTTATTCGTCGCTCGGATCTGATTACCGCCGTCACTGCCTTAAGACAAATAGCCACACGTCTCTTGTATGTTCGACGATTTCAGTTAGTGGGTAAGTGAGATTTAAGGTGTTTTGGTCAATTTAATGTTTAATCATGCATACCCACTGATTTTAGCTTCCAATTTCAAGGTGCCCGTGGCGTTTGGAGGTCGAATTGTCGAAGTTGAGCGATTTTGGGACGGTTGGACAGCAAGCGGTGTTTCTGTTTTGGGTGAGTTTTGGGTGTTAATTTACCCCCAAATTTAAATGGGTTCTTAGTTGAATGCTTGGATTAGAGTCCCTATTTAATTAAAGATTCTTTCCTTGTTGTAGTTGCTTAAGAACCTTGGAGTTAAGGAATTTCTTGAAGGTTAATCAAATATCTCCTTCACTAAGGTAAGTAGCCATTGGAATAAATTCTCTGCTTTAAACTCATTTAAGTTGAGTATGGTTTACAATAGCATGAGTTGGATTTAATCCTTAAGTTGCCCCTTGGAATTTAAGTAGCTAATTGGATTCAAATTCCATGTTTTAAGTGCATTGTATGGTAGCTGAACATGGTAAGTAACATGATGCATTGGAATGAAATGTTTATGTTTTGAATGATTTGTTTACTCCTTGCATGAGAATGTGTATAAGTGGTTCGTATTGAGACTGAGGTGATATGTTGCGTTAATTTCAAGAATATGGCTACTACATGTATAATTGTGTTGTGTGATAGAAGCGGGTGTATGACTGATGTGTATTTTATAGCTGACTGGCATTGTTGTGGGCAACTGGTAGTTTGTGTTTTTCTCTGCTTAGGAGGGTTGCCGTTTAAAAAATAGCAAGAGTTAAGGGGTCCTAAAGGGAAAAGGATTAAGAAAGGGAAATGAATAGGCTAGTGCCTTAGAAGAGGGTCGTGTCAATTAAACACCTAGGACTGAGATGTATTAGACTGAAATGAGGGGCTTAATGGGCGGGACTTGGCTTCGCAGACTAGGTGCCATTTACTAACTGTGAAGGTTAATTTCCGACTTAAACCCATGAACGCCCCACCAGTGAAATGGTAGTTTAGAGTGTTACGCGCCCATTAGTGCCTTGAGGGATGAGACTTAGCTCCACTAACTGGGTGCCATCTACCATCAGTAGGAGTAGAGACCTCCCAAAACTCCCGCTTGTGCACTACCAGTGAGTTGGCAAAATTTATATGCATAGGTGAGTTAATTGATCACGAGGCCCGAACTACAGATAAATGAAATGAAATGCATGAGAATGAGATGACCTAACCCTTAGGCCCTTAACTCGAATAAAATGTTAAAACCTTGATTGCTACTTACTCAGTATTTTCTTAAATACTCATTCTTTTCCCTTACATATAACTGCAGGTAGAGGTAAAGGTGTACAGAACGCGTGACGGAGTGCTGCTGAGCCATGAGTTTCTTTAGAATAGTCTTCTGCATTTTATGTTTCGAAATTCTTCTTTTGAACTTGTACTGCGTTGTTTTAAGGTCATTTCCGCATTAAGTTTTGTTTGAATAACTAAAGGTTTCGTTTGTCCTGTTTTAACTGGGATCCCAGGTTGAAAAGTTTCGCAAAATTTCTAAGTATGTTTTCTTTAAATGATATTTCCTCGCAGTTCTTAGAAGTAGAATGAAATGCATGTAGTAACGACCTTAGGATCTAGACATGAAAAGTAGGGTCGTTACAATGTGGTTGTGGTTGTGACTGAGCATGAAATGATGGATCCGCTGGTTGGTGGGAGTGATATTGTGGATCCTCGAGATAAGGGGAAAGCGGTGATTATTGAGAGGGCGAGGAAGGAGATCACTCCGGGTGTGAAGGGGAAAGGTTGGAAGCGGTTAGCCAGGGGTAATTTGAAAGATGTTACTAATGTGCGTGTTAGCTCTCCTGTCCCTAGTCAGAAGCGTCAGGGAGTGATGGTATGTACTCCTAAGGAGATTGGGGAGGTTAAACGTTGGAAAGTCATGGAGGATGAGATGATTTTGTGTGATACAGTTGGTCAGGATATGGGGGAGGCTGGGTCCCAACCCCGTCGAGGATTATGAGTCTTATATTTTGGAATGTTTCCCACGAAATGTGGAGAAAAAAGATATTGGGCATGTAACAACATTATATACGACGTTTGTATATGCACTGATATACCTAGGGGTAAAAATGGAAAAACACTTCCCGTCTGGACATCCCTTGATTCGCGGCAGCCACATTCCAAAATATGTAAGTTTTTTAGACAAAAAACTTAATGGCTTATTTTTTCTAGCCATCTAGCACAATTTCCCTAATATTTAGTAATAGAGACTTCATGTAACTAAGGATGAAAATATCGATATCGGTACTAATATTGGTAACTCAAATTTACGGATATATCGACGGGTATTTGAATATCAACGGATATTCCAGTAAAAATGACGGATATCACGGAAACTCATAAAAATATTCTGAATTTTTTTATGAAACTTTGAACCAAGTTTATTTAAGTAATAAACTATTAGTTTAAGCATATATATATATCAATAATTATAAGCTAAATATGAATAGTAATACAATAATAGATAACATTGAATATCAAAAAATGAAAGATAAAAGAAATTGAAGATGAATTAAATCAAAGTTTAAGGAAAAGGAGGATACAAATTTTATCTACAAACAAAATTTAAAATGATCAAAGATAAACAAAATTATTACAAATTTGCTATTTATTTATTAAAAAATAAAAATAATAAGTATTCTATATAAATTAAATTTAAAATTATATTATAATATTAAAAAATTATAATATAAAGTACAAATGTGGTTTTAAATTATTGTAATATAAAATATAATATAAACTATACTTTAATGTAAACTTTATATTACAATAACCAATTCAATAATTTAAAATTATAACAAATGTGGTTTTAAATTATTGTAATATATTTTTCAAAAACAAAATTATAACAAATGTGGTTTTAAATTATTGTAATATATTTTTCAAAAACAAAAAAAATTATTGTAATATAAAGTATATACTTTATATTAAAATTGTGGTTTTACCATAATTTGAGAATGTGGTTTTACATTAAAATCATATTTAAAATTACAACGAAGGTGGTTTTGCAATATTTAAAATGATGAAAGAGTTGAGGGAAAGAAAAAAAACAAAAAAAATTGTACTATATCAAATTTGATCAAATGTATGGAAGGATTCTAGATGTGCTAGCAAGCC
The DNA here is from genome assembly GCA_036850905.1 of Luffa acutangula. Lineage (NCBI taxonomy): Eukaryota > Viridiplantae > Streptophyta > Magnoliopsida > Cucurbitales > Cucurbitaceae > Luffa > Luffa acutangula. The sequence continues at coordinate 45,051,041 of CM072096.1, forward strand.
AATGAAGCATAATTTCTCATGTTATTTAAAAAATCCTATTAAATAATTATCTTTAATTCTCGGCTGAAAGATTTGCGATTTTATACCGATATATCCGTGATTTTTCCGCGATATATCTTCCAATCTCCGCGTTTTTCATTAATTCCATCCGGTATATCGATATATCGGTGATATTCTCGATATATCCACGATATTTTGGTAAAAACGATCTTACCCCCATATCCATATCGCACCCTCGAAAAATTGGATATATCGGCGATATATCGTCGAAATATCGCGATTTTTTCATCCTTGCATGTAACACAAGTCATCTTGATCATCAAGATCAAGGGCAAAGAGAAAACTTGTTTCTATACTCAAGATTCAAATCGCTCCACAAGTAGTTTGATGAAAGCTACTTGAATGATCCTAGCATGCAAATCTAAAAACAATATATGCAAAGAAAGTTGTTCATAACCTCTAGGCTCAAAAGACTCAATTTCATTAAAATAACATCATAACAAATCTGACTTGTGTTACATCCAAGATGAGCATAGTTTAGCAGTAATTGACATGTACCCTCAACCTTCAGGTCAGAAGTTCGAATCCCCCACCCCCAAATGTTGTTCAACTAAAAAAAATACATCAAAGATGACATAATATAGCTTTCAAAATTAACCTAAATCTAGTCACTAAGTCATCTTAAACTGCGTAACCTCCCAAACGTTAATGTAATAAATAACAGCTAACAAAAGTGACCTAAAAAATATGGAAAAGACAAAAAAACATGAAAAGTTACAAGAGTGCCTTACTTGACCACCATATTTTCTTTTTATCTAGACTTTCAAGCTTTCACAAAAGCATATCTTCCCCAATACACTATTTTGAAACTAATTCCACTTAGATTATTCTTGAACATTCAAAAGTAATTTAAAATTATGACTTCAATGTGTGATGCTCAAACAAGGGATCCACAAATAAACCATCCATTACAAACATGAGATAGTAAGTTAGGAAAAAAACCAAAGAAACTATTTTTGATTTTCCATAGTAGCTACTTTTGTAATACTTCATCTGAATTATGTTTCATTTGTAGCCACTTAGTTAAAAGTAAAATCAGGGACTAGGGATTTCTCATTTTATTTATAACTACTTCTTTTATTTTACAAAAAAATTAAAAGTAACAAATCCTAAACCCTAAACGAAAGAAATTGAAAAATGATCCATTATATATATAGTCTTTTATTTTCTACCCAGAAATGTTTGAAGATTTGTTTGTTTTATCTTCTCTGGAAGTTTAATCTTGCTATACAAAGTCCAAAGAGATAAGCAAATGCAAGAGGAAATAGGATGAGAATTACTCTGACAAAGGGAAGTTGATTGTGGTGAAACCCAAAATAATCTCTCAAGAAAGCTGAAACTGTTGTCCTTTCTTCAAACGCCATCAATGTCTTGTCTATATCTCCATATTGTGAAGTTAGTAAACAATTCAAAGTCCATGATGTTGGAACCATATAATAAAACCATGTCCACCACCTTGGAATTCGCTGCATAAAACACAGAAATTTTGATCAAGGGTTACTCTTATTCATGTTGGCGTTTAAAAGGCTAGAGTTAACACTATATCTTTAGCCTTTAAACTACTCTTTTAGATCTAAATTCTATTCATATATATTCATATCTACAAACACCTTTTTAGTCCTTATCATTAAATTAATAGTAAGAGTTAAAATGGATAATATTGAATGAATTATTTTTTAAATAACCGTGAGTGTTCGAGTCAGCTTGCATGCATCTCACAAGACAATCACCTAACCCTACTACATTTTGTTTCCAAAGCATCTACCATTCCTTCTAAGTTGTTTATTATTTACCCAACCCTTTTTTTACCACTATGGCAACCTTCGTGGTGGTTATATTTGAAAGAAAGTTCAAGGACTAAGATGCAAAACATTTGAAAACATTTGAAAGCATAAGTACTAAAGTAGAATAAATCTAAAAATTTAGAGATCAAAATATGGTTAAAGGCAATTTTAAAGTTAAATTTGAGTTTCTATACTTCAAAGATATTATAGCTTCAGTCCCTTTCATTTTAAAGTTGGTCGATTTAGTCTCAAACTCTCACTAACATAGGTGTAAAGTAAACTCATTTTATTCAAAACAAACATCAAACAAGAGCTTCTTTTCCTTTCTCAGACAGAAATGGAATGGCTTACCGGTTTCGGAACGAGAAAGCCAGAGAAGAGATTGAATGTGACGTAGAAAGCAGAGGCCAAAATGGAAGCAATATGATAGTTTGGTGTGATGGACACAAGCAGCAACCCAAGATTTTTGAAATAGAGAAGTGCACAGAACATTGAGTAGAAATACCAAAATATTTTCCATGTTGATCCATAGAATCCAATCATTGGATAAGTGATAATTACAAAAATAGCTGCTTGTACAAATATGTAAGGAACCTCAATAATCACCTGCAGAGTTAGAACAAAGTTTTTGAAGTTTAACAACTCAGTCAACTCATGAAAGGACTTCATAGTATAGAGCTTTAAGACATTAAGAAAAATAAACAATTGAGCACATTTGAGTTTATGTCGAACCACTTTCTTTGCTACTTTATGATTGTTCCTAAGCTTGTATTTTTTTTTTTTTTTTACCTCATTTTAGTACTTTCATTTTTCTGAATGTAAGTTGTTCTATATAAAAATAAAAGCCCAAATGGTACCAAAAGAGATCCAACGAGTTAAGATGAATATGTACCTGAGCAAGTGAATAAGCCCATGAGGAATACATTCCAGCAAACCTTTCCCTATACATGACAATTCTCTCCATTGATGCAATAGTAAAGACTGCTGAGCAGTTATAGATGCCAAGAAAGTTAGCGCTAGAGTACATTACGCCGAAGTTGTTGAATAAGTTCTGTTGGGTTTCTCTACAAAAATAGATGCAAAAACGAGATAAAATGTTGTTGTATATGTTGGTCAGACTCCTAATTATATTTTAAGAACTCAAATGGCATGGCCCCAAAACTTTTCACACTCAAAGTTAGATGTTGCACAAAATACTTACAGATTTTTTCCATGCTTCCAAAATAGTACCCCAAAAACTAAAGAGGTTGCAATTGTATACCAGATACGCAGCAAGTTATAATGAGGATTCCTCCAATAAGACAAGTTTTGTTTCCAAAGGCAAGCCCCAAACTGTCCTACAAAATTTTGTGCAAAGACATTCGGAAAATGCAAATCTCTCGAGCCAGGAGGTGGAGAACTCAATTGCTTCACAAGCTCTTTGTTATTCCTGCATAACAAAACTTGTTGAAAAGATTGTTTTATGTCTCATCTAAAGAAGATTAAAAGAAAAAAAGTTAACTCAAGTACAAAATTTTAAGAAAAATTTAGAGCTTAACTCACTCGTATAGAGTAGAGTTCTTATACACTTGAGCAAAATCAATGCCCAGTTCAGCTTCTGCAGCTGAAGAGGTAACCTCTAACATCCAAGTTGCAGGATTGTAATTTTCCCTAAACTTTGAAACCCCAGGAACATGCTGTATTAAAAGAAATGAAATGCTTAAAAATAAAGAAAATTGAAGATATAGTCACAAGCAACATTACTAGTCGTAGAGTAGACTGACCTCAAAATATTCTATGACCTTACTTGAATTTTGTCCCAATGGTCCATAGTAGATCATACGACCACCAGCTTTCAGGAGAATCAACTGCACAGACAGAGCTTTATGCTTCCATAGCAAAAGTTTAGTGAAAGTAAGCATGAACAGGTTAGTACTTTTTAGAAGTTATTTTCTCTTGTTTGTTTTTATGAATGCTACCTCTAAGACATTCATTTTTACTTGTTTGTCTGAACAAACTACTTGATAATAGTTGTTGAAAACAGTTCAAAAACAAAAACATAAATCAGTTTTTAAAACAACCTCAAAAACAATATTTAATATGGTAAAAGAAGATAGATAGGGAAAATCCCAAATCAAATATTTTCCTTCCAATCTCGTCATCATAAACTAAACAGATTTCGTTTGTCTTATTAATAGTAGCCTTAATTTCTAGAAATGGCTCATGTCAAAACAGAGCATTACAACAAGAGTAAGAGTTTTACCTCATCAAATGATTCAAAGATATCAATGCTTGGCTGGTGGATGGTACAAACTATTGTTCTTCCAGTATCAGCCACATTCTTGACTGCTCGCATGACAATTGCAGCTGCTCTTGCATCTAAACCAGTGGTAGGCTCATCCATGAAGATGATAGAGGGGTTGGAAACAAGCTCCACAGCTATGGTTAACCTTTTACGCTGCTCGGTTGATAGACCGCTGACACCAGGTATGCCAACTAAGGAATCCTTTATGCTATCAAGTTCAATGGTCTCAAGAACTTCATTCACAAAGTTCTATAAAATAAGGAACTAATGTCAATTTCAAGAACAAATTATCCTTAGGGATTATAATCAATAGCCACTTCAATTTTAGGTCAAGAGGGAAAAAGAAGAGCATACTGCTTTTGTTATTGAGTCAATGTCAGGTGCCAAACGAAGCCAAGCAGAGAAGATCAAAGATTCTTCCACTGTTATTTGTGAAGAATGTATATCAGTTTGTTCGCAGTAACCAGATATCCTAGCAAATGTTTCTTGAACTTTCGGAAAACCACCAATTTTGATTTCTCCTTCTATGTATCCGCTTGTTTTTCTTCCTGCAAGAACATCAAGCAGAGTTGTTTTCCCAGCTCCACTGACTCCCATCAATGCTGTGAGGATGCCAGGCCTTAAAGCCCCTGTAATATCGTAAAGAAGCTGGAGTTTCTTCTGGGTGAAACCCCTTTCTCTCATTCCCTTGGATCCAAAGAAAAAGTTAGTTGTGCTGTACATAAAAGTGGAGCTTTGTCTGAGGGATTATTCTCAAAACAATTTTCTACTTTCCAGAACAAAACTCGAGCAAAACAACTGATCACAAGTCTTAACAACATTATAAACCCACAAATAAGAAACCATTTCGAAAACAATCTTAAAAAGAAAGCTGATATAGTTAAGAGTCTTAGAACTATTACCGATGGCATGTCCACATAATACTGCAAATCTTGAAACACTACTGTTAACGCTGTAAAAGGCAATGCTACTCTGCCTATTTTTTGAAGTAACAGATCATGCAAAAAGAATCAAAAGGAAAACCCATCAATAAATGCACGTAAAAATAAAATTTGGAGAATTCAAAAACATGATAGGGCAAGAAAGATTGTGCGACCTTTGCCCGATTCTATGGAGGTCTGAGGAGAAGGAGCCTTTTCCAGAGAATTAGCAGAGCCATTGCATTCCTCATTGCGCTTTGATTGGGAGAGCTTTTCATATGAGATAATTGCACGAGACGCTCCAGCAGCTGAATGTATAATCAAAGTGAAAATTATTATTGATGTATCTTTGGATTAGCAACTTGAATTAGAACAAAAAATGAACTTACGCTTGAGGAAGGTTAGGGCCAAGGCGAAACCGATATTGAAAATGAGTGCAAATCCGAACAGGGCTGCAAGTGAAATCCAGTAGAAGTATTGAGGATAATCAAGTCCTCGACTTCCAAGCATTACATGGCCGATCGTAGTGTTCGAAGTTTGGATCTAACAAAAAAAGGAAGCAAAGAAGCCATTGTTCAACATTTACTCGGTTGAATTCATGTTGTGATGATGTATTTTTCTTTCTTCCTTCATTGTCACTCTATATGTTTACATGCACATATAGTGGTAGGTGGGATAGATTTCAATTGTGCCCCTGCCATTTCAAAATTTTCATTTTGACCCTAACTTTTCAAATTATTTCAGGACGACGGTTAACTTTCCGTTAAGTGAAGATAAAAATATAACATAATGATGATCTATAGTGCAACAACATTGACAGGTGGGAGGATTTGAACCTCTGGCCTCTTGATCGGGGGTATCAATTACCGATGATGCTCATTTTGACAAAAAAAAAAAAAAAAAAAAAACGAAGAATTTTAGTGTCTGCATTTGAAATGGCATCATTTACTTTTGTTTGGAGGAATAGATTTTGGAGTTAGGGTATGTTTTATTAGTCAAAAGATAACAAAAAAATGAAAGAAATTTGGGACCAACCAAAATTAGGTTTAGAGTATGAATGAATAAGAGGAAGATACAAGACAACTGAATCTAGGGATCACTATTGCTCGATAAGTTTCTCATGTTTAAGGATGAATAAATTTTCCTCCCTTCCTTTTCAAAAAAAAAAAAAAAAAAAAAAAAAAAAAAAAAAAAAATTCCTCCCTTGTCAATGAATCTTTTTTTTTTCCTCCTAGCTTTGATCGATCCATGTTTTCACGAACCTCACTCTTTTGCAACTTTTCTCTTGTAAATATATTCCTCTTACTGAATTTTCTCTCTTGACCTCTCTCCTTCTAACTTTTCTAATGTTTGGCTTTTCACAGTCAATCTGATGTTATTAATCTTAACGTGTGCATGTCTTATCTCACAATGTCTAGCTTCCCCGCTGTTTTGAACTAAAATTTTAACTTCCTGAATTTGCTTCTCTCTCTAATAGATATCATTTCAAATGTGATTAAAATCCTTCAATTTTTTCCATATGTAACCTCTGTTGATGCCAAAATTTGGCCAAGCAATCCACCTGCCCTTCACGTGACATCAACAATGAATTTGTAGAAGCTGGAGAAGACGTGACCTGCAAGACCAGCAAGAATCGCTGGACACCGGTGTGGTGTAGGCCACACCGCCTCCGATGCCTAAGTCAGGAAACTGAGCAGCTAGAGAATCGAGAAAGAAGTCCAGAATCGAGTTTTCGGCCCCATTCTTCAATGGCGAAGAGGGGTATAAATACCTGCTCGGACTCCTAGGGTTTGGAGGCGTTCTGGGACGAAGCAGGCTGGACCGGGGCAGCTGGAAGCGGTAGGGGCCGAGCGGAGGCAAACGGACTCGGCCCGTGCAAACGGGCCGAGTGGTCGGCCTCGGCATGGGGCCGAGGCCGACCGTACGGGTCGGGCCACGTTGGCCCGGCCCGTCGGTATGGTCTCCCTCTGGGTCCCTTTCCTGGTCCTATCTCCTCCCGGTTGTCCTGTCAGCTCCTCGTACGCTGTGGTGGTCCAAAATTACCTATAACATTAAGCCCCCACTCTTGAATTGGGATTCAGGTGCGGCTTAGCGTTATCGGGTGAGCTCCTTAAGCCCGATTTAAGAGTAATGACCCTTGTCTTGGATTGGCTTATGTGTAGCTTTTGTTGTCGTCCTGCAAAATAGGATAAAAGTAGACGCTCCCTGAATAGGGGTTAGTTGAAATGGAAATGAAAAAAGGTGAGAGACTACAAAAGTGGTGTTGGTCGGCCTTGGCCACGGGAAGAGGCCGAGCACAGCTATCTCCCTTTCTGCTTGCCTGGTCGGCCTCGGCCTCGGGAAGAGGCCGAGCATCATATTTTATAATTTCTCTTAGGGGGCGTTGCCCCCGAACCCCCACCGGGCGCTTCGCCCCTGGACCCCGACTCGCTGACCGGTCAGCGAGACCCCCGTACTAGGTCATTCGGAACGCTTCATTCCAGATCCGGGGCTTTTGCAGGTGAGTGGTCGGCCTTGGCCTTGGCATGAGGCTGACCAACTCCTTCGTGCTGTTTTCTTGCCCGCTCCACGGTTAGGCTTATGTGTGTATTTGTCCGGTCCTACCTTAAGCATCTCCCTGCGGCTTTGAGCACTTCGGCCATGTTAAAAAGTGGATGCGTGACTGAGGGTTGGCTTTGGAGCTAGGATGCTCGGCCTCGGCCTTGGCATGAGGCTGAGCATTTCTTCTGCTTTGCTTGCTACTTTTCTCTGTTGTATCCATCCCGAGGGTGCGTACACTCTTTTGGGCAAAACTTGGGGAGGTTGAGGGTATGCGTTAACCTCTCTGCAAGAGTTTAGTCTCTTTCCACGGGAAAGTGTGGAAGTTTGGCCTCTACAAGAATCATTCCTGTCTAGCCACATGCACCACATCCTATAGAAAAATGCTTTTGCACAAACACAGTATAAAGAACTTTATCTAATTTGCAAGTGTCAACATTGTACCATGGAGAAAAGTTGTGGACATGTGTTATACAAAATGAAAATAAGTAATTGCCCCAATAGCTCCACTGATATTCATAACGTTATCCTAACTTGAATAAGTAAGAAAGGAAAATCAGAATTATCGCAACATGACCATGATTATGATGGACTCGGTTTGTCCTTACTCCCAACCCCCCACTCAAAATATGCGTTCAATACCTTGGGCGTGCATTTTTTGAGTAAGGAGAAACTAACTTCGTACCTGGGCCTCTAGGGGCGGAACTCGACCTTGGCCTCTGGATGGTCGGCCTCGGCCTTGGCATAAGGACGACCAGCTCCTCTGTGTTGTTCGCTTGCTTGTTTTCCATTCCAAGGGTGCGTGCACCCAGTTAGGGAAAACTTGGGGAGGTCGAGGAATTTCCCGAGCCCCCACTCAAAATACGCATTCCAGATTTAATGAGTTGCATTTTTTTTTTAGTAAGAAAATATAATGTCATACCTGGTTTTTTTAGGACAAAGTTCATTCTTGAAGCTGAGGCAGCCGGCCCTGACCTTGGCATGAGGTTGAGCCTCGCTTCTCCATCACTTGTTTGGTTTGTCTCATAGTTGGACTCATGTGCAGATACCTGGTCTGCGAAGTGACTACCGGACTCAGTCGAGCCCTATTCCTTGTCTAATGGTCGGCCTTAGCCTTGACATGAGGACGAGCGCTTTTCCTGCAAGGTTTGAGAAGTTTGAGGGAAGCTTGGGGAGGCTTTGGGATTTCCCAAGGCCTCTCTTCAAGCATCGTGGTCATCCCAGGGGTGCGTACACTCTTCTGGGGAAAAGCTTGGGGAGGCCTAGGAATTTCCCAGGGCCTCTCTTCAAGCGTTGTGGTCATCCCAGGGGTGCGTACACTCTTCTGGGGAAAAAGCTTGGGGAGGCCTGGGAATTTCCCAAGCCTCTCTTCAAGCATCGTCGTCATCCCAGGGGTGCGTACACTCTTCTGGGGAAAAATGTATGCTCAAACTGCCTTCTACCATATTTCCACATAATTTTGATGACATATCAAGCAACAAAGTATTTTAAGGGAAGAAACTGTTGTCAAAAGCTTGAAGCTTGAAAATATAGCCAGGAAAAAATCATTGCAATATAACTAACGACCATGATTATTCCCAGTCCCCCACTCAAAAACATGTATTCAATACGCAAAATATGCATTTTTTGAGTAAGGAAAGACTTACTTCGTGACCGAGCTCTTGAAGGTGGTGTTTGGCCTTAGCCTCTAGGTGGTCGGCCTCGGCCTTGGCATGAGGCCGACCAACTCCTCAGTGTCATCTGCGCACTCAGTCCGTAACTCGACTTATGAGCAGAGCATCTCCCTTTCGGCTTGAACCGCTTCGGCTACGGCAACAGGTCAAGTGTTGTGGTCTTCCCAGGGGTGCGTACACTCCTCTGCGGAAAAGCTTTGGGAGGCCTGGGAATCTCCCGAGTCTCTCTGCAAGCACTGTCAAAACTTTTGAAACGAAATTCAGAGTAATTTATTTCAAACGTTTCATTGGAAGAGGATAGCTTGACCCCTCAAAGGCTCGGCCTCGGCCATCTCCCAAGGCCGACGTTGCTTGAGCCTTCCTGTCGATGTTCCCGAGCGCCATAAAGTAACATTCCCTCGACATTTTTTGCTCGCCATGCGCTGCTCCACCTTCTTCGGATGATCCTCCTAAAATTGTTTGTATCTCGAATAGCAGGTTGGCACCGCCCTTACCTTGATCTGCCGGCAGTGGCCTCTTGCTTTTGTCGTTCCCAACGAACCCCTTGGGGTAACCTTTTCGGATTAGGGCTTCTATCTCGTCCCTCAACTGTATGCATTCCCGAGTTGCATGACCGTGGTCTCCGTGGAACATGCAGTATTTGTTTTTGTTCCTCCTATCGGGGTCTGATCTCAACTTTTCTGGGCGTTTCAACAAATTTGTGTCCTGTATTGCGGCCAAGACCTGTTCAAAGGAAGCTGTTAGTGGTGTATACCTGTCGAATCTGGCTTCTTGGTTCCGCACAGCCCTGTGGCTCCTTGGCCTCTGGTCGACCTCGGCCTTTGGCCAAGGACTGCTCTTGCTGATCGAGTTGAGCAGTCTTTCATCCTACAAACCTGAAATCATAGCAGTCAAGGCAACTCCATCGTCATGGCCTTCTACCTGCAAAACTTCATTACAAAATCTGTTAATACAATCCTTCAAGCTTTCTCGAAGCCCCTGCTTTACTGTCAACGAGTTGATCTGAGGCTTCTGTCGGTTCTGGGCTCCTAGGAATTGCGTAACAAATGCTCGGCCTCGGACTTTTTCCTATCATTATTTCCTGTGTACGTAACTGGCGCTGTCTTTAGCGGTGAACTTTCGTGGGCCTTTTTGCGATTGAGCTTCTGCTCGGCCTCGGCCATTGGCCGAGGAGTGCTCATGTCGGATCTGACCTTTAGTTCTTCCGCTGGTCATCCTCTTGGGTCATGTCCACAGCATCGTGGACGCACCGAACTTTACAACAGTCTCCGAAGTTAGGGTCGGCCTTTTCCATACCGAGGTCGAACCCAATCTGGCTCGGCGCTTTCTGCTCGTACCCGAGGCTTCCCTTTGGTCTCTGAACCCGATCCATCCTGCAGACCACCACCGATGTGCGATTCGAACTGGCAAGCATTCTCCCCCACAGACGGCGCCAACTGTTGATGCCAAAATTTGGCCAAGCAATCCACCTGCCCTTCACGTGACATCAACAATGAATTTGTAGAAGCTGGAGAAGACGTGACCTGCAAGACCAGCAAGAATCGCTGGACACCGGTGTGGTGTAGGCCACACCGCCTCCGATGCCTAAGTCAGGAAACTGAGCAGCTAGAGAATCGAGAAAGAAGTCCAGAATCGAGTTTTCGGCCCCATTCTTCAATGGCGAAGAGGGGTATAAATACCTGCTCGGACTCCTAGGGTTTGGAGGCGTTCTAGGACGAAGCAGGCTGGACCGGGGCAGCTGGAAGCGGTAGGGGCCGAGCGGAGGCAAACGGACTCGGCCCGTGCAAACGGGCCGAGTGGTCGGCCTCGGCATTGGGCCGAGGCCGACCATAATGCTCGGCCTCGGCCCAAGGCCGAGGCCGACCGTACGGGTCGGGCCACGTTGGCCCGGCCCGTCGGTATGGTCTCCCTCTGGGTCCCTTTCCTGGTCCTATCTCCTCCCGGTTGTCCTGTCAGCTCCTCGTACGCTGTGGTGGTCCAAAATTACCTATAACAACCTCCATTTTTATAACTCATTGTTGCATCATATTTTCCATTTTCATTTTAAGAAAGCTATAAGGATGGTTGTTTGAAACCATTTCAAAGGTTAAGGGTTAAAATTAAACGGTTGAAATTAAACTATATGGGCATAATTGGAACCTACTAGAAAGTTTGATGGCATAATTGGAACAACCTTGCACATGTGTCTAAGTGTATACCACTATTTTTAACTCACCACCTTATCACATTTTCATCTTTATTTTAAGGGTTATTGTAACGGGTAGCACTTTAAGATTTGTTATTTGCAACTATAGTAACTTTTTAAAAAAATTGCAAATATGCAAATCTATCAATGATAGATTGAAAGTCTATCGACTTCAATCACAATGCATTTATATTTAGAAATAGTTTTAGTAAATCTATTCATGATAGACATCTATCATTGATAGACTTCAATTTTGATATATTTACAATTATTTTAGCCTATTTTTAACTTTTCACCCAATTGATTTTATGGTTGGTTTCAAGTATTTTCTTTGAATTCTTGTTTAGTACATCAACATTTGGGGTGGGGGATTCGAACCTCTAACCTCTTGATCGAAGGTTCATCATGCCAATTACTGCTAAGCTATACTCGCTTTAACGAGTTAATTTTATAAACCTAAATTCTTGGAATGATTTGCACATTTTTGTGACTTTGATAATTTAACTGTATTGTATGAGTAGAATATGAAAATAGTAGTCATCTACTTATTTAAAATTTATAGCAATGTCATTATTTGTTCGAAATTTAGAGAGTTTATTCTAATGAAAATAGGAATTTTAAGCTAAATTTACTCACTAAACTAAGTATATATTGTTATAGGCAATTTTGGACCACCTCGATATACAAGGAGCTGACGAGGACAACCGGGGAGAAATCAGGCTGAAAGATGGACCAATGAGGCAAAACCGGCAAATGGGACAGGCCAAGACCGAAGGGGTCGGGTTTTCGGCCCGACCCCCTGCTCGGCCTCGGCCCATGGCCGAGGCCGACCCTCGGCCCGCTCGTGTGGGCCGAGTCCGTTCGATGTCGTTTGGTCCCCACCGCCTTTGGCCGCCTCAGTTTCACCTGGTTTGACCTAAAACGCCTCAAAATCCCTAAAAACCCTAGGAGGATGAGCAGGTATTTATATCCCTCTTCGCCACTGAAGAGGGGATCCCGAATTCTATCCCTAAACACTATTCTATATTTTCTACTCTCTCCTCTTGCTCTTACTTTTCCACTCCCTACCGTTCTATTTGCTGACTTAAGCATCGGAGCCGGTGTGGTGAGCACCACACCGGTGTGCAGGTTTACTGTCTTGCAGGCCACGTCTTCCCCCCTCAACTACAAATTTATCGTTGGTGGCACGTGAAGGTCAGGTGAGATCCTCTAGCCAAAATCGACCATCAACAGTTGGCGCCGTCTGTGGGGAAGAAAGCCTGTTAATCTACACGTCGGTTATTCCATGAGTAAGGGGATGAATAAGAAAGACCAAGACGTAAACATAGAAAATTCGGATGGTGACCGCCACCAGCGGAGGTCACGTGACGATGACAGCATCCGGGGGTCACCGAGACAAGCAGGCCGAGGCCGAGGCCGAGCAGAGGATGCCGGCACCAAAATTGCCGCCCTTGAAGATGAGGTGAAGGGAATGAATCGGAGTTTGTCCATAATACTCCAAATCCTGGATAAACCCGGCCCTAGCACCAAAGTCCATGAGAGGAGTTTGATTAGAGACCCGAAGAAGGGGAAGAATCCAGTCGAATACAAGGATGAATCAGAGACAGAATCCAGAGGAAAGAAGACCAACAGCGCAACCAGCAAGGTCAGGGGGCTGAAGCACACAGAGCGCACAGTACTGAGAAGCCCTGAGTCAAGAACCAGCCGTAGAACAGACCTGAGAAATCTAGTCGAGGAAAAGCGCAGAGTGGCCAAAACTGCCGAGTCTGAGGCCAGAGCTGCCGAGGCCGAGGCCAGGGCAGCCGAGGCCGAGGCTAAGTTGGCTGAGACCGAGGCTAAGAAAGACCATCTCCCTTGGAAGACTGAGCTTCTAAACACACTAAAGGAGCTCAGAAATCCTCAGGGAGACCTGCAGAAGTTGAAGGATTCGGGAGGGCAAGATATGGAAGAACTAATCGACCAAGTCGACCCACCCTTCACAGAAGAAGTCATGAAAGCTGAGGTGCCCCAGAAGTTCAAGGTACCTACATTCAAGCTGTATGATGGTAAGAAAGACCCAATCCAGCATCTAAATACCTACAAAAGCTGGATGGACTTCCATGGTGTTTCAGATGCAATCAGGTGTCGTGCCTTCTTTTTCACCCTAGCAGGATCAGCCAGGCACTGGTTTGAGAGGCTGAAAAGGAGATCCATCAGCTGTTTCAAGGATTTAGCCCGAGCATTCCTTGCACAGTTCATGGGAGCCAGAGAACTACGCAAGCCTCACATCAACCTCTTAACAGTCAAACAGCAGCCAGGTGAGAGCTTACGTGATTACATAACGCGTTATAACGATGAAGCACTGCAGGTTGAGGGATACAGCGAGGGAGCAGCCCTAGTAGCCATAACAGCTGGACTGGAAGATGAAAGACTGTTCAATTCGATAGGTAAGAGCCAACCTCGAACCTATGCGGAGTTTGTCTCCCGGGCACAAAAGTATATGAGCGTAGAGGAGTTACTTAAGTCAAAGAAGTCGGAACGAGAGTACAAGAGGTTTTCTTCATCTAACTACGACAGTAAAAAGGACAAAAGGCAGCGGACCGACAAGGGAGGCCAGGGCCGAGCAGACCATGGCCGAGGCCGACCAGACAATGGCCGAGGCCGACCAGACCAAGGAGCACCTCCTTTCGGTAAGTTTGAAAAATACACCTCAACTGTTGTTCCGCAGGAGCGAGTATTGATGGAGATCCGAAATACGGGCCTCCTGAAATTCCCAGGGAGGATGAAGTCGAGTGCCGATAGAAGAGACAAGAGCCAGTATTGTCTTTTCCACCGGGACCACGAGCATTCAACCAAGAATTGTATTCAGTTGAAGGATGAAATCGAAGCACTGATCCAGAATGGGTATTTGAAAGAGTTTGTCGGTGAGCCTAAGGTCGAGGCCGAGCCTGACCAAAGATGGCCGAGACAAAGAAGAACCCCTACGGGAGATCAGAACCATCTTTGGAGGACCAGCTGGAGGAGGTTCGAGCAGGAAGAGGAAAGATATTGCCAAGGAAGCGAGGGTTGAACCAGAATATCGAGGTATGTATTCTGTCCATCTATCAAAGGCACACCCCCCCTTTGGAGTTCACTGAAGCTGAGGCAGCGAGCATTCATCAGCCACATAATGATGCTCTGGTGGTCACTCTAATTGTAGCCAATGTGAAAATCCATCGGATCCTAATTGATGGAGGAAACTCGGCTGATGTCCTTTCTCTAACAGCCTTTAAAGCAATGCGGTTAGGGAGGGAACTCTTAAAGCCAAGCCTTACCCCACTTGTACGATTTGAAGGAGAGAGAGTGACCCTAGAAGGTAGCATAGAACTTCCTGTGACCTTTGGGGATGGACAGAATGCAGTGACAAAGATGATAAACTTCCTAGTTGTGGATTGTATGTCAGCCTACAATGCAATCCTAGGAAGACCAACCTTGCATGAGATGAAGGCCATAGCTTCAACTTACCATCAGTTACTGAAGTTTCCAACTCCGAACGGTGTGGGAGTCGTCAAGGGAGAGCAGAAGGAATCAAGGGAGTGTTACTGGACTGCACTAAAAGCTGTCAAGCCACAGAGGGCCGAGGCCGACCAGAGAATAAGCCGAGGCCGAGCAGCACACACTTCCACCAACACTGAATCTGAAGTAATGGAGTTTTAGGGTTTTTCGTTTATTGCATTCTGTCATGTAATTAGACATTATTTACTTTGTTACTGCCTCTAGTATAGGTTCAATGTTTTTTCTTCATTCAAAGTGTGAAAGTTTAATTAATAGCCCTACAGTTTCACCATTAAAGTTCAGTATTCAGGAGTATGCACAAGGCAACCGACTCAAGCATCAAGACATGCGAGCCTGGACTACCGAGTCTACCTCGCCTCATCCAGAGTGAGGCCATGTGAGCCTGGACCAACGAGTCTACCTCACCTCCTCTGGCTTGAGCATCTTTACACCTAGCGAGCCTGGACTACCGAGTCTACCTCGCCTCATCCAGAGTGAGACCATGTGAGCCTGGACCAACGAGTCTACCTCACCTCCTCTGGCTTGAGCATCTTTACACCGGGCGAGCCTGGACTGCCGAGTCTACCTCGCCCCATCCAGAGTGAGACCATGTGAGCCTGGACCAACGAGTCTACCTCACCTCCTCTGGCTTGAGCATCTTTACACCGGGCGAGCCTGGACTGCCGAGTCTACCTCGCCTCATCTAGAGTGAGACCATGTGAGCCTGGACCAACGAGTCTACCTCACCTCCTCTGGCTTGAGCATCTTTACACCAGGCAAGCCTGGACTACCGAGTCTACCTCGCCTCATCCAGAGTGAGACCATGTGAGCCTAGACCAACGAGTCTACCTCACCTCACCTGGCAAGAGTCCATACACTTCATCTAAGTCAAGCTCACCCTACAGAAGTCGGGACCGAGCACCTCTTGCCAAAGCCGAACACCTCTTGCCAAGGCCGAGCACCTCTTGCCGAGGCCAAGCACAAACTTTAAAGATATTCTCCTATTTCCTCAACTATACTTTATGTTTCAGTGAAGTTCTACTTAAGATTGGGGGCTACAGAGGGGATATGCACTCCCTATTAAACAAAAAGCAAGTAACTGGGGATATGCACTCCCTATTAAACAAAAAGCACCTATGTTTAGCATGTTCTACTAAAATTTACATGTTCAAACCTATTCTCTTATTATTTTCCTACAAGGACTGATATGTGGATGCAGGGAACCAAATTTTAGGCTAACGGGGGCTTGAGGCCGAGGCCGATCCTAGCCTTTTCCCTAACTTTTCTCTTGCAGACATGAACCTGAAATGAAGCACTCCGAATGACCCAGTACGGGGGTCTCGCTATTTAGGGAGTGTCTACTTCTATCCTACTTTGCAGGATGACGACAAAGCTACACGTAAGCCAACCCAGGGCAAGGGTCATTACTCTTAAATCGGGCTTAAGGAGCTCAACTTATAGCAATAAGTCACCCCGAATCCCAATTCAAGAGTGGGGGCTTAATGTTATAGGCAATTTTGGACCACCTCGATATACAAGGAGTTGACGAGGACAACCGGGGAGAAATCGGGCTGAAAGATGGACCAAGGAGGCAAAACCGGCAAATGGGACAGGCCAAGACCGAAGGGGTCGGGTTTTCGGCCCGACCCCCTGGTCGGCCTCGGCCATGGGCCGAGGCCGACCCTCGGCCCGCTCGTGCGGGCCGAGTCTGTTCGATGCCGTTTGGTCCCCACCGCCTTTGGCCGCCTCGGTTTCGCCTGGTTTGACCTAAAACGCCTCTGAATCCCTAAAAACCCTAGGAGGATGAACAGGTATTTATATCCCTCTTCGCCACTGAAGAGGGGATCCCGAATTCTATCCCTAAACACTCTATTCTATATTTTCTACTCTCTCCTCTTACTCTTACTTTTCCACTCCCTACCGTTCTGTTTGCTGACTTAAGCATCGGAGCCGGTGTGGTGAGCACCACACCAGAGTGCAGGTTTACTATCTTGCAAGCCACGTCTTCCCCCCTCAACTACAAATTTACCGTTGGTGGCACGTGAAGGTCAGGTGAGATCCTCTGGCCAAAATCAGCCATCAACATATATTTCTCCCTAAATTATTATATAAATAAACACCATATAAATTTTGTCATATTTTTTTGAACTATAGAATTAAGAAATAATGGTAAGAGTGTGTTATATGAAAAGAAAGAGAAATTACCTTTTGCCATCTTGGAGCAAGAAATTCATTGATAGAAAGCCCAATTTCTCCATAACTAATTGGTGAAACCCAAAATCCCCATCTCAACCAAGGTGACATTGAGGCTGCAAAAATCCAAAAATAAAATAATAATAGTAATAAGAGACTTTCAATTTCTCATTCAAAAATATATTAAAAATTGGAAATTTTATAAAGTTTTAATAATTATGTCTTTGAACTCTTGGTTTTAATTTTAATAAGTACCTATGTTATACTTAAATGTTGATTTTTCTTGCTAATTGAACTTAACAATGATATGACTTGACATAATATAGTAATTGATGGTATAAAAGAGTAGATCAATTGGATAAAATAAGAACAATATATTAAATTGGCCTAAAAAAAGAAGTTTTCTAAAGAAAAAGAAAAAAGTAGGCCAAAAAAACAAGTTTAAAATGTATTTCACTTGTCCACCCAATCAATCATTTTTTTTTAGCGTGCTCACCCTTATTTTATCTACTTAATCTACTCCTTTGTTCCACATGGCATCAAACCCTCACTTACTAATCTAATTAACATGTTACATTAATTTATTTTATTAACAATGTTAGGATTGAAGACGTCAAAGCGAGCTTAACTCAGTGGTAATTGGCATTTACCCTCGACCAAAAGGTTAGAGATTCGAATCCCTCCACCCCCAAATGTTGATGTACTCAAAAGAAAAAATGTTAGGATTGGGGACTCATTGGAATCAAAATCAAAAGTTTGAAGATACAATGAAAAATTTTTAAAGTTCAAAGACTAAATAAATACGACAATCACAATTAATCACCAAACTTCTTAACCAAAAGATTTAATATATATTAACTTTTTTCACTTAATTTTTTGAAGTTTAGTAGTGATTTAACATGATATTTATAAAGTAGGAAACTCTAATTTATATATATATATATATATATATATATATATATATATATATATATATATATATATATATATATATCATGTTATGTCATTTTCTTTCATTAATATTGTTAACTTATATGTTGGGTCTTGTGCTAATTTCTGTCAAAGGAGTTAAAAAATTGATTAACAAACTTACGATGGGTGATGATGAAACCACCAAATACCAAGATTTGTAATATTATAAAACTGTTTACTGTGGGAGCAACACTCATCTGAATCAATGCAGCTATCATTCGAAACATCGATAATGATGATAAGTGCACAGCAAACAAAAGAAGAAAGTGTCGGAAGAACCTAAATAATCGAAATGTTCAGTTAGCACCAAACTAAAAAGTTTAAAGTCTAAGCATAGGTTTCAAAATTATCAATATATGGACTATTAATCACATAAAAGTAGGGAAAAATAATGCCAAATAAAGATTTTAATATAGGATCTCTTACTTTATTATTAAGTAAATTTATTCAAACTTTTAACTCTCTATTGTTGAGTGTGGATAAACATATTAATATGTGATAGTGAAGATTTCAACCTTTAACCATTTGAACAAGAATATGAAGTCTTAACCAGCTGAACTAGGTTCAAGTTGGCTATTTTTTTTTTCGAAGATCTAAATAATTTTTTTTTTTTAACAAAAACCATAAAAAAAATCCTTAATTCTAATTCACATTCTTAGGAAATGTGTTTGTCAAATTATATATATATATACCAAAAAAATTATTTTCTTGTGTCATGTTTCCATTTTTAAAACAAAGAAAAAAGAATTATTTATCATTTTTTCATTAAAAAAATTCATAATAAATATTAAAAAATAATAATAACACAATAATTTGGATTTTTTTTATTCTGAAAAACTATTTTCAAATAAAATTTTGTGTTTTAAAATTTAAAATTCACAGACACATTTCTGTTCTATTTTAAATAAACAAATAGAAGAAACAAATGCTAAATATATTATTGTTCTTTATTATTTATGTAGAATTTTTATTTCTTAAAAGTTAAAAATAGATAAATAAGTTATAGGAAACATTAAACTCACCTGCTAGCTTCAGGACCGTAACCAATAACATAATAAGTAAGAGATGTCCATACTAATGATTCAACTAGTGAAAGAGGGACCTTCAAAATGGTGGCTGGAATTACGTAAGTCCACGCGGGGTAAAAGTGTAACTCTTTTTGTTTGTAGAAAACTTCTAGTCTTTGCATGGTCATTCCCATCTCCGGAATCCCATCAACGACAAGTATAATAAGAGCATAAAATAGGGCTCCCATGTAATAGCTAGCATGTCGAAGATCGATTTCCATTTGAGTTCGTAGAAACACCGTCATCGTAATTGAAGCAAGGAAGATAAGCTGCTCAAAGAAAGAGAATCAAACGTCAAAATTTAGGGTGAGACTTAATTTTTGAAATGGTGGAAAATACTTTAAAAATTTGAAGAAATCTTTCTAGTTACGTGGGTAAAAAAAAAAAAAAAAAAAAAAAAAAAAAAAAAAAAAACTTGCCTGGTAGGTTTTTTTAAACAAAGTGAAAGTTGTACAAAGTTTTAAACTTGTTTAATAACAATTTTAGTTTCAACTTTTTGTTTTTATAAATTAAGCTGGTAAAACCCATCTCTCTATATAAGTACCTTTCATTTATTTAATTTTTCTTTTACCTTTTTATAACACTTTTTAATTTGTAGTCTTATAAGAGTTTTTAAAATTAAAAAAAATGGAATATTCTTATAAATAGAAAAGAAAAACATTATTAATTAAACAAACAATATTAAATTCAATTAAAAGTACTAACCTCACTTGTTTTGAACACATAGATAAATGAGTTTCTTCTTATGAGGAGGAGTTCCCTTGATACACATGCTTTAAACACTTCCCATTTCGAAACACTATTCACATCGAAGGAAACATTATTTCTATGACTTTTGGATTTGTCAAAAGGTCTCGATACCTCCTCGTCAAGCCTCCTTGCTAAATTCGACGACTTGAACTTTTCACAGAATGTGTCAACTGAAATATAGACATAAGGAGTTTCGTTACAATACCAAAATTGTTGTTGATCTTTTTTAGAGATGACCTCTTGAAGAAAATCCGCAACATTTTTCCTTTTAGGACACTTGAATCCACAATCCTCAAAGAATTGAAGAACTTGATCACGAGGACCGTGGTATATGATCTTTTTCTGTGCCATCAAAATTATATCGTCGAAGAGATTGAAGGTTTCAGGAGCTGGTTGAAGAAGAGAGATAAGCATCGTGGCATCCGTAAGATGAGTTAGATGTTGTAGACAAGAAACAATTTGGAAAGAAGTGGAACTATCCAATCCATTTGTTATTTCATCCATGAAGAAGGCTCTACTTGGACCAACCATCATTTCCCCTGCATAATTATTTGTTTTTCCAATCCAAGAAAGAAATTATATCTCAAAATTTGTAAAATGTGGTAAATTTTGTTTTCTATATTAACAACCTAACACATTTCAATCATGAAAATATATAACAAAATAGTATTTATGTTTTCTAGTTTTTTTTTTATTGCTAAAAAAATATTAAAATAATGTAGCCATACAAGTTTTCAACATGGAATAACATTATTTTTACAATAAAAATTAATTTGAAAAACATGATTTTGAATTAGTGGGTCTATTTTCCACATTACCTGTAGTTAATCTTTTCTTTTGACCACCTGAAATGCCTCTTCTCATGGCATCTCCAACTAGAGTGTCAGCACAAATATCAAGACCAAAGATCTGTGAACAAATGGGGAAAAATTGTATGTTTTTCTTTGAGTTTATTAGAAAGAAAAATGGGGTAAAGTTCCATATTTTTTTAAATTATTCATATTTTAAAAATGGGGTAATGTTCTTATTCTATCAATTGAATACTAAAATAAACTATGAAGTTAATAGTCATTGTTAGTTAAAATTAGGGATGGCAACAGGACTGGACAGAGTCGAGGATGCACTCCCGGGGGATTTTCATCCCTATCCCCACCCCAATCCTCGTTTCGGAGAATCAGGGTCAGGGTTGGGGGATCGGGTTCCTGCAGGAAAAAATCCCTATATTCTTTTTTTAAAAAAAAATTATTTTTAATAGAAATTAATTAAAAATTAGAAAATATATTTAAAATATACCTACTTTATATGAAAGTTAGTTTTATTATTATTAATTTATTTAAAATATTAAACAATGTTATTATTAATTTAAACACCTAAATTAATTTTTTTAAAAAATAAAAATAAAAACTAAATAAAGCAGTATTGTGCCAACAAGAGTATCACTCAATTGACATAAAACTTGTATTTTGACCAAGAGGTCGAAGGTTCAATTCCCACACTCCACATGTTGTCAAAAAAAAAAAAAAACAGTATTGTTAATTTTGTGTGGATGGTTAATTAGAAAAGAAAATAAAAAAATAATAATAATATAGACTTTTAATTTTGAGTTATTAATAGAAAATTAAAAAATGATAAGGTTAAACAAGTAATTTAGTTCTCAAATCTATAAAGTCAAAACCCAATAGTTTAAGTCTTTTTTTTTCTTACATAAAAACACAATTTCAAATCATCCTGAAAAGGATAAGAAAAAGTAGAAAACAACATAATTCAATATGTTATGATTTGAAATCTCTCAAAATCTTGAGTTCCAAATACAATATAAATCAAGTTTGAGGCTCAACCTAATAAAAACAAAAGATAAAATAAAATAAAATAATTAAAAAATAAATAAAAAATTGACTCACACAACCTAGCTAATTTCAATGTAAAAAAGAAATTAACTTGAGATTTAGAATGGACCTTGAGTATGTAGTCAGTTTGAAGACTTTGTTTGAGTCCTTCAACAGAAATGGCCTGTTTGATTTAAAAGAACATAGAAAAAGAATTATATATAAAACAATGGGTCTGGCATGCAAAAGGAAAAATATTATTCTTATTACCTTCATGTAAGTATCAACATCAGAATTTGGAATAATTCCTTCTTCCTTCTCCCTTTTAGTAACCTCCTTCATCATATCTACTTAACATGAACAAATTTTAATCTTTTGTTTTTTTTTTTAATAAAAAAGTTTAAGTAAACACTTTTTTTTTTTAATTTACAATTTTAGAGAAGAAGTAACAAATGATTGTCGAGCACAAAATATGTTACTTTTTTCAATAAATTAAATAATAAGGAATGTAAAACAAGAAATAACAATCACATTTTTTTTTCATTTTTTTTTAATTTGAAAAATGGTTAATAAAAAACGAGAGTACAAGAAATATGAATATTATCAAACGAGACTTTAATTATATTAAAAAAATTAGAAAACTCACCTGCTCGACTTCCAACACCTTGACATCTAGCTGAAAAATTTAGGGTTTCCCTCACTGTCATTTGAGGAATATGCAAGTCATGCTGACTAACATATGCAGAAACTTTTTGGGGGACAAATTCTTCAAGTTTGTGTTCATTGTAACAAATTTCCCCATGCATCTTTTTGGTGAAAGGAGATTAAATGAAATCAACAAGAAAGAGTTAAAATTTGGTTATTTGTCAATTTAATCTCTATACTTGTAAAAAAAAATAAAAAATTAATTAATTAATACCTTGAGAGATTTATTAAGATTTTTAGATAAGGCCTTTAGTAGTGTGGTCTTCCCACATCCTGGAGGACCAAGTAGCAAAGTTAACCTGAAACATATTGATTGCTTTTAGGTATGGATCAAATTTGAAAAAAGATGAAACAATTGTGTGGATGACCCACTTTCAGAGGTCAAAATGAAAAATGTCCTACCTTTTCAGAATAAGGATAAATGTAATTTTGCTTACGTCATCATCTAAGAAAAATTATCATTTTACTCTCTATATGAAAACGAGCATTTAAGGCATTTAAGAGCGAGGGGTTGGAGCGAGATTGGAGAGAGAAATGAGAGAGAGAGTAAGAGATTGGAGGGAGAAATTGGAAAGAGAGAGTGAAAGTGAGAGTGAGAGTGAGAAGCGAGAGCGAGATTGGGGGGAGAGCAAGAGATTGGAGAGAGAAATTGGAGAAGTGAGAGACTGGAGAGAGAGCAAGAGTAACGAGAGTGAGCAAGGTGAGAGTAGAGAGTAAAATGGTAATTTTACTAGGACGTTGACGCAAGCAAAAGAGCATATATCCTTGTTTTGAAAAGGTGGGACATTTATCATTTTCGCTGATTTTAGAGGGTCATCCGTACAAAAATCCCAAAAAAATATTTTATTTTTACTCTACTGTTATATTTAGTTGAGTCGATTTTAGTTTAACTTTTAATTTCATGGAGTCTAATTGTTTTTTTTAGTTCAACACTATTTTAGGGTGAGAGATTTGAACCTCCGACCTCTTGATTAAAGTTACATGTCAATTATCACTTATTTTGGCATATTCAACCATGCAAATATTCGGCCCTAGATTGAAACTAAATAGATAGAAAACAAAACATTCAAACTCAACATTAAAAAAAAAAAATCCAGCTTAAAAACATTGAGAAGGGTTAGAAAAATAAATGTTCTAGTGTTTATTTTGGTAAAAGCTTAGTCACAAGTTTTTTCTTTTAAGAGAAAATTCAACCTATTAATAATTTTTGTACTTAAAACAGCCATGTATGGAAAAAGGAAAAATAAAAAAGAATTTGAAAGTATTTAAAAAAATAAAATAAAAAAGTTAAAGTGTGAAAGGTACCTTCCTGGCTTTATGACACCACTGGCATCTTCAATTATGTCAATTTTAGCTTGATGGGACTTTACACCACAAAATTTGATGATGTTCTATCAAAATAAACAGCCAAAATTAAAAACATTGGAAAGTAGTCACAAATTAATGAAAGGAACACCTTTTTTTAAAAAATAATAATAAGTAATGGAAGGAACAAAACTTTGCAGCAACCCTTTTTTTTTTTTACAAGTGGTTTTTTCAGAGTTCTCTATTAATACTTGAACCATAAAATTACATTTTGATCTCATGCATGTTTGAATTGTGACCTTAAAAAAAAAAAATCATTTGTGTTATAATTTGAATGTGTTTATATCTTTCTAGCTTTCCTTCTCAACCATATCAATCTTTTTGGTATGATCAATAACAAAATGAACATATCTTTTAAAGTTCGAAAAATGAAAATGGTGAAAAATTTCTAACATTTTGGTCGAATATATATATCTCAAACAGTTGAATTATGTTCTAGTCGATGGTTAAAATGGATTGAATAAAAAAAGATTTGTGTCATGTGATAATTGGCGATGATAAAATAAGAGAGAACGATTACTAATTAGTTGGTTTGGTCTAGGTCCACTATGTGAACAAAAGTAAGATTCCTAATTCTATTTTTGGGAGAACTAAAAAAAGGAAATCTCGAGATGGGAAATTATATTAAATTCTACCGGTGGCGGTAGAGAATCTCATTTTTTTTATTCTCAATTTTTTTTTGACAACATGTGGGAGTGGGAAATTCAAACGACAAACTTTTGGTCAATAGTACAAGTTTTATGTCAGAGCTACACTCATGTGGACTCTTATTAACAAATTTATGAGCTTCAAAAATTTTATTTTATCATCAATGACTTTTATTCATTACCTTTTGCTCTATGTTACACCTTCCATTCAGATTTATTCTTATTCATAATGGTCAACATGAGTATAGCTCAACTGACATAAAGTTTGTACTAATGATCCAGAGGTTTGTGGTTCGAATCTCTCCACCTTTATATGTTGAAAAAAAAATCTTATTTAGAAGGTAAGTAAATAGAAACAATTTTAAAACGCTTATTTTATATTCCAATTTAAAAATAATTTTAGTAAAAAAATCTACAATTTTTTTTCCAATTAACTTTTATTCTAATTCTTCTTCTCCATTTTCATAATTCCCATTAAATTACAAAAAGCAAGGAAACTCACATAAATCTTGGTTTGTAGAGAATTCCAAAGTGTTGGAATGGCTTTCCCATGAACAACCTCACACTCTGCCTCAATATGCACATTTTTATACTTCACTTCCACACTTGCAAATTTCTCACCAATCCTACAAGACAACAATTACCTTCATTATTAACATTCAAATTATAATCACTTTTAGACCATTAAAATTATAAATTTTGTAAATTGAATTATATTAACAATTCACTATCTATATAGTTATTTGCTACATCATGCTAATTCATATATATACATATATACACACACGCATAACTCAAATTTCAAGGACGTAACTAATTTGTTGTTTAAAACCAAGTAGACATAAGAGTTTGTGGTTGGTTTCAATTTGGTTTTTATGGTTTTAAAATTTTTTATTAGACACCAGTTCATTGTCTCTTCTTCTAACTGGTGTACGTGAAACGTGTCACACATACAAAAAAAAACGTGTGCTAGGTAAGAAAAAAAAATGCAATTTACAAAAACTAAACAAATTAGACTAAAATGAAATTAAGCAAAAGAACTTACTTGTGAACTCTCTCTCTAACTTTTGTCAAAAGCTTGAGATTATCATTCTCAACATTTTTGATGAGTTTGTTAACAAAGAGATGGCGCTCCTCATTGCTAAGCTTTGTAACATCCATAACTCTTCTCCCAGCTTTCTCCTTAATCTCTTCTTTATCGTTAATGTTGAACAACGACGATCTTTCCCTATCGAACGTCGGTAATCTCTCGATCGCCGCCCAAAGTGAAGCATCTTCAACGTCACCATCGTCGCCCTCCTCCGCCGAGGATGAGCTTCTTCTTATCTCATTCCCAACCATTTGATGAGCCAGCTTTTTTGGGTGACTGAAGAGCTCAAGTTTAGATGGAGGAGGGAGATAAACTTGATTAAATATATGTAGTCTTTTGATCTTCTCCTGTATGTTTAAAATAATGGAATGATAAATATATGCAATATCTTTTTAATCTATACTCAAAAGAGAGAGATAGATCAAAGTTTGGGAGGAAGAGAGAGTAGAAATACACAATGTGAAATATTTTTCTTTTATATGTTTATACTTAAGAGAGTTTTTTTTTTTTTTTTTTTTTTTTTTTTTACAATTTATTAGATGTAAGTATAAGAGACTTTTAAATTAACAATTGATGGAGGGAATTTAATATTCTCAAAGCATATACCTAACACACTGCAGTAATTTAGATGTTAGATGTCAATTGAAACTTTTGTGAACAATAAAGAAAGACTAATTTAATGGTGAGGACTTTGTGAAAAACTGTTTTTTTTTTTACTAGAATTTATGGAGACTTACATAAATTTGGTAAAATATCTCTACGAGAATATAATATTTCCAATTTGAGTATTTTTTTTTTTTTGGAAAAGTATTTCCAATTTGAGTATAACTTAATAGAGAAACGTCTTTATTATTCTTTTTAAAGGATCACAAAAATCAAGCTTTTAATGATCGCTTCTAATATTCAAGATTGAGAATTTGACCTCCATGCATGTTAAAGAATGATCCAAATGGAATAAACAAAAAAGCTTAAAACAACTAACTTAGAATAGACTTTCTTCGATAAAAAAAAAAAAAAAGAAAAGAAAAGAAAAAAGAAAAGATAAACTTAGAATGGACTTTCTTTATTAAAAACAAACATTTTTTTTTTTTGCAACACGAATCATTTTCATCATCCACGAATTAAATTTGTATACTATCGACCAAGTTTTGGAATATTTTTAAACACAGAGATGCTCATGTATTAATTTGAATAATTTGTATATCTTTTTTAAAAAAATATCCATATCAGCATCTTATCTTTAAAAATAAACAAATTTATCCTTTTTCTTCTTTTCAGATTAGCTATGTGTGGCGAGAATTTAAACATATGATATAAATGTATAACCCTAAATTTTTAGTACTCCTGTAGTATGGATACTCCTCTCATTTATTGTTTGTCACGTCATTATCATTTGAAAAATGATGTAGGATCTACCAGAATTAAAGATATATTTATGAAAACAAAATTATAGTGTGAATAAAGGGAATATGGTACTATAGTAGTAGAAATTTTTTCGATTTTGAGAAAGCTACATGTGTTTGTCATTTTTTGAGAGGAAAAAAATACATTTTTGGTCTCAAAGGTTTGGGTTAGGTTTCATTTTAGTCCCTAAGTTTGAAAACACTTCACATTTTGGTCTTTCAAGTTTAGATTTTGTTTCTCTCCATCCAATTTTTCATTAATTACAAACGGATTGCCAAAGTGACACTATTTTTTTTTAAAAAAAAAAACAAGTATTTTTTTTAGATAAAGTAATATTAAATTAATAAAAATATTTTTATTTTTTTATTTTTTATTTCTTCTTCTTCTTCACCACCATAACAATTTTTTCTTCTTCTTCTGCCTTCTTCATTTCTTCTCCTCCCTTTCTTCTTTTCTTTTTCTTTCTCTTCATTTTCTTTTTTTTTAAAAGAATATTAAAACACAAAATATTAAATAAATTTGTAGAAGAAATCAAATTGAGAGACATCTAAACCACTAAAAGAGAGATTCATAAATCTTAAGGGATTCATTTATCTTTTAGAGAGATTCATATTTTAAGAGAGATAATCATCTTAAAGAGAGACATCTTAGAGAGATAAATACGAGAAAACAAGCAAAATTAAAGTTGTAACAATATTTACAAAAGTACAATACTAAATTTATGTGTATTAGAGAGAGAACCAACCTGAATATAGTTCAACTGATCAAGACATATGTTCTCGACTAGAAGGTCAGATATTTGGAATCCCAAACCCACTGTTGTTGAACTCAAAACGGAGAGAATAGAAATAAAAAGATATTACTCACCGTTCTTAAGGAGGATATGGTGGGAGAGAATGGTTATGAAACTATTCATAGAGCAAAAGTGGATAGGAGAGATAAAAAGAATTGTGCAAAGGCCTCCAATTATATGTATGCATTTCAAAAATACCACTTGGTGGCCTCTTTTTCACTAGTGGATAGGAGCTATGGTTTTTACTTTTTAGGTATGCAAACCAGCTAAGGGTCCGTTTGGAATACATTTTAATTTAAATGTTTTTCAAGAATGCATTTTTAAAAAAACATTTGGTATAAAAATTGTTTAGAATTTAAATACTCATATGTTTGGTTACATTTCTTCATAAGTGTTTTTTATACACAAGTTATTGTATACTTAATAGCTCTTAAAAAAAAAAAAAAAAGTAGGTTTCAAGTGTTTCTCTCAAAATGGTTTATTTCTCAATCTAATTTTTTAAAAAGTCATTCTTAGTGGTTGTCAAACACTATAAATTTTTTCAAAATGATTTTTTTTTTCTCAAAATTAAACCCTTGAAAAGTTGAACCAAACATACCCTAAAAACTATGGGAAAGATTTTTTCCCCCTCTTTTTTGTTAAATAGTACAAAATAATTACAAAAAACTAGTTCTAAATTTTTCTTTTTTGAAATATTATATACCATTGGGTAAGAATTTAATTTTTTTAAAATTTTTTATTTAGTACAATATATGTGTATGGGATATGGAGATTTGAATCTCTCACCTCGAAAGAATGAGTACATGTCAATTATCACTAACCAATAGAAATTTTATGTTTTAACCATTGAAGAAAAGGTGTGAAAAACCATTTCTTCTTTTGTGAGTATCAATTTGAACATATACTTTATACTTTTTTTTAGTACAACATTTAGGAGTGGGAGAATTCGAATTCGAACTTCTAAACTTGGCTGTATACCGGGATGTTAGGCATACCAGTTGAACTGTGCTCTAATTAGTATTATTTATTTATCTATTTAGTTATCTTTTGTACGGAAAAATCATTTTCTTTAGGAAAAAACTTGGCTGCATACCGATATGTAGGGGTCTCCCTACATACCACCCTTAAAATCTTGACAACTAGGAGAGATAAAAAAAAATTCTCATTTTCTCCCTCCTCCTTCTTAGTTCTCAAGATTTTAATGGAATATGTAGGGAGATCCCTAACATACCGGTATGCAGCCATGTTTTGCTCTTTTCTTTAAAGACTTTATTTTATTTTATTTTATTTTTTTTTTGAAAAAAAACTAGGAAAGCAACCGTTCAAAGCAATAAAGTCTTTTTTTTAGAAAAACAAAGCAATAAAGTCTTCAAAGGCATCTTGATTCATATGCTTTTAGAATTGTTCGCTTGTCTTCACCTTCAAAAGTTTTAAAAAGTATACCCATCTTTTATTTTAATGTCAAGTTATTAGATATATCTATTAAATGTGGATATTAATGAAAATTCGAAGAAACAAAAATTAAAAAAAATCATAATATTAATTAAAATATGAAAAAAAATCAACAATTAATGATCTTATTCCATGAAAAAAATCATTTCGAGGAAGGATTTCTTTAAAAAATTTTGTCTTCAAATTACAATTTGGTTCCTATAGTTTGGAGAAAGTTAGAATTTAGTTGTCTTTATGGTTTGATAAAATCTCATTAAATACTCCCTCAATCCATTAGAATTTTTCTATCTTGTCACGTTTAGCTTCTAACAACCACATATTCAATCTGTTAGTAACTTCTAATCATAAGACTATTTAATGAGGTTTTATTAAATCATAGGGACAAATTTCTAATTTTAAAATCACAATGACTAAATTCTGACTTTCTCCAAACTTGTAGTTCAAAATTTTAATTTAACCAAAATTTGTTTCGGGAGACATGAGCCGAGGGCTACTTATTAAACTTCAAATATTTATTTATACACAATCATGAATATTTACACACTTTTAAAATTTTAGAGACCTATATTAAACCCAACTTACAAATGTGATTGAATAAATATCAATCAAATTAGTCTTAAATTTTTAGTTAATCTAAAAGTAAGAACAAAGTTTTTGCAACAACTTTTTTTTTTAAATAGTTAGCAAAATTTAAAAACATTTATAACCATTTAAACATATTTGTGAATATTGATATTTTATACCAATATTTTCATAAAATGGGAGATTTCTAAAGATTTAGACTTAAATCTATTATTTAACTCAAATATACATAATGGATGCTTAATTGTGCTCAAATTGACTAAGGGACAGAATATAATCTAGAGAGATAGGGTCACTTGAAAAAAAAAAAAGAACAACAATCAATGCATTTTGTTCTTACTTCTACTTTTGGTATTTAAAAAAGTTTAATGAGTAACACGTAGGATCCCAACGTTGTGAAAGATGATTTTGAATTAGACCATATTCTCACCTTTTTTTTTTTTTTTCTTAACACCTTAAATTCAAAACGTGTAAATTATTTGCTACTTTATTAAAAAGCTAAAACTATATATTATTTTAATATCAAATTCTCTCAATTTTATTGCCTAGTTAAATGTCGACTCAAACATTTTCAAAAAAAAAAAAAAAAAAAAAAAAAAAAGTCGACTCAAACATATATAGTTTAAATAATATTCAATATTATCTCCTTTTTATTTTTAATGTAATACTAAAAAGAAAAGGCTAATTATTAAGTCAAGTGGTGTATCCATCAAAGTTCATCCAAATAAAATAATGCCATTTTCTCCCCTTGGTAGAATATGCTCCTTTGTATCAAAACCAGTTGTTCAAACAAATAATGGTATTTTTTCCTTCTAAAATTATGAAGTTGTGAATTGTGGTTTGTTTATGCACAATAATTTCAACCTTTTACACATCATCAACCACAAATTTCAAATAGTTTCAAACAAGTTTTAATATCTGTTGATGCCAAAATCTGGCCAAGCAACTCACCTGACCTTCACGTGACACCATCAGTGAATTTGTTGAAGATGGGGAAGACGTGACCTGCAAGCTGATCAGTCAAAACCACTGCACACCGGTGTGGTGTAGGTCACCTGTGCTGATCTATGTGTGAATTTATTGTCATAAAAAAATGGCTGGAGGGCCTCGTCCCCGGCCCAGCTTTGACCTCGGCCTCGGGATGAGGCCGAGCATGACATTTTTCCTAATTTAGCTTCGAAACCCCCGTACTTGGTCTCAAACCCCTGCTAGACCAAGATCTAAGTCCCTGCACTCATATGTCAGCTTTCGCAAGAGAAATACGAGGGGATGGAATAGACTTAAATCATGTGTCTTTTGTTTAATAGGGAGTTGATGGGAGAGATTGTCGAGGTCTCTTATCAAATAAATTTATAATCCTCAACCTCTAAAGCTAACTTGTAGCAGTAGTGGCGGGGGTCGATCACAGGGAGCAGCGTAATTAATTTATTTAATTAGATTTCTCAATTAGTAACTAAAAAGCGGGTTTTGAAAGATGGATTGATTGGAACTGCAATAAAGTAAAATAACAAGAAAGTAAAGGTTGTTTAGTTAATCTCACCTCGGTATCGCGCAATTGGTTATTCTAACTTGGGTTTGGCTAGTCAATCATTGACACTCAAATCTAAGGAATTATTATTGATTACTCAACATTCATTGGAACCAATGATTATGATCTATAACTTTCCAACTCGACAAAAAATCAAAGTTAGAATCTAATTAGAATTCATAAACATGAACCTAACCGCATTAAGCGAATTGGATCGTTGAGTAAATTCACATAAACTAGGAACAACCTAAATTCATACAATTCTAAGTTCAAATTCCTAAATCTATCATGCAATTATATCAAATGAGATAACACTCCATTCAACACAATCACACAATAAATCTATCACTTACCAATTAGTAAGCAATTACTTTAAACCAAACAAATAGTTTGTCAAACTATTCTATCAAAGCAATTGTAATTTGAGAATGTGAATTCAAGACATAACCAACAACAATTCATCTAAAACCATAAACAAGGTCTCAAGAGTATGTCTAACTTACATTAGAAGTCCCCAATTGCAACGACGTGAACTTAGCCGGTCATCGAAACGCTCCAACTAAGCTCCTCGGCGGCTCGATTATCCATCCCAAAATATATTCAAACTCACTAAAATTACAAGGGAATTCAGAATAGTACAAGGAAGAAGAGGGAGAAATTGAGTCTAGGAGGAAAAAGCCAAGAGAGGCGCAAAATTCTGCATAATACATTTTATACCTAGTTAGGGCAATAGCGTCGCGGCGCTGCCACCCTACAGAATAGGAAAAATTCTCGGATTTGCCCTAGCGTCGCGACGCTGTGTGACAAGCGTCTCAACGCTGTAGCGTCTCGACTCTGATGACGAGCGTCTCAACGCTGATGAAGCTCCAGGGGTAGAATGGTCATTTTAAGCTCTGGTTTCGCTCGTTTAAGCCCCGAATTGCTTCCACAGCTCCGGTGAGGACCTATAGACATATTATACTCATTTTAAAGAATTTTTCGCAAGGAATTCAACTAAGATAAGCAAATTGGGAGATTCTAAGTGTATAACAAATTGGACTTATCAGGAGTGCATATCTCCTGTTACTTCCTCCATATGAAATCAATAATCTTCTTCTCTGTAATCGTGGCCAACGGTTTTGCTTCTGCCCATTTTGTGAAGTAATCCACTGCCCCATTGTGCAAACGACCAACGGCTGATAATGTTCGTTAAAGACTTAGTTGGTTGTCTAGGAACAGGTGCAGACCTTTGGCATTGATCGCAAGATCTCATGAAATGTCTAGGATCCTGCAACATAGTTGGCCAGTAGTAACCTTGCCTCACGATCTTGTGACACAGTGACCTTGCTCCTGAATGACTTCCACACACACCCTCATGTATCTCTCTCATAACGTAGTTAGCATCGCTTAGGGGATGACATCTCAGCAATGGCTTCGAGTAGCCTCTTTTGTATAATTTCCCTTCCCTTTAGACGAAATGTGATGCTCGCCTCTAACTTTTTTAGCCTTTATCTTTTCTGCTGGTAGCTCACCTTTCCCTAAGTAGTCAAGGATCAGATCCATACACGAAGCTTCTCTTGCTTCAGGGGAAGGTTCGGTTTCAAGTTATGGGGTGCCCTCCCCATCTGCAAGATCCTCGGCCTCGGCCTCTTCTCAGCCATCTGTCTCGAGAACCTCTTTAGTACACACTGTGGGTTCAAACAGAATTTCTATTGGTACACATTGTGCGTTCTGGGACCTTGGTATTTACTTGATCTCCCATTTCTCAAATTTGGACAATAGTTCCTTGGCCTTGAACAAGTATTCACGCATTCTCTCTGTTCCCTAGTTTGATATTCTGTCATCATTTGTTTCACGATTAGTTGTGAATCGCTCTGAACCAAGAGGTCCGAGACTCCGATCTACCTTGCCAACCTCAATCCTACAAGGAGTGCCTCGTATTCAGCCTCATTATTCGAGGCCTTGATGTTAAACCTCAGGGCATACTCAAATCCCCCTCCATCAGGGATTCCAGCAAAATTCATGCCCCACAGCCCTTGGTGTTAGAAGACCCATCCACAAAGAGTGTCCAAGTTTGTTTTACCTCTCCTACACTCAACATATTAACCATTGTGCCTGACTTGTTCTGCTCAGCCTCAGGCCTCTGAGGGTCGACCTTAGCCTCGACAGCTGTTAACTCTGCCACGGCTTGCCCTTTCATTGCAGTTCGAGGTTTGTAGCGGATGTCATACTCACTCAGCTCAACTGACCACTTCATGAGGCGACCCGAGGCATCCGATTTTTGCAGCACCTGTTTTAGAGGAAAATTTGTCAAGACTGTTACCTTATAGGCTTGGAAGTATGGTCGCAATCTTCTGGCCGACGTAACCAAGGCCAGAGCGAGCTTCTCCACTTGGGGGTATCTGGTTTATGCTCCAACCATCAATTTACTGGTATAGTATACGGGTTGTTGGAGTTTCCCTTCTTCTTTGACCAGTGCAGAACTTACGGTCGTATCTGAGGCTGCCACGTAGAGCAGTAGCTCGTCGCCAGGGAGCGGCTTGGCCAAGAGCGGGGTCGAGCTCAAATAGTCCTTCAGCTCCCGAAAAGCCTTTTCGCACTCTTCAGTCCATTCAAAACGTGATCCCTGTCTCAAAATTTTAAAGAAAGGTAAGCACCTGTCAGTAGATTTGCTAACAAACCTATTCAACGTTGCGATCCTTCAGTTCAAGCTTTGAAGTTGCTTGAGATTGGACGGGAGGACATTTGCATAATTGCTCTGATCTTGTCTGGGTTTGCCTCTATCCCCCTCTGATGCACCATGAACCCCAGGAACTTTCCTGATGTTATCCCAAAAGCGCACTTACTCGGATTTAGTTTCATTTGGTACTTCTGGAGTATCTGGAAAGCCTCATTAAGGTCGGACTCATGGCATTCAGACTTCAAGCTCTTCACCAGCATATCATCCACGTACACCTCCATGTTCTTTCCCAGTAAAGGAGCGAACATGCAGTTTACCATCCGTTGGTAGCAGTACAACCCTCGACTGGTGATGAATGAAGTCTTTTCTTAATCGGGCTAGTGCATTTTAATCTGGTTGTACCCTGAGTACGCATCCATAAAACTCAACATCTCGTGACCTGCTATTGCATCAACCATCTGATCGATCATGGGTAAGGGATAACTGTCCTTTGGGCACACTTTATTCAGGTCAGTGAAGTCGATAAACATCCGTCACTTTCCGTTGGCCTTCTTTACCAGTACCACATTGGACAACCATTGGGGATAGTGGACTTCCCTGATGAACCCTACTTTAAGCAACTCATCCACTCGACTGGCAACAACCTCATTCCTTCCCGAATTGAATGCTCGTCACTTCTACTTTACCGACGTGAAATCTTTGTCCACGTTTAATCGGTGAACCATCACTTCTGGGTCAATTCCCGACATATCTTCGTGTGAACATGCGAATAAATCTGCATTAGCCCTCAAGAAACTAATCAGTCTATCTCTCTGCTCAGCCCCCAGTTTGGTGCCGATGTTCACTCTCTTTTCTTCAGACGTTAGTGGCACCGACTCCAGTTATTCCGCTACCTGTCCCCTTGGGTCAGTTCCAACGACATCGTCGATACGCGGAACCTTACAACAGTCTCCGAAGTTAGGGTCGGCCTATTCCCTACTAGGGTCGACCTCAGTCAGGTTTGGCGCTTTCTGCTCATACCCGAGGTTTCCTATTGGTCCCTAAACTTGATCCATCCTGCGAACCACTACTGATACGCGGTCTGTACTGGCAAGCACTCTTCCCCACAGACGGCGCCAACTGTTGATGCCAAATTCTGGTCAAGCAACTCACCTGACCTTCACGTGACATTAGCAGTGAATTTGTTGAAGACGGGGAAAACGTGACCTGCAAGACCAGTCAAAACCGATGCAGCCCGGTGTGGTGTAGGCCACCTGCACTCCGATGCCTAAGTCAGATCAAACAGTAAGAGTGTTTTTTGGTAGCTAATGTTCTGAACCCTTTTCCAGGTGTGAGAGACCCTGTTTATACTTGTGTCTTCAATTAGGGCTTTCTAGGCACTCGGAGGCGATCCTGAGTTGAACCGAGTGGAACTGGGGCAGACCGGGGAAGTAGAGACCAAACGGAGGCGGAAGGAACTCGACCCACACGAGTGGGTCGAGTGTCATGGGATTGGGTCAACGATCCAATCCCTTCGACTCGCTCTCCTCCAGAGTCTGCTTCCCGGTCAAGCCTTCGTGTTGTGCTGCGTTGTCCTGCTTAGTCCTTAGATTCTGGGATGGTCCATAATCACCCACAAAAATATCCAACTTTTTGCTTGTTAAAATAGAGTTATTATTTAGGAGTGTATATCTGAAAAAGTGTGTGTGTGTATTTGAAAAATTGGCAAAAGACAAAACAACGTTTTGAAAACCACTTGTTCTAATTTTGTAAACTTTGAATATGATTCTAAATACTAATTTTAAAATTATTTTTCAAATGTAATTTATAAGCCAATGATGCGGCCTGTCGTGGGGCTCGTGCCAAATAAAATTTATAATCCACGACACTACTACTATTTTGTAGAAATAGTGGTCGGGGTCGAACACAGGAAAGGGAACCTAGCAGTTGTAGAATTTCGTGCTTACGAAAATAGAGGGGATTTTTAGGATGAAGGACAAGCAAAAATAATAAAATAATTAAATGCTGAATTTTAAAAGACAGAAACTAAGCATGCAAAACAGAAATAAGACGAGGATCAATAACATAAAAAGGGATCATTGGATTTGGATTTCTTATGCTTGATTTTAATTCGTTGGCTTCCTAGTTTTCTCTAATAATTGTTCTATGCTGATTTCATTAGTCCGGTCGGCTTTTGGGTTACTCGGAGGACCCCCTACACTAACCTATGCCAATTAATTTGCTAACCGTGAATTCTGCAATTAACAAGATTAATTAATATTGACTTTATCACTCGCCACCCCTTATTCATAAAATAACAACCATCCGAGACCTCTACAACGGTTACTAATTATATCTAACTAATTTTAGATTAAGTAATTTCACAATCACCTAATTAAACTAGCCGCTTTGGGATCGTGGGTCCGGAATTGTATGAAATAAATTCAAATGCAATTCAAATCTAATTCCTACAACCTTTAACATGCATCCTAGGCCTATCAAGGGTCGTCTCGCGTAGAGACTGGCTTGCCTCAACCTAGTGGCTATCTAAAAATAATTGATAGAATACACAAACGGTAATCACATAGGGCGTCAATCCTAATAGACTAGCCTCATGTATTGGTTTAAACCGGATAACATGCAAAACTGGATGAAATAGACAGCAAGAACAACAAAATAAACCAGAAAACTCAGCCAATCTTATTAGAGATCAAAGCATAAATCCAATCCAACGATCTATATACGATTAGCTATGCATAGATGAAGTAAAAGCAACGATAGACATGAAAGAATCCATAAAATATGACCTAGAAAGGTCTACAACAATGCTGGAAAGTAAAAGGAACAAAGGAAATCACAAAAAGACCAAAATTCTAACCTAACGACGGACTAAACCGAGGGCTACATATTTATAGAAAATACGGCGGCGTCGAGACGCCAAGGGCAGCATCTTGATGTTGCGAACTTTATACTCTGGGCAATTTTCACGTCGGTGTCGAGACACCAAGGCGCAGCATCTTGACGCCAGCCTTGAATCTTGACTTGTTGCTTTAATTCTCGGTCTTGTCTCGCTTCTTCTCGGTACGGGGCTTCAGTCTTCGGCTTTTGGTGTCATTCTTCAGGCCCGCTCCAACACAATTGGGTCTTTTCACCTCCTCGCCGTCCAAGACACCGAGATGGCTCCAAAACTCCGTAATTGGCCCGAATTAACACCAATTAGCGTGATCGGCTCCCAACATAGCCTAAGCTCAAATATCCTGCAAATAAGACAAGTAAAGCATAAAATAACTCTAACAAACTTAGATTAGAGGTGATAAAATAAGACTATTTAGGTCCTATAAGCCAACTTAGTTTCATAAGAACTATTGGAAAAAGAAAAACAAAATACTAAGAACACAAATATTATTAAAGCAATCATATCATATATAAAACTTAGTTAAAAGTCATACCTATATTTACTATATGAGCTCTTTTATTTTGAAGATATAAAATCGTTAATTTCACTAGCTACACATAAACTCATGAGTTATCCATTTGAATAACTTAGGTCCCATTTGATAACCATTTAGTTTTTGAAAATCATGCTTATTTTCTCTCATTTTCCTTATAATGGTTTTCATCTTTGTTAAGGACACATTTGAATTCCTAGGAAATTTCAAAAACAAAAACAAATTAGTTTTTGAAAACTACCTTTTTAGTTTTCAAAACTTGACTTGATTTTTTTGAAAACATGGGAAAAAAATTATTTTAATGATTATTTTTTTTTTCTTAAACTTGAAGTAAACATTGCAACTTTTTCTTTAGGATAGATTGTCATTTGAGGAACCATTCAAAACATTATTCTCACGTGTGCTAAAGTGAATTATAAAACATATTTTGAATATAAAATTGATGAAAATTTAGAGAAGAATGCTAGGTTTTTGTTGAAATTTGTAAAAGTTAGGAATTGATTTAAGGGTTGATCTTGTATATTGATTTGATTTGTTTTGTTTGGTATAAAACTTGACTTTGAGATTTTTACCTTGCTTTTTTTTGAAAAAAAAATTAAAATTAGGCGTTAAATGTAATTATAAATCTACATAGATCAAACGTGATTGGATAGCTAAAAAGAGGTAGAAATCATTGGATAAGACACTTATTATTTATAAAAGCCTTTAATTATATATGCATTCGAAAAGTATCTGTAACGCTTCAGGCCCAGGATTCAGAATCCAGATTCGGCACCTAACGGCCCCGACATTCTCCTACATCCCCTAGGACCTGGCTACGTTACCATACTTGTCTGAAACTGCTTCTAAGAGTGAAGACTGTTCCCACAAACCAACAAGGAGTCATTTTAGCATGCTTTGTCCTCACTCACATGCTTTCTAGGAATATTCCCAGGAGGTCACCCGTGCTTAACTTCAAAGTTCCTATTTTTGAGCCACCGAAAAGGAAGGTGCACTTTGTTGGTATAGGTAGTTTCTATCAATTCTTTTAAGCTTATCTTAACCATACTTTCATGTCCTCAGGATCACTCTCATTCAGATGTGATTTCGGTTCATTCATGTACCCCTCTTATCCTCGGGTGTCACATAAGTATCACATGGCGATGGTTGGTTTCTTTTTCACTAATGGATGGAGTTCGCAAGTAATTTTGGATTTGTAGTACAACATAATAATATTAATTATATATGTCGACTCAAATCTTATTAATTATATACGTTGACTCAAATCTAGTTTATTGGATTAAACATTTACCATTTTAAATGGGTATAATTAAATCTTCATCTCTATAATTATTGAACTAAAAAAATATTAATTATAAACATAAAATTGAAAAAATCCTAACATTTTTTTTTATATAAATTACCATTAAAAATATATGAGGTGTATTAATTTCATTGGTTTTTGCAATCTTAAATATAAAATGTGAATATTATGTTCGTAATTTTAAGGAACTCTAAATCAATAAACTTAAAATGTAAGATCAATTTTCCATGTTGAATTCAAGAGAACTAAGCTTCAAAAGCGGAAAGGGAAGCTGTTAAAAGTAGATATGACCTTCCAAGTCTAGATAGATCATGCTTTATTCTTTATGTCTTAACCTTCATGGTTTCTTATTAATAGCATGCATTTATGCTATATATTTTCTAGTTATTTTAGCTAGTTTTGTGCGTTAATTGTGAGATTTAATGTCTTTTTATGTTGATTTTGTAGAAAACCGAGCTCGTGAAGCAAAACCAAGAATTTTACTAAAAAGTGGATCAAAATGAAGACTTGGGACCATGAATGAAGAAAAAGAAAAGATTACAATTGAAGTGGAGGCCAAAAAACCCAAAAGAATGGAGAGTTGAAGGCCAAAAATCCGTGTAGTGAGCGTTGAGACGCTGTCCTTAGAGCGTCTCGACTCTGGCTGGAGTAGGCAGCAAGGCAGTGACGTCACAGCGTCGCGACGCTGTGATGTCAATATCGCGACGCTGTTGTCTTGGGCAGCAAGAAAGCTTCGGTTCTCCTCCTATAAAAGGGTCATTTCTCCATGGTTGAAGGCATCCAATTTTGGGGGTTCTCCCCTAGCTCAATAGAGAGAAAAAGTGAGTACAATTGAGAGAAGAAAGGTGAGATTGATCGGAATTCCAAGGCTTAAGATTCGAGATGATCGTGATGGGAGCTTTGGATCACCACAACGGTTATTTCTTCCTTATGTCTTTGTAATTTCTCATTGTTGTTGAGTTAGGATCATGGATCAAGATTGTTGGGCCAAAATTATTCCCATTTGTGAGTAGATCTTGAGACCTAAGGTCGTTAATCTAGCTAATTGGATAATGTAGCTTAGTTGTTTGGATATTGTAACGAATTTCTTCACATTTCATCTATACAATTCATGCTTAATGCTTTTAATCCCTTGATCACGGATTGATTGATATGTTGGTCTAAATTGATACTCGACAGAGAGAGGTTAGATTAGATCCAAATAGCATGGTTAATGATTGCTTGGAACATGAAAGTGAAAAAGAATTGTTAGAAATTAATTATGATGAAGTTGCTTAATGCCATACTATAATTAACTAAGGAAATGGACACATAAATTAGTTATGTTAGTATGAGATGTGGAGGAACTTGAAAGAGAAGTCCACTTAATTTTACTTCTAGATTTATGAAATTGAAGATTAGTAATTACATACATCCAAATAATTGAGCTACAAATCCAAAAAGCTAAAGCCCCATTTGATAACCATTTCGTTTTTGGTTTTTGGTTTTTCAAAATTATGCTTGTTTTCACTCAATTTCCTTACCTTGGTTTTTATTTTGGTTAAGGAGACATTAGAGTTGTTAGCCAAATTCCAAAAACAAAGACAAGTTTTTGAAAACTACTTTTTTTTGTTTTCAAAATTTTGACTTGGTTTTTGAAAACATGGGAAAGATGTTAAGTTCAAACCAAAGAAATGGATAGGTGGAAGGAGTGTTTATAAGCTTAGTTTTAAAAAACAAAAAAACTAAATGGTTATCAAACAGGGCCTAAGTTAACACCCTAGGTTGAGTCCCCTTAATAGGATATTTAAAAAGAGTTTTTTTTTTAAGGAAATTAACTATTTAAATGAAGAATTTATGTGAATAATTAATTATCTCATTGAAAGTTAATGAATATTTTCCATGCAAAGTTAACTATTTGAAAATTTATCAAATGAATTATTTGTTTCAATGAAGACACAAAAGAAAAAATAAAAAGAAAAAAAACTAAATGGGGAATAATTCCCTGCGGGGAAATCGATCCCCACAAATTCCCCGCTGGGAATCCCCACCTCATTTCTCGCAAAATCTAATAGGGAATTTCGCAGGGATGAGGATTGAAATGGGAGGCGGGGACGGGGAACAGGGAAACCATCTTCGTCCCCGCCCCGCCCCATGGACATCCCTAGTCCAACATGAGTGATGAAGATTGAGAGGAAATGAATTTGAGAAGTGCAATCAGACTAAATTTGGCTAAGAAAATTCTTGCAAATGTACATAGAATTTCGACAGCCAAAGAGCTTTGGGAGAAGCTTGAGGCAATGTATCAGGCAAGGAGCATCTCGAATCGGTTGTACCTGAAGGAGCAGTTTTACACGCTGCGAATGGAGGAAGGTACAAAAATCTCAGATCATCTGAGTGTTCTCAATTGCATAATTTTGGAGCTGGGGGTGATCGAAGTTAAGATAGATGATGAGAATAAGGCACTCAGGCTTATCTTGTCACTTCCAACTTCCTATGAACACATGAAGCCAATCTTGATGTACGAGAATGAAACTTTAAGTTTTCCTGATGTTACTAGTAAATTGTTATCAGAGGAAAGAAGGGTGAAGAGTGAAGGGCGTACTTCACAAAAGAATTCAACTCTAGTAGCTAACAATTGGAAGAAGAAGAAGAAAGATTCCGTGCAGAAGAAAGGTTGTTGGGAATGCAGACAAAGCAGGTTCGTCAAAGGGCTCCGGGTCGAATGCTGACATTGTCTCTCTCGTTAGGAGAGATAGTGAATTCCTCTAAAGAAAAGACAGAATTCATCATCATGGTATGTCTGCTTTACCATGATAAATTATGTGATGTTAGCGGTTCCACAAGTTTGCACACGGGCATTGGTTTGACAATTATGCAAGGTGTGTGGTGGAAGTTATATTGATGGTTGAAGAACTTCCCAATGAGCCAAGTAGGTGGAAGTTGCACCATAAATTTCAACAGGATTTATCGACATGCGACAAAGAAGAAAATTCTTAGAAGGTGACATTCCAAGTGGTCTACTTTGTATGGTGGGGTAGGTTATAGTTATCTGAGTTGAGAATTATGATTGTCGGTGAAGACAATGGTTGTAGCAAGAGTTGTGGATTCTTCAAATATCTTGCTAAGGTGGAATTTGTTGGATTTTCGGCAAAATATTAGAAGTGAGTTTGTCCCACATCGAAAAAGTTCAAGGAAGTGATGGGCTCCAAAGTACTATAAAAGTAGCCTATGACTTTGGTTTCAAAGCATCTCATTTAGAATCACTTTAAGCTTGATATACTAATTCTAGTTGTGTGAGTAGTATAAAGCTTTGAGAAAGTGCTTCTTGTAATTGGGGTCGGGGAGAGAATTCTTTTTTATTGTAAAAATTTCGCTTTGGAGTTTTCACGTAAATTCTTGTGTTTGATTTGGGTGCAATAATTCACAAAGATTTTTGGTATATTTCATATTGAATACTCATCAAAGAGATCTAGGACACTAAAAGGTTTAATGTGAGAAATTGAACTGTGTATTGAAATTTCAAGCTTATGCAAAAACAACAAATTTAGCCTTATGATATAGCCAATTTTCCAAGGCATTGGACCAAAAAATTGATTACTACTGAGATCGAATTTACCCATATTGGCTGCTTCAGAAATTACAACGGCAAACAACCACAAATCTTATTAATTTGCATGTATAATTCTAAAACATTCCTCATTTTCACAAAATAATTTAGAATTTCAACACTCAAATTATTAATCCCAAAATCAATATCAAAATAGAGGGAACACCCAAAACCCTTGTCAATGGGAAGGAGAATACAAAAGAGAGAAATAAAAGAAATGCCACGAAAATTTAAAAGAATTTTAGATTAGTAAAAAAATGACACTTCATCTAAAAATTGCCACCTCAGTAATGCAATGTCATTTTTCCGTTAGTCAACTAACGATCAACTTAACTGAGGGACCATTTAGAATTGTTTTCCAAACCTGAGGGACTAAAGTGTTCCTTTTAAAATGTCAGAGACCAAATAGACATCAAGTTCAATTTTAGAGATGCTTTCAAGATTTTATACATATAATTTTCATATATATACATAAGAAATATATATGGACATCAACAAAAGAAACATTTTAGAAGAAAATTTTCTACCACTCAATATCGATATATAGTATTTCAAATGAAAATATTTATTGTTTCTATATTACTTTTAAATACTTTGAACTATAATATTTATTAAAAAAGTATAACTTTTGTTGATGGTCGATTTTGGTCA
Source organism: Luffa acutangula (assembly GCA_036850905.1). NCBI lineage: Eukaryota > Viridiplantae > Streptophyta > Magnoliopsida > Cucurbitales > Cucurbitaceae > Luffa > Luffa acutangula. The sequence goes on from CM072096.1 coordinate 45,094,002, forward strand.
GAGGAAACTCCCTGACCTTCACGTGCCACCAACGGTAAATTTGTAGATGAGGGGGGAAGACGTGGCCTGCAAGACAGAAAACTTGCACACCGGTGTGGTGCTAGCCACACCGACTCCGATGCTTAAGTCAGAAAACGAAAGTAGGAGGGCTAGAGAGTAAGTGAAGTGAGTAGAGAGTAAGTGAAGTGAGTAGAGAGTTCGGGTCCCCTTCTTCGGTGGCGAAGAGGGGTATAAATACCTGCTCGGGCTCCTAGGGTTTGGAGGCGTTCTGGGACGAAGCAGGTTGGACCGGGGCGACTAGAGGCGGTAGGGGCCGAGGCCGACAGTACGGGTCGGGCCACGTTGGCTCGGCCCGTCGGGCTGGTCTTCCTCTGGGTCGTCTCCTGGTCCCATCTCTGTCCAGTTGTCCTCGTTAGCTCCTAGTACACCATGGTGATCCAAAATTACCTATAACAACTTTTATGAGATTTCTATAAATTTTTCTTTTTATTTCAAAACAATGGCAGCATGAAGAGTGGTTGACATCAATAAATATATGTATATTTCTTATAAATTTGAAATAAAATGTGGAAATCTAAGCTTTATCATAAAAAAGTCAAAAATAAACCCAAAGAAACCAAAAGAAAATGAAATATCATAGTGCCCTCCTTTAATTTTGTATCGGTGAACATTAGTAGTGGATTCTACAATGGACTAATAAAAGTATCTTTTTCTCCTAACAATTATATAAAAAGATACCCATCCATCTTGAGATATTATTTATGTGGTCAGTTATATGAATGGTCCTCTTTGAAGTTTGATGGATAAATCTTTTCTCTTATTGTACTACAAGATTCTTAGGCTTTTCTGACACAAAGTGTGAGGAAAAACTGCCCCTCTTGAAAAAAAAAAAAAAAAAACATTGCCACCTATGTCGGCATAGGAGTGTATGAGAAGCGGAAAAATCAATAGTATTACAATAGTACATCCTCCCTTGATTCTGCATATCCTCCCTTGATTCTGCATTTGACACGTCATTTAATGATAATTTAATAATATAATATTTTATTTCATGGATCCTACATCATTCTTAAATATTTGTTTTATGGCAAACAATAAATGGAGGTAGTATAGAAAACTTTTCATACTACCTTACTACTAGAATTTATAAAATATCCCCTGAAGAAGCCTATGTCTTGGCTAGTTGTTGGCAGAAATTTGCTTCTCCAAACAAATCATTTGCCAAAATTCTACCTCAACGCTTCATGGGGAGAAGCTGACATCAAACATTTGTGTCAAGATAGATATCTACGCTGATGCACCCCTACATCGACATAGACATTAGGATTCTAGCTGCACTTTATGCGATGCAAAGGTGTGTTGGGATAGATAATAATTTTTTTTTAAAAAAAGTATTCATAAATATCATTTGATCATAAAGCGTATAAAATAAGCTTGACATCTACACTATTCCAAGCTGAACTTGATTGTGTCATAGGCGAGCCAAGCACACACATAACCCAACCCAAAGAACCTTCGAAATAGCCTAAAAGTAGCCTAATAGTGATCAAGTGTCCTGTGAAGGCCAAAAACTAGTTAGAAGGCACTTCAAAGTTTCTATCCCAATCCTAGCCTTCAAAGCTGCCTAAAAGTGTCCAAAACTGGCTAAATAACCTATATGAATTCTAAAAACTAGTTATAAGGGAATTCAAAGTGCCTACCACTCTCCCCATAACTTTTAAAGTGACCTAAAAGTGTCTAAAAACGGACTACATGCCCTATGGAGTCCAAAAACCAGCAAGAAGGCACTTCAAAGTGCCTACCCCTCTCTCCATAACTTTTAAAGTGGCCTAAAAGTGTCTTCAAAGTGGTTAAGTGTCCTATGGAGATTAAAATGCACTTGAATGTGTCCTAGGTGAGTCTAATGCACATAACCCACCCCCGAAAGCTATGCAAGTGTCCTAAAGGGGCCTAAGTGTACTTTGAGGCCAAAACTAGCTAGGAATGAGTTCAAAGTGTCTACCTTCCCCAAAACCTTCAAAGTGACCTAAAACTGACTAAGTGTTCTAAGGAGCCTAAAAACTATGTAGAAGGCACTTCAAAGTGTCTACTCCACCCGTCGTAACTTTCAAAGTGGCCTAAAAGTATCCTAAAAGTGCTTAAGTGTCCCATGGAGGCAAAAAAAATGCACTTGATCCATTTGGATGAAGTATAATGAGATTTATTGAGTTTATCATTGAGAACCATCAAATTTAGCTCAATTTCAAAGAGACATGACTTCTTTAGTAGATGATGGATTAAGAAAGGGAGAAGTCCATGCTCATGTGCTTACTTTTATCTTTGGTTTTCATGGAAGCTAGGTTTGTATAAAGGAATTTATTGAAAATTTGGGTTTATGTAACATGTTATAATTTGTAAAGTAGATAAGGTATGTAGGCCGGTTTGTAAGCTTTTTAATTAGTAAGCTTAGAGTCCGTTTGAAATACCTTTTAGTTTAATTTTTTTTTTTTGTAAGAATACATTTTTTAAAAAACATTTTGTATAAAAATTATTTAGAATTTAAACGTTCATAACCTTTAGTTACATTTCCTCATAAGCGTTTTCATACATAAGTTATTGTATACTTAAAAACCCTTTTTAAAAAATAATTGTCTTCAAGTGTTTCTCTCAAAATATGGTTTATTTCTAAATCTCATTTTTTAACCAGACATTTTTAGTGATTGTCAAATATTAGATTTTTTTTTTTAAAACGAATTTTTTTTTTAAAAAAAATCAAACACTTGAAAAGTTAAATCAAACACACTCTTAGTCATTCGGTTCAGATCTATGATCATTTAAGATAGATAAAGATAAAGTTTTCTTAATTAAAAAGTGTACCCAGAGGCCTCACAACTAATTATTCAATCTAAAATCCACATAAATTTAAAATCCATGGAAAACACTTGGTCGAAATGTGTAACCATTTGTACGTTTGTAAATGAATACTTTTCAATTTTTGGAAAGTCTAAGTTACTAAAGAATCACAAAAGGAAAACAATGACCATCTAAAGAAAAGAACACAAAAACAAATCCTAAGAAGAAATTTAATGGGTAATGTAGTCACGTATTTGTGTCCGACTTCTTTTTATAAAATTGATTTGCTAGTTTAATTTTTTCTATGCATTTTTTTTTAATGATTATTGATTGTTATATTTGATTGATTATTATTTGGTTATCTCCCTGTTTTTTTTAATTAATTTCTATTATTTTCTATTTTGGATTTTTTTTTCATGCATTATTTTTTTAATCATTGTTTTTCCTAATTAAATTGGAGTAAAAATATAGGAAAACCTTAAGGGGTTGTTTGGTACAAGGTTTTTGGAGATGAGAATGGACAAGAGTTTCTAATACCTTGTTTGTTTCAAGATTTCTGTGGTGGGCCCAGCAAATAACGCATTCGCTGGCATCATTTATGCCCATAAGCCAGGGCTTTCTATGCCCTTGCAAAAACATGAGTTTCTCTTTTGCCATCTCTTCTTTTTTATTTTTATATGCAATTTTACTTTGAAAATAGTTAATTAATTAACTAATGAATACTAAATTAAAAATAATATAATAAATTATTTAATTAGATTAAATAATAATTTGTCAATAATTTCAATTTTTTTAAACAAATACTTTTTTTTTGAAGGACTTTTAAACAAATACTTAGTCAAAGTTTATTAAAAGGATGTAATTACATATTTACTAAAATTATAATTAATTAGTTAATATTATCGAAAATATATTTAATTATTGAATTAAAATCATTTAAATGAATTTAGTATAAAAGTTCATTTTTCAATAATTATAATTAATTACTTATCATTACTTTCTTGGATTTCCTTATAATAAATAAATAATCATATTATTATTAAATATTTATCTAATTAATTTTTATGGATACAATATATTAAATTATTGTAGTTAAAGATATTTATTAAAAAATTAATTAAATAATTTTAATTTGTTAAATTAACATAGTTTATTCCATTAAAATTATTTCATGATTATTATTTCATTAATTTTTATTAATAGTTTGAATTAATTTTGATTATTTTATTGATTAATTTATTAAAATTACATAAAGTTTACCTGATTAATTCTAAAAAATAAATATAGACATAATTTGTTCTAATAAAATCCTGATGACATTCTCATGCACAACCAAACACAGTTATCTTTGATTCCCAGCAATCTTATTCCCAGGCATAGTATTCTCAGACATCATGTATTCTCAGGCAACTATAAAGCCTTAAACCAAACAGGCTCTAAAGGAGTAAGCTATTTGATATATATATTTTTTGGTTTACAAAAGTTTGTGTCACTTTAGGTATGAGTTAATTTTGGAATTGGTTTTCAAATTGAAAAACTAGCCATTGAAATTAGTATACAAGAGCAATCATGAGGTGGCCTTTAAAAACACACACACAAAAATACATCCACAAAGACAAAGACCAAAAAAAAAAAAAAATCTACAAAGTGAGTATTGTCAACAAAATAGCCAAAAAAGCCTCCACCAAATCAAAATTCCAAGTCCATAGGCATTCTAACTTAGTTGGAGGTTGCATTTAACAAGGCTTTGTCCCAAGGATCTACACCTCAAACAACAAGTTTAGAAGATTGTTCACACGAGATTTCAACAGAGAAATTTATTTCGTGGAAATGAACTTGATTTTATTGAATTTGATGTAGAAGTGTTACAATCTCTAATATTTATCCTCTGATGCTTTCTCTAAAAAAGTAGAGTCTGATCTGAGGGCTGACGAGCTTGATCTCAGACGGAGGGAGGTTGAATCTTCAGCTTGTATCTTGATGAAGATACGATTGATTCTTTTGAGTCTTCTAGTTGTTGGATCTTCGAAGCCTCGAATTGGTCGAATTCTGAATCTTGGATCTTCTAAATTCTTTGAACTTTCTGACGAATCTGGACTTTGGGAGAATGCCTTGGACTTTGAGTTCTTTGACTCTGTCTGAATGCCCAAAATGAATGGTGAACTCCTCTATTTATAGAGTTTGATGGACCTCATATGGGTTTGGGTTTGGCTCAACCTTTGAGCTTGAGCTATATTTGAGCTTTAATCCAACTCTTTTTTAATAGAAAAATTGTAATGGGTGGCTAAAATCTAATGGTTAATTGCAGATATAAAAAAATTGCAAATATAACAAATTTTTTAAATCATTTTTTTAATTCCCGTTTTGCCCCTGTTTAGATTTCTATCGGCGATAGATTTCTATCACTAATAGAATCTATCACTGATAGAAATCTATCGCTGATAGAATCACAGTAATAGAAATCCAGTGATAGATTTCTATCACTGATAGAATCTATCACAGATAGAAATTTATTGTTAGTAGAAACTAGGGAAAAATACACTTTTGGTCCCTGAGGTTTGGGTTAAGTTACACTTTGGTTCCTGAGTTTTCAAACTCAACAAAAATATCCCTGAAGTTTGAGATAAGGAGCACTTTGGTCCCTGCCGTCCATTTTTCTGTTAAATCCTAACGGTTGCTGACGTGGCACTATTATTTTAATAAAAAAAATTATTTTTAAAATTTTTTAAATGAAAAAATATGAAAATAATAAAATATTATTATTATTTTTACTTTTTTAATTATTTCTCCTTCTTTCTCTTACTCTTTTTCTTCTTCCCCATCTTCTCTTCTTCTTCTTCCTATCTCCGGCGGTCGGCGGCCACCGCTCGCTGCCGACCGCCGACACTGATTTTTTTTCCTTTCTCCCTTCCCTTCTTTTCGTTTTCTTCTTCCACCCCTATTTTCACTGTTTTTAAAAAAAACGGAAAACGTTCGATTCCGGCGCTGGAGAGGGAGGAGGGTCCCTCTCCGACGCCAGAGTTCGAACGTTTTTTTTTTTTTTAACAGTGAAAATACGGGTGAAAGAAGAAAAAGAAAAGAAGGGAAGGGAGAAAGAAAAAAAAGGAAAAAGATAAAAAAAAAAAAATTAGTGCCGGCGGCCGGCTGTGACTAGTATATTATATGGGCTTCCATCTCAAAACCAATTGGCAATGAGTGGAGTGAACCTTGTAGCTTATATATTGTGAGGTCTCCACCAATCTTTTCAATGTGGGATCCTCAACAGTGACCACCGACCGCCGGAGATAGGTAGAAGAAGAAGAAGAAACTTAATGAAGAAGAAGAAGATGGGGAAGAAGAAGAAAAGTAAGAGAGAAAAGGAGAAATAATTAAAAAAGTAAATAATAATAATATTTTTTTTTCATTTTTTTTATTTAAAAAAATTAAAAAATAATTTTTTTAATTAAAATAATAGTGCCACGTCAGCCGCCGTTATGATTTAACAGAAAAATGGACGGCAGGGACCAAAGTGCTCCTTATCTCAAACCTCAGGGGTATTTTTGTTGAGTTTGAAAACTCAGGAACCAAAGTGTAACTTAACCCAAACCTCAGGGACCAAAAGTGTATTTTTCCCTACAAACTAATAATGTATTTGATAGAAACCAATAATGTATTTGATTACATGATAATTTGTACATACCTTTTGTTTTTTCTTTTTTTGTTTCGTTGAGAGGTCTCCCATTCTTTAAATTTCAACTTTCGCTTTGTGTTTTTCTTTTCTGCCAGTTCAATTTTCATATTTTCTTGCTTCCGCATCTATAAAAACAAAATCAATGAAATAGGTTTTAGAAACAAAAATGATAGTTTTCTATTAGTGATAGAAGATTTATATGAATGATAGAAATCTATTAGTGATACGTTTCTATCACTAATAGATTTCTATGAGTGATAGAAGATTTTTATCACTGATAGACTTTTTATCAATGATAGAAATCTTCTATCACTAATAGAAATCAATCTTTCTATCAGTGATAATTTTTATCGTGTAGAAAGGTTTTCTATCACTAATAGAATCTATCGGTGATAGAAGCTTTCTACCAGCAATAGAATTCAATCACCAATAGATTCTATCAGCAATAGAATTCTATCGCCGATAGAAGCGCCGATAGAAGGGTATTTTGGTCATTTAGATGACCTGAAGGTAATTTTTTGCCATATTTACAATTATTTTTCTAGGTTGCTATATTTGCTAATCTTTTGTCTCACTTTGTTATTTATGCAACTAGCCCTTTTTAATAAGGTTGGATTATTTTAATTTAGCTCAATTTCTTCAATGATCTCGGGTTACATTAATCTCGGGTCCAATTGTCACTTGGCATAATTTGATTGGACTCGACTTATGTCATCTGATGGATCAATAATAGACGAGTGACATTGTTTGATTTGCCAAATTTTAATGTCTATTAATTTAATTTAGGGGCACGTGTAAATTTGTAATTGGTCCCAAATTTATTTTATCATTAATTTAAATTAATGTCGTGGAAATTTGTGATTGGCCGAAATTTCTCACTCAACAAATGTCCCCTTTTCGAAATTTATGCACCTATATGCGTGCATGATTTGTAAAAAAAATATATGACATTTAGTCATAATTTTAATTTGTGTCGATAGGCGAAACTAATCAGAATATTAACTTATAATTTCGAATAATTTATTTTCTACTACCAACATTAATTTTAGCCAAAATTTCTCTCTCTCTTTTTTTTTTTTCTGAGTACATCAACATTTGGGGTAGGGGATTTGAACCTCTAACCTTATGGTCGAGGGTACATGCCAATTACCACTGAGCTAAGCTCGCTTTGGCTCCAAAATTTCTCTCTTGATTCATATAATTTGGAGGCAAAATTTTTCACCTTAATAGCAATTGTAAGAAATCCTTGCCATATTTGATTAGGCCAAAATTTTCTTGGCCAAAAATCAACTTTTTCTTATGTGTTTGACCTAATCTCTTGCTTTATAAATAGGAGAAGTTGCATAGGCCAAGACACAAAACCATTCAAGCAAGAAGCGTATGTAAGAAAAATTCTCCTCTTTAATTTCTCTTTTCTTTCTTTCATTTGACTTCAAATGCTCATATACTTTCTTCTTTGTGTAGGCCTTGAATTCGAGCGAACATCTCCCTTTGTGCCTCTTTGTCGTGCCATCGGTAAGAATCTGAAAAAAAAAATTGTTCTTTATTGCCTCAAGCTTTTGTATTATATATATATATATATATATATATATATATATATATATATATATATGTAGATTTGCTCTGCCAGTTCAATCAAATTTTTTTTATCCCCGCCAGTTCAAGGTTTAAGCTCTGCCATCATATACTTATTTATTTTTTAGTATCAAAACACGCTTCAATCTGTGCCCAAAATGCATATATACATATATTTTTTTTCTTTTCAGTTACCGTCACTGTCATCGCTTCATTCTTTTTTTTAAAAAAAAAAAAATTGATATGTTGCCGTCTCTTCAGTCCTCTCACTTTGCCGCTCCAAATTCAACCAAAACACAGATAAACAAAATATGTTTGCTTCTGCGGCTGCCAAAACACATTTTTAAAAAAAAAAAATCAATTTGCAGCCATCATTTGCATATGAAGACCAACCAATTTTGATTTTGATTTTTTTACCTTTGTCGGCAGAATAAACTTCAGCCGCTTGCATGCAACCCTTTTTTTTTTCTTTTCGATGCATACATGCATATGATATTGTACACATTTTTTTTACTTTGGCTGAAAACCGACCATTTGCTTTTTTTTTTATTTATTTTGCAGCACATATTTCTCCCTTTTTTTTTATCTTGATTTCGCCCCATAGATCCGTGCTTTCTTTCTTTTCTTTTCTTTTATTTTTTTAACTTCTTTTTGTTTTTGTTTTTTTTACACTACCAGATATATACGTATGTGAGACTTTTTTTTAGCTAACTTTGTCAAAACCGTTTTTTTTTAGATTTTGTTATAGCTTGATTCTCATATTCGACATTTTTTTTTGTTAATAAGCCGCCAACTTTTTTAAAACACTTTTCGGCTACTTTTTTTTTTTTTTGTTGCTAATCACCTTTTTTTTTGGATTTTGAATTAACAAATTTATTTGACAGTCTCCTTAGATACAACATCAATCTTTGTCCACTACTTGAAAGATATATACATATTCAAACTTTCTTCACTTTTTTTTTAATATGTATAAATTTCATCTGTGTCTTATTGAATATCGCATATGAACTGCTTTGATTGTGCCATATATTTTCTTTTGTCTCTTGAATGTGTAAGCATCGTGCAACAGTAGTCATCAAATTCACTTGCAGTGATTTCACCACCTGTCTAGACTAGTCACTTTGATGACTGTAGTATCCTATAGGGGTGGTCACTAGATTCGCCTACAGTGGTCTTTATCAAATTCGTTTAAAATCCATGGAGAATTCAGTTACACTTGCCATTATTGGGAATGGTTGGAAATTGTAGTTGCTCGCAATGAGTCGGAACTTAAGAAGGCTCGCCTGTTTGATGTTGTGATGGCTTCCTTATTCACCTATGATCGTAACACCGATGTAATTCGAGCCTTTTGTGAGGCGTGGTGTCCTTCAACAAATACTCTTCATACGTCATCTGGAGAATTGTCTATTTCCTTATGGAACATGTGGAGGTTAGAGGGCCTTTCCATTAAATGCAAGTTCTACGATGAAATTATTCCTTGCTGCAAGGAATTATTAGCGTCATCTGATCAAAACTATGAAGGCCTCCTGAAAAGTTGTGAGTATATTTTTGCTGTTTACTATCATATCGCCTCTCAGAAGCGTGATCATTCCCATATTTCCATTAATTCATGGATTTCTTTTTGGTTTAAGAGAGATTTGAAGTATGAGAAGCCTCCTGCTCGAAAAGTAAGGAAAGCTAGTCGTCCTCGTTCGACTCATAATCCAGATGGAGTTCCTATCAAGTGTTTTGATTGGTCTGAGAGAGAACTCGAGTTCTTTTGTGAACTGGGTGTAGAAGATGAATTGATAGAAAAGGCCTACTTGGCTGTTTTTCTCTCTTGTTGGTTATCTGTATTTGTGTGTCCCAACAAGCAAATTTCTCTTCGTCCAGAGGTCTTCAAAGTTGCAAGCCTTATGGAAGAAGGTTATACTTTTAGTCTTGCTATTCCAGTTTTGGCTAATATCTATCATGGATTGGGCCAGATTTATAAAGTGTCTCATTCGGCAAGACGTTCGGAGGCTTGTTTTTCAGTGCATTATGTTTACGCTTGGCTTGCTTATTATTTTAACACGCATTATGCAGTTCCAGAAAAAGTTAGGGGCCCAATGATGGTTGAGTTTTCTGGAGAGGGTGGTGCTAAATACTTTGACGATTTTGAGGCTCGTGCACATATTCATAAAGGTAAATATGTATCGTGGTATGTGAATCTCCCATCTCGCAATAAAGACATGGTTCTGACAGATGATGACAAACTATCATTTGGCATTCCTCATTCTTTATAAGCATTCAATCATGCTTCTTATCTTCACGATGTGGGTCTTCGATGGTCATTGAAACTTATAGTCCTTGTCGATTTAGCCAAAAATTTGGATTTTACCAAGACGTGCCAAGCGATCTAAGTGAAGAAGTTCCTGAAGCCAACTTAGATAGTGTATTGCGCCTTTGGATGATATGTGTTCGAGCAAAAACATTGTCTCAAGTTTATCTCCTTGCACATGTGATGAAGCCACAAATCCAAATTACCCAATGCTACCGAAGTTGGTGGTTGGCAAAAAATGGAAATTATCTTGAAGAAGGCATAGAAAAGTTGGTGGCTAGTGTTATTCCTCTTCCTCCCAAGCAGAAATTTCCCAATAAGGTTGGGGATGACAACGGAGGCAAAAGAATTCACATGTTTGAACCTGGTGAATTTAGTTCTAGGGATAATTGATGTCCGCAAAGTGCACGGGTCGCAAGTAATAAAGAGACGGTAAGTAAACCGAATATCGTATCGAATCCTCAGGGAGAAGTGTAAATTCAGGCAAAACAATAATCTAAACACTAAAATTACTAAGGTTGCCTATTATTTAAGAAATTCAACGCAATGAAAGATTGAAATAAAAATCAAACAAGGCAATAAAACAATTTTGATCAAGCAATTTAATCACAAACGAGGGAGATCAAGTCAATTGAGAGGCAGGGTCTTGAATTTCAAAATATCGTTTAATAATTATTTTGATTACTAAATATCATGTCCAACTAATTATAGATATAGAATCTCCTTGTTAATATAGGTTCTCGTGTCAGTTTCCCCTAATTATAATTAACTCAATTTAACAACCTAAGTGTCCTTAGTGCTATTACATGAGCTAATTAATAAGTCCTGATTCATTATTGATCTCTAAGCCTAATCAACTAATCTCGCTGTCACTACGAGTAATTAAGCCTAATTGGATGGTTATAATCTCACTTAGTTTCTCTTCGTCGAGTTTCCACTAAGTATCGATTCACTATAAATTTGGCTAGAATTCATAGAGCAATCAGAACACCCAAACAAATAACTAGTAAATTTGGACACAATATAAGGCAATCAGAATAACATTATAACTCTATTTCTTCATTCAAGACCCGTAAACCAGGAGTTTAGCTATACATTGTCACTATGAACACCAAAATTTCCCGTCTATACATTGTAAAAACAGTAAATGAACAAGAATAGGGAATAGGAACTAAACTGACGATGAATCCCTTGCTTACGTCGTGATCCGCCGCGAAACAAGCTCCCGATCTTCTCCAAAAAATGCCCGAACACAATATTTAAACACTCCTCTCATTCACTCTCATCCCTCTCCTCAAAAATGGCTCAAAGTGCCTTTAAATGATGCTAAGAATACTGCTTGATGATCCCAAACCGAGGCAAAATCGCGTCTTAAATAGAGCTCAAGGGGTGACAACGTTGCGACGCTGACGTCACAACATCGCGACGTTGTGACGTAATTTTCTTGGTGCTCAAGTTGCTTTGGTGTCACAACGTTGATGACTAGCGCCTCGACGCCATCCTTCGACTGAAACTTTCCAGACTCAATTTTTGGGCTGATTTGGGTTGATTTCTTCAATTCATGACCCAATTCTTTCATTCTCAAGGCCTTGGACTTCTCAAATTGACCCATCTTTGATTTTCCATGATTGCATCTTCATAAATTGGGCCACTTCTTCTCCTTTTTCTCCAAAACTTCATCCAAAAGCTCATTGGGACAAAAATTCTGAAATTAACATAATAAATCATTAAATCCACAATAAAACCCAACAAAAAACTCATAAATCTAAGGATAAATTGATAGCATTATGCATGCTATCACACCCCCAAACTTAAGCTTTTACTAGTCTCGAGCAAAATAAATTCTAAGGATACATGCAAAGAATCGCTCTAGCCTTAATGAATTAGAACTCTTAGGAAAATATGGAAAACATGCAAATGGAAGAAGCAAGCACAACATACTCATGAAGACATTTCAAAAATGAAACTTAGCATTGATGAATAGCATGCTCAAAACTTATCTAGTGGTTCTTTTACTAACTGATAACTCTCCAAAAGGGAGTTATTTAGGCCTTAGTTCTTTAGTGTTGTGTGTGTCATTTGAGCTAAATAGGGTTGTTTTTAGATGTATATTATATGTTTTAACCCATTTGGAAGAATGGATGCTTTGGAAGTTATTTTGTGCAGAATATATTGCTGAGTGACTTGAGGGAGCAAAATCTGTGATCCAGCAAAGCAAAAAGATAAAACTCCCATGTCACAGTTCGTTATCCATTTTAATGAGCCGAAGTTTGTTGATCTATTCTCGGATTTAAGAAGCTTGGAAAGCCTGCCACGTGTTCAAATTGACCTAATTAGGGTTTGCTATCACTCTATAAAAGGAAGAGCCGTCTCAAGTCAAATGCATTCCATCCTTGGAGAAGGAAGTCCTATTCCATTCGTGGAGGTTTACTTCCCACTTTTGGGAGTCGAATAGAGGAGGAAAGATTGGAGACTTCAAGAAGACCATCAATTACGGATTTGACCAAGGGAATTAGTATTTTCTTGTAATTTCTTGTAATTATGGATGCACATACTCAGATTGTAGCATGTGTTATCATGAGCTTTATGAACTAAATTTGCTTAGGTGTTGGTTAGGAGTCATGTAATTGTCGTGCCTTATTCTCTATGCAATATATGTTGATTTGAGCATCTTGATTATTTGTTATGCATAAATATTTTGTGCCCGCCTGGCCAGCCAGTATAAATACCACTTCTTAGTTTCAGGGATGATTTGAGAAGTGTGTGGCATTTAATCACACTAGATCATTGTGTATTGGTGAACGCTAGTGACTGAGTTAGGGATATCCAATTGCCTAGTGCTTGATCGGTAGAGCGCCATTGGAGTTGAAACACATTCCAAAAAATCCAGAGTTCCGGGAGGATCCTGCTAATAAGACTGCAAGAGTTTTGCCTAATCAATAATATTGTTAGATCATCTTTTAAAACAATTACTAAATCCTGACCAACGCCTGTTTCTAATCTGACTGCTTTATTTGTTTACTTTCAGTTTTGTTATTTCTTTTGCTTCAGTAATATATCAAAATCAATCATTTTTACTACCCTTGAAACCATTAAAAAGTTATGCAAAATAGATAAAGTGAGAGCTATTCAGCCCCGTGGATTCGATAAATACTTATTACTTGCTGCGAATTGTGTATGCTTGCACAGTGTTCTAGAGTATTTCTAATTAATTTTTACCCACTCCAGAAACCCAACACTAACCTAGATTAGTTTTACGGCTTTTCCATTTGTCTTCCCGCTACACTGGCTAAGAGTCCTAACAGTTTAGAATTTTAGCTATCATGCAAATAAAGAAACTAGGGCGCCTGATTCTTTTCTTTTTCTCAAGGGATTTACCCCAAACTTGCATTTTATGATCCTAAGGGCACTAGCTTTCACACACCGCTGTAGGGACCCATATCCCGAATTTTATCCTTGGATGATCCTAACTGATCACAACGGAAGTAGCTCTTTTTATCCCTAGCTCTATTTTTTCTTTAGCAAGCAAAAATATTTTCTTTCTTTCTTTCGTTTCAACAGATATTTCTTTTTCTTTTGTTGATTTTTCTTTTTGCAGGCATAACATTTTTTTCTTTTCTTTTTTCACCTAGCTCTTGGAACAGTCAAGCATAAACTCCTAGTACTAGAGACTAAGCCTATAAGAGTGACAACAAACTTATAAAAGGCATAACAAGAATCTGGATTTTCAAAGATCTCACAGGATAAGTTTATTGCATGCTTTAGACATTAATACTAAGCAAAAAAATTTAATAATTTCTCAGTTTTCTGCTATGCTCTCGAATTCCACATTCATATAAACCATATCCCCAAAAAACTCTAACTCAAATCCTAGGTTGTCCTTGCTATCCTAAACATGCATCCAAAAGAATTCAGGTAAGCTCAAAAGTAGCGAAAGCCTCCCCCCAAACTTAAAATAAACATTGCCTAATGTTTTAAACAATTAAAGCTCGATACTGAGACTTCATTGACTTCCTTTTGGAGAAATTCAATATCGGGAGAGTGCACTTTTTGGATTTGGCGGGGCTTGCTTCATGGATCCTGCGAGACAAAATTGGATCAAGGAGAAAGGGTTTATTTACATCCACAAAAAGAAATAACAACTAACTATTAATTCTTGGGTTGCCTCCTAAGCAACACTTTTTTAACATCTCTAGCTAGACGAGGCTATATCCGCTCATGGAGGCTCGAAGATAAAATTTTCGTCCTCCAACCCTTGAGAGCCGCCAATAAACTGTGTTGCAGTCTTACAGTAAGCAAATAGGGGAAAGAAAGAATAATCCCCTGGGCCCTCATCATCTAACAAATTGTTCAAAAAATTTTCCATAACCAAAACATCTAAGTAAAACTTCTTCTCTAATTAATCTCGGTTCTCAAAACAATTATTTATAGAATCATCAAACATCATAATATCTATGGGTCTCTTAACCTCAGATGGTTTCTCAAAAAGGACCATCCTCTCATCAGGCATAGTGTTATGTACAGATTCATCTACATGAGACTCACTATCTACATTAGATTGTATGACGCTAACATCTAATTCATGCTCATTATAATCCAACAAAACAGGCAATTCAAACTCTTTTAACACTTCTTCACCTTCAAACATATCATCATCGAAAAAATCATCAGGATTTAAACCATCATCAGGCAAACCTTCTAATTCTAACTCTAAATCCAACTCATCATCACTAGGTGGCAAAAAAGCATGGCCTACTGTTGCTATTCTGGAGTGGTTAAAAATATGGTATGAATTAACTCCAAAATACTATGCAAGTGCACATAATCCGCATCAAGTAATAAGTATTTTATCGTATCCACGAGGTCTTGAATGGTTTCACTTTACCTATTTTGTTTTAATCTTTTAGTGATTTCAAAGTTGATACATTGGTTGAGTTTTGAATAATGCTGGAACAAAAGAAATGATAAAGCATAAATCTAAACGGATAAAGAAGACAGATTGGAAACAAGCATTGGTTAAGACTTCTGTAATTGTTAAAAAGACACTCTAGCAATTCTATTGATCAGGCAATCTCTCGCAGTCTTATTAGCAGGATCCTCCTGGAACTCTAGATTTTTTTGAATAGGTTTCAACTCCAATGAAGTTCTACTGATCAAGCATTAGGCAACTGGCTATCCTTAGCTCAATTACTAGCTCTCATCAACTCAAACGGTCTAATGTGATTACAAGCGACACAACTCTTAAATCATCCCTAAAACTAAGAGAAGTTATTCATACCGGCTGGCCAGACGCACACAAAATAAAATTAAGGACAACAAGTAATCAAGATGCTCAAAGATCAATAAGAATAGCTAGATTATAAAGAAATGACAATTACATTATTCTCAACCAATGCCTAAAGTAAATTAGTTCATGAAAATAGAAATAACACACGCTACAATCTGATTAAGCACATCCATATCTACAAACTCTACAAGAAAGAATAATCCTCCTTGAGGAAATTTGTAGAAAATGGTCTTCTAAGGTCTCCAATCGATTTATCCTCTATTCGGCCTCCAAAGATGAAATTATTTTGGAATCACTTGACTTGAGACGACTACTTCCTTTTATAGAGTGAAGTCAACCCTAATTAGGTCAAATATTGCACGTGGAACTCTCTTCAAGCTTCTTAAATCTGAGATCACTATTGGAAACGCCACCTCATTAATGAATTACGTGAAACTCACGTGGTCAGTTTTGCTCACAGCTATGCTGGATCATGGATTTTGCTCCCTCAAGTCAATCAGCATTAATTTCTCTACAAAAGAACTTCCAAAGCATCAATTCTTATAGTTCGGATAAAATCCATTATATTCATGTAATAACACACCTAATTTGAACAAATAACATATAAGACATCATAGAATAAAGCCTAAATAACTCCCTTTTGGAGATTTATCATATCCCCAAACTTGGACTATTGCGCATCTCGAGCAATACTAACTCACTTTCCCAAAAATTTCAAAACATTGATCATAGCACAACTCAATTAAATCAGATAATCCAACACAACCTTCAACCTTTACCTGAGCATTCTGCAAAACCACAGATTGTTGCAGCAAAACAGTTCTTTTAGCATTGAACAAATAATCACCACCTTTAACTCAACCCTAAAAACTACCACTGATGTGGACTTTTCCTACCGCAAGCGCACGGGTCAAGTAATAATATAGTGAAAGTAAATTCGAATGTCGTCCTCTGGATTGGATTTTTAAGCAAATCAAGTATTGTGAATTATCTCGCTCAATTTTATTTAGGGATTTAAAAAGTGATGAATGAATGATAATAAAACCAAATCAAAGCAAGTAAAAATAATGGAAATTCAATTGGGAAAACTACTTAGGGAATTGATTTCGCCGATTTAGTTTAGGATTGATTTTAAAGAATAAGTTATTATGCACAATGAAATTATGAGCCAAAGACCCTTTAATCACAACTACCTCTCCCGAGTATAATTGATTCTCATACAAATTAACCAACTTGATATCCCTATCTAAGTTTATTAACATGCAAGGTAATGAGATCTTTTGACCAATTCTAAAGTTAATCTAAAACCATCACGAATTAGAAAATAAACTTTAGTCATGCAATCTTGAGTAAGTCTAAATCAAATCCCCTCTCCCGAGCTAGATTCGAAACTTAAATCATTCAACTAATGGCCAATTAATTGAAAGCATTAAATCAAGATTACAAACATAATAACATTGCACAACTTAAACTATAAATCAATCCATAAACTTAATCAACTACATCAATCCCTAAGCTACAAGTTTAGCTACTCATGAATGTAAATACAAGCTCAACTAAACATGTGAAAGCCATAAATCTAACTAAAAAAAGGAAAGGGAAAAGAAAACTCAATGTAGGCCGAGTCCGACGTCCCCGTCACGATCCCCACGAACAATGGGTTGATTTCCAAATCTCTCTCTTTGTTTTCAGCCTCCAAGTGCTCTGTTCTGCCCTCTTTTCGGCTCCCAAAGGTCCCAAATTGAAGTCCTCCAAAACCTAGCCGAAAATAAGCCTTTATTTTGTTTTTTCGTCGAAGCGTCGAGACGCTGTCAAGACAGCGTCGAGACGCTGCCTTCAAAACGCGCGTTTCAGGAAAGGAAATTATACATCGTCGAGACGCTAAGGTCACAGCGTCTCGACGCTGCGACGATTTCGCGCCTGTTCTGATATGGAATGCTAGCGTCGAGACGCCTAAGGGCTAGCGTCTCGACGCTAGTCACCTTTTGACCGAATTTTGACTTTTTTTTCATTTTGATTCTTTTCCTTCCTTCGCATCTTTTCGCGTCCCGAGCACCCGATTAACTCCACTATTGCATTTTGGCTCCAATCAACCTTTTCCTACAAAATAAACAATAAAGCACAATAAAATGCCCCAAACATCATAAAAGACTAGCTAAATTAAATAAGTAAAAGTAGCTAGCTATGCTCGCTATCAACCACAGCTCAACTATATTATCAGACATTCTTAACAATCTTTTTATGGGATTTATTCTTTTGTTCTTTAGACTTAAAGCAACCTTACAGTCATAAGCTCTTGAGCATGGGATGACCCATTTTATGATGCAGTATACTCTTGCCTCAAGCTTATCACCGACTAGGCTAAACACTCGTTGTTAAACCCAAGAATCTTTAGTTATCTATCCCTTGCTTCTCAGAATGACGACATGTTATGATGAAGCTCACCTAAGCCCTGGGAGATAGAAAACTGCTAGATTATGATTCATCCTTCAAAAGTTTTTCTCTATCAATTTTTACAACAAAATTTGCACTCTTCTTTTCAGCATAAATATAAATTTTTTATTCTTTTTTTTTTATCATCATTCATTTTTTTTTCAATACTTCCTAGGCCATCCTTTGACGCAAAGACAAACTGTGGGTGTCACAAATGTCCCTGGTTACTCAATAACCTAGAAAAAATTATGAAGGAGAGGAATGCTCGGGCAAAACAAGAGAAGTGGTTCTAAGTCCCCCAAACTTAAATTATTCATTGTCCCCAATGAATTAGCAACACATAATTACTCCCTTAAACTTAATTTTTTACCCTGAATTTTAAACTAAGCGCGGGACTAAGACTAAGCTTAAGGTGGATCAAATAAGACAATGCTACCTCAGAACTACTTGCCTTGATCTAGAAGAAATGCTCAAGCAAAAGGTTTCTGGAGATCAGAATACCTTGATCTAATTAAGCTAACTAGTTCAAGCTTCAAATATTCAGAAGAAAAGTAAGTTATGAATACTCAGGTGTGTCATAGAAAAAAACCTTTGAAAATTTCATTCATTTATTTTCCTAAAAGTAGAAAAATAAAGGCAGACAAACAAACGAGCAACAAAAATGATCAAACAAAATAAATGCACGCTCGACTTTTCTTCCCTTTTCAATCTTCTTGGGCAACCTCTTCTTCATCTTCTTCTTTTTCAACCAGTCGGGGTGGAATCTGTTGGGTTTTATGCCCTAAAAATCGTATATAGTGAATGTAAACAAATTATATACTTGTTTTAATAAAATATTATTAAGTTTCTGCAATACAATGTTATTGTTAAATATTGCACAATTTGACCCAAATCCAATAAACTAAGATCCAAGGTTATTTTTATGTAACTTGAACTAGTATGTGGGGACATACTGGGATCGATGTTCAAGTAACAACCTAAAAGGTCTATAGTACAAGGATAATATTGGGTACCTTATCCTGGTAACACTATGTGATACGATCCGTTTTTTATTTGATACAGACGTATTGATCCAAAGCGTCCATGTAGTAGACATGTGAGTGGGGGTATCCTATGCAATGAGTTTGCATAAGACCGGACCGCGAAATATTAACCGCTAGCTGTAACACCGTTAACTAGTTAGGTTTTTATTTCACTATGATGACCTAGGCAACTTAGTCTGAATCCTGAGTGGATTATGGACTCCTGTTCACGAGGGATTGTCCTTTGATTTGTATGGGTGAGAGTGGCCAGTACGCCGACTCAATAAGCCTACCATTTTGGGCACAAGATCGAGTGGGGAGCTGGAAACATAATCGCACAAGATGAAATTCACTCCTTCCCGACTTTTGAGGAAGTAGATGAGTGTTTCCTTAAGTGGTGTCTCCGGGTCTTGAACAAAGGGCCCTGCCCTCTCACTGGCCTGAGAAGGATTTCTGTTTGATGGTTGGACCACAAACAGGTTGTTCATTAGAGGAGCACTGGTACTTAAGGAGGTAGAGGTAACTCAGGGGTAAAACGGTAATATGACCCAGCTGGAGTTACGAACACTCGTGAAGGACTAATTTGTCGTTATTGGTTGATATCCGTGGACACAGAAATATTCTGCAGTGAGAAGAGTGCAGTTGTGGGTCTTTAGTGGGGTGACCCATAGTTAACGAATGTTGACTAACTTGGTTAATGAGTTTAGCCAATTAGTCTCGTATCGTTGGAGCTTCTGAACTGTAGGTCCAATAGGTCCCACTGGTAGCTCATAAAAAGACTTGAAGCAATTAAATATAAACTGTAAATTGAAAGTGTTCAATTTATTTGGAGAATCGTATAATGTATGTTGATACATTATAATATAAAGTTTGTGAAACTTTATAATATAATTTTTGAATTTATTTCAAAAAAAATTAATTCTTGAGAGAATATTTGAAAGAGTTCAAATAAATTTAATATGAACTGGATTCATATTAATTTTAATTTTAATAAAATCTCTAAGATTAAATATGTGATATTTAATTGGGTAAATAATTAATTATGGAATTAATTAATTATTTATTAAAATTAGATATTTTCCAGATAATAGATTTGAACTTATTCATAGACCTTTTCATAAGGAAAAGGTCTTAGCCTTTACCTATATATAGGACCCCTGGGGAGGGGTGAAAAGTATCTCATTGACTCTCCTTCTCTCAGAGATCTCTCCCAAAAGACTCCCACCAGTCTCCTGCTTCAAGAAGCTATAGTGATATATCAGTGTAACCAATTGGTGGTGTTCGCACAAGAAGGTTGCTGCGTTTTCGATCTTATTAGCAAGAAAAGGCGAATAAACCAAGGCTTTCTACAAAAGTAAGTTTTCTATGAAATCCTTGATCACTAGGATCGTCTTGATTAGATATAGTTAATTTTTATCATGTTTGTAGCCGCTGTACAATCCATTAAATATAGATTTATTGCTGTGATATTTTTGCAATTTGTATTGGTATTTCAATTAGAATTTAAGACTCTGAGTAGGTTCGGTAATTCCTTCTGCTGCGTAGGGCTTTTATCCCTTCAGAATCCAAGGGTTCAGAAGATCATCGAGGAAAATGGGGAAGGCTTGATATGGTTTGGAAAAATTCGATTGCAAAGCCTTCTTGATGGTGGCATCCATTCTCTTAACATAGTTCCAGAACGTTAGAAATTGCTGCTCAGCAAATAACATACGACTGGACAAAAGTTGAAGTTGTTCTTGAATATTGTGGATGCCACACACCAGTCCACCTTGGCGTGCCTCCTGCGTCCTTTGCAGCCTTGCCAAGTTCGGTGTGTCCATAATCCCTTTGTCCATCAAAATTATATCCTCATTGCTTGTCGGAACCCCTGCCCTCTAGCATAGCATAGTGATTGTGTTAGGGAAAAAAAAATTTGCCCGCCTTCTTCCTCTAGCAACTATGAATTTCGCTGGAGATTATCTTGCCAACGTCGATACTGAGAGATCTGAGAATAGAAAAAACCAAGAGAACTCTATCATGGGAAACTGTGGAGTCATGAGTCGTAGGAAGCAGGCGCTGCTTGACGAAACCCATCCAAGTGTTGGCCTCGCTCTTCAGATAGGCAGCCTGGAAGGTCCTCTTCTCAGTCTGTGAGAGCCGCCACTGTGCCCCGTCAATCCCCACCTCTCGAACAGTCGCATTCAACTGCTCGTTAGATGGCGTTGCTACCATCTCGTTGTATCCAGCATGAGGAAAATCCTGTAGATTGAATAAAGAGTTTATAGCCGCAGGGCTACAGTCCACTGCTACCCCGCAAACAATTACTTGAAATCCTTCCTCCTCGTTGATGTTCGCGTAGAACTCTCGCACCATCTGCGAGTTCGCGGGCTCAGGCTTGGCGCAAAACTGCTCCCAACAGAAAATCGCGTTTGAGCATGTCGCGATATTTTGCTCGCGCAAGATTGTTGACGAAGCGCTCTTAAGGTAGGCGTTGTTCCGAACCCTCTTCTTCTTCTACTTCTGCTTCAGCAACTCATTTGCCCCTGTCCTCGTTTCCCTTCTCAACGATATCATCTTCTTCAGCCTTTTTCTCAGCCTCTACATTTTCTTGAACTTCCGCTTCTGTGTTTTCTTTCTCAGATTCTGTGGTCAGATGAGATGGAGTGTCAGTTCTTACCCGCTTAATTTGTCCGGCCTTTTGCTTACGGCGGCGGCGTGGTGGTTGTATCTGAATGACCTCCTCTTGTACCACTGCTAGCTGTATTTGACCTTCTTGTTGACCTTCAACTTGGGGTCCAGTTGGTACAGGAACTTTCTTTATTTCAGGCGTTTTTGGTGGATCCTCTCCAACCACTTCTTCTGCAATGTCTTCAACAACCTTTTGTAGAACTTCAGTGACCGGAGATTGTTGTTGCCTCCTTAACTGTCTGGTCTCTTTCTCTTGTGGCGTTCTCTTCCTCTTAGTTTTCCTCTTTGGTGCCTCGGGTGTTATAGGCATTTCCTCTTCCTCAACCTCTCTTTCTCTCTTTCCTCTCATCTTGGCCATTTAGGAACTTAGAGAAATTTCGCCAAACACTCAGGAATAAAATTGAAGAAGAAGACGTAATGAAAGAAAACGTACCAGGGAGTTGGGTATAAATAAGGCTCTCACAATGAAAATCCTAACCGAAAGATTTTCCTTCATTAAATAAAATGTTATAGTTCAATTTTGCATGTAATTATCACAATTAAAATCCCAACAAACGGTAAAAAAGCCCCGTGGTAAATGCCCTCTGCACTGGCTAACGACTAACCCGTTGGATCCACACTGCGTGACACATAGAAGCTTCAGATGCTCCACGTGTTTTACCTGCCCACAGAAATATTAAACCTAACGGTAAGAGTAATTAAATCACAACAACCCCGTTACATCCTGACGAAAATATTTTGATCCTAACCAAAAGATTGCAAAAACAAACTTATCTTCAAAATTGATTCTTCTAGAAGGATCTTTTATCCGGAAAATTCAAATTAAAATATAAACCACAAAAAATCAAATCAAAACTTTATGCCGAATAAATTTTAAAAAAATACATCATTATAAATTCAATCTAAACAAAAATTAACATCACAATACAACTAAAATTAAAACATAAATTAATTCAAAAATTAAAAATCAAATCGGCCAAATTCAAAATAACCTAACCGAAAATAAAATCCATTTTAACGAAATTAAAATACCCACGAAAAATAAATCAGATAAAAATAAACAAAATCTAATTCAAAATAATTCAAACCAAAATAAAATCGAATCTCACAAAATTAAATAAAACAAAATCGCAACAACCACTGGGAGCTTCTAAAAAAAAATAGGGAAAAATACACTTTTGGTCCCTGAGGTTTGGGTTAAGTGACACTTTGGTCCCTGAGTTTTCAAACTCAACAAAAATACCCCTAAGGTTTGAGATAAGGAGCACTTTGGTCACTGCCGTCAAATTTTCTGTTAACTTTTAACGGTTGCTGACGTGGCAGTATTATTTTAATATAAAAAATTATATATTTTATTTTTTAAAATAAAAAATATTAAAAAAATAAAATATTAATATTTAATTATTTTTTTTATTCTTTCTCCCTTTCTCTCTCTTCTTCTTCTTTTCCATCTTCTCCATCTTCTCCACCTTCTCCTTCCTCCTCCTTCTTCTTCCTATGTCCGGCGACCGGCGTCCACCGCTCGCCGCCGCTGTCGGCCGCCGGCGACTTTTTTTTTTTTCCTTTTCTCTTCTTTCCTCTTTTTCTCTTCTTTCTTCACTGATTTTTAAAAAAATAAAATAAAAAATAAGGGGAGCGAGAAAGAAAGAAGAGAAAAAGAGGAAAGAAGAGAAAAGGAAAAAAAAAAAAGGTCGCCGGCGGTCGGCAGCGGCGGCGAGCGGTGGCCGCCGGTCGCCGGACATAGGAAGAAGAAGAAGGAGGAGGAAGGAGAAGGTGGAGAAGATGGAGAAGATGGAAAAGAAGAAGAAGAGAGAGAAAGGGAGAAAGAATAAAAAAATTAAATATTAATATTTTATTTTTTTAATATTTTTTATTTAAAAAAATAAAATAAATAATTTTTTATATTAAAATAATAGTGCCACGTCAGCAACCGTTAAAAGTTAACAGAAAATTTGACGGCAGGGACCAAATTGCTCCTTATCTCAAACCTCAGGGTTATTTTTGTTGAGTTTGAAAACTCAAGAACCAAAGTGTCACTTAACCCAAACCTCAGGGACCAATAAAGTGTATTTTTCCCAAAAAAAAATATTGCGCAACTCATTGCTTCCTCAAAACCTTTGCTCGCTTATTTCTCAACCAATGTATCAAATTTCCGTCGACATTTCCGTGGGGGGGAAGTTTCGATCTTCCCCCCATGTCGACGACATGTCGACATTTCCATGGAAATGTCGGCGACATGTCGACATTTCCGTCCAATTTCCATTTTTTTTTTTTTTTTTTTTTTAAGTCTATATTTCTTTATTTTATTATTTTTTTTATTTGAACTCATGTTTTTTTTACCTTGTTTTATCATTTTCTTTTATATTTTCATTTATCAATTTTCAAATCAATCCCATTAGAATATTACAAATTCCAAAATTCATATTTTACCACAAAAATTATTTTTAATTAATTATTTTAATTTTACATTTTTATTATTTTATTATTTTTACCACCTATAAATACCCCCACTTCATCCCAATTTCTTCACACCTCAATTTTTCAAACTCTCTCCCAAACTCTCTCAATTCTCTCAAATTCTCTCAATTTTTCCAAATTCGCTTAAATCTCCTAATTCTCCCAAATTATCTCACTTGTCTCAATTACTAATTTCTTTCTTAAGTTAAGAAGTTTAATTTTAAAAGGTTACATCTTTCTTTACATATTAGTTTATTAGTGTTATTTTTTTTACTTTATTAGTGTTATTTTCTTTACATATTACTTTATCAATTATTTAATGTCCACGATCATCTTTTTGGTATTAGTCATTGTAAAATTTTATATTCATAAATCCAAAGTTATTTTTCATCTATCAATATTTCATATCTATTTTAATTTTCAAATTAAAGTCTCATTTAATAATTTACAAATCTTTCTACACGTATCGACATTTTAATCAACATTTTCATCTAAATATTGTTCTACTTTTTAGATATGATGATAAAAAATTGTCAATTATATCCTAATTAAGCCACAAACAAAGTTTCATGGACTAATTCAAACAATTTCCATCAATTTCCATGATTTCCGTAAATCTTCCCGGAATTTCCATCGACATTTCCATCGACATCGATATTTCCATAAAATCAGGACCTCGACATTTCCATCGACATCGACATTTTAAACCTTGTTCTCAACTAATTTCAGAGAAGGATATTTCGAACGAAATTCCTCCCCCCAGTAATGTTTCACTCACTGTCCATTAACTTTAAACACTCGCTCATCTTTTTCATCTCCTAAGGTAATTGCTCCATGAGGAAAAACTTCAATAACAACAAATGGTCCAGACCATTTGGATTTTAATTTTCTTGGAAACAATTTTAATCTAGAGTTGTACAAGAAGACCTGCTGACCCTTTACGAATTCCTTAGGTTTTTTTTTTTTTTTTTTTTTGAAACTTCGAATTCCTTAGGTTTTAATTTCTTATCATGCCACTGTTTTGTTTTCTCTTTATACATATTTTCGCATTTTCATAAGAAAACTGTTGAAACTACTCCAACTCATTAACCTGCAACATTCTAACTGCTCTTGCATGACGTAAATCAACATTGAGAAAAATACACTTTTAGTCCCTGAGGTTTGGGTTAAGTGACAGTTTGGTCCCTGAGTTTTCAAACTCAACAAAAATACCCCTGAGGTTTGAGATAAGTAGCACTTTGGTCCCTGCCGTCTATTTTTCTGTTAAATACTAACGGTTGCTGAAGTGGCATTATTATTTTAATAAAAAAAATTATTTTTAAAATTTTTTAAAATAAAAACATATTAAAATAATAAAAATATCATTATTTTATTATTTTTTAATTTTTTTCTCTCCCTTTTTCTTATCCTTCTTTCTCTCCTCCATCTCCACCTTCCTTCTTCCCCATCTCCTTCTTCTTCAACTCCAGTGGCCGGCCGCCGCCGTCTGCGGGCGAACGGCGGCGCGACGTCAGATTGTTTTTTTTTTTTTAATAAACAGAGGGAAGCCCAGATTTGCTCGGTGTTCGCGGCGTTCGTGACCCAAAACCCAGATCTGGTCGGCGTTAGCAATGTTCGTGGTTGGTGTTCATGGTCGACGTTCGCAGCGTTCGTGTCGGTGTTCATGGTCAGCATTCGCAGCGTTCGTGGTCGGTGTTCGTAGTCGGCGTTCGCGACCCAAAATCCAGATCTGGTCGGTGTTCGTTGTCGGTGTTCGTGGACGTTCGTCAGGGTTCGTAGGCGTTCGTGATCGAGGTTCAAGAAACCTTCGTCGCAGATTCATCTTCACAGTCGTCGACTGCCCCATCTCCGGCCACCTGATTTCTTCTCTGTTACTTTATGTAGCTTGAAATCGAAAGGGAAGTCGGTAGAGGTAAAAATGGAAGAGAGAGGGAGGGACTCCCTCCCTCATCGTCTCAGATCCGAAATGGGGAGGGACCTCCCTCTCCCTTACTACTTTTTTTTTAAGAACAGTTGGAGAAAAAGAAGGAATAGAAGAACAAGAAAAAAAAAAGAAGAGAAGAAGAAAGTTAAAAAAAAAAAAAAAACAAAAAAGTCGCCGGCGACGCCCCGCCGGCGAGCGGTGGTTGTCGGTCGTCGACGCCCGGCGACTCTGTCGAGCAGGTGAAGAGGAAGAAGTCATGGGAAGAAGGTGAATGAGAAGAAGAAAGAGAAGGAGGGAGAACAAATAAAAAATTTAAAAATAATAATATTTTTATTTAAAAAATTTAAAAATTAATTTTTAAATTAAAATAATAGTGCCACGTCAGAAACCGTTAGTATTTAACAGAAAAATAGACGGCAAGGACCAAAGTGCTACTTATCTCAAACCTCAGGGGTATTTTTGTTGAGTTTGAAAACTTAGGGACCAAACTGTCACTTAACCCAAACTTCAGAGACCAAAAGTGTATTTTTCCCATCAAAATTCAACTTTTTCAAATCCCAAAATGTCTTGTGCTCAAGCTCTAACGGTAAATGGCAAGCATTTCCATACACTAACCTATAGAGAGACATACCTAAAGGAGTTTTATAAGTTGTCCTATTGATAAGGGTAAAAAATATACATATTTTACCCTTATATTTAGCTCATTTCTTGGTTAAATGTCGTATGTTGTGATCCAATTTGTTGTTCCCGAACTCAAATTATGTTTCATTTGATAAGTTAGGGTGTTGAGAATCACTTTTGTCATATGTAACTCATTTGTGCTTAAAAAGACTTGATTTTAAGAGAATTTGACTTAGTTTGTTGCTGTGTAGAAAAACAGATGAAAAGCTGGAATTCCCCAGAAATGCGACCGCATTTTTGGGAAGGCAAAAATGAAATGCGACCGCATTTCTAGAAAAATCTGAAGCCATTCCGAGTCATCTGTGGGTCGTTGTTGACGAGTCTTCTTCGCACCTAACTGGCTGTTTTGACACTGAAACTGACTGGGCAACCTTCCAACACCTATTTCGCAGCTCCTCAACCACTTTCTACACTATATAAGCTCGAGATTCGAAGTCAAATTCAAGCAGAACTCACTTGGAAGAAAAGGGTGGTGACAGAACCCTATCTCGACGCCAATGAGTAGGGATGCCCGAGGTCCTTCTTAGATGACCAAATTCTAACCTTAGTTATGAAGGGAATAAAATTCCCCATGCAGCGGAAGCACATCGATTGGACCTTTCGCCGTATATTAATTAACATTAAAATACCGTTACGAAAACTCAAACAAACTTTAAAGTTTCTGTAAAATTGGTTTAAACATGCTTAAAAATAAATCTAAATTTATTTTCATGCTTTTCTAAAGAAAAGAGGAAGAACCGTTACAAACCTCCGTTGTAGACTTGACCGTTCTTCGCTAACGAGGCTCCAACGATCAAAACGCAACAGCCGTCTTTGGTTTTTCTTCGTTGGAAATTTCTTCTTTGATTGACACAATCACCACAGGGGTTACACCGGTATGTCTCTGAGTCTAGGAGGCAAAAGACTTGTGGGAGTCTTTCTCTAAGAGGGAGGCTAGAGAGAATTCTAGGTCTTGTCTTT
This sequence comes from Luffa acutangula, assembly GCA_036850905.1. Lineage (NCBI taxonomy): Eukaryota > Viridiplantae > Streptophyta > Magnoliopsida > Cucurbitales > Cucurbitaceae > Luffa > Luffa acutangula. The sequence goes on from CM072096.1 coordinate 45,121,809, forward strand.
CAAGAGTGTCAAGTGTCATGACCAATTAGGTCTAGTGTTCTATTTATAGAAGAGAGGCCATGAATAAAATATTCAATTAAATCAATCTTTTCCATAATTGATTCAATCTTATTCCTTAATTAATCAATCATGATCAATCAATTCCATAATTGATTAATCTTTTCCACAAATGACTAATTACTTCCATAAGTGATTAGATCATTTCCATAAATGATTAATCACTTCCTTAAGTGATTAATTATTTCCATAATTGATTATTTCCCGGTTAATGAATTCTTTAATTAATTAACCACCAATTAAATACCACATATTTAATTCCCGGCCTAGAATTAATTAATTTGCCCAAACACATTTTAGGCCTTAAATTAATTAATTCATTATTTTGAACTCTTTCAAACTTCCATAAATTTATATTTTAACTTTTCAAATATTAATTTCTCTCATAATAATATATCAATATATATTATATTTGTTTCCCTTAATAAATTGAACATTTTCAATTTACTTTTATTACTTAGTTGCCTCAAATTACTTTACGAGCTACCAGTGGGACCTAATGGACCTGCAGATCAGAAGCTCCAACGATGTGAGATTAATTGGTCAAACTCATTAACCACATTAATCAATATTCGTTAACTGTGTGTACATTCCACTATAGACTCACAGTTGCACTCTTCTCACTGTAGACATATTTTTTGTGTCCACGGATCTAGACCAATATCGACTAGCTAGTCCTTTACGAGTGTCTGTAACACCAGCTGGGTCAAATTACCGTTTTACCCCTGGGTTACCTCTATTTCCTTAAGTACCAATTCTCCTCTAATGAACAACATGTTTGTGGTCCAACCATCAAACAGAAAACCCTCTCGTGCCATTGAGAGGGTAGGGCCCTTTGTTCAAGACTCGGAGTAACCACTTAAGGGAACACTCATCTGCTTCCCTAAAGTCGGGAAGGAGTGAAATCCATCTTGTACGATTATGTTCCCAGCTCCCCATTCGGTCTTGTCCCCAAAGTGGTAGGCTTATTGAGTCGGCGTATTGGCCACTCTCACCCATACAAATCAAAGGACAATCTCTCATGAGCAGGAGTCCATAATCAACTCAGGATTAAGACTAAGTTGTCTAGGTCGTCCTAGTGAAATAGAAAACCAACTAGTTAACGGTGTTATAACCAGTGGTTACTATTTCGCGGTCCGGTCTTATGCAAACTCATTGCATAGGATACCCCCACTCGCATGTCTCCTACACGAACGCGTTGGATCGCAGCGTTTGTGTCAAATACAAAGTGGACCGTATCCATAGTGTCACCAGGATAAGGCACCCAGTCTTATCCCTATACTATAGACCATTTAGGTTGTTTCTTGAACAATGATCCCATATGTCGCTACATATAGTTCAAGACTCATATTACAGCCTTGGATGTCTAGTTTATTGGATTAGGGTTATTATTAGGCAAAGACAAATATAAAATAACTAATAACAATTAATGAAAAAATATATCAATATTATTTCATTAATATCCGGTCAACGGTTACATTCACTATCTACGAGTTTTAGGGCATAAAACCCAACAAGTTAGACATCAAATCGTGTGGTTTGTAGAGAGTTTCACCCAATCTCACTTGTAAAAGCGAGAGAGTGAAGTGTCTTGGCGAACTCTAGAAGGATTGAGTAAATAGAAAAACTCATAATATTTAGTTATCTCCTTTATTTCCATCTCTTGAATCTTTTCATTATTCTGTATTATTTACATTCTTATTTCAATAAAAATGTGTTCATTTGCTTTTTATCTCATCATGAGTAGCTAAATTCCGTTGAGGGGTTCAATGTGGTGAATTCCCGTGGGGTTTAATGGCTTGAAAGTGCTTTGTTTGCTTAAGTTGTGTTCAATGCATGTCATTCTTTATTGATTATCACTCTAACCTTGTTGAGTTTAATTTGATCACTTAGACTTTGTATGCTATGTGAGTTTGATCTCAAACGGGACAAACAATATCAGTTCTCATAAAGGTGATATAGGAGAAAAAGCTCGAAAGAGATTGTTCGGCGGTATAGGGCAAGCTGCCTAAGGCACCCTATATCGACTACAGGGTTATAGGTTGCATTCGTGAATTATCTATGTCGGAGTCGAGTCACAGAAATGTGCAAAACGGTACTCGCTTAGCCTTCTAACGGTTCTTGGGAGCAAGGGCCAAATAGGAGTTAAATATGACCCAATGTATTGAATAGGCTTAAGTTAGATATTATATTGCATGATTATGGTAATTGCCTTAGGGATGAATCAATGTTGAATACCTCGTTGTTTATTATTGTTATTCTTTATTATTTATTGTTTGTTTTATTTATCTTTTCAAAAACCCAATCAATCAACTTATTTTTCTTTGGTTACCTTTTCAAAAGCAATCATTTGAGCAGTTTCTTCATCAAATCTGAATTTCCAATTTAGTCCTCGTGGGATCGATACCCTTGGAATACTTCTAAGGTTTTTTTATTACTACGTGTGACAGTCTATACTTGCACTAAGTGTTAGCTGAATTATTCTTTATTATTATTATTCATCTTATCTCATATTCCATTCATTCAGCTGACGACGCACCACCTATAAGCCCAAAGAGCCTCATCTAACTGAAAAGACAAATCTTTCCTAGATGGATGAACTATCTTCTCTAATATAGATTTAATTTCCCTATTACTAGCTTCAGCCTGACGATTTGCTTGTGGGTGATAAGGGGTAGCTATCCTATGCTTTACTCCATATTTAGCTAAAAGCTTAGCTAATACATTATTCACAAAGTGTGTGCTCTCATCGCTCACAAGAACCCTAGGTGTCTCAAACCACGCAAACATGTGCGATTTAAGAAACCTTGACACCGTCTTAGCATCGCTCTAATGACATGCAATGGCCTCCACCCACTTGGACACGTAGTCAACTGCCAACAAAATAAACACATTACCGTTAGAAGGGGAAATGGCCCCATAAAATCGATACCCCATACGTCGAATAATTCTAATTCTAAAACATAAGTAAGAGGCATTTCATCTCTAGGTCCTAAGTTTCCTCTCCTTTGGCAAGTATTCCACGATTTGCTAACCGCAAGTGTACGGGTCAAGTTATAATATAGTGAAACTTAATTTGAATGTCGTCCTTTGGATTGGGTTTCTAATCAATTTCACTACCGTAAATACTCTAATCCAACTTTATCTAGGGAATTAAACTTAGTGGCAAAGAAAAACTTGATGAGCAAATTACTTACCGCAAGTGTACGGGTCAAGTAATAATAGAGTGTTTTCGTGATTAAACAAGTGTCGTCCTCTGGATTGGTTTTCTAGAAAATTAAGTACCGTGAATACTTTTGTTCAATTTTATTTAGGGAGCAAAACTCAATGATAAAGATAAAAGTAAAGACAAAAAGCATAAAAATAAAGGTGGAGACTCAAATGGAAAGACTCTTACGGAATTGATTTCATTGATTAAAACTGAGGATTGATTAATGGAATGAATTTAGTGTGCAATTATTTTACAAGCCAAAGAAACTTTTATCACAATTATCTCTCCCGATCATAATTGATTATCATGCATACAACAAACCCAATATCTCTATCTAAGTTTATTAGCATGCAAGGCATTATTTGGTTTAGTACTTGTTCTACTTCTAAAAGAAATCTAAATTCCGTCACAAACTTAGAAACTCAACTTTAGTCATGCAATTAAATAAGTGTGTCTAGGCAAAACCCCCTCTCCCGAGCAAGATTCAACACCCAAATCATCCAATTAGTGATCAAGTAATTGAAATCATTAAACAAAGTTGCATGAATAAAATAAAAGCACATTCATAACCAAAAATCAATCCAACAAACTAAAACAACTACATCAATCCCTAAGACAAACAACTAGCAATTCATAGTCTTGAAACTACAAACACTAATTGAAAGAAAAGCCATAAAAACAACAGGAGGTAAGGGAAAGAAAAGGAAAACTCTTGAATCCGTTGAAACTGACACGTCCCCTTCACGATCTCCACATCTTCAAGCTTGGTTCCCACACCTTGACCTTGCTTCAGCTCCTACAAAAGGTCTCTAGTCGAAATTAGGGCTAAAATCTAACCAAATGGACTCCCCTAATCCGTAGCACAAAGTGAGGAATATATAGAAAAATTGTATGTAGCGTCGCGACGCTGTCCCTGCTACCGCCAAAAACAGAAAAGGAAAATAAGCGTCAAGATGCCCAGAAAGCAGCATCTCGACGCTAGCTCTCGGGTTTGACTCAAACTTAAGCCTCCAACTTTGATTATTTTTGCTTCTTTGGCCTCTTTTAGTGTCTCGAACATCCAATTGACTTCGATTTCTTCAATTAAGCTCTAATAATCAATTCCTACAAATAAACATTAAAGTTCATAAATTTGGCCAATTTACTCTCAAAGACTAACTAAAATAGATAGGGAAAAATAACTAGCTATGCTCACTATCAATCACATTGTTTGCAGAACCAGTAGGCATCCTTAAATAAAGAAGGCCAAAAAAATCCACATTGTAAAATCCTCATAGCTATCCTCTGACCGCTGAAATGACCTCCATACGGGGAAGAGTGACATTGCTCCAGGATTTCCTTTGCTTCATCACCTGAAACACATCTTCGAATAATACAATCAGAACATTGTTTATACATAAATGACTCGTCCCAATAATAATAATAATAATAAAAAACTTTGCATCATGTCAAAATTTTGCATTTGCCTCCTATCCATATCAATTGGAGTGACTCCACTTACCAGAAAATTAGCTATATCCGCATACCAAGGAGTACTTAAAAGACTACCACCAGTCTCAAGCCTCCAGTAGTCTCAGAGATATACCAATGTAACCAAATGGTGGTGTTCTTCGTTGTTGCAAAGCAATCAAGAATTATTCTTGATTTTCAGAGACGTCAACGGAGGTTTGCTTCTCTTTTCTTTATTATAGATTTAGATCTAATTTTTGTATACTTAGCCTTAAGTTTCTATAGAATTTGTTCTATGTTTTTACCAATGTAATAGTATTTTTGGATAAATAAAATTAACTACGAATCAGTCCCAATTACGCTTCCGCTTTAACGGAATCAGGGAATTCTAAAACCTTCAATTTTCTTATACTACAGCATGCTCAAGAAATCTAACTTTATCAAGCAAGACATTTTTCTCACCACGACCAAAAGCATGCTTGTCAATAATTTTACTTTTCTTGTTATCACCAAACTACAATAACTATAATCAATGATCCAAATATAAAATGGAAGTTGACATGAAAGTTGAATAATCCAAGAATCCAAAGTTAAGGGACTGAAAATCGTAAAATAATCATAAAGGATTCAAAATACCCACCCAATCAACGACAACAACGACAAAGATGAGATAATGGTGAGGGTGGGAGAGAGAAGACGAGAAAATGAGTAAGCGTGACCGGGAAGAGGAGACGCAACAAAGATGAAAAGAAAGGCACATTGAAATCGCAAAGAAGAAGAAAGGGATTTAGGGATTTAAATGACCCTCTCTCGACGTCATTATAACGACATCGACAGAGATCTCTTCTCCCGATGCCATCTAATTCAGACCTCTCTCAACATCATTTATACCAATTAGTTAACCGTATGTCACTATTATAGTCTACATAACCTTCAATCATTGCTCTAATCCCAACTCTGTAATGGTTCCTATTTTTCAATATACTCATTCTATCATTAATGCTGGGAAGCATAACATAAATATACTACGAAAAATTTAAGCAACAACTCACCGAAAGTAATTTATCACAGAAAAATTCTAAAATAATCTATAAAATCCCTCACAAACAATTGTCAATATCCCATGCCAGAATGATAAAGTTTTATTACAATTGGCAAAACTTTTAGAAAATCAAATCTTTCAAATTAAAACTGTTGATAAATCAAAGCTCTCAAACCCAAAATCTTTCAACTAAAAGAAAAACTTTTAATTAGAAAAACTTTGATTTATCAAATACTTTCCAAACCAAATTCTATGATGAATCAGAAGTTTCAATTAACAAACTTTCTATCCGACAAAATTTTCACTCATTCAATACGTTTACTTAAACTATACTTTCATTTACTCAATACGTTCAAATATCAAAATGGGAAGATGCATTATTTGAGTATCTTCATAATATATATATATTTGTTTATTCATGGATAGCACAAATAAATCAATTAGAATATTCAATTAGAGTTGTTAATTAAAAATCAACCAAAACAACCCGTACAATTATTTAAGTGTCAGATCACGTGAGTATATAATTCATCTCTGATTTATGAGAATTTTTTGAAACTTGAATAAAATATTAGACACAATATTATTGAACGACTATGGACATGGACATGGTAGACACTTTTTAAATTTGCATTTTTTTACTTTGAAAGTACAAATATTAAACTTGGTAATAATTTAACTTTAAATAATATTTCTTAATCTTATAATTTTATTATAACATCAATTTTATATGATATTTCTTTTTGGTTTTCGCTTTAGATTTCTAGTGAAAATGGATCAACGAAAATATCAAGATTTCAATTTTATTAAAATGTCGATAAAAACATCGATAAATATTTTTGAAAGAATTATATAAATAAAAAATTCATAAAAATATTAAAATTAACATCACCCTTCACCCTTTCTAACTAATTCAAAACTTGTTAGTATTTATATCCATATTATTGGGAGTGCGACCAAAGTCCTACATCGGCTAGATAAAGGGATGACCATGGGTTTATAAGGGAGGACAGCTATCTCCACTGGTATGAGATCTTTTGGAGTGAACCAAAGGCAAAGCCATGAGGGGTATATGCCCAAAGTGGACAATATCATATCATTGTTGAGATATGTGAACATGTTAAGTCCATGAACGTGTAAAATTTTCGAAGGAAATATCTTACATGTTTAAGGAAATTTAAGGCTCGTTTGATAACGTTCTCGTTTCTCGTTTCTTGTTTTTTAAGAACTAAAAATAGGAACATGTTTGTTAACTATTTTTGTTTCTTGTTTCTCTAAAAAAAGAATCAGAAACAAATATGTGTTTGATAGCTATTTCTCGTTTCTTGATTTTTAGTTGAAATAAAATTTGGTACATATAATATAAAAATTATATATAACGTACATTAAAATTATAGTCAGAGGTTGTCGGTGGCGGCTGGTCGGCGACGGCCGGTAGTCGGAGGTTGACGGTAGCGACCGGTAGTCGGAGGTCGAAGGTGGCGGCCGGTCAGTGGAGGTAGGTGGCGGTCGGTTAGCGGAGGTCGGCGGTACCCGTTAGTCGAAGGTCGACACTGGCGACCAGTAGTCAGAGGTCGACAGTGGCGATCGAATAGCGGAGGTCGACGACGACCAATAGTCAGAGGTTGACGGTAGAGGTCGGTCGTTGTCGGTAGCCAGAGGCCGACGATGGCAGCCAGTCGATGGAGGTCGATGACTTCCAGTAGTCGCAGGTTGAAGGTGACGGTCGGTCGGTGGAGGTCGGTAGCCGAAGGTCGAAGTTGGCGGTCGGTTAGCGGAGGTCGGCGACACCCAATCGTCGAAGGTCGACGGTGGCGCCCGGTAGTCAAAGTTCGACAGTGGTGGTTGGTTAGCGGAGGTCGGCGGTGGTTGAAAGTCAGAGGTCGACAATGGCGATCGATCAGTGGCAGCCAGTAGTTTGAGCTCAACCGTGGCGACCAGTCGGTGGTGGTCGGTTAGTGGAGGTCGACAGCGATCGGTCGTCGAAGGTCGATGGTGGTGGTCGGTCGGCGAAGGTCGATAGCGCTCGATCGAAGGTAGTGGTTGGTCATGGTCGTTATTTGGAGGTCGACGATGGCAGCCTATTGGCGGAGGCCGGTAATCAGAGGACGACGGTGGTGATCAGTTAGCCATGGTTGACAACACCCGGTAGTCGGAGGTCAACGGTGGCACCCAGTAGTCAGAGGTCGACAGTAGCGGAGGTCGGCAGTGGCTGATAGTCAGAGGTCGACGGTGGCGAACGGTCGATTGAGGTCGGTGACGGACAATAATCGGAGGTCAACAATGGCGGTCGATCGGCGGAGGCTAGTTACCAGACGTCGACATCGATCGTAGGAGCTTGACGGTAGCGATCGGTCGCGACCGGTAGTCGGAGGTCGACGATGGCGACTGGTTGACGAAGGTCAGCGACGACCGATAGTTGAAGGTGGACGGTGGGGGTCAGTCAACGGAGGTCGACGACGGTTGGTAGTCGGAGGTCAACGGCGACCGATAGTCGGAGGTCGATGGTGGTGGTCAGTCGTCGGAGGTCGACGATAGTGGTCTGTATTTGGAGGTCGCCGATGGCGGCCGGTCGATGGAGGTTGACGACGACCAGTAGCTAGAGGTGTACGGTGGCGGTCGATCCACGGAGGTTGACGGTGGTGGTTGGTCGACAGAGGTTGACAACGACTAATCGTCAGAGGTCGACGATAACGGCCGACCGCAACCGGTATTCGGAGGACTACGATGGCGATAGGTCAACGAAGGTTGGCGACGACCGGTAGTCGGAGGTCGACGATGGCGGTCGACGTAGCTCGGTGACGAGGTAGTCGAACGGACGGTAGCGGTCGATCGACGACGATCGATAGTCGGAGGTTGATGGTGGCGGCTGGTCGGCGGAGGTCGGCGACGACCGATAGTCGGAGGTCAATGATGGTGGTCGGTCAGTGGAGGTCAGCGCGACCGATAATCAGAAATTGGCGGAGGTGATAAAAAAAAGAAAAAAAGAAAGAAATAACATAAATAATAGAAAAATGAAAAATAAAGAAATAACGAAAAAAAAGAAGAAAACAATTAAAAAAAAAAAAAGAAAGAGAACGAAATAACGGAAAAAATTAAAAAAAAAAAAAAAAAAACGAGGGAGTGGTTGAAAAAAATAGAGGAAGAGAAGAGATTGGTGTAGGAATGGGAGGGAGAGATGGGTACATGCATGAAAGATAGAAAAAAAAAAAACAGGGATGAGTTATCAAACAATTCTGTTTCTTAATAAAGGAGAAACGGGAACAAGAAACAGAAAACGGGAACGTTATCAAACGAGCCCTTAGTATCCTGATTGTGGAATACCCTTGGAATAAAATATATCGTGATATGTATAATATATCTCTTTATGATATGCCGATACTTTTATTAGCATTTATATTAATGGTCCATTTGACGTCAATGTGAAGAGGGAATTGACATTCGTAAGTCAAAGATTGATAATTCAATCTCCATCTTTGCAAAATAGAGAAAAATTACCATGTAATTCTATCTAAATAAATAGAGAAAAAAAAAAGAGAGGAATATGAGAAAATGAAAAACTGCTCATTTTATTGAACAACAACTATTATCTATTTTGATTCACCTATGAAAGTTTTTTTTTTTTTTTGATAACATGTGGGGTGGGGGGATTCGGTCGTTAATACAAGTTCTATGCCAGTTGAGCTATGCTCATGTTGGCATACACGTACGAAAGTTATGCATTAATGATTTTAAAATGAAATAGTTCTATTAGAGGGTCTAAATCAATACACTTAAGAAAGTTTGAGTTTTAATTGATACAATTATTAGTTTGAAGTTTTAAGTTATACAATCCCAAAATTAAAATATACATTGATTTTTTCCAAAATTTAGGAATCTATTGAGGTTTAACATATTTTATAGACCAAATTTATAATTTAACCATGTTTAGAATACGAGGAAATTAGCCCATCAATAAAGTTGGACTTATTGATTAAAGAAGTTCATTTCTCCTGGCATTCCCAAGTGTTGAAATTAATAAAGTAATAATTTAATAATACATTAACTTTCTATTTATTTATTTAATAAAAAAAACTTTCTATTTATTTATTTATTTATTTTTGCAAAATGAGAACTATTAATACATTGAGAATAAATTTCAAAATTTTAATAGATTAAGGAAAAAAAATGAGAATATTCTTAAAGATTAAAGATCAATTGTTATATTTTTGTTTAGCCTTTAATTCACTTATAAGAGGTGAAAGTGATTTATTAATTGAATTTCTGAAAAATAAATAAATAAATGATTATCGTTTATCGTTTAAAAATAAAATGATAAAAGAAATAAAGAACAAATAGTTTGGGACCGGTCGGGGGACTTTGGTGTGGACTGCAGCCCGTTTATCGTTTAGAAATAAATTAATAGATATCATAAAAAGAATTTAAATTAATTTAATTATAAGAAATTTATTTAAAAAAAAAAAAGGGAAAAATGGTCCCGGCGGGGCTCGAACCCGCGACCTTCGGCTCATAAGACCAACGCTCTAACCAACTGAGCTACGGGACCATTTGTTGATGATTTGATGATGAACAATTATATCTTCAATAATTCTGTACTTTGGGAAAACAAACGCGAAGCATTATCTCTTTTCTAAAATTTTCTGAAAACACCAAAATATATATCTATATATATTTTTAATGAAATAGTTTTTTTTTACTAATAATGTTTTTCTATAAATAATAAATATACCAAGAAAATAATTCTGAACATAGAATTCACTCACCAATCTTTTTTTTTTCTTTTTAAGTAATATTTGACAGATCATTTGAACCTATGCTCTCTTGATAAAAGATACATACTAATTATCTTTGAACTATACACACTTTGAAAAATAGTTTTGATGAGTTTTTGTTTTGTCCTTATCTTCCCTCTGCCCACATCAAAACATTCAGTACGGACATTCTCTCCCACAAAATGGATTCTCATGGGTTGAAGATTGAAAAGAGAAAAATAGAGAATTGAGTAAAAATGTTCTTGAAAATGTTTCATAAAAATCTTTCGAAAGATAACCAGATTTCATCATGAAGCTGAAGACATGTTTGAGAGTGATCTTGAAATGACCAAAATCACTTTTATAATATCTAAAATAACTAAAAAAGAGTATGACAACAGTGAATTTGATCATTCTAAAATCCTTCCATAATTCATATCATTAGTAATGATGCCTAGGAATGATTTGCAAGCGAGAGCACTATTTGTTAGTCTTTCAAAGTGCATAAATGAAAAGTGAGAAAAAGAAGGAATAAGAAGAACATATACATGAGGAAGGAGAAATATGTTAAAGTTTAACGACTCTATCAAAGTTTCTACCTCTAAATTTAAACAATCATTATTATTCCTTAAGTTCAAAACATGGAATAATTAGTTCTATGGTCCAACAAGAAATCAAGTTTGGGTTTTGACGGCTTCAAAACATATATATGGGCCTATGTCATGGCTTCGACTAACATTCTAGTTTCTTAGTTGGACAAATGGTAGAAGCATATCTAGTTGGAGTACGATTAACGTTGGAATCAGGAATATCCCCAGTTTAGGCAGAGGTGGACTAAAAAATTGTTTAGAACCTACTTTATGATCGTAATCACCATTTCAATGACATTGCTCCTTTTATTTATCAACTCAAATAGTTTTCCTCTAGTCATCACATTAGGGGATTTCTATTAACCCCTCGAGATGGAAATAAAGTAGCCACTACAACAAATTTGGCTTTTAATGTCGGGCAATGCGACATTAAAAGTCTTTAATGTCGGTCAGTGACCGACATTAAAAACACCGACATTAAAAGCCTCTTTTAATGTCGGTCGCTTTTAATGTCGGGCATTGACCGACATTAAAAGCTCTGTCCGACATTAAAAGTACCCTTTTAATGTCGGTCGTTGCGCCCGGCATTAAAAGGGTCCCTTTTAATGTCGGTCAACCACTCATTGTCCGACATTAAAAGTTACTTTTAATGTCGGTCAGTTTTTTATGTCAGTCATTGCCCGACATTAAAAGTTGTGACATTAAAAGTGTCCGACATTAAAAGTGTCAGTAGTAAATAAAAAAAATTGTTGGTTGCACATGTGGCTAACCAACAATATTTCTCCATTTATCAACCTATGCACAAAATAAAGTCCAAAAAGTATTTTTACAACTAACTCAACGAACATATACTTAATTAATATAATATATTAGTGTATATAATACATAAAACTTTCCATCCATCCAATTTACAAAGAAAAAGTAAATTTGCTAAACAAAAAAGGTACATAACTCTAAAATATTTCAACCTCAAAGTCGATGCCGAGGAGACAACAACTTTGCCATAAAGGACACTGTCTTTGAAGACGATGGCAATTTGATATTATTCGACGTCGTTGGGTTTCTTTCGCTAGGGTCATGACCACTATGGTGAAGGTTATGAGTTGACGACGAAGAAGACGAAGTATTCCTCAATTGCCAAATCAGACATAACCTGAAGAGTCGTTTCACATCGACGAGTGGCTTGTGACGCTCGACGACAACCATGGACATTAAAACACTAAAAACACATTAAAGAGAATATTTACTCATTACATCCATTGCACATAACATCTTCAACTTACTTATAGCAAAAAATAATATAAGTTTGACTAAACCAACAAACGTAGGCATAAATCAATGGATCTTTGTAAAGGTAAAAAGAGAAACAAATCAGAAGTTGAGAAGTCCTTACTTCTCGTATGTAACTAGCCACGGCTTTGCAACCCTCAATGGCAAGTTGCATAGCATTCTCAAATATTTCAGCAGTTAATTTGGCATCCATCTACGAAAGCGAATCATTAGTTGCAGAAGACCAGCTCAAGTTTACAGAAAGAAATACAAAATTGGTAGCAGTTCAAATGAGAGAAACAAAACTAATCAATTCAGTTTCAAACTATAGCCATCTATCTTTCACAATAAAGCACCAAATAAAATATCAACGCCAGAGAAAGGAGAAGAAAAAGTAGAAGTTAAAGAACCTGAAGAAGGGTGACTATATTAGTTCTTGTGAACCATGCAACATTCAAATAAAAGACAAGGATGAGAACGAAAGAACCAGAAGTTATGGAGATAACAAAAAGTTTGACAAAAAATGGAGGTTCACATCCGATTCATCCTTTTTGTTGCGGCTAGTGAATTAGGGGGGAGGAGGAATCAGCTGCAGGAAGTAGCAATATCACAATTGGGACAGCATTGAGCCGATCATCATAACAACAAAAAGTTAGCAAATAAGTGAACTACAAGTCTATATCTAAATGTTTCATGCTTATATAAACCAAGCAGTCCAGATTCTTCAAGTCGCTACCACTGAAGACACAATATTTGTTGAAGTTTTGATATAAGATTAAACTTATCATGATCCATCAGCTTAAGCTTTTAAGTTGATTAGTGATTTAACATGGTATTAGAGCAGGAGATTTTGTGTTTAAACTTATCATTTCCTCCTCAATTAATATTGACCTCCACTTGTGGACATTCTACAAATTTTCAAGCACACAAGTGAGGGGAGTATAGAAAGTATTGTAATAAGATTAAATTTATCTATTACATGCATGCTTCTCAGTTCACAAGCTCCCCAACATTTGCTACTTCCCTAAATTCAGTCTAATTTGAGTTCAAGTGTTCAATGACTTGCACCCTTAAAGGCACATCATAAATATAGGAGCCATTTTGTTTATCAAAAAAACTTTCTGATAAATCAAACAGTTCAAATCAAACTAATTATACCAAAAAAAAAAAAATTAAAGAAGATGTAGATAAACAATTTGGATATATGAGAAGCTATACACCTCTGCTGATAGACTTTCAATGTCACCTGAACCAAGTAATAGTATTACATCCAATCCAATGTTTAACTATCAAATAGACTCATAATTCATCTACTTTATTGACTACTCGCACACAAACAACTCTAGAAGAAATTTCACGAGCAAGGAGTTCAAAACACCAGACAGGACATATCCAAATATCTTTTTTACCTTTTAAGCGCATGTTTGGAATGACTTTCTTAGTGCTTGAAACACTTTTTTGAACATGTAGAAAGTCATTTCAAACGGATCTTAAATCACTATCTAGTTGATTTTCCTAATACTTACTGTATGAAATGGGTAAAAACGAGTTAATCAACACAAAAAAGTTTACAAATTAGAGACCATGTAGAGCAAAACTAGTGACAGTGAAAGATGATAAGATAAGTCAATGCACAAGCCATGGAAGAAGGCAATATTAACCTGCTGTTGGTACGATTTTCCACAAGCGCACGGGTCACAAGTAATATAAAACGGAAAGTATTCCGAGTATCGAATCCTCAGGGAGGCGAAGCGAAACTTAAGCAAATAATTAAAATTTTCTTGAGCACTGAAAATACTTAGGTGAAATAATATTTAGGGACCACTTCATGCAATAGAAAAGATTTAAATTCAAGATGACTAATGAAAACAAATTGATCAATCAGAAATAAAATGTGGAGAAAGAGTTTTCTTTAAATGGGAAGAGGGGTCTTGAAAATCAATGGTTAGCTAAATAATTGCTATAATTATCCTATCTCATTGCCCAACTAACTATAATCCTAGAATCTCCGTTAATCACATAGGTTCTCCTGTCGGTTTCCCCTAATTGTAATTAATTCATTTTAACAACCTAAGTGTCCTTAGCGCCATTAAAAATCATTAATTATTACGCTCTGATTCATTTTAGGAATCTAAGTTTAATCAACTAATCCCGGTGTCACAACGGGCAATTAAACTAGTTGCATGGATTATGATCTATCCTAATTTCTCTCCGTCGAGTTTCCATTAAGAATCGAATCATTACACAATTGGCCAGATTGAGTAAAGCATTAAGCACATCCATACAAATAATTAGGACATGGGCAAGAGACAAGAAATTATAACAATATTTTGACTATCATTTCATTTCAAGACCCCAAATTGGGGTTTAGCTACACATAATATTCACAATAATTACAAGGGAAAGCATATTAAAGAGCATAAAAGGAAAGGAATTGACCGTCGAAAAACCCCTCGCTGACGCTTGGAGCCCCCGCTGACTACTCCTCGAGCCTCTAAGATTACTCCCCAAAATTCCCAAAATTTTCCTACTAGAAGAATCCTCTCAAAAAGGCTTAAAAGCCTTGAGAGGGGCTCCAAGAAAGGAGCCTAAGAAAGGAAAGAAATGATGAATTGGTTGATGGTTTAATTGATGAGAAATGAGGCACCCAAGGGCGCCTATTTATAGGCCTGGAATAGGGGTAGCGTCGCGACGCTGCCTTGCTAAGCGTCGCGACGCTGCTGCGCACGCGGCTTGGGCAACAAGAAAGGGCAGCGTCGCGACGCTGCCTTGCTAAGCGTCTCGACGCTGTCCAGATTTTCCAGATTTTTCAGCTTCCTTTTGGGCTGATTTTTGGGCCTTCTTCTTCATTTCTCTTGGTCTTTTCTTCATAGATGTCTTCTTTGGGCCTCCAATTGCATCAAGCTAGGATTTGGGCTATAATTACTTCAATTTTGGCTCTTTTTCTCCCAAAATCACCAACTTAGCTCCTAAGGACCAAATAACAAAATTCATTAAATATATTCATTAAAAACACGATTAAAGCACCAAAAAGCTTAATAAATTGAGACTAAAATAGCGACATTTCTGCTCGCTATCACCTGCATGAGTTCAGGTTGCATAAAGGAAAGATCCCCAACCATTCCTCCTTGAACATGAGCATCTGCAATTCTGAATGCACCGCTGATGACACAAATTCCTATGAAGGGGCCAAGCCCTCCTCTTCCAGATGTTGCTAAATCCAACTACAATATATTGACAATGACAAACCAAAAAAAAAATCACTCTTTAAGCTATAGAATCAAACCATGTTTCATAAAAGATCAAGTGTAGAAATAAATCACCACACCAATCTGGCTTCTTGAATCACATATTTGCTACTAAAGTAAGGCAGAAAATTAGTCCAAATTCAGCAAACTCTATTAAAGCAACTAACAATTCTGTTGCAACCTGTAAATTCAACAAACTCTATTAAAGCAACTAACAATTTCAAACCTTATACAAAGCAAAAACGTAAGTAAAATACAATCAACACACATCTCCAATCAGAAGTGCTTCGGATATTTATTTCTCTGTCTTAGTTTGTTATATCAGTATTTTTTTTAACCAATCTCTAACTTGAGGTTGCAAACAACTTAATAAACAAGACTCGTCGAAGATGTGATCATGAATGCAGAAGTAATAACTATCAAAGTATAGAACACAGTACGAAGAAGAAACTAACAAAATACCTTGGCAAAATTCCTCATCTGGAACCTGTAACTTCTTCTGTATTCTCAATTTAATATCAGCTAGAGTCTCTCCCTCATTCATAACTAAGAAAAATGGCTCGCTGAAGTTCTGAATTTGCTATAGATAACAAAAGAAACTTCATAGTCATTAAAGAGGTTATTTATACCCAGCAACCATCCTATTTACTCTAAATACTATATATCCAAACATCATCTAATGACTATTTGTTGGGCAGGGATATTGCTTCATACTTCCCATCTGATTCTGAGTAGTGTCTCTAGTGAAATGGTACACCTGCATTAGGCGATCATTTGGACCAAGGTTTTTTTCTTCTTCTGGAATATGTAAACAGAAGAGGACAAAAACACAAAGTAACCAACCAATGCTAAGAGAAGTTCACATTTTCAAAAAAATATAGGTTCGCTATAATCTATTGTGGAGGGATCCCTCAAATCATTGCAAAATACATTCTGGATATAGACATTAGACAAAATTGCATTAGGTTATTTTAAATCAAATTTGGGAAATACAGGGTTTATGGAATTTCTTACTTCTATGAGGAAATATCCAGGTGAATATTGTTGTCCAGCCTTTACCATTAACTTACTGTCGAACAATAAATCTTGTCCTTCAGTTCTGCTAACGTCTATAGTCCAAGGGAAAAAAACTATTGAGTCTGTAAAGAAGAATATGATAGGAAGGTCAAATATATATATGAGACCATAAATAAAAAAGAAACATAACTTCACCATCTTGTGAGATTTATGGTAAATTAAACCTCAACAAAAAGTACAATCGTTGGATGATGCAGAACTTCGTATTTTCCACTACTCAGTGACTTCACCTAACACAATTTCAATTTCTATCAGTGGAGTGAGATATATGAAAAGAAATGCATGATCGAACAAGAATCACCAAATTATAAGGACGAGGACCAATTTTGAAATAGCTTCTGTATTTCATGCTAGAACTCAACAATTAAGATTATGCATTCCAGTTGTAAGGTTGCCCTAGCCACCTTACAGAAGATGAATCAATAACCAAGACTAAGAAGATCGAAACAAATTGAAGGACTAAGAAAAAGAGTTTCTGAAACATCAATTAGATGATAAATTTACTTTACGAAGTTCAATTCCAACATCGTTAGCACAACAATTCCAACAAATTAGCAATTTAATAATGAAGTTAGGAGAGAAAAAGAAAAGCTACAGATGCATTCCAACAAATCAGACCCCATAATTTTCATAGCAATTAAATTAACAGACGTCGATTCAAGCAAATTGAACTCAAGCTTAGACCCAAGATCTCAGCCAAATACTCGATCAAATACTACTAGACCAAATATTTCACCACTAATTTTGAAATCGATCGAACAAAAAAAATTAGAAGAAGAAACCCACGCTAGAGATGAAGAAATCAACTACCAACGGTGGTGAACGACAACCCACCCTTCAGATCCAGCAAATCGCACCAGAGAAAAAGAAAACCCACGTCGAAGATGAAGAAAAACCGTGTCGGTGAGGGGAAGAAACTCGTGTCGTCGATGAGAGGAAGCGATTCACGCTGGTGAGGGGAAACGTCAGTCGCCATCAGTGAGAAGGAGGGGAAACGCTTCGAGAGGGAGAGCGGCGCAAGAGGGGAATGAGGGTTTTTCGGGGAGAGATAAAGCTAAAATGTGTTTTTAAGAAATCCTTGCATTTAATGTCGGGCAAATTTTAAAAAATGAGTGTCCGACATTAAAAGGTCCGCGTGTTTTTTTGTCCGACATTAAAAGCCCCGCGTGATTTTTTCTGTCCGACATTAAATGTATAATTTGTTGTAGTGAGCCTCATCAGCTAGCTACTCATACTTGCACTTCGAGACACTCTGAAGTAGGGATGTTCATAATCAGACTGAAAACCGAATCGACCGATAGAACCGACATTGGTCGGTCGTTTTTTGCTAAATTCGATTAGAGTCGATTTTTTTTTTACAAAATTGATCATTGGTCAGTCGGTTCAATCGAAAATCGAAAAAACTGACCGACCAACTGATATTGATATAAAAAAAAAAAAATTAGTCTGTTGCATGTCACGCACAGTGCACATTGCACATGCAGTGTGCCATCTTCTTAAGTCATTTTAGACTTGCTTTTGCAAAAAAAAGTCATGATTGCTTTTGTTTTTTTAATTTTTTAAATTTTATTATTCTCCTCTCTCCCTCCTTTTTGTCTCTTTTCTCTTTCTTTTTTTTTTATCATCATCCGACTTTCTTTTTTCTTCTTCTAATTTTATTTTTCTCTCATTTCTTTTTTCTTCGCGAATTCTCTCTCTATCTTCTTCTTCCTCTTTTATCTTCTCTTTTCTTTTTCTATTTGTTTTCTCTCCTTATTCTCTCTTCTACCAGATTGCTTTCCGTCTACACCGTCACCAAGCATTTTTTTTATCCTTCTCCTCTCTTTTTTCTTTTCCTTCCTCATCGATCTCTCTTTCTCTTTTCGTCTTTCATTTTCCTCTTTTCTCGCCCCTTCTTTTCTCCTCTTCCATGTGCTTCAAATCCTCCTCACAAAACTTCCAAAAATAGGAGCTCATCTCACCTTTGAGAGTCACAAAACCGAAAAAATCGACCGACCAACTGAGTATTTGGTCGATCAGTTTTAGTGAGCAGTCGAAAACTACGAAACACCGATTAACCGAAATCAATAAGTCGGTTTTCGACGCTAGATTTCGTCTAAAACCGACTCCGACCGACCGAGGAATAGTCCTACTCTAAAGTCTGGTTAGAAGAATGCCTACCATGGGTTAATAGGATCATTGCTCAAGAAATGACCCCTATTGGTGCCCATCCAATTTTTTCCTTAAAACTCTTAGTCTTTTTGTTTTATTTCCTTGTATCCTTCAAAAAAAAAATAATAATAATGGTAGAAGCAAAGAATGTCTTTGACTTTATCATCAACCACAAGATCGGCTGATTAAACGATTTTTACCACTAAACTTGTCAAGTTGTATCAATTTTCATCTTAAACTTCCAATTTCACCAAATTGCACTTCAAGCTTAGATAAGTGTTGTAGTATAACCACAAACTTGAAAAATCACCCTCTAATAAGTTTTTCATTTGAACATTCGCTAAAAATAATATTCTCATATACTTTCAATGAATTATAAAACGAATGTTTGGTATAGATTTGAGTGCATTTTTTTTTCAATTTTTTAAGTTTTTGGCAAAATTATTCAATGGTTAATTTTATTAATCAAACTAAAATGTGTGCAAAACTTGATATTATTGAAATTTGTGTGTTTACAAATATGTTCACACAATGCTTTTTATTAAAAATTAGTAGGTGAAATTATCAAAAATTGAATAGAGGGTAGAAATTACAATATTTAACTAAGTCTAAGTCCAACTTGATGAAATTGAAGGTTTAGGGTGGAAATTGAAAAACGAGACAAGTGTAGGGATAAAAATTAAATCCCCCTAATTCAATATGTAGGGTGAATATTTGAACCTCTCTTACCTTTTGGTTGAGAATACAATACCTTTAAGTTAAACTATATGTTCAATTTGACAATAAAATCTAACTTGTAAGGATTTGAAATTCCTCAATTCCGTTAAAGCGGAAGCGTAATTGGGATCGATTCGTATTTAATTTTGTTTATCCAAAAATACTATTGCATTGGCAAAAAAACATAGAACAAATTCTATATAAACTTAAGGTTAAGCATACAAAAATTATTAGATCTAAATCTAAAGGGGAGAAGCAAACATACCGTCGTTGACGACTCTGAATACTTCAACGCCTTTCTTGATTTTGGACCGAGCGTCAACAATTGGGACACCACCAATTGATCTTCCCCGCTATAACTCTGAGATTAGGAACGTAGTTGTGGGACTACCTAATCTTGAATGGGAAAAACTCTAGAGAGAAAATTCTTCCTAGAGTTCTTGAGTTGAGAGAATATGAGAGGGAGGCTAGAGAGAACGCAAGAGTGCATTCTTGTGGCCTTATGTTATTGTACCTAAACCCTAGGTTTAGTGTTCTATTTATAGGAGAAAGGTCATGAATAAAATATTCATTTAAAATCAACTATTTCCATAATTGATTTAATCTTTTCCATAATTAATCAATTCCATGACCAACCAATTCCAAGACCAATCAATTCCATAATTGATTAATCTTTTCCATAAATGATTGATCACTTCCATAAGTGATTAAATCATTTCCATAAATGATTAATTACTTTCATAAGTGATTAATCATTTCCATAATTGATTAATTTCCAATTAATTAATTCTTTAATTAATTAATCACCAATTAAATATCATGTATTTAATTTCAGACCTTCTATTAGTTAATTAATTAATTACCCAATTAAATATCATATATTTAATTTGAGACCTTCAATTAATTAATTCTATAATATGAATCAAATTCATATTAAAATTTGAACTCCTTCAAATTCTCTTATATCCTATAAATTTAATATGAATCAAATTCATATTAATATTTGAACTTCTTCAATATTTATTTCTCTCATAGACTATAGTTTAATTAAATCTCATTTAATTTAAACTAAATTGAATAATTAATTAATTCATAATTAATTAATTTATCTTCTAATTAAATACCATATATTTAATTAGACATATATTTGAACTCTTTCATATATATCAATCTCTCAATATAATAAAGTTTAATCTAAAATTAGACTTTATATTTTAATGCATCACTATACATTATATTAATTTGTATCTCGTACAATTAACTTAATTCCCAATATGAATTTGAACTATTCAAATTCTCTCAAGATATATTTGTTCCTAATTACTCTTTACGAGCTAGCAGGGGGACCTAATGGACCTACAGATCAGAAGCTCCAACGATATGAGGTTAATAGATTAAACTCATTAATCAGGTTAACCAATATTCATTAACTGTGGGTCATTCCACTAAAGACCCACAACTGAACTCTTCTCACTGTAGAACATTTCTGTGTCCATGGATGTAGACCTATGCCGGTAAGTCAATCCTTCACGAGTGTCCGTAATCACAGCTGGGTCAAATTATCGTTTTACCCCTGTGTTACATCTGTCTCCTTAAGTACCAGCGCTCCTCTAATGAACAACCTGTTTATGGTCCAACCATTAAACAGAAAGTCCCTCTCGGGCCAGTGAGAGGGTGGGATCCCTTTGTTCAAGTCCCGGAGTCACCATTTAAGGGAACTCATCTACTTCACCTAGAAGCGGGAAGGAGTGAATTCCTTCTTGTGTTGTCATATCCCCAGCCTCCCACTCGGTCTTGTCCCCAAAAAGGAAGGCATATTGAGTCGGCGTATTGGCCACTCTCACCCATGCTAATCAAAGGACAATCCCTCATGAGAAGGAGTTCATGACACACTCAGGATTAAGATTGAGTTACCTAGGTCATCCTATTGAAACAGTAACCTAATTAGTTAACGGTGTTATAACTAATGGTTGACTATTTCGTGGTCCGGTCTTATGCAAACTCATTGCATAGGATACCCCTACTTGTATGTCTACTACATGGACGTTTTGGATCAATACGTCTGTATCAAATACAAAGCGGGCCGTATCTCATAGTGTTATCAGGATAAGGTACCCAACCTTATCCTTGTACTATAGACCTTTTAGGTTGTTACTTGAACATCGATCCTCGTATGTCCCCACATACGAGTTCAAGTTACATACAAACAACATTGGATCTTAGTTTATTGGATTTGGGTCAAATTGTGCAATATTTAACAATAACACTTTATTGTAGAAACTCAATAACACTTTATTGAAACAAGTATACAATTTGTTTACATTTACTATCTACGAGTTTTAGGGCATAAAACCCAACATAACTATTATGGCATGACATCCTTGCATATAGGATCTCTATGGCTAGCTAATACTATGACACCTACATCTAGATTCACCTGCATACCTAGTTTTTTTTTTTTTTTTAAGTAGTTAAAATACCATTTTGGACCTTGTGCTTTGGGTTTTGTTTTTTTTTTTTTTAAAAAAAAGAATACTTCATTAAAAGCTAAAAGAGTTCAAATTAATTACATCATAAATGAGCCCAACAACCCAAACAGGGGGAGGCCCAACACAAAAGAAACTGTCTTCTTCTGAAGTAGAAGAAGAACCAAAAAAGAATGGCTAAAACCAGAAGGAGGAGAAACCTGTTGGATTTTATGCCCTAAAACTCGTAGATAGTGAATGTAAACAAATTTTATACTTGTGTTCAATAAAGTGTTATTTAGTTTCTGCAATAAAATGTTATTGTTTAATATTGCACTATTTGACCCAAATCCAATAAACTAAGATCCAAGGTTGTTTGTATATAACTTGAACTAGTATGTAGGGACATACGGGGATCGATGTTCAAGTAACAACCTAAAAGGTCTATAGTATAGGGATAAGGTTGGGTGTCTTATCTTGGTGACACTATGGATACGGCCCACTTTGTATTATGATACAAACGCTATAACCCAACGCGTTCATGTAGTTGACATGCGAGTGGGGGTATCCTATGCAATGAGTTTGCATAAGATCGGACCGCGAAATAGTTAACCACTAATTGTAACACCGTTAGTTGGCTTGGTTTCTATTTCACTAGGATGACCTAGACAACTCAGTCCAATCCTGAGTGGATTATGAACTCCTGTTCACGAGGAGTTGTCCTTTGATTTGTATGGGTGAGAGTGACCAGCACGCCGACTCAATGATCCTACCATTTTGGGGACAATACCGAGTGAGGAGCTGGGAACATAATCACACAAGATGACATTCACTCCTTCCCGACTGTAGGGTAAGTAGAGGTGTGTTCCCTTAAGTGGTGTCTCCGGGACTTGAACAATGGGCCCAACCCTCTCTATGGCACGAGAGGGACTTCTGTTTGTTGGTTGGACCTCAAACAGGTTGTTCATTAGAGGAGCACTGGGACTTAAGGACAAAGATGTAAACCAGGGGTGAAACGGTAATTTGACCCAGCTGGGATACGAACACACGTGAAGGACTGACTTGTAGTATTGGTCGATATCCGTGGACACATAAATATTCTGTAGTGAGAAGAGTGCAGCTGAGGGTCTTTAGTGGAATGACCCACAGTTAACGAATGGAGACTAACTTAGTTAATGAGTTTAAGCCGATTAGTCTCGTATCGTTGGAGCTTCTGATCTGTAGGTCCATTAGGTCCCACTGGTAGCTCGTAAAAAGACTTGAAGTAAACAAATATAAATTGTAAATTGAAAGTGTTCAATTTATCTGGGAAATCGTATAATGTATATTGATGCATTATAATATAAAGTTTATGAAACTTTATAATATAATTTTTTAAATTAATTTCAAAAATTAATTCTTGAGAGAAAATATTCGAAGAGTTCAAATAAATTTAATATGAATTGGATTCATATTAATTTTAATAAAATCCCTAAGATTAAATATGTGATATTTAATTGGGTAATTAATTAATTATGAAATTAATTAATTATTTATTAATTAGAGACCTTTTCCTATTAGGAAAGAAAATATTTGAAAGAGTTCAAATAAATTTAATATGAATTGGATTCATATTAATTTTAATAAAATCCGTAAGATTAAATATGTGATATTTAATTGGATAATTAATTAATTATGGAATTAATTATTTATTTATTAAAATTAGATATTGTTCAGATAATAGATATGAACTTATTCCTAGACCTTTTCCTATTAGGAAAAGGTCTTGGCCTTTACCTATATATAGGACCCCTAGGGTGGGGTGAAAGGCATCTCATGGTCTCTCATTCTCTCAGAGATTTCTCCCAAAAGACTCCCACAAGTCTCCTGCTTCAAGAAGTCTTAGAGATATACCGGTGTAGCCGATTGGTGGTGTTCACACAAGAGGGTTGCTGCGTTTTCAATCTTATTGGCAAGAAAAGACGAATTAATCAAGGCTTTCTACAAAAAATAAGTTTTCTATGAAATCCTTGATCACTAGGATCAATCTAGTTGATTTTTTAGCATGTTTATAGCCTATGTATAGCCCATTAAATATAGATTTATTGCTGTAATATTTTGCAAATTGTATTGGTATTTCAATTAGAATCTAAGACTCTGAGTAGGTTCGGTAATACTTTCCGCTGCGTGGGGCTTTTATCCCTTCAAAACTACCATGCGGGCCAAACAATGGGCAACCATTGTTGGGTTTTATGCCCTAAAACTCGTAGATAGTAAATGAAACAAATTAATCGATCTCAATAAAGCGTTATTTGAGTAATTCAGTAATTTGGTTATTGAATAATCGAATTTGCTTTAATAAACCCTAAATCCAATAAACTAAGATCCAAGGTTGTTTAAATGAAACTTGGATTAGTATGTGGGGACCTACGGGGATCGGTGTCCAAGTAACAATCTAAAAGGTCTATAGTATAAGGATAAGGTTAGGTACCTTATCCTGGTGACACTGTGATACAACTCACCTTGTATTCGATACAGATGCAATGATCCAAACCGTCCATGTAGGAGACATGCGGGTGGGGGTATCCTATGCAATGAGTTTGCATAAGACTGGACCGTGAAATAGTAACCACTAGATGTAACGTCGTTGACTAGTTTAGGTTTCTATTTCAATAGGATGACCTAGGTAACTCAATCTCAATCCTAAGTCTATTATGAACCCCTTTGAGGAGGGATTGTCCTTAGATTTGTATGGGTGAGAGTGATGATTGGTTATCAGTATAGTTGGTAGAATAGTCGCAGATTTAAATCAATCCAAGTATAAACTGATTAAATCAAGTAGTACCTGATGAGTTCAGGGTCGAATCCATAGGGAAATGGAACAAAAATTATATATTCACTGATTTAATTTCTCAACATGCTAGGTAAGTAAAGAAAATTGATTGGTGTAGTTTAAATAATAGATGTATTGCGGGAAGAAAATAATATAAATTGAGGAAAGGGATTTAATGCGAAAAATATCAAGGCTATTGCGGTAGCAACCTCATGCGTTTATAAGAGACTTGTAGCGCTAATTTTTGATTAATTGATCCATTAATGCCTAAGTGAGAAAAAATCATTAAGTTTTCCTTCCGGTACTCCTTATGCGTTTTAGCAATAAACTAGCAAATGACTCTTTGCCTAGTTTATGCGTGAAGTTTAGTTCTCTTAATACTTACAAGGGATTGCGTTAGTCACAATGCAATCGAAGCTCAAGCAAGCAATATCTTTTAGTGGTAATAATTAAATGCTACCAAGACTACATGACATACCGCATCCGGCTGGCCAAGCGGGACTTAGCAATAAAAAGATTAACACAACTAAGTAGAAAGCAAACAATGTTTCAATTAAACCAAAAATACGCTTACAAGTGGCACTTATCGCCGCATGAGGTGCTTGCGCTAAGCCTTGAAGAGAAGATTTAGCTCATGAAAGCAAAACAGATAAACATGAAATGATACATTACACACAAGTGTACTCCCATCTACAGATTTCTGCAGCTCCTTTGTGAGGTTCTTCTTCTCTCTTCAATGGTCTGCTAATGATCTCCCCCTTGTCTTTGAACAGGTGACTTCTATTTATAGGTGAGGGAAGCAAACTTCTTCAAGTCACCAACGGCCAACTTGCAAGTCCACTTGCGTTAGTTGTGTCAGCGCTTAATCATCATTAGGCCACTTGCGCCTTTTTAATCTCCTTTTTCGCCTACTTGTTCTGGCTGCGCCGACGCTTATTTGTTCACCCATCTTTTTCTGTCTTTTGATCATCTTGGAAAGTGTGCCTGTGCTGAAAAGATACTTAAAATGTCCAGATTAGTTGCGTTGGCGCTTTGTATTTATAATTTATTATCGCATACACAAATATAGTCTGCCGCTTATATCAAAGCACTTTTCCTTTTCTTTATGCGCTAAGATAACGCATTGGAGGTTCTTTTTGCCTTCTTTTAGCCTAAATTTAGAGGGTAAATAGCTTGCATTTCGCAAGCAATCAAGTGACTAGTTCGTCGACTCAATAATCCTACCATTTCAGGGACAAGACCGAATGGGGGCTGGGAACATAACAGTACAAGATGGAATTCACTACTTCTCCTATTGGGGTAAGTAGATGTGTGTTCTCATAAGGGCTGATTCCGGGGCTTGAACAAAGGCGTGTCGTCCTTTCCTAGCCCGAGAGGAACTCCTGTTTAGTGGTTGGATCCTAAACAACTTGTTCATTAGAGGGATCAGTGTTACTTAAGGAACTAGAGGTAATCCAAGGGTAAAATGGTAATTTGACCCAGCTGGTGTTACGAACACACGTGAAGGATTGACTTACTGCTTGGTCGATATCCGTGGACACAGAAATATTCTACAGTGAGAAGAGTGCAGTTGTGGGTCTTTAGTGGAGTGACCCACAGTTTACGAATGTTGACTAACTTGGTTAATGAGTTTAGCCAATTAGTCTCGTATCGTTGGAGCTTCTGATCTGTAGGTTCATTAGGTCCCACCGGTAGCTCGTAAAGAGACTTGAAGCAATTAAGTATAAATTGTAAATTGAAAGTGTTCAATTTATTTAGGGGAATCATATAATAATATAAAGTTTATGAAACTTTATAATATAATTTTTAAATTAATTTCAAAAATTAATTATTGAGAGAAAATATTTGAAAGAGTTCAAATAAATTTTAATATGAATTGGATTCATATTAATTTTAATTTTAAATCCCTAAGATTAAATATATGATATTTAATTGGATAATTAATTAATTATGAAATTAATTAATTATTTATTAAAATTAGATATTGTTCAGATAATATATTTGAACTTGTTAATAGACTTTTACCTATATATAGGACCCTTGGGGTGGGGTGAAAGGCATCTCATTCATTCTCCTTCTCTCAGAGAATTCTCCTGAAGGCTCCCTTTAGACTCCCACCAGTCTCCTGCCTCTAGAAGTTTCAGAGTCATATCGGTGTAGCCATAGTGGTGGTGTTCACAATAGTTCGTAATTATTTCACAAGCAGTTGGTGAATTTAATCTGAGTCGTCAACGAGAGTAAGTAATTTGTTACTATATATATTAGATTTAGATCTAATATTTTTGTATGCTTAGCCTTAATATAAATTTAGAATAGTTCTAAGATTATTGCCATATATTGGTATTTTAGATTAAACAAAATTAATTACGAATCGGTCCCAATCACATTTTCGCTTTACGGAATTACGAAATTCCAATCCTTCAGCCATGTTCTTGGCTCTCGGACAAAATGAGAACGAAATTCCTCCCAGATCTTCACACGATTGATGGATTTCCTTCACTAAGAAGGTGTTCTCCGTGCGATTGACTTCCTCTCGGTTAAGAAGATTGACGACTCCCACTGCATCTGATTCGACCATTATTGGGGAATGACCAAATCGGGATGATTCGCTTTCAAGATAGGTAAGCTATTAATCCCTTCTTGAATAGTTTTCAGTTCCAGTGTTTTAACAGACCAGTTCTTCACTATTTTCTTGAACCCCAGGCTGACCAAAGATCCTGACGAGTCACGAAAGATCCACCTGACTCCTCCAATTCGAAGACGGTCCAATTTAGAAGCATCTACATTGAGCTTCCAAGCAGGCACCGGCAGAGGAAACCAACTATCATGACTCGTGAGGTTCTCAAGCCTAGCTGACGTCGAATCTTTAGGACTCAACTGGTACGTTTCCTCTGTTTTAAACTCATCTACTGAAAAATGTTCAATATTTCTAAGAATTGCAACTACATCTGGGTTGGATTCCTTATGAAGGATTGCGTTCCTATGATTCCAAATGCTCCATAGGATTAGGATGACTTTTTCGAGATTTCCTCTATCCAATTAGCTGATAGCCATTGCCAGTAGTGCTCTAGATTTCAAGAGTTCCTGTTTAGAGAAAATAGCTCATTAGCATTAGGGAGGTAGTTACCCCAAATTTCCTTAGTGATCTTGCTATTCCAGAATAAATGGACTGTAGATTCTCTATGTTTCCTGCAAAATAAACAACAAGGATTAGTGGAAATTCCCCTTTTGATAATATTTTCCTTAGAAGGAATAGAATCTTGGATAATTTTCCAAGCACAAATTTTCGCTTTTGGGATGATCTTCAGCTTCCAAAAACTTCTCCATATAGATCATGCTTGCTGTCTTTGGAAGAAGAAGATCCTTGAGACTTTGCCAAATTCTCTGCTAAGTGGTATGCACTCTTCATTGTGAATGATCCTCGTTCCCCATGGTTCCATATAATCTCGTCAGGACTCGAGATGTCGCCCAAGGGGGTGCTGAGAATAGTTTTAGCATCAGACTCTAAAAACTTTTCCAAGATAATCTCCTCTTTCTAGCATTCTTCCTTAGATATGAGATCCCTAAGCATTCTTCCTTTGAGGTCGTTTTTAATTAACATGGGAGTCTCGAAACCTTTGGAACCTATCCAAGGATCTTAATGAATACACACTAGCTTCCCATTGCAGATTTTCCATCTATAACCCTTATTGAAGAGATTACGACCCCAAATAATGCTCCTCCAAGTAAGAGATGGATTCCTTCCAAGGTTGGCAGTTAGAAAGCTCCTTCCTTTAAAGTATTTTCCCCTAAGTACTTTGCTTAGGAGGCTGTCCGAGTTTCTCACGATTTGCCAGCTAACCTTGGCAAACATCGCTTGATTAAAAGTGAGAATATCTCTGAAACCTAGCCCCCCTCTGTCCTTACTTTTGCAAAGCTTTTTCCAACTGGTCTAGTGAGTTTTTCGGATTCCCTGATCCTCCCCCCACCAGAACTTAGCGCAAGCTCTGTTGATCTCATTACAGAAAGAGGTAGGGAGCCTAAAGCAACTCATAGTGTAGGTTGGAATAGCTTGGACGATGGCTTTGATCAGAATTTCTTTTCCCCTTGCCGAAAACAACTTCCTTTCCAATTCTGGAGCGCTTTCCAAACTCTGTCTCTCAATCTTTTGAAAACTTTGGACTTATTTCGTCCCGTTTGAGACGGCATGCCCAGGTAATATCCAAGCTCCTCTGATTTTTCAATTCCCAAAATGTTGCTCAACTTTGCCGCCTTTGTGTGGTCAACATTCTTACTCGTCATGAAGGATGACTTGTTAACATTGACAATCTGACCAGAAGCTTCGGCATAATCCTCTAGGATTTTCTTTATAGTCTCACAATCTTGCTCCTCAGCGCGACATAGGATGATACTGTCATCTGCAAAAAATAAGTGGGTGAGAGAAGGACTATAACGATTAAATTTAAGACCTTTAAAATGGTTTAAAGATTCTTCCCTTTCGAGCATAGCTGAT
The DNA here is from genome assembly GCA_036850905.1 of Luffa acutangula. Classification (NCBI taxonomy): domain Eukaryota; kingdom Viridiplantae; phylum Streptophyta; class Magnoliopsida; order Cucurbitales; family Cucurbitaceae; genus Luffa; species Luffa acutangula. The sequence goes on from CM072096.1 coordinate 45,151,140, forward strand.
AGCCCTTCTGATGCCTCTTTTTGGCCAGAATTCCTCCTGGGGAACCCCGTTAATAAGCACTGACTATCATACCGTCTCTATGCAGACAGGGTAATCCTTGGGTTTTGTTCTATTTTAGCCCTTATACTTTCGAATATGCAAGTTTCATAAATATGTTTAGATGGTGTAATTTCTTAAATGAAAAATACTATTATTATTTAACCAATTTTGATTAAAAAATTAACTTAAAACTAACCATGGAGACTAATTTTAAGATATATTGAAACTACAAGGACTTAATTTGGACATTTATAAGTAACCCTTCAGTTAGAACCAGAAAAGTTTAGGAAATGATTTTAAATCTTGTGATTAGAAATTCGATAAATGATTTTAAATTTTTGGGAAAAATACATTTTCGGTCCCTCAGGTTTGAGTTAGGTTTCATTTTGATCCCTGAGTTTTCAAACTTGACATTCTTACCCCTGATGTTTGGATTTCATGACACTTTTGGTCCCTCTATCCAATTTTCGAGTAAATCCTAACGGTTTGCTGACGTGACATCATTTTTTATTAAAAAAATTATTTTTAAAAATTTTTAAAATAAAATAATGATAAATAAATTTAAAATAAAATCTCTCTCAATTCTTTCTCAAGATTTTTTTTTGGAAATAATTCTCTCTCAAGATTTACAAAACCATTCTTCTGTAAACCAATTGCCTGTGATTCAAGAAAAGGGTTCCCACAAACTCAATCTCAAGAACTCAGAGAATAGCAGGATTATTGAGTGGTGGTGCTCATTGGGTGTCATTGTACGTGATTTTCCATTGGTGATTGTTCGTGACCATTGGTATGTGAGGGAGAAGAAAACTTGTTGTATTCGGACTACAGGTAAGTTCCCTTCATCCCTCAAAATCATGCTTAACAGTAGAAATTATAGAATTAGTTCGGTATATTTCTTGCTTTTCATACATTGTGAATTATTTTCTAAATGGTAATTGAATCACACGCGATTACACGCGCTTCCACTGGGAATTCAATCCCTTCAAAACTAACCTAAACTAAGAACTACAAAGAAAATACAGAGGAAATAGAGAAGAACAAAAGAAGAACGAAGAAAAACGACCGACAAAATTGACCTGAAATTGGAAAAGAATCTTTTATATATAGGTGTAGCGTCGAGACGCTAGGCATGACGTCGAGATGCTATACCTTTAGTCTTCAGAATCTGCACGTGAAAAGCAAGCAATGTCGAGATGCTATAAGTGGGCATCTCGACGTTGCACGATTTGAACGTCTTGCTGCACTTTGGTAGCGTTGAGACGCTCTAGGGTAGTGTCTGGCTCCACTTCTTTAGTACTTGCTTCTGATTCTTCCTAATTTGCTCCTTATAAGCCATTTTTGCACCAAAGTGCTCTCAGGAAGCTCTAACACCAAATACCTATAAAATATATAATGATTTAACATACAAAATAACTTTTTTCCAAAAAAAAAAAAAAAAATACAAATAACTATAAAACTAGCATGATTAGGCTCAAATATATAGAACCAAATTGGTCCTATCAGATCATGACTCGGATAGCTCTCCGATCTACTAACCGACTGAGGCGAGCTTCTTACCTTCGACTCGCTCTTTAGGTAAGAAATTCTCTAACCACCTAGCCATTTGATTTTTGTCTGCTAAAGTGGAGTTGTGGAGGATACGATTTCTATAGGACAATATACCCCAAAGGATCATGATCGCTATCTCGAGATCACACTCCCCCCACTCATCCAATATCAACCCCCAATAGTTAGCTAAAACAGGTTTGTCATTCCCAACCCTATCGAGCCAAGGGTTCTAGTCCATAATAATACACATCCCGATGCCAACTTTCCAACCTGTAGCCTCTTTTGAGCAACTCCCTACCCCATTCGAGACAAGTTTACATTTGAGAGAGAAAAAATCAGATGAACATATTGGAATTGTACACCTACACTTATACAAATTAATACAAATGCACGTGTATTCCACAAATTAAATTTCAGTTGCAATCTCGTGTGAACAATGTCAATTTAGTTCTTGAATTTCAAAAAAAAAAAAAAATCTAATTAGACCCTAATTGGAAATTCAGACTTTGTATAGAGTTTAGGATTTAGGGTTCAATATCCAGGTGACATGTGGACTATTAGTCAACGATCATACTTAAAACTAATATCTACTAACGTATGTTACGTAAGTGCAAAACAAATTTAAGATAGAAATCTCTACTCTACTTAAAATTAAAATTTTTGAAACTTATTAGACATAACTCTCTAATCCTAAACTTATTAAAAATATTCTACAGTATGTGAACTAAATAGATAGAATTTTATAACTTCATAGAACACATTTATAAATTAACCTAATTTAGGCTAAGAGGGTTGAATGAGGGTTATTTTTGCGTGCTTTTTGTACGTACCATTTATTGGGTGTGGTTGAAAGAAGCTTTCTTTTAACGTCATCGAGTTCCCGTGCCAATCATCATTAATTCCACCAAAAGAAAAAGCCGCTTTATTTATGTTTGTAGTCAATAAACTTTATGTCACATTCCAATATTTAATATTTAATTACTCTAATTTAATATTTCCATAATGTTACTATTAAAAACCCCATGGAATTTTTGTCCCATCGATATTATTTGTTTTTTTTTTAATAATATTATTTGTTTTTTTTTTAATAATATGTAGGAGGAAAATTGGAAGTATAGGTCTCTTGGTCATTAGTACAACCTATTTGAATTAATTATTTTGTTTTAAAATAGAATAAAATAATATCAACAAATCCACCCTAGTAAATTCTAGGACTCTTTCTAGAAAAGAAAAACAAAGAAGATTTGAGGATAGTTTTATAGCATGTTGTAGGTGTTCTTGTGACAAGGTAAGACCATTCTTATAAGAACTAATATATTATTTTAATCGTGTTAGATCTTTTGTGATTGAGTTTGAGCATTCTTGAATTGATTATTATATGTTTTCTTTTAATCTACCTAATTTTGTTGCAAAGTTTGAGTATCTTCATTTTTGGATTTTTACTTTTGAACATTGATGTATTACATAAATTACAAAAAGAAAAATATATATATAGTTTTGAGAAAATATTAATTCACTGCTTATTGGAGTTTAAGGATTAATTAGATAAATTGAATGTTTAAAGTTAAAATTCAAATTTTTCAATGATTTCTTGAGTTGTCGAAAAAAGAATTATGAAATTAAAAGAAGTAAAATGAATGTTAAAATGTGAATCAATCGGTCGATGATGTATTTATGACATGGCTTTTGGACCCAAATATAGTTTTAAATGTTGGAGGTTTCTTGCTACCTATTCAATTTTGTTTGGTTGGGAGTGTGGATACCTAATGAAACACATCTTTTAAAATAAATGAGGATTCGACCTCACAAGTTTTGTTTCAAGTTGTTATTTGATAGTCCAAGCGAGCATGGGTCAGCGGTAATTGGCATATACCTTCGACCATGAGGTTAGAGGTTCGAATCCCTCACCTGTTGATCATGTACTAAAAAAAATTGTTATTTGATAACTTTTTTGTTTTTTTTTATTTTATTTTTTGTGTTTGTTTTTACATAATTGTTCGATAAATCAGTCCAATTTTTTTTGTTTTTAATCTTTGATTTTTTAATATTGTAAATTAAAATTAAAAACAAAAAACAGGTTTTTGTATTTCAAAATCTCTTGTTTTTTTTTTCTTATCCATTTTATTTACACCATTTTTTTTAATATTCTCTTCTTAACTTTTTTCACTGATCTCTAAAATTTATCTTTATAGGATTTTCTCTCTTCATTAAATTTCTCTCTTTCGAAGAATTATTTGAAGGACTAAAGCAATGTGAATTTTATTTTTTACCATATATTCCATGATTAAAAGAGGGTAAACACATTGCTATGTTAAATCATTTTTGGTTAAAAATCATTTTTGGTCCCTAAACTTTCATGAAAATAACAATTTGGTCCTTGAACTTTGATTTGTAACGATTTTGTAATCCCTGTACTTTCAATTTTGTAACAATCTAGTCCCTAAACTTTAATAAGTAACAATTTAGTCTCTATATTTTCAAATTTGTAATAATTTAGTTCTTATACTTTCAAATTTGTAACAATTTAATCATTGTCGCAAAAAAAAATCATCAAAATTAAATGTCGATTTTTATTATTTAATGATTAAACTTTGTAGCTTATCAACATATTAGATCCCAAATTAGTTTATTAATCTATCTAAGAAATTTCATTAAATTTTTACATTAATTTTTCACGATAGGACTAAATTGTTACAAATTTGAAAATGCACGGGCTAAATTAATAGTTAATAAAGTTCAGAGGCTAAATTGTTACAAAATTAAAAGTATAGGAACTAAATCGTTACAAAATTAAAAGTATATGAACTAAATCGTTACAAATCAAAGCTCAAGGATTAAATTGTTACTTCAATAAAAGTTCAGGAACCAAAAGTGATTTTTAACCATAATTTTTCCTTTCATCTTTTTAAAAATGATCTCGCTCCCCCTCCCCCACTTCGTCTCTTCAAAATTTCTCTCTCTAAAATTTCTTCCTCGGATGCGAACAGAAAGAGACAGAGTTATAGAGTGGGAGGGGAGAGAGAAAAATAATAATAATAATAGGAGGAAAGAGAGGCCAGAGACAGAGATGGCCACACCTAATCCCTATACACAATATAATATGCTTTTCATTTCTACTAAAGATGTTCCTATGTTCCTAAGTTTTAAGTTTGAATGTGGCCTATTAACACTGCCATAAATGTGTTTCTTAAATAATGGTGTTTTTTTTTTTTTTTTTTTAAATATGTGGCGTGGAGGGATTGGAACCTCTCTGACATTTTAGTCAAAAGTTCAAACTTTATGTCAATTGAGTTTTGCTCTTGTTGGTAAATAATGATGTTTTATGACTTTTTTTAGTATGTTACTTCAATTATTATAATAGATTATTAGTCCTTTAAATTTAATTTCTTAGAGTAAAATACACTTTTGGTCCATGAAATTTGAGGTTCATGTCTATTTCATCTACGAAGTTTCAAAAGTTAGGGTCCGTTTGGAATATATTCTAGTTTAAATGTTTTTCAAGAATGCATTTTTTAAAAACACATTTTGTATAAAAATATTTAGAATTTAAACCCTCATATGTTTGGTTGCATTTCCTCATAGGTGTTTTTATACACAAGTTATTGTGTACTTAAAAAGTCTTTTTTAAGAACTTGGTTTCATATGTTTCTCTTACAATGGTTTATTTATCAATCTCGTTTTCTAATAAGTCATTTTTAGTAGTTGTCAAATACTAGAAATTTTTTCAAAATGATTTATTTTCAAAATTAAACGCTTGAAAAGTTAAACCAAACACACTCTTACACCTTAGTCCTATTTGACTAACGAAAAAATGACATGACATGTAAGGTGGATAAATTTTATTTTTTATATTAAACTTTTTAAATTACATGACATTTCTTTCTGTTTTTCCCCTCACACCATCTTTTGTCTCCCATTTTTTCTCTCTAAAACATCCACTCTTCAAATCTCACACCCTCCTCCAAATTTCTCCATAACAATCTCTCTCCTTCTCAAATCTCTCACTCATCATCTCTCCGTAACAATCTCTCTCCCTCCAAAATCTCAGCGGTAACAAATGGCCAACAATTTCATCCTCATTCTCTCTCATCTTTACTTCGTTCTCTCATACTTGAAATAATCATTATATGGTTGAGCATAGAACAATATTAAATCATATATTGGAGTTGGAATCCTATTTTTCAACCACAAAGAAAATGAGGAATCTAATTTTTGTTACAGTTCTCGAACAAAACCATGGGGAAAAGCGCAATTCCGTACACCTCTTAAAACTCTCTCTAAAAGTGTCTTGCTTGTGTCTATTCTCTCTAAAGGCTTTTATCTCTCTAGAATGGAAAAATTGGGGTTGCATTGCATTAATTCAAGATTACAATAAGTCCAACTTAGCAAATTGTCGAAAGATGAGAGGAAAAAAGCCCATGGATTACAAACGGGGAGATGAATGGAAGAAAAGAGAAAATGAGGGTGGGAGAAGGTGTGGAAGTTACGGAGTGATGAGGAGTGAGAGATTTGGGGAGGAGGGATTGAGATTTGAAGTGTGGATGTTTGAGAGAGAAAACAAATGGGAGAAGAAGGATGGTAAAGGAAAAAAAAGAAAGAAATGTCATGTATTCTAAAAGGTTTAATATAAAATAATAAAATTTATTCTCAAATTAGCTCAATAACCATTTAAAACTATTTTTCAAACCTCAAAAGACTTATATCTTTTGAAATCTCGGGACTAAATAAACATCAATCTCAATCGTCAAAATAAAAAGTGTATTTTGTCCAATTCTTATAAGGTAACTCAAAAAATATCATGTAAAGTTAATAATAATCCAATTTAATATTTCTGCCAATAAGAAGATGACTCAATTGACATAAAGCATGCATTTCAAAAAGGTCAAAGGTTTGATCCCACCGTATGTTGTCAAAAATATATATATATTACATTTTTGGGGGTATAACTGAATTTTAGAAGTGGTAAAAAAAAAAAAAAAACTGAATTTTAGAAAAGCATAGCATAGAGACTAAATTAGCGTTAAAAATAAATTAAATCCGCATTCCATTTATGATGCCGTCAAAGGACTAAAATCCGAGAGAAAGAAAAAAAAAACCATTCACAAAACAGAGTTTCAGTTTCAGTTTCAGTTTCAAAGTTTCAGAGTATCAATTAGAGAGATCAATGAAGAGACAGAACAGCCTCTTATCATCGTCTTCACAAGTCGAAATTTCTTCCGATAACATCCTCCGCCGTAGCCGCCGCCGCTCCAAATCCTTCGGCTGCGTCTCCGGCCTCCTCCATTTCCTCTCCAACAACAACAACCACGGCCGCCGCAACAAATCCATCACATTCGGTAAATCCTTTTCCTCTCCTTCAAAATCCCCACCGATTCCATTCATTTTAACCTAATTTAGCAGCAACATTTCCAATTCCTCTGTTTCAGTCCACAACCACAATCAGGAACCCGACGATGCAATTTCTCAGTCTCCGAAACCAGAGTCCGGCGCTAATCTCAAAATTTCCGCATCCGAGTCGCCGCAGATCGCCGAGAGATCCGAATCCGGAATCTCGACGACGACGGCGGAGAGATTTCGAGGAGCGAGAGGTCCGATCGTGCGATTGATGGGACTGGAAAGCTCCACGGCGGAGGAAGGCGGTCCGGCGGCGACGGAGAAACAGAGGGAGGTTATGGAAGCGTTGGAGAAATGCGAACGGGATTTGAAGGCGCTGAAGGAGTTCATCGAGGCGTTTGAGTCGACGGAGAGCTTCCGATCGCCGTCTCCGGGCGGTGAAGGGAAGAAGATTGAGTTGATGGTTTGGGAACAGCAGCAGCAGGAGCCGAGTCCGGTATCGGTGCTGGAGGAGTTGAGTCGGCCGCGGCATTTCGTTAACCGCCATGGCTGCAACAATAGCATGTTGTTACAGTTACAGCGGCCGTCTGCATATTCCGGTACGTTCTTATTCAGTTATTCTTACACTTCTTATTTATTTTATGTTATTTTTTTAAGAAAAAAACAAACACACTCACACTCGAGGAATAAATCAATTTAATTTGGATCCTAAACCTTCCATTTCATCAAATTAGACAAATTAAATAGTTGTTGCAATTTTTTATTACATTAATCATCTATTAATTTTTACAAAAGAAAAAAAAAATAATGTTTAAATCTTCTTAAACGGATTAATTTCAATAAAATAAAGTTTCGCACAAAGATGCCGATAACAAAGGCACAAATTAATCAAAATTCATATATTCAACAAAAAGTCTAGTTTAATGTTGTTTTTCTCTAAAAATTATATCAAATTTATGTTGCACATATGATTTATAATTTATTGAACACATAAGAAAAAAAAAAGAATTTAGCAATATTTAGAATGAGAACTTATTAGAGGGTTAATTGCAACATGTTTTAAAGTTTAAGGTTAAGATTGCAATACATATCTAAGTTTGAGGTGTAATTTGATGAAATTAAAAGTTTATGGTGAAAATTGATACAATTGGACAAGTTTAGGGTCAAAATTGATTTTTTTCTTTATTATTATTATTATTTTTTTTTTTGTTTTAAATGACAAGTTTAGTGAACAAAATTTGTATAAAATATCTCCTTGAACTTAAAAAATGTTTCGTAAGTTTATGAATTTTCAATTTTGTTTTGTCTCATAGGTTCCTAACTTAATTTAATACTTCTAAAATTCCACATATATATTGGTTACAATGACCTTTAGATATTTATTAGACATAAAGTTGAAGTTTAAAGGACTAATTAGATACAAAATTAAATGCCTAGGGATCTATCAAGTACAATTTTGAAAATCTAGGTTCTGTATGATAAATATTTGTTTTTTTTTTTAGTTTTGTTTTTGAAATTAAGCTTATAAACCTTACTTTCAAATGTGAGTTTATTATTGTTTTCTTCTTCTTCTAAGCGTGTTTTCAAAATCAAAGCGAAGTTTTGAAAACTAAAAGAAGTAATTTTTAAATATTTGTGGTTGTTTTTGGAATTTGACTAAGTATTCAAATGTTTATCGTGAAAATCATGGTAAAGAATTTGAATAAAAAAAAGCATAGATTTTGAAAACAGATAACAAAATTGTTACCAAATAGAGTCTTAAAAGATTAAATTTATGATTTAGCCTTCTTCTTCTTCTTATTATTATTATGTAATAAGTTAGATTTTCCAACAAATGCATATATTCGCTTTAATATTACCTCCTTTTTTTTTTTTTAATATTACCTCCTATTTTAATTTGGTCTTTATATCTTTTGTAGACACCTGATGTTTAACAAAAATAGGGAAAGAAATCTAATGTAGCATTTTTTTAAAGAAAAATTTTATGAAAAGTTAATTTAAAAATTTGGGAATTAGAAAATCATATTGGTCAAAAAATACATTTGAAGAGAAAATAAATTGAAGAGAACAATAGAACATAACCTTGTTTTGACCAATAAGAGTATACTGAATAAGGTTCAAATCTTTCCACACATTTGAGTAAGGTTTTAATACACTTTTGTAATAAAAAAGTAGAAAGATAATTAGAATTAATTAGAAGTGGAGAAAATGTTAATAGAGTTGTACTAAAAAAAGATTCATTTTAGTTAGAGTTCAATCATGAAACATTTAGGCCCCGCTTGAATAATCATTTGGGCCCCATTTGATAACCATTTGGTTTTTGAAAATTAAGCTTAAAAACACTATTTCAACCATTAAATTTCTTAGTTTTGTTATACACCTTCTCCCATGTTTTAAAAAACCAAGCTAAGTTTTGAAAACTAAAAAAAGTAGGCCCCGTTTGATAACCATTTGATTTTTGGTTTTTTGTTTTTGAAAATTAAACTTATAAACACTACTTTCATATACAAGTTTATTTGTTTTTCTAATACACCTTTCTTTCCATGTTTTTAAAAACCAAGCTAATTTTTGAAAACCAAAAAAAGTAGTTTTCAAAAACTTCTTTTTGTTTTTGGAATTTGGCTAGGAATTCAAATGTATCCTTGACAAGGATGAAAACCATGGTAGGAAAATTGGAAGAAAATAAGTCTAATTTTCAAAAACCAAATGGTTATCAAACGAGGCCGTAGTTTTCAAAAACTTGTTTTTGTTTTTGGAATTTGGCTAGGAATTCAAATGTGTTCTTGACAAAAATGAAAACCATAGTAGAGAAATTTGGAGAAAACAAGCATATTTTTCAAAAACAAAAAACAAAGGTCTCGTTTGATAACCATTTGGTTTTTGGTTTTTGGTTTTTGAAAATTATGTTTGTTTTTCCCAAATTTTCCTACCATGATTTTAATATTTGTCAAGGACACATTTGAATTCCTAGCCAAATTCTAAAAACAAAAACAAGTTTTTGAAAACTATTTTTTCTAGTTTTCAAATTTTGGCTTGATTTTTGAAAACATGGAAAAGATGTATTAGAAAAACAAAGAAACTTAGAGGTGAAATTAGTGTTTATAAGCTTAATTTTCAAAAACCAAAAACTAAAAACCAAATGGTTATCAAACGGGGCCTAGATGGTTATCAAACGGGCCTTAGTAAACTCAAATTAAAACTATTTTTTGAGACTCAAATTAAAAATATTATTGATAATGAAACTTTAAAAAAGGTAGGGACTAAATTAAAATTAAGTTTATAAAAAAAAATTATAACACAAAGGCTCAAAACTATTTAATCTAAAATTTTTAAATAATTGGGATAAAATAACATAACATTTTTATTTATCATTCTGAAAAAAAGGGATTGTTTATTAAAAACTTGTATTCACTAAAACTATTTTTCTTTTATTTTTGAAATATGTTTGCAAGGAAAAAAAAAACTTCAAATTTGCGTTTTTAATTGCTAAAATTTAAATTCCTTTTTGGAATATAGTATAGTTGAACTAAGCTACAAAAAAGATAATTATAACTAAATAAGTAGTTAGAAAGTTCATAAATATTCATAATTCTTTTTAGTTCAAATATCCGTCATTTAAATAATTTATATTATACCCTTTTTCTCATACATTAAATGCTTCAAATAAAAAAAAATAAATAAAAGTATCAATTAAAAATTAAAAAAGTAGATCTGTAATTAAACTTGAAAATAATTTTGAAAGCACATCCCGAGAAGTAAAACACGAAAACAAGAAATATTTCACACAAAAAAAAAATTTAAGGTTAAAAATCACTTTTGGTCCATAAACTTTCATGAAAGTAACAATTTGGTCCCTAAACTTTGATTTGTTACGATTTAGTCCATGTACTTTCAATTTTGTAACAATTTAGTCCCTAAACTTTAATAAATAACAATTTAGTTCTTGTACTTTCAAATTTGTAACAATTTAGTCCCTATACTTTCAAATTTGTAACAATTTAATCCTTGTTGCAAAAAAAATCATCAAAATTAAATGTCGATTTTTATTATTTAATGATTAAACTTTGTAGCTTATTAACATATTGGGTCCCAAATTAGTTTATTGATCTATCTTGCTAAAAAATTCATTAAATCTTTACATTAATTTTTCACGATATGGACCAAATCGTTACAAATTTGAAAAGTACAGAGACTAAATTGTTACTTATTAAATTTTAGGGACTAAATTGTTACAAAATTAAAAGTACATGGACTAAATCGTTACAAAATTGAAAGTATAGAGACTAAATCATTACAAATTAAAGTTTAGGGACTAAATGAGGACTAAAAGTGATTTTTAACCAAAATTGAAAAAGGAGAAAGAAAAATTGACAACAAAAAAGCACGAGGGGGAAAAAAAGGGAAAGAAAGTGATGATTTTGTTAGAGGTAATAAAGTGAAAAGAGGGCTGGAAATAGGCAGTCAGTAATGATAGCACATCAATTGCAATAAGCAATAATAATAATAATAATAATAAATTTGGGGACAAAGTAAAGTAATTGGCTTTATTGTTTCATGCAATTATTCTCAACCCCAATCAATAACGCCTAAAATCACTGACATTTTGTCAAAGCCGAGCTTAGTTCAGCGGTAATTGGTATGTACTCTCGACCATGAGATCAAAGGTTTGAATCCCCCCATCTCCAAAATGTTGATGTACTCAAAAAAAAAAAAAAAAAAAAAAATCACTGACATTTTTTCAAAAAAAAAAAAAAAAACCCTGACATCTTTTAACCTTTTTTATTTATTTACTTTAAGTTTACTTCTAGTTTTAGTCTTCCTTATTCAAACTTCATAAATATACTCTTCTGGTTTCTGGTTTCCACTTTCCATTTTCCATCCAAGTTTGAGCCCCATAAAAAGGACAAAGTCTCATTATTAAATAAGATAAATTAAAATCATAGTTTAAATTTTATGTTACTACTCTCATGTTTTTTTTTTTTTTTTTTTTTTTTTGTCTATTTTGAGCTAGATATTTTAAAATCATTTATTTTGATTTTTGTATTTAAAATTTTTGCCTATCATCCTAGCTTGCCATGATTAAGAGGTTGTGATTATGAGATAAGATGTACTTAGAACTTATGAGAAAAAAAAGGTAAATATACAAAAGTGATATAACTGACACTTTCACCAAGATAAAATTATAAATAACGGTTTGTTCTTTGGATTTTGGCTCTGGTCAGGAGAATCAGGGAATCTAGACAAATTTTTTTGGTCCCCTGATCTTCCTTCATGGTTTTCCCTCTTCTTTTTTAGGATAGTTGTAATGGTGGTTAAGCCTCTTTAATGAAGTATTTATTAAAAAAAATTTGTAAATAACATACCTATTAACGTGAAAATTATATATTTAACCTAAGTAATTTAAGCTCCAAATTTTAAAAACCTAAAAAGTAATTCAAGAATGAGATAAAATGATAGAACAAGAATTATATTAAAAAAAAAAAAAAAAACAATTCATCTACTCCTAAATAAAAGATCAACACGGATGGCCAACACTCATTTTTTTCACCCAAAATTAAGCTCAGACACCTCATCTTTTATACAATGCTACGGAAAACTTGTTAATTCAAATAGGGATATATATTATGTACAAACAAAATCAAACTTAAATGAATAATATGTTATTATAACTAACTTGTTGGGTGTGATTTGATATATTTGAAACTTAAACCCCCTCATTTGATCATTTATAAAGAAACGTTATCATTCAAGAATTTTGTTTTGTGTTTTTTTTTTCACGAGTATCAACTAATAAAAAAAAAAAAACTTAATAAAATGGAAGAATCAGACATGAGAACAAATCTAATTATTTTTATTTTTATTGCGACACTATGTGATCATTCATTGTGATCAGTATATTTTTAGAAGTTATCTTTAAGTAAAATTTTCAAATAATATTAAGCACGTAATGTGTCTATAATTAATAGGAAATAAAGTCCTTCAAATTTGTGCTTCCTAATCACTGCTTAAGTATCTAAGACACAAGAACCTCACTAATATTTATAAATTGATTTTATATCTTCCTTGAGTAAAAAATATGATGCTATTGGAACTCATATTATTTTACCAGAAAACTCTATGAAAATGAAGACTGAATTCCTCTAGTATGATTTTTTCAACAACAGAAAACTTTATGCATGTTACACAGTTTAAAATGAGCAACATTGAAATCCAAGATAAGGATCTCTCAAAGTTTCAAGCTAATTCATGCATAGCTTTCTATGGAACATAACATATGATTTAATCTCTAACAACAACATTGTAGGAAGAATACAATCACAACAAAGACAGCAAATGCAAAGGAAGAAGCCAGGAGAAGAGGATATCTTCAATCTAAGCAAATTTGACAGAATCAAAATCCATGAAGAACTAGTTGGTAACTACTACAAGGGTGAAAAATTACCAACTGAATCTCTCTTGTGTAGCAGCAAGGTAATGAGAGACAGTGTAGAAGGAGTTTGTAAAGACATTGCTTGGGGCCAAAAGAGAGAAGTGGGAAGAATAGGATTGGCTTTACAACATCAGATTTATGGAGACTTGATTGAAGAGTTAGTTAAAGATTTGAAATTTAGTTATACATGTAGTTTTAGTTCATTACCATTTGAAGGTTGCAAGAGAAGACTTTGTTTCTAGTGTTTTTGTCTTGTCAATATAGCATAAGAGTATCTTATTTTATACACATTTGTTAAGTTAGTATGTTTTTTTACATTTAAATCTGATACATGTTGTAGTGTTTCATATTTATAATCATTGTCAGCTAAAATCACACTATAAGAATTAGGTATTTACCGACGTAGTAAAAGTTCGTTGCTAAATGTTAATATTTAGGGTGTATGGGGTGTGTGAAAGGTGAGAAACAATAGGTGGTGGTTGTGGATGTGGGAAAAAGGAGACGAGACTATCAAATAAAATGGGTACGAGTGAAGAAGAAGAAACTGATCATAGCATATAAGTCGTTGGTGATGACACAGCTGTCGGAGAAATGAGTTGGGTAGTTGGTTGAGAGATGTAATGAAATTTAGCTTCATTAAAGAGTACATGATGGGAAATGTAACGACGACCTTGAGGACTAAGGCAAATGTAGCCTTTATATAACTCATAGCTAAAAAAGGTGCAATTGATGGAGTGGAAGCCAAGCTTGTGTTTTTGATAGGGATGAAAGCAAGGAAAACATGAACACTCAAAGACTTTGAGAAACTGATAATCTGGTTTGCGGCCAAAGGCGTTTTCAAAAGAAAAGATGTCATGGAGAGAGTGAGGGCGGGAGAGAAGGTGCAATTTAGAAAAGAAAAAGGAGTGAATACCACCTATATATATACTAATGAATATAATAAGGGGTATAATGGTAAAAAGAACAATCTACTAATGAAAATTTTGAAATACTTAGTCATTTTTGAAAATATGATCTTTAAATAACTTATTGGACATAATTTCCAAAATTTTAACCTTAATAATTTCCAAAATTTTAACCTTAATAAGTTCTTAATCTAATTACCTTTATAAAAAGTTCTCTCTCATGTGTTCAATGATTTATGAACCACAGGTACGATGTGAAATTGATAAGGTTTTAGAGAAAAACGACATTAGAGTTATATTTTATATTGAATTTATAAAATTTTTTAAAGTAACAATAGTTAATTTGTTCGTTTGTAATAAATTTATCTTTTTGCAAAGCTTTAGTTTATTTTAATTATGGAATTTATGAAGATTTTTACAATTTTTTTTTAATTAGTGGGTGAATTAACATAAATTGAATAGAAGATAAAAATTGCAACACTTATCTAACTTTAGGATCCAATTTCATGAATCGAAAGTTTAGGGTCTGTTGGGAATGACTTGGGATTTTTGGCCTTTTTGCTTGTGATTTGTCCCACATGGAAAGATTTAAAGTTGGGTAAAAACACTATTCCTTATACTTATAAAAGTGGTTAATGGTGGAACTGAGACTTCTTCCAAACGTGTATGCCTCTTCTACTATTAGTCAGTCGATTTGGGTTAACAATGTCGAGTAGTTTTATCTTTTATTATATTTTTCCTTATTCTTATTTGATCGAAACCAAGTCAACCAATGCACATAACCAACGCCAACCAACCGTGACACGTGGCATTCATGCCATTTCCTGCGTGCGTTAGTTTTGCCAATTCGGTTTCGGCTCCTCCTATAAATTTGTAGAGTGGCAGACCATTCAATTCGATCTTCCTATCTTTCTTTCATTCCAAATCCTTCCCTCTCGAGTGCACGAACGAGGAGGGTGTTGTGTTAACCTTGGGGAGCAACTGGCGTAGAAATGATTTAGCATTGTGGTCGTGCTGAAATTGCTTTCAAGGCAGTGGTTCCATCCACGACTCAACAATTATTTTCGTACTTCCCCTCTACAATTTGAAAGCAATTTATGATGTCTATCGAATCCGAGGAAGTGCTTCTAGATCTGTCCAAATTAGAACCACTAGATGGATCTAACTACCGTCGTTGGTCTCAAAAGCTACTTATTTTCTTCGAACAATTGGAGGTCGACTACATCCTCACCACTGATTATACAGACAAATCAAAAGCCGCTCCTGCCATTAATATTGATAAATCTAAGGAGGTCCAACCTAATCTTCACAGTTCTAAGGAGGTTCAAATTGTTCCTAAAAAATCAAAGGGCGGTGTTATTGACATTGATATAGAAAAGTTTGAGAAAGACAATAAGACGGTTCGCAGTCATCTTCTCAATCACATGAATGACTCGTTGTTCGACTTGTTCATTGTTCACAAGTCATCTAAGGTAATTTGGGACACTCTGGAGTCCAGATATGGCGGTGATGATGCAGGCAGGGACACTCTGGAGTCTAGATATGACAGTGATGATGTAGACAGAAAGAAGTACGTGGTCGGTAAGTGGTTGCAATTCCAAATGGTGGACGACATACCAGTGATGGACCAGGTCCACGAGTATGAGAATCTGGTGGCAAACATTCTGACCGAGGGTATGAAGATGTGCGAGATTCTTCAGGCGAATGTCTTGCTCGAGAAATTTCCTTCTTCATGGAGTGACTATCGCAACCATTTAAAGCACAAGAAGAAGGACCTAATATTGCAAGAGTTGATCAACCACATGCGCACTGAAGAGGCCAATAGGCAAAAAGATAATCTGCATTCTCAATCTTTGAATTCAGTTAATACTAACCTAGTTGAATCTTCTTCTGCATCGAAAGACAGGTTCAAAAATAAAAATAAAGAAAAATCCTCACAGAAGAAGAACCATCAATTCAAGTATCCTAGCGGGAAAATAGAGAAGTCCAAGCTGATATGTTATGTCTGCGGAAAATCGGGGCACAAATCTTATCAGTGCAACTAGGGGAAACGGAAACCAAATCAGAAGCCTGCTGGTGCACAAGCCAACATTGTTGAAGCAGACGACATTATTGTTGCAGTGGTGGTGGAGGCTAACTTGGTGGAAAACAAATCTGCTGGATTCTTGACACTGGTGCTTAAAGACATTTCTGCTCAAATCGAAGCCTGTTCCATGAATTCCAGGACACTATTGACGGTGAATATGGGGAACTCAGCCACAGCTGGAGTACTTGGGAAAGGGAAGGTTCTCTTAAAACTTACCTCTGGAAAAACTTTATCTCTGAATGATGTGGTTGTATGTCCCTTCATTGCGTAGGAATCTGGTGTTTGGAAATTTGTTGAACAAGGAAGGACTTAGAATTGTGTTTGAAGTTGACAAGGTTGTCATCATTAAAAACGGTGACTTTGTTGGTAAAGGGTATTTAGTAGGTGGTCTATTTTTTTTTTTAAATACTATCTCTATTTCTACTGAAATGAATGAAAGTACATCTCGTTCTGCTTATATTGTTGGATCTATTGATGTATGACATGGTAGACTAAGTCATGTGAATATTACATCAATTAAAAGGCTTAAAAAATTAAATTTTCTTAATGTATCTGAGATACCTAAAAATAGTAGATGCTCTGTATGTGTAGAGGCAAAAATTGCTAAAAAAAACCTTTTAAGCCTGTCACGACTAGATGTACTGAACTTCTTGAATTGGTTCACTCTAATCTAGCTGATTTCAAAAACACTACTAGCAAAAGTGGTAAGAACTATTATATATCTTTTGTCAATGACTTCTCTAGATACACGAAAATATATCTTTTGAAATCAAAAGATGAAGCTAGTAGCATGTTTAGGAAATATAAAGCAGAAGTAGAAAACCAACCAGATAAAAAGATTAAAAGGTTAAGATCCGATTGAGGAGGTGAATATAGTGATTAGTCTCTCAAGGAGTTTTGTGAATTAAATGGTATTATCCATGAGAGTATTGCACCATATTCCCCTCAACAAAATGACATAGTTGAATATAAGAATAAGTCATTACAGGAAATGATGAATGCTATGTTAATAAGTTCTTGATTGCCTAACAGTATTTGGGGAGAAGCTGTGATTTCTGCTTGTTTCATTATTAACAGGGTTCCTCACAAAAAACTGGATAAGACACCATACGAGTTCTAGAAAGGATATTCACTGAATCTGAGTTATCTGAAAATATGGGGGTGCTTAACTAAAGTTTCATATCCAGTATACAAGAAACCTACGGTAGGATCTAAAACCTTTGATTGTATGTTTAATGGGTATGCTCATAATAGTACTGCATATAGGTTTATGTGTTTAGATGATAATTCAATTTGTGAATATAGAGATACTGAATTTTTTAAACACTTTTTTCCTATGACAATTTGTGAATAATACAAACACTCTTCCTTGCTCTTGTAAAAGTGGTTAAGGGTGGAACCAAGATTTCTTTCCACACGCTCGTTGTCGTCGCCGATCGGTCAGACTAGTAATAAAGAAGCGATTTTACCTTTTTGGGCTAAAAAACATTTTATTATATTTTTCCTTATTCTTATTTGATCGAAACCAAGTCAACCAATGCACATAATCAACGCCAAACGACCGTGACACATGGCAGTCATGCCATTTCCTACATTGACACGTGACATTCATGCGATTTCCTGTGTGCGATAGTTTTGCCAATTCGATTTTAGTTCCTCCTATAAATTCCATATGAGCATAGTGGCAGATCATTCAATTCGATCTTCCTATATTTCCTTCATTCCAAATCCTTCTCTCTCAAGTGCACGAACGAGGAGGGTGTTGTTTAATCTTGGGGAGCAACCGACGTAGACATGAATTAGCAACGTGGTCGTGCCGAAATTACTTTCAAGGCAGTGGTTCCATCCACTACACAATAATTATTTTCGTACTTCCCATCTACAGGGTACAAATTGGATTAATTTTTTTTCCTTTTAAAGGGATTTCTCAAATTTGGAGACCTATGTTTTACTTTTGTCCAAAAAATACAAAATTTTAAACCTAAAGTACTCTTTCGAACCAATGTAAACAAACAACTAAGGGCTCGTTTGATAACGTTCCTGTTTCCTGTTTCTTGATCCCGTTTCTCATTTTTTAAGAAACAGACTTGTTTGATAATTCATCCATGTTTCTTGTTTCTAAATTTCTAGAAACGTTTCTAAAAAAGAGGCCAAATTTGAGAAACTACAAAATGTTGTTTCTCAAATTCCGTTTCTGTTTTTTTTTTCTCTATCTTTCATGCATGTATCCATCTCTCCCTCCCACTCCTACACCAATCTCTTCTCTTCCTCTATTTTTTTAACCACTTCCTCGTCTTTTTTTTTTAATCTTTTTTCGTTATTTCTTTCTCTTTCATTTTTTTATTATTTGTGTTATTTCTTTCCTTTTTTTCTTTAATTATCACCTCTACGATCTCAAACTACCGCCCCCCATCGTTGACATTTGACTATCGATCGTCGTCGACCAGCCGTCACTATCAACCTCCGACTATCAGCTATCGCTGACAGACCGTCTCCGTCGAACTTCGACTATCGACCGCTGGCGACCTCCACCGACCGACCGCCACAGACCACCTTCTACTATTGGTCGTCGATCGACCACCATTGTCGACTCCGACTACCAGTTGCGGCTGTCCGCTACCGTTAACCTTCAACTACCGGCCTTAGACCGTCATCGTCGACCTCCAAATACCGCCCGCGACCGATCGCTACCGTCGACCTCCGACAACCGACCCTCGTCGACCTCTACCGACCAACCGCCAATGCCCACCTCCAACTACCTGTCGCGGCCAACCGCAACCGTCAACCTCCGACGACCGGCCACCATTGACCTCCGCTGACCAAGCTCCACCATCCACCTCCGACTACTGGTCGTCGTCGACCTCCGTCGACCGGCCACCATTTTCGACCTCCGATTACCGACCGCTGTCGAACTCCGCTGACCGACCACTACTGTCGACCTTCGACTACTGGTTGTTGTCGACCTCCACCGACCAACCGTCACCGTCCACCTCCAACTATCGATCATCGCCGACCTCTGTCGACCGACTGTCGTCGTCAACCTCCCACTACCGGCCACAACCCACCGCAACTGTTAACCGATCGCCGTCGACTTCTTCCGACCAACTACCACTATGCACCTCCGACTACTAGTTGTCGCCGACCTCCAACTACAGGCCGCGGTCGACCGCTACTGTCGACCTCCGACGACTGGTCGCTATCAACCTCTATTGATCGGCCTCCGCCGACTGACTGCTACCGTCAACCTCAAACTATTGGGCCCCGCCGACCAGCCACTACCGTTGAGCTCTAACTACCGACAGCCGCCGACCTCCATCGAACGACTGTCACCGTCGACCTCTAACTACCGGGCATTGCCAACCTCTACTGACCGACATATGTCGATCGATAGCCATTGTCGACCTTCGACTACCGACCACCACCGATTAACCGCTACCGTCGACCTCTGACTACTGACCTTCGTCGACCGACTGCCACCGTCGATCTCAGACTACTGTCAACCTCCGACTACCGGGCGCCGTCGACCTCTAACTATCGGGCGCTGCCGACCTCTGCTGAACGACAGCTATCGTTGACCTTTGACCACTGGGCACCGCCGATCTCCGTCGACCTTCGACTACCGGTCGTGGTCGACCTCCGCTGATTGGCCTTCGCCCACTGACCCCCACCGACCTCCGTCGACCAGTTGCTATAGTCGACCTCTGACTACCAGATGCCACCGTCGACCTCCGACTACCGGCTGCCACTATCGTTGTCGACCGAAACTTGTTCCTTTTTTTCTTATTTTCGACAACCGCCACCACGCGCCAACGACTTTTCCAGTATTCGCCGCTGACTGTCTGCATTCGCTCAGTGGTCGAAGGTCGGTAGCGATGGCCGATGATCAACGATGGCGGGTGATCGGTAACAATGGTGGTAGTGATGAGGAAGAGGAAGGAGAAATAAAAAATAATCATTGAAAGTTAATATATTTTTATATTATATGTACTAAATTTTATTTTAACTAAAAAAACAAGAAACAAGAATCTGTTATCAAACACATTTTTTTTTCTGTTTCTTTTTTCAGAGAAACAAGGAACAGAAATAGTTATCAAACATGTTTCTGTTTCTACTTCTTAAAAAACAAGAAACAAGAAACGAGAAATAAGAAACGAGAAACAGGAAACGAGAACGTTATCAAACGGGGCCTAAATGTCTTATTACTAAGTATTTTTTTTTTAACTAGAGAAACAAACAACAAGATGTCCTATTACTAAGTATTTTATATATATATAATTAGAAAATAGTTTTGGAGTGCTTCCCATGACATGGCTTTCAAATTACTTAGACCTAGTGACTTAGAGAATCGAATAGCAGAGAACAATGGTCTCCATAAGAAGTGCAAAAGCAGGCCTCATAGGCCTCAAGCTTGATCATCAAACATCTAGAATTGTGCTTGAAGGGGAAGCTACCTAAATTATTATTAGTTCACTCAAGTAAATGATCACAGCCTATTTATTTAAAAAACTTTACACATCAGCTTTCCTTTAGTACATACAATCCTATATTACTATTTATTTTTTCATTGACGTTACTTTATTTGCAAAAGGAGAAGATAGCATGTATTAATATTCAAATCAAACAGTAACTATATTCTACTTCAATCTCTCTTATCAATGGTGGATGTTCTAATTTGAGGACTTCTATAAAATGAAAACGGGCAACATCTTCTTATACGCACAACATTTGTTGCTCACCCTGGTTTATATCCTAGAATACTACTATGGCTGATGTATAATCCAATCTACTCGAACAAGCTATAAGCTTAGGCTTTCTCGATTGGAGGGCAAGTTTGTATATGCATGGTGTCAAGACCTCAATCTTAAGACACACGACTTGACTTGGTGGGCCTTGTAAAGTGTAATCAAGGAAGGGGTTTTTAACCTTGTGACACATGGCTCAGTCAATTATTCTTACAATTCAATCCAGATAAGACCCATTCATCATGAGAACCAAGTGGAGACAAGAAGCAACATAAGATTCAAAGCAAAAAATGAGGTGTAAATCTCCATTCAAACTGGTTTTCATGGTTCCTAATGCATTTTGTAATCCCATCGATTACCATCATTCAAACAGAGCAATGAAATATTGA
Organism: Luffa acutangula; assembly: GCA_036850905.1. Taxonomy (NCBI): domain Eukaryota; kingdom Viridiplantae; phylum Streptophyta; class Magnoliopsida; order Cucurbitales; family Cucurbitaceae; genus Luffa; species Luffa acutangula. The sequence goes on from CM072096.1 coordinate 45,172,613, forward strand.
GCAGTTCTTTTATTATCTAACAGAAGACCACTTTCTGCAACTCATGGATTCAGAGCATCTTCACTTCACAACTTGTTGCAGATCATGTTGATTCAGCTCATTCACTAGATAAGAGGCTCCACATCCCCAAAACTTTCACATTCAAAATCCCACTTGTTTCCTGAGTTGAGAAAATTCTATCTGGAAATGCCAGAGACAAGGGAGTTCAAAGCCACTACAGCTTCACATTACCAAACGCTCCTTTGAAGGAACCATAAAGTGGCTGTGATCTTCTGAAACTGAAAATATCATCTACTTTTACTGTGTCAGGTTGAAGTGGTTGATTTAAATCTGCAGAATACTCTGAAGAATGAAGATTTCCGTAAACCCGAACACTTAAAGCCTTCTTATGAGGTGCACCAACTTTTATATGTTCATTGAAGAAGTCGATCAATTCCTGATGTGTGAGTGTCTTTAATGCTGCAACCTGGTTAGAACCAACAGTATTAGTCAACAATAGCTTCCCCTTTAAAGTTAAAAAGCAGGGATGAGCATTTTTCTCTTTACTGCTAATAACCTACTAAAGCCCGGCTCGATAAGAAATCAGCTGACAATTTTCATTGCTAATATTTTCCTTATTTCATCTTCCAGACTTTCCAAAACCGGCTTATTTTTATAAATAGAAAAATAAAATAAAATGGTTCTTGAATGGATAAAAAATTTCTGTAAACAACAAACAGTGCATAGATCACGCCCCGAAACATTGTATAAAAAATTGAGCATAATAATTTAACATCATACCTCTGATTCTCTCCTATCGAATTTCAGAGTCCCATCAACAATCTCTCGCCAGTAAAATCCAGATTCTTCCCTCAAGTTCTTGAATTTCTCAAGCTTCATATCTACTAGAGCATTTACATTGCTCTGCACAACCACCAATCCATAACAACACTATTAAGTACAAAGCAAGCCTTTGAAAAGTTCAGCAACTGAAACAAACTCATGTATCCCGAAGAAGTCTAACTTTGCTAAAAAGCATCATGCATCTATGAACATGAAGTGGAAAATTTAAAATGCCTTATTATGGTTAAGTATTTCAGTTACACCATATTTGATGTTCTTTTTTGTTCCTTGAGTAATACCCATGAGTATTTACAGCATTAATCCACATGTTCAAAAAGGCAATTGGCATCTTTGCCTCATTGAAATATAGGATATAGTATGCATACCTCATATATATTCTTTCAATACAAATATCACGATATAAAACATAAGTTGAAGAAATTCATTAAAAATACAAATATATTTAAAATCTTTATAACAGTGGGCACTCGAGCAAGCTTGTTTATATTAACTAATTCTAAAAGACAACCTTCTTGCTGTACAACATTGGAATTAAACTAGAAGTACATTATACTAATACTGTGTGTTAAGTTTTATGAGTTTTTTCTTTTTACATTTAATTTTCAGTTTAATGTTTTAAATTTATTTTGTTGAAGTTAGATTTACATTTAAGTTTTTTGTCTTTTAAGTTATCTTTTGAAGTTTTTTAAGTTACTGAATTTAATGTTGGTTTAAAGATGGTAAGTTAGGTTCATTCTTGTACCTATAAAAGGATGACCTTCCATGTAAAGTTTGTATCACCAAGTTTTCTACTTCAATTAGAAGTTTATTCATCTTTGGGATTCCACTCTCTCATTTTCCATTTTCTCTCTTTGTTCAACAAACATTGAGAGTTTGATTATTGCTTCCGCAATATTTTTTTTCAACCTTTCATTTTCAATTTTCTCAACAGTGGTATCAGAGCCTTAGATTTAAAGGGCTGTGATTTTATTTGAGAGTGAGAAATTCCATTTTTTTATTTGAAGAAAATGTCTTCTAATTTTGGTGTCGCCTCTCCTCCACATTTTGGTGGTGAAAACTACCAATTTTGGGTTGTTAAAATGCAATCTTATCTCAAGGCTCTTGGCCTTTGGGAATCTGTTTCAACTAATGTTGATCCTCAACCATTAGGAGAAAATCCAACAGATTAGACTACATGAAGAGGAGAAATTAAAGAAGCCAAAGGCTTTATCGGTGATTCATGCCGCTTTATCAGATCCTATATTTGCTAGGATTATTGATTGTAAAACGGCAAAAGAAGCTTGGGATAAATTGCAAGAAGAATTTGAAGGAAGTGCACGGGTGAAAGCTGTCAAATTATTGACTCTCAAGAGAGAGTTTGAGATGTTGGTAATGAAGGACTCAGATTCTGTGAGGGACTACACAACAAAAGTTTTGATGACCATTGTAAACCAGATAAGACTAGATGGTGAAACTTTTTCGGATCAAAGAGTTGTGGAAAAAATAATGGTCAGTGTTCCTAGCAAATTTGAGTAAAAAATCTCAGCCATAGAAGAGTCATCTGATTTGACTACTCTCTCTATAGCTGAGTTAATTAGCAAATTACAAGCCCAAGAACAAAGGGATACAATGCGTAATGAGGAGCATGTTGAGGGTGCTTTTCATGCCAAGTCTAAAGGCAAGAAGCCGATTGTCGAAGATGATAGACAAGCGACCAAAGATCAAGGGAGCAAGGGAAAAGGAGGAGGATCGAAGAAAGGTAAATTTCCTCCTTGTTGTTATTGTAAAAGGACCAATCATGCTGAGAAAAATTGTTGGTCAAAAAACAAGAAAGTCTATCATTGTGATTACTGCAACAAAGATGGTCATACAGAGAAATTTTGTTATGCCAAAAAAGACCAAACCCAACATCCTCCGGAACAAGCAAATTGTGCCAATGATAGTCAAGAAACAAATTTTTTGTTTATGGCTTCTCATGTTGATGACAAAGAGTCAACTTCCTGGCTTATTGACTGTGGATGTACTACTCATATGGCTAAAGATATAAATCTTTTTAGCCAAATGGATAGATCTATAAAGTCTAAGGTTGTTCTTGGGCATGGCGAGACAGTGCTAGCTGAAGGTAAAGGTACTGTCACTATGCATACTAAGCAAGGTGAAAAGAAAATATCCAACGTCTTATTTGTTCCGAGGTTATCTCAAAACTTGCTTAGTATTGCTCAATTGTTGAATAACAAATTTTCTGTGGTTTTCAAGGACCAAGTTTGTGTTATATATGATCCAAAAGGAGCAGAGATTGCAAGAGTCAACATGGTTGGCAACACTTTCTTTTTGAATGGTGACTCTCTATGTCATCATGCACTAAATGCTAAAGTAGAAGAAAGCAAAAAGTGGCATCATCGCTTTGGTCACTACAACAACAGAGCTTTGAAGATTTTGCATTCTTCTAATATGGTTGATGGTTTTTTCAATTTTAACTCCTTTGATCAGATTTGTGAAAGTTGCCAAGAAGGAAAGATGCACAGACTGCCTTTTTCAAAAGGTGGCAAGTATAAAGCCAAAGAAAGGCTTGAATTGGTGCATAGTGATGTTTGCGGTCCCATGCGCAACATATCTATTGGCAATAATAAATATTTCATTCTGTTTATTGATGATTTTACCAGGATGACGTGGGTATATTTTTTGGTTGAGAGAACTCAAGTTTTTGAAGTTTTTAAGAAGTTCGTACATTTGGTTGAAACTCAAAGTGGTTGTAAGCTCAAAACTTTGAGAACGGATAACGGAAAGGAATATACCTCCAAGCAATTTGACAAGTTTTGTGAAGACTCGGGAATCCAACACCAGTTGTCCATTGCCTATACACCACAACAAAATGGTGTATCGGAAAGGAAAAACATAACCATGATGGAGATGGCAAGATGTCTACTCTTTGGGAAAAAATTACCAAAGAAATTTTGGGCAGAAGCTGTATGTACTGCTGTTTACTTGCTCAATAGACTACCTACAAGGGCAGTTGAGGGCAAGACTCCTTATGAAGCTTGGTCAGGTAGAAAACCTTCTGTTAAGAACTTGAAGATTTTTGGATCTTTATGTTACTCTTTTGTTCCTTCTATTAAGAGATCCAAACTTGATGAGAAGGCAATTAAGGGAGTATTTATTGGCTATGTTGCTGATTCAAAAGGGTATAGAATTTTGTCTTGAACACTGAAAAAGTTATCTTGAGTCGTGATGTCATCATTGATGAAGATGCTTATTGGGGTTTTGAGGAGCAAGCAATTGTTTGAGACTCATCCATCAATCTTGAAGATTTAGAACAAAATGAATCTTCTTTTGATTCAACTGATTCTAATGATCAAGATAACCAAAATTCTCCATCAAATGATGACGACCTTATTGATGCAACTGGTGATGATCCAAATTACAAGGTAAGATCACTTGCTGATGTATATGAAAGTTGTAATCTTGTTATTGTTGAACCAAATAACTATTATGAGGCTTCACAATCTGCTGAATGGATTGCCGCAATGAAAGAAGAATTGGAGATGATCAATAAAAATAATACATGGGAGCTTGTGGAGCAACCACGAGGAAAGAACGCCTTAGGTGTGAAATGGGTGTTCAGAGTGAAGTATAATTCTGATGGTTCAATCAACAAATATAAAGCAAGATTAGTGGTAAAGGGTTATGCACAACAACCCGGAATTGATTATGGAGATACATTTGCTCCAGTTGCACGACACGACACAATACGCTTGATTATTGCTTTAGCTGCACACTTGGGGTGGAAAATATTCCATCTGGATGTCAAATCAGCTTTTTTGAATGGTTATCTTGAGGAGGAGATTTATGTGAACCAACCTGAAGGGTTTGTGGACAAAGGCAAAGAAGACAAAGTATATCGTCTGAACAAAGCCCTTTATGGATTGAAGCAGGCACCTCGTGCTTGGTATAGTAAGATTGATTCTTACTTGCTTCTTCAAGGTTTCAGGAGGAGTATGAGCGAAACTACTCTCTATGTTAAGGTTGGTGACAACTCTAAGCAACTCATTCTTTCTCTTTATGTTGATGATATGCTTGTAACTGGAAATGATTATCAAATGCTACAAGATTTTAAACTTCAGATGGAAAAGATGTTTGAGATGTCAGATCTTGGTTACATGCATTATTTTCTTGGTATGGAAATTCATCAAGAAGATAAGGGTATTTTTATTACCCAAAGAAAGTATGCTCAAGAAGTTTTGAAGAAATTCAAGATGGAGACATGTAAAGTTGTTTCTACTCCTTTAGCAATAAATTTAAAAGTCTCAAAGAATGACGGTGAGAAGCTTTCAAATCCTACAAACTACCGAAGTTTAGTAGGAAGTCTCCTGTATTTGACAGCATCTAGACCGGACTTGACATTTGCCGCAAGTTTTCTCTCGAGATATATGAATTCACCTAGTGAAGTTCATTTTGGTATTGCTAAAAGAGTGCTTAGATACTTAAAAGGTACTCTTGATTTTGGAATTTGGTTCGATTTTACAGGTGATTTGGAATTGACTGGATATTCTGACAGTGATTGGGCTGGTTGTGTTGATGATTCTAAGAGTACTTCCGGTTATGTTTTTTCTCTTGGCACTGGGATTTTCTCTTAGAATTCCAGAAAGCAAGAAGTTGTGGCTCAATCAACTGCCGGAGCTGAATATATTTCAGCTGCATCAGCTGCAAATCAAGCAATATGGCTTCGCAAATTGCTTAGTGATTTGGGATTTGAACCTCAAGAACCTACAAAATTGTTTTGTGATAACAAGTCTGCTATTGCTATTGCCTCCAATCCTGTACAGCATGGTAGAACGAAACACATCAAAGTTAAATTTCATTTGTTGAGGGAAGCAGAGAAAGAAGGCGAAATCAAGCTCAAGTTTTGCAGTTCTGAGCAACAACTTGCCGATATTCTCACAAAAGCTCTACCACATAGGCCATTTCTGTTTCTACGCCAAAAGCTGGGTGTCACAAAGAAAAACCTCAAGGAGGAGTGTTAAGTTTTATGAGTTTTTTCTTTTTACATTTAATTTTCAGTTTAATGTTTTAAATTTATTTTGTTGAAGTTAGATTTACATTTCAGTTTTTTGTCTTTTAAGTTATCTTTTGAAGTTTTTTAAGTTACTGAATTTAATGTTGTTTTAAAGATTGTAAGTTAGGTTCATTCTTGTACCTATAAAAGGATGACCTTCCATGTAAAGTTTGTATCACCAAGTTTTCTACTTCAATTAGAAGTTTATTCATCTTTGGGATTCCACTCTCTCATTTTCCATTTTCTCTCTTTGTTCAACAAACATTGAGAGTTTGATTATTGCTTCCGCAATATTTTTTTTCAACCTTTCATTTTCAATTTTCTCAACACTGTGTATATAGGTAACCACTAAGATTTAAGCCATATAGTCACGGGCATGGACATCTAAGTTCCTAGCTTACCTAAACCTTTAAGCCAGCACAAGAAAGTTAAATAATAACCATACCACCAACGGGTCCTGCTTTTTTTAAAAATGATGTCAGGCCATAAGCACTGGCATGTGTGTTTCTTTAAAATCTGGAAACTATCAAGAAGTGCACCCGGTCAATATTTCAGAAACATATATGTAGCTACCAGCAACAGATGATCTTAGTATCAACTTTCTTCTCTTCTTTAACATATCGAGTAAAATACCTCTCCTGTTAAGATATATGATACATTTTCTAATCAGATAACAATGTAGTCTTCCTCATGGAAGTTTCGTTAAGGGGGAGATGCCAATTTTCTCGTGTGCGAATCTACTTCACGGCTATTTTGGACAAAGTGTTGCCTCAAAATACATTGGTTGATGTACTCTGAAAAACTAAGGACGGCGATTGTGAGTTTGGACAGCAATATTCTATCTTGGCATGAATATGGTGAAACCAGGCGAATGTTTCATAGCTGGCAGAAAATAAGTGATAGACCTCCTATTAAGCATGTATATAATAGGAAGGAGGGTAGGGACTAGTAGTTAGTTGGTGAAGCTGATATAGATCGCTACTAGTAGTTAGTTAGCGATGTATATATAGTCTGGTGTAAATACCATGGGGTACCTTTTTGGCTTAGACTAAGAATGGGAAGCTCTTGAAAACTTCCCTCGACTCCAATAGCTGTTTCTACATAAATAATACCGAGAGTCTATCAATTTGGTACTAGAGCAGCGTTCTTTTTTTTTTTTTTTTCCTGATACTTATTGATGACTACAAGAATGGAATCGCGTATGGAAGCTTTGGAAGGTAATATGGCCGATTTACAGAATTCTGTAGGAAGAGAGATTTTGAGATGGTAGCACAACTGAAGGGTGGTTTGCAAGCCGTCATGTCTCAGATCGAGAGTTTGCGATCTGAAAGATTGGTCGTTGGTACAGAAAAATATCAAGGAAAGAAGCAAGATGAAGTGACGAGCGTGGTTGTAGGAGTGAATGTTTATGTAGGAGAAACTCAAGCACAATTTAGCAAGGCTTTGGCATCGGTTTTCAATCTTTGACTTTGAAAGCTCTAAATTCCAGTTTTCTCTAGATCGAATCCCTACGAATGGCTGCATTAGGTGTGATATTTTGTGGTACATCGACTTACCAAATCGGAGAAATTGGAGGCTGCAATTCTTTGTTTGGATAGAGTCGCTCTTAAATGGCATTACTGGGTGGAGCATTGACGACTGATCGAGAATTGGGCGATGTTTCGCTGTCTGCTTCTCCAACAATTTCTTCTGACCAAAGAAGGTAATCTTCATGAACGTTTTTTCACACTTAAACAAGAATCTATTGTGGCTGATTATCGAGAGAAATTTGAGGAGTTTTCAGCACCTTTAGAAAACCTAGATAACGATACTTTGGAAGGGAAGTTTGTCGATGGGCTGAAAGAAGATATAAAAATTAAATTACGTCCTGTTGGGCTTAATTTGATCATGGAAATGGTCCAAAAGTTGAAAGATGAGTTGTTGCATTTTGAAGAAAAGTATTTTCGAGCTGCCTTTAATCCAAGAACCTTGGCCCGAAGCCCAAGTGCTTCGTCTGTTGTGTCCAAACCAGTTTCTTATGGTGCTGGATCCAACGCGCAAACAATTTCTGTTAATCCTAGCAAATTAGGCGTGACTTTGCAAAAGGAAAATGCAGGAAAGTAGTCTGAGATTCCATTTAAGAGGCTGACTGATGTTGAGCTTCAAACAGGACGTGAGAAGGGTGTGCAGGAAAATTTTCCTGAGACATCGCTACAAAAGGAAGGAATTACAGGTGATGGTGATCCAAGAAGATGAACATGAGGCAGAAGAGCAACTAGAAGAGGTAGCCATGCAGACTGTAGAGAGGGCCAGCGATGTGTTGGCAACGTATCCACCGGAAGAAGTGAAAGTAGCACTGCATTCCATGTTGGTGTTGGCTCTCCTAAGACTCTTAAGCTTAAAGGCTTTATTGGTGCTGCAGAAGTCGTGTTGGTTGATAGTGATGCCACTGATAATTTCATTGCTCTCAAGCTAGTTCGAGAACTTGCTTTACCATTGAGTGAGACTAAATGGTATAATTTTGGTACGGGATCATCAGTTCTTGACACTGAGATTTGCAAAGATGTTCTATCTTTGGGAACAATCACTATTGTCCAAGATTTTTTTCCTATTAATTTGGGTACGACGTATCTTATTCTAAGGGTTTAGTGGTTTGCTACGTTAGGAGATGCGGCCCTAATCATCAATCTCTCCAGTTAAGTTTTTCGTTGGGAAAGTCAAACATTGTTCTTCACGGTGATCCTTCGTTGGTTTGTTCTCAGGTGACTTTAAAGTCTTTGGTTAAGACTCTTAAGCTGGAGAAGCAAGGTGTTTTGGTCAAGCTGAATGTGTTACAACAAGATTCAATGAAACATGATGACTTTTTTGGATGATATACCGCATGAGATTCGATTGGTTTTAGAGGCACATTCCTCTATTTTTCATCCGCTTTCTGGCCTTCCTCCTAATCGCGAGTTAGATCATGCGATTGAGTTGATTCTTGGAACAGCTTCAGTGAACCCTAGTCCCACTAGGAAGACAAAACTCTAACAGCCTCAAGACATCCTAAATGACCTTACATTATAATATTATGCAATCTAACAAAATTTTGAGAGCACTCACTGATATTCCATCAACTAGAGCCATATATATATATATATATAGTACATGAAAGCTCTAAATTAAAGAATGTAAAATAACAATAAAAGACAAATAACTAATGAACTCCTTTAACTAGGCGATTAACAATGTGATAAAAACCAACTAACATGTATTTTAATTAATTCCATGGAACAATTACAAAATTGTACTGATTTATAAGCTTGTTTTAAAATATGTAAATAGATGGATCCTAGGATTTGTACCCTAAACATCAAAGATATCAAAATCTATAGCTTAACCAATTCATTAGGGTCAAAGTATATATTAATCAACTTGCAGAAAATGCAAAACACGTTTTTTTGTCATGGCCACTGTACGTCTTTGTTTTTTATTTAGCAATTAAAAAAAATATAGAATATGGTCTGTTCAAATTATGAACAAGATCAAGCTTCAAGCAGAAAATCATATGGGTCTTAGAGTATCTTCCCCTCTCAAAAGTACCCAGTCAAATGCATCATTCCATGGACCCATGTAATAAATTTTTTTATTGCTAATTGCCGCCAGAAAACATGTGGTCACCATACATTGTTAAAACGTCTGTATACGCCAGAAAACTCTGGTATACGTGGAGTTCAAATGGTAAATTAACACTCCAGTCTCCATATAATATGGTTATGGAATTATATTCTGTGCTCATATAATCATACAAGGACAATTGCTGCTCTCACCTTGAACTCATCAATGGTCATCTCAACGAGTTTCTTCTCAAACATCTCTAGGAACGCTTCTACTCTCAAGTCAATACTTCGAGGACCCTGTGACATCAAAATGAGAACATCCACGAGGTGACAAGGATACAATGGAGGATGAGATCACGATACTTACCTTGACAGTGGATTGGATAATAAATTGAACTCCACGTATACCAGAGTCATTCCTGCATTTGAAGATAAATTAATTACCCGGTAAATATTCCAAGAGAGTTAAAAAACTTTCTAACCTTTGCATTAGAACTGTAATATAGCCAAGTTGTTCAACAGTTCTAAGCTGATGAAAAGCTGCTTGTTTTGCAACAAGAGCAAACAGCTGAAGCTTCACATTCTGTAGAAAATCATCCCGATGCACCTAAATATTAAAGACAGGATGCTTAGCAAATTGCATCAAACGTCAAACGAAAAGAAGAGTTCAGTAGGAAGTTTGCTGAGTAACAGAGTGAATTTTTTGGGTATAGAGTAGAGTATGTCCTAGGATACATATCTCATCGATTTTAGTGCAAGTGGGAGATTGTTGGGATTTATGCTCTGAAGTCTTGTAATTAATATTTTTATTATTTAATTATTCTTTAAAAATTATTTGATAATTTTTAATTGCAATTTACAATATCCATTACATGAAAAATCCAAAGTTATTAGTGTAATCTTGAACGGTATGTAGTTGACATACGAAATAATCATGATAAAAAAATAACCGAAAGAGTCTATAGTGTACAAAGTATTAGGGAAAATACTCATATATTCACATTAGAGAATAGCACATATATATAGGAATACAAGAAAACCCTAACTTAAGTGATGTACAATTACGATAAAGGACGTATGTACAAAATAACATATATCATAAAACTCCCCCTCAAGTTGGAGCAAATATGTCAATCATGTCCAACTTGTTGCAAAGATAAGTGATGGCGCGCATAACGAACTATTTTTCCCGGTTTATTTTAGTTAGTCTTTGAGTATTATTTGGCCATTTTAATGCACTTTCATGTTTATTTTGTAGGAAGTGAATATTGAAGAGGTGAAATTGGAGTTTAACGGGCGTTCGGGACCTAAAAAGAGGCAAGAGATAAAAAAGGAATCAATTTGGAAGCTTGTCATAAGTGGAAGACCCGAGAGCTAGCGTTGAGTTGCTGCTTTCTTGGCGTTTGCAGCATCTTGACGCTAGGAAATTACCTTATCTGATCAGGGTGGCAAAGAGGACACGCTGCCAAGTTTTTCCTATTATGTTTTGGCGGTAGCAGGACAGCGTCAAGACGCTATCCCTAGCGTCTCGACGCTGTCAACAATTTTCCTATAAATACAATGTGATTTTGGCCGGCCAAGGGGAGTCCATTTGGTTAGATTTTAGCCTTAATTCTGACTAGAGACCTTTGGTGGGAGCTGAAGCAAGGCCAAGGAGCGGGAATCAAGCGAGAAGATGTGGAGATCATGATGGGGACGTACGTTGTTGATGGATTCGAGTTTTATTCCTTTCTTTCCCTTACCTCTTGTTGTTTTTATGGATTTTCTTTCAATTAGTGTTTGTAGTTTCAAGACTATGAGTGGCTAGTTGTTTGTCTTAGGGATTGATGTAGTTGTTTAGTTTGTTGGATTGATTTTTGGTATGAATGTGCTTTTGTTTTATTCATGCAATTATGTTATAATGCATTTAATTAATTAATTGGCCATTGATTGAATGTGATTTCGTGTTGAATCTAACTCGAGAGAGAGGATTTAGCATAGACCCTAATTGCATAACTTAAGTAGAATTCTAAGAACGGGAGATCTAGAATCACTTTAGAAGTTGTTGAAAGAACTAATCCCAAAGTCTTGCATGTTAATGAACTTAGATAGGGATATCAAGTTTGTTGTATGCATAAGAATCAATTATGCTCGGGAGAGATAGTTGTGATTTACGGTTCCGAGACTTGTAAAATAATTGCACGCTAAATTCATCCCATTAATTAATCCTCAATCTCAAATAATGAAATCAATTCCCTAAGAGTCTTTCAATTTGAGTCTCCACCTTTTTTTTTTATGCTTTTGTCTTTAGATTTATCTTTTGCATTAAGTTTTGCTCTCTAAATAAAATTGGACAAGATTATTCATGGTAATTAATTAACTAGAAAACCAATCCAGAGGATGACACTCGTTTTACACGAAAACACTATATTATTACTTGACTCGTACACTTGTGGTAAGCAAATCGTGCTTCAATAAGTTATTCTTGATCCATTTAATGCTTTGGTAAGAATATCTCCCAATTGTTCTCGTGTCTTCACATATCTTGTGGACACCAACCCTTGTTGTATTTTCTCACGAATGAAATGACAATCCACTTCAATATGTTTAGTTCTCTTATGAAACACTGGAATAGATGCAATGTGAAGTGCAACTTGATTATCACACCACAATTTAGCTGGCATAGTAATACTGAACCCTATCTCCGTCAATAGTTGATGTATCCATACTGTATCACATCCAAATGCCTACCCAATAGAGCCTAATTACGGATCTCCACCAAGACTATGTTTTTCAAGGCTCACAAATTCTTTGTTCGACACACGAGGAATTTACGAAACGGCTACGTCAGGGGCATGGCTCTGATACCACTTGTAAGGGACGAGGACACGACACAGATCTCCACAATAGTATGATATTGTCCACTTTGGGCATAAGCCCTCATGGCTTTGCTTTTGGTTCACCCCAAAAGGCCTCATACCAATGGAGACATTTGTCCTCCCTTATAAACCCATGATCATCCCCTTGTCTAGCCAATGTGGGACTTTGGTTGCACTCTCTAAATCCCAACAATTGTTGGAATTTCTAATATTTGTGTGTAAATCTTTATTGTAAAATATTTGGTATTTATGGCTTTTATTCCCTCCATATTTGTAATAGGTCTTTCTCCTATATAAGAGGACCTATATTGCACATATCAATACATGAGAATTAGATTTATACTCTCAAATTTAAGATGGTATCAGAGCAGGTTAAACCCTAGCCGTCTCTAAAACCCTAAATACCATACTTTTCGAAACCCTAGCCGCCGTCGCCGTTGGAACCCTAGCTACCATTCTTGATTGGTGCATCATACTTCTGACGTCGGTGGTCTCGTATTTTTGCTTTGACCCATACATTTTCCTATAACCCTAAAAATACCCAAACCTAACCCTAGCTCCCAGCCTTTGCCGCCACCGTCGCCACCTCAGACGCTGTCGCCGCCCCCGCCAGCCACCTTAGACGTTGTCGCCGCTTACCCCAGACCCAGCCGTCGGGTATTTTGTGAATCGTGACCCAGAGCCTCATGAGAAAACGACCCACGACTTCGCGACCTGCAAGTCACCGCCGTCGATATTCAGCGCCGTCGTCTTCTCACGATCTTTCTCCTCGTCGATTCTCAGTCTGCCGTTGTCGCCGCTGCCAGTAACCTCAGACGCTGCCGTTGGTTGCATCAGATGCCCATGCGAACATGACCTGCGCCTTCACCAGCTCGCAAATTTGTCTCACCTTGAGCTTCTGAATCTGTGGGGTTGTATTTCCGATAAACAAGATTGCTCGCCGTCACGATCTGAATCGTTCACCGCCGATCGGAACTCTCGTTGCCGACTTCAAACGGCGCAATCTACTTCCATCGGCGTTTTAGTACTCAGATCTGGTGTGATTCACAGTCGATTCAAGATCTAGGGTTACCTTCACTGGTTTGGTTCCTATCCGGTTCGGTTTATATCGGTTCACTAGTTTGGTTTGATTCATTGGTTCAGCTTTGGTTTGTTTGGTTTGGTTTATATTTTATTATTTCCCATTTACTCCTTTTTTGATAACATGTCCAAGGAGCAAGTTCATCAAATCCTAAAATTGCTACCAACCAATTTATCATCTAATAATTCTTGTGTTTCATTGGCACAAACAGGGAATTATCCTCAAGCCTTCTCTTGTGGCACTTCTTCTCCGTGGATCATCGATTCCGGAGCTTCTGACCATATGACTAGTACCTCTCACTTTTTTAACTCATATTCTCCTTATTCTAATGAAAAAATTCGAATTGCAGATGGCAGTTTTTCTTCCGTTGCAGGAAAATGAACTATTAAATTGACTGAACATATTTCTTTACAGTCTGTCTTACATGTTCCGAAATTAGCCTGTAATCTCTTATCTGTCAGCAAACTTTCTAGAGATTCTAATTGTCGTGTTATATTCTTTGAATCTCATTGTATTCTTCAGGATCAAAAATCGGAGAAGATGATTGGGAGTGCTAGGATGCTTGATGGCCTTTACTACTTTGATGAAGGTTCTTTCAGTAATAAAGTAACTCAGGGTTTTAGTAGTATGAGTTCTCTTTATGGTAAAGAAAAAATTATACTTTGGCATCTTAGGTTAGGGCATCCTAGTTTTCCTTATCTCAAACATTTATTTCCAAATTTATTTAAGGGGTTTGATTGCTCCTCATTTGATTGTGAAAGTTGCATTTTAGCAAAAAATCATCGTTCCACGTATTTACCTAAACCTTACAAAGCTTCCAAACCGTTTTATTTAATTCATAGTGATGTTTGGGGTGCTTCTAAAATTAGGACTCATAGTGGGAAAAGATGGTTTGTTACTTTTATTGACGATCATACTCGTCTATCTTGGGTGTACTTAATGGAAAAGAAATCTGAGGTGAAAGACATTTTTAAAAATTTGTACAATATGATTGAAACTCAATTTCAAACCAAAATTTGCATTTTACACTCTGATAATGGGACTGAATATTTTAATGAATCTTTTGGTGAGTTTTTAAAAGATAAAGGTATTGTTCATCAATCTACTTGTCGAGATACTCCGCAACAGAATGGTGTTGCTGAAAGAAAAAATAGGCATTTACTTGAAGTAGCTCGTGCTATAATGTTTTCCATGCATGTTCCGAAATATTTATGGGGCGAAGCAATTCTCACAGCTACTTATCTAATAAATAGAATGCCTAGTAAGATCTTGAATTTTAAAACTCCCATTGATTGCTTTAAAAATGTTTTTCCAAAATCTCGCTTATATTCTGATTTACCTCTCAAAGTTTTTGGGTGTACTACTTATGTTCACATCCCTAGTCACTTTCGGTCAAAACTTGATCATAGAGCAGTTAAATGCATTTTGTTGGGATATTCTTCAAATCAAAAAGGCTATAAATGTTTTGATCCTCAGACAAAAAAATGTTTTGTAAGCATGGATGTGTCTTTTTTAGAAAATCAACCATATTTTACCCAAAGTTCTCTTCAGGGGGAGAAACCAAATTTGGAAGATAACTTTTGGGATGTTTCTACTCCTCTTCCTAACGTTATTTGTCCTGATGATATTAGTCCTTTGGTGCCAAGTATAGAAACTTCTCATTCAGGGGGAGAAATACTACATAATGATCCTACTGATCAAGTTCCTGAGTTTAAGTTTTATACTAGAAGAAAATTCAATCAGAGGAAGCAAGACCAAATAGTTGATCCTTCACAGAACCAATCTGAGACTCTGATGATTGAAACTGGAAAATCTGGTAATTCTTCCTCCATTCCTATTTCAACTATTCAAAATACTTTGCCAGTTGTGTCTGATCTTGATATGCCCATAGCCATTAGAAAAGGTACTCGAAGTTGTACCAAATATCCTATTGCAAACTACATGTCATATCAAAATTTGTCAAATAGTCATAAAGCCTTCACCTCTAGGATAAATGATCTGTTTGTTCCAAAGAATATACATGAGGCTTTAGAAGATTCAAATTGGAAAGTAGCAGTTATGGAGGAGATGAATGCTCTAAAACAAAATGGGACTTGGGAAATAGTAGAGTTGCCAAAAGATAAGAAACCAGTGGGTTGTAAATGGGTGTTCACCATAAAATGCAATGCAGATGGTAGTATTGAGAGATATAAGGCCAGACTAGTAGCTAAAGGCTTCACCCAAACATATGGGATTGATTATCAGGAAACGTTTGCCCCAGTTGCTAAAATTAACTCTATTCGAGTGCTTTTGTCTCTTGCAGTCAATTCAGATTGGTCACTTTACCAACTTGACGTAAAAAATGCATTTCTGAATGGTGATCTCGAGGAAGAGGTTTTTATGGACTTACCCCCAGGTTTTGAAGAAGATCTCGGATGCAGTAAAATTTGTAAATTAAAAAAATCTCTCTATGGCTTGAAACAGTCACCAAGAGCTTGGTTTGAGCGGTTTGGAAATGTTGTGTCCAGCTATGGATTTATTCAGAGTCAAGCAGATCATACTATATTTTATAAACACTCTGAGAATAATAAAATCTCAATTTTGATTGTCTATGTAGATGATATTATTCTCACAGGTGATGATGAAGCCGGTCTAGCTGATCTCAAGAAAAACCTTGCAAGAGAGTTTCAAATCAAGGACCTAGGACCGTTGAAATATTTTCTAGGGATGGAATTTGCAAGATCGAAGAAGGGCATCTTTGTGAATCAGAGAAAGTATGTTCTTGACTTACTTGAGGAAACTGGATTACTTGGTTGCAAGACTGCAGAAACTCCAGTTGAACTCAATCTAAAGTTACAAGTAGCAAAAGTAGAAGAAATAAAGGACAAGGAACGATATCAGAGACTTGTTGGAAGATTGATTTATCTATCTCATACACGTCCTGATATTGCATATGCGGTAAGCATGGTAAGTCAGTTTATGCATGCACCAGGACCAACTCATTTTGAAGCTGTTTACAGAATTTTGAAGTATCTAAAAGGGACTCCTGGGAAAGGCATTCTATTTGGAAGACATAATCACTTTCAGATAGAAGTTTATACTGATGCAGACTGGGCAGGAAGTACTACAGATAGAAGATCTACCTCTGGTTATTGTTCCTTTGTTGGAGGGAACTTGGTTACTTGGAGAAGTAAAAAACAAAATGTGGTAGCTAGAAGCAGTGCTGAAGCAGAATTTAGAGCATTAGCGCATGGAATTTGTGAGGGTATATGGATCAAAAGGATACTTGAAGAATTAAAGATTCCTTTGAACACACCTATACGGATTTATTGTGATAATAAAGCTGCCATCTCTATAGCTCATAACCCAGTTCTACATGATAGAACAAAACACATTGAGGTTGATAAACATTTTATCAAGGAGAAGATTGAAGCGAATACAATATGTATTCCTTACCTTCCTACATCAGAACAAATTGCCGACGTACTAACTAAAGGTCTTCCAAAGAAGCAATTCGATAAGTTGATTGACAAGCTGGCTATGGAAGACATCTTTAAACCAGCTTGAGGGGGAGTGTTGGAATTTCTAATATTTGTGTGTAAATCTTTATTGTAAAATATTTGGTATTTATGGCTTTTATTCCCTCCATATTTGTAATAGGTCTTTCTCCTATATAAGAGGACCTATATTGCACATATCAATACATGAGAATTAGATTTATACTCTCAAATTTAAGACTTCTTCGTCATACGATCCTGAAACAAGCAATAGCCAGGGAAAAAAGAGATAAAACAATTAAGGTCACGAGTGAGTTTACTCACAGAAATCAAGTTAAAAGAAAGTTTAGTCAAATGTAAAACAGAAGACAAATGAAGAGAGGGTGTGAGATTAATGGTGTCATAACCAAGAACAGATGATGTTGATCCGTCTGCCAAAGTGACATTTAGAGAAAGTGCAGGTGACAAAGAGGAAGAAAATAAGCTAGAATTACCTATCATATGGGCTATGACACCAGAGTCTATGACCAATTTGGTAGAGGATGTAAAAAGACAATGGTTTAGCAACAATAGTTGCAATAGGATTCGAGGAAGATGATGCTTGTAATGATTCCTGATATAACTGGAATTAAGCAAACTCGTCTACAAAAATGGAAACTGACCTCTCAGATGTATCATTGGTGGAAGCAATCTGAGCAAGTTGAGGTCTATGACCCTTACTTAACAACTTTCTACAATCACATTTTATATGACCAGGCTTCCGACAATAGTTACATACAATCTCCTGTGAATCCTGTCGTCGATTATCATAACCAGTTCTCTGAGTATTAGTGCTCGTTCCTCTATTAACCTTATGGTCATTATTTCTACCAATCAAAGCACTTTTAGATTGAGGGACAAACAAACTGAATTGAGGACTTTCAGTACAGAGAACTCTACTAAAAACTTCTTCCAAAGTAGATATTTCAGAACCAGAGAGAATTTGAGCTTTTGCCATCCCAAATTCAGGTTGAAGTCCATTCAAAAATATCATTACGACCATCTTTTCTCGTTGAGTTTGTTGAACATTTATATCTGTAGTAAATGGGAATAATGTACCAAGCTCTGCACACGTCTTCTTAAATTGCATGAAGTAATTCGTAACAGATTGTTCTTTCTGAACTGCATAAAAGAAGGCCATGGAAACATCGTACATTCTGTTAACTTGTTCTTTACCTGAATATAAAAACTCTATGAATGCTAGCAGTTCTTTCACTGAATCACAATGATTAACCAAACCAACTATCTTGTTTTCTATAGAATTCTTTATTCCCAAGTACAACCGGGCATCATGTCTAAGCCAAGCCTTCTTCGTGTCATCTTTTGGCGAATCCTTAGTGATATGGTCATCCATCTCAGTGCTCTGTAGATAAAACCAAATTGTACAACTCCATTCATAGTAATTGGAGCCATTTAGCTTATGTTCTGTGAACTTCGAAGCAAGAGGAACTCCATTAGATATGACCAAAGGTTTCATCTCAACCATAGGTAACCCAAAATTGCAGATAAACCTCAATAAACAAAGAAAAACAGAACTGAATTGCAAAATACAGCTCGATACCGAAGAAAACTACACAACCCGAGACCAAATAAGGTGATATTATGAAATCTAATCACACAATCTGGCCAAAAACAACAAGGCGAGACGAACCCAGGCGGCAGAAATGGAAATGAACAGCCCACGCACCCGCGCGTGGTGGCAGCTGCAGATGCTTCTGACGGTGCGTGTGGCTCACGCGCAGTGTTTTCCAACGAGCGGCGACGACGCTCCTACTTTCTTGACAGCGGTGCTCCTTCCTAAGTAGGCGGTGATGACAAACGACCACTCAAACGAGGTGACCCAAACTTCAAACCCTAATCCTAGAGAAAAAAACCCTAACCGCCAAAGAGAGAATTCTAAAACCCTAAACTCTCTGATAGCATGTACAAAGTATTAGGAAAAATACTCATCTATTCACATTAGAGAATAGCACATATATATAGGAATAAAAGAGAATCCTAACTTAAGTAATGTACAATTACGATAAATGACGTATATACAAAATAATATATTATCATAACAAATAGTATATGGATAAGGTTGGATGCCTTATCCTGGTAAGACTATTGATATGACCCACTTTGTAAGTAGTTACAAATGATTTGATCCAAATCGTTCATGTGGAGACATGTGAGTGGAGGTATCATCTACAATGAGTTTGTATAAGACTAGACCACAAAATATTTAATAACTCTTTGTAAATCCATTAATTGAAAAGATTAATATTTCATAGGATGATTATATGCAACTCAACCTTAATCCTGAGTGAGTTATGAACTCTTATCTGTGAGGGCTCGTCCTTTGATTTTCATAGGTGAGAGTGAATTTTGTAATCGATTCAAATTCTCGTCGTAATCTCTTTTCGTTTCTATGTAATTTCAGCTTTCCTTTGTAATTTTGGCTAGTTTTCTTAGTTTTTAGGATGGTAAATCGAGCTCGGGGGCTCCATGTTGGGTTAGGCTTCAATTATGTAATCGAGACTCAGATTATGTAAATTCAGTGTTGTTTATAATTCAATGTATGATTTATTAGCTTTTGTGATCTTAACTCTGTTTATATCAAGGTTAGTTCTAATAGGAAGGATTGACAACCCTGACTACGGTCATTCTAATCATATAAGCTGATTTAGTAGCAAAATAGGCGAGCATGTAGTTGGCCTGTCACCCTAGGGTTAAGAGTCAATACTAATTAGCAATTTAGGTTTTTCCTAGTTGTTAATTCGGGTAAGATTTACCATCTATTTTTATTTTCCTGCAATTTTAATTTCATGATTTTAGTCGCTTTCATAAAATCCCCCCTCTGGTTACTGAAACATTAAAGAACTTAGAAATAGAACCAATCTGATTCCCTGTGTTTGACCCCAACCACTACTACCGCAAAGTAGCTTAGGGTCGGTGATTATAAATTTATGAGAAAAATACACTTTTGGTCCCCAAGGTTTGGGATATGTTACATTTTGATCCTTGATTTTAGTCCCTCCATCAATTTTCTGTTAATTATTAACAGAAAGCTGACATGACATTTTTTTATTAAAAAAATATTTTTAATTATTATTTCTAATTCCTTTAACTTAAAAAACATATTTAATTAAAAAAAAAATTATTTTTTTTCTTCCTTCTCCCTTCTTTCTCTCTCTTCTTACTCCATTCCCTCTCATTTTTCTTCCTCCTCCATGGGTGTACCTTTCTTCCTTCTCACCTTTTTCTCCTGATGTTCACCGCCTCTTTTCATCGTTCACCGCCGTCCATTTTTTTCTTCGTTCTTTTCTTTTCTCCCTCTTTCTTCTTTCCTTCTTTCTTCCTCCCTTCTTCCCTTCATCTCCTCACTCTTCTTTCCCATATACTCAAGAGAATATATATATGTATACACAATCGTCCCTTCGATTCAGACTAAAATGAAGGGATTTTTCTCTTTGTTTCAGTGGGTTTGTTCCAGATCGGAGGGTTATGTTTTTTCAGTTTTAGTCTTTTTTTACAATCGCAAACAGCCCAGCGCAACGAAGAGGAAAGAAGAACCCAGATCTGGGTTCATTCCCTTTCGATTCGATCCCTTTGTTTTAGTGGGTTCATTCCAAATATGAGTTTCAGTTTGTGTTTCGCTTTTTTACTTGCGAACAACTCAACAGAGAGGGAAGAGAGGAGAAATGAGAAGAAGGGGAGAAAGGAGAAAAGGAAGAAAGAGAGGAGAAGAAAAAAGGAAGAAAGAGAGGAGAAGAAAGAAAAACAAAGGACGACGGTGGCGGCCATGGAGAGGGGGAGGAAGAAGAGGGGAAAGAATGGGGGAGGAAGAGGAGGGGGAAGAGAGAGAAAAAGAAAAAAATGAAAAAAAAATGTTTTTTAATTAAAAAAAATAAATATTTTTATTAAAAAATTACCACGTCAGCTTTCCATTAAGAACGGGGGGCTAGAAGCATAACAAAATCCAAACCTTAGGGATAAAATTGTTAAGTTCGAAAACTCAGAGACTAAAATGCAACCTATCCCAAACCTCAGGGACTAAAAGTGTATTTTTCCCTAAGTTTAATTTGATAGGACCTCTGACAAGTCCTCACATCAATTATATTAAATTAAATAAGGGCTAGAAGCAACAAATTAAATTTAAAATTAAAACGGATGAGATGGGATAAATTGTGAATTACGCTGTTTGAAAACCTTTGCAGCAAATATGCAAGTATAAAATGAAATTTTTTAAAAGTTTGTTAGTGAATACGCCAAATTTTATGGGTGCCAATTTCAAAAGCTACTCTTGGTCGGATTTTGCAAACCAACATGATTGAAAAAGTGAATTTATTTTACCTAATAAATAATTAGTTATACAAAACACTAGAAACGGTTCCTGCAATCACTTTTAAGGTTTTCAAAAGAAATTCCAAATTGGACCTAAATTTTGTTTCATCACACATACACAAAAGAAAAAACGACAGAAAAAACAATAGAAATATGTTAATATGAAGGAAAAGAATGAATTAGTTTATAACCTGAATATAGTGGACAAGAGCTGAATTTTCATCACTTGGATTGAGACCCTCTGCTGAATAGAAATAACCAATGCCCCTCTCAAGCTTCACAACTCTATTGGTTGGATGCTGTGATGGATATAATGGTCGTGATATTGGATTTGGCCCCTTGAAGAACGCATCTTCAATGTGTGTGATCATTGATTCAGATTCATTCCTTTCAATGTTTCCTGAATAATTAACCATTAAAGCCAAAGGCCTGAGATCCGTGAGATATTCAAGACAAGAAAAAACAATACAGACCTGCAATGAAACATTCCAAGAAGGCACTTGAGAGCAAAGTGGGAGCAAATTTAACTAGATCTTCAGCCCCCAAATGTGGAAGGATTGCAAGTTCCTCCATCAATGGCCACATGTGATCCTGAAGTATTAACGAACAATAGTACAAAGCCTGCTGGTAGGGCTTCTGAAACTTGAAATTTTGGTACTCCTTCATTAGAGTTTCCTATTACAAAAATCGAATGTTGAATAAGACAACTTTTTAACAAATACACACCCCAAATTTAGTGACTATTATTAAATCTTTTTCATTCCTAGTTCAAGAAGTATTTAAATATTTACTTCCTGAGGTAATCTTTTTAATAAAGAAAAACTGAAGATTTTATTACCATATTATTGATTTACTTCTATCATCTTTCACTGAATGATGCAATCTCTTAACATACCACATTATTTTATTATTAATATTATTTTTTGATATCCGTCAGTGTCCACATTGTTAATTACCACAATGTTTATATACTGCTCTGGTCATTTCCTATCTACTGAAATCTTAATATTTCAATATTTGATAGATATTATTCTTGTTCCAACTTTAATTAATAGATAATATTCAGGTTCAAACTCTAATTGATTAAGAAGATAAAATTTCTATGTTTACATAGTATGTGCAAACGAATGGCAACAATACCTTGATGACGAGAAACCTATCAGGTTTCACACTGAATTTTGCAATTTTTTCGACGATAGTTTCCAAAAGAATCCTTAATTTGTGGTTGTAACCAATCAGAGTCACCTAAAGGACAACAATGTAAAAACAAGAGAGAAATTATGCATTTTGTGGGGAGGTGACAAATGATGATAGTAATAATCTAGTATCAGTTTTGACAGATCATTCACCAAAATAACATCGAGCAGATCACAAAAATAAGAACTTTTTTACAAATTACCGGTAAGCGTATGAAATAAGTAATCTATATAGTCCAAAACGAAATACTACCCATTTTTTTTTATCAATTATCTTCATAGGATATGAGAACAAATTATATGTATTCGAGTAGTCCAGCAAAGTAAATTCAACCAAAAAAAAAGCAGAATATATGTATTTCACAAAGCTACTCTATTATGATATAGCACCTTGTGTCTGAAGTCAGTGGTGTGAGACAACAATATGCACAAACATAGCAACGACTAAAGCCACTAAAACATAATGCAGATTATCTTCTTTTTTTTTTTCCTTGAACATAATTTTTCATTGATAAAATGAAAAATTACAACAGAGTACAAACATGTCATAGCAATAAACTGGAAAATTACACTAGTTCGAACCAAACAAGCTCGAAAAGACAAAAACTAAAAAAGCCACAGTAAGCTTTACAAATTATAATGGCCTAACTTAGATTTATAGAACTTGGCAGTCTAATCCATTTTTTTCAAGAAAAAAACATCTGTTCTTTGAATTTCAGAACAGCTAATGGCAAGAAAAATCCCCCAAGATCCTTAATATTCTCTGGAACTGGAAGCAAAACAATTTTAGAGAAACAATTCCAGAAAGAGGAAAGAAGAAAGAATCCATTGCCTCAAAACCACATTCTTTGACAAAAGCTAAATGCTCGTGATCAACTTCTCTTCTAAAGATAAAACATCTAAGACATCGAAGTGAAATCGAGCAGAAACCACAAAACTTCTAAGCTTTGACAGCTTAAATACTATAGTCTTCGCTTCAAACATCTCATCTTCTCTAGGGCAAATCACCATACATATCATTGCCTCGTAATATCTAAACTAAATATAAGAAAGAATAAAAATAGAATGAAATGAATCTAACTCCTCAAGCTAGATTGTATATAGTATACAAGTCAAGCTTGGAGTTGAATTCTTCAAAGTTTTTATTTGGTAATGTTTTGATGAGTATGTCAGCAACTTGAGGACGAGATTGAACATAGTTTAATTCTACCATGTTAGTATTGACCTTCTCAAATATGAAAGGTCAATCTATCTCTATGTGATTTGTTCTTACTTGATGAACGAGATTCTTTGCAATGTTGATGGTTGATTGACTATAACAAAACATTTTAACTGAATTCTGAGTTCCAATCTTCAACTCTATCAAAAGTTTTTGAATTCATATTCCTTCATAGATTCCCAAAACAAGAGCTCTGTATTCAGCTTTTGCACTGCTTCTTGCTACAACAGCTTGTTTTTTACTTCTCCAAGTGACCAAGTTACCCCAAACATAGGAGCAATAGCCCATCCTAGATTTTCATTAGTTAATTCTCCAGGTTAACTAGAATCATTGTAGAGTTTTACTAGTCTATTTGAAGACCTTTCAAATAATAGTCCATGACCTGAAGTGTCTTTCAAGTATCTCAACTCCAGGTTGACGTTCATTTGGATTGTTCATATAACGACTAACAATGCTAACAGAGTATGCAATGTTTGGTCTGGTATGTGACAATTAAATTAACTTTCCCACAAGTCTTTGATGCATGCCCTTGTCAACTAGATTAACATCTCCACTTTGGTGTAGAACTAAATTTGGTTCCATGGGTGTTTCTACAAGTCTACACCCAAAATTTCCCGTCTCCTTTAATATCTAGGATATACTTTCTTTGAGAAATTACAATACGATTGTTGGATCATGCCACTTCCATGTGTAGAAAATATCTCAACCTTTCCAGATTTTTTATTCCAAACTCAATAGCAAGCATCCTTTTAAGACTGATAATCTCTTCTAGATCATTCTCGGCAAGGATGATGTCATCCACATATACAATCAAAATTGCAGTTTTGTTATTCGGGGATTTCACAAACAAGGAATGGTTAGCTTGAAATTGATAATATCCACTTTTAATCAATGTTCTATTGAATCTGTCAAACCATGTACGTGGAGATTGTTTTAATCCATATAGACTTTTTCCACTTACATACCAAGTTGTTATTAGACTTGTCTTCCATTCCAAGAGGAATTTGCATATAAACTTCTTCTTCGAGATCACCATTCAAGAATTCATTCTTGACATCAAGTTGGTGAAGAGGTCAATCCTGGTTAACAGCTAGAGACAACAGAACATAATTTTGCAACAGGGACATATTTCTGGGCAATCTATACCGTATGACTGAGTGAAACCCTTCGCAACAAGTCTTGCTTTAAATCATTCCACACTACCACTAGATTTGTATTTAACCAAAAAAAATCCATTTGTAACCAACTGGATTCTTTCCATGAGGAAGCCTTGTAAGAGTCCATGTTCCATCGTTTTAAGAGCTCTAATTTCTTATCCACTGCCTTTTTCCTTTTTGAATCTTTGAGTGCATCATGAATAGTTTGTGGAATGTAAATACTATCCAATTAAGTTACAAATGATTTATAAGAAGGAAACAATTTTCCATATGCAACATATTTTTCAATAAAATGGATAGTGCAACTTCTAATACCATTTCTCTATGCAATTGGTAGGGTAAGATCATAGATTACAGGTACCATAAAGATGTTGTTCTCATCAATGGAATTCAGCAATGATGAATCTGATTCAAGTGATTGACATTTTTGGTTTTTCAAGGTAGCTTCTTTTCTTCTAGTATAAAGAATAGGCGTGTGATTTTGTGAGGTTTCAAGAATATTAGACTCAGAAATAGGTGGCTCATTTATGGTACGGGATAAGACTTCATTTGTGATGGAAAAAGGCTCAACATCTAATGGCTCAAATTCCCTCGTATTCTCTCCTTGAATTTGGGACTTGGTAAAGAAAAAATGATTTCAAAGAATGTAACATCCATGGATGTGTATACTTTACTAATGATGAATAGCATATCTACCTTTTTGTGGGATACATAACCTAAGAAAAATGCACTTGATAGATCTTGGATCAAGTTTAGACTAGTGAGGAGAATGGTTATGGACAAAGGAATAACAACCAAACCCCTGGAGAGATACATTTGAAGAAAGGTTTTGGAATTGAGGGTGAATTTAAAGGAGGATATCTTGAGGGAATTTAAAAGTAAAAGCACGACTAGGCAGCCGGTTGATACGAAAGGTTACAGTGAGAATGGCTTCCCCCCAAAAATGTTTTGGAACATTAGTAGAAAACATGAGAGAATGGGCTACCTCAAGGAGGATATCTTGGATTTGTTATCTTAAGATGAACTGTGTGTCAACATGGTTGAAACCTTTGGTCTAACAGATAACCCAGGCTCAGGCATCATTAGGTATTTTCTACTCTCCTCACGTCGCACTTCAGAAAAGGCTTCAAGAGATGATAGATCTCTTGCTCCCGTTATTCTTCCCCTTACGTTGTCTAGTTCCTTATTAGCCCTAAAAGGAACCTCACTATTCTCCTTTTCTCAATTATCTTCTTGTAAAGAGTCATATCTTCCCCGCAATTTCATTTATACATTTCGTATATATCCAAAGGTTGCCAATTGCAAACAAGAAGATTACAACCCCAAGTGACATTAAGTTCTCTTTAATGTAAATCATAAAAATGAGTTTCAATAGCCAGCAGAGATGAGTTCTCAGAGCTAGAGTAGGTGTCACGGGCAGCATCCCATATCTCTTTTGTTGTTTTGAACAATAGAAAATTCTCTCCAACATCTAGAGTCATCGAGTTTAACAACCAATATATGACTAAATAATCATCAGTTTTCCATGATCGAAATTTCAAGTCTTTAACATATGGTGCAAGGGTAGTGTCAGTCAGATGACCATCTTTGCCCCGACCACACATATTGATGAAAACAAATTGATTCCATTGAAGAAAATTGACCATGAAGTTTATGATTAGTCACAATTTGAGAAGAGGAATCGTGAGGTTGAGAGGAGTTTCCAAAACTACTACATCCTAACTCGTGTTTCGTCATTTGTAATGGCTGAAAAAACTACATGAAGGAACAAACACCTCAAACCCATGATTCATGGTATTCTTGGAGACCTACGAACAACAAAGACCCATGATAACGACCAACAACAGACAAACGAACGTGAACAAGTGGTGGACGAGCATATGCGAACGCCTACTGCGAAAAATCACAAACTTCGATGGAAGAAACACGAATGCCAATGGAAGAGTCGTTGTGAGTACGTCAGCAGGAAAAGGGCTCGCCAGTGGGTGTGTTGTCGGAAGAAGAGTTCACCAATGAGGTTAGGGTTTCTGACGGCTTGGGTTTTGTTTTAGGGTTTGCTCTAATGCCATGTAGTTTTGGGAGAAAAATTGAATTATTTCCTAATCTCAATAATAAGATATAGTACAATGGAAAATACAGAAAAGGAAAGGTATAAAAATAGAATAATATCTAAACTAAATACAAGAAAGAATAGACATAGAATGAAATAAATCCACACAAGGTATTATTAATGTTTTGTTGCTTGTTTATTTCCTCAACTGGCTTACGGTTAGTCCATTTTAGCCCATGGTTAAGACATCCCTTGCAGTACAACCACCTTGCTATCTCATGTGATATAAGGCTGTCACAAACTATGCTCGTGATTTGGGGTGCTTTCATGCTTTGTTCACCATCTCTTGCCTACAAGGCATCCATCAAACAAGAATTGCTTTAAAGATCGATCACAACCAAACTTCCATCCTCTTGGTCCTTGCATGACATACCAACACTCATGCCAATAACAACACACGATCAAGTACTCATCCCAAGACTATAACCTATATTGAAATCTCTAGCTCGTTGGTTGAAGTACGGTGCCAGCATACCTATGCCCGTTGACACTTTCCAAGACTGTGCTCATTAACTTGGGGTTTGATGGGAAATCAACTAATTTTGGCACAAGCCAATTTTCTCCCAAAGATAAATTTTGGAACGAACTGAGTCCCTTTTTTACTTGTGATTTGATGGAAAATTAATTTAGCACCAACTCCTTAATCTTTCAGATAATCAGGTTTCATGTACGGCCACTTTTGCATCATTTAAAGAAAATGCCTATTCTGCATTAAATTGGTACCTGGAAACCAGAGTCTGCAGGGCTTATGGCATAATATAGTCCGGCAACCTGAGCACTATAAGCTGCAAGACAAGAAAAGTTTAGCTCCATTCCTTGAGATCCTAATAAAATAAACTGGAGAAGCTTACAAAATAAAATATTTATTCAAAATTATAAATAAGACCATAAATACAAGTAAAATCTCAAGAAGGATCGGCAAAAGATTAAGCTATTCTCAGAAAATTGGACAGAAGATCAAACCAACAGAACAGTAAAGCCGAAAAAAAAAAAACAAACGGAAGAAGAACAAGAAGGCTATTCAAATACTCATTTACTTGGAATAACTTACCATATTCATTCAGATAATCCATCAATAACCTCGTGAAAATTTCCGTTAGGACTTCTGCTTCAGGTGAGATGTCAGCATGGGGACATTTAAAATCAATCTTAACATATGCCTTGGGCGTGAAGAACATTGTGTCAGGTTTGTACCAAATTGTCGAATATGATGACTTTCTTAGCAGAATTGGAAACTCAGCCTATTTCAACAGCCAATCGTATTAGGAAAAACATAAACCAACAAAACGAAAAACATCTTAATATGAATAAAAGTTCATATTAAACCTTTTTACATGCACTCTTAAGTGTTAAATCAGTGGGGATGAAAATGTTCGGAGCTGGTAGATGCAATTTTACATCAGGAGCAGATTTCATCCATTCCTGCAGTACAGTAAATATAATCGTAATTTCATTTCCTTTTGATAGACTTTCCAGCATTTTAAAGGACGCCAAAAATATACAACAGAAGAAAGCATGTCAAACTTCCAGAAATGAAATTTAATTCTCTATTCAAGAGACGAATAAATTGAAAACATATATAACATTGAAACTGTATTTATTTAAAATCTTCTATAGTAGCCTAGTTACAACCATTTAAATTCATAGAGACCTTCATACCTTAAATCAGGAGGATCCTCATTAAAATTTTTTGGGAATATTTTATTTTTATTTTTATAAGAGGATAAATTTTAATTTTTAAATTCCTCAATTTTTCCAGGAAAAACAGATTCCACATTACAGATGCGGGCAATTCCTAATTTGTTTCCGGCAATTAAAGCTCTTTAGTGTTATTCTCATTGGCTTATTTTTAAATTTCTCTCCGAGTTTAGTCTCTAAAAGTTGGGCGCTTGTCAGATTTCTTTGGTGCTGTTTTTCACTAGTGGTTGGTTTTTTTTGGAGATCCTTCTTTTCCTCGCTTCCTCTTCAGTTGGTAATTTCAGCCGGTTGCAGAGTAGCTTTTCTTTTTCCTTTTCCTCTATTTTGTTGTCTTTGTTGGGTAGAGTTTGTGTTGGTTATTATCTCAGTTTTTTTTGTTATTTGTTTTCATTGTTCTGGTTTTCTGCTTTAGTAGCTTGGTGGTTCCATTTTCTAGTTTGGTTGATTTGCTGTTCTCTTTTTTTTTTTTCAGTTGTAGCTGCCCGTTTTTTGGCTCTATTGGTTTTCTATTTTAGTTGTTCTTTTACTTTGGTTCGTTTCTTCTTCTCTCCTTTGTGGCGATTGTAATTTTGAGCATTAGCCTCTTTTCGTTTTATCAATGAAAAGCTTTGTTTCTTGTTGAAAAAAAAATTCCTCAATTTTTACCCTATTCTTTCGATCATCAAATTGGGCCTTATAGTTAAATAATTATTGCCAATTTTACCTTTTATTGAGATTTTGTTCAAAGAATCGTTACAACGTTCTTATGCACATTTAATAGATTACAAATAAAGACTTGATATGAAATTAATGGTGATTTCTGAAAAAGATAACACTGTAAAAATAGATTTTTTTATAGACTAAATTATATAAAATGCTCTAGAACTAGGATTTTGCCTTCATGTTTTTAAAGCTTCAATTTTACCCCCATTTCACCTACTACAAGAAAGACCCTCCATTAGCAATATCCATTCCAATGAAAACGTTTAAACTGTAAGAAGCAAAATTGTAACAAAGTACATATACTAAGGATAACAAATGAAATAAATTATATAAAATGCCCCTTGTGAATGTGATTTTACCTCTAACATTTTGAAATTTTTAACTTAACCTTCAATCCTCAATTTTCCAACAAGACATTTGAAAAGATATTAAAACAAATTAAAAGATTTAAGGGTAAAATTGAAACTTCTAAAATATTGAGGACAAAATTGAAAACAACCATATATGTTAAGGAGCATTTTGTATACTCTAGCCTCATTGAAATTTGAGTTTTAAGAAATTTTCAATGTTGATCAAATGCAGTAGATTAATTTATTAGAGCTTGAGTTTTGTTGAAATTAGTAAGTTTTGAGAGATTTTTGCGTTAAAATTAGTAATTGAATGTAACGAAAGCTTCATCAAAAGTAAAAATTATAATCATTATCAAAATGAGGTTCAATTTGATAAAACCAATGTTTTAGGATAAATATTAACTCACATTTCCAAATTCAAGGGTAAACTAAGAATTATTCCCAATTTTTTAAAAGTTTCTCCAAACTTTGTAATCATAATACACATTTCCAATCAAAAGAAAATTAACATTAAATGACAAACCTGAAACGAAGGGCCATCAATTTTCTCAATGGAGTAGGCAGTTCCATACCACTGCTCAACCTTATCAGTCTCACCTTCAAATTTCTTCGACTCCCAGAAGATGCTACAGAAAATAAATTAATCAGGGAACTGCTGCAATACGTTTTCTTTAATAGGAAATAAATCTTTTATAAATGGGAGGAAAGCCAAACACTTGGCCAAGATTACAAAAAAATCCTCCAATCGGCTAAAAGATCTTTAGACAGTCTTAATTTCCAAAGGGCGAGTGACCTTTACACAATGATAATGTGGCCACTACACCATGTCGTTTAGGCAAACGGTTCAGTAGCAAAAGTACCAATACTTTGATTATTAACAAAATCTAAAATATTTCAATTTGCATTATTACACTGCTTTATTACTTTTTTAAAAAAACTAAGTTAAAGAAAATAAGAATACTTCATACCGTAAATTTGGAATTGGGCTTCAGGTCTCTAAGCATGGTGGTTTAGAAGTTGAACATTGGGTCAAGTAAAAGAATGCTCTGACGGGAAAATGGCTTCAATGATATGGATTCCACGATAAGGTGGAAACCTATACTATTGAAAAAGGATCTCGTACAAATTTATGAAAAAGTTTTTTTTTTTTTTTAAGAGAGAAAGTTATCTCTCAGAATCTTGGACTTTCTGAATTCTTATCTTATTCAATGGGAAAGTGTAAATATAGTGAAGCTTTAGGAGCATCTACTACCGTATTATCTCCTTGGTATTTGGTTTCCATGTTTAAATCATTCATTTTAATTTCACTAGACCGTCTTCTCACATCAATTATCTTTTCTATTTCTAAAAATGTAAATGACAGGTAGGGCTACAAATTCTATTACTTATTTGTCTTTATCAACCATGAGTACAACAAGTTTTCTCTGGCTTATCTCCTCCACCTCCAAAATACAACAACCCAACTGAAATGTTGTATAGCTCAAACCACTCTACACTAAGAGGTTGATTTTAAAACTCACAACAAAGAAAACCTTTTTTTTTACCAATTGCCCTTAAAAAAGCAAAGAAGAAAAATCGAGAGAAAGATCTTGAAATGTTGTGTGTTGTGAGTATTTGTAAGAGAGGTATTCATACAAGAATTTTAGATCTAAAAAATAAATACATAATTATTTCATTAATCTTTTAACCTCTCTTACAAATATGTTCTCTTCTTTAAAAGATAAGAAACTTCAAAATTTAATCTCTTAAAAGAAACTCATATTTAGAAACTATATAATATTAAAATGTAACAATCATCCCCCACTCATTTTAATATTCAAAAGAATCATCACAATCGAGTTGGCCAAAGGAGCAATAATTATGCATCATCATAAAGGTGTGACTCTATATTGAACCTTTACTAATGAAATAATAATCTCTACTTAGCGTTAGTAGTTGTCTCTGACTTGAACTCTAACACTTAAAGGAAAATAGAAAACTATTTTATTCACACATAACTAGGTTGACATGAATTTTAGAGGTTAGTATGTTATGGCCTTGTGCTAATTCAAATATTTCATGTGTGTATTTGAGAATAAGCCTCATTGTCCTCATAGAGAGCAACCCCATTCTCCCGCTCATAAAATCTATCAAGGGTGCTCCTCTAATGAAACCTAACTCATACAAGCTACATCTTTTAGTAAGAGTTTATTAAAATAAAAATAATTATAATAAAAATAAAATAAATAAATAAATAACTCAACCTACCACAACGTTATAGGATAAAGGCACTCACATCATATGGATGGGGATCAATATATAAAGATACTGCATTTTCACAACCATCTTATAATTTGTTTTCCTTTGAACCCAATTCTCAGGATCTTTGATAACTAGGTAGGTATCCTTATATATGGCTCATGAAAATTATGAAGGCTTCAATCTCATCCCCCGATGTGTTCTATACCTTTTCTCTAGTAAACAACTAACTTATAATAAAATAGATATTAAATATTAATCTAAAAATAATTGAAATAATATGTCTACTTTGGTCATTATAACTCTAAATTGCACTATAACTTGCTTTTTCAAGTATAAGATTGAAATTTACCAAACACTAATTTACTTCATGTTACCGTTGGCACAATTGTCAGCAATTATTTTAAAAATTACAACAATCTCAAACTAAGGGTCCGTTTGGAATACCTTTTAGTTTAAATGTTTTTAAAGAATTAATTTTTTTATAAACATTTTGCATAAAAATTGTTTAAAATTTAAACACTCATATGTTTGTTAACACTTCCTCATAAGTGTTTTTATATCCAAGTTACTATATACTTAACAACTCTTTTTACAGAATTTGGTTCCAAGTGTTTCTCTTAAAATGGTTTATTTCTCAATCTCATTTTTTAATAAGTCATTTTTAGTGGTTGTCAAACATTACAATTTTTTCAAAATGATTTATTTTCAAAATTAAACATTTGAAAAGTTAAACCAAACACACCCTAAGTCTTTTTCTAGTTGGGTCCTTTTTGTTCTTGGAGAGCTTGTTTTGTTCAATTTTGGTTATTTTGGTTTCGAATTTTTAGTTAAGCAGGGTGTTTTGTTCTTTTCACCCCCTATGGCAGTTTGTATACTCGAGGTTTTTATATTTTTCCTATCATTTTAATGAAAGGTTGTTTTTTGTTAGGGAAAAAAAAAGAAGAAAAAAATTCAAAATAATTACATTACAAAATCCAATATAAACTTTGTTAAAAAGAATTTAATTACGCTTCCCAACTCAAACAGAATATAAAGAGTTCATACTTATTTATGTCACACATTTGATATCCGTCATTTTTTTAGTATTATTTGAATTATATTATAGCAACAACGAACACAAACAGCTGCATTTCCCACTAAACATAAATGAAATAAGGAGAGAGAGAAAACAATGAGAGAAGTGATCTGTCTTAATTGTCAACAACTATAAGAAATATATGTATATAGAAAAGATCATATCCTGTTAACTGTCTATTGCGTCTGGTCATTTTATTAACCCCTTCCATTTTAAGGCTTTAATGCTTAGTGAGAATCCAACTAACAAGTAACTTACCGGCAATTATCTACAGAAAGCTGATCCAGAACCATTCCTATCAAGTTTGGATTAAATTTTGAAGGCAAAGACGAACCAACTAGCCAATCCTCCGGAGGATATAACTGTGAACAGATTCCAAAGTGAGCATTTAGACTCTCTCATCAAACACCCTACTTTTTATCTTAATATAAGAAACAAAAGCTTTTTTTCTCGATGAACTCACCACCGATGGAGTTGAAAGAAAACTACATTAATCGGTAAGAATAAAATATACAAGATATCCAAAGTTTTATTTTTTGAAAAATGGAATTTGATCATGTTCATGCCATTTCATCTGCTTGTCATGTCAAGCTATTACCCCATGTCTACGTCTATGTTTACGAAGTTTTATAGTACATGCAGACAAGGAATCTGAAAGACAACCTAGAGGAACAACTGAGCAACTTTTTGACCCACATGCTTGGTTTTACAGTCATGCACTAAGGTGTATGATATTCCATGATTTAAATTAAATACGAGCAAAGCACACTTTTGGTCCTTGAGGTTTGGGATTGGTGTTTATTTGATTCCTGCCTAAAAGTATACTTTTAGTCCCCTAGGTTTGAAAAATAGTTCTAAATGGTCCATAAGTCTAAGTGGCTTTGGAGGTTTTCCCAGGAGAAGAATTCTCTATGGAGAAAGGTGATAGTCAGCATATATGGATCCTCTCATTGGGGATGGAAGTCCGACAATCTGCATGGAAAAAAAGGGAATAGAATATGGCCTACTATTTCTGCGAATTACCACCAATTTGATCAGTTTACTGACTTCATTGTCAAAAGTGGTAGAAGTATCAAGTTTTGGGAAGATTGTTGGTGTACTGAGCTCCCCCTAAAATCCCTTTTCTCAGAGTTATTCCTGATTTCAAACAAGAAGGAGGCGTCCATAGCAGATTGTTGGAGCTATGATTCTCAAACGTGGGATTTGGCCTTTAGAAGAGGCCTTTTTGATAGGGAGATTTGCAGCTGGATTGCGCTGGTGGACAAAATTAAAGAGGTAAATTTGGTGAATGACCATGATTTGATTAGATGGAAGCTGGAAGCCTCTGGGAAGTACTCGACCAAATCCATGTTCTATAAGTCGGTCAATGATTCCCCTAAATTGAAGCAGCCCCTGAGTACTATTATATGGAACCATAAATGCCCTAAAAAAGTTAGAGTTTTCTTATGGTCCCTAGTCTATAGAAGCTTAAACACGGACGAGAAATTGCAAAAGAAGTTCAGTAAGTGGTCGTTGTCCCCCTCTGCTTGTAGATTGTGCCTTAAAGCTGATGAAAATCTAGACCACCTCTTCATACAATGTGATTTTGCGAGGTCAGCCTGGTGCTTTGTTGGAAGTCTGCTGGGTGTCACAATCGCAAACTTTCGAACTCGGGACGGGCGATTGTGCGGCACTTGTCCTAACCCGGCGGGCAAGTCAGCCGTACAAAAATCGCAAATCGCGGACAACTTCGGCGTAGGGTCTAGCCTCCACTCACGTTTTAGGAGAAAATTGGTTTTATAAAACGTGAGAGAGAAAAAGCATTGAAAACATCTTTAAAAGAGAGCATTGAATACAAGGGTGCAAGAAAACTTGATTGCAAGAAAGTATACAATGCTTGGTAGGGGGTGGTTTGATGACTACTTGGTCCCCCCTATAGTACATTTTGAAGCATATTTGATCTGACAGGCTTAAACATGAAAATCACGAGGAGTCATACGCCTCCGAAACTAGTTACAACGGAAAGGAAATAACAAAACTAATTACATGGCATTAAAACATGATGGGTGAGGATGGTTTGGACATGCGGCCATAGGCACAACTCGCCCTGGACAAGCATGCTCAACACATTCTCCCCCACTTAAACTGTTGACGTCCCTGTCAACTGACGTCGCTTGAAGTCTTCAATCTTCTGTGTCCAGGCTTCAAGGTCTTCAACTCGTTCCCAGCTTGTTTCTTCCGTAGGGAGGTCCTTCCATTTGACAAGGAATTCTTGGGATCCTTCGTACGGGTCTTCCAGACGCGCTCATCAAGGATCTCTTCAACTTCTTTGGCTTCTTTCTGTTTTAGATCAATACCAGGTCGAACAACGGCATTACGACGATCATCATCTGGATCGGGGTAATAGGGCTTTAAGTTGCTCACATGAACTACTGGGTGAATTTTCATCCATGCAGGCAACGCCACCCTATAAGACGTGGTCCCGATTTTCTTGAGGACTTCCACAGGTCCTTCATACTTCCGCACAAGTCTCTGTCTTTTCGGCTGCGGAATCGAATCTGTTCGGGTCTCAGCTATATAAGGACTTGGTCTCCAATTCGAAATTCAAGGGGGCGACGCTTCCTGTCCGCCCACTTCTTCATGCGTTTGGAGGCTTTCTCTAGGTAGGCTCGAGCAATGTCAGTGGTTTGTTTCCACTCCTTTGTAAAATTCTGGGCCTGAGGATTCTTCCCTGCATACGGATGGTCGATGATATGAGGTAGGGAAGGTTGTCTGCCGCTAACGATCTCAAAAGGGCTCTTTCCTGTAGACGAACTTGTTTGGCAATTGAAACAAAACTGAGCCACATCTAGCAACTGCACCCAGTTCTTCTGTCTGGCATTAACAAAGTGGCGTAGATACTCTTCAAGCATGCAGTTGAATCTTTCGGTTTGCCCATCAGTCTGTGGGTGATAGCTCGAGGATATATTCAAACTCGTCCCCAATAATGTAAATAATTCTGTCCAGAAGGTGCCGATAAAACGACCATCTCTGTCACTCACAATACTTGATGGAATGCCCCACAACTTGACAACGTGCTTGAAGAATAGTTGGGCCGTCAACTCAGCTGAACATTGCTTAGGGGTTGCCACGAAGGTTGCATACTTCGAAAATCGATCAATGATAACCAAGATTGCTTCGTGGTCCCCTACCTTCGGAAGGTGAGTGATGAAGTCCATGGAAACACTCTCCCAAGGCCTGGATGGAACTGGCAAAGGTTCGAAGAGCCCCGACACCCTTTCTTTCTCAACTTTATCTTGCTGGCATATCAGACAAGTCTTCGTGTACTGCATAATATCGTCACGCATGTTTGGCCAGAAGTACCCTTTCTACAGAAGGGCGTACGTACGCTGCCATCCAGGATGACCTGCCCATAGAGTGTCGTGACACTCATACATCAGTTTCTTTCTCAGGTCTCCTGCTCGGGGAACATACAATCGATTCCCTTTTGTCATCAGCAAATCGTCCTCGACCTAAAACTGCCTGGTCTTTCCGGCTTTGGCTAAGGACACGACAGTTTGGGCTGAGGGGTCTTTCAATAACTGTTCTTTGATGATGTCGCGCATGGATCCGTCAACCTTACTGGAATGAATATGAGTGAGCATGCACAGAGCCGCATGCTCACCCTTTCGACTCAGGGCGTCTGCTGCTTGATTGCTTTTTCCTTTCTTGTGTTCAAATCTAAAATCGAACTCAGCCAAGAATTCTTGCCACTGCGCTTGCTTTGCGGTCAACTTTGGCTGATCGAAGAAGTGACAGATAGCAATATTGTCGGTTCTAACCACGAAGCGTGATCCCAACAAATATTGCCTCCAAGCTCTCAGGCAATGTACAACTGCCAACATCTCTTTCTCGGAGACAGTGTATCTCCTTTCGGCACTATTTAACTTGCGGCTCTCGTAGGCGATAGGGTGACCTTCCTGAAGAAGTACGCCTCCGAGAGCAAAGTCGGACGCATCGGTCTCGACTTCGAATGGCTTCGACACGTCCACCAATCCAAGGACAGGGCCCCTTGTCATGGTGGTCTTCAGCTCTTCGAAAGCTCTCTGACATTCGTCTGACCAATGCCAGGTTACATCTTTCTTCAACAATTCTGTTAGTGGAGCAGCTCGTCGGGAAAATCCTTCGATGAACCGACGATAATAATTTGCCAAGCCCAAGAATGAACGGAGCTCGGTCATAGAAGTAGGAACTCTCCATTCTTGGATGGCCTTCACCTTGTCACTGTCCATACTGATTCGGCCATATTCGATCACATGGCCCAAGAAGTTTATGCGTTGCTGCGCGAAAGCACATTTTTCTCTCTTTACATATAGTTGATTCTGCCTAAGCTTGTCAAAGACGAGACGTAAGTGCACTCGGTGTTCTTCCAGCGTGGGGCTGTATACGACTATGTCGTCCAGATAAACCACTACAAATTGATCGAGGTACTCATGGAAGACCTGATTCATCAACGTACAGAAAGTGGCTGGTGCGTTTGTCAAGCCAAAGGGCATCACCAGGAATTCAAAAGCCCAGTATCTCGTAACACACGTGGTCTTAGGCTCGTCACCTTCAGCAATGCGAACCTGATAATATCCCGACCGGAGGTCTAACTTGGTGAAGTATCTAGCTCCGTGTAATTGGTCAAATAGATCAGATATCAGCGGCACTGGATACTTGTTTCTCACTGTGACTTTGTTCAGGGCTCGGTAGTCGATACATAAGCGCAGGGTCCCATCCTTCTTTTTCTGAAACAACACAGGAGCCCCATAGGGCGCTTTTGCAGGACGAATAAACCCTGCACTCAGGAGTTCGTCTAATTGTTTTCTCAATTCGGCCAATTCCGGTGGTGCCATACGATATGCATTTTTCGCTGGAGGTTTAGTCCCTGGAAGGAGCTCAATCTCGTGATCAATTCCCCGCCGAGGTGGCAAGGCCTTTGGCAAGCTATCTGGCATTATGTCAACATATTCTTGTAAGACATCGCAAACTTCTGGCGGGACTTCTTCCGCTGTAGAGGGTTCTTCGACCATTGGGATGGCCATGAAGGTGGGTTCGTCTCGACGAAGGCCTTTCTTCAACTGTAGGGCCGAAATCATTCTCATGCCGCTGGGTTGTTTGATACTCGCTGGAACTACGGTGGGATTATTGTCAGTGACGATCATACATTTGGCGAGTGGTAAAGGGATCACCTTATGCTCCAAAAGAAATTCCATTCCCAGTACCACATCGAAGTCGTCCATGCGAACCACCACAAGGTCCACATTACCTGTCCACTCGCCCAATTTCAATGAAACTTTTCTGGAAGTGCCCACAATAGGTAACGCTTCGGAATTAACCGCTTTCATCTTGCCAGGATCTTTTTCAATCTTTAATTCCAGCCTACGGGCTTCTTGTTCGGAGATGAAATTGTGGGTGGCGCCAGAATCAATCATGGTACCCTTAGCAAGCCCACCATTGATGATGGCATCCACAAACATCAGTCCCCTCTCGAGCGTGTCTTTCGACTCGGAGGCCTTTCTCTGAATGGCAGATAATAACTTTAGGGCTCCCATCCTGGGTGTGTTCTCTTCTTCCTCTGATTTGTTGCCCTCAACTTCGGGTTCAGGCAAGTTGCCGGACTGTACTGCGGCTTGAAGGGCAGTGAGAGCAGCTCGGTTAGGGCAGTCATACAGTCTATGGGGACCCTTACATAGGAGACAAGAAAGGGGCCATTGCTGATTCTGCCTCGGTGGGTAGGGTCCTCGGGGAGGACCTGAGGAAGAGGTCTGAGGCTTCTTATCGGTCTCTCCAGGCTTCTGATTCATGGGCCTGAAAGGCCGATTTCCATTGTGCGGCGGTGGTACGTACTTCTTTTGAGGAACTGAATCACCACCTAAGTCAAAGAGTCTTTCAGCGGCAGCCAGGGCAAAGGCAAGATCTTGGACTCTCTGTTCGTATAGCTTAGTCTTTGCCCATGGCTTTAACCCTTCAACAAAACAGAACACTTTGTCCTTCTCGGACATGTCACGGATATCAAGCATTACGGCAGAAAATTGCTTGACATATTCTCTTATCCCTCCCGTGTGCTTCAATTCCTGAAGCTTGCGTCTCGCTATGAATTCAACATTTTCGGGGAAGAACTGAGCCCTCAACTCTTTCTTGAGGTCTTCCCAAGAGTTAACTGTGGCCAGGCCACTCTGAATGTCGTTCACCTTAGTGCGCCACCATAGCTTTGCATCATTAGAGAGATGCATTGTGGCCAACGTGATTTTCATCTCCTTTGAAGTAGTTCCAGTGGCTTTGAAATATTGTTCCACGTCGAAGATGAAATTTTCAAGTTCTTTCGCATCACGGTTCCCACTGAAGGCTTTGGGTTCCGGGACCTTAATCTTGTTGTGCACCCCGTGCCCTTGGTTCTCCACTGCTCGCATGGTTAGATTCAGGTGAGTATTCATCTCGACCATCTCACCTCTCAAGGTTTCGATGGTTGCTCTAAAGTCTTCTGTCATTTCGTTGAACAACCGCATCATGGTTGTTTGGGATGTATTCAACTCGTCGACTCGTTCGTTCATCTTGTCGACGGAACTCGTGGAACTTTCTCCACGTTCAGTGCTACAAGGGTTCGTAGCTTTGCTTTCCAGGGTTTCTACCCTTATTGCCAACTCTTGTAAAGGTAGCCCATCAATTCGGGCATTCACTGCATCTATCTCACCCAACTTTTCGAAGATCTCATCAAGTCGACTTTCGACATATCATACCGAGTCAGGTACTTCCCTCAGGTATAGCAACTGTTCTTCTATCTCGACGAGTCGCTCAACGTGGGTCTTGCCCATTTGTTTGGTCGCCGACATGCTTACAACTTCTCGAAAGCCAAGGAGCCAACTAGGCTCTGATACCACTTGTCACAATCGCAAACTTTCGAACTCGGAACGGGCGATTGTGTGGCACTTGTCCTAACCAGGCGGGCAAGTCAGCCGTACAAAAATCGCAAATCGCGGACAACTTCGGCGTAGGGTCTAGCCTCCACTCACGTTTTAGGAGAAAATTGGTTTTATAAAACGTGAGAGAGAAAAAGCATTGAAAACATCTTTAAAAGAGAGCATTGAATACAAGGGTGCAAGAAAGTTTGATTGCAAGAAAGTATACAATGCTTGGTAGGGGGGTGGTTTGATG
This sequence comes from Luffa acutangula, assembly GCA_036850905.1. Taxonomy (NCBI): domain Eukaryota; kingdom Viridiplantae; phylum Streptophyta; class Magnoliopsida; order Cucurbitales; family Cucurbitaceae; genus Luffa; species Luffa acutangula. Next base: position 45,212,749 of record CM072096.1, read on the forward strand.
ACTACTTGGTCCCCCCTATAGTACATTTTGAAGCATATTTGATCTGACAGGCTTAAACATGAAAATCACAAGGAGTCATATGCCTCCGAAACTAGTTACAACGGAAAGGAAATAACAAAACTAATTACATGGCATTAAAACATGATGGGTGAGGATGGTTTGGACATGCGGCCATAGGCACAACTCGCCCTGGACAAGCATGCTCAAGACACTGGGAATATCCTTTTGTCTGCCTAGGAAAATTGACGATTGGCTCTTGGAAGGTCTGAATGCGTGGAACGTTAAAAGCAAGGCGAGGGTTTTGGCTAGTTGTGCTTTCAAAACTACTCTTTGGACCCTTTGGAAAGAAAGAAATGCTAGAACCTTTGAAGACAAGAGTAATAGCTTCGATTCGTTTTGTGATATTGTACAAAATACGGCCTCTTGGTGGATATCTTTATACAAGAATTTTTTTTGTAATTACAGCCTGCTAATGATTATTAGCGATTGGAAAGCCTTGTTGAAATAGTTTTCGGGCATTGGGTCTTCTCCACCCATGCCCTTAGGTTGTTCTTCCTTTTTGTGATTTATATTATATCCTCTGTTGTCTCTTGTCAAAAAAAAAAAAAAAAAATGGTCCATAAGTCCAAATTGACTGATGGTATGGCAGTTACTTGTTGATTGAGATTGATGATTTGGTAACTTATATTAATACCACATTAGTTTTGATAAGTGGACGCTGGCATCTCCTTAATTATTTTTCTCTTATCTCTTCTTCTTCGTTCTTCCCCTTCTCCAACGACTTTCACTAGTGCCACCATCTCCTTCCTCTATGTCATATATTTGTCACCATTGCGCCACTTTCACTCCCATATCTGAAAAGGCTTCCTTTGTTGGACTCCATCGGTTCATTGAAACAAAGTTGTGAAATGAGGAATTGGAATTAAGAGAGAATCTTTGTGTGGACATAACAATTAAGTGTTCTCCTTTCCCTTTTCAGGTTTTAGGACATAGCAACTCCTTCACCCTTTAGGAAAGTTTCTCACATTCTTTAGCTGTGGGTGGAGATTTCTAGAGATGTTAGGGGAAATTGGCTTGCTGATTCCTGTATCTACAAAATCTCTATTGGATTTATACAAGACGCCACTATCCATATAATCTTCACCTGCTCCAACAGTCAATAATGATGAAACCTATTACAAATGTTTGAGAGTAGGAAATCAATAAGATATACATTTTCAATTAACACGCCTATGTCCAAAAAGGCAAAAACAGATCTCATTGTCTTCCTTCTCCTTATACCATGTTAGTATATGGAATGAACAGCACAGATCTTAACCGTAAGAACAAGAACAAACCAAGATTCATTTACATTCTATTGCTTGCTTGAATGAACATAAAACCTAATACAATTTAAATTGATACCCCAGAGGAAAACAATTTTAGGAAAACTAAGAATCCATCAAGAGAACTTTGTATGTTAATCAACCGACTCACTGGGGGAGTTGTCTGAAACAAGTTTCCGGCTGCCACATTTGTTGCATCTTGCAGCTAGTTTGGAGTTGCAGAAGATACTCAAAAACTAGCCAAGTTTTCAATAACTTGGTGCTTGAAACTTGCAGGCCATTTTCAACGTATTCCATACATTAAAACACTAAATACGTTAAACCCAGAAGAAGATGAGCCAAGTTTTCAATATAGAGGGAGCCCCCTTGTTTTAGATCCTAAAACGAAGGTTCAAGGGAGGCCGAAGGAGGTTCTCCCTTCTTTTCTTAAAACAAGGGACCTCCCTCATTTTAAATCTGAATAATCTTCGTTCGTTTATATCTAAAATGAGGGGAAGTTTTTCCATTTTTTTCAGTTCTGGAAGTGGCACAGCAACAACCATAGAGGAGGTGGTAGACATTGACATAAAGGAGAAAGATGGTGGTGCCGAAGAAGGAGAAGAAGAAGAGAAAAGAAAGAAAGATTAAGGAGATGCAAAAATTTACACTGTCCATTCATCAAAAATAATTTGCCAAATCATCAAGCCTAGTCAGCAAGAAACTGTCACATCATTTTTTCTTTAGTTAACTAACGGTCAATATGGAACCCGAGACCATTTAGAACCATTTTCCAACCTCAAAAACTAAAAGTGTACCTTTTGAAACCTCAATGACCAAAAAGATACCAACCTCAAATCTCAAGGACCAAAAGAGTATTTTGTCCATTAAATAATGAAAAGAAGAAAGAAACAATAAATCTGGAAAAAAAGAACTTTCTATCTTTTTACATGCAATTTACAATTTCTATCCATAAAAATTTATTCATGCTAAATACCCAACTGGCAAAAGTAAAAAATTTAAAGACTTAAGAATGAATATGTCTCAATGACTAAACAAAACATTGATAATGGTATCTCTTCGCCAAATAACTACAAAGGCCCCCATACTGCACAACGTAAATCTAGAACAATATCCAGCCAAGTACAAAATTTCAAACCTAGACTAGGCAAAAAATAACATGCTGTTCTCCTGTAACTTCTAAGAAAAATGTTTCAGGCCAAATATGATTTACACACACACCAAAAAAAATGAATAACAAGAAATAAAGAGAAAAAAAAGTATTCGACAAATGATATAAATTAATGGTTATTCGGAAAAATTACATATACCTGCATATTTAATGAAAGATTGACCACATAGTCAATAGGACGAATTTTATCTTGATAATGGAACGTTGTCTCACAAATAGCTGAAAGCTTGATAAAGGTAGAAGGGTTGTCTCAGAATCTTTGTGAATCAAAAGCACAACAATAACTTCATAACAAATGTGGACTGTAAATAGAAAGTAAAAACGAGGAAAAAATTGATTAAAAGATGGCCAAGTCACTTTTTTTTTTTTAATTTACTACAATAAAGTGCTAATATTCTCTTATTTCAGGGAACTGAATAACTCATCATCTGCCAAGCTGTATGCTAGAAAAAAATAAACAAATAAATTTTAAGACAACATGAGACTTGGAATTTCCTCGATATTTTCATTTCATGTCATCTGCAAAGTCAAACACCATAAAAGATTTTAAACCACCCCCCCCCCCCCCCAAAAAAAAAAACAACACACACAAGAACAAAAATCTATGCTCCTCAAAGAGAACCTTTATGCAAAAATTACTCTAATTAGCTTAAAGCACGTTAAAACGGTTATAGTAATGCATGCACATACCTCATCAAATATCCATTCGCATATACCAGATTGCTTCAAAAGGCTAATGTATTTAAAGAGCAGCCCAACAACATCTTGCATGTGTTCTACAACAACATCAAGAGAATACAATTTCAGATTAAACTAATGAAGATGATTAGAAAGAGATAGAGAGCGAGAGAGAACCTTGACCAACATCGGTGAGATCTATTACTACTTTGAAAAAGGAAAAGTTCATGGTGGAATCAGATTCACCGGCTGAGAGCCCTGTTGCCCACCCTGTATTATTTTCCCCACAAAATAAATCAAATCAGTTTCCAATAAAAATAATAATAATAATTAAGTAAAGGCTACAAGTTGACTTTGAAGAGATGACAAACAAATAATAGAAAGAAGTCTCTTTATGTACTTTGGGGTTGGCTACATGGGGAGACTTCATTATGTGATCACTTGAAAACTTGAATAAGGAAAGGAAGAGTTTTTCTTTTCAAACAAGATAGGAAACTTTTTATTCTTAATGAAAAGAGACTAATGCTCAAAAATACAAACTCCACAAAGGAGTGAGAAAAGAGAACAAAACAAACTTACAAAGGAAAAATAAAAACATCCAAATGCAAATAATATCTAATAAAGAAAAATTTACAAAATACTTGGAAAGAGCACACCAAGAAGAAGCTTTTAAGCAAGCTGAATCAAACCGATCAAACTAAGGAAGACTCTTATTCTAAACAATTCTTGAATTTCTCGCCATCCAAATCTTCGAAAGAATAGCTTTAATTGTGCTAATCCATAAAAGATGAGGCTTTGCTGGCAAGGATAACCGCAGACGGGACAAATTATCCCTTAAAGAGGATGTAAAAGCCCAAGAAAACTGGAAATTTTCAAATAATTTGAACCAATAATTCAGAATAAGAGCAACCAAAGAAAAGATGGTTGAGAAAATCCTCATTTTCAAGAAAAACAGCAAACCGATGGCATGAAAGCAAAACGAGGCAATTTCCGCTGCAAAACCTCAAAAGTGTTAAAATTGCCGTCAATAAAATTCAAAGAAGGATGTTAATTTTCTTGGACTTTTAGATTTCCAAATTACCCTGAAAATCTCATTTTGCAACAGAGGAAGATAAAGCTAGCTTTCTTACAAAGGATTTCACTGAAAACAAGCCTGATGGTTCCAAAGATCATAATTTACAATCACCCGAGGAGTTAACCTTCTTAGAAGGAAGAAGACCCGAGAGAGAAACAAAATCATCAAACTCCTCCTCTTTTAAAAGTCGCCTGAATACCAAGCTCCACCCAAGGAGTTAACCTTCTTAGAGGGAAGAAGACCCTAGAGAGAGACAAAATCACCAAACTCCTCCTCTTTTAAAAGTCGCCTGAATACCAGGCTCCGTGATCCAGAATTTTGATTCCACAAGTCAGCTACCCCTTAATGAGAAGAAGAAATGGAGAAAAGTTGCGAGTAAAGGTCCTTCAAAGGAGAACCACATGCCCAAATGTCATTCCATAAAGAGATCTGATTTCCCATACCCAATTTGAATGTAGCCAAAGAATTGCAGAGGGAAAACCAGGGTGCATGTCACAAACCAATTACATTTTCTTCCCCAGGATGATAAAATTAATCTGATACCTTATGGCACAAGGTCATAATTAGCATGTATGATCCTCATCCTTTTGAATGAATTGTTGGTCGGGTTAGATGCACTTCCAAAAAGCCGAGGAAAGCTATTTCAGCTAAGCTTCCTTTTCTTTCCCAATTTGTTCATTGTGTTGTGCAAGATGAGAGAGATACTTACTCTTGGGAGGATAGGTGTAGAAAATCAAGCTGTAAATTAGGGCTTTATTTTGTGAGATTGTTTCCTTAGGTGTGTTGATTGATATTTCCTTGTATATGTTTATAGCTGTATTTTTCTTTTCCATATAGGTTTAGATTGTCAGCAGATTTTCTGCTTATTTGATTGAGAGTCTCTTTGTATAAAGCTCTTCTTCCTCACTCAATGAAAAATGAGAAGAAATATTATATTTTATACATAGCTTCATGGTATCAGAGCTTTGAAGCTATTCAAACCCTAGCCGTCATTTGTTGGAACCCTAGCCGCCGTCATTGTCGGAACCCTAATCGTTCGCCAAAACCCTAATCGTTTGCCGTCGTTGCCCTAGTACTCAAACGCCGCCGCCGTCGCTGTTCTAGCACTCAGACGACGCCAACGCCGCCATTCTAGCACTCAAATGACGCCGCCACCGCCGTTCTAGCACTCAGACGTCGTCGCCGCCGCTGCCCTAGCACTCAAACGACGCCGCCGCCGCCGCTACCCTAGCACTCAACGACGCCGCCGCCGCTGCCCTAGCGTCCAGACGATCTTTCCTCGCTCACAGACAGTGCCGCCCTCGCATCCCGCGCCGCCACCTTCGCACGTCACCGCCGTCAGCTTCGCTCGTTGCCACCATCACCTCCACCGCTGTCTTCTTTCCCAAACGCAGGATTTTCTCCATTTGATTTCCATCTGTATAACCTCTGTTTTTTTTTCTTCTCCCTCAAAATGTCAGGATCAGATCTTCAAATTGCCATTCCTTCCTCCCATGAGAGCAACATCACTCAAATCACATGTCACAAACTCAAAGGCCACAATTATCTTCCGTGGTCTCAATCTGTGATGATGTTCATGTATGGTCGTGGACGGGAAGACTATATCACTGGAAAAGCCACTGCACCCAAACTTCAGGATCCAAAATTTCGAATATGGAGAGCTGAAAATAATCAAGTCATGAGTTGGTTGATCAATTCCATGACTACTGAAATTGGAGAGAATTTTCTCCTATATTCAACCGCCAAGGAAATTTGGGAGGCCACTCGTGATACATTCTCCAATCAAGAAAATACGGCTGAACTCTTCCAAATAGAGACTACTCTCCAAGATCTGAAACAAGGTGAATTAACTGTTACCACTTATTTCACCACTTTATCACGCTATTGGCAACAATTGGACTTGTTTGAAACACATGACTGGAAATGTTCTGAGGATGGTTCTCTGTTCCGCAAATTTGTGGAGACAAAAAGAATTTTCAAATTTCTTATGGGTCTCAATAAATCTCTTGATGAAGTTCGTGGTCGAATCCTTGGTACTAAACCATTACCTAGTCTTCGTGAAGTTTTTTCTGAGGTTCGCAGGGAAGAAAGTCGAAAACAAGTAATGTTGGGACCAATTGAACAAAATGGACCTGCTGCACTCATTGCCCACCAAGATCATCCTAGTGATTCACTAGCTCTTGCAGCTCGTGGAAGTTCTCATGGAGATGGTAGATCACGCGAAGGAAGACCATGGTGCGATCATTGCCACAAACTTGGACATGTAAAAGAAACTTGTTGGAAAATCCATGGAAAGCCAGCAAATTGGAAGCCAAATAATGCCAAATCTGATCGAGACACTAGGGGAAATGCTGCCGTCTCTGAAACTTCTATTCGCCGGACACCAAAGATATTTTGGATATGCTACAACAATTGTTGAACAAATCAAATCCAACAACTGTAAGTGGTTCTGGGAGTTTGCAACAAGGAAACCAAAATCCCCTTGCTCTTCATACTCAAACTGTTCCATCTGAATGGATAGTGGACTCTAGAGCATCCGATCATATGATCGGTGATAAATCCTTATTCTCGTCAATTTTTCCTTATACGGGTAATCTTTCTGTTCGAATTGCTGACGGCACACCTACTAAAGTAATTGGAATTGGTAGTATTCAGATATCAAGTTCCTTGACTCTTGAGTCTATATTGTTTGTACCAAAGCTAGAATATAATCTACTATCCGTGAGTAAGTTGAATAAGGATATGAATTGTGAAACTAAGTTTCTTGCAAACTCTTGTATTTTTCAGGACTTGGGATCGGGAAAGACGATTGGCAATGTTGAGTTATGTGCAGGGTTGTATCTTCTCAAAGTAGAGAACCCTCCAACAACAAAGGGATGCAATAAACTTGTAGTTCAGTCTGGTTGAGTCAGCTTATGTTTCAAAGTCTTTAGATCATTCCGATAAAGATAACCTAGTCATGATGTGGCATTATCGTCTTGGTCATCCAAATTTTGCCTATCTTGAGCGTTTTCTCCCTTCTCTATTTATCAATAAAAAGAGTAAATTCTTCCAATGTGAGATTTGTCAACTTTCCAAACACACTCGTGCACAGTTTTCACCTCATTCTTATATTCCATCTCAACCGTTCTCTCTTATCCATGGGGACATTTGGGGTCCTTCAAGAATAAAAAATGTGAATGGGGCACGTTGGTTTCTTCTATTAGTTGATGATCACACCCATTTGAGTTGGAAATTTCTTATGAAAGATTAGTCTGAAACTAGCCAACTATTCACAATCTTTCATAAAATGATCCAAAATCAATTTCAAGCCAATATCAAAGTTCTTAAAGCTGATAATGCTCGTGATTTCTTCAACTCTACCCTTGGATCCTATCTTCAATCTCATGGCATTGTTCACCAAAGTTCTTGTGTGGATACACCCCAACAAAATGGGGTAGTTGAACGCAAAAATCGTCATCTCCTTGATGTAGCCCGATCCCTCATGCTCACATCAAATGTTCCAAAAACTTTTTAGGGTGAAGCAGTTTTAGCTGCTACATATCTTATAAACCGCATGCCATCTCGTATCCTCAAATTCAAAACACCTTTACAAAGTTTGCTTACTCTACATCCCACATCTCATCTCGTGTCTCAGCTACCACTAAAATTATTTGGGTGTACTGCATTTGTCCATGTATACCCTCAACACCGTAGTAAGCTTGATGCCAGATCCATGAAATGTATCTTTCTAGGATACTCGCCAAATAAGAAAGGATATAAATGCTTTTATCCTCCAACTCATCAATTCTTTCATACCATGGATGTAACCTTCTTTGAGAATCAGCCATATTTTCCCAATTCTGCACTTCGGGGGAGCATTATGACCTTGAATCACAAAATTGGGACTGTGTACCAAATTTTCCTCCTAAACCATTTAAGAGTCCGTCAGAACCCTCCTCTGAGCCAATGCCCAAATCTATCCCTGGGGCTGAATTGCAAGTTTATTCACGAAGAACAAAGCAACTTAATGAAGTGCAACCCTCGCATGTTCAGCAAAGCCAAGATCTAACCCAAAATCCTAATGTCCCTGAAATAGTACACGAGTCGACAGAAGAGGATATGGATAGACCCATTGCAGTAAGAAAAGGTGTTCGCTCATGTACTCAACACTCTATACGGTATCACTTATCTTACACTAATTTGTCGCCATTATTTAGAGCATTTGTAACTTCACTCGATCATATACAAACGCCGAATACAGTACAGGAAGCCTTACAAAGATCTGAATGGAAAGCAACCACTCTAGAAGAATTGCGAGCACTTGAAAAAAATGGGACATGGATTCTTACAGATTTGCCTCCAGGCAAACGCACAGTTGGATGCAGATGGATTTTTTCTACCAAACATAAACCAGATGGCAGTATAGAACGATTCAAAGCTCGTCTTGTGGCTAAAGGATTCACCCAAGCTTATGGGATTGACTATCAGGAAACGTTTGCTCCAGTCGCCAAGTTGAATACCATTCGAGTACTCCTCTGTATTGCAACTAATCTAGATTGGTCGTTGTTCCAACTCGATGTAAAAAACGCTTTTTTGAATGGTGACCTAGCAGAGGAAGTATACATGGACATACCTCCTGGATTTGAAGATCGATATATTAGAGGAAAGGTATGTAAACTCAAGAAATCTCTTTATGGGCTGAAACAGTCACCCCGAGCTTGGTTTGAAAAGTTTACAAATGTGATAAAGCAAGATGGCTATACTCAGGGTCAATCTGATCACACCTATTCATCAAACATTTCTCACCAAGTAATATTATTGTGTTAATAGTTTATGTCGATGATATTATTCTCACAGGAAATGTTTGGGAAGAAATGGTTCGACTCAAGCAACTTCTCTCAAGGAAATTTGAAATAAAAGACTTGGGGCATTTAAGATATTTCCTAGGAATGGAAGTTGCAAGATCCAGCACAGGGATTTCTGTAACTCAACGAAAATACACTTTAGATCTCTTAAAAGAGACTGAGATGAGTGGTTGTAAACCTGTTGATACACCTATGGATGCAAATACAAAACTTGGGGTTAACCTTGAAGATGAAGTAGTCGATCGAGGTAGGTATCAGCGACTAGTTGGAAAGCTAATATACTTAACTCATACTCGACCAGACATTAGCTTTGCTGTTAGTGTGGTAAGTCAATTCCTGAACAAACCTTCTAAAGAACATATGGAAGCTGTGTATAGAATATTGAGATATCTCAAACATGATCCTGGTAAGGGCCTTATGTTTAGGAAGACCACAAATCGATCTTTAGAAGTTTACATTGATGCAGATTGGGTTGGATCTCCTATTGACCGTAAGTCAACATCAGGACATTGTTCTTATGTATGGGGAAACTTAGTTACCTGGCGCAGCAAGAAACAACAGGTTGTAGCTCGAAGCAGTGCTGAAGCTGAGTTTCGATCACTAGCACATGGGATTTGCGAAGGAATTTGGTTAAAACGTCTTCTCACTGAACTCAAGGTCAAGATAGAAGGTACCATAGAAGTACTGTGTGATAATCAATCTGCCATAGCTATTGCAAAGAATCCAATACATCATGACCGAATGAAGCATGTCGAGATAGATCGTCACTTCATCAGTGAGAAAATTGAGACAAACACTATTAACTTGAGATATGTGCCTTCCCAACAACAAGTTGCAGATATACTAACTAAGGCTTTACATCGAACCAGTCTCGGTGGTTTAATTTCCAAGCTTGGCATGGCAAGTATATACCATCTAGCTTGAGGGGGAGTGTAGAAAATCAAGCTGTAAATTAGGGCTTTATTTTGTGAGATTGTTTCCTTAGGTGTGTTGACTGATATTTCCTTGAATATGTTTATAGCTGTATTTTTCTTTTCCATATAGGTTTAGATTGTCAGCAGATTTTCTGCTTATTTGATTGAGAGTCTCTTTGTATAAAGCTCTTCTTCCTCACTCAATGAAAAATAAGAAGAAATATTATATTTTATACATAGCTTCAATAGGTAGTTGGGGCATAAACCCCTCGCTCCAACCTCCAGGTTTCCCCGGTTATATCAATTGTCTTCTTGTCTTTTTGAGGAATCATTCAGTGGCTTCAATCCTTTCTCATTATGAGAGCTCTCCTTCTCCCTTTTCGAGGTTTTCTCATCTGTTGACCAATAGGGAAATGACAGATGTTTTGGCTTTGCTTTCTTTACTCGAGGAGGATGTTCACCTTTGGAACCCTTGTCCATCCAAAGGTTTTTCCTACATATACTTCTCTCAGTGTTCAGTCAGTTCCTCTTATTTGAGTGGTTCTATTTTTTCCTCTATGTGGAAGGTGAAGATTCCAAGAAGGTTAAGTTCTTTGTGTTGCAGGTTATGCATGGAAGAGTTAACACCTCATATCAGGTCTCGGATAAGAGATCCACCTTGGTTGGGCCGCTTTGTTGTTGCAGAAAGGTGGCGGTAGATTTCAATCATATTCTCTGAAGATGTGATTTTGCAGGTGCCAATTGGAGTTGTTTCTTTGAGGCATTTGACAATCTCTTTGCTAGCCCTCAGAGTTGTTGAGAGACGATTGAGGAGTCCCTTCTCTATTCACTTTTTTGTGAGAAAGGGTTGTTTTTGTGGGAAGCTAGGATGTGTGCAGGGTCTTTGGGACGAAAGGAATAATACAATATTTAGGGGGCCAAGCAAGGTCTTGTAGTGATGTTTAGTCCCTTGTTAGATTCTATGTTTCTTTCTAGGCTTTAGTGACGAGGTCTTTTTGTAATTACCTTCTAGGTCTTATTTTACTGGATTAGAGCCTCTTTTTATAGTTTGGCTCCCTTTCGGGGGCTTTATTTTTGTATGTCATGGTATTCTTTCACTTTTTCTTAATGAAAGTTTGGTTATTCATAATATGAAAGTTTGGTTTTTCATAATATATATATATATATATATATATATATATATATATATATATGTATATTTTGTTATAAAATTTTTATTCTCATTAGTTTTTGTGTTTTTGTTTCAACTTGATTTTTTTCAGTCATCTCCTAAGACTTCCTTAGTCGTGCTTTATTTGAATCGTGGTTTTAAATAGATGTTGTGGAGAAAAAATAATTTTCTATCGACATTTCATTTTTGCTCAATGAAAGTTGGTTTTTTCATAAAAAAAAAATAAATAAAGCACCCATACGAGTTTACAATGACAACAAGATTGTCATCTCCATAGCCCATAATTCAATTCAACACCATAGAACAGAGCATATTGAAGTTGACAAACACTTCATAAAGGAGAAAATTGACACTGGTGTAATATGTATTCCTCAAAAAACAAGCCCATCAAAAAAAGCACCTACAAAAACTATAGAAACGGGTACCAACATGAGCATAGCTCAACTAGCATCAAGCGTGTACTAGTGACCAAGAGGTCTGTGGTTTGAATCCCCCACTCCACATGTTTGTAAAAAAAAAAACTATAGAAATAGGTCTCAATCCAAAAGAATAAAATCAAGCTGATAATTGCAAAAGGTCCTCGTTATAGACGTCCACATGGACAATATATGAATTATGGTCCAACATGGAATTAATTAAGATTGACGGAGGATATTTACTCCAACATGATGTTCTCTATCATAATCAAACAAACAAGTCAATATATGAAAGTTGAAGTGCAAATCTCACTCTTAAAAGTCTGAAACTTTCTGTTAATATGTACAAGAACGCACCTAATGTTTTAAGAACGTAATACAAGGATCCTTCTCCTTCATGACCAATAAGATGACCTAGATACCGGCATGGCCCTTCCTTGTAATGATGAATTTCAGGAGTTATTGGCCAAACAATTCTCAATCTATGACCTTGTTTAATTGGAACAGCTCTGACAAGAACCTGAAATGCAGAGAGAATATAACGTCTAATAATGAGAGAGCAGCCACTTCAAAATCCATATAATAAACTTCCAGAAGCAATCACTTCAAAATTTAAAATCTAATCCATAAATCCAACTGAGCATACACAATCCTTTGTCAGCATATCATTAAGGGTGATTCAATACATATACCTGAAGATGTTCTGACGTGCATGGCTGACCAGGAAAATTAGCGCGATTGCAGTTATGATTTGGAATATCTTGAAATATGTTTTCCACAAGGATTTGTACTTTATCAAGGTTTTCTGAATAAGGTAAAAAATAAATTTAAGTTGCTATTTATTCTACACAGTACAAAACCCGATTTATAATGGGCAGAATGATTATTAACCTTTTGCATATACAACCAGATGCATGATATTGGATGAATAATTATTTTCATAGAATTTTAGAAGTTCATGTCTTGTATCCAGCCCTTTAGCTTTTGGTTGAACCTCCAAAGTGTCCCAATTCCCTGTGTAAATAAAAAGATCTGGCACAATAAGGAAACCAGAGGCCTTCTACACACCGACATCAAAGCGTAAACAATATGACAACTGATACGTATATGGCATAAACTAGAAGAATTCCCCTGGAATCATGAAATAGTTAAACTAATTCAAGAAGTATTATCTGCCAGAAAATTAGTCACAGTTAAAATAAAACTATTCTTTTATGTAAATTCAAAGGGAGAATTTTTCATTTGAACAATTTAACGAGGAAGAAGATAACAGCCAATGCCCCAAGTAAATAAATTTTAACTTTCTTCATCCACAAGCAAATAATTCACATATTCTCACATGCAATAAAACTTGTAGACTTATCCAATCAGTCAAATGCAAACTCTTATGAAATCCATATAATGTTATAACCTGTGCTGAATTTATGAAATGGATGACTTTCAGAACTTATATGTCTCTGAAGCTGCATAAAGTGACAACTTTAAGTCAGAAAGGGGATTGACAGAAATTTCTCTAAATATAAATCAGTCCAAACTTCTGACTCAAGAAAAATGGTCATATTATTAAGTTTTTTTTTTATTAGAAAACTATTAAGGTAATATTTACGCGGTTGAAAATCCTATGGTTCTGGAAAAGTCCCCTTCTACGTTAACCATTCTTCTATTGTTTTGTATCCTTATTTCTGCAAAGCTGTACAGGATCTTTCCTCAATTAGGTGTTCATTCTGACCATAGTCAAGTTCCTTGTTTCTCCCTTGGTTAAAGTTTCCAAGTTTTATCATGATGTTCTCCCTCAAGATTATTGCTGAATTTTCCAAGTTTTTGGAATGATTCCTTATTTCCTTTGTATTCTTTCTTATTTTCTCTTTTCAATCTCTTGTGAGGTTTGTATCTCTTTAGATAGTCCCAACAAACTCAACAAGTGAAAATATCTCTGGTTACAAAAGTAAACATGGGATCAATGGCTTCAAAAGTTAGTATTTTAAGTTCAGCTACATTCTAGGTAAAACCTAGACAAATGAATCCATGAATTGTGGATTAAGAGCTTCAAACCAATATAAAAATTCAAACTTTAAACCAATTATTCTTCTATTCATATTGCCGATGGTTTCATATATTCATATTGCCGATGGTACTTGGTCGTTCGGAGTGTCAAATATCATATTCAAGGCATATATTTTTTATGGAGTATTGACATCATCATACTTGGTCATTCGGAGTGTCAGAAGGCATATTAACAATACTAAACTCACTGTTTTTTGTGGAGTATTGACATTTGACTCTATGTTGGAAGACTAATATTTGAACCTTATTTATCTTTTATCTATTTTTCTTGGTTAAAAACTTCATTACTTGCCATGAAAGTGTTTTATATACATGTATATATTTTTGTAAGTTTTTTTTCTATATAGTGCGCCTTAGAGAAAAAAGCCCGCGCCTTTTTGTGCGCCTTGCGCCTAGGCCCTAGGAGGCCATTGCATTCCATTGTAGAAGCTTATTTTCCTCTGGATGATTATAGAGATTTTTTCCAGAAAGCGTAGAAATCAATCATTCGAGGCCCACTCATTCCAACAGGAGTTAGTGGAGTTAGTGGGGAAGGGGGAGAGGTGAGGTGGGCCTCTTCAATTCAACAAAGTCAGGCTTGAAAAGCACCTTTTATGCAACATATTTCTCTCCCACCAAATCTTTCTTCCTTCATTTTAACTAGCGCTTCCCGAAAAAGGTGTTTTCTATTTCGACTCACCAGACTGGGTCTTACACCCAAAAGAGTCTTTCACTTTACCTATCTTAACTAAGATAAATCTAAACAGGCTATCACCACTAATAGAAAAATTGCTTGACCCGGCTTACCAAGTCGATTAACGAAAAGGAAAGGCTACAAAATACCTTTTTACAACTTACTAATGAACGAACCTTGGGACTCTCCCACGCCTGTTAAGGCTAGTCAAGTTCCAATCTCAACTACAACTTATCATCTATTAGCAAACTAACTCAATCTAGCAAATGTGTAGCCAAATTTAACTCAAGGTCTGTTGGCTGATGGAAGCTTCGATTGGTACGAGGCTGAAGGGTAAGGCCAAGACCCCGTGGATGTGTGCAGCGAGGACCATTTTTTGGTTAATTTGAGGAACCTTAGAACTTCTTAGGAAAAGTGAATCCAAAGGATTCTTTTATTTATACTTTCTTGGTGGTGATCAAATCACAAAGACTTCTTTTTCAATCACAGTCTTTCCGTGATCATTACAAATTGGAAAGCTTTTTTGTGATAGCCTTGTTTTGGAAGGGAGTTTCCAACACACCCTTTTTCTCGGATTTCTCCTCTTTGTAGAAGATTAAAATCCCAAAGAAGAACCAACGTTTTACTTGACTTGTGGCCTTGGGAAGGATTAATACTATTTACATTTTGCATAGAACCTCCTCTAGAGTTATAGGCCCGAACTAACATCCTTTATTTTTAAAGGCATGAAACAAAGGACCTGAATGAGGTTATGTAGTTTTGCCCTTACTCTTCCAGAGTTTGGAGTCATTTATAGAAATTCTTTAGATAATCTATCATTCAAAAGTTGAGCATCCGTGAGACAACGGAGAGTTGTTAAGAATCCTCCTTTACTCGGGAAAAATCATGTTTTATAGCACGCAAGCTACTTTATTGTTCTATGGTTTATTTCGTTGAACGGAACACAAGAATGTTTATTGGCTTAGATTTATGATGATATTTGAGATTTGGCACATTTCAATGCTTCTCCATGGGCTCTTAACTCAAATTTGTTTTGTAATTCTCTTTTACTTTTGCTACTGGAATACGTTTTTTGTACTCCCCACTTTTGATTTCGCCATCTTGTGCCCATTTTTGAAATCATCATTTTTATCCAACAAAGAAAGTTGACTTATCATTAAAAGAAATAAAAATAAATAAATCTAATTCTGGGTCAGCTTGTACTTTCATTCTTCTTAATGAAGTTGGCTTCCATTTAATAAAAAAAATAAAATAAAGCCATTAGTAATAGAATACATCAAATACTTCTTAGGTCATAACAGATCTTTTGAGGAAGATCCATTTAGAAGTTAGAACCATCAATCTTTCGCCTTAGTCTGTACAAGGAACGAGGACAGTGGCCCAACAGGAATCTGAAACAAATTTAGGTCTTCCCAGCAGGGAGAAAAGTGATATATAGAGCCTTTTAAGGATTTCTTTTTATTTTTTTTTATGAATAATTAAAATTTCATCTTATCTTTTTATGAATAATCAAAATTTCATTTTAGGCATACAAAAAAGGAGCCCATGAAAATGGAGGCAAACTAAGGAAGGAGAAACTAAGGGCCCGTTTGGTAACGTTCTCGTTTCTTGTTTCTTGTTTCTAATTTTATTAAGAAATCTAAACATTTAATAACTATGTATGTTTCTTGTTTCTCATTTTTTAGAAACACTCCCAAAATTTGTATAGAACTTTTGGGAACAACTAAAACTAGTTTCTCCTTTTGTGTTCTTGTTTCCAATTTTTTCCAAACATAAATAAGAATATAGGTTTATTATTATTGAATGTATAGGTGTTAGGGTCATGAAATTCTATTTTTCTTTATTGAAAATGAAGAAACAGAAACAAGAAACGAGAACGTTACCAAACGGGCCCTAAGTTGTTACCATGGCAATTACAGAAGGGAGGAGAAATGTTACAGTAAGGTTTTACCCTCAAGAGTGAATTGTCTACTGTTGTGGTGAGGTTTATTTGGAAAACTAAGTTTTCTTGTCATTGGAATTTTTTTTCCCTTTATTTGAATCCCTGAGACCATTCAGGATCAGACTGGCCATTTTGCCTGTCCATCCAAAAACTTAATTATAATAATAAAAGTACATATCTTGCATTTATTGCACATCCAAATATGTAATCATGGGAGAAACAATTACCTGGTGCATTCTCCACCCATCAGACAATAAATTCTTTTGATTCTCTGCAATACAAATGAGGCTTTCATTAAGTAAGATGAAAGTACAAGCGGCCACACACAAAAAAAAACACATTAAATCAACACTCAACTCAAAAGCTTAAGGCAATGGGTTATGATAAATTTAATCTTATATCAATATTTAATACTCCCCCCCCCCCGACTTAAAATTTGTAGAAGGCCCAACAAGTGAAAATCAATATTAATTGGGGAGAAAATGACATTACAGGGATCCAAACACACTTAATCCAAAAGCTTAAGTTGATGGGTTACGATAAATATAATCTTATATCAATACTTACCAAACAAATGTAAAAGTTATTAATTGTAATATAAATTATAAAGCAAATTACATTTATGATCCCTAATATTTTACTTTCGTCTATTTGGTCAATGAGTTTCCAAATCTTACAATTTAAACCCAGTTTTTACTTTTAGGGAAAATACCAATTTATACCCCTAAACTCTGGGGGTTGTGTCAATTAAAACCTCAAACTAATAATTGTATCAACTTAAGCCTTAAACTTTCATAATTGAATCAATTTAGACCTTCTGTTAGTGATTTATAGCTACTTTCACTTAATTCCATTTGAAAAGAGCTTAAAATCACCTCAATAGAATTATTCTTCTCACGAAGTCCTATCAAAGTAGCAAGAAAAATTAACATGTAATTTTTCTAAATAAGTAGAGAAAAAAGAGGAAGACGAGAAGATGAAAAAACTTTCATATTAATGAAAAACAGCTACTATCATTTGATTTTAGCATTTCTCTCTAATTTACGTTAATCCTTACCTTTAAAGAAGTCTTATATACATGTGAAAGTTAAGCATTAACGGTTTTAAAATGAAATTTTAATGGAAGATTTAAATTTATTCACTAATGTAAGTTTAGGGTTTAAATTTATACCATTATTAGTTTCAGGTTTTGAGTGATACAACCCTCAAAGTTTAAGGGTATAAATTGATTTTCCCCCCTACTTTTATTAATTTATTAAATTCATAAAATAAAAAAATCAACTCTTTTTCTTCCTTTTAATTGAAACCCCCATCATTCCCGCTAAACTCCCATAAGCACCACAAAACCCATCATAGAACCCATCAAAACCTTCCAATAAGCACCATATCAATCCTTGATCAAAACCCCTCCAAGCCATCTCAATTAGTGGCTGAAATGTAGAAGCCATCTCCTTAAAAACCGACAAGCCCACACCTGGTCAGGTAGCTAAGGTGTGTGTGAGAGGGAGAGGGGCGTGGTTTGGTGTTAACAAGGAGGTCCGTGCAAAAGAGAGGAAGCATTTGAAAGGAGAGTTTGATTGATGTAATAATCTGTGTTTGCTGTGTTTGGTTGCCGAGAAAATTATAAAAATATCACAATATGCTGCTGCTTGCAGCAACTTGATTCATGCGAATTTACACTTCATAGATGTGCCATGAAGTTCAAATAATTCAAGGAAGGCAACCTCTCAAATGTTTCATTTCCAACCCAATGTTAAATCCAAATTGTTGAGTGACTACGTAAAAAGATCTGATAGCAACCTGAGATATAAGGCAGTCTTCTACCCTCTATCCTTTCTTTGAGCTTTGCCCCTGTTATTCAGGGGCTGATTTTGCAGGGAAGATGGTTTTGGAGTAGAAGGTTTTCTGATATTGTATAACCAGCCATCTAGGACTGCCTTTGGGAGGAAATCCTAATAAATTAGTTTCTGAGACCCGGCCATTCTTATGGTTATTTCACGAATAGACAACTAGAAGAAGACATTCATCTCCAAAGAAGGTACAATTAATCTCATACAATCGTGCTTGCAAAGATCCTCTTGAAGACGCCAAGAAAAGCTGCAAAGATCCTTGAAAAGCAATAAGAAACTTTTTTTTTTTTTTTTTTGAAAAAGCAATAAGAAACTTTCTTTGGGAAGGTGGAGTAGAAGAGTCTAAAAGCCATCTCATTAAATGGCAAGTGATCACCTTGCCAGTTCAAAAACGGAGTCCTAGGAATAGAAAGCTTCGAATAGAGAAACATGGCCCTTCTATCCAAGTGGCTTTGGAGATTCCCTTTATAAAAGAATAAAACCTTTGGCATAAAATTATAGTTAGCAAGTAACCACCATGGTTGGCATAGCAGTCAATAAGAGTCATTGTAAATAGCAAAGGACTTTGAGAAAATGGATTCAAGTCAGGGTACACCACCTACTTAGGATTTAAACTCCTAATAGTTCTCTTCGTAACCAAATGGAGTAGGGTCAAACGGTTGTCCCAAGATAGTCTCCTGGAGGACAACAAGTTGGCCTAGACACTGATGGATATAAAAAATATATATTATAGTTAGCAAGTACAAAGAGAGGAAGAAAGAGGCGTTTTTTATTGTGAATAAGCTCTTGTCTTCAAGGTGGTCTGAAAATTACACAAAGTGTTTAGCGACTTCACTTCTACTGTTATCAACCATAGAAAAAGGGTTTGCTTTCATCGAGCAAAAAGGTCTTATTTTCAATCCTCCCTTGAGACGTGGGAGATGGAGAACCTTGTCCCCATGGCCTCTAGGCTGTTTTGTTTGTCTCCTCTAATGAATATCTTTCTGCTTCTATAAAAAAAAATTAAAATAAATAAGCTATAAGCTCAAGCTTGGTGCAGGCAGCAGGGAACAGTATAAGCTTTGGGAAGATTGTTGGGCTGCAACAAACCTTAACTTCTAACTATTTTATCCAAGGCTGTATAAAATCATAGAGAACCAAAATATCAAAAAGTGTGGCGCCAATAAAGTTTGAGCTGGAACTTCAATTTAAGAAGAAATCTTTTGGGTTTCTCTCAACAACTTGTTAGAAAATTTGGCCTCAAAAAGAGAGGAAAATAGGAGAAGCTAGAATGTTCAAGACATTTTCCCATCAAGTTACAGAAGGAAATCCGGTTTCTGAATTAAAATCCTGAAGAAAATCAAGTTTCGTTTGGTCCTTGTGATTCGGAGGAGTTAATACTAGTGACCAAAGTCCAAAAATCTCACCCAAACATTCAAATGTCTCTCACTTGGGTGCATTTTATTATTGATCGTGCATAGCTGTGAGTTTTCTCTCAAATGGGGCATGTCCTCAAAAACTTCTTTCAATGGTCCTCTCCAAGAACCATCAAAGAAATTATTATGAAAAGTTTGTGCAGGCTTTCTTAAATGGAAAAAGAAGAATCATGCTGTGCAGCCAATGAGATGAAGGCTTTTAGTTGTGGTTTAATAGAAATGGAAGAAATCCAAGATTCTTCTTTTTTTTTTTTTTTTTTTTTGTTGTAACAAGGAACAAACTTTTCATTGATCTTTGAAAAGTTAGAAAAATATTTGACTTACAAATTCCATTTAGGAGTAAAAGAAAAGGTTCCCCAAATTGAAATTACAGTGAAAATTACAAGAAATTCCACCAACTCAGACAAATATCTTGTAGAGAGCCACTACTAAAAGAAAAGGATAAAGAACACCAAAAGGATATTTTTATATTAACTCGAAGTGGGGCAGGGCAATCATTTTTAGCCTCCAAATGGAGCTCTCTTAATAATTCTACAAGTAGTATTCTATTTCTGTCATCTAATTTTGTGCCAAATGGGTTGTTTTGTTTTTTTTTTAATAAGAAACGAAGCTTTTCGTTGAAGAAATCAAAAGAGACTAATGCTCAAAAGATACAAACTAAAAAAAATTACAAAGGAAATATGAATGTTTCCTAATTCAAACAAATATCTTTAAATGAAAATCCAAGAAAAAGATTAGAAAGAGAACATCATAGAGAAACATTTAGCCAAATGGGGTGTTTTTATATAACCTTCTCGACTTCTTTCAAGGATGCCTTAACCTTCTTTTCATATTCCTTCTTTCTTGAATCGGTGTTTCTTTTCATGATAGAAAAAGAAGAAACAGAAACTGAGAGAAAAGATAGAGGACAAATGGATTTTGGGTCACAAATCCAGGATTGAAGATGTTTTCTAGGCTGAAGATTATATTCGTGTTTTGGATTTTTATGTTGTTTTATGGATGGGAGAAGAACCACATTTTCTGTTTTTGTATTTAATTAAAAAAAATTAATTAATTTTGGAAAAAAAAAATGTTGCCACAAAATCAACAAGAAAAATGCATAATCAATTTTTTATGCAATGCCAGCAAAGTCAATTCTAATATGTTTTGAGCTGTATGGACCATTTAGACATTTTTAAAATTAAGTGTTTGATTGTAAGGTTTGGAGACTCGTGAATCAAATAGATTAAATGTAAGAATCCAAATATCAATTTGGCTAAATTAGAATACGATGTAAACATATACTACCAGAATCAACAGCTTTGATTTCTCTCATTGTAG
The DNA here is from genome assembly GCA_036850905.1 of Luffa acutangula. Taxonomy (NCBI): domain Eukaryota; kingdom Viridiplantae; phylum Streptophyta; class Magnoliopsida; order Cucurbitales; family Cucurbitaceae; genus Luffa; species Luffa acutangula. The sequence continues at coordinate 45,233,607 of CM072096.1, forward strand.
CATCAGGAGACATTAAAGGTTTGATGAAAAATTGAGCAAATCTGGAAGTACAAAAAGGTAAATCATCATCAGACAACATTATGTGCAGGCATCAATAAGAAGTGAAATAGCATATACCTGTCTAAAGCCTCCTCAAAACAATCAGCATTGACCTCAAAATAATAATTTGTCTGCTCAGATGCCGTAAAGGCATTCATGCTACCTCCATGCTATATGTCAACCGAAAAAACATAGAACATATTCAACAAAGCATACACATGAAGAACGAGAAGAATAATTTGACAAAAATATAAATAATGACACAATTGGAGGACAACAGAATAGGAAAATTCAAAATATAGAAGTTTTCACATTCAAATGATTCAGGATCTCAATAATATTTTTGAAATAAGCCTTCAAAGATGAAGGACTTCTTTTTTTTTTTTTTTTTTTTGAACAAGAAAAAAAGCTTATCATTGATATAATGGAAAGAGGCAAATGATCAAAAAATAAAGGACTTTAATAAGTTCTAGAGCTAAAACTATACTGTAAATAGTTAAACTACCAATAATTTCAAAGAAATCATTTCATATCTTTAAAAATTACTATCAATCTTCAAAATTTAAGCTATTATGTAGGAGTTAAATTGATCATTTACACTATTGCAAATATTAGCTCCAACGTGTGGATTTGTCGAAAGATCTTTAGAGCCAAATCTACAATTTGGTTGATTCGTTTTGGGCTATCAAAATAAAGCTTCTCAATGGTGTACTTTGTCTAAATATTTTTTATGGTTATTCTTCTAATGCCATTTGTGACAATGGGAGGATTTTCTTGTAGGATTTCAGAATCACTGGGCTGCTACATTTTTTTCTGCATTTCTTCTTTATTTCTATTTCTCAGTCACACTTTGTATACTTTGACTTCTTGTACTCTCTAAAATTTTTTCAATCATTAATGAAAAGTTTTGTTTCATGCTTAAAAAAAATCATTAATGCAAGGACTTTAAATTTCAACCCAATATCTTTCAAATTACGACATTTTTAAATCTACTACTGGCCTTAAAAACCAATATTATTAGATTTAAGTTGACAATCTGAACGAGACTTCTTTCCTTGTCTAGATATAGACAGCGTTAGCTTCACAGGTACATGCAAGATACAACTAAAAGACAGAATTGCACATTTCCATTGAACACTCCAAGTTCTATTGAAGCACATCTATGTCTAGATATTATTATTTCATGCTTTTGATGTCCTTTACTTCATGCTGGGAAATATTTACCGTCACGTTTGATAACCATTTAGTTTTTAGTTTTGGATTTTTGAAAATTAAGCTCATAAACACTACATCCATTTGTTTTGTTATCTACTTTTTGACAAATGTTTTCAAAATATAAGCCTAAATTTTGAGAACTAAAAGAAGTAGTTTTTAAAAACTCTTTTTAATTTTTGAAATTTGGCTAGAAGTTTAAATATTTCATTGTGAAGAAATTGTGAGAAAGGCAACACAATTTTCAAATTCCAAAAACCAAAAACCAAATAATTATCAAACAGGATCTACATTATGAACCAAATAAAGAGAAAATTAACTATGCTATCAGCATCCCATCAATTTCACATACTTGCATGAATGAATAAGGGCAACGAGCCAAAATGTATTTCTGTGAACAGTAATGTACCTCTGTGATATATTTCGAGTAACTATCCTCTAACGGATACTTTTCACTTGCATAAAACAGCATATGCTCTGTCAAGAAATTGTAAATTATTTTATTAAAAAGAAACCAAGGCGTACAACAACTACAAAACACACCTCAGCAACTCCAATCATGAAACTCCATTATGTGGTTCTCCCACTACATGTCAGTACTTTGCGGCCTTAGGTGAATTTTCTAAAAAGTTGTTTCTTAAAACTGTTTGAATTGTTTTCCATTTTCTTAATTTAAAACACTATTTAAAAGATATATTTACTTATTGTATTTTCGTTTTGCTTTATATATCCTTTATAGCTTATTTGAATTTTCTGTTTTTTGTTTATTGTTTTTATTGCTCCCTATTTCCACTCTTATGCAAAGTTTGTATTTTGAGCTTGGTCCCTTTTCATTTCGTCAATGAAAAGTTTCGTTTCTTGTTCAAAAACATAGTTCATTTGCATATTAATTTAAAATATCATACATTTAAATCAAATTACAATTTAGAAAATAGTTAATGACCATAATTGAACAAATCATTTCAAAAGCATTAAAAAAAAAATAAAAAAAAAAAAAAAAAAAAAAAAAAAAAAAAAAAAACTGCTTTAGAAATCATCCTCTCAAAAAAGAATATTTACGACAAAAACTGTTTTTCTTAAATGTTTTACCATGTGTTACACAATTAATTGTCCCAATTTTTATGTATTAGTATTCTCAAAATACATAAAAGCTGGCAATCGGTCAGAGATTAGAAGCGTAAGCTTCAGCAAATGAAAGTCTGAAGGAAGATAACTTGTTAAGTTACAAAGAGAATCCAATGGATAAAAAAACAACCAAACAAAGTTCTTACCAAGAAAATGAGCTAAACCCTCTAGGCCTTCGGGGTCGCTGAAGGAACCAACGTTCACAGTCATGGAAGCAGCACTCTGAAATCCAATCAGATATACACATTTCAAGGAGACACACATGAATTCATGAACGCATAGCCCTAATTTAAGATATTTCACTCGGATGCACAAGAGAAAATAAAAAAACTAAAAAAACAAAACAAAACAAGAATCACGTTGAAAAAAAATAAAACCCAAAATGAAAAAGTTGAAGTCGAGATTGCCTTATCGGTATCAGGATCACTGACGAGCAGAACCTCAAGGGAGTTCTTGAGGACGATTCTCCTGTACTCTCTTTTGTCAGTACGGGGTTTCACTATCTCATGAGTCACCTGTTCCTTCCCAACCGCCATTTCTCCTATCTCCACTTCAATCGCCTAATCCAATAGTACGAACAGAGAAATCCAGTAGCAAGATAAGTAAATTTGAGCGAAGAAGTGTAATCATTCGGTAAATAAGAACGACAAAGAAAAGAGTGAAACCGAGAACGTATCTGCAATTACTTACACAGAGAAGGAGAGTATTAAATCGAAAACTTAGCACCTTGATCGGTGATTGTGCAAGTTCTGTGACAAATTTTGCTCGAGACGACGATCGAAAGCTGAGAGCAAAATGGATTTGACCGATTGGCGACGACTTCAATCTGGTTTTTATGTTTCTTCTGTTTTGGCCGTTATGGAAGGGTGTTTTTACGAAAATGAACATGTACGGTGGGGACTGATTTGAAAAGTTTTTTTTCTTTGACGTGTTTAAAAAATATCTTGGTCTACGGGGAAGATTAATCATGTGACCAAATTTTAGGGTAATTGATTTAAAAAAAATGACCTAATCTAAGAGAGACCTTGACTTTTGACCTTTTTTTTAAGAAGAAATCAAAACTTTCATTAAGACTGAGCAATTACTCCCATAGGGCAATCATTTGTGGGAGAGGCACTCCCACTAAAGGTATTCACAGTTCCAATATCTAAAAACCAAAGAGGAAATACATTGTACCAACTGTCAAAAGCTTTATTACAGGCTTTTCGGGCCAACTGATGGGCCAAGTTATTATGTCTTCTAGAAATATGGCTTATCGTGTGCACTTGAAGACCAGAGATAAACGAATTGGCTTCCTTGATAAAGTAGGCAAGCTCGGTAACGTCATCCTCCTTCCCCTCAAGAAGATGTACCACCTGAATGGAGTCAAGCTCGAAAATCAACTTGGGAGATGTTTGAGGAATCGATTTCAACCCTTCCACTACCGCAAGGGCTTTTAGCCAACTGACTCGCCATTGACGGTGGATGAATCTAAAGTCGACAGTCACAAGTGTACCGTCCCATCGTCGAAGAACCCACCCAATGTCGCCACTTTTTGACTTCTCACACCACGAGGCATTGTTATTCAGTTTTCAGTAACCCATCGGTGTTTTGATCCAACAACTCGTGGGTCTCAGATCTCTCGCCTCTACAGTCATTTGTGATGGCAGGTCTTGCTGGTTAGCTTCCTCCTCACTAATGAACTTCATTAGAATGTTTTTTGTCTGCTGAATAAGTAAGTCTTAGTTGGGATGTTGCTGATGATTGTGAAGTATAGCATTTTGGTAGTTCCAAATTTGCCAGCAAATAAGCAAATTCCTTTTAATTTGGTTGTCCTACATAGCGTCTCCTCTGCTCCCTCTCCATAAGCTTTCACAATAGTCTGGAATAGTCTAGTCGCTCCTATCAGCAACATAGAAATCATTAATTGGTGGAAAAAAACTTAGCCCACAAACCTTTAGTAACCTTGCACTTCCAGAATAGATGTTTAGTTGTCTCTCATTTGGTCCTGCACAATAAACATAAAGGGTTAACATCCAATCCTTGAGAATTCAAGTTCATACATGTTGGAAGAATATCATTGTATATTTTCCAACCACAAACTTTTAATTTCGGAGGGATTTTAGTTTTCCAAAAGTGTTTCCATATTGTTTCTTTATAGATATGTTCAAATGTCGAAGGTTCGGGGGAACTTTGTGTTTGAATACCCAGTCTATAAGCACTTCTGATCGTGAAAAACCTTTTGGATCATAATTCCAGATAATCTCATCCATTCTGTTCTGCAGGTTTATTGGCATGTTTAAAATGACTTTTGCATCATCCTCTAGAAACAACTCTTTAACTAACTCCTCTTTCCAGGTCCCTAATGAGTGCAAGAGCTAGGCTACCATATACTTTTGAGCATTCCTATTAGCAAGAACCGATTTGCAGGAGTCTTTCTAGGTATCCATGGATCCATAGCAGCATCCACATTGATCCCACTACCAATACGTCACCTATATCCTTTCTTAAACAATTCATTGCCCCAAACAATGCTCCTCCATATATACAAAGGATATTTCCAATTCCTACCTTGAGGAAATTACCTGTCTTGAAATAGCGGCCTCTGAAAACCCTAGCAAGTAAACTATCTGGATATCGAATAATTCTCTAGCTTTGTTTTGGCTAACATAGCTTGGTTGAAAACGGTCAAGTCTCTGAACCTCATACCACCTTGAGTTTTATTAATGCATAATTTTCTCCAGCTTCTCCATTGGATCTTATTTCCAGATTCCCTTGATCCTCACCAGAAACTAGCACAAAGAGAGTTTAGTTCGTTAGATAAAGACAAAGGGAATTTAAAATAGCTCATCGCATAGTTTGGGATAGCTTGCGCCACAGCTTTGATAAGGATCTCTCTTCCAGCAGCTGAAAAAAATCTCCCATTACATCCTTAGAGAGCTCTCCAAACCCTATCTTTAATGTTATTGAAAATCTCCTTCTTGTTACGATCATTATGAGATGGGAGCCCAAGATATTGCCCCAAGCTAGTTATATGAGTAACCTGCAAAATATCCTCGATCTCTCGGACTAGATCCTTGTTAGTATTGGGACTAGTCATAAAGTTAGATTTGTCATAATTAATTGTTTGTCCAAAGGCTTTCTCATAGATATTAAGAGTATGTTTTATAGACCAATAATCAGTACTGGATGCATTAAAGAACAAAAGGCTATCATCGACGTAAAATAAATGAGTTAAAATAGGGCAATGTTTATTGATGCGCAAACTTGACAATTTCTTTCTAGCTACTGATTGATTGTGGAGTTCTTGATAGACCTTCTGCACAAATCAGAAACAACTAAGGAGAGAGGGGATCCTCTTGTCGGAGTCCTCTATTCGGGAAAAATTCTACTCTTGGAACCCCATTGAAAAGAACTTGGAAACTGACCGACTCAACACACCTCATGATAAAGATCAATCCATCGGTTGCAGAACCCCAACTTCCCCATGATTTTCCAAATGTAAATCCATTCCGCTCGATCATGAGCTTTGCTCATATCTAACTTGAGAGAAACCACTCTGTCTTTCCCTTGTCTTTTGTTTTTAACTACGTGAATGCACTCAAATCCAAGGATAGCATTGTCTGTGATCAGTCTGCCTGGAACAAATGCCGATTGACTAGGGGAGATGATATTATTCAAAACAACTTTCAGTCTGTTGGCGACAAATTTCGAAATGATTTTGTATAGCACTGAGCATAAACTAATAGGCCTGAAATCCTTCATGGATTTAGGATTATTGATCTTCGGGATCAGTGCGATGAAAGTCTTATTAATATGCCTTGGGCTTTTCTCCCCATTCAAAAACTGAAGACAGAAGTCACATGCATCCTTTCCCATCACCTCCCAATATTTCTGGTAGAAAATGGCTTGAACGTCATCCGGGCCCGGAGCTTTAGTAGGATGCATGCCTTTAACCACACCATGAATTTCTTCTCTAGTAAAAGAGGCAATAAGTTTTAAGTTATGCTCCTCTGAAATACAAACAGGCGTAGCATCCAGGATTTGATTAATGGCCTCAAACTGTGGATTGGTGGATTGGAAAAGCTCTTGGAAATAATTATTAGCTACCCTCTCCATCTCTTGATCCTCCTTTAACCACGCACTATTCGTATCAAACAAGCCACATACCTTATTCACTTTCCTCCTCTTACTAGCTTTCATGTGGAACCACCTGGTATTGTCGTCTCCCCACTATAGCCACTCTTTATGAGCTCGTTGCTTCCAATAAATCTCATCATCTTCTAGGAGATTTTCAAGCTCTTTTTCTTTTATACTCAACTCTGTACCATTATGTTGCTCCCCTTGATTCAAAAGATATTGGATCTCTTTTTCTTTCCTTGAGATAGCCCATCTAATGAACCCGTCATAATACCTTCTGCTCCACTGATTTAACCGATGCAAGCACTCCTTTGTTTTCTCTGTAATGATTTTGGTGTTATGTCCTACATTCCTCTGACAAACCTGCTCCACGATCTCCTTACACTCATCGTACTTGGTCCATACCTCTTCGAATCTTCTTGGGCGTCTTGGTTGAACCCTCTTTTTATTCGATGGCTCTTCCTTCTAGTCAGCTAATATTGGTCTATGATCATACGCCATTAGCACCAAATGATAGACTTTGAAAACACTACACTGGCTCATCAAATTTTGGTTAATTAGGAAACGATCTAACCTCTCCTAAATAATGCCCTTATTTACATGTTTGTTACACCATGTAAATTTCGAACCTATGTAACTTGGATCCATGACCCCACAAGCATTAATAGTATCCCTAAAAGTACACATATTTCACTCAATCTGGTCTAAACCACCTTTTTTCTTAGAGCTATCAGTAATCTCATTAAAATCACCACCAAGAACCCACGGCATATGTGTGTGATCTCTCAGCCGATTCATTAGAGCCCATGTTTCATGGTCTAAGCCTCTAACTAAATTACCATAAATACCTGTAAAACGTCAGGACCACTCTTTTTCCTGAATGATTGCATTTATGTGCCTCTTTGAGTAGGAACGAATAATCATGTTTGTATCCTACATCTAAAGTAGTAGTAGACCACCACTTCATCCTGAACTTTGGCACAACAATGCCACGATCAAATCGAAGTTGTCATCTCACTTTTTCGCCACTGATAACTCTTAGTATAAGAGTTATTTATCTTATCTTTTAGCTTGGATTCTTTAATATGTGAGTAATTGGCTAGCATATTTTGGTATTTTCTTCTATAAATCTCATGCTTTGGTCTGAATCATCTTTGAGGAAATAGTTAATATTTTTGCTACTGTTTTGAAGGTGAAATGCATTAAATTTTGTGTACTTATAGTGCAGATCCATAAAGCCATTTTGGTAGCAGACTAAAGGCAGCTTGTGTAGAGTTGAAGTGATTGAGGAGCTGGAGATGGAATTGCTGGAACAATTCTGGAGCAAAGTTCGCACGTGATTCACACGAGGGAAAAATCAGTTCATTAAATGAGCTGGCACTTTTTATTACAATTAGCTCTTTCATCCAATGGGAGTCTGCCATCTTGCTGAAAAGAAGCTGATGTAGCCCTGAATTCAATGAAGAGAGGAGTATATTTTTAAGGCAACCACATTTTGTGAGGAGGTATAAAAAGGAGAAGAAACCAAAAGGGAGAAGAGAGAGACATTAAGACAGCAGTGGAGAAATCGAGAAGGGAAGAGAAGGAGATTCCATAGAAGAAGGAGAAGCTGACATTTGGAAGGAGCATCTTCAACAACCTTTCCATTTCCGGCTACTTCTTCCTTTATTTTTCTTTCTTCTTCTCTTGAACTTTGTGTAGCTGTGTTTAGTTTTCTTCATGGCTTTTTCTGGTTGTTTTATTTTGTTTTCAGCTTGTAACATGAACTAATCACCTTAAGGTGAGGATTAGGATACTTTTGTATTAATCTAAACATTGGAGTTGAGCTCCTTAGCTTTCTTAATCTGGTTTTGAGGGTGTTTCATGCTTAAGCAAAGATTTCGTTCGGCCAACCATTTCTTTGCATTGTCATCTTTAGTTTTGGGAAAAACAAGGGTGGCTGAATACTCAAAATCACATTAGCTCCTTGTTAGGGTTAGTTGCTAGCTAAGTGAAGGAGTTAGGGATAACACTTCACCTAATGCACATAATACAGCATGTTTAAAATGAAGTGGGTTAATGGGAGTTAATCTGCTATTTTAGGAGATCTGGGAAGATTCTGTGAGAACTTGCTATGTGGATTGAGAGAGCAAAGTTCTTGCTCCAGCATTCGATGTTTAGAGAGATACAAATAGTTCCTAATCCGAGCCTACTTTCTTAACCTTGTTGCAAGTCTCATTTCCTTAGTATTCTGCATTTACTTTGTTTTATGTTCATTTCTGCAATTTATTTTATTAAAGCACCTTAGTCTAAACATTACTAAGATTTTATCGGTTACCATCTTGAATTTGCTAGAAATTAAGTTTGAACATAAGAATTTTCTTGTTCTAATCCCTGTGGAGACGATATTAATATACTTATCACTTGCTGCTGGCCGTGTATACTTGCATGTGCATTGTGTGGAATTTCATTGAATATTTTAACCCCACCTTACAAGGCAACAAGTTTTTGGCGCCGTTGCCGGGGATTAGTTTGAATTTTACTGTGTTTGAGCTTATTTTTGGTAAATTGGAGCTGAAATTGCATTCTAACTTTGTTGTTTGTTACTTTTTTCAGGGGTTGGTTTTGTAGTGGTGTATGAACGAGTTTCCTGATCTAGAATTTGAGCTTGACCCTGAGATTGAAAGGACATTTCATAAGAGAAGAAGAGAACAGAGGAATAGGAAAAACTGCATGGACCCACCTCCTCTTTTACCTCCTGCCCACCCGAGAAATCCTCAAGAGCAAGAGAACCCACAACAACCTAACCCTGAAATGGACCGACAAGCTAGAGTAGATAATCCGGCTGAAAACTCTGTCCTCCTAGCCAATGATAGGGGAAGAGCCATTAGAGTCTATGCACTCCCTATGTTTGATGAATTAAACCCCGGGATACTTAGGCCAGAAATAGAGGCACCTAATTTCGAAATGAAGCCTGTGATGTTCCAAATGTTACAAACTGTGGGGTAATTTCATGGATTACCTTCAGAAGATCCCCACCTTCATCTAAAATCCTTTTTGGGAGTGAGTGACTCATTTAGGATGCATGGAGTTTCTAAGGATGCACTTAGATTAACTCTTTTTCCTTATTCCTTGAGGGATAGAGCAAAAGCTTGGTTGAATAGTCTTGCTCCAGGATCCATCACTTCTTGGAATGAGTTGGCTGAGAAATTTCTTATCAAGTATTTTCCTCCCACTAGGAATGCTAAACTTCGAGCTGAAATAGTTTCCTTTAGGCAGTTTGAGGATGAATCTTTTAGTGAGGCATGTGATAGATTTAAAGAGTTGTTAAGAAAATGCCCTCACCATGGACTTCCCCATTGTATCCAAATGGAGACTTTCTACAATGGATTGAATCTGACTACACAGAACATGGTTGATGCTTCAGCAAATGGTGCTCTACTGTCTAAAACTTTTAATGAGGCATATGAAATATTGGAAAGGATTTCAACCAACAGCAGCCAATGGTCTGATGTGAGAAGTGTGGCTGGTAAGAAAGGTAAGGGAATGATGGAGGTAGATATTGTTACTGCTTTCAATGCAAGGTTTGACACTATGGAGAATATGATGAAGAAACTGACCTTAAGATTTGAAAATTCGAATTTCATGACTCCTAGTGCAAACCAAAATGTAGCAGCAATCAAGATAAGTCAAAACACTCCAGACTCTTGTGTGTATTGTAGAGAGGAGCACACCTTTGAATTTTGCCCCAGCAACCCAGCTTCAGTGTGCTATATTGGGAATCAAAACAATCAGCAGAATAACCCTTATGCTAACACCTATAATCTAGGGTGGAGGAGCCATCCTAACTTTTCTTGGAGTGGCCAAGGAATTAATTCGCAAGGCCTCCAAGGACAGCAAAAGATGAATGGTCCACCTGGATTTGGGAAGCAAAATCAGCAGACTATGCCCCAACAAAAGAATTCTGCCAATTAGTCCAGCCAAGGAACAAGCTCTCTCGAAAATCTTTTTAAGGATTATATGGCGAGAAATGATGCTGCCATGAGAAACTTAGAGATACAAGTGGGACAATTGGCAAGTGAGATGAAGGCTAGACCCCAAGGAAAATTACCTGCTGATACTGAGGTTCCAAAGAGAGAAGGTAAGGAGCAAGTTCAGGCTATTGAATTGAGGAGTGGTAAACCTCTTGCTATATTGAAAAATAAACTCCCACCTAAGGTTAAAGATCCTGGTTCTTTTACTATTCCTGTTTCTATAGGTGGTAAAGAGCTAGGGCGAGCTCTATGTGACCTCGGTGCTAGCATAAACCTTATGCCATTATCTATATTCAAGAAATTGGGCATAAGTGAAGCTAGACCCACAACGGTTACATTGCAACTTGCTGATAGGTCCATAACTTACCCAGAAGGAAAGATTGAAGACATCTTGGTTCAAGATGATAAGTTCATATTCCCGGCCGATTTTATTATTTTGGATTATGAAGCGGACAAGGAGGTCCCTATAATTCTTGGAAGACCATTTTTAGCCACCGGGAGAACTTTAATAGATGTCCAAAAAGGAGAACTAACCATGAGGGTAAATGACCAAGAGGTGAAATTTAGTGTTTTTGATGCACTGAAATACCCTCCTGATGTGGAAGAGTGTTCTGTTATTCAGATCTTGGATGAATTAGTTGAGGAAAAATTTGCTTTGGATTTGAGAGAGCAACACACCCAGGCATTTGGTAAAGTTACAATAGAAGAGTTAGAGATTACTGGGTTGAAACAAGAGTCAGAAAGTGTTTGGGAATTGCAAAAGGTGAACAAAGTTTTTGAGTTGCTGGATTTAGCTGATAGGAAGATCCCACCTATGCAGCCATCTATAAAAGAACCTCCAAAACTTGAGTTGAAACCTTTGCCCATGCATCTGAAATATGCATATTTAGGAGAGAAGGAAACTCTTCCCATAATCATATTAGCAAGTCTAACGCTTGAAAATGAAGGATTGTTGCTTAATTTGCTGAAGCAATATAAGAAAGCAATAGGCTGGACTTTAGCTGATATTCAAGGGATAAGTCCTTCGTTCTGTATGCATAAAATTAATTTGGAAGATGGGAATTTTAAGACAGTGGAGCAGTAGAGGAGACTTAACCCAACTATGAAAGAAGTAGTGAAAAAGGAAATAATCAAATGGTTAGATGCGAGAATCATCTACCCTATCTCGGATAGCAAATGGGTAAGTTCGGTCCAATGTGTACCCAAGAAAGGAGGCATGACAGTAGTGGTTAATGAAACGAATGAACTGATTCCCACTAGAACAGTAACCGGTTGGAGGGTGTGCATGGATTACCGAAGGCTTAATAAAGCCACACGTAAAGACCATTTCCCTCTGCCGTTTATTGATCAAATGTTGGATCGATTGGCGGGGCACGATTACTATTGCTTTTTAGATGGTTATTCAGGGTATAACCAAATAACTATAGCCCCACAAGACCAAGAAAAAACCACTTTTACATGCCCCTACGGTACATATGCTTTTAGGAGAATGCATTTTGGGCTCTGCAATGCTCCAGCAACATTTCAGAGGTGCATGTTGGCTATATTTTCAGATATGATAGAAACCATCATGGAAGTCTTTATGGACGACTTTTCAGTGTTCGAGGAATCCTTTCAGAATTGTTTGGAGAATCTGGGAAAGGTGTTGAAAAGATGCATAGAAACTAATTTGGTCCTAAATTGGGAAAAATGTCATTTCATGGTCAAAGAGGGCATTGTATTAGGACACAAGGTTTCTAGAAAGGGAATAGAAGTGGATAAAGCTAAAATAGAGATCATCGAGAAATTGGATCCTCCAACATCAGTAAAGGGTATTAGAAGTTTCTTAGGACATGCCGGCTTTTATAGGAGATTCATCAAAGATTTTTCTAAGATTTCCAAGCCCCTCTGTTTGTTGTTAGAGGCCAATCGACCATTTGAATTTGGAGAGGAGTGTTTGAAGGCATTCAGCACCTTGAAGTCTGCATTAGTCACTGCACCTATCGTCTCTAGTCCAAATTGGCAACTACCCTTTGAATTGATGTGCGATGCAAGTGACTATGCAGTGGGTGCAATGCTTGGGCAAAGGTATGGTAAGATTATTCATCCTATTTACTATGCTAGCAAAACCCTTAATGGAGCACAGTTGAATTATACCACCACTGAAAAAGAACTGTTGGCTATAGTATTTTCATTTGAAAAATTTCGGCCAAATTTAGTGGGATCTAAGGTTACTGTATTCACAGATCATGCTGCCATTAAGTACTTGCTAGCTAAAAATGATGCTAAACCAAGGTTGATAAGGTGGGTATTGCTACTACAAGAGTTCGATTTAGAAATTAAAGACAAAAAAGGAACTGAGAACTTAGTAGCAGATCACTTGTCAAGAATTGAGAGAGCAAATGTTATGCTTCCTCAAAATGAGATCAGAGATTCCTTCCCAGATGAGCAACTTTTAACAGTAGCTCACATTAAGGATATGGAAGCACCTTGGTATGCTGATATTGCTAATTATCTTGCCTGTGGAATTTTGCCCTCTGATTTATCAAAACAACAATTGAAGAAATTTTTGCATGAAGTGCGGTTTTACTTTTGGGATGAGCCTTATGTGTATAGACAATGTGCAGATGGGTTAGTGAGAAGATGTGTATCTCAAGAGGAAGTTCCTGAAATTTTGGAGCACTGTCACACAACCCCTTATGGAGGGCATTTTGGTGGTCAAAGGATAGCATCTAAGGTTTTTCAATCTAGATACTATTGGCCCTCGATTTTTAAGGACTCTCATTGGTTTAGTTAAACTTGTGATAGTTGTCAGAGGAAAGGAATTATTGGCTTGAAGGAAAAGATGCCTCTTACCTATATTTTAGAGATAGAGCTCTTCGATGTATGGGGGATCGACTTTATGGGACCCTTCCCACCTTCCTTTGGTAACATATACATTCTCTTAGCGGTTGATTACGTGTCTAAGTGGGTTGAAGCCATTGCTTGCCCCTTAAATGATGCTAAGACAGTTTTGAGATTCCTCCACAAGCACATTTTCACAAGATTTGGCACCCCTCGTGCATTGATAAGTGATGAGGGATCTCACTTTGTTAACCGGTTAATGAGTAGCATGTTGGCCAAATATAACATTAAGCACAAAATTTCCACTCCCTACCACCCCCAAGCCAATGGCCAAGCCGAGATTTCCAATAAGGAGATAAAAGGAATTTTGGAAAGGGTAGTTAGTCCCAATAGAAAAGATTGGTCTCTTAAGCTTGAGGATGCTCTTTGGGCTTATAGGGCAGCTTTTAAAACTCCCTTAGGAATGTCTCCTTATAGGCTAGTCTTCGGTAAAGCTTGTCACTTACCTTTAGAATTAGAACACAAGGCTTTTTGGGCTCTTAAGAAATTAAATTTTGATCATGTGGCAGCTGGATCATTGAGGAAGTTGCAATTGGTGGAATTAGAGGAGTTCAGGCAGACTTCCTATGAAAATGCCAAGATGTATAAAGAAAAAACCAAGATGTGGCATGATAGGAAAATTTTGCCGAAGCAATTTGAAAAGGGTCAGAAAGTGCTTTTGTTTAACTCCAGACTTAAACTTTTTCCAGGAAAGCTCAAGTCTCGTTGGTCTGGTCCTTTCACGGTCTTAGAGGTATTTCCCTACGAAGCAATCATGTTGAAGGATGAAAAAGATGGTAGGGAATTCAAGGTTAATGGTCAGAGAATTAAGCATTATTGGGGAGAAGAAGTTCAAAGAAAGTGGGGAGAAGAAGTTCAAAGAAAGTTAGCTTCTCTCCAATTATCTGGGGATTGATGTAGTAAAAATTTTGAGGGAGCATTGTGGCTTTAACAGTGGGTTTTAATTGAGCTCCCGAAGATGGTTGTATTTCTTTGAGTTATTTATTGTTGGTATAGTTAAATTGTTTTTATTTGATTTCTTTTAATTTCTTGTGTTTCTTGGTTGCAGATTTTTTTAGAAGGCAAGGGTTTTAATATTCATCATCATTTTGGAAAAGAAGTTGATATGATTGAATTGACTGATTTTTGGAAGAAAGTTGAAAAAGGAAAGAGGAAGTTATGGTGAGGTAAATCACGTGGCTCAAGGCTGACATGAAAGGCATGGGGAAGAGAAATTTGATAAGATGAGTGAAAATTAGGGTTTCCAAGGGGAGAGGTCAAATCGGCAATTAAGGAAAAAAAAAGATTTCATTTTAATGCAAGATTTCCCCCCCCCCCCAAATCGTATTTGGTTTTAAATAAAAAAAAAAGAGAAAAAAAATCGATGGTGCCCTCATCTTCTTCCTTTTAAAGCTCCCCATAAACCCCAAGCTTCAGCATATTCCATAGCTAATACCCTCCCCCCCCTTCTTAGAGTGCTAAATCACCATAATGCCGCCAAAGACAAGAGGAAAAAAATAGAAGGCTCACCAAAGAGAGAGTAATATTCCAGAGGAAAGCCTCGGCATTGCGATCTGAGGTTGAAGCTCAAGCAAAGAAGAAGGGTAAGAAAAAACGTGTTGTAGCTAAGGAGCCATCTGTTGTTCAGCATGCAAGCAGAGAGGAGCAGGAGCAAGAGCAGCCCGTTGATGATGATCATATCCCAGTAGTTGAGCAGTTGAAAAAGAAGAAGAAGAAAGCCAAGCACGTTTAATATTCCAGCAAAGGTAAGGAAGTCTTGGTTCCGCAAGTAGCACCGGTGGATCGCTTCATCAACGAAGTTGCTAGAGCAAAGTATGAAGCTCTTCTAAGAAGAGGATTTCTGGCACTCAATCAGCTTCCTAGTTTTCTTCAATCTGGGATTACAAATCTCGGTTGGGATGTTTTTTTGCAAAAAGCCAGAGCCTGCGCGTATCCAAGTTGTTCGAGAATTCTATGCAAATGTTGATGAAGAAGGGGGCTTTCAAACGATTGTCAGAGGAGTGCCCGTGGACTGGTCGCCTGAAGCAATCAATGATCTTTATCACCTTCCAAACTTCCCTAGAGCAATGTTCAATGAGATGGTAATTGCTCCATCAAAGGAGCAATTAAAAGCTGCTTTATCAGAAGTAGGTATTGAGGGAGCTAGCTGGCAAATGTCTAAGAATCGTGCCCGAACATTCTTAGCCACTTATATGAAACCCGATGCAAATGTGTGGCTGGCGCTGATTCGAAATCGAATTCTCCCAACAACTCACGACTCTACCATATCAATGGAGCGAGTCCTTCTGACCTTCGCCATAATGAAAAATCTGAGCATTGATTTGGGGAAGATAATTTCTACTGAAATTTTTCTGTGTTTCAGGAAGAAGGTTGGGCGGCTATGTTTTCCAAACACCATAACAACGCTATGTAAAAGAGCCGGAGTTCCTATCCAAAAAGAAGACGGCATCCTTTTTGACAAAGGAATCATTGATGCTGCAAATATGGATAGGCTTAGGAGAGGATAAGGTCAACAGAGGCAAGGAGGGCTGATGTCGGGGGTCCATAAGGCTTTGGACTAATTGGACGTGATTTTAAAGAGACTTGAGCACATGGAAGGGCAGCAGCAAGCTTACTGGTTGTATGCCCAGCGGAGAGATTCAATTTTGAAGAAGGCGATGCAAGCCAACTTCACTCGGTCGTATCCTCCATTCCCTCCATTTCCAAATGAAGTGCTCGTGCCTTGGATCCCCCACCTTCCAGACGGTCAAGAAGAGAATCAAGAAGAGAATGAAGAAGAGATCGATGCAGATCTCAATGTTTGATCAGGGATGTTGTTGAATCCCTTGCTACTTTTTTTTTGTTATTCTGTGCTTGATAGTAGGTTGTTGTCTGCTTCTTTAGTTGTTTCCTTTTTATCTTGTTTAGTGGCTGTCTGATTTAAGATGTATGTGAAAAAGAAAATGAATGAAATGAAATATCATATGTTGGGCTGCATTATTGTGTTTGTGCTTGTGCATGAGTTCTGATTAAAAAAAAAAAAAAAAAAGAGGTGAATGAGCCTGCTGTATAAAGAATCTATGAATGCATTGAATGAAAATCTGTTTAGCTTTGCTGGATCAATGATGTCCTTTGCTAGGGCAAAGTAGTAAGCATTGTTTCAATCTGGTTAGTTTGTGTTGCTGCTTTGAATCCCTTGGTTTGCTTTAGATTATATTCAAATGATATTGTTGTTTGGTGTGGCTGAAAATTTGTGCTGGATGAGTGTTCTAAATTGCCCATAGCTTAGAATATCTTTGTAGCAATATCATCACTCTTTTGCACAATAAGTCCTTGTGTTAGTCCATGATTTTAGAGCCTTACTTATCTCAGCTAGTGTCTTAGGAGAGCTGCCTTCGTTAATCAAGATCTAGCTTGTTTAACTCTCAAGCCTTAAATTCTAGCTTAGAAATAAGTTTGGGGGTCTCTCCTAGCTAATTTTCTCATTGGGGACAATGAGTAATTTAAGTTTGGGGGTGTGGTGATTCCCTTTGAAAAAAAAAAAAAGCAGTAGAATAAGCCCTTGTGAGAACACTCCTCTTTTCCTTAGAAGATGCACTCAATCCTTTCCAAATAAGAGAATCTATCTTTTTCTTAAGTACCCGAGTAACCAGAGACATTTATGATACCCATAGTTTGCCCTTGCGTCAAAAAGTGGCTTAGGAAAAAGAAGATTCCTTAAAAAAAAAAAAAAAAAATCTAAGAGAAAGGATGAGTGTAGCCCTGCTAGTTGCATCCCTCCCAGGACTTAGGTGAGCTTCATCATAAAATGTCGCCATTCTGAGGAGCAATGGGGAAGTAGCTAATATGATATCTTTGTGGGAAAATGAGTGTTGATCCTTAAAAGGTGATGAACCTAGAAGCTAGGGTGCACTTCATCATAAAATGTTGTCATTCCTAGATTAAGGGTTGTGACCTTGGGGACTATCTTAAGGTATAAAAAAAAAGCTAGAATTAGGTAAAAGGGTTATGGAGGGTAGAGGTTGATTATCGGACTGCATGGTTGGCTTGAGGACTTGGATGCTAGTTGAGTTAGTTTTAGGAGCTTGAATCTGTGGATAAGCATCTTGGCATGTGCAAAAGAGTTGTGAGCTTGGTGCAGTGTATAAGCTAAGCTATGGGTAAAAAGTACAAGACAGCATTTAAGTCTTCCAAGAGCCTTTTGTTTGAAGGAAAATTGTGTTGATCTTTTAGTGAGCTTTGGGAGTCAAAAGTGGCCGCGCAAATTTCTTGATTGAGATGATGATATTTGTATGATTGGGTTATTGGCAAGGGGTGATGATTTAATCTAGGCTAGCATTACTCGAGGACGAGCAATGATTCAAGTTTGGGGGTTTGATAACTCTTAGTATAAGAGTTATTTATCTTATCTTTTAGCTTGGATTCTTTAATATGTGAGTAATTGGCTAGCATATTTTGGTATTTTTTTCTATAAATCTCATGCTTTGGTCTGAATCATCTTTGAGGAAATAGTTAATATTTTTGCTACTGTTTTGAAGGTGAAATGCATTAAATTTTGTGTACTTATAGTGCAGATCCATAAAGCCATTTTGGTAGCAGACTAAAGGCAGCTTGTGTAGAGTTGAAGTGACTGAGGAGCTGGAGATGGAATTGCTGGATCAATTCTGGAGCAAAGTTTGCACGTGATTCACACGAGGGAAAAATTAGTTCATTAAATGAGCTGGCACTTTTTATTACAATCAGCTCTTTCATCCAATGGGAGTCTGCCATCTTGCTGAAAAGAAGATGATGTAGCCCTGAATTCAATGAAGAGAGGAGTATATTTTTTTGGGCAACCACATTTTGTGAGGAGGTATAAAAAGGAGAAGAAACCAAAAGGGAGAAGAGAGAGACATGAAGACAGTAGTGGAGAAATCGAGAAGGGAAGAGAAGAAGATTCCATAGAAGAAGGAGAAGCCGACATTTGGAAGGAGCATCTTCAGCAACCTTTCCATTTCCGGCTACTTTTTCCTTTATTTTTCTTTCTTCTTCTCTTGAACTTTGTGTAGCTGTGTTTAGTTTTCTTCATGGCTTTTTCTGGTTGTTTTATTTTGTTTTCAGCTTGTAACATGAACTAATCACCTTAAGGTGAGGATTAGGATACTTTTGTATTAATCTAAACATTGGAGTTGAGCTCCTTAGCTTTCTTAATCTGGTTTTGAGGGTGTTTCATGCTTAAGCAAAGATTTCGTCCGACCAACCATTTCTTTGCATTGTCATCTTTAGTTTTGGGAAAAACAAGGGTGGCTGAATATTCAAAATCACATTAGCTCCTTGTTAGGGTTAGTAGCTAGCTAAGTGAAGGAGTTAGGGATAACACTTCACCTAATGCACATAATACAACATGTTTAAAATGAAGTGGGTTAATGGGAGTTAATCTGCTATTTTAGGAGATCTGGGAAGATTCTGTGAGAACTTGCTGTGTGGATTGAGAGAGCAAAGTTCTTGCTCCAGCATTCGATGTTTAGAGAGATACAAATAGTTCCTAATCCGAGCCTACTTTCTTAAACTTCTTGCAAGTCTCGTTTCCTTAGTATTCTGCATTTACTTTGTTTTATGTTCATTTCTGCAATTTATTTTATTAAAGCACCTTAGTTTAGACATTACTAAGATTTTATCGGTTACCATCTTGAATTTGCTAGAAATTAAGTTTGAGCATAAGAATTTTCTTGTTCTAATCCCTGTGGAGACGATATTAATATACTTATCACTTGCTGCTGGCCGTGTATACTTGCACGTGCATTGTGTGGAATTTCATTGAATATTTTAACCCCACCTTACAAGGCAACAACCACCATTGCCTTTAAGCTTGGTTTCCATTAAGAAAACCATTTGGGATCAGTGCGTACTAATAATGTGTCGTAACACCCTCAATGTCCTAAGGATTCCCAAACGCTGGACATTCCAGCTTAGAAGTTTCATAGTGCCCAGAAGGGTTGTCCAGTAGCCTCCACCAATCGCTCATTGAAATCATTTTCCAAAATCACCACCCGTTTCTTACTTGAACCCTCATTCTCTAGCTCAGATTTATGTTTTGTGCTAGACAAAGTTTGACATTTTGGGGAATCTATATCCATAATCTGTTTCTCCCGAGGGATCCTTTTCCATAATTTACCTTTTGTGTCTCCATTGTTTAAAGTCTTATCCTTTAACCCACCAATCTGTGTTGAATTCTCTTGTAAATGGTCTACTATTGGATCCCCACTATTTTTACCGACCCAAAACATTTTGAATCTACATCCATTTTTCGGATGTTAGAAATCATGGGTGGATCGTCAATTAAAGGAGGAGAATCTGATTCCCCCTTGATTTTTGTCGTTATCATTTTTTCCTTCCATCTGTTCATGTAATCTGCAACCCTCTTCAACCTTACATTCCAGAGATTAAAACGCTTTCCATAACTTAAATTCATGTCATTTTCTTTTCCTTTTCTGTCAACGTAGCTATGGACACCATGGAGTCTGATTGAGCCGTTGAAATCTGATTCACTGTTGGAGAAGGATGAGAAGTCGATTCCGAATTTTCACTATCTTCCTCATCCTCATTTTCTTGATTTTCTCTTCTCCACCTTCCTCTTCCACCACTCAAAACTCCACCTCTTCCTCTTCCTTGAGCGTAGCTGGTGCATCATCAGCTGAATGGATGGAATGTGAGATAAGATGAATAATTATAATAAAGAACAATTCAACTGACACTTAAGTGCAAGTATACACTGTTGCACGTAGTAATAAAAAAACCTTAGAAGTACTCCAAGGGTATCGATCCCACGAGGACTAAATTGGAAATTTAGATTTGATGAAGAAACTGCTCAAATGATTGTTTTTGAAAAAGGTAACCAAAGAAAATAAGTTGATTGATTGGGTTTTTGAAAAGATAAATAAAACAAGCAAATAAATGATAAAGAATAACTATAATAAACGAGGTATTCAACATGGATTCATCCTTAAGGCAATAACCATAGTCATGCAATATCTAACTTAAGCGTATTTAATGCATTGGGTCAGATTTAACTTCTATTTGGCCCTTGTTCCCAAAAACCGTTAGAAGGCTAAGTGAGTACCGTTATGCACATTTCTGTGACTCGACTCGGACATAGATAATTCACGAATGCAACCTATAACCCTATAGTCGATATAGGGTGCCTTAGGCAGGTTGCTCTATACCGTCGAACAATCTCTTTCGAGCTTTTTCTCCTATATCACCTTTATGAGAACTGATAACTGCCCAAAAGGTAGTTATTTAGGCCTCGTTTATATATGGATTTGTGTGTCTTTTGTGCTTAATAGGGTTGGTTTTAAATGTAAATTATATGTTTTAACCCATTTGGAAGAATGGAAGCTTTGGAAATTATTTTATGCAGAATGTGTTGCTGGGCGACTGGAGGGAGCAAATTCTGTGCTGCAACAAAACTGGGAGCAGAAACTGCGACGTCACAGCTCGTTAGCCAAGTTGACAAACCGAATTCTGTTGAGTTATTCTCGTGATAAAGGAGCAAGGAGAGCCCTACACGTGTCGAGGTTGACCTAATTCAAGCCTCCTATCCTTCTATAAAAGGGAGTAGCCGCCTAAGTCAAATTCCATTCCACTTTTGGGAGTAAACATTCCATTCTTGGAAAGTACCTTCCATCTTTGGGAGCCAAATAGTGAAGAGAGATTGGAGATCACCTAGAAGACCATCATTGCAAGCTGAACGAGGAGATTAACATTTTCTTTTATTATCTTGTAATTATGGGCATGCCTACTCAGATTGTAGCGTGCATCTCCATGCATATTATGAACTAAGTAGCTTAGGCATTGGTTAGGAACAATGTGATTGTCATGCTTAACTTTAGTAATATATATTGATTATTGCATCTTGGTTAATTGTTGTGCTTGTTTCCATTTTATGCCCACCTGGCTAGCCGGTATGAATACCTCTCTCTAGTTTCAGGGATGATTTAGAGAGTGTGTGGCAATTAATCACACTACGATCATTGTGTATTGGTGAACGCTAGTGACTGAGCTAGGGATAACCAGTTGCCTAGTGCTTGATCGATCGTACTTCATTGGGGTTGAAACACATTCCAAAAAATCCGGAGTTCCGGGAGGAATCCTCTAATAATACTGCGAGAGTTTGCATGATCAATAATATTGCAAGAGCATCTTTTAAAACAATTACTAAAACCTAACCAGCGCCTGTTTCTAATCTGTCTGCCTATTTGTTTACTTGTTGTTCTGTCATTTCTTTTGCTTCAGCATTATTCTTATAAAACCCAATCATTTTTACTACCTTGAAACCATTAAAAGATTTATACAAAATAGATAGAGTGGAAGCTAGTTCAGGCCTTGGATTGATAATACTTATTACTTGCTGCGGACTGTGTATACTTGCACAGAGTTCTAGAGTCTTTTATACCATATTTTTACTCACTCTAGGAACCCAACAAGTTTTTGGCATCGTTGTCGGGGACTTGAATAAGTTTTTATCTGATCTGTTTTGTGTATGTGTTTTAGTAGTTTGGTGCTAGAACTTTTTTATTGTTTCTTTTGTTTTTGCAGGCGAGAGTTTGGTGCATGAGCAATCAGCCTGGGGTAAGGTTCGAGCTTGATCCAGAAATCGAGAGGACATTCAGGAGAAGAAGGAGAGAGTTGCACAGAAACCAGATGGAGAACGTGTCGCGTCTTCCGTAGGGTCCTGAAGAACCAGCACACCCCAGAATCGCTTGCTGCAACAAAACCTGTCGCTGGAGCAAAATGAGCAGCAAAATAATCAGGCTGAGAATCCTATCTTGGTAGCGAACGATAGGACCAGAGCCATTCGAGCCTATGCTTTTCCAATGTTTGATGAGTTGAATCCAGGGATTGCACGTCCTCAAATTCAGGCGGCTAATTTTGAAATGAAACCGGTAATGTTTCAGATGTTGCAAACCGTGGGTCAATTCCATCGTTTGTCATCTGAAGATCCTCATTTACACCTTAAGTCTTTTCTAGGAGTTAGTGATTCTTTTGTAATTCAAGGAGTGCCTAGAGATGCTCTTAGATTAACTTTGTTCCCGTATTTTCTTAGAGATGGAGCAAAGGCATGGTTAAATTCTTTTGCTCCAGGATCAATTAGGACATGGGATGAGTTAGCTGAAAATTTTTTGAGTAAATATTTCCAACCTAATAGAAATGCTAAATTAAGGAGTGAAATAGTAGGGTTTAGGCAACTTGAAGATGAGACTTTTAGTGAGGCTTGGGAGAGGTTCAAGGAGCTTTTGCGAAAGTGTCCCCACCATGGTTTACCTCATTGTATACAAATGGAAACATTTTACAATGGGTTAAATGGAGTAACCTAGGGAATGGTTGATGCTTCGGCTAGAGGGGCCCTTTTGGCAAAAACTTTTAATGAAGCCTATGAAATTTTAGAAAGAATATCTACTAGTAGTTGTCAGTGGTCGGATGTTAGAGGCACAAATAAAAAGGTTAAGATTGGGTTAGAGGTTGATGGTGTGTCCACCATTAGGGTTGATCTTGCAATGATTGCTAACGCTCTTAAGAATGTGACAGTGATTAGTCATCAGCAACCACCAGCTGTGGAGCCTGCTGCAGTGGCGAACCAAGTCGCAGAGGAAGCATGTGTCTATTGTGTGAAGACCATAACTACGAGTTTTGCCCCAGCAATCCAGCTTCTGTGTTTTTTGTAGGTAATCAGAGGAATAACCCTTACTCTAACTTTTATAATCCATGTTGGCACAACCACCCCAATTTCTCATGGGGAGGACAAGGAAGTAATGTGCAAACACAACAAAAGGTGAACCAGTCGGGATTTGCTAAAGCACAGGTATTGCCCCAGCAAAATAAACAGGCTTTGCCCCAGCAAAATTTGGGGAGTTCTCTTGAGGCGATGATGAAAGAATTTATGGCTCGTACAAATGTCGCAATTTAAAGTAATCAAGCTTCAATGAGAGCCCTGGAATTGCAAGTGGGTCAGCTAGTTAATGAGCTGAAGGCAAGGCCTCAAGGGAAACTTCCATCAGATACTGAACACCCTCGAAGGGAAGGTAATGAGCAGGTAAAGGCAGTAACTCTTAGGAGTGGTAAGCCACTAGAAGACCCTAGAAAAACCCAGGATATAGAGAAGAATAGTGATAAAAATGTTGTTGTTGAGAAAGAGTTGGAGATTGGTCAGGGTGCTGGAGGTAGCAATAAAGATGCTGGAGCATCTGGTTCTGTTCCAGATGTGGAACCACCTTATGTGCCGCCCCCACCTTATGTACCACCTCTACCTTTTCCTCAAAGGCAAAGGCCTAAGAATCAGGATGGTCAATTTAAAAAGTTTTTAGAGATTCTTAAGAAATTGCAAATAAATATCCATTTAGTAGAAGCTATTGAGCAAATACCTAATTATGCTAAATTACTTAAGGATATTTTAACTAAAAAGAAGAGGTTAGGTGAGTTTGAAACTGTATCTCTTACTGAGGAATGTAGTGCTATTCTTAAGAATGGGCTACCACCCAAGGCTAAGGATCCAGGATCATTTACTATACCTGTATCTATAGGTGGAAAAGAGTTAGGTAGAGCACTTTGTGATTTAGGTGCAAGCATTAACCTTATGCCTCTTTCGGTCTATCGAAAGCTAGGTATTGGTGAAGCTAGACCTACCACAGTCACACTCCAACTAGCTGATAGGTCTATCACATATCCAGAGGGTAAAATTGAGGATGTCTTAGTGAAAGTGGATAAATTCATATTTCCTGTTGATTTTATTATTTTAGACTATGAGGCTGATAAAGATGTCCCAATCATTCTAGGACGTCCATTTTTGGCTACTAGTAGGGCGTTAATAGATGTTCAGAAAGGGGAATTAACAATGAGAGTCTGTAACGAGGAAGTAAAATTTAATGTATTTAAAGCCATGAAATATCCAGACGAAATGGAAGATTGCTCTTTCATTAGGATTCTGGAGAGCACAATTGTTGAGACAGCAATACAGGATTCGACTGATAAGCATTTGGAAGATCATGGAGAGGTTAGTGTAGGAGATTTAGAGGTTCGTTCTTTAGAAAGAAAAAATGAAAAAGAGTTGTTTAGGTGTGAGGATGTTTTTGAGTCTTTAGATTTAGATCAAAGGAAGGCTCCTCTTATTAAGTCATCCCTGATTGAGGCACCTATTCTAGATTTGAAGCCCTTGCCGGATCATCTAAAGTATGTGTATCTTGGGGAAGGTAAGACATTGCCCATTATTGTTGCATCAGATTTAATGCTGGAGCATGAAGAGGCCTTGATAAAATTGCTGCAGCAATACCGCAAGGCAATAGGTTGGACATTGGCTAACATTCAGGAAATTAGCCTATCTTTTTGTATGCACAAAATCACTCTGGAGGAGGGATCCTTTAAGAGAATCGAACAACAAAGAAGGCTTAACCCTGCAATGAAAGAGGTTGTTAAAAAGGAGGTGATTAAATGGTTGGATGTCGGGATCATTTACCCAATTGCAGATAGCAATTGAGTGAGCCCTATCCAATGTGTTCCTAAGAAAGGAGGTGTCACTGTGGTAAGCAATAAAGACAATGAGTTGATCCCAACCAGGACAGTAACTGGCTGGAGGGTTTGCATGGACTACAGGAGGCTTAACAAAGCCACCCGTAAAGACCATTTCCCTCTACCATTTATTGACCAGATGTTGGATAGATTGGCTGGTCAGGCCTACTACTGTTTCTTAGATGGTTATTCTGGGTATAACCAGATTACTATTGCTCCTGAGAATCAGGAAAAAAACCACTTTCACTTGCCCTTACGGGACGTTTGCTTTTAGGCGAATGCCTTTTGGCCTTTGCAATGCTCCAGCAACATTTCAGCGGTGTATGTTAGCAATTTTTTTCTGATATGACTGAGTCCACTATTGAGGTATTTATGGACGATTTTTCAGTTTTTGGAGGGTCTTTTCAGAGTTGTTTAGATAATTTAGGTCAACTGTTAAAGAGATGTGAGGATACCCATCTAGTTCTTAATTGGGAAAAATGCCACTTCATGGTGAAGGAGGGCATAGTGTTAGGTCATAGGATTTCTAAGAATGGTCTAGAAGTTGATAGAGCAAAAATAGAGGTTATTGAGAGACTAGAACCACCGAATTCAGTGAAGGGAATTCAGAGTTTTTTAGGTCATGCTAGATTTTATAGGAGGTTCATAAAAGATTTTTCCAAAATTAGTAAACATATTTGTAACTTATTGTGTACTGATCATGTTTTTGACTTTAATGCAGATTGTAGGAAGGCTTTTGAGACTTTAAAAGCTGCTTTAATCTCAGCACCCATTCTTTGTGCACCTAATTGGAATTTACCATTTGAGGTAATGTGTGTTGCGAACGATGCTGCAGTAGGTGCTATGCTAGGGCAAAAGCAGGGCAAATTTATCCATCCTATATATTATGCAAGTAGGGTTTTAAATGAAGCACAAGTCAACTTGATAGCGAGCATAGCTAGCTATTTTTCCCTATTTAATTCAGCTAGTCATTTATGATTTATTGGCCATTGCACTTAATTGTTTATTTTGTAGGAAAGTGTCGATTAAAGCTAAAGCATGGAATTGGAGTTAATCGGGTGTTCGGGACGTGAAAAGATGCCAAAGAACCGAAAAGATTCAAGTAACAAGGAGCCAAGAGAGGGCAATCTGCCTACCAGCATCGAGACGCCACTCTTGGAGCGTCTCGACGCTCGCTTTCCTTGTTTATTTTGGGTGGCAGCAGTCTCAACGTCGAGACACTGTGACAAGAGCGTCTCGACGCTATCGTTTTTCCCTTATTCAGCACGCGCGCCAGGCGACAGCGTCGAGACGCTGTCTACTTAGCGTCTCGACGCTATCGGCAGAATTTCCTATTTATACTTTTTTTCATGCTATGGATTGGGGGAGGCCAAATTGAGAGATTTTAGCCCTAATTTCGACTAGAGACCTACTGTGGGAGCTGAAGCAAGGACGAGGACCGAGAATCTCACTTGGTGGCGTGGATATTGAGACGGGGACGTGCCGGGTTCGACGACATTAAGTGTTTCCTTTCTTTTTCCTTATCTCTAGCTAGATTTAATGGCTTTTTCATGTTTAGTTGAGCTTGTAATGCCATGTATGAGTAGCTAAACTTGTGGCTTAGGGATTGATGTAGTTGATTTAGTTTATGGATTGATTTATGGTATAAGTTGTGCAATGGTTATTATGTATGCAATCTTGATTTAAAGCTTTCAATTAATTGGCCATTAGTTGAATGATTTAAGTGTTGATTTTTGCTCGGGAGAGGGGATTTAATGTAGACTTATTCAAGATTGCATGACTAAAGTTTATTTTCTAATTCGTGACGGTTTTTAGATTAACTTTAGAATTGGTCAAAAGAACTCATTGCCTTGCATGTTAATAAACTTAGATAGGGATATCAAGTTGGTTAATTTGCATGAGAATCAATTATACTCGGGAGAGGTAGTTGTGATTAAAGGTTCTTAGGCTCATAATTCCATTGTGCATAATAACTTATTCCTGAAAATCAATCCTAGACTAAATTGGCGAAATCAATTCCCTAAGTGTTCTCTCAAATACATATCCACTGTTTGCTTGTTTTGATTTAGTTTTCGATCTATCACTCACTACTTTGTGTTTCCTAAATAAAATTGAGCAAGATAATTCACAATACTTGATTTAGCTTAAAAATCCAATCCAGAGGACGACACTCGTTTATACGAACACGTTATTATTACTTGACCCCGTGCGCTTGCAGTAGGAAAATTACACATCAAGTTTTTGGCGCCGTTGTCGGGGATTGGCACATTTAGTTAGATTGATATTGTGAAAAAATTGTTTGATCTTAATTTAGGGTGTATTTTTACTTTTCTAAGTTGATTGCATTATTTTCCTTTTTTGTTTTTCTTTCCATATTTTTTTTTGTTTAGTTTTTCTTTTAGTTGTGTAATCTTTTCCTTTTTTGTTTTCTTTAGTTATTTTTCTTTGATTTTCCTTTTCTCTTTAGTTAGATATTCTCCTTGTTAGTAATTTGCCTTAATTGTAATTTTCCATATTTGTTTCTTGTTTTCCTTAATTAGATAGTATTTTCCTTTTCTAGATTATATTTTCCATATTTAGATTAGTTGTTTTCTTTTCTTTATTTCTTTCCTTATTTATTTTCTTTCCTTTTTT
The DNA here is from genome assembly GCA_036850905.1 of Luffa acutangula. Classification (NCBI taxonomy): domain Eukaryota; kingdom Viridiplantae; phylum Streptophyta; class Magnoliopsida; order Cucurbitales; family Cucurbitaceae; genus Luffa; species Luffa acutangula. Next base: position 45,261,152 of record CM072096.1, read on the forward strand.
AGGATAGTATAGGTTTTTTATGCGAAGGAATAAAGATTTAATTTTAGCACCTTTGGACCCCGAGATCGAGAGAACAATTCATAGGTTTCGAAGGGAAAATAGAGAAATTATTCAAATGGCTGACCAAAATCCACCTGAGGAGCCTAGGCCTATTAGAGATTATTTTCAGCCTGTGTTTCAGGGGCAGCAATCGGGGATTGTTTATGCCTCGATCAATGCCAACAACTTTGAGCTGAAGACCGATCTCATTCAGATGGCTCGAGATTGTGCTTATAGAGGATCGCCCACTGAGGATCCAAATTATCATCTAAAATCCTTTTTGGACATTTGTGGGACAGTAAAAATTAATGGAGTTTCTAAGGATGCTATTCGCTTACGCTTATTTCCTTTTTCTTTTCAGGATAAAGCACAAGATTAGTTGCAGTCTATTCCCCCTGGGAGCATCACCACGTGGGATGCTTTGGCCCAGGCCTTTCTGAAGAAATTTTCCCTCCTGCAAAGACGGTCATGTTGAGGACCGAGATTGGGACATTCCAACAACAATATGATGAGCAGTTGTTCGAGGCCTGGGAGCGATTTAAAAAGTTGCTGAGGAAGTGCCCTCAGCTTGGATACCTCGACTGGCTTCAGGTTCAATTGTTTTATAATGGTTTAACTCCTAGTACAAAAACGATTGTTCATGCAGCTGCAGGTGGGACTCTGTTGTCCAAGACCGTGGAAAATGCTCGCACACTTCTAGAGGATATGGCCACCAACAGCTATCAGTGGCCATCTGGGCGGTCTGCACCTAAAAAGATTGCTGCTGGAGTGTTTGAGGTTGACAAGGTAAGTGCACTCCAGGCCCATATGACCTCCCTTGCTAATGCTTTTATGAAATTTTCAGGTACAGGGAGTGCACAGTCAATTGAATCAGTTGCTGCTTTAGCATCTAGACCTCAGGAGGAGACCATCGAGCACGTTCAATATGTATCAAATTTTAATTCTAGGGGATATAATAATAATTCCACACCTACACATTATCACCCTAACTATAGGAACCATGAAAATTTTTCTTATGCAAATAATAAGAATGTTCTTAATCCTCCTGGTTTTGCCCCTCAAACTCAAGAAAATAAAAAGTTAGAAGATCTTGTTGGAGCTTTCATTCTAGAGTCTAGTAACAGGACAACCAAATTGGAGGAGGCAGTCATTGCCATCAACACCATGGTGAATGGCCACAGTGCTGCCATCAAGAACATTGAAACTCAGCTGGGACAGCTGGTAAGTGTTGTAAGCACCATGAATAAAGGTATAGCCCCAGCTGAGCAAGAGAAAACCCAGATGGAGTATTGTAAGGCAATCACTGTGCACCAGGAGAAAGTTGAAGAGGAACCTTATTCTGAGAAGTATGACACTCCTACTAGGGAAGCTGAGGAGGACACATCATCAGATGAAGCTGAAAAGCCTGAACCTGAGCCTCCTATTCCTTCTCCCACATTGATGATCCTCAAAGACAAGAAAAAGAAAAAGAAGAAAAGGAAAAGAAGGTTGACACCGTATATCTTGCTTCCACATGCAGCACCGGAGTACAACAGAAGGTACCTGAAAAAGTAGCAGATCCAGGGAGTTTTTCTGTTCCTTGCAGTTTTGGTACTTATTCATTTAGAGCATTATGTGATTTAGGTGCTAGCATTAATATTATTCCTCTATCTCTGTGCAAAAAGTTAGATATAGGTGAGATTAAATCTACTCCTGTTAGACTCCAATTGGCTAATCAGTATGTGGTTAGACCAGTTGGCATTGTAGAAAATGTTTTAATCAGAGTAGGTAGATTTTTCCTCCCTATTGATTTATATGTCATGGATATGATGGAAAATCCTACAATGCCTGTTATACTAGGAAGACCATTCCTCGCTACTGGGCGAGTGATTATTGATATTGAGCGCAGGGAGCTCACTGTTAGAGTCCGGAATGAAAAAGAAATATTTAAAGCAGTTGAAGACTCTAAGGGACACTCTGAAGTGCTTGTCATGGGCTACAAGAAAGGTGCAAGAAAGAGCACCGCTGTTAGATTCACAGAAAAGAAGCCTCCTTGATGCACGATCAGCACGTCGAGCTAATGACGTTAAACAAGCGCTTATGGGAGGCAACCCAAGTAAGTTTAGTTGTGCTTTTCTGTTTGCTTTTGATTTATTGTGTGTTTTTGTGTTGTAGGTCTTGGTTCCAGTTTCTCCTTTACTTTCAAGCTTCCATGAGAAAGGTCATCATCATTCCAGGGCAGTATTGTTCACTCCTTCTATTCTTTCTTTGTTCTCATGCTTGATTATGCCTTATTTTCTTTGTACATTGAGGACAATGCATGTTTTAAGTTTGGGGGTGGAATAGCATGTTTGTGGAGCCCTTGAGCATTGATAACTGCCCAAAAGGTAGTTATTTAGGCCTCAATTAGATAGGGATTTGTGTGTCCTTTATGATTATTAGGGTTGGTTTTGGATAGATATTACATGTTTTAACCCATTTGGAAGAATGGAAGCATTGGAAATTATTTTGTGCAGATTATGCCTCTGAGCGACTGGAGGGAGCAAATTCTGTGCTGCAGCAAAACTGGGAACAGAACTGCCACATTACTGCTCGTTAGACAACTTCATGAACCGACTTCTGTTGAGTTATTTTCGGGATAAAGGAGCAAGTAGAGCCCTACACGTGTCCAAGTTGACCTAATTCAAGTCTCCTCTCCTTCTATAAAAGGAAGTAGCCGTCCAAGTCAAACTCATTCCATGTTTTCCCCTTGAAGCCGAATAGTATAGGGAGATTGAAGATCTTCAAGAACACCATCATCTGCAAGCTGATTAGGGAGTTTATTTTCTTTATTAACTTGTGGTTATGGACATGCATACTCAGATTGTAATTCGTATTCCTATGCCTATTATGAACTAAGTAGCTTAAGGTGTTGGTTAGGAATAATGTGATTACTGTGCTTCATCTCTAGTAATATATTGACTATCGCATTTTGGTTAATTGTTGTGCTTATTCTCATTTTATGCCTGCCTGGCCAGCCGGTATGGATAGCTCTCTCTAGTTTCAGGGATGATTTAGAGAGTGTGTGGCAATTATCCACACTACGATCATTGTGTATTGGTGAACGCCAATGACTGAGCTAGGGATAGCCAGTTGCCTAGTGCCTGATCGGTCGCACTTCATTGGGGTTGAAACACATCCCAAAAGATTCGGAGTTCCGGGAGGAATCCGCTAATAATACTGCGGGAAATGCATGATCAATAATATTGCTAGAGCATATTTTAGAACAATCACTAAAACCTAACCAGCGCCTGCCTTTAATCTGTCTATCTATTTGTTTACTTATTGTTCTGTCATTTCTTTTGCTTCAGCATAATTCCGATAAAACCCAATCATTTTATTATTTTTGAAACCATTAAAAAGTTACACAAAAATAGGTAGAGTGGAAACTCATTCAGGGCTCGGATTGATAATATTACTTGCTATAGACTGTGTATACTTGCACAGGAATTCTAGAGTATTCTATACTATATTTTTACTCACTCTAGGAACCCAACAAGTTTTTGGCGCCGTTGCCGGGAAACTGGATAAGTTTTTATCTGATTTATTTTTGTGTATGTTTTAGTGGTTTGGTGCTAGAACTTTTTGATTGTTTCTTTTGTTTTTGCAGGTGTGATTTTGGTGCATGAGCGATCCGCCTGGGGTACGGTTTGAGCTTGATCCAGAAATTGAAAGGACATTTAGGAACAGAAGGAGAGAGTAGCGCAGAAACCAGATGGAGAACGTGTCGCGTCTTCCGGAGGGTCCTGAAGGTCCAGCAGCAGTGAACCCCTAGCAGAATCCGTTGCTGCAGCAAAACCCGCTGTTTGAGCAAAATGAGCAGCAAAATAATCAGGCTGAGAATCCTATCTTGATAGCGAACGATAGGACCAGAGCCATTCGAGCATATGCTGCCCCGATGTTTAATGAGTTGAATCCAGGGATTGCACGTCCCCAAATCCAAGCGGCAAATTTTGAAATGAAACTGGTATTTTTTCAGATGTTGCAAACCGTGGGGCAATTCCATGGTTTGTCATCTGAAGACCCTCATTTACATCTTAAGTCTTTTCTAGGAGTTAGTGATTCTTTTGTAATTCAAGGAGTGCCTAGAGATGCTCTTAGATTAACTTTGTTCCTGTATTCTCTTAGAGATGGAGCAAAGTCATGGTTAAACTCTTTTGCTCCAGGATCAATTAGGACGTGGGATGAGTTAGCTGAAAATTTTTTGAGTAAATATTTCCCACCTAATAGAAATGCTAAATTAAGGAGTGAAATAGTAGGGTTTAGGCAACTTGAGGATGAGACTTTTAGTGAGGCTTGGGAAAGGTTTAAGGAGCTTTTGCGAAAGTGTCCCCACCATGGTTTACCTCATTGTATTCAAATGGAAACATTTTACAATGGTTTAAATGGAGTAACCCAAGGTATGGTCGATGCCTCGGCTGGAAGGGCCCTTTTGGCAAAAACTTTTGATGAGGCTTATGAAAATTTAGAAAGAATATTTATTAATAGTTGTCAGTGGTCAGATATTAGAGGCACAAGTAGAAAGGTTAAGAGTGTGTTAGAGGTTGATGGTGTGTCCACCATTAGGGCTGATCTTGCTATGATTGCTAACGCTCTAAAGAATGTGACAGTGATTAGTCATCAGCAGCCACCAGCTATGGAACCTACTGCAGTAGTGAACCAAGTCACGGACGAAGCATGTGTCTATTGTGGTGAAGACCACAACTACGAGTTTTGCCCCAGCAATCCAGCTTCTGTGTTTTTTGTAGGTAATCAGAGGAACAACCCTTATTCTAACTTTTATAATCCAGGTTGGCGCAACCACCCCAACTTCTCATGGGGAGGTCAAGGAAGTAACGTACAAGCGCAACAGAAGATGAACCAGCCGAGATTTGCTAAAACACAGGTGTTGCCCCAGCAAAATAAGCCGGCTTTGCCCCAACAAAATTCAGGAAATTCTCTCGAGGCGATGATGAAAGAATTTATGGCTCGCACAGATGCTGCAATTCAAAGTAATCAAGCTTCGATGAGAGCCCTGGAATTGCAAGTGGGTCAGCTAGCTAATGAGCTAAAGGCGAGGCCTCAAGGGAAACTTCCCTCGGATACTGAACACCCTCGAAGGGAAGGTAAGGAGTAGGTAAAGGCAGCAACCCTTAGGAGTGGTAAGCCACTAGAAGAGTCTAGAAAGACCCAGGATTTAAATAGTAATAGTGATAATAATGTTGTTGTTGAGAAAGAGTTGGAGTCTGGTCAGGGTGTTGGAGGCAGCAAAGAAAATGCTGGAGCATCTGGTTCTGTGCCAGATGTAGAACCACCATATGTGCCGCCCCCACCTTATGTACCACCTCTACCTTTTTCACAAAGGCAAAAGCCTAAGAATCAGGATGGTCAATTTAAAAAGTTTTTAGAGATTCTTAAGCAGTTGATATAAATATCCCTTTAGTAGAAGTCATTGAGCAAATGCCTAATTATGCTAAATTTCTTAAGGATATTTTGACTAAAAAGAAGAGGTTAGGTGAGTTTGAAACTGTATCTCTTACTGAGGAGTGTAGTGCTATTCTTAAGAATGGGCTACCCCCCAAGGCTAAGGATCCAGGGTCATTTACCATACCTGTGTCTATAGGTGGAAAAGAATTAGGTAGAGCACTCTGTGACTTAGGCGCAAGCATTAACCTTATGCCTCTTTCGGTCTATCGAAAGCTTGGTATTGGTGAAGCTAGGCCTACCACAGTTACACTTCAATTAGCTGATAGGTCTATCACATATCCAGAGGGTAAAATTGAGGACGTCTTAGTAAAAGTTGATAAGTTCATATTTCCTGTTGATTTTATTATTTTAGACTATGAGGCTGATAAAGATGTCCCAATTATTCTAGGTCGTCCATTTTTGGCTACTGGTAGGGCATTAATAGATGTTCAAAAAGGAGAATTAACAATGAGAGTCTGTAATGAGGAAGTAAAATTTAATGTCTTTAAAGCCATGAAATATCCAGACGAAATGGAGGATTGCTCCTTCATCAGGATTTTGGAGAGCACAGTTATTGAGACAGCAATACAGGATTCGGCTAGTAAGCATTCGGAAGAGCATGGAGAGGTTAGTATAGAAGATTTTGAATTTTGTTCTTTAGATAGAAAAAATGAAAAAGAATTGTTTAGGTGTGAGGATGTTTTTGAGTCTTTAGATTTAGATCAAAGGAAGGCTGTTGCACGATTTTAAATTCCGCAAGCGTACGGGTCGTGACAAGTAATATAGTGATTTTGAGTATAGAGTATCGTCTCCACAGGGATTGGATTTATTCAATTAATTACCGCAAATAATCTTGCTTAACTTTATTTAGAGAACAAAATCTAATGCTGAAAAGAATAACAAAAAGCTAATCTAGAAAGCAAAAGATAAATGGTGACACAATTTGGAGGGATAATTCTAGAGTGGTTGATTTTATCAATTGGACCTTTAATGCATAATCAATTAACTAATATGGATTAACAAATCATTTGATTCATAAGTCTAGAAGCCTAATTTCAAGGATTCTCCTGTCGGTCTCCTCCTATCTCATACCGTTCAGTAAAGAATCTCCTTTCAGTCTCATCTTTATCTACTTAGCATGGCATTACGACCCTTCAGTAAAACCTCTAACGTTATTTATTCTCTCCCGTGTCACTCGGGTAAATAACCGTTAGTCATGCATCCAGTTCTAGTCTAAGCTTCTCTCCGTCGAGTTTCCGCTTAGTAACGATTCATTTAATCAGTGATCAGTTGATTAAAAGCATTACGGATAAAATGCACAAATGAACAATAATGACAATTAAACCACATCAATTCATTAATTCAGCAGAGGTTCAACATCTAAATCAATCTCATAGAATTTAGGACTTTACTACTCATAATCACTAAAATTCAATAATTCATAATCACAACAATTCTAGAAACTAAAACATAAAGGAAAAGGGAAGAGAAATGCTCATAAAAGTGTCGATCTCCTCGATCCCACGCCGACCTCCTTCGATCCCGAGCTCCAAAGATCTTCAACAAAGCTCCAAAACTCTCCCAAAAATCCCCAACTTTAGTGTGGATTCTAGAATTGGGTGAAAACCCACAAATTGGCACACAAAATATGGATGCAAAAGGCTCCTTTTATAGGCTCCCAGCAGGCACAGCGTCGAGATGCTACAAGGACAGCGTCGAGACGCTCTGACGTCATCTTTTCTTGGGCTCCAAGACGTCGCAGCGTCGAGACGCTACTTGGACAGCGTCGCGACGCTCTCGCGATTCTGGATCTCTCCACGCAGCTGCCTAGCGTCGGGACGCTCCAGGCTTAGCGTCGAGACGCTAGGCCCTGAATTTTCAATAATGGCCCGATTTTGACTTCATTTTTGCGCCTCCAACTTTCTTTTGGCCCAAATGCTTCTTGTAATTGATTTTGGGCACTTTTCTTGACCCAAATTGATAATTTTAAGGCTTGGACTTCATGAATTTGGGCTTCTAATTCATTCTTCTTGGCTTTTGGACTCGAATCTTCAATGGAATTCTCCAAATTGCTCAAAAAGTCTCCAAAATCATCCAAAATCTCTCAAAATTCTGGTTTTGCTTCCTTGACTCGGTTTTCTGAAATTTAAACAGAAAATAGCATTAAAGTACACAATTCAAGCATAAAACTAGCTAAAATTAATAGGAAAATGATGACATTTTTGCATGTCATCAAAGGCTCCCCCAATTAAACCATCCCTGATTGAGGCACCCACTTTAGATTTGAAACCTTTACCGAATCATCTAAAGTATGTGTATCTTGGGGAAAGTGAGACGTTGCCCATTATTGTTGCATCAGATTTAATGCCAAAGCATGAAGAGGCCTTAATAAAATTGCTGCAGCAATACCGCAAAGCTATAGGTTGGACATTGGCTGATATTCAAGGAATTAGCCAATCTTTTTGTATGCACAAAATCACTCTAGAGGAGGGATCCTTTAGGAGTATTGAGCAACAAAGAAGGCTTAACCCTGCAATGAAAGAGGTTGTTAAAAAGGAGGTGATTAAATGGTTGGATGCTGGGATCATCTATCCAATTGCCGATAGCAATTGGGTAAGCCCTGTCCAATGTGTTCCTAAGAAAGGAGGTGTCACTGTGGTGAGCAATAAAGATAATGAGTTGATCCCCACAAGGACAGTAACTGCCTGGAGGGTTTGTATGGATTACAGAAGGCTTAATGAAGCTACCCGAAAGGATCATTTCCCTCTACCATTTATCGACCAGATGTTTGATCGATTGGCTGGACAGGCCTACTACTGTTTCTTGGATGGTTATTCTGGGTATAACCAGATTACTATTGCTCCTGAGGATCAGGAGAAAACCACTTTCACCTGTCCTTATGGGACATTCGCTTTTAGGAGAATGCATTTCGGCCTCTGCAATGCTCCAGCAACATTTCAGCGGTGTATGTTAGCCATTTTTTCTGATATGATTGAGTCCACTGTTGAGGTTTTTATGGATGATTTTTCAGTTTTTGGAGGGTCTTTTCAGAATTGCTTAGATAATTTAGGAAAGGTATTAAAAAGATGTGAGGATACCCATCTAGTTCTTAATTGGGAAAAGTGCCACTTCATGGTGAAGGAGGGCATAGTGTTGGGGCATAAAATTTCTAAAAATGGTCTACAAGTTGATAGAGCAAAAGTTGAGGTCATTGAAAGACTAGAGCCACCGAATTCAGTAAAGGGGATTCGGAGTTTTTTAGGACATGCTGGATTTTATAGGAGGTTCATAAAGGATTTTTCCAAAATCAGTAAACCTCTTTGTAACTTATTGTGCACTGATCATGTTTTTGACTTTAATGCAGATTGTAGGAAGGCTTTTGAGACTTTAAAGGCTGCTTTAATCTCAGCACCCATTCTTTGCGCACCTAATTGGAATTTGCCATTTGAGGTAATGTGTGATGCAAGTGATGCTGCGGTAGGTGCAATGTTGGGGCAAAAGCAGGGCAAATTTATCCATCCTATATATTATGCAAGCAAGGTTTTAAATGAGGCACAAATCAACTATACAACTACTGAAAAGGAGTTGTTAGCTGTGGTGTTTGCTTTTGAAAAGTTCTGGCCATATTTGGTTGGATCCAAAGTCACGGTTTTCACGAATCATGCAGCAATAAGGTATTTAATGACTAAGAAGGATGCAAAGCCTAGACTAATTCGTTGGATTTTACTATTGCAGGAATTTGACTTGGAGATAAAGGACAAGAAAGGATCAGAGAATGTCATTGCAGATCATTTATCTCGTCTTGATCCATCATCATCTTTGCTGGAGCAATCTGCCATTTCCGATTCGTTTCCAGATGAACAGCTTTTTGCTGTTGAAGTAAAGGTAGTTAGGGATGTCCCTTGGTATGCTGATATTGCCAACTTTTTGGTAAAGGGAGTCACCCCTATTGACATGGATTGGAGGCAGAAGAGAAAGTTTAAGCATGATGCAAAATTTTTCTTTTGGGATGAGCCATTTATGTATAAGCAATGCTCTGATGGTATTATTCGTAGGTGTGTTTCAGGTGCTGAAGCAAAGGAAATCCTGGAGCAATGTCACTCTTCGCCGTATGGAGGTCATTTCAGCGGTCAGAGGACGGCTATGAGGATTTTGCATTGCGGATTTTTCTGGCCTACGTTATTCAAGGATGCCCATTGGTTCTACAAGCGATGTGATACTTGCCAAAGGAGAGGAAATTTGGGGCCTAGAGATGAAATGCCTCTTACTTATATTTTAGAAGTTGAATTATTTGATGTATGGGGTATTGACTTTATGGGGCCATTTTCCCCTTCTAATGGCAATGTTTTTATCTTATTGGTAGTTGATTATGTGTCCAAGTGGGTGGAGGCCATCGCATGCCATCAGAGTGATGGCAAGACAGTTGCAAGGTTTCTTCAATCGCACATCTTTGCGCGGTTTGGGACACCTAGGGATCTAGTGAGTGATAAGGGTACGCATTTTGTTAATAATATCTTAACTAAGCTTTTAGCTAAGTATGGGATTAAGCATAGGATAGCTACCCCTTATCACCCACAAGCGAATGGTCAAGCTGAAATTAGTAATAGGGAAATTAAATCGATTCTAGAGAAAGTAGTTCATCCATCTAGAAAGGATTGGTCTTTTAGGTTGGATGAGGCTCTTTGGGCTTATAGGACAGCTTATAAGACTCCTCTAGGTATGTCTCCCTATAGGTTAGTATATGGGAAAGCTTGCCATTTACCATTAGAGCTTGAGCATAAAACATTTTGGGCTTTGAAAAAGTTAAATTTTGATCTAAGTCGTGCAGGAGCAATAAGAATGCTGCAGCTTAATGAGTTAGACGAATTTCGTCAATTTTCTTACGAAAATGCGAAAATGTATAAGGAAAAGACTAAGCTGTGGCATGACAAGAAAATAAAGTCCAAAGAATTTGTCAAGGGTCAGAAAGTTTTGCTTTATAATTCTAGATTAAAACTATTTCCTGGAAAATTGAAATCTAAATGGTCAGGACCGTTTATTGTGATTGAGGTTTTTTCCAATGGAGCAATTACTTTGCAGGATGAAAAAGATGGGAGAGTGTTCAAGGTGAATGGACAGCGTGTGAAACATTATTGGGGAGAGGAATTTCAGTCGAAATATCCTTCCCTAAGGTTGGTTGATGATTGAGAGAGCAGGACTTTTGCAGGAGCATTTCACAGAGCAAAATTTTGAGCTCCCAGAGTTTGTATTGATTTTGTTTTTCGCTGATTTGATTTTAATTTCGATTGGGTTAGATTTGATTTTGCATGATTTATTAGATTTTATCTTAAAAAAAAATATTTTCTGGTATTTTTGGTAGTTTAGATTTTATCTATTTTTAAATTTAGTTTGATTTTATTTTCAGGTTATTTATTTAGAGTATCTTTATATTATCTTTTTATTAGTTTGATTTTATTAGATTTTACTTTCAGTTATTTGAATTCAGTTTAATTTGAATTAATAAAGATTTTCCATAGTTTATTCGGCTTCTTTTGAGAATAAAAGATTAAGTTTGATTTGATCGGTTAAGTTCAATTTGAATTTAAAAGATTTGATTTTCCTATTTTGAAATTTAAATTCCGTATCTAAGATTCGGCAGGTTCAGAAGATTGTTGCAACAAAGATAATGCTGGAGCAAATTTCTCGTACGCATAAGAAGGATTTTAGTGTGAGTCATTATTTTTACCGTTGGGATTTTTGAATTTCTATGGGCAGGTGAATTGCAGGGATGTTGCCACATGTCGTGTAGGGACAATCCAACGATTTAGCCGTTGACAGCATGCCGTTATTTCCCATAGATGATTGGAGTTCCACAATTTTACGGTTAGGGATTTGAATTGCAACTTAATTGTGAATGGTAAAACCATTTATTACGGAGCAAATCCTTTCGGTTAGGATTTCAAATTGCTGGAGCCTTATTTATTTGCAGATATTGGTAAGTCTTCTTTCTACTTCGTCTTCTTGATTCTATCTTGCCATCTACATTCTTTCTTTCTCCTTTTCATTCTCTGCAAAACCTTTTGAGTTATCCATGGCCAAAACAAGAGCGAGGAAAGAAAGAGAGAGAGAGAGTAAAGTGGAAATACCCATTACCCCCGAAGTTCCGAAAGTAAAAACTAAGAAGAAAAGAACGCCGGAGGAAAAGGAAGCTAAAAGAAGAAGGTGAAAACAGAGGGCGGAAGAACAGGAAAAAGTGACAGAGGATGAGGCTGCTGCAGTGGTTGAAGAAAACCTGGAAGAACCGCAAGAACAAACCCTAGGAGAGGCTGATCAGAGACTTGCGGATACAGATACGGCTCGAGAGGAAAATGTTGAGGAGAATCAAGAACAGCAGGCTGAGATGGTGAGAGACGAGCAGGTAGACGCAGTGTCTGAAAGAGGAAACGAGCAGGACCAAGAAGCTCGTGTTGAGGTAATCATGCCCGAACCGTCGAAACGCCGCCGCATAAAAAGAAAGGCCAGCCGTATTCATGTGATTCGGACTGATACCCCATCACCACCATCATCAGATTCTGAGAGAGAAAAGGCAGAGCGAGAGGAAAGAAAGAAGAAAGAAGCTGAGGACAAAGAAAGAGAAGAAATAGAGAAGAAGACTGAGGAAGAGCAGTTGCTCAAGCGCAGGGCAGAGAAGGGCAAAAATATTGCTGAAGCATCGGAAGAACACGAGGCGATAGAAGAACAGCAGGTTCCATTTGATCGCTTCGTCAACAATTTTGCCAGATGAGCTTCTGAAAAGGAATTTCTTGTTCGAGCGCGGTTTCAGTGGTGATCTTCCACAGTTTCTGAGGACCGGTATTGCAGACCACGACTGGGAGCTGTTTTGTGCGAAGCCGGAATCTGTAAACGCACAGGTGGTGTGTGAATTTTATGCTAACATTGTCAAGGAGGATGGTTTCCAGGTAATTGTCCGAGGAGTCGAGGTGGATTGGAGTCCAAGTGCTATCAATGCACTGTACAACGTTCAAAACTTCCCCCATGCGGCATATAATGAGATGGCTGTGGCGCCATCTGATGAGCAACTAAGTGAGGCTGTAAGGGAGGTAGGAATTGAAGGGGCACAGTGGCAGTTATCCAAGACTCAGAAGAGGACATTCCAGTCGGCTTATTTGAAAAGGGAAGCGAACACATGGATGGGATTTATTAGACAGAAGATGCTTCCAACAACACATGACTCGACAATCTCCAGGGAACGGGTTCTCCTAGCTTTTGCCATCTTACGGTCTCTCAGTATTAATGTAGGGAGGATCATTGCGAATGAGATTTCTGGATGTTGGAAAAAGAAGGTGGGGAAACTATTCTTTCCGAACACAATCACGATGTTGTGTAGAAGAGCAGGGGTTCCGGTGGATGAGGGAGATGTGATCCTGTTTGATAAGGGGATCATAGACACGCCCAATTTGGCACGGCTCCAGCGTGTGCAGGAGGTACGTCAAGGTGGACTTATCCATGGCATCAACTCGATTCTAGAACAACTGGCACTTTCGGCCAGTAGGCAGGAGTTTGCTGAAAGGCAAACTTTAACCTTCTGGAACTATGTTAAGAATCGGGATGCCAGCTTGAAGAAGGCGCTGCAAGATAATTTTTCAAAACCTTATCCAGCCCTTCCAGCATTCCTTGACGATCTGTTGAACCCCTGGATTCCGCCCCCACCTGTTGAAAGAGGAGAAGAGGATGATGAAAATGAACCGGGCCAAGAGGACTGAAGGATGAAGTGGCCCTGGGCGAGCATAATTTTTTATCTTAAATTTTTGATTGCTCGTGCATTTTCTAACCTCCTTTTCTATTATTGTTATGTTTGCTTTTCTTTTTACTTTTCTGCTGCTTGAAAAAAAATATATCTGATGTGTAATTTCTTTTCTTATTTTTAATGAAATTTCTTGATGTTCCATTCCATGAGCACTAAGCAACTCTAACTTAACTAATTTTCCTCTGAATTTTTGAAGGTTGGATTGATTACGCTTAATTAGATCAAGGTATTCTGATCTCTAGAAACCTTTTGCTAGAGCAATTCTTCTAGCCTGGACTGTTGCTGCGACAAAGAAGATTTTCAAGGTAGTATTGACTTATACGATCCACTTTAAGCTTAATCTGAGTCCCATGTTTAGTTTAAAAATTCAGATAGAAAAATTTAAGTTTGGGGGTATAATTGCTTAATTAATGATTCATTGAGGACAATGAATAATTCAAGTTTGGGGGACTTTTTGCTACTCCAATTATTTTGCTCGAGCATTCCTCTCCTTCAAATTAAAATTTGTTAGGTTATTGCGTAACCAGGGACATTTGTGATACCCACAGTTTGTTTTCGCGTCAAAAGATGACCTAGGAAATGTGAAAAAATGATGAGAAAAATTATTATTTGCGGAAAAAAAATATTTGTTGAAGATTTTTGCTGAAAAATTGACGGAGCAAAAGTTTTGAGGGATGAATGATGATCCAGCAGTTTTTTTTTTTGTCTCCCAGAACTTAGGTGAGCTTCATCATAAAATTTCGCCATTCTGAGGGGCAAGAGATAGAATAACTAAGGATTTTTTAGCTTTATAATGAGTATTGAGCCTAGTTGGTGATGAGCTTGAGGCAAGGGTATACTGCACCATAAAGTGGGTCATCCCATGCTTAAGAGCTTATGACTGTAAGGCTGCTCTAAGTCTGATAAATAAGAAAATAAACCCCTGTAAAAATATGTTTTGAAATGTCTGATAATAGAGCTAAGCTGTGGTGAGTTCTTAGAATTAAGTTAAAAAGTGGTGATAATTTGTCCATGCTGGAGGAATCATTTTGCTGCAGCAGAGCTTGGTTTTGCAGAGTGCTCAGGTAAAAGTTAAAGGTAGTGTTGGACTGTCTGGTTTGATTAAGCTATTCTTTGTCTAATGTTCTGAATTCTTGAAGGAAGGTTGGTTAGTATTGCTCGGGACGCGCAATAGTTCAAGTTTGGGGGTATGATAACTGCCCAAAAGGCTATTTAGGCCTCAATTATATAGGGATTTGTGTGTCCTTTATGCTTATTAGGGTTGGTTTTGGATAGATATTACATGTTTTAACCCATTTGGAAGAATGGAAGCATTGGAAATTATTTTGTGCAGATTATGCTGCTGAGCGACTGGAGGGAGCAAATTCTGTGCTGCAGCAAAACTGGGAACAGAACTGCCACATCACAGCTCGTTAGCCAACTTCATGAACCGACTTCTGTTGAGTTATTTTCGGGATAAAGGAGCAAGGAGAGCCCTACACATGTCGAGGTTGACCTAATTCAAGTCTCATCTCCTTCTATAAAAGGAAGTAGCCGTCCAAGTCAAACTCATTCCATGTTTTCCCTTGGAAGCCGAATAGTATAGGGAGATTGAAGATCTTCAAGAACACCATCATCCGCAAGCTGATTAGGGAGTTTATTTTCTTTATTAACTTGTGGTTATGGACATGCATACTCAGATTGTAATTCGTATTCCTATGCCTATTATGAACTAAGTAGCTTAATGTGTTGGTTAGGAATAATGTGATTACTGTGCTTCATCTCTAGTAATATATTGACTATCGCATTTTGGTTAATTGTTGTGTTTATTCTCATTTTATGCCCGCCTGGCCAGCGGTATGGATAGCTCTCTCTAGTTTCAGGGATGATTTAGAGAGTGTGTGGCAATTATCCACACTACGATCATTGTGTATTGGTGAACGCCAATGACTGAGCTAGGGATAGCCAGTTGCCTAGTGCCTGATCGGTCGCACTTCATTGGGGTTGAAACACATCCCAAAAGATTCGGAGTTCCGGGAGGAATCCGCTAATAATACTGCGGGAAATGCATGATCAATAATATTGCTAGAGCATATTTTAGAACAATCACTAAAACCTAACCAGCGCCTGCCTTTAATCTGTCTATCTATTTGTTTACTTATTGTTCTGTCATTTCTTTTGCTTCAGCATAATTCCGATAAAACCCAATCATTTTATTATTCTTGAAACCATTAAAAAGTTACACAAAAATAGGTAGAGTGGAAACTCATTCAGGGCTCGGATTGATAATATTACTTGCTACAGACTGTGTATACTTGCACAGGAATTCTAGAGTATTCTATACTATATTTTTACTCACTCTAGGAACCCAACAAGCATCTGAGTTCGGGCTATAGTTTTGAGCTTTCTTTGAATTGAGCATATGGTTGTTTTCTGGATGCTATATTTGCATGACTATGATGTCCTAGGATAGGCTTTCTTGTCAATTTTCACGCTTGCGATGAGTTGTAAGCATGAGTGCCCAAAAAGGGAGACTTTTTAAACTTTTTCTAGGAGATGGCTTGCATGAGTAGAGTATTTGTCTTGGCTAGATTTGGATTTGAATGCTTAGGAGCAAATTATTAGGTTCATATGCTTGTTGTCACCTCGATAGGTGTAGGGAAGAGCTAAAGAGTTAATTTTTTGCAAATTCGCATGTTTGATCTTGCTTAGGAGGAAAGAAAAGAATATATGCTTATCTTGATCATGAAAGAAAAATCACTCTTGTTGTTGCTGTTGAAAAAAAAAATTATGCCATGGCTTGTGCACAGTTTGCATTGTTTAATAAAGTTTAGGCAAAAAGAGCTACCCCTGTTGTGATCAGTTAGGCCAACCAGAGAAATCTTTGGTTAAGGGTCCCTGCAATAGGTGTGTGAAAGCTAGTGCCACATATAAATGCTAAATTTAATTGTAATTTATAAGCACCTAGGTATGGAGGAAAACAAACTAATTTGTTCCATTAACTCATTAGTGAAACCTTAGTGCCAGTGTAGAGGGAAGATGAGCTGAGAGTTTAATAATCCAATCCCGGGTTAGTAGAGTCTGGTCTCGTTGAGTTAGATCTCGCTTGTGCAAGTTAATTTTGGAAAATTTTTAATTTGTCTCCCTCATTGGTCCTTATGTGCATGTCTCTTGCTTGCTTGACTATTGACTTTTGAGCCTTGAGGATTGAGTCATGATTGTTGCATCCATTCTTCTACTGTATGTTTGATTTGTAGTTTGCTCGAGGACTAGCAAAAGCTTAAGTTTGGGGGTATTTGATAGCGAGCATAGGTAGCTATTTTTCCCTATTTAATTCAGCTAGTCATTTATGATTTATTGGCCATTTTATTGCACTTAATTGTTTATTTTGTAGGAAAGTGTCGATTAGAGCTAAAACATGGAATTGGAGTTAATCGGGTGTTCGGGACGTGAAAAGATGCCAAAGAACCGAAAAGATTCAAGTAACAAGGAGCCAAGAGAGGGCAATCTGCCTACCAGCGTCGAGACGCCACTCTTGGAGCGTCTCGACGCTCGCTTTCCTTGTTTATTTTGGGCGGCAGCAGTCTCAGCGTCTCGACGCTGTGACAAGAGCGTCTCGACGCTATCGTTTTTCCCTTATTCGCACGCGCGCCAGGCGACAGCGTCGAGACGCTGACTACTTAGCGTCGAGACGCTATCGACAGAATTTCCTATTTATACTTCTTTTCATGCTACGGATTGGGGGAGGCCAAATTGAGAGATTTTAGCCCTAATTTCGACTAGAGACCTACTGTGGGAGCTGAAGCAAGGACGAGGACCGAGAATCTCACTTGGTGGTGCGGATATCGAGATGGGGACGTGTCGGGTTCGACGACATTAAGTGTTTCCTTTCTTTTTCCTTATCTCTAGCTAGATTTAATGGTTTTTTCATGTTTAGTTGAGCTTGTAACACCATGTATGAGTAGCTAAACTTGTGGCTTAGGGATTGATGTAGTTGATTTAGTTTATGGATTGATTTATGGTATAAGTTGTGCAATGGTTATTATGTATGTAATCTTGATTTAATGCTTTCAATTAATTGGTCATTAGTTGAATGATTTAAGTGTTGATTTTTGCTCGGGAGACGGGGTTTAATGTAGACTTATTCAAGATTGCATGACTAAAGTTTATTTTCTAATTCGTGACGGTTTTTAGATTAACTTTAGAATTTGTCAAAAGAACTCATTGCCTTGCATGTTAATAAACTTAGATAGGGATATCAAGTTGGTTAATTTGCATGAGAATCAATTATACTCGGGAGAGGTAGTTGTGATTAAAGGTTCTTAGGCTCATAATTCCATTGTGCATAATAACTTATTCCTGAAAATCAATCCTAGACTAAATTGGCGAAATCAATTCCCTAAGGGGCCGTTTGGCCCACTGTGTTGGTTATAATAGCCCCCGCTATTATAACCAACCCAGTGTTTGGGGCACCAACAAAAATAAGGGGCGGAGTTGGTTATTTTTCTCCTTCGTGTTGCTACAGTAACCACTATTCAACTCACCCAAATTATTCTATCCATTCTCTACAGTAACTCTTTTCTCTCTTCTTCCATGTGACTCATTGACTTTTCTACCGACGATCGGCCGATGACTTTTCCGGTGACCACCGACAACTTTTTCGACGACCGCCGTCGACTTTCCGGCCACTTTTCCGGCAATCACCGACGACTTTTCCGGCCACTTCTTCTCATTTTCATTTCGAAAAATATAAAAAACGAAAAAAAAAGAGGTAGAAAAAAATGAAAGGAAAAAAGAGGGAAAAATTTTCGATCGCCGAAAAATTTGTTGGTGGTAGTCGGAAAAATCATAAAATTTCTAGGGAGAGTTAGATACTAGGTTGTCTTTGTACATATATATAAATATGGAGTTTTATTACATAACTACTTTTGATAATGAAGTATATGAATGTTGACCTTCATCGTGCCATATTTTTCATTCCAAATAATACTTATCATATTTAAGTTTACCGTTATAATAATAATTAAAAAAAAATACTACTCAAGTTTTTATTTTATGTGATTTCTATTTTATTTGATTCTTTTGATAATAAAGGTAAAATGAGTTCTGAATAAACATTTACCATTTTTATGTTGGAAATACATAAATGAAACAAATATGGTTTTTCTATATGAAATCATAAAATGACTTATTTTGTGAAAAAACCATGACTCTAAAACAAAGAAAATCAACCTTTACTTTAGGTTATTTTTGTTTCCTTTAAGCTAAACACATTATTTAACCCCTGTACCCAAAACTTTTATTTTTTTACAATAAACCCTTTTTTTTATTATTAATATTTGAAGTATAAAGTTGTATGAGGAAAATAAACAAAAAAAAAAAGTCAAGAAAAAAAAAAACAGTCAGCTTGAAACATAGATTATTTGAACCCAGACTAAAATAATTTGCATCCCAAAACACTGCACCCCAAACACATACTATTTTATCCCAGACTATAATAATATGCACCCCAAACACAGACTATTTTATCCCCCAAACACAGACTATTTTATCCCAGACTATAATAATCTGCACCCCAAACACAGACTATTATAACCCCCAAACTATTATAATCCCCCAGCTATTATAACCCTCAGCTATTATAACCAACCCAACACCCCAAACAGCCCCTAAGTGTTCTCTCAATTGCATATCCACTGTTTGCTTGTTTTGATTTAGTTTTCGATCTATCACTCACTACTTTGTGTTCCCTAAATAAAATTGAGCAAGATAATTCACAATACTTGATTTAGCTTAAAAATCCAATCCAGAGGACGACACTCTTTTATACGAAAACTTTATTATTACTTGACCCGTGCGCTTGCGGTAGGAAAATTACACATCACAACTATACAACTACTGAAAAGGAGTTGTTAGCTGTTGTGTTTGCTTTTGAGAAATTCTGGCCATATTTGGTTTGATCCAGAGTCACGGTGTTCACGGATCATGCAGCAATAACGTATTTAATGTCTAAGAAAGATGCAAAGCCTAGATTAATTCATTGGGTTTTATTATTGTAGGAGTTCGACTTAGAGATAAAGGATAAGAAGGGATCAGAAAATGTCATTGCAGATCATTTGTCTCGTCTTGATCCATCATCATCTTTGCTGAAGCAAACTGCCATTTCAGATGCTTTTCCGGATGAACAATTTTTTGCTGTTGAGGTAAAGGTAGTCAGGGATGTCTCTTGGTATGCTGATATTGCCAACTTTTTGGTTAAGGGAGTCACTCCTATTGACATGGATTGGAGGCAGAAGAAAAAGTTTAAGCATGATGCAAAATTTTTCTATTGGGATGAGCCATTTAGTATAAGCAATGCTCTAACGGTATTATTCGTAGGTGTGTTTTAGGTGATGAAGCAAAGGAAATCCAGGAGCAATGTCACTCTTTACCGTATGGAGGTCATTTCAGCGGTCAGAGGACAACTATGAGGATTCTTCTGGCCTACCTTATTCAAGGATGCCCATTGGTTTTACAAGCAATGTGATGCTTGCCAAAGGAGATAAAACTTGGGGCCTAGAGATGAAATGCCTCTTACTTACATTTTAGAAGTTGAATTATTCGATGTATGGGGTATTGATTTTATGGGGTCATTTCCCCCTTCTAATGGCAATGTTTTTATCTTATTGGCAGTTGATTTATGTGTCCAAGTGGGTGGAGGCCATTGCATGCCGTCAGAGTGATGCCAAGACAATAGCACGGTTCCTTCAATCGCACATCTTTGCGCGGTTTGGGACACCTAGAGCTCTAGTGAGTGATGAGGGTACGAATTTTGTTAATAATATCTTAACTAAGCTTTTAGCTAAGTATAGGATTAAGCATAGGATAGCTACCCCTTATCACCCACAAGCAAATGGTCAAGCTGAAATTAGTAATAGGGAAATTAAAGCTATTCTAGAAAAAGTAGTCCATCCATCTAGAAAGGATTGGTATTTTAGGTTGGATGGGGCTCTTTGGGCTTATAGGACAACCTATAAGACTCCTCTAGGTATGTCTCCCTATAGGTTAGTATATGGGAAAACTTGTCATTTACCATTCGAGCTAGAGCATAAAACATTTTGGGCTTTGAAAAAGTTAAATTTTGATCTGAGTCGTGCAGGAGCAGTAAGAATGCTGCAGCTTAACGAATTAGAGGAATTTCGCCAATTTTCTTATGAGAATGCGAGAATGTATAAAGAAAAGACAAAGCTATGGCATGACAAGAAAATTAAATCTAAAGAGTTTGTCAAGGGTCAGAAAGTCTTGCTTTATAATTCTAGATTAAAATTGTTTCCTGGGAAACTAAAATCTAAATGGTCGGGACCGTTTGTTGTGATTGAGGTTTTTCCCCATGGAGCAATTACTTTGCAGGATGAAAAAGATGGGAGAGTGTTCAAGGTGAATGGACAGCGTGTGAAACATTATTGGGGTGAGGAGTTTCAGTCGAAATATCCTTCCCTAAGGTTGATTGATGATTGAGGGAGCAAGATGTTTGCGGGAGCATTTTACAGAGCAATATTTTGAACTCCCAGAGTTTGCTTTGATTTTATTTTTCGTTGATTTATTTTTAATTTCGAGTATTCTAGATTTAGTTCGTTTAAATTTTGCATGATTTATTTTCAGTCTGTTGGTATTTTTAATTCCATAGAATTTACTTTAGATTTTATCTGTGTCGATTTTATTTGATTATGATTTTATTTTCGGTTTATGTAAATTATCTTTGAATTATCTTTGAATTATTTTAAATTAGATTTTAGTTTAAATTTAGATTTTATTTTCAGTTATATGTAATTCTGTTTAGTTTAGATTTAATAAAGTTTTTCTCTAATTTATTCAGCTTCAATTGAAAATAAAAGATAGGATTTGATTTTAGCGGTTTATTTAAATTCGAATTTAATGATGTGATATTTGATTTTGAATTGAGAGTTTGTATCCAAGATTCTTCAGGTTCAGAAGGTTGTTGCGACAGAATTATGGCTGAAGCAAATCGTCCGAATGGAAGGGATTTGTTGGAGTAATTATTTTTACCGTTTGGATTTTCTTTGAATTTTTACAGGTAAATTTGCATGCGTCATCTGATGAGGCCACGTGTCACATAGAGATCATCCAAGGGCTTTGATGGTGGACAGCGCATGAGGATTTACCATGGGCGATTAACATGCAAGAATTTACCATTGATGGATTTAAATTTCATTGCATGCAGTTTTAAAACGGTAAACTCAATTAATGTGAGCAAAATCTTTCGGTTAGGATTCAATTTGATGGAGCCCTATTTATTAACAGCTTCTGGTAGGTAAGTTTCACTTCATCTTCTTGATTCAAATCTTTGCCTTTTGCATTCTTCTTTCTTTGTTATTCTCTATCAAACCATTGCATCTTCAATGGCCAAAACGAGAGCTAGAAAAGAGAGGGAGAATGAGGAGGAAGAGGTACCCGTTACCCCTGAAGTACAGAAAGCGAAAACGAAAAAGAAGAAGACGCCAGAGGAAAAAGAGGCGAAAAAAAGGAGAAGGCAACAAAGGGCCGAGGATCAGGAGGCTCTACAGAAAGCGACGGATGATGTTGCTCCCACTGTAGTTGAAGAAGACCTGAAAGAACTAGAAGAACAGAACCAGCTGAACAGAGAATTGCGGATACAGAAGAAGTTCGAGAGGAGGTTCGAGAAACACAAAATGAGGATGTGAGAGAAGAACGTGCAGAAGTTGTGCCTGAAGGAGATAATGAGCCAGTGTAGGAGGCTCGAGTGGAGGTGGTCATGCCGGAGGTGCCCAAACGTCGCCGCATTAAGCGGTAGGCTGGGCGCGTTCAAGTGATTCGGACTGATACCCCATCACCACCATCGTCGGATTCTGAGAAAGAGAAGGCAGAACGAGAGGAACGAGAGAAAAAAAAAGCTGAGGAAAAAATAAGAGAAGAAGTGAAGAAGAAAGCTGAGGAAGAGCGGTTGCTCAAGCGAAGGGCAGAAAAGGGCAAAGGTGTTGCTGAAGCATCGGAAGAACACGATGAGATAGAAGAGCCATATGATCGCTTCGTCAACAATTTTGCCAGAACAAAATACGTCGAGCTTCTGAAAAGGGATTTTTTATTTGAGAGAGGTTTCAGCGGTGATCTTCCGCATTTTCTAAGGACCGGTATTGCAGACCACGGCTAGGAGTTTTTTTGTGCGAAGCTTGAGTCTGTAAACGCGCAGATGGTGCGTGAATTTTATGCTAACATTGACAAAGAAGATGGTTTCCAGGTGATTGTTCGAGGAGTCGAGGTAGACTGGAGTCCTAGTGCTATCAACGCACTGTATAACCTTCAGAATTTCCCCCATGCAGCATATAATGAGATGGTTGTAGCGCCATCTAATGAGCAGCTGAGTGAGGCTGTGCGGGAGGTAGGTATTGAAGGGGCACAGTGGCAGCTGTCCAAGACAGAGAAGAGGACGTTCCAGTCGGCTTATTTGAAAAGGGAAGCGAACACATGGATGGGATTTATCAGACAAAGGATGCTTCCAACGACACACGACTCGACAATCTTCAGGGAACGGGTTCTTCTAGCTTTTGCAATCTTGCAGTCGCTCAGCATTGACGTAGGGAAGATCATTGCTAGTGAAATTTCGGGATGTTGGAAAAAGAAAGTGGGGAAACTGTTTTTTCCGAACACAATCACGATGATATGCAGCAGGGCAGGAGTGCCCACGGTTCCAGAGGATATAATTTTGCTTGACAAGGGAATTATCGACACGCCCAATTTGGCACGGCTCCAGCGTGTGTAGGAGGTACGTCAAGGTGGGCTTGTCTACGTCATCAACACGATTCTAGAACAACTGGCACTTTCGGCCAGTAGGCAAGAGTTTGCCGAGAGGCAAGCTTTAACCTTCTGGAACTATGTTAAGAATCGTGATGCTAGTTTAAAGAAGGCGCTGCAAGAGAATTTTTCAAAACCATATCCTTCAAAGCATAATTTTTGTTCTGACTTTTTGTTTGCTCGAGCATTTTCTGACCTCTTCTGTTGATGTTATGTTTGCTTCTTTTAATTTTTCTACTTCTTGAAAAAGTATATCTGCTTTGTAATTTCTTTTTCATATTTTTAATGAAATTTCCAGATGTTTCTATTCTATAAGCACTGAGTAACTCTAACTTAACTATTTTCTTCTGAATTTTTGAAGCTTGGACTGGTTAAGCTTAATTAGATCAAGGTATTCTGATCTCCAGAAACCTTTTGCTTGAGCATTTCTTCTAGCCTGGTCTATTGCTGCGGCGAGAAGATTCTGGAGGTAGTGTTGACTTTTATGATCCACTTTAAGCTTAGTTCTAGTCTCACGCTTAGTTTAAAATTCATATAGAAAAATTTAAGTTTGGGGGTATAATTTACAAAATTGATGATTCATTTGGGACAATGAATAATTCAAGTTTGGGGGACTTTTTGCTACTCCAATTGTTTGTCTTGAGCATTCCTCTCCTTCATTTAAAATTTTGTTAAGTTATTGAGTAACCTGGGACATTTGTGATACCCACAGATTGTCTTAGTGTCAAAAGATGACCTAGGAAGTGTGGAAAAAATGAGAAAAATTATTTGTTGAAAATTTTGCTGAGAAAATTCATGGACCAAAAGTTTTGAAGGATCAATGATGATCCAGGAGTTTTTCTGTCTCCCAGAACTTAGGTGAGCTTCATCATAAAATGTCGCCATTCTGAGGGGCAAGAGATAAAATAACTAAGGATATTTGAGCTTTATAATGAGTATTGAGCCTAGTTGGTGATGAGTTTGAGGCAAGGGTATACTGCACCATAAAGTGGGTCATCCCATGCTTAAGAGCTTATGACTGTAGGGCTGCTTAAAGTCTGAAAAACAAGAATATAAACCCCATGAAAATGTGTTTTATGTAGAGCTAGGTTGTGGCGAGTTCTTAGAATTGAGTTAAAAAGTGGTGATTATTTGTCCATGCCGGAGGAATTGTTTTGCTGCAGCAGAGCTTGGTTTGCAGAGTGCTCAGGTAAAGGTTGAAGGTAGTATTGGACTGTCTGGTTTGATTAAGCTATTCTTTGTCTAACGTTTTGAATTCTTAAGGGAAGGTTGGTTAGCATTGCTTGGGACGCGCAATAGTTCAAGTTTGGGGGTGTGATAACTGCCAAAAAGGTAGTTATTTAGGCCTCGTTTATATAGGGATTTGTGTGTCTTTTGTGCTTAATAGGGTTGGTTTTAAATGTAAATTATATGCTTTAACCCATTTGGAAGAATGGAAGCTTTGGAAATTATTTTATGCAGAATGTGTTGCTGGGCAACTGGAGGGAGCAAATTTTGTGCTGCAGCAAAACTGGGAGCAGAAACTGCCACGTCACAGCTCGTTAGCCAAGTTGACAAACCGAATTCTGTTGAGTTATTCTCGTGATAAAGGAGCAAGGAGAGCCCTACACGTGTCGAGGTTGACCTAATTCAAGCCTCTTATCCTTCTATAAAAGGGAGTAGCCGCCTAAGTTAAATTCCATTCCACTTTTGGGAGTAAACATTCCATTCTTGGAAAGTTCCTTCCATCTTTGGGAGCCAAGTAGTGAAGAGAGATTGGAGATCACCTAGAAGACCATCATTGCAAGCTAAACAAGGAGATTAACATTTTCTTTTATTATCTTGTAATTATGGGCATGCCTACTCAGATTGTAACGTGCATCTTCATGCATATTATGAACTAAGTAGCTTAGGCATTGGTTAGGAACAATGTGATTGTCGTGCTTAACTTTTGTAATATATATTGATTATTGCATCTTGGTTAATTGTTGTGCTTGTTTCCATTTTATGCCCGCCTAGCCAGCCGGTATGAATACCTCTCTCTAGTTTCAGGGATGATTTAGAGAGTGTGTGGCAATTAATCACACTACGATCATTGTGTATTGGTGAACACCAGTGACTGAGCTAGGGATAGCCAGTTGCCTAGTGCTTGATTGGTCGTACTTCATTGGGGTTGAAACACATTCCAAAAAATATGAAGTTTCGGGAGGAATCCGCTAATAATACTGCGAGAGTTTGCACGATCAATAATATTGCTAGAGCATCTTTTAAAACAATTACTAAAACCTAATCAGCGCCTGTTTCTAATCTGTCTGCCTATTTGTTTACTTGTTGTTCTGTCATTTCTTTTGCTTCAACATTATTCTTATAAAACCCAATCATTTTTACTACCTTGAAACCATTAAAAGATTTATACAAAATAGATAGAGTGGAAGCTAGTTCAGGCCTTGGATTGATAATACTTATTACTTGCTACGGACTGTGTATACTTGCACAGAGTTCTAGAGTCTTTTATACCATATTTTTACTCACTCTAGGAACCCAACAAGAACCGATATCGTTTGTCCCTTTCAAGATCAAACTCACATAGCATGCAAAGTCTAAGTGATCAAGTTAAACTCAGCAAGATTAGAGTGATAATCAATAAAGAATGACATGCATTAAACACAACTTAAGCAAATAAAACACTTTCAAGTCATTAAACCATAAGGGAATTCACCACATTGAACCCCTCAACGGGATTTATCTACTCATGATGGAATAAAAAGCAAATGAACACATTTTCATTGAAATAAGAATGTAAAGAATACAAAATAATGAAAAGATTCAAGAGCTTGAAATAAAGGAGATAGCTAAATATTATGGGTTTTTCTATTTACTCAATCCTTCTAGAATTCGCTAAGACACTCCACGCTCTCGCTTTTACAAGTGGGAATGGGTGAAACTCTCTACAAACCACAAGGTTTGATGTCTAACTCTCTCTCAAGTTAGAATTTGGTCATCTAAGAAGGACCTCGGGCATCCCTACTCATAGGCGTCAACTAGGGTTCTGTCACCACCCTCTTCTTCCAAATGAGTTCTACTTGAATTTGACTTCGAATCCCGAGCTTATATTGTGTAGAAATTGGTTGAGGAGCTGTGAAATAGGTGCTGGAAGGTTGCCCAGTCAGTTTCGGGGTCAAAACAATGGGTTAGGTGCGAAGAAGACTCGTCAACAACGACCCGCGCGCGACTCGGAACGGCCTCGATTTTTCCAGAAATGCGGTCGCATTTCAATTTTGCCTTCGCATTTCTGGGGAATTCTAGCTTTTCCTTTGTTTTTTTGCACAACAGCAAACTAAGTCAAATTCTCTTAAAATCAAGTCTTTTTA
Source organism: Luffa acutangula (assembly GCA_036850905.1). Taxonomy (NCBI): domain Eukaryota; kingdom Viridiplantae; phylum Streptophyta; class Magnoliopsida; order Cucurbitales; family Cucurbitaceae; genus Luffa; species Luffa acutangula. Next base: position 45,287,579 of record CM072096.1, read on the forward strand.
AGCATAAATGAGTACAATTTGACAAAAGTGATTCTCAACACCCCAACTTATCAAATTAACATATTTTGAGCTTGGAAATAGTAAAATTGACCTAAACACTCAATATTTGACCAAGAAAGGAGCTAAATATAAGGGTAAAATAGGTAAAATTCTCATTGTTGGACCCCCCTCATTATTTTTCAGTCTCGTAGGTTCTCGTAGTCCCAATCCATATGGTAACTCTTCATCACTTGATCCTGACTGAACCTCACATTCTTTAATAACATGACCTAGACAGTCACACCCATGTCAGAAATTTGGTAGCTTTTCATAAGTAACCAGGATCCACTTATCAACCCCCTTGCTTCCTAATTTCAAGAAAATACCTCTTTTTCAAAGGGTTATGCACATCGATCTGAATTTTGATACGCAACGAATTGTCCTATGAAGGATCTACTTCATCCTATATATTAATTTTCTTGACCTTACCTAGAAAATTGCCAATCGCTTCCATTGATGACCTGAAAAAGCAAGCATAAGACAATTTATGAAAATGAGTCCAAAAGAAAATGTACTTAAACTCCATGTCTTCGTTGTTGATGCACACTTTAGGTTCCTCAAACAGAAGTAAAGTCTTATCATAGAACCATGGCCCCATCTCCAGAATCCATCCCTTTATTCTTGTGTTCTTGAATTTGCACAAAAACATATTAAACCCCACGCTATCAATGACTGTATGCTCTTGATTCCATATCTTAGGCATCTTTAACTTGAAAATCTCCAGATTGATTTTCTTGTTGGAGTATACTTTGCAAAGTATCGAGTTAACTAGTTTTTGTTCTGATCGATCTATTTCGTTGTTCGGAAGTTGAAAAATACTTGCTTTTTCTGCAAGAGTAACCTTGAGATCGGTTAGTTGTTTTGCAAGCTCTTCTTCCACTGCTTTATCGTCGGACACTGATAACACTTATTTATGTGTGTTATTTAGTCTTAAAAACCTAGGTTATTACTCGAAAAGCAAAGACTGTGCTTAAAATCTTATCATTTCAAGTCAAATTAGCAAAAGTCTTAGAATCTTGTGGAAAATCTTAGAAATATAAAATTTATGCTTAAAATATACAAAAAGAGATTATTTTTGTAAGAATTTATCCAAGTTAATGTTTTTGTGCAGAGAACTTTGCAAGGAAAATGCACCCGCAATTGGAGATTAAAGGTCAGCGCAAAAGAGTTGAAATGAAGATTTGCGCTTACATCTGGTCTTGAAGATGTGGAATATGCGCCTGAAACCTTATAAGGAAAGTAGCCCCAGTTGAAGACAGAATTTTCAAGGATCATTGGAGAGATTTTGCGCCCAATATGCGGCCGCAACTAGGTTTTCCGACAAAATACCGAGATTCACGGGATCTTCACAAAATCATCCGAAAATCCCAACTCTCATATCAAATCTCCAAGGATCGTGGATTTTTACCTTCCAAAGCTCTCTCACACTGATCTCGACAGCCAACCCTACCTTCCAAGGTCTATTAAAGGCGACTGTTGGGTTCCTAGAGTGAGTAAAAATATGGTATAAAAGACTCTAGAACTCTGTGCAAGTATACACAGTCCGCAGCAAGTAATAAGTATTATCAATCCAAGGCCTGAACTAGCTTCCACTCTATCTATTTTGTATAAATCTTTTAATGGTTTCAAGGTAGTAAAAATGATTGGGTTTTATAAGAATAATGTTGAAGCAAAAGAAATGACAGAACAACAAGTAAACAAATAGGCAGACAGATTAGAAACAGGCGCTGGTTAGGTTTTAGTAATTGTTTTAAAAGATGCTCTAGCAATATTATTGATCATGCAAACTCTCGCAGTATTATTAGCGGATTCCTCCCGGAACTCCAGATTTTTTGGAATGTGTTTCAACCCCAATGAAGTACGACCGACCAACCCTACTAAGCACAAAAGACACACAAATCCCTATATAAATGAGGCATAAATAACTACCTTTTGGGCAATTATCACACCCCCAAACTTGAACTATTGCGCGTCCCGAGCAATACTAACCCACCTTCCCTTAAGAATTTAAAAACATTAGACAAAGAATTAGCTTAACCAAATCAGACAATCCAACACTGCCTTTAACCTTTACCTGAGCATTCTGCGAAACCAAGCTCTGCTACAGCAAAATGATTCCTCTGGCATGGACAAATAATCACCACTTTTTAACTCAATTCTAAGAACTTGCCACAGCCTAGCTCTATATTCAAAACACAGTTTCAAGGGGTTTATATACTTGTTTTTCAGACTTAAAGCAGCTCTACAGTCATAAGCTCTTAAGCATGGGATGACCCACTTTATGGTGCAGTATACCTTTGCCTCAAACTCATCACCCACTAGGCTCAATACTCATTATAAAGCTCAAATATCCTTAGTTATTCTACCTCTTGCCCCTCAGAATGACGACATTTTATGATGAAGCTCACCTAAGTTCTGGGACACAGAAAAACTGCTGGATCGTCATTCATTCTTCAAAACTTCTGCTCCATGAATTTTTTTCAGCAAAATTTTCAACAATCAATTTTTCCAGCAAATAATTTTTCTCATTTTTTCACATTTCCTAGGTCATCTTTTGACGCGAAGACACACTGTGGTTATCACAAATGTCCCCGGTTACTCAATAACCTAACGAATTTTTACTTGAAGGAGAGGAATGCTCGAGCAAAACAATTGGAGTAGCAAAAAGTCCCCTAAACTTGAATTATTCATTGTCCCCAATGAATCATTAAATTTTCAATTATACCCCCAAACTTAAATTTTTCTATCTGAATTTTAAACTAAGCGTGGGACTAGAACTAAGTGTAAAGTGGATCATAAAAGTGAACACTACCTCCAAAATCTTCTTTGCAGCAACAACAGACCAAGCTAGAAGAAATGCTCAAGCAAAAGGTTTCTGGAGATCAGAATACCTTGATCTAATTAAGCTTAACCAGTCCAAGCTTCAAAAATTCAGAAGAAAAATTAATGAATTTAGAGTTACTCAGTGCTTATAGAACAGAAACATCTAGAAATTTCATTAAGAACGTAGAAAAGTAATTACATAAGCGGATATTTTTTTTTAAGAAGCAGCAAAATCACAAAAAGAAACAAGCATACATATTAGCAAGCGGGGTCAGATATACGCGAGCAAACAAAATTATAGGAACAAAAGTAATGCGTGTTGAAGATCATCTCATCCATCAATCTTTCTGACCCTGCTCTTCATCATCATTCTCTTCTCTTTCAACAGGTGGGGGCGGTATCCAAGGATTAAATAAATCATCGGGAAACACTGGGAAGGCCTGATATGGTTTGGAGAAATTGGATTGCAAGGCCTTCCTAAGTGTGTCATCTCTCCTTTTAACATAGGTCTAATAGGTTTGAGCTTGCCTTTCAGAAAACTCTTGCCTACTGGCCGACAGTGCCAGTTGCTCAAGGATCTAAAGAATTCCACACACAATCCCACCCTGGCGAGCCTCTTGTGTTCACTGAAGCCGCGCCAGATTAGGTGTGTCGATGATTCCCTTATCAAGCAGAATCACATCCTCTGGAACCATGGGCACTCCTGCCCTGCTGCATAACATTGTTATCGTGTTCGGAAAAAACATCTTCCCCACCTTCTTGCGCCAGCAACTTAGAATCTCATTTGAAATAATCTTTCCAACATCAATACTAAGGGATCGAAGAATAGCGAATATCAGAAGCACCCGTTCACGAGACACTGTTGAATCATGCGTAGTCGGCAGCAAACGCAGCTTGATGAAGCCCAACCAAGTATTGGCTTCACTCTTTAGATAAGCAGCTTGAAACGTGCGTTTCTCCGTCTTAGATAGCCTCCACTGAGCCCCATCAATTCCAACCTCTCGGACCGCCGCATTCAACTGATCACTAGACGGTGCCACGACCATTTCATTAAAGCCCGCGTGTGGGAAGTCCTGAAGGTTGAATAATGAGTTGATAGCCCATGGCCGGAAACTCCTCTGCATTATCTGAAGGGAATAAAAGTCCCCACGCAGTGGAAGCGCATCGATTGGACCTTACGCCGTATATTAATTAACATTAAAATACTGTTACGAAAACTCAAACAAACTTTAAACACTCTTTAAAGCTGCTGGAAAATTGGTTTAAACATGCTGAAAAATAAATCTAAATTTATTTTCATGCTTTTCTAAAGAAAGAAGTAAGAACCGTTACAAACCTTCGTTGTAAACTTGACCGTTCTTCGCCAACGACGCTCCAACGATCAAAACGCAGCAGCCGCCTTTGATTTTCTTCGCTGTAAAATTCCTTCTTTGAATGACACAATAACCACAGAGGTTACACCGGTATGTCTCTAAGTCTAGGAGGCAAAAGACTTGTGGGAGTCTTTCTCTAAGAGGGAGGCTAGAGAGAATTCTAGGTCTTGTCTTGAGAGTCTAAGAGCAAGAGCAAAGTGTCAAGTGTCTTGGACCAATTAGGTCTAGTGTTCTATTTATAGAAGAGAGGCCATGAATAAAATATTCAATTAAATCAATCTTTTTCAAAATTGATTCAATCTTATTCCTTAATTAATCAATCATGATCAATCAATTCCATAATTGATTAATCTTTTCCACAAATGACTAATTACTTCCATAAGTGATTAGATCATTTCCATAAATGATTAATCACTTCCTTAAGTGATTAATTATTTCCATAATTGATTAATTCCCGGTTAATGAATTCTTTAATTAATTAACCACCAATTAAATATCACATATTTAATTTCCGGCCTAGAATTAATTAATTTGCCCAAACACATTTTAGGCCTTAAATTAATTAATTCATTATTTGAACTCTTTCAAACTTCCATAAATTTATATTTGAATTTCTTAAAATATTAATTTCTCTCATATATATCAATATATATTATATTTGTTTCCCTTAGTAAATTGAACATTTTCAATTTACATTTATTACTTAGTTGCCTCAAATTACTTTATGAGCTACCAGTGGGACCTAATGGACCTGTAGATCAGAAGCTCCAACGATGTGAGATTAATTGGTCAAACTCATTAACCACATTAATCAATATTCGTTAACTGTGTGTTCATTCCACTATAGACTCACAGTTGCACTCTTCTCACTGCAGACATATTTTCTGTGTCCACGGATATAGACCAATATCGACTAGTTAGTCCTTCACGAGTGTCCGTAACACCAGCTGGGTCAAATTACCGTTTTACCCCTGGGTTACCTCTATTTCCTCAAGTACCAGTTCTCCTCTAATGAACAACCTGTTTGTGGTCCAACCATCAAACAGAAAAACCCTCTCGTGCCATTAAGAGGGTAGGGCCCTTTGTTCAAGACTCGAAGTAACCACTTAAGGGAACACTCATCTGCTTCCCTAAAGTCGGGAAGGAGTGAATTCCATCTTGCACGATTACGTTCCCAGCTCCCCATTCGGTCTTGTCCCCAAAATGGTAGGCTTATTGAGTCGGCGTACTGGCCACTCTCACCCATACAAATCAAAGGACAATCTCTCATGAGCAGGAGTCCATAATCAACTCAGGATTAAGACTAAGTCGTCTAGGTCGTCCTAGTGAAATAGAAAACCAACTAGTTAACGGTGTTATAACCAGTGGTTACTATTTCGCAGTCCGGTCTTATGCAAACTCATTGCATAGGATACCCCCACTCGCATGTCTCCTACACGAACGCGTTGGATCGCAGCATTTGTATCAAATACAAAGTGGGCCATATCCATAGTGTCACCAGGATAAGACACCCAGTCTTATCCCTATACTATAGACCCTTTAGACTGTTTCTTGAACAATGATCCCATATGTCGCTACATATAGTTCAAGACTCATATTACAACCTTGGATGTCTAGTTTATTGGATTAGGGTTATTATTAGGCAAAGACAAATATAAAATAACTAATAACAATTAATGGAAAAATATATCAATATTATTTCATTAATATCCGGTCAACGGTTACATTCACTATCTACGAGTTTTAGGGCATAAAACCCAACATTATCAATATCCGCATAGAATTCTCGAACAAATATTCGAATTCACCGGGTCTGGTTTCGCACAGAACTGGCTCCACCCAAGATTCGTTATTCCTGCTCGTAAGAAATGGGGGAGATCGTCACCGAATCCTCTTTCGAATAAAAAATCCGTACGTAGCATTTCTTGGTATTTTGCTCGAGCAAGCTCATTGATGAAGCGGATAAAAGGTCCCTCCACAGGTTCATCCGATGCTTCAGCAATTCCTTTGCCTCTGTCTTCCCTTCGTTTGAGCAAAATCTCTTCCTCTGCCTTCTTTGCTTCTTCCTCTCTTTCCTTATCCTCAACTTCCTTCTTTTCTCGTTCTTCTCTTCCTACATTCTCTCCTTCAGAGTCGGGGTATCAGTTCGAATCACCTCAATACGCCCAGCCTTTCGCTTAATGCGGCGTCGTTTAGGTGCTTCGGGCATGATGACCTCAACACGCGCCGTTTGCTCTTGTTCATTCTCTTTTTCAGGCACTACCTCTGCCTGCTCGCCTCGCACCTCGTCAATCTGATTTTCTTGATTCTCGTCAGGGTTCTCTTCCTTCATTCTTTCAGTATCAACTTCTATTGGTCCGACCGCCACTGGGTTTTGCACTTCAGGTTCTTGTGTATCTCCTTCCTCCACTACAGTGGCAACATCCTCTGCCACCTCCTGAACCTCTTCTTTCTTCGCAACCCTTTGGTGCCTCCTTCTTCTCTTGGCTTCTTTCTCCTTCGGGGTCTTTTTCTTTTTAGCCTTTACTTTCTGTACCTCAGGGGTAATCGCAACCTCTTCCTCCTCATTCTCTCTTTCTTTTCTTGCTCGTGTTTTCGCCATGGAAACTCAAAGATTTTACAGAGAAAAGCAACGAAGGAAGAAGAAGAAGAAAAATGAACAGTAAAAGAATTAAATGGGAAGGTGAAGTAAAAAGAAACTTACCACCGTCTTTAAATAAATAGCTTCAACAAAATCGAATCCCAACTGAAAAGATTTGCCCTGCATTTATTAATATTCCCGTTTAATTTTAAACACATGCAAAGTAGAAATTCAAAACCATCAACGGTAAATTTATGAATTTCAATCGCCCATGGTAAATTGTTGTGCGTTGTCCACCATCAAAGCCTTTGAATGATCTCCGTGTGACACGTGGCTTCATCAGATGATACATGCAAATTTACCTGTTAATAGAAAACTCAAAAACCAAACGGTAAAAATAATCAATTTACAACAAAATCCCTCCTATTCGACAGTTTTGCTTTAGCCATAATTTTGCCACAACAACCTTCTGAACAAAAGATTTACCTGAAGAATCGTGGATACGGATTTTAAATTCAAAATCAAAGATCACAATATTAAATTCGAATTTAAATAAACCGATCAAATCAAATCTTATCCTTTATTTGCAATTGAAGCCGAATAAATTAAAGAAAATCTTTATTAAATCTCAACTAAACAGAATCGAAATAACTGAAATTAATCTAATCCAATAAAATCTAATTTAAACTATTTAAAAGATAATTCAATAAAATAAACCGAAAACAAAATCCAACAAAATAAAAAAAAATTCAAATCAACATAGATAAAATCCAAAATAGATTCTATGGAATTAAAAATACCAACGGACTGAAAATAAATCATGCAAAATTTAAACGAACTAAATCTAGAATACTAAAAATTAAAAATAAATCAGTGAAAAATAAAATCAAAGCAAACTCCGGGAGCTCAAAATATTGCTCTGTAAAATGCTCCCGCAAACATCTTGCTCTCTCAATCATCAACCAATTTTAGGGAAGGATATTTCAACTGAAACTCCTCTCCCCAATAATGTTTCACACGCTGCCCATTCACCTTGAACACTCTCCCATCTTTTTCATCCTGCAGAGTAATTGCTCCATGGGGAAAAACCTCAATCACAACAAACGGTCCTAACCATTTAGATTTTAGCTTCCCAGGAAATAATTTCAATCTAGAATTATAAAGCAACACTTTATGACCTTTGACAAACTCTTTAGATTTAATTTTCTTGTTATGCCACAACTTAGATTTTTCTTTATACATTTTCGCATTTTCATAAGAAAATTGGCGAAATTCCTCCAATTCATTAAGCTGCAGCATTCTTATTGCTCCTGCACGACTCAGATCAAAATTTAATTTTTTCAAAGCCCAAAACGTTTTTTGCTCTAGCTCTAATGGTAAATGACAAGCTTTCCCATATACTAACCTATAGGGAGACATACCTAGAGGAGTCTTATAGGCTGTCCTATAAGCCCAAAGAGCCTCATCCAACCTAAAAGACCAATCCTTTCTAGATGGATGAACTACTTTCTCTAGAATCGATTTTATTTCCCTATTACTAATTTCAGCTTGACCATTTGCTTGTGGGTGATAAGGAGTAGCTATCCTATGCTTAATCTCATACTTAGCTAAAAGCTTAGTTAAGATATTATTAACAAAATGTGTACCCTCATCACTCACTAGAGCTCTAGGTGTCCCAAACCGCGCAAAGATGTGCGATTGAAGGAACCGTGCTACTGTCTTGGCATTACTCAGATGGCATGCGATGACCTCCACCCACTTGGACACATAATCAACTGCCAATAAGATAAAAACATTGTCATTAGAAGGGGAAATGGCCCCATAAAATCAATACCCCATACATCGAATAATTCAACTTCTAAAATGTAAGTAAGAGGCATTTCATCTTTAGGCCCTAAGTTTTCTCTCCTTTGGCAAGCATCACATTGCTTGTAGAACCAATGGGCATCCTTAAATAAGGTAGGCCAAAAGAATCCACAATGCAAAATCCTCATAGCTGTCCTTTGACCGCTGAAATGACCTCCATACGGCGAAGAGTGACATTGCTCCAGGATTTCCTTTGCTTCATCACCTGAAACACACCTACAAATTATACCGTCAGAGCATTGCTTATACATAAATGGCTAATCCCAATTGAAAAATTTTGCATCATGCTTAAACTCTTTCTTCTGCCTCCAATCCATGTCAATAGGAGTGACTCCCTTTACCAAAAAGTTGGCAATATCAGCATACCAAGGGGCATCCCTGACTACCTTTACCTCAACAGCAAAAAGCTGTTCATCTGGAAAAGCATCTGAAATGGCAGATTGCTTCAGCAAAGATGATGATGGATCAAGACGAGACAAGTAATCTGCAATGACATTTTCTGATCCCTTCTTGTCCTTTATCTCCAAGTCGAACTCCTGTAATAATAAAACCCAACGAATTAGTCTAGGCTTTGCATCTTTCTTAGACATTAAATACCTTATTGCTGCATGATCCGTGAACACCGTGACTTTAGATCCAACCAAATATGGCCGGAATTTCTCAAAAGCGAACACCACAGCTAACAACTCCTTTTCAGTAGTTGTATAGTTGACTTGTGCCTCATTTAAAACCCTGCTTGCACAATATATAGGATGGATAAATTTGCCCTGCTTTTGCCCCAGCATCGCACCTACTGCAACATCACTCGCATCACACATTACCTCAAATGGTAAATTCCAGTTAGGTGCACAAAGGATGGGTGCTGAGATTAAAGCAGCTTTAAAAGTCTCAAAAGCATTCCTACAATCTGCATTAAAGTAAAAAACATGATCAGCACACAATAAGTTACAAAGAGGTTTACTGATTTTGGAAAAAACCTTTATGAACCTCCTATAAAAACCAGCATGACCTAAAAAACTCCAAATTCCCTTCACTGAATTCGGTGGTTCTAGTCTCTCAATCACCTCTATTTTTGCTCTATCAACCTCTAGACCATTCTTAGAAATCCTATGACCTAACACTATGCCCTCCTTTACCATGAAATGACATTTCTCCCAATTAAGAACTAGATGAGTTTCCTCACATCTCTTTAACACCTTACCTAAATTATCTAAACAACTTTGAAAAGACCCTCCAAACACTGAAAAAATCGTCCATAAATACCTCAACAGTGGACTCAATCATATCAGAAAAAGTTGCTAACATACACCGCTGAAATGTTGCTGAAGCATTGCAAAGGCCAAAAGGCATTCGCCTAAAAGCAAACGTCCCATAAGGACAGGTGAAAGTTGTTTTTTCCTGATCCTCATGAGCAATAGTAATCTGGTTATACCCAGAATAACCATCTAAGAAACAGTAGTAGGCCTGACCAGCCAACCTATCCAACATCTGGTCAATAAATGGTAGAGGAAAATGGTCCTTACGGGTGGCTTTATTAAGCCTCCTATAGTCCATGCAAACCCTCCAGCCAGTTACTGTCCTAGTTGGGATCAACTCATTGTCTTTATTGCTCACCACAGTGACACCTCCTTTCTTAGGAACACATTGGACAGGGCTCACCTAATTGCTATAGGTAATTGGATAAATGATCTCACCATCCAACCATTTAATCACCTCCTTTTTAACAACCTCTTTCATTGCAGGGTTAAGCCTTCTTTGTTGCTCAATACTCCTAAAGGATCCTTCCTCTAGAGTGATTTTATGAATACAAAAAGATGGGCTAATTCCCTGAATGTCTGCCAATGTCCAACCTATAGCCTTGCGGTATTGCTGCAGCAACTTTATTAAGGCCTCTTCATGCTGTGGCATTAAATCTGATGCAACAATAATGGGCAACGTCTCACCTTCCCCAAGATACACATACTTTAGATGATCCGGCAAGGGCTTCAAATCTAAAGTATGTGCCTCAATCAGGGATGGCTTAATAGGAGGAGCATTCCTTTGATCTAAATCTAAAGACTCAAAAACATCCTCACACCTAAACAATTATTTTTCATTTTTCCTTTCTAACAAACAAACTTCTAAATCCTCTACACTAACCTCTCCATGATCTTCCGAATGCTTGTCAGCCGAATCCTGTATTGCTGTCTCAATAACTGTGCTCTCCAGAATCCTAATGAAGGAGCAATCCTCCATTTCGTCTGGATACTTCATGGCTTTAAACACATTAAATTTCACTTCCTCATTACAAACTTTCATTGTTAACTCCCAATTTTTAACATCTATTAACGTTCTACCAGTAGCCAAAAATGGACGACCTAAAATAATTGGGACATCTTTATCAGCCTCATAGTCTAAAATAATAAAATCAACAGGAAATATGAATTTATCCACTTTCACCAAGACATCCTCAATTTTACCCTCTGGATATGTGACAGACTTATCAGCTAGTTGGAGTGTGACTGTGGTAGGTCTAGCTTCACCAATACCTAGCTTCCGATAGACCGGAAGAGGCATAAGGTTAATGCTTGCACCTAAATCACAGAGTGCTCTACCTAACTCTTTTCCACCTATAGATACAGGTATAGTAAATGATTCTGGATCCTTAGCCTTGGTTGGTAGCCCATTCTTAAGAATAGCACTACATTCCTCGGTAAGAGATACAGTTTCAAACTCACATAACCTCTTCTTTTTAGTTAAAATATCCTTAAGAAATTTAGCATAATTAGGCATTTGCTCTACAGCTTCTACTAAAGGAATATTTATATGCAATTGCTTAAGAATCTCTAAAAACTTTTTAAATTGACCATTCTAATTCTTAGGCTTTTGCCTTTGTGGAAAAGGTAAAGGTGGTACATAAGGTGGGGGTGGCACATAAGGTGGTTCCACATCTGGAACAGAACCAGATGCTCCAACATCTTTATTGTTGCCTCCAGCACCCTGACCAATCTCCAACTCTTTCTCAACAACAACATTTTTATCACTATTCCTTTCTATATCCTGGGTTTTTCTAGGCTCTTCTAGTGGCTTACCACTCCTAAGAGTTACTGCCTTTACTTGCTCCTTACCTTCCCTTCGAGGGTGTTCAGTATCTGAGGGAAGTTTCCCTTGAGGCCTTGCCTTCAGCTCATTAGCTAGCTGACCCACTTGAAATTCCAAGGCTCTCATTGAAGCCTAATTACTTTGAATTGCAACATCTGTACGAGCCATAAATTATTTCATCATTGCCTCAAGAGAACTCCCCGAATTTTCTGGGGCATAGCCTGCTTATTTTGCTGGGGCAATACCTGTGCTTTAGAAAATCCCGACTGGTTCACCTTTTGTTGCGCTTGCACATTACTTCCTTGTCCTCCCCATGAGAAGTTAGGGTGGTTGCGCCAACCTGGATTATAAAAGTTAGAGTAAGGGTTATTCCTCTGATTACCTACAAAAAACATAGAAGCTGGATTGTTGGGACAAAACTGGTAGTTGTGATCTTCACCACAATAGACACATGCTTCCTCTACGACTTGGTTCACCACTGTAGCAGGTTCCATAGCTGGTGGTTGCTGATGACTAATCACTATCACATTCTTAAGAGCGTTAGCAATCATTGCAAGATCAGCCCTAATGGTGGACACACCATCAACCTCTAATACACTCTTAACCTTTTTATTTGTGCCTCTAACATCCGACCACTGACAACTATTAGTAGATATTCTTTCTAAAATTTCATAGGCTTCATTAAAAGTTTTTGCCAAAAGGGCCCCTCTAGCCGAAGCATCAACCATACCCTGGGTTACTCCGTTTAACCCGTTGTAAAATATTTCCATTTGAATACAATGAGGTAAACCATGGTGGGGACACTTGCGTAAAAGCTCCTTAAACCTCTCCCAAGCCTCACTAAAAGTCTCATCCTCAAGTTGCCTAAACCTTACTATTTCACTCATTAATTTAGCATTTCTATTTGGTGGGAAATATTTACTCAAAATTTTTTCAGCTAACTCATCCCATGTCCCGATTGATCCTGGAGCAAAAGAATTTAACCATGCCTTTGCTCCATCCCTAAGAGAAGATGGGAACAAAGTTAATCTAAGGGCATCCCTAGGCACTCCTTGAATTACAAATGAATCATTAACTCCTAGAAAAGACTTAAAAAGTAAATGAAGGTCTTCAGATGACAAACCATGGAATTGACCCACGGTTTGCAACATCTGAAACATTACCGGTTTCATTTCAAAATTTGTCTCTTGGATTTGAGGACGTGCAATCCCTAGATTTAACTCATCAAACATCGGGACAGCATACGCTCGAATGGCTCTGGTCCTATCATTCGCTGCCAAGATAGGATTCTCAGCCTGATTATTTTGCTGCTCATTTTGCTTCAGTGGCAGGTTTTGCTGCAGCAAGCGATTCTGGGGGTCTATTGGATCGTCAGGAACCTGCGGAAGGCGTGACACGATCTCCATCTGATTCCTGCGCTGCTCTGTCCTACTTCTCCTTAATGTCCTCTTGATTTCTAGATCAAGCTCGAACCTTACCCCAGGCGGATCGCTAATGCACCAAACTCACACCTGCAAAAACAAAAGAAACAATCAAAAAGTTCTAGCACCAAACCACTAAAACACATACACAAAACAGATCAGCTAAAAACTTATTCAAGTCCCCGGCAACGGCGCCAAAAACTTGTTGGTTCCTAGAGTGAGTAAAAATATGGTATAAAAGACTCTAGAACTCTGTGCAAGTATACACAGTCCGCAGCAAGTAATAAGTATTATCAATCCAAGGCCTGAACTAGCTTCCACTCTATCTATTTTGTATAAATCTTTTAATGGTTTCAAGGTAGTAAAAATGATTGGCTTTTATAAGAATAATGCTGAAGCAAAAGAAATGACAGAACAACAAGTAAACAAATAGGCAGACAGATTAGAAACAGGCGCTGGTTAGGTTTTAGTAATTGTTTTAAAAGATGCTCTAGCAATATTATTGATCATGCAAACTCTCGTAGTATTATTAGCGGATTCCTCCCAGAACTCCAGATTTTTTGGAATGTGTTTCAACCCCAATGAAGTACGACCGGTCAAGCACTAGGCAACTGGCTATCCCTAGCTCAGTCACTGGCGTTCACCAATACACAATGATCATAGTGTGATTAATCGCCACACACTCTCTAAATCATCCCTGAAACTAGTGAGAGGTATTCAATCCGGCTGGCCAGGCGGGCATAAAATAGAAACAAGCACAACAATTAACCCAGATGCAATAATCAATATATATTACCAAAGTTAAGTACGACAATCACATTGTTCCTAACCAACGCCTAACCTACTTAGTTCATAATATGCATGGAGATGAACGCTACAATCTGAGTAGGCATGCCCATAATTACAAGATAATAAAAGGAAATGTTAATCTCCTCGTTCAGCTTGCAATGATGGTCTTCTAGGTGATCTCCAATCTCTCTCTTCACTATTCGGCTCCCAAAGGTGGAAGGAACTTTCCAAGGATGGAATGTTTTCTCCCAAAAATGGAATGACTTTGACTTAGACGGCAACTCCCTTTTATAGAAGGATAGGAGGCTTGACTTAGGTCAACTTGGACACGTGTAGGGCTCTCCTTGCTCCTTTATCACGAAAATAACTAACCAGAATTCGGTTGTTCAACTTGGCTAACGAGCTGTGACGTGGCAGTTTTGCTCCAGCACAGGATTTGCTCCCTCCAGTCGCCCAACAACATAATCTGCACAAAATAATTTCCAAGGCTTCCATTCTTCCAAATGGGTTAAAACATATAATATATATCCAGAACCAACCATACTAAGCACAAAAGACACACAAATCCCTATATAAATGAGGCATAAATAACTACCTTTTGGGCAGTTATCAGCGACCAAGATCTAAAAAGCAAAGAGAGGTCGTAATTTCGTCCTTAGGATAGATTTTAAGTTTTTATCGCTTCTCATCTTGTAACCACTTCGAGTTCCAAGTCTTTTAGCCTCTGTCGGCTCTTCTATTCAAAAGAAGAAGAAGAGAAAGACTTGTCTCTACTTGAAAAAGGACAAGAGCAAGCTAGATAGAGATGGGAAGATCCTTAATCGAGTTTAGTCTTTTATTTTTTGTTTAAGTCTTTTAGTTTCAGCATTCTTAAGTTTCTGTTTTTCTTTCAATTTCAGTTGTAAGCTATAATTCTTGAACTCAATTCTTTTACCTAATATGAATTTAAGTTGTTTTTCTATTTTGTATTCTCTTTACTTTTTGTCTAGCACTTTATTTTCATCCATGAGCTAAGCTTCTTCTCGGGGGTTCAAATATGTGGATGTCTTGAGTAGAAGAAAGCCTCACCTATGCAAAAACAACCTTGCTCCCTCTTAGCATTATTTGTTTTTCTTGAGTTTAAGTTTCATTGTTAGCTTAAACTGATCAATTAAGTTAGCATAGTTTGTATTTAGCTGATGGTCGAAAGGTTGGAGTTAAATGCACGGGTTCGCAAAAACAATAGTGGAAAAGATCCTAGAAATAAGACTTTGTTTTCTTGCATCCTAGGAATAGGACTGGACCCACTAGAGTTTTAAGAGTCGTGAGCATTATTCATCTAAGTTTCAGCTATCCCTAGAAATAGATGTCTAGTTGGCTTAGTCTTCTAAAGACACCTACAACGAAGCTGAATAGAAGTAAGACTTAACTCACAATCTAGTTGTAAGGGCAATTGCGGGCAACATGGATAATGTTCTTCAGTCAACTGTGATGCCTAAGCAAGTTGCTGGCACAAAAGGTGGGCACAATCTAATGTTGTTGGTTGATACTATTTGAATTTCCCTGCTTATCTCATTAGTTTTTACCTTTTTCATTTACTTGATTTTCTCTATTTTGTCTCCTATCAAAACCCTTATTCAAAATATTTCTTTGGTTACCATCACCGTGGTTGCAAATTTAGAGGAGGTTCTTGTTTTTATAGAATCTAGTGTTTTTCAACTAGTCACCATCTCCCTTGGGTACAATATCTGGAATACTTTCCACTTTATTACCTGATAGTGTATACTTGCACTCGAAGAGATGTTACGCTAGCAGCACACACATCATACACCAACCTCCACACAAAGACAGATTAACACACCTTAAGCAGACTAAGCCGCTCTGAAAACAACATCTTCACCGTCCAACAACCAGCACTACGACCGCCAACTTCTACCGCTCTCTAGAGAGAAAGTGAAGAACCAATCCTTGTCTTTTGACTTAGTGATTAAAAACAAATGTTAAAAAATAAGTAAATTAGACTTTGTTTATGTCAATTACTAAAATTTTGTATAAAAAAATTGCTAAAACTATATTTAAATCCTCTTATTTGAAAAGTTGTGTGAAAGTTTATACACTCTTGAATCTCGTTCAACTAGTTGAAATTATAAGCATTCTTGTGTTTGGCGCACATGTAGTAGCTCTCTCACCGTGAGAGTTTCCTCTCTAGCCTAGGTGTTGGTATTCCCTTCTTTGTGTGTAAGTTGATGTCTCATATTAGGTTTGTTTGAGGTGGGAGCTACGAATTTAGGAATCCTTTTAGGACAAAAAAATCTTGGGAAAAATACACTTTTGGTCCCTGAGGTTTGAGTTAGGTTTCATTTTGGTCCATGAGTTTTCAAACTCGACATTCTTACCCCTGAGGTTTGGATTTCGGTATACTTTTGATCCCTCCGTCCAATTTTCTGTTAAATCCTAATGGTTTGTTGACATGACATCATTTTTTTTATTAAATTTTAAAATAAAATATATATTTTTTAAATTTCACTTTTCCCTTTCTTCTTTTTCTTCTTCCTCTTCCTCACCATCACCACCACCACCACCCCTGCAACTGTCGCCAGTGACCACCGCTCATCGGCGACTGGCCAACCAATTTTTTTTATCTTATTCTCCTTCCTTTCTCCTTTTCTTCTCATTCATTTCTTATTCTCTTCTCCTTTCTGTTTATTTTCTCTTTTTTTAAATAGAAAAGAGAGGATGGGAGGAGGAGCTCTTTGTAAAGAATTTGAAATGAAGGATATTTAGACATGGCTAGAAAGATACTTGCCATAGAATTGCTTAGGGATCATTCCAAGAATACCCTTTTGATATCACAATCTGCTTACTGCCAAAAAATTGTTCATAAATTTCATATGGAAAACTCTAAAATAGTAAAGACACCTTTGGCACAACACTTTAAGCTATCTATGGCTCAATCTCCAACAACACAAGAAGAAATTAATGATATGAGTGCAGTCTCTTATGCTAACTTGGTAGGTAGCTTGATGTTATATAATGGTTTGCAGCAGACCCGATCTCGCTCACGCCTTAAGTTTAGTCAATAGGTATATGAGCAATCTTGGAAGGCCTCATTGGGATGCTTGAAAATAGATCTTACAGTACTTAAAAGGGCACTTTAAATAAAGGCTTGTTATATACTAAATGTGAACAACTTGAGGATTGCATTGTAGGTTTCGTTGACTCCAATTATGCAGCTGATTTGGATAAGCAGCGGTCACTAACAAGATGTATATTCACTCTTTTTGAGAATGTTATCAGCTGGAAATTGACATTGCAATTTATTGTTGCCTTATCATTAAAAAAAAAAAAAAAAAAAAAAAAAAAAAAAAAAAAAAAAACTTGTATATTTCTTCAGAAAATCCTCCCCTAGTTAAAGAGGAGTTCATGCACTCTTGAAGCCCCACAATTAGACAACAAGACAATCCCAATTAGAGTGGGATTTGGTGGCTAATTGAGGAGGAGTACATGGGTTTAGTCACCTTGCACTCCACCTCCTAAAATTGTTTTTCTTTTTGAATTTTATAATTCAAAAGAAAATCAATTTTAGTTAATTAGTTTAAATTAATAATCTAAAATTCAATTTTAATTTTGAATTTTAATTTTAAATTAATTCATAATTAATTTAAAATAATTATTAATTACTTAATAAGTTATATTATTATATAGGGAAAAATACACTTTTGCTCCCTGAGGTTTGGGTTAAGTGACAGTTTGGTCCTTGAGTTTTCAAACTCAACAAAAATACCCCTGAGGTTTGAGATAAGTAGCACTTTGGTCCCTGTCGTCTATTTTTCTGTTAAATACTAACGGTTGCTAACGTGGCACTATTATTTTAATACTTTTTTTATTTTTTTAAAAAATAAAAACATATAAAAATAATAAAATTTTATTATTTTATTTAAATTATTTCCCTCTCTCTTCCTTTCTTCTTCCCCATCTTCTTTCTCCCCCATCTTCTTTCTCCCTCCTTATCTCTTTCTTCTTCAGCTCAGGTGGCCGGCGAACGGCGGCGGCGGGCGCCTGAAATTTCTTTTTTTTTTTCTTTCTTTCTTGAAATGAAGGAAATAGAGAAGAAATGAGAGAAGAAAAGGGGAGAAAGAAAGAAAAGGAAAAAAAAAATATGGCCGCCACCGGAGCTGAAGAAGAAGGAGATAAGGAGGGAGAAAGAAGATGGGGAGAAGAAAGGAAGAGAGAGAGAAAGAATTTAAATAAAATAATAATATTTTATTATTTTAATATGTTTTTATTTTAAAAAAAATTAAAATAATTTTTTTATTAAAATAATAGTGTCACGTCAGCAACCGTTAGTATTTAACAGAAAAATAGACGGCAGGGACCAAAGTGCTACTTATCTCAAACCTCATGGGTATTTTTGTTGAGTTTGAAAACTCAGGGACCAAACTGTCACTTAACCCAAACTTCAGGGACCAAAAGTGTATTTTTCCCTATTATATATTAATTTAATATTTTGTAACCAATCCAGACCATTTTCGAAATGCAATTTCTCAAACATGAATCCCTATTTAATATGATTGATACCGTCCCTAAATTGAATTTGAACAATTCAAATTCTTTCCACCGTTTTGTTCCAAAGTTTGTTCCTTAAGCTAGCAAGGGGACCTAATGGACCTAAAAATCATGGGCTCCAACGATTCGAGGTTTAACCGGTTAAACTCATTCAACCTAGTTAACCAACATTCGTTAACTACCCAGTCACTCCACTATAGCCTAGGAGTTCCACTCCCCTCACTATAGATATGTTTCTGTCCAATTGATATAACCATGATTAGTAAGTCAATCCTTCACAAGTCGTTCGTAACTATAACTAGGTCAAAAATTTCGTTTTACCCCTATAACACTTCTTGATTCCTTGAGTCCATTAATCCTCTAATGAACAACTTATTTGTGGTCCAACCATCAAACAGAGTCCCTCTCGGGCCAATGAGACGGTGGGGCCCCTTGTTCAAGTCTCGAAGTCAACACTTAAGAGAACAACCTTTCTGTTATCCCTAATACGGTTAGGAGTGAATTCCATTTTGCAAAACTATGTCCCCAGCTATCTATCCAGTCTTATCCCCAAAATGGTAGGCTTATTGAGTCAATGATGTTGGACCACTCTCACCCGTGCAAATCAAAGGATAATCCTGAACAAACAAGAGTTCATAGTTAGCTCAGGATTAAGATCGATCGAGTTACCTAGGTCATCGTATGAAATATTCAGTCTTATCAGTAAATAGTGTTATAAAGTAAAAGTGACTTATTTCTTGGTCCGGTCTTGTACAAACTCGTTTGCACGGGATGCTCTTACTCGCATGTCTCTACATGAATGATCCAGGATCACATCGTTTGCCCTTATGTGCAAAGTAGGTCGCATCCATTGTGTCCCCAGGATAAAGGTACCCAACCTTATCACTATACTATAGACCATTTTGGTTATATACTAGAACTTGATCCCTGTCTATATTTGCACAAATAGTTCGAGTATTTCATGTTATTGAAGGATTGGAATTCCCTAATTCTATTTGTGGAAGCGAATTGGGACCGTTCGTAGTTAATTTTGTTTCCACCAAAATACCAATACGTTGGCAAAAATTTAGAAAACTATTCTAAACCAATTATTAAGGCTAAACACACAACCTTAGAACTAATTCTAAAGGGGAGAAGCAAACATACTATCGTTATCATCTCTAAAATATCAAGAACGCCTTTCTTGATTTTTGACCAAGCGTTGTCGTCTCTGAAATATCAAGAACGTCTTTCTTGATTTTGGACCAAACGTCAACAATTGGGACACCACCAGTTAATCTTCCCCGCTATAACTCTGAGATTAGGAACGTAGTTGTGGGACTACCTAATCTTGAATGGGAAAAACTCTTAGAGAGAAAATATCTCTCTAGAGTTCTTGAGTTGAGAGTATATGAGAGGGAGACAAGAATGACCTTATGGCGGCCATTGTGTTGTAGTACCTAAACCCTATGTTTAGTGTCCTATTTATAGGAGAAAGACCATGAATAAAATATTCATTTAAAATCAATTATTTCCATAACTAATTTAATCTTTTCCATAATTAATCAATTCCATAACCAATCAATTACATAATTGATTAATCTTTTCCATAAATGATTGATCACTTCCATAAGTGATTAAATTATTTTAAAAAATGATTAATTACTTCCATAAGTGATTAGTCATTTCCATAATTGATTAATTTCCAATTAATTAATCACCAATTAAATATCATATATTTAATTTTAGACCTTCTACTAGTTAATTAATCAATTACCCAATTAAATATCACAAGCCTTCAATTAATTAATTCTATAATATGAATCAAATTCATATTAAAGTTTGAACTCCTTCAAATTCTCTTATATCCTATAAATTTAATATGAATCAAATTCATATTAATATTTGAACTTCTTCAGATATTTATTTCTTTCATAATAATAAAGTTTAATTTCAAATTAGACTTTATATTTTAATGTATCACTATACATTATATTAATTTGTATATCTCATACAATTAACTTTATTTCCAATATGAATTTGAACTATTCAAATTCTCTTAAGATATAATTGTTCCTAATTACTCTTTACGAGCTAGCAGGGGGACCTAATGGACCTACAGATCAGAAGCTCCAATGATATGAGGTTAACTGATTAAACTCATTAATCAAGTTAACCAATATTCATTAATTGTGGGTCATTTCACTAATGACCCACAACTGAACTCTTCTCACTGTAGAACATTTCTGTGTCCACGGATATAGACCTATACCGATAAGTCAATCCTTCACGAGTGTCTGTAATCACAGCTGGGTCAAATTACCGTTTTACCCCTATGTTACATCTGTCTCCTTAAGTATCAATGCTCCTCTAATGAACAACCTGTTTATGGTCCAACCAATAAACAAAAAGTCCCTCTCGGGCCAGTGAGAGGGCGGGATCCCTTTGTTCAAGTCTCAGAGTCACCACTTAAAGGAACACTCATCTATTTCTCTTAGACGTGGGAATGAGTGAATTCCTTCTTGTGTTGTCATGTCTACAGCCTCCCACTCGGTCTTGTCCCTAAAAAGGAAGGCATATTGAGTCGGCATATTGGCCACTCTCACTCATGCTAATCAAAGGACAATCCTGTTGGGTTTTATGTCCTAAAACTCGTAGATAGTGAATGATTAACGAATTATACACCTGTATCAATAAAGTGTTATTGAGGTTTATGCAATAAAGTGTTATTGTCATATTAAGTCTAGAATTGCACAATATGACCCAAATCCAATAAACTAAGATCCAAGGTTGTTTACATGAGACTTGGACTATTATGTGGGGACATACGGGGATCAGTGTTCAAGTAACAACCTAAAAGGTCTATAGTACAGGGATAAGGCTGGGTACCTTATCCTGGTAACACTATGTGATACGACCCGCTTTGTATTTGATACAGACGTATTGATCCAAGGCGTCCATGTAGGAGACATGCGAGCGGGGGTATCCTATGCAATGAGTTTGCATAAGACCGGACCACGAAATAGTAAACCACTAGATGTAACACCGTTAACTAGTTAGGTTACTGTTTCAATAGGATGACCTAGGTAACTCGATCTTAATCCTGAGTGTGTCATGAACTCCTTCTCACGAGGGATTGTCCTTTGATTAGTACGGGTGAGAGTGGCCAGTACGCCGACTCAATAAGCCTACCTTCTTGGGGACAAGACCGAGTGGGGGGCTGGGGACATGACAATACAAGATGGAATTCACTCCTTCCCCTATTGGGGCAAGTAGATGTGTGTTCCCTTAAGGGCTGATTTCGGGTCTTGAACAAAGGCGCGCCGTCCTCTCCTGGCCTGAGAGGAACTTCTGTTTAGTGGTTGGACCCTAAACAGGTTGTTCATTAGAGGGATCAGTGGTACTTAAGGATCCAGAGGTAACCCAGGGGTAAAACGGTAATTTGACCCAACTGGTGTTACGAACACACGTGAAGGATTGACTTACTGCATTGGTCGATATCCATGGACACAGAAATATTCTACAGTGAGAAGAGTGCAGCTGTGGGTCTTTAGTGGAGTGACCCACAGTTAACGAATGTTGATTGACTCAGTTAATGAGTTTAGCTGATCAATCTCGTATCGTTGGAGCTTCTGATCTGTAGGTCCATTAGGTCCACCTGCTAGCTCATAACGGGTTCTGAGATAATATAGTCTTGATTATTAAAGGGAATATAAGTTAATTGTATTTTGATGCAATTAATATAATGTATGGAGATACATTATAGTATAAGTTTAATTAATGAATTAAACTTTATAATAAAGTTAATTTTGGATATGATTCAAAATTAATTAATGAGAGAATTATGAATTTAATTAAATATGTGATATTTAATTAATTCATGAATTAATTAATTGGGAATTAATTAATTTAATTTTAATTTGGTTAAATGTGTGATTTAATCAAATTAAAACTATAGTTTATATAGATGTACATTTTGATGCACATTAAAACTATAGGTTAAATGAGAGAGATAAAATTGAATATGATTCAATTATAAAATTAATTAGATATTTGATATTTAATTAATGTGGGATCAATTAATTTAAATTAATTGAATGACCTATTTAATTCAATTGAATATGATTTAACTGAATTAAAACTATATGTTATAATTGATTTAATTAAAATTGGTTTAATTAAATTAATTATTAATTATTATTTGATAATAATTAAACGGTCCAGATCATTTGGATTAGATCCAATGGTTGAGATCTTGTAGGGTTTTAACTCCCTCCCCACTTATCGTGAAGTGGAGAGGGGTTACCCATCAGATCATGGATTTTCTCTCATTCACGCAATTTCACAGAGAAAGAAGTTTCTTGCTTTTCTCTCTTCCTCTCTCAAAAATTACAGCAAGGTTCTTTGCTGAAAATTCCCTTCCAAGACGGATTTTGGTTCCCACAAACCAATCTCAAGTAATCCCAAGAGAATAGCGGGTGATTCGAGTGGTGATGTCCATTGGAAGTCCCAAGAACGAAATTGGAGCATTGTGCTGTGTTCTTCGGAATCCGGTAAGTATTCTTAATCTTGAATATATTTACAGCATGCTTAATCTTAGTAATTTAGAAATTGTTTCTGAATTTTGTTGCCAACGTATTGGTTTTTCTAAAATTGAAATTTTAATTCGAGATTGTTCTTGTTTGCTTCCGCTGCCAAAAGGGATTTCAACCCTTCAAATCCCTCATGAGAAGGAGTTCATGACACACTCAGGATTAAGACTGAGTTACCTAGGTCATCCTATTGAAACAGTAACCTAACTAGTTAACGGTGTTATATCTAGTGGTTTACTATTTCATGGTCCGGTCTTATGAAAACTCATTGCATAGGATACCCCCGCTGGCATGTCTACTACATGGACGCTTTGGATCAATACGTCTGTATCAAATACAAAGCGGACCGTATCACATAGTGTTACCAAGATAAGGTACCTAGCCTTATCCTTATACTATAGACCTTTTAGGTTGTTACTTGAACATCAATCCTCGTATGTCCCCACATACTAGTTCAAGTTACATACAAACAACCTTGGATCTTAGTTTATTGGATTTGGGCAGTTATAACCAATGATTTTTATATATTGGATCTAGGTTATATATAAAAACTACAAAGCTTGTAAGATCTAAGACTAGGATCAAAGATGTCTTCTTCGTGGTCTTGTACTGCTTTTTATAGATCTTTGGAGGTAGGGTTAACTGTCGATATTAATTTGAGGAGTTCTCTACGAGTGTAATCCCTTGATCCGAGGAGATTTGCTTTAGAATATTTGATCTCCAAGAAAATTCTGTTAATCCCGAAATTCTTGGGATTCTGTTGGATTTTCCTAGTTGCGGCCTCATACACATGACACAATTCTTTAGATTTCCTTCCTTTTCCATATTCTACAAGATTCTTCTTTTTCCTCTCTAGATGCAGACACAAATGTTGGCGCAACTAGACTCCTGCACAAAACCATTAAACTTTAACACTTTTGTAATGGAGTGTTTGGGGGAGTGTTTGGGGGAAAGGTTTGAGTTTTGGAAATTGGGGTTTTGGAAATAGGGTGATTTGAGAAATCTGGGGGTTTTGGAAGTCTGTGTTTGGGGTGCTGATTTTTAAAATCTGAATTTGGAAGTCTGTGTTTGGAGTGCTGATTTCTGACGTCTGATTTCGGAAGTTTGTGTTTGGGGTGTTGATTTTTAAAGTCTGAGTTTCTGATTTTTTTAATTTTTTTTTATCAATGGTATACAATTGTTCTACAATTAATAATTTAAAATTATCTTTCCACTAACTCTAGATTTGAGATTTTAACTCACAATTTTGATAAAAAAATTCAAATTCTAAAGAAGAAAAAATCATTTTCTACTGTTCAATTTTTTCCCACACTTGTTACATTTCCTAGTTTTTTTTTTTTTTTTAATGTTATACAATTCTTCTAAAATTAATAAATTAAAATGTTCTTTCCATTAATTGTAAATTTGGGATTTTAAGTCACAATTTTGATAAAAAAAATCCAAAGTTTAAAAAATAATAATTTTCCATTCTTCAATTTTTTTCCACACTTGTTATATTTCCTGTATTTATTCTAAACATAGATACTGTCAAAACTCACGGTCGACAAATAAACCAAATTGATTGGAAAATTAATTTTGAAGGTTTGTCACTGCATGGTAAAAAACTTTGTTACATTACAAAAAAAAAAGTTTTACATATACTAATTTGCAAATTGATCATCGTTAAGTTTGTCAATTGACACATAATTATCTTAACTTAAAATTGATTAAATTCTTTTTTTTTTTAATTAACTCTAAGTTCAATAGGTTTTTTTTTTCTTTCAAATTAAGCCCAATGTTTAAAAATTAAATACACGCATTTGAATCTTATATTAACTCAACTATAGAAAACATTTTTTTTTAGTTTTCTTTATTTAACTTGAAATTTAATTACATTGTAATTGACTCAACGTTTGGTCTATTGTGTGTGCTTTTTTTAAAAAAAAAAATAAAACTAAACTTTTGGCACAATTGAATATAATATGTGACTTTACTTTTTATTTTTCTTATTACCTCACTGTTGGGAAAGCGAGTTCTTTTTTATTTAATTGTCTCTTATTTGAAAACGCATTGGAAAATTGATTTTGAAGGTTGAATATCCTACCTTATACTTCAATCATTTGAAATTAACTAAAACGGTTGGAAAATATTTTTAAACAACCAAACTTTATTATTTAACTAAGGAAGTAATAACAAAGAAAGCAAACAAATATTAAATCATGAAAATAATATCATAATAAAAAATAGTTAGTGTGCCAAATGTGAGAAGGAACGGTGCTGACATGGCAGTTAAAAATAATAAAATAATATTTTTTGAATTAAAATAATAATAAACTTAATAATTAAATAATTAATAATGAAATAAAATAATAAAAATAATAAGGGTTAGTGAGAGTTTGGAAAATAGGGTTTTTCAAAAAACAAAAAAGAAAAATGAGTGATCTTGGAAAATGGGGGGAGTGATCTTGGAAAATTGAGAGAGAAAGGAGGAGTGATTTGTGAAGTGGGAGTTTGGAAAATAAGGGTTTCTAAAAATGGGAGTCCAAACACCAACTTCCAAAAATTGGGTGTTTTCCAAAACCCTCACTTCCAAAAACCTTCCCCCAAACACACCTTAACACTTTTTGTCCTTGATATTTGAACTTAGTTTCATATTTGGTTTGTGAGGTTCCAAAAGTGACATGATGAGTCATTAAGTTTAAATTTGATTTTCAATTGGTCCCTAAAGTTGAAAAATGACTCGTAACCGTTAGTAATAAAAACATGTCGTTGGCTTCTAAAACTTCATCAAAATTTGGCCTCCCCAAATTATTTTCTAGATCGGCCCCCGCCCCTGCATACTCTCACCTTAAAATTCCATTACTCTTTCTAACATAGGTTAGTTGTAATCTTAAAGATGCATCCCATGATACAACATTTTAAATTATAGCATCTTTAATTTATTTTGTTAGGTAAAACTCATGGATGAAGGGGAAACCACGTGGCAACACAAACAAGGGGAGGTAGTTGGAAGAGTTTAAATTTCTGATGGAGAAACTTCCACGAGGCGTCCCTATAAATAAAGTGTGGGAAGGGAAGAGCGGGTAATTGTGTGAGTGGAAATAAATCAAATGGAGATCAGTGGCAAAATAGAAAAAAGATTGAAGGTATTATGCCTTCATGGATTTAGAACCAGTGGGAGTTTTCTTAGAAAGCAACTCAGCAAATGGGATCCTTCCATTTTGGCTCATTTTGACATGGTAAATTATCTATCATCTTCTACAACTCAAACCCTCTTCAACCATTTTGGCTTTTTGGATTTTGGTAAATCACTAAGTTAGGGTCCGTTTGGTAACGTTCTCGTTTCTTGTTTCCGTTTCTTCATTTTTAATAAAGAAAAATCGAATTTCATGGCCCTAACACATATACATTCAATAATAATAAACCTATATTCTTATTTATGTTTGGAAAAAATTTGAAACAAGAACAAAAAAGGAGAAATTAGTTTTAGTTGTTCCCAAAAGTTTTATACAAATTTCGGGAGTGTTTCTAAAAAATGAGAAACAAGAAACATATGGACTCGTTTGATAACGTTCTCGTTTCTTGTTTCTTGTTTCTAATTTTATTAAGAAATCTATGCATTTAATAACTATGTATGTTTCTTGTTTCTCATTTTTTAGAAACACTCCCAAAATTTGTATAGAACTTTTGGGAACAACTAAAACTAGTTTCTCATTTTTTGTTCTTGTTTCCAATTTTTTTCAAACATAAATAAGAATATAGGTTTACTATTATTGAATGTATAGGTGTTAGGGTCATGAAATTCTATTTTTCTTTATTAAAAATGAAGAAACGGAAACAAGAAACAAGAACGTTACCAAACGGGCTCATACATAGTTATTAAATGCGTAGATTTCTTAATAAAATTAGAAACAAGAAACAAGAATCGAGAACGTTATCAAACGGGCCCTTAGTGTCGCTATTTTTACGTGACGTGTTTTGGGTTTTACGATTTGGATCTATTTAAAGAGAAGACTTCGTCTTTCTTCGTCTTGTAACCTAAATATTAGGTTGGATTGATAGTAAGTGATTGGAAAGAGATCGTGACTGGTCTGAGTCCAAGTTTTTGAAAGTATACCTTTTTCTTGAGATTTTTCGTTTTTTACTATTTACTTAGAGTAATTCAACTTTAACATTGTAGTTAAATTTCATTTTCAAATTTAATTAAATGAGTGGTAGTGGAAATAATATCACCAATCTGTTAGATTTTTTTTGTTTGTATTTTTTTTTGCCCTAGTGTTTTTCTAATTTTTTTTAGCTTTGTTTGAGTATGTTGTTACTCTGTTTAAAAAGAACTTATTCGATGAGGTCGGTATAATGAGACAATAATTTTGCACGGTTGGATGTAAGAGAGAGAAATTGTAAAAATATACTTTGATTTTGTATCCGACGATTATATATTAAAAGTCGGATAGACAAATTTGAAGATCTACATTTGACAATTTTAAAGAACCAACCACATTGTGGGACCTCATTGAATAATTTGCTCTATTGCAAGTTTTTTTTTTTTTCCACATATTTCGTTTTGTGACTAGGTCCATAGTTTTTAGGTTTGTGCGTCTATGTGACTCTTATTTGTTAGTTAAATTTTGTGTTATTTATTATTCAATTCATTACAATTTTCTAATTTAATTTTGAGAAACTATCGATTTCATATTTATTTAATTTCAGCATTGAATGTGATGAAAATGTAAATTTTGAGTGAGAATAAAAAAGAAAAAGAAATTTCAACATTTGCTGTAAATTAAAATGATTAGATTCATTGTAATTTGGAAAAAACATTACAAATGTAGTATTTTTAAGTCCTTGCGTTTGGCGTGTTATTTTAATTTTGCTATGAAAATCAATCCAACTATGATTTTCTTTTTACATAAATAAAATAAGAATTTAGTTGCGGTCATTTATATCAATTCAAACATAGAAAAAATTTGATTTTTTTTGTAAAAAAAAATCCTTAAACTAGGTTGAATATGTAGAATAACATCTATCTTTCTTTTCTACTATATTAAAAAAAAACTCGGAGTTTCTCTGAGTTCAACAAATAGAATATTGAACCAAAAAAGGTAATATGGATCTTATCTACTAACTATGTCGGATTAACATATTTAATTATTATTATTTGTATATTTAAATAGGAATTTCCAGATGGCATATTTCCAGCCAGAGGAAAATCAGAGATTGAAGGATATTTTCCACCCCCTTATTTTGAATGGTTTCAATTTAACGAGGTACAATTAAATTAAAAAAAAATTAATATTTGAAAAGGATTTTTTTTTTTTTTTTTCAAAGACAGTGATATTTATTTGCTTGAACCTGGCAGGATTTCACAGAATACACAAACTTGGAACAATGCATAGATTACTTGTGCAATTACATCACAAGCAATGGCCCATTTGATGGATTGTTGGGCTTTTCTCAGGTAGCTTTGTCTATTCATCTCTATTTTGTTTTTGGAAAAAAAAAATTCTCTCTACTTTTTATTTAGTTCCTAAGTTAAAAAGAGATTTATATTAGTCTCTTGACCATTAATTGATTTTAAATGGAGTTTTTATTGCCACATCTAAGTTAGTAATGAAGGGAAAAGATTGGTTTATCTTTTTGCGTTGATTAACATGATCTACATATAATTAATAGTTCGTGAAATAGAAACAATAATATGAAAATATTATCCATCACCCGTGTTGATGCTAAAATTTGGCTAAGGGACTCACCTGACCTTCACGTGACATCAAATTTGTTTGAATGGGAAAGATGTGACCTGCAAAACAAGAGAAAACTAAGCACTGGCGTGGTGCTTGCCACACCGACTCCGATACTTAAGTCAGTTGGGAGATCATAAAAGTGAGGCAAGTAAAGTAATAATATAGAGGAAGAAAATAGATATCCAGTTGACTCCCCTTGACTTGGTGAACCTCTCCTATTTATAGCTGAAATTAGGGTTTTCCCTTTAGAAGAGTGAGTAGCCCTAGAGATTGATTTAGAAGAGTGAGTAGTCCTAGAGATTGATTTAGGCCCATTGGGCCTCCATAACATTAAGGCCCCACTCTTGAATTGGGATTCCCCACTCTTGAATTGAGATTCAGGGGTGGCAACTGTTGATATAACTCAAAACAGCTCAATTTAAGAGTATAATTCTCCCTTGTGCCAATTTGTTATCTTGCAAAAAAATCTCTTCTGGCCTTTTATCATTCGCTTTGCTTGTATGAAATATCTTACGTCTTGGTCTCAACTATAAGTGTGGTTTAGTGCTTTGAAGCCCCTGCGCCTTTTCCTATTGATACGGCTCCGTTTCCGAGGGTTCTGTAGTTGTCGTTTGCCCTAGGAGTATAGGCGTTGCCACTCCTACAAGGACTTTTTTCTCATGTCGTTACCTTGGGGAGTATAGGCGTTGCCACTCCACTGAGTACCTTGGGAGTATAGGCGTTGCCACTCCTACAAGGATTTTTTTACAAGTCGATATCTCGGGGAGTATAGGCGTTGCCACTCCACCGAGTACCTTGGGAGTATAGGCGTTGCCACTCCTACAAGGAATTTTTTACAAGTCGATACCTCGGGGAGTATAGGCGTTGCCACTCCACCGAGCACCTTGGGAGTATAGGCGTTGCACTCCTACAAGGAATTTTTTTACCAGTCGATACCACGGGGAGTATAGGCATTTAGTAAATACGGGTAGGTAGAGAACATACCGCCCATGAAATAGTAAAGACCCTTTGTTGGGCTAATATGAGCTATATCTTCAAACCACTTGAATTTCTCACCCCATATTGGTGAACTCAGAATTAGAAATAAAAAACAAACTTTGCAATATGAAGGTGCCATAGAACAATTTATGAAGTAAATAAATAACTTATTTATATAGTCCACTTAATTTTGACTCTTTATTTATTCCAGGTAATTTTTAAGACTAGACTAAACAAACTTAAATGACAGTTTGAAATATGACTAGCGGATCTATTTGTTCATTGAATAAATGTCCAAAATGGTAGATACATCAAATCTACAATTTTTAAATTAGATAAAAAATATGAATTATCAAAAAATATCCCAACGAAATATCCAATTGAAATTTTAAATTATACATCAAATCTAAATCCAAATCAAACCAACCAAATCTAGTATCTTATTGATTAATCAAAATAATAATACACCGAGATCACAACCGAATTATAGATTGAAAAGCTAGAATCCCAACCATCATTGGAAGAATTTGAGAAACATGATCAACAAGACATAACAAGACATATTGCATAGAGTAAAATGGTCTCGCTAACAACAGAATTTCGATAGGATCATAAAGCTGAAAGCATTTTAATTCATCGCAAACTATATTTAACCGCATATCATAATACATACATAAATTAAACCTAAAGGGAGGTTAAGCCATGCAAGACTAAATTAAAGGGGAGATGAAAAGTGTGTACTACAATAATCAAAACCCAAAACAAAAAAACAAAAGAAAATCTAAGAGTCCCGCATGGTGAAATCGCATCAAAATGTTGATAGGAAAAAGAAATCAAACCTCTTGAGAGAATAAAGGAGAGAAAAGTCTTGGAATTAATGCTTTTGTTTTTACTTGAACCTTGCGCCCACGAAGCAAAAATCATTCTTGGAGATCAATTCTAAAAAGTCTCGGCATTAATGTTTTCAACTTGCACTATGGAAGCTCTCCGAAACCGCAAATTTGGCTTCTCCAATTTCGACGATGATCGGTGATTTTCCTTGGAGAGAGATTCCTCTGCAACTAATTTCAGCATGCAATTCTTTTGGTGCATGGAGAACAATTTGCACCGGACTTGGTCTCGGTTTTTGCTACGGTCGTCTTTGATTCGTTTTTTGGTTAAGCTCCACACCGAGGTTAAGCTCCACATGGATATGCAATTTTAGCCTTATTCCTAGGCAAGTAAAGTAATAATATAGAGGAAGAAAATGGATACACAGTTGACTCCCCTTGACTTGGGGTGAACCTCTTCTATTTATAGCTGAAATTAGGGTTTTCCTTTAGGAGAGTGAGTAGCCCTAGAGATTGATTTAGGCTCATTGGGCCTCCATGGGCTTGTTTCTCCATTCTGACTTTCTTAGAGCTAGGTCCAAATTTACCCATAACAACACATTTTGAGAAAGGTTATGATAAATGTGTGTTCAATAGTAAAAGAAAAGGTTAGAAGATAAGAAAAAATCTTACTCAAGTTCGTAGATGTTAGGTAACAAAAAAAACTAGTCATGTCAAACTTTTGAGTTTTGTCAGAGGTATCAATGACAAAGACTCTATTTATCATTATTAAAATGTGGAGAGCGACTAGTCTAGCTATGGAACCATTCTTAAAATTCCTAAATGTTAGGTATCAAATTAGACGGGAGAATATTTAGATAAAATATGTTTTTTTTTGTGTTTTTTTTTTTTTTTAGTTTAATATATGGAGATGGAGATTCGAACCTTTAACCTATAGGTTGAGGTAACAATGCCTAAACCAATTTAGGGAATAAGATAATTATATTTTAACCTCTTAAGTATTTTATGTATATTATTAAGGGTTATTTTTATTTTTATTTTTTGAGTTTTATTTTAATGTTTGGTTAAATAATTATTTTGGTTGCTGTAATTTGAGACATGTTCTATTTTTGTTCTTGTGCTTTCAAATGTTAAAATTTAGTCCATGTACTCTTAACAAATCTTAAAATAGTCCCTACTAGTAGTTTATTGTTAATTTTTTCAAAGAGAAAAGAAATACTCTATATTAGTCTTCCATCTATAAATTTTGGAAGCATATTCACATTGTGTCTTTTCATAAATAAATACTATTATTTCAACAATTTTGATAAAGATTAACTTCAAACTAATAATAAAGACTAATTTTAAGATTTATTAAATGTACCCGGACTAAATTTGGACCCAAACTAAATGAAAATAGTATTTTAACCTTGAAGTTTTTTTTTAAAGGTGGACCTATTCAATAATTTTTTTAATCTTTATTCAGGGCGCCGTATTGTCAGCACTCTTGTTGGGCTATCAAGCACAGGTATGCCTTAATTATACTTGTCAATTACTGTTGAGTTACACACACAGGTATGCCTTAATTACACTTGTCAATTACTGTTGAGTTACGTACACTTTGGTAACATATTTGTAATTACTTTTATGAAAATTACATATTTTCAAATGTTAAAAAAATAAAAATTGTAACAATCCACTAAAAAATTTCTAGTTCAAATATACCATAGAAAAAATAGACCAACTAAAAATGTGGCACAATAAGAATTTCATATTATAAAATTAACAACATTGGGAATTATTGAGGAAGTATTTGAAAATGGAAAACAGGGAAAGGTGATGAAGGAGCATCCACCAATCAAAGTGTTTGTGTCAATATCAGGAACAAAATTCAAAGATGAAAGCATATGTGAGGTTGCCTACAAACACAAAATAAAGGCCAAATCTGTTCACTTCATTGGGGAAAAGGATTGGTTGAAACTTCCTTCTGAAGAACTTGCTTCTGCCTTTCATGACCCTTTGATCATAAGGCATCCTCAAGGCCACACTGTCCCTAGATTAGGTCATTTTCGTACACCTTCATTTCATGTATATATCTCTCGTTTTCTCTCTCGAATTGTCTCTCTCTCTTGATTGATGGAAAATTATTGTTTTGTTACAGACGAAGTAGCCACTAAGGAGCTTCAATGCTGGGTTGGTGCGATACTTTCTAGTCATGATTGTGTAGGAGATGGAGAAGCGGAGGAGAACGTCATTGACAAAGAGACTGAGAAAATTAGAAACGAGCTCTCCGAAGATCACGAAATGAGGAATAGTAGTATCAATGTTATTATATAACATAACTTGATAAGGCATGCTTTAATTTTTTTTTTTTTTTTTAATGGTGAATTTGTTTTTAGTATTTGAAGGTGTTGTTTTAGGTGATTTTGGTTGGTGCTCTAACCAGAGTTGAAAAATAAGCAATAGAAAATAGATGCTATGTTTGGGATAAAAATACTTTTGTCATGATGAATTTTTTTTTTTTTTTTTTTCACTCAAATTAATTTTTAGGGTGTTTTCAGAAGTACAATATATGAAGGGAAAAAATACACTTTTAGTCCTTAAGGTAATTTGGGTTAGGTTTCATTTTGGTCTCTGAGTTATCAAACTCAACAAAGCTCTTGAGATCTGATTTTAGTTTCATTTTGGTCCCTCCATCCATTTTTTTGTTAATAATTAACGGAATGCTGACATGGCACTAATTTTTTTATTAAAAAAATATTTTTAAAATTTTTAAAATATAAATATATTAAAATAATAAAAATATTATTATTTCATATTATTTTTTTTAATTTCTCCCTCTCTCCTCTTCTTCTTCCTCCTATTCTTCTTCTTCATCTGCTTCAACACACCCACACTGTCGGCGGTCGGCAACCACCGCCGTCGA
This sequence comes from Luffa acutangula, assembly GCA_036850905.1. Taxonomy (NCBI): domain Eukaryota; kingdom Viridiplantae; phylum Streptophyta; class Magnoliopsida; order Cucurbitales; family Cucurbitaceae; genus Luffa; species Luffa acutangula. The sequence goes on from CM072096.1 coordinate 45,321,101, forward strand.
CAACTTTTTTTTTTGGGTAAAATACCTTTTTGGTCCCTCATGTTTCGGGTTCGTTTCCAATAGGTCCCTAGGTTTCAAAATCGAACAATCAAGTCCTGTTCCGGAAATGTATCTATTGAGTCCCTCTAGGGCTGACGTGGCAATTTAAAATAATAAAATATTGATTTTTAATTAAAATAATAATATAATAATAATAAAATAATAAAATTATTATTATTATTATTAAAATACAATAACAATAATAATAAATAAATAAAAATAATAATTATTATTAAAAAATCGTTTCTCTCTCCTCTTTCCCCACTCCCCTCTCTTCTTCCCACTTCCTCTCTCTCCTCTCTCTCTCCTCTCTCTCTCTAAAAATACTTCCTCTCTCTAAAAATTTTGATGACGGCGTCGGTCTCATGGACGGCGGCGCGATTGTCGGTGAGAGGAGCACCGGCGACGGTTGGGCGGAGGCGAAGGGGACGGCGAGGACTCAAACTCGGAGATTGGGACCAATCGGATTCGATCCCTGTTCGATTCGGAGATTGGGAAACCCTAGCTTCTTGAACTCGGATTTGTATCAGAAATCTGGATTCTCTTCAACCTCGGAGAACTCAAACTCGAACTAGCAGAAACCCGACGATTTGAAGCACCAAGAAATGGAAGGGGCGACCGTGGAGCGAGACCTGTCGGCGTTGGCTGGTGAAACCAGAAGGGTGATTGAAGTGATGATGAAGAACGTGTACAGGTTAAGCAAAGCTATGGCGGTTCTGGGTCTGGTTCAACTGGGCATTGGGGCTTGGATTTCGTACGCAACTCGCGGTTCACCAATTACAGAAGTTTTTATCCAGAGCTTCGTGGCGTTCGGGTTTCCTTTCTCGATGGCCTTCATTCTGCGGCAGTCTCTGTAATGATGTTTTTCAAGATGGAGGAACAAGGTAGGTTGCAGATTCTAACTCTGACTCTTCAGATTGCTAAAAATTTAAATGTTATGTTTGTTAGAGTGCGAACTGTTTCTTTCTTGTGTGTAAATGGATTCTCTGTTGGACTTCTGTTTGCTTTGCTTTCAAGATGAATTGAATCCATTTTAGATTTCCCATTTTGTTGTTTATTTTTGAGTTTTCTCCCATCTCCAATTTGAAACCCACTATGATTATAATTCAAATAGGTCGTCACAACTCGTCGTCCCCTTCGCCTCCGCCCAACAGTTGCCGGTGCTCCTCGACAATCGCGCCGCCGTCCACGAGATCGACGCCGGCATCGAAATTTTTAGAGAGAGGAAGTGTTTTTAGAGAGAGAGAGGAGAAAGAGAGGAAGTGGGAAGAGGAGAGGGGAGTGGGGAAAGAGGAGAGAGAAACGATTTTTTAATAATAATAATTATTATTATTGTTATTGTATTTTAATAATAATAATAATAATTTTATTATTTTATTATTATTATATTATTATTTTGGGTAAAATACCCTTTTGGTCCCTCATGTTTCGGGTTCGTTTCCAATAGGTCCCTAAGTTTCAAAATCGAACAATCAAGTCCCCACTGTTTCGAAAATAGTTCAATTTAGTCCCTCCACCGTTAATTTTTTTAACGGTACTGACGTGACAAACGTTTAATAATAAAATAATAATTTTTAAAATTAAAATAATAATATATTAATATAATAATAAAAAAAAATAATAATAATAATAATAAAACTCTCTCTCTCCCTTACACGAAAACCCTTTCCCTCTCTTCCCCTTCTCGCCGGCGATAATCCGCCACCGTCGCTGCCGATGACCTCCGCCGCTGCTGCCGATGACCTCCGCCGCCGCTGCCGATGACCCCCGCCGCCGCCCTTCTTCTTCTTCTTCTTCTTCACTCAAACAAACCCACTTCTTCTTCACCCAAAGAAACCCCCAAACATCTCAAACCCACCGCCGCAATAATCACCGTCGATGGCCACCGCCGCATCCTTACACGAAAACCCTTCCCCTCCCTTCTCCTTCTCGCCGGCGATAGCCCACCGCCGACGCTGCCGATGACCCGCAGCCACCACCCTTCTTTTTCTTCTTCTTCAAAACCCTAAACTATACCCACCCCCACCTACCCCATTCATTTTCTTCTTCTTCTTCAAAACCAAATTCACCCCATCACCCCTTATTTTTCTTCTTCTTTTTTCCCAATCGTAACCACCTCTTTTATTTTCTTCTTCAAAACCGAATCCATCATCCTATCCTCTCCTTCTCTCTCTCCAAAACAATACCCACCCTTATATTCTTCTTCCTCTCCAAAACGACAACCCACCCCACCCCCTTCTTCTTCAAATCTAAACCCCAAAAAAACAGATCCAACCACCCACCCCTTTTTCTTCAAAAACCCAACTCTCCATGCCCTTTTTCTTCTTCAAATATAAACCCAAAAAACAAAATTTCATAACCCACCCCACTTGAAAATCGGAAAACAATAAAAATTCAGAAGAAGAAACCGGTGGAAGAAGAAGATGTAGAAGCCGCCGCACACCACCATCATCGTTGGCAAGGGAAAGGAGGGGGAAAGGAAAGGGAATGGAGGCTTCGGGCATGGGGAGGGAGGGGAAAGAGATTCTTTTTCTTTTTCTTTTTTGAATAATAATAATAATAATATTATTATTATTATTTTATATTAATATATTATTATTTTAATTTTAAAAATTATTATTTTATTATTAAACGTTTGCCACGTCAGCACCGTTAAAAAAATTAACGGTGGAGGGACCAAATTGAACTATTTTCGAAACAGTGGGGACTTGATTGTTCGATTTTGAAACCTAGGGACCTATTGGAAACGAACCCGAAACATGAGGGACCAAAAGGGTATTTTACCCTATTATTTTAATTAAAAATCAATATTTTATTATTTTAAATTGCCACGTCAGCCCTAGAGGGACTCAATAGATACATTTCCGGAACAGTAGGGACTTGATTGTTCGATTTTGAAACCTAGGGACCTATTGGAAACGAACCCGAAACATGAGGGACCAAAAATGTATTTTACCCTTTTTTGGTTTTTTTTGTTCCTTCTCTTCTTTTCTTCTTCTTCTATTTTCTTCAACTTTTCTTCTTTTTTAAAAAAAAAAATAGAGGAGGAAGGGAGGAGGGACCTCCTCCTCTATTTTTACCCATACAAATCTAAGGATAATTTCTCATGAAAAGAAGTTCATAATAGACTCAGGATTAAGATTAAGTTACCTAGGTCATTTTATTGAAATAGAAACTTAACCAGTCAACAATGTTATATCTAGTAGTTACTATTTTGCGGTTCGATCTTATGCAAACACATTACATAGGATACCCCTCTCCCAACTCGCATGTCCATTACATGAATGTGTTGGATCAATGTGTTTATATCGAATACAAAGTAGGTCGTATCACATAGTGTCTCCAAGATAAGGTACACAACCTTATCCCCATACTATAGACTCTTTAGGTTGTTAACTTGTACATTAATCTTCGTATGTCTCCACATACAGTTAATTATTGCAAGACTAAGAATAACAAATTCAAAAACTCCTTATTGAATAATTTCAATAACTCTTTAATTTATTGGTACTAATTAATTTGCTACATTTACTATCCACGAGTTTTAGGGCATAAAACCTAACAGACATGGCCAAGTCTTACATGCCACAAATCTGTTGTTTCATTCATTCTTGTCTTATTCACATAGGTGGCCTCTGCTAATATGACGTAGATGGAGTGTCCATTCTTCGTCCTTCCATCAGCGGTATACCACTTACTTTGAGATCTTGGTACACACTGACATCGTTATGTTAAAACATGATGAAGTTTCTTGATGATGTTAGTTGTGATACTAATACCAGATTCTTCTTCATTTCAGGTACATGAAATACATTCTCCAGCTCTACTTGATTGGAATTGTAATGTGACATTATCATGGTTTTGCCAACATGAACATTGATTATCGGTGATAGAAAGTGATAGAATTAACTTTCTATAACTGATAGAAACTTTCTATCAGTCTCCGAGAAAACCAGTGAGGGAAAGATGAATACGGAGTCGGATTTCGCAGTGACGCCGGATCGATGGAACAGTCGGAGAAAGAGGCGGAAGTCGTCTTCTCCGACGTCTTTCTGGTACGTGGACGACCGCGAGGTCCACCATGGCTCGGGTACCTCGCATGTAGAGAGTCCCCATTCGTTGCAGCGCCGCCATCGAAACGGCGGCGGTGGTCCTCTTCACCGTGGGCGGTTTCTGCTTCCACATTTCGCCGAACCAATTCCACCGATTGTCCGACGGCGTACAAACTTCAATCGACGTCGATTTCTGGGAGAGGAGCCTTCGTGGAGGAGTAAGGTTCATTTTAATGGCAGGGTCGAAGGTGGAGAGAGTGAAGAGAAGAAGAGAAACAAACATGGGTTAGGAAGGGCATTTTCGTAAATTCTACATTCAGACTACAACTTTTTGCTATTTTTGCAAATTCTTTTGCGAGCTGCTATAAGTGCAAATATTTTGGCCCAATTTGGTAGATTTACAACCGACCCTTTCAAAAACAAAAACAAGTTTTTTGAAACTATTTTTTTTAGTTTTCAAACTTAACTTAGTTTTTTAAAATATGAGAATATGGTAAATTACAAAACAAGTAGATTTATGAGTTGTAGTAGTGTTTATTATGCCAGTTGAGCTAAACTCTTGTTGGCTGCAACATGAGTTTGTTGTAGTCAAGAGATGAAGATTGTAATCCACAAAACTCTCTGAAGACATCCCGAAGGTCTTAGGTTGTATCTCATTGGTCATAGAATTATAGAGTGATCCTACAAGTGATTGGTTAGCAACAATCCAAATATCATATTGTGGGTTAGGAATAGTGGCTTTTTCGGTGTTTGAAGTTTCATCATCTCCCACAGGAACAACTATTAACTACCGATCCTTTCCAATAAGATGACCATCCAATCTGTGGCTTCTTAATGTGGGAATGGCAATATTCTGCCAAAGCAGAAAAATAGAACAATCCATCTTCATCAATGTAAATCCAATTCATTATGGTGGCAAAAGGAGGATCTGACTTAAGGAAGAAGACGAAATAACCTTCCTTGGTTTCCTTGGATATATCTGATTTTGATTGAGCCATTGCTTTAACCAAAAAAACAAGTTTAAAGTAGAAAAAAATATGACTAAATAGTGTGTACTAATAACCAACAGGTCTTTAGTTCGAATCTCTCTATCTCACATGTTGTCAAAAAAATAAAATAAAATAAAAAAAAGTTTGAAGAACCAAATAAAAAAATTAAACTAAATTAAATTTAAGATGGAGAGAGAGATCATTCTTTGAGAGAAATTTCTATAAATTTCTCATCAGTCCAAATGGGAAGAAGATTTTTCAATAAATAATAGAGGAAAATATGACTAAACAGAAAGACAACTATTTTTTTTCCATGAAATAAGGAAAAGGGCATGTTTTGACTTCCAGAAACTGGGAGTAGTTGATCTGACATGATATTACACATAATTGGTGAAATTTAAAATCTAACTAATTGGTAACCAAAGGAATCTGATCCTTAAATATAAAAACGTTTGCAGACATTTTGAGTGAAATACATATAAATGTCAAGTATTATTTACTTTAAATTCGATGCATCTTGAATATTTTGACACAATATTGCACCATAATTATCATAAACTAAAACAAACGTTTAGCATTAGAAACATTGAAATGTATAAAAATAGTTTACATTTAAAGAATGAATACAATAATAAATGTATGCTCGTAGTGAGTGTCCATGCTTCTTAGGCTTCAAGCATACATGTTACGGGATGTTTGTCCTATGTTTAAGAAATGGTGCAGCAAAATATGTGATTTCATTTCAGCAACACCATAAACAGTGGCTTGTTTGTAGAAATCTCAACTAATATGTGGGGTTCTGAATCATGTTTCAAAATTAGCTGTACAGGTAACATAATGCTCAACCCATGAAGATCATATTAGAATACTCTTTTCCCTAAAAAATGATCACAGCTTCACTTTTCTAGAACAAAATCTTTACAGAACTTCCAGCTATGGAAAGGCATCAAGCACCACGGTTTGGGCAAACATTTGCGAAGTGTGATGGATCGCCACAAACAAAACATCTTCTATCAGATATTGGCTCACCAGTTGCTGACACGAATGTTGCTGCAATCTGACCACGGCCACGGCCACGACCACGAACAGTGTTTCGACCAGGGTTAGGATTAGAAGCTGCTGAGCCTGAGCTCCTGATATTTGACCGTGGAGCACTATTTCCTGCATTGCCATTGTCTACGTTGTCTTCCCATCTGCAAAAGGATGCATTATTTACATTTATGTTAACAAGAGAGGTATTTAATCAATATCAACATTTTGAATTGGAATCTAAGGAATTAAGTTACTGTGAAACATGTTCTCCTTATCGAACAGAACTATGGTATTGCCAAACCAAAGTTCAGCATTGCTATTTCAAGTGAAGCAACGACAATACTTTGAAAAGGGTTCAATACCACATTGTTTTTTCCTCTTTGGGGTACAAGAGTAAGGTAGAATAAAATTTTGAGCTATTTGGTTGAGTCATATAAGTTTTTAATTTATATTATAAGATAGGATCTATGCATGAACAGTTTTTTTCCGAGAAGGAAATGGAATAAGTAAATGTAAACATTGAAGTTTTGATTCTAATATCATGGTAGATTATAATTATTGTCAAATCCTTGAGTTTTCATGTTAACAATTAAAAAAAAAAATTCTAAGAGATCAAAACAAACTTAAAGGGGACTGCGTACACGAAGAAATTGCACTCCTGAGATTGACATTTGTAGAACTTTCTTCCCCTATTATTGGCAGTATTTGCAGTCCGTAAGACACACGGTGTGCCACAGTTACTACACGAAACTGAAGATTCACCTGCTAACAAAACATAAAACAAGATTTTTAAAATTAAAATAAATAAATAAATAATAATCTTTTGGTTTGAAACTTATCAACAGCAACAAAAGGAATCTGAAAGCATGCAAACATGATCCACAATTTCAGAAGTTCAAACTTTTCGTAGATGACTAACATCTTAGATCCCTTTCACAAAAATAACACGATTACAATAAAAAGAAAAAAGGTAAATCAATTTCTTCATGAACTGTGAGCTTGTGGATATGCAAACGACCCAAAGAAAAAGTATGCATTTGACAATAGCATTGGAACACACCCATACTAGAAAATAAATATAAAAGCCACTAAAAAATATTTAAAATATATCAACTGTTTATTTATAATGATAGACAACCGAAAATCTCGTTTACCACTTTGCCGACGACGAGCACTTCTAGAACCTACAACCTGGGATGGGCAATCATTTGAGGAATGGCCTACTTGTTGGCAGAAAATGCATACACTTTGCCCAGTGTTACCTCGCTGCACACTGGATGATGAAGTCCCTCGACCTCTAGCTGGAAAACATAATTTGAATGTGCAAAAAGTAAAATGGGAGGAAAAGTAAACAGAAGAGTGTTTCTTTGATGCTGAAATCATATAAATCTGCAAAAGGATTTTTTGTTTTTATTTCTTGGGTCATGTGGATTATTTCCCTTCTAAATCATGCTTTTATCGAACAGGTTAATGTCGTAATGAGACTATTGATCGATACTTCTTCTTAAAGGAGGAGAGGTTGTCCCAAGTTCAAAATCCAATTTATAAATATACACATCTTACTTAGATTTCGCAATCAACAGCATTCAACATTCAATAACCCGTTGTTTTTACCCCCAAAACTTGACAAGGTAAACACGGGGTATGGGGAGGAAGAGGATTGGATGGTAAATTACTCTCTAGCTTAAATGCGACAAAGAAGACACTTTGAACAACCAAACATATTCCTGAACATCTTAATGAAATAGTAAATTGGTTTGTTGTTCAAATATGTGCAACCAATATAAGGAAAGAATAAAAGCAATAATGTCTAAATATTGACAATTAATATTTACACAATTGTAAAGACTGGAAATTCCAACATAAATGTAGACAATTTATTAGCAATAAGCTTATAATGATACAAGTTCATACCGTTTCTTTGATCCTAGACTCCAAAATAATAATAATAATTAAAATTAAAAATTAAAAAAAAAAAAAAAAAAAAAAAAAAAAAAAAAAAAAGAAACCTGCATGTAATTTTCTAATATTTCTTCTATAATTTTATTTCAACTAAACACCATAATGAATACAAAATAATTTGTTACTCTCCTAAAAGGAAAAGGAAAAATATTGTCCTAATACAAAATTAAAAAGACCAAGAAAATGATAAATCCTAAATTGATAATTACAAGACCGCCCTGATTTTGAAAATAATTTACAACACTCCCCTCAAGATGGGTTGTAAATATTATACAATCCCAATTTTCTATTTAGATATTCAAAGTTAGGCCTTGGTAAAGGTTTGGTAAGGATACCTGCTAATGGTTGTTTTCTAGGCACATAGTTGAGTTGAACTACTTCATTATTGACTTTTTTTAAGATAAAGTATTGATCTATTTCAACATGTTTTGTCCTATCATGGTGTTGGATTCTTTGCCATGCTTATGGTAGCTTGATTGTCACATGTCATCTATATTTGTGATGAATAGTGTTTTCCTAATTCACTTAGGACTCTCTTGATCCATATTACCTTCACACATGCCATGAACATGAACGAGTGCTCAGAATTCAGTTGTTGCACTACTTCTTGCAACCAGACTGCTTTTTGCTTCTCTATGTTACAAGATTACCCCATATAAAGAAGCAGTAACCTAAGGTAGATCTTCTATCTATAACATCACCAACCCAATCTGCATCAGACATACTTCAATGTTTCTCTGGTTAGTTTTCTAAAAAAAAAATCCTTTTTGAGAAGTCATCTTTAGATATCATAGGATTTGATATAAAGCTTCCATATGTTCATCATTAGGATTATGCAACTAACCGTGCTGACAGCCAATCCAATACCTGAATGTGTATGGAAAAGATAGATAAGATGCCTTACAAGACGTCGGTATCTCCCCCTATCCACAGGTGTGCTATCATGGTTGAGCCCAAGTTTATTTTGTGGGTCCATAGGAGATTCTGTTGGTTTGCATCCTAACATGTCAATTTCTTTGAGAAGATCCAACGCATACTTCCTTTGGAATACAATTATACCCTTTTACGACCAAGCAACTTCCATACCTAGAAAATATTTGAGATTTCCTAGATCCTTGAGTTCGAACTCTTGAGCCAAGTGTTTTTTTAACATTTGCAATTCTAATTCATCGTTCTCATAAATAATAACATCATCAACATATACTATTAAGAGGGCAAATAAATTTTCCAAACCTTTTGATAGAGTATGGTCTAACTGACATTGTGAATACCAAGATTGAGAACAAAAGTTGCAAATCTACCAAACCAAACACAAGGAGATTGCTCAAGTCCACAGAGAGGTTTCTTCAACTTGCAAACCTTTGTTGGATCAAATTTCTCCTTATATCCAGGAGGAATATCCATGTATACTTCCAAATCACCATTCAAAGAAACATTTTTAATATCTAATTGTTGAAGACCCCAATCAAGATTAGCTGCGAGAGGTAAGATAATTCTTATGGTGTTGAGTTTAGCAACCGTTGCAAATGTTACTTGGTAGTCAATTCCATAAGACTGAGTGAATCCTCTAGCAAAAGGTCTGGCCCAATCTTTCAATGTTCTCATCTGCCTTATGTTTTACTGTAAAAAAAACTTACATCCAACAGTTCGTTTTCCACTAGGTAGATCTGCCACTGTCATGTATCACTTTTCTTAAGTGCGTCAATCTCATCTTGTACAGCCTTTCTTCCGTATCTACAATCTAGGGTTGCATCCCTCCTTTACTAGTTGTTTAGGCAGTAGGCACAATTTTTTGTGCAACCAACCTTGCTCCCTGCATTGTGTAATTGATAATGCTCATTTATGTGCGTTATTTAACCTTAAAAACTTAGGTTATTGCTAGGAAAGCAAGAACTTTGTGCTTAAAATCATACCTTTTAGAGTCAAATTAGCAAAAGTCATAGAATCATGTTGAAAATCTTAGAAATATAGAACTTATGCTTAAAATGTCCAAAAAGAGATTACTTTTATAAGAATTTATCTAAGTTAATGTTTTTGTGCAGAGGACAAATTGTTGTGGAAATGCGCCCACAAATGGAGATAAAGAGTTAGCGGAGCAAAAGTTCGAAGTTGAAGATTTGCGCCCACATTTGGTCCTGAAGATGTGGAATTTGCGTTTGAATTGTGCCCGCAAACTAATAAGGAAAGTAGCCCCATCTGAAGACAGATTTGTCAAGGTAGTGCACAGAGGAATTTGCATCCGAATTGCGGCCGCAACTGGGCTTTCCGACAGAATTCCGAGATTCGCGCGATCTTCACAAAATCATCTGAAAATCCCAAATCTCTTATCAAATCTCAAAGGATCGTGGATTTTTACCTTCAAGAGTCCTCTCACACTGATCTCGACAGTCAACCCTACCTTCTAAGGTCTATATAAGGCAACCAAGGTGCAAGAAGCAAGAGGAGTTTAGATTTTCGTCCTTAGGATAGTTTTATTGCTTTTCTCTCTTCTCATCTTGTAACCACTCCGAGTTTCGGTTCTTCTAGCCTCTGTCGGCTCTTCCATTCGAAAGAAGGATAAGAGAAAGACCTGTCTCCCCTTGAAAAAGGTTAAGAGCAAATTAGATAGAGAGGAGAAAGAACTTTTAGTTGAGTCTAGAGTCTTTACTTTCTGTTTATTCTCTTTTGTGAGTTGTTGTACTTTCTGTTTTAATTTAATTTTCAGTTGTAAGTTCTTTATTTTATGTACTCTTTTCAATTATCAATATGAACTCAAGTTGTTTCTTTACTCTGTGTGTTTTTTACTTTATGTCTTGCATTTTAATTTCCTCAATGAGCTAAGCTTCTTCTCGGGGGTTCAAATATGTGGATTCCTTGAGTAGAAGAAAGCCCCACCAATGCAAAGGCAACCTTGCTTCCTTTTAGCATTGTTTGTTTTTGCTGAAAATTTAAGTTTCATTGTTAGCTTAAACTGATCACTTAAGTTAGCATAGTTTGTGTTCAGCTAGTGGCTGAAAGGTTGTAGTTGAATGCACGGGTTCACAAAAACAAAAGTGGAAAAGATCCTAGAAATAGGACTTTGTTTTCTTGCATCCTAGAAATAGGATTGGAACCACTAGAGTTTTGGGAGTCGTGTGTGATAATTATCTAAGTTTCAGCTAGCCTTAGAAATAGATGTCTAGTTGGCTTAGTCTTTTAAAGGCACCTACAGCGGAGCTAAATAGGAGTAGGACTTAATTCACAATCTAGTTGTCAGGGTATTTACGGGTGCAAACTGGTAGCAACCTATCTGCACCATGTCTATGTGGGCACTTAAAGATAGTATTCTCCAGTTGTATGCAGTGCCTGATAAGGGTGTTCAAAATCAAACCGAAAATTGATCCGACCGACCAAAACCGACCGAACTGACGTCGGTCGGTCGGTTTGATAAATGGTTCGGTCGGAGTCGGTTTAATATTTTAAAAAAATCGGCCGTCGGTCGGTCGGTACAATTTAAAAACTCAAAAACCGACCGACCGACCGAACTCAATTAAAAACCTGCTGAAAATTTTAAAAGCCTGCTTGAAACTTTAAAAGCCCGTTGGAAATTTCAAATTTGTAAAACCACCTTGAAAACCATCCACTATTTACTTTCTCCAAGGTGGTTTTGGCTTGTTTATTATTAAAAAAATAGAAAGTAATTATTACTTCAAGTCAAATCATCTTTTCTACTTCTGTTCTCTCTCTTTCACTCTTCTCATCCGATTTTTTTTCTCTACTTTCTTTCTTTGTTTTTTTGTTCATTTCGTTTCTTCTCTCTTTCATTTCTTCATCTTCTTTGAATCTCGTTCTTCCGTTTTTCTCCTCCATTTCTTATCTTTTTTATTTCCTCTGTTTTTTTTCACTCATTTCTCTCTACCTTGTATTTCTGTTTTCTTCTTTATTTATTTATTTTTTTGAAAAGTCTTCTTTATTTCTTCATTTCTCTCTTCTCTTTTTCCATTCTTTCTTCTTCTTCTTCTCACACCTCCGCCATGGATTCTTTTCCCTTTTTTTCTTACTCTCTTCTCCAACCACTCTCCCTCAGTCTCATGCGTCTCAAACCGACTAATATCGACCGACCGTCCGACTAATCGGTCGGTCGGCGCTACAAACCCACCTAAAACCGAGTATCACCGACCGACATAAACCGATCTGTCGGTTTTCGGCGTCGGTTTGAGCTCAAAACTGACGCCGACCGACCGATGAACACCCCTAGTGCCTGAGTGAGTTGCTAGCACAAAGGTGAGCACATTTTAATGCTATTGGTTGAAACTTATTTGAATTCCTCGTTGATCTCATATATCTTTAATCGCTTATATTTACTTGCTTTTTTTTTATCTTTCTGTCTTCAATTACAAAAATCATCAAATTATTTCTTTGGTTACCATCATCGGTTGCAAACTAGAGGAGGTTCTTGTTTTATTGAACCGAGTGTTTTTCAACTAGTCACCATCTCCCTTGGGTACGATATCTGGAGTACTCTCCACTTTATTAATTTTGATAGTGTATACTTGCACTCAACGAGAGACGTGCTTTGTCGCGCTCACGTCAATAACTAATGATTTTTTGTAGTACATCTATTTGTTCTTCGCTAAAAGGATTTGGCTCTGAAGTGACAGAATTATCAGGAGAATAATACTTGGTTGTATATCGATATGCAGGAATCTCCCTACATACCCCATTAAAATCTTGACGACTAAGAGAAAAATAGAAAATGAGAACTTTTTTATCTCTCTTAATTATCAACATTTTAATGGTGGTATGCAGGGAGATCTCTACATACCAGTATGTAGCCAAGTATTTTCCTTATCATAAGCTACATTAGCTTGTTGTATCATCATGATCATTGCGATCCCCAGGTTTTCAATCAAAAGGTTTTGTTGGACTTCCAACATGTGTCTTTTATATGACCTACCATTTTGCAATGTTCACACCAAGGTCTCTCTCGTCTCAATATATACTCACACGTGGTATTGTTGGGTTAAAACTGCAGGCAGCAAGTGCAGAAGTTTCCAAGAATGTAGAGACTGACTTTGATTTACATTACACTTTTCCTACTTTCTTCTCGCCTTACTTCAGAGAAAGCTTTGCTAAGAGTTGGCCATGTAGTTTTCTAATGTTTCTTAGATATTTTTATTTCAACTAAACACCAGAATAAGTACAAAACAATTTGTTACTAGCCTAAAAGGAAAAGGAAAAATACTATCCTAATACAAAATTTAAAAGACCTAGAGGATTTGATAATTACAAGACTACCCTAACTTTGAAAATAATTTACAACACTGCACACCTCAAATATTTTGAAATAACGGCAGCAAAAATACATGCCTGATATGCGGGATCCAGTACCACAGATTTCTGTCAATTGCCTAAGAATATCATCGCAACCACCTATACATCCTGTTCATAGAATCGAAGAACCAAGATTTTGGTAAACAGATCAAGGGAAGAAAAGGAAAAACTATACAAAAGAATAGTACCATAAATGGTAATACAAGAGTTAAGTTCTACTTAAGGGAAAGGCCAAAGTGAGTATGTTAAGTAGCCATTAATCAACATAACCACCTGCCAATTCTTCTCCTAGTATAGATAAAATATACCAAAGTGGGTAGTCTACGAGATTTTTTTTTAATTAGTCACCGCTGTTCTTTTTCCTTTATTGTTTTATTTTCTACCGACTTGTGTAATTAGCTCCTAAAATATTTTTATCCTTTTCAGGTTGTTTTATTTTATTTACAGCTGGGTACTTTCCTAGTCTAGCTGATTGTACTTTATATTTGTAGGCCTGCAAACCTTCGTTGATATTATGAAAATATATGGAGTAGGCTCTCACTTGCACTTTTCCTCAAATATCAATAATATGTTCATGATATTATCCAAATGGCGACAAGATTATAACAACAAATTTGACGTGGTAAGTTAGAAAGTTCAAACATCATAATTTACTTTGGCATTCTACTGTCTTGTTGTGTGCAATTACTACATTTTACTGAGTTAGCTAAATGCTGTAAGTGGTTAATTGGTTAATTGCAGTTCCTACAAATGGGTTGCTTTCCCTTCGTAAACATAATCTCTTTTGATATTTAAGAGATATTTCTGAACATGGAGAGCTGTTTTTTTAGTTCAATTGTGTGGGGTGTTAACCCTATATTAAAACTTCTACTACATAGAGCAATCCAACAAGACAGTAATAGTGTATAGATAAATCTCCCCTTCCACAAGCACAACAAATCAAGTCAATAATAACAATAAACTAAATAGAGTTGAAAAAGAGAAAACAACACCAGAAATATATTGATTTGTTCCAAACTTGGGACTACATCTAGTTTTCTGCAAGTGCAGATTCTACTATGGAGATTACAAATGACCCTTACCTCACGCTACCTTGACCTCTAAGTAGTAAGCGCCACAACAATGAATGCATAGGATAAACAAAGAATAAACCCTCAAAACCCAACTAGGATTGGCTATCAACAAGTTCTATAGAACTTTCCTCACCCACTGCCGCACACAAGTAATCATTTTCACCTTCACAAAGAAAACCCTAAAAAACCAAGGGGATTTTTTACAAAGACGATGTAGCATCACAATGCTACACATGCAGCATTGAACAAGCTTGTGTGCGGCGATTGGGAGCTGTTTGCGGAAGCATTGAAACACCACTCCTAGAATCAAGGCACTACTCCCAATGTCTCAATGCAATGACTTTTATTGCGAGCTTCTTTCCGTCACTTGCGACAGTGTCGCAATGCTCTTCAACAACATGTCAACGATGTCCTCTTCGATCTTCTAACTAATTTTGCTCCACAATCCCAACAATGGGGTGAGGCTCAAAGATCAAACTTTTAGGCCAAATGTATAATGTCTGGTGTAGCTTATTTATAAGATTCTTGTTGTAAGGGTAGTTTAGTCAGAACATGTAGTTCTTTTAACTAAAACCCTCATGTGTGTAGCACACCCCCTTTGTTAGCATTACTCTTGTATTTGTGGAAGCCTATTTAAAGGCTTGTTGATCAATAAGAAAGGCAGGCAGCGTATTTTTCATCAATTTCCTTCCTGGTGGCTACACCATATTTGGTATCAGAGAAGCAACCAAAGGTTTTGGGCTCTTTTTTTTTATGGCAACCAAGAGAGTTTCTTACAATGTTGTGGGAGACTCATCTTCGGTTGGAAAAGAGGCGGAGCTTACCACCGTCCTCTCACCACGACCGATGACCGTACGCTTGTTGCCGGTTGAACAAGATATGAAGAACGATGTGGGTGAGATCAAGAAAATTTTGGAAATGATCTATGAAAAGATGGGCAGCTCAAATGTACAACAAAACCCCAATCCAATTGCACAGCCTAATTTGGGTAGAACACAGCAAGAACGCCCGGGTGATGATAGTAATGGAAGACTGTGGCAAGAACTACATGTTCGGACTAAACTACCCTTACAACAAGAATCTTATAAATAAGCTACACCAATTTTCTTAACTAGTTAAGCTATGTTCAGATTAACCAAGAGATTGGCAGTTACATCATTCTTTGCTGGCTAATTAGGCCCTTATTCATTTTCTTTCTTTACTATTTTTTTCTAATTCATGAGTGTCTAGGCTAGCTTACACGACCCTCAACTATTCTCACGAGACAATAATTTGACCCTACTACATTTGGTTGCCAAGGTAACTGGGATATTAAATCCTAAGTAGCTGACCGCCATGAGTTGAACCTATTCCCTCTAAGTTCTTTATTATTTACTGACTATGAGATTAACCTAAGGTGGTTTTTCTTTCTTTACTTTTAATCTGTGTAAACTAGTGCAATTGAGTTTCTGTGTCTGTATACAGTATAATTACTTCCTATTCTTTCTAAGCTCTTATGTAATCAATGAAACCTATACGATTTAGGGTTGCATTCTTCTATTGAACAAGACAAACTACATATTATCTTTCATTCTCTGGTTGTTAACAAGAGTGATAATTTTAGGCTGCACTAACATTACAACCGAGTGAATTACAAAAGTTGTATTTATTGCAGAACTCAAAGCAACTAAAGATGTTCTAGTCTTAACAACTCCGTGTTAACCAGATCGACTGATTCTCCATACTAGTAGCTGTCCTTTCTTGACAATGATAAAGCATGAACAAGAATAAAAAATATTTAGATTCTTCAAGCTTAATATGTAAAGCAGAAAAAGGCATACACATATCTTTCATCATTTTCACGGGAGAATAGACATGCAATCTCTTAACGCATATATGAATAGCTGCGCAACTCCCATGTGATATCCATAGTGCAGGTAAAAAGATAACCTCAAAAATATTTGCAGTACAAAATTATTATATCAGAACGACAACACAGCTGATGCTTAACAAAACTTCAAATGACGTCTCATGATTACAAGAGTAGTACGTACCTAAGTGGTTAGCATTGTAGTTTGGTGGTATTTCCAGCTGACGAAACTTAAACTGGATCAAGTAAACAGGACCTATTTGAAAATTTTTCAGAAAATAGAAGAAATACATTATTTCCGAACTCTACAGAGAAAAATCATAGAAACAGTACTGGTTGTTGGCCACGCTATCAGAAAATAGAAAAGGACATTAATTAATTCTCAAAGTAATGGCAACTCTAGCTAATAACTTTGGATAGGACATGAACATTAGACATATAAATGACAGTACAAGAACATATAATTTTGTAAAACAGCCTGGCAAAGACAATTAATATAACAGCATCATGTAATATCCTAAAACAAAACTCATTTTCTGGTTCTATATATCTTTTACGTTAAAAAATTGGAATCTGACATGTCATATGTGCAATGTGGTCGCACATAACTTTGTCATTCATTTTCTAACAAGGCCTCCAATCCAACCATAGATGCAAACATGTAATGATTTTTAAACTAGGGTTATTTCTGATCCTTTTAGGAAAAATACAGAAGTGAAAATGAAGCTAGGCAAAGACAAACCTGGAGTGCATGAGTTGCAACAATTAGAGGTTACTGCAGCTTCTGCAATGGATCCAGGGAGCCAGACGACATTTCTACACTGGAAATTTGTAGATAATATAACGTCAAATAACTATCCAACACACAAATAGGGGTAATGGTAGCTGTAAACACAACAATCAATATATTTTCTCATTAAAAATGATTTGGCACTCATAACACGTTGGAACTATGTATTCAATACAAGTGTTAACTAGAACAAGCTTGCAAGTTAAAAATTAATGTGTTATGCATGCACGCATGAAAACCACATAATAATCTGAATATAGGAAACTTCCAAGTTTCTTAATCTCTTTACTGAAAAATAATAATAAAAAAAAAAAAACTAAAATCAAAAACTGAGTACAGCACATGCTTTAGTGAGAAGAAACAAGGTGTCTTCAGTAGGCGTAGGAGGCACACTTTACAAAACACTGGAGCCAATTGTAATAGTTAGCGTCATTAAGTTATTTTATTGGTTTTTTTACATCAAGAGAAATTGGACATGACAACAGGCTTCTTTTCAGCCATATTATCGAAATCTGAACAGAATGCATAATATTAAACTCGATTGAAGGCACAACACTACAAAATCAGATCTAGACAAGAATACAAAACCAGGAAAGCTGACCCACTTGATAACAATTGCATGAACATACAAATTCTAAGTGAGCTGAGGATATTAGATAGAACAAGGACAAGCAAGTAAGTCAAAGCATGAAGACTGGAAGAGATTTTTGCCATATACACTCTCTCACGTACCAATGCATGGGGTTGATGTCAAAAGCTTACAATGGCACATAAGCCTCATAATCAATAACTATGAAATTTATTGTAATACACAAATTATATACATGATCGAATATCCTCTTCTTACATCTCCATTCACCCATTCTTCATCAATCGGCAATCTAGCAATTGGGTGTGATAAAAAAATAAAAATAAAATAAAAAATAAAAAAAATCAGCAATCTAGCAATTTGCAAAAGTTGATTGGTGGTAAAAAGTACCATGCAAGAGAACTTATTTGACCTTCCAAGAATGCCTTTAACCATAATTTTATAAGACTGCACTGATGTTTCAATCCATGGTGGCCAACTACCTAGGATTTAATATCCTACGAGTTTCCTTGGCAACCAAATGTAGTAGGGTCAGGCGGTTGTCCCGTGAGATTAGTCGAGGTGCGCGTAAGCTGGCCCGGACACTCATGGATATCAAAAAAAAAAAAAAAAAAAAAAGACTGCACTGATGTGACAATACTCGGAAGCATTAGTAGCGTCAACTTTCTTTGGGATGAAACATAAGGCCTCTTTGACATTGCAGTTCCATTCTAAAATAACTCCAAGAACATCTCTGTGAATTAGCATTGAAAATGTTCCAACCTTTTTTGAATTTGATGTAAAGGGAAAATTGCGATTTTGGCATAAAGTTCCCTAAGACATGTGCGCCAATGCCTCTTGAACATTTGAAATAAGTGTTGGTAACGATAGTAGTACGAGCCCTCTAGTTATGTGTACCTTCTAGCAGCACATATTCTAGTAATGCATGTAATTTAGGAGCCTTTACCATCTTTAAGCTTTATTCGAAAGTAAAATCTTCTGTACGATGGAAATATAAGTCGACTGCTCTAAAATAGAAGCAACCAAAAACACATACATAATGTGGAAAGAAAAAAGAATCTAAACACAAAGATATTCAATTAACAGAGCTAATACTGCTTGGCTTAAGGGACTTCTTGACTGTAAGATATCAATTTTAGATTAAGAAAATAACTAACGCATGTATTTGTGGTGTGGGTGTGTGTCAAAAAGAAGGAAAGGGATGGTGGGATGCACAAAATAACAATCAAATTTCTAATTCATCATGCAACATTAAAATACCAACATGCTATTTATAATAAGCGGCACCCATCATGGAAAATGATCACACCTGAGGAAAGCCCAAACATCCAACCATGTAATTTCCCTCCTGCAGATTGTCAAAGTAAACTATTCACGATGGTTACTCTAAATAATAAAAATGAATGGAATAACAATTAAAATATTAGAACAAAGTTAGCTTCAACTGACTGAATACAGAATTTTAGAAGATGGAGCAAATCGAAAATTACCTAAAAAATTAGGGACCATTTGGTTATTTAGCCTAAATATTTTTATTTGCAGCTATGATAATTTTGATCAGCTTTAGAGTTTAAAGTTTCTAAAACCAAAATTTTTTTCTCAAAACAAAGAGGAAGAAAAGGATGATGATGATGGAAAAATGTTTTTTAATTGAAAAAATGAAAGAAGACAAGAGGGCTTGCAAAAGCTAGAGAACCAAAACCGAAAGACAAGTCTATAAAGACATCCCAAAAGGAGTCAAACTAGCCTAATGCCTAGTTTTAAATTCATGTCGATTTTCTATTTAAAAAAAAAAAAAAAAAAAAAAAAAAAAAAAAAAAAGAGAGAGAGAGAGAGAGAGAGAGAGAAAGGCAAAACAAGCAACCAATATTCCTCAATACACTTAGCAATTTCAAACTTCTATTATACAACTCAATATTTAAAAATAGTTTTGGTTTGGGAACATAAAAGGTTTTATGCAATGGTCCATTTAGTTAAATTGCTAACATGACATTCACATAACCTAATTTGGGTGACATGAGATGTCATAACCTAAAATATCAATTAATGTCAATCAGAAGATTTTATTTTTATTATTATTTTATGGGAAGCAATTTCATTGACGTAATGAATTACATCAAAAGAAATTAAGAAAGAAGATGCATATTTTGAGTAATGTGAGAATTGAGATGCCATGTATGTAGTTTTTTTTAGTACACTGAGGCATGTAAGCATTTCAAGATATCATTATGTTGGAATTTCTAGTCTTTTTTTTTTTTGAAATATTGGAATTTCTAGTCTTTACAATTGTGTAAATATTATTTGTCAATATTTAGTCATTATTGTTTTTATTCTTTCCTAATATTGTAGTGGGTCTTTCTCCTATATAAGAAGACCTAGGTTGCACATATTTGAATAACAAAGAATCATTCTCCTAAATTTAAGATGGTATCAAAGCCCATTAAATCCAAACGGGTATTCGGTCCAAGAAAAAAAAATGGATCTGATTCAAGAATGATGAACCCAAAAAAGGCACCATCTTGAGGGGGCATGTTGAGGATCCCACATTGAAAAGGTAAGTGGAGACCTCACAATTTACAAAACCAGGTAATTATCCTCAATTCTTCTCTTGTGGCACTTCTTCTCCGTGGATTATCGATTCCAGAGCTTCTGACCATATGACTAGTACCTCTCACTTTTTTAACTCACTCCTTCCTATTCTAATGAAAAAAATCGAATTGCAGATGGCAGTTTTTCTTCCATTGCAGGAAAAGGAACTATTAAATTGACTGAAAACATTTCTTTACAATCTGTCATACATGTTCCAAAATTAGCTTGTATTCTTTTATTTGTCAGCAAACTTTCTAGAGATTCTAATTGTCGTGTTATATTCTTTGAATCTCACTGTATTCTTCAAGATCAGGAATCGGAGAAGATGATTGGGAGTGCTAGGATGCTTGATGGCCTTTACTACTTTGATGAAGGTTCTTTTAGTAATAAAATAACTCAGGGTTTCAGTAGTATTAGTTCTTTTTCTGGTAAAGAACAAATTATGCTTTAGCATCTTAGGTTAGGACATCATAGTTTTCCTTATCTCAAACATTTATTTCCAAATTTATTTAAGGGATTTGATTGCACCTCATTTAATTGTGAAAGTTGCGTTTTAGCAAAAAATCATCGTTCCACGTATTTACCTAAACCTTACAAAGCTTCCAAACCTTTTTATTTAGTTCATAGTGATGTTTGGGGTGCTTCTAAAATTAGGACTCATAGTGGGAAAAAATGGTTTGTTACTTTTATTGATGACCATACTCGTCTATCTTATGTGTACTTGATGGAAAAGAAATCTGAGGTGAAAGACATTTTTAGAAAATTTTACAATATGATTGAAACCCAATTTTAAACCAAAATTTGCATTTTACACTCTGATAATGGAATGAATATTTTAATGAATCTTTTGGTGAGTTTTTAAAAGATAAAGGTATTGTTCATCAGTCTACTTGTCGAGATACTCCTCAACAGAATGGTGTTGCTGAAAGAAAAAAATAGGCATTTACTTGGTGTAGCTCGTGCTATAATGTTTTCCATGCATGTTCCGAAACATTTATGGGGCAAAGCAATTCTCACAGCTACTTATCTAATAAATAGAATGCCTAGTAGGAACTTGAATTTTAAAACTCCCATTGATTGCTTTAAAAATGTTTTTCCAAAATCTCGCCTATATTCTGATTTACCTCTCTAAATTTTTGGGTGTACTACTTATGTTCACATCCCTAGTCACTTTTGATCAAAACTTGATCCTCTTCAAATCAAAAAGGCTATAAATGTTTTGATCCTCAGACAAAAAAAATGTTTTGTGAGCATGGATGTGTCTTTTTTAGAAAATCAACCATATTTTATCCAAAATTCTCTTCAGAGGGAGAAACCAAATTTGGAAGATAACTTTTGGGATGTTTCTACTCCTTTGCCTAACCTTATTTTTCCTTATATTACTAGTCATTTGGTGCCAAGTATAGAAACTTCTCAATCAGGGGGAGAAATACTACATAATGATTATATTGATCAAGTTCCTGAGTTTAGGTTTTATACTAGAAGAAAATTCAATCAGAGGAACCAAGACCAAATAGTTGATCTTTCACAGAACCAATCTGAGACTCTGACGATTGAAACTGGAAAACCTGGTAATCCTTCTTCCATTCCTACTTCTACTATTCAAAATACTTTGCCAGTTATGTCTGATTTTGTTATGCCCATAGCCATTAGAAAAGGTACTCGAAGTTGTACCAAATATCCTATTGCAAACTACATGGCATATCAAAATTTGTCAAATAGTCATAAAGTCTTCACCTCTAGGATAAATGACTTGTTTGTTCCAAAGAATATACACGAGGCTTTTGAAGATCAAAATTGGAAAGTAGCAGTTATGGAGATGAATGCTCTAAAACAAAATGGGATTTGGGAAATAGTAGAGTTGCCAAAAGATAAGAAACCAGTGGGTTGTAAATGGGTGTTTACCATAAAATGCAATGCAGATGGTAGTATTGAGAGATATAAGGCTAGACTAGTAGCTAAAGGCTTCACTCAAACATATAGGATTGATTATCAAGAAACGTTTGCCCCAGTTGCTAAAATTAACTCTATTCGAGTGTTGTTGTCTCTTGCAGCTAATTCAGAGTGGCCTCTCTACCAACTTGATGTGAAAAATGTTAAACTCAATGGCGACCTTGAGGAAGAAGTTTTTATGGGTGGTTTTGGAAAGGAACTTGGAAGTAATAAAATTTGCAAATTTAAGAAATCTCTATATGGCCTTAAACAGTCTCCAAGAGCTTGGTTCAAACGGTATGGAAAAGTTGTGTCTGGGTTTGGGTTTCTTCAAAGTCAAGCTGACCATACTATATTTTATAAACACTCTGAGAATAATAAATTTTTATTTTGATTGTCTATGTAGATGATATTATTCTCACAGGTGATGATGAAGTAGGTCTAGCTGATCTCAAGAAAAACCTTGCAACTGAATTTCAAATCTAGGACTTGAGAACTCTTAAATTTAAGAGAATAATAGTCTCCTATTCAAATATGAACATCCTAGGTCTTCTTATATAGGAGAAAGACCCATTACAATAAAAGGAAAGAATAAAGGCAATAATGACTCAATATTAACAAATATTTTACACAATTATAGAAACTAGAAATTCCAACACTCCCCCTCAAGCTGGTTTAAAGATGTCTTCCATAGCCAGCTTGTCAATTAGTTTATCGAATTGCTTCTTTGGAAGTCCCTTAGTTAGAACATCAGCAATTTGTTCTGTCGTCGGAAGATAAGGGATACATATTGCACCAGTATCAATTTTTTCTTTAATAAAGTGTTTGTCAACCTCAATATGTTTTGTTCTATCATGTAGAACTGGATTGTGAGCTATAGATATGGCAGCCTTATTGTCACAATAAATTCGAATAGGCTTAGTTTGAGGGAACTTGAATTCTTCAAGTATTCTTTTGATCCATATGCCTTCACAAATTCCATGGGCTAAGGCTCTAAACTCTGCTTCAGCGCTACTCCTGGCCACTACATTTTGCTTTTTGCTTCGCCATGTGACTAGATTTCCTCCAACAAAGGAACAATAACCTGAGGTAGATCTTCTATCAGTAGTACTTCCAGCCCAGTCTGCATCTGTATAGACCTCTACTTGGAAGTGATTATTCTTTTTGAATAAAATACCTTTTCCAGGAGCTCCTTTTAAATATCGTAAAATCCTGTAGGCAGCTTCGAAATGAGTTGGTCCAGGTGCATGCATAAACTGACTTACCATGCTTACAGCAAAAGCAATGTCTGGACGAGTATGAGACAAATAAATTAGTCTCCCCACAAGTCTTTGGTACCTCTCCTTATCCTTTATTTCTTCTTCTTTTGCTGCTTCTAATTTCAAATTAGGCTCAATAGGAGTTTCAGCAACTCTGCATCCAAGTAATCCTGTTTCTTCAAGCAAGTCAAGGACATATTTTCTTTGATTTACAAAGATGCCTTTCCCTGATCTTGCAAATTCCATCCCAAGGAAATATTTTAACGTTCCCAAGTCCTTGATTTGAAATTCAGTTGCAAGGTTTTTCTTTAGATCAGTTAGACCTACTTCGTCATCACCTGTGAGAATAATATCATCAACATAGACAATCAAGATAGAGATTTTATTATTCTCAGAGTGTTTATAAAATATAGTATGGTCAGCTTGACTTTGAAGAAACCCATAACCAGACACAACTTTTCCAAACCGTTCGAACCAAGCTCTTGGAGACTGTTTAAGGCCATATAGAGATTTCTTTAACCTGCAAATTCTATTACTTCCAAGCTCCTTTTCAAAACCTGGTGGCAAATGCATAAAAACTTCTTCTTCAAGGTCGCCATTGAGAAAAGCATTTTTCACATCAAGTTGATAGAGAGGCCACTCTGAATTAGCTGCAAGAGACAACAATACTCGAATAGAGTTAATTTTAGCAACTGGAGCAAACGTTTCCTGATAATCAATCCCATATGTTTGGGTGAAGCCTTTAGCCACCAATCGGGCCTTATATCTCTCAATACTACCATCTGCATTGCATTTTATGGTAAACACCCGTTTACAACCCACTGGTTTCTTATCCTTTGGTAACTCTACTATTTCCCAAGTCCCATTTTGTTTTAGAGCATTCATCTCCTCCATAACTGCTACTTTCCAATTTGGATCTTCTAAAGCCTCATGTATATTCTTTGGAACAAACAAATCATTTATCCTAGAGGTGAAGGCTTTATGACTATTTGACAAATTATGATATGACATGTAGTTTGCAATAGGATATTTGGTACAACTTCGAGTACCTTTTCTAATGGCTATGGGCATATCAAGATCAGATACAACTGGCAAAGTATTTTGAATAGTTGAAGTAGGAATGGAAGAAGAATTACCAGATTTTCCAGTTTCAATCATCGGAGTCTCAGATTGGTTCTGTGAAAGATCAACTATTTGGTCTTGCTTCCTCTGAATGAATTTTCTTCTAGTATAAAACTTAAACTCAGGAACTTGATCAGTAGGATCATTATGTAGTATTTCTCCCCCTGATTGAGAAGTTTCTATACTTGGCACCAAAGGACTAATATCATCAGGACAAATAAGGTTAGGAAGAGGAATAGAAACATCCCAAAAGTTATCTTCCAAATTTGGTTTCTCCCCCTGAAGAGAACTTTGGGTAAAATAAGGTTGATTTTCTAAAAAAGACACATCCATGCTTACAAAACATTTTTTTGTCTGAGGATCAAAGCATTTATAGCCTTTTTGATTTGAAGAATAACCCAAAAATATGCATTTAACAGCTCTATGATCAAGTTTTGACCGAAAGTGACTAGGGATGTGAACATAAGTAGTACACCCAAAAACTTTGAGCGGTAAATCAGAATATAAACGAGATTTTGGAAAAACATTTTTAAAGCAATCAATGGGAGTTTTAAAATTCAAGATCTTACTAGGCATTCTATTTATTAGATAGGTAGCTGTGAGAATTGCTTCACCCCATAAATATTTTGGAACATGCATGGAAAACATTATAGCACGAGCTACCTCAAGTAAATGCCTATTTTTTCTTTCAGCAACACCATTCTGTTGAGGAGTATCTCGACAAGTAGACTGGTGAACTATACCTTTATCTTTTAAAAACTCACCAAAAGATTCATTGAAATATTCTGTTCCATTGTCAGAGTGTAAAATGCAAATTTTGGTTTGAAATTGAGTTTCGATCATATTATAAAAATTTCTAAAAATGTTTTTTACCTCAGATTTCTTTTCCATTAAATACACCCAAGATAGACGGGTATGGTCGTCAATAAAAGTAACAAACCATCTTTTCCCACTATGAGTCCTAATTTTAGAAGCCCCCCAAACATCACTATGTATTAAATAAAAAGGTTTGGAAGCTTTGTAAGGTTTAGGTAAATAGGTGGAACGATGATTTTTTGCTAAAATGCAACTTTGACAATCAAATGAGGAGCAATCAAATCCCTTGAATAAATTTGGAAATAAATGCTTGAGATAAGGAAAACTAGGATGCCCTAACCTAAGATGCCAAAGCATAATTTGTTCTTTACCAGAGAGAGAACTAATACTGCTGAAACCCTGAGTTACTTTATTACTAAAAGAACCTTCATCAAAGTAGTAAAGGCCATCAAGCATCCTAGCACTCCCAATCATCGTCTCCGATTCCTGATCCTGAAAAATACAATGAGATTCGAAGAATATAACACGACAATTAGAATCTCGAGAAATTTTGCTGACAGATAAAAGATTACAGGCTAATTTTGGAACATGTAAGACAGATTGTAAAGAAATTTTTTCAGTCAATTTAATAGTTCCTTTTCCTGCAACGGAAGAAAAACTGCCATCTGCAATTCGAATTTTTTCATTAGAATAAGAAGGAGAGTATGAGGAAAAAAATTGAGAGGTACTAGTCATATGGTCAGAAGCTCCGGAATCGATAATCCACGGAGAAGAAGTGCCACAAGAAAAAGCTTGAGGATAATTACCTGTTTGTGCCAATGAAACACAAGAATTATTAGATGAGAAATTGGTTGGTAGCAATTTTAGGATTTGATGAACTTGCTCCTTAGACATGATAAAGTAATGAGAGAATGAGAAATAATAGAGTATAAACCAAGTTACATAAACAGTAAACCAAACCAATAGTGAACCAAACCAATCAAGTAGTGGATTCAGCCGAACCAATCAAGTAGTGAACCGAACCAATACCATGGATTGGACCAAACCCACGAAGAACCACGGTGGAAAAAAACCTTCGAGTAAGGAGATGAAAAATCGAAGGGTTATGCAGCTGCGTGATTCAGCCGAACCTCGTTCTTGGGTCGCAGTGTTTGACTAAATATATGGGTCGCGGTTGGCTGGCAGCGGAAACCCACGAAGGAAGAAAACCCACGAAGCAAACCCACGAAGCAAAGCGCGTTGGCTGAATACGGAAGAAAAAACAACCACCGGAAGGAAACCCACGCAAAGTCTGCAGCTGCTGTCTTGGACGGCGACGGTAGATTGAATATTGGTTCAGAAAGAAAACCCACGTGAATTCTTCAAATCCACGCGAAGATTGAAAACCAAATGAAGAAAACCCACGTGAATTCGCTACTGGCCGCGAACTGAAACTGAAATCACCGTAATCCTCCACGAGTCTCACCGGAGAGGACACTGTGGATCCAAAGCTTCGCCGGAGGGAAGGAAGAGGACCGTGGCTGCCGGAGTGAGAGCGTGCTGCCGGCTGAAACAAAAAAAGGAGACCGTGACTGGAGGCTCACGGCTGAAAACCCACGAAGGATTTGGGTTTTGCTTCGGGCTGCGGCGGCAATCAGCGAATAGATAACACCAACTTCTAAGGCAAGCGACAACTTTGGATACGAACACGAGGTTTCAAACAAGATAAAGTAGCAACAAAAAAATATGTGTGAAGGCAAACGCGAAACCACCGACGTCAGAAGTAGGATGCACCAATCAAGAATGGTGGCTAGGGTTCCGACGGCGGCAGCGACGGCTAGGGTTTTGAAAAGTATGGTATTTAGGGTTTTAGAGACGGCTAGGGTTTAACCTGCTCTGATACCATCTTAAATTTAAGAGAATAATAGTCTCCTATTCAAATATGAACATCCTAGGTCTTCTTATATAGGAGAAAGACCCATTACAATAAAAGGAAAGAATAAAGGCAATAATGACTCAATATTAACAAATATTTTACACAATTATAGAAACTAGAAATTCCAACAAGAACGTTAATATATTTCCTTGGGATGGAATTTGCAAGATCAAGGAAAGGTATCTTTGTAAATCAAAGAAAATATGCCCTTGACTTACTTGAAGAAACAGGATTACTTGGATGCAGAGTTGCTGAAACTCCTATTGAGCCCAATTTGAATTTTTTTTTTTTTTTTTTTTGATATCCGTGAGTGTCTGGGCCAGCTTGCGCGCGCACCTCGACTAATCTCACGGGACAACCGCCTGACCCTACTACATTTGGTTGCCAAGGAAACTCGTAGGATATTAAATCCTAGGTAGGTGGCCACCATGGATTGAACCCATGCCCTCTAAGCCCTTTATTTTTTCTATGGTCCTTTTTTACCATTAGAGCCAACCCATGATGGTTGAGCCCAATTTGAAATTAGAAGCAGCAAAAGAAGAAATAAAGGATAAGGAGAGATACCAAAGACTTGTGGGGAGACTAATTTATCTGTCTCATACATGTCCGGACATTGCTTTTGATATAAGTATGGTAAGTCAGTTTATGCATGCACCTGGACCAACTCATTTCGAAGCTGCCTATAGGATTTTAAGATATTTAAAAGGAGCTCCTGGAAAAGGTATTTTATTCAAAAAGAATAATCACTTCCAAGTACAATCTATACAAATGCAGATTGGACTGGAAGCACTACTGATAGAAGATCTACCTCTACCTATTGTTTCTTTGTTGGAGGAAATCTAGTTACATGGCGAAGCAAAAAGCAAAATGTAGTGGCTAGGAGTAGTGCTGAAGCAGAGTTTAGAGCCTTAGCCCATGGAATTTGTGAAGGGATATAGATCAAAAGAATACTTGAAGAATTCAAGTTTTCTCAGACTAAGCCTATTCGAATTTATTGTGACAATTCTTTGTTGGATCATGATCTTTGGTTCTTTAAACAGCTCGGAGGTTCTTCAAAGGCGGCTTCCGTCTCATGTTTTATCTCCTTCCATTTGCCCTTTATGTTCAAGTGCCAGTGAATCCTTGCAGCACCTTTTGTTTGAGTGTGTTTTTTCTTGCCATTGTTGGGGGAAGTTTATGTCTATCTTCAAGCTTCATTGGGTTTTCGATCAGTCATTTAAAGAAAACGTGCTACAACTTTTATTTGGTCCAATTATTTAGCCGGCTCCTAAATTATTATGGTTGAATGGTGTTAAAGCTATTTTATCAGAAATTTGGTTTGAAAGAAATCAGAGAGTTTTTCAGGACACTTCTCTTCCTTGGTTGGATCGTTTCAACTCAGCTCGTCTCAAAGCCTCGTCATGGAGCTCGTTGTCCAAGCTCTTTTCGGCCTTCTCTATTCAGGATATTTGTCTTAATTGGGATGCCTTCATTTTTCAAGCCTAAGTCTTGTTTGTTCTTCCGTATGGGCTGTTTTTGCAATTGTTTCTTAGCCGTTTGTAGTCTCTTATTGGTTGTATTTGTCATTATTATGTTGTTTCCTTTGTTTGGTTGTATTTTCGTTTCTTGTTTCATTGTATTTTGAGCATTAGTCTCTTTTCATTTCTTCAATGAAAAGTTTGTTTCCTTTCCAAAAAAAAAAAAAAAAAAAAAAAAAAGAAGTTTAGACAAATTCACTTTAATTTCAAAGGGTTTATGATTTATTGCCCTAAAATAACTAATTTTCCATGAACATGAACTTATAAATCATTACCCTGTTTCTTTTAAGCACCATATCTGAGTCCTGACACAGTCCACATCGTCGAACAACCTCTCTAGCTGCTGCATGATTTTCATCCCCACCAGAACCATGAGATCTGCAGAAGTGAAAAAAGACGCATCAACAGACAATAAAAAATACAAAAACAACATTTGATAAGTTAATATAAAAACACCTCTCAAAGAAAACCCCCATGGCTTCAAGAAGTTTTAGCTTATTCAACCTTGCCTGCAAATATTTCCAAGCTTTTATGGAGGGAAGGGAAAAAAGAAGGCACAGCATAAATACAATAGATCTTTCACGCCTCTTAGAAGAATAAACTAAATAGTCATTTTAATTTTAAAACATTTTAAAGTTGAAATCTAAGCACACCTAACATTATAATGTTTACGTGAATTAAAAATCCTCTATAATAAAGCAAAAGGTGAATTAATTTTTCTTTTCTTAAGAGCCAATTAACTTTTTCTTTCTTAAGAGTCAATTAAATGAAAAACTGTTTCCAATATATATCATGTTCTATTCCCAACAAAACCGTTGTTTCCTATTGAGCCGAAAATATTTGGTTGTACTTGTTTTGTTAGGGATGTTCGTCCTAATCTGACAAAATTAGACCCCAAATCTTTCAAGTGCATTTTCTTAGGCTATTCGCGTGTTCAGAAAGGTTATAAATGTTATTGTCCTAGTTCAAATCGGTATCTTGTATCTCGTGATGTTACTTTCTTTGAGGACACATCTTTCAAATCATCTTTGTCTAGTACGTCTCAAGGGGAGGCTGATGATCTCTTTATCTATACACTTGTGTCTCCTACACCCTCTCCCGTTCCATCTCCACTTGTATCTCCTACATCCTCTCTCGATCCACCTCCTTCGATGCAGGTTCATACTCGTCCACCTATTACTCAAGTCTACTCTAGACGACGACAACCTCCAGGTGAAGGTCTTGTACCAAAAGATTCTCCGTCATCAAATCCTGGACCGAGTGATGAGCTTCCTATTGCTCTTCATAAAGGTAAACGCTCTTGCACTTTTCCTATTTCTTTGTTTGTCTCTTATAACCACTTGTCATCTTCTACATGTTCTTTTGTTGCATCTCTTGACTCTATCTCGATCCCTAAAACGGTTCATGAAGCCTTGCCTCATCCTGGTTGGCATAATGATATGGTAGAAGAGATGAATGCCTTAGATGATAACGATACCTGGGATTTGGTATCTCGTCCTGCTGGAAAGAAAGCTATCGGAAGTAAATGGGTGTTTGCTAATAAGGTCAATCCTGATGGTTCAATTGCTCGATTAAAAGCACGTCTAGTTGCTAAAGGCTATGCTCAAACACATGGGGTTGATTATTTTGATACATTTTCTCTTGTTGCTAAATTGACTTCTGTCAGGTTATTCGTTTCCATGGCTGCTTCTAAATGTTGGCATTTGCATCAGCTTGACATTAAAAATGTCTTTCTTCATGGTGATCTTCAGGAGGAAGTCTATATGGAGCAACCACCTGGGTTTGTTGCTCAGGGGGAGAATGATAAAGTGTGTTGCCTTCGTAAATCTTTGTATGGGTTGAAACAAAGTCCACGAGCATGGTTTGGAAAATTTAGTCGGGCACTTGAGCAGTTTGGAATGAAGAAAAGCAAGTCGGATCACTCTGTTTTCTATCAATGAACTAAGAGTGGTATTATTCTACTTGACCTATATGTTGATGATATTGTTATTACCGGAAATGATACATCAGGCATTTTATCTCTCAAAACTTTTCTCCAAAGTCAGTTTCATACTTAAGACTTGGGAACATTAAAGTACTTCGTGGGTATTGAAGTAATGAGAAGCAAGAAGGGAATCTTTATGTCACAAAGGAAATATGTGCTTGATTTGCTATCTGAGACGGGAAAATTGGGAGCCAAACCATGTAGTACTCCGATGATGCCTAATTTACAACTTACAAAAGATGGAGAATCATTTGATGATCCTGAGAGTTATAGAAGATTGGTTGTAAAGTTGAATTATCTTACAGTGACACGACCATATATAGCTTATTCAGTAAGCATTGTGAGTCAATTTATGTCTTCACCCATAGTGGATCATTGGGCTGCAGTACAACAAATTCTATGTTATTTGAAGGTTGCACCTGGACGTGGGATATTATATAAAGATCATGGTCATATGAAGGTTGAGTATTTTTCAGATGCCAATTGGGCAGGATCAAGTGAACATAGAAGATCGACTTCTGGCTATTGTGTTTTCGTTGGAGGCAATTTGGTCTCATGTAAAAGTAAGAAACAAAATGTAGTTTCAAGATCAAGTGCAGAATCAGAATACAGAGCTATGGCACAATCAGTATGTGAAATAATGTGGGTACATTAACTCTTGATTGAATTAGGCTTCAATGTTACAGTTCCGACCAGGTTGTGGTGTGATAACCAAGTTGCCCTTCATATTGCATCCAACCCAGTATTTCATGAGCGGACTAAACATATTGAAATTGATTGTCATTTTGTTCAGGAGAAAATACAGCAAGGTTTGATATCTACTGGATATGTGAAGACTGGAGAGCAATTAGGAGATATTTTCACGAAAGCTTTAAATGGAGTTAGAATAAATTATCTTTGTAACAAGTTGGGCATGATTAACATATATGCTCCAACTTGAGGGTGAGTGTTATAGTATATATGTGAATATAGTAGCTTGAAGTCTTTAGTCCTTTATTATAATTTTACTATTATTAGTTTAGGGCTCCTATGTATGTCTATATATATTTGGCTCCATTGTATTGAAGTATTATGGATTCTCTCATATTTTGATATCTCAATAACAAAACTCTTACTCTCCTTCATATTCTAATGAAAAAAATCAAATTGCAGATGACAGTTTTTCATCCCTTACAAGAAAAGGAACCATTAAATTGACTAAAAATATCTCGTTATAGTTTGTCTTGCATGTTCCAAAATTAGCCTATAACCTTTTATCAGTTAGCAAAACTTTCTAGAGATTCTAACTGTCGTGTTATATTCTTTGTGATGTAGCCGTATACTTGTAATAACCCTTAGTCTTTTATTTTACTAAGTCATGTGCCAACCACATGCCTTGTAACTACTTTAGTTAGGATCCTTGCCTATTTAAGGGCAAGTGATTATCAATAAAGGGGTATCATTTGTTATTATTCTAAAAACAAGTCTACGGCTCCACCATATTTGGTATCAGAGCGCACGATTTTTGGGCGCTTCCACTGTGACGACCAAGAGAGTCTCGACCAACGTGGGAGGAGATTCATCTTCGGTTGGAAAAGAGGCGGAGTCAACCACCGTCCTCTCACCACAAGCAACAACCGTACGCTTGCTGTCGGTTGAACAAGATGTGAAAATCTTGAAGAATGATGTGGGTGAGATCAAGAAAACCTTAAAAATAATTTGCGAGAAGTTGGGAATTAAACCGGATCAACAATCAACAAATCCGATGATGCAAGAAAAGCTAGGAATGGAACAAAGAATGGTCCAAGAAGCAGATTTTCCTCCAAGAATCCATCAAGAACGCCGACCAATGCTCCAAGAATTCAAGGGGGGACCAAGCTGTAACCTAATGGGACAATCTACCATGGAGAGAACTTATCAAGAACAAGATAAAGCATCTCGGGAATTGGAAGAAAGGAGGGGACAGCAGCAAGAAAGACAAACAATGGAGCAAAGAATAGTTCATGAAACACATTTAGCTCCAAGAAAGTATCAAATAATGCATCAAGACTTCCACATCAATCCATTACATAATTGGCAGCAAGAATTCTTCAAGAGGGAGCCTTTAGAAAAGCAAGAACACAAGGTGATTTATGTCCGTCCGTTCATGACCTTTACCAACCGACTTGGTTACAACATTCTCATTAAGTTAAGCGACAAAGATGAGCCAAAAGTTCTTCGTCAGTGTGATTCAAGAATTTCATTTGCATCTCAAAGAACTGGTGTACGTGATGGAATTATCCAAGGCACAGAAGCACTTGCTCAGGGTGTTGCTTTTGGGGTGTCAGGCGTGGTAACAAAGCCTGTGGAAAGTGCTAGACAAAATGGTTTACTCGGTCTGGCTCATGGATTAGGACGTGCTTTTCTTGGATTTATTGTACAACCAGTTAGTGGAGCATTAGATTTTTTCTCACTGACTGTTGATGGTATTGGTGTAAGTTGTTCCAAGTGTTTAGAGGTTTTTAACAAGAAGGTTTCTCTGGAAAGAGTTAGAAACCTTCGAGCTATCCATGCTGACAGTATTCTTAGAGAGTACTGTGAGAGAGAAGCTGTTGGGCAGATTTTTGTTCAACGAACAGTCCAAGAATGGGATACAGTCCAAAAATGGAATTTTTGGCCGTTTATTACTTAACTCGAGGTCGAGTTCTTTTTGGGAAGGGGATGTTTGATGTAGCCGTATACTTGTAATAACCCTTAGTCTTTTATTTTACTAAGTCATGTGCCAACCACATGCCTTGTAACTACTTTAGTTAGGATCCTTGCCTATTTAAGGGCAAGTGATTATCAATAAAGGGGTATCATTTGTTATTATTCTAAAAACAAGTCTACGGCTCCACCACTTTGAATCTCATTGTATTCTTAAGGATCAGGAATTGAAGAAGATGATTGGAAGTGTTGGGATGTTTGATGGTCTCTACTACTTTGATGAAGGTTCTTTTAGCAATAAAATAACTCAGGATTTTAGTAATATTTGTTCTCTTTCTGGTAAAAAACAAATTATGTTTTGGCATCTTAGGCTAGGACATCCCAGTTTTCCTTATCTCAAGCATTTATTTCCAAATTTATTTAAGGGAATTTATTGCTCCCCATTTGATTGTGAAAGTTTCATTTTAGCAAAAAATCATCATTCCATGTATTTACCAAAACCTTACAAAGCTTCCAAACCTTTTTATTTAATTCATAGTTATGTTTGAGGTACTTCTAAACTTTGAACTCATAGTGGGAAAAGATGGTTTGTTACTTTTATTGACAACCATACTCGTCTATCTTGGGTGTATTTAATGGAAAAGAAATCTGAAGTGAAGGACATTTTTAGAAATCTTTACAATATGATTGAAACTCAATTTCAAACCAAAATTATTTTACACTCTGATAATGGAACTAAGTATTTTAATGAATCTTTTGGTGCATTTCTGAAAGATAAAGGTATTGTTCATCAGTCTATTTGTCAAGATACTCCTCAACAGAATGGGATTGCTGAAAGAAAAAATAGACATTTACTTGAAGTATCTCGTGCATTAATGTTTTCTATGCATGTTCCACAATATTTATGGGGTGAAGCAATTCTCAGTAAGAACTTGAACTTTAGAACTCTCATCGATTGCTTTAAAAATATTTTTCCAAAATCTCGCATATATTCTGATTTACCTCTCAAAATTTTTAGATGCGCTACTTATGTTCATCCCTAGTCACTTTAGATTCAAACTTGATCATAGAGTTGTTAAATGCAGTTTTTTGGGTTACTCTTCAAGTCAAAAAGGTTATAAATGTTTTGAACCCCAGACAAAAGGATTTTTTGTGAGCATGGATGTGTCTTTTTTAGGAAATCAACCATATTTTACCCAAAGTTCTCTTCAGGGAGAGAAACCAAATTTGGAAGATAATGTTTGGGATGTTTCTTCTCCTCTTCCTAACCCTATTTGTCCTGATGTTACTAGTCCTTTGATGCTAAGTGTAGAAACTTTTCAATCGGGGGGAAATACTACAGAATGGTCCTACTAATCAAGTTCCTGAGTTTAAGTTTTATACTAGAAGGAAATTCAATCAGAGGAACCAAGACCAAATAGTTGATCCTTCACAGAGCCAATCTGAGACCCTGACAATTGAAACTGGAAAACCTGGTAACCCTCCTTCCATTCCTACTTCAACTATTCAAAATACTTTGCCAGTTGTGTCTAATCTTGATATTCCCATAACCATTAGAAAAGGTACTCGAAGTTGTACCAAATATCCTAGGATAAATGACTTGTTTGTTTCAAAGAATATACGTGAGGCCTTAGAAGATCCAAATTGGAAAGTAACAGTTATGGAGGAGATGAATCTTCTAAAATAAAATGGAACTTGGGAAATAGTAGAGTTGCCAAAAGATAAGAAACCAGTGGGTTATAAATGGGTGTTCACCATGAAATGCAATGCAGATGGTAGTATTGAGAGATATAAGGCCAGATTGGTAGCTAAAGGTTTCACCCAAACATATGGGAGTGATTATCAGGAAACATTTGCTCATGTTGCTAAAATTAACCCTTTTCAAGTTTTTTCGTATCTTGCAGTCAATTCAGATTGGTCACTTTACCAACTTGACGTAAAAAATGCATTTCTGAATGGCGACCTCGAGGAGGTTTTTATGCACTTGCCATCAGATTTGGAAAAAGAACTTGGATGCAGTAAAATTTGCAAATTAAAGAAATCCCTTCATGATCTGAAACAGTCTCCGAGAGCTTGGTTTGAGCAGTTTGAAAAAGTTGTATCCAGCTATGGATTTCTTCAAAGTCAAGTAGATCATACTGTATTTTATAAACACTATGAGAATAATAAAATCTCAATTTTGATTGTCTATGTAGATGATATTATTCTCACAAGTGATTATAAAGTTGGCCTTGTTGATCTCAAGAAAAAACTTGCAAAAGAATTTCAAATCAAGGATCTAGAACCGTTGAAATATTTTTTTGGTATGGATTCTGCAAGATCGAAGAAGGCATCTTTGTTAATCAGAGAAAGTATGTTCTCGACTTACTTGAAGAAACTAGACTACTTGGTTGCAAGGTCTCAGAAACTCCTATTGAACCCAATCTAAAGTTACAAGTAGCAAAAGCAGAAGAAATAAAGGACAAGGAACAATGTCAGACTTGTTGGAAGACTGCTTTATCTATCTCGTATGCATCCTGATATTGCATATGACGTAAGCATGGTAAGTCAGTTTATGCATGCACCAAGACCGACTCATTTTGGAGTTGTTTACAAAATTTTGAGGTATCTAAAAGGGACTCCTGGGGAAGACATTTTATTCGGAAGACATAATCACTTTCAAATAGAAGTTTATACTGATGTAGATTGGGCAAGAAGTACTACAAATAGAAGATCTACATCTAGTTATTATTCCTTTGTTGGAGGGAACTTGGTTACTTGGATAAGTAAAAAACAAAATGTGGTGACCATGAGCAGTGCTGAAGCAGAATTTAGAGCGTTAGCGCATGGAATTTGTGAGGGTATATAGATCAAAAGGATACTTGAAGAATTAAAGATTCCTTTGAATACACCTACATGGATTTATTGTGATAATAAAGTTGTCATCTCTATAGCCCATAACCCAGTTCTACATGATAGAACAAAACATGTTGAAGTTGATAAGCATTTTATCAAGGAGAAGATTGCAAATAGAATATGTATTTCTTATCTTCCTACATCAAAGCAAATCGCCGATGTACTAACTAATGGACTTCCAAAGAAGCAATTCGACAAGTTGATTGACAAGCTGGCTATGGAAGGTATCTTTAAATCAACTTGAAGGGGAGTGTTGGAATTTCTAATATTTGTGTGTAAATCTTTATTGTAAAATATTCAGTTTTTATAGCATTTATTCTTTTCCATATTTGTAATAGATCTTTCTCCTAGATAAGAACACCTATATTGTACATATTAGATATGAAAATATATTTGTATGCTCTCAAAATTAAGAGACTCCATTTTCCAAATGTTTGTGGAGCCAGATTTAGATCAGTAAAAAGAAAATGGTTTAATGGTTGCACAACCATCTTGTGAGTAGTTTTGTTAGAAAGAAACAATACAGTTTTCAAGGGCAAAGAGAAGTCACGAGATTGTTTGGGGAAGATATCATTTTCTTTTCGGTCTCTTTGGGCTCTTAATTCCTAGCCTTTTTATAATTATTCTCAATGTTATTAACCAGTTGGAGATCCCTATTCTAACTCGACAGTCCTTTCTCATTAATGATATTTCTAAATTTCGTATAAAAAATATGAAAATCTTCTAATGTCTCGGGCACAAAAACAGAAGTAAGCTCCCCAACTCTCTGTTACTCAATCAACCACAAATTCCCTGAATAATATGAGTCAATCAACATTTTAGCGAAAAAGACGATGACAAGGTAACGATAATTCAACTTTAAAATTATTTTTGGTACTTTGTTTCAAAACAAATGCTTAGTTTCACGATCATGACTCAGATCAATTTTGTTAAGGTCTCGTTCATGAAGTGGAAACAAAATCAGAAACTAAATTCATGACGAAAATTGTGAACACAATTAATCCTTACATCTAAGAAGCAAGTTTTCATCTGCTGCAAGGATGTAGCCAAAAATTCATCTTTTCTCTTAGTGCCCTCGCTAACTGATTTCATCTCATGCTCCATGACAGCTCTAAGATGTGGTTTCCACAGTTTATACCTGGGCAAAAGAGAATAACAAAAAAGAAAGCAGTTCAGAATTAGAATAATCGACCAATAAATAAAGGTAACGGATGAGAGTGGTAGTATAGTAGAAGGATATTAATACTCTATGAGAATTATAGCGCTGTTTTTGAGCCATAACAATTGATAGCGTCCTTTGTCTTAATAGGACAGGCATCCTAACTCTATAATTGTTTGTTCTAATCAAATTTCCTTAGCGGTGAAAAATAATACTAATAATAG
The DNA here is from genome assembly GCA_036850905.1 of Luffa acutangula. Taxonomy (NCBI): domain Eukaryota; kingdom Viridiplantae; phylum Streptophyta; class Magnoliopsida; order Cucurbitales; family Cucurbitaceae; genus Luffa; species Luffa acutangula. Next base: position 45,358,844 of record CM072096.1, read on the forward strand.
ATTTGAGACTACACAGCTAATACATGTGAATTTTTACACTAATTAACTTCCAGATAGAAAAAAAAGCCAGTCATGTGCCAAAAGAATTCCTCTCTTTCTGAGCTTCATACATTATTGATCGTTTACTGCACTAAAAATCAAACCAAGACACATGCGGGGACGTCTAATTAGGACAACCATACCATGATTAAAATAATATCCATTGCAAAGAGAATTTTCTTCAGAATTTTACTACAAATGATTTGATCACAAATTTTGCCATGCTTTAAAACGTGGTTGTAATTTGTCGTTGTTCAATCACCAATCAACCCAAAAGCCTAAGTTGATGGGTTATGGAAAATTTAATTATATCAATACTTAACACTCCCCTCACTTGTGGACTTGGAAATTTGCAAAAGACCCAACAAATGAAAATCAATATTAATTGGGGAAGAATGACATCACGGGAGTTCAAACACAGGACCTCCTATTCTAATACCAAGTTAAATCACCAATCAACCCAAAAATTAAGTTGATGAATTATGGAAAATTTAATTATATCGATACTTTAACGATCATTATAGTCTCAAATATACAATTGCTTAATTTCTTTAGTACAGATGTCAGTTAAATCAGTTTCTGGAATCCATATCTGAAGAAACAACTTAATGTTCATAAAGTATGTATTAATATATAAATGTCGATGACCTTCAGGCTTTCAATGGTAACAGAATCTAACAGAGCATAGTCAGAAAGCATTATCTTATTTTCTACAGCAAATATCTAAACCAGGGTAGTCAATTTATTTGGTGATAACTTCAATATGGTGAAGGGTGTTTGTTTTAACTCATCATCTATATAATACTACTACCTTACAGAAAAGTACTCACCCCATGTCGTCATATCCCATTACCAGAGCCTCACCCTGAAAGAATAGCAAATTTTTACAAGAAACAGAAAAAACTAAATGAGGGTAGAGATAGAATATAAACCGTAAGGTACTTCAAAGCTCCTCAAAGATACTGTAAGAAATCTAATCCAATAAAATAAGAAATCAATGAATATCATTTAAACAACCATACAGACACCTATAAAAGCACACCATAAGACGGCTTCTTCCATCATGTTCGTGAAGTTTATACCATTTGATTTAAAAAAATAAAATAAAATAAAATAAAAAATTAAACTTTTCATTGATATAATGAAAAGAGACTAATGCTCAAAAGATTCAAACTCCACAAGAGAGTGATATTTTTTTAACAAGAAACGAAATTTTTCATCGATGAAATTAAAAGAGATTAAGGCTCAAAGGATACAAACTCCACAAGATAGTGAAAATAAAAGATAAACAATAAAAAGCATAAGGTCCAAACTAAACAAATTACAAAAGATAAATAAAAGCATTCCAAATCTGACAAGAATTCTACGATGAGAAGACAACAAAAAGGCTATGAGAGAGAACATCAAGAAGAGACCTTTAGATGAGTTTATTCAAATCGGACGAGCCATGAAAGAAACTTGCTTAGGAAGATCGATTGATTATGATCCAACCCAACTTCTGAAAATGGAGCTTAGAGTTTCTAATATAAAGAATTGAAGCAAAACTTTGCATGAACTGAAGCCCAACCAACCACAAAATTGTCCCAATCAGATATGAAGCTTCCACAAACTTCAAAGCAAAAATAAACCAAAAGGGTGATCTTAATCGATCTCAAAGCAAAAAACATGACGAACCAAACTAGAAGTAATTGGAACTCCAGTAACAATGGAAAAGGCATAAAAGATTTAACCCACTGCCTCAAAAATCATAATCAAGAGAACAATCATTCGAAACAACACCACAAACGCCTAGAAGCATTGACAGAAGAAACCAATCCAAAAATAGCATCAAAGCATAACCATTGACTTCCCCAATCCTCATGAGAAAAATACGCAAACTATAATTAAGCTTTTTGACTAACCCCTTGGGAATGAAAATAGAAATCTCTATGAGTTGCAAACCACTCGCATTGATTAAAGAGGCAAATTTATCTGATATAACAACATCACTACTTGATGGTTGAATTTCATCTGAAACCTTAAAAATTAAGCAGTTAGACTTGATAGGTGTCTGGAAAAGAGCTTTGAAGTCATCAAGAACAGAATCCTCAGCTAAATCTTTTTCACAAAGGTTGCTATGGTGCTGAAAATCAAGTTCCACACTACTTACACTAGCAGCAGATTCACAATCTAAAACATCAATGTAGGGAGAAGAACGATCGTTATGGTGAGTTTGTTTTAGAAGAAGGCAATAAAACCTTATTAAAATGTGTACCTTTGGGCCTGATATTACAATGTTCCACAATTAGGTTTTGTGATGAATCCTTTGGAAAATCGTCTTGCTTTAAGTTGACTGTATGGACCAGTAATTTGTGCAAGCCTCTTCAATGATATCAGCATTAAGTAGAGAGGTGTTTGGATCTTGAGAATACAAAGGAACATGGTCATTTTTCCGAATGTAAAATTTTGAAAAGGGTTCACAAAAGCAATCTTTTCCTTTTTTAGGTTTGTCGCTATGCAAAATATTTGCATTAAGCATATCAAATTCCGATTCAAAAACAGCTTCCTTCTCTGCTATAGAAGTTTCTTTGTCAACCTTCATAGTTGAAAAATCATTTTCAACCTCCAAACATGGTTCCTTTGGAGTAGTTCTAATTATCTCCGCCAACAAATCAAAATCCTCTTATCTCTTGCTAGATCACAACCTCAAGCATTATCTCAACTTTCTTTCGTGATTCTTTAGCCCCCTTGGACCACTGTTCAATAAGTAGATGAAAGTTACCAAAGGGTTTCCATTTACCACTCAACACAAGAGCCCAAGGTAAGACTTTTTTATCCATTTGGATCAACGCATAAGAATTGGGACTTTGAAATACTCTTCTAATGTTGTTTTAATATCAATCCATTTGTTGTGCGCAGATAATTTGGATAAAACCAATAAATGGTTAAAATCCAAGGATACCACTACATTGGACTTTCTAACCCAAAATGAACCATGTCCTGTAGAGTTGATCAAAGAAAAATTCTCTTTGACTGGATTCTCCCATTGTTCTACATTGATATCTTTTAAATTCGATAAAACTATTTCTACATAGTTCTTATCAATGGACTTGACTTTGATTGATGGCAGATTGGGAAGAGTCATTTCATGTTGGTTCATAACTTCAAACTTTAGGAAGAAATCTTTTAACATTTCCCAAAAGATAGTCATCCTCTTTTTAAGGTCCCCATAGGCACTTGAATCAACTCAAATTCAATATTCCAACCAGCAGAAGATTTAAATTTTGATAAACGAGTGACACCAAAATCATCCTAGTTTTTCTTAAGAAAGCGTCAATATGTTGGTAGACGCATCATTTCTACTAGAGAACTTGCCTATCACTTCAGTTGTGATAAGAAGAGAGGAATCGGCAATTTTTTCTTCCCTTCTTCAACATAGAAAATGTTGTCTTCACACCAAATGCAAAAGAACTGATTATTAACCGAGCAACTTCTAGAAAGAGAACCAAAAATCATGAGGAAGTTGAGCTTAACAACGTAAATTGATGACCAGGCATTCACTAATGTAAGAGAGTGCATGCCTACGGTTCAGTGACTCGCTAGCTGACCGTGGTAGGTTGCCAAAAAAAACGCAATGTCATCGAAGTCGAAGGTCATGAAGGTCGAAGAAAAACGATAGCGGGTCAAAGGTAGGTTGTCGAAAAAAGCGATGTCGTCAAAGTTGAAAGTCACGAAGGTCGAAGAAAAGTTGTAGTCGGTCGTAAGTAGTAGGGGTGAGCACAAAAGACTGAAAAACCAAACCGACCAACCAAAACCGAACGAATCGACGTCAGTCAGTCGGTTTTTTTACAACAACAGTCAGTGGACTCGTCTAAAATGATGAGAACCGACTGAACCAACCAACTTATGTTACTAAAATTTAAAAAAATAAAATAAAATAAAAAATAAATTAAGGAAGCGTGTGCATGGGGAAGCAGTTTGAAAAGAAAGTTTTCACACTTTTCAGATATAGGTATAATCATTACCTCCTTAAAATTTAAAAACAAAATAATTTTTTATTACTTTACTTTTTTTCCCTCTCCTTACGGATTTTTCTTCTCTTTCTCACTCTCTCTTCTCTATTTTCACTTTCTCTCTTTCTCCTCCTCTCTTTTCTCTCTTTTTATTCTCTCTCTTTTTCATCAAACTTTCTATTATATTTTGCTTTGTCGGATTTTGCTTCGCCAAATTTTGCTTCGTCGAAGTACAGTCAACACGAACCAATAACGCAAATTCATGAAGACCACTTTCTTTTTTTCTCCCTTCTCCCTCTCTCTTTCTCCTCTTTTTTCTTCTCTTTCTCTCCAATCTCTTTTTTTTTTTTTTTTTTGAAAGGAAACAAAGAGCCATTTCATTGATAAAATGAAATTACAAAATGAAATTACAAAAGAGAGACCCTAACCATAAGGATTACAAAATAAACTCTTCAACTTCACAACAGAATAGAGAAGTTAAAAATTACAAAAAGAAGACACCAATCACACCAAATTAGAGATAAAATGATGAAAGAAGTAATTAGAGAGAATCTTGATCTTGCTCCATGAAGATGCCAGACTTTGTTCCAACCAAAAAACCCATAAGGAAGGCTCGAAAAAAATTCAACCAAACGACCTTCTATCCCTTCTTAAAAGGATGACCAGCGAGTAACAAATGAAAGAGAATCTTGAAGACTTGAGAAAATGCAACCTGCCACCTGAAACCCTGAAGGAGAAAGGCCCAAAAAACACGGGCCTGATTGCACAAAATAAAAATTAAGAATTCCGATGAAAAACCATCCGGACCCGGAGCCTTATTTCTTCCCAAAGAACTCAAGGCCGCCCATACTTCCTCAGCAGAAAAACGAGGTGACAGCAACGAATTTTGACCAGCAGAAACTTTATCCCATGTAAAATTAATAGGGAGAAACCGATTGCCTGGAATTTTCTAATATAAAGATGAGAAAAAAGTCAGAATCTCATGCTCAATTTCTCTAAAAGAAACTAAAGAAGCCCCATCGCTGGAAGTTAATTCTGAAATCAGATTCTTCCTTTTCTTGGCTGCCAAATATCGATGAAAAAAGCTAGTATTCTCGTCTCCCAGCTTTAACCAATTAAGCTTACTTTTCTGGATTAAATTCCTCTCATCAGACAAGTACAATTCCATGATTTCTCCTTAAACAGCCAGCCGAACATCAATCTCAACATTGGACAAAGAAGACCTTTCAGCTTTTGCATCAAGAAATTCAAGTTCCGAGAGCAAGCATTGCTCTTTCCTTTTCCTGTTAGCTTCAAAATCAGCATACCACTTTTTAATAGCTACCTTCAGATTTCTGAGTTTAGAACTCAAAGCAAATCCAGCCCATCCTTGAGAACGATCAAGCGAAAGAGAATCCAAGATAATTTTATCACAATCCATTTGAGAAAGCCAACTGTTAAAAAACCGGAAAGGAGATGGTCCTCACATAAATGAACCAGCCTCTAATAATAAAGGAAAGTGGTCTGAGAAAATTCGTGCTTGTCTTATCACCCTAGAATTTTCGAAAATAGCATCCCATTCCTTTGATACCAGGAATCTATCAATTAAAGAGTAAGAATAAGAATGACCGGACCTAGACCAAGTAAGAGTAATTCAGGCCACAAGAATCTCCTTTCCTTATAGTCATTAGGACCATAAACATTGGTGACCCAACAAACTTTTTTACAAAGAGTAAGACATTTAATGGAAAGAGTATAACCACCCTTTAGAAATTCCAGCACTGATAATTTGCTCTCATCCCACATAATAAGAAGTCCTCCAGATTTCCCATAAGCTTCCACAAAAGTCCATCCAATTTCCTTTGAGCTCCATAAAAATTTAATGAATTTTAAATCAATTTCCGATTGTTTGGTTTCCTGAATCAAGACCAAATCTAGACAGAAATTCTGGAGGAATTTTTTCAAAGACACCCTTTTAGATTTATCACCAAGACCCCATGTATTCCACAAGATTATCTTCATACCTGATGAAAGGGTATCAAGCTAAGACTTTAGGTGATGGAGTTGAGATCTTGCATAATTGAAGTCCACAAGTTTCCACTAGTAAAGAGAACTCATTAGGGATTTGAGAAGGAGACAGCAAGGTGCCTTGAATTTGAGAGTCTGATCCAACATCCTCAGCTGGAAAAAAAGAAGCCAAAGACACATCAATTTGATCATTTTGGAGGAGCTCAACACAATCTTCTTCAGCAATCAAAGACCCAGAATCATCACTACTCACACTAACCGAAGACTCATCATCTGAATCAATAGAAGAATGAACTTTAGGGCTGGAAGAACAAACAATTCCTTTCACAAATTGATCTCTTTTTTCATTATAAATTTTTATCGTCATTTTTCTTCTCTTTCTCTCCAATCTTTTTTTTCATTATAAATTTTTATCGTCAGAGTTCAATACCACCACCATCGACCAACCACTCTTCTTTTTTAATAGATCCGGTGAACTTCCAAAATCGACTGAAACCGACCGATTTTTGCAAGAGGTCAGTCGGTCAATTTCTTGAACACTCCCAAAACCGACTATCACAGACCAATTAAAGTCGAAATGTCGATGGTCGGCTTGGTTTGGGTCCAAAACCGACGTTGAATGACCGATGATCACCCTCAGTAGGTAGGTTACTAGATAAACATGACGTCGTCGAAGTCGAAGGTCGCAAAGGTTGAAGTAACACTCTGAGATTGAAGGTCACAAAGGTCAAAAACGTGACAAATGCAAACAAGAAACACCCGAGAGAGAGGGAGACATCATGGAGAGTCACAAAGATGTAGGAAACTCATAGCCATCGAAGGTTTCAAAGACATCGATTGGCCAAAAAGAAATCAAAGGGAAATTTCGAACTAACAAGCTAGGTTATGGCCGACGGAAGAGAGAGAACGCAGAAAGTGGTTTAGGGGACCTTAACCCACAAGGGAGTGATAAAAAAAATAAAGAAAATAGAAATACAAAGATAAAAATTATACACAAGAAATAAAAGCATTCCGATTGTTTCTTGTTTTTGATAAGAAATCAAACTTTCATTGAACAAATGAAAGAATACAAAGGCATACAAAAAACAAGCTCAAGTCAAAGATGAGACCGGCAAAACTACAAAAACGGACTCCAATCCAAAAGACCGAGACCAAGATCATAATTACAAAAAGGTTTAGTGACCGACACCCATAAGGAAGAATTAAACCTAACTAACTCCTAAACTTCCTCAACCGATCTCTCCTTATCCCTAAAGATCCTATTATTTCTCTCAAGCCAAACACCCCACAACACAGAAAAAAACAAGTTTGCCACAACACATTGCCTCTCTCCCGAGAAGGAAGATTCAAGAGCACCTCCTCCACCACCCCTCGCCCATCTCTGTTACGCGGCCCACTAACACCAAACGACCTTCTCCAACGATCCCAAAGGAAATTAGCAAACTGGCACTCCCACGACAAATGATGCAAATCCTCCTCATGGTTTTTGCAAAGAATGCACCATTGTGGAAGCAAAACTAAGGAAGAATGCCTTTAAACACGATCCAAAGAGTTAACCTTCCCAAGCAAGACTTGCCAAGCAAAAAACTTTACCTTCTTAGCAATTTTAACCTTCCAAAGATTGGCAAATATAAAAGCCTCAGGAGCAACAAGAAAAGCAGAAAAGAGGGACAAGGAATGAAAATAGGAATGCGAAGAGAAGCCCCTGGACAGGCCGACGGGGTCTGGGAGCCAAACTCTTATATCCCTCCTCCCATAATGAATAAACTGATCTCGAAGAATATAAAGGAGGACTGCCACATCTATCGCCTCCCTATCCGAAAGAGGGCGACGAAAACTCAGAGAAATCGAGGAAACAGGGTCAAGAGAAGGCAACACAGAGGCCACCGAATGCAACCTCTTATCTAACAGACGATAGAGACGAGGGAATAAGATACATAAAGGTTTATCACCGACCCACATGTCTTCCCAAAAGTAAACATCAAAGCCTTTCCCCACATGGAATCTAACAAACTAAGAGAATTTGGGGAAATAAGAAGAGATACGGACTATAATTCTACTCCAAAAAGATTGAGGTTCCATCAAAAACCGCCAGCCCCATTTGGCTAATAAAGCCATGATCCTTTGCTTCAAAGCCCAATTCCAAGACCATTTTATTTTAGTCTTTGAAACAAGACTCCATCTAACCAAATGATTTATTTTGCTTCCCTCACTACCTTCCCAAAAGAATGATCGAAAAAATCTATCAAGCTTTACATTAATTGAAGGCGGAGATAAGAATAAGGACAAATAATATAATGGGATACTTGATAAAATAGAAGAACAACGAGTTAGTAGTCCTCCTCATGATAAATTAAATCTCTTCCATCTATCAATCTTCTTATTAATTTTATCAAGCACTAGTTGCCAAAATGAGACAATCTTAGTCTCCTGGATTAACACCATATCTGGGCATTGAAGTAGCAAAAATTTCTTTAAGGCTACTCTCTTTGAAATATCCCCTAAACCCCTGGTGTTCCAAGTAATCATCTTCATGGATTTAGGACCACAAATTCAAATTACTGCTTGCTTTCAATAATAGGAGGTAAAAATGGATGAATTTCCTTCAACTTAATGTCACAACCTTCAATAAGTGAGGAAAATTTGCTTGGAGCAGAAACTAAAGATGTTGCCAAAACATCACAGGTATTCAACTGAACTTTAGAGACAACTCCATTATCCTGAAAAATCCAATCAAAAGCCATAGCGAGGGGATCTTGCTCCAATGATTCATTATTTTCAACATTCAAATACTGATTTTCAGACTCAACACTACTAATACCAACTGAATCATCATCAGAATCAATATGAGAGGAATAAGACTGAATAACTCTGTTTTCAGACTTGGATGAAGGAATAAAAACTCCTTTTGTTAAAGAAGGATTGGATTGAATAATTGATGAGTAAATTGATTGGAGGATGCTGAATTTGATATCACTTCAATACCAGATTGACAAAAATCGGACTGAGGCAAGGCAAGGATCAACAATTGAGAGCAAGATTCTTCAATTAAATCAGGGTTATAATTGGAATTTGGAGGAATTGAAGCCAAATTTACATGCCATAAAATAACCTTCCTCTAAAGAACAGATTTTCAAATCTCCAAATCCATTTGGACAATAAGTATTTTTCTGTTTAAGGTCAATAATCCCCAAGCCCCCTTCCTCGAAAGGAAGCTTTAACTTTCTCACAATGAAGGTTGTATGTACCTCCCTTTTCATTGTTACATTTCCATGAAAACATTCCAAATGCGAAAGAGGGAGAGGCAGTAAATAGGGAGATTGGATTGAGTAGCTCGTATGAGAGTCAATCATACTCCAAAGGTTCCAACTACAGACTAGAATGGAGTTTTGTAACCACCTGTGGTGGATTACAAAAGAGATTTCCAAGTACAGACTAGAGTGGAGATACTGTAATCTTTAAAGAGGTGTGAGCATGTACACCAACTAAAAGCATTGTAAAGAAAAAAATCCATAAAAACTTTTGAAAGCAGAGAACTTATAGTTGAAGACCCAGTTGTTTCTATTACACCAAAGGTTCCAGAAAATAAAACCCTATTGATAGTGTTCCAAAGAATCTTAGACTCCTTAAAAGGATGACAAATGGTTAGTAAATAGACCCCTTTGCTCTTTATTCCCTCATTTCTACAATTTGTCCTCCACAAGGCTATAACTCAATGGCTTATGTTCTTTCCTCTTTGAGGGCTCCCCGTCCTCTCTCGCCCTTGGATTCTGTTAGCCGTTATTCCAATAGGAAAATAACAAATATTTTGGCTCATTTATCTTTATTGGGGACTTCTCTGTTTTTCCACGGAGGAGGGATCTTCGTAGTTGAATTCCTTGTCCTTTTGAGAGGTTCATGTGCCAATCTTTTTTCATTTGTTTTGTTAATCCCTCCTCTACAACCAGTATTCCAGTTTTTTCTTTACCGTGGAAGGTTAAAATCTCCAAGAAGGTAAATATTTTTGTCTGGTGGACTGTTCATGGAAGTGTAACACCATGGATTGGATTATGGATGGGTCATCCTCGTTGATGAGTCCCCAGTGTTGTATCCTTTGAAAGGGAATAGTGGAGGCCGACATCTTTTGTGGTCTTGTGATTATGTGTTAGTAGTTTTGACCCATTTCTTGCAATCCTCCGATATCAGCATGGCTCAGCCTCAAGTTTTCGATTCTATTTTCAGGAGCTATTATTTTTTTTTTAAAAGGAAACTACACTGTTCATTGAAGAGATGAAAAGAGACTAATGCTCAAAGTACAAAGGAGAAAAGATACAAAAAGACCAAACAAGATAAAGAAAGAAAACATCAACAGAACTAAGATGGAAAAATAAAAGCATCCCAGTTGAGGCAAATATCTTGAATGGAGAATCCTGAAAAATGCTTGGACAAAGAACACCAAGACGAAGCTTTGAGCCGAGCAGAGTAAAAACGGTCCACCCAAGGAAGAGAAATATCATGAAAAATTCTCTGATTTCTTTCAAACCAAAGTTCTGATAAAACGGCTTTGACCCCATTAGACCAAAGCAATTTAGATATCGGCTTAACTGAAGGACCAACTAAAAGCTGCTGCACATTTCCTTTGAATGATTGATCCAAAGCCCATTGAAGCTTGAAAATAGACAATAGCTTTCCCCAACACTGATAGGAATAAACACAATCGAAGAACAAATGCTGCAAAGATTCACTGGCATTCAAACATAAAGGGCAAATAGAAGGAGATAATGCATGAGAAGGAAGCCTACTTTGAAGAACTTCTGAACAATTTAGAGTCCCAAAAATCATAACCCAAACAAGAAAATTAATTCTCTTAGGGCATTTAGATTTCCAAATAGCTTGAAACACTTCCTTGTTAATCGAAGAGGAGGCTGCCAAGTAGTTAAAAAGGGACTTAACCGAATAAAGTCCCGAATTCTCAAGAGACCAAATGCGGGAATCTGAAAACTCATATACAATGGCATCATTTAAACACACCAACAACTGCTGAAACTCAGAAATTTCTTCCTCTTTGAGAAGCCGACGAAATGAAATGGTCCATGAAATAGTCTCCCCATCCCAAAGATCCATAACGGAGGCATTAGGAAGAGAAGCAATCCGAAATAAACTAGGATACTTTGAACAAAAAGGAAGATCTTCAATCCAAGAATCAAGCCAGAAGGCAATTCTAGAACCATTACCAAGTTTAAATGAAGCTAAATTCTCAAATTGTTTCCATACCTTAGAAATATTAATCCAAAGACTTCGAAGGCTCAGGCCAGCCTTACCAGAAGTGTGCCAATTATAACAATCCTGCCCGTGAATGCTTTTAACAACTTTGCACCATAAAGAATCAGGCTCTCGCATATATCGTCACCCCCATTTAGCAAGAAGAGACAGGTTTCTGTTTTTCAAGCCACCAATACCGAGACCTCCACTCAAAAGAGGCTTTGAAGCTTGCTCCCAACGAGCCAAGTGATTTAACTTGGAACCATTACTTCCTTCCCATAAAAACGATCTAATTAACTGCTCCACTTTTGAAACAACTTTAGAAGGCATGAGAAACGAGGACATATAATATAACGGAATGCTTGATAAAACTGAATTGCATAAAGTCAATCGGCCACCTCTAGATAGATTAAAACGCCTCCATCTATCAAGCTTTTTCTGAATTTTATCAATCACTGGCTGCCAAAATGACACCTTTTTCGGATAACCACCTAATGGAAGACCAAGATACAAAAATGGAAGAGATTCCACTTTGCAATTCAACCGGGAAGAAGTAGCCAGAATCTTGTCATTATCGATATTAATTCCACACAATGCAGATTTTTCCCAATTAACTTTCTGCCCAGAGCACCATTCAAAAAGACCAATGGTAGGCTTTTAGCAAAAAGGTAATGTTGATAGCATTCATCTTATAAATCACATTTAGAAATGAAAGGAGCATGGGAAAGAAAAAAATAACTTCTGGACAAAACTCAAGCTCATTACTAGGTTAGTTGGTGTGAAGCGAGTGTTTGCATCCTTTGTTGCATAAAATCTATCTAACAGCTTCTTGATGTGGTCATGCATTGTTGCATCTGTACCAATTCCCTCCTTAAATAACAAACAAAAAAGAACTTAATCAAAAATAAAGGCTTCATCACTTAGTTGCAATATAAATTCTAGTCCAACATAAAGGTTCAAACCCCAGAATTTGATCAGCTCAGTTGGCAAATACATCTTACTTACCTTGTCCATACACGAAAGCAAATCAGCTTCACTCAGAAGGGGGGGTGGTCTCGTGACTCCTGAATCAAGAGTCAATGTTGTTGGAACAAACTGTGAAAGAAACAGCCAAAGAGAGATAGTTATCAGCTCCTCTGAATTAAAGGCAGATACTTGTTCTACAAAAAAAAATGCAAAGTTCAACCTCCTCACTCAAAAGGCCAAACAATTCTCTCAAATTAGTGCATATTATTCTGTCTCTCTCTCTCTCTTCATGCATAAATAAAGAAAATTAAAGAATGAAAGAAGCCTTTGTTAGCAGACATTTGCAAGTTTAGTTATTTAGTTATGCTTCAAGTAAATTTTATGGAACTAAATCTTGGTTACTAATAGAGACACAGAATAAAAGGAAAGAAAAAACATTGGTAAATAACACTAATTGCCCCAAAAAGTTAAGTATGTCAAATGCCACACGCAAACCACCTCAATCTTCATACATGAGAGGGAAGAAGGTGGCTGATGTGGTGTATGTGGCTTAAGCACTGAGGCACGAAATACCACACCTCAACCTTTTTACTTGATTTTTTAATTTTTTAATTAAAGAATTAGGTAAAGAATAGAAACTTAAATTCAAAGTGATTTATTAGGAAAGGGGGTAGGAAAATATTAGAGATATTGTTAGGAATTAAGAGGCATATTTGTTATTAGCTAGGAGTTGGTTCAAGAAAGGTGATTATAGATAGAGTGAGTCAAGACATATTGTAATTTTCCTTTTTTATTTCAATACCATCTTTCTATCAATTTCCAGTACAATTTCTCCTATCACCATCCTGCTTGGAGGTCACCCATTTAAAATGCAAACGGAGGTCCTTTAATTCAACTTCATTAAAACGTTTTTTTTCCAATTTTTTGGAATAAGAGGAAAAAGAAGATCTTCTTGGATGAGGAAAATTCTATCCCCATTGGTGGATTCATATGTTTTTCTATCTCTCAGTGTAAACTTCATATTCTTTTTGTAATTATAGTGTCAACGCCTTTTTACCAATCTTTTATTTAAACAAGAAACAAAGCTTTTCATTGATAGAATGAAAAGAGACTAATGCTCAAAAATACAATCACTACAAAAAAAGAGAAGAAAAACAAACCAAAGAAAAAATAGTAGAGAAAACCACCAAAGAACTAAGAGAACCAGAAAAGAAAGAAAGAAAGAAAAAAAAAAAAAGACTAAAGACGGGCAGCAACAACTGAAAAACCAACAAAAAAATAAACAAGAAATCCTCAAACTCGGAGAAGAGATCAAAACCACCAAGCAGCTAAAAAGATCAAAAGAATGAGGAAGCGAGGAAAAGAAGGATCTTTGTAAAAACAGCCACTATTACAAACTGCACCATAGAAATCTGACAAGAGCCCAACTTGAAGAAACTAAACCCCAAGAGAAATTCAAAATTGAGCTAACGAAAAAAACACTAAAGAGCTTTAACTACAAGAGATAGAATAGGAATTGTCCGCAGCTGTAAGTCACATATTTCGATACGAGAAGAAAATTTGGATGGGATTTGGGAAGAAAACACCGGAGAAACTACTCCCTCTGATGCTCATTATCTTCATAAAGAATTTCAAAAGCTTCTACAAATGAATCGTCTTCAACTGATCAACCAACTCTAATTCCGAAATATGAAAAATAGACTCCACACTGCTCATACTAACATTCAATTCTCCGTCAGTATCAAAACAAGAGGGATTCTACTTAGGCGAAGAGAGACTTGTTACACTGTTGATGAGTATTATGTTTGAACCGGGAAGAGAAACTTGTGATTGACTAAAGCTCATAGCAAGTATAAAGTCTCTTGCCTATTAGAACCTTTAGTGGGAGACTTCAACAATTTTGTGGATTGAGTAAAAAGACGAACACAAGATTCCTCTACAAAATCTAAATTAGACTCTGAATAATCAATGGAGGGAAACACCTTTCTTCGAGAATAGTGCAGAAGGTAGGCTTTTATAAAACTTGGCTTCGATTGTAAAGGAGACGCCATAGAACCCCCATTAGAACCGAGGGAATTTATTTATGCATGCCCAACTAAAGAAATGTCTTTTAACAAATCAGCTCCATTTGAATTAAAATTCTTATCATACACCAAAGGGACCTTAGAATCCTCGATAACCATCCCCAAATCATCTTCATTTGGTAAAAAGAAACTTCCATCTTTCATAACCTGATTTATCCTCTTCAAATCCACTGAGTTTGTAGAATCTTGAAGGGATAAAATTCCAAGATTCATACAACTCTTACTTGAAAGATCAAGAGAAGTTATATCACCAAAACAAAGGGAAATTTTTTTTATTTTTCCATCATTAACACCGGTCTCTACCCATGAAGCCACAAATGTTTTCCTCAACTTCAATTACTATTGTTGAACAATCATCATTGACACCGGTTTTTTCAGAATTCGCATTTGCTTTGGTTCGATCGGTTCGATTAAGCTCGTTTAAAGGCGTCGTCTTGGTGTTCTCTCTCTAAGAATTTCGATAATTACTCGATTCAGGATATTTATCTTAATTGGATTGCTCTTATTTCTCATGAATAATTTTTATTTCTGTTTGTTTTGTTTCACTCCCTAGTGGAGTTTGTATCTTTTGAGCAATAGTCTCTTTTCATTTCATCAATGAAAAGTTTCGTTTCTTGTTTCAATAAAGTTAAAGGGTTTTGGAGGAAATACTAATCAATCCACCAAAATGTTGCCCTATAGCTTCAAAAAATGGTTGTTCCCAATAAATCAAAGGTAAATTCTTTATAGAGATCCATCCTCCATAGCTCTTGATTAATTGTAGGTGAAAATGCTTTTTATGGGAATGGGATTGACACTCAATTTCCAGATGAAGGCCACCAACAAGACACCAATTTCCATCAAAATTCAAATCAGAAAGACCCTCATCAATCTTGGAAGGGTTTTTTGTAACTTTTTTCGTTTTGCTTGAGGTTCCTCTCACCTTTCTTGTACTCTCTTTTATATATCAATGAAAAAGTTTTTTATTGTTATCCATAAGTGTCCAGGGTGATTTAGGCACACCGTAACTAACCGTTCGAGTCAACTATCTAACTCTGCAATATTTGGTTTTTGGAAACAAATAGAATTTTAATATTCTTAGTTGATTGTCACCATGGAGTTTGAACTCATTCCTCCAAAGTTCAAAGTCACTTAACTTTCTTTACTTGTCTCAATGACCACTAGGTCAATCCATGGGGAAAAAAGGTATCTGAAGAAAATTAGAGTTTTCAATTTACAACCAAATGCATTTCTTAGAAAAGGTTAAATTATTACAAATACCTCTGAATTATGAGGTTGGTTTCAATTATACTCCTGAACTTTCAAAAGTTTCATTTTAACCCTTGAAGTTTGAAATTTGTTTCCAAACAACCCTTAGATATATTTTCCATTAAATTTATGAACGAAAAATGATGTTTTGCATGCGTTTTTATCGTATTTTCCACGTAAGTATTCAAATTTGTTCACATAAACAACAATAAATAGGCAAACACGTCATTTTCCGTTCATGAATTTAACGAAAAAAACCTTCAAGAATTGTTTTGAAACAAACTTCAATCAAAATCCAAGGGCTAAAATTAAACTTTTGAAGGTCAGGGGCATAATTGAAACATACCTCATTGTCTAGGGGTATTTTTAATAATTTAACCTCAGAAAATAATAAAAACGAGAAATACAATTTTGTTTACTACCTAATTCTTTATTTCCAAAAAAAAAATCTTGACCATGAACCAGATAATGCTTCAGTTGAGAGTTTGCTGCTCTTAGTATCCTTACACTAGTAAATGATCCCGCCATTTACCCCAACAATATGAATGATTCTATTTCTCAATGCAATAATAGGGTCACATAAATTATAATTAATTCAAAACCTCATAATTTAACTTTGGGTCAATTTAAAGGATTTTTTGGTTTTCATATGAAATACTTTCCTATATGCTGAATAATTATTATTGGTATGAAACTTGGCTGGTATTTTGTATTGCTCATTGTTTATCCTTTTTTTTACGTGAGTGAATGATTTTTCATCCAAAAACAAATTATTGAAAAAAAACTTTCCCATATATGAATAATGAATGAACTTGTAAGGTATTTCCTTAAAGTTGAATAACATAATTGGAATAAGAGTTTCAAATAACTTAGGCCTCAGCCAATTCGAAAGGGCTGTAATCTCTCCAAGGACTACTTCCTTACAAATTCCATATCCTCCCCAACCCCCTAGACCTCTAATAAATAAATAAAATACTTATTCATATTCCAAGACAACATAATTACTTAATGACTCTTCCTAAACCCAAGACACATAACTTGTAGACATGGGATTATATTCCCAATTACTATAAGCCCAAAATACATAATCATAGAATACTAACAGCCAAGAATACTTAATAATAGATTAAATATTCGTGGATCATCCCAGCGACCTATCCCTTTAGCCCATCCTTATTTCTTCTAACATATGAATTCTTTATTGGTGGCTTAACTGAACTTGTGTGTTTGCATGATTGTGATTGATTTGCACAAAAGCACCCATATGCAGGACTACCATGATAGAGTAATCAATATAAAATGTAATGAGTGAACAGAAACCTGTTGCCCAGAAACGTAAGTTGGAATAGTTGAACCTCCCCATGATTCAAAGCGGTAAACGTCCAGGTAATTTCTCTGGTCAAACGAGCAATCAAGTCAAACAAAATCAATTTTTTTAATAAGTTAGTCTGAACGTTATGTGGAACAGGAAACTTCTTTACCACCAATATTTCATGTCATTCTCAAAAAAGGGTAAAAAAAAGGCCAGAGTCATGTGTGTGCGCGTGTGTGAGTGAGAGAGAGAGAGAGAGAGAGAGATCAGTACTTGGCCGCTGTTCAGTCATACTACACAATTATTTTGCACATAATACGATGTCATTTTCAATGAAAAAGTGGTCATTTGGCTAATTTCTATACAGTGTTGCAGAAGAACCTTTACCAATTGTTGGGGCAGTCAGAAAAGTTAGCACCAACTTTTAGTTAACAGTTCCCATTTCTACTTACAATAACAAGATTTTCTAAAGAGGCTAAATAAAATTACTTACTGCCCTTTATTAGCAAAACATTCCACCAACTCATCAGCATGCTTACGTCTAAATTATCACTCAAAATAACATGCCACATAATATATCAAATAAAACTACATTACTTTTATGTCAACATCATCACCATGCATCACCCAGTATGCTTTCTCTAGAAGGGAAATTCTTGATGCAAATAAAATCTTCTGACAAAATAATCAAAATAGAGGTAAAACCAAGAATTAAGTTGAGCAGCCAAATCAATTTTAAAACGTGCTTTCTTTTTTACTTCATGTTCAATAAAATAATGGTGACAAAACATGATAGCAAAATGTTTCAAACCCTAAGACTTCATTATAAATTGCTAATATTATTTCTTGTATTTCTCATATACAAGCCGATGATAAACTAAGAGAAACAAGGCAGTAACAGTAAATAAAAATTGAAATAAAGGAAAGTGATTACCAAGATTTAAATGCATAAGAAAACATGGATAAAACATTGGATTTAATTGAATGAGCTGGCCCATTTCCTTCAGGGAAACGATGACCTTTTGCTTTCAACGTGATGTGTAAGATGCATTCTAAAGCTACAAATTTTATTGGTTGAAAAAAAAAACAATTTTCAAGTGAGGTGCACCTTTTAAAATAGAAGAAGCAGAATTACATATTGTTAACAATGATAAAATACATGATGACATGACATGGCATACATGACTCCACATAATTATATCCTTTCAAGTGATAATATATAATAAAGAAGACAATATTTTAGTCAAAAGCACATAAAAGAACATGAAAGCATAAATATTTTTTATAAGAAATGTAGTTTTTGGAAGAAAAATAATGTCTCATTTACTAATCTCCAAAAAACAATAAGATATAGAGTTGAGGAAAAATACAGAAAAGGAAAGACATTAAGATAGAATAAAATCTAATCTAAATAAGGGAAAAATAAAATAGAATGAAATAATCTACACTCCCCCTCAAGTTGGATTGTATATAGTATACAAGCCAAGCTTGGAGTTGAATTCTTCAAAGCTTGCCCTTGGTAATGCTTTGGTGAGAATGTCAGCAACTTGATTACGAGATGGAACATAGTTTAGTTCCACTATTCTATTGTTGACCTTCTCAAATATGAAATGTCGATCTATCTCTATGTGCTTTGTTCTGTCATGATGAATAGGATTCTTTGCAATACTGATGGCTGATTGACTATCACAAAACATTTTAATTGTGTTCTGAGTGTCAATTTTCAGTTCTGTCAAAAGTTTTTGAATCCATATTCCTTCACATATTCCTAAAGCAAGAGCTCTGTATTCAGCTTCTGCACTGCTTCTTGCAACAACAGCTTGTTTTTTACTTCTCCAAGTGACCAAGTTACCCCAAACATAGGAGCAATAGCCAGTCGTAGATTTTCGATCAGTTAATTCTCCAGCCCAACTAGCATCAGTATAAAGTTCTACCATTCTGCTTGAAGATTTTTTTAATAATAGACCATGACCTGGGGTGCCTTTCAAGTATTTCAAAATTCTGTTCACATCTCCAAGATGGCGTTCATTTGGATTATTCATATACTGGCTACCAATACTAACAGAGTATGCAATGTCTGGTCTGGTATGCGATAAATAAATTAAATTTCCCACAAGTCTTTGATACATGCCTTTGTCAACTGGAATAACTTCTTCACTTTGGTGTAAAGTTAGATTTGGATCCATGGGTGTTTCTGCAGGTTTACACCCAAGATTTCCTGTCTACCTTAATAAATCTAGGATATACTTTCTCTGAGAAATTATAATCCCATTATTGGATCGTGCCACTTCCATGCCTAGAAAATATCTCAAGCTTCCCAGATCTTTGATTTCAAACTCAGTTGCAAGCATCCTTTTGAGGTTGAGGATCTCATCTACATCATTCCCTGTAATGATGATGTCATCCACATATAGAATCAAAATTGCAGTTTTGTTATTCGAGGATTTCACAAACAAAGTATGATCAGCTTGACATTGATAATAGCCGCTTTTAATCAGTGTTTTAGCAAATCTATCAAACCAAGCACGTGGAGATTGTTTCAATCCATATAGAGACTTTCTCAACTTACACACCAAGTTATTATTGGACTTGTCTTCCATTCCAGGGGGAATTTTCATATAAACTTCTTCTTCGAGATCACCATTTAAGAATGCATTTTTAACATCCAGTTGGTGAAGAGGCCAATCCTGGTTCACAGCTAGAGACAACAAAACACGCACAGTATTTAATTTTGCAACTGGGGCAAAAGTTTCTTGGTAATCTATACCGTATGACTGAGTGAAGCCCTTCGCAACAAGTCTGGCTCTAAATCGTTCCACACTACCATCAGATTTATATTTAACTGTGAAAATCCATTTACAACCAACTGGATTCTTTCCATGAGGAAGTTGAGTAAGAGTCCACGTTCCATTGCTTTCAAGAGCTTTGATTTCTTCATCCACTGTCTTTTTCCATTTCGGATCTTTGAGTGCATCATGAATGGTTTGTGGAATATGAATACTATCCAGTTGACTAATAAGTAATAAATGCTTTATAATCAGGAAGCAATTTCCCATATGCAACATATTTTTCCATGGGATGGTTAGTGCAACTTCTAACACCTTTTCTCTTAGCAATTGGTAGGGTTAGATCATCGATCACAGGTGCCATAGATGTGATGTTCTCATCAGTGGAATTCAGCGATGATGAATCCGATTCAGGTGGTTGACATTCGTGATTTTGCAAGGTAACCTCTTTTCTTCTTGTATAAACAATAGGCATGCGATTTTGTGGGGCTTCAGGAATATTGGATTCAGAAATAGGTGGTGCGTCTATGGTAGGGGCTAAGGTCTCATTTGTGATAGGAATGGTAGGAATGGTGGGAATAGGCTCAACATCCAGAACATCCAGTGGTTCAAATTCCCTCATATTCTCCCCCTGAATTTGAGACTTGATAAAGAAATGATGGTTTTCAAAGAATGTAACATCCATGGACGTGTACATTTTTCTAGTGATAGGTGAATAACATTTGTATCCCTTTTTGTGGGATGCATAACCTAGAAAAATGCACTTGATGGATTTTGGATCAAGTTTAGACCGGTGAGGAGAATGGTTATGGACAAAGGAAGAACAACCAAACACCCTGAGTGGTAAGTTTGAAGAAAGGTTGTGGAATTGAGGATGAATTTGGAGAAGAACATCTCGAGGAGATTTTAAGGTGAGAACACGACTAGGCAGTCGGTTGATAAGAAAGGTTGCAGTAAGAATAGCTTCCTCCCAAAAATGTTTAGGAACATTAGTAGAAAACATGAGAGAACGAGCTACCTCAAGAAGATGTCTATTTTTCCGTTCGGCAATCCCATTTTGTTGAGGAGTGTCAACACATGAACTAGTATGGACGATGCCATGAGATGATAGATATGGACCAAGAGTTGAGTTGAAATAGTCTCGAGCATTGTCTGTTCTAAGAACTTGAATTTTACTTCCAAATTGAGTAGAGATCATTGCATGAAAAGAACGGAAAAGATTGGATGTTTCAGATTTGTCCTTCATTAGAAATGTCCAAGGCATCCTGGTATGGTCATCAATAAAGGTGAGAAACCATCGTGCTCCCGATATATTGTTCACTCTAGAAGGCCCCCAAATATCACTATGGATAAGAGAAAACGGTTTTGAAGATTTATAAGGCACACTAGGATAAACATTTCTTGTGTGTTTAGAGAATTGACAAGTTTCACACTAAAAGAAGCTTGGTTTTTTATTGATAAATAAATCAGGAAACAACTTTTCGAGGTACATAAAATTTGGATGACCAAGGCGAAAATGCCATAACATAACTTGACTTTCAATTGACAAAGACTCTGACTTGGAAACAAAACTGACACACTGAGAACGAGACTTAGAACTAGGACTAAAGACGGAACGAGAAGGCCACTGTTCTTGAAGAAGATAGAGGCCACCATGTTGCTTAGCACTGCCAATCACCTTCCCCGAATCCACTTCCTGAAATTCACACAAGTTTGAGAAAAATTTAGACGTGCAGTTTGAATCACCAGTAAGTTTGCTAACTGAAATCAAATTGAAGTTCAACTTAGGAACATAAAGCACATTAGAGAGAACAAGATCATTTGTCAATTTTATAGATCCTGTTCCTGTAACTTCAGAGAGAGATCCATTCGCTATTCGAATTGATGAGTAGCCAGGTTGGGATTTGAACTGGTGGAATAAGGAAATATCACCGGTCATATGATCTGATGCTCTAGAATCCACAATCCAAGGTTTAGTCTTGTTATGCTGCACAAAAAAACAAGAAAAAACAGTACCTTGATAAGCAAGATTGCTAGAAGGTTTCTCAACTGAAGCTGATGGTGTGGATGTTGAGAAAGAGAGATGGCCAATCATTTGCTGCAACACTTCTAATTGTTCCTTCGAGAAAACAACAGAAGTTGTTGGTTGCAGAGAAGGAGAGGTAACAACATGAGCATGGTTTTCTACTGCCACTTTCTTTGTTGGTTTCCAATCTACTGGCTTACCATGAATTTTCCAACAAGTATCTCGTACATGTCCCACTTTCTTGCAGTGATCACACCAAGGACGATTGCCTTTCTTGGATTTGCTATCTTGAGATGAACTGTGTGTTAACATCGCTGAAATTTCTGGTCCAGTAGATGACCTGATCTCGGGCATCATCAAGTGTTTCCTACTCTCTTCACGTCGTACTTCAGCAAATGCTTATCTAAGAGAGGGTAGATCTTTTGCTCCCATTATTCTTCCTCTTACGTCGTCTAGCTCTTTATTAAGTCTTAGAAGGAACCTCAGTATTCTCTTTTTCTCAACTATCTTCTTGTAAAGGGCCATGTCTTCTCCACACTTCCATTCGTAAGTTTCTTACATATCTAAATGTTGCCAATTGCGAACAAGAAGATTAAAATATTGAGTGACATTAAGGTCCCCTTGACGTAGGTCATACAACCGAGTTTCAATAGCCAGAAGTGCAGAAGAATTCTCAGAGCTAGAGTAAGTATCACGGGCAGCATCCCATATCTCTTTTGTCGTTTTGAACAATAGAAAATTCTCTCCAACCTCTGGAGTCATAGAATTTAGTAGCCAAGACATGACTAAATGATCATCCGTTTTCCATGATCGAAATTTTGGGTCTTTAACATCTGGTGCAGGAGTATCGCCAGTTAGATGACCATCTTTGCCGCGACCACATATATATATGAAAACTGATTGATTCCATTGAAGAAAATTGTGACCTTGAAGTTTATGATTAGTCACAATTTGATGAGAGGAATCTTGAGGTTGAGGAGAGTTTTCATAACTAACACTTGCCAATCCATGTTTTGCCATTTGCAACCTCTGAAAAATTTGAAGAAACACACAAAGTTGACTGCTCCAACGAAAATCAACAGATAACACAAAAAAAAAACCAGCGGCGATGGTGACGAGTAGCACAAATAAACCACTATCACGAACTAAGGAACGAAACCCACAGTGGATGAAAACCAAGAGACGGCCGAACGCTGAACGAAAACTGAAAAACCACGATGAACTGATGCTGAAAGAGATCAAGAAACCCACAGAAGACGACGAAAGGACGAAACCAGAAAGAACCACGAACCAACGAAACCCACAGACGGCCGAACGAAGGCAGACAAACAGACGCGAACACCGGAGAATACGTGCAAGAATCTGAAACACCGGTGAGAGAGCTCGCCGGTGAATGGGTCGTCGGGAGGAGGGTTCGTCGGAGTGTGGTCGGAAGAGGAGTTCGCCGGAGGAATTAGGGTTTTGACGGCTAGGGTTTTATTTTAGGGTTTGCTCTGATACCATGTAGTTTTTGGAAGAAAAATAATGTCTCATTTACTAATCTCCAAAAAAACAATAAGATATAGAGTTGAGGAAAAATACAGAAAATGAAAGACATTAAGATAGAATAAAATCTAATCTAAATAAGGGGAAAATAAAATAGAATGAAATAATCTACAAGAAACAAAACCATAATTACGTTTTTATTTAATAGATTACTTTGATCACGACGTCTTTAACTTTCAAAAAATGATGAATGAAAAGAATATAGTGTAGTCCAATGTACTACGAAACCTAACAATTTTGCCTGTTTTGTAAGACACAAGTGGAGGCATTCAACAAGGTGGGTACATGCAGCTCGTCCCATCTTGCCAATCACCAAGGCATTACCTCAAAATACTATTGGCCATTTTAAAAATAAAAGATTCAGAAAATTTGTGTAGAGAACTCACTGCTAGTATCATTCTCCCAGATGTAGAAAACAATTCACCAGCAATATCAATTTCAACAGTAGTCACAGCACCTACAGCTGGCTGTGAGACACATGCAAGGAAATGGCGAACGACTAGCTCATATAATCTCTGGGAAGAAAAAATCTCACTATTATTGATGACTGAGGACTACAAGATGACAATTTACAAAGACCAAAATGAAAAAAGGAAAAAAACTTTTAACACAAATATGCAATTTAACAGACAAGTAAAGAAAAACTATTACATGGTGATCTTGGCTCCATCCACGTTCCCCGGCTGAGAACTTTGTTGGGTGAATAGGTGGATGGGCTTTGTCATCATGGCCGCCACCACTAGGATTCCTCCAAAGTCCTGATCCAGGATCTAGCAACCTTTGTGCATAGGCTCCCCATATCTGATGTTCTTGTTGTTCTTGCACAATCCGCTGTATTGTTGAAATTCTTATACACCCGTTAATTCTTTTTCTTTAATAAGAAAGAGAGAAATATATTCATCATCAAAAGGAAGACAACCTAAGGGCAAGAGGTTGAGGGAACCCTCCCCAAACAAAGAAACTATTACAAAAACAATTACAAAAAAGCCTTCCAATTTCTAATAATCAAGGCAAGCCTATAAATAGACTAATAATCTTTGTGAGTTGAACTCCACCAAGAAGCCAAGTGTGGTATATACACAAAAGAATCTTCTGAGCTTCACCCATCTTCAAATATTCTAAAATTCCTTTCCTTCCAAGTTGAACAAAGCATTGGTTTAACCGCACAATCCCAAAGAACCTTGGCCCTCTCTAGAAAATAAAGCTGTAAATTAGGGCTTTATTTTTTAGATTGTTTCCTTAGGTGTGTTGATAGCTATTTCCTTGTATATGTTTATAGTTGTATTTTTCTTTTCCATACAGGTTTAGATTGTTAGCAGATCTTTTTGCATATTTGATTGAGGGTCTTTTTGTATAAAGTTCTTCTTCCTAACTCAATGAATAACAAGAAGAAATATTATATTTTATACATAGCTTCATGGTATCAGAGCTTTGAAACTATTCAAACTCTAGTCGTCATTCACTGGAACGCTAGCCGCTATCGTTGTCGGAACCCTAGTTGTCGTCGCCCATCCTCTCCGAAATCATCTTGGCTCCTCTATCTAACCTAATCTGACGTCGACATTGTACCCAACACAACCCACATCCCGACGTCGTCGTTGCCCTAGCACTCAAATGACGTTGTCACCGCTGCCCTAGCGTCCAGACGATCTATCCTTGCACACAAACAATGTCGCGCTCGCATCCTGGCACTGCCACCTTCGCACATCGTCGCTGTCTTCTTTCCCAAACGCAAGATCTTTCTCCATCTAATTTTCCATCTGGTTTATAACATATGTTTTTTTTCCCTCGAAATGTCAGGATCAAATCTTCAAATTACCATTTCTTCCTCCAACGAGAGCAACATCACTCAAATCACATCCCACAAACTCAAAGGCCACAATTATCTTCGGTGGTCTCAATCTGTGATGATGTTCATGTATGGTCGTGGATGGGAAGACTGTATCAATGGGAACGCTACTGCACCCAAACCTGAGGATCCAAAATTTCGCATATGGAGAGTTGAAAATAATAAAGTCATGAGTTGGTTGATCAATTCCATAACTACTGAAATTGGAGAGAATTTTCTCCTATATTCAACTACCAAGGAAATTTGGGAGGCCGCTCGTGATACATTCTCCAATCAAGAAAACACAGTTGAACTCTTCCAAATAGAAACTACTCTCCAAGATCTGAAACAAGGTGAATTCACTGTTACCACTTATTTCACCACTTTATCACGCTATCGGTAACAATTGGACTTGTTTGAAACACGCTACTGGAAATGTTCTGAGGATGGTTCTCTGTTCCGCAAATTTGTGGAGACAAGGAGGATTTTCAAATTTCTTATGGGTCTCAAATAAATCTCTTGATGAAGTTCGTGGTCGAATCCTTGGTACTAAACCATTACCTAGTCTTCGTGAAGTGTCTTTTCTAAGGTTCGCAAGGAAGAAAGTTGAAAACAAGTAATGTTGGGACCAATTGAACAAAATGGACCTGCTGCACTCATTGCCCACCAAGATCATCCTAGTGATTCACTAGCTCTTGCATTCGAAAGTCCTTCTGAACCCTCCCCTGAGCCAATGCCCAAATCTATCCCTGAGACTGAATTGCAAGTTTATTCACGAAGAACAAAGCAACTTAATGAAGTGCAACCCTAACATGTTCAACAAAGCCAAGATCTAACCCAAAATCCTAATGTCTCTAAAATAGTACACGAGTCGACAGAAGAGGATAGGGACAAACCCATTGCAGTAAGAAAAGGTGTTTACTCATGTACTCAACACCCTCTACGGTATCACTTATCTTACACTAATTTGTCACCAATATTTAGAGCATTTGTGACTTCACTCGATCAGATACAAACGCCGAATACAGTATAGGAAGCCTTACAGAGATCTGAATGGAAAGCAGCCACTCTAGAAGAATTGTGAGCACTTGAAAAAAAATGGGACATGGATTCTTACAGATTTGCCTCCTGGCAAACGCACAATTGGATGTAAATGGATTTTTTCTTCCAAACATAAACCAGATGGCAATATAGAACAATTCAAAGCTCGTCGTGTGCCTAAAGGATTCACCCAAGCTTATGGGATTGACTATCAGGAAACATTTGCTCCAATCCCCAAGTTGAATACTAGGGGTGAGCATCATGGACCAAAAAACCGATCCAACCGGTCGAAACTGACCGAATCGACGTCGGTCGGTCGGTTCTCAAGCAGTTTCGATCGGTCGATCGATGAGCCTAGAAAGGCCCAAACCGACCAAACCAACCGATTCTCTTTATTTATTTCAATTTTTTTTTAAAAAAAAAAAAAAAAAAAAAAAAAAAAAAAAAAAGAAGAAGAAAAAAAGAAGAAAAACCTAATACAGCCACATAGATGTCATATTCCTAGGTACTAATTAGGTAACTATTACTTATTTAAAAAAATATTAATTTTTTCTTTTTTCAACCGAGCTCTTCAATCTCTCCCTCTTCTTTCTTTTTCAGCTCTCTCTTTTCACTCTCTCAGAATCTCTTTTATCTTTCAGCCATCAACAAGCATCTTCACCTTGCCGGAATGACGTCTTTTCTTCGCCGGAGCTTATATATTTTATACATAGCTTCATCTTTCCCTAAAACCAGTTCCCAAAAGAGCTTCCACCAACCAATCATCCACCTTGTTAGGTAAACAGATCGACAAGTTAAACTCTTTCAACATAGAAGACCAACCCTTAGCCACCAAATGATAGTGGAGTGGCAAGTGATTAATGGTTTCTTCCCCTCTTGAACAAAGACAGCAATATCGGGGGAGAGGGACAATGATGGGAATCTTCTCTGCAACTTATTAGCAGTATTAAGGCCCCTATACATGACAGTCCACAAAAACACTTCGACTATTTTGGAGGTGGGAGCCTTCCATATCAACTTTAACCAATTCATAGGTGTTCCACCCTCTTTAGTGAGAGATAAGACACTGACTTAGAGGAAAAATAACCCCCGGCCCAGTGTCCACTTAATTTTCTCAACCCCCCTACCTAACCGAATGCTTTCAAGTTTCACAGAGAGGGCAATTCAATTCACAAACTCTCGATCAAATAAGTCTGACCCTTCCAAGTCCAACAATTTTCTATAAAAGCACCTTTCTAAGAGGAAAGGGAAATAAATCAGCCAAGGGTCTTGAATCCACCCAAACATCTTCCTAGAAACAGATGTTCCTACCATTACCCACCATAAACTTCAAGATTGAAAATAGGGCTTTGTTTTTGCAAACATCGACCCATAGTCTTCCCCCATCAATCCTTTTTATCTCCTTGGTCATCCAGCATAGATAGCAACAATCACCCTTCCCCAGAAAGTCTCCCTTTCATGCTTGAATATCCACAGTCATTTGAGCAACAAGGAGGTCTTTCTTTGCCCTAGAATCTACCATACACGATACGCAAAGAAGTAAACTGCCAGTTAATCATATTGTTACCCGACTTGTAGAAGCCACCGCTCCACACAAAATCTCTTAGGGGGCTGTTTGGGGCACTGAGTTGGTTATAATAGCTGGGGGTTATAATAGTCTGGCGAGTATAATAGTCTGGGTGTTATAATAGTCTGTGTTTGGGGTGCAGATTATTATAGTCTGGGATAAAATAGTCTGTGTTTGGGGTGTAGATTATTATAGTCTGGGTTCAAATAGTCTATGTTTCAAGCTGAATGTTTTTTTTTTTCCTTACTTTTTTTTTTTTGTTGATTTTCCTCATACAACTTTGTACTTCAAATATTAATTAAAAAAAATGGGTTTAGTTGTAAAAAAAAATAAAGTTTTGGGTATAGGGGTTAAATTATATGTTTAACTTAAAATGAAACAAAAATAACCTAAAGTAAGGGTTGATTTTCTTTGTTTTAGAGCCATGGTTTTTTTCACAAAATAGGTCATTTTATAATTTCATATAGAAAAACCATATTTGTTTCATTTATATATGTATTTCCAACATAAAAATGGTAAATGCTTATTCAAAACTCATTTTACCTTCATTATCAAAAGAATCAAATAAAATAGAAATCACATAAAATAAAAACTTGAGTAGTATTTTTTTTAAAATAATTATTATCACGGTAAACTTAAATACGATAAGTATAATTTTGAATGAAAAATATGGTACGATGAAGGTAAACATTCATTTACTTCATTATCAAAAGATTATATATGGAATAAAACTCCATATTTATACAAAGACAACCTAGTATCTAACTCCCTAGAAATTTTTCGATTTTTCCAACAACCACCAACAAATTTTTTCGGCGACCGAAATTTTTTCCCCTCTTTTTTCCTTTCATTTCTTCTACCACTTTTCTTTTTTTTTTCTTTTTTTTTTTTTGTTTTTTATATTTTTCGAAATGAAAACAAGAAGAAAGATTATTTTATTTTTTTTAAAAAAAAAAAAAAAAAAAAAAAAAAAGTCGGTGATCGCCGGAAAAGTGGCCGGAAGTCGACGACAGTCGCCGGAAAAGTTGTCCGTGATCGCCTGAAAAGTCGTCCGTCGGTCGTCGGTAGGAAAGTCAATGAGTCACATGGAAGAAGAGAGAAAAGAGTTACTATAGAGAATTGATAGAATAATTGGGTGGGTTGAATAGTGGTTACTGTAGCAACACGGGGGAAAAATAACCAACTCCACCCCTTATTTTTGTTGATGCCCCAAACATTGGGTTGGTTATAATAGCCCCCACTATTATAACCAACACAGTGAGCCAAACGGCCCCTTAGGGTACCAACCACCCTTAGAAAGAATGAGGTTGCTCCATTTGTCAAGTTTAGCTTTCAACTTGTTGATTAAGGGCTCCCATAACAAATGTCTCTTCTGATTCCCCCCAAGAGGAAAGCCAAGGTAGGGGAAAGGAAAAGATTCTATTTTGCACCCAAAAAACCCGGCCTGCTAATCCACCACCGAACTTTCAACATTTAAACGAATGAGGATTGTTTTAGAGCAATTTAGGGACAGGCCCATCCATACAAGAGCACATAAAGGATGACCCACCAATTTTGGAGGATTTCCACCTACCCATGGTAGAAGATAAGGGTGTCATTAGTGTACTAAAGTGGGTGACTTCAATCTCATTGTTTCCAAACTTAAAGCCTCCCCACAACCAATGTTTTAAAAGGCTCAAGGTGCACTAAGGCGCAACGGTCCTCTAGGGCTTAGGCGCAATAAATAAAAAATATATATATAAAATAATATAAATAAATAAATAATTTTTTTTAAAAAAAAAAACCTTAAAAAAATATATACATGTATATAAAACACTTTCATGGCAAGTAATGAAGTTTTTAACCAAGAAAAATAGATACAAGATAAACAAGGTTCAAATAATGAAATTTTTTTTTTTTAATAATTAGTGTTTAGATTTAAAAAAAAATTAAAAATATATAAAAATGTGAAGCCTAGAGGCGCCTTGAGCGAGCGCCTCAAGGGCTTCGAGGGAAGGCGCACACCTTGGCAGCGCCTTCTTCACTGTGCCTTGCTTCTTCGAGGCGAGGAGCTAAAGGTGCGCCTTGCGCCTAGGCGCACCCGAGCGCGCACCTTTTAAAACATTGTCCACAACAATAATGGATGGTTCAACTGATCGAATCTCCCAATACGGTGAAAAGGAAGGGAGATAGGAGATCTTCATAAAACATCCATTAATTCAATAAGCTAACGAGAACAAAATTGAGGTCATTTTTAACTAAATGCTACGATTGCAAGGATAAAGTTATATTAAATATGCATTTGTAAGATGAAACTTACGCATAACTAATAGCTTTAGACTGAAACTTTCAAGCCTTTGTTTAAACAAAACTTTTCTTTTATAATATTATAGACTAAATGTGGATAGATTATGAACCTACAACCTATAATGGAAAGCACTCATGGCTATCACTTGAGCTATACTCATCAAAAACTAGTGAACCTTTTTTCAAACTCAATGTTAGAAAAGACTAATGGTTGATCCCAAAGACTGAAAAATAGTATTCCATGCCTTTTATTTCAATAATAATTCATTCATTCATTCAGAGACAGTTGTTTAAGTTTGCTTCAATTAAAAAAATTACTAAATATGCTTATGGAAAACTAGGAGTTAAAAGCAGCCAAACAGTTCAAATTCAAAATTGTTAGCTCAAGTAAGCAAAAGCTGCCAGTGAGATTGGCAATGGAGACCATCACCAAGAACATATACCTACATGAAGATCCGTCCTTTGAGAAAAGCTGTCAGTCTCTGTACGAGGATAACTAATGAAACCTGCTTGGTAGAGATCTTCGGCCACCTTAAACAACCAAAACAAGTTAGAACTTGTTTATTACCAATATAAAAAAATGATTAAGAAGTAAGTTAAATAGCACTGACACAAACAAGAAGATCATTACCTAATATACCCATTACCATAAAACAATGTTGCATGAGAAACTCAAAAAGGCACAATAAAATGTGTTGAGGATCCCACATTGAAAAGATAAGTAAAGACCTCACAAGTTATTAGATAACATGGAGTTCCATCTCAAAACCAATTGTTATCTAATATAGTATCAAAGTTCATGAAACCCAAACAGCTATTCGAAAAAAAAAAAAAATTAAAATTAAAAAAAAAAAATTCAATCCAAGAATGGTGAACCCAAAGAGGCACCATCTTGAGAGGGCATGTTGAGGATCCCACAATGAAAAAATAAGTGGAGACCTCACAATTTATAGGATAAATGGATTACTCCACTCATTGCCAATTGGTTTTGAGATGGAAGCTCATGTTATCTAATAAAATTAAATAAGTTGATGAATGCAAACTTATTTCTTATTAGTCATGGAGCAAAGACAAGTCTTGGCTGCTAACCTTCATGGTGTGTTCAGAACTCATTCGAAAGTACCGTGAAGCTCGTTTTTCAAGCTCAATTGTATTCAATGGATGAGGAGGATACTTTAACGTCTCTTGTCGTCTAACATTTACAACCTAAATAGAATTGAAAGATTATAAATGCAGGAGCAGCATGCAATATGGATTATAATACCTAGTTAAATTCCAGCGAACTCACCGTAGCAGTCGATTCTTGCACGCACATTTCATAGAGTAAAACAGCACAAGTATAATCAAATAGATTCCCTCTCCTGCAAAATGAATATACCTAATAATTACCAACAATTACAGTTTGGCTGGAAAAGGTTTGAAATCATTAAAGAAATCAAGCCATAGCAATTTACGTCCAACTAAATGTAGAAATTCCATCATCAGAATTGTGTGAACAGTTGATCGTCCAAAATTCTTCTGGCTCATGGGATTGAATCTCCCAGTACCGCTCAACAACAAAACCAAGAGTAGGAAACTAGAGAAGAAAGGAAGTAAGAATGCACACGTAAGCATCACTGGCTGTTGAATTAGGAATACAAGAAAAGAACGTAAAGCAAGCATCTTCACATACCTGACAAGGCCCATAACTCAAAATAACATTTTTGTCATCTGTGACAGAATCAATATTAAACGCATCTTTCAACAGCATAGTTTGGAACCTAGTGAAAGAAGCACCAATTCTTAGATCAATTTCCTGCAAGTATAAAAGTAATTGTAGTTATAGTAGTAAACGGAATCCACTTCCAGAAAGCCAGATCCAACAAAATCTTGCTTCTCAATTAGAACAAAATGGAAGTTCTACAAGAAGTGCACTTACTTGTCTAGCATCAACTGCATCAGCAAACCATTTATTTGGCTGGACAAGATTTTGCGCAGCTTCATGAATATCCCTGAACTCAAGATTATACAATGTAGAAGTTATGAACTCTGGACAACTACAAGGCAAAATAAAAAAGAAATTTAGGATATGGAACCTTTCAATCAAAGCAGAGAAGTGGGCCCTCTTAATGTTAAGATGGCGATTCACTGCTGTGCAAACTTCCACCACTTCAAATGCAATATTCTCTCCTTCTCTATCACAATCAAGCCAAAGGACGAGCCATTGACACCTTCTAGCTTCTTGTTCCAACGTCCTCTTTATATCCATCTTGTCCTAACATCAGTATTGTGCAAAAGGTATTTCTTTATTCAATAATCTAACAATTTCTTTCTAGGTACAAAAAGCCTTACTTAATAAGGAGAGACTGACCTAATTACATATAAGGAAAAGATACACAAAATAAATACAATATAATTACAGCAAATAACTCTAATTAAGGAAAACATATAAAATACAGAAACCAACAAGTATTAACTTTGATGAAAAATCCAGCTCAAAATTTGACATAAATTGCATGGACTGATGCAGACCTTATATAGCTTTGTGCCATGGGGTGAATTTTAATGGCATGCCCGTGTGGCAATTATGAGATTCGTGAGGTGAAAGTTTCTTAATGAGGTTTGAAGATACTTGTTAGAGAGTGCTTGGATGTGGAAGGATAGTGATTAAGGAAAGGCAAAAATTGCTATCCCAACTTTTACAGGTCAACGGAGTTTTACAAATAGCAGGAGCTCCAGGAGAGCAATTAGATTTCTTAGAGTTTTTGGAGTACAGGTTGCAAGAGAATGAATGGAAGGCTTCCCTTTAATAGGTCTCTACCTCTTGAATGGACTATAGTGGTCAACCCAATATAATGGTGTCGATTGCTTTCCCAATATTTTTCACATGATCTAATCCACATCCAACATTAAAAATAAAAATAAACAAGGGTCCAAGAATACGAGTAAACGAGCTTAGATGTTAAAACATTTTAAAACTTTAATTCAGAGAAGGGATGTAGTTGTAGAACTATAGAAGTTAGATAACCCAAGAGAACTCTAGATTATAATTAGTTTCTTGGAGCTGTTTAGATCTATATAAAGCCTTGTTCACATGTTAACTTTGTAATCTAAAGGAAAAGAGCATTTGTTCAAAATATAGGCAAGCTAGCTAGTGTGACGTATTCTTCCTTGCAATTTTGGCTGGCTTTACCAGTCTTTTGGCACCTTTATATGATAACTATGCTGTTGAAAGACAACATTCTAACACGATTCTCTTTTCAGGTATTTGATTTCACTCCCATAGTTAAACTAACATCTCATCTCCTATTAGGGGTATGATAGTGTGTGTCTCCAAATTTACATTCTATCCTCCTATAGTGAGAGGGTCTTCCAGGTCATTACTCATATCTCCATCAGATTATTCGACTACGACTCTGATATCGTAACCCCTCCAAAAGGAAGATGCATTGACGGAAATCAAGAACAGCCACTTGAAACTTGCCGTGGATAGAAATTTCGGTACCGGCCTAATTGTAGACCTACCCAAAAGCCCATAACTAGGGACGGAGATAGGATGACCAGTAACACTTTGAGGCAAAGAGGTGGCGAATTTTCATAGAAATTGCTAAAATCTGTCGCAGCCTACAACGTCGACCATTACACGGATTATTGGTCCGAAATAAGGCTGTAAAGACCGTTAGTCCTCCTTTCAGAATATGCTACAAGCTAAACTGACAATGCACTGAATGCTACATATTAATGCATATATTTGCCTCTATCATGGAAACATCAAATGCCACAGTGATGTCTAGGAAGAAAAGCAAAGGAAAATGGATGTAAGAGGAATACGAGACAGACCTCGGGGACAAATTTGCGGACGGGAGCGTGGAAGAGCTCGGCTGGGTCACAGGAATGCCATTTTCGGTACCGCTCTTCGAACTCGAGCTCCATCAAATGGCCTGTGACGGAGGTGACGAGCATATTGCAAGACTGGCCTCGAATGGCGTAATTGAACTCGAAAATCTTGTTGTAGCGAGAGCGGCCTTCGCGAACTCGAAGGCCCAGGTTCCTGGAGAGAATGGTGGCCACAGATTTCGCCACCGATGGCTTCTCCGCCACATTGAGAACGGTAATCGGACGGCCGCCGGACATGGCTACTGCACCGCCGGTGTCCGACCAACAGCTCTGAGATTTTGGAGAGCTTCAGACGAAATGGCGGGAAGTTTTTTTTCCCTTAAATTGAGCTAATAGGTCTATAGCCAAATCAATGTAATAAAATTAAGGAAAATCCCTGGGAAAAGGTTTCTTACCTACACTGGAGGGACTGCTATGATTATTATGGATTAGGTTAAATTATAGGTTTAGTTGAACTAAAAAATATATATAAATGTTTAGTTGAACTCGAAAAAAAATTTACATGTTTAGTCCCTAAACTTGAATTTTAAAAAGTTTTAAATAGGTCAAACTTTCAATTTTGTTTCCAATAGAACCTTAACTTTAAAAAGTATCTAATAGGTGTTTAAACTTTCACTTTTGTGTCTAATAAGTCTCTCAACTTTTAATTTTGTTTCAAATCTTTAACATGATCAGCATTTTTTAAAATTCACAACCCTATTTGATAAAAAAAAAAAAAAAAATGAAGTTTAGAGTCTTAATAGGTATAAAATTCAATTTTATATGGAGTAGATTTGTTAGTTTTTAAAGATATCAAATATATTAGGGACAAAATTAAAAATTCATGGACATATTATACATCTTTAAAGTACAAGGATCCATTATAAACTTTTTAAAGTTAAGAAACTAAACTTGTAATAAAACTCATATATAATTAAAAAATATATATATATTGTATCCATAACCCTTTAAAGGTTTGATTAATTACCTATCAATGTCTATCACTAATAGACTTTGATAACCAGAGTCTATAAATGTCTATCACTAATAAACTCCGATTAATCGAAGTTTATCAGTGACTATCAGTGATAGACATTGACAGACTCTGTATAATATTTTCTATCAATGTCTATCACTGATAGATTATGATAATCGGAGTCTATCAATGTCTATCACTGATAGACTCTGATTAATTGAAGTCTACAAATGATTAGGCACTGATAAACTATCAGTAGACTATGTATAATATTTTCTATCAGTGTCTATCACTAATAAACTTTGATTAATTCGGTGTATTAGTACTTGTTAGTGATAGACACCGATAGACTATCATGATGATAGACTTCGTACATTCATTTCTGTCAGTGTATATCATTGATAGATAATGATAATCCTTTCTATCAGATAACTACCGATAGAAAGTGTATTTATGTGACTTAACGTCACTTTGTACTATTTCTACAAATAGTTTTACTTTCTGCTATTTTTGCAATGTATAGTGTTTTTTACATTTTATTATTTAATACAACTAAACCTATTTATAAATGCCACTAGTTTTAATTAGTCTAAAATTCAAGTCAAACGTCCTCCACGTATGTTGAAAAGTGAAGGAGAAAGGAAGGGCAAAGGAGGTAAACATGGGAGAGCGGAAGGTCAACATACACACGAAAAGTTCAACGCGGAAAAACTGAAGTTTCGGAGCCACCAATTTGGACCTTTTTGGCCTTTGGAATTTCAAACAGACAAAAACGCAAAAATTATCGTAGGAACCCCCGAAACCCTTTGGTCATGGTCCCCTAGTTTTGCTATATTTATACATCTGTCTTTTCTCTTCGTTTCCCTTCATATTTGGCCCAAATCTATTCTAAATTCCATTTCTTGCTTGCATGCATAGTCGTTTTATTCTGTATATTAAAAAAATATACACTTTTGATCCCTAAGGTTTGGGTTAAGTTACACGGTCTTTGAGTTTTTAAACTCAACAATTTAGCTCCTGATGTTTGAGATAAGGAACAATTTGGTCCCTACTATCCATTTTGTCGTTAAATCTAACGGGCTGCTAATGTGACACTATTATAAAATAATAAAAATATATAACTTTTTAATTCTTTCTCTCCCCCTCTCTTCTCCTTCTTCTTTCTCTTCCCCATCTCCCTTTTCCTTCTTCCACTTCTTCTTCTTCTTCTTCAACTCTGGTGGTCGGCGGCTGGAATTTTTTTCCCTTCTTTTCTTCTTCTTCCCTTATTCTTCCCTTCCTCAAAGCTTCAGTTAAAAAAAAAAAAAAAAAAAAAAAAAAAAAAAAAAAAAAAAAAAAAACTGAAGCTTTGAAAAAGGAGAAGAAGAGAAGAAAAAAGAGGAAAAATAAAAGTCAATCGCGGTCGACGACGACCAGTGGGGTAGGCCTTGTGTTGGAGAAGGAAGATGAAAAGAAGATAATGAAGAAGAGGAAGAAAGGGTAATGGGGAAGAAGAATAAAATAAATAATAATAAAAAAATCCTTTTTAAATTTAATTTATTATTATTTTATTTTAAAAAACAAAAAAATAATTTTTTAATAAAAAATTTATGTCACGTCAGCATTCCGTCAGAATTTAACAGAAAATTTGACGGAGGGACCAAGAGTGTAACGAAATCTAAAACTCATGGGCTAAATTGTTAAGTTTGAAAACTCAGGGACCAAAGTGTAACTTAACCCAAACCTCAGGGACTAAAAGTGTATTTTTCCCTAAAAAAAGGTTAAACATCGTTTTAATCTCGAAAATTTTCAATCGTTTTGATTTGAGCTCATGAACTTTTAAAATATCCATTTCGATCTTTAAACTTCCGTGTTTATTATATTTTAGTCTATAAACTTTCAAGATGTCTATTTTAATCTCTAAACTTAGAACAATATCCTTTCAATTCTAATAAATTGATAAAGTAATTTTGAGTGTGTATGTTATTGTATTAGTGTGAGCGTACATTATTAAATTAGAGATATTGAAGATGACTAAGTAAATGAATATACCGTGGCAAAATAATATTTCAATGATAAAAATAGTTATTTTTTAAAAAATTCAAAAACTATAATCAATATTTTGAAAAGGTTGGGACCAAAATGGTTCTTTCATTTTTTTTTTTTTTTAATGTAAAAAATGGTTCTTTTATAAAAGTAAAGGTATTAGAAATGTATTTTAAAAGTAAACAACCAAAATGGAATAAACTTAAAAGCTTGAAATCTAAAATGAGAGATTTATGGTGTGTTTGGTTTAACTTTGCAGGTGTTTAATTTTGAAAAAATTTATAGTGTTTGGCCACCACTAAAAATGACTTATTAGAAAATGAGATTGATAAATAAATCATTTTGAGGGAAACACTTGGAACCAACTTTTTAAAAAGAACTTTGTGAGTATACAATAATTTGGGTAAAAAAACACTAAGAAGAAAATGTAACCAAACATATGAGTGTTTAAATTAAAAACAATTTGAATACAAAATGTTTTTTAAAAAATGCATTATTGAAAAACATTTAAATTAAAATGTATTCCAAACGGATCCTTAAACCTATAAGTTAGATTTTTCTTTAATTTAATTGTTATCCCAAATCTAATTATATGTGTATTTCTTCCGATATGAGCAATTCCATAAAAACCAATCAAATTTTGCTCGAGAAAGTAAGTAAATAGATAATTTTTTTTTTTAAGTTAAACTATAAATTTAGGCTCCGTTTGATACCATTTGATTTTTTTTTTTTTTTTTTGAAAATGAAGCTTATTTTCTCTCAATTTCCCTACCATGGTTTTCATCATTGTCAATGATACATTTGAATTCCTAACCAAATTCAAAAAACAAAAAGTTTTTGAAAACTAATTTTTTTTTCCAAAAATTGGCTTGGTTTTTAAAAACATGGAAAGAAGGGTATTAGAAAAACAAATAAACTTGGAGGTGAAAGTAGTGTTTATAAGCTTAATTTTCAAAAACAAAAAATCAAATGGTTATCAAACGATATTTAGTCTTTGAATTTTCAGATTTGTGTTTAATAGACCATTTAACTCTAAAAGTATCTAATATTTTAAATTTTCAATTTTGTAACTAATAGATTCTTAAACTTTAAAAATGTCAAATATTTGAACTTTTAGACCTTTGTTCGACATCAATGTAAAAAATCATGAACAACCTTAAGACGAAAAATATTGGCCCCATTTGATAACTGTTTGGTTTTTGGTTTTTTATTTTTGAAAATTAAGCTTAAAAACCCTACTTCAACCATTAAGTTTCTTAGTTTTGTTATACATCTTCTTCCATGTTTTCAAAAACCAAATTAAGTTTTGAAAACTAAAAAATGTCTTTTCAAAAACTTGTTTGTGTTTTTAGAATTTGGCCAGAAATTCAAATGTGCCTTAATAAGGATGAAAACCACGGTAAGAAAATGGAAGGAAAACAATCTTAATTTTCAAAAACAAAAAATCAAATAGTTATCAAACGGAATCAAAATAGATGCAAACATTTTAAAGACGTCATTCTACCCGTTCATGGTAAAAAAAAATGATTCAAATTGGGGTCTAAAAAAGACACTTTTTTCAGAAACAATTTGTAGTTACTTTTTTTTCTTTTTTTTTTTCTTTAAAAAAGCATAGCCAAATTAAAAAAAAAAAAAAAAATCAATAACATGTTTCTTTTAAGAAAATTTCCCCAGACTGTTCTCTAAAAACAGGGAAATATAATTTTTTTTTTTTTTGAAAAAACAGGGAAATATAATTAATGGACAAGACCTAAGCAAATTAATTATTATTATTTTTTTTTGTCAACAAGCTAAACAAATGGATTAATTAAGAAATCAAAATTAAAAAATAGTGTAAACATTAAAGCGCCAGATTATACATTTAACAAAATATATATTCACTTTTTCAAAAAAAAAAAAAACAAAAAAACAAAATATATATTCACAACTATTTTAACTTGTATAAAAAAAACCATTTTAACCGTAACCAATCATCCAAAAATGCCCATAAAACATAACATGGAAGAAACTAAATAAATAACTAAGGTCGGTTCAATAACAATCTGGTTCTTTGTATTGTTTTTTCACTGTTTCTTTTTGTTATAGGTAATTTTGGACTACTTTGATGTATAAAGAGTTGACGAGCACAGTGAACAGAAATAGGGTTGAGAGATGGACCTCAGAGGCGAGACCGACAAGTAGGACGGGCCAAGACCAAAGGAGTCAGGCTAAGTAGGACGGGCCAAGACCAAAGGAGTCAGGCTTTTAGCCCGACCCCGTACTCGACCCACTTGAGCGGACCAAGTTCTTTCGGCTCCGTTCGGTCCCTACTGTCCTGGCCACCCTGGTTCCGCATAGTTCGTCCCAAAACGCCTCCGAATTCCTAAAAACCCTAGGAGGATGAACAAATATTTATACTCCTCTTCGCCACTAAGGAAGGGATCCCGAACTCTCTACTATTTCCTCTTACTCTCTAACCCTCCTACTTCTGTCGGTGTGGCAAGCACCAACATCAGTGTGCAGGTTTTCCGTTTTGCAGGTCACGTCTTCCCATTTATCTACAAATTTACCGTTGGTGGCACGTGAAGGTCAGGTGAGTTCCCTCTGACCAAATTTGACCATCAACATTTTTATCAAGATTTTATATATATATATATATATATATATATATATATATATATATATATATATATATATATTTCAAAAAAAACTATGTTTATATATATATATTTAAAAAAAAAAACATTTGAATTTTTAACCAAATTCAAAAACACAAAAACAAAACTATGTTTGTTAGTTTACAAAACTTGACTTGAACGACTTAGAAAGCATCTGTAAAATATGTTAAAGGGACGACTGAACAATCTCCATAATGATATAATATTGTCTACTTTGGACATAAGTCCTCATGACTTTGTTTTTTGTTCACTCCAAAATGTCTCATATCAATGGAGATAGTTGTCTTCTCTTATACACCCATAATTATCCCATTGTCTAGTCAATGTAAGTCTTTGGTCTCACTCCAACAAAATGTAGATAGTAAAACAAAAAATTTATAAGTGAAAGTAGTATTAACCAAATTATCCTCAGAT
Source organism: Luffa acutangula (assembly GCA_036850905.1). Lineage (NCBI taxonomy): Eukaryota > Viridiplantae > Streptophyta > Magnoliopsida > Cucurbitales > Cucurbitaceae > Luffa > Luffa acutangula. Next base: position 45,398,739 of record CM072096.1, read on the forward strand.
GACACATAAACGATTTTTCCACAATAATCTCAATCTTTAAAATAATAATAATAATAAAAAAGAATAGATTAAAAAAAAAAAAAAAAAAACTCTACTTGACTTCTTTCGTAGCCACAAAGGGGTAGAAATCACATCAATCCACAAGTGAGAAATAGCAAATAACAACAAAAGAGGCCCTCCATTGCAAAAAAATCTCTAAAACGAAAGAGAAGCGAAACCCGACGCCGAGTCCAAACCAAAGATCGGCGCACTATATAAACCCGCTCTCTCCCCAGTCTTCATATCCCAAAATCAATTTCTTTCTCGTCTTCTTCATTTTCTCTCTCTTTCTTTCTCAACAAAATCACAGAATCAACGGCACAGAGAGAGAAAGAGAAATAGAGATCAGATCCATGGGGAAATTCGTCGAATTGTTGGATGTAGGAGTGAGAATGGCCGCCAGATTCCACGCTCACTGTCCGCAAACTGCTCGCCTCTACTATCATCCTCCCTCCGATCACGACGGCGACCACCACCCCCACTACTTGCACCAGATTTTTCATGCCTACGACGGCGGCCGGCACGGCGGGCACTCCACGGACCTGGTGGCGACCTGCGGAGTCGAGACGGTGGCTATGGCCAGGGGTTTTGATGCCGAGATTGTGTTTCATTCGACGGATTATTTCTGATGATCTGATTCGATTAGGGCTTTTTTTTTTTGGGGGGGGGGATTATTCTTTTACTGAGTGTAATTGATTTGTGCATGCCATTACGCATGCCAATTGATCCGTGAAATTGTTATTAATACGATTGTTATACACTGAATTTCAAAGTTGATTACGGGAATTTGGTTAAAGTTTGTGAGTTTGAAATAATTTGTGGAGGGGAGGAGTTGTTGACGAAGAAGAAACGTGATGTGTGGTGTTTTGTCTTTTTGGAGTAGTAGTTCCAAGATCCGAACAACTTTTTGTTGAGGAGATTCTCTTGAAATGCGTAGCTTGGTTAACACCTTCACGAGTTGTTGTCAAGTATTGGCCATTGGGCATCAGTTAGGAAAATTTCTATTACTTCGCTTGGACATATTCTTTCCTTTTTAATCCTTTTTAATGCTAACACGTTATTCTAAAATGACGTGATTGACCCTCAATCAGAGTAATATTCATATGGTACAGACATGTGACTATTAAAAAAATACCCACAAGTGTTATGTTATGTTATGTTTAATTATAATTTTTTTTTAGAAGAATTTAATTATAATTTTTTTAGGGGTGGTGTGATGCCCTGGAATTGAATAGGTTTGGACTGAAATGTGATTTCCATGGGAATATTTTGCTGGCATCTGCATTCTTGGAAATCATGATGTCTGTGTTTGGTACATGGATTTGGGTTGGAATTAATAGAGCGAGAAATAGTGGGACCCACCAAAATGTGAGAAAATAGAAAAAGAAATGGTGGGTTCCATCAAAATTATGAAGAAAAATGGAGAGAGAAATAGTGGAACCCACCAAAATGTGGGAAATGAGTTGGAATCCACATGTCCACAATTTCATTCAAACCCCCATCCAAATCCGACCTACCAAACAAGGTTATCTCTTTCCAATTCAAGCCAATTCAAGCCAACCCATTGGACTAAACAGCCCTAAAGAAATGTTGAATGTTTAAGTATTACTAAAATATCATATTGAATTTAGGTTAACTTATAAGTTTAAATTTATTAAAAAAAAAAAAAAAACTTATAAGTTTAAAGAGGGTGTACAATAAGTGCTTTAGGTTTTTTTAAAAAAAATAATATTGTATTTAATAAGTCTTTGAAATTTTAAAAATGTTTAATTAAGTTTCTTACTTTTACCATTTCAATTTTGTGTTGAAGGTCTTGAACTTTTTTTTTTTATTTTTTATTTTGTGTCTAATAGGTTTTCAATCTATTTAACATTTTTAAAATTCATGGATTTATAAGACCAAAAAAAAAAAAAAAAAAATCTAGAGTTTTATTAGTGTGAACTTCAATTTTATGTCTAATATATCAATTATTTTTTAATAATTTAAATATGTTATTGACATATTAAATAAAAAATTGAAAGTTAAAAGATTTATTAGACACTTTTAAAATCCATTAACTTATTAGACATAAAATTAAAACTTTTAGTGACCTATTGGACATTTTTTAAAATTCAACAACCAATTTAATACAAACTTGGAAATTCAAAGGCTAAACTTGGAGTTGCACAATGTCTAAAATTCAATGACATATTAAAAATGTATTTTTTCCAAGATATTTTGTATGAGAAATTGAAATTTGATTTTAAATACGTATGTACAAGTGTTTGGACAATAGAAAATTCGTACCAACCAAGTCAATTTCTTGGCCAAAAAACGACACCAAAGCTCACATTCCAACCATCAAGATGATTACAAAAGGAGGCCTTTTCATCCCTAGAGTCTAAAGTTCATTAATTGAAACTTTGAATGGCAGAAACATCTCTTGTCTTGGGAAGGGAATTTGGAACTCCTTTTCGATGAAAATTAGGCAACATTTATAGTTGGTCAAATTAAATTTTTACCTTTTGAGAGCTTATTAATTGCTCAAAATAAGATAGACTAATAAAATAAAAATAAGACACAAAAAAACTACATGTTTATTATGTAACCACTCCATTCATGCATCTCATATCCTTCTAGCAGCTCTTCTAAATCATGTTCGGAAATCTCTACCTCACCAAACTATACTTATCTTTTTCTAACCTTATCGTCCATCAACAACTTCTAGATTTGTAGTTCAAATACATGGTTTCTCATACAACAATTGCATTAACCTACCTAGAAACAATGTCTTGATTTTGTATAATAATTTTGTATAAATTAACAACCATCACTTTTATCTAGGACTGGACAGTACAACTTGGGAAATGGTCAACCCATTTTGAACAATTCACACATCACACAACTAGTTGTCCCAGGCAAGATTAAAATGTCATCAAGCTCAACACATGGAAATATATGGAGCCAAATAACTACTATTCAACTATTAAGGTCAACTTTGGTACCTTTCAATATGTTTGATTTGAAACACCTCAATTCATATGGAAAGAATAATTTTGTCCTTCCAAGTAGCTGTTAATCCATTTAACACCATGTACTAACGACTGAACCAACACATGTCCAAACAAATAAATAAGAAGGGCTTTGGTACCTTCTGATATATTTGATTTGAAACACCTCAATTCAAATGAAAGGAATAACCTTGTCCTTCCAAGCAGTTGTTAATCCATTGAACACCATGCGCTAACGACTGAACCAACACATGCATAAAACAAACAAATAGAAGAGGTTTGTTTCATCACTCCATGGTGGTATAGAAATTTGTAGAAGGTCCAGCAAGTGGAAATCAATATTAATCAGGGAGGAAATGACATAATAGAATGTTCAAACTTAAAACATTTTGCTCTGATATCACGTTAAATTACCAATCAACCTAAAAGTTTAAGTTGATAAGTTACAGTAAATTTAATTATATCAATACTTTTTCACTTGGCCAAACTATTAACAAACAATGGAAGCATACTCCAAAGTTATTGATATTCGATCCATTGTGACTAGTCACTTCTCATTGTTATTAGCTATCTATTCAGTTCCATAAATATCATATCACTCTCTTAACTCTTTATGCATTGCAATCCCTCTCATAATCCAAACCACTTGTTCTAACTTGAATGTCTATGGTTCCTTAACCAAGGACTTTACTAACATCCAAAACTTCCAATCACTTCTTTCCTAGTAGAACTCCTACCTTCAATCAATTCAAAATATGTTGGGTGTGTTTTTAGGTTTAAATTTGTCTAAACTTTTAGTTCTTAAACTTTCAAAATATTCATTTTGATCCTCAAACTTTGGCTTATTCTATTTTGGTACTTCGACTTTTAAAATATCTATTTAATTTATGAACTCTTAAAAAGTAATTGTTTTGATCCTTACCTTTATTTTTATTTTAACAAATAATTGACATAGCTTTAAGTGTATTTACTAATATGTTTGTGTAAGCATGTATTAAAAATGCATGGGTTAAAATCGAGTGTCTTTTTAGTTCACAATTGCAGGGGTTTGGGATGATAATTGATGTCTTATCCAATGAGCTACGTTCGGATTGGCGGTTAAAATTGGGTGAGGTGCAAATTTTGGCCTATATATATATATATATATACATACACAACACGAACTAAAATAGACATTATGAAAATTCATGAATCAAAATGTTTATTTTTAAAAAGTCTACCAACTAAAATTTAGGGGCCAAAATTTAGAGACGAAAATATAATTTAAACCATTTTTCCTTTCTATTTAGATAGTTTTTTTTTAACCAAATTTATGTTATGTATATATATTTCAATTTATTAATCAATGTACAAGTGATATGTTAGATATTTGCTATAAATATGATGAATCATATTCAATGTCCACCTACAATATAAAAATCTTACTCTTTCATTTTTCCTCAATGAAAGGTTGACCTCAATAAAAAAAAAACACAAACATCCAACAAGTTTTAACAACGAAACGAAGTAGGATTAGGTGATCGTTTCAAGAGATCAACTGAGGTGCTCATAAGATGGTTTGATCATTATCTTTCAATTTCTGGAAGAGAATGATACAAGAACGGATGGAGAAAGAATATGTATGATAGAAATATAAGCACACTGTTCACCAAAAATCCTTACAAGAACAAGTACCCTTTACAAACTTATGGAATCGAACTCGATCTCGTACAACGATTTCCCTTTCATATATCTTACTAATTATCTTAATCACTTCATGGCAATCTCCACACACCCTCAGATTCTTCACTACTCTAATCACTACAGGTGCTCCTGTTTTCAGTAGCCCATATGCAATTGCAAACCTCTCACTGTGCTCACCTAGAGCACCTTCTTTCTCTTCATCCACAACTTTGTGAAGTACATCTGAAATACTAGGCCTGTACCCGGTAGCTCGGACTCGCTCGGCCGTTTCTTCCATAAACTCTCTCAACATTTTCACCTCTGGATGGGACTGATCACCCATCACAAACTCATGCACAACACCACCAACTTCGATCGAGCTACAGCCCGGTATCGGCTTAACGCCTTTCTCCTTCATCTTCTTTCTTAGTTCACTCATCTTTTCCCATTGTGAAACGGAAGAATACAGATTTGAGATCAGAATATAGTTCTCTGCATTTAAGGGTTCTAGTTCAAGAAGATAACTGGAGACGATCTCACCTAGATTCAACAACTTTTTCTTCTTACAACCCACTAGCAAACTCCGCCAAGTTGCTGGATTAGGTGGGATGGTCGTTGTCGTAATGATTCTGTAAGCATCTTCAACAAGACCTGATCGGCATAGTAAGTCAACTATGCAACCATAATGCTCAACTGATGGCTCAATGCCAAATTCAAGCATGAGTGACCAAAATCTTCGACCTTGAGAGACTAGTCCACCGTGAGCACATGCTGATAAAATGCCAATGAAAGTTATATGGTCTGGCATCACCTGGAAATCACCATCGAAACTTTTTTTTAATAAGAAACATGAAGGGCCATCGAAACTAATAAGCAAAAATTAAGAAAAACAAATTTTTATCTCAATATAGTGGATCTATCAAAATCCAAAACTTTATCAAACAATAACTCTAGAACAGGCACAGAGAAGAATGTGTCATTGGAGATCTTTAATTGTGTCCATTAACTTTCAATTTTATTTCTAAAATCTCTATCATTATCTAAATATTGATGTGACACGTTGATTAAACTAACGAGAGATTATGCTAACAGGATAATAATGGTACATAAGCTAAATATTCGATTTGGAATGCATTTTGCCTACTTGGTCATCAGATTCTTTCGTGTGTCTCCATTCATTTTATTTAGTAGGCCTTCTCTAGTGCTAGATCGTACCGATTTATCACTTGTTAGTCTAATCAATATGTTTCATCGATATTTAAATCATAATGTTAATCTTATTAGGATCAAAATCAAAAGTTCGCAAATACACCTGTACTAAATTTCCAATTTAACCTATAAGAAACTTGCACATCTTGGCACATTACCTCAGCTTCCAACATTTGTTGAAACGCATCTATAGCATCCTCTGAAAGTCCATGATATGCAAACCCCATAATCATCGAGCTCCAAGCTCTTGTATCTTTCGCAGGCATATTAATAAAAACCTGCTTCGCTCTCTCAATGCATCCGCATTTAGCATACATATCTACAAGTGCAGTGCTAAGCTCGAGATCAGTCAAAACGAAATATTTTTCAATATAAGCATGCAACCAGCAGCCAATATCCAAGGCCCCCGCCACAGCACAAGCCGAAACCACACTCGCTAGAGTCACAGCATCCGGTTCAATCCCTGCTTTCTGCATCTCCCTAAACAACCCCATGGCTTCATCGACTGCTCCAACTCTCGCGTGCCCACTAATCATCGCAGTCCAGGCCACCAAGTTTCTCTCAGGCATTTCGTCGAACACCTTCCTGGCAAGACCAATCGCTTCGCATTTCCCATAAAAGTTAACCAACGCAGTTTGAACAAACGGGCTACTACCAAACCCACCTTTCAAAACATGGCAATGAACTTGTAAACCCTCTCCAAAAGCCGTAACAATGGCACAAGCCTTGAGAACAATAGCCAGAGTGAACGAGTTCGGAACAGGGTACCCTGTTCCAGTGAGCTTCTTGAACAAAAATATCGGCTCCTTGGAGGGGTTTTGGATCTGGGAACAGCCCTTGATCAAAGAGTTCCAAGAGAAAATGTTGGGGAACGGGATTTGAGAGAAGACTGTGCGGGCATAATCGATGTTGCCGAACGGAGAAAGAGCACAGAAGGCCACGATTTTGGAAAGTGCGAAGGAAAATGTGGAAAGGGGAAGAGGACGTGTGAGAATGTTGGCGTGAAGCTGGCGAAGCACTCGCATGTTGGGACATTTTTGGATGAGGGACGCAAATCTTTCTTCTTCTTCCAGTTCTTAACGATTTTTGAAGCTCCCAATTGGTACTTGAAAGTTCTGCGCGAGCTGAGGAAGACGAAATAGTATATTGGTTGAATCACAAATTTAAGTGCATGAACTTCAAAGTTTTTTTTTTTTTTTTTTCAATTTTTTTTAATTTAAAAAAAAAAATTATGTGTTTTTTTTTAGTACATCAACATTTGGGATTTAAAGTTTGTGTTTTTTTTAAGTACACCAACATTTGAGATGGGGATTCAAAGTTTATGTTTATTTGGTTATCAATTTTCAACATTTTGGTGGAGATTCTAAATTTTTTTTTTTTAATTCACGATACAAAATTAAAAATTTACATCTAATACATAAATAAATTATTTTAAAAAATTTGAATTTGACAGAATATATTACACGAAATTAAAAGTTCACAAACCTATTGATACTTTTGAAAGTTGGACCAAATAGATACAAATGCCAAAGTTTAGGAACTAAACTTGTAATCTAATCTACTATATTTTAGACTTTATTGCATGTGGAGCTGCATTTCATCACACTTGGGGGCATTTGGTCCAATGAGTTGGAGTTATGAAATATAGAATTGTTTTGTCCTCAAGTTAATAAGTTTGTGGGACTCATAATAAAGTGACTCAATTAGGTGTTGCATGTAGGTGAGTGGAGTTTCGTACCAAACAACCTCTTGATATTTTGAGAGGTTGGAAAATTGGAGGATCATATCTTGATACATATAAAATATTGTCTGCTACTTTTTCGAAAAGAAAAGAAAATCATATATATATATATATATATAGCTACAAAAATGTTATCTTCTCTTTATTAGTTTATATATTATGTGAGGGGAGTTGTCATCCTATCAAATGGGTGGTCACAATGATTAAAATGTCGATATCGACGAAAATATCAAGGTCTCAATTTTATGGAAATGTGGATGGAAATATCTACAAAATGTCGATGTTGATGGATATTTATGGAAAAATATTTAAAATAAAAAATTCAAAAAAATATTTAAATTAACAAATAAATGTTTTACATTTTAAAATTAAATTAAAATACTTCTTATAATATCATCTCTACATTAGTTACATTTTTTTTTATTATTTTGTTTATCTTTTATCAATTTATTTATGCTATAATGAAAATGTCGATTCACCTTGCATGTTGATGTCGAACCTATAGAAATATGGAAATGTCGAAGAAAATTTCAATACATTGGTTGCCCCTTATATATTATTTTGTTTATATATTTTTGAAATTGAATATATGGAAGTAAGAGGGTTACCTTATAAAGTGGTATCATAGTAGCCATCTTGGGGAGGTTGGGATAGATGGCTCAATGGTTCCTAGAGGAACAATTGGAGGAATAAAAAAGAGCAGGGTATCACGTAACTTTATTATTTACCACGAGTGTATTGGTTGAGTTTTAATATAGTGTAAATAAACTACAAATATTGTCTTCGAGATCGGGTTTTTAGTTCATTCAAGTACCATAGATACTATCGTTCGATTTTATTCAAAAAAAGAAATGTGATGAGATTGAAATTAAAAGTGACAAAAATTAGAATAATGAAGAAAATTAATGGGCAATGAGTCTTAAGAAATTGATTTAACCCATTGGATTCACGATTTAGCTAAACAAAATGCAATAAGAAAAATGCAATATTTCATGAGTCAGGGACATCAACGTCATTTCTCGCTCGCATCAGAACAATGAATTCCCTCAAACACAATTAAAAACCAATATTTTTCTATTAACTTTTACTAACAAGCAAGACCTTTGAGTATAAATCTTTTAACAATCTCTAAGGATCCACATTGACAAGTTAGAACTACTTTAGTCATACAATTAAGTTTTACTCTAAATCACCTCTCTACACCGTAAGATTAAGAGACCACAACATTCAATCCACGACCAATAGATTAAAATCATTAAGTAAGTAGTAATTGCATGAATGGAAAATAAACATTAATAGACACATTCAAATAATTAAACCACAAAATCTAATGACTACATTAATCCTTAAGACAACAGATCTAGTCAATTATGTTTATAAAATAACAACAAAATTCTAGGCTAAAATCCACAAGAAAACTACTAAAGTAAGGGTAGAAGAACAAATCAGAAATTGTATGGCTATATCTCGTCTCGGGTACAACCTCCACGATCTCAAGCCTTGAAAAATCATTTTCTAAGCTCAAAAATCATATTCTAAGCCTCCAAGTCATAATTTTGTGTTTAGGCAAAATATCTTAAAGCGACTTCCCAAAAAATAACTTCAAAACGAGGTATAGAAGGAATAGGGATAGCGATGCATCGTCGAGACGCTGTCCTAAAATGCATGGGCAAATATGGGAGTATAGTGTAGCATCTTGACGCTACATATACAAGCATCAAAAGAAAGGCACGTGTGTGTTTTTGAAGTGGAATATGGTGTTGAACTGAAAATCTGTAGCATCTCGATGCTATTGACTAGTGTCTAGATGCTACGCTGTCATCTAGACACTCTGTTTGTGAGATATGTGACTTTGTGAGTTTTCAATGTCATGACGTCATTGAATAATGTCTCGATGCTAGCTCCTTAGTTCTTTTGGCTTCATTTGTTTTCTTCTAGTTTCTTAATTTTATATTTTTCACCCTACTGACTCAACTTTCTTGCTACACTTTTTTTCTTTCAAATGCTCCATTTTTTCTCTAATTACTCGATATCTATAAAATAAACAAATATGTACGTAAAATTGGCTAAATAAGTATCAAACTAGCAACAAATAAGTCCTAGAGATAGCTCACTTTATGCACGGTCGTGTGAGAGCCATAAGAGAGGAGTTCCATAGGTCACCAGAATTGGAAAAATTAATGACATAGATGGAAAATAATATCGAAAGAACTTTTAACCGAATAGAAGATTAGAGGTAAGCCACATAAGATAATCTGGAGGCACTAACCACCTTATTGTTTGATTTCTCGTGAAGTCGACTTAGACGCCATAGGAAACTGAGTAGAAAAGAAAGTCTTTTAAAAAAGATAGAGGTTCCACGAGTGGTAAAAATTAAAATGAGGAAGATTCATGACCCACGAAAAAAAAAAAAAAAAACCCATAGTAACCCCAATTAGAGAACATTTAAAAAAGTGGAAATGCTTGCGTTTGTAGGGGAGGAATTTAACACATGACTATTTAGAGTGCAAGGATACTTCAACATCCATCAACTCATTGATAGTACTCATATTGAGCTATTTAGTATTTAGTGGACTTAAACCATTACTAGTTTTGATGCTTAAATGACTATTTTCACTTACATATTTGTGTATTTTGTAGAATCCGAACATTTTGAACAAAATTAATAATTTAAAGAAACTATCCAGAAAATGGATACAAATAGAAGAAATCAAGGGAAGAAAAGAAGAAAATCAAGTGCTAAGTCCAAGGAAACGACATTGAGACATTTTCTATAGCATCACAATGCTTGAATCTTATGTCTCAACATTATATGAAAAATCGATGTTGCACGATTATAACACAAACACTAAAAATCACAATATAAGATAGACACTACTTTTGTAAAGATGCATTTTTATTAATTTTTGTATTGGTCATCTCCTGGAGAGACGACCTCTTATTAGCAGATTTAAAGTATACTATTTCTTTTTTTTTTTTTTTTTTTTTTGAAAGAAGCATAATATATATTTTTTTAAGTTACAATATTTAAATAATGGTTTTAAAAGTAATATATTTTAATAAAAAGTTTTTAAAATTACAATATTAATAAAAAAACCCTCCGAATAATATAGTTATTTTATCAACCACATAGCAGGGTGTGAAATGCTAAACAAATACACTGGTACGTTCTCCCGCTCGTCTACTCTCTCTTCGCCGTAGGGTTCAACTCCGATTCCCCTGCCATAGCCTTTCTCCGCCGCAATGGGCGGAGCCACCAGGTTCTTCGTCCTCCTCTCTGGTCCTCTTCCTCTCATTAACCACCGCCGCCCTTCCTTTCTCCGTCTTGCCTCTCACTACCACAACTTGTTCCGATCTTCTCTTCAGCCCAGCACCAGAATCTTATCCCCTTCCTTTCGCCGAATTAGAGCCTCTCGCCAGGTCCATACCCAGGTCTCCACTCTTGGGGACGATTTTGGGGGTTTTGAAGACTCTGGCTCCGCGAATGGCCTCTTTTCTCCGGATTCTTATACTTGGCGGGAATGGTCCAAGTTCCTCGGGAGCCTTGAGGCCGGTGGCTACTTCGGTCGCCAGGATTCTGAAAATGAGTTCGTCGCTGTTCACGAGCTGCCGGCTGAGTTTGTGAATGCGGCTAATGCTTGCTTGGCATTTTCCCGCGAGCGAGAACATCTCTTAGGGTTCGTTTTGTGCTCTGTATACTAAAAGCAAGCCAATTTATTATTGGTGATTGACTTTTTGTATCGATTTATTTATTTTTAATTGTTGAGGCAGATTGCTTCCTAGGAGGGATATTGAGGTGTTGGTTGAAAGTGTGAGCCCATGTCTGTTCAGAGACGGGGATGCTTCATTGAGGAAGATGAAGTTGTTTTTACGAGGCGAAGAAACTCAGGTGAGTATGGATTCCGGATTAATATTTGTTAATTATTCGTAATAACTCGTTATATTAGCTGTTATTGCCATTTGCCGGCGTATCGAAGGACTTTGTGCTGTTAATGGAGGAAACAACTTGTCTCAATGATTGTTTATAGTTTATTCTTGAAAAACATTCTAGAGTGCTCCTTTGGTCTCAAGAGGTAATAGCAAAACAATTTTGTGGATTAGTAGCACCTTGTGGATTGAGGTTGGCTAAGTGACCAAATAACACATCAAACTTTGGCAATCTTGGTTCCTTGATGCCTGATGGCTAGCCCCAAATCATGCCCCTAGATCATGGCCTAGTTCTACTAGCCTCAATGGAATCTTGTAGTTCTCTATGCGTCCTATTACTTGACACAAGCTTAATGGATGCAATTATCTATTATGGTCACAATTAGTTATAATGTTTGTATGCAAGAAGAGAAGGGAGTTAAGATGGCGAAAGCAGAGAATAACATGGTAATGTGTTGGTTAATCAATTCTATTATTACTGAGATTAGCAAGAAATTCCTGCCCGATTATTATATTAGATAGCAATGGAAAATTGGGTACAGACAAGGAAACATCTGATGATAGAGAATGCCTCTGTGTCTTTTGAATTGAAGGAGGTTATATGACTGGAGGGGCAAGGAGTCATGGCAGTGACCAAGTATTTTATTTCCTTACTCACTTATGGAAGCAACTAGGTCATTGTGAAAATATTAATATGGAATGCACCAACGATGTTTTGTGGTACAAAAGCATAGTAGAAAGAAAATAAAAATTTCAAATTCCTTCTTGGCCTTAATAAAAGTTTGGATAAAGTATGAAGATGAACTATAGCAATCAAGCTCCTACCCAACATAAGGTATTTGCTGAAATTAGAAATGGAGGATGAAAGATGAAGAAAGTTGATTGTGGGAACTCTTTTGACTCAGTTAACTGTTAAGTACTGAAAATTTAATTCTAATTTCTTGAACTAATGTTCAATCCAATTCAAATAACTACCCTTGAAAAGAAAGGCCATGATGTGAACACTGAGAAATTTGGTGACACGAAAGAAACCTATTGAACTTAATACACTGTGAGGTATGGGGAGCAGTTGAGAATAGGACCCTTTATAATTACTCTATTTCTTTCTTTGATAGCAACTTAGGACATTTTTTTATTACCCCTAGGCTTTGGGTTGGGGGATAAGGATACCTTTCCATGGTAAAAAGGCTTTTTCCTAAGGTAACAAAATATGGTTGGAAGCACACAGAGGATATGCATTGTGTTTTTTTTTTTTGAAAGTGTCGTAGCCTTTGTAACCTATGATTAGTTCATTTTTTGACCTTATTGTTTAGAAATTTGCAACTTTGAGTACGTTAAATTTAGTCCTCCCATATAGCAATAGATTATTATTGTTATTATTATTATCTTTTTGATAAGAAACAGTTTCACTGATATATAGCAATACATCATTTCTTCTATAAGAATTGCTATTTCCATTTTTAGTTCATTTATTCCAGCCATGATTGGATCTTGTGGGTTTTAAAATTAACAATATTCTCCTTATGCTTGTGCTATCACCATTGGTAGGTTTTGGATTCTGATAAAGCACGGACAATTGATTTATTCAAATTTATCTTGAGCTATGCAAGGAACCTGACTGTTTCTTCAGAAAGTAATCTGTACGGTAGAGATCAGGTAGAATCATCTATGAGGAATCTGTTAATTGAAATATGCAAGCTTTGTTTTGGCAATCCAGATCTGAAGCCTTTGGACAATCAGTTTTCTGACAAATATGGGCAATCACGAGGGCCATATGGGCCAAAAGTTGAAATGAAAAGAGGCGACTGGGTTTGTCCAAGGTACCATATTTATTTATTTGCAATGGGGATTTGGAGTAGAGATATTCACTGGACGGGGTGGGGAGGGGACGAAGAAGCCTGGGGCTGGGAAGCCTTCCCCATCCCCATCTCCGTCCCCTAAATCATTCCCCGTCCCCGCAAAATTCCCCATTTAATTTTGTGGGGATTGGGGCGGGGATTCCCTGTGGGAATCAGGTTCCTTGTGGGGAATTATTCTCTGTTTTTTTATTATTTTAATTAAATGCCAATCAATTGCAATTCTTTTTAAAAGATCTATGAAATATCCTAATGAAAAGAACAATAATATTTGATGATAGAGTATAAATCTTCCCACATAATTTCTAAAAGTTTAAATTTCAATATTACAATATGGTTTTCAACTTAAATATTACAAATTACAACATAGTCTCAAATATAACAAGTCTTAAAATAATAACAACAATAAAATAACAAGTCTAAAATTAAAAATTACAACTACGAAACAAAGCTAGGGTTTTACTATTTATACTTACAAATTACACCATAATATTATAATAATATAAATTAAATTAAATTAAATCAAATTATATATATATATATATTATTGTTGTTATTATAAAAAGAGCGGGGAGGGGCCAGGGTGGGGACGGGGAATATAATCTCCGTCTTTGCCCCCATTTAGAGAACGAGGAAAATTTTCTCCCCACTCCCTCCCCCATTCCCCGCGGGGTAAATGGACACCCCTAATTTGAAGTGCTGCCTTGTTTTACACTGTTATGGTTGTATCTTCAAATGATGTGTACGTTTTCTGATTAAGTGTGTATGGTATGTCATTGTCTCTACTGACGTTACCTCTGTTTTGGATATTTATGAGTGCAGATGTAATTTCATGAACTTTGCAAGAAATGTGAAATGTCTTGAATGTGAGGAGGCACGACCAAAGCGACAGCTGATTGGTGGAGAATGGGAGTGTCCTCAGTACGGAGTGATTCTCTACTGTCTCAGACTTGATATATCTTTCCATTCCCTTTGTTCTGAATGACTAAATGAAAACTTACATTCTGATTTCTTTGGCAGATGTGATTTTTTCAATTATGGGAGGAATACAGTGTGCTTAAGGTGTGATTGCAAAAGGCCAGGGCCTCCATCTCTCAGTAACATTAACATAAATTCCGGTTTAGGGAATGACAATGGAAGTCATGCGACTAATGTTGACATTGATGGTAAGTTGGCTGCAAATGAAGAGAAGGCTCAACGCTGGTTTAGTAAGATTTCTCAGCTGGACAGTACATCTGATTCGGGCACCTCGATAACAGATGAAGATTTCCCTGAAATAATGCCATTGAGAAAAGGAGTCAACAGATTTGTCGTGAGCACGAGGAAGACACCTCTAGAGAGGAGGTTGGCTAATACTCAATACAGGAGAAATTTAGGCAACGATGGAGTTCCAGAAAATAACAGCCCTGGACTTTTTGCTGCCAACAATTCGCTTGACAAAACAATAAGCCAAAGTTTGGACGGCATTCTCGGTCGCACATCCACTAATTCTCAATCCACGAAGGTTGGAAATGAACAGGGTACTGGTACCAATAATCCTTCATCAACCAGTTCAGATTCTTTGCAGTACGAATCCTTGAAAGGAAGTAATTCCAGTTATGTTCCATTTGTTCCATTACCTCCAGATATGTTTGCCAAAAAACCCAAGAATTCAAGCACAGAGAGTGAGTTAGTTGTTACTGATAATAACAAATCACTTTCGTCAGGCTCTAATGAGCGGACAGGCAGTGCTTCTCAGAGCAATGAATTGAACAAAGTAGGAGATATTCCTTCTCCACGGTTGGATCAGACTCGGAAAATCAATGAAGGGAAGGAGGAAGCTGAAAAATCTGAGAGATGGTTTAAAAGGGTTGCGGAACTGCACGACGTGACAGATCTTACTAGTGCAATTTCTGATGAAGACTTCCCTGAGATCATGCCAATGCGCAAGGGAGATAATAGGTTTGTAGTCAGTAAAAAGAAAGACCGCTCTTTAACGTCTCCTGCGTATAAGAGGCATGCAGCCATGGAGCAAGCTGGCAGTTCCAACTTTGTCCCTTTTGTTCCCTTCCCACCCGACTACTTCGCTAAAAAAGATAAGTCCTCGTTAGATGATTCAAATAGTAAAGTGACCGAAGCTCAGTCGAACGACACTAGAATTGGTGTTGATGGTAGAAATAACGCTCAACAGTCTGATAATCAAGAAATTCAAACAGGCAGGTTGAACACTGAACTTCGTACAGGGGATTCGAGTTGGAACAATGAAGCTGCAGAGTACCAAGTACCCTACGTTCAAAACGACACAAAATTTGTTAGTTCTCAACCTGGTCGTGAGAATGTTTCAAGTAGTGATTATGTTGAAAAGGAGGCTAATGACAACACCAGTGCAGCAGGAAATCCATCCACAGCATCTCAGAACATAAGAGAGAAATGGAGTGGAAAGAGTTTGGAGGGTTCAGCAGTCAATGAACCAGATCCATTGGACATGTCAGAGGAGGCTAAAGCGCAGAGATGGTTCCGTCGCGTTGCTCAGATCAAGGACATTGCCGAGCTAAGTCAGATTCCCGATGAAGACTTTCCATCGATCATGCCTATGCGTAAAGGCGTCAACAGGTTCGTTGTCAGCAAGAGGAAAACTCCATTGGAAAGAAGGTTGACATCACCTCAATACAGAAGAAATCTCCCCATTGTCAGTTCAGACCCACCAAAGAGAGAAAATGATGGCAGTTAAAAACGCCCAACGGTATTTATTTTCCTTCATAAACTGAGATTATTTGTGTTGGTTTATTCTGTATCGTGAAAAAGAAAGGAACTTCAAATATGGCTTTTATAAATTAAAATCTTTGGTTAAATTGCATTATTGATTAAATTGAATTGAATAATAGTTACAACCATATAACCGACAACTGTTGTTTTAGAGACGTGAATAAAATGTTCTGTTGGGTTTCAACTTTAGATGTTGGTGTGCAGATCTGGTCTTCAAGGTGAATCTAGTGGCAAATGGGATCTCTTTGGATTTTTAGTAGTTTTTCTGGATTCTTCTGAATTTTTGTATATTTATTTTGTTTGTATGGAAGAAGAAATGGAAATGAATTTAATGATTATGATGATGTAATAAAATTGAAAAATAGGTTTGGTAGCTAGCTGAAGCTCAATTGTCATACAGCTTATACGAAGAGAATTTGTGGTTTGAATCCCTCCACCCACATGTCCTCAAAAGAAAGATAGGTTTGGTAAAAAATATAGGCAAGCCTTTTAGACATTATTTGATAATCATTTGGTTTTTGAAAATTATGTTTATTTTCTCACAATTTCTTTGCCATAGTTTTACTATTTTCAAATTTAAAAATAAAAAACAAGCTTCAATAATAACTATTTGGTTTTTTATTTTTTAATAAATATAGAAAAGTTTGAATTATGAAATTCTCAATAAAATCAAGAAAAAGAAAAGAGGGATCATGTAACGTCCCACGTTTCAAATTTATGTCATTTTGGAATAATCGAGTTTAAATTCTAATTTGACAAAAAAAATTGGAATTTAAGTTTGGCTTTTAATCGTCTTTTTAGCCAATCGTGATATTTTATTTTTCCCTCTTTTAGTCGGTTAAGTCTTTCGCAGGTTAGTGGGCAGGTGGGCAGCGTATTTCTCTCCTGGTTAGTGGGTGATTTTGGGATTAGTTGGGTTTAAAGAAAAAAAAAAAAAGAAAAGGAAAAGAGGAAGAATTTATCAGAATATCTTAATCTCTCTCTCTCCCTCTCACGCGTGCGTGCCCCTCCCCCCATCTCCCCTGCGTTTTTCTTCTTCTCCCTCCACACAACAACCGCGCCGTCGTCGCCTGCAGCCTCGCGCCTTCGCCCGCAACCGCGTCGCCGCCCGCAACCGCGCCCTCGCGTCGCACAGCGCCGCCGCCTTTCCTCCTCCATCTCGCGCCATTCTTATCGAGTATCACCAACGAGCCGCAAGTTGTCGCCTCCCTCTCTGTCTCTCGGTTTTGTTCTTCGTTCGCCACCTTCGTTCTCCCTCTCTTGTTTTCCTTCTTCTTCGGTTCAGATTCGCAAGTACCCATGGTCAGGCGAGTCGAAATGAGGCCCTCACACGTGCAATCAGCAGCATATTCCTCCGCGAATGACTCCAATCTTGTCCAAATCCGTGGGTTTCAGTCTCCAACAAAGCATTTCGACATTTTTGGTTAGTTTAGCCTCGACCCACTCGTTTTTCTTCAAGTTTCTGCATTTACCCACTTGATTTAGACTCTAAATTATGTCTAAATCGTGATCCTTGCGTAATCGACTTTGAAACTGATTTACCCAATCCTTATCGGCTATGGATTTCAAATTTTAGCCTTCTTCGGGTGCTAACCAGTGAGCGTTTGGGCTTGGAACTGACTTGCAACAATTACCCACTACCCGAACGACTTTAAATTAGAGTGCCCATAACCCGGCGGTTCGAGATTTGTATTTTTGGGCATTTTCGATTAGCAACCAGCATGTGTTCAAGTCTTTGGTAAGATTTAACACTGTCCCATGCTTATTCGGCTTCAAAGTCAGGATACCCATTTAGTGACGGCTTCTAAATTGCAGGATTAAGCCTCATTTATCTGCTGTCCAGCAACCAAATGGACCTAAAGTGGGCTTTGGATGATTATCCACAAGTCGATTGACCTCGAATCGAAGTGCCCATGGTTCACCGACTTTAGATCGCTGTTCTTGGAGCTTTTCGATCCTTGGGCAGCAAGCTTCAACGTCGTTTAGGTGCGGATCGGTTACTTTCCTCACCCTTGAACCTTTAGAATTTATCTAGAGTAGCTTTAGAATAGCTTTTAACCTTTGGGTGTCCTTTAGTTTCAGTTTAATCTCATTTTGGGCTCGGGACATCACATGTATAAGGTATTTTTGTGCTGTTTGGTATTTTCCAGCAAGGTTCCAGCCCCTGTTCGATAAGTTTTCAGCACCTTAGGTCCTTTGTAATCGATGCTAAGTGTTAAGATATATTGGTAGGTCGTTCCCTAACCTCTAGGAAGCCTTTACGATGCTTGTAGGTGTGCTTAGAGTCTATTCCATTATTTTTCCAGCAAGCGTTGATTTGGTTTAGGAGCGCTTGTAAGCTTGGGTAAGTAGTTTCTACTTGGACGGGCTTGTTTGATGTTTGAGCTTGCTATTTCTTTACTTGCTTTGCTACTGCATAATGTGTTTATAAGTTTGTAACTCGCTTTGCGATCAAGCATGATGATTTTGCTAAATTCATAAGCATGTTGCTTTGACGATGGATAAGCATGTTGTTTGCTTAACTCATGAGCATGAGATACCGTGGTTAATAACTATGCTGCATAAGAGTTGTGTCTGCATAGTGTGTGGTCATTGGGGAGAGGCGGAGCATGACGCGTAAATCATGTGCTGGGTGTGTGTGCGGAGCGTGACGCGGAAATCACGTGTGGGTATGAGTGCGGAGCGTGACGCGGAAATCACGTGTGAGTGGCGCTGCGCATGGCGCGTTATAATACATGTGTTGGGTGGGTTGCAGAGTGTGATGCGGAAATCACGCGGAAATCACGTGAGTGTGCGGGCATGGCGCGGAAACCATGTGGGGGTGCATAGCATGATGCGTGGATTCATGTTGTCGTCCCATTTTTGCATGAGCATGTGTCGGCATTGTTATTTCGTGTTTAAGAGCACGTAGGTTGTTTATCGCTTTATAAGCATGATGTGTGTGGTTAGCTTGTCGTGGTGTTTGTTTGTTGTTTGGTGGTTCACCGGGTGTGAGCTACTTACCAGTACGGTGGTTGTACTGATACCCCTCCCCTTTTCTTCCCCCCAACAATTTCAGACTTTGCAGGTGATGAGTATTACGTGCCCGGTGATGCGGATGAGGAGATTCACGAGGGATGACCATCTGGTTTAATTTATTAGTTTGTTTACTTCATCTTGTTGGTTAGGTTAGTATATAGTATTTAGTTGCTGAGTCAAAGGAAACGTTAGTTGTTAAATTTGTAGTAGTTAATGCTTCCGCTAGGTTGTAAATATGCTAATGTTTAATAAAGTTGAACTGCTTCTAGAAAGTTAAGGTATGCTTGATCTGGTAGAGTTAGGTTCTGTTGTTGGATGGAGATGCGAGATCTGACTCGTATCCTGTTTGTTGTTGTTCTGTGGAGTTGTGGAGTTGAATGAATCAATATAGAAGTGTCATTTTGTGTTTAACAGGTGATCTAAAATTTTGGTTTCGTCCTATGTATGCCGTTATGTTGTCGAAATTTTCGGAGCTCTCGGTTAGTCTGAATAGGAGTTTAGTAATGTCACTAGGTTAGTTAATAATAAAACCTGGGGCGTTACAGATCAACTGCTCTGCCATTGCCATAAGGGCTCACACTCTTTCGTGAATTATCTAGAATTTTTCTGCCATTAGTTTCCCGTTTTTTTTTTCTTGTTTCTAGTTTCTTCTTTTTAGTTGAAATAAAAGTGAGTACATATAATATACAAATTATATATAACATACATTAAAATGAATATACAAATATTATATAGAGTTTATAGTATTTATTAAGCTCCAATAAAAAATAAAAAAATAATAAATTGGAAAAAATACACTTTTGGTCCCTAAAAAGAAATAGAAGAAAAGAAAGAAAAAAAAGAGAAAGAAAATTTCAGTCACTAGAATAATTGCTACCGTCGCTGGCGATCGCCAGAAAAGTCACTGGAAGAGTTGTAGAAAAAAATATCAGAAAAGTTGTCGATGATGGCGGTCGATAGTCAGGGATGACGGTGGCGGTCACGATGGTTGGTAGGCGTAGGCGGTTGCGGTCGGTAGTTGGAGACGATGGTGGTGGTCGACAATGGTTGGTAGGCGACGACGACCGACGATCGTCGGTGATCGACTATGGCTGGTAGTCGAAGATGACGATGGTGGTCGGTCGTCGGAGGTCGACGACGGTTGGTAGTTAGAGATGACAGTAGCAGTCACGACGATTGGTAAGTAGCGACCGATAGTCAAAGGGTAACGACGACGACAGACGGTCGATGGAGGTCGACGACAACCGGTAGTTGGAGATGACGCTAGCGATTGATCGCTGGAGGTCAACAACGGTCGGTCGATTGAGGCCGATAGTCGGAGATGATAGTGGCACTCGATAACGGTCAGTAGGCGGTGGTCGGTAGTCTAAGGTCGAAGGCGGCGACAGTTGGTCGTTAGAGGTCGACGATGGTCGGTAGTCGTAGATGACGGTGGTGGTCGACAACGGTTGGTAAGCGGTGGCGGCCGATGATCGTTAGAGGTCAACAACGACCGGTAGTCGAAGATGGCGGTGGCGACCGATCATCGGAGGTTGACGACGGCGGTTGGTGGTCGTTGGAGGTCGACGACGACTAATAGTCGGAGATGACGGAGGTGGCCGATCGTCGGAGGTCGACGACGATCGGTAATCAGAGATGACAGTGGTGGCCGGGCTGTAGAGGTCGGCAAAGGCCAGTAGTCGGAGATGACGATGGCGGCCGATCGGTAGAGGTCGGTCAGCGTAGGTCGACGACAACGAATGATTAGTAACAATGGACCATGCATACATGCATGAAAGATAGGAAGAATAGAAAAAAAAAAGAAACGGGAATGGGAGAGAGGAAAAAAAGAGATGGGTGTAGGAATGAGAGAGAGATGGATACATGGATGAAAGATAGAAATTAAAAAAACAGAAATAGAATTTGAGAAACAACTTTTTGTAGTTTCTCAAATTTTGCCTCTTTTCTAGAAACATTTCTAGAAATTTAGAAACAAAAAACAGGGATGAGTTATCAAACATGTCTATTTCTTAAAAAATGAGAAACGGGAAACAAGAAACAGGAAACATGAACGTTATCAAACGAGTCTGAAATCTTCAGCAATTCTTCCTCCATATATAGAGGAAATCATGCAAAGGAAATGTCCCAAAATTAGACACCAAGACTTAATTTATTTAAGTAGAAATTTGGTGGCTTAAGAAGGGGGAGTGCATGGGTAGTCACCCTGCACTCCACCTCCTAAAATTATTTTCTTGTTTAATTAATATTCTGAAATCCTAATTTCAATTTTGAATTTTGAATTTGAAAATAATTCATAAATATTTTAAAAATAATAATTAATTAAATATAATTAATTATATTATATTAATTTAATATCAAATATTAAATTAATATTTTGCAACCATATTCCCAACTATTTTCGAAACGAAATTTCTCGAACATGAATCCCTATTCATGTGTTCACTATTTAAATCATATTTAATATGTCAAACTCTCAATTTTTAGTTTAATTCAAAATTAAACCAATGTGTCGATAACATCGAATATGTCCGACATTTATTCCTTAAATTGAATTCGAGCGATTCAAACTCTCCCATCATATTTTTCCAAGGTTTGTTCTTATATAAGCTACCAAGGGTAATGGACCTATAGATCATGGGCTCTAGCGATTAGATGTTTAACCGGTTAAACTCATTAACCCTAGTTAATCAACATTCGTTAACTACCGGGTCACTCCACTATACCTTAGTAGCTGCACTCCCCTCACTATAGATATATTTCCGTCTACTCGATATAACCATGATGAGTAAGTCGACCCTTCACAGGTTGTTCGTAACTATAACTAGGTCAAATGTCCATTTTACCCCTATAGCATTTCTTTGTTCCTCAAGTCCCACTGATCCTCTAATGAACAATTGGTTTGTGATTTGACCAACAAACCGAGTCCCTCTTGGGCCAATGAGAGGGTGGGACCCCTTGTTCAAGTCTCGGAGTCAGCACTTAAGGGAACAACCTTTCTACTATCCTTTAAACTGGGTAGGAGTGAATTTTGTCTTGCATGACTATGCCTCCAACTATCTATCTGGTCTTATCCCCAAAATGGTAGGCTTATTGAGTCGGTGATGTTGAACTACTCTCACCCATGCACATTAAAGGATAATCCCGAATAAACAGAAGTTCATAGTTAACTTAGGATTGAGATTGAGTTATTTAGGACATCGTATGAAATAGTAAGTCTCAACAGTAAACAACGTTTATAAAGTGAGAGTGACTTATTTCTCGGTCTGGTCTTATGCAAACTCATTGCACATGACGCCCCTACTTACATGTCTCCACATGAACGATTCAGGATCATATCGTTTGCATTATTCGCAAAGTAGGTCGCATCCATAGTGTCCCCATAATAGGGTATCCAACTTTATCCATATACTATAGACCGTTTTGACTATATACTTAAACATGATCCATTCTTATGTTTTTGCATATAGTTCGAGTATTCATACCTATAGCCAAGGATCTTAGTTTATTGGATTTAGGTTAAATAACACGTGTTTCACTGAATAGCCTCAATAACAACTTTATTGTAAATAAGGAATATGTTAATTGTTTACAAACCACGAGTTGTAGGACATAAAACCCAACATTAAAATAAGAAATTAGAAATAAGAAAATGGATTTGTTATTTGACGTTTCGTAAAAATAAGAAACAATGTTTGTGGGAAGTACTATCAAATTAGGATGTTCATGGGAGGGATGAGTATTAGGGTTGTACACGGGTCGGTTCGGGCCGAGTTAGGGGTAAACTGTGGACCAACTCGAAAATTTGGGTTGGTCAAATTCTCAACCCGACCAACCCTATTCATGAAGGTAACCCAACCCAACCCATTTTGTCCAGGTTAGGTCACTGGGTTGAGTTGCATATGCGTTCCTTGGACTCATCGATACTTTGAACCAGTAAAGATGAAATTTTTGTTTAGTATTTTCCTCAAATTTTCAGCAGCAAAAAATTAGGATTAGAAGATTATAAACTGTCCTTGGAGTTGTTGAAAAGAGAGTAGCAGTTGAGATTAGTAAAAAAAAACTTAGACCCTTTTGGCAAAGAGGAATTCAAAATGACACTTAGAGGAAGTACTATTCAAAGATTAAAACCAAGAAATACACCTTTTTGGTTCACTAAAGCCAGAGGCTTTCTCATCCTAATTAACAATGATGCACAACTAACTTCCCACTCTTTAGCAGTTGGGAAGGAGTAAAAAAAAAAAGAGAAAGGTGTACCGAGTCTGTCAGTGCATCAGTGGTAGTTTCCAACTAACGACCTTGCTGGCATGAACAAAGGGGAAGTTACGAACTTGCGAGGATGTGAGTGTAGCGACGGTGGATCGGTGGTTGAATAGCTTGAGGAGTTGAAACTTTCGGAGATGGACAACGATGGACTAAAATCGTCAAATTGGTGGTTGAACCTGAAGGGAATAAGAGTCCCCACGCAGCGGAAGCGCATCGATTGGACCTTACGCCGTATATTAATTAACATTAAAATACCGTTACGAAAACTCAAACTAACTTTAAACACACTTTAAAGCTGCTGGAAAAATTGGTTTAAACATGCTAAAAATAAATCTAAATTTATTTTCATGCTTTTCTAAAGAAAGAAAGAATAACCGTTACAAACCTTCGTTGTAGACTTGACCGTTCTTCGCCAACGACGCTCCACGAACGAGAACGCAACAGCCGCCTTTGATTTTCTTCGCTGGAAATTCCTTCTTTGAATGACACAATAACCACAGAGGTTACACCGGTATGTCTCTAAGTCTAGGAGGCAAAAGACTTGTGGGAGTCTTTCTCTAAGATGGAGGCTAGAGAGAATTCTAGGTCTTGTCTTTGAGAGTCTAAGAGCAAGAGCAAAAATGTCAAGTGTCATGACCAATTAGGTCTAGTGTTCTATTTATAGAAGAGAGGCCATGAATAAAATATTCAATTAAATCAATCTTTTCCAAAATTGATTCAATCTTATTCCTTAATTAATCAATCATGACCAATCAATTCCATAATTGATTAATCTTTTCCACAAATGACTAATTACTTCCCTAAGTGATTAGATCATTTCCATAAATGATTAATCACTTCCTTAAGTGATTAATTATTTCCATAATTGATTAATTCATGGTTAATGAATTCTTTAATTAATTAACCACCAATTAAATATCACATATTTAATTCCCGGCCTAGAATTAATTAATTTTCCCAAACACATTTTAGGACTTAAATTAATTAATTCATTATTTGAACTCTTTCAAACTTCCATAAATTTATATTTGAACTTCTTCAAATATTAATTTCTCTCATAATAATATATCAATATATATTATATTTGTTTCCCTTAGTAAATTGAACATTTTCAATTTACATTTATTACTTAGTTGCCTCAAATTACTTTACGAGCTACCAGTGGGACCTAATGGACCTGCAGATCAGAAGCTCCAACGATGTGAGATTAATTGCTCAAACTCATTAACCACATTAATCAATATTCGTTAATTGTGTGTACATTCCACTATAGACTCACAGTTACACTCTTCTCACTGCAGACATATTTTCTGTGTCCACGGATCTAGATCAATATCAACTAGTTAGTCATTCACGAGTGTCCGTAACACCAGCTGGGTCAAATTACTGTTTTACCCCTGGGTTACCTCTATTTCCTTAAGTACCAGTTCTCCTCTAATGAACAACCTGTTTGTGGTCCAACCATCAAACAGAAAACCCTCTCGTGCCATAGAGAGGGTAGGGCCCTTTGTTCAAGACTCGGAGTAACCACTTAAGGGAACACTCATCTGCTTCCCTAAAGTCGGGAATGAGTGAATTCCATCTTGTACGATTATGTTCCCAGCTCCCCATTCGGTCTTGTCCCCAAAGTGGTAGGCTTATTGAGTCGGCGTATTGGCCACTCTCACCCATAAAAATCCAAGGACAGTCTCTCATGAGCAGGAGTCCATAATCAACTCAGAATTAAGACTAAGTTGTCTAGGTCGTCCTAGTGAAATAGAAAACCAACTAGTTAACGGTGTTATGACCAATGGTTACTATTTCGTGGTCCGGTCTTGTACAAACTCATTGCATAGGATACCCCCACTCGCATGTCTCCTACACGAACGCGTTGGATCGCAGCGTTTGTATCAAATACAAAGTGGGCCGTATCCATAGTGTCACCAGGATAAGACACCCAGTCTTATCCCTATACTATAGACCCTTTAGGTTGTCTCTTGAACAATGATCCCATATGTCGCTACATATAGTTCAAGACTCATATTACAGCCTTGGATGTCTAGTTTATTGGATTAGGGTTATTATTAGGCAAATACATATATAAAAAAACTAATAACAATTAATGGAAAAATATATCAATATTATTTCATTAATATCCGGTCAACGGTTACATTCACTATCTACGAGTTTTAGGGCATAAAACCCAACAGAACCACGATGCACTAAAATCGAAGTGAAATGAGGAAAGTAGGGAGCGACATGGGGAGTTGAAACTGAAAGTGCGGCTTGAAATGTTGTTGAAACTGTAGGGTTGCAGCAACAGGAGGGAAAGACGTGAAAGAGAAGACATAGAGTGAAAATGAAGGACGAGAGAGACATGATTTTGTAATCCTAAAACGTGAAGTGAAGAACTAAACCTAAAAAAGTATTATATATATATATATATATATATATATATATATATTCTCAAGAATAATGCGTAACTTTGTTCTTTTTTATTTTTTCACCGCTGATTTTTTCCTTTCTGGTTGATCTTGGACAGCTGTCCTTTAGTTTGTTAGCCACCCTTCAGCCTATTTATTCTGTTTTCTCAATGCTCTGGGTGTGAAGAATATAGATTGAATTTGGAATCAAGTTTACAACCTTCTTCTTTTGTTCTTTCATTTCATCCAAGATGGTATCAAGAGCTTGAGGTCTAACGACCAAGCATCCTCGAAATTCATGATGTCACCTTCCGCTGAAGAAAAAAACCCACATTCTTCCTCCCCTGATTCACCTTCTTTCCCAACCCTGTTACCCAACCCTAGCAATAATATACCTATCATAAAACTTACTGACCTAAATTACTTGGCATGGAAATTCCAGGTTCTTCTAGCAATTAAGGGTCATGGATTGGAGGAATACATTAAAGAAGAACCCAGTATTCCAGATGAATTTTTACCTACTAACTCTACCGACTCCACTCCGATTCCAAATCCTCTATATTCGAAATGGGTGCAGCAAGATCAACTTCTCTCTTCTTGGTTGCTTGGGTCAATGTCCGAAGACGTTCTCACACAAATGTTAAATTGCACGACGGCTAAGGAGATTTGGGATGCCCTGGCTATCACTTATGCATCAAGAAACACTGCCAAAGTAATGCAATTCAAAACGCAACTCCAAAACTTAAAAAAGGGAGGTATGTCTATGAAAGATTATCTGGCCAAGGTCAAAAATCTAATCAATTCTCTCTCTGCTGTGGGTCATAAAATCTTAGATCAAGATCATATAATGTACATTCTTTCTGGTTTGGGGAGCAATTATGAGTCTATTGTATCTGTGATTACGGCTAAAAGTAAACCGCTTCCACTTCAAGAAGTCTACTCTTTGCTTCTTTCCAGTGAAATTAGAATAGAAAGTCACACTTCTTCCGAAAATACCCTACCCTCTGTTAATTTGACAACTTTTAGGCAGTCTACAAATCAAGAATCAAATCCATCTACTGTGAATACTTGAAATCAGGATCTAAATAATGGAACAAATAGAGGTAGAGGCAGCCGTGGAAATCGGGGAGGTAGGAGCTGGAATAACAATCGTCCTCAATGTCAATTATGTGGGAAATTTGGACACACAGCTGGTCGTTGTTATTTTCGTTTCGATAAAGCCTTCAACTCTTACAATACCAACATTTCTCACCCAAATACTCCCCCACAAAACATTCCATCATCTGTTTTTCCAATTAGTACGACCAACATTGCTACTTTAGCTCCTGCTTCTGGTGATTTTTCTTCCTACAATTCTTATTACAACAATGATGCAAATTGGTATCCGGATACTGGCGCCACCAATCATGTGACAAATGATTTGGGTAACCTGACTATTGGATCAAATTGTGCAGGTGGTCAACAAATAAAGATGGGTAATGGTCCAGGTGTGTCCATTCTCAATACTGGATCTACTTACCTTTTATCATCTGATTCTCATATCAATATATCTTTTGTCTTACGTGATTTACTATATGTTCCTCAAATTACTAAAAATTTAATTAGCGTTAGTCAATTCTCTAAAGATAATAATGTGTTTTTTGAATTTCATCCTCATGTTTGCTTTGTGAAGGATCAAGCCAATGGTCAACTTCTTCTTCAAGGCCATCTCAGTAATGGACTATATAAGTTCACCATGTGTAATCCTAAACAAGACAAATCTCTTTCTTCTAGCAATGCTGACCATTCATCTGAACTCAATATTACTGAACAGATTTCGAAGAATTCTAGAACTCATGTTGATTCTTTTGATTTATGGCATGCTAGATTAGGCCATCCTACTTCTAATATCATGTCTTCCATTCTTAATACTTGTAATATCAAGTCTATCAATAACAAAAGTTCTAAAATTTTTCATTCTTGTGCTCAGGGTAAAATTCATAAACTTCCTTTCTCCACATCTCATACTGTTTATACCAGTCCTTTGCAACTTATAGAATCGGATCTTTGGGGTCCTTCTCCTCATCTATCAACTAATGGTTTTAAATATTATATTTCCTTTATAGATGTTTATTCTCGTTATACTTGGATATACTTCTTGCATAATAAATCTGAAGCTTTGTCTTGTTTTATTCAATTTCGAACTTTGGTTGAAAAACAGTTTAATATGTCTATTAAATCCATTCAAACTGATTGGGGAGGTGAGTTTCGTACTTTTACATCTTATCTTAAGGATAATGGCATTGGTCATCGTGTGACATGTCCTCATACATCGGAACAAAATGGCATAATTGAACGAAAACATAGACATATTGTAGAGTTAGGTTTAACTCTTATAGCCCATTCTTCTATGCCTCTTGTTTATTGGGATGATGCTTTCAATACCGCCATATATCTTGTTAATAGGCTGCCTACCCCTGTTTTAGATGGGGAAAGTCCTTATAAAAAATTATTTGGTACTAAACCTGATTATAAAATGCATAAAATTTTCGGTTGTCTTTGTTTTCCCTATCTTCGACCATTTAACAATACCAAACTTCAATTACGTTCCACACCTTGTGTTTTTCTAGGGTACAGTAACCAACATAAGGGTTATAAGTGTCTTGATATATCTTCTAAACGTATGTATGTATCTAGACACGTTTTATTTGATGAATTCAACTTTCCCTTTGCAAGTTCTACTAAACTAAGTGATGTGGATTTATCTAAGTCTTCTACTGTGACTCTTCCTTTAATAAATAATTCCCTACCGGCTTCTAATAGTGCTAATTCTTCTATTACCTTGCCTAGCTCTTCTAATTCCAACACATCTACTACTCCTCCTGAAGCCCCTCTCTCTATTTCCTCTGAATTTGAAACAATTTCTTCACCTAAATATTCTTCATCTTTAGCTTCTGTCTCTCATTCTCATAACAACCCAACCACATCTACTACTTATGTTGTTGCAAATCCGAGGAATTCTTCCAATACTCATCCAATGACAACAAGAGCAAAAGCTGGAATTTTTAAACCTCGTGTTCTTCTTACAGAATATTTAGAGACAATGAGCCTTCAAATTTCAAATTAGCTTTAAAATGCCCTCATTGGATTAAAGCAATGAAGGAAGAATATGATGCTCTTTTAAATAATGCAACTTGGGATCTTGTTCCATGTCCTAAAGATAAGAAGATTATAGGTTGTAAATGGATTTATAAGGTTAAAAGGAACTCTGATGGCTCTTTAGCTAGGTACAAAGCTCGTTTAGTTGCCAAGAGATTTCATCAAACTGCTGACATTAATTATAATGAGACATTTAGTCCTGTTATAAAACCTACTACTATACGTATTCTTCTCACTCTTGCTTTGACTTATAATTGGAAGATGCATTAACTTGACATTAATAATGCATTTCTTCATGGTTTGTTAACATATGAAGTCTTCATGGATCAACCTCCTGGGTTTATCATTTCTCATCCTTCTTCTTCTATTCCCTTGGTTTGTAGATTAAAAAAGGCTTTGTATGGTCTTAAACAGGCTCCTCGTGCTTGGTATGATAGACTTAAGAACTTTCTGTATAATGCTGGTTTTGTAAATTCCAAGGTTGATTCTTCTTTATTCATGAAATCTTCCATGAACATTCATATTTATGTTTTGATTTATGATAACTTGAAAATATCAAGTTATTAAGCATCTAATATAAGCTTATTGTGAGCCTCAAGAGAGTGAAAATACCCAAGTTTTAACTAATTTATATGCTAGATGCAGTAATATTGATTTATTTGTATTAATGTGCTCATATTGATTATTATCTTTGAAATTCGTATAAAACTGCACTAATTCTAATTTATTGCTGCATCAGGAAAAGCTTGGCCAATTATGCGGTAGAGCATGATGCACTTGGGGGATGACATGTTTGTTGCTGTAGCATGGAAGCTTGTTGCTATAGCATGAAAAGCTTGTAGCATGATATATTTGTTGCTGTAGCATGGAAAGCTGTAGCATGGAAGCTTGTTGCTATAACATGGAAAGCTTGTAGCATGGAAAGCCTATAGCATGGAAGCTTGTAGCATGGAAAGTACACAGACACACATCCCAAGATGATAAAGAGACAGAAAAGGATGAATGAAAAGACAGCGCCGACGCAACCAGAGCAAGTGGGCGAAAAAAGGGATTAAAAAGGCGCAATTTGCCTAATGATGATGAAGCAAGTGGCTATTACTTGATGAAGTTATCTTAACCTTGTTGTTATTGAAGGGAATAAAAGTCCCCACGCAGCGGAAGCGCATCGATTGGACCTTACGCCGTAGATTAATTAACATTAAAATACCGTTACGATAACTCAAACAAAACTTTAAACATGCTTTAAAGTTGCTGTAAAATCGGTTTAAACATGCTAAAATAAATCTAAATTTATTTTAAAAAACTTTTCTAACGAAAAGAGGAAGAACCGTTACAAACCTCCGTTGTAGACTTGACCGTTCTTCGCCAACGACGCTCCAACGAACGAAAACGCAGCAGCCGCCTTTGTTTTTCTTCGCTGGAAATTCCTTCTTGATTGACACAATAACCACAGAGGTTACACCGATATGTCTCTAAGTCTAGGAGGCCAAAGACTTGTGGGAGTCTTTTTCTAGGAGGGAGGCTAGAGAGAATTCTAGGTTTTGTCTTTCAAGAGTGTCAAGTCTCATGACCAATTAGGTCTAGTGTTCTATTTATAGAAGAGAGACCATGAATAAAATATTCAATTAAATCAATCTTTTCCAAAATTGATTCAATCTTATTCCTTAATTAATCAATCATGATCAATCAATTTCCCAATTGATTAATCTTTTCCATAAATGACTAATTTCTTCCATAAGTAATTAGATCATTCCCATAAATGATTAATCACTTCCTTAAGTGATTAATTATTTACATAGTTGATTAATTCATGGTTAATGAATTCTTTAATTAATTAACCACCAATTAAATATCACATATTTAATTTCCGGTCTTGAATTAATTAATTTTGCCCAAACACTTTTAGGACTTAAATTAATTAATTCTTTCAATCTTCCATAAATTTATATTTGAACTTCTTCAAATATTAATTTCTCTCATAATAATATATCAATATATATTATATTTATTTCCCTTAGTAAATTGAACATTTTCAATTTACATTTAATTACTTAGTTGCCTTAAATTACTTTACGAGCTACCAGTGGGACCTTATGGACCTGCAGATCAGAAGCTCCAACGATGTGAGATTAATTGGTTAAACTCATTAACCACAATAATCAATATTCGTTAACTGTGTGTACATTCCACTATAGACTCACAGTTGCACTCTTCTCACTGCAGACATATTTTCTGTGTCCACGGAACTTAGACCAATATCGACTAGTTAGTCCTTCACGAGTGTCCGTAACACCAGCTGGGTCAAATTACCGTTTTACCCCTGGGTCACCTCTATTTCCTTAAGTACCAATTCTCCTCTAATGAACAATATGTTTATGGTCCAACCATCAAACAGAAAACCCTCTCGTGCCATTGAGAGGGTAGGGCCCTTTGTTCAAGACTCGGAGTAACCACTTAAGGGAACACTCATCTGCTTCCCTAAAGTCGGGAAGGAGTGAATTCCATCTTGTACGATTATGTTCCCAGCTCCCCATTCGATCTTGTCCCCAAAGTGGTAGGCTTATTGAGTCGGCATATTGGTCACTCTCACCCATACAAATCAAAGGACAATCTCTCATGAGCAGGAGTCCATAATCAACTCAGGATTAAGACTAAGTTGTCTAGGTCGTCCTAGTGAAAATAGAAAACCAACTAGTTAACGGTGTTATAACTAGTGATTACTATTTCGCGGTCCGGTCTTATGCAAACTCATTGCATAGGATACCCCCACTCGCATGTCTCCTACACGAACGCGTTGGATCGCAACGTTTGTATCAAATACAAAGTGGGCCGTATCCATAGTGTCACCAGGATAAGGCACCCAGTCTTATCCCTATACTATAGACCCTTTAGGCTGTTTCTTGAACAATGATCCCATATGTCGCTACATATAGTTCAAGACTCATATTACAGCCTTGGATGTCTAGTTTATTGGATTAGGGTTATTATTAGGCAAAGACAAATGTAAAATAACTAATAACAATTAATGGAAAAATATATCAATATTATTTCATTAATATCCGGTCAACGATTACATTCACTATCTACGAGTTTTAGAGCATAAAACCCAACAAACTCCCACTTGAACTAAAACACTAGTTAGTGGGATGTAAATGCAGTAATCTAAAGCTGGAAATGTCATGTATATTAAAATAATACAATGAACTAGGGCATCCTTATACCCATTATACATTTCTCCCACTTGCCCTAGATTAGATGACATACATATCTCGTAGACCTAGACCTTCTAGATGATCCTCAAACTCTTTAGCCGTGAGAGCCTTCGTAAATGGATCAACGATGTTGTGCTCCGAGGCGATCTTAGTGACGATCACATCTCCTCTTTGCACAATCTCCCGTATCAGGTGATACTTCCTCTCGATGTGTTTACCCCGTTTGTGGCTTCGAGGTTCTTTTGAGTTGGCTACAGCCCCACTGTTATCACAGTATAGTGTTATGGGCACGTTCATATTCGGAACCACTTCCAAATCAGTCAAGAACTTTCTGAGCCATACTGCCTCATTAGCTGCTTCGCAAGCTACTACATACTCAGCCTCCATGGTTGAGTCTGCTATGCATCCTTGTTTGATGCTTCTCCACACTACTGCTCCTCCATTGAGGGTGAATACTGACCCTGATGTGGATTTCCTAGAATCCTTATCAGCTTGAAAGTCAGAATCAGTGTATCCAGTAAGAATCAAATCCTTAGCTCCATACACAAGCATGTAGTCCCTCGTTCTCCGAAGATACTTGAGGATATTCTTAACCGCTCCCCAGTGGTCCAACCCTGGATTAGACTGATACCTACTGACTACTCCCACTGCATAACATATGTCAGGCCTAGTGCAGAGCCACTACAAGAAAATATGTTTTCAGCGACAAGTTTTTAGTGACGCAGCAAAAATAAGCTGCTGAAGATGACTTTCAGCGGCATCGAAAACCAAATGTCACAATTAAATATTTTCAGTGACACGATAAAATTAGATATCGCTAATAGTTTTAGAGACATATAAACGCGCGCCACAAAAAGTTTTATTTTTAGCAACATGTATATCACGTTGCTAAAGAATGAGTTATGCGCCACTAAAAAATATATTGTTATCACGTTTTTAGCAACATTCTAAAAATAATTAGGGCTTTTTTTCCCTCCTTCCCTTTTCAATCGTGCCTCCAAAATTGATGGGCTTCTAAAAATAACACTTGCCGTGAAAAACCCTTCTCTCCCTCGATTTTTTCCCTCCCACACTCTACTGCTCACGCCGAAGTCGAGTCTCGCCATGGAAGCAGCAGCGCCGATCGAAGTCGAGTCTCGTCGTGGAAGCAGCAGCGCTGAAGTCGAGTCTCACGTCGTGGAAGCAGCAGCGCCGAAAGTTCATCTCGTCACGCCGTGGAAGCAGCAGCAACGCTGTGGAGTCTCGCCGTCCGTTTTCCCTCTCTTCCTCGAGCAAATCGCCACCAAAGGTACCCGTTTTCCCGCCGCTCATACTCAGTACATAGGTGTTTTTTTTATGAACTTTCTCTGCTTTTTTAAAAACCTTCAAGATACCAAATTTTTCTGGTATAAATCAAGAATGAAATCCAAATTTTTAATTACTTGTCATGGCTGCTGGAAAAAAAAAACATTAAAGGAAAAGCCTAAGTCTAAAGCGGACTGTATTAGAAGGGAGTTCTAAAGGGTATATATATGCTTTAGTGTGTGGGATTTTCTAAATAAATGTGTGCAATTATTATGTATTTGAAAGAACATATAGCTTGGATTGTAGTCCATATGTGTATTGTTTGGTGTAGTTTTGTGTGTTATATAGCAACCTATATGTTAAAAAGGAATCTTAAGAAATGGAAAAAAGAGTGATGATTATAGAGGAAACACGGCTGAAAAGAAAGAGGTGTAACCCAAATGCTCCCTAATTTACACTAAACTACCATGTCGAGCATAGACTTCACTTCCTAGTTCCATTTAATGTTTATGTCTATAGACATAAGCATTCAAAAAAAAAAAACATTTACTCGTCAAACCTTTAAGGGCCCTTGAAGAGGTGTAACCCTCTTATTATTGAGAAAAAAGCCTAAGTCTCTCAAGGCTAAAGGTAGAAAACTCTTATAGTTTTGACTTGATTGATTGAAAATTCCTCTAATACCTATTTAAAATTTGGCGAAAATATTTTGTTTCTCTTAACTTTCTATCCCATCTTTTTGTTTGTCAAATTTTGTACACTTTAAGCATTAAGAAATCTTTGTGGGCTTCACATAAATAACATCGATGGCTCTGGAATATATATAGGGCAGTGTTGTCATTCTTCTTGAACTTGAATCTTATTTTGTTCACTCTCTCAAAAGTTAAGGTTGTCCATTTTTTTATCTGCTTGTTTATTTGCCTTGGTATTATTGGAATTATAAATGCAGGTAAGGGAGCGAAGTCAGTAGAAGGGTGAAGTGAGTCCTTACCTTGTAGAACTACTACGTCTTGAAAACCAAGCAAAGCAACAAGGTCTTGGGCGTTGGAGAAAGGTTACTACTTAGACACTTGCATTTACACTCACTACCATTATTTGTTTACCAAGTGCTAGTTTACATCGAACAATTCTTTACCTCTGAATCCTTAGTAATTAATATCTTTGACAATAGATCTTGTAGGTCTTTTTTTTTTTGGCAATTTCTTTCCTCCCAATTGAAGTAGTTATTTAGTAATATTGAACTATGAAGGAAGGATATCGAACTCAATGTTTTAGTTGACTACCAATGCTGAGGTGAAAATAATGATTTATATGGTTTTGCAAAATAATTATTTTTTGCTTCTAAATGTTGTTGATTTTATTTTGTTGGTTCCTCTTGTCTTGATGAGTTTTTTGATCCCTTGTTAGATTCTAATGTTCTCTCTAAGCTTTTGTGGCAAAGCTTTTTGGTAACTACACATGGGGTCTTGTTTTACTTGATTGATTGAAGATCCTTTTGTAGTTTGTTTCCTTAGAACTCAGGGACATAGTAGTACAACCTATAGAACAAATTCTGGTCAAGTAAGGTCGTTAGTTTGCTTCCTTTTGTGGGCTTTCTTTTTGTATGTCCTATTCTTCATTTTTTCCCAACGAAAGTTTGGTTATTTATAAAAGAAAAAAAAATCCCTTCTCGGAGTGATGTACTCGATCACTCACTTGCCCTCTGTTTTAGGTTGTGGCTATCTTTGGCGTTTTTCAGCATCCTTGGCTTTGGGTACGTGGTTTTTAGCTAGTTTTGGGTTGGTTTTATAGCTTAATCAATTACCCATTGAAGTTAGCTTTCTTTTTCAAGGTACCCACTACGTTTGAAAATCTAATTGTCGTTTGGAGCGGATTTGGAAGCTTGGACAACAATTGGGAGTTAAACCTCTTCCCGAAAGTTAATTATCTTCTCGTGTCTTTTTATATTCAAAGAGGTTTATGAGTTGTAGTATGTTTCCTCTCTTGTGTAGTTGGTTAGGAGCTTGGAAGCTAAAGAGTGTATTTGTTTTGCCAAGCAACTTAATAGCTAAAGTAAGTAGTTATTGGATTTCAGTTTCAAGCTTAGCCCCATAGCATGTTTGTTGGAATTGATAAATGACGAGTTTGAAGCTTGAATTAGTTTCTGTTGAGAATTGGCATGCTAGCATGAGTTAGTTGTGTGCCTTTAAATTGTCCTTGGATTTCGATGAGCATGATAGTCGTTCGCTTAAACATGTTGTGGAAAGTTGTGTTCTTTCTATTTCCTTTTATTTTTAGATGTATGGAACTTTCTCCCTCTTCTTAAACCCCTAACTTGTTCTCATGTGTTGGATTAGATTAATTGTTGTAGTACTTTGACTACCCTATAGCTATGGTAGTCATAGTTTAAAATTAGAATGAAGATAGAAAATATTGGAGTTCATTATTTGTTTATGTTGACTTGGTATAACTTGAGTGTTATATGACTATCCTGTAGTTATGGTAGTCATAGTTTAGTTGTTATGGTAGTCATAGTTTAGTCATTTGTGTTCATGATAGACTTATTTGTCATTGTGTTGTTAAGTCGAGTTATTTCATTGTAAAAGGTCTCCATGATTTGAGTTTAGTGCAAAAGTTTGAGTTGTTGTATAAGTTAAGTCTCTCTTGTTTTTCATTAAGTTATTGTGTTAGGGAGGGTCTTTGCACTTAATTCTTTTAGCTAGTTTAGTTGGATTCATTGATAGACTTATTTGTCACTATGTTGTTAAATTGAGTTGTTTCATTGCAAAAGGCCTTCATGATTTGAGTTGTTATTTGTCACTGGGTTGTTAAATTGAGTTGTTTCATTGCAAAAGGTCTTCATGATTTGAGTTGTTATTTGTCACTGTGTTGTTAAATTGAGTTGTTTCATTGTTTGTGTTGATAAGTTTGTTTTTCATTGAGTTGTTATGTTCTTGTGTTTAGTTTTTGGTTATGTTCTTACATTTAGTTCTTTTGAGCATGACATTGCTTAAGATGAATGAGTTTAATTCTTTTAATAAGTTCGATTGTTTGTGTTGATAAGTTTTATTGTTATACTTGTATGCATTTTAATTTAGGTGTTGTGTTTAGAAAGGTCGATGACTTTCATTGATATGTTTTCATTGATATGTTTAGTTGTTTTCATTGATATGTTTACTTGTTTTCATTGATATGTTTAGTTGTCACGGTGTTGTCAAGTTAAGTTTGATTGCAAATGACTTTCATGAATTTGGGATAAGTGTTTTGGGAGTTTATTTTTGTTGAGTTGTTCCATTTGCAAAGATGAGTTTTGTTGTTTGATTTGTTAAGGTATTGTGTTTGGGAGGGGGGGGGGGGAGTCAATACCTTGTTGCACTTAAGTTATTGTGTTTAGGGAGTTTAATTTTGTTGAGTTGTTTAGTTGAATTGTTCCATTTGCAAAGTTGAGTTTCTAAGTTGTAGTTGTTAAGTTATTCTATTTGGGGGGTCAACACCTTGTTGCACTTAGGCCCTTTAACTAGTTATTGTGTTTTTTAAAGTTTAGTTTCACTTATTTTCCATTTAGTTGTTGTGTTTAGGAAGGTCGATACCTATTTGCACTTAAGTATTTTAACTAGTGTAGTTGTTGTGATGTTGATAAGTTTAGTTTCACTAAGTTCTTATAAATTTAGTTTCACTTGTTTTATTCAGTTCTTTGAATAGAGATGGTTGCTTATGTTGCTAAGTTTGCGTTCATTATTTATCATAAGTGTAGTTGTGTTCATGTTTTTTCCATGTTGAAAGTTCTTGTTGTAAGTTTTGTTTTATAGCTTTTGATGAGTTGTTTATCTTGATTTGAGTTATATCGTCTCTAATTCAATTATTTAATCTCATGCTTACATATTTTATTTCCTTTTTATTTTTCAGCGTGGATGCATGAATGGTTTGACAAGGCGCTCCCCCTTTTTGTATGGAAATGTGAAGAATGTAGGTTGCTTTTTTTTTGTTTGTGATCTTTTGTTAGTCATTTTGATGTGATGTGAATCATTTTGTTAAACAAACTTCATCTAAACTTGAGATCATTTTAGAAAATGATCCGTTTGTATTAGATTCTAGACATGTTTCTTGATTATGGTTAATATATGAAGTAGTGCATTTTAACTTTAAATTGACATATTATATTTTTTATTTGATTAATTGTAGAATTGTTAATTAGTTTGAAGATGGTAATATTATTTTATTTACAGGTTTACTAATTGAATTAACTACTTATTTTTTTTAAATCATAAACAATTTTCTGTGACGTGTGTACTGCGTCACTAAACACAAGATTTTAGTGACGTGCTGACAATGTCACTGAATATCTTTTTCAGCGACAACGTGCCAGATGTTGCTGAAAGTATACGATTTTAGTGACGTGCTAACAATGTCACTAAATATCTTTTTCAGCGACAACGGTTCGGACGTTGCTGAAAGTGATCTTCAGTGACGTGTCCCCACGTCCCTACCTATCGCTTACACCGGCGTGTAGACGTCACTGAAGATAACTTTCAGCAACGTCTACAGTAGTATGTCGCAAATACTTACGACTACGTAAATACAGCGACGGATGCAGCGACAAAGCTACACGCGCCGCTGAAAGTTTTACCGACGCGTTTTTTGTTTTAGCGACATGTTTTATACGCCACTGAAAGTGTTTTTTCTTGTAGTGAGCATGGCATACATTAAGCTGCCCACAGCTAAGACGTAGGAAATGTGTCTCATGTTCTCAACTTCTTGAGGTGTCTTAGGAGATTGTTCCTTAGACAGGTGTACCCCATGTCTGAAGGGTAGGAGTCCCTTCTTGGAGTTTTGCATCGAATATCGAGACAACATCTTGTCAATATACGTTGCTTGAGACAGAGCTAGCGTTTTGTTCTTACGATCCCTAATGATTTGGATTCCCAGAACATATTGAGCCTCTCCCAGATCTTTCATTTGGAATTGGGCTGCTAGCCATTTCTTAATGTCAGTGAGGTATCCTACATCATTCCCAATGAGTAGGATATCGTCTACATAAAGTATTAGAAAAGCTACTTTCCTTTTGTTGACTTTCTTGTATACACAAGGCTCATCAACGTTTTGGTCAAAGCCAAAAGATTTGATTGCAGTATCAAATCTAATGTTCCATGATCTGAATGCTTATTTTAATCCATAAATGGATCGATTTAGCTTACAAACCTTTTGTTCCTGACCTTGGGCTATGAACCCTTCGGGTTGAGACATAAAGATATTCTCTTCAAGATTACCATTCAGAAAGGCAGTCTTGACGTCCATTTGCCATATTTCATAGTCATAATATGTGGCAATGGATAAAAGAATTCTTATGGACTTTAACATGGCTACAGGAGAAAAGGTTTCCTCATAGTCAACCCCCTCCTTTTGGGTACAACCCTTTGCCACTAGTCTAGCTTTGAAGGTCTGTACCTTTCCAGCTGCATCTCTTTTTCTCTTATAGATCCATTTGCACCCTATGGGTTTTACCCCATATGGTAGATCTGCAAGTTCCCATACAGAATTGGAGTACATTGACTCCATTTTCAGGTTCATGGCTTTGACCCATTCATCCTTATCTTCGTCATTCATTGCCTGTCGATAGGACAATGGATCCTCAATGCTATCATTAGGTATGACAACCTGAGTTTCAGTTAAACCCAAGTAGCGGTCTGGTTGTAATACAACCCTCCCACTGCGTCGAGGCATTCCCAACGTTTGAGATGGACGGGATGGATCTGAAGAACTAGTTCCTTCATCAACCCTTGTTGAAGGTCCAACTTCATCAACAACTCTTGATGATTCTTCAGTAGCTTCTCCTAATATTATTTTGCTTCGTGGTTTATGATCTCTCATGTGGTCTTCCTCTAAGAAAGTGGCGTTTGTCGATACAATCACCTTATTTTCTTGTGGGTCATAGAAATAACCACCTCTCGTTTCTTTAGGGTAACCAACAAATTGACACAGTTTTGAACGAGGTTCCAGTTTCTTAGGATTTGTCACAAGCACGTGTGCAGGACAACCCCAGATGCGAAAGTGATGCAAACTAGGTTTACGCCCCTTCCATAACTCGAAAGGTGTTTCAGAAACACTTTTCGAGGGAACATTGTTCAAGATGTATACTGCAGTCTCTACTGCATATCCCCAAAACGAGCTAGGCAATTGAGCATAGCTCATCACTGATCGAACCATGTCTAACAAGGTTCTATTTCTCCTTTCTGACACACCATTCTGCTGAGGTGTACCAGGGGCTGAGAGTTGAGATTGGATTCCATGTTCTATCATATAATTCTGGAATCTTTGATCCATATACTCCCCTCCTCGATCAGATCGAAGTACTTTAATAGATTTACCTAATAGGTTTTCAACTTCAGCCTTAAACTCCTTAAACTTTTCAAGGGCTTCAGACTTATGTCCCATTAGGTACAAATAACCATATCTTGAATAATCATCTATAAATGAGATGAAATATTCGTACCCTCCTCGAGCTTTTACATTCATGGGACCACATAGTTCCGAATGTATTAACTCTAAGGGTTCTTTGGCTCTGTAACCTTTTCCAGTAAAGGGTCTTTTGGTCATTTTTCCCTCGAGACAAGATTCACAAGGTGGTAGTGAATCATCTTCTAACTTGCTTAGAAGTCCATTCTTTACCAAATGACCGATCCTATCGATGTTTATATGACCAAGTCTAAGATGCCAAAGATGAGTATTGTTACTTGATGGAGAAATCTTTTGCCTTTTACTTTGAGTTTCTGCAATTTTAAATAATTCGTGATTTAAAAGTGTTTTGTTTTCGGTTGGTCTTAAAACATAAAAGTTATTTTCCAATTTGGCTGAACAAATAAGTACACCATTTTTATAAATGAACGCTTCATTCATATCAAAAGTAACTGTATACGATTGTTCAATCAAACATGAAATAGAAATCAAGTTCATCTTAATCTTGGGAACGATTAACAAACTTTCAAAAAGTAAGAATCTATTTCTAAAAAATAACTTTGCAGCTCCCACTGCTTTAGCTGAAATGACTTCTCCAGTTCCGACCCTGAGTGTCATTTCTCCATCGTTCAACTGCCGAAAGGAACTATTTTCCTGAAAAGAAGAGCAAACATGATTAGTTGCTCCTGAATCAAGTATCCAGGTAAACTCATCATGTTCTACCAGGCATGTTTCTAAAACCAGTAAATCAAATTTACCTTCCTTTTCCTTCTTTTTCTCAGCAAGGTACTTTGGGCAGTTTCTCTTCCAATGTCCATCTACATTGCAGTGAAAACACTTGCCCTTGTCTGCCATAGCTTTGACTTTTCCCTTGCTTTTAGCAGCAGTGCTGGGAGCTTTCCCTTTGTTTCCTTTCTTCTTCTGAGTTTTCTTTGAAGAAGTGGCTACAAATTTAGT
Organism: Luffa acutangula; assembly: GCA_036850905.1. NCBI lineage: Eukaryota > Viridiplantae > Streptophyta > Magnoliopsida > Cucurbitales > Cucurbitaceae > Luffa > Luffa acutangula. The sequence continues at coordinate 45,439,611 of CM072096.1, forward strand.
TCCAGAGGATGAACCCTTCTCGAACTTTCTTTTAGAGTGGACAACGTTTGTCTCTCCTTCTATCTGTCCCTTGTTCTTAAGAAGAGACTGATACAGTTGTAGCTCATTCAGGAGGCTAGTCAGGTTGAATGTTATCTTATTCATCATTGCATTGCTTCGAAACTGCAGAAAACTCTTCGGAAGAGATTCTAAGATGAATGCAACCTGACTACGCTCATCTATGACCGCCCCGTTTGCCTCTGCCACGTTGAATTGGACCATCATATCCAGGACATGCTCCCGAACAGACGTGCCCTCTTTCATGCGACAGCTATAAACGTATTTGAGAGCGTCATGGTGGAGTTGGTAGGACGGTTGTCCAAACATCTCCTGGAGAGAGTTCATAATCTCCCTCGCTGTTACCATACCCTCATGCCTTTTAGCCAAAACTTCAGATAAGCTGACTAAGATATAGACGCAAGTCTTATCATTGGCCTTTGTCCAGCGGTCATAAGCATCCTTAACTGCCTGGGATGCATTACGAGCTCGTAAGTGTAATCCAGCGGTCAAGGATTTGTTAACACTTTTAATCCAACGGTCAAGGATTTGTTAACACTTTTAGCTCATCCTCGTAAGTGTAACCCTCCCACTTTCAGATCTCAGAGGCACGCACCAACAGGCTACCGAAGGGAAAGACAACTGTTGGTGATTAGCCTAAGAGCTCCTATCCTTTTCAGGAGTTCACGATGTTCCGAATCCTATGACCAGGCCCTCCGAAGGGATGAATGCGCCAGGGCAACCTGCAGGCGGATCATAGGACTCTCACGGTGTGAACTATGGGCAGAGACCGAGGGATACGTTGACACGTGTCCCGCTCCCACTTACTCTAGACATTTTTCCCATTCACCTTGATATTGATCCATGCAAACACTTTCCGAAGGGAGGCCGCTCCTAGGGCGACTCGAAGCCGAGCATGAATCTCACGTTGTGAATATAGGGTTGTTTAACTTAGATAGTATTCGGCTAAGTCAATCTATCTAAGTCTGATCCTATTATAACAATTATGGAAAGGATTCAACTGCAATCTTTTGGGTGAATTAAACTTCTTTTAATAAACCCAACATTGCAAGTCAACATTACTATGGTTAATTCAACTCAATCCGGTTAGTTCCCAGGTAGGAGGTGTTCCGTAAACCGTCAACTTAAATACCCCCAACCTTAGACAGAACTTTACCGAGAGAGTTCCCTTATAACCTCAGTAATGTAAGGTCTTTACTCTAAAGATCTAGGTGCATTAAACACTTTTTAATAAACCTAGTGACATTGCATGCTAACATTTAACTATGATTAATTCAACTCCGGTATTCCAGGTCAGTTCCCAGGTAGGAGGTGTTCCGTAAACCGTCAACTTAAATACCCCCAACCTTAGACAGAACTTTACCGGTGGAGTTCCCTTATAATCATAGCAATGTTTTTCCTACTTAGTAAATTAAAACTATTTTTAATTCTAAGTAAGAAAAGATTCTAATCCTATTAGAAATCGATCTAGGTCTAATTAATTTTAAACAATTTAAAATTAATCCAATTTATCCTATGATCTTATGTTTGCATGCAAATCTTGATTATAGATTGACGGTTTCTAGTCATTAATATTGAAGAACTATTTCAAATTTTAATGATTAATCCTATAATCAAGAATCTAGGGTTTAATTCATTCAACAATCTCATTCAAATTGAATAATTAAGCCACATCAATTGCATGAATAATATAACAATTATATTATTAACTATGGATGTTTCATGCTTCATGCAATTTTGATTTTCTTTTATTATAACAATTATAAGTCAATCAAGAAAATCAACCAAGCATGCTTCATTCATCACATTAAACATAACTATTTATATTTAATTTAAGTAATGACATGCTTCATGTTTTCCAATTTTTCATATAAATTAATATACACTTATATTAAAAAATATGAAAACAAATCCATGCATTTAAACATACATTATAACAATTTATAATATATAAAAAATGCATGAGCATGTTTATAACCTAAGGTGGGATTAAATATTCTATATGACATCCATAAAGCATATAAACAGCAATTGAACCGGTTAATTTTGGCCCCTAGGATAAATTCAGAAGATCCAAAGAAGTGTCTGGAAGAACCCAACGCGGTTAAATCTAGCAAAGAAGGCGTTGTGAAGGAAAAAGAAGAAGAAAAGACAAAAGAGCCTGACGCATACAAGCCACCTATTCCCTTTCCGCAGCGCCTACAAAAAAAGGAATAATGACACGAACTTCAAGAAATTTCTGAACGTGTTGAAGCAATTGCACATCAACATTCCCCTAGTCGAGGCGCTTGAAAAAATGCCAAGCTACGCAAAGTTCTTAAAGGACATCCTTTCGAAGCGCCAGTGGAGAGAATTCGAGATCGTTGCGCTAACAAAGTAGTGTAGTGCAATCCTCAGTAGCAAAATTCCCCCAAAATTGAAGGACCCAGGAAGCTTCACTATTCCATGTTCCATTGGAGGAATTGATGTGGGGAGAGCCCTATGCGACCTTGGCGCAAGCATTAACTTAATGCCTTTGTCAGTATTCAAGCGCCTTGGTATTGGAGAAGCGCGTCCAACAACAGTCACTCTCCAGCTTGCAGATAGGTCGGTGGTGCATCCATAAGGAAAAATTGAAGATGTATTGGTAAAAGTAGATAAATTTATTTTTCCAGCTGACTTTATCATTCTTGATTATGAAGCAGATAGAGAAGTCCCAATCATTTTGGGAATACCTTTCTTGGCTACCGGACAAACTTCGATTGATGTGTAGAAAGGCGAGCTAACCATGCGGTTCAATAATGAACAAATAACTTTTAATGCTTTCAACTCATTAAAATTCCCTGATAAAGTAGCAGAGTGCAATGCGTTAGAAGAAAAAGTTGGGCATTCTAAAGAAGAAGTTGCGCTCAAACGGAAGGCGAAAAAAGGAAAAGGAGTTGAGTTGGGGAGTAGCGCATCAAAGAAAAAAATCTCATCGCATGAAAACACAACAACGAATGGCGCTACTGTAGTAAAGGAAAAGCACAAAAGCTGTCAACCTTTGTCTTGGATAGAATGCAAACTTCGAGGGAAAACCCAACATTGCAAGGTGTGGCAGAAAGTTCGACAACGCAAATCAAGAATAAAATCTCATGAAGGGAAAAATATGCAGTGAGACAATGCGCCCATCATCTTTTTGGACAACACATGAAGGAAGAGCATGTTGATGCCTCGGACCATTGAAGTCGCATCATTTTGAGGCAATTAAATCAGGGACGTATTCTATCTCTTTACTTTATGTTTGTTAGGAAGTTTTTCTTGCAATTATTTATTTTCCAAAAGTAGAAGAAAGTCTTAGGTTTGGGTCTATGTGCTAGCTTTGAGTCATAAGTAGAAAACATGCGTTATTGTTACATTTTTCATATTTGATATGGTTTCTCAATGCGCTTGCTTTTAGTTTAGTATGTCTCTTTAGTGCTTAAATCTCCCATGAGTTGATTTGCATGCGTTTAATATTTTAATGCGTTAATTTTTTGGGTTTTTTTTTTCTGCTGCAATAACGTTATCACATTAAATTGTTATTGCCCTGCCTCGCCTGCGTTTCCCCTGTGTTGCTTTACATAAACCTATGATGATAATATGCGCTAGAACTAACAACCAATTTTTCTTTGCTTAAGTTCTTCCTTGCCTTAGCTATTGATAAATGTCATTTTCTCCTTATTTAGATTTGTCTCAGAGTATCTTATGCTGCATTACTTCTTCTTTACTAGCCAATGTGCCAAATCTACTGGTGTAATAACACATTCTTAGAAACTCTTCCCCTACCGCATAGTGCAAAACAAGTTTGGGGGTCCAATGAGGACATTGTCCATTTTAACTTTGGGGGGGTGCATAGCGCATGTTTCTATATTTCATAGTTGTTCAGCAAAGAAAGTTAAAAAAAAAAAAAAAAGCTCCACTTTCTTGAAGGCGTTAGTAACCAGGGGCATTCATGACACCCATCGTTTGCCTTTGCATGAAAGCACTGAAAAGAAATGAGCATGCCTCGACAACCTGAAAGATGAGGTGCTCGTAGTTGGATGCTTTCATCACCAATGTTGGCAAGCCAGAACGAAGGCGCTACATCTAAAAGGATTCTCATATGAAAAAAAAAAAAATTGCTGGCAACGTGGGCGCTATGAGTAAACATTCTTAACAAGCGTTAGTGCATCCAAGTTTGGATTTAAAAGTAAGCTAGTAAATAGGAAGAAGTGTAGGAAGGAGAAATGAGAAAAATCCATTTAATTGAGAAGAAGGCATTTTGAGGTAGTAAAAACAAAGTTGACCTTAGATTTAGAAAGTTGGATGTTGGTATTTCGCGTTGCTGAGGTAAATTTTTGTAGAGTGCACTAAGGAATTGTAGTGAGACATTGTGACAATCTGAGAAACAAAAAGTGTTGCATTGCTTGAGGACAAACAATAATTTAAGTTTGGGGGTTTGATAACTTGAAAATATCAAGTTATTAAGCATCTAATATAAGCTTATTGTGAGCCTCAAGAGAGTGAAAATACCAAAGTTTTAACTAATTTATATGCTAGATGCAGTAATATTGATTTATTTGTATTAATGTGCTCATATTGATTATTATCTTTGAAATTCGTATAAAACTGCACTAATTCTAATTTATTGCTGCATCAGGAAAAACTTGGCCAATTATGCGGTAGAGCATGATGCGCTTGGGGGATGACATGTTTGTTGCTGTAGCATGGAAGCTTGTTGCTATAACATGGAAAACTTGTAGCATTACATATTTGTTGCTGTAGCATGGAAAGTTGTAGCATGGAAGCTTGTTGCTATAGCATGGAAAGCCTATAGCATGGAAGCTTGTAGCATGGAAGCCTGTAGCATGGAAAGTACACAGGCACACATCCCAGGATGATAAAGAGACAGAAAAGGATGGACGAAAAGACAGCGCCGACGCAACTAGAGCAAGTGGGCGAAAAAGGGGATTAAAAAGGCGCAAGTTGCCTAATGATGATGAAACAAGTGGCTATTACTTGATGAAGTTATCTTAACCTTGTTGTTATAGCATGGAAAGATTGTTGCTATAGCATGGAAAGCTTATAGCATGACATGATTGTTGTTGTAGCATGGAAGCCTGTAGCATGGAAAGTACGCAAGCACACATCCCAAGATGATAAAGAGACAGAAAAGGATGGATGAAAAGACATGCTTTGGCCCAAAGCAACACATGCTTTGGCTCCAAGCAACATGCTTTGGCTCCAAGCAAAGAAAAGTCTATAAATAGAGGGGAGATGAAGAATCAAAGCATCCTGAAATCCAAGGATCCATAAGTCTTTCTTAGAGTGTTTTGTGTTTTATTGCATGCTGTAGCATGAACTTATTTAGAGTTTTATGTTTTATTTTATGTTGTAGCATGAATTAATTTCTTTTTATCAAGGCTTAGCTTAGGCGCCCATGAGACATTAAAATTATTTTTTGTATGCCGGCAATGAATCAATGATACTGATGCTTTTTACTTAGATGTGATAATTTTTTCATTACCAATATCCGTCTGATCAACCGATAGAGGTAGTAGCATGATAAATCCCAGAAGGGTAATGCATGTGGAAAAATCTAAGTAGATCAAGATAAACCATTACATGTAGTCTGGTTGTGTTAGAAATAGCTCAGTCGTTTAAGATATTTCATGAATGTGTTTGAGTTGCTTTAGGGATAATTCAACCACTTGCAAGCATATAGAGAACTGATTAAACGCATGAATGAAGCAATAGGAATATTCTTAGTTCATCGCATGTGTAATACCGGAAGGGAATCACATGTTTATTTCTCGCTTAGACATCAATATTCTGTCAATTCATTGTTATGCGCTACATTGATATCTTATCTGTCGTATGTGGTTGCTGCGACGAAAGTCTTGATAGCTCATCATCCATCCTATTTTTTTATCGCATTATTATTGTTTTTCTTTATCGCATATTCAACCTACCACATCCATATTTTATTACACCAGCGCAACATCATTAGAATAGGATTTAATTTGAGATATTTTCTCTACTCGCCCCTTCCCTGGGGATTCGACCTTGGAATACTCCAGGTATTACTTGGTAGTGCATAATTTATACTTGGATTAATGCACAACAACGATATATTCTTTAGTTAATTCAATCTAAATTAGAAGCGATTAAAAATTATCCTATCAATTTATGTAGATGATATGATTATACTTGGTTCTTCTACTAATGCCATTAATGATTTAATCTCTACTTTGCATAGGACTTTTGCTTTAAAGGACTTAGGTTCCTTAAACTTTTTCCTTGGTATAGAAGTTCGTCGTACTCCTAATGGTGGATTATTTATGTCTCAATCTAAATATATACGTGAATTACTTGATAGAGCTAATTTTTTGGATGCCAATATTTCAACTCCTATGGTTAGCTCTCTCATTCTCTCAGTTAGGGGGGTGAAGTATTTTCTGATCCTAAATTTTATAGGAGTATAGTTGGTGGTCTTCAATATCTAACTTTCACTCGTCCTGAGATTTCTTATTCAGTAAACAAAGTATGTCAATTCATGCACTCTCCAATGACTTCTCATTGGCAAGCTGTCAAACGGATCCTTCGTTATTTGAAAGGTACAGTTGATTTTGGTCTTGAATTATTTACTCCTAACAATTTGCAATTGCAGGGCTTTGCTGATGCTGATTGGGCTTCAGATCCCGATGATAGGAAATCTACTTCGGGCCATTGTGTCTTTCTTGGTGGGAACTTGATCACTTGGGCTGCAAAGAAGCAACATACCATTTCTCGATATAGCTCTGAAGCTGAGTTTCGATCTCTTGCCAACGCCGCCACTGAGTTGATTTGGATTCAATCACTTCTAAGTGAACTTGGAGTTCATTCTTTTCCTAAACCTATTCTTTGGTGTGACAATCTTGGTGCAGTCCACCTAAGTGCAAATCTAGTTCATCATTCTCGCACAAAGCACGTTGAGCTCGACATTTATTTTGTGCGGGATTTGGTTATTCAAGGAAAGTTAGCTGTTCAACATCTTCCAGCTTTGGCACAAGTGGCTGACATCTTTACTAAGCCTCTTTCCTTTCCCTCTTTTGCCTCTCTTCGTACCAAGCTTCATGTTGTAGATTCCTCCACCATAAGCTTGAGGGGGGTCTCAAGAATAATGTGTAACTTTGTTCTTTTTTATTTTTTCACCGCTGATTTTTTTCCATTCTGGTTGATCTTGGACAACTGTCCTTTAGTTTGTTAGCCACCCTTCAACCTATTTATTCTGTTTTCTCAATGCTCTGGGTGTGAAGAAATATAGATTGAATTTGGAATCAAGTTTACAACCTTCTTCTTTTGTTCTTTCATTTCATCCAAGATATATATATAAAATCTAGGTCGGTTTGGGTTGAACCGAAAAAAATGCTTAGAACCCAACCCAACCGGTTGGGTTGGTTGAGTATTTCGGGTTATCGGGTTCGTTGAACACCTCTAATGAGTAAGGTCCCTGCCTTCATTTTTTCCCCTAATCTCAATAAAATAAAATTATTTTTTTAAATCTTCATTTAAAGGGGTTAGTTCTCAATTAAAGGATTTTTTTTTCTTTTTTGTTATACAACATGTGGAGTGGGGGATTTAAACCATAAACCTCTCGATCATTGGTACAAGCCTTATGATAGTTGATCTATGCTCATGTTGGCTAACGATTTTTTTTTTGAACTTTCTAATTAAAACAAAATAATATTTCTACCATATAGCTTAAGTTAAAAAATATCAAATATCTACATCATCAAACAAAAACATTTAAATTTTAAATATCACAACACAATTTTAAATGTTTCAAATAAATAAATAAATAAATTATTATAGCATTTGAGCGAGAGATAGAGATGAGGGATATGTTTAACGAACAGTTGGGAAATTGCTTTAGATGGTTATATTTTTATCTTAAATTTTTTTTTGAGATACATCAACATTTGAGGGTGGGGGTTCGAAACTCTGACGACTTGGTCAAGGGTACATGTCAATTAAGCTAGGCTCACCTTCGCTTTTTTTTATCTTCAAATTGAAAAATAGCCAAAAGTTTCAAATATCTCAAATATGGCCAACCAAATTTTAGGTACAAAGTTTGTTATTTTTTTCCTTTCTATTTTCACCCATTATGCAAGCTAATTTTACCTTTGCCCTAGATTCTATATTCAACGGTTATCCTATATTTTGTCATCCATACATCTCACATTACAAAACAAATCTTCATAACTCATACATATTTAATATAACTTTTAGATCTCAATTTTTCCTTACGTGGACGATAACATTTTGAATGCATGGAGAAATATGGTCATGAGCGATGGTGATATTATATATTGCAAGCAATTCAGAGAGTTACCAAAAGCATAGTGTGATATAGCACTTGGCAGCAACGATCAACCATTCATTACGTAGGTTGTGTATGGCAGACTTAGAGTTGACTTAACATACGAACTTTGATTGTCAAAACGAATTTAGCTCAACGGTAATTGGTATGTACCCTCGACCAAGAGGTCAGAGATTCGAATTCCCCCACCCCCAAATGTTGATGTGCTAAAAAAAAAAAAAACATACGAACTTTGATTTCATCAAGTAAGAGTAAAGTATTTCATTTCAATCAATTGAAATTTCTCAAATGACATTACTTTATTCAAATTACTATTGTTTATATAATTCTTCCTTTAGATTAGTTTATTGAAATTGTAGCTAATACAATAGAATCCAATTAGCTATTGTTTGTGGTTAAGGTTTGATTCTTTTTTTCTTTTTACTGCATCAACGTTGACAATGACAATGGTAATACCTGTTATAGCCAATTTTGGACCACCCCGATATACAAGGAGCTGACGAGGACAACCGGGGAGAAATCGGGCTGAGAGATGGACCAAAGAGGCAAAACCGACAAGTGGGACGGGCCAAGACCGAAGAAGGCCTACTCTTACCTGAGATGGACCTACCGCCTCCGAAACCCTAAAAACTCTAGGAGGATGAGCAAGTATTTATACCCCTCTTCACCACTGAAAAAGGGGACCCGAACTATATTCTCGACTCCCTACTCTTACTCTCTAGCTCTCCCTTCCGTTTTCTAACTTAAGCATCGGAGGCGGTGTGGCTAGCACCACACCGGTGTGCAGGTTCTCTCTTTTGCAGGCCACGTCTTCCCCCGCTCTCAAATAAATTCACTATCGATTATCACGTGGAGCGAAGGTAATTTACCTAGCGAAATTTGATCATCAACAATACCATTACTTAGCTAGTTAGTAGGTTGAGGTCTCGTTTGTTAACGAAATTAACTAGACAAGTTGCTCCACCAACTAAGAACGACCATGCACCACCAACCATAAAATCAAGAAAGAGCACTTAGGTTGTCAATGTTTACAATGTCTGTACCTGGTAAATTTTCCCGTGTTGAGTCAAATTAGTCTATGATTTGAGTCCACCACCTCTACATATTGTCCAAAAAAAAGAGTGAATATGTTTGTCGAAGGGCATTTTTGTCTGAAAAAAAGTTGTTTGTTATACCAACAATTAGAAAATAGTTGTGATTAAAAAATCTAAACCTAATGGCTATTTGACAAAACATCTATTTTATTATAGCCATTTTTGTAGTTAACACAAAAATTTTCTACCCTTCTAAGAGTATATGTTCTTGCGGAAAAAAGAACACCCTTATTATCAAGAGACTTTGCAGTGGGTGGCAAATTGGACCAAATTAATAGCAAATATAGCACAATGTAAAAAATTGCAAATATAGCAAAATCTATCAGAATATATTACTGATAGGCACTGGTAGGCTCTGGCTAATTAGAATCTATTTGATAGACTTCGATTATCAGAGTTTATCAACGATAAACTTTGATTAATCAAAATCTATCAGTCTACTGATAGACTCCGATTATTCAGACTATCAGTGTCTATCGCAGATAAACTTTGGTTAATCAAAACCTATCAGTGACTATCATTGATAAACTTTGATTAATCAAAGTCTATCAGTTATAGTCACGGATAGATTTTGATTAATCGAAGTCTATGAGCGATAGACACTGATATACTTTGAATAATCAAAGTCTATCAGTAATAGACACAGATAGAATATGACAACAATTTTTTGATCTTGTACAATTAATTTTGCTATATTTGCAATTAGTTTGCAACTGTGCTATATTTGCTATTAATTTGGTTCAATTTGTCATCTAAACAACTGCCCCTATTATCAAATAACTTCCGTTTGGATTCTTTTTTAATAATTATCTTAAATCTAATTGAATAGTTTAAAAATACTTATTTAAAAAAAAAGTTTAAAAATACTTATTATAGTTTTTCTTGGTATTAAAAGAAACAAGCTCAAATCGAAGTAAAAAAAAAAAAAAAAAGGCTCAAATCGTTTGAATTAAAAACACACCGTATTTTTAAACAATGAAAAATACTTTTTTTTTGAGTTCTTAAATAAACATTTATTAGATTACTATTTAAGTGTGACAACTTATTCCAAATTAACAAATCATCAAATTGACAAATATTCATATTGCAAAATTCAAGTAAATAAATCTTCTAAAAAAAATCAAATAAATAAATGGTCATTGAGAATTATAGCCATAGTTTTAAAATTCCATCGATATTTTTACATGTTCATGGGTTTAATATTGGCATAGAAGATGAATCAATATTTCTTTTATATCATAGAAAAATAGACAAAACATAACTAAAATATCAACAAAATAGTACTATTGTAGACCTAATATTATTAATAACAAATTTAAACTTATTGAATAATCTTTTTTATAATTATAATTTTACAAAATATCCATCAACATCAACATTTACCAATATTTTCCACAACCTAAAAGCTTGATTAAAACCAATATATTAAATTTCCATTGACACGATATTTCCACATGTCCCTAGGTTCGAAATCGACATGAGAGGTGAATGGATATTTTAGAAATAATAAAATATAAACAAAATAATAACAAAATATAATAGATATGGAGATAATATTTTTAATAAGTATTTTAATTTATTTAAAAAATTTAAAACATTTATTAGTTAATTTAAATAATTTTTGAATTTTGTTTAAAAATATCCATCGACAACAATATTTTGTGAATATCTTCCTAACATTTCAATAGATTTTTTTTCTTTGACAACACGTGTGATGGGGGATTCAAACCATAGTCATTTTGGTCGTTAGTGCAAACTTTATGTTCATGTTATGACATTTTCATAGAATTGAGATCTCAACATTTTCGTTCATATCGACATTTTAATCCTTAATTATAATATTCATTAGTCAAAGCGAACTTAACTCAGCGGTAATTGACATGTCTGAGATTTGAATCTCCCACCTCGTTGTACTAAACAAAATTATAATATTCATTACACATATATTAGTTATTTTATTTTATTTTATTTTATTTTTTTTTTGTGTGTGGCTCAAAGGCTTCATGATGACAATGTCCTAAATCCTAATCCATGACGTCTCCATTTTGTGGTGGTCCTCTCTGCACATCTATATTCCTTCATCACATCGCGATGCCGTCTATATATATCTTCCCATCCGCCGGCGAATTCTCCGATGAGCGAGGAGGCTTCCACATTTTTCCCCGATACTCTTCTCATTCATGGATTCTTCAATCCTCTCCACAAAATGGCCGATCAAATTCCTTACAAGCCTCCTCGCGCTCGTAAATTTCACCGTCTTCCTCCTTCTCGACTTTCTCGACGCCATTCTCTGCCTAATCTACCGCTATCTCGATCGATTTCTTGAAGGGAAGGCCACCGCCTGTTACTGTGAAGGCAGGGAGGAACAGACGGCCAATGCGGACGGCGACGGCGAAGATGAGCTCTCCGAGACGCTTTATGGTAGGAGAAATGTTTTCCGGAGGATTTCTTTGGTTGGACTCTCTGGAAGATGTGAGGATTCTGAGGAGATGAATGGTGGTTCCGCGTCGAATAGATGGTCTGACTGTGGGTGTTCGTCCTGTGTTTGTGGGATGGAGGATGGGAACAAGAAGCTTTATGTTGCTGTGCGAGAGCCTTCACGAGGTAAGTTCCACACGACTTGCTGTTTGTTTCTTGTTGTTCGTTTTTAGATTGCTGCCTGTTGAAGTATTGGGTAGGATTTTTGGAAGATGTATTGGGATTTGTTGAAAGGAGGAACAGGATTTGGATTTGTTTGTTTGGTTTTTGTTCATTGATTCGCTCCTATTTAGCAAATTGAATTAAGTAGTATTCGGTTTACTAGTTTTGTAAGTTCAGCTGGTTTTGATAGCGAAAGAACATCTGATTAGTAGTTAGTATAAAGAAGGTCATATTCTGAATTTGGTTATTAGGCATAGTTTCAATCGGTTTGTTTTAGAAGTTTCAAATAGGCCCAATGGTTTATTCAAACTTCAAAAATCGCTGAAATAAGTATAGCTCAATAGTAATTGAGCTGTATTCTTGATCAAGAAGTCATGTTATTGATATGGTGTTTTCAATTTGGCTTTCTTTGTCAGTTAACTACATTTGAGTTTAGTACCAATTACAAAATAGGAGAAAGTAGATGGGTTTTCAGGTGGTCATAATATGGATAAGGGATTTGTGAGGTTTAACCAAATCATAGACTAAGTTGAAACTTTTAAAACAATAGAGTAATTGAAACTAGGTCCAAACTATTGGGGGATTAAATGGAAATATTTGATTGTGGTGTTTTGCTGTTTAAACTACTCTATGGTTTTCTTAATTTTTAAAGAATTTTTTACCCTTGTTGCCTAGGTAGAAGTGAGAAGCGCGATGAGAATGTTATATTCCTACATGGATTTCTTTCTTCTTCCTCACTATGGGCAGAAACAGTATTTCCTAATCTATCTGAGACAACAAAACTTAATTACAGACTATTTGCTGTTGACCTCTTGGGATTTGGAAGAAGCCCAAAGCCAAGGGATTCTTTTTACACTATGAAGGATCATGTAGAAAAGATTGAAGAGTCTGTGATTCATAAATTTCGCTTGAATTCCTTTCATTTGGTTGCACATTCCATGGGCTGTCTAATTGCTTTAGCCTTAGCTGCCAAGTACCCAAACTCTGTTCAGACTATTACCCTTGTTGCACCTGTAAGTGACAGTCTTGTTAATACAAATGCTTTTATCATTGGATGGAACTGTTATTATTTCAAAACAAAATTATTTGAAGGAAAATTTGAGTCAATTTTAACTTTAAAGTTTCATCTGCATCCAATATAATTATGAACTTGAATAATATGTACACAAAACTAAATTAGAAAGTTGTTCATTAACCAACTAATAAGATACACCAAGTCATACAAAAAAGCACAAACACAACTATGTAAATCCATGAACCTAGCCACAAATCAATTAGTTAAAAGAGTATCCAAACTCAATAATAATGGGCCTAAACCCTAATTAAGAACATACCCATAGGTTCATGTAAATCCATGAACCTAGCCACATATATTAGTTATTTATTTATTTTTTTTTTTGGTTATATTCACTTACCTTACTTTTATATGTTGCTTTTAGCCTTACTTTCCTTCAAAGGATGGGGCAGCCATGACAGTGCTTGAAAACCTTGCTGCGAAGAGGGTATGGCCACCATTGTTATTTGGCTCTTCAGTGATGTCCTGGTACGAGCATGTTGGTCGGTGTGCTTGTTTTTTCATTTGCCGAAACCACAGAATATGGGAGTGGATTCTGAGGCGAATCAGTCCTGGAAGGTGATAAATCACATCTTTTCATTTGGTTTTTTATTTTTGAAAATTATTCTTCTTTTCTCCCAATTTTGTTACCATGGTTTTCATCTTTGTTAAAGATACATTTGAATTCTTAGACAAATTCCAAAAAACAAAAACAAGTTTTTGAAACTATTTTTTTTTAGTTTTCAAAACTTGACTTGGTTGTTTAAAATATTAGAAGGATAACAAAACAAAAAAACTTCTACGTGGAAATAATATTTATAAACTTAATTTTTAAAAGCTAAAAATAAAAAACCAAATGGTTATCAAAGGGGACTTAAATTTTTAAATTTGTGTCGGAACTGTACAAAGTGTTTGTCCTTTACCAATTCAATTTGGTGCCTCCAAGAATGAAAATTTTGATGTCGATATTGATTTTGGGATTTCAATTTTGCAGAAATATCGATATTAACAGATATTTTTGTAAATAAAAAATATAAAAAAATTATTTAAATTAACCATTGAGTTGTTTTTACTCCTAAACTAATTTATAGATGTTATTAGTATTTTTATTTACATTGAGGTTAATAGATGATGTACTTTTATGTTTTATGGGTATTTATAAAAGATAATTGGAGATATCGATTGATCCTCATTGCATGTCGATCCATTCAATTTACGGATGTATTGATGGATATATCAACATATCATGGATATTTTCATCCTTGGGTATGTCAGATCGTTGAACTTTAAAAGTATTTGATAGATCTTTCAACTTTCAATTTTGTATCTAATAGGTCTCTAACCCTATTATATATTCTTAAAAATTTATAGACATATTTTATATAAAATTGATAGATAAGGGCTTACTAGACACAAAATTAAACTTGGTGTTGGACGAGTTTGTGAATTTTCAAAAATGTTGAATAGGTCTAGGATCTATTAGACACAAAGTTCGAAAGTTTAAAGATTTTTAGAAACATTTCAAGTTTCAAGCACTAAACATGTAATTTGACGTAACGTTCGTTACGATTTTCAGAGTTGAATGGAAACTTCTTGTTAGTTTTTTCCTTGTGTGGCTTTTTAACTCTGTGATTTGCTTTCTTGTTCAGGGATATTGATTTCAGGGTGATAGATTTAACCAAGCACACTCATCATTCAGCTTGGCACAGCATGCATAATGTTATCTGTGGAGGAGCAAAACTGATGGATGGCTACCTGGATGTACTGATCAGAGCTGGAATCAAGATCAACATCTACCACGGCGACAAGGACGTGGTCGCTCCGATCGAATGCAGTCACAACCTGAAGAAGAAGGCTGTGGATGCAGCTGTTAACATGGTAAAAGATGCTGATCATCAAACCATAATTCTGGGTAGGGAAAGGGAGTTCACACAAGATCTTGAGTACATATGGGCAAACATTGCTGACATTGAGAAAAATTAAAAATACTGTTTGATAAACATAATGGAGGAATAGTTTATTTTGAAGAGAAGAAAAAGTAGGGAGTACAAAGTTGAAAAGCCTTTTGTAGAGATGAATTCTAAAGATCCTTGTTTGAAAATTCAATGGCATGGTCTTGTTATGACCAAATTAACTAGTTGGATACTTGTTAACAATAAGAGCATAATTGGTAAACATAGCAAGTGCAAGAAGAAAAAAGTAAGGCCATTTGTTTTAGTCCTTAATAATATTTGAGTATTTTTTCAATTTAGTTTCTATCGTTTAAAATTTTCAATTTTATCCAATTTAGTCCATCTTTATCAGTAAATATTAATATTGGTTGATCATAAACTTACATGGTATTATTAAAAAAAAAAAAGAAACTTACATGGTATGATACTAATTGAATTGATAAAAACTTGGGAGAGAAAAATGCCCTCTAAGATTTTTTCAAAAAAAAAAAAAAAAAAAAAAAATGCCTAAGATAAAAACTTGAAATTTCTATTAATTTCTTAGAAATTTGGGTAGGAAATAGAAACCTTTCTTTTGAATAACATTTTTCTTCCTCTAAATTTCCTCTAGTTCATCAAGTATTATGTGATGTAACTTGTAAATTTTGATTTTGGTTTTTGAATTTTATATAAGAAATATTGGGCTTTTATATCCCTAAACTTTATGGGTTTTATCCATTAAAACCGTAAACTAATAATTGTATCAAATTAAATCCTCGAACTTTTGTAAGTGTATCAATTTACACTTTATGTTAGATTTTGGTGAAAAAAGTTAGTTTACACATGTGTAAACTTAAAAAATTGTATAAATTAAATTACTAAATTTTTATAATGGAATCAATTTAGACCCTCCATTTCAAATGCATGGATGATTTTGAAATCGAGGATCTAAACTTTTTAAGAAGTCTACACAAGTGTGAGAATTGATACATGGACGGTTTTCAAATTGAGAGCCTAAATTAATTCACTTATAAAAGTTAGATTTAATTGATACCATTATAAATCTCCATATGTGTGAATTAATGTTTTTCAAACGAAATCTAACAGAGGGTGTAAATTGATACACTTCTGAAAGTTTATGGTCTTAATTAATACAATTATTAGTTTAGGGTTTAATTAATACAAACCCCAAAGTTTAGTGATATAAATTGAATTTTGTTAACAAATATTTTAATATTTTCCATTAATTATTTTTTTTTTCTCTAAATTATATAATGAAAAATTTAATGTATGAAGTTTGAAATGTTAGCCTTATGAGCTTCAATCATATATTTTGATAATAATAAGTCTTTATTATATTGACGATTTTAGTGGTTTGAAGTGAATTGCTCAAATTGGATGTATAATGAAGAAGTTATAGTCCAAATAAGATTAAGAAAAATCCAATGAAGTGGACAGGAGAATTGCAAGCCAACTTGAAATTGACATGTGGCGATCTAACAATCATATTTTTGTTGACATGAACCCAACTCTTAGCTTATGATGATGTGGAATCCTTAGCCTTTTGTTTTTTTTTTTAATCAGAATGTCCTTTAAGAACTTGACATAATTGGCCATTTGCTCAAAGAGCTTCCATCAACAAAATGTTGATGTGAAATTACTTGAAAATGTCAAAGAACTTCTTGAACTATTTGTTCGGGTTCTTCTTTATGAATCTCTAGGGGAATGGTGGAAAATGGTCTCACACTCTGATAAAGATTTTT
This sequence comes from Luffa acutangula, assembly GCA_036850905.1. Classification (NCBI taxonomy): domain Eukaryota; kingdom Viridiplantae; phylum Streptophyta; class Magnoliopsida; order Cucurbitales; family Cucurbitaceae; genus Luffa; species Luffa acutangula. Next base: position 45,456,491 of record CM072096.1, read on the forward strand.
CGATTTCTTGGTTGGCTTCATCAATTCTCAAATTCAGGGTGCTTTGCGGCCGCATCCTTGGCTGCATCACTCGTAGAATTTTCTTTTAAGCTCTCATTTTCTTTTGCTTGATTTTCTGATCATTTCCTTCAACCCTACATCTTTAGAAACAATTGGAACCTTCTGTTCCTTAGGCATCTTTGGTTCATCATATTGAAGGCCACTCATTAGAGTGATTGCCTTGAAATACTTTTTTCCTTTTCTTTGCGGGTTCTCGGTATTTGTTTGGTAGGATCATTAATGGTTTGTTTTTCATCTCCTTTGCCAATTACCTAACCTGCATTTCAAGATTTCTTAGAATAACTACTTGACATTGAATGATAACATCATTCTTGGTCATGAACTCCTTCATGAGATTTTCCAAGTTTGAGGTTTGCAGCTACATTTTTTATTGCATTTGCGACACATTCTTCTGTTGTGGTTGTGCATTGAACCCTGTCAGCTCTCCTTGTTGCATGAGCTGTTAAGAATTTGATGTGCTTGCATTCTTTCCACTCTATGAGAAGTTTGGAGATGTTGCTTTCATCCTAAGTTGTATTGTATTGGAATAAAGATTATTTCTATTCTGGTTACCTACATAAAAGATAGGGGCTAGATAATGAAGACAATCATAAAAAAGACGTTCTTCGTTGATGCGGTTTGTGACAAGTGCAAGTATACACTATCAAGTCAAGTAATAAGTGGAGAGTACTCCAAGTATCGAATACCTAGAGAACGAATTTGCAATGAAAATTCAATTTTGAACAAAAACATCCTCAAAATTTGGAACCAAAAGAACAATAACCAACATATGATGAGAGATTGTGGTTGTTTTTGTTTGAAATACAAAAAACTAAAATAATAACAACGGAAAAATCAAGGAGAGAAATGGGGAAATTCAAGTATTGTTTCAACCTCAGCAGAAGTATGCGCCGACCTTTGCACCCACGAATTACTCAATAAGTGGAGTTTAGTTGGTGATTGCTGCCTATGTTCACATGCACCTCATTCTCTCGAATTCTGTACGATTTTGGTAGAATGAAACCAATTGCGCATGCAACTTATCCTGGAAGCACTTAGTTTGTGAGTCAATTTCAACTCCTATTTAGCTCCACTATTGGTGCCCTTAGGAGATTAAACTAATTAGAGCACTGGTAACTCTCTAAATGAGAGTTATTATCTAGTCTTATATGGCTTAATATTCTCCTTCATTTGAGGTAAAATGTTAGTGTTTTTATGTTTAAATCTATTCAATTATTGTTGTTGGTTGAATAACGGTTGGATTTTATGCCCTAAAACTCGTAAATATAGTAAAGGTAAACTATTGACTGTTATCAATAAAACGTTATTGATTATTATTCTATAAAGAGTTATCGAATTATTGTATTAATTTTGTCTTAAATAAACCTAAATCCAATAAACTAACATCCTAGGCTGTTGCATGAGTCTTGAACTGTATGTGGGGACATACGGGGATCAATGTTCAAGAGACAGCCTAAAGGGTCTATAGTATAGGGATAAGGTTGGGTACCTTATTCTGGTAACACTATGGATATATGACACACTTTGTATTCGATACAAACACAATGATCCAACGTGTTCGTGTAGATGACACGCGAGTGAGGGTATCCTATGCAATGAGTTTGCATAAGACCGAATTGCGAAATAGTAACCGCTAGAAGTAACTCCGTTGACTAGTTAGGTTTTTATTTCACTAGGATGACCTAGGAAACTTAGTCTCAATCCTGAGTGTATTATGAACTCCTGTTCGCGAGGGATTGTCCTTTGATTTGTATGGGTGAGAGTGGCCAGATCGCCGACTCAATAAGCTAACCATTTTGGGGACAAGACCGAGTGGATGGCTGTTGCCTTGTAAGGTGGGGTTAAAATATTCAATGAAATCCACACAATGCACATGCAAGTATACACGGCCAGCAGCAAGTGATAAGTATATTAATATCGTCTCCACAGGGATTAGAACAAGAAAGTTCCTATGTTCAAACTTAATTTCTAGCAAATTCAAGATGGTAACCGATAAAATCTTAGTAATGTCTAAACTAAGGTGCTTTGATAAAATAAATTGCAGAAACAAACATAAACAAGTAAATGCAAAATGCTCAATGAGACGAAACTTGCAACAAGGTTAATAAAGTAGGCTCGGATTAGGAACTATTTGTATCTCTCTAAACATTGAATGCTTGAGCAAGAACTTTGCTCTCTCAATCCACACAGCAGGTTCTCACAGAATCTTCCCAGATCTCCGAAAATAGCAGATTAACTCCCATTAACCCACTTCATTTTAAACATGCTGTATTATGTGCATTAGGTGAAGTGTTATCCCTAACTCCTTCACTTAGCTAGCTACTAACCCTAACAAGGAGCTAATGTGATTTTGAGTATTCAGCCACCCTTGTTTTTCCCAAAACTAAAAATGACAGAGCAAAGAAATGGTTGGCCGGACGAAATCTTTGCTTAAGCAATAAACACCCTCAAAACCAGATTAAGAAAGCTAAGGAGCTCAACTCCAATGTTTAGATTAATACAAAAGTATCCTAATCCTCACCTTAAGGTGATTAGTTCATGTTACAAGCTGAAAACAAAATGAAACAACCAGAAAAAGTCATAAAGAAAACTACACACAACTACTCAAAGTTCAAGAGAAGAAGAAAGAAAAACTAAGGGAAGAAGTCGCCGGAAATGGAAAGGTTGCTGAAGATGCTCCTTCCAAATGTCAGCTTCTCCTTCTTCTATGGAATCTCCTTCTCTTCCCTCTTCGATTTCTCCACACTGCTGTGTCTTAATGTCTGTATCTTCTCCTCTCCCTTTTGGTTTCTTCTCCTTTTTATACCTCCTCACAAAATGTGGTTGCCCTAAAAAATATACTCCTCTCTTCATTGAATTCAGGGCTACATCAGCTTCTTTTCAGCAAGATGGCAGACTCCCATTGGATGAAAGAGCTGATTGTATTAAAAAGTGCCAGCTCATTTAATGAATTGATTTTTCCCTCGTGTGAATCACGTGCGAACTTTGCTCCAGAATTGATCCAGCAATTCCATCTCCAGCTCCTCAATCACTTCAACTCTACACATGCTGCCTTTAGTCTGCTACCAAAATGGCTTTATGGATCTGCACTATAAGTACACAAAATTTAATGCATTTCACCTTCAAAACAGTAGCAAAATATTAATTATTTCCTCAAAGATGATTCAGACCAAAGCATGAGATTTATAGAAGAAAATGCCAAAATATGCTAGCCAACTACTCACATATTAAAGAATCCAAGCTAAAAGATAAGGTAAATAACTCTTATACTAAGAGTTATCAATGGCTGGGAACATAATCACACAATATGGAATTCACTCCTTCCCGACTTCAGGGTAAGTAGATTTTTCTAAAACTTCTTTATTTTAACTAACATCTGTATTGACTTCTTATTCTTTTCTGTAGATTTTTCTGACACTTCTTCTGGGATTCTCCTAACTTCTTGATTAATGGTGTATTCAAGTCCGTCATACTCCAATCCACTCCTCAAGGTAACTTCTTTGCATTGTTCCTTGCCTTCACGGTGAAGATTTTCAGTTTTACTAGGCAATGTTCCTTGGAGTCTGTTCTTGATCTCTTGAGCTATTTGTCCTATCTGTACTTCCAAGTTCCTTACAGTGGCATCATTCCTTGCCATGTATTCTTTCATTAGAGCCTCGACTCTTGGTTAGTGTTCTGAACTTATACTGGTTGAAAATTTTTCTGCTGATGTTGTTATGTAGGTTGGGAATTAAATCCTGTTAAAGCTTTTCCGAATTGATTTGCACTGGTATTACTGGCATTAGCTTGTCCTCCCCAAGAGAAATTCAGATGTTGTCTCCACCGTGGGTTGTACGTAGTTGCATACGGATTCCAATGGTTTTGGTTTCCCTGTTGACCTACATAAAAACAGATGCAGGATTTAGTGGACAATTATCTGTGATATGCTATTCATTACAAATATCACAACAAGGAGAATAGATAGCATTTGCGGGAGCAATGTTTGCTTGATTTCCCATAGTCAAACCCATCATCATGCTATGAATAGCTTTAATATGAGCTTGCATGGTTGAGTTTGCTTCCGTCTCTACAGCTTTCACTGGATTTTTCAAAATTGTAGGTTTAGTCTCTCCCTAATGTCGGTTATTTGTGGATATTGTATCTAGAATGACATGTGCTTCATTTGCGGACTTTTTCAGGAAATATCCATTTGCAGACGCATTGACTAAGGCTTTTGAAGCTTGATCAAGCCCACTGTAGAAATGCTCACTAATGATGCATGCAGGCAACCCGTGATGAGGACACTTTCGGACCAGCCTTTGGAATCTCTCCCATGCTGCGTCTCAAGGCTCATTGTAAGATTGTCTGAAAGAAATGATTTCTGCTCTATACTTAGCATACTTATTGGACGGAAAAAACTTCTCTAGGAACTTCTCTGCCAAGTCGTTCCAGGATGTAATGGAATTTGGTGGAAATGAATATAACCACGCTTTAGCATCTCCCTGTAATGAGAAAGGAAAACGTTTTAGCTTCAATGTGTCTTCCGGAACTCCTGTTACCTTAAACGAGCTACAAATTCTTAAAAATTGATTGATATGTTTATGCGGATCTTCACTCGAAAGTCCTGAAAACTGGCCCATGGTGTTGAGCATTTGAAACATCACATGTTTCAACTCAAACTATGGCGCTTCTATTGGTGGCTCAAGTATTCCTGAATTCAGAGTCTGAAAAACTGGTAAGGCATAATCCCTTATTGCTCTATTGTGATCTTCTACAATATAGATCAGATTTTTATTTTGGGGCACTGGTGGAACTGGTGGTGCTTGAGGTATTCTCCCACCATTTTGGTCCATTCCACGATTCCGTTGGTCAACAGGAGGATCGACTCCAGGCTGGTCCATTGGCAGTTCTTGAATATAAGCAGCTTCTTCAAGATGTTCCCGTGCGCTCAATTCTTGTTGTTCCTTTTTCTTTCGCCTTTTCTCTTTACGACGACGACGAAAGGTTCTTTCTATCTCAAGATCTAGCTCGAAGAGCTGATAGCCTTTGCTCATGCACCAACCTTAACCTGCAAAAGAGACTGCAAATCAAAGTTAGATTCTCTTAAGATAGAAATGCTGTCACAATCAAATCACAATTTCAACAAACAAAAATTGGTTTCACTTTTAGTCCCCGACAACGGCGCCAAAAACTTGATGTGAGTTGTGACTGAAGGTGGATGTTGGGAAATATGGAAAACAGAAATTAAAGATGAATTTGGCCAACCAAGTGCAAGTATACACTATTGCATGTAGTAATAAAAACTCTGAAAGTATTCTAAAGATATCAATCCCACAGAGATTAAGTTGAATACAGATTTGAAGAAGAAACTGCTCTTAAATTGTTTAAAAAGGCAACCAAAGAAAATAACTGATGATTGAGTTTTGGAAAAATAAATAAGCAACAAATAGAAATAACAAACATTAATAAAAGCGAGGTGTTCAGTAAAGCTTCAACCCTAAGACAAATAACTCTAGTAATGGCTTATTTAACTTAAGTCTAGATATGCATTGGGTCAGGTTTAACTCCTATTTGGCCTTGCTCCCGAGAACCACTAGAAGACTAAGAGAGTACCATTATGCACATTTCTGTAACTTGACTCCGAGATAGATGATTCATGCATGCAACCTTTAACCCTATAGTTGTTATAAGTGACCATCCCTTATAACACCGAATACACTCTCTCTAGCTCTTTCTCCTATATCACCTTTATGAGAACCGATATTGTTTGACCCTTTTAGCACCAAACTCACATAGCATGCAAAGTCTAAGTGATCAAGTTAAACTCAACAAGATTAGACTGATAATCAATAAAGGATGTCATGCATAAAATAAAACTTAGGCAAATAGGCAACTTTCAAGCCATTTAATCCATAAGAAAATTCACTGTACCGAACCCCTCAATTGAATAATTTAGCTATGCATGATGGAATATAGTGCAAACAAATAACTTTCCATTGAAATAATGAAAAGAAACAAGTGCTGAAAAATATAGTTCAGTAGCTAAAACTAGGGTTTTTCAATTTATCCAATCCCTCTAGAGTTCTCACGACACTCTACTCTCCTTTTTACAAGGTAGAAATAGGGTGAAATCTCTACAAACACTAATGTTTGATGTCAAACTAAGGTTAGAATTTTTTCTTCTAGCAAGAACCTCGAGCATCTCTACTCACGGGCGTCTACTAAGGTTCTGTCACTACCCTCTTCTTCCCAGTGAGTTTTGCTTGAATTTGCCTTCAAATCATGACCTTTTATAGCTTGGCGAGTGGTTGAGGAGTCACGAAAATGGTGCTTGCAGGTAGCCCAGTCAGTTTCAGAGTCAAATCAGTCGATTAGGTGCGGAAAACACTTGTTCAAAACGACTCGCGACGGACTGGGAGCTATCTGCATCAATCCAGAAATGCGGTCACATTTCACTTTGGCCTTGGCAGGATTGCGGTTGCATTTCTGAAAAATTGCATGTTTCCCTTGTTTTCTGAAACACCAAAACTAAGTCAAATTCACACCAAAATGAGTTCTTTTAAGCACAAATATGTATAATTTGACACACATGACTCTCAAAGTCCTAACTCATCAACTTTAACACTTTTTAAGCTCAAGAATAGTGATTTTGATCTAAAACATACAAGTTTCACAAGAAAATGAGCTAAATATAAGGGCAAAATAGGTATATTTTTTACAATTATCACTCTCCACTTAGTCTTGTTCCCAAAATGGTAGGCTTATTGAGTCGGCATACTAGCCACTCTCACCCATACAAATCAAAGGACAATCCCTCGTGAACAGGAGTCCATAATCCACTCAGGATTCAGATTAAGTTGTCTAGGTCATTCTAGTGAAATAGAAACCTAATTAGTTAACGGTGTTACAACTAGCGGTTACTATTTCGAGGTTTGGTCTTATGCAAACTCATTGCATAGGATACCCCCACTCGCATGTCCCCTACATGAACTCGTTGGATCATCATGTTTGTATCAAATACAAAGTGAGTTGTATCCATAATGTTACCAGGATAAGGTACCCAGTCTTATCCCTATACTATAGACCCTTCAGGTTGACTCTTGAACAACGATCCCCATATGTCTCCACATACAGTTCAAGATTCATCCCTCAGCATTGGATGTTTAGTTTATTGGATTTGGGTTATTTAAGCAAGATGTACATAATATACACAATAACTCTTTATTGAAAAAAATATCAAACAATACTTTATTTATGTTCGGTCAATTGTTACTGTTAGGTTTCCAGAGTGAGTAAAAATAAGGTAAAAATAGACTATAGAACACTATGCAAGCATACACAACCCGCAACAAGTAATAAGTATTTATCAAATCCAAGGTCTGAATTAGCTCTCACTTTATCTATTTTGTATAACTTTTCAATGGTTTCAAAAGTGGTTAAAATGATTGATTTTGATAGAATGCTGAAACAAAGGAATTGACAGAACATAAAGTAAACAAATAAAGCAGACAGATTAGAAGCAGACATTGGTCAGGATTCAGTAATTGTTTTAAAAGATGCTCTAGCAATATTATTGATTAGACAAAACTCTTGCAGTCTTATTAGCAGGATCCTCCCGGAACTCTGGATTTTTTAGAATGTGTTTCAACTCCAATGTCGCACTACCGATCAAGCAATAGACAACTGGCTATCCCTAGCTCAGTCACTACGTTCACCAATACACAATGATCTAGTGTGATTAAATGCCACACACTTCCCAAATCATCCTTGAAACTAGGAAGTGGTATTCATACCGGCTGGTCAAGCGGGCATAAAATATAAATAAGTACAACCAATAATCAAGATGCATCAAATCAACATATATTGCATATTGAATAAGGTATGGAAATTACATGACTCTTAACCAACACCTAAAGTAATTTAGTTCATGATAACACACACTACAATATGAGTATGTGCATCCATAATTACAAAATATTACAAGAAAATACTAATTCCCTTGGTAAACTTCGTAATTGATGGTCTCCTTGAAGTCTCCAATCTTCCTCCTCTATTCGGCTCCCAATGATGGAAATGAGAAATGATCTCTTCCCCAAAAGTGGAATGAATTTGACTTGAATGACTCTTCCCTTTTATAGAATGAAGACAAGCTTAAATTAGGTTGACCTAGACACGTGGATGACTCTCCTTGCTCATTGAATCCGAAAATAGCTTAACTAATTTCAGTTCATTAAAATGGCTAACGAGCTGTGACGTGGCAGGTTTGATCCCTGCTTTGATGGATCACAGATTTTGCTCCCTCAAGTCGCTCAGCAATATCTTCTGCACAAAATAACTTCCAAAGCATCTATTCTTCCAAATGGGTTAAAACATATAATATACATCTAAAAGCAACCCTAATTAGCACAAAAGACACACAAACCACTATAAAAATAAGGCCTAAATTACTCCATCTTGGATAGTTATCAGTTACATTTACTATCTACGAGTTTTAGGACATAAAACCCAACATTTTCTACTTTTTTTTAGCTCTAGCAAAAGGCAACATTACATGATATATAGAGAGTATACAAAAGACAAAACTGTCCCCCCCTTCCCAAACTTAAACGAGTCAATGTCCCTCATTGACTAAACATAAAGAACATAAGAGGAGAGAGTAAAAAGGTTGGACAAGCTAAGATCAAGTCTAAACTTCCTAAAGGTTTCGACAGTCAAAGTCTAAGGTGAGTTTGGACTTGAATGTGTTATGGAGAGAAAAGTTTATTTGGGCTTCATGCTTTGAAGAACTCGAGGTTACTAAAGTGTTTAAAGAGCTGAGAGAGCTTTAGTTATCATCATTAAGGGCACTAAAAAACAAACAAACCACTAAAGCACACTTAACTTAAAAAAAATCTTTTTAGAATTCTTTTTTTTTTTTTCAAAGAGATATACTTTTTTCAGAATCTTTTTCAAACAAAATTTAAAACAAAAGAAACAAATAGCAAAGACAACCTATCTAAGAATATGAAATGCAAGAAAGCAAATAAAGAAACTCACTAACCTATCCAAACAAACAAAACAAACAAAATAAAAACAAAGCAAAAGAATGCAAGTAAAGATAACTATACCCAAATTTCTTATCACCTAGAAAAGAATGAATCAATACAAGAAAGGAAAGTGAAAAGAAAACTCCCCTAGGCATTTGAAGGGCTGGCTCCATCGCCTCTGGGTGGGTTGATGCGTGTTAGCTGAATGTGGATGTTAGGAAAAGATGATAAATAAAGAATAAGAATAATTTCAGCCAACGAAGTGCAAGTATACACTATCGCATGCAGTAATAAAATCTCTGGAAGTATTCCAAAGGTATCGATCCCACAGAGACTAAATTGGAAACAAGATTTGAAGAAAAAACTACTCAAAGATTGCTTTTGAAAGGTAACCAAAAGAAGTAGTTGATGTTGGGCTTTGGAAAACAAATAACAAACAAGTAAAGAAATAACAATAATAAATAAGCGAGGTATTCAATATAGCTTCAATCCTAAGGCAAATAACTTTAATCATGGCTTATTTAACCTAAGTTTATTCATGCATTGGGTCATATTTAAATTTTATTTGGCCTTGCTCCCAAGAACCGTTAGAAGGCTAAACGAGTACCGTTATGTACATTTCTATGACTCGACTCCAACATAGATAGTTCATGTATGCAACCTACAACCCTATAATTGTTATAGGACGATCTTCCCCTATAACACCGAATACACTCTCTCGAGCCCTTTCTCCTATATCACCTTTATGAAAATCGATATTGTTTGTCCCTTTCAGGATCAAACTCACATAGCATGCAAAGTCTAAGTGATCAAGTTAAACTCAACAAGATTAAAAATGATATTCAATAAAGGGTGACATGCAATAAATAAAACTTAGGCAAATAAGCACTTTCAAGCCATTTAAACCATAAGGGAATTCACTATATCGAACCACTTAATGGAATTTAGCTACGCATTATGAAATATAATGCAAACGAACAACTTTTCATTGACATAATGAATAAAGAATACAAAATAATGAAAAGAAACAAGTGCTGGAAAAATATAGTGCAGTAACTAAAACTAGGGGTTTTCACTTTTATCCAATCTTTCTAGAGTTCTCAAGACACTCTACTCTCCTTTTACAAGTGTGGAAATAGGGTGAAATCTCTACAAACACTTTGGGTTTAATGTCTAACTAAGGGTTATAATTTAGTGATCTAGCAAGGACCTCAGGCATCCCTACTCATGGGCGTCTACTAGGGTTCTGTCACCACCCTCTTCTTCCTAGTAAGTTATGCTTGAATTTCCCTTCGAATCGAGGCCTTTTATAGTGTGAGGAGTGGTTGAGGAGTCACGAAAATGGTGCTAGCAGGTAGCCCAGTCAGTTTCGGAGTCAAAACAATGGGTTAGGTGCGCAAAACACTCCTTCAAAACGACCTGCGATGGACTCAAAACAGTCTTCATCTGCCCAGAAATGCGGTCGCAATTGGTTTTTGCCTTGCCAGAAATGCGGTTGCATTTCTAGGAAATCCCAGATTCCTCTATTTTCTGCAAAACACCAAAACCAAGTCAAATTCTTACCAAAATGAGTTCTTTTAAGCATAAATACCATAATTTGACATAGATGACTCTCAACTTCCTAATTCATCAACTTTAACACTTTTTGAGCTCGGGAATAGTACTTTTGATTTTAAACATACAACTTTGACAAGATAATGAGCTAAATATAAGGGTAAAATAGGTATATTTTTTACCCTTATCATGGGTTCATATTGATTTCAGGGAATGGAGGGAGATAATCGTCGAGGTCCTCAACGAGCACATCGAAGACCTTGCTTATGACATGATCCCGCAGCTGGGCATATGCCATATAGAATCTGCATTGCTCCCTCATGTACTCTAAGTTCTTTCTCAACTCCACTATATTGTCTTCAGGTTGTTGCAGAGGAGCTGGTTGTTCTTCATTTTGTAGCTGATTTGCAGCCACATCTTCTTTCTCTGTTGCTTCAGAAGCTGTTGCAGGTGGCTATTGGTTTGCGGTCGCATTCGATGCATCAGCCGTTGTGGCAGCTTTTGGAGGAGGGTGCAAGGCTTGGGCTGTAGGAGGAGTTGCTTGAGCTTTCTTCTCTGGAGAGGTCACCTTCTGTTTGGAGTTTGTGATGAGCTTCTTGATTAAGCTTAGATCGGTTGCAGTCCTGGCGACCTCTTTTTCTTTATTCTCCTCAGGCTCAACTTTTGCAAGCCTACATAGTTTTGTGATCAAGGTTGGAAAGAAAAACCTTCTCACATTCTTATGACCGCAAGCTAGGATCTCTGTCTAGATGATTCGACCAAGGTTAAGATTCAGGACTGAAAAATAAAGCAAAAACGAACAGTTATAGAAATCAAACACTGGAAAGCAAAAGCCAAACACTGATAAAAGTGATAGAAAATTTTTCATTGATAGAAAAATACCTATCACTGATAGAATTCTTCTATAAGTGGTAGAAAATTTTTCTATCATTGATAGAAAAATATCTATCACTAATAGAAATCTTCTCACTTATAATTTTCAATGGTGATAGAAGATTTCTATCACTGGCAAACCATCAGATTTTGTCATTTTTGCAATTTTTTTTTGCGGGCTACTAGATTTGCAATTAGTTTGACCCATATTGCTATTGTTGCAACCGACCCTATAATATATGTTAAATTTCGTTCGTGAAATTTAACGGGCAATTAGGAAATGGGGTCAGCAGCAGCGCCATGGAAATCCCTTCTTCTCGGCGCTTTGGAATCTAATGCTCAAATCAAGCATTCCAAATTCTTGCAGCTCGTACAGCTCCCTCACTGATTATTCTCCAAGTTTAATTTCCATTTTTTCCCCTTTTGTAGTCGGTTTATACATGCAATTTGTTTTCAGGCAACAATCGGAACAAATGGAAGGCCCTCAAATCGCACAGTTATTTTCAGAGGATTTGAAGACGACACTGATAAGATCCAAATTCACACGAATTCTGGAAGTCGCAAGGTTCTTTTACGAGGAAGCTATGGGTTCGTTTGATAACGTTCTTGTTTCCTGTTTCTTGTTCCCGTTTCTCCTTTTTTAAGAAACAGACTTGTTTGATAACTCATCCCTGTTTCTTGTTTCTAAATTTCTAGAAACGTTTCTAAAAAAGAGGCCAAATTTGAGAAACTACAAAATGTTGTTTCTCAAATTCTGTTTCTGTTTTTTTTTCTCTATCTTTCATGCATGTATCCATCTCTCCCTCCCATTCTTACACCAATCTCTTCTCTTCCTCTATTTTTTTAACCACTTCCTCGTCTTTTTTTTTTAATTTTTTTTCGTTATTTCGTTTTCTTTTTTTTTTCTTTTTTCGTTAATTCTTTCTCTTTCATTTTTTTTTATTATTTGTGTTATTTCTTTCCTTTTTTCCTTTTATTATCACCTCCTCGATCTGAGACTACCGCCTACCATCGTTGACATCTGACTATCAATCGTCGCCGACCAGTCGTCATTGTCAACCTCCGACTACTAGCTGTCGTCGACAGACCGCCTCTGTCGAACTTCAACTATCGACCACCGTCGACCTCCACCGACCGACCGCCACAGACCACCTTCTACTACTGGTCATTGTTGACCGGTTGTTGTCGACCTCCTCCGACTACCGGTTGTTGTCGACCTCCAACTACCGGTCGTGGTCGACCGCTACTGTCGACCTCCGACAACCGGCCGCTATCGAACGACTGCCACCGTTAACCACCAACTACCGGCCGCCGTCGACCCCGCTGACCAGCCTCCTCCGACTGACAGCTACCGTCGACCTCAGACTACCGGGTGCCGCCTACCTACCACTACCGTCAACCTCTGTCTACCGGCAACTGCCGACCACCACTGAACTACTGCCACCGTCGACCTTTGACTACCAGGAGCCACCAACCTCTTATTACCGTCGACCAACCACCGTCGACTGGCCGCAGTCGTCGACCTCCGACTGGCCGCAGTCGTCGACCTCCGACTGGCCGCAGTCGTCGACCTCCGACTATCGGCCACCATTGATCGACGATTCTGTTGACCCCCGCTCTGTTAACCAGCTTTCACCGACAGACCGTTATCGTCGACCTCCGACTACCTGGCACCGTCGACCTTTAACTATCGAGCGTCGTTGACCTCTGTTGACCAGCCTCCACCGACTGACCGCTACTGTCGACCTCAGACTATTGGGCGTCGCCGACCAGCCACTACCGTCGACCTCTAACTACTGACAGCCGCCGACCTCCATCGAACGACTGCCACCGTCGACCTCTGACTATCGGGCATTGCTGACCTCTACTGACCGACATATGTCGATCGATCGCCATTGTCAACCACCGACCAACCGCCACCATCGACCTCTGACTACTAACCTTCGTCGACCGACTGCCACCATCGATCTTGGACTACTGTCAACCTTCGGCTACTGGGCGTCGTCGACCAGCCGCTACCGTCGACCTCTAACTATCGGGTGCCACCGACCTCTGCTGAACGATAGCTATCGTCGACCTCTGACTACTGGGCAGCGCCGATCTCTGTCGACCTCCGACTACCGGTCGTGGTTGACCTCCGTTGATTGGTCTTCGCCGACTGACCCCACCGACCTCCGTCGACCAGTTGCTACAGTCGACCTGTGACAACCAGATGCCACTGTCGACCTCCGACTACCGGCTGCCACTATCGTCGTCGACCGAAACTTGTTCTTTTTTTCTTATTTTCGACAACCACCACCACGTGCCAACGACTTTTCCAGCATTCGCCGCTGACTGTCTGCATTCGCTCAGTGGTCGAAGGTCGGTAGCGATGGCCGATGATCGATGGTGGGTGATTGGTAACAATAGTGGTAGTGATGAGGAAGAAGAAGGAGAAATAAAAAAATAATCGTTGAAAATTAATATATTTTTATGTTATATGTACTAAATTTTATTTTAACTAAAAAAACAAGAAACAAGAATCGGTTATCAAACACATTTTGTGTTTCTGTTTCTTTTTTCAGAGAAACAAGGAACAAAAATAGTTATCAAACATGTTTCTGTTTCTACTTCTTAAAAAACAAGAAACAAGAAACAGGAAACAAGAAACGAGAAACGAGAAACAGGAAACGAGAACGTTATCAAACGGGGCCTATATATTTCGTTTTAAATCGCTCAATGCATATAGCCATTTGTTGTTGTTCTATTGTTTTTGAAGCTATGATTGTCTGGTTTTCTGGAATTTGAGTGCAATCTGTTATTGGCGTTGGTGTTTTTGATTGTTTGTGATGGATTAGGGGTGTGATAATTAAGCGTATGAGTTTTGTGCTGAAAATGGACTTCTCTTTTGGTTGATTCTACAGATTGAAGAGCTTAAGAATAGTCCATTTGATGAGGTAAAAGTTAAAGTTACTGTATTTGGTTGTTAGGACAGATGATATTGACCTGGGTATCAATTTCTTATGTTAGTTGAAATATTTCATTTATCATTCTCAAGCTAGGAGGTTTTGTAGCTTTATAATCTTAGAGAAATTTGGCGATATTTTCAAATTTGTCAAATTATAAGTTTAGTCCTTGAACTTTTAGAGATATGTCTATTTGGTTCTTGAACTTTAAAAAGTGTCTAATATGTATTTGTGTTCAATAGGTCCCTGAACTTTAAAAAATATCTAATAGGTCCTTAAAGTTTCAATATATCAATCCTTAACTTTGAAAGTTGTAAACAATTTAGTCTCGGAACATTAGTGTGTAACAATTTAGTCTTCATCTATGAAGCACGAACACGTGAAAATAAGAGAAGAATTTGTGTCGGACACGTGTCGGATACGCAAATTTGCGTGTCTTTTTTTTCTTTTTCTTTTTTTAAAATTTTATTATTATTATTATTATTTTTTTAAATTATGGACATGTTGGGACATGCCAATGAACATGCACGCCTAGCCCAGGTAAAGCCCAAAATTTTGGGCTTCTCTTTCGAAAACAACCGTCAGCAAAGCTTCTTCATGATTTCATTTGGGCATTTTCCTTCCCTCCATCTTTGGCACCGTCGGCGTTGTCAGCCATTTTCGCCACCGCCATCACCGGTCGTCTTCGCTGCTGTCGCTAGCAGCTCTAGAAGCCGCCGTTGGTTGCCTAAGCTTGAAAAGTTCACCCACCCACCTTTTTTTCTCTTCCTAAGTTTAAGTTTTTTTTTTGTTTTAAACCTCTTTTAACTTAAAAGTTTAAAAAATAGATAAATGACTATTTTTAATTGAACATTTTAAAAAATTATCCTATGATTTTTCCATTTGAAAAATGGCCAATTGCTATTTTTAATAGTTTTTTTTACCATGAATCAGACGAAAATGCTCCTAACAAAATCTAAATTTAATGAACCGATAAATTCAACTACAGCGCAAATGCAGTGAATTATAAATACAAATACAACTCAAATTTAGGAGAGAATCTAGGGTTTACCCTTAATTTAAGGGCCCGTTGAAAATCAATCAAATTCAAAGTAACAAACATAACAAATAAGATAACAAACAACAATTAGCACGGGGGAGAGTTGTAGATTTTTTTTTTTAAAAAAATTGTTAACTCTTACCTTAAAAATAGGGAGGGCACGAAAATGATTGAATCGATTAACTTTGTGTATTTAAATTACTAAATTCATTTAGACACAAAACCCTATTTTCTTTTCCAAACTCTCACTAGATATTGTCTAGTTGGTATTCAATAACCTAACTTCCAAGTGTATTCGGTAAACTTGCAAATAATTTCAATATTGAAAAATAGGAAGAAATTTCATTACTCACAAATGGTTACTGGAACAATAAAAACATTCAAGTTTATAAAAAAAATTATGATAATACAACGTATTCAGTAAACAAATTATGCAAATACAGTGTATATAGTAAACTAATAATTTACTATGGTAAACATCAAATCATCTAAAAAACGAGAAAAATTCATTACTCACTATTTCCCTCCAACTTAATTCGAAAATCGGGATTTAGTATTCACCTTGTTTTTTTAAAAAAAAAAAAATCTGAAACCCTTGAGATTCTTCCCATTTTCTTCGGTTTCTGTGGTCTTCCCATTCTCATCTTCTTCCAACCATTACGAACGAAATTCTTGAGAATCCTCCTGGTCTATGAATACATGGCTAATATGTAAAATTTCTCACTAATTTTCATGGAGGAAGAATTAATTGTTGTAGGGAGAGGAAGAAAAAAAAAGACTTTTTTTTTTTTTTTCCTTTCAGTATAAGGGTATTTTTATTTTTATTTTTATTTAAGTTCAATGGTATTAGTGAAATTGGAATTTAACATTTTCCATCCAAAACTTAACGGTAAGGGTAATTTTGAACAATGTTTAAAATTCAAAGGTATTTTTGAAACTTTTTAAAGATCGGGGTATTTTTTAAACAAATTTAATAATTGAGGGTTTTTTTAATATATAATTTAGCGAATAATCTATTATGAGTTTCCACTTTCCATATCATTTGTATGACTTTTTCATAATACCATTCAACTATTGATGTTTCTAATATAAAATCTATATTATATATTCTCTCACATTTGATTCAAAAAGTATTTGAATATTGGACTCAAATTCTTAACAACTACGATGATGAAATTGAAAAAGAAAACAAAAGATTCTCGAAAAATAATAGTCCAAATGCAATGGTAGGGAAAATTATTTCTCAAAATCCTCCAACAATCTTTGTTTGTTGTGCAATGTACAGATGCAAGAAACCATAAATAAAAATAAATTACAACAATTTTCAAGTCAAAATCGACGACGGCTTAGTAACATAGTCTACACTGCTTAAAGTCCAGACAGGACCAAAATCAATAGGATATATTGTTGTATACATTCTTCCAAAAATGAAAACGTCTCTAAGAGCGACATGGTTTGACTAAAATCTGACATGTCATGTTTTCGTGTGGACTATAAGTGAAAATAGGGGATACGAAGAATTGACCATTTTGATCGAAGTGAATTGAATCGAGATGTCGGTTTGTTGTTGCCAACTAATTGTTTGGCTTTTTTTAGATTCAAAATCGACCGCTCGAAATGTAGAGGTGAAGTACCTACAATATAACAGAATGATTGGAGATCGATGAAAGATGAGGTTTTTTCTTTTCTAAAATGTTAAAAAGATTTTAAGAAAGCTATTAAGTTAACAACTTGTCATTTTGTTTAATAATCAAAATCATCTAGTTGTCACTCTTTCGGTAAGTTCGTGGATATATTTTGGTCTACCAAGTGCCAACTCCTAGCCCTCCCCTCTAGTCAATTTCGTCCACTCATTTGCTTTCTTTATCTTCGATTATTTACGATCAAATTTAAACTTAATGTATGGTCAATCGACCAGGGTTGCAAAATATGAAGAGAAAGTTGATCATCAATTTATTTTCTAACCTATAAGTTTGAGTTGCTTCATTTTTTATTTTGGTTAAACACATCTCTTTAAAAAAAAAAGTATACTAATAAAGTTCAAAATACTTAAATTTATTTAAAAAATCTAAAAAAGCTTTAATTTCTTTTTCTATTAATCTCTTGTGTTTAAAATTAATGCCAAGGCATAAATATTATATATATACCTTTTTGGACTACATGTTTTTTCTGATTCACCATCAAATAACAGCCCAACTTTTGGTGATTAATTTTTTTTTTTCGTGTGTGAACTAAATTAGATTCCACAATTCTCAATCTCTTCACAAAAAGTCAAAAGTTTTAGATTTACATAGTGATTTTGATTGTGTGATATTCTAATTTAATTAATTGCTCTTTTCTCCCAAACACTTAAATATTGTTGATATTATCAATTAAGTGTAGATGTGACGTATTTTTAAATTAATGATAGTCGAGTTGATGTGATATGACCAATTATTCGAGAGACTGATTGGACATATATATTACAACAAAATTAATGGTATAATTGAATATTGACTTCTAAGTAGTCACTTTAGTACTCAAAATTTATGACCTAAATTTGCATTGGTGAAAATTGTAAAAAGTTCACTTAAATCAAATGTGTTGTTACAATCACACATTTAAACCTTCAATTTGTGTAATTATTTACTCTATTAAAGTTAAAAAAATTGTTAAAATAATTCCACCGTATTATAAAATTTAATAATTGGTTTTAACTACCGTTTAGGTCTTGTTTAGGGTTAGCCTTTAAAATCCAAAAATGAAATTGAAACTAATAAAATTATCATACGAAAAGATTTAATTGCAATTGTTTCGTAAGTTTGAAAATGATAAAGCACTCAAATAGATAACGTCCAACCAGACGGACATGGTTTTTTAACTTTTTTTTTTTTTAGAATAATGATTGATTTAGTGAATCTAATATATGCAAATATAGGTGGGTTACTTTTGTAATTTCAACTTTTTATAGTAAGGCATAATGAAAAGAGTCCATATTAGGGGGCTTTTAGAAAAAGTAGGTTAATGCAACAAAAAAAAAGTGTAAGGATAGATGTGAAAAGAATAATAATTATGAGGGTGAAAAGAAAAAGGTGAGGGTTTGGTTTGGGAAGTTAAAAAAAAGTGCAACATTAAAAACAAAAAAAAAATATTGTTTTAAAAAAAAAAAACAAAAAACAAAAAATATTGAATCTTTTAACCAAAAAAGATAGATAACTTTAACACGTGCGGAATATGAGAGGACCCCTCACCTTTTTTGCGTAAAAAACGGTACGTTTTGTTTGGACCTTTGTCATTTAATAATTCTAATGGATTAATTAAAGTTAAATTGCGGGTTTGGTCCCTATATTTTAAAGGCTAAATTATAAAAAATATTCCTGAACTATGGATGTTGTTTCAAAAATGCCCCTGAACTTTGAAAAGCTTTAAAAATACCCCTGAACTTTAAAAAATGTTTCAAAAATACCCCTTCCGTTAATTTTGGATGGAAACCGTTAAAGTTTCAGTTTCAAAAATACCCTGAACTTTCAAAAAAATTTCAAAAATACCCTTATTGAAAAACGATTCTTTTTTTTTCCTCCTCCCACCATAAATTATTTTTTCATGAAAATTAATGCAAAATTTTGCTTATAGAGGTTGTGTGCAACAAAATACTGGATAAAAACATAATTTGAAATCGAGTTTTCTATTTTAAAAAGCGTAAAGAAGATAAGTGTGAGAAAACAACAAATCTATGTATATATATTATTTCCTTTTTGCTCTATGTGTTTGTGTATGTTAGTGAATAAGAATAATTATTTTATAACACTGTGTGTTTGGTCCAATTTATAAGATTAATTTATTAAAAGTTTTGTTATGGGCAGAAATCGTTCTGTGATATTTTGTGCAGGATGGGCCCCGGTGAATCGGCCCAGAAGCTAGAAGAGGCCAAGGTGAAGAAGGCCGAAGGGCCGGAGCCCAACCCGGCCCTCCAGACATGACGCTCGGCCTCATCCTAAGGGAGAGGCCGAGCATGTGGTCGGCCTCGGCCCAATGCCGAGGCCGACCAGGGCCAAAGGCCCATGAACGCTCCGGTGGCGAGCAGCCGAAACCCTAAGGGGACTTACAAAAGGAGGAACCACCAACGCACACAGGTATGCAAAACTTAACCCTAAATACACTCTACTTGTTCTTCGGCCAGTAGCTAACTTAAGCATCGGAGCGCGCGTGGTCTACACCACACCGGTGTGCAGCGTTTGTTTGTTTTGCAGGTCACGCTCTTCCCGCATCCTTACAAATTCACTGCTGATCGTTGTGTGGGGCGAAGGGCAATTCCCTAAGCAAAATTCAACCATCAACAGTTGGCGCCGTCTGTGGGGAAGAGTTGACGAGCAAACGCTGTAGGCAACAAGCAAGTACAATGGAGAACGAGAATCAACTGATCACGAGTGAGCCGAATCCTCTAATACGGCTCGAGGCCCAAGAAACTGAGATCGCGGAGATGAAGGGGAGGATGAACGAGATGGGGCAGAACTTGGCTGAAATCCTCACTCTGCTGAAAAAGCCTGATCTTGCCGGGCATGAGGAAGAGCATCCACACAGAGACCCAAAGAAGGGTAAGGGCATAGCCAACGAGGAGGTGGGAGATTCAGAAAGCGTGACCAGCCGGATGCCACCTCCCGGGGACGACCGGGTTCAGAAGGAGGCCGGGCCGAGCCGCAAGAAGGTCCGCAGGGGTTCTCCGCTAACCCAGGCACCGGGTAAGTATACAGGAAACAATGGCAGGTTTGAGCCTCGGCCAAAGTCCGAGGCCGAGCAGGGTCGAAAGGAGCGAGAGGTATCCGGTTGGCCACAAGGGGAGGCTAGTCACCAAACCTCCCAAAAGAAGGCAGAGAACGAGGATATAGAAGATTTGATTGGGCAAGAAGGGCCAGTCTTCACTGATGAGATTATGAAAGGGGAGGTGCCGCACAAATTCAGAGTGCCGAACTTCCCGCAGTACGATGGGAAAAAAGATCCGAAACAGCACCTAGATGCATACCAAACTTGGATGGACTTTCATGGGGCAAACGAAGCAACAAGGTGCCGAGCCTTTGCACTCACACTCACAGGTTTAGCGAGGCAGTGGTTTGGGAAGGTCCCGCGAAGGTCAATAGGCTCGTTCAGAGAGTTGGCCTGAGTGTTTGTCACGCAGTTCCTGGGGGCCCGTAGTCGACAGAAGCCCCAAATCAACTTGCTGACAGTAAAACAGGGGCCCCGGGAGAGCCTAAGGGATTATATTAACAGATTTAGTAACGAGGTTTTGCAGGTGGAACGTTACGACGATGGAGTTGCCTTAACTGCTGTAATTTCAAGGTTGCAGGACGAAAGGCTACTCAATTCAATTGGGGAAAGCCAGCCACGAACGTACGTTGAGTTCATGACCCGGGCTCAAAGATATATAAGTGCTGAGGAGCTGTTGAAGTCTAAGCAGGAAGAAAGAGAGAGTCGGGGGGTAACAATGCCGGACCGACGCCGCGAAGACAAAGGAAAGAGGCACCAGGCCGAGGGAAAGGGCCGAGGCCGACCAGATGCCAGGGAACTGCAAAGTCGAGCAGAGCCTAAATCCAGGTACGACAGGTACACGCCACTGACAGCTTCACTTGAACAGGTCTTAGCCGCGATACAGGACACGAATCTGCTGAAACGACCGGAGAAGTTGAGATCGGATCCCGACAGGAGAAACCAAAACAAATACTGCATGTTCCATGGAGATCACGGCCACACAACCCGAGAGTGCATCCAGTTGCGAGATGAGATAGAAACCCTGATCAGAGAAGGTTACCTCAAGGAGTTCGTGGGAAACGATAGAAGCAAAAGGCGGCTACCAACAGACCAAGGAAAGGGCGGTGCCAACCCACCACTGGAGATTCGAACCATTTTAGGGGGACCCTCAGGAGGGGAGTCAGGTAGGAAACGAAAGGCTGCTGTTCGGGAGGCGCAACACGAGCCCGATGGGCGAGGTATGTACTCACTCCATCTTGATAAAAACTCACCCAGGTTGGAGTTTACAGAGGGGGAGGCCACAGGAGTGCGTCACCCGCACAATGATGCACTAGTAGTTGCTCTGACGATCGCCAACGCAAAGGTTCACCGAATCCTCGTTGATGGGGGAAGTTCCGCTGACGTACTCTCGGCTACCGCGTTCGACGCCATGAGGCTGGGGAATGAACACCTAAAGCCGAGTCTTACGCCGCTGGTGGGCTTTGGCGGAGAAAAAGTCAGCCCGAGAGGGAGTGTAGAATTACCGGTAACGTTTGGAGAGGGATTGCATGTCATAACGAGGATGATCAATTTCTTGGTGGTTGATTGCGTCCCGGTATATAACGCCATCTTGGGACGACCCACCCTGCACGGGCTCAAGGCTGTAGCTTCAACCTACCACCAAGTCTTGAAGTTCCCAACAGAGAAAGGCGTTGGAGCAGTGTATGGCGAGCAGAAGATGTCTAGAGAATGCTACTTCATGGTCCTAAAAAACGTTGACAGAAGGATTCAGGCAACACCAGCCTCGGGATATGGCCGAGGCCGAGCACATGAAGAGGCTAGTTTTCCCCTCCCAATGGAGCTTTAGTTTAGTATTTACTATGTTTTCAGTCCTCCGGGATCACTTTCAGCTTTCGTTATTTTTTGTAATCAGTTTGTTGATCTGAAATAAAGAATTTCGTTTCATAAAGTTTCCAAGCACCTTTCCCCAGAAGAGTGTACGCACCCCTGGGATGAACATTCTGCTTGAAGAGAGGCTCGGGAAATTCCTTGGCCTCCCCAAGTACCTTTCCCCAGAAGAGTGTACGCACCCCTGGGATGAACATTCTGCTTGAAGAGAGGCTCGGGAAATTCCTTGGCCTCCCCAAGTACCTTTCCCCAGAAGAGTGTACGCACCCCTGGGATGAACATTCTGCTTGAAGAGAGGCTCGGGAAATTCCTTGGCCTCCCCAAGTACCTTTCCCCAGAAGAGTGTACGCACCCCTGGGATGAACATTCTGCTTGAAGAGAGGCTCGGGAAATTCCTTGGCCTCCCCAAGTACCTTTCCCCAGAAGAGTGTACGCACCCTTGGGATGAACATTCTGCTTGAAGAGAGGCTCGGGAAATTCCTTGGCCTCCCCAAGTACCTTTCCCAAGAAGAGTGTACGCACCCCTGGGATGAACATTCTGCTTGAAGAGAGGCTCGGGAAATTCCTTGGCCTCCCCAAGTACCTTTCCCCAGAAGAGTGAACGCACCCCTGGGATGAACATTCTGCTTGAAGAGAGGCTCGGGAAATTCCTTGGCCTCCCCAAGTACCTTTCCCTAGAGGAGTGTACGCACCCCTGGAATGAACATTATGCTTGAAGAGAGGCTCGGGAAATTCCTTGGCCTCCCCAAGTACCTTTCCCCAGAGGAGTGTACGCACCCTTGGGATGAACATTATGCTTGAAGAGAGGCTCGGGAAATTCCTTGGCCTCCCCAAGTACCTTTCCCCAGAAGAGTGTACGCACTCCTGGGATGAACATTATGCTTGAAGAGAGGCTCGGGAAATTCCTTGGCCTCCCCAAGTACCTTTCCCCAGAAGAGTGTACGCACCCCTGGGATGAACATTATGCTTGAAGAGAGGCTCGGGAAATTCCTTGGCCTCCCCAAGTACCTTTCCCCAGAGGAGTGTACGCACCCCTGGGATGAACATTATGCTTGAAGAGAGGCTCGGGAAATCCCTTGGCCTCCCCAAGTACCTTGCCCCAGAGGAGTGCACGCACCCCTGGGATGAACGTTATGCCTGAGCGAGGGTCCAAGGACTTTCCGGGCTTCCGCACTGGTTGTAGGTGAACAGGTCTTGCGAACTATGTAAGAAATGAGCGCTCAGCCTCATGCCAAGGCCGAGGCCGAGCACCCTGATGTTGGGAACGGTCTAGGGGCGTGATTGAGGGAACGCTCAACTGTGAGCTAAAATGGAGGGCAGGTGAGGCTACTTACTTCGCTCGGGCAAGGAAGCCAGCCCAGGGGCGCGCTAAGTCAATTGCACATGACGGGGGTACGCTTCTCCCTTCAAGAGCCAGGTATGAGCTTGTTCTTGTTTCCTCCAGAGTTACGATTCTTGGCATGATAAGGGCATGTTTTGAGGGGAGGCTGAGGGTAGGAGTGGATTAAGAATGACCTTTTTGCTAAGGTGAAAAGGGGCCCTCCGGCCACTTCTGTAACATATCACTCTTCTCATTTCTGTTTCGCCTAATCCTTACTCAGGGAATTTTTAGTTTGCATAGCTCGCCCTATCTTGCAGGATAACAAAGAAGTCATACAAAAGTCAACACGAGACGAGAGTTGTACTCTTAAATTGGGCTTAAGGAGCTCGGCCTTTAGCATGAAAGTCGCACCTGAATCCCAATTCAAGAGTGGGGGCTTAATGTTATAGGTGATTTTGGACCACACAGATGGACAAGGAGCTGACGAGGACAGTCGGGCAGAGGTAGGATCGAAAGACCGACCCAGAGGAAGAACGGACCAAAGGGTCGGGCCAAAATGGTCCGACCCATATGGTCGGCCTCGGCAAAAAGCCGAGGCGGACCATTCGGCCCGTTTGCGCGGGCCGAGCCCGGTGGCCTCCATTCGGTCCCTGGTGCCCCAGATCGCCCCGGTTTCGCCTCGTTCCACTCCCTTTTGCCATTCTCTCTCTAATGTTTCATAAGTTGCTTGTTTGTTATGCATATGGTCTTGCCTATCCTGATGGAGTTTTTCTTAGTAATCCCAAAGGTTATTCGAGGTAGGCAAGAGCGTTGAAAGATAAAAAGGCCATGGCCTATTTCATTAATTGGAAGGGAAAGTACAAGTACAGGAATTAAGGGGCGAAGTTTGACAAAGCAATATTGGAAGCATGCAGCAGACAGGGGTAGTGCTTAAACATTCCTAACGATGGTCGTCCCCGGAGAATTCCATGTCTTCACGTCCGCTGGACGAGCTCTCTAACGCCGGATAGGAGTCAGGATCCACAAGCATGGCGGCCATCTCGGTCTTCAGAATGGATCGGTCCATGTCAGGGTAATGTTTTCGCATGCGCCGGACAGCCCAGGTCGCCCCATCCTCCCACATTTGGTTGTGGGTGACAATGTAGTCCTCCGTCTTCCGATATGCTTCGGCAAGGTACTTAGCGTCGGCAAGGTGGGCTCGAGCTTCGGCTAGCTGGGCCTTGGTTTGATCCCAACCCATTTTGTGGCGGTCGAGGTCGACCCTCACCTCTTCGAGGAGACGGTTGGCACGGTCAAGGCTGTTCTGCGCCTGGATTAGTTCTTGCCTTGGGACGCTATTCGACTGCAGTTCATTTATTTTGTTCGTCAGGCTCATGGCGGACACAGTAACCTTGGTGAAAACCTGTGGAAGAAGCAGAACTCAGTAAGAGGTTGTCCGGAAAAGGAAAGAGTAACCGAATTGTGAGCAGAAAAAAGATCTCACCTCACGGAGGTGACGATGGACAGATTGGAGGCTCTCTGCGGGGTCGTCGTAGCCTAATTCCCCCGCGGGTTTATGGGTTTGCAAGCCCTGCCAGCAGCGGAGGTCGTGGGCGAGCATGTCCACTTGGTCTCCCGTCCCAGAGTAGTCCTCCGGAAGGACACAGACGGGAAGGGAGGTGCCCTCTTCTCTGATCGGAGAAGGAATGACCGGAGGGCGGCGGCGTGACGACCTCCTCAGACCCGTGGTGGAGGAGCGGGCAGCGACTTGGGGCGCGTCGGAATCTTCCTCGGTCAGATCGGTGACGTTTGCTTGTGAGGTGCTTGCCACACCCTTATTCTTCTTCTGCTTGCGGCTCCCGTCGTAGTTTAGGCGTGGC
This sequence comes from Luffa acutangula, assembly GCA_036850905.1. Taxonomy (NCBI): domain Eukaryota; kingdom Viridiplantae; phylum Streptophyta; class Magnoliopsida; order Cucurbitales; family Cucurbitaceae; genus Luffa; species Luffa acutangula. The sequence continues at coordinate 45,481,756 of CM072096.1, forward strand.
GGCATCGCTGTGTTTAAGAGAGATGAAATTAGTAAATGTGGCAAAGTCAAGTAAAAGGAAGGACTAAGCGCTGGCAGGACAGCAGAGGGAGCTTATTGGACAAAGGGCGAGCGAGTCTGAGGAATACAAGGTTTTCTTGGTTGACGAGGTCGGGACCGAAGCGGTGGCAAAGCGGGATCCGTCGTACAACCTCGGCGAATAGGCGAGCTTCTGCAGTTCGACGAGCCCTCCGAGGAACTGAGAAAGTGAGAAAGATGAAAGGTGAGTTAGAAGTATTGATCAAGGCAATAAGCGCGCAAATACTCACCATATTTGCGAAAGTATGTGGAAATAGCATAATGGCTGCCGTCTGGGTTTCTTTCTAACCAATTTCCCCTAACAAAGAACCACCCACTCCTCCAATTTTTCACAGATGAGGGAGTGTTAACAATGGTTCCCTGTTTGGCACTAATATAGTAAAAAAGGTGCCCAAGGTTGGGACTGCGGCTGATAGAGTGCAGAGAAAAGAAAATATCCGGGTCCATAGTGGCATCTGGGTTGCCATATGCCCATAAAAGGATGCAACCGATGAGATGAGCCCATCCATTAGGCACAATTTGTGCCGGGGCTAGCCCGGTGATCGTCAGGAAGTGTTGGAGGAGCAGGGGAAGCGGTAGGCGGACTCCAAACTTGAACATAGCTCTGTAGAAGGCCACCTCACCTACGGGGGGGGGTGAGAAAAGCTTTCATCCGGATCCGGAACCCTCATGTGCACATCGTCAGGAACGCCATACTCGTACCGAAGACGCTCCAAGTGGGCCTCGGTCACCAAGGATGACGTAACTGAAGGAGGTGCCGAATGGTCGGAATCCTCAGCTTCCTCAACGTTCTCCTCCCCCTCCGAGTAAGAAGATTCATCATAAAAGCTAGAACCGCTCCCGGAATGAAAGTCGGTATGGACAGACTCTTCACTCGACATGGCAAGAAAAACGTTTCGCAATGAATATGAAAGAAAGGAAAAGCTGCTACATTGGAGAAAGCTTGAGAAGAGAGTTTGGTGAGGAAAGTGGAGAGCATGAAGAGACTATTTATAGAGCCAAAATGGAGGGAGATTGGAGGGGATCTCGGATTTCAAATTTTAAATTCAAAAAAAAAAAAAAAAGAAAAAAAAGAAATGATGACGGGACAAGGCCTGCTAGGCCTGCCACGGCAGGCCTAGCCTGCTCGGCCTCGGCAAAGTGCCGAGGCCGAGCGCACCTGCTGCCAGGCAGCAGGTGCCTGTCGTGCCAGGCATGCGCCTGGCGCGGTAGCAGGGGGCTGACCCCCTCGGGCAGCCCCCCGTTTTGTCTTTTCCCATTCGTCTTTTTCATCCAACTAGATCCCAATGGGATTCTCTATTCCAAGATGCTAGGTTGGTTCCAAACCAACTCACAAGTTGACTAACAATCAACTGGAAGAAATCTTTTTGCCCCACAAAGAGTCAACCAAATGGTTGCATAATTAAAAGGCAAAATGTGAGGGTTTATGCATGTGTAATGAGTTTTTCTACAGTAGAATGATTGAATTCCAACTCTCCATTAGAGTCCGAGAAATGCCCCGGAACTCCAATAGAGAGTGGGGGCTTAATGTTATGGGCAGAAATCGTTCTGTGATATTTTGTGCAGGATGGGCCCCGGTGAATCGGCCCAGAAGCTAGAAGAGGCCAAGGTGAAGAAGACCGAAGGGCCGGAGCCCAACCCGGCCCTCCAGACATGACGCTCGACCTCATCCTAAGGGAGAGGCCGAGCATGTGGTCGGCCTCGGTCCAATGCCGAGGCCGACCAGGGCCAAAGGCCCATGAACGCTCCGGTGGCGAGCAGCCGAAACCCTAAGGGGACTTACAAAAGGAGGAACCACCAACGCACACAGGTATGCAAAACTTAACCCTAAATACACTCTACTTGTTCTTCGGCCAGTAGCTAACTTAAGCATCGGAGCGCGCGTGGTCTACACCACACCGGTGTGCAGCGTTTGTTTGTTTTGCAGGTCACGCTCTTCCCGCATCCTTACAAATTCACTGCTGATCGTTGTGTGGGGCGAAGGGCAATTCCCTAAGCAAAATTCAACCATCAACAAGTTTTATATATGATTTTGTTCTTATTAATATTTAAGAATTGTTAGAACTCGTATATAACAATAGTTTCATTTATTTTTCATAAAATGAATATAGAGAAAGCTAATGTGGTAATAGTTGGTGAGGAAATAATATTGAAAAGCCTACCAACAAATGAAGTCAAGCACGTGTAGAATTTTAAGAACAAAACAAAAATCATCTTGAAGTTTCAATACGAAAATCTAGTCAAGTTCTTGGGATGTGTTGAGAGAGAGGGAAAATAAAACCCTCATAGATAATGAATACATGATAAATAAGTAAAGTTTCTCATTAATTTTCATGGAAGAATAATTAATTTACGGTGGGAGAAGGAAAAAAAAACATTTTTCAATAAGGGCATTTTTTAAATTTTTTTGAAAGTTCAAGGGTATTTTTGAAACTAAACTTTAACGGTTTCCATCCAAAATTAACGGCAATGGTATTTTTGAAACATTTTTTCAAAGTTCAGGGGTATTTTTGAAACTTTTTAAAGTTCAGGGACATTTTTTAAACAAACCCCATAGTTCAGGGGTATTTTTTATAATTTAGCCTATTTTAAACATAGTTTCAATCTGGTCCTTATAATTTTAAAAGATTTGATTTAATCTCTATAGTTTGAGTTTGGTGGTAATTTGATCATTATAATTTTGAAAGTTTCAATTTTGTTTTAGTGGTATTGTTGGGGATCTCACATTATTTAGTGGATATCTCACAATTTATAAGGGTTTTGAGATGGAAGCCCATGTATCTCACAACTTGTCCATTTATTAGAGTTTAAGACTAAGTAAAAAATGGAAAAAAATGGACCAACTTTATATATTTATTTATTTGCTCGTTCGTTCGTAATTGAATGTACTAGAGTGGTTTATGATGAAGCAAAAAATGGAAAAAATAATAATAATAAAAGACTTCCGAGCAGGTAACAAACAGTTTACGAATAATTTGTAAGGTTTTTTTTTTTTTTTTTTTTTTTTTTTTTTTTTTTTAATATCAAAGTAGAATAACAAGACCGAGTTTGATAATCATCTTGGTTTTGGATTTTGGTTTCTAAAAATTATGTTTGTTTTCTTCCAATTTTTTTTATAATGATTTTCATCTTTGTTAAGACATATTTGAATTCTTAGCCAAATCCTATAATAAAATTGAAAACTATTCTTTTCAGATTTCAAAACGTGACTTGGATTTTGAAAACATGAGAAGTAGGTAAATAACCAAACAAATAAACTAATTTGTTTATAAAGTTAATTTTCAAAAGCTCTAATTGAAATCAAACTAGGTTATTGGAACTAAATTACAAATTTTGAAAGTATATAAATCTAATTGAAATTAAGTTGAAATCACAAGGAAACATAACTAAACCATTTATTTATTAGAAAAGAAAAAGTAGAAATTGAAACTTCGTTATATGTTGGGGAATGATGGCTTTGTTTTGTTTATTCTTTTATTTTTGTTTTCAACAAAGGCTGCGTGCGCATGCTACAAAACCCTCAACCTAGTGAAGCTGATGGGTATAGTACATAAAAATGTATGCTTTTTTTTTTTTAATTTTTTTTTTTTCAAAACTATTTAAAATGTTGTTAATCACATGTACCTATCTACAAAGAAAAAAAAGAGATGTATCTAGAAGACGAATATTTAAATTAGGTCGAATTTGGTTAAAATTCTTTAAAAAATATATTTACTACTATCCAATGTTAACAATTTTCTTATGCGACATAAATAAAGATGGGGGAGTTGTTATCCAAATAAAAATAATAAAATGTTAAGATAAATTACTTTTTTTGTCATTGGAATTTGAATTTAATTTCAATTTAACATTTGGGTTTTCGAAACTAATATCTTTGGTCTTTGATATTTGAGTTTATTTTCCACTCGTCTTCAAAATTTGTATTTGTTGATGCCAAAATTTGACCAAGCGACTCATCTGACCCTCACGTGACATCAACGGTAAATTTGTTGAAGGGGAAGACGTGGCCTGCAAAATAAGAGAAAACTTAGCACCGGTGTGGTGCTTGCCACACCGACTCCGATGCTTAAGTCAGTTGGGAGATCATAAGTGAAGCAAGTAAGTAATAATATAGAGGAAGAAAATAGATACCATGTTGAGTCCCCCTATCTTGGGGTTAGGCTCTTCTATTTATAGTTGAAATTAGGGTTTCCCCTTCCTTTTAGGAGAGAGAATAGCCCTAGAGATTGCTTCGGGTCCAATAGGCCTTCGTGAGCTTGTTTCTTCTCCGGGCTCTTATCATTCTGACTTTCTTAGAGCTAGGTCCAAATTCACCCATAACATTAAGCCCCCACTCTTAAATTGAGATTCAGGGGTGACCTGTTGCTTTAAGTCAAACGCCTTAAGCCCAATTTAAGAGTATGATTCTCACTTGTGTTGATCTGTGTGTTGATTTCCTCTTCTGAATTCAAATATTCCAAGGCTAGTCCTAGATGCTTTATCATGAGAGTCTCTTCTTCATTTGGTTACGGTCGGCTTCGAACTTCAGATGATCAGCTTCAGCCCTCGGAGGGTTAGTCCCGGTTCCATTTTCTAAACCCCTCGGTCAACTTCTATTGTCTTTTGTTTAGTAAGGAGGCATATCCCCTTTGTAGCCCCAATCTCAAGTAAAACTTTACCAAGACATAAAGCATAGTTGAGTAAAGTGGAGATTACCTTAAAATTTGGGGTCGGCCTCGGCAAGATGTGCTCAGCCTCGACCTTTTAAGGGTCGGCCTCGGTCCCATTTTCTGGTATCTTTGGTTCTCTCCTCCGAACTATTGAATTTTTGCCTCAAGACTTGCTTTTTGTTTGATAGGGAGACATATCCCCTCTTGTTTGATAGGAAGGCATATCTCTTATTGCTTTTTGCTTGATAGGGACGCATATCCCCTCTTGCCTTTTGTTTGATAGGGAGGCATATCCCCTCTTGTTTTTTGTTTAATAGGGAGACATGTCCCCTATTGCTTGTTGTTTAATGTTGGGCCTTTGAGGGTGGAGCTCGGCCTTGCCCTCTGGATGGTCGGCCTAGGCCTTGGCATGAGGCCGACTAGCTCCTCTGTGTTGTTTGCTTGTTTGCTTTCCATTCCAAGGGTGACTGCACTCAGTTGGGGACTTGGAGAGGTTGAGGGTATGCGTCAACCTCTCTTCAAGCGTTGTGTTCATCCTAGGGGTGCGTACACTAAGTTGGGGACCTGGGGAGGTTGAGGGCATGTGTCAATCTCTCTGCAGGAATCTAGTCTCTTCTCAGGGGTGCGTACACTCTTCTGGGAAAAACTTGGGGAGGTCGAGGAAATTCCCGAGCCTCTCTTCAAGTACTGTATTCATCTCGAGGGTGCGTACACTCAGTCAGAGAAAACTTGCGGAGGCCTAGGAAGTTCCCAGGCCTCTCTTCAAGCGTCGTGGTCATCCCAGGGGTGCATACACTCTTCTGGGGAAAAAGCTTGGGGAGGCCTAGGGAGTTCCCAGGCCCCTCTTCAAGCATCGTGGTCATCCCAGGGGTGCGTACACTCTTCTGAGAAAAAACTTGGGGAGGCCTAGGAAGTTCCCGGGCCTCTCTTGAAGCATCGTGGTCATCCTAGGGGTGCGTACACTCTTATGGGGAAAAGCTTGGGAAGGCCTAGGGAGTTCTCTGGCCTCTCTTCAAGCGTCGTAGTCATCCTAGAGGTGCGCACACTCTTCTGGGGAAAAAACTTGGGGAGGTCTAGGAAGTTCCCGGGCCTCTCTTCAAGTGTCGTGGTCATCCTAGAGGTGCGTACACTCTTCTGGGGAAAAAGCTTGGGGAGGCCTAGGGAGTTCCCGAGCCTCTCTTCAAGCATCGTGGTCATCCCAGGGGTGCGTACACTCTTCTGGGGAAAAGCTTGGGGAGGCCTAGGAAGTTTCGGGGCCTCTCTTCAAGCATCGTGGTCATCCCAGGGGTGGTGCGTACACTCTTCTGGGAAAAAGCTTGGAATCTCATCTCGAGGGTGCGTACACTCAGTCGAGGTCCTGGAATTTCATCTCGAGGGTGCGTACACTTAGTCGAGGTCTTGGAATTTCATCTCGAGGGTGCGTACACTCATTCGAGATCTTGGAATCTCATCTCGACGGTGCGTACACTCGATCGAGGGCTTGGAAAGCTAGGTTGAAAATATGAAGGACCCAACCTCTGCAAGGATCAGTCTACAAATATGTTTTTTCACAAGCGAGTGTATTATTAAGCTTCTAGCCAATCAAGCTATAGTAAGAGCACATACTAAAAGAAAGTACTAGCTCAAGAATATTATTCTAGACATAAAAACAGAGTCAAGTAGCTTATGAACAAAAATGCTAAATCTTTGGAGATGCAGATGGCATAAATACCTGGATCAAGTTCTTTATGGAACTGAGTATGGGTTTTATGACCACAAAGTCACAACGCCAAATTTGTTGCCTTTTTTTACTGTTAATTAGGGAAGCATATTCCCCGTGCACCTCCCTACTCAAGCAAGGGTTTTCTCGAAGTAAAAGTTGTGCTTGAGTAATCGATGGTGACATACCTTAGCGTTTTCATGTCTCATAACTCTCCCTTATTGGCATCTGTTGGGTGTCGACCTCCTACGGGTCAACCTCACCTCCTTGCATGTCGGCTCTATCGTTGTCACTGAGACCTTCAACATCATCATTCTCAAGCGTTTGTCGACTCTTCTAAGGTCGTTCCATAAATCGAGTGCCTTGGAGAGTATAAATTTTTTCACTCTTCCAATGACATTTTGTCGACTCAACTACTCAGGCTTTCAGGAGCTCCATTTTTCCCCCTCGTGAAATAACGTTAGTAGATAACATTATGTAGATATGAGGAAAAGACTAGTCATTGATAAAAAATATAAGTATGTTATGAGTAGCTTGCAAATCATGAATAGTTTGCATTTAATCAACACATAAGGTAATAAGAATGTATTGAAATTCGTAATCACAAATTGAGTAATAGACATTTAGTAAATAAGGGTAGGTAGAGTACATACCCAGAATGTTAAGCCAATGAAATGGTAAAGACCTTTGTTCGGCTAATATGAGCTATCTTCCTTGAATTTTTCACTCCATATTGTTGTACTTAAAATTAGAAATAAAAAACTTTGTAATATGAAGATGTCATATAATTTCTGTGCAAGTAAATAACTAACTTGTTTCGTATAGTCGATCTTAATTTCGACTTTTCATTTAGTCCAAGTAATTTTCTAAGACGAGACTGAACAAACTTGCGGTTTAAAATATGACCAATTGGTCTATTTATTCATTGAATAAATGGTCAAATGATTTTTTTTTTATTGATTTAGGAATTTTTCCAATAAGTAAATTTGTGTTTAAAATTTTAAAGATAAAGTAGCAGATCTACTTGAGAAATTTGAATATTTAAAATCTTAAAAATAAAGTAAATATTTGTAAAATATTCACTGAAAATAGCCCCAAGATATTCATACCTTAATGCAGCAGCTGGGTTTAATTTCAAATGGAATTGCAGTGGTTGGAGAGCGTGATTTAGGGTTTAGTGCAGTGGTTGGAGAGCGTGATTTTTGAGCGGCGGCGGCGATTGGATTTTGCAATTCATGGTGGGTTGTGTTTCAATCATAGTTGATTTTGCATTTTTTGAATCGACCGACCGGTGGGACTATTGTTTCGAAACTCCACACAAGCACACAAATTGGATTATTGACTTGACCAAATCTCCAACATTTATTTGATTGTAGAACAATGGATGGATTTGGATTGGATTCTGCATAAAATTAGTAAGCATACATGGTCTTGTATGCATTGTACCATGAAAATTCTCATCCCCTTTCAAAGGCAACTTGGGCTCAAATTTGTTTGACCAAATAGAGAGAGAAACAGCAACATGTTGTATAAGTTATATATTTGAAGTAAACTCTCAAACATACCAAAACAGAAACTATGCAAATCCAGTCAACAATCGCCACACAAACCATACACAGTGAGAGAAATCACAAAGAGAAAACGAGGAAGCACAACAACAATCAGGAGCCGAAGAGAAATCAACTTTTCGTAGAGGATGGAGAGAAATCAAAGGGATCCCAGCATAGGAATCAAGAATCGAATGCGAGAAAATGACTTTTAAAAACTTAAAATATTGATTCACATATAGAGTGCAAACAATGTGCAATTTTTACCAAGCTTCTTCCCCCACAGACGACGGTTGATGACAAAATTTGGCCAAGCGACTCATCTGACCCACACGTGCTTAGTGTGATGCTTGTCACAACTAACCGACTCCGATGCTTAAGTCGCAAGTAAGTAATAATATACAGGAAAAAAATAGATACAAGTTGAGTCCCCCTACCTATTGAAATTAGGGTTTCCCCTTGAGAGAATAACCCTAGAGATTGATTTGGGCCCAATGGGCCTTCGTGAACTTGTTTCTTGTCTGAGCTCTTATCATTCTGACTTTCTTAAAGCTAGGTCCAAATTCACCCATAACAGTATTTATTAATTTTTAATTGGCCCTAAAATTTTTAAATTGGTTCTTAAATAGTCCCTAAGTAGAGTTAATCATTAGTTGATATAAATGATGACCGACAAAGCTTGGCTTATATGTATTTTTTAAATAATGGATTTTTTTTTTTTTTTTTTAATATTGAGAAACCAGTTTCAAATTTTAAGAACCACTTAAAAATCTTCTTTTTTCGTTTTAATTTAAGGGACTAAATATGTCACTTCTGAAACTTAAAGGACTAGATAGAAATTAAATTTAACTCGAAGGACTAAATATGTTAGTTTTGAAAACTCAATGACCAAATTGAAACTAAGATCAAATTACAAAGACTAATAGTGTATTTTACTCAAAATATTAACATATAGTAATGATAGGATTAAAAAAAAAAAAAATTTAACGAAACTATAGGCATTGACATGTCCCACGATCAAAAAGTTAAGAGGTTCAAATAATCTACCCACCTTTAAATTGTTAAATTCAAAAAATAAAAGAAAAAAATGGAAACTTTAAAACCATATAAACTAAATTGAAGTCATGCTCTAATTATGACAACTAAAATCCTAATTTAACCCTTAAATTGCTGCGTAGAAGATGTGGATAGAGATGAAAACCAAAAAGCTCACAAAGTTAGTATAAATAAGAGCTTGATTTTTTTTTTTTTATGTAAACAATACTATATACTTTATTTTAATAAACTAAGTTCATGCTTAGAGCCTTAGAGATAAATATTTAATTGGTATTTCATTTTTTAATTTCTAAATTTATGATATTTACTTTCTTAGATATTTTTAATTCTCAAAAACCCTAATTACCTCAAAATAAATGACCCTTGGGATTATGTGGGGTAAAGAATTAGGTTTGTTATGGGTAAATTTGGACCTAACTCTAAGAAAGTCAGAGAAACAAGCCCACGAAGGCCCAATGGGCCTAAATCAATCTCTAGGGCTACTCACCCTCCTAAAAGGAAGGGGAAAACCCTAATTTCAGCTATAAATAGAAGAGGTTCACCCCAAGTCAAGGGGACTCCACTTGGTACTTGGTATCTATTTTCTTCCTCCATATTATGACTTTATTTGCTTCGCTTATGATTCCCAACTGACTTAAGCATCGGAGACGGTGTGGCAACCACACACCGGTGCTTAGTTTTCTCTTGTTTTGCAGGCCACGTCTTTCCCATTCAAATAAATTTACCGTGGCCAAATTTTGGCATCAACAGTTGGCGCCGTCTGGGGAGACGATTTCTTAGAATTGTTGGAATCAATCCAAACAAAGGGAGGGAGAAGATGAAAATGGCGGCACGGAGAGGAGAGTGATACTTGACAGGAAGCAATTATGTTTCTCTTGGATTCTTGATTTGCAAAATTATTTTTTAATCTTCAGGATTTGTTCGCCATGGGTTTTTGCTGCAGCCGCGTCCTCCATTATCAGCTGCAACATCGTTGCCATTCGCACAAGGGTTTCATCCACCGCCGTTCAACACATTCTTTCATGAGAATGGTGATATATTGGGACGTGGTGCGTACCAAAGACGGACGCTTCAAATGAAGCGTTGCAGAAGAATATTGACTACATGAGTGGACTGTGGAGCCATGAACGCTTACTGCGATTTCAACCACATTGGCCTCCTCACTTCCACCAACTCAGTAAGATTATTAAATCTTAAATCTTAATTTAACCCTTTTCTTCTTTTAAAGAAAAATATATTATTTATTGATGTCCTTTGAATCCAGATCAGTTTATTTATAGGATCAAAGTTTTATCAATGTTGTTATTATTATTATTTACGTTGATTGGCTCTCCATCATCATAACAATTAGAAAAATAATCGAATACTTCGCATGTGTTTAAGCCACCATGCTCCAACCGATTTCTGCTTAGCAAAATAAGGAGCAGGTGAGTTCTAATGATTTCAATTTCATACTATATTCTGTTGATTCGTGTTAAAATTTTAGCTGATTTTTATTTATATGCTATTAAAACTCAAATTGAATTGAGTTAAAAAATTATTAGAATTGATAATACGATTGCTTCAGCGATATTAAGACCGATTTGAAAAAATGGATTGTGATAAATTCATGTAGTTTTTAAATGCATAATATTAGAAGTGATTTAAATTAAGTTGATTTGCGTTTGGATAAATTATCTATATCCAAAAATTGTAGATTTAAACTTGTATTTGTGCATATATAATTTGATTTGATTTGCTCCCTAATTTATAATTTCAATTAGATATTTTGTTGAATATATTTTGCTGATATCTATCATTTTGGTCATTTATTCAATAGACCAATTGGTCATATTTCAAGATTAAATAAAGAGTCTAAATTAAGTAGACTATAAATAAGTTATTTATTTACTGGCATAAAAACTCTTCTATGCCATCTTCATATTACCAAGACTTTTATTTCTAATTTTGAATATCACAATATGGGATGAGAAATTCAAGTGGTTTGAAGATGTACCTCAAGTTAGTCCAACAAAGGGTTTTTACTATTTCATGGGCGGTATGTTCTCTACTTACCCTTATTTACTAAATATCTATTCTTATTACTTTATGTGTATCTATTGGTTTATTGAATGCAAACTATTCATAATTTGCAAGTTAGGTTTATTGAATGCAAACTATTCATAATTTGCAAGTTAATTATGTTTCAACCAATTATTAGTCTTTTTCCCATATCAGCGTAATGTTGTCTACTAATGTTGTTTCACGAGGGAACATGACATGCAGAAATCCTGAGCAGCTGGTCGAAAAGTCCTTGTAGGAGTGGCAATGCCTATACTCCTAGGGCGTGCCCCGGTGCATCTACTGTCAAAAAGTCCTTGTAGGAGTGTCAATGCCTATACTCCTAGGGCGTGTCCCGGTGCATCTACTTGTCGAAAAGTCCTTGTAGGAGTGGCAATGCCTATACTCCTAGGGCGTGCCCCGGTGCATCTACTGTCAAAAAGTCCTTGTAGGAGTGGCAATGCCTATACTCCTAGGGCGTGCCCCGGTGCATCTACTTGTCGAAAAGTCCTTGTAGGAGTGGCAATGCCTATACTCCTAGGGCGTGCCCCGGTGCATCTACTGTCAAAAAGTCCTTGTAGGAGTGGCAATGCCTATACTCCTAGGGCGTGCCCCGGTGCATCTACTTGTTGAAAAGTCCTTGTAGGAGTGGCAATGCCTATACTCCTAGGGCGTGCCCCGGTGCATCTACTGTCAAAAAGTCCTTGTAGGAGTGGCAATGCCTATACTCCTAGGGCGTGCCCCAGTGCATCTACTGTCAAAAAGTCCTTGTAGGAGTGGCAATGCCTATACTCCTAGGGCGTGCCCCGGTGCATCTACTTGTCGAAAAGTCCTTGTAGGAGTGGCAATGCCTATACTCCTAGGGCGTGCCCCGGTGCATCTACTGTCAAAAAGTCCTTGTAGGAGTGGCAATGCCTATACTCCTAGGGCGTGCCCCGGTGCATCTACTGTCAAAAAGTCCTTGTAGGAGTGGCAATGCCTATACTTCTAGGGCGTGCCCCGGTGCATCTACTTGTCGAAAAGTCCTTGTAGGAGTGGCAATGCCTATACTCCTAGGGCGAGCCCCGTGGCATCTACTAATCGAAAATGTCCTTATAGGAGTCGCGACACCTACACATGGGGCTTCAAAACAGTAATCACACTTGTAGTTGAGACCAAGGCCTAAGATATTTCGCCAGAAAAGTCTTTTTGCAAGATAACAAATTGGCACAGGGGAGAATTATACTCTTAAATTGAGCTTAAGGTGTTTTGACTTATATCAACAGTGGTCATCCCTGAATCCCAATTCAAGAGTGGGGGCTTAATGTTATGGGTAAATTTGGACCTAACTCTAAGAAAGTCAGAGAAACAAGCCCACGAAGGCCCAATGGGCCTAAATCAATCTCTAGGGCTACTCACCCTCCTAAAAGGAAGGGGAAAACCCTAATTTCAGCTATAAATAGAAGAGGTTCACCCCAAGTCAAGGGGACTCCACTTGGTACTTGGTATCTATTTTCTTCCTCCATATTATGACTTTATTTGCTTCGCTTATGATTCCCAACTGACTTAAGCATCGGAGACGGTGTGGCAACCACACACCGGTGCTTAGTTTTCTCTTGTTTTGCAGGCCACGTCTTTCCCATTCAAATAAATTTACCGTTGATGTCATTGAAAGTCAGGTCAGTACCTTGGCCAAATTTTGGCATCAACAAGGTTCTTATTTGAATTTCTTTTTACTATTGGGTTTGATTTATTAGATTCATTAGTATCCCATTGCCCCATCTCCCAAATGTATAAACATTGAAAATAATTGAAGCTTAGTCATCAATTAAATAGTACCTCTTTTGTTTCTTCTTCTAGTGATTTTTGTTATTGCCTTTTTTTTTTTCACGAGCACAATTTGTTTTTTTTAGTGCAACGGTATACAAGATAGAAATTTTAAAGGGAAAAAATCAATTTTGACCCCTGAACTTTGCAAGTTGTAACAATTTTAACCCTGAACTTTCAATTTTAGCTAATTGAACCTCAAACTTAATAAATTGTATCAATTTGAACCTCCAACTTGCATAAATATTGCAATGTAGACATTTTGTCAACTTTTTATTTGAATTGCTATTAAAATATGTAATTGACAATTTCATTTTATTTTTTTTTAATTCACATTGCATATGAGGTAGTGTTTTGTAAGAAATTTGTTGGAAAAACTCTTTAAGAAATCAAATATCTCAGACAATTCTTCTCGTTATTTTTTTTTTAAAAAAAGTCATAGAGTTATTGGCAACAAGAAAAATCTAGCAAATATGAGAAATAAAAAACTCGAAATTTCTTTATTTTCATTTCCTAGATTTGTACATTCTTCTAATTGGCAAGAAAAAAAAACATTAAAAGAAGGAAAAAAATCTCACAGAGTTCTTAGCAACAAGAAAAAAACCAATAAATATTTGAAGATAAAAAACCTCCAAAATTTCTTTGGCTTTCGTAACCTTAAATAGCAGCAAAAAAACTCTCATAAAATCCTCAACAACGAGAAAAAATCATCTAAAATAAAGTTTCTTCAATATTTTATTTATAAGAAACCAATTCAAATTACAATGTGAATTAAGAAAAAAAAAAATAATCAATTACGTACGGTGGTTCAAAAAAAAAGTTAACCAAAGGTATACATTGTAACACTTATGCAAGTTTAGGGTTACAATCGATACGATTTGATAAGTTTGAGGTTCATTTTGATGAAATTAAAAGTTCAGGGTTAAACTTGATACAACTTGTTAAGTTTAGGATTCAATTTGATGAAATTGAAAGTTTAGGGGTTAAAATTGATACAATCCCTAAAGTTTAGGGTTAAAAATGAAGTTTTCCCAATTTTAAATTTTGACCTCCTGGTTCAGGAGTTGCGTCTTAGTTAATTGAACTAAGTTCAAATAAAAGAATTACGATAACGATAAATTTTTTATAAAATACTTTTTTTCCTAATTTTTTCGAGACAAAATATTTTTCGTCACAAGTTCTTGCGACAAAATTATTTTCATCGCAATTGTTGCGACAAAATGGCTTTTTTGTCACAAATTTGTGACTAATTTTTTTCAACACAACATTGTGACGACTTTTTAAATTTCGTCCCTAATTTCTTTATTTATTGTAGTGAAAATTGGATTAGAGATAGAAATGTGAGCTCAAACGACATTATTATTGTGTCTTGTGTGACATGATTAAAATCAAATAGAGTACTTTGATCCAAGCTCTCCATGAAAAAAAAAAAAAAAAAAAAAAAAAAAGCTATTTGTGAAGATGAAGTGTCACAATACATTCCCTAATTTACTTTAATACATGGACATGCGAATCAAGCTTACACAAGCATATGCATGCTCGTGTTTCATCTTCTAATTTTTGCATGCCTAGTAATCATTAAATTTCAGAAAAAAAAAAAAAGTATATAATGAAATCGCCCTGTTTAGGAGTGATTTTAAAATGGTTAAAATCACTCTTATTATATTCAAAATCATTCTGAAACATGTCTTTAATAATTCAAAATCAATTTTGATGATATGAAAATCAGGTTTAAAGTAAAAAATAAAGCATGAAATTGATTTTAAATAATTAAAGGTATACATCGGAATGATTTTGAACATGAAAAAAGTAATTTTAGAATCATGGTTGTATGCTGCCAACAAAAATATCAATATCAATAATAATAATCATAATAATCTATAACTAATTATTTGTAAAATCCAAATTTTTATTTATTAATTTAAGGGAAAAATATACTTTTGGTCCCTGAGTTTTGGTTAGGTTGTTTTAAAACTCAACATTTTAGGCACTGAAGTTTGGATTTTGTTTTATTTTGGTCTTTTCATCCAATTTTTTTTTTTGCTAATTACTAATGGATTGCTGACATGACACTATTTTTTTAAAATATATTTATTCTCCTTATTCTTCTTCTCCAATAGCAATCAAATATTTGCAACCGCCGGTGACAACATAAAATTTTTCTCTTCTACTCTTTCCTTTCTTCTTTTCTTTTTCTTCTCTTCATTTTTTTAAGAATAGAAAAGAGGAAGAGGGAGGAGGAGCTCTCCTTCCTTTTCCGACACCAAAAAGGGGAGGATGGAGCTCCTCCTCCCTCCCCCTCTTTTCCATTTAAAAAAAAAATGAAGAGAAATGAGAAGAAAAGAAGAAAAGAAGGAGAAGAAGAGGAAAAAAAAAGTTTTGTTGCCGTCGACGGCTGATGACTGTCGACGACAGTAGCAGGTTGGTAGTGGTGAAGAAGAAAAGAAGAAGCGGTATTAAGAAATAAGAATATTTTTTATTTTAAAAATAAAAATTTTAAAAATAATTTTCTTAATAAAAAATTAGTGTCACGTCAGAAATCTGTTAGTAATTAACGACAAATTTGATGAAGGGACCAAAATGAAACGAAATCCAAACCTCACACACTAAAATGTTGAGTTTTAAAACTTAGAAACTAAAATAAAATCTAACTAAAAACTCAAAGACTAGGAGTATATTCTTCCCTTAATTTAAATATTTTTTTTTACTTGCAGTCACATGATGCTAATGCTCTCATGCCTACAAAAAAGATATTCCATGAACGACTAGATTAAAATGTCAGCCATCCTAACATTAGAATTTCTTTGTCGTCAAAAGGATATAGATTTTTGTAATTTTTTAAGAAGTTGTTTGAGCTCTAGAATTGTTACTCAAAATAGACAACAATTCAACCATTAAAAAAAGTTAAGGTTTAAATACTATTTTGTTTCCAATACTTTTGACTTTAATTCATTTTGGTCCCTAAATTTTTAAAATGTTCATTTCAGTCTCTTTGTATTTTTAGAAAGTAACCAACTTAGCCCCTATTTGCAAAACTTAAGTATATATTTTGTATACAATGGAAATTCTTTGATCAAATTTATGACTACATTTCAAGAAAGTAAGTGAACTGTCATGCTAAAATTATAATAGAAAAAAAATTGAGAAAAATAAAAAATGAAGGACCCAAATTGATTATTTTTAAAAGTACAAGGACCAAAATGAACATTTTGAAAGTACATGGATCAAAATGTGTTGGAAAAAAAACCCTCAGTTCTACAACAAGAATAAGGTAAAAAAAATAAAAAAAAATAAATAACGGAGAAGTTAAAATAAAGCGACAAAATAACAAACACAAGAATTTACGTGGAAACTCCAAAATCGAAAAAAAAAAACCACGACTCACAAAAAGAAATCCACCATGTGAAAATTTTTTATGACAATCACACAAAATTTTCTCCGCTACACCAATTACAAGAAACGCTCTCTTAAAGCGTTATACCACTCACACAACTAGAGTTAGTATACTAAACTTAAAGTGATTCTAATTATGATGATTTGAAACCAAAGTCATAGACTCTTTTTATAGTACTTTGGAGTCCATCACTTCTTTGGACCTTTCTGATAGAGGACTATACTCACTTCTAATATGTTGCCAAAAATCAAATAAAATGAACCAAAATTCAAAGTATTAGAAACCAAAGCGAACATTTTGAGAGTACAGAAATTAATATAAACCAAAACCACAAGTACAAGGACAAAAATAGTAGGTAAACCAAAAGTTAATAATATCTCAATACATTGAATTTTGTTTGAATTGATAAATTTCTTTTAATTTTTGTGATTGATATTTCCATCAACATTTTTATAGATTAGAGATAGGTTAGCATAGTGCCTAAATTCGTTAGAGTGGTAGTAAATTGCATGGACGAGCCGTAGTTATGGAGATTCACCAAATCTTATACAACATTCTTTATTCGTCAAGTCCTTTGACAAAATTCTAAAATCTAATAATTCATTTTCTTTTTCTTTGTAGACTTGGACCCGTTTCTTTGCATTTGCCACACACTTGACTAATTCATGAGAGAAATTGTTTGAATTTGTATAATTGGGATAAAATTGTTCACACTTAACTTCGAAGATGGAGACATGTGGAACAAACGTATATTTGTTGTTGTCGGTGATTCTGGACCACCCCAAAATCCAAGAACTAAGTAGAACAACGCAGCACCAACACGAAGGCTTGACCGGGAAGCAGACTCTAGAGAAGAGCGAACTGAAGGGATTGGGCCGTGCCCAATCCCATGCTCGGCCCACTCGTGTGGGCCGAGTTCCTTCCGCCTCCGTTCGATCCCTACTGCCTCGGTCCGCCCCAGTTCCACTCGGTTCAGTCCAGGATCGTCTCCGAGCACCTAGAAAGCCCTAATTGAAGACACAAGTATAAATAGGGTCTCTCACATCCGGAAAGGGGGTTCGAAAAAAATTTAGCTACCAAAAAAACTCTTACTATTTGATCTGACTTAGGCATCAGAGTGCAGGTGGCCTACACCACACCGGTGTGCAGCGGTTCTGAATGGTCTTGCAGGTCACATCTTCCCCGTCTTCAACAAATTCACTGCTCACGTGAAGGTTAGGTGAGTAGCTTGGCCAGATTTTGGCATCAACAGTTGGCGCCGTCTGTGGGGAAAGGTGCTTGCCAGTACAGACCGCATATCGGTGTTGGTTCACAGGAAGAGGCCGACCCCGGTAGGGAAAAGGCTGACCCTAACTTTGGAGACTGTTGTAAGGTTTCGTGTATCGGTGAGGCCATTGAGACTGACCCAAAGGGACAGCCAGCGAAAGAACTGGAGTCAGTGCCACTAACGTCTGAAGAAAGGAGGGTGAACATCGGCACCAAACTGGGGGCTGAGCAGAAAGAAAGACTGATTGGTTTCTTGAGGGCTAATGTAGATTTGTTCACATGGTCACACAAAGATATGTCGGGAATTGACCCGGAAGTGATGGTTCACCGATTAAACGTGGACAAAGATTTCAAGCTGATAAAACAGAAGCGACGAGCATTCAATTCGGAAAGAAATGAGGTTGTTGTCAGCCAAGTGGATGAGTTGCTTAAATTAGGTTTCATCAGGGAAGTCCACTATCCACAATGGTTGTCCAATGTGGTACTGGTAAAGAAGGCCAACGGAAAGTGACGGATGTGCATCGACTTCACGGACCTGAATAAAGCATGCCCAAAGGACAGTTATCCCTTACCCATGATCGATCAGATGGTTGATGCAACAACAAGACACGAGATGTCGAGTTTTATGGATACGTACTCAAGATACAACCAGATTAAAATGCATGAGCCCGATCAGGAAAAGACTTCATTCATCACCAGTCGATGGTTGTACTGCTACAAGGTCATGTCGTTCGATTTGAAGAACGTCGGGGCAACGTACCAGCGGATGGTAAACCGCATGTTCGCTCCTTTACTGGAAAAGAACATGGAGGTGTACGTGGATGATATGCTGGTGAAGAGCTTGAAGTCTCAATGCCATGAGTCTGACCTCAATGAGGCTTTCCAGATACTCTGGAAGTACCAGTTGAAATTAAATCCGAAGAAGTGCGCTTTTGGGGTAACGTCAGGAAAGTTCCTGGGACTCATGGTGCATTAGAAGGGGATAAAAGCAAACCCAGACAAGATCAAAGCGAGTATGCAAATGTCCTCCCCGTCCAATCTCAAACAACTTCAAAACTTGAACGGGAGGATCGTGACAGAAGAGATTGTCGCGGTCTCTTGTCAAATAAATTTATAATCCACAATTCCTAAAGCTAACTTGTAGCAGTAGTGGTCGGGGTCGATCACAGGGAACAATCGGTTTATTTCTAAATTCTTTTGTGTTTTTTGAGGTAACCAAAAAGGGGGGTTTTTAGGGATAAAGGATTAAGACATAAAGTAAAGGCGGGAAAATAAATAAGGAAAATTGGATGCAAGGAAAGTAAAGGTGGGATTAGTTGATCTTACCACGAGGATCACTGTAATCGGGGTTGAACTCGATGTTAAGTTTGATTAATTTCATTCATCGATTATCAATTGATTTTAATTAACTATCTAAGTCTGACGTACTCCGGCAACAAACCGAGAGTCATGATCCAACTATCACAAACATGCAAACGCTAAGTTTGATTCTAGTTTAAATTAATTAATATGCCTATTAACTAATCTAAACCGCATTGGGATCTAGCCGAATTAATTCACATGCAACGGGCAACAAACCACAATTACAATTGATTAAATCATTTACCAATCATTTTTTCCTTTTCTATCTTTTTTTTTATTATTATTTTGAATATCAGAGGGTCAAATTGGTAAATGAGCTACAATTAATTAAAACGGGCTAGACTGAAATTATGTTTTCAAGGTTTTTGGACAAAAGTGAAATGTATAGACTGATTTGAGTCTATTCTTCTAGATACCCAAAATAAAATGAATACCTTCCAAAGAGACTGATGTCCTCACTCTAACTTTAAGAAAATTGGGCCACGTGATGGAGGCCCAATTTCTATATTTTCAATTAGTCTAACGAAAAAAAAAAGTAAAAAAAATGATAAAAAATAACCTTAAACTTTGACTTAAGTTTCGATTGAATTCAAACTTTAAAAATTTTCATTTTAACCATTAGACTTTGAAATTGTTTCTAAAACTATTTTTAGAGGTTATTTTTTTTCCATAAAATTAAAAGAAAAAATTTGATGCAATGATTGATAACATTATTTTACAATTCAATTTCAACTAAATAGAAGATTGAGATTATCCATGTTACCATTTCATTCCATTCAAAAGACACTCATTCACTTTCATTTGTGTCAATATTAAATGATATGGCAAAATGTGATGTCGAAGTTCATCCGATTATCTGGGATATCAAAGGGATGAAAACAAAGTTTCAATTTTTTAGTTTTACTTATGTAAGTCGTTGTTATAATGATTTTGTCCATACTTTATTAGCTCACACATGTTTATATTCTGATCCAGTTTTTATGGCTTAGTAATTATCTTATGTGAACTCTATGCTTAGAGGGATAGCGACAAGTCACACTTTTTTTTTTATCCGTTAGTGACAATTCACTCTTTGTACTCCAAAGGGGATTTTTTTTATTAATGGATTTTTTTATTCTAAAAAAATAAATAAATAAAGCGTAACATAAGGTTTAGAGATATTTTGTGAAAATAAAAAGATAGTTTTTACAAAATTAAGAATATGAACTATTTTCTCTATTTCATTCATTTATCATTTAAAATTAAGAATATATATAAAGCGTACCATAAGGTTTAGAGATATTTCGTAGTCGCAAAATTGTAATCGATCACTATACCCAACACTACAATATCCTACTCCATTATTTTTCAATAATTTAGAGAAACTACAGTCAATGTTTGAGTCCGAGATTAACGTAAAATGGAGACACGTTCCAAATTCGTAAGAACACATGGGACACGACCTCACGATAAATTTTACCACCTTAAAGAAAATATATAATTACTGAAAAGTAATCGTGAAAATACAGGTATCCAATTATGCTTTCTGGTTCTAAAAAAACCTAATACTTTTTTTAAAAAAAAAAATTTAAAACCTAATACTTTGACCAATAAAGAAAAGTAATGTAGGTTTTGATGTGTTAAGAACTTAAGTTTATAATGTGCATGAACTTTTGGAAATATTATTCACCATGGAAAAATGAGAAAAAGAAAGGTCAAGAAAATTATCTTTAATTTAGACCCCACAAAATGATGAAATTAGTTTTCCACATATTGCTTTATTCTTGGGCCCATTTGTAGACTAATTATTTGTCTTTTATATAAAAAAGAAAAATTGATTAATGCATGTCAAATTGATTTACACCTCCTTTTGTGACATTGGAATCCCATTTTTTTTTTTTTTTTTTCTGATTACCAAAGTAACTAACATGAAAGCGACTTTCATTTTCTCTCATCTTATTGACTATTTTTTCTCTCCAAATCTTAATCATCATTATCGTTTGGAAAACTTGCAAAAACGACCTTACAATCGCATCTTCAAACTTTCAATCTGAATCAATATCCCTTCTAAATTGATGAAGAGTCCGTTTGGAATATTTTTTAGTTTAAATATTGTTTACAATTACATTTTTTTTAACATCTCGTACAAAAATTGTTTAGAATTTAAACACTATGTGTTTGGTTGTAAGTATTTTTATACACAAGTTATTATATACTTAAAAACTCTTTTTAAAAAATTTGCTTTCTAGTGTTTCTCTCAAAATGATATATTTTCTTCATATCATTTTTTTAATAAGTCATTTTTAGTTGTTGCCAAACATTAAAAAAAAATTCGCAATATGATTTTTTTGTCAAAATTAAACACTTGAAAAGTTAAACCGAACATACCCGAAGTTGCTACAGTTTCGACATGACTTTGTTAAGTTGCAACCTCTCCAAGTTGAAAAATGAGCAAACTAGCCAAGATAATGGTTCGTACTTACAGCTCAATCCTAAATCCTATAAACCAACTCTAACTATAAGAGTTGTTGCAATTGTACTCTCGAATTTATGAAATTGTTGCAAATAAAAGTCGACTACACATATCGATAGAGTTCATAACAACTGGATTTAGACTTAGAGAGACAATTAATCAAATTATAGCGATGCATTTTGTTTCAGGGTGGTTTTTACAATTTCCTATAGTTATTATTTTAAATTTATTCATCTTTACGATATTTATTGTTATAGATAATTCTGACCACTCTGGAATTCAAGGAGCAGACGTAGACAACACGACACGAGTCCGAAAACAGGATCAGAAAATGGATCCTGAAGGAGAAACAGGCCAGAGGGTCGGGCTAAGGCCGGAGGGATCGGACCTTGGCCCAACCCCCTGCTCGGCCTCAGCCCAAGGCTGAGGCCGAGTCCTTCCGCCTCCATTTGGTCCTTGGTGCCCCTGGACGCCCCGGTTCCACCTAGTTAAGTTCGAATTGTCTCTGAAAGCCTAGAAATCCTAAGGCAGGAAAATGTATTTAAAACCCTTCTTCGTCATTGAAGAAATGATCCCAAAACGATTAACTCTACTCCTCCTCTTGTTCTCTTGCTCTCTTTCTTCAGCTTTCTGACTTAAGCATCGAAGGCGATGTGGCAAGCACCACATCGGTGTGTAGGTTTCTTCTGTCTTGCACGCCTTTTTCTCCTTCTTTAAACAAATTCACTGCTGGTGTCACATGAAGGTCAGGTGAGTTCTGTCTGTCCAGATTTGACCATCAACATTTATCATTTTACCCCTTTAGATTTAGCATTAGACCAAATTTTGAACCAAACATTGTGCAAAATTTAGCAACTAATTACAACACTTTTTTTAGAGGACCAAAATTAATTACCTCATTGTTAAGAAAAAAAAAATGTTGATTATTCAAAAAAAAAAAAAATGTTGAAATTGTGATATTATACTGGATGAGAGGGTATAAATGAAAATTAAAGAGACTTAAAGGATAAAAGTGAAATGTTAGGTATAAAAAGGTTGGTAACATAGTATTGACTATTGAAGATATTCGCCTTTTCTTAATTTCTTTTTAGTAATTGATTCTCTTGCCAACAAGAGCATAGCTCAACTGGCATAACGTTGTACTTGTAACCACGAGGTCTGTGGTTCGAATCCCCACCCCCACATATTGTCAAAAAAAAAAAAAAATTGATTCTCTTTTTCCACTCTCTCTTTACATTGATATAGACTATTTGATTGATCCAAATGGAGTTTAACCAAACCTATATGCCCACTAAGTTATAAATATACCTTTAGAATATGTCACCAAATTAAATCTTTGATGTACAAAGATTTAAATGGTTTTTTAACTTTCAAATTTATAATATTTTAATCTTTTATGCTAATTTTAAATGTTTTGTTTTTGTCTTTAACTTTACCTATATCAACCTAATTTTAGTTTTTTTTTCTCACAAAAAAAAAAAATCTACCATATGTGAAAATGAGAAATCGAATTTTGATTGAGGATATATGTTTTAACCGGCTGATAAGAAATTCATGGGTGCTCTCCCTACCTCATTTAAACTTTTGTCTCCGTAAATTTTTTCATTAAACTTCGCAAGGATTAGAACAAGGATTCCATGTGAAATTTTTGGGGATTAGGTTCCTCGCAAATATGACAATTTAATTAAAAAATCTCCGTGTGAAGGTTTGAAGGAAATTAAATCAACAACATATGGTGTGCACTATATTTCCCGTAGATTATTGTAATTCAATTGGTCAGAGCAATATTTTGGAGAATTATTCATCATTTAGTTTTTTTTCTTTTTTAATCTCAATTTACTTCATTTTTATAAATTTGCAATTAGATAGTTAATTATCTATAAAAAAATATCCAATTAATTTTCTTTATTCACAGGAAATCTCCATTCAAATGATTAATTTCTTACCCAAAAAAAAAAAATCTCCAAGATAAAATTCTTAAACTTCCCAATAAAAACAAAAATAATATTTCATAACAACATGATCTAATTTTCCATACATATAATTTAGATGTTTAACCATATACTTCAAACATATCCAATTATCTAAATCATTAAATTAAACAATAAAAACTTATACATATAATCTCTAACAACTATTGTAGTTTTTTTTAGTACAACAACGATTGGAGATGGGAGATTCGAACCACTGACCTCTTAGTCGAGGGTACATGATCAATTACCACTAAACTATGCTTACTTTGACGACAAACTATTGTGTTGATGGTCGATTTTGGCCAGAGGATCTCACCTGACCTTCACGTGCCACCAACGGTAAATTTGTAGTTGAGGGGGGAAGACGTGGCCTGCAAGACAGTAAATCTGCACACCGGTGTGGTGCTCGCCACACCGGCTCCGATGCTTAAGTCAGCAAACAGAACGATAGGGCGTGGAAAAGTAAGAGCAAGAGGAGAAAGTAGAGAATACAGAGTAGAGTTTAGGGATAGAATTCGGGATCCCCTTCTTCAGTGGCGAAGAGGGATATAAATACATGCTCATCCTCCTAGGGTTTTTAGGGATTCGGAGGCGTTTTAGGTCAAACCAGGAGGAACCGGGGTGATCCGGGGCATCAGGGACCGAAAAGAAGTCACCGGACTCGGCCCGCGCAACCGGGCCGAATGGTCGGCCTCGGCCTTTTGCCGAGGCCGACCATATGGGTCGGGCCATGTTGGCCCGACCCTTTGGCCCGGTCTTCCTCTGGGTCGGTCTTTTGGTCCTACCTCTGCCCGTTTGTCCTCGTCAGCTCCTTGTGTGGTCCAAAATCACCTATAACATTAAGCCCCCACTCTTGAATTGGGATTCAGGTGCGACTTTAGTGCTATCGGTTGAGCTCCTTAAGCCTGATTTAAGAGTATAACTCTCCTTCCATGCCGACTTATGTATGATTCCTTGTTATCCTACAAGATAGGACAAACTGGACAAAGTAGACACTCCCTGAAAAGGGGTTAGGTGAAATGGAAATGAGAAAAGTTGAGAGATTACAACAATGGCTCTAGTCGACCTCGGGAAGAGGCCGAGCACAACAATCTCCCCCTTTAGCTTATCTGGTCGGCCTCGGCCTCAGGAAGAGGCCGAGCACTGCAGTTTCCCGTTTTAGCTTGTCTGGTCAGCCTCGGCCTCGGGAAGAGGCCGAGCACAGCAGTCTCCCACTTTAGCTTATCTGGTCGGCCTCGGCCTTGGGAAGAGGCCGAGCACAGCAGCTTCCCATTTTGGGTTATCTGGTCGGCCTTGGGAAAAGGCCGAGCACAGCAGCTAGACCCCTGTACTTGGTCATTCGGAACGCTTCATTCCAGATCCAGGGCTTATCCACAAGCAAAAAATAGGAGAAGCAAAAGATTTCACAATCCTGCATTGAAAAGTTAATCTCTGCAAAAGAAGAATGAGGGAAGAGGCTAGGGTCGGCCTCGGCCTCGGACCTCTGTTAGCTCAAAATCTAGCTCCCTGCATTCATACGTTAGTCCTTGTAGGAAAATAATGAAAGAATAGGCTAGAGCATGTAATCATTGGTTAGACATGCCAAACTAGTGTGCTTTTTGTTTAATAGGGAGTGCATATCCCCTTTGTAGCCCCCAATCTTAAGTAAAGTTTCATTAAAACATAAAGTATAAAATAGGGGAATACCTTTAAAGTTCGTGCTCGGCCTCGGCAATAGGTGCTCGGCCTTGGCAAGAGGTGCTCGGTCCCGGCTCCTGCAGGGCGAGCTTGACTTAGATGAAGTGTATGGAATCATGCCAGGTGATGTGAGGTAGACTTGTTGGTCCAGGCTCACATGGTCTCACTCTGGATGAGGCAAGGTAGACTCGGCAGTCCAGGCTCGCCTGATATAAAGATGCTCAGGCCAGAAGAGGTGAGGTAGACTCGTTGGTCCAGGCTCACGTAATCTCAATCTGGCTGAGGCGAGGTAGACTCGGTAGTCCAGGCTCGCTTGGTGTAAAGATGCTCAAGCCAGAGGAGGTGAGGTAGACTCGTTGGTCCAGGCTCACATGGTCTCACTCTGGGTGAGGCGAGGTAGACTTCGGCAGTCCAGGCTCGCCTGGTGTAAAGATGCTCAGGCCAGAGGAGGTGAGGTAGACTCGTTGGTCCAGGCTCACATGGTCTCACTCTGGATGAGGCGAGGTAGACTTCGGCAGTCCAGGCCCGCCTGGTGTAAAGATGCTCAGGCCAGAGGAGGTGAGGTAGACTCGTTGGTCTAGGCTCACATGGTCTCACTCTGGATGAGGCGAGGTAGACTTCGGCAGTCCAGGCTCGCCTGGTGTAAAGATGCTTAGGCCAGAGGAGGTGAGGTAGACTCGTCGGTCCAGGCTCACATGGTCTCACTCTGGATGAGGCGAGGTAGACTTCGGCAGTCCAGGCTCGCCTGTAGGCGTGGGCACTATAGGCTCGCATGTGTTCGATCTCGCTTGAAATAAGAGAATTGGTCTCAGTCACAACCATGGTCATGGTCGGCCTCGGCCTCAGGTCGACCTCGGTCTTGGCCTCGATCATATCTGGGGTCGACCTCGGCCTCAGCCATATCTAGGGTTGGCTTAGGCCTTAGCCTCGAACAATCTGTTGTCTTTCGTATCTGGTTCCTTCGCTTCGATCTGGATCTTGTCTTCTGTTTAACTGCATTGACAATCTGATTTGTCTTGATTATGTGATCTTCGGGTCACTTTTGAAGTATTGGATAGTCGGCTTCGGCTTTGGCCTAGGGTCGGCCTCGGCCTCGGGATGACCACAGCTGTGGGTCGGCCTCGGCCAAAGGATGACCGTAGCTTAGAGTTGGCTTTGGCCTAGGGTCGGCCTCGGCCTCGGGATGACCATAGCTGTGGGTCGGCTTCGGGCTCGGCCAAAGGATGACCGTAGCTTAGAGTTGGCTTTGGCCTAGGGTCGGCCTCGCCCTCGGGATGACCATAGCTGTGGGTCGGTCTCGGCCTCGGCCAAAGGATGAACACCTTCAGTTGTCCTCGGCATGGTCGGCTTTGGCCTCGGTCCCAGCCTTCGCACTATTCGTCTGGTAGTCGTTGTTTGGCTTGGAGTCACTTAGCTTCTGCAGATCTCCTTCGACAGTTTTGGCATTTCTGCACTTATCCTCGATCCGATTCCTCTGGTCTATCTTGGTATGACCGTAGCTTGGTGTTGAAACTGTGTGGTCATGACCCTTTAGCATGCTTGGTTCTGGGCTCCTCGGAATTATGTGATCTGTGTGCTTCAGCCCCCTGACCTTGCTGGTTACGCTGTTGGTCTTCTTTCCTCTGGATTCTGTCTCTGATTCATCCATGTATTCGACTGGATTCTTCCCCTTCTTCGGGTCTCTAACCAAGCTCTCATGGACTTTGGTGCTAGGGCCGGGTTTATCCAGGATTTGGAGTATTCTGGACAAACTCCAATTCATTCCCTTCACCTCATCCTCAAGGGCGACAATTTTGGTGTCGGCATCCTCTGCTCGGCCTCGGCCTGCTTGTCTCGGTGACCCCTGGATGCTGTCATCGTCCCGTGACCTCCGCTGGTGGCGGTCACCATCCGAATTCTCTATGTTTACGTCTTAGTCTTTCTTCTCCATACCCTTACTCATGGAATAACCGATGTGCAGATTAACAGGCTTTCTTCCCCACAGACGGCGCCAACTGTTGATGGTCGATTTTGGCCAGAGGATCTCACCTGACCTTCACGTGCCACCAACGGTAAATTTGTAGTTGAGGGGGGAAGACGTGGCCTGCAAGACAGTAAATCTGCACACCGGTGTGGTGCTCGCCACACCGGCTCCGATGCTTAAGTCAGCAAACAGAACGATAGGGCGTGGAAAAGTAAGAGCAAGAGGAGAAAGCAGAGAATAGAGAGTAGAGTTTAGGGATAGAATTCGGGATCCCCTTCTTCAGTGGCGAAGAGGGATATAAATACATGCTCATCCTCCTAGGATTTTTAGGGATTCGGAGGCGTTTTAGGTCGAACCAGGCGGAACCGGGGCGATCCGGGGCATCAGGGACCGAAAAGAAGTCACCGGACTCGGCCTCGGCAAAAGGCCGAGGCCGACCATATGGGTTGGGCCATGTTGGCCCGACCCTTTGGCCCGGTCTTCCTCTGGGTCGGTCTTTTGGTCCTACCTCTGCCCGTTTGTCCTCGTCAGCTCCTTGTGTGGTCCAAAATCACCTATAACATATTGTAGTTTTAAGTGTGGAATAATGTCTTTTATTGTTTATTTACTTAGAGTTCTAAGTAAACAAATATTAATTATACATAGTAGTTAAAGTGTTAGGTCTCTAAATAAATCTAAAAGTTTATTAAATATAATGAACAAAAAATCATTAACTTGGATTCTGATTAAATTGGCTGGAGCTGAGAGGTAAAAGTGTACAATGTCGAAGATCTCGTCCCAAGAGAACCAACAAATTTGACACTCATTCTAATTCTCTATAAATAATGGGACTCACCTCATATCCGACTATGTGAAAATATTTGCTCACATTGACCATCTTTGGACTTGGATTGATTTAAGCATTAAAGGGAATTTGACAGAGTGTCACACTAATGCTAATTCTTTGTATAGGATACTTCTCGTAGTTGAGTTCATTTTAACTTTAGATCTAACATTAGTTGCACATGTGAGCTCGATTTGCACACGCAACATCACCAATAATTTGAGTTTAGTAACAAACACGTCTTTATAAAATTTTCAATTTTCAATTAGATTCTTATAATTTGGTTAAACTTCACGAATCATCTCTAATCCTCATAAGTTGCATTCAAATATACCAATATTGATGTTTTTTCATTTACATAAATAAATGGGTGTTATCTACTTGGTTGACTATGGCACTTGATTGCATTAGTATTTAGGATTGAATGATAAAAAAAACCATAAAAATAAGATATGAGTTTCTAAATGGATAAAGTTTAGTTTAGAAATAAATTATGTGGTTCAACTAAATGGGTGTTTGGTCCAAGGATTTGTGAAGAACTCCACCGAACTCCTTGTTTAGAAATTAAGACATATAACACTCAAATTGTGGGGCAGACAAACTTATTAACCAATTACAACACTCTATTGTAGGTCCCACAACCTATTATCTTCTATTCCGACACTTTATTATGAGTCTCACAAACTTATTAACTCTTAATTCAGATTTTATAACTCCAACTTTTTGGACCAAACACCCTTAAGTACCAACTTTAGATTTCTAACCTCACATGAACCAAAAGTTGAAACTTTTATAACTCTAGGGATCAAATTGAAAATAAGCTAAGTGAAGATAATAAAAACCAAATAGTAATTTACTTTTTTTTTTTTTTTTTTTTTTGAGAAAAACCAAATAGTAATTTACCTAAAACATAATATAATATATGCTCTATGGAATGTGTTTTCTTCACAAAAGGAATATTGAGCCGACAATATTGAGAATGTTGGATAATATAATAAATAGTTAATTAATTTAAAAAAAATAAATAATTAAAAACTAATGAGGCGTAATAAAAGAAGAAGGTAACGTGCAATTTGGAGTTTAGAAATCTTCACAGATCTCGTATTTCTATTGGGGGCTGTTTGGTTTCTGGGAAAATGCAAAATTTTCTCGTCAAAATTCCCCAAAACCTAATAATTAATATTTTAATTTTAGACTCAATTCATTGAATTTGTTAAAATTAATTTCTTGGAAAAAGCAAAGCCTCAGAGAACTCACATTATCTTGGTCGTTGGCTTAATCCTAGAATTATAATATATACTGTATTAATTAGTTAATTTGTCGATTAAAATATTAATGTGTGAGAATAAAAATATAATTTAGTATAATTAAAATAGATTCTTTAGAGGATTTTAAAAAACCCTGTTGTGTCGGTTGATATTATTAATTTATTTTTATTTTTATTTGGTATAAAATTCAGGGCCATGTGATGTGATTACGTCCTTATAATTTAATTATTATTCACCATGTCAAGACAAAAATGCTACCCACTTTGCTTTCTCTCTTTATATAAAAACCATATTATATAAAACCATATTTCTAAGTTTTTCTTTGCTATCTCTTCATTTAGAATTTTTAGAACCGACACGAGTATAGTTTCATGGTTAAGATATCAGTAAATACATCTATTATCTTTTTTAAGATTGAAAGTTCGATCTTCCATTTTTATAGTTATCAAACTCAGGAAAAAAAAAAGATTGTGTAACTTTTAAACTTCCTTTCCTGATGTTCTAAAAGAAAAGAAATAAAAGAATTTTTGATGTAGGTAAAATGTAGTTATTATAATAGCCCGAGCTTAAAATTTGAAATGTGGATTCTCTAAACCTAGTGATCCATGCATTTCCTTGCATCTACATCTGATCTAGACACACTACCAACTGTCTTGATCTATTTTTGAGATTGAAGATTATATATATATATATATATATATATAACTTTTTTTTTTTTTGACAATTATATATATAACTTAATCTAGCATAACTAACCACAAAATCAATATTGAAATCAAAAAATTACAAGTATGCTTTCAAATCAGCCACATTCAAACCCTAATTCAATCAGGTCCACTAATAATTGTTTGATTAGGTTCATTTTGAGTTCACTAAAGAGATGTTTCTTAAATAAGAAGAAAATATATAATTTAGAGACTATAGTATTTAATGGAGAGTGGAAAAAGGAAAGAGTGATGGAAGTATTTATTGGTTTAATAAAGTGTACAAATATTCTTTTGTATGTATTTTGACTTTTTGTCCCAAAAAAAAAAAAAAAGTGGGTTGAAAAGATTAAAAATAATTCATGCATGAAACAAAAGCAAAGGTCACTTATCATACCCAAGAAAAAAAACCCTAATAAGAACAAAGAAAACATATATATATATATCTATATCTATATGACTATGTGAGACCTAAATCCTAAGGTTTAGTGGCATTTTTTTATTATATACTTTGCTAACGGCATATGCCAATAATCAATGAATAAATCATTCTTAACACATCATCGATGGAGACATCCACCATAACAAATTGTTAAAAAGAAAACAAAGTCACTTTTTCTTTATAAAAATGAATTGAAGTAGATGAGATTCTCTTTTCTTCGTTTGTAATTGTATCGATAAATGTCGTATCGTTTTTCAGTTTTGTTTTATTATGTGTATACTAAATATGTTTCACTATATGTTTAATGAAGTTTTGATTGTTATTGGACGTTAAAATTTGTTGATATGACAATGGGGTGTAATATCAAATAATTACGTATTACTTTTAATAACTAAAATTGAAATAATTTTAGGGATGTGTTTTTTTTTAAAAAAATGGACGAATTAGATAAGTTTATTGATAAAATTAAGATTTATTTTCAATTCACTTCATTTCATTGACAAAAACTAATTCAATTTGAAACGAGTAGTCGTTATAAAAAATGGACGGGTTAAAAGAGTTACTATAATTCTTTAAACCAACCTAAGGGAATTTTTTTTTTCTCTAGAAAAAGCCATGTGGAAAAGAATTTTATTGAGATAGATGTGTTTGACCTTATGGCCTCTTTAGGAAGAAAATTTGGTCATATTTCAATTTATGGCCAAGAAGGAAGATGAGGAGAAAATCTTCACAACTTCTTAAATGTCCAAAATTGAGTAACTGCATGGCATCAACCCAAAATGTTACTAGGTTCTTTTTTTTTTTTTAATTAAATAAATGCTACTAGGTTAACACCTTAAAAAGATGGTTAGATATACTAAATAGTCCCAAATATTTTAGATTATTGTCAATTTGATCTTTGATATTTTGAAATTTCAATTCATTAAGGTAAGATTTAGGCAGGTAAGTTTTTGTTGACCGAACCGAATGAATTTTTTGTGTCGAATAGTATTTGAGTGACTTGTCTATGTTTTTAAATATATTAATAAAAAATGAGTTTAATATGATGTGACTTTTGTTAACAAAATTTAACAAATCTTTTACAAAAGCACCTAATTGATATTGTAATGATAAGCTTCAAATTGTCTAAAAGATTAAAGACTATTGTGTATATATTTGTCAAAACAGAAAATTAAATCAATGTAGGGAGAAGAAAGGGTTATGGAAAGTAGGGGTGCACATCAAAATCGAATGGAAGGAAACCGAAATTTTAGTTTTTACAGGTAATGCGATTTGGTTCGATTTAAATATATTAATAAAACCGAAAAATACAGTTTGATTCGGTTTTTGGTTCAAAAACTAAATATAAAATCGATATGAACTTCATTTTACACACACGCACACACCGTGCACACATAGATGCACGCGTGCGTGCACAGACATATTTGTGTATATGTGAATCAATTTTTTAATACTTGTTCTCTATACAATAAAAAACGAATAACATAAAATCAAATTTGGTGGTTCTATTTGGTTTAGTTCGGTTAAGTTTTGATTTGACCATCAAACCAAACCGTCAACACCCCTGATGAAAAGACACCACACAAAGTCCCATAAAATGAAATCGATAAGAAATTTTGGGTCATTCTTTATTTTATTTTATTTTTTTTGATAATATGTGTGGTGGGGGACTTCAACTTCTGACCTCAAAATTCATACTTTATGTCAATTGAATTATGCTTTTGTTGACAATTTTGTGTCATTCGTGGTAAAAGAAAAATAATAATAATAATAATAATAATAATAATAATAATAATAATAATAATAATACAAGTGGTAGGTGGTTTCTTATGATATTTCTCTATTGGTTTATTGTTCACTGACAACACAGAAATAGGATTCCACTTTGAACTTCATTCTTAAGTGAAAACACCTCATGGAAATTGACCCAACCAATAACATATATTATTGGTATATAAATCTATTATGACTAAATACAAGTATATATAAGTCTACATTCAAATTTCATTTGTTTTTCCTAACTATTAAGATTTTTCTATTTATAAAAAAAATGGTCCATGAACTCTGAAAAATTAAGTAATCTCAAATGGTCTATTTTAACTATTAAGAAAAATAATAATCTTAGTTATTGTCATTATTTTTTCATCTAATAGATAATATTTGCTCACCAATCTTTGCCTTAACTAACTTTTTTGGTTCTTGTATATGTCCATATTATCTAGTTGTTAAAAGAAAAATAATTAAAGATAAGAATCAAAATGATTATTTTATTATTATTATTGTTATAGGCAATTTTGGACCACCTCGATGTACAAGGAGTTGACGAGGACAACCGGGGAGAAATTGGGCTGGGAGATGGACCAAGGAGGCTAAACCGGCAAGTGGGACGGGCCAAGACCGAAGGGGTTGGGCTTTTGGCCCAACCCCCTGCTCGGCCTCGGCCCAAGGCCGAGGCCGAGCACACCGGGGAGAAATTGGGCTGGGAGGTGGACCAAGGAGGCTAAACCGGCAAGCGGGACGAGCCAAGACCAGGCCCGACCCCCTACTCGGCCTCGGCCATGGGTCGAGCCCGTTCGGCTTCGTCTGGTCCCCACCGCCTCTGGCTGCCTCGATTTCGCCTGGTTTGTCCCGAAACGCCTCCGAATACCTAAAAACCCTAGGAGGATGAGAAGGTATTTATACCCCTCTTCACCACTGAAGAAGGGGACCCGAACTCTCTACTCTCTTCTCTTACTCTCTAGCCCTCCTACCTCCGTTTTCTAACTTAAGCATTGGAGTTGGTGTGGCTAGCACCACACCGGTGTGCAGGTTTACTGTCTTGCAGGCCACGTCTTCCCCCTCTTCTACAAATTTCACCGTTGGTGGCACGTGAAGGTCAGGTGAGTTCCTCTGACCAAAATCGACCATCAACAATTATTATTTTGTCAAGAAGCATGACTAGTAAATAAGACATCTTTATTACTTTACTTTGATGTTAAAGACCTAATAAAAAAAAAGTATGTTTTGAAACTAAAATAAAATAATCTAAAAGTTTAGGCCTCGTTTGATAATCATTTGGTTTTTGTGTATTTTGTTTTTGAAAATTAAGCTTGTTTTCCTTCAATTTTCTTACCATAGTTTTCATCCTTGTTGATGGCACATTTGAATTTCTGGTCAAATTCCAAAAACAAAAACAAGTTTTTGAAAACTACTTTTTTTAGTTTTCAAAATTTAGCTTGGTTTTTGAAAACATGGAAGATTGTGTATAACAAAACTAAGAAATTTATGCCCCGTTTGATAATCATTTTGTTTTTTGTTTTTGGTTTTTGGTTTTTAAGCTTACAAACACTACCTCCAACTCAAAGTTTCTTTGCTTTTCTATCTACCTTCTTTCCATGTTTTCAAAAATCAAGCCAATTTTTTAAAACTAAAAAAAGTAGTTTTCAAAAACTTGTTTTTGTTTTTAGAATTTGGTTAGGAATTCAAGTATGTCTTTAACAAAAATGAAAACCATAGTAAGAAAATTTCAAGAAAACAAGTCTAATTTATAAAAACCAAAAACCAAAAACAAAAAACCAAATAGTTATCAAACGGGGTCTTAATGGTTGAAGTAGTTTTTTTAAGCTTAATTTTCAAAAACTAAAAACTAAAAATCAAATGGTTATCAAACGGGGCCTTAGAAACTAAAGTAGCCATTTAAAATTTTTTGGAATCAAAATGAAGATTGTTAGGGGTAGTAATAATTGGCCACATAAATATCAAACCATGTAGGATCCCCTGGAGCCACATCAAAAAGATGCTCGTGGAAAGGCTTACATAGTCAAGGATGTGAGGCTCTAAGAGCCAAAGGACAATGAAAGCCTACTAGGCTCGATCCCAACAAAGTCGAGGCATCCATCGCCATTGGAAAAATATTTGATGCAATATTATCCTACTTTAGCATGTCTAAACACTATCTTAAGTATTAGAGAACATATTGAACATAACGCTACACGAGTGTAAGTATCTTTTTTGTAGGTCAACCAAATATTTCGACTTGGCATGACACTTCAACTAAAGGTGTTATGGATAAAATTGCATTAAACCTTTCAGTTCAGATGGTCTGAAATTGTTAGGCTCAAATGGCCGAGAAGCAGTATGAAGCAAGCGGAAGAAGGATCGGGGCCCACCCCGACCCCATTTTTCTCTCCTTGGCCTCGGCCTGGGAATGAGGTCGAGGAGGATGCTTGACCTCAGCCCATTGTCGAGGCCGACCAAGGACATGGGCCCAAGTCCCGTTTCAAGCCCTGTCCAAGATGAAACCCTAAGGGGAAAACTATTAATGCATCTAAAAATGCCTTGGGAAGGGGTCGAAAAACTGAAATATCCGAGCACACACAGGTACCTCAGTAAACTCCGAGACATTCTGTTGTTTTTCTGGTTCAGCACAAACTTAAGCATCGGAGTGTGTGTGGTCTACACCACACCGGTGTGCAGAGTTTGCTTGTCTTGCAGGTCACGTCTTCCCCGCTCTC
Organism: Luffa acutangula; assembly: GCA_036850905.1. Taxonomy (NCBI): domain Eukaryota; kingdom Viridiplantae; phylum Streptophyta; class Magnoliopsida; order Cucurbitales; family Cucurbitaceae; genus Luffa; species Luffa acutangula. Next base: position 45,516,447 of record CM072096.1, read on the forward strand.
ATACAAATTCACTGTTGGTCGTCACGTGGAGCGAATGTAAATCTCCTCGCGAAATTTGATCATCAACAAAAGGCCTACATGAACTCGAGACCAGATTCTCGCATCATAATAAAAATCACTTTTAAAAGTTCAGACACCAACTTTATTCAATTAATTAATGAAAAATACATCGACACGTGGATGGATATATTTTTTTAGTGCAAGCTAGGATGGGAAGGAAGTTCAAACATTCCCTTTAGAAAAAGAGAAGAAGATGAGTCAAACTTTTGTAAAGGTGTTGTGCAATCGGCGGTGCGTGTCTCTAAGAAAAGGCAAAGGGAAATATGTGTGCGTAATATTTTCAACAAAGGCTGCTTTTTATGTCTCTTTGCCTTTAAGCCCCAACATTTCTAACTAATCCCCATTTTCAATTATTCTCACATTTCCTTCTCCCCCTCCTTTTTCCTATTTTATTTTTTTATGCCCCCAAAACTTTAACAAATTATTTTTTTAAAAATTTCTCTTTTTGTTTTCTTTCCCCCCACACTTTATATGTGCTTTTTTAAAATTTAATTTTGTACCCTTTGGTTCTTTTCTTTTTGAAGAAAAATATTTTATTATATCACATGAAGCAATTAGTAGTGTGGTATTGTTTTTTTTTTTTTTTTTTTTTTGACAATTAGTGGTGTACTTTTTAATGCATAGGTTTTGGCAACATCAATAATATTCATATGCGACTCCCACAAAAAAACGCTGATTGTGGGTTTGGTTGAAAACCAAAAATTCCTCCTCAACGCCCTCCTCTTGGGTGTGTGTATTTTTTTAAAGAGATAAGTACATAGATAGTCTAGATATAGACCTTATATTTAAAAAATGTCCAACTTTCCATTTTTTTTAATAAAAGGTCTGATGGCCCAATTATTTTACACAAAAGTAAACGGCTTTTTACGGTTAAGCCCTCATATATACTTCTACCATTTAAAAAACAAAAACAAAAAAGGAAACACAACTGTTTCCTTCAAAATTGTATATTCAGATCGTGAGTGAGAGAGGGAGAACGAAAAAGGAAAGGTCTAGAAAGCGGAAAAGGAAAAAAAAAAAAACCCACGATTTGAAGCTTGCTTTTGAACCCACGATTTGTACCGGAATAGGCTTCGTTTTTTTCCGACAATTTTGCGAAGAAGAAGACACAGAAAGCGTGCGAAGAAGACAAACCGCTGGTAGCAAAAAACATCTAGTATATTTCAAACTTCCGAGGTATATTTCACATCTGGTATATTGCTTCGAAATACCTAGTTCATGCACTGTATTCCCATGATTTTTTAGGGTTTTTTCTCGCTCACCGTCCCTAAGACGTCAACACTATGTTTTTTCATAATCCCTTTACTTCTTCACTGCTGGTATATATGAACCACAAGATATGTATCAGACACACATGATTTATATATTCATTTGTATATATCATGTTTTATATATTTCATTTTTTATATACCATATTTCAGAGTATACAGAAAATATATACCACATGGTATATTTGACACATAAGTATACTGACATATGATATATATTTCTGTATACTCTGGAATATGGTATATCAAAAATGAAATATATAAAATATGATATATATACAAATGAATATATACTGACGTTGATTGGAATGAGATATCCCTCTAAATATATTAAATATTAAAACTGAAAACGTACCCATCTAAAAACATGTTTATAATGTGTATATATGAAACTGACATTAACTAAAACAATATATCCCTTTAAATATATAAAATATAAAAACGGAAAATGTACCCATCTTCAAAACACCGGAAACCATAACAGAAAAGCTTAATACAGTTTGCCATAAACCTCCAGAAACAACCTAAATATAGCAGGAAAACCACTGGAAAAACTACCGAAAACAAACAAATTTTCGATGAACTACAACCGGAAATCGTCGAAACAGAGCAGGTAAAAAAACTTGAAAAACAACGACAATCTTGGAAGAGAAAAAATGAAAAAAAATGTTGCCGAAAAATGAAGAAAAACAAATGGGAAGCAACCAGAAATAGAACCAAAACAAATAGCAACCGAAAAATGAAGGAAATTAAACCACGATTCTAGAAACATTCCTAAATTTAAGGAATTTGGTGAAAATCAGTTGAAATAACTATTGATGGTCAAATTTGGTCGGGAGGAACTCATCTGACCTTCACGTGCCACTTGTAAATTTGTTTGTGAGGGGGGAAGACGTGACCTGCAAGACAGAAAACCTGAACATTGGTGTGGTACTAGCCACACCGCCTCCGATGCTTAAGTCAGCAAGCAGAACGATGGGAAACAAGAAAGTAAGAGCAAGAGGAGAGAGTAGAGAATAGAGTTCGGGCTTAGAGTTCGGATCTCTTCTTCAAGGGCGAATAGGGGTATAAATACTTGCTCATGCTCCTAGGGTTTTTAAGAATTTGGAGGCGTTTCGGGACGAACCAGGCGGAACCGGGGCGACTAGAGGCAACAGGGACCGAGCGGAGACAAACGAACTCGGCCCGCGCAAACGAGCCGAGTGGTCGGCCTCGGCCTTGGGCTGAGGCCGACCATACAGGTCGAGCCAAGTTGGCTCGGCCCGTTGGTCTGGTCTTCGTCTGGGTCGTTTCTTGGTCCTATATCCGCCCGGTTGTCCTCGTCAACTCCTTGCACATCATGGTGGTCCAAAATTACCTATAACAATAACCTTCCTAAAATGGAGCATATCCGGTTAGCTAATATGACATATAATATTATCATTTATAATATTATTTGAAGAGAGATGATATATACAGGGTAAAAAGGTAAGAAAATATAGCTGAAAATCTAATCTTGAAAATATGCAAATTTTTAGACATATGTGAAAATATGAATCTCAAACAACCCATTTACCAAAATTTCTCTTTTTTAAACGATGTATGGATGTATAAAAGTGGGTCGCATCCAGTATTAAATAGGTCTAAAAGCGAACAAGAGCATTGTTCAGCTGATATATCACATGTGTTATAGGAAAATATCCTTGGTATTATTGTTAAGTTATTTTGTATTTTCTGTTTGCATTTTGTTATACTAGTAAAGAACATGTGCGATGCACGTAATGAATTATAAAATAGTTGTCTCATGACATTCTCTCATCAATAGTACTCGAAATGAGAAGAGTATATATATTTGTTTTTAATAAAAGTAGAGGGGTACATTCATTTTAATAGCATAAAGTGAATTTAAAATTAAAAAGTAACTTAGTGGTTCACTATCTTGAACCAACTCACTTTCCCTTTCCCAACATGTTTTTCGATTCTAATACATATGTGTATGGAAAAATCCAGCCAAACAATTCACTTGACCTTCATATGACACCAACAATGAATTTGTTGAAGACGGAGAAGACGTGACCTGCAAATATATAGCAAACACTGCACACCGGTGTGGTGCTTGCCATATACACTCTGATGCTTAAGTCAGTAATTGGAGGGAATGTTGCAAACAATGGAGACAAATAGTAAAGTAACAAAGTTAGAAAAGCTTCAATAATAGGTTTTTTTATCCCCTTTTCAAGATTAGGAGAGGCCTTTTTATACATCTCTCAAAGCTAGGGTTTTTCTTTACCTGAATCCTTCATCAGAGAACTCCAGATTGGTGATTGAAGCTCCCCCAGGCCCAGTAAGATCCTTCCCGAAAGCCCGAGCCAGAATTGGGTCTAAAGGCCTGGTCGGCCTCGGAGGTAGGCAGGTCAACCCACCTCCTTCTAGTCTTTGCTTCTCTTTCTGGTTTAGCCCAAGTCAGCTCAAACTAGATTTTCAGAAATTCTGGTTGTACTAGAATTATCTATACAACATACTTAGAAGAATGAGATAAAATAGGCATATATTTAAAATTTGTAGGGCAAAATGAGGAGATAAAGTGTCTCCCATATATCCACTTTTATATATAGGATAGATATATAAGAATAGGGAAACATTTGTTTTATTCACAAATATTATTAATTATGTAAAACATACCAATTATCCATTACAATGATCTTGCAAAAACTTGGTTGATTGCGTTTGTTTGATTTGTGAAGTAGATTTTACTGAAATAACCATGTTGATCAAGTCTGTAGATGATAAAACAAAAAATAATATTAACAAATAATTAAGGATAAGGAAAATGATGATAAAACAAAAAATAATATTAATAAATAATTAAGGATAAGAAAAGTAATATTAATTTCATGTCATTTATCGATAAAAAAAAAAAAAAAAAAAAAAAAAAAAAAAAAGATAAGAAATGTTACCTAACATTTTCTTTTCTTCAAATTCACTCAAATTTTGAATCATTGACACAATAGGAATTGATTCATTCAATTTCAGTAACTTCAGTGGCACGAAAAGAGACTCTGATTCTCTTTTGTTTGAGAGAGGAAAACATCGCACGAAAAGAGACAGGAAACGGCGGATGAAGTAAGAAAGGAACCCTAATTTTCTATTTAACTAAAAGTTGAGAATCGAACGGTTCGGTTCGGTTTTCTTCACCCCTATCTCATATAATTAATTTGATTCCCAAGATGAATTTGAACTATTCAAATTCTTTCAAGATAAATTGTTTCCAATTACTCTTTACGAGCTAGCAGGGGGACCTAATGGACCTACAGATCAGAAGCTCCAATGATATGAAGTTAACTGACTAAACTCATTAATCGGGTTAACCAATTTTCATTAACTGTGGGTCATTCCACTAAAGACCCACAGCTGAACTCTTCTCACTGTAGAATGTTTCTGTGTCCATGGATATTGACCAATAACGGTAAGTCAATCCTTCACGAGTGTTCGTAACTTCAGTTGGGTCAAATTATCGTTTTACCCCTGAGTTACCTCTAGCTCCTTAAGTACCAATGCTTCTCTAATGAACAACTTGTTTATGGTCCAACCAGTAAACAGAAAGTCCCTCTCGGGTCAATGAGAGGGTGTGATCCCTTTGTTCAAGACCCAGAGTCACCACTTAAGGGAACACTCATCTACTTCTCCTAGAAGTGGGAATGAGTGAATTTCATCTTGTATTGTCATGTTTCCAGCCCCCCACTCGGTCTCGTCCCCAAGAAGGTAGGCTTATTGAGTTGCCATGCAAGCCACTCTCACCCATACTAATCAAAGGACAATCCTTCGTGAGAAGGAGTTCATGACACACTCAGGATTAAGACTGAGTTACCTAGTCATCCTATTGAAACAGTAACCTAACTGGTTAACGGTGTTACATCTAGTGGTTTACTATTTCGGGGTTCGGTCTTATACAAACTCATTGCATAGGATACCCCCGCTCGCATGTCTCCTACATGGACGCCTTGGATCAATACGTCTGTATCGAATACAAAGTGGGTCGTATCATATAGTGTTATCAGGATAAGGTACCCAGCCTTATCCCTGTACTATAAGACCTTTTAGGTTGTTACTTGAACACCGATCCATGTATGTCCCCACATACTAGTTCAAGTCACATGTAAACAACCTTGGATCTTAGTTTATTGGATTTGGGTCAAATTGTGCAATGTTTGACAATAACACTTTATTGTAGAAACTCAATAACACTTTATTGAAACAAATATACAATTTGTTTACATTCACTATCAACGAGTTTAAGGGCATAAAACTCAACACTTGTAAACAGGAGTCCATAATCCATTCAGAATTGAGACTAAGTTGCCTAGGTCATCCTAGTGAAATAGAAACCTAACTAGTCAACAGAGTTATATCTAGCGGTTATTATTTCGATGTCTGGTCTTATGTAAACTCGTTGCATAGGATACCCTCACTTGCATGTCAACTACATGAACGTGTTGGATCATTGTGTTTGTATCAAATACAAAGTGAGTCGTATCCATAATGTCACCAAGATAAGGTACAAAACCTTATCCCTATACTATAAACCCTTCAGGTTGTATCTTGAACATTGATCCCCGTATGTATCCACATACAGTTCAAGACTCATACAACAGCCTAGGATGTTAGTTTATTGGATTAGGGCTATTTAGGCAAGACTAATACAAGATAAGCAATAACTCTTTATTGAAATAAACATCAATAACACTTTATTAATGAACTGTCAAATGTTATATTTACTATCTACGAGTTTTATGACATAAAACCCAACAATGTATGCATTAATTTATTATTATTATTTAAATAAATTATGATATTAATTTCAAATTTAAAAGATATGGATATAGATTTTAGGAAATTTATCCAAATATTGTTTAATATCATATCTGTTCATTTTATAGATTTTATTAGTTTATTATTTTGTCAATCAAAATCCATGCGTAGAGATTTTATAACGTATATTTAAATGTTGTTCAATATAATAAATAAATAGAATCTATGAGTAGAGATTTTATAATGTTTATTTAAATGTTGTTCAACATAATAAATAAATAGAATCTATGTGTAGAGGTTTTATAACGTTTATTTAAATGTTGTTCAACATAATAAATAACTAAATAAAAATGACAAAAGAGGAATTTTTAAATTAAGAAGGAGAAAAGAGAAAATCAAAAGTTTCTCCTCTTAAGCCCCTTTTAGATAGTATAGATTTGTTCTTTTCAGTTTCAAAGCTCTTGTATAAATACTCTCTCTAAGTTCTCTTTTGTTAATTAATGAGAAGAGCTCTCTTTCACAGTTGAGAGAGATTTCCAATTTGTCTATTGTTTCATGCTTATACCCTTGACCAATAAGTCAGAGGTTCAAACCCCCCATCTCACATGTTAACAAAAAAAAAGGGGTCTAATAACTTATCAAAACAAGTTATGATATTGTTGGATTTTTGTGTAAATGTGTGAAAGAAAGTGGTGATTAGTTTATCAAAAGTTTCAAAACAGTTACTTAAATTACAAATTTAATGTCCGAAAATAAATTCGTAACTTCTATGAATTTGAATAGTTTTATGGTTTTTTGTGTTCTACAATTGTTGTAATTGCTCAAAATTACATAGTAAACAATTAGCTTTTTGTATTTTGTAATTGTGTATATACTCATAAATACATTGTAATTAACGTTATTTGCAGAGTATTTATTACTTGTCATTTCATTTCTAAAGAGTTATGTGTATAAATAATATAGTTGGTTCTCCATTTTGTAATAACCGATTTTTCAAGATTTCTTCTCTCTTTTCTTCTTTACGTTTTGGTTTTACTGTTCTACCAGAGCTAATCGTTGTATCCTGTAGAGAAAATCATTGTAATCTGCTAGCAACATGTGCAAAGGAAAATAATTGTCTTCAAGACAGTGCTTTGGAAGCGTGTCTCACTACCAATCATCACATTCTTCTTTTCTTTTTTTAAGTCAATCATCACATTCTTCTGTTCTACAAGTTATGTTTATTTGATGTTGTTGAGTTATCGATCTTATCATCTATGACAATTGGAGCACTGATCTTCTAATCTGGTTTAATTATATGGTTTGTGTAATCTTTATTACTGTATTTTTTGTAGTCAGTTGCATTGTAATATATGTTTGCTAGTGTGCAATAGTTTTTATATACAATGTATTTCCAACAGGTGTTTGGGTGAATGAGAAACTGAAAGGTCAAAATCCAACTTAGAATATGTGACATTTGTAACACTCTCAGTAATTTTGGAAATTGAATAGGACATTTTTAACTCCTAAATTTTAATTAAGAAATTTAGTTACCATTGATATAGTAGAAGTGGAAAATAGGGAGAATCTTTTTCTTTTTAACATTTTGCACCTTTGTCAAATTTTAATTTACAAAAATGCCTCTAGAATTTGAAAAGGTCGGAATATGTAGAGGAAGAGGTTAAATATTAAATTGTTTTTTCTATTTACTTCTAAAAATTAATTCTTTTTTTTTTTTTTTTTTTGAGTACTTCTAAACATTTATTCTAAAAGTTTAGTTTTACATTTATTTTGAATTAAAAATTGAATTTCATAGGTTTACATATATATATATATATAGTTCTCTTCTAATTTCTTTTCTACAACTTTTCTCTTTTTAGTTTGGTTTTCTTTCTCTCAATTTCTTCATCTTAAATTGGGAAGTAATGTTGTCCCCTAATGGGATGGTATTAGTTCTCATTTAAGCCAAATCATCATAGTTTAGGCCTCGTTTGATAATCATTTGGTTTTTTTGTTTTTTGTTTTTGAAAATTAGGCTTGTTTCCTACTAATTTCCCTACCATGGTTTTCATATTTGTCAATGACACATTTGAATTTCTAGCTAAATTCTAAAAACAAAAAACAAGTTTTTGAAAACTACTTTTTTTAGTTTTCAAAATTTGTTTAGTTTATAAAAACTAGGAAAGAAAAGTATTAGAAAAACAATGAAACTTGTAGGTAGAAGTAGGATTTATAAGCTTAATTATCAAAAACCAAAAACAAAAAACCAAATGGTTATCAAACGGGACCTTAACAGTTAATTAACTTGTACACAGAGGTTCAAATTCTCTCCTCTAAATGTTGTTGAACTAAAAAAAAAAAAAAAAAAAAAAAAAAAAAAAAAAAAAAAAAAAAACTCCCATTTGAATACGGTTTTAGAAGATATAAATATGGTGAAGTATTTAACCTCTTTTTTTAATGCAAAGTATTTTACGTGTTCAAAATGGTTACATATTGATGAATGAGAAACCGGTCAAAATGCACCTTAAAATTTGTAACGTACGTAACATTTTATTAATTAGAAAAATAAACATGAAATTTGTAACTCCTATAACGGACGAATTTTAATTAAGAAATTTTGTATTTTATATCAAAATTTGTAGTTTGTTTCATAACTGACTCTCTTGTTCCATGCCTACATTAAGGGCTTCCCTCCACTCTTTTAACTATAATCACTTGATTCTCATATTTTTCATACTTTCACTCTTTCATTTCTCTCCATCCTCTTTAAAACTTAGTTCGAAAATATTTTTAATACTACCATCGTAGCATCATTTAAGAATAATTTGAGGTCTAGTCCAACATTATTAAGGGTCCGTTTGGAATACATTTATGTTTTTTAATGCATTTTTTAAAAAACATTTTGTATAAAAATGGTTTAGAATTTAAACACACATATGTTTGGTTGCATTTCCTCACAAATGTTTTTATACACAAGTTATTGTTTACTTGAGAAGTCTTTTTTTAAAAGTTGGTTTTAAGCATTTCTCTCAAAATGGTTTATTTATCAATCTCATTTTTAGTAGTCGCTAAACATTAGAATTTTTTTCAAAATGATTTATTTCAAAATTAAACACTTGAAAAGTTAAACCAAACACACCTAAAACTTCCTTCGAAGCTGTCCGTCTCAGCGATTGAGCATAAAAATAGTCGAATGATCTGATCTTTTTGAAAGATGGCTTAATTGAATTGATAATAATTTGAATATCACCTAAAAGAATGATATTCTATAACTCTCAATCTCTTCCTCCCCGGCATAAAGTTGTACTGATAACCACGAGGTCTGTGGTTCGAATCCCCACCTCCATATATTGTAAAAAAAAATGTGTGTGTGTATATTTTGAAATTGGGATAGGGCGGAGAAAAGCCATTTTGATTATTTGAGTTTCCATATGATGTCAGTAGAGAATATGGAATTATTTCAAGGGATATCCTTAAAAATGGCCAAAATTACACTGTAGTTTTGAAAAATGACCAAACTGGATTTTTTAATGAAAAATGGTCAACCCTTATTTCTTACCTATTTTCGTGCAATCCAATCTTCCATTTTTACCCTTGAGTAATTTCTCACGTCTCCCTCTATATTTGTGCTCCTCGTATCTAATGAAATTAAAAAAAAAAAAAATCGTTAACCTCCAATCCCATGAATCAAGGAAATGATGGTTACATAATCAATCATGGAACTACCCAAAATATACGTTTTTTGCTTTGATTTTCTAGTAGATTTTTACAGCGATCCTCCCTCTCTTGATCATCTTTTGGAAGAAGGTTGGTCGATTTGTTGGTTTCCGATTTCTTCTAACACTGCAGGCTGATCATAGGTATGGTTTACATGATTGTATACATTTTTTTTAAAATCACATTCATTTTTTTTTTTTGTTCATTAATGTAATCCTTGCTCTTTCTTTTCAAAACTAGATGTCTTCTGTTCTCATTTCTATATGGTAGGATGGGTTGTGGGATAATTGCAATCAATATACTGGATTCAAGATGTCAACAGTGTGTGTGGATTCAAATTGTTCATTCGAACAACTTATTGATTGCATAAATAGTAAGCTTACATTTCAATATTCATTCACCAAGGTGTATATTTATGTTCATGTCTAAGTCCAAGTCTAAGTATGTACTTGTTGATGGTCGATTTTGGTCAGAGGGAACTCACCTGATCTTCACGTGCGACCAACGGTAAATTTGTAGATGAGGGGGGAAGACGTGGCCTGCAAGACGGAAAGCCTGCACACCGGTGTGGTGCTAGCCACACCGACTCCGATGCTTAAGTTAGAAAACGGAGGTAGAAGGGCTAGAGAGTAAGAGAAGAGAGTAGAGAGTTTGGGTCCCCTTCTTCAGTGGCGAAGAGGGGTATAAATACATGCTCATCCTTCTAGGGTTTTTAGGGATTCGGAGGTGTTTTAGGTCAAACCAGGCGGAACCGGGGCGACCAAAGGTGATAGGGACCAAATGGAGTCGAACGGGCTCGACCCGCGCGAGCGGGCCGAGGCCGAGCAGGGGGTCGGGCCAAAAGCCCGACCCCTTCGGTCTTGACCCGTCCCATTTGCCGGTTTCGCCTCTCGGGTCCATCTCCCAGCCTGATTTCTCCCCGGTTGTCCTCGTCAGCTCCTTGTACATCGGGGTGGTCCAAAATTGCCTATAACAGTACTAAAACAATAATTTAATAATACATCAACTCCATGTGAATAAATCACAACATATATATCAAAATGAATATGGTTCAATAATAATTAATATGTATCATCGACCAAAAGGTTAGAGGTTGGAATCCTCTCCCAAATATTGTTGTACTAAAAAAAAAGAGTAAACATATATTTTTACCAAATGACCAAATAAGATTTGAAAATTAACCGACAATTTTAAAATATACAATAGACTAAATTAAGAATTGCCTAAAATTAAAACAATAGACAATAAAGAAAAAAGGACAAGAACACGAGCACGGTTCGATGGTTAGAGTTTCAAACTCTCACGTTCTACCTCACATTTGTTGTACTTGAAAGAAAAAGACAAAGAAAATAAATAATAAAATAATAATAATAATGAGAGAGAGTAAAAAGGAATTAGTTTACATATTTTGAGTCCTTTTGGTTTGAGGAGAGAGAGAAGAGGGAGAAGTGTGACGTCAGATGGGCCCCACCCCACGATTCAAATCGGCTAGGATTCCGTTCGGCTTTATCAGAGAAAAATCGTTAGCACGGACACACCCCGCACGTGTGAGGGACACGCGGATCGGATCCTCTTCGAAAACTAATTATTATTATAAATAAAAACGAATCCCACTGTCCAAAAACGCAAAAAGTATGAGAGAGAGAGAAGACCACTGACCTGATGTATCGTGTATGATCATGTGTGGATATCTACTTTTTTTTTTTTTCTTTTTCTTTTTTTTTTTTTGGGGAAAAATATCGTTTTTACCGTAAATTTAGATTGTGTCGATTTTAACTTTAAACTTTCAATTTAATCCAATTGAATCTCATATTTAATTAATTGTGTCATTTTTTATCTAAAACTTTCAGAATGTTGTAATGCAGACATTTGGTTAACTTTTTGTTTAAACCACGGTTAGAAAACGTAACTGACTGTTTGTATATGAATTGGTTTCTTGTAAAAAGAAAAATATTGGAGAAAGTTTTTATTTGAAGAGACTTTTGCCATTGAGTTGTACTTAGTTTTCTCTCATTTTCTTATTATTGTGTTTGTGGGTTTTGTTGTCTTTTTAGCTACTTAGAAGAACGTACAAGGAAGATAGGAAAGCAATTTGTTTATATATATATATATATATATTTTAGATGACTTTTTCTTGTTATGTTGAGAGCTTTGTGTTGTGTTGTTTAGGAAAGCAAATAATTTTTGGAGGGTTTTAATTGTTTTTTTTTTTTTTTTTTTTTTTTTTTGCTTGTTTTCCTATCAATTAGAAGAACATGCAAAGGCACCCCCTTTAGACATATAACCATTCGGTCCATATAACCACAACTATATTGACCCACTCATTTATCTTACCCATATATACCATTTCAGATCCATTAATCTCTAGGAATTACATGAGTAACACACTCAAGTACGCTTAAGATATATAACATTCTCTATATTATATATCTAGTACATATCGAGTTTTGATACACACCTCTTCTCTTTCTCTTACTCTTAAGATATATAACATATCATTGTATTGTTTGACTTATCTTAGTCAGAGAAATTGACCTCTCATCAGCATCCTCCCTTGACATTATTTGTCATATCATTGTATTGTGTTTGACTTATCTTTATCTTAGTCAGAGGAATTGACCTCATCAACAACAGCATTCTCCCTCGACATTTTTCCCTTGAAATTACTATGATAGTAGATAGATCCCTAATCAAACAATTTTAGGTTTTTTGCTAATACCTTTGTGATTTTTTTTAGGAGTTTTTTTTTTCTTTTTTTTTTTTTTTTAGGAGGCTAATGCAATGAGAATTATGACTGTTTGTTATTTTCAAATTTGTTATTCCAACAAATTTCTTACAAGAAACCAACTGAGATCTGATGTGAATTAAAAAAAAAATGAGAAAATTGCCAATCACTTGTTCTATTGTTGATTGAAATAAAAAGTTAACCGATTGTCTTTATTGTAACTTCAACCAAAGTGTTTTTTTCAATCAATTTTTTTGTCCAACTACCAAAAAAAAAAGATTACGCTATTGGTTTTATTAATTACTCAAAATTAACTCAAATATGTTTAAAAAAATATTTAAATGAGCCGGCATACCAAACCCATCTTTAGATTTATTAAATTTTAAGCCAAATCGACATAGCTCATCAGTAATTGACATGTACTATTGACTAAAAGGTTAGAAGTTTGAATCCTCCCACCCCAGTACTAAAAAAAAAAAAAAAAGTCAAATCTCAAGTAACAAAGAAGATTTTAACCTTCAATTTTTTTTAATCAAAGATCCAAATACCTTAACCAATAAAACTTTACCACATACATATGACTTAAGACAACTCATGTCATGTCAGATCATCATTAAAAGAATTTACCAAAAGAAAAATTAACTGTAGCAAAAGAAAGGGGAGGGTAAATAACTGACTCACTGAACTCGCCATCTGGGTAAAAAACAAAACAATCACAACACAACACAAAAAAAGAAGAAATATATATATAGAAATGCATAGTGGTAGCAATGTTTTGTTTTTATTAACTTTGTATGGCATTTCTGAGTTCTTTCCTTTGGACCACCTTTTAACACACACACACACACATACTCTCTTCTGCTATTGGGATTTGGGTAATCAACACAAAATCTCTCTGCTTCTATGTATCCTTGTTTGGTTTCTTTTCTCTTCTGCCAAACCAATTTTACTTTTTCTTCTTCCCTTTCCCTTTCACTTTCACTTTCACTTTCCTTTCCTTTTCTTTTATGTTTTTGTTTGGGATTTGGGTAATCATGTTCTTTTTTTTCTAGCCGACCCAACTAGTTTAGGTATCGTTTGACAACCGTTTGGTTTTTGGATTTAGGGTTTTGGGTTTTGAAACTTATTCTGGTTTTCTTCTAGTTTTCTTCCAAGTGGTTTTCATCTTTATTAAGAACACATTTGAATTCTTAGCCAAATTCCAAAAACAAAAGCAAGTTGTTGAAAACTACTTTTAGTTTTTGAAACTTGACTTGATTTTTGAAAACATGAAAAGAAGGTAGACAAACAAAAACAAAGAAACTTATAGATAGAAACAGTGTTTATAAGCTTAATTTTTAAAAACAAAAACCAAATTGTTATCAGACAGGACCTTGTAAATCACTTTGATGTTTCATTCTACTTGCATTCTTGAAAAGTGCTTTTCCATCGAGCATTTGGACTAGAATCGAGGAGAGGTGCTAGTCTTTGGGGATTGTAAGGTAAGAGTGTTTCTATCATGCCCAAATGTAGCATATAAATATTATGTCAAAAACAAAAAATGTAGCATATAATATAAATAAGGAAAGTTATAAAGAGCGACAAAGCTCATTGTCTTAATTTCTAAATTTTTTAGCTGGAAAAATAATTTAATTTGTAAATATGACATTTTTTTTCCTTTGCATGTGTCAGTAATATGCTAGTTTTATATGTCAAAGCGAGCATAGCTCTGCGGTAATTGACATGTATCCTTGACCAAGAGGTTAGAGGTTCAAATCCCCTATCTCGAATGTTGTTGAACTAAAAAAAAAGTATGCTATTTTTATATCGCTGATCAAATTCCTCATGGTATCACTTGGGCAAACTCCATCTAAGGCCAAATAACTTCTCACTTTAGACATTGACGATGATTTCTAATTTTGAAAACTATCGCCTATGACAAGGTTCAATTACATGAAATTAATACCTCTTGTTGATGGCAAAATCTGGACAGGAGGAACTCACCTGACCTTCACACGCCACCAACGGTGAACTTGTTTGAAAGAGGGGAAGACATGGCCTACAAGACAGAAAAACCTGCACATCGGTGTGGTACTTGCCACACCGCCTCCGATGCTTAAGTCAGAAAACGGAAGGAGGAGAGCAAGAGGAGAGAGCAGAGAATAGATTTCGGGATCATTTCTTCAGTAGTGATGAAGAAGGGTTTAAATACATGTTCCTACTCTAGGGTTTTTAGGCATTCAGAGGCTTTTCAGGCTAAACCAGGTGGAACCAGGACTCCCAGAGGCAGCAGGGATCGTGGGTCGAGTGGTCGGCCTCAGCCTCGGGTTGAGGCCGACCATAATGCTCGGCCTCGGCCTTGGGCCGAGGCTGATCATATGGGTCGGGCCAAGGCCTGGTCCCTCCGACCTTGGCCCGACCTTTTGGCATGTTTCGCTTCTGGGGTCCATCTTCCGGTCCTATTTTTGAGCTTGTGTCGGGTTGTCCTCGTCAGATCCTTATACATCGGAGTGGTCCAAAATTACCTATAACACTTCTCACTAATCAAGTTTTATATTATAAATATGGAGGTGAAATATTCAACCTACCATCTTTTAAGGAAGGTAACGTATAACTATTTGCTCAATGCTAATAAATATTAGAGTTATTTAAGAAAAACTTTAGTATGAGAGTTTTTTTTTTTTTTTTTAGTACATCAACATTTGGGGGTGGGAGGTTCGAACCTCTAACCTACATGCCAATTACCGCTGAACTAAGCTCGCTTTGACAATATAAGTATGAGAGTCAAAACTACCTTGTAACTTTTTTTCCTTAATTACACCATGCATTTTTTTCTTTATATATATACACACAAAAGAAAACAGGTTAGGCAAAATCAATATGTAGATATATTCAAAGAAAAAGAAAACAATAAACAAATAAAAAGTGGAAAAGGAAAGCAATCATTCCTCAGTCAAAAAGATCACAGCAAATTAAGGAAAAAAATGTCCTCTTTCTCCATCAAAGTTTTCAGATCTTTTAATATATAGTTTAAGGCAGCAGCTGATGGAAAGAGATAGCATTTTTCTTTTTTTTTTTTAATAAAAAAAAGTATATTATTTTAATATATCTTATTTCTATTTTTTTAAGTTTTCAATTTCTTATGTATCAACCCATTTCAATGAAGACCATTCTTTAAAATAATGTTAAAAGCATGTAAATGAATGTATGATATAACAATAAAATATAAATTTATCATGTGCAAGATTTTAATCAACAATTGTCTGTCAAAATTTCCCAAAATGATTAATAATTAAATAACTCGACTCCATTGCGAACATGTTAACTTTTTTACAATCTACCATTAAATTAAATTCGTAGTATTAGTCATTTCATTTTGTAATTTATTTTTAAATTCTATCTTCATAGTTTTTACTTTCTTTTTCATCGAAAAGAATTGAAGAAATAAAATGACACAATTTATATATTAGACAATACTAAAAAAAATAAAAAATATTAAGAACAAAATTATATATTTAACTTTGGATCTGCCCTCGTTTTAGGAAACCAAAGTGATGAAAAGCTAATTAATTAGTTAGAAAATAATCAAATTAATAAAAAGCAAACAAGAAATTAAGGGGGGGATTAATTTTTTTTTAAAAAAATTGAAGTTAGTGAGAAAAAGAAAAGAAAGTGCTTAAATACAATGAATGTTGTTGGCCTTTTGGTTTGTGAAAACCAGTCAAGCACTTAGTTTTTTATTTATTTATTTATTTATTATTATTATTTTTTTTTTTGGCTTGGGTGGGTAGGTTTCTCACTTTTTATTATTTATTATTATTATTATTATTACCTTTTTTAAAAAAAAAAAATTATTTACACAAGTTTCGTGATCAATTTTACCATTGCCACATTTAAGTTGAAAATGTAAAAAGATGAAAGGAAAAGAAAAAAAATTATTAGTTTTTTAGGTTGTTTGACAATGATTTTTTTTTTTTTAAAAAAAAACAATTATGCTTGTTTTTGAGCAATTTTCTTTATATTTCTACAAATGTAATGGAAGTTTTTGCTAAATTTTAAAATAAAGTATTATTAAAAAAATTATTTCTCAAATTTGGTCTTTCATATAATTCTTTTGAAAGGTAAAGAACTAGATAAAGAAATTGTTAATAGGAAAACTTAATTTTATAGATTCGAGAACATAAAAAATTTTTCTTTTTTACTCAATATAATTCAAACCATTTAACTCAATTTATCTGATTCAAATTAATGAAAGTCAAGAGATTTGAATTTTGATTCAAACTAGAATAGTACTTATGAAAAATAAATAAAAGTATATATACATCAAAAAAATTATTATACGTAATGTTGATATAATGTAATTGTCAATTTTATAATTATTAATACAAGATAAATGATTTATAATTATTAAGATATTAGTATATTTTTGTTAGTGTTTAAATTCAAATTTTCTTCTTTTGTTTGTAAGGTAAAATAAGAAAGAGAAATGAAATTACATTTTAAACATAAAAATTAAGTCTAATAATCATATAATATAACCGTTATATTTGGAATAATTTCTTTACACGAAGCATTATAGTTCTCCCTAACTTCGTATACTTTAATCGAGAAGAAAAGGAAGAAAAGTTCATGCTTTTTATTTTTTTTTCCTCAAGAGAGGAACCCTAAACCATGGAAAAAAGATGGGGATGTGACCTTAAATGAAGGAAAAATGATATAAGTGTTACAACTACCAAGTCTTATAAAACATGTGTGGTTTTGAACATGCATTTTATTCAAGGTCATCATGTGCATGCATTGGACTTTGGACATCTTTCACCTCTACAATGGAAACATCAATGTCCCCTTCCCCAAACACATCAATACCAACAAAATTAAAAATAAAAAAAGAATCTTTTTCATAATTTATACACCATCCCACTATAGAGTACTTTAGAAAAATAATTAAAGTATGTTTGGATTTTTCTAAAATATATTATTATATATATCGCAAACAAGTGGGTATGAATTCAAATCGAAAACTGAAAGAGTGACTGAGTTAAATTGAGTATATCTCAACTAGTTAAGATACCTGCATTAACCTTCCATTTGAATGTCATGGATTGAAATATTATATATTCCTACCTCAAAAACTCAAAAAGATTAGGTATTATGTGTTTCAATCATTTAGGTTATGTTCAAGTTGTTAAAATATGTTGGGATCTAAACAAAAGGTATAGAGGCTAAAAATTATATAAATGCTATAGAATTAGCGACGTACATCAATGTTAAAGATTTGAATCACCAACTAGGAAAATGTGATTTATGTTAGTGATGATTTTTATATATAATGATAAAAATTGAAAAACGAAAGTTTATTATTTATTCTTAAGGTATTTTAGGGTGAGTTTGGTATGTCTTTTCAAATAAGGAAAAGTGTGCACTTAGCTAACCAAAAAGGATTTTCAATTAAGTTTCCATGGTCTTTGGTTATATATAGTCAAAAAGAAATTTTGTATTAACATTAATCTCAAAGTCATACCGTTGATGGTCGATTTTGGTCAGAGGGAACTCACCTGACCCTCACGTGCCACCAACGGTAAATTTGTAGATGAGGGGGAAGACGTGGCCTGCAAGACAGTAAACCTGCACATCGATGTGGTGCTCGCCACACCGGCTCCGATGCTTAAGTCAGCAAACAGAACGGTAGGGAGTGGAAAAGTAAGAGCAAGAGGAGAGAGTAGAGAATATAGAATAGTGTTTAGGGAAGAATTCGGAGTCCCCTTCTTCAGTGGCGAAGAGGGATATAAATACCTGCTCATCCTCCTAGGGTTTTTAGGTATTCGGAGGTGTTTTGGGACAAACCAGGCGGAACCGGGGCGATCCGGGGCATCAGGGACCGAAAAGAAGTCACCGAACTCGGCCCGCGCAACCGGGCCGAATGGTCGGCCTCGGCCTTTTGCCGAGGCCGACCATATGGGTCGGGCCATGTTGGCCCGACCCTTTGGCCCGGTCTTCCTCTGGGTCGGTCTTTTGGTCCTACCTCTGCCCGTTTGTCCTCGTCAACTCCTTGTGTGGTCCAAAATCACCTATAATACATACCAAACTCACTCGTGTTCTTAATTAATTTAAATCTTTATCTTTTGAATTCCTTAAATTAAACCTCAAACTTAAGAGTATCAATATCTTCCTCAAAATAAATTTAACACATTTTCGAAAAACTAACCAATAAATTGCATCAAATTCAAACAACAAAATTTCAAAAAAATCAAACCTCACAATAAAATCAAACCAAAAAAAAAAACACAAAAATCATCCAACACATCCCAAACAATCTATTTATGTCCACAAAAAATAATTTCATCCAACCAAAAAAAAAAAAATTGAAAGCTGAAATCCTTTGATTCCTTATCCAAGTGAAAATTGAAAGAATAAGTTTGAAAGTAAAGAAATTAAATCCTCATTTAAGAGGTAGGTTGGGTTGTGATAAAGAAAGAAAGTTACAGAAACATAAATGTATGTAAGAGTGTACAATTTGGTCAATCAATTCAAGAGGACTCTGTCTTAATATTAATTCTTTTTTAAAGTCACGTGCTTTATTTCCTCTACTGTGTTTTCTTAAAACTTTAAATCAATAAACTGTATTTAAAAATAAAATTTAAATTTGTTCAAATAATATCATATTAAATTAGTAATTTTTTTTTTTGACATGTGGAGTGGAGAGATTTGAACCACAGTCTTCTTGGTTGTTAATACAACACTTATGCCAGTTGAACTATACTCATGTTGGCATATTAAATTAGTAATCACACATTACGTGAATTTACCTTTTTACATTTTTACAAAGGCCACCACTTTTTTTTAACTTATTATTATTATTATTATTATTATTTATATTTTTTCTACTAAAAATTCTCAATTAGATGCCTCTATATAAAAAATGTTAAAATTAGTTTTTTTAATTGAATGTTAAAAATAGTTAGTATAAAACTAATTTAACTGTTGAGGGTCAAATTTTGCTTAGGAATTTGTCCTTCGCTCCACGTGATGATCAATAGTGAATTTGTAAACGAGCGGGAAAAACGTGACCTGCAAGACGAGCAAACGCTACACACCGGTGTGGTGTAGACCACACACACCCTGATGCTTAAGTTAGCCTTGGTCGAAAAATACGTAGAGTGAATTTAGGGGTTGATTTTTTCGTACTTGTGAGTGTGCGCAACCTTCTTATAGATTTTTTCTAGGGTTTCTTCTCCTGCTAGGCTTTTGGGAGAGACACCGGGCCTTTGGCCCTGGTCGGCCTCGGCATTGGGTCGAGGCCGACCATTACCCTCGGCCTCTCCCTTGGGCCGAGGCCGAGGGTCGTGGTATAGGGCTGGAATTGCCTCGTGAGCTGGGCTTGTTTCGTCTTCGGGCCCGATGTGTTTGGGATCTTCCTGCGTGGAATGTCGTTGGCTAATTTTTGCCCATAACATTAACATTAAATTATTATTTTATTAATATATTTATATACACGTTGGCATGATACTTGGACATATCACTTTGAAAAAAAAATAGAATTTGTTAATTGAGAGGTTAGATTTTGCTAATGGACTAGTTGATCAATTTCATGCATCAAGTAGTATTTAAGGTAATACGTGTCTAAATGTGTTAATAAAGTAATAATTAACGATGAATCAATGAAAATAAAATTTAACTAACTTTTTTATGGAACGATTTAATTGAGTAACTTAATTTTAACACACATTAAGAGTAAAATTGAGAATTTTTAAAGATTGAAGACCAAATTAAGGACTGTCTAAAAGATTGGGACCATTTTGTTAATTTAGTCTAATTATACTTAAAAAAAAAAAACTTATAAGTTATATCATGAGAGATAATATGTCATTTTCTTTATAAATTTATAATTTTTTTTAAAGACATCTTCTCTTCCTTTCAAAATCAACATGGAATTTTAGTACACAATTTTAGAAAAATAAGGTTAGATATGTAATTTGATAGTTAAAGTTTAAACTAATTTTCTATTAATGTTCTTAACTTTTATTTTTTATTATTTTTTTAATTTCAAAGCATCACATGAAGTTTACCCTTAAACTAAGTTGGATATATGTCGACTCGAGCATAGCTACGTAGATAAAGTGTCTATTACATTTTTCTGAATTGAAGATTCAATTTTCTACTCCATATTTTTTTTTTGTTGAACTTGAAAAAAAAAGTAATTAAATAAAAACACAATTATTGATATACTTAAATACTATATATCTACTTGACCCTATTAATAAATTATGGGAAATGTCCATTTAGATTTTTTAGTCAAACGTGTGGTTAGAAACTATGAGTAATTTGAGGGATATTTATTTTCCTCCATGGGCAATTTCTCTTTTTTTTCATCCCTCCCCCTTCTTTTAATTTATTATTATTTTTATATTTAAAATTTAAGTTTTATTGTTTATTGACAATTAGCATTTGAACTATATACATGGATTATTAGATGACTTGATGTGTACTATGATTTTGTTTTTATTAAGTGATTTAATAAGAAATTTTCTTTAAATTGGATTTTTTTTCATTTAATTTAATTGAGATTTTAAAAAATAAAAACTAAACGGAGAGTAATGACCCACGTTTAATCATAAATTTAACTGGAACTATAAACTCTAGAGGCAATAGAAAAATAGGGATGAAAAAACATTCCAAAACCAAATTGATTTATATATAAAACGAAAAACTCGATTTAAAGAGAGATGAGGTGGGAGGCCATTTCATGTTTAAGTGCATGTTTGAGAGTGATTTTGAAATGACTAAAATTACTTTTCTCAAATTTGAAATCAATATCATGTTTGATTTTACACTTTATGTTTTCATTTTATCAAAATTGATTTGTTGGGAATGATCTTGAATATGTCAAAAATGATTTTAACCATCTCCAAAATCACTGTCAAACATGCACTAAATTGGAGTAAGATAGGAACACTATTTTATTTATTTATTTATTTATTTATTTATTTTTTGCTTTCAATTTTCTTGAGAATAAGGATCGAAAATAAATTATTCCTCAACTCACCCTAACACTTGTCCTCACCATTTTTTCTTTTCTATTTTTTTTTAACATTTATTTACTTTTTAGTTTAAACCATCAATATTAACTTTTTTTTTTTAAAAAAAACAAATTATTATTATTATTTTTTTTAATAATATGTGGGGAGATTTGAACCACAAACTTCGTGGTTATCAATACGACATTATGTCAGTTGAGCTATACTCTTGTTGGCAAAAAAAAAAAAAATATATTCAAGTAGTGGAGAGTAAAAAAAATTATTATATTAGAAAAGGTACAACTAAACTAACGTGTAGTAATAACTCAACGATTAAAATATTTTATTTTTGATAAAAGAGGTAGAACTTTGAATATCCACTTCCTTGAATTCAATAGTGAAAAAAATGCAACTAGAATAATACAATATTAATTATATTTCAAACAGAAAAATGAAACAAAGGAAAAAAACTAAAAATGTCTGCAAAGTCAATAATGGAGGACGCATTCCAAACTCCACCTAGTTTCTGTTGCCATTCCCAAAAAAAAAAAAAAAAAAAAGTGGTTTTGGGTGATTTTTTTAGTTAAAGTATGTTTTGATTCCAATTTTAATTCTTATACATGTAACTTATTCTATTTTAATTCTTACTTTCAAATTTTCAAATTTAATTCCTCCATTTCTTTATTAAAATCCTACAATTAGGGTCCGTTTGGAATACATTTTAATTTAAATGTTTTTCAAGTATGCATATTTTAAAAAACATTTTGTATAAAAATGGTTTAGAATTTAAACACTGATATGTTTGGTTGCATTTCCTTAGAGTTGTTTTTATACACAAGTTATTATATACTAAAAACTATTTTCAAAAAAGTTGGTTTCAAGTGTTTCTCTCAAAATGATTTATTTATCAATCTCATTTTCTAATAAGTCATTTTTAGTGGTTGCCAAACACTAGAATCTTTTTCAAAATGATTTATTTTCAAAATTAAACACTTGAAAAGTTAAACCAAACACACCCTTAATCATTTTTATCCGACCACAAAATAACAGTAATTTATCTTTTCTCAAATTTCTAGAGAGCAAACTCATATGCACTCAATCTTTTAAAGCTTATTGAAAGTAAATATAAACTAAACTTGAACACTATTTGGGGTGTGTTTGGTTTAACTTTTCAAGTGTTTAATTTTGAAAATAAATCATTTTGAAAAATTTCTAATGTTTGGCAATCACAAAAAATGACTTATTAGAAAATGAGATCGAAGAATAAACCATTTTAAGATAAACACTTGAAACCAACTTTTTTAGAAAGAGTTTGTAAGTATACAATCACTTGGGTATAAAAACACTTACGAAGAATGTAACCAAACATATGAGTATTTAAATTCTAAACCATTTTTATACAAAATGTTTTTTTTTTTTAATAAAATGCATTCTTGAAAAACATTTAAATTAAAATGTATTCCAAACGGACCATTGTTTTCTAAGTTCAACAATGGTGAAAATAGATGATTGAACCATCAATTTTTGAAATAGTAATTAGCGTCTTATCCACTAAACTCCCTTTAAATTGACACTAGATTTAGACAATTAAAAGTACAAAAGCAAGCTATCTAAATATTAAAATATCTTTTATTATCGCTAAACTATACTCGCTTGATAATAAAAGTTGGAGTTAGAGATACATAAATTGGAATTGATTTTGCAAAAAGAGTAACGTCTAGCAAAGAGACAAAGAGTCTGTTTCTTATTTTTCCCCAAAGCCCGAGAAAAAGGTAAACCCCAAAGGAATACCAATACCAATACTAAACTTGGAGCAATCAAAGCACTTTCTCCACACGAGTGCTTCTCGATTTCCTTCAACAAAAAACACAACTTCAAACACAAAAACATAAATACACTAACATCTAACAAACACCACTGCTTCCCTCTTCCCCTTTTTTACCCCTTTATAACTCTAATCCCCTTTTCTCTCCTTCCTCTCATTCATCTCTCTCTCTCTCTCTCTTCTAAAATGAACCTTCAATGCTTCAATGATCGCCTTGACACTTTCAATCTCTTTCAAAATGTCGCCTTGATGCCCCCTCCTCCTCCCTCTGCCTCCACCGATGTCTTATCGTCGTTCGACGCTAACATCGGTTGCCAGAAGAGTGAGAAGGAAGATGGAGACGAGAATGAAGATGGGAATGTTGTCAGGTATCGCGGCGCCAAAAGTAACGGCGGCCGCCATACCAAGCTTTGCGCTAGAGGCCATTGGAGGCCGGCCGAGGACGCCAAGCTCAAAGAGCTTGTCGCCCATTACGGCCCCCAAAATTGGAACCTGATCGCCGAGAATCTCCACGGTAGATCAGGTACGGCGATAGAGGTTTTGAAATCTAACCTTTTTTTTTGTTCTCGCGAGTCTTTTCGTGCTTTTGGGTATTTTTGAAATTGATGATATATTTTTGTTTTGTGTTTTTGTGGGGGTGAAGGGAAAAGTTGTAGATTGAGATGGTTCAATCAGTTGGATCCAAGGATAAACAGGAAGGCATTCAATGAGGAAGAAGAAGAGAGGCTTTTAACGGCTCATAGATTGTATGGAAACAAATGGGCCATGATTGCTCGTTTGTTTCCTGGTAGAACTGATAATGCTGTCAAGAATCATTGGCACGTGATCATGGCTAGAAAACATAGGCAACACTCCAATCTTTACAGAAGATCATCAAGAAAACCTCCTCCTCCTCCTCTTTCTCCTCCTCGGCCTTCTCGGCCGGACGCCGACGAAGACCTCGACGTCAAGACCTTTCCAAAAAATAATGTGTCCAGTGAATCTACCATCTCGAGCACCATCGATGAATCCGCTGCCTCCGCCTCCACCACCACCCATCTTTCTCTCTCTGGACTCCTCCTCGCTCCCAGTAAGTTGATCTTTTTATTTCAATCTTTAACCTTTTGGTCGAGAATATAATATTTTAACCAGTTGAGTTATGTTCTGCTCTGATAAATTTGTTTTGGTGGGGTTGTAGGATGGTGCAGCAGGAAAGGAACTACGACGGCGGAGATGGGGAAGCTCCGGTATCGGGCTAAGACAGGGAAGGAGATGGCGGCGGAGCAGTCGGGGAACTCGGAGTCGAACTCGGAAGTTTCGGGGGCCGAGTCGGGGATCTCTACAAACCTCTCCTTAGCATCTGGGTGGGAAAACAGCAATGGCAATGTTCAGAACCATATCAAAATGCAGTTCATTGATTTCCTTGGAGTTGGAGCTTCATAAAATTAAAAAACCATCACTTTAGTCCTCAAACATTCACATAAAACTTTCCCTCTCTTCCCTTTATAAAAAGTAGAGTCTAAATGT
This sequence comes from Luffa acutangula, assembly GCA_036850905.1. Lineage (NCBI taxonomy): Eukaryota > Viridiplantae > Streptophyta > Magnoliopsida > Cucurbitales > Cucurbitaceae > Luffa > Luffa acutangula. Next base: position 45,541,308 of record CM072096.1, read on the forward strand.
AAAAAGAACAAACCCCCATTCTCTCTCTTTCTCTCTACAATGTACAGTGAGGAATGAAAGAGAAAGATGAGAGAGAAAGAGAAAGAGTTATGAACAAGAAAAAAAAAAACTCAGAAAGAACTGTGTTTTTTTTTTTTTTTTTTATGAGAAAAACTAGGTGGAAAGAAAGGACTTGACAAAGGCAGAAGCTGTTAGTGGGGGTGTTTGTATTGTACTGTTGAGAGGCAAAAAGCCAAAAAATATTAAGGAAAAAGAAAATGGAAGTTTTTGAGCCTTTTTTTAATTTTTTTTGGAAATGGGTTTTGTTGGTTTGTTTGGTAATGTTGTATGGTTTGACCAGGTTAGGGATATGTAGAAGAAGAGCTTCTACTTGTGTGTGCTTGTGCAATTAATGTTCAAATAGGTTCTTCCTCTACCACATACCATCTTTAATGAACCCATTTGAAATTATTGTAGCCCACCTGACAATCACGGTTAATTTCTATATTTGTGGGCTCTACTCATCTACACTTCATGGTTCCGTGTAATATATCTTTTCCGTACGATAAAAATAGGTGTGGAAATTTGAGCTTTCAACCTTAAGAGAATAAGTAGATGTCTTAATAGTTGAACTTTTTTATTATTATTTTTTTTAGTTCAACAATATTTGGGAGAGGAGATTCGAACTTCTAACCTCATAGTCGAAAATACATGTCAATTACGGTTGAGCTATGCTCACTTTGTCAATAGTTGAACTATATATATATATATATATATATATTTCTAGATCTATTTAAAAACAAAGGGGAAGATTCCTCTTCATTTCAAATTTGGACTATGATGATTATCAACAATGACTTCCAGAGATTGAACCACGGCGTAGAAGATAGAAGAGCGGATAAGGAAGATGGTCGTAGTCGGTGAAGTTGATGGGAGAAGAAGAGGGGAACAAAAAAAAGATAAGAAAATTGTCTACTCACATACAGTCACAAAAAGGATATTATTAAGGTCCCGTTTGATAACCATTTCTTTTTTGGTTTTTGGTTTTTGAAAATTAAGTCTATAAACACTATTTTTACTCATAAGCTTCTTTGTTTTTTATCGACATCTTTACCCATGTTTTCAAAAACCAAGCAAAATTTTAAAAACAAAAAAAAGTAGTTTTCAAAAACTTGTTTTTGTTTTTGGAATTTGGCTAGGAACTCAAATGTCTCCTTAACAAAAATGAAAACCATTATAAGAAGGTCAAGAGAAAACCAACACAATTTTCAAAAACCAAAAACAAAAAATGAAATGGTTATCAAACGTGGCCTAAATTTATATATTATTGTCAAATCAATCTATTATAATAATCATGTGTTAGTCAACTATTGGTCAAAAGAACTAAGAGACTATTTATGACTATTTCTCAAACTTTAGGAGTATTTAGTTTTTTTTTTTTTTTTTTTGAATAATATGGGGTGAGGGTTTCAAACCTCTAATCTCTTGATCCAGTGTACATACTCTCAATTCACTTTTCTTTCCATTGTTGTTGGTAATATATATATATACATACATACATACATACATACACACACTCGTTTGACTCTTTGCATACGTAGAGTAGGGTGATTTTGAGTTTAGGGTGAGAAAAATGATTTCTCCCTAAATATCTATAGTTATAAGAAAAAAAAAAATTTAAGGTAGACAAATTTAGTAAATAATATCATATAGAAATATATTATATATAGTACAAGTTTATCAGAATATAACTCTGCTAGTTAAAATATTAATTATAATGTTGTCAAATATATATATATAAACTATCATTCCTCCAAGGTTATAAATTTGAATTTCCACGTACGATAGGACATGGCCCAAAATTCCAATTGATGGGTCATTTTAATGTTTTCCTAATTAGTAGTACAACAACTTTTAAAACACATTTTATTTTGTATGGTTTTATTTTGAAAGTATTTTAGAGCTGAAGGAAAAAAAGGTTATAATGATGCATTTCAAAGTACAAAAATATCATCAAGAGATTACAACTTTACATTAATGTCTTGTCCCTTTAAAGTAATTTCAAAGGGGTTGGATTATATGAACCTCCACTGGTGAAGGTTGGTTAGAACTCAGACCTAGAGAACAAAAATGTTGGGCCTATAAGAGCTAAGATCCCTTTGTTTTAAATATTTAAAATGACTTTATGACTTAAAATGAAGGACTATTTAGTCGGTCATCGCACAAACGTTTACATAAACGTCGGTTTCAAAAATAATTTTGAAAATGGTATTCGAGATGTGACAGTGATTTCATATTTATTTGAGTGAGCACTATCAATCGACAAACACTACTTTATCTCCTATTTCTATCAAGAAATTCGATATATCACATATCGATCTTGTTGAGGTATTTATATATGATCAACAAGACTCATCAACCATTTTTGTTTTAAAAGGTAAATATTGTTGGTTTAAAGATTTTTTTTTTCATTAAATATTAAAAAACTCCCCACTAAAAAATGATCTAAAATTCACCCTTGTTATGGCTTGGGTATGATCACTATTGCCTTGAGATTAAAAAAAGTGTACCAAATTTACCCTTTCTAAATCCAAGGCCTAATTTTGAGATTGACCATATTAATCAATGAGATAATAATACCAAATCCCACCATTATTAACATTTGAATATACATATTCAGAAATCATTTTAGTTTGACTTCCAAATTACTTTTGTTATTATATATTTATTCTGTTTTGTTTATACTCCAATCAAATCACTATCTTTACGGATGTTATTCTAAGAACCACATCATAACCTTTGATTTACTATCTACAAATTGCAATGCCATAAATGTACGATGTAAAATAGATAATGAAAAAGCAATTTAGAGTTGAGGAAGAAATCTTTGTAAATGAAAAATTGAAAATTCGTAAATAGTATAATTGATTGAATTAAAATTTATTTAGATAAGATTTGGACAGATAATTTTTTCAGATATAGATCATTGCACAGGAGATAGACTCTGATTGGGAGAAAAAATTGTTTTTAGATACAACTTATTTTAAGAAAAATGCATAAATCCACTATTTCAGTGTAAGGATAAAATTGAAAATTTTGGTTGCGAGTCTAGTTCAGCAGTAATTGACATGTAGGTCAGAGGTTTGAATCTCCCACTCCAAATGACTACATTTTAGACTTTTTTTTTTTCTTTCTATTTTTCAAATCTTTTTTTTTTTTTCCAAAGGATTTCCCTTAGATCTATGGTTCACATAGTGGTAGATCCAAGCCCATGAAGGGGATAAGGATGTGGCCAAAGCCCAAAACCATTCTTAAGCCCACTTAATGAATCTAGAGCCCACATATATACTTTCAGAGACAATATCCACCAAAGTTTAAAGTGACATAAATGCACAATTCATCTCAAGTTTTGCATTCTAAACTATTTAGAAATTAACAATATATTAAAATTTGAGTTTTTCTTTTTAAAGGAAATCTACCTTATTTTAGTGGGAATTATTCCAAATTAAGCTACAAGTGGACTTTCATGAAGTTGTTCTTGCTTTTTCCACCATTATAGCATAAGGTGGGTGGAGACCTATTTAGAAGAAAGATATCTAAGAAAAAGAAAAGATATTTAGCCTTCTTCCAAGGTTATGGTTGATGGAAGAGGGAGGAGGGAAAATTTTGAAATGTGATAATTTCTCTTTAAGCTTTGTTATAAATAACGAGCTAATTCAACCTTCTTATCATTATAATAACCGAAGTAGTAGCGTTGAATCTTTCCTAAATAGCTCAAAATTTATGGTCAATAAATAGGGATGTTCATGGGGTGGGGTGTGGATGGGTGTGGCTTCTTCATCCTCATCCCCGCTTCACATTTGATTCTCCGTTCTTACAAAATTTCTTATTTCCCTCAAAGAATTATTCTCGTTTTTTTTTTTTTAAAATAAATCTAAAAAGTATGATTTTTTTTTAGAAAATCTTCAATTAAATGGTTAATTATCCACATAAAATCTCTAATTAAAGAGAATATTTTTAAACCTCCTATTAAAGAAATAATATTTCATATTTAATTATTTAATTATCTATACATCTGAGTTCAAAGTAGTTCAAACATGTTGGGAATGACTTGCATATTCACTTGTGTATTTTTGGCCTTTACATTTGTCTCACATGGAAAGATTTGGAGTTGGGAAGAGTGTTTTTATACAAATACTCTTCCCCACTCTTATAAAAGTGGTTAAGGGGGTACATAGACCTCTTCCCACATGCGCACATCACTACTGGTTAGGCGGGTTTGGGTTCCCACGCTTGCTTGTAATAAAAAGGTGGGTTTTATCTTTTTGGCCAAAATACTTTTTATTTATTTTTTTCCCAATAGGCCCACGAGTCAAGTGTCGGTTTGTTTGTTGTTTATTTAGTCCGTCGGTTTGTAGTCGCCACGCATCCAATCCACGCTGCCCTCGTCTCAGTTCGTTTCGTTCGTTGACCGCACGTCTCGAAACAACAGGATGGAAAATCATTCGTTCTTCATCTGATTTTCTAACATTCCCTTGATTCCAATCATTCTCTCTCGAGTGCACAAACGAGGAGGGTATTGTGTTAACCTTGGGGAGCAAGACGGCGTAAACGATTTAGCACTGAGGTCGTGTTGAAATTGCTTTCAAGGCAGTGGTTATCTCCACGACACAACAATTGTTTTTCCAACTTCTTCCTACAAAACATATAGGTGAAAGGTATCAAATTACCCATATTACGATATGAATAAATATATTTAGAAATCAAAGGTATCAAATCATCGTCTCTCATTAGTCATTAAATAAAATAAAACCTTATTAAATATTACAATTCATAATCAATAATATATATTTCATCAATAAATTATATATGTTAAAAAAAAAATAGGACTAAAACGTGAATGGGAGATGAGGAATGTCCCCTCACCATATTTAGCTCAAGGAAAAAATTTCCCCACTCACTCTCTAATTTCCTGTCCTATTCGAGGCGAGTCCTAGTCATGTGGAGGAAAAAAAAGAACACACACCTCTATCGATGAACTATTTTTATAATAACGAATTATACAGACCACCTATAGTTTTTCTTAGTCACATGCACTTAAAGATTGAAAACACAACCTGAAACTATCTACCATTGAGTCATTTTAATAATTTCTCCCTCCTATATCAAATCCCAATTATTTTTAACTTAATGGTTTATAAACTATTTCCTAAGCTAGCAAGTAGATCTTTAATTACCAACCTCCCAATGATATCTCCCCATCCTCCTAAATTACCAAATCAAACTCTTTAATTAATATATATCCAATCACCAGTAACTGGAGACACAGCCTGAATTAATTTTGAAGCATCAAATCATGAGCTTGGATTAAACAAAAGAGAAGACATTGGATTCCCAAACCCTAAGATTGACTGTGACTGTGAGTTTCATTGGTCAAATAGAAAGAGAGAGATTTAATTAACCAAAACAGTAAAAAGAAACAACAGTAATAAAGAATGAGTAAAAATAGCTGGGGCCAGTCAATGAGAATGGAAAGTAGTGAATAATAATTTCCCACAGCACAATGAATAAAATTCTCAAAGAATGAGCTGTGTGTTGAAGTCGAAAGTGCTTTTAAAAAAATCAGAACACAAACATCCGTCAGATTGAGATTGGTTATATTGGTCGGTAGGCAAAGGCCAAGTTGCTGATTTCTTTGCATCGTTTTTTGAAGCTTCCCTAATCCACGTACTCACCATGCAGTTTTTCATCAACTTCCAAGATTATTTTTATTCCCTCTCTCTCTCATTTTAAATATTGCAATTAATTTAATAATATCATACTTTATTTGTTTTCTAGTGGATATTTTTTTATTACATCATAAATATTTGTGAATATCTGCATTTTTAATTGAATATAATAGAGATGGATGGATGAAAAGCAAGTATTTTTTTATTAGATCATAAATATTAGTGAATGTTATTTTTAATTGAATATAATAGAGATGGATTGATGTAGAAATGAAGTACACTTCATAGAAAGGTGGAAGGATTTGGATGTATGTAGCTTTATATCTCCTAAAATATTATGGATTTTTTTAAGTAGTGGTGGGGAATGCGAAGATTGTCTCACATTTGGAAAAGAGAAAATTCATAGTATTTTCATTGGTATGAGATTTTTTTTTTGGGTGAAACCAAAACTAAGACTATGTAGACTTATGTTCAAAGTAGAATATAGGGAAGAATACACTTTTAGTCCATGAGGTTTGGGTTAGGTTTCATTTTGGTCATTGAGTTTTCAAACTTAACAATTTAGTCCATGAGGTTTGATTTTAGTTTCATTTTAGTCACTCCATCCATTTTTTCGTTAATAATTAACGGTTTGATGACCGTGACACTATATTTTTTATTAAAAAATTTATTTTTGAATTTTTTAAAATATAAACATATTAAAAAAATAAAATAATTATTATTTTATTATTTCTTTAATTCTTTCTCCTTCTCCCTCTTCTTCTTATTCTTTTTTTCTTCATCTTCAACAAGTCGCCGGTGGCAACTTTTTTTTTCCTCCTCTTCTTCTCTCTTCTCCCACTTTTTTTTTTTTTTTTTTTTTTTTTTTTTTAATAAAGGAGGGAGGAGAGACCTCCCTCTTCGTCCATTTCTGGCTGGATACCAAGGAGGAGGGAGGTCACTCCTCTATTTAAAAAAAAAAAGAAAAGAAGAAAAGTGGAAGAAGAGAGAAGAAGAGGAGGAAAGTAAAAAAAAAAAAAAGTCACCGCCGACGACTTGTCGAAGAACAAGAATGATGAAGAAGTTGAAGAAGAATATGAAGAAAAGAAGAAGAATAAGAAGAATAAGAGAGAGGGAGAGAAATAATTAAAAAAATAAAAAAAAATAATTTTTTTAAAAATATATTTATATTTTAAAAAATTCAAAAATAATTTTTTTAATAAATAAATAATGCCACGTCATCAAACTGTTAATTATAACCGAAAAAATGGATGGATGGACTAAAATGAAACTAAACCCAAGCCTCAAGGACTAAAAGTGTATTTTTCCCTAGAACATATTATACAATTGTGAAAATAAGAAGAATTTTTTTTTTTTCGTCTAATAAGTGGTATTATAGTCGACATCATATCTTGGACTTAGACTTATATTGGAATTCTCAGTTGTGTAGAATAAAGAAGATGGTGAGCGTTCAGAGACTAATGTGAAGCAAAAATTGCTTTGGAAGAAGTATGGTCAACAATGGACAGTTGACGTGCTGGTTAGCAGGTGGTAACCCTTAGAGACCGAGACTATCCCACAATGCGACTTGTAGTTGAGGTCTTATGAACAAATGTTGCGAGAGGTTTTGTGGTACTTTATTTGAGAGGAGAATTGTTCAGAATATGAACAATGTTCTAAATTAGTTAGGATAACATATATGATGATTTATGATTTTTAAACGAACGATAACATCTCTATTAGTATGTAATCTTTTGGATGTGTTCAAAAGAAAAGTCATGATTGATTTAATGACGTTGAAAATACTGTTGTCATTGAGTCATATGAAAGATTCCTAGTGATGACTCCTCAGTGTTGCCATATCAATAACCAAGAGTTAGTTGGACGACCAATAATATGTGTTTCTCGATATGTTAATTGATTTAAAAATTAAAGTTATTTTTATGTGATTGTTATAATTGATTTCAAATTTAATGTTTGATTTAGGTGGAAAAAACAACCTTGTGTGTCTAGGTCAACTACTCATATATTGATCCAATATAAATACATGTTGGATCTCTTAAAGCTTGAGTTGGTATGTACTTAATATATGAAAATCTTAATATATTTTGAATTTTTTTACTCGTAACTAATCTTTTACATTGTCATATTTTAGATGATTTCAGAGTCATATAACGATGCCACATGACCACTTTTTACCTACTTATTGTACATGACATTTGGAAATTAAACAATAAATCCAACTCATATGCTTCCATATTGTTGAGTGGTGTTGTAACTAATTTACCAACTAACAAATCCAAATCAAACAATAAGCAATGTCCTTTCCAAAAAAAAAAAAAAAAGCAATAAATAGCAGCCCAACCAAAAGCAACTAATCAATCTAAAACATAAACCAGAAAAAAGAGTGTAAGGGAAGAGAGAATAGTACACGAGAACTTATAGAGGTTTGATAAAAAAGTGATTGATAGAACCAAATTAGTCCTATTTATTTGATGTTAATCTAAGCTTGTTAGAGTCCGTTTTACGGTTTATTTGTCTATTTTGTAAATAACTCGTGCATTGAAGGCATCAGGGATGAATCACACAAATTGGAGCTAATTCGGGCGATTTAGAGAGTTTTCGAGCTAACTTGAAGTCCATGGATCTCGAGGAGGTGAGAAAACCGTGAGGATCGTGACGAGCTCGAAGAATAGTTCCAAGGAGTCACAGGTTCGAGTCCCAAATCGAGCAAGCAATAAGGAAGACCAAATAAAGAGTGGAGACACGCTAGATAGATGTCTTGGTGTCGAGACGACGTGGCCAGCATCTCGACGCTGGCCCGATTTCATACCCAGCGTCTCGACGTTACGACTAATTTTTCTATATAAACCCTCGTTTTATTTCGCCGTTTAGGTCAGTAGGTTGTAATTTTTGGTTTCTTTTCCGATTGTTCTCTGTATTTTACTTTCAGACCTCATTCTTGTATGATTTTTCAATTGATTTCCTTTGTATTTCTTGATTATTATTGTATAGGGTCGCGGGTTTTAGTCGACTTTACCGCCCTCTAAACCCGTTGACGCCGATTGGATGATTCTTGGGTTATAGTAAGGGTGAGCAAAATATTCCGATAAACCGATCCGACCGACCGAAACCGACGTCAGTCGGTCGGTTTTTACAAGAATTCGGTCGGAATCGATTTTTCAAAGAGAAAAATCGATTCGTCGGTTGGTTGGCGAGCCTAATGAAGGCTCAAACCAACCAGACCGACCCACATTGACTAATATGGTATAAAAAAAAATTTGAAAGAAATTTGAAACGTTGGCTGTTTAGACTCTACACTGTAGAGCATTAATGGCTGCTGCACATGCAGCCACCTGGTTTTCCCAAGGAATATGAAAAAAAAAAAATTTATTGTTCTTAAATTATTACTTTCTTTTACTTTCTTGATTCTTCCACGTTTTTCTTCTTCTTCTCCAAGTTTCTTCTCCCTTCCTTTTTCTCTTCATCTCCATCTCTCTTCTTTTCTTCTTTTTTTCCCCCGAACTTCCTCCCCATTTCTCTTATCTCTTCTTCTCTTTTTTCTTTCATTTTTTGAATCGGTTGCGAGGAAAGGATTTCTAACTTTTTCGTTCTTTAGATGGGCCGGCCGGAGTAACAAAACCCTCCATTTTTCTTTTCTTCTTCTCTTTTTTTCTTTTCTTTTTCTCAATCAGTTGCTAACAAACTTCTTCCTTCTATTTTATTTTCATTTTTATCGTTCTCTAGCTCGCCGGAGTAACAGAACCCACGTTTTTTCGTTCTCAAGTTCGCCGGAGCACAAAACCGACAAAATCCAACCGACCGTTGGTGTAGTCGGTCGGTCGACGTCACCCACCCATCAAGAACCGACGACCACCGACCGATTCAAACTGAATGGTCGGTTTTCAGCGTCGATTTTGGGCAAAAACCGACCCTGACCGACCGCTGCACACCCCTAGGTTATAGAACGTGTCTATTTGTGAGTATTCTGTTATGAATTCATATTTTAATTTCTATTGCAATTTTATTTTGGATTCTAATTGTAGAATAAGCATGCGTAGTAGGTTAGATTGACGCCCTAACTTGTGGCTCGTATGTTTATTATTTGCTAATATTCGTAGTGCATAGACTGATTCATGGGCACAGGTCCCAAGAGCAGTTCTCTAACCTTGTTGCTCTGCATGATTCTTCCACGTTTTTCTTCTTCTTCTCCAAGTTTCTTCTCCCATCCTTTTTCTCTTCATCTCCATCTCTCTTCTTTTCTTCTTTTTTTCCCCGGAACTTCCTCTCCATTTCTCTTATCTCTTCTTCTCTTTTTTCTTTCATTTTTTGAATCGGTTGCGAGGAAATGATTTCTAACTTTTTCGTTCTTTAGATGGGCCAGCCGGAGTAACAAAACCCTCCATTTTTCTTCTTCTCTTTTTTTTCTTTTCTTTTTCTCAATCAGTTGCTAGCAGACTTCTTCCTTCTATTTTATTTTCATTTTTATCGTTCTCTAGCTCGCCGAAGTAACAGAACCCACGTTTTTTCGTTCTCAAGTTCGCGGGAGCACAAAACCGACAAAATCCAACCGACCGTTGGTGTAGTCGGTCGGTCGACGTCACCCACCCATCAAGAACCGACGACCACCGACCGATTCAAACCGAATGGTCGGTTTTGGGCAAAAACCGTCCCTGACCGACCGCTGCACACCCCTAGGTTATAGAACGTGTCTATTTGTGAGTATTCTGTTATGAATTCATATTTTAATTTCTATTGCAATTTTATTTGGGATTCTAATTGTAGAATAAGCATGCGCAGTAGGTTAGATTGACACCCTAACTTGTGGCTCGTATGTTTATTATTTGCTAATATTCGTAGTGCATAGACTGATTCATGGGCACAGGTCCCAAGAGCAGTTCTCTAACCTTGTTGCTCTGCATGATTCTTCCACGTTTTTCTTCTTCTTCTCCAAGTTTCTTCTCCCATCCTTTTTCTCTTCATCTCCATCTCTCTTCTTTTCTTCTTTTTTTCCCCTGAACTTCCTCTCCATTTCTCTTATCTCTTCTTCTCTTTTTTCTTTCATTTTTTGAATTGGTTGCGAGGAAATGATTTCTAACTTTTTCGTTCTTTAGATGGGCCGACCGGAGTAACAAAACCCTCCATTTTTCTTTTCTTCTTCTCTTTTTTTTCTTTTCTTTTTCTCAATCAGTTGCTAGCAGACTTCTTCCTTCTATTTTATTTTCATTTTTATCGTTCTCTAGCTCGCCGAAGTAACAGAACCCACGTTTTTTAGTTCTCAAGTTCGCCGGAGCACAAAACCGACAAAATCCAACCGACCGTTGGTGTAGTCGGTCGGTCGACGTCACCCACCCATCAAGAACCGACGACCACCGACCGATTCAAACCGAATGGTCAGTTTTCAGCGTCGGTTTTGGGCAAAAACCGACCCTGACCGACCGCTGCACACCCCTAGGTTATAGAACGTGTCTATTTGTGAGTATTCTGTTATGAATTCATATTTTAATTTCTATTGCAATTTTATTTTGGATTATAATTGTAGAATAAGCATGCGCAGTAGGTTAGATTGACGCCCTAACTTGTGGCTCGTATGTTTATTATTTGCTAATATTCGTAGTGCATAGATTGATTCATGGGCACAGGTCCCAAGAGCAGTTCTCTAACCTTGTTGCTCTGCATGATAGGTCTAGGATCCAAAATAGCTTAAGGAATAATCTAGGCCTAATTATTTCTAATATCCTAATCAATCCACTAGACTTAAGGCAATTGGTTAAGTGTTTGGTTTGATTATTTAATCAAATTAATTAGTTAATCAATTAGGTTCTAATTCAATGGATGATGTATGATCGGGTTAGATAGCTTAAGTGGGCTTAGGATCTTTTCTAGATTCAGATTAGATCGATTGGGCAATTAAGCAATTTAATTTAGCCTTTAATAGGATGAAATACAATGATCAAAACAAACCATTCAACCCCAAGAATCTCCTTAATCGGCGTCGCTCAATTTAATTATTTTTCTACTGATTTATGCTTTCTGCCATTTTATTTCCTGTCCTTTTAATTTCTTGTTATTTAAATTCCCGCATTTAATTTCATGCATGTTGATTTCCCCTAGCATTGCAATCCCCCATTTACTGCTTTCAAATTCAAAGTAAATAGGAAATAATTACCAACTGCCACTCCTTGTGATCGACCCCGACCACTACTACTGCAAGTAGTTTAGTGATCGTGGAATTATAAATTTATTTGACAACTCGGAGCCTCGACAACTCCGGATCGGTCAGCGATCTACATCCACTCGAGACTATCCACACTAGATTCATCAGCTCAATTACAAGAAGCATCGTCATCTTCCTCAGTAAACATCAATGCTTCAACACAATTAATCTATCAGACACCCAAATTGCACTCACACACCAAAAATTCCTCATTTTTTAGAACTTTCTCTCACTCAGTGAACTCTTCAGCCACTCCCCTTAATTGAAAAACCCACTCAATTCAAATATCTTACAAATTGTCTCATTATAATAGTATATACAATTGAACACAACTAAATCCCTTAACAAACTCTTTAAATTGGGTAACTAAGGACCCGTTTGATAACGTTCTCGTTTCTTGTTTCTCGTTTCTCGTTTCTTGTTTCCTGTTTCTTGTTTCTTATTTTTTAAGAACTAGGAACAGAAACACCCGTTTAGTAACGTTCTCGTTTCTTGTTTCCTGTTTCTAATTTTATTAAGAAATCTAGGCATTTAATAACTATGTGTGTTTCTTGTTTCTCATTTTTTAGAAACACTCCCAAAATTTGTATAGAACTTTTGGGAACAACTACAACTAGTTTCTCCTTTTTTGTTCTTGTTTCCAATTTTTTCCAAACATAAACAAGAATATAGGTTTATTATTATTGAATGTATAGGTGTTATGGTCATGAAATTCTATTTTTCTTTATTAAAAATGAAGAAACAGAAACAAGAAACGAGAACGTTACCAAACGGGGCCTAACTATTTCTGTTCCTTGTTTCTCTGAAAAAAGAAACAGAAACACAAATGTGTTTGGTAACCGATTTTTGTTTCTTGTTTTTTTTTAGTTAAAATAAAATTCAGTACATTTTTTTATTTCTCCTTCTTCCTCATCATTACTACCATTGTTACCGATCACCCGTCGTCGTTGATCATCGGCCATCGCTACCGACCTCCGGCCACTGAGCGAATGTTGACAGTCAGCGGCGAATGCTGGAAAAGTCATCGACGGGTGGCGGCGGTCGTCGAAAATAAGAAAAAAAGGAATAATTTTCGGTCGACGACGATAGTGGCGGCCGCTAGTCGGAGGTCGATGGTGGCATCTGGTAGTCAGAGGTCGACTGTAGCAGCTGGTCGACGGAGTCGGTGGCGGTCAGTCGGCAAAGGGCGATCAGAGGAGGTCGACGATGACCGGTAGGCAGAGTTCGACGAAGATCAGCGGTGCCCAGTAGTCAGAGGTCGACGATGGCGGTCAGTTAGCAGAGGTTGGCGGCGCCCGGTAGTCAGAGGTCGACGGTAGTGGCTGGTCGACGGCGCCCGATAGTCGGAGGTTGACAATAGTCTGAGATCAATGGTGGCAGTCGGCCGATCAGAGGAGGGAAGTCAGAGGTCGACGGTGGCGGTCGTTCGGTGGAGGTCAGCGGCTATCGGTAGTCAGAGGTCGACGATAGTGGCTGGTCGGCAACGCACCGTAGTCTGAGGTCGACGGTTGCGGTCAGTCGGCGGAGGCTTGTCAGTAGGGGTCGACGACACCCAGTAGTTGGAGGGCGACGATGGTGGTTGGTCTGTAGGGATCGGTGGAGGTCGGTTATCCTAGGTCGACGGTGGCGGTCAGTTGGTCGGTTCAGAGGTCGACAACTGCGGTCGGTCGGCGGTGGTTGGTCGATGGTAATAAGAGGTCGGCGACGCCTGGTAGTTAGAGGTCGACGGTGGAGGCCGTTCGGCGGAGGTCGGCGGCTACCGGTAGTCCAAGGTCGATAGTAGTGGTTGGTCGGCGGCGCCCGATAGTCAGAGGTCGACGATAGAGGTCAGTCGGCGGAGGCTGGTCAGCGGGGTCGACGAAGACCAGTAGTCAGAGGTCGACGGAGGCTTTCATTCGGCGGAGGTCGGCGGCTGCCGGTAATCAGAGGTCGACCGTAATGGCTGGTCGGCGGCGCCTGGTAGTCTAAGGTCGACGGTAGCGGTAAGTCGACGGAGGCTGGTCAGCAGGGGTCGATGATGCCTGGTAGTCGAAGGTCGACGATGGTGGTTAGTCGACGACACTAGTAGTCGGAGCTCAACGGTAGCAGTCGACCGCTGCCAGTAGTCGGAGGTGCACAGTGGCAATCGGTCGGTAGAAGTCAACGGCGATTGATAGTCGGAGGTTGACGATGGCGGTCGGTCGATGCAGGTCGGCGATGACCGGTAGTTGGAGGTGGACGGTGGCGGTCGGTCGGTGGAGGTCGATGACAACCAGTAGTCAAAGGTCGACAGTTGTGGTCGGTCAGCAGAGGTCGAAAGCGACCGGTAGTCAGAGGTCGACAATGGTGGCCGGTCGACGGAGGTTGGCGACGACTAGTAGTCGAAGGTGGATGGTGGTTGTTGGTCAGCGGAGGTCGATGGTGGTTGGTCGTCAGAGGTTGACAGTTGTGGTTGGTTGCGACAGTTAGTTGGAGGTGGACGGTGGCAGTCGATTAGTAAAGGTCGATGACGGCCGGTCGGTAGAGGTCGACGACGGCCAATCTCGGAGGTTGACGGTAGCAAGCGGGCGGTATTCAGAGGTCGACGATGACGGCTTGTCGGCGGAGGCCGGTAGTCGAAGGTTGACGGTGGCGGTCTGCCGTAACCAGTAGTCGGAGGTTGACGATGGTGGCCAGTCGACGGAGGTCGACGACGATCGGTAGTAGGAGGTAGACTGTGGCGGTCGGTCGGTGGAGGTCGACAGCTGTCGATAGTCGGAGGTCAACGGTAGTTGTCGGTCGATGGGGGTTGGCAGCGATCGGTAGTCGGAGGTCGACCGTGACCAGTATCGAAGGTCGACAGAAGTCGGTGGCTGCTGGTAGTCTAAGGTCGATTGTAGCGGTCGATTGGGGAAGGTTAACGACGACCAGTAGTCGAATGTCGACAGAGGCGGTCGGTCGACGATAGCTGATAGTCGGAGGTTGACGGTGGCGGCTGGTCGGCAACGATCGATAGTCGGTTGTCAACGATGGTGGCCGGTAGTCTGAGATCCTGGAAGTGATAATAAAAGGAAAAAATCAAAGAAATAGCATAAATAATAAAAAAAATGAAAGAGAAAGAAATGACGAAAAAAATAAAAAAAAAAGAAAAGAGAACAAAATAACAGAAAAATATTATAAAAAAAAACGACGCGAAAGTGGTTAAAAAATAGAGAAAGAGAAGAGATTGGTGTAGGAATGGGAGGGAGAGATGGATACATGCAAGTAAGATAGAAAAAAAAAAAACAGAAACAGAATTTGAGAAACAACATTTTGTAGTTTCTCAAATTTGGCCTCTTTTTTAGAAACGTTTCTAGAAATTTAGAAACAAGAAACAGGGATGAGTTATCAAACAAGTCTGTTTCTTAAAAAAGGAGAAAGAGGAACAAGAAACAGGAAACGAGAACGTTATCAAACGAGCCATAACAAACCAGGTCAAGTACTCGAAAAACCATATGAATATTTTGAATGCTGACAAGGAGAATTAAAATGAGCTAGAGCTTTCAGTTGACTATACTTCATGTCAATTCAACAATGTGGCATTTATCGGTCACTCAGAGAGCTTCATAAGCTTTGAACCATAAAGTTTACAAGAGACTAATGAAGATATATTCCATATATTTTACAAGCAGAGGGATGAGATATTTATACAGAAGAGATGAAGGTAAAATCTGTTTAAGCAAATTAGCTAAAAGTCACATGCTAATTTCCTTATTCGGCAGAGAGGTTCCAACTCACCAGCCATCTCTCTAATATGCTGTCAAACCAGCTCACAGTAGTCAAAGGTCAAGGCAGCATATAAGCATAGATATACAACAATCACTCTCTTGATATTTATTCTATTGCTATATAATAGAAATACACCCTGTTAGATGGCATCTAGAAAAATAGCAAACAATCTTATTAACCATTGTCAAGTTTTACAAGTTCACACAAGTACTCTAAACGATTACCAGACAAAGATTTAGTCAGCATGTTTGTAGGGTTGTGTTCAGTTCCAATCTTCTAAACTTTTATTTTTCCTTCTTGTATTGCTTCTCTAACAAAAAATGAAAATGGACATCGATATGTTTTGTTCTGTCGTAGAAGGTTGGATTTTTTTGATAATGTTATGCCAATTTGACTATCACAATGTATTTTTACATCAAAATCTTTTTAGTACATTTCAACAATGCTTCCTTGCAACCATATAGCTTCCTTTACCGAATCTGCCAACGCAATATACTCTACTTCGGTTGACGATAAGGAAACAACGGATTGCAATGTTGATTTCCAGCTGATCACATTCCCAAAAAAAGTGAATATATATCCTGTTTGTGAACGTCGTTTGTCCAAATCAACTACACAGTTGGAGTCAACAAAACCTACAATGCAATCCTCAAGTTGTTCACATTTAGTATATAACAAGCCTTTGTTTAAAGTACCCTTTAAGTAACGCAAAATCCATTTTGAAGCATCCCAATGAGGCCTTCCAGAGTTGCTCATATACCTACTGACCACACTTAAGGCATGAGCTAGATCAGGTTTACTACAAACCATGGTATACATCAAGCTACCAACCAAGCTAGTATAAGAAACTACACTCATATCATTAATCTTTTCTTGTGTTGTTGGGGATTGAGCCATAGATAGTTTAAAGTGTTGTGCCAAGGGTGTCTTAACAGCTTTAGAGTTTTCCATATGAGATTTATGGACTATCTTATATCAGTAGGCAAATTGAGATATCAAAAGTGTATTTCTGGAGCGATCCCTAAGCAATTCCATACCAAGTATTTTTCTAGCCATGCCTAAGTCCTTCATCTCAAATTCTTTACTAAAAAGCAACCTTTAACTTCTTAATTTCAATTTTGTCAATTGATGCTATTAAGATATCATCTACATATAGTAAGACTAAAATATACATCCTTTTGGAGATATCTTTCCTATAAACACAGCTGTCAAAAGTACTTTTTACAAAGCTTGAGAGAGAATGAATAAGTCACACCTTTTGTTCCATTGTCTTAGAGATTGTTTAAAACCATAGATTGATCTTTGTAAGTGGCAGACCATATTTTCCTTTCCTTCTTCAACAAAGCCAGTGAGTTGTTTCATAAAGATATCTTCATCAAGGCTACCATAAAGGAAGGTTGTGGTGACGTTCATTGTTGCCTTGTAAGGCGGGGTTAAAATATTCAATGAAATTCCACACAATGCACGTGCAAGTATACACGGCCAGCAGCAAGTGATAAGTATATTAATATCGTCTCCACAGGGATTAGAACACGAAAATTCTTATGCTCAAACTTAATTTCTAGCAAATTCAAGATGGTAACCGATAAAATCTTAGTAATGTCTAAACTAAGGTGCTTTAATAAAATAAATTGCAGAACTGAACATAAAACAAAGTAAATGCAGAATGCTCAATGAAACGAAACTTGCAACAAGGTTAAGAAAGTAGGCTCGGATTAGGAACTATTTGTATCTCTCTAAACATCGAACGCTGGAGCAAGAACTTTGCTCTCTCAATCCACACAGCAATTTCTCACGGAATCTTCCCAGATCTCCTAAAATAGCAGATTAACTCCCATTAACCCACTTCATTTTAAACATGCTGTATTATGTGCATTAGGTGAAGTGTTATCCCTAACTCCTTCACTTAGCTAGCTACTAACCCTAACAAGGAGCTAATGTGATTTTTGAGTATTCAGCCACCCTTGTTTTTCCCAAAACTAAAGATGACAGAGCAAAGAAATGGTTGGCCGGACGAAATCTTTGCTTAAGCAATAAACACCCTCAAAACCAGATTAAGAAAGCCAAGGAGCTCAGCTCCAATGTTTAGATTAATACAAAAGTATCCTAATCCTCACCTTAAGGTGATTAGTTCATGTTACAAGCTGAAAACAAAATAAAATAACCAGAAAAAGTCATAAAGAAAACTAAACACAGCTACTCAAAGTTCAAGAGAAGAAGAAGGAAAAACTAAGGGAAGAAGTCGCCGGAAATGGAAAGGTTGCTGAAGATGCTCCTTCCAAATGTCAGCTTCTCCTTCTTCTATGGAATCTCCTTCTCTTCCCTCCTTGATTTCTCCACTGCTGTCTCTTAATGTCTGTGTTCTCTCTTGGTTTCTTCTCCTTTTTATACCTCCTCACAAAATGTGGTTGCCCTAAAAAATATACTCTTCTCTTCATTGAATTCAGGGCTACATCAGCTTCTTTTCAGCAAGATGGCAGCCTCCCATTGGATGAAAGAGCTGATTGTACTAAAAAGTGCCAGCTCATTTAATGAATTGATTTTTTCCTCGTGAGAATCACGTGCGAACTTTGCTCCAGAATTGATCCAGCAATTCCATCTCCAGCTCCTCAATCACTTCAACTCTACACATGCTGCCTTTAGTCTGCTACCAAAATGGCTTTATGGATCTGCACTATAAGTACACAAAATTTAATGCATTTCACCTTCAAAACAGTAGCAAAATATTAACTATTTCCTCAAAGATGATTCAGCCCAAAGCATGAGATTTATAGAAGAAAATGCCAAAATATGCTAGCCAACTACTCACATATTAAAGAATCCAAGCTAAAAGATAAGGTAAATAACTCTTATACTAAGAGTTATCAAACCCCCAAACTTGAATCATTGCTCGTCCTCGAGTAATGCTAGCCTAGATCAAATCATCACCCTTTGCCAATAACCCAATCATACATATATCATCAACTCAATCAAGAAATTTGCGCTGCCACTTTTGACTCCCAAAGCTCACTAAAAGATCAACACAATCTTCCTTCAAACAAAAGGCTCTTGAAAGACTTAAATGCTGTCCTGTACTTTTTACCCCTAACTTAGCTTATACACTGCACCAAACTCACACCACTCTTTTGCACATGCCAAGATGCTTATCCACAGATTCTAGCTCCTAAACCTAACTCAACTAGCATCCAAATCCTCAAGCCAACCATGCAATCCAATAATCAACCTCTACCCTCCATAACCCTTTTACCTAATTCTAGCTTTTTTTTTTTTTTTTTTTTTTTTTTTTTTTTTTTTAATATATATATATACCTTAAGAGAGTCCCCAAGGTCACAACCCTTAATCTAGGAATGACAACATTTTATGATGAAGTGCACCCTAGCTTCTAGGTTCATCACCTTTTAAGGATCAACACTCATTTTCCCACAAAGATATCCTATTAGCTACTTCCCCCTTGCTCCTCAGAATGACGACATTTTATGATGAAGCTCACCTAAGTCCTGGGAGGGATGCAACTAGCAGGGCTACACTCATCCTTTCTCTTAGTATAAGGTAAATAACTCTTATACTAAGAGTTATCATTCATCTGTTCTAATTCCAAATTGTATTGCACAACAATAGAAAGGAGTATTCTAATAATTATGTGTCTTACCATTGGTGAAAACACTACAATATAATCTATGCCCTCAACTTGGCTAAAACCTTTGGTTACCAATCTCATTTTGTACCTAGATTTATCATTATTTTGATGACTAGGTTTAAGCTTGAACACCCACTTGCAGTCTATAATTCTCTCATTCTCTGGTTTTTCGACTAATTTCCATGTGTTATTTTAATAAAGTGACTATAGTTCTTGTTTCATAGCTAACAACCAAGACTCACTGTTTTCAGACTTTATGGCTTAATTATAAGAGGTAGGTTTTGAACTAAAATTCTCAGTGTAACAGTTGAAGGCATACTCCACAAAATCCGTGCTATCATATCTTTCTAGTCGTCTAATGGTACGCCTTGTTCTGTCCCTTGTTAATCAGTAATCGAAAGTTTGAGCCATTTGTTCAGTGGTGATTTGTTGTTTCTTCAAGGTTTTCATCTTGCTATTCAATGTTAGTTTCAAAATCTTTCAAAACATAAGTGTTAGTAGTATTAGATGAAACATTAGTGTTATGTTGTTGAAGTTCAATTTCAAAAGATTCGGTCTCAAGAGCATTTTGAGTCAAACCAGAATTTTTCTAGGGCATTTCTTCTTCACTAAAAGTTACATCTCGACTAATTAAACACTCATTTTCACCTGTTTCTAAAGACCATAGTCTATATCCTTTAACTCCCTTTGGATACCCTAAGAAAATGCACTTTTTAGCCCTTGGTTCAAGTTTATCTTGTCTAATATGTGCATAAGCTACACAACCAAAATTTCTAAGATGTGTTAGGCTAGGAGGGTAACTAATCCAAGGAAATTTTAAAATTTAAAGTCAAGGAAGGACTTCTATTGATTATATAGGCTGCAATGTTTACGACTTCACCCCAAAATACTCTAGGAAGTCTAGCGTTTGATAACATACATCTATACATCTAAGTCTTTTAAGGATTGTTCTATTGAAACGTTCAACAAGGTCATTTTGTTGTGGGGTTCCGGGAGTGGTGAGATGTCTCGTTATTCCAGATTGTCTGCACAAATTTGAGAAATCTTCATTTAGGTATTCAAGACCATTATCGATTCTTGATAGTGCGCATAGCTAGCGAGCTATTTTTCTTAGTTATTTTAGTTAGTCTTTGAGGACTATTTGACCATTTTAATGCACTTTAATGTGTCTTTTGTAGGAAATGAAAATTGGAGAAATTGGAGTTGATAGGGTGCTCAGGACTTAAAGAAAAGCAAAAGAAAAGAAAAATAATCAAAATTAGAGTTACTTAAAAGTGGCAGACCCAAGAGGTAGCGTCTTGACACTACTAAGTTTCCTAAACTGATTTTGGCGGTAAAGTAGGGCCAAAGGGAGTCCATTTGGTTAGATTTTGGCCCTAATTCCGACTAGAGACCTTTAATGGGAGCTAAAGCAAGGACAAGGAGCGGAAATCAAGCTAGAAGGCGTAGAGCGTGATAGGGACGTACAGTTTCGACGGATTCGAGTTTTATCCCTTTCTTTTCCTTTTATCTAGTTGTTTTTATGGCTTTTTTTTCAATTAGTGTTTGTAGTTCCAAAACTATGAGTTGCTAATTGTTTGTCTTAGGGATTGATGTAGTTGTTTTGATTGTTGGATTGATTTATGGATTGAATGTGCTTTTTTTTTTCCCGTGCAATTATGTTTGAATACGTTTAATTAGCTGGTCATTGATTGAATGATTTAGTGTTGAATCTTGCTCGAGAGAAAGGATTTAGCTTAGACCCTAATTACATGACTTAAGTAAAATTCTAAGATCGAGAGATTCAGAATAACTTTAGAAGTTGTAAAAAGGAACTAAACTCAAAGTCTTGCATGTTAATGAACTTAGATAGGGATATCAAGTTTATTGTATGCATTAGAATTAATTAGGCTCGGGAGAGATAATTATGATTAAAGTTTTCTTAACTTATAAAATAATTGCACGCTAAAATTCATTCCCATTAATCAATCCTCAATCTCAAATAATAAAATCAATTCCATAAGACTTTCCATTTGAGTCTCCACATTTATGTTATGCTTTTGTTTTTAGATTTATCTTTCTCGTTAAATTTTGCTCTCTAAATAAAATTGGACAAGATTATTCACAGTAGTTAATTCGCTAGAAAACCAATCCAGAGGACGACACTCGTTTAATCACAAAAACACTATATTAAAACTTGACTCGTACACTTGCGGTAGGAAAAATCCACATCAGTTCTTAAGTATTTAATTTTCTTACCTGTTTGATTTTCTATTTGTGTTTTCCATTCAACAAAAGAATTAAAAACTTCATCTTTGCTTCTTAACATAAAGACCCACAATTTTCTAGAGAAATCATCGATTAAGGTTAAGAAATACCTAGTTCCCCCATGTGTTTTAATTATAATGGATATAATATAATTTATCTTTAGTTGTGTGAATAACATTTTTAAAATTATGTTTAGTAGCCTTTCCAAGCGCACAATATTCACTAAACACTAAGTTTGAAAGCCTTTTATTACCTAGGAGTCCCTGTATATGTAAGCAATTTAAACCTTTTTCACTAATACGAGCTAGCCTCTTGTGCCATAGTTGAGTGTGTTTTAGGTTTAAGTAAAAAACTAAATTGTTTTCTCCTATTAAGGCAGTGCCCTGCAAAATGTAAAGGTCATCTAAGAACTTACCAGTCAATTTCAAAGTATTTATCCTTATAAACTTCAAATATCTCATTCTCAGAGTTATAAACAAAACCAGCTTTATCTAACTTTCCTAAAGAAATAAATTCCTTTTTAATCTGGGTACAAATTTCACATAAGAAAGAAGTTTTTGTGAACCATCAAATAATTTCAACATTACCGAACCAATATTTCCGTAACACAATATTGTTGATTGTTTCTCATAACTACCTTGCCACCTTCAAATTCGTTTAAATCACGAAAGAAATGCTTACATGGTGTCATATGAAAAGTACATCCTGAGTCTAAGATCCATTCTTCTTGGCATTCCTTATCTGTGACTACTAGAACCTCAACTGATTCGTATCCTTCATGTAAATTGACAGAAGTTTTATTTTCAGGTTTAGCTTGTTTAGATGCTTTTCTTTTCAGCTGAGGACAGTCCCACTTATTATGCCCTTCTTTGTGACAGTAGTTACAACTTATCTGCATTGATTCATTAGCTCTTCCAGATTGGTAGGTTTTATTAGAGTTTTTATTGTCCCTACGATAATTGTTTTGGCCTCTGTTTTGATTAGAATTGCTATGTTGACCCTGATTGTTATTTCTATTATTTTGGTTCCCTTGATTTTGAATTCTAGTGTTTTTATTGAAAGAGTTTTTATTTTCTGTGATGTTTTTGCTTATCTCTAACAAACAAAGCTTCACTTTCTTTCTTATCAAAATTTATCTCAAGTTCATTAAGTCTCATAGAATCAAGGATTTGGTAAAGTGTCATTTTGTCTCTACCGTATTTTATAGCAGCTTTTACTTCTTTATAGGCTTCGAGTAAGGAATTAAAGAGGATTACAACTTGATCTTGTGATTAACTTCTTCACCAGTGTTAGTTAATTTGTACATATTGTATTAAAGTCATCAAGATTCTTGGTTGGGTCCATTTTATAGGTGAAAAAATGTTCTTTTAAGAAAATCAGATTGGTTAAAGTTTTAGGCATATAGAGTTCTTCAAGTTTAGACCACAACTCGCTAACAATTTGTATTTTACTAGCCCTACGAAGAACATTATTTGCTAGGTGAAGAATTATAGAACTATACACAATCTCACACATTTCATCTTTCTCATCCTTAAGTCAAGGTTGAAGGTAACTTTACCTGGTTCAAGAAGTGCCTCCACAACTGATAGCTCACAAAATGAGCTATTTTTTCCAGTATATTTTCGTTAGTTTTTGAGAATTAATCAACCAAATTCACACACTTTATGTTTATTTTGTAGAAATTGTGTTCATGGGACGAATTGGAGCATTTAGAAGTTGTTCGAGTGTTCGGGATCTAAAAAGAGGGGAAAGAATGAAAGAAGAATCAAAGTTGATGCAGTAACAACCAAGAAATCCTATAGCAGAGAGTTGAGATGTTCCCTTGACCACAATTCGCTAAAAGGGAGCATCTCGACGCTGCTGCAGACACATCCTCCGGTCAAAGAACCAAGGGCACAACGTCGAGATGTTGTGTCACCAACGTCTCGTCGCTAGCAAATTTTTCCATCTTTGTTTTGCACAGCAACATGATAGCGTTGAGATGCTGTCTCTAGTGTCTTGACGCTGCTCAAACTTTTCTATAAATAGTTAGCGTTTTCACACGACCAAGGGGAGTTCGATTGGATACCTTTTATCCCTAATTTCAACTAGAGACCTCTTGTGGGAGTTGGAGCAAGGACAAGAAGTGGGATTCAAGACGATAGCTTGTAGAGATCGCGACGTGAGCGTGTGGCATCAACGAGATAAAATTTTCCTCATTTCTTTCCTTATCTTTAGTTGTTGTTATGAATTTTTCTTCTAGCTTATATTTTAATGAGGTGATTATGAGTAGCTAGACATTATATCTTAGGGATTGATGTAGCCAATTGGATGTTGTCGGATTAATTGTTCAATGTTTATTGCTTTGGATTCATTTATGCAAATTACGTTTTTAGTGCTTTCAATTTATTGGCCATGAATTGATTGTAGTTTTCTCTAGATCTTGCTCGGGAGAGGGGATTTAGTTTAGACCTTAATTTGCATAACTAGAATAATCCTAAGATCGGAAGATTTAAGATATTTTTAGAAATCGTAAAAAAAAGATTAGACTTAAGGTCGTGCATGTGAATAAACTTAGATAGGAATATTGAGTTTATCGTATGCATGAGAATTGTTTATGCTTGGGAGAGATAAATATGAGATTAGTTTATCCTAGATTTATGAGTCGTTGTATGTTCACACATTCAAATAATTAATTCATAACCCCAATAGGTGAAATCAATTCCCTAAGAGCTTTCTCTATTTGAATTTCCACACTTTAATTTTATTAGTTTTGATTTATCATTCTCATCATGTTACTTTCTCTAAATAAAATTGAACAAGATTAAACATAGTAGTTAAGTGACTAGAACACCAATCCAGAGGACGACACTTGTTAATCACAAATACTATATTAAGACTTGACCCATACACTTGCGGTATGGTGTAATTGCACACAACAACAACTTTTTGTTTCACTAGGAGAGCCTTCAACTTTCTCCTCCAGAGCCCAAAATCGCCCTTCCCGTCGAATATCTCCAATTCCACTTCCGTAGACATCTTCGATCAGCACTAGGGCACAAATCTCTCCAAGATTTCAAAAGAGAGATGTTCAAGAATCCAACGACAACTTCAAGCGGGCGATTGATTTCCAGTTGATGAGAAGAAAACAAGGGTTTTGAAAGAATCCTCTTACTGTGGCTCTGATACTTGTTTAGCGTGATTCGATCAAAGCTCTCAAGTATAAACAAAGTTTTAGAAGAAGTAAAGACAAGGTAGAGAAGAGAAGAAAAGACACGGGTTTATAGTGGTTCGACAACAGAGGTCTACATCCACTTTAGAATTCCATAGAGAGTATTTATTAAGCTTTGAACCAGAGAGTTTACAAGAGATTGATGAATATATATTCCATATATTTTACAAGCAGAGAGATGAGATATTTATGCAGAAGAGATGAAGGTAAAATCTGTTTAAGAAATTAGCTGCAAGTCACGTGCCAATTTCCTTATTCGGCAGAGAGATTCCAACTCAGCAACCATCTCTGTAATATGTTGTCAACTCAGCAACCAGCTCACAGTAGTCAAAGGTCAAGGCAGAAGATAAGCATCAATATTCAACAACGTGAGGATCTTGAAAGACTAGCAGTAAAAAATACAACAAGTGACATTTGCCAAATAGAGTGATGACAAAATTTGGCATGAAAAAAGTTGTCGTAGACATGTGTACAACGTAGAATCGACATTGCTTGACTTCGAACTTCGATATGGTGATTGGTCAATCTACTTTGCACAATATGTAGCGCAATGGCATTCCGATAGAGATTTTGTTGTAGTTTAGTTTTCGGTGGATGTTGATGAAGATACAAATGTAGACTACATGGACTGATATGAAAATATCACTAGGCACTGCACTAGCTGTGATGGAACATCTTATGGTCAATCGGTATGAATTTCAATCAAATTTTCTAAATTATATTATTTAGGTATAAATTTATGTTAAGTATTGTCTAGTTTAAATTATCATTTGAAAGGATCAAGCTTTAGACGCATATGTGATCTCACAAAATCTAGAGATCCTTGACTTGTGCAACAGTGTTGTCACCAATATGGTTCTAATTATAAAGGACGTGTTTGGGAGGAGATGATTTCAATACAGGAGCACTTGTTCCTAGTTGTGCTTCATGAGGTTTACCATTAACATCAAAGACATATTTCTTGTTGGGTTTTGTTGGGTTCCTAGAGTGAGTAAAAATATAGTATAAAATACTCTAGAATTCCTGTGCAAGTATACACAGTCTGCAGCAAGTAATATTTATCAATCCAAGGTCTGAATGAGCTTCCACTTTATCTATTTTGCGTAACTTCCTAATGGTTTCGAAGATAATAAAAATGTTGGGTTTTATAAGAATTATGCCGAAGCAAAATAAATGACAGAACAACGAGTGAACGAATAGATAGACAGATTAAAGGCAGGCGCTGGTTAGGTTTTAGTGATTGTTATAAAATATGCTCTAGCAATATTATTGATCATGCATTTCTCGCAGTATTATTAGCGGATTCCTCTCGGAACTCCGGATCTTTTGGGATATGTTTCAAACCCAATGAAGAGCGACCGATCAAGCACTAGGCAACTGGCTATCCCTAGCTCAGTCACTGGCGTTCACCAATACACAGTGATCGTAGTGTGGATAATTGCCACACACTCTCTAAATCATCCCTGAAACTAGAGAGAGCTATCCATACCGGCTGGCCAGGCGGGCATAAAATGAGAATAAGCACAACAATTAACCAAAATGCTATAGTCAATATATTACTAGAGATGAAGCACAGTAATCACATTATTCCTAACCAACACCTTAAGCTACTTAGTTCATAATAGGCATAGGAATACAAATTACAATCTGAGTATGCATGTCCATAACCACAAGTTAATAAAGAAAGTAAACTCCCTAATCAGCTTGCGGAAGATGGTGTTCTTGACAATCTTCAATCTCCCTATACTATTCGGCTTCCAAGGGAAAACATGGAATGACTTTGACTTTGACGGCTACTTCCTTTTATAGAAGGATGGGAGGCTTGAATTAGGTCAACTAGGACACGTGTAAGGCTCTCCTTGATCCTTTATCACGAAAATAACTCAACAGAAGTCGGTTCATGAAGTTGGCTAACGAGCTGTGATGTGGCAGTTTCTGTTTCCAGTTTTGCTGCAGCATAGAATCTGCTCCCTCCAGTCGCTCAGCAGCATAATCTGCACAAAATAATTTCCAATGCTTCCATTCTTCCAAATGGGTTAAAACATGTAATATCTATCCAAAACCAACCCTAATAAGCATAAAGACACACAAATCCTTATATAATTGAGGCCTAAATAACTACCTTTTGGGCAGTTATCATACCCCCAAACTTGAACTATTGCGCGTCCCGAGCAATACTAACCAACCTTCTTTCAAGAATTCAAAAACATTAGACAAAGAATTAGCTTAATCAAACCAGACAGTCCAATACTACCTTTAACCTTTACCTGAGCACTCTGCAAAACCAAGCTCTGTTGCAGCAAAATGATTCCTCCGGTATGGACAAATAATCACCACTTTTCAACTTAATTCTAAGAACTCACCACAGCCTAGCTCTATTATCAGATATTTCAAAACATATTTTTAAAGGGGTTTATATCATTATTTATCAGACTTAGAGCAGCCTTACAGTCATAAGCTCTTAAGCACGGGATGACCCACTTTATGGTGCAGTATACCCTTGCCTCAAGCTCATCACCAACTAGGCTCAATACTCATTATAAAGCTAAAAAATCCTTAGTTATTCGATCTCTTGCCCCTCAGAATGGCGACATTTTATGATGAAGCTCACCTAAGTTCTGGGAGACAGAAAAACTGCTGGATCATCATTCATCCTTCAAAACTTTTGCTCTGTCAATTTTTTCAGCAAAATTTTCAACAAATAATTTTTTTTCAGCAAATAAATTTAATAATAATTTTTTTCTCATATTTCTTTTTCACATTTCCTAGGTCATCTTTTGACGCGAAGACAACCTGTGGGTATCACAAATGTCCCCGGTTACTCAATAACCTAGCAAATTTTAATTTTGAAGGAGAGGAATGCTCGAGCAAAACAATTGGAGTAGCAAAAAGTCCCCCAAACTTGAATTATTCATTGTCCCCAATGAATCATTAATTAAGTAATTATACCCCCAAACTTAAATTTTTCTATCTGAATTTTTAAACTAAACATGGGACTAGGATTAAGCTTAAAGTGGATCATATAAGTCAATACTACCGTCAAAATCTTCTTGCCGCAGCAACAGTCCAGGCTAGAAGAAATGCTCAAGCAAAAGGTTTCCGGAGATCAGAATACCTTTATCTAATTAAGCTTAATCAGTCCAAGCTTCAAAAATTCAGAGGAAAATAGTTAAGTTAGGCATTACTCAGTGCTCATTGAATAGAAACATCTAGAAATTTCATTTAAAAACATAAGAAAAGCATTACAAAGTAGATATATTTTTTTTCAGTAAAAATTAAAAAGAAACAAGACAAGCAGTTATAACAGTGAGCAGGGTCAATATGCGCGAGCAAACAAAAATGGATCAACAAAAGTAATGCTCGCTCCAAATCATCCCATCAGTCAGTCTTCCTGACCCTGCTCTTCATCATTCTCTTCTTCTCTTTCAATAGGTGGTGGCGGAATCCAGGGGTTCAACAGATCGTCCGGGAATGCTGGAAGGGCTGGATAAGGTTTTGAAAAGTTCTCTTGCAGCGCCTTCTTCAAGTTGGCATCCCGATTCTTAACATAGTTCCAGAAGGTTAAAGTTTGCCTTTCAGAAAACTCCTGCCTACTGGCCGAAAGTGCCAGTTGTTCTAGAATCGAGTGGATGCCATGGATAAGCCCACCTTGACGTACCTCCTGCACACGCTGGAGCCGTGCCAAATTGGGCGTGTCTATGATCCCCTTATCAAACAGGATCACATCTCCCTCATCCACCAGAACCCCTGCTCTTCTGCACAACATCGTGATTGTGTTTGGAAAGAATAGTTTCCCCACCTTCTTTTTCCAACATCCAAAAATCTCATTCGCAATGATCCTCCCTACATTAATACTGAGAGACCGTAGGATGGCAAAAGCTAGGAGAACCCATTCCCTGGAGATTGTCGAGTCATGTGTTGATGGAAGCATCTTGTGTCTAATAAATCTCATCCATGTGTTCGCTTCCCTTTTCAAATAAGCCGACTGGAATGTCCTCTTCTGAGTCTTGGACAAATGCCACTGTGCCCCTTCAATTCCGACCTCCCTTACAGCCTCACTTAGTTGCTCATCAGATGGCGCCACAGCCATCTCATTATATGCCGCATGGGGGAAATTCTGAAGGTTAAACAGTGCGTTAATAGCACTTGGACTCCAATCCACCTCGACTCCTCGGACAATTACCTGGAAACCATCCTCCTTGACAATGTTAGCATAAAATTCACGCACCACCTGTGCATTTACAGATTCCGGCTTCGCACAAAACAGCTCCCAGCCGTGGTCTGCAATACCGGTCCTCAGAAACTGTGGAAGATCACCACTGAAACCGCGCTCGTACAAGAAATCCCTTTTCAGAAGCTCAGCGTATTTTGCTCTGGCAAAATTTTTGACGAAGCGATCAAATGGAACCTGTTGTTCTTCTATCGCCTCGTGTTCCTCCGATGCTTCAACAATATTTTTGCCCTTCTCTGCCCTGCGCTTGAGCAACTGCTCTTCCTCAGTCTTCTTCTCTGTTTCTTCTCTTTCTTTGTCCTCAGCTTCTTTCTTCTCTCTTTCCTCTCGCTCTGCCTTTTCTCTCTCAGAATCTGATGATGGTGGTGATGGGGTATCGGTCCGAATCACCTGAATACGGCCGGCCTTTCTTTTTATGCGACGACGTTTCGGCGGTTCGGGCATGATTACCTCAACACGAGCTTCTTGGTCCTGCTCGTTTCCTCTTTCAAACACTGTGTTTACCTGCTCCTCTCTCACCATCTCAGCCTGCTGTTCTTGATTCTCCTCAACATTTTCCTCTCGAGCCGCAAGTCTCTGATCAGCCTCTCCTGGGGTATGTTCTTGCGGTTCTTCCAGGTTTTCATCAACCACTGCAGCAGCCTCATCCTCTGTCACTTTTTCCTGTTCTTCCGCCCTCTGTTGTCGCCTTCTTCTTTTAGCTTCTTTCTCCTCCGGTGTTCTTTTCTTCTTAGTTTTCACTTTCGGAACTTCGGGAGTAATGGGTATTTCCTCTTTACTCTCTCTCTCTCTTTCTTTCCTCGCTCTTGTTTTGGCCATGGATAACTCAAAGGGTTTTGCAAAGAATGAAAAGGAGAAAGAAAGAATGTAGATGGCAAGATAGAATCAAGAAGACGAAGTAGAACGAAGACTTACCAATGTCTGCAAATAAATAAGGCTCCAACAATTTGAAATCCTAACCGAAAGGAGTTGCTCCGTAATAAATGGTTTTACCGTTCACAATTAAGTTGCAATTCAAATCCCTAACGGTAAAATTGTGGAACTCCAATCATCTATGGGAAATAACGGCATGCTGTCAACGGCTAAACCGTTGGATTATCCCTGCACGACATGTGGCAGCATCCCTGCAATTCGCCTGCCCATAGAAATTCAAAAATCCCAACGGTAAAAATAATTACTCACATTAAAATCCTTCCTATTCGTGCGGAAAATTTGCTCTAGCATTATCTTTGCTGCAACAAACTTCTGAACCTGCCGAATCTTAGATACGGAATTTAAATTTCAAAATAAGAAAAATCAAAGATTTTAAATTCAAATTGAATTTTAACCGATCAAATCAAACTTAATCTTTTATTCTCAAAAGAAGCCGAATAAACAAGACAACATTCAAATAACTGAAAAATAAAAACTAGATCAAATCTAATAAAAATCAAACCAATTAAAGATAATTCAAAGATAATCTAAATAAATAACCCGAAAATAAAATCAAATCAAATTAAAAAATGGAATAGATAAAACCTAAACTACCAACAATAATAAAAGAATATCCTAAAGATAAAATCTAATAAACCATGCAAAATCAAATCTAACCTATCCGAAATAAAAATCAAATCAGCGAAAAAAATAAAATTAATACAAACTCTGGGAGCTCAAAATTTTGCTCTGTGAAATGCTCCCGCAAAAGTCCTGCTCTCTCAATCGTCAACCAACCTTAGGGAAGGATATTTCAATCGAAACTCCTCACCCCAATAATGCTTGACACGCTGTCCATTTACCTTGAACACTCTCCCATCTTTTTCATCCTGCAAAGTAATTGCTCCATTGGAGAAAACCTCAATCACAATAAACGGTCCTGACCATTTGGATTTTAATTTTCCAGGAAATAATTTTAATCTAGAATTATAAAGCAAAACTTTTTGACCCTTGACAAACTCCTTAGATTTAATTTTTTTGTCATGCCACAGCTTAGTCTTTTCTTTATACATTTTCGCATTTTCGTAAGAAAATTGACGAAATTCTTCTAACTCATTAAGCTGCAGCATTCTTATTGCTCCTGCTCGACTCAGATCAAAATTTAACTTTTTCAAAGCCCAAAACGTCTTATGCTCTAGCTCCAATGGTAAATGGCAAGCTTTCCCATATACTAACCTATAGGGAGACATACCTAGAGGAGTCTTATAAGCTGTCCTATAAGCCCAAAGAGCCTCATCCAACCTAAAGGACCAATCCTTTCTAGATGGATGGACTACCTTCTCTAAAATAGCTTTAATTTCCCTATTACTAATTTCAGCTTGACCATTTACCTGTGGGTGATATGGAGTAGCTATCCTATGCTTAATCCCATACTTAGCTAAAAGCTTAGTTAAGATATTATTAACAAAATGTGTACCCTCATCACTTATTAGAGCTCTAGGTGTCCCGAACCGCGCAAAGATGTGCGATTGAAGAAACCTTGCTACTGTCTTGGCATCACTCTGATGGCATGCAATGGCCTCCACCCACTTGGACACATAATCAACTGCCAATAAGATAAAAACATTGCCATTAGAAGGAGGAAATGACCCCATAAAGTCAATACCCCATACATCGAATAATTCAACTTCTAAAATGTAAGTAAGAGGCATTTCATCTCTAGGCCCCAAGTTTCCTATCCTTTGACAAGCGTCACATTGCTTGTAGAACCAGTGGGCATCCTTAAACAAGGTAGGCCAGAAAAATCCGCAATGCAAAATCCTCATAACTGTCCTTTGACCGCTGAAATGGCCTCCATACGGCGAAGAATGACATTGCTCCAGGATTTCCTTTGCTTCAGCACCTGAAACACACCTACGAATAATACCGTTAGAACATTGCTTATACATAAACGGCTCATCCCAATAGAAAAATTTTGCATCATGCTTAAACTTTTTCTTCTGCCTCCAATCCATATCAATAGGAGTGACTCCCTTTACTAAAAAGTTGGCAATATCAGCATACCAAGGGACACCCCTAACTACCTTTACCTGAACAGCAAAAAGCTGTTCATCTGGAAAAGAATCGGAAATGGCAGATTGCTCCAGCAAAGATGATGATGGATCAAGGCGAGATAAATGATCTGCAATGACATTTTCTGATCCCTTCTTGTCCTTTATCTCCAAGTCAAATTCCTGCAATAATAAAACCCAACGAATTAGTCTAGGCTTTGCATCTTTCTTTGACATTAAATACCTTATTGCTGCATGATCCGTGAACACCGTGACTTTGGATCCAACCAAATATGGCCGGAATTTCTCAAAAGCAAACACAACAGCTAACAACTCCTTTTCAGTAGTTGTGTAGTTGACCTGTGCTTCATTTAAGACCTTGCTTGCATAATATATAGGATGAATAAATTTGCCCTGCTTTTGCTCCAGCATCGCACCTACCGCAGCATCACTCGCATCACACATTACCTCGAATGGCAAATTCCAATTAGGCGCGCAGAGAATGGGTGTTGAGATTAAAGCAGCCTTCAATGTTTCAAAAGCCTTCCTACAATCTGCATTAAAGTCAAAAACATGATCAGTGCACAATAAGTTACAAAGAGGTTTACTGATTTTGGAAAAATCCTTTATGAACCTCTTATAAAATCCAGCATGTCCTAGAAAACTCCGAATTCCCTTCACTGAACTCGGTGGCTCTAGTCTTTTAATAACCTCAACTTTAGCTCTATCAACTTCTAGACCATTTTTATAAATCGTATGACCTAACACTATGCCCTCCTTCACCATGAAGTGGCACTTCTCCCAATTAAGAACTAGATGGGTATCCTCACATCTTTTTAACACCTTACCTAAATTATCTAAACAACTCTGAAAAGACCCTCCAAAAACTGAAAAATCGTCCATAAAGACTTCAACAGTGGACTCAATCATATCAGAAAAAATTGCTAACATACACCGCTGAAATGTTGCTGGAGCATTGCAGAGGCCGAAAGGCATCCTCCTGAAAGCAAACGTCCCATAAGGGCAGGTGAAAGTGGTTTTCTCCTGATCTTCAGGAGCAATAGTAATCTGGTTATACCCAGAATAACCATCCAAGAAACAGTAATAGGCCTGACCAGCCAATCGATCCAACATCTGGTCGATAAATGGTAGAGGGAAATGATCCTTTCGGGTGGCTTTATTAAGCCTTCTATAATCCATGCAAACCCTCCAGCCAGTTACTGTCCTTGTGGGGATCAACTCATTATCTTTATTGCTCACCACAGTAACACCTCCTTTTTTAGGAACACATTGGACAGGGCTTACCCAATTGCTGTCGGCAATTGGATAGATGATCCCGGCATCCAACCATTTAATCACCTCCTTTTTAACAACCTCTTTCATTGCAGGGTTAAGCCTTCTTTGTTGCTCAATACTCCTAAACGATCCCTCCTCTAGAGTGATTTTGTGCATACAAAAAGATGGGCTAATTCCCTGAATATCAGCCAATGTCCAACCTATAGCTTTGCGGTATTGCTGCAGCAATTTTATTAAGGCCTCTTCATGCTCTGGCATTAAATCTGATGCAACAATAATGGGCAACGTCTCACTTTCCCCGAGATACACATACTTTAGATGATCCGGCAAGGGTTTCAAATCTAAAGTGGGTGCCTCAATTAGGGATGGCTTGATTGGGGGAGCCTTTCTTTGATCTAAATCTAAAGACTCAAAAATATCCTCACACCTAAACAATTCTTTTTCATTTTTTCTGTCTAATGAACAAAATTCAAAATCTCCTACACTAACCTCTCCATGCTTCTCCGAATGTTCATCAGCCGAATCCTGTATTGCTGTCTCAATAACTGTGCTCTCCAGAATCCTAATGAAGGAGCAATCCTCCATTTCATCTGGATATTTCATGGATTTAAACACATTAAATTTTACTTCCTCATTATAGACTCTCATTGTTAATTCCCATTTTTGAACATCTATTAATGCCCTACCAGTAGCCAAAAATGGACGACCTAGAATAATTGGGACATCTTTATCAGCCTCATAGTCTAAAATAATAAAATCAACAGGAAATATGAACTTATCAACTTTTACTAAGACATCCTCAATTTTACCCTCTGGATATGTGATAGACCTATCAGCTAATTGGAGTGTAACTGTGGTAGGCCTAGCTTCACCAATACCTAACTTCCGATAGACCGAAAGAGGCATAAGGTTAATGCTTGCACCCAAATCACAGAGTGCTCTACCTAACTCCTTTCCACCTATAGACACAGGTATAGTAAATGACCCTGGATCCTTAGCCTTGGGGGGTAGCCCATTCTTAAGAATAACACTACACTCCTCAGTAAGAGATACAGTTTCAAACTCACCTAACCTTTTCTTTTTAGTCAAAATATCCTTAAGAAATTTAGCATAATTAGGCATTTGCTCAATAGCTTCTACTAAAGGGATATTTATATGCAACTGCTTAAGAATCTCTAAAAACTTTTTAAATTGACCATCCCGATTCCTAGGCTTTTGCCTTTGTGGAAAAGGTAGAGGTGGTACATAAGGTGGGGGCGGCACATATGGTGGTTCTACATCTGGCACAGAACCAGATGCTCCAGCATTCTCTTTGCTGCCTCCAGCACCCTGACCAGACTCCAACTCTTTCTCGACAACAACATTATTATCACCATTACTTTTTAAATCCTGGGTCTTTCTAGACTCTTCTAATGGCTTACCACTCCTAAGAGTTACTGCCTTTACCTGCTCCTTACCTTCCCTTCGAGGGTGTTCAGTATCTGATGGAAGTTTCCCTTGAGGTCTTGCCTTCAGCTCATTAGCTAGCTGACCCACCTGCAATTCCAGGGCTCTCATTGAAGCTTGATTACTTTGAATTGCGGCATCTGTGCGAGCCATAAATTCTTTCATCATCGCCTCGAGAGAATTTCCCGAATTTTGCGCTTGTACGTTATTTCCTTGACCTCCCCATGTTCCTCTGATTACTTACAAAAAACACAGAAGCTGGATTGCTGGGGCAAAACTCGTAGTTGTGGTCTTCACCACAATAGACACATGCTTCATCCGTGACTTGGTTCACCACTGCTGCAGGCTCCATAGCTGGTGGCTGCTGATGACTAATCACTGTCACATTCTTAAGAGCGTTAGCAATCATAGCAAGATCAGCCCTAATGGTGGACACACCATCAACCTCTAATACACTCTTAACCTTTTTATTTGTGCCTCTAATATCCGACCACTAACAACTATTAATAGATATTCTTTCTAAAATTTCATAAGCTTCATCAAAAGTTTTTGCCAAAAGGGCCCCTCCAGCCGAAGCATCGACCATACCTTGGGTTACTCCATTTAAACCATTGTAAAACGTTTCCATTTGAATACAATGAGGTAACCCATGGTGGGGACACTTTCGTAAAAGCTCCTTAAACCTCTCCCAAGCCTCACTAAAAGTCTCATCGTCAAGTTGCCTAAACCCTACTATTTCACTCCTTAATTTAGCATTTCTATTAGGTGGGAAATATTTACTCAAAAATTTTTCAGCTAACTCATCCCACGTCCTAATTGATCCTGGAGCAAAAGAGTTTAACCATGACTTTGCTCCATCTCTAAGAGAATACGGGAACAAAGTTAATCTAAGAGCATCTCTAGGCACTCCCTGAATTACAAAAGAATCACTAACTCCTAGAAAAGACTTAAGATGTAAATGAGGGTCTTCAGATGACAAACCATGGAATTGCCCCACGGTTTGCAACATCTGAAACATTACCGGTTTCATTTCAAAATTTTCCGCTTGGATTTGGGGACGTGCAATCCCTGGATTCAACTCATTAAACATCGGGACAGCATACGCTCGAATGGCTCTGGTCCTATCGTTCGCTATCAAGATAGGATTCTCAGCCTGATTATTTCGCTGCTCATTTTGCTCAAACAGTGAGTTTTGCTGCAGCAACGGATTCTGCTGGGGGTTCACTGCTGCTGGACCTTCAGGAACCTGCGGAAGTTGCAGGGCGTTCTCCATCTGGTTTCTGCGCTGCTCCCTCCTTCTGTTCCTAAATGTCCTTTCAATTTCTGGATCAAGCTCAAACCGTACCCCAGGCGGATCGCTCATGCACCAATTTGTTGGGTTTTATGCCCTAAAACTCGTAGATAGTAAATGTACATTTGACCGAACATTAATAAAGTGATGTATTATTCAATGTTTGTATTATATCTTGTCTTGCTAACCCTAATCCAATAAACTAAACATCCATGGCTAATAGAATGAGACTTGAACTAGTATGTAGGGACATGCGGGGATCAATGTTCAAGTTTTAGCCTAAAGGGTCTGTAGTATAGGGATAAGGCTGGGTACCTTATCCTGGTGACACTATGGATACGGCCCGCTTTGTATATTGATACAAACGTAATGATCCAACACGTTCATGTGGTTGACATGCGAGTGGGGGTATCCTGTGCAATGAGTTTGCACAAAGACCGGACCGCGAAATAGTTAACCACTAACTATAACACCGTTGGTTAGCTCGGTTTCTATTTCACTAGGATGACCTAGGCAACTTGGCCTTAATCCTGAGTGGATTATGGACTCCTGTCCATGAGGGATTGTCCTTTGATTTGTACGGGTGAGAGTGGCCAGTTCGCCGACTCAATAAGCCTACCATTTTGGGGACGAGACCGAATGGGGAGCTGGGAACGTAGTCTTACAAGATGGAATTCACTCCTTCCTGATATGAGGGTAAGTAGAGGTGTGTTCCCTTAAGTGGTGTCTCCGGGTCTTGAACAAAGGGCCCTACCCTCTTTATGGCACGAGAGGGTTTTCTGTTTGATGGTTGGACCACAAACAGGTTGTTCATTAGAGGAGCACTGGTACTTAAGGACCAAGAGGTAGCCTAGGGGTAAAACGGTAATTTGACCTAGCTGGGGTACGAACACACGTGAAGGGCTAACTTGCTGCTGACGGTCAATATCCGTGGACACAGAAATATATCTGCAGTGAGAAGAGTGCAGCTGTGGTTCTTTAGTGGAGTGAACCACAGTTAACGAATATTGATTAACTTGGTTAATGAGTTTAACCAACTAATCTCATATCGTTGGAGCTTCTGATCTGTAGGTCCATTAGGTCCCACCGGTAGCTCATTTAGGGCGTTGAGGTAAAATTCTAAGGATGGATTGAATATTCAAAGGTGTTTGAATATTATACTAAAATATGAAGTGGTTCATATTAAAACTATAGGTTATAATTAATATGCATTGGATGTATATTAATACTATAGTTTTGAGAGAGAAAATAGTAATTGAATATGTGATGTTCAATTTCATTTTATTAATTAATTTCGAATTAATTAATTGATTTAGTTTAATTAAATTTGATTTAAATTAAACTATAAGATAAGAGGGATATTAATTTAAATTGGAATTTAATTAATGTTATTTTAATTAATTTAGATTAATTAAAATATAATTAATTGTAATTTAAAATTATGTTTTAAAATTATAATTAATTAAAATATCAGATAACTGATTTATCAATTATCTGATATTATGGTTTTTAAAAGAGACGTGGTCTGGGCAGTTGCCAGATATCTCTCTTAGTCACACTTCTCTCACGCCTATCTCTCCCTCTCCATCGTTCTCTCTCGATTGGTTACTCTCTCACAGAGAATTCAGAACGATTGAATCCAGAAAAATTCCTAAGAATTTTCGCTCCCACCAGCACCCAACGCTAGACCCTATCAGAGAATACCGGTGTACCTTCGTGGTGGTGTTCGTGGTGATTTTCCAGCAAGACCAAGGTTGATTTGCTGCTGTATTTTTGGGAGAAATTCAGAGAATTTGGCGAAACAATCAAGGTTTTCTTCAAGGGTAAGGTTCTTTTTGAACTAGGGTCATTAGGACTCATCTCTAGATTAGATCTAGAAATTTTACTTGTTTTTTAAGCATGCTTGTATCTGTTTTTACAGCAGCCATTTTATCTATTATTGTCGCTGTAAATTCATTATTTTTGTCGTCGTATTGGTATCCCAATCGACGTTTTATTAATCGAAAAGGTCTCTGTGGTTTTCCGCTGCACATAGGGCTTTTATCCCTACAATTGGTATCAGAGCCATTTCGAATTTAAAACGTTGTTTTGAGATTTGCGAATGGCTGTATGGTGGGATTAATTATGCATTGTGAATGTGGGTTTGCGATAAACTGTTTAGGTTTAATTGGCCGTAGAATTTATGGTTTTTGATGTGATCAAATGTAAAGGCCCCTGCGTTTTTGGGCATTAAATCATAAATATCGAGTCTGTACAGTCCGGGTCATGTTTAGGCTTGAA
Source organism: Luffa acutangula (assembly GCA_036850905.1). Taxonomy (NCBI): domain Eukaryota; kingdom Viridiplantae; phylum Streptophyta; class Magnoliopsida; order Cucurbitales; family Cucurbitaceae; genus Luffa; species Luffa acutangula. The sequence continues at coordinate 45,579,541 of CM072096.1, forward strand.
AATCGATGAAGATCGCAGAAGAAATTGATGAATTTCGCCAAGAACAGCCGCTGTTCTGCCCAGGAAATAGCTCCAGACGCAACAGCGTCGGGACGCTAGGCATTGTGCGTCTCGACGCTGTCGCAATTCCACGCTCCAGACGGTTGAAATCTCGCCAGCGTCGGGACGCTTTCTTCGCAGCGTCTCGACGCTGTCACGATTTCGTGCGGCGCCAGGATTTTCGCGAGAACATGGGTGGTGCCCTAATTTGGCCGGTTCGGTTCGAGCGTTTTGGGTCAGCTGGGACCGGTTCGGTCCGGTTTGACCCGTTTTGGGTGCGGTTCGAGTTTTTCAAGTCCGGTTCGAAGTGGTTCGGGTCGGTTCAAGGCATGTAGACCGGTTTTTGAGCTGCAGAATTTTGTAATAGGATAGATTTATTGCTTTATTAATGTAATTCTGCTTTAATCTATCCTAGGGGCCAATTAAATCGGTTTATTCGCTATTTAAATGCTTTATGGATGTCATTTAAATTTAATCCCACCTTAGGATATAAAGCATGCTCATGCATTTATGTATGTTATAATTAGATTATAATATATGTTTGAAATGCATGGTTTGATTTTCATGATTTATTTAATATATAGTAGAGTTATATTAATGTCATGAAAATGGAAAAGTATGATGCATGCAACTACATAGTTTTAATATAAGAGTTATATTAAAAATTATTTGTTTGCAGCATGCTAAGTTGATTTTCCATTATTTGGCAATAATAAAGTTGTTTATTATTTAAAATGGAAATCAAATTGCATTGAGCATGACACATCCATAGGTTAATATAAGAGTTATATTAATTATCATGAAATGCAGAGTACTATAGTTTAAATTTCATTAACTTGAATATGATTGTTAATTGTTTTAAAAACTATAGTATGCATGATTATAGGGCTAATCATTATAAAATTTTGAAATAGTTTAAAATTTTATGATTAGAAACCGTCAATCTATAATCAATATATGCATGTTCACATAGGATCTTAGGTTAAAATAAAATTAATTTTAAAGGGTTAAAATTAATTAGACCTGAGATCATTTTCTAATAGGATTAGAAGATCTTACTTAGTTTTAAAATAGTTTTAATAAACTAAGTAGGAAGAACATTCCTAAGATTATAAGGGAACTCTACCAGTGAAGTTCTGTCTAAGGATTGGAGGTATTTAAGTTGACGGTAAACGGAACACCTCCTACCTGGGAACTGATCTGGAATACCGGAGTTGAATTAATCTCAGGTTAATGTTAGAATAATGTCGCTAGGTTATATTAAATTGGTTTAATACACCTAGACATTAGGTCTTATTGTAATAGTTATAATAGGACTAGACTTAGATAAATGACTTAGCCGGATTTATCTAGGTTTAATCAAACCCTAAAATTAATAATCAGTTACTTTAGTGGGAGGAAAATTACAAAACTTAATTTAAATTGAGTTTTGCTCCTACGTCCCCGTGACGTTCACACCGTGAGATCCATGCTCGGCTTTGTGTCGTTTTAGCGCGGCCTCCCTTCGGAGAGTGTTTGCATGGGTCAATACCAAGGTGAATGGGGAAAGTGACTATAGTAAGTGGGAGCGGGACACGTGTCAACGTATCCTTCGGTCTCCACCCCTAGGTCACAACGTGAGATTCCTATGATCCGCCTGCGTGTTGTCTCGGCGCAACCACCCCTTCGGAGGGCCTGATCATAGGATTCGGAACACCGTGAACTCCTTAACAGGATAGGATCACTTAGGCTAATTACCAACAGCTGTCTTTCCTAACGGTAGCCTGTTGGTGCGTGCCTCTGGGATCTGAAAGTGGGAGGGTTACACTTACGGGGAGGAGTTAATTGGTTAACAAATCCTTGACCGAACAACGGTGGTTAATGTCTAATGGAATATGAGTTATTCTGGTATTAGAAATTGACTGAGAAGTGTCTCATTTTAGAGGAGGAACAACTGATCACCCTTCGGTGGCTGTTTTTCTAAACCTCTAAAACATCGTTGCGAAACACAATCATAGTTTTATTAGGGTTCTTTGATTGTTTGTTTGCAAAATTGATTGGATATATGCAATTGTTTGTATTGCTTGTGTGATGGGTTAAGGCAAAGATAACTAATACGGTCACTTGTTTGTTTTTCAGCAATGTCTTCCTCTATAATATCTCTGCTTAAAAATGAACAACTTACCGGCGAGAATTTTCCACAATGGAAATCAAACCTCAATACAATACTCGTGGTTGAGGACTTAAGATTTGTCTTAACGGAGGAATGTCCTCCCGTTCCCCCTCGCACTGCCTCTCAGGCAGTTAAGGACGCCTACGAACGCTGGACCAAGGCCAATGAAAAGGTCAAGGTCTATATTTTGGTCAGCTTGTCTGAAGTGTTGGCCAAGCGTTATGAGAACGTGGAAACTGCCAGGGAAATTATGAATTCCCTGCAGGAGATGTTTGGATCTTTGTGGTCCTATGAATGTAAAGGCTCGAGGTGGTTTTGAATACTTCATCTCTTTCATAGATGATTATTCACGATACGGTTACTTGTACCTAATGGGCCATAAGTCTGAGGCTCTTGAAAAGTTCAAAGAGTTTAAGGCTGAGGTAGAAAACTTATTGGGTAAAACAATTAAGACACTTCGATCAAATCGAGGTGGAGAGTATTTAGATCAGCGATTCCAGGACTATATGATAGAACATGGAATCCAATCACAACTCTCAGCACCTGGTACACCTCAGCAAAATGGTGTATCAGAAAGGAGAAACAGAACCTTGTTAGACATGGTTCGATCTATGATGAGCTATGCTCAGTTGCCTAGCTCGTTTTGGGGGTATGCAGTAGAGACTGCAGTACATATTCTTAACAGTGTTCCCTCAAAAAGTGTTTCTGAAACTCCTTTTGAGTTATGGAGGGGGCGTAAACCTAGTTTGCGTTACTTTCGAATCTGGGGTTGTCCTGCACATGTGTTAGTGACAAATCCTAAGAAATTGGAATCACGTACGAGAATATGCCAATTTGTTGGGTACCCGAAAGAAACGAGAGGTGGTCTTTTCTATGACCCTCAAGATAATAAAGTATTTGTATCGACAAATGCAACTTTCTTGGAGGAAGACCACATACGAGATCATCGACCACGAAGTAAGTTAGTATTAGGAGAAGCTACAGAAGGATCAACAAGGGTTGTTGATGAACCTGGTCCTTCAACAAGAGTTGTTGGAGAATGCAGTTCTTCTCGTCAATCTAGTCCTCCTCACGTAGTGGGAGAGCTTCGACGCAGTGGGAGGGTTGTGATACAACCTAACCGCTACTTGGGTTTAACAGAAACACAAGTAGTCATACCTGATGACGGCGTAGAAGATCCATTGTCTTATCGTCATGCAATGAATGATATAGATAATGACGAGTGGGCCAAAGCCATGGACCTTGAGATGGAGTCCATGTACTTCAATCAAGTTTGGGAACTTGTAGATCTACCTGAAGGGGTCAAACCCATTGGGTGTAAATGGATCTATAAGAGAAAAAGAGATGCTGCTGGGAAAGTACAGACTTTCAAAGCAAGACTTGTAGCAAAGGGTTATACCCAACGAGAAGGAGTGGACTATGAAGAAACTTTTTCTCCCGTTGCTATGCTAAAGTCCATAAGAATCCTCTTATCCATTGCCACATTTTATGATTATGAAATTTGGCAAATGGATGTCAAGACGGCTTTTCTGAATGGCAATCTTGACGAGAGTATTTTTATGTCTCAACCCGAGGGGTTCATATCCCAAGGTCATGAGCAAAAGGTTTGCAAACTGAATCGATCCATTTATGGGTTGAAACAGGCTTCTAGATCTTGGAATATTAGATTTGATACTGCGATCAAATCTTTTGGTTTTGACCAGAATGTTGATGAGCCTTGTGTATACAAGAAGATCAACAAGAATAAAGTAGCTTTCCTCGTACTTTATGTAGACGACATCCTACTCATTGGGAATGATGTAGGGTATCTATCTGACATAAAAGAATGGCTAGCAGCTCAATTCCAAATGAAAGATTTGGGTGAGGCCCAGTATGTTTTTGGGATCCAGATTATTCGGGATAGAAAGAACAAATCGCTAGCTCTGTCTCAGGCAACGTATATCGACAAGATGTTGGCTCGATATTCGATGCAGAACTCCAAGAAGGGCTTGTTGCCTTTCAGGCATGGGGTTCACTTGTCTAAGGAACAGTCTCCTAAGACACCTCAAGAGGTTGAGGATATGAGACGGATTCCCTACGCCTCTGCCGTGGGTAGCTTAATGTATGCCATGCTATGCACGAGGCCTGACATTTGTTACGCTGTAGGGATTGTCAGCAGATATCAGTCAAATCCAGGGTTAGACCATTGGACCGCCGTTAAAGGAATCCTCAAGTATCTTAGGAGAACGAGAGATTACATGTTGGTGTTTGGGGCTAAGGAGTTAGTTCTCACGGGTTACACCGACTCTGACTTCCAAACTGACAAGGATTCTAGGAAATCTACGTCAGGGTCAGTTTTCACCCTTAACGGGGGAGCTGTAGTTTGGAGGAGCATAAAGCAGGGATGTATAGCAGACTCCACGATGGAGGCTGAGTATGTAGCTGCTTGTGAAGCAGCTAAGGAAGCTGTTTGGCTAAGGAAGTTCTTGACAGATTTGGAAGTTGTTCCAAATATGAACTTGCCCATTACGTTATACTGTGACAACAGTGGGGCAGTAGCCAATTCAAAGGAACCTCGCAGCCACAAAAGAGGTAAACACATAGAGAGGAAGTACCATCTAATTCGAGAGATTGTGCAAAGAGGAGATGTGGTCGTGACCAAGATCGCTTCTGAGCATAACATTGCTGATCCGTTTACGAAGGCCCTCTCGGCTAAAGTGTTCGAGGGTCATCTAGACAGTCTAGGTCTGCGAGATATGTATATAGCGTAATCTAGGGCAAGTGGGAGATGTGTAATGGGTGTAAGGATGCCCTAGTTTATTGTATTTTGTATATTTACCTTTTATGTAATGTACAAATATACATGTACCGTTTCCAGCTTTGGATTATTTTGTATATACTTTCCCTGTAACTTGAGTTTTAGTTCAAGTGGGAGTTTGTTGGGTTTTATGCCCTAAAACTCGTAGATAGTAAATGTACATTTGACCGAACATTAATAAAGTGATGTATTATTCAATGTTTGTATTATATCTTGTCTTGCTAACCCTAATCCAATAAACTAAACATCCATGGCTAATAGAATGAGACTTGAACTAGTATGTAGGGACATGCGGGGATCAATGTTCAAGTTTTAGCCTAAAGGGTCTGTAGTATAGGGATAAGGCTGGGTACCTTATCCTGGTGACACTATGGATACGGCCCGCTTTGTATATTGATACAAACGTAATGATCCAACACGTTCATGTGGTTGACATGCGAGTGGGGGTATCCTGTGCAATGAGTTTGCACAAAGACCGGACCGCGAAATAGTTAACCACTAACTATAACACCGTTGGTTAGCTCGGTTTCTATTTCACTAGGATGACCTAGGCAACTTGGCCTTAATCCTGAGTGGATTATGGACTCCTGTCCATGAGGGATTGTCCTTTGATTTGTACGGGTGAGAGTGGCCAGTTCGCCGACTCAATAAGCCTACCATTTTGGGGACGAGACCGAATGGGGAGCTGGGAACGTAGTCTTACAAGATGGAATTCACTCCTTCCTGATATGAGGGTAAGTAGAGGTGTGTTCCCTTAAGTGGTGTCTCCGGGTCTTGAACAAAGGGTCCTACCCTCTTTATGGCACGAGAGGGTTTTCTGTTTGATGGTTGGACCACAAACAGGTTGTTCATTAGAGGAGCACTGGTACTTAAGGACCAAGAGGTAGCCTAGGGGTAAAACGGTAATTTGACCTAGCTGGGGTACGAACACACGTGAAGGGCTAACTTGCTGCTGACGGTCAATATCCGTGGACACAGAAATATATCTGCAGTGAGAAGAGTGCAGCTGTGGTTCTTTAGTGGAGTGAACCACAGTTAACGAATATTGATTAACTTGGTTAATGAGTTCAACCAACTAATCTCATATCGTTGGAGCTTCTGATCTGTAGGTCCATTAGGTCCCACCGGTAGCTCATTTAGGGCGTTGAGGTAAAATTCTAAGGATGGATTGAATATTCAAAGGTGTTTGAATATTATACTAAAATATGAAGTGGTTCATATTAAAACTATAGGTTATAATTAATATGCATTGGATGTATATTAATACTATAGTTTTGAGAGAGAAAATAGTAATTGAATATGTGATGTTCAATTTCATTTTATTAATTAATTTCGAATTAATTAATTGATTTAGTTTAATTAAATTTGATTTAAATTAAACTATAAGATAAGAGGGATATTAATTTAAATTGGATTTAAATTAATGTTATTTTAATTAATTTAGATTAATTAAAATATAATTAATTGTAATTTAAAATTATGTTTTAAAATTATAATTAATTAAAATATCAGATAACTGATTTATCAATTATCTGATATTATGGTTTTTAAAAGAGACGTGGTCTGGGCAGTTGCCAGATATCTCTCTTAGTCACACGTCTCTCACGCCTATCTCTCCCTCTCCATCGTTCTCTCTCGATTGGTTACTCTCTCACAGAGAATTCAGAACGATTGAATCCAGAAAAATTCCTAAGAATTTTCGCTCCCACCAGCACCCAACGCTAGACCCTATCAGAGAATACCGGTGTACCTTCGTGGTGGTGTTCGTGGTGATTTTCCAGCAAGACCAAGGTTGATTTGCTGCTGTATTTTTGGGAGAAATTCAGAGAATTTGGCGAAACAATCAAGGTTTTCTTCAAGGGTAAGGTTCTTTTTGAACTAGGGTCATTAGGACTCATCTCTAGATTAGATCTAGAAATTTTACTTGTTTTTTAAGCATGCTTGTATCTGTTTTTACAGCAGCCATTTTATCTATTATTGTCGCTGTAAATTCATTATTTTTGCCGTCGTATTGGTATCCCAATCGACGTTTTATTAATCGAAAAGGTCTCTGTGGTTTTCCGCTGCACATAGGGCTTTTATCCCTACAAATCACACCTGCAAAAACAAAAGAAACAATCAAAAAGTTCTAGCACCAAACCACTAAAACACATACACAAAACAGATCAGATAAAAACTTATTCAAGTCCCCGGCAACGGCGCCAAAAACTTGTTGGGTTCCTAGAGTGAGTAAAAATATAGTATAAAATACTCTAGAATTCCTGTGCAAGTATACACAGTCTGCAACAAGTAATATTTATCAATCCAAGGTCTGAATGAGCTTCCACTTTATCTATTTTGCGTAACTTCCTAATGGTTTCGAAGATAATAAAAATGTTGGGTTTTATAAGAATTATGCCGAAGCAAAATAAATGACAGAACAACGAGTGAACGAATAGATAGACAGATTAAAGACAGGCGCTGGTTAGGTTTTAGTGATTGTTATAAAATATGCTCTAGCAATATTATTGATCATGCATTTCTCGCAGTATTATTAGCGGATTCCTCCCGGAACTCCGGATCTTTTGGGATATGTTTCAAACCCAATGAAGAGCGACCGATCAAGCACTAGGCAACTGGCTATCCCTAGCTCAGTCACTGGCGTTCACCAATACACAATGATCGTAGTGTGGATAATTGCCACACACTCTCTAAATCATCCCTGAAACTAGAGAGAGCTATCCATACCGGCTGGCCAGGCGGGCATAAAATGAGAATAAGCACAACAATTAACCAAAATGCTATAGTCAATATATTACTAGAGATGAAGCACAGTAATCACATTATTCCTAACCAACACCTTAAGCTACTTAGTTCATAATAGGCATAGGAATACAAATTACAATCTGAGTATGCATGTCCATAACCACAAGTTAATAAAGAAAGTAAACTCCCTAATCAGCTTGCGGAAGATGGTGTTCTTGACAATCTTCAATCTCCCTATACTATTCGGCTTCCAAGGGAAAACATGGAATGACTTTGACTTTGACGGCTACTTCCTTTTATAGAAGGATGAGAGGCTTGAATTAGGTCAACTAGGACACGTGTAAGGCTCTCCTTGATCCTTTATCACGAAAATAACTCAACAAAAGTCGGTTCATGAAGTTGGCTAACGAGCTGTGATGTGGCAGTTTCTGTTCCCAGTTTTGCTGCAGCATAGAATCTGCTCCCTCCAGTCGCTCAGCAGCATAATCTGCACAAAATAATTTCCAATGCTTCCATTCTTCCAAATGGGTTAAAACATGTAATATCTATCCAAAACCAACCCTAATAAGCATAAAGACACACAAATCCTTATATAATTGAGGCCTAAATAACTACCTTTTGGGCAGTTATCAGGTTTTGACAAAATATTATAAGTGAGTAGTCTCACATCGAAAAGGTGCATGAGATGTACTCCAAGTACTATAAAAGGAGCCTATGACTTTAGTTTCAAATAAACCTAATTAGAATCATTTAAGCCTGGTATACTAACTTTATTAGAGTGAGTGTGGTATAAATTTTTGAGAGAGTGTTTCTTGTAATTGGGGTTGGGGAGAGAATTTTGTGTGATTGTAACAATTTTTCACATAGTGGAATTTCTTTTTGTGGATCGTGGTTTTTCTCTGGTTTTGGAGTTTCCACGTAAATTTTTAATGTTGTTGGTCCTTCCAATCCAATGGTGATGATATTGACCCCTTCGTACGTAATGTCTCGAAACATGAATGAAAGATACTTTCGAGAAATTCTCCATATTTTGAAGAATATCATGGATAATTGGAAAATGATAACTCAAAACATCTATCTCATGCCACAACATATATACGAATATTGGTTAGGGAATTGGGCATGATTCTAACTACACTGAAACCCATTTGTAGAGCTAAACGGAGTGCTTCCAGAATTGATACAACTTTCGAAGATAGTGGATCAATGAAACAAGGACGAAAGCTTTGCATAGCTGCAAGCACTCCTCCTCGAAGGTCCTCAATTAAAACACACACCCAATCCTGTTGAATTTTCTGCAAGTTTCACAGTTATATCCAGATAGACCATCACTTCATCTCTCATCCTTGTAATTTGATTCGACCCTTCTTGGGGATCCAGGGCGCCGTGTGTCTTTGGGTAGTGAGCTACCATGCATTAAAATGCTTGAGAGTTGAGAAACAAAATTGATTTTTTTTTTTTTTTTTACAACATGTGAAGTGAGAGATTTGAACCACAAATCTCTTGATCATTAATATAAGCTTTATGGCAGTTAAGTCATGTTCATGTTAGCAAATTGAAACGAGAGTTAAGAAGAAAGCCGAAGAAAAAAAATTTAATTAAATAAATAAACGACAATAAAATGAAATTGAAAAAAAAATAAATAAAATTAAAGGAAAAACAAAGGAAGAAGAATCGGGTAAAAAAAATAATAATAAAAGAAAAATAAATAAAATTATAGGTTACATGACCTACAAACGTATTTTTTGTTTTAAATCTATAATCTATCTATCTATCTATCTATATATATATATCTATATATATAAGCCACAATTAGGAGAAATTTTTTGTGTCTATTTTACCCTTTTACATTTTAAATTGTTCCAATAATACCCTTTAGTCATCTCTTCCCTTTTACTTTTCCTTCCTCTAATGTCAACCTTCCATTTTTTGTATTCAATACCGCAATACCATAACTATCATTTAATGTTCATGTAAGTTTCAAAATGAATAATTTAAAACATTTTAAGTGAATTTTATTGACATGTAACTACTAATTAAATAAATTTTGTTTTAAATATCCACAAAATTAAGAAAGTGGAACGAAATGAAACCGACGTCTATCTCTACATATAGAAAGGATTGTTACCAACAATTGAGAAATCAAAATCAAAGAGAGAATGAAAGACTAGGAGAGCTCATCCTCCAATCTAAATGACCTTTCTCTCTCTTAGAATTAGAAAAATTCTTGAAGAGAAATTTTTTTTATGAAGAACCCAAATTTAAGTTTGCGATCAACAACAAACGATGCATCAGGTGATCAACAACAACTGAGTCCTGGACGAACAAATAACGACAACCACGAATGGAAATCAAGTCTTTCAACAACGTCAAAGGATGAAGAAAGAAAGTGAAAAGGGAATATAAGAAGGGAGAGGGGTGCGCCATATGGAAAGAGAAAAAAGAGAGAAATATTTTGTTTATTTATTTTTCTAAAAAAAAGTAATTATACAGATTTTTTTAGTTCAAAAGATATATATTTTTTCTTATGAGACGAATGCCTTTATTTAGTATATATGATTAAGGACACACTCCCATGTATACTAATTAAACAAACTAATAGTTTTTTAATATGTATTATAATTTAATTAAAATATGAATAAAATAAGAATTAATTGCTTAATTAATCTCTTTGTATATTCTTGCGTTCATGTAACATACATTAATATAAATAATTGAGTGATGTTATTTATTGTGATTTAATTAAGAGCACTAATGAGTAATGGTTTAACTCATTTCCACGTTCTCACACCATGTAACTTATTACGTGGTTATATGAAGTCGAACAAAAAATTATGTGAAATTTCAAATTAAAGCTTTGTTATATATTTGAAAGTACATATTTATATGGGAAAAATACACTTTTAGTCCCCGAGGTTGAAAACTCAGGGACCAAACTGTCACTTAACCCAAACCTCAGGGACTAAAAGTGTATTTTTCCCTATTTATATTATATGTCAATGTAAATAATGTTACTTTTTGTATCATGTTAATTAATAATGGATATTTTTTTTATAAATACACTGTATATATATTAATAGATATCCATTTTTAGGGCATTCAACCCTATTATTTTAGGGCTCTCCTCATGACTCTCCTTAACTATAGGCACAAGACTCGCCCTCCCTTATATTTTAGGTCTTTTAAGGTTGTAACCATCCATATTGTCTTAGTATAAATATGGAGGTGTATGAAGGGTTAAACACAACAATTTGAATGAGAATCATTTGTTCTCTTTTCTCCCTACCTTTGCTCTCTCAATTTCTCTCTTTGTATTTTTATTGTTCTTCACGTTTTATAACACGTTATCAACACGAGTCTCTTCCATTTTTATTCAGTTGAATGTAGGGTTCATTTTACTTTGCATTATTAGTTGCACTTGTCTTCAGTACATTTCACATATATAGTGTATATGAATCATATATACCTCATATATACACTTTGTATTGAACGTTGACAGCATATGTTTTAAGCAAGATTAACATATTTTTTTGTTATTGTGCTTACTATATGAGATTATTAAGTATCATATTTGTTTATGATGATATTAACATTTGAATTATTTTATTGTTTATGATTCTATATTTTAACAATGATATTTATGTTAATTACATAATCCAAATAATTGAGATGTTGATAGTATGTTTATATCCTTATTATCTATGTAATAATCTAGAATGTTTAATGCATATTCAATGAACATGATGCACCTATATACCCAATATATTGATCTCGTTAATTTATGTATTCTTTGTTCAGTATAATTTTCACATGATCTTCTGTATATTTTATCTTATGTGCATTTAATATATATACAGAGTACATATTTGAGATACATTATCATAGATTCTTTATGTACAGAACACTTTGTATATATTGTTTATATATCTTATACAAATATTGCAACATGTTTGTTGACATAGAAATTTTCCACCCAATTAGAAATTGTCACGTCATTATTTAATTTTGGGTGTCGCAAATTAATATATATCTCAAAATTAATTATGGGAAAATAAGAAAGGTCACGTGTCCTATTTGTGGTCGTCTAATTGCGTTAATGGTCTTGATCGAATCCAACGACTATTAGACTCAAGATCGAATGATCATTTAGCCTAAAAATTCAATTTAGCCTAAGGTTCATGAAATTAAATTAAAGTATGTTAAGTTCATAAAGTTAGATTAAATTGGGTTCAATTTAAACCTAAGATTATTAAGGTAATTGGGCCTGAAGTCCAAAATTCATCCAAACCCATGGATGGGTCCAAGCCCACAAAGGCCTTTGAAAAACTCTATAAATAGGAGGTCTTGGCTCATTGGGGGGGGGGGGGCAGTAGAAAGAAAGGAAGAAGAGAAAGACTGAATCTCTCAGAAGGTTCTGAAGACTGAAGCTTTGATCCTCCTACAAGACTTTGAAGATTGAAGCTTCACTCCTCCTGCAAGAACTCTGAAGATTGAAGTCCACATCCTACTCCAAGACTCCAAAGATCGAAGCTTCTGCAAAATTCAAAAGCTTGAAGCTTCCTACAAGACTCTGAAGATTGAAGCTTCTACAAGATTTAGAAGATTGAAGCTCTCTGCAAGACTCTGAAGATTGAAGCTTCTGCAAGATTTAGAAGATTGAAGCTCGCTGCAAGATCCTGAAGATTGAAGCTCCAATCCTCCTACATGACTTTGAAGATCGAAACCTAGATTTTCCTGCAAACTTGAAGATTGAAGTGAAGTCATCTAAATGGCTGAAGACCTGAAGCCCGAAGTCTACTTCAATCACCAAGGAGAATCATTCAAAAACGAACAAACCTTCTTGAAGACTTTGTAGATCAAAGCTACATTGAGTTTGTGAGGGAAAGCATCAAAGAGTTGTAGCTAGAGATTGTATTCCACTATACTTACACAAGAAATCAATACATACAAGAAGTCGTTTCACGAATCAAATTTCTCTTCAAAAATCTCGTGTGAACAGTTTAGCATGCCCAGTGGAAATTCTTTGATGAAGGTTCCTGGAGACTTCTCCTTCACTTCACTCTATTGGGAATGGTTGGAGCTAGTAGTTGGTCGCAATGAGCAGAAGCTTTATAAGATTCGTTTATTTAATGCGATGATGAGCTCACTTTATACGTATGATCGAAATAATGATGTGGTTCGGACCTTTTGTGAAGCTTGGTGCCCCACAACCAATACTTTTCATACTGTAGCAGGTGAACTATCAATCTCTCTTTGGGACTTATGGATGTTTGGAGGTCTCCCCATCAAGGGTAAGTTCTATGAGGAGGTCATTCCTTCTTTTAAAGAGCTTACCGGTTTGCAGAAGCAGTATCGATACCTTCCAAAGAGCTGTGAATATCTCTTTAAAGCCTTTTATCTGATATCCTCATCAAAGAATGATCGCAACTCATCTTCGAAGAATGAGTCTCATGTTAGCATTAACTCTTGGATATCTTTCTAGTTTAAAGGAATTCAAAAGTATGAGAAACCCCCTCAGTGAAAACCTCCTGCTCTAAATCTACTCCAATCCAGATGGCACGAGTATCAAATATCGAGATTGGTCAAGCCAAGAACACAAGTTGTTTCATGAGCTTGACATAGAAGACAAATGGCAAGATCATACATATTTGGCTGCCTTTCTATCCTGCTGTTTGTGTCTTTTTGTATTTCCTTGTAAGGGTACCCAACTAATTCTCCCTTGAGTTTTTAGAACTGCCAGCCTTATGGTCGATGGCCATATTTTTAGCCTTGCTGTGCCAACCTTGGCTAACATATATCATGAATTGGATTGGATAACGAAGGCTTTTAATCCGATCGGACGCATGGAGGTTTGCTTACCCATGCATTACGTTTATGGTTGGTTAGCCCATTATTTTAATACGCACTATCCAGTCTCGAGGATGGCTAATTTTTCTGGTGAGGGTAGATCAAAATACTTTGAAGAGTACGAGACTCGTGAACTGATCCACTAGGGTGCATCCATCCTATGGAATGTGAATATTCAAGATAGAAACAAGCATGAGGTTCTGAAGGACAACAATACTTTGTCATTTTCTCAATCCTCCTATTTTGCAAGTCTTCAATCATGTTATTTATCATCCGTGTGCTGGAACCAACTGATCATTGAGTCATATAGTCCTTACCGATTTGGCCGACAATTTGGATTTTCCCAAGACATACCAAACGACTTAGAGGATATCCCACCTGTGGCTTACATGGATAACGTGTTACGGCTTTGAAGAATTTGCATGCAGGGTAAAACATCTTCGCAAGTGTTTTTACCAGCTCGTACCTTAACCCCTCATACTCAGGTTACTTCACGATATTAAAAATGGTGGTCGAAAAAACATTGGAATTATCTTGAAGTGAACGTGCATAAGTTAGTGGGCAGAGCCATTCCTTCTCCATCTCGTCCTAAACTACCCAAAAATAATGGAAGTAATCACGGAGGAAAGAAGATTTGCTTGCTCGAGGATGACACTCCTGTCCCTGTACAAAATGCTTCAGAACATGGCGAAACAAGTTGCAACAGTTCTCACGATCATCATTGGAAGAGACCACCCAAGAAAACAAAGGTGTCTTCCACGAATGTAGATAACTCTTTTGATGGGGTTCCAAGTGCTTCTCAATTCCCTAGTCCTCCTCCAATTTTGGTTAGTAACTTCCCCCTCATTATTATTATTATTATTATTATTATTATTATTATTATTATTATTACTATTATTATTAATGTCTTTTTGCTTGCAGTCACCTCTGAAAGATCCCCTTGAATGAGTGGAGGAGCAACGTAGCGAGGAGTCATTAACAAGTCCAAATGTTTTTTACAATACTGCGAAGCATATGAGTGACTCCAATGCGTTGTCCAACGAGAAAGCCATGAGTCCTAATCCTCCTCCTAAGACTTCTGAAAGTCATTAGCAGAATCAAAAGAGAGCAATCGATGTGGATCCTGAAGCTTCTCATTATTGTGTTGACACATTAATCTCTGACCATCGACGACAAACAACCATAGCTCTGTGGGACAACATACAACGAAAAATTGTACGCATTGCTTTTAACAAGGTGGCTACCCTTGAACCACAGATACACAAAATATTCGATGCTATTTCAGAGATCCATCCGAACAACTTGTCCTTCCTTCAAGACTTTGTGAATGACTACTTAAAAAGTGTAGAGACGTACAACAAATTGCAACTTTCGTACTCTACACAATTAACTCCGACAAGCAGGAATCACCGCTTAGAGGAGAAAAATTATGATTTACAGAAAGCACTACTTGACGAAAACCATTTGCTTAAGAAGCAGGACACGCTCGAACAACAACTAGCACGATCATCCGAGGAGATAAAGGAACTAGAGGCCAACCTGGAGACAACAATAGTCGAGCATGAGAAGCTTTCCAATTCGGTTTGTGAGGGAGAGAAAGCTTTGGAGCAACAAAGACTCGAAGTTACTAAGGTCCGTGAAGAGATGGCCAATATTGAATGTGCCCCTCTCATGATTGATGAGGATGCTAAGTCTTTGGGCACAGTTCGTACCAACTTAGAGGGTCTACGTGAAAAGCTGAGGAACTTCAAGTGGATGATTTGATTTGATTGCCCCCACTGCTTTCTAGATTAGATGTAAAGACCCCCTTTTTTTATCGATCAATTGTTGCTTTGTCGAATGATTCATTCATTTTTTCATTCATTCAAAAAACGTTGAAATTTCATTCATGGCTAGAACTCTTTTTTTTTTCTTTTTATTTACTTTAAGGCTTTGTCTTTTGTAAGACTTCTTTTTTTTTTTTTTTTTTTTTTTACACTCTTTCAATGCATTGTATCCAACATTTCTGCTTCCTCTGTTTATGTCATAATAAAAGTTCAAAGCTTTATCTACAACACAAAATGTCTTTTTTTTTTTAATTTCTTTGACTGAACTTAAGTTTTTTTCTTAAGCTGCCTACGTACCCTTCAAGTGGAAAGGGATCAAGTGATAACGTAGTACAATGTACAAATTTGATTTTTTTGGGTCGTTCACCTTTTTAACTCATGCGGGCTAGGAGTAGCATACAGTTTAGGCTCTTGTGATAAGGAACAATTACATTTCACACAGAATTTTTTAAGGAACTTTCCGTTAATTGGACCGATCCTCAATCCATATTTGTCAACGAACTTATATGCTCCATTTGAGTAAACTTCTTTGACGACATAGGGTCCATCCCATTTAGGTGTGAATTATTTCCCTGTGTGTCGCGTCGTGATGATGGGTCTTCGAACAACAAGTACTAGGACACCAACTTGAAATGATCGAAGTGTTGTTAATTAAATTTCAATTAATGAAAATTGCGTTGGTTTTTGGTGGGATTATGCATTATGAATGTTGTTTGCTGAAAAATTGTTTTGGTATATTTGGCCATAGATTTACTGTGTTTTGATTTGATCAAAATTGTAAAGGCCCCTGCTTTTTTGGGCAATTAAATCAGTAAATCGAGTCTTGTAAAGTCCGTGTCTAGATTAAGATTCGTTATGATAAAGATTATGATGAATTCGGGTAGAAATCTGATCGAAATCGACGCTGGAAACGTAAGACAGTATGCTGTCCAGAGGCGTACCATCGCGACCTTGCTCAACGGAGTCGCGACGCTGAAGAACAAGCGCCCGAAAAAATCGGGCTAGCATCGAGACGCTTTACCTACAGCGTCTCGACTCTGACGGAAGTTTTCGAATTTGCAGAGCGTTGAACGCATCGTGCGGAACGTGCATTGCAGCGGTTACAAAGAACAAATTTTTTTTTGCATACTCTTTAGATCGAACCAAGGTGGCCGGAGCAGTTGGTGTGCGCTCATGGTTAGCACGCTTGAGGTCGTGTGTTTGAGCTTCATCGTGGGTAAATAATTTTTTCCGTGCAAATTAGTTCGTGGGCGATCCGGTTTGTAGCTGGCTTGGTCCGGTTCGGTTCAATCTGGTCTGGTTCATGAAGTATTGGTCCGGTTCGAGTGATTTGGGTCCGGTTTGAAGCGGTTCAAGTTGGTTCGGGTCGGTTCTGGAGCGGTTCAAGACTCAGTAGGATAATTAGATTTGAAATTATTGTAATTTTATTTATTTTAATTATCCTAGGGGCCAATATACCGATTTTTCAGCTATTTATTGCTTTATGAATGTCATTTAGCTAGATCCCACCATTGGTTAAGCATGTTTTCATGCATTTTTATGTTATAAGTGTTATAATGTATGGTAATTATGCATGAATTTTAATTTCATGAGTTATTTAGTATAATTGTTATATTAAATATATGAAATTGGTGAAGCATGATGCATGACATTAATTAGATTAATATAAATATTATATTATATTAATGTCAAATTTCATGTAATTTAATTTTGTGAATGTTTAATTAATATAATCGATATTAATTAAATGAAATTGAAATTGCATGAAGCATGACACCACCTTAGATATATATAATCGTTATATTATCGTTATCGGCGTCAGCGTTATGGTGTTTAATAATTTGAATTAGATTGTAATTAGGAAACACCATAGAAGCATGTTATAGGGTTAATTATTAAAATTTTATAATAGTTATAAAATTGATTAGAAACCGTCAACCTATAACAAAGAGTTGCATGCAAACATAGGAGCTTAAGTTAAAATAAAATGAATTCATTTTAAATTGTTTAAAGTTAATTAGACCTAAGCTCATTTTAATTCTAATAGGATTAGAATTATATTCTTACTTAGGATTAAAATAGTTTTAATGTTCTAAATAGGAAAACATTACTATGGTTATAAGGGAACTCTCCCGGTGAAGTTCTGTCTAGGCTGGGGCTACTTAAGTTGACGGTTACAGAACACCTCCTACCTGGGAACTGACCCGGAACCTGAGTTGAATTAATCATAGTTTAATGTTATCATGCAATGTCACTAGGTAATTAAAAGGGTTTAATTCACCTAGACATTAGAGTAAAGACCTTTATATAAGAGTTATATTCATGCATAGACTTAGATAGATTCACTTAGCCGAAATTTACCTAAGTAATAGACCATTTAATCATAAAAATACTTAGTGGGAGGAAATATATCAAAATAAGATTTTCATAAATCAAGTTTTTCTCTCACGTCCTCAAGTGTTCACAACGTGAGGTCCATGCTTGGCTTTGAGTCACCCTATGAGTGACCCCCTACTGATGGTGTTTGCATGGATCAATATCAAGGTGAATGAGGGAGTATTTTATAGTAAGTGGGAGCAGGACACGTGTCAACGTATCCTATGGTCTCCTCCATTAGCTAATCGAAAAACAGTAGCTAAGAACTATTGGAATATGAGTTATTCTGGGAATAGGGATTGGCTGAGATTGTCTCAATTCAGGGGAGGAGTAGCTGACTGCCCTACGGTAGCTGTTGCTCTAAACCTCTGAAGTATCGTTGCAAAATGAATGTCTTTTCTATGGGTCGACCATTACTTTTGCTAAATTGATTGGATTAAAATAATAATATTATTTTGTGTAATGGGTTAATGCAACACGACTAATTAAATTAATTTGTTCGTTTCAGCATGAATCGTTCATTGTATGCCTCTAATAACGTCGTATGTAATAAAACTGGTATCACTAATACAACTAAGGAAATGCACTTAAACACTAATTGTGTGGATTTGGTCTTAACTGAGGACTGTTCTCAGGCCCACATGTCTAATTCATCTGAAATTGTTCATGATGAATATGACATAGACTGCTTAGCACACCTCAATGAAAATAAATGTGATTTATTGGTCATTGAAACGTCTATAGTGGAAAATGTTGATACAACCTGGATCCTTGATTCAGGTGCCACTCATCACGTATGCTCTTCCTTTCAGGGAATGAGCTCCTGGAAACAATTAGATGTTGGGGAAATGACTCTCAGAGTTGGAATTGGGGAGTTCATTTCAGCTAAAGGAGTGGGAGACATTAAAATGTTCTTCTCCAGGGAATGTTATATGTTATTAGATAATGTATATATAGTTCCTAAAATAAAAAGAAATTTGATTTCTGTTTCTTGTTTGCTTGAACAAGGATATTCAGTGTCCTTTTCTGTAAATGAAGCTCTCATTACTAAAAGGGGTGCTGATATCTGTTCTGCAAACTTGGAGAACAATTTATATGTTTTAAAACCAATAGAGCCTAGAGCTATTTAGAACAATGAGATGTTTAAAACAGTTGAGACTCAACCTAAAAGGCAAAGAGTTTCTCAAAGTACCTATCTTTGGCACTTGAGACTTGGCCACATTAATCTCAATAGGATTGGGAGATTGGTTAAGAACGGACTTCTAAGCCAGTTAGAAGATGGTACTTTACCTCCATGTGAGTCATGTCTAGAAGGCAAGATGACCAAACGACCTTTTATTGAAAAAGGTTATCGTGCCAAGGAGCCCTTAGAGCTCGTACATACGGATCCCTGTGGTCCAATGAATGTTAGGGCTCGATGAGGGTATGAATATTTCATCTCTTTCATAGATGATTGTTCAAGGTATGGTTATTTATACCTAATGAGTCATAAGTCTGAAACCCTTGAAAAGTTCAAGGAGTATAAGGCTGAAGTTGAGAACTTATTAGGTAAGACCATTAAAACACTTCGATCTGATCGAGGTGAAGAGTATTTGGACTTAGAATTCCAAAACTATTTGATGGAACATGGAATCACGTCCCAACTCTCAGCACCAGGTACACCTTAGCAGAATGAAGTATCTGAAAGGAGAACTAGAACCTTGTTAGACATGGCTCGTTCTATAATGAGCTATACTCAGTTGCCTAATTCTTTTTGGGATTATGCATTAGAGACTGCAATTTATATTTTGAATGTTGTTTCCTCAAAGAGTGTTTCTGAAACACAATTTAAGCTCTGGAAAGGGCGTAAAGCTAGTTTACGTCGTTTTAGAATTTGGGGCTGCCCTGCACATGTGCTAGTGGCAAATCCAAAGAAATTGGATTCACGTTCAAAATTATGCCTATTCGTAGGCTACCCAAAAGAAACAAGAGGTGGATACTTCTTCGATCCACAAGAAAATAAAGTGTTTGTATCGACAAATGCTACTTTCTTGGAAAAAGACCATGTTAGAGAGAACACAAACCACGCAGTAAAATTGTGTTGAGTGAACTTTCTGGGGAAGCTACAAATGAATCAACAAGAGTTGTTGATGAGACTAGACCTTCAACTAGGGTTGTTGATGAGCCAGTTCAGAGGCTGGACCTTCAACAAGAGTTGTTGATGAGCCCAGTACATCTGGTCAAGCCCATCCTTCTCAAGAGTTGAGAATGCCTCGACGTAGTGGGAGGGTTGTTATTCAACCTGAACGCTATCTGGGTTTAGTAGAAACTCCAACTATCATACCTGATGATAGAGTTGAGGATCCATTGACCTTTAGACAGGCAATGAATGATGTGGATCATGACCAGTGGGTCAAAGCTATATGGACCTAGAGATGGAGTCAATGTACTTCAATCAAGTCTGGGATCTTGTAGACCAACCTGAAGGGGTAAAACCCATAGGGTGCAAATGGATCTACAAGAGGAAACGAGACGCAGCTGGAAAAGTACAGACTTTCAAAGCTCGACTTGTGGAAAAGAGTTATACCCAAAAGGAAGGGGTGAACTATGAAGAAACTTTCTCCCCAGTTGCTATGTTAAAGTCGATAAAGTCAAGACTGTTTTTCTGAATGGCAATCTTGAAGAGAGCATCTTTATGTCTCAACCAGAGGGGTTCATTGCTCAAGGTCAGGAGCAAAAATTTTGCAAGCTTAAACGATCCATTTATGGGTTGAAGCAAACTTCCAGATCTCGGAATATAAGGTTTGACACTGTTGTCAAATCTTATGGCTTTGACAAGAATGCTGATGAGCCTTGTGTTTACAAAAGGATTATCAACAGTTCAGTAGCTTTTCTGGTGTTGTATGTAGATGATATTCTCCTCATTGGGAATGATGTAGAATATCTAGCTGAAATTAAAACTTGGCTATCAACTGAGTTCCAAATGAAAGATTTGGGTGAAGCTCAGTATGTTCTAGAGATTCAAATTATAAGGAATCGCAAGAACATAACGTTAGCCCTGTCTCTGATGTGGAATTTTCCTTACCGCAAGCGCACGTGTCAAGTAATAATAAAGTGTTCGTAAAAACGAGTGTCGTCCTCTGGATTGGATGTTTAAGCAAATCAAGTATTGTGAATTATCTTGCTCAATTTTATTTAGGGATCAAAAAGTAGTGAATGAATGGTAGGAAACTTAAATCAAAACACGTAAAAAGTATGGAAATTCAATTGGGAAAAATACTTAGGGAATTGATTTCGCCGATTAGTCTAGGATTGATTTTAAGGAGTAAGTTATTATGCACAATGGAATTATGAGCCAAAGACCCTTTAATCACAACTACCTCTCCTGAGTATAATTGATTCTCATGCAAATTAACCAACTTGATATCCCTATCTAAGTCTATTAATCATGCAAGGCAATGAGATCTTTTGACTAATTCTAAAGTTAATCTAAAATCGTCACGAATTAGAAAATAAACCTTAGTCATGCAATCTTGAGTAAGTCTAAATTAAATCCCCTCTCCCAAGCTAGATTCAAAACTTAAATCATTCAACTAATGACCAATTAATTGAAAGCATTAAATCAAGATTACAAACATAATAAACATTGCACAACTTAAACCATAAACCAATCCATAAACACAATCAACTACATCAATCCCTAAGTTTACAAGTTTAGCTACTCATGAATGTAATTACAAGCTCAACTAAACATGTAAAAGCCATAAAGTCTAGCTAAAGAAAGGAAAAGGGAAGGAAAAACTCAATGTAGGCCGAGACCGACGTCCCCGTCACTATCCCCACGAACGATGGGTTGATTTCCGATTTTCTCCCTTTGCTTTTGCTTCAAGATCCTCTGTTCTGCCTTGTTTTACGGCTCTCAAACGTCCCAAAAGTCTCCCCCCCAAAAACCTAGCCGAAAGGATGCTTTTATTCTGAAATTTCGTCGTAGCGTCGAGACGCTGCCTCTAAAACACGCGTTCTGGAAAAGGAATTCTCGCAACGTCGAGACGCCAAGGACGCAGCGTCGAGACGTTGCGACAGTTTCGCGCCTCCTCTGATATGGAATGCCAGCGTCGAGACGCTGGTCTATATTTGACCAAATGTTGACTTTTTTCCTTTTTAATTCTTTTTCCTTCCTTTGCATCTTTTCGCGTCCCGAGCACCCGATTAGCTCCATTATTGCGCTATAGCTCCAATCAACCATTTCCTACAAAATAAACAATTAAGTGCAATAAAATGGCTAATAATCATCAAAGACTAGCTAAATTAAATAAGTAAAGATAGCTAGCTATGCTCGCTATCAGTCTCAAGCATCCTATATAGATAAGATGTTGTCTTAATATAAGATGCAGAATTCCAAGAGGGTTTACTACCCTTCATGCATGGAATTCATCTGTCTAAGGAATAGTGTCTTAAGACACCTCAAGAAATTGAGGATATGAGACGAATCCCTTATGCTTCAGTAGTGGGCAACCTTATGTATGCCATGTTGTGTACTAGGTCTGACATATGCTATGCAGGTGGGATAGTTAGTAGATACCATTCTAATCCAGGGTTAGACCACTGGACTGCAGTGAAAAACATCCTCAAGTATCTTCGGAGAACGAGAGACTATCAGCTAGTGTATGGCTCTATGGATTTGATCCTTACAGGATACACAGACTCTGACTTTCAGACTGATAAGGATTCTAGGAAATCCACATCAGGGTCAGTGTTTACCCTAAATGGGGGAGTTGTAGTCTGGCGTAGCATCAAACAAGGATGCATTGCAGACTCCCCCATGGAGGCCGAATATGTCGCTGCTTGTGAAGCAGCTAAGGAGGCTATATGGCTTAGGAAGTTCTTGATGGATTTGGAAGTTGTTCCAAACATGAGCTTGCCAATTACCCTTTATTGTGATAATAGTGGTGCAGTGATAAATTATAAAGAACCTCGCAGTCACAAGAGAGGCAAGCACATAGAGCGCAAATATCATCTCATCAGAGAGATCGTGCAACGAGGGGACGTGATCGTCACGAAGATAGCTTCAGAGCACAACATTGTTGATCCATTTACGAAGGCTCTCACGACTAAAGTGTTCGAGGGTCATCTAGAGGGTCTAGGTCTGTGAGATATGTACATAAAATAATTTAGGGCAAGTGGGAAGTGTAATGGGTATTCAAATGCCCTAGTTTATTGTATTTATCTGTATTTGTACTTTTCATGTATTATATAGTATTAATACAAACCATTATTCATACTTCTATGATTGTTCAATTAATTATGATTAATGATGTACATTACCCACTGGAGTTTTAGTTCAAGTGGGAGTTTTTGGGTTTTATGTCCTAAAACTCGTAGATAGTAAATGAAACAAATTAATCGATCTCAATAAAGTGTTATTTGAGTGATTCAGTAATTTGGTTATTGAATAATCGAGTTTGCATTAATAAACCCTAAATCCAATAAACTAAGATCCAAGGTTGTTTAAATGAAACTTGGACTGATATGTAGTGACATACGGGGATCGGTGTCCAAGAAACAACCTAAATGATCTATAGTATAGGGATAATGTTGGGTACCTTATCCTGGTGACACTTGTTGTGCAATTTTCCGCAAGCGTACGGTTGTCCAAGTAATATTAAAACGGAAAGTATTCCGAGTATCGAATCCTCAGGGAAATTGATTTAATTCCATTAAGTACCAAGAACCATCATGTTTTAATTTTATTTAGAAGTCCAATCACAAATGTTAAGGCGAAAATTAAAGGAACTCATGAAAAGAAACATGCAATTAAAAAGAAATATCCTATTAAGGGAACTTGACCTAGGGTGTTATCTAGCTTTTTGGATATGTAGCTCAAATACATGGATGCATGTAACTAATAATCTTCAATTTCATAAATCTAGAAGTAATTTTAAGCGGATTTCTCTTTCAAGCTCCTCCACATCTCATACTAACATAACTAATTCATGTGTCCATCTCCTTAGTTAATCATAGTATGGCATTAAGCAACTTCATAATCAATTTCTAACAATTCTCTTTCACTCTCGTGCTCCAAGCAATCGTTAGCCATGCAATTAGGATCTAATCTAATTTCTCTCTGTCGAGTATCAATTTAGACCAACATAATAATTAATCCGTGATCAAGAGATTAAAAGCTTTAAGCAAAAATTGCATAGATGAAATATGAAGAAATTCATTACATAATCCAAGTAATTGCGCTACAATATCCAATTAACTAGAATAACGACCCTAGGTCTCAA
This sequence comes from Luffa acutangula, assembly GCA_036850905.1. NCBI lineage: Eukaryota > Viridiplantae > Streptophyta > Magnoliopsida > Cucurbitales > Cucurbitaceae > Luffa > Luffa acutangula. The sequence continues at coordinate 45,603,589 of CM072096.1, forward strand.
GATCAACTCACAAATGGGAATAATTTTGCCCAAGTGATCTTGATCCATAGGCCTAACTCAAATTACAATAAGGAATTATAAAGAAGTAAGGAAGAAATAAACGATAAGTTGATCCCAAGCTCCCGCTACGATCATCTCGAATCTTGAGCCTTGGAATCTCGCTCAATTCCACCTTTTTCTCCACAATTCTTCTCACTTTTCTCTCTATTGAGCTAGGGGAGAGCTCCCCAAAATGGAATGATTTGAACCTTGGGAGAGGGGGCTTTTTATAGGGAAAGGGGCTGGACATTTCTTGCTGAACAAGTCGGTAACATCGAGACGCTACGTCACAACGTCGAGACGCTGTGACGTCAGGTTGTCTTGGAGCAGAAGTTGTCGCAGCGTCGCGACGCTACCACAATTCTGGATTTTTATTTACGCTTGCCTAGCGTCGAGACGCTCTAGACGTAGCGTCGAGACGCTAGTCCTTCTAGAAGCCTTATTTGTGGATTTTTGCCTCCTTTCTTCTTTCTTTTGGGCTTTTTGGGCCTCCACTTCAAATGTCTTCTTTTCTTGGACCTTAGGGCTTGGATCTTCAATGATTATTCTTCAAATTGCCAAAAAAGTCTTCAAATTCACCCAAATTCTCTTAAAATCTCAGTTTTGCTTCTCGAACTCGGTTTTCTAGAAAACCAACATAAAAATATATTAAAGTTCTCAATTCATGCATAAAACTAGCTAAAATTAATAGGAAAATGATGACATTTTTTAATGCCATCAACACTATTTGATATGACCCACCTTGTATCCGATACAGATGCAATGATCCAAAGCATCCATGTAGGAGACATGCAGGTGGAGGTATCCTATGCAATGAGTTTGCATAAGACCGGACCGCAAAATAGTAACCACTAGATGTAACGTCGTTAACTAGTTTAGGTTTTTATTTCAATAGGATGACCTAGGTAACTCAATCTCAATCCTGAGTCTGTTATGAACTCTTTTTCAGGAAGGATTATCCTTAGATTTGTATGGGTGAGAGTGGCCAGTTCGCCTACTCAATATGCCTACCATTTCAGGGGCAAAACAGAATGGGGGCTGGGAACATAACAGTACAAGATGGAATTCACTCCTTTCCTCATTGGGGCACGTAGATGTGTGTTCCCTTAAGGGCTGATTACGAGGCTTGAACAAAAGCGGGTTGTCCTCTCCTGGCCCGAGAGGAATTTATGTTTAGTGGTTGGACACTAAACAGGTTGTTCATTAGAGGGATCAGTGGTACTTAAGGATCCAAAGGTAACCTAGGGGTAAAACAGTAATTTGAACCAGCTGGTGTTACGAACACACGTGAAGGATTGACTTACTGCATTGGTCGATATCCGTGGACACAAAAATATTCTACAATGAGAAGAGTACAACTGTGGGTCTTTAGAGGAGTGACCCACAATTAACGAATGTTGATTGACTCGGTTAATGAGTTTAGCTGATTGATAACTCTCCAAAAGGTAGTTATTTAGGCCTCATTACTATAGGGATTTGTGTGTCTTTTGTGCTTAATAGGGTTGGTTTTAGATATATATTATATGTTTTAACCCATTTGGAAGAATGGAAGCTTTGGAAGTTACTTTGTGCAGCGCAATGCTGAGCGACTGGAGGGAGCAAATTCTGTGCTGCAACAAAGCTGGGAGCAAAACTGCCACGTCACAGCTCATTAGCCAAGTTGACAAATCGACTACTGTTGAATTATTTTCGGGATAAAGGAGCAAGGAGAGCCATACACGTGTCTAGGTCAACCCAATTCAAGCTTTCCTCAACTCTATAAAAGGAGGTAGCCGCCCAAGTCAAATTCATCCGATTCCACTTTTGGGGAAGAGACCACTCTCATTTCCATCTTGGGAGTCGAATAGAGGAAAGATTGGAGACCATCAAGAAAACCATCATTCGCAAGCTGATTGAGGAGATTAATATTTTCTTTTATTATCTTGTGATTATGGACATACCTACTCAGATTGTAGCTTGTGTTTACATGCATCTTATGAACTAAGTAGCTTTAGGCGTTGGTTAGGAACAATGTGATTGTCGTGCTTAATTTCTAGTAATAAATATTGATTAATGCATCTTGATTAATTGTTGTGCTCATTTATATTTTGTGCCCACCTGGCCAGCCGGTATGAATACCTCTCTCTAGTTTCAGGGATGATTTAGGGAGTGTGTGGCGATTAATCACACTAGATCATTGTGTATTGGTGAATGCCAATGACTGAGCTAGGGATAGCCAGTTGCCTAGTGCTTGATCGGTAGTACTTCATTGGGGTTGAAACACACTCCAAAAGATCTGGAGTTCCGGGAGGAATCCGCTAATAAGACTGCGAGAGTTTGCATGATCAATAAAATTGTTAGAGCATCTTTTAAAACAATTACTAAATCCTGACCAGAGCCTGTTTCTAATCTGTCTGCCTATTTGATTATTTTCTGTTCTGTCATTTCTTTTGCTTCAGCATTATTCTTATAAAGCCAATCATTTTTACCATCTTTGAAACCATTAAAGAGTTAAACAAAATAGATAAAGTGGAAGCTAGTTCAGGCATTTGATTGATAATACTTATTACTTGCTATGGACTGTGTATACTTGCACAAAGTTCTAGAGTCTTTTTATACCCTATTTTTACTCACTCTAGGAACCCAACAAGTTTTTGGAACCGTTGCCGAGGACTAAATAAGTTTTTATCTGATTTGTTTTGTGTATGTGTTTTAGTGGTTTGGTGCTAGAACTTTTTGATTGTTTCTTTTGTTTTTGCAGGCATGAGTTTGGTGCATGAGTGATCCGTCTAGGGTACGGTTCGAGCTTGATCCAAAAATCGAGAGGACATTCAGGAGAAGAAGGAGAAAGCAGTGCAGAAGCCAGAATCAAATGGATAACGTGCCGTGTTTTCCGCAGGGTCCTGAAGATCCAGCGAACCCCCAACATAATCAGTTGCTGCAACAAAATCAGCCGCTGGAGCAAAATGAGCAGCAAAATAATCAGGTTGAGAATCCTATCTTGGTAGGAAACGATAGGACCAGAGCCATTCGAGCATATGTTTTTCCAATGTTTGATGAGTTAAATCCAGGGATTGCACGTCCTCAAATTCAAGCAGCAAATTTTGAAATGAAACCGGTAATGTTTTAGATGTTGCAAACTGTGGGTCAGTTCCATGGTTTGTCATCTGAAGATCCTCATTTGCATCTTAAGTCTTTCCTAGGAGTTAGTGATTCTTTTGTAATTCAAGGAGTGCCTAGGGATGCCCTTAGATTAACTTTGTTCCCATATTCTCTTAGAGATGGAGCAAAGGCATGGTTCAATTCTTTTGCTCCAGGATCAATTAGGACATGGAATGAGTTGAGTAAATATTTCCCACCAAATAGAAATGCTAAATTAAGGAGTGAAATAGTAGGGTTTAGGCAGCTTGAAGATGAAACTTTTAGTGAGGCTTGGGAGAGGTTTAAGGAGCTTTTGCGAAAGTGTCCCCACCATGGTTTACCTCATTGTGTTCAAATGGAAACATTTTACAATGGGTTAAACGGAGCAACCCAGGGTATGGTTGATGCTTCGGCTGGAGGGGCCCTTTTGGCAAAAACTTTTAATGAAGCCCATGAAATTTTAGAAAGAATATCTACTAATAGTTGTCAGTGGTCGAATGTTAGAGGCACAAATAAAAAAGTTAAGAGTGTGTTAGAGGTTGATGGTGTGTCCACCATTAGGGCTGATCTTGCAATGATTGCTAACGCTCTTAAGAATGTGACAGTGATTAGTCATCAGCAGCCACCAGCTGTGGAGCCTGTTGCATTGGCATGTGTCTATTGTGGTGAAGATTACAACTACGAGTTTTGCCCCAACAATCCAGCTTCTGTGTTATTTGTAGATAATTAGTGGAATAACCCTTATTCTAACTTTTATAATCCAGGTTGGCGCAACCACCCCAACTTATCATGGGGAGGACAAGGAAGTAATGTGCAAACACAACAAAAGGTGAACCAGTCAGGATTTGCAAAAGCGCAGGTATTGCCCCAGCAAAATAAGCAGGCTTTGCCCCAGCAAAATTCGGGGAGTTCTCTTGAGGCAATAATGAAAGAACATATGGCTCGTACAGATGCCACAATTCAAAGTAATCAAGCTTCAATGAGAGCCCTGGTATTGCAAGTGGGTCAGCTAGCTAATGAGCTGAAGGCAAGGCCTCAGGGGAAACTTCCCTCAGATACTGAACACCCTCGAAGGGAAGGTAAGGAGCAGGTAAAGGCAGTGACTCTTAGGAGTGGTAAGCCATTAGAGGAAAGAAAAGAACCTAGTAAAACCCAAGCTGAAGGAAATAATGGTGATAAAAATGTTGTTGTTGAGAAAGAGTTGGAGAATGGTCAGGGTGCTGGAGGCAGCAATAAAGATGCTGGAGCATCTGGTTCTGTTCCAGATGTGGAACCACCTTATGTGTCGTCCCCACCTTATGTACCACCTCTACCTTTTCCACAGAGGCAAAGGCCTAAGAATCAGGAGGGTCAATTTAAAAAGTTTTTAGAGATTCTTAAGCAATTGCATATAAATATCCCTTTAGTAGAAGCTATTGAGCAAATGCCTAATTATGCTAAATTTCTTAAGGATATTTTAACTAAAAAGAAGAAGTTAGGTGAGTTTGAAATTGTATCTCTTACTGAGGAATGTAGTGCTATTCTTAAGAATGGGCTACCAACCAAGGCTAAGGATCCAGGATCATTTACCATACCTACGTCTATAGGTGGAAAAGAGTTAGATAGAACACTCTGTGATTTAGGTGCGAGCATTAACCTTATGCCTTTTTCGGTCTATCGAATGCTAGGTATTGGTGAAGCTAGACCTACCACAGTCACACTCCAATTAGCTGATAGGTCTATCACATATCCAGAGGGTAAAATTGAGGATGTCTTAGTGAAAGTGGATAAATTCATATTTCCTGTTGATTTTATTATCTTAGACTATGAGGCTGATAAAGATGTCCCAATTATTCTAGGTCGTCCATTTTTGGCTACTGGTAGGGCTTTGATAGATGTTCAAAAAGGGGAATTAACAATGAGAGTCTGTAATGGGGAAGTAAAATTTAATGTGTTTAAGGCTATGAAGTATCCAGACGAAATGGAAGATTGCTCTTTCGTTAGGATTCTAGAGAGCACAATTATTGAGACAACAATTCAGGATTCGGCTAGCAAGCATTTGGAAGATCATGGAGAGGTTAATGTAGAGGATATAGAAGTTTGTTCTTTAGAAAGAAAAAAATGAAAAAGGGGTGTTTAGGTGTGAGGATGTTTTTGAGTCTTTAGATTTAGATCAAAGGAAGGTTCTTCCTATTAAGCCATCCCTGATTGAGGCACCCACTTTAGATTTGAAGCCCTTGCCAGATCATCTAAAGTATGTGTATCTTGGGGAAGGTGAGACGTTGCCCATTATTGTTGCATCAGATTTAATGCCGGAGCATGAAAAGGCCTTAATAAAATTGTTGCAGCAATACCGCAAGGCTATCGGTTGGACATTGGCTGACATTCAGGGAATTAACCCATCTTTCTGTATGCACAAAATCACTTTAGAGGAGGGATCCTTTAGGAGTATTGAGCAACAAAGAAGGCTTAGCCCTGCAATGAAAGAAGTTGTTAAAAAGGAGGTGATTAAATGGTTGGATGCTGGCATTATTTATCCAATTGCAGACAACAATTGGGTGAGCCCTGTCCAATGTGTTCCTAAGATAGGAGGTATCACTGTGGTGAGCAATAAAGACAATGAGTTGATCCCAACCAGGACAGTAACTGGCTAGAGGGTTTGCATGGATTACAGGAGGCTCAATAAAGCCACCCGTAAGGACCATTTCCCTCTACCATTTATTGACCAAATGTTGGATAGATTGGCTGGTCAGGCCTACTATTGTTTCTTAGATGGTTATTCTGGGTATAACCAGATTACCATTGCTCCTGAGGATCAGGAAAAAAACCACTTTCACCTGCCCTTATGGGACGTTTGCTTTCAGGCGAATGCCTTTTGGCCTTTGCAATGCTCCAACAACATTTCAGCGGAGTATGTTAGCAATTTTTTCAGTTATGATTGAGTCCACTGTTGAGGTATTTATGGACGATTTTTCAGTTTTTGGAGGGTCTTTTCAAAATTGTTTGGATAATTTAGGTAAGGTGTTAAAGAGATGTGAGGATACCTATCTAGTTCTTAATTGGGAGAAATGTCACTTCATGGTGAATAAGGGCATAATGTTAGGTCATATGATTTCTAAGAATGGTCTAGAAGTTGATAGAGCGAAAATTGAAGTTATTGAAAGACTAGAACCACCGAATTCAGTGAAAGGGATTCAGAGTTTTTTAGGTCATGCAGGATTTTATAGGAGGTTCATAAAGGATTTTTCAAAAATCAGTAAACCTCTTTGTAACTTATTGTGTACTGATCATGTTTTTGACTTTAATGCAGATTGTAGGAAGGCTTTTGAAACATTAAAAGCTGTTTTAATCTCAGCACACATTCTTTGTGCACCTAATTGGAATTTACCATTTGTGGTGATGTGTGATGCAAGTGATGATGCGGTAGGTGCTATGCTGAGGCAAAAGCAGGGCAAATTTATCCCTCCTATATATTATGCAAGCAAGGTTTTAAATGAGGCACAAGTCAACTATACAACTACTGAGAAGGAGTTGTTAGCTGTTGTGTTTGCTTTTGAGAAATTTCGGTCATATTTGGTTGGATCCAAAGTCACGGTGTTCACGGATCATGCAGCAATAAGGTATTTAATGACTAAGAAAGATGCAAAGCCTAGACTAATTCGATGGGTTTTATTATTGCAGGAATTCGACTTGGAGATAAAGGACAAGAAGGGATCAGAAAATGTCATTGCAGATCATTTGTCTCGTCTTGATCCATCATCATCTTTGCTGAAGCAATCTACCATTTCAGAGTCTTTTCCAGATGAACAGCTTTTTGCTATTGAGGTAAAGGTAGTCAGGGATGCCCCTTGGTATGCTGATATTGCCAACTTTTTGGTCAAAGGGGTAACTCCTATTGACATGGATTGGAGGCAGAAGAAAAAAGTTTAAGCATGATGCAAAAAAAATTTATTGGGATGAGCCATTTATGTATAAGCAATGTTCTGACGGTATTATTCGTAGGTGTGTTTCAGGTGATGAGGCAAAGGAAATCCTGGAGCAATGTCACTATTCGCTGTATGGAGGCCATTTCAGCGGTCAGAGGACAGCTATGAGGATTTTGCATTGTGGATTCTTCTAGCCTACCTTATTTAAGGATGCTCATTGGTTCTACAAGCAATGTGATGTTTGCCAAAGGAGAGGAAACTTAGGGCCTAGAGATGAAATGCCTCTTACTTACATTTTAGAAGTTGAATTATTCGATGTATGGGGTATTGACTTTATGAGGCCATTTCCCTCTTCTAATGGCAATGTTTTTATCTTATTGGCAGTTGATTATGTGTCCAAGTGGGTGGAGGTCATCGCATGCCATCAGAGTGATGCCAAGACAGTAGCAAGGTTTCTTCAATCGCACATCTTTGAGCGGTTTGGGACACCTAGAGCTCTAGTGAGTGATGAGGGTACACATTTTGTTAATAATATCTTAACTAAGCTGTTAGCTAAGTACGGGATTAAGCATAGGATAACTACCCCTTATCACCCACAAGCGAATGGTCAAGCTGAAATAAGTAATAGGGAAATTAAATCAATTCTAGAAAAAGTAGTCCATCCATCTAGAAAGGATTGGTCCTTTAGGTTAGATGAGGCACTTTGGGCTTATAGGACAGCCTATAAGACTCCTCTAGGTATGTCTCCCTATAGGTTAGTATATGGGAAAGCTTGTCATTTACCATTAGAGCTAGAGCATAAAACGCTTTGGGCTTTGAAAAAATTAAATTTTGATCTGAGTCGTGCAGGAGCAATAAGAATGCTGCAGCTTAATGAACTGGAGGAATTTCGTCAATTTTCGTATGAAAATTCGAAAATATATAAAGAAAAGACGAAGTTGTGGCATGACAGGAAAATTAAATCTAAAGAACTTTTCAAAGGTCAGAAGGTATTGCTTTATAATTCTAGATTAAAATTATTTCCTGGGAAACTAAAATCTAAATGGTCAGGGCCATTTATTGTGATTGAGGTTTTCCCCCATGGAGCAATTACTTTGCAGGATGAAAAAGATGGGAGAGTGTTCAAAGTGAATGGACAACGCGTGAAACATTATTGGGGTGAGTTTCAGTCGAAATATCCTTCCCTAAAGTTGGTTGATGATTGAGAGAGCAAGATTTTTGCAGGAGCATTACGCAAAGCAAAATTTTGAGCTCCCAGTGTTTGTTTTTATTTTCTCGCTGATTTGATTTGGTTTGATTTTAAATTCGAGTGATTTTAGATTTGGTTTGTTTAAATTCTGCAAGATTTATTTTTATTCCATAGATTTTATTCTCGCTAGTTATTTTATTTAATTAGTTTAGATTAGAATTTAGTTTTCATTTGTTCCGATTAGATTTAGTTTTAATTCAGTATTCGGTTTATTTATTTATTTGAATTATCTTTTAGTTATTAGATTAGATTAATTTCGGTTATTTGATTTCTGTTTAGATTAGGTGTGAATAAAGATCTTTCCTGATTTATTCGGTTTTGAATAAAAATAAAAGATAAGATTTGATTTAAGCGGTTAAATTTAAATTTCCTGATTTGATTTCCTATTTTAAATTTGAATTTCGTATCCAAGATTCTTCAGGATTTGTTTTGCTCAAACGGTTGTTACGGCAACTTTATGGCTGAAGCAAATCTCTCGTCCGAATGGGAACGAATTTCTGGTGAAATAATTACTTTTACCGTTTGGATTTTGCATTTTCTGTGGGCAGGTAAAATTGCACGTGTTATCTGATGAAGCCACGTGTCACGCAGAGATGATCCAAGGGCTTTGCGGTTGGACAACGCATAAATATTTACTTGGGGCGATTGGAATCCACGATTTTACCTTTGATGGTTTTGAATTTCCAGTTTGCATGCGTTTAAAATTAAACGGGAATATTATTTAATGCAACGCAAATCTTTTCAGTTGGGATTTGATTTTGCTGAGGCCTTATTTATTCGCAGACGGTGGTATGTTCTTCTCACTTCACCTTCGCATTTCTTTACTGTTTGTATCTCTCCTTCTTTGTTTGTTCGCTGTGAAAAATATACCCTTTGAGTTGCTAATGGCAAAAACACGAGCAAGAAAAGAGAAAGAACGAGGAGGAAGAAGTACCTATTACCCCTGAAGTACAGAAAGGGAAAGCAAAGAAGAAGAAGACATCGGAGGAGAAAGAAGCCAAGAGAAGAAGAAGGCAGCAACGGGCTGAGGAACAAGAGGTGTTCCAAGAGGCGACAGACGATGTTGTCACTACAGTGGAGGAAGGAAATTCGAGAGAATCTAAGGTGCAGAACTCAGAGGAGGTCGAACCGATAGCAGCGGATATAGAAAGAAATCAAGAAGAGAATACTGAGGTGAATCAAGAAAAGCAGGCTGACGAGGTGCAAGAAGGACAAGCAGAGGTTGTGCCTGAAAAAGATAATGAACAGGAGCAAGAGGTTCGTGTTGAGGTCATCATGCCAGAGGCTCCGAAACGCCGCCGCATTAAGCGAAAGGTTGGGTGCGTTCAGGTGATTCGAACTGATACCCCATCACCACCGTCGTCGGATTCTGAGAAAGAGAAGGCAGAGCGAGAGGAACGAGAGAAAAAAGAAGATGAGGACAGAGAGAGAGAAAAAGCAGCAGAAGAAACTTTGAGGAAGCTTAGAGAAGACAGAGACAAAGGAATTGCTGAAGCATCAGATGAACCTGTAGAGGAAGTAAGAGAAGGACCATTCATCCGCTTCATCAATGACCTTGCTCGAGCAAAATACCAAGAGATGCTACGAAGGGATTTCTTATTGGAAAGAGGGTTTGGTGATGATCTCCCCCATTTCTTAAGAGCAGGAATCGCAAATCTTAGGTGGGTCAGTTCTGTGCGAAACTGGACCTTGTGAATTCAAATATTGTTCGAGAATTCTATGCGAATGTTGATAATGCAGAGGAATTTCAGGCCATAGTTCGAGGAGTATCTGTTGACTGGAGCCTAGGGGCTATTAACTCGTTATTCAACCTTCAGGACTTCCCACATGTGGGCTTTAATGAGATGGTCATGGCACCGTCAAGTGATCAATTAAATGCGGCGGTCCGGGAGGTTAGAATTGAAGGGGCTCAATGGAGGTTAACCAAGACGGAGAAACGCACGTTTCAAGCGGCCTATCTGAAGAATGAAGCCAATACTTGGTTGGGTTTCATCAAGCTGTGTTTGCTGCCAACTACGCATGATTCAACAGTGTCTCGTGAACGAGTGCTTCTAATATTCGCTATTCTTCGATCCCTGAGTATTGATGTTGGAAAAATTATTTCGAGTGAGATTCTAAGTTGTTGGCGCAAGAAGGTGGGGAAAATGTTTTTTCCGAACACAATCACTATGTTATGCAGCAGGGCAGGAGTGCCCACGGTTCCAGAGGATGTGATTCTGCTTGACAAGGGAATCATCGATACGCCTAATCTGGCTCGGCTTCAGCGTACGCAAGAGGCTCGCCAGGGTGGGCTAGTGTGTAGTATTCATCAGATCCTAGAGCAACTGGCACTGTCGGCCAGTAGGCAAGAGTTTGCTGAAAGGCAAGCTGAAACCTATTGGACCTATGCTAAAAGGAGAGATGACACACTCAGAAGGGCCTTGCAATCCAATTTCTCCAAACCATATCAGGACTTCCCGGTGTTTCCCGATGATTTATTTAACCCCTGGATTCCGCCCCCACCTGTTGAACGAGAAGAAGATGATGATGAAGAGCTGGGTCAGGAAGATTGATGGATGAGATGATCTTCAACGAGCATTTCTTTTGTTCCTACATTTTTGTTTGCTCGGGCATATCTGACCCCACTTGCTGTTATATTTTCTTATTTCTTTTTAATTTTTCTGCTTCTAAAAAATATATCTGCTTTTGTAATTTCTTTTCATGTTTTTAATGAAATTTCCTAGTTGTTTCTGTTCTATGAGCATTGAGTAACTCTAATTTTCTTCTGAATTTTTTAAGCTTGGACTGGTTAAGCTTAATTAGATCAAGGTATTCTGATCTCCAGAAACCTTTTCCTTGAGCATTTCTTCTAGCCTGGTCGATTGCTGCGGCAATGAAGATTCTGAGGTAGTGTTGATTTATATGATCCACTTTAAGCTTAGTTCTAGACCCACGCTCAGTTTAAAATTCAAATAGAAAAATTTAAGTTTGTGGGTATAATTGCAAAATTAATGATTCATTGGGGACAATGAATAATTCAAGTTTGGGGGACTTTTTGCTACTCCAATTGTTTTGCTCGAGTATTCCTCTCCTCCATTTAAAAATTTGTTAGGTTATTGAGTAACCGAGGACATTTGTGATACCCACAGGTTGTATTCGCGTCAAAAGATGACCCCTGTTGGAAAATGGGAAATTATTTGCTGAAAAAAATTTGATTCTTGAAAATTTTGCTGAGAAAATTCATGGAGCAAAAGTTTTGAAGGATGAATGATAATCTAGCAGTTTTCTGTCTCCCAGAACTTAGGTGAGCTTCATCATAAAATGTCGTCATTCTGAGGGGCAAGAGATGGAATAACTAAGTCTAGTTGGTGATGAGTTTGAGGCAAGGGTATACTGCACCTTAAAGTGGGTCATCCCATGCTTAAGAGCTTATGACTGTAGGGCTGCTTTACGTCTGAAAAAAAATATAAACTCCTTAAAAATGTGTTTTAAGATGTCTGATAATAGAGCTAGGTTGTGGCGAGTTCTTAGAATTGAGTTAAAGGTGGTGATTATTTGTCCATGCTTGAGGAATTATTTTGTTGCAACAGAGCTTGGTTTTGCAGAGTGCTCAGGTAAAGGTTGAAGGTAGTGTTGGATTGTGTGGTTTGATTAAGCTATTCTTTGTCTAATGTTTTGAATTCTTAAGGGAAGGTTGGTTAGTATTGCTCGGGAAGCGCAATAGTTCAAGTTTGGGGGTGTGATAACTCTCCAAAAGGTAGTTATTTAGGCCTCATTTCTATAGGGATTTGTGTGTCTTTTGTACTTAATAGTGTTGGTTTTAGATATATATTATATGTTTTAACCCATTTGGAAGAATGGAAGCTTTGGAAGTTATTTTGTGCATAATGCATTGCTGAGCGACTGGAGGGAGCAAATTCTGTTCTGCAGCAAAGCTGGGAGCAAAACTGCCACGTCACAACTCGTTAGCCAAGTTGACAAACCGACTTCTGTTGAGTTATTTTCAGGATAAAGGAGCAAGGAGAGCCATACACGTGTCTAGGTCAACCTAATTCAAGCTTTCCTCAACTCTATAAAAGGAGGTAGCCGCCCAAGTCAAATTCATCCGATTCCACTTTTGGGGAAGAGACCACTCTCATTTCCATCTTGGGAATCGAATAGAGGAAAGATTGGAGACCATCAAGAAAGCCATCATTCACAAGCTGATTGAGGAGATTAATATTTTCTTTTATTATCTTGTGATTATGGACATACCTACTCAAATTGTAGCTTGTGTTTACATGCATCTTATGAACTAAGTAGCTTTAGGTGTTGGTTAGGAACAATGTGATTGTCGTGCTTAATTTCTAATAATAAATATTGATTAATGCATCTTGATTAATTGTTGTGCTCATTTATATTTTGTATCCGCCTGGCCAGCCGGTATGAATACATCTCTTTAGTTTCAGGGATGATTTAGGGAGTGTGTGGCGATTAATCACACTAGATCATTGTGTATTGGTGAACGCCAGTGACTGAGCTAGGGATAGCCAGTTGCCTAGTGCTTGATCGGTAGTACTTCATTGGGGTTGAAACACATTCCAAAAGATCAGGAGTTCCGGGAGGAATCCACAAATAAGTCTGCGAGAGTTTGCATGATCAATAAATTGCTAGAGCATCTTTTACAACAATTACTAAATCCTGACCAGCGCCTGTTTCTAATCTGTCTGCCTATTTGATTATTTTCTGTTCTGTCATTTCTTTTGCTTCAGCATTATTCTTATAAAAACCAATCATTTTTACCATCTTTGAAACCATAAAAGAGTTAAACAAAATAGATAAAGTGGAAGCTAGTTCAGGCCTTGGATTGATAATACTTATTACTTGTTGCGGACTGTGCATACTTGCACAGAGTTCTAGAGTCTTTTTAAACCATATTTTTACTCACTCTAGGAACCCAACACTGATCAATCTCGTATCATTGAAGCTTCTGATCTGTAGGTCCATTAGGTCCAACTGCTAGCTCATAACGGGTTCTGAGATAATTTAGTCTTGATATTAAAGGGAATTAATATAATGTATGGAGATACATTATATTATAAAGTTTAATTAAAGAATTAAACTTTATAATTAATTTTGGATATGATTCAAAATTAATTAAAGAGAGAATTATGAATTTAATTAAATATGTGATATTTGATTAATTCATGAATTAATCAATTGGGAATTAATTAATTTAATTTAGTTTGGTTAAATGTGATTAAATCAAATTAATACTATAGTTTATATTAATGTACATTATGATGCACATTAAAACTATAGGTTAAATGAGAGAGATAAAATTGAATATGATTTAATTATAAAATTAATTAATGTGGATTCAATTAATGAGATTAATTGTTTTTCTCAAAAGAAAAATTAATGAGATTAATTGAATGACCAATTTAATTCAATTGAATATGATTCAAATTGAATTAAATACCTTATGTTATAATTGGCTTAATTAATATTGATTTAATTTAATTAATTATAATTACTTAATTAATTAAATGATAAATGATAATTATTATTTAATTAATAGACGGCCTGGATCGCGTTGATTATGATCAACGGTAGAGATTAAGTAGGGAATAACTCCCTCCCCACTTATCGTAAAGTTGGGAGGGAGTTTCCCAAAACGGTCTCTCATTCCTCTCATTCACCCAAAACATTAAAAAAAAAAAAAAAAAAAAACCTTTGTGTTTTTCTCTCCTTTTTCTCTCAAAGATCCAGTAAGAACTTTGCTGAATTTACCCTTCAAGACAACGAGGATCCCACAATCCTATTCTCATAGCCCAAGAGGATAGCCAGTGTTCACTTGTGGTCGTGTCTTGATCAAAGGAGCATAGTGTAGTGTTTGTTCATCAAATCCAGTAAGTTTTCTAGATCTAAATAGGTTTTAGATCTAATTTTACAGCATGCTTAATCCGTTTTTATAGAAATTAGTTTATGTATTGTTTTTGCCAACGTACCGGTTTTTCTAAAATTGAAATTAAAATCGAGAATGGTCTTGTTTACTTCTGTTGTCAAAAGGGATTTGAACCCTTTCAAGTGGTATTAGAGTCATGCCCCGGGCGTAGCCGTGTTGGGTAGAATACTCGGGTGCCGAACAAAGAAGTTGTGAGCTTTAAAGTAGTCATGGGGAGATTCGTGGTTGAGTTCTGGGCAGGTGGTATACTCCGGAGTAAAGGAGTTGTCTTGGATAAGAGCAGGAACTCTCGGTAAAGCGGTGAAGTGGGTTCATCGCCTAGAGAGTTGGACGGACTCTTGGTAAATGAGAGTTCCGAGTTTGAAGGATAGGTGACTAGTTGAGGGGAGGGTCGGTGGTACTTTGTTCGAGGGGAGGATTGTTGGGAGTGCGCCCAAAATCCCACATTAGCTAGATAAGGGGAAGATCATGGGTATATAAGGGAGGACAAGTATCTCCATTGGTATGAAGCCTTTTGGGGTGAACCAAAAGCAAAGCCATGAAGGCATATGCCTAAAGTGGACAATATCATACCATTGTGGAGATATGTGGTTGTCCAGTAGTCCCTTACACGAAGCTTCACATTTTTATTGAAGGCTTTAGACATCTGTGTGTAGTAACATTCTAGTGCTTGTCGAGCCTCTAATATTCTCTCATCAAGCGCTTCTAACTCTTGAAGGCGCAACCTTGCATTCTCTTCTACTGTCAACCCTTCTTGTATGACCATTCTTAGTGATGATATTTCTCTTTCTCACGGGAGCACAGCTTCTACCCCATAAACGAGGGAATAAGGTGGGACTCCTGTAGGAGTGTGGTGAGTAGTTCGATAAGCTCACAACACTTCACCGATCTTTTCTTGTCAGTCTCTCTTCGACTTAGAGACTACATTCTTCAATAGGTTACATAACGTCTTATTGAATGCTTCTGCCAATCCATTTGTTGTAGCGTTGTATATAGAGGACTTGTATTGCTTGAAGTTAAACTTCTCGCACAACTTGTCCATTAAACCATTGGAAAATTGTCTTCCATTGTCTATCACAATACAATGAGGGATACCGTATTGATAGATGATATGAGTTCGAATAAAATCCACAACGTTTTCTTTCTTGGCTTCTTTTAACGCAACAGCTTCAACCCATCTTGAGAAGTAATCTGTCCCTGCGAGGATGTAAGAATGTTCTGCTAAAGACTTTGGTGTTATGGGACCAACGAGATCGAGCCTCCAAGCTTCAAAAGGCCACGAAGCTACGGTTGGATGAAGAGGCTCTGAAGGCTGATGTATGAAATTGGCATGAAACTGGCAAGCTTCGCATTTCTTGGCATATTGCATTGAGTCTTGAATCATCGTAGGCCAATAATAGTCCTTTCTTTTTAACTGGAATTGAAGTTTTGGTCCGGATTGATGAGCACCACAAATGCCTGAATGTGTCTCTTCCAATGCTTTTTGAGATTCTTCATTTCCTAAGCATCGAAGAAAAAGGTCTTCGTACGAGCGACGATAAAGAGTGTCCTTATAATAGACAAATTGGGCAGCCCTTCTTTGTATCTCAGCTTTGTGTCGAAGATCTGTGGGAAGCTTTCCATGTTGCAGGTAATCTATGATCGGTTGCCGCCAATCTTCTTCTTCGATTTCATAAGTTGATGTCACATTGACTTCTTCACAGTGATTTGCACTTGGTGGAACAATACATTTCTGACAAAGAGAAATATTTATGGCTATATCATCTGAAATTGTTAGAGCAGTGGCCAAGTTTGCTAACGCATCTGCTATTTTGTTTTCTAATCTTGGAACGTGTTCTAGTATTATGTTATCAAACTTCTCCAATAAGTGTCTTGCAGACCCGAAGTAGGGTTTTAAATCCTCATGCTTTACATCATATTGGAGTAATATTTGATTTATTATCAACTTTGAATCGCCATAAACTTCCATGTATTTTATCCCGAACTCTAAAGCCATTTGAAGGCCAATGATGAGTGTCTGATATTTAGCAACGTTATTTGAGCATAATTCATTAAGTGTGAAACTGTATGGCAACATGTGTTTCTCGAGTGAAATGAAAACAATGCCAACTCCTGCCCCACTCCTTCGTGCTGCACCATCGAAGTACATGGTCCAGGGTTCCATAATTTCAATATATAATACCTCTTCATAAGGCAAATCTTCGCATAATTTCCAGTCTGATGGGATCGGATGATTGGCTAAGAAGTCTGACAATGCCTGTCCTTTTACTGCTTTTTGGGGCACATACACAATATCATATTGCTGAAGTATGATTGCCCATTTGGCTAGACGTCCCGAAATGATAGGCCTAGATAGAATATACTTGTGATAACGAGCATAACTAGCTATTTTTCTCTAATTAATTAAGCTAGTCTTTTACAATTATTTGGCCAAATTTATGCATTTATATGTTTTATTTGTAGGAAGTATGTGTTTGAAGCTTAATTGAGAAATTGGAGTCAAATGGAGTTCGCGCGCTCGTAAATAAAAAAAATAAAAAATAATAAATAAATAATAGCGTCGCGACGCTCTCGGTCGAAAATCCCAGAATCTGAAAAATCGCGACAGCGTCGCGATGCTACCCCCACAGTGTCGCGACGCTACGACCAAAATTTTTCCTATAAATATTTTGCGATTAGGGCTTTTTGGGGGACTTCTCTTGGACGATTTGGAGCCGTAAAACAGAGAAAAAAAGGGACTTTTGAAGCTGAAACAAGTGGAGGAAAAATGGGAATCAAACCATTGTTCGTGGGGATCGTCATGGGGACGTGCGGTCTCGGCCTACCTAGCGTTTAATTCTCTTTACCCTTTGCTTTTGTAGTTTTTATGGCTTGCTTACTTAGTTTATATTGTAATTTGGATTATGTGTAGCTAAGTTTAATTCTTAGGAATTTATGTAGCCGTTGGGCACTTTATGGATTGATTTAATGGTTTTATTGCTATTGATGTCATTTATGCATAATTGTGTTCTTAATGCTTTCAATTTACCGGCCATAAATTGATTGTTGTTTGTGCTTGAATCTAACTCGGGAGAGAGGATTTAGCTTAGAAATCATTATGCATAACTAGGATTTAGCTAGAAATCGGGAGATAATAGTTAATTCTAGAAATCGTTAAAAAGGTTAACCTTAATGCCTTGCATGTTGAATGAATTTAGATACGGATATCAGGTTCATTGCATGTGGGAGAATCATGTATGCTCGGGAGAGATATGTGTGATTTTAGTTTTCCAAGATTTATGAATCATAGCATGTCATTAAACCATGAATTAATCCATAATCTCAATTGGTGAAATCAAATCCCTAAGACCGTTGACTCCATTAGATTGTCATACTTTTTATTGTTTTGTGTTTGATTACATTCATTCTCACTTTGATTGGTTCCCTAAATAAAATTGGGAAAGAGTGTTTTCGGTAATTAAAATTGATTAGAAATCGAATCCACAGGACGCCATTTGAATATCACATTCACTATATTATTACTTGACCCGTGCACTTGCAGTAGGAAAATTCCACATCAAGTTTTTGACACCATTGTCGGGGATTGACATATTTAGTCTTTTTAATAACATAGAAAAATTGTCCGGTCTTAGTTTAGGGTGTATTTTATTTTATTTTATTTATTTTTCTTATTTTTGTTATTGTTATCTGTAGGTAGATTGCATTTTTCCTTTGTTGTTTTTCTTTTCCATATTTAGATTTTTCCATATTTGTTTGAACTTTCCATTGATAGATTTTTTCTTTTTAGTTTTTTCCTTTTTAGATTAGTTTTTCCTTATTTGTTTTTGTCATATTTGTTTTTGCATTCCATATTTGTTTATCTTTTCCTTTTGTAGATTATATTTTCCTTATTTAGATTTAGTTATTTCATTTTCTAGTTTCTTTCCTAATTTATTTTCTTTCATTTTCTTTTATTTTCCTTTTTAGGTTAGTTGTGTTGGTGTATGCGAAAGGTTAGGGAGTTGGCCTTAGTCCCCTTTGACCCGGAGATAGAAAGAACTTTCAATAGACTTCGAAGGGAAAATAAAGTTAATCCAATTCAAATGGCCAATCCTAACCCTGAGGAGCCTAAGCCTATTAGAGACTACTTCCAACCGGTCTTTTAGGAGCAACAATCGAGGATTGTCTATGCCCCGATCAATGCTAATAATTTCGAGCTGAAAACGGGTCTCATTCAAATGGCTCGAGATTGTGCATACAGAGGATCACCCACCGAGGATCCAAACTCCCACCTGAAATCCTTCCTAGACATCTGTGGGACGGTAAAATTAAATGGCATTTCTGAAGATTCCATTCCCTTACGTTTGTTTCCTTTTTCCTTGCAGGATAAAGCACGAGATTGGTTGCAATCAATTTCACCTGTGAGCATTACTACTTGGGATGCTTTGGTCCAGGTGTTTTTAAAGAAAATTTTCCCTCCTGCTAAGACGGTCAAGCTGAAGATTGAGATTGGGACGTTCCAGCAGCAGTTTGATGAGCAGTTGTTCGAGGCCTGGGAACGATTTATAGAGCTGCTGAGGAAGTGCCCTCAGCATGGCTATCACGACTGGCGTCAGGTTCAATTATTTTATAACGACTTAACTCTTAGTACAAAAACTATTGTTGATGCAGCTGCAGGTGGGACTCTGTTGTCCAAAACTGTTGAGAATGCTAGGACTTTGCTAGAGGAAATGGCCACCAATAGCTATCAGTGGCCATCTGAGCGGTCGGGACCGAAAAAGATTGTCGCTGGAGTGTTCGAGATTGACAACGTAAGTGCACTTCAGACCGAAAAAAATTGTCGCTGGAGTGTTCGGGACCGAAAAAGAGAGGATTTAGCTTAGAAATCATTATGCATAACTAGGATTTAGCTAGAAATCGGGAGATAATAGTTAATTCTAGAAATCGTTAAAAATGTTAACCTTAATGCCTTGCATGTTTAATGAATTTAGATACGGATATCGGGTTCATTGCATGTGGGAGAATCATGTATGCTCGGGAGAGATATGTGTGATTTTAGTTTCCCAAGATTTATGAATCATAGCATGTCATTAAACCATGAATTAATCCATAATCCCAATTGGTGAAATCAAATCCCTAAGACCGTTGACTCCATTAGATTGTCATACTTTTTATTGTTTTGTGTTTGATTACATTCATTCTCACTTTGATTGGTTCCCTAAATAAAATTGGGCAATAGTGTTTTCGGTAATTAAAATTGATTAGAAATCCAATTCAGAGGACGACATTCTAAATATCACATACACTATATTGACCCGTGCGCTTGCGGTAGGAAAATTCCACATCAATAGGATCGGCTTTTGCCACTAAATGTACAGTGAAGGCTTGCATATAATGTCTTAGCTTATCAATAGCAAAGAAGAGAACGAGACACATCTTCTTGATTGGAGAGTAATTTAACTCAGCTCCTGTTAGTGTTCTACTTAGGTAATAAAGGGCATGTTCTTTATGATTTTCTCTTTCTTGTGCCAATAGTGCCCCAACAGACCTATCTTGTGCATCGATATACAATATTACTGGTTTTCCTGTCTTAGGGGCACCTAAGACAGGGGGATTTAGCAAGTATCTTTTTATACTATCCAAAACATTCTGACACATATTATCCCACTCAAAATTCACATTCTTTCTCATCCACTTATGAAAGGGTTGACATCGATCGGCAAGGTTGGATATGAATATTCTAATGTAGGCCAAACTGATCTAATTATATATGTTTAGCCTAGTGAATTTAGAATTCTGTAACTTTTTGCCAATGTACGGTATTTTGTAGAACGAAATTAAATTGTGAATCGGTCCAATTGCGCTTCCGCTTTACGGAATTGGGAATTCCAATCCTTCATCATTTTGGTCCCTAAGTTTTCAAACTCGACATTTTAGCCCCTAAGGTTTGAATTTCGTTTCATTTTGGTCCCTCAATCCAATTTTTCGTTAATTACTAGCAGATTGCTGACGGGACACAATTTTTTTAATTAAAAAATTGTTTTAAATTTTTTAAAATAAAATAATATTAAATTGAGAAAATTTTTATTGTTTTTCATTTTTTTTTCATTTCCCTCTCATTTCTTCTTCTTCTTCTTTTTCCTCTTTTTCCTCTTCTTCTTCATATTTAGACCACCATCACCGTCATTGGAGCTGTCGCCTGCCACCATTTTTCGTTCGTTGGAATCACCTTTTTTTCTCTCTCTCTTTTCCTCTTTTTCCCTTTCTCTTTTTCCTTCCTTTCTTTTTCCCTTTTCCCTTCTCCTTTCTCCCTATTTGCAAATCTAAAAAATCAACACCAACGCGTAAGAACTTCACCCTTGCAGACTGGCGCGTTCGCAGTAACATCTCCGGTAGAGCAATAGTAGTGCACCCAGTCACCGGGTCTGTAACACCTAGTCACCGGGTCTGTAACACCCAGTCATCGACGAGCCTACCTCGTAATTCTGGTGATAGCAGCACACAAAACTTTCCTTGCAAAATTGTTGCCGCTACCTGCAACGCTCAATGCCCACGCCAGCAGAATACCCACCCACGCGAATCTTCGATTTGGTTTGAAATGAAGGGGATTTCCCCTTCGTTTCAGACCAAATAGAAAACAGGAGGATGCTTCTCCTCTCTTTTGTATTAAAAAAAAATGAAGAGAGAAGAAGAAAAGAAGAAAGGAAGGAGAAGAAAAAAAAATAAAGGAAAGAGAAGAATAGAAAAAAAAAAAAAAAAATTGTTGTCGCCAGCGGCCAATGGCTGCCAGCGGCAGTTACAGAGATGGTGGGTGGTGTTGGTGATGGTGGAGGAGGAGGAGGAAGAGAGGGAGGGGAAGAAATAAAAATATTAAAAAATAATAATATTTTATTAATTTAATATTATTTTATTTTAAAAATAAAAAATCATTTTTTAAATAAAAATAGGTGTCACGTCAGCAATCTATTAGTTATTAACGGAAAAATGGATGAATGAACCAAAATGCAATGAAATCTAAACCTCTCAGAAGCTAAATTGTCGAGTTTGAAAACTTAGGGACGAAAATGAAACCTAACCCAAACCTCAGGGACCAAAAGTGTATTGTTCTCTTAAAATTAATAACAAAATGATGATGTAATGTCAAAATATAATTTATTAATTGAGTTAAAAGTACACAATATTTTAATTTGATATAATAAAGTCTAATAATCGTCCATAAAATTTAAAACTAATGATTGATGAATGTATTCATTGTTATAGAAAATTGACCTATTATATACTATTGACCGATTGGACTCATAAAAATTACTATTTTAAAATTCATATATCATCTTAAATCAACATATGAGAGATGAAATTAAAACTTTTAAAGATCGGGACCACATTGAAAAAAGCACTCAAACAATTTGACATAATTAAAAGAGAATTTGCAGTAGGTGGCAAATAAGAATTATATAATTGCAAATATAGCACAATGTAAAAAGAATGCCAAATATAGCACAATCCTATCAGAATATATTACTGATAGACACTGATAGGCTCTAGTTAATTAGAATCTATCTGATAGACTTCGATTATCAGAGTTTATCAACGATAGACTCTGATTAATCAGAATCTATCAGTCTATTGATAGACTTCGATTATTCAGAGTCTATCAGTGTCTGATAGACTCCGATTAATCGAAATATATCCGTTTGCAGTCTATCAGTGATAGACACTGATAGAATCTGATGACAGTTTTTTGGTCTATGAGTGATAGAATAGACTTTAAAAAGTCTATCAGTGATAGTCACTGATAGATTTCGATTAATCGGAGTCTATTAGTGATAGACACGAATAGAATCTGACGACAGTTTTTTGGTCGTATACAATTAATTGTGCGATGTATGTAATTAGTTTGCAATTGTGCTATATTTGCTATTAATTTGGTCCAATTTGTTATCTATACAACTGTCCCTAATTAAAATATATATTTAGCTATTTAAATAGAATATATATATATATATATATATATATATATATATCCAAAAATGTTGTTAATTATTTGTAAGGAACATGCTCATATAATCATAAAAATTAACACATGCGAGTATGATCTACTAAACAAAAAGTAAATCTTTTATCAGTTGCTAACCGACAATAAGTTTATAATTTTAATTTCAAGGAACAAGTAAACAAATCTTTAGGGCTAAGTCTTTGTTTTCTGTCATTACTTGCCTTGTTTGATACGAAAAATGTATATTTTGTTCCCATTACCCTCCTATATTTTATAATTTACTCCTCCATAAAGATGTATGGTAGCTACTTAACATTATTAATTATATGATATTTGCTCTCAAATCGATGTAGTACGGACGAGCTTCATTCAAGTGATCGGGATATAGTAATTATTAAGTTCTTTCCTTAAAAAAAAAAAAAAAAAAAAAAAAAAAAAAAAAAGTGCTTTTAGGAACTTCTCTTTGTTGGTATGAATGGTTAGAGTGATTCTAATTAATATTACAAGGCTAAGTGATTTGATCTTTCATCTAACGTATTATTTGGTTTACGCTATAATTTTTTCACGTTGTTGGTCTCAATAGTTTAAAGTTGGGAATTATGTTATGTATTGTTGAGGATCCCACATCGGAAAGATTGGTGGAGACCTCACAATATATAAGTTACAAGGTTCACTCCACTGATTGCCAATTGGTTTTGAGATGGAAGCTCATATAATCTAATATGGTATCAGAGCCCATTAAAAAACCTTGGTTGATTAATTATGGTGTGTTTGGTTTAACTTTTCAAGTGTTTAATTTTGAAAAAAAAAATCATTTTGAAATAATGAGATTGATAAATAAACCATTTTGAGAGAAACAAACCGGCCAACTCTTTATACAATAACTTTGTATAAAAACACAATTCTAAACAACTGATATACAAAATGTTTTTAAAAAAATGCATTCTTGAAAAACATTTAAATTAAACTGTATTCCAAATGGTTAGTTTTTTCATAGCAGCCAAAAAAAAAAAGTTACAAAAACACTTGGAAGAAGAATATCTCTATTTAGTATTTATATTCTCTCACACTTATTTCTTTCAATTTTTCATACTCACTTTCCTTACTAGTCTCTTTCTAAAATATACAATCTTTTTTTTTTTTCAATAATTAGCTTTCTCTCTCTTATATATATACAATCACACACAATATCCAATCAAATTGCCTATAAATCTAACTATTTATGAAAAGAAAGTATATTTTTGCAAATCTTATAGTTATTTTTCAACTAAACCATGATCATTTTTTTCTTTAGCTCACCAAAGTTTAGTTGGTGGACTACTTATTTAATAGGATTGTGTGATCGACAAAATGCGACTAGTAGTTTTAAGTCAATAAATATATAAGAAAGAAATTACACAATATTTATGGATTATTATTTGTATTTAATGATGATGAGAGTGACAACTACCACGATTAATTATGCTGAGTGATTTCTATGAAAAGAAACGCCTAATTGGTACCAGATTCCTTTGACTCGATAACAATTAATATATACGTTATAAGCTTCAATTCCACGCACATAGTAAATAGGCTTTACATGCCTGAAACTAAGAAAGTAGGCACAAAAATTTATAATTCTTTTCAACTTTGTAACTTTCTATTGTGGATTGTTGAATAAGCTTTGTGGAAGGTACATGTGAGATGTAAAGAATCTATTTTTTTTTATGTCAAATGACATCAAATGTGTATACATTTACAAATAAAGTCGTTCCATGTTGTAGGAACGTATGACAACATTAAAGGAGGTGAATAAGGTTGCTTTAATTTTTTTTTAAGTTTTTTTTTACTAACTTAAACTAAGCTGATTTAATTTAAACTATAAGTACTATAAAATATGTTAGAAATATAGAATAATTTTTCTAGGCATACAATCTACATAAATAAATAATCAAAGAGTAGAAATTAAAAGAGTAGAGGAAAGAAAATGACATCGAGAATTTTTGTACATGTCAATTAGTGTGTAGCTATGTCTACTTTAGCTCATGTTGAAAAAGAGTTGTGTGGTTAAGATTGAGCTAGTAGGTCTAGGTTAAAAAATAATTCAAAGGTTGAGAAAATTTGGAGGAAAATGGTAAAAGAAAAATAAAGTAACATTTAAAAAGTGACTCTAAAAATAAAGTCACGTGTCGCAATTCTACTCGTCCACATCATCGCCGCCCAATATTTTTGTAATTCAAAGTGCGTTGGAATCGTCTTTTCGAGCTATATGTTATAAACACTTTAAAATACACTAAAAATATTTAATAAATTAAAGATTTATTATCATCAAACCATATGGTATGATTGAAACTAACCCATGTTGGAAAAAAACTAGTGAAATGTGAAATATAAATCATGGGTTGAAAATCTATTGAGAACAATAAAATAGTATAGAACACACAAGGTTTCAAGTTAACTTACTAATCTTTAAAAGTTCCCACAAGAATAATGTACTCACAATGAAAGCCATAGTCAAATGAATTAAATAATTTCCTAAAAAAAAAAGAATTAAATAAAAAAGGCTAAATGTGTTTAAGTCCACTTGTTTGGGTATTTTGTCAAATTGATCTGAGGGTATAAAAAGATTCAATGTAACCCCTTATGTTTTTAATATTTTTTTCAATTATTTTGACAACATGATTCGAACTATAGACCTCTCGGTCACTAGTAGAAGCGTTATGTCAGTTGAGCTATGCTCATGTAGGCTAAAATTTTTTCAATTTATGGCCCGTTTGGTAACGTTCTCGTTTTTTGTTTCTTATTTCTAATTTTATTAAGAAATCTAAGCATTTAATAACTATGTATGTTTCTTGTTTCTCATTTTTTTTAGAAACACTCTCAAAATTGGTATAGAACTTTTGGGAACAACTAAAACTAGTTTCTCCTTTCTTGTTCTTGTTTCCAATTTTTTCCAAACATAAATAAGAATATAGGTTTATTATTATTGAATGTATAGGTGTTAGGGTCATGGAATTCTATTTTTCTTTATTAAAAATAATGAAGAAACTGAAACAAGAACGTTACCAAACGGGCCCTTAGTTGCTCCCTTTTTTATGAATATTAAAATTGATTGACGTATAAAACTTAGATAACACATGGTACTATGTGAATTGATAGAAATTTAAAGGAGCAAAAAGGTGATCTAAGAAGGGAATTTTCAAGTTTCTCATTGAAATTTCTAAAACGTTAGTAGAAAAATTGAGTGGAAGTCACCCAACATAGAACTTCTCCAAACCAAGCACGCTTAATTTCAAAGTTCCTATGATTGAGTCACCGAAAAGGAAGGTGCACCTTGTTGGTATAGGTAGTATCTATCAATTCTTTTAAGCTTATCTTAAACATACTTTCATGTCCTCAGGATCCCTCTCATTTGGATGTGGCATCGGTTCATTCATGTACCCCTCCTAACTCGGGTGTTACATTATATCTGAAAATTTAATGTAATATGTATGATTACTAGAATGCATTGACTAACGTAACTAAAGAATATGCTAGTTATTCATCTAATTCAAATAAAAATTTGGTGTAGGTTTTTTTACTCATCTAATTCAAATTTCAATTTGGTGTTTTTTT
Source organism: Luffa acutangula (assembly GCA_036850905.1). Lineage (NCBI taxonomy): Eukaryota > Viridiplantae > Streptophyta > Magnoliopsida > Cucurbitales > Cucurbitaceae > Luffa > Luffa acutangula. The sequence goes on from CM072096.1 coordinate 45,629,397, forward strand.
TTTTCAAACATGTAGGGTGTGTTTGGTTTAATTTTTCAAGTGTTTAATTTTGAAAAAAATAAATCATTCTGAAAAATTTCTAGTCATATAAACTAAATTGGCAAAAAAAAAAAAAAAAAAAAAAAAAAAAAAAAAAAAAAAAAAAAAAAACTCAACATCAGAGATTAAAGCATATATTTTAGCTTAGGAATGATTTTGGTAAGATTGTCACTTCCATTTAGATATTTTAAAAGACATAAAAAAGATTTGTATATATATATATATATATCACAAAACAAAAAACAATCAACAACTCATTAACAAATTGTTGTATAAAGATTTGCCTTGAAGGACTTGGCCACCTTAACTTACAATTAAATCTCACACTTGGAAATCAAGGACCTCATGGAAACATCATAGTGATTTGAAGGATATAAAATGTAAAACATAGTTTCCAAGCTGTCATATATCTTTTTTTTTTTTTTTTTTGGAAACAAACTGTCATATATATTATTGAATATCTTAATGTGAACATTTAAAAAAATCAAATATTTTTAAATCACTATACTATATTCTTTAACTTAATTAATTTTTTTATTGTATAATTACAATTAATGATAGATAATCAAATCATCTAATACCAAGCATTGGTGCATTTCATAACTTGAGGGTTAATAACTTTCTTCTGATCAGAATTTACTATTTCATGTTTATTTTTAAGATTTCATGTGTCTATTAAGTCATAATTCTATTTAAATTTAATGTTTGACCAAGAAAAATCATATCTTCTTTCCTCAAAAAAAAAAAAATAAATCATATATTCTTTTATCATTCAAAACTGAAAAAAAAAAAAAAAAAAAAAAAAGAAGAAGAAATTGATTAGGGCCTCATTTGATATAGAAAAGGGAATTTAGTAGAGTGCTTTCTAATAACATTGGTGAAATTCTAGAAAATTTCAAAAACTAAAGAAATTTTTAGAAAGTAGGGTTTTTTCTTTTTGAAATTTGTTAAGATTCAAAAGTATTATTGAAACTCGTGAAAAAAAAATTATGAGTCTAATTATAAAATTATGAAACCTTAGCAACGCTAGGTAAGTAAAAAAAAAAACATAAACATAAAATTAGACAATATATATCATGAATTGACTAAAGTGTAACTCTTACTTATAAATCAACCTAAATCAAGGAATGGGAATTCCATCTTTTCATAATGACCACCTAACGAACAATAAACAGAATCGAAGGATTATAGTTCAATTATCTCTTGTCAACTCTTCTACTATCAACACATATCTCAATTATATCCTTCTTACCCTAAAAAAAAACCGTACCATTCCGCTACAAACTTCGAAGTCGAGCAAGAATTCAAGTCTCTCACCATCCCAACATAAAACCTAAATTACTCTTTGAGTTGTACTCCAAATATCCAAATCATGGGTTGGATGAAAAGACTTTCTTTTTAGGGTTTTGAATTGAAGCAAAGAAATGGCCTCCCACAACATAAACATACCAAAAAGAGAGATGGAAATTAAAGAAAGAGGAGACATATTTATGTATATAAATATCAAAATGAGTATGCTAGCTAGCTATAAGCTTTATGAGAAAGTGTTTTTTGTTTCAGATCCAATTTCCCAGAGAACATTAAAAAGATAAACCAAACCCCAAATTAAACATCAACACCAAAAAGCTAAAAACTAGAAAAAAAAAAAGAAAAAGAAAAAAAAGGCAAATCATTTGAAAATCTGAGATCTCTTTTAAATTTTCTTGTTGGTAGGCGCTGTTGACTGTAGCTGCAGCTGGTTTCTTTCCTAACTCATGTCGGTCTTGAAACCTGTGAGACCAAAATTCCACACACAAAAATAACCTTAAATCATCATCATCATGTTTTTTTTTTTTTTTTTTTTCTTTAGGATTTGTGTTTTGTTCATAATTCATTGAATATGGAATACAGATTAAAGAAATGGCAAAGATTTTTTATCATATGACATGCCACTTCAACAACATTTCAAGTTTCCTACCCACACACAGACAAGCTTCATGGAATCCTGGAAAGTTTCTTTTCTGCCAAACACATCACATTCATGTCTGTTCTTTTCAATTTTTCCCTTTTTTCTAGTTTCTCACTCGATATATTTCATCCCCGTGTGAATTCAATCGGTGGGTTCGAGTTAATTTGAGCATAATTTAGTGGATAAGACACTTGTTACTTTTTTTTGTGTTGAAGATTCGATTTCTCGCTGGTTATGAACTTATGATATGGTATTGATTTGGAGTCGATTAGTTATGAATATCGATGAAGATGATTTGGAGTCGATTAGTATATTGTATGAATATCGATGAAATACAAAGACGATCTTCGATATAGAATTGAAGTGGAAATAGAAGGGCCAATGGGTTCATATGGGTGTAATTTTTTTCAATTGCAAGTTTCAAGTTTTGTTAGTTTGATATTATTTTATGTTGTCTATTATTATTATTTTTTTCTCTCTTCTTTCCTTTCCAATGAAAAGATTCCTAGTCAATTAATGCACCTAGTATGTACTTTTAGTCCTGAATTTGAGGACATCATTTGGATTCATTTGCATAAATTTACACCAAAATTTGGTGTGTTTTGATGGGTATACTTTATGAGTAGTAAGAGTCTTTTCAAAGAGAAATCAAATATTTATGTTTAATTGCAAAATTTCCCTTCAATCTTTGTTTTTTTTAGTTTCTATACACTTTTCATTCTTATATATAATTAACTTTAATTTTTATACACATGTTGTTGTTGATGTCTCTATAGACAAACTTTATTCTACACATATTTTATCTCACTAATCTCTCTTTGTATGCATTTTTTTTTTATTTGGCTTCCTTCTAAGTTCTACCTATGTTTCATTCATCTACAAATTCTCTCACTAATTTAATTTCTCTAAATATTATTTTCCCCGATTCTTCGTCCTTAAGTACATTTTCGTTCACTATCTTATCTCTATACACATATTTTCTTTCATCTACCTCTCTCTACACACAACCACACATATATTCTTTCACTAATCCTTCTCTAGAAACATTCTTACATCTTAAATCATAATCGAAACCCAAAAAACTTAAGCAGACAGGTTACAGTGTAAATATCAACACACTTCAATATCATACCGTATCTCTGTATACCTAATTTTTTTCACCTATCTCTATACATAAATTCTCACCCCAGTTGGTTTTGTTTCTTCAAAATACTTTCTCAAAGTACCTCTCTACACACATTTTCTCTCACTAATTTCACTCTCCTCTCATTTCCCCCCTCCCTTTAATTACATCATATTACCCTAAATCTAAATGTATAAACAAAAACACATCTTAATTAACCACTAACCATTCCCAAAAACCCTCCCATCAGCATATCCAAAAATTTAGAACCAACAACAAAGCATATCTAATCCATCAAAAAAAAAAAAAAAACACACACAAACCCAAGATAAACTTCAACTCACATTTGAAGTAAACCCTTTTGTTTTTTGGCAAATGATCAGTTTGTCTCAATTGTAAAAAAGAGATTTTGAAAAGGTTAAAACTTTAAACTTATTGCTCAAAAAAACAGAGAAAGAGAGAGATTGAAATAATATTGAGAAGTAATAATAATAAAATTACCAGAAAGTAGCTTTCACCATGCTGCAAACTTTGCAGTGAGATTCCAAATTCATTGGTAAGAACTGGGAGTCCTGATGAATGAACCAACACTGTCTCCTGTCCAAACATTGCCTTCATGTCCACTGGCCCTTTTGGAACTTCTGTTGGAACTCCATTTATGAATATTATAATATAACCTAACAAAAAAAACCAAACATCATTATCAACATCAAAAAATAAAATAAAACCCTTTTCTTTTTATTTATTGCCCAACAAAAATTTTAGGTTCTTGCAAAATTAAATGTTTGAAACCTTCAGATCGACAACCGAGGCACCAACATCAATCTTTCAGAACTTCTCCCGTGAAGTGTTAAAGAAAAGAAAAGAAAAAAAAAAACACAGAGACATGTTCAAAGTTTGTTTCTTTGATGTTGGTGTTCAAAAATTCCAGCTCAAGAACGAACTGTCACATCATCTAAAAGTTTATGCTGCCTTTGATTCTCACAGTTTTAGAAAAAGAGAATCCATTGGAACTCAAAATTTACTCTAACCAATCAATTTCACTCCCGTTCGAGAAAATTGTTATCAAATGAGACTTTAGGATTTTGAATTTAGTGGTAAACGAAACGAGGGTTTGAAGAAACATGCATTGCAATACCTGATTGGAACTCTAAGTTCGAGGTCTCCGAAGGGCAAAACGACGGGGTTACAACCATCGGTTGATCAATTTCAGAGAAACCCATATGACCCGACATTGAAAAACCACCGCAGCCGCCACCACTACCACCATCTCCTCCAATCCCAGAGGTGGTGGAGGAGGACCCTCCTCCACCCAGGTAAGAGGAGGAAGCGGCGAAATTCATGACACTACCGCCACCGCCGTCACAACCACCGTCATAGTGAACTGCACCACCGCCTTGGTGACTCGCGGCCGCCTGCAGCTGGCGCTGGCGGCGGCGAGACCGAGAGCGGCGGTTCTGAAACCAGTAGAAAACGTTGGCATCCCCAACAGAGCCAAATTTCTCAAGCAACTTTCTAATTCTAACAGTCTCATCCTTGGGAGGATTGACCATTCCGCTGTTGAAAATGGATTCCAAGATCAGAATCTGCTCCGGCTTCGGCGTCCACCGTGACCTCACCGGCTCCGCCCGCTCGGAGCTGTGATTCGGGCTGTTTGGATCATCGCCATGATTTTCCATTACAAGGATACAGAACTCTAACACACAAACAGTACACAAAATACAAAAAAATTGAGTCTTTGCTGTTGTTCTTTTTTTTTTTTTGTTGGGTAATAAAATAAAAATGTTTTCTTTGTTCCAGTTCTCTGTTTAAAAACCTAGAGATCACAAATATTTATAGATAAGAAGAGATTTTTATGGTGTGTGAATATTGGTATAAAATTAATTATTGCCCTTGGTGTTTTGGAAAACTATAATCTATGCAGTTATACTTCCCAACAATATTCTTGATTTTAACAAATAATATTGGATTCCTTGGATGATAAAATTGTCTTTTCACACTCCAAGGGCTAGGGGGTGCAATCTCTTCTCTTTTTAATTTAAAGTTCTCTCAGGGGTTTATTAAATATATATTTATTTTTGTGTTTGTTGATATATATTCTTTTGAGAAGAGTGAATAAATATTAGTGATGAAACAAGGGGTGTTGGGTTAGGGATACCACTTCATTTTATTTCAATTTTGTGTTGATATGATATTAATTCTGAACAATTAATTTTTGATGTGAACTGATTTTAGGGATATGGTTGTTGATACATAGTTTTGTGAATTTGGGAGTTGTTTTTTGAAAATTAAATCTGTTTTTTTGTTTGTTGGTTTTAAAAAAATTTGACTAAAAGTTTGTTTTATGAAATCTTTTTAAAAGTAATTTTTTTCTTAATATATTCTTGTGAAAGTTTGTATGCACTTTTCACTTGTTCATTATTGTGTAAAAAAAAAAAAAAGTTAGATTTGTTTCTATTTAATCCGATGCTCTAAAAATTTTTCTAATAGAACGTTAAACTTTAATTAGTCAATTTCTATATTTTAGAAACGTGCTAATAAGTATCAGTCACTTTTAAATCTTTTAGTCTAATAATAATAAAAAAATGAACTAATGTTATTATTTAAGAATTATCTCCTAATTGGTTTGCTCCATGATCTTTAAATAATATCACAATTGTATTTAGAGGAGGAATCTATTAATTAGAACAAAATTGAAGATTTGGATGACTTGCATTAAACACTTTCTAAAATGTAGGAACTAAATATAAGTAAATCTTGAAAGTTAATGGATTTGTTAACAAAATTTAATGTACATATAAACTAAAATTATTTTGGAGGAGACTTGTTAAAAAAAAAAAAACTAACTTTATAAGGAATTCAAGAGTAAACTACCAAATAACATCCTTAATTAAGTTGGTTTTACAAAGGCACTGTTATAACTTCACTAATTCTATCAATGTTATAAAACTCCTTGGGATAAAGTCAATTTAGTATAAATTACTAATTTCATTAATTTCTAAATAAACTAATTAAAGTAATACCAATGCCTAAAATTATTATGAATGGGAATGAAATTTCATTTTATTTTACACATAGTTGGTACAATATCACTAACTTCAATATAGTTTAATTGATCAAAACATTGACAACCTATCTTAAAGGTTAAAAACTTCAAAATTTCTCTCCCATGTTTAAATCCTAAGACTAGGAAAATAATAATATAAAAAAAAAAAACAATCTTTCTATTGATATGCAAAATTTTAGGCCGAGTCAAAAAGTAAATCTACAAAGACTTTAACTCTAAACTAGACAATAAAATTACATGAATATGAAGATAAGGAGAGCTCGATTGTCCCATGGGAACATAATCCTACAAAAATGGTTGCAACATAACAATGTATTTTGTAAAAAGGAGTTAAACCCTAAATTAAAATAGCAAGCCTCCGACATGTTAAGAATCGTACTGATTAATAACCTATTAGACGAGAGGCTTCGATGAGCCTATCTATATTATTATAGAGTGTAGAATTTTAAGTAGTAAACGAAAATTTACAATAGTATTCTAGACTTGAAGGGGGATAATATCACTAGACGAAGGGTCGGTTATCGTAATATAAGTATTAATTTAATAAAGTAAATATTTATAATTGGAGTTGATAAATGTGAGGGAACAGGAAAGCGAAAAATTAGCCTGTTTTTGAAAAGCAAAGTGATAAAAACATATCCCCTTTGGCTTTGGTGGTTGATAAAGGCAGAAGTAGCTGGATTATTTGTGTAGCCCTAAGCTAGCCCCTAAATTCAAGTGGGTAATATCATTAAGAATGAACAACCCTCTTTCTAGCTTCTAAATGATTAACTTGTTTCAATCAATTTGCTCTATTTTTACCATGTATATATATTATTTCTTAAGTCAATTTGAAGTCTATGCTACAACTTTTTGAGTAGAAAAGTTTGTCTTTCTAGGTAGTTGTTTTCTTTTTCCGCTTCTTTGTGTTCGGAATACAGACATGTATAATTTTACATTGGTTAGAAGTGGACAAGATCGTAGATGTATGATCTGTGTGGATATTGATATGTTTTTGTTAGTATGAGACATTTTTCGTTCGTTGAAACCAAAAGCGAAATTATAGAGGCTTTGACTTGAGTTAAAAGTTGATGGTAATTTTTGTACAACATTGTAGACATATGAAGAGATTGAGTTCATACAACTTATAATTTAAAAAAAAAAAATTATTCTATTTTTTTTTAATCATAGTGAACCATTCTCTTTTGCTTCTAGGTTCATTTTTTAATAAAATTTAAGTAGGTTCCGTTTGATAACCATTTGGTTTTTGGTTTTTAAAATTATACTTGTTTTCTTCTAATTTTCTTACAATGATAGTTTCATTTTTGTTAAGGACACATTTGAATTCCTAACCAAATTCCCAAAACAAAAACTTTTGAAAACTATTTTTTTTTTTAGTTTTCAAAAATTGATTTGGTTTTTTAAAACATGGGAAGAAAGTAGATGAAAAAAAAAAAAGAACTTATAGATGGGAATAGTAGTTACATACTTAATTGTAAAGAACTAAAAACAAAAAACCAAATGGTTGTCGAACGAGACCGTATTATATTTTTTTAGATTCATTGTTTTACTACTTTGTTATTTCCTTATTGAATTTCAACATTCATTCTTTGGGATATGAACATAGTTCTACATAGACCAATAGTGAGGAAAATAATATTCATAGTATGTAAATAAAAATTATAATAACGTCTCTATTGGTGTGGGACCTTTTTTTTTAAGGTGAAATCAATGATAAATTTATTTGAGCTTAGACTTTGAAGTTGACAATATCGTCATATCATTGCGAGAATTGAGAGATACCCATTATTCTAACCTAGGGTAATTTCAAATTCACAGCTGTTGAAAATGGAAAAGGAGAGATGAAATATGATGTACATAATTAGAAAGTCTAAAAGATTCCTTGGGGTAAATGCTATTTTACTTTATTGTGCTTCAAAGTTTTGACTTTTTTTAATCCTACTTTACTTCAGTTATTTTCCCCACTTTTGGTCATCAATGAATCAGTTAGAATTCAACACTTAAAAGCATACAGTATTCATTTTGAAGTTTGACAGGTTTTGGAAATTGTAAGAAAGTTTGGATATTCAAAAGAATATATAGATTTAATTGAATTTTAATAATCATGGATTAAGGGCCCATCAATAGTTCATGTCAATGTAAATACCAATAGTTATTTTTCATCCATTCATTAAAGTGATATAAAATGATTAAACTTAGTAATATTGAATGTCAAAACCAGCCTAACTCATTAGTAATTGACATATATATACTCGATCAAGAGGTAGGTTCAAATCCCCCACCCCAAAAGTCATTGAATTCAAAAAAATAAAAAAATTTATTAAGTTTGAATAATTAAATAACTAATAAAAAGTCAATACTAAGTAATTAATTAATATAATATTAAACTATCAATTTGAGAACTAGGTAATTAAATATTGCCCCTTCATTTATTCAAGCATTCATATGGTTTTTTTTTTCTTTTTTGAGTTCAACAACATTTGGGGTGGGAGGTTTCGAACCTCTGACCTCTTGATTGATTATGTTAATTACCATCAAACTATGTTCACTTTGGCTAAGCATTCATATAGTTGCTCCATTGTTGATTAATCTAAAAAGAGTTTTAATTAGACATTAATCCTGCCTAGCCTAACCGATTAAGATATATATTTTCGACTAAAAGGTGGAAGGTTAAAAACCTCATTTTCACATATTCATGATATCTCAACAAAAAATAAAAAAAAAATCATAATAATAAAATTAAAATTAAAATTAAACAAAAGTGCCAATAGTTTGTACCTGTGAAATGAGACCAATTAATAATCCTTTTGTATGTAATTTTGTGCATGCATGTTGTTATAGGCAATTTTGGACCACCCCGATATACAAGGAGCTGACGAGGACAACCGGGGAGAAATCGGGCTGAAAGATGGACCAAGGAGGCAAAACCGGCAAATGGGACGGGCCAAGACCGAAGGGGTTGGGTTTTTGGCCCGACCCCCTGCTCGGCCATGGGCCGAGGCCGACCCTCGGCCCGCTCGTGCGGGCCGAGTCCGTTCGATGCCGTCTGGTCCCCACCACCTTTGGCCGCCTCGGTTTCGCCTGGTTTGACCTAAAACGCCCCCGAATCCCTAAAAACCCTAGGAGGATGAGCAGGTATTTATATCCCTCTTCGCCACTGAAGAGGGGATCCCGAATTCTATCCCTAAACTCTACACTCTATTTTCTGCTTTCTCCTCTTGCTCTTACTTTTCCACACCCTACCGTTCTGTGTGCTGACTTAAGCATCGGAGCCGGTGTGGCGAACACCACACCGGTGTGCAGGTTACTGTCTTGCAGGCCACGTCTTCCCCCCTCATCTACAAATTTACCGTTGGTGGCACGTGAAGGTCAGGTGAGATCCTCTGGCCAAAATCGACCATCAACACATGTGTTCTTCTTTCACGGGTTTAATTTAGGTCCTATCTGATAATCATTTGGTTTTTGTTTTTTGGTTTTTGAAAATTAAGTTTATAATAAATACTACTCTCACCTTTTCTTTATTATGTTATCTACCTTATTCTCATGTTTTCAAAAACAATTCTAATTTTGAAAACTAAAATAATAGCTTTAAAAAACTTATATATATTTTTTGAAATTTTAGAATTTGGCTAAAAATTTAAATGTGTCCTTAGCAAATATGAAAATCATTGAAAGAAAATTGGAAGAAAACAAACATAATTTTCAAAAACCAAAAACCAAAAATCAAACGTTGGAACTTAGAATTTCTATGGTCAAGTGCATAAATAATAATCGATAATTGGTCTAATTTGGTAAGAATGTATGAACAATCTTGTTTTTAAAACATATACATTTTAATTGTTTTGGAAAAGGATTTATTTATTTATTCATTATTAATATTTTAAAACTATAAAGGTTAATGGTACTCAAAAAAAAAAAAAAAAAAAAAAAAAAAAAAAAACCACAAACTTGTCAAATTTTAACTCTAAACTTTCAATTTCGTCAATTGTGAAAAAGTATTACAACATTTTTTTTCCCACTCTTATAAGTATTCGTTTGAAATTACATCCTTAAAAAAAAGTAATCTAATACACATGCATTCATTGAAATATAAAACATATGCATCACAAAATAGACAGGATTCCAAAGAAAAAAAAATATTAGAGCTAAATGTTTTGTTGAAATTTGTGAGTTTTAGGAAAGGTATTAATTCAATAATCAATTTGTGTATAAATCAAACTTAATTTTGTATAAAACTTGATTTTATTGAAATTAGTAAGTTTACAAAGATTTTTATATTGCTTTTTATCAAAGCATTTTTTTTTTTTTAAAGAAAAGAAGCATTAATAAAAGAATTAGTGAAACTTAAATAAAAAGTACAAATTGCCACACTTATCTAAGTTTAGAATTCAATTTGATAAATCAAAAGTTTAGGATAAAAATTGATACAACTTGACAACTTTGGAAAGAAATTGATTTTTCCCCTATTCTTTGTAAGGGCAAACTTTTACGATTTAACTCTCTAACTAAGACCTAGTTCATCTCAAGTAAGCCCACGACGTTCGTTTCCAACTTTAGATGTCTTTAACTACTCGGTAGAATGAGCTAGATGGTCAGTTTTGAAGACATCTACCTAACACGATTTTAGATGTCATTAATTAGACTTGTCGTGTAGAACACACAATTAAGTGTATACAAATTTTTTTTTAGTTCTACCATTATGAGAATGAGAGATCAAATCATCAATCTTTGAGATGGTGTAATTGGTATCTTATCCACTGATATCTATACTCAGATTGACGGGTATACAAACCTCTCTACTTCTTAATTATTGTCACATGAACTTTTCATAATCTCATGTAATCAAATATCTAACTTGGTCATTTGGAGTTCCTTATTAAATGAAGGCTAAATTATAAGAAATACCCCTGAACTTTGGGGTTTGTTTCAAAAATGCCCCTGAACTTTAAAAAGTTTCAAAAATACCCCTGAACTTTGAAAAATGTTTCAAAAATGCCCTTGCCGTTAATTTTGGATGGAAACCGTTAAAGTTTTAGTTTCAAAAATACCCTTGAACTTTCAAAAAAAATTCAAAAATACCCTTATTGAAAAATGTTTTTTTTCCTTCTCCCAAAGATTAATTTACGGTGGGAGAAGGAAAGATTTCCGTATCGAAATTTCAAGATGACTTTTGTTTTGTTCTTGAAATTCTACATGTGTGTGAACTTTTCAATATTATTTTCTCACCAACTATTACCCATTAACTTTCTTTATATTCATATTATGAAAAATAAATGAAACTATTGTTGTATACGAGTTTTAACAATTTTTAAATATCAATAATAACAAAATCATATATAAAGCTTTTGATTAATTAATCTTATAAATTGGACCAAATCCACAGTCTTATAAACTTCTTCTTATCACTAACATACACAAACAATGAGAGGAAAAAAGAAATATTTTTTTTAGGAAACAAAAAGGAAATAATAGATATATATATATATATATATATATATATATATATATATATATATATATATATATATTGGTTTCTCACACTTATCTTCTTTACGCTTTTTAAAAGAGAAAACTCGATTTCAAAGTCTGTTTTTATCTGGTATTGTGTTGTACACAACCTTTATAAGCAAAGTTTTGCATTATTTTTCAATGAGAAAGAATTTACGGAGGGAAGAGGAAAAAAGAAGAAAATTTTTTCAATAAGGTATTTTTGAAATTTTTTTGAAAGTTCAAGGGTATTTTTGAAACTAAAACTTTAATAGTTTCCATCCAAAATTAACGGCAAGGGCATTTTTGAAACGTTTTTCAAAATCCAGGGGTATTTTTGAAACTTTTTAAAGTTCAGGAGTATTTTTGAAACAAACCCCAAAGTTCAGGAGTATTTCTTATAATTTAGCCTTAAATGAATGCATTGCACCAATATCCTTAATTGTACTATATCCTGTTTATGTTTATTAGGATAGACACCAAAATAGAGTATCTTAGTCCTATTCAATAACTACTTAGTTTTTAAATTTTTTTACTTTTGAAAATTGTATTGTTTTTTCACAATTTCTTTACAATGTGTTTTCATTTTTCTCAAGATAACATTTGAATTATAAACCAAATTCCAAAAACAAGTGTTTAAAACCTTTTTTTTTCTCTCTAAGTTTTTAAACTTGTCTTGGATTATAAAAACATTTGTAAAAAGTAAGATAAAAAAATTTAAAATAAAAAAAAAAGATGAAAAATAGTGTTTATAAGCTTAATTTTAAAAAACGACCAAAAACCAAAAACCAAATAGTTATCAAACAAAGCCTTAAACAACTATATAATTTTCTAAAAAAACTTATGAACTAATTATAAATATTAATTATTAATGTCAAGCATTTAATCCTTAACCCTGCATTCAAAAGTTGTACCTAAAATAATTTCAAAAATAAAAGTAAAAAAGCATTTTACAAGTAATAGATGCTTTAAACTCTTAGCTAATTCCTAAAATTTTTTGTGAATATATAGAATGTGATTAGTACTTTAGTAAAGATTTCTTAGGAAATAAGAGAGATTTAATTGTAGGAAAAAGAGAAAGATTTCATTCAGAACATTAATTATTGCTACCATAGGCTTAATCATTTTGTTTCTTACATGACTTCTCTCTCTCTCTACATTTAAAACTTAAAATTTAAAAGTTATTTAATTAAATAATAAAATAAGGAAAGTGAAAAATATAAAAAAAAATGAAGGGTTAAATTAATTAATTACCTGCATAATGGCTGTTTTCAATACGATACGTGTACAACTAGTGATTTTATATACCTCTTCTCGAATTTCTACACTTCCATTCTTTAAAGCTCCAAAACGTGCTGTTTATGGTAGCTTTTTGAGAAACTTAAACTTTTCCAAAAATGTACTATATGTTAGGTTTCGGGAATAATATATATATATATATATATATATATCATATATTTGTATATTCATATCCAACCACAGATAAGAGTGGAGATTGAATCTTTGATATCTTGGTCGAGAATATATGTCTTAACCACAGACCCGTCCATGTGTGAGTTGTGACTCATGACAGGGCCACAAAATTTAGGGTCCCAAATTGAGAAAGTTGCTTAACAAAAAAAATATTTACTCACACATGTCTAAGGAAAAACAGAAATTAGATAAAAAATTTCAATTTCTCATCTCTTCAATCAAGAAAAACATTTCCAATTCCTCATTTGGTCGATTCTCATGTTAAATTAAACATCAAACCTTTTAATCTTCTCTCCATCTTAGAAATTCTAACCAATTGAACTATATTCAGATTAATATATACAAGGATCCAAATAAAATAATAAACTTAGAAATTTATAGTTTCTATTTGGTTCATGTTCGACTAATTTAAGACTTTCTAATTAGTCTCTTTACTTAATTGGTTAGGTTTATTTAGTTATATTTTAAAATGTGAGAATGGGTTATTATATATACTTGGCTCGCGCCCGTCGTTCGTCTGGTACAGTCTGCTATGGGGGCGGGAGCTCTTAATTCGAGGATGTCGTTGGAGGATCGGTAATGGGTGTGCCACACCTATCTATGGCTCAAACTGGCTGCCGAATAAGCTCTCTCTTCAAATACAGTCGGCTTCATCGCTCCCTCTTGCTAGTACGGTAAGTGAGCTAATTTTTGCGTCTGGTGGATGGAATGAGGCTATGATCAGAGCCCATTTCAATGAGTCTGATTGTGAGGCCATTTTGAAAATCCCCTCTCATTCGACAAGTATCGATTCATTCACGTACTCCTCTATCCGAACGTGACGCATCGTGGCTCTCCGTACACTGACTTCGAGACCCGACACGAAAAAGAAGTAGAAAAAAAAGGGAAGGAAAGAAAAAGAAAAAGAAAAATGGTGAGAATGGTAAAAAATAAGTAAAAGAAAAGAGGAATAATAATATTGAGAGAGGGTGTGAAAGGGTAGACAAGAAATGAAGTTAGGGTTTCGGCGGGGGAAAGTGCATGTGAAAGCATGCATGGAAAGCCGAGTCACTGGAAGGAACTAATAAATTAATTATTTAATATAATATAATATTTGTTTAAAAGATAGGAAAAATCCAAAAGGAATAGTCAAAAAAATCGTGCAATAATTTAATATCAATGACGTTAGAGAAGAAACATATGGCTATCAGTGGCAGTTGTGTGTAATAAAATTATAACAACAAACCAAAAAAAAACACACAGAACCTTAACTTTTTAATATTAAAATGCACGAACTGCCTTCAAACTCAAACACACTTTCTTTTCTTTTTGCATCTCAGTTTCACATTAATTTTCTTCTTCTTTTTATTTCTTTTTTCCTTTCTTTTTGATGTCATTAAAAAAGAAAAAAAAAAAAAACAGTACAAGAACATGAACCGACTCTGTTCCTCAGCCGCGGTTTTCTGCCATCTGTGTTTCATTGTTTGTTTTTTAGGGTGCAATGTCCCTCTTGTCTTCTTCTCATTCTCTCTCAAAGATTAGACATGATGATCAACTTTGCCATGGTTCAAAGATTAAATATATCCTAATCTATCCGTTTAAATATAGGCTAATCTATTGATTTAAATTTGTAGGGTTCAGTAGTTGTTTAACGTATTATTGGCAAGATGGTTTGAGTTTGAGCTTTTGTTCTTCTTAATTGATTTCGTTAGTTTATGTGAAACAAATTAATATTTGAACCGATATATAAGGAAAAATGTGAAGAATATATTTATAAAGTGTTATTGATACCAAAATCTGGACAGAGATACCTCACTTACCTTTACGTGACACCAACAGTAAATTTGTTTGGAGGGAGGAAGACGTGGCCTGCAAGACAAGAAAACTTGCACATCAATGTGGTACTTGTCACATCGTCTCTAATACTTAAGTCAACAAGGAGAAAGATGAGAGGCAAACTGAGAGCAAAAGTAAGAGAGGAGAGAGTTTTGTGAATAGAGTTTCAGATCCCTTCTTCAATTGAAGAAAGGTTTATATATCTTCTCCTGTGTTTAGGGTTTCTAGGCACATTTGAAGATAGATTCAAGCTGAACCAAGTTGAACCGAGCTGGCCAAGGACATCAGGAACCGAGCGAAGGGAGAGAAACTCGACCCACACAAGTGGGCCGAGGCCAAGCATGGGATTGGGTCTGACCCAATCCCTTCGACTTATCTCTCCTCTGGAGTCCGCTTCCTGGTCGTGTCTTTGGATTGGTGTTTTGCCTAGCTATTCTCGTCAGTTCCTTACGTTTCAGAGTGATCTATAAAATTAAATATTTAGAAATGTTTTAGGGTTTAATGATTATTTCATGTATTATTATTAGAAGGTGGTTTGAGTTTAAACTTTGTAATGTTATTTTTTTCTTAATTTATATCTCATTAGTTTTACGTGTTGGGAAAATGTTACGCAAAGGAAAATGTTAAGAATGTGTAAAGAAAAATAGATATATGGACTTAAATTTTAGATTAAGAGGTGCCTTGAGTTTGAAAACGTTTCAAATAATTTTTCTCACTTCATATAATAATTATTTATGTATTGGATTCATAAATTAAAATAGTATTTGAACCTACGTGTTAGAGTAAAGTGTTGAGAATATATGTATAAACATAATTATACCGCTTTTGAGATTAATTAGTGATAGTGTACTAAAAAAAAAAAAGATTAATTAGTGATAGGTTAATAATAGGGACATATAATAATTAATTAGAGGGCCAGGAATTAAATGTTGGTAGGCTTTTGATGACAATACCAAAGGAATTTTCAAGTTTATGAATATAGAAAGACCAATGGAAATTGTCTTAAATTAATAAACAAATACCACTTTTTTTTTTAAAAAATGAATAATATTATTGGCGACATTTATATTCACACATATTATCGACTCATTTTAAATATTTTTCGACAATTTAGCAATTGTCTTTGACATCTTTAGGATGTTTTGTAAAAAGAAAGTCATTGTCTCTTTTATTTATGAAAATGTTGACATGTGTTAAAAGTTATATTCCATGATTAGATGCTGTTCCTCTTTGTTAGTACAAAGCTTTTATATTCTATGCTTTCATTGTGCTTTAGCCTTATCGATTTTGTCACAAAATTATACTTAATTAATACGTGTACGTGTAGTTTGGGTGATTTTTTAACTATAGTCGAGAGACAAGACAATTAAGGGGCCGTTTGTTTCGTGGTAATCCAAGATTCCCATGGAATGGACATCTGGATTACCCCGTTTGTTTTGTGGTGATGTAAGATGCCTAGGCATCTCGGGATGCCCGGACATCCTAGGATGTCCGGACATCCTAGGATGCCCACACGAGAGGCATCTAAGAAGATTTGGATGCCCTCCTGATACATGGGTTTCTAAGGGCCCGTTTGGTAACGTTCTCGTTTCTTGTTTCCTGTTTCTAATTTTATTAAGAAATCTAGGCATTTAATAACTATGTGTGTTTCTTGTTTCTCATTTTTTAGAAACACTCCCAAAATTTGTATAGAACTTTTGGGAACAACTAAAACTAGTTTCTAGGGGTGATCACGGTTCGGTTCGGTCCGGTTTTGACCAAAACCAAAGACCGAACCCAACATCTCGGTTCTGAAGTTTTGTAAACCGAGAGAACCGACTTTTTCTTCGGTTTCGGTTAAAAACCGAACCAATCGGTTTCGGTTCTAACTGGTTCGGTTCGGTTTTAACCGAACTTTGCTTTTTTTTTTTTTTTTTTGCCCTCAGCACACCCATGTTTGTCCATCATACACACAGATCTAAAGCTTCTCAACTTTTTAAAAAAAAAACACAGATCTAAAGTGAGAGAAAGAGAGAGAGAGTTTGGGAGGAGATGAAAGCTACAAGATTAGGGAATAAAATAGGAGGAGAAAGAGAAGCACAATAACATTCTTGGTCTCACAAGATCGACGACGGCGACGGCGGTAGGTGGTTGCGAGAGAGATGTCGACGGTGATAAGAGTAGTGATTAAAAGGAGAAGGAGAATGAATCATGCCTAAAAGCTCTAAGGAAAGAATGAGAGAAAGTGATAAGAACAGAGGAGAGAAAGGAATTGTAGAGGGAGAGAGAAAGAGGGGTTGAGGGAGAAAAGAGGTGTCGGCTGATTGAGAGAAAGAGATTGAGAGAGAGAATGTGATGTTAACATTAGGGTTTGCATGTAGAAGAGAATAGGACTTTGGGCTTTGGGCTTTTGGATGTGGGCTCTTAAGTATTATTAAGTGGGTGGGCTGAAATAATTGTGTTTTGTTAAAGATAATTCGGTTCAGTTCGGTTTTATTCGGTTTTTTAAAGGACTGAACCGTGGACCGAACCGAAAATCTCGGTTTTTAATATGTTTAAACCGAGAGGACCAATTTTTTAAATAAAACCGGACAGAACCAGTCGGTTCGGCTCGGTTCGGTTCGGTTTGTCGGTTCGGCTCGGTTTTTACCCACTCCTACTAGTTTCTCCTTTTTTGTTCTTGTTTCCATTTTTTTCCAAACATAAACAAAAATATAGGTTTATTATTATTGAATGTATAGGTGTTATGGTCATGAAATTCTATTTTTCTTTATTAAAAATGAAGAAACGGAAACAAGAAACAAGAACGTTACCAAACGGGGCCTAAGATTCCCATGTTAAGGGAATCGACTATTGACGTTTTTGTCCTTCGTTTTTTATATTTTCTTTCATCAATTTTCTTTATTTTTCCATTTTTTTCTTTTTTTTCTTTTTTTTAGAACTTTAAAAAATTAGTGTATTCATTCACTAATAAACAATTATATGAAATTAACTATATTTATATGTTTTATTTACATATAAAATAAACTTCAGTTAATTTGTCTTCTTCTAATTTAAAATAAGTTCAAGTAGTTCAAGTTTAAATTGAAATTAATACTTAATTCTATTTTTTTCATACAAATCTTAAGACAATAGAAATTATTGTTTTTACAAAATAACATATAAAATTAATACAAATTGAATGGATAACAATATTAAATTATTAAAATAACAAATGTTATACAAGTTAAATTATACTAAATTAATATATAAATGATTTGAAGACAGGAAAGGGTATTGTTGGAATAATACATCATTTTAAGACATTCCCGTCCAGAAATCCTACAAAACAAACATGGTTATCTAAATATTCCTGAACATCCCTATAAATTATTCCTTCAAAACAAACACGGTTATCTAAAATGTCGGACATCTATATTTCCGGGTATATATAATTCCAGGCATCTGAAAATTCCGGCTATCTTGATTACCAAAAAACAAACGGCCCCTAAGAGAAATTAAAGGTCGGTAAATTCTTGAATCTCATTTCTTCTATTCGAACACAAATAGAAGAAATGTAATGGGTATTGTTGTGAATGCCCTAATTTATTGTATTTACTTGTATTTATACTTTTCATGTATCATACTATATTAATACAATTCATTATTCCTACTTCAATGATTGTTCATTTAAATATGATGTACATTGCCCACTAGAGTTTTAGTTCAAGTGGGAGTTGTTGGATCTTATGCCATAAAACTCGTACATAGTAAATGAAATAAATTAATCGATCTCAATAAAGCGTTATTTGAGTGATTCAGTAATTTGGTTATTGAATAATTGAGTTTGCATCAATAAACCCTAAATTCAATAAACTAAGATTCCAAGGTTGCTTAAATGAAACTTGGACTAGTATGTGGGAACATACGGGGATCAGTGTTCAAGGAACAACCTAAATGGTTTATAGTATAGGGATACGAATGACTTGTCCTTACATTTGTATGGGTGAGAGTGGCCTGTTCGCCGACTCAATAATCCTACCATTTCAAGGACTAGACCGAGTGGGGGTTGGGAACATAACAGTACAAAGATGAAATTTACTCCTTCCCCCTATTAGGGTAACTAGATGTGTGTTCCCTTAAGTGCTGATTCTGGGGCTTGAACAAAGGCGCGTCGTCCTCTCCTGGCCCGAGAGGAACTCCTGTTTAGTGGTTAGACCCTAAACAACTTGTTCATTAGAGGGATCAGTGGTACTTAAGAATCTAGAGGTAACCTAGGGGAACGGTAATTTGACCCAACTGATGTTACGAACACTCGTGAAGGATTGACTTACTGTATTGGTCGATATCTGTGGACACAGAAATATTCTACAGTGAGAAGAGTGCAGTTGTGGGTCTTTAGTGGAGTGACCCACAGTTAACGAATGTTGATTAACTTGGTTAATGAGTTTAGCTAGTTAATCTCGTATCGTTGGAGCTTCTGATCTGTAGGTCCATTAGGTCCACCTGCTAGCTCGTAATGGGTATTGAGATTAATTAGTACTTGAATATTAAGGGAATTAATATAATGTATGGAGATACATTATAGTATAAGTTTAATTAGAGAATTAAACTTTATAATAAAGTTAATTTTGGATATGATTCAAAATTAATTAATGAGAGAATATGAATTTAATTAAATATGTGATATTTGATTAAATCATGAATTAATTAATTGGAGAATTAATTAATTTAATTTAACTTGGTTAAATGTGATTTAATCAAATTAACACTATAGTTAATGATTAATGTGCATTTGATGCACATTTTAAACCTATAGGTTAAATGAGAGAGATAAACTTGAATATGATTCAATTGTAAAATTAATTAAGTATTTGATATTTAATTAATGTGGGGAACAATTAATTGAGAGTTAATTGAATGACCAATTTGATTCAATTGAATATGATTTAAATTGAATTAAATACTTTATGTTATAATTAATTTAATTAAAATTGGTTTAATTAAATTAATTATAATTAGTTACATAATTAATTATTATTTGATAAAATTGATGGCCGGGATCGTTTTGAATGTAAACAATGGTTGAAATCTAGTAGGGAAAATAACTCCCTCCCCACTTATCGTTGAGTTGAGAGGAGTTAGGTGAAGACTCTCTCATTCTCTCTCTCACGCAAGATACAGAGAAGTAACTCTCTAAAAATTCTCTCTACTGGAAAAATCACATTCCCTTCAAGACCACGAAGATCCCACAATCCTAATTTCATAACTCAGAGTCATAGTGGGTGCTTATTATTGGTGGTGTCTAGGACCTTGTCAGAATCATGAATCGGAGCATAGTGTTGTTTTTTTTTTTTTTTTTCCAATTCATGTAAGTTCTTCTAATATAAAATGTTTAGATCTGAAAATGTGTGCTTAATTTGTAGTTTAGAAATTTTTTCTGAATTTTGTCCAACGTACTACCGGTATTCAATATAATTGAAATTCCATCACGCTCGATTAAATTCGCTTCTGCTAAGGATTCAATTCCTTCAGTAGGGACATACGTGGATCACTGTTCAAGATACAACCTAAAGGGTCTATAGTATAAGGATAAGGTTGGGTACCTTATCAGCCTTATCCTGGTGATATTATGGATACGACCTACTTTGTATTTGATACAAACGCAATGATCCAACATGTTCATATAAGGGACATACGAGTGGGGGTATCCTATTGATAGCGAGCATAGCTAGCTATCTTTACTTATTGAATTTAGCTAGTCTTTGATGATTATTGGCCATTTTATTGCACTTTATTGTTTATTTTGTAGGAAAAGGTTGATTGGAGCTAAAATGCAATAGTGGAGTTAATCGGATGCTCGGGACGCGAAAAGATGCAAAGGAAGGAAAAAAATCAAAATGGAAAAAAGTCAAAATTCGGTCAAAAGGTGACTAGCGTCTCGACGCTAGCCCTTAGGCGTCTCGACGCTAGCATTCCTTATTCGGATAGACGCGAAATCGTCGCAGCATCTCGACGCTGCGACCTTAGCGTCTCGACGCTACCGTAATTTCCTTTCCAGAACGCGCGTGTTTAGAGGCAGCGCCGAGACGCTGTCTTGACAGCGTCTCGACGCTACGATGAAATTTAAGAATAAATAGTTCTTTTCGGTTAGGTTTTTGGGGGGAACCAATTTTGGGACTTCTTGGAGCCGTAAACAGAGCAAAAAGAGAGGAATTCAAGACTGAAGCAAAGGGGAAAATTCGGAAATCAACCCATTATTCGTGGGGATCGTGACGGGGACGTTCGGTCTCGGCCTACAACGAGTTTAATTCTTCTTTCCCTCACTTTAGTTAGATTTTTATGGCTTTTACATGTTTAGTTGAGCTTGTAATTTTAATTATGAGTAGCTAAACTTGTAAGCTTAGGGATTGATGTAGTTGATTGTGTTTATGGATTGATTTATGGTTTAAGTTGTGCAATGTTGTTATGTTTGTAATCTTGATTTAATGCTTTCAATTAATTGGCCATTAGTTGAATGATTTAAGTTTCAAATCTAGCTCGGGAGAGGGGATTTGATTTAGACTTACTCAAGATTGCATGACTAAAGTTTAGTTTCTAATTCGTGACGGTTTTAGATTAACTTTAGAATTGGTTAAAAGATCTCATTGCCTTGCATGATTATAAACTTAGATAGGGATATCAAGTTGGTTAATTTGCATGAGAATCAATTATACTCGGGAGAGGTAGTTGTGATTAAAGGGTCTTTGGCTCATAATTTCATTGTGCATAATAACTTACTCCTTAAAAATCAATCCTAGACTAAATCGGCGAAATCAATTCCCTCAGTATTTTTCCCAATTGAATTTCCACACTTTTTACTTGCTTTGATTTAGTTTTCCATTAATCACTCATCACTTTTTGATCCCTAAATAAAATTGAGCAAGATAATTCACAATACTTGATTTGCTTAAAAATCCAATCCAGAGGACGACACTCGTTTTTACGAACACTATATTATTACTTGACCCGTGCGCTTGCGGTAGGAAAAGTCCACATCACCTATGCAATGAGTTTGGATAAGACTGGACCGCGAAATAGTAACCACTAGTTGTAACACTGCTAACTAGTTAGGTTTCTATTTCAATAGGATGACCTAGGAAACTTAGTCTCAATCCTGAGTGGATTATGAACTCCTGTTCACGAGGGATTGTCCTTTGATTTGTATGAGTGAGAGTGACCTGCACGCCGACTCAATAAGCCTAACATTTTGGGGACAAAACCAAGTGGGGAGATGGAAACATAATCACACAAGATGGAATTCACTCCTTCTTGGTTTTAGGGTAAGTAGATGAGTGTTCCCTTAAATGGTGTCTCCGGGTCTTGAGAAAAAGGCCCTTCCCTCTCTATGGCACGAGAGAGATTTCTGTTTGTTGGTTGGACCTCAAACAGGTTATTCATTAGAGGAGCACTGGTACTTAAGGATGTAGAGGTAAAACGGTAATTTGACCCCAGCTGGCGTTACAAACACTCGTGAAGGACTAACTTGTTGTTATTGGTCAATATCCGTGAACACAAAAATATATCTACAGTGAGAAGAGCGCAACTGTGGGTCTATAGTGGAGTGTACCTACAATTAACGAATATTGATTAACTTGGTTAATGAGTTTAGCCAATTAATCTCATATCGTTGAAGCTTCTGATCTGTAAGTCCATTAGGTCCCATCAGTAGCTCATAAAGGGTATTGAGGCGAATTTACTGAGGGAAATAATGTAATGTATGTAGATGCATTATAATATAAAGTTTATATTTTCATTAAATTTTATAATATAAATTTATTTTGAATATTGATTCAAAATTAATGGGAGAATTAAATATTTGAAGTAGTTCAAATATTAAATTTAATATGAATTGTATTCATGTTAAAACTATAGGTTAAAATTAATGTGCATCAGATGCACATTAAAATTATAGGTTATTTGAGAGAAACATAATTGAATATGATTCAATTATAGGGTTAAATTAAATATATGATATTTAGTTTAATAATTAATTAATTAAGGAATTACTTAATTCTTTAATTTGATTTAATTAAATCAAATTTAATTAGGGAAAATTGCAAAAACCACCCATGAAGTATGGTGGTTGTAACAATTGAACCCTTGAACTATAAATTGGAAAAATTAAACCCTCAAACTTTAAAAATTGAAAAAAAATCACCCTTCAACTTTTAATGGTGAAATTAAACCCTCAAACTAACAAGATTGTAAACATTGGACCCATTTTATACTCTTTCTCTCTCATATTTTCTCTCCTTTGTCTTCTTTCTCTCTTTCCATTTTAGTCTCTCTCATTCTCCTCTTCTCTACCTACTTACTTTCTGCAATTGGGGCGTTGAGGGGAAGGCCCAAAATTTTGGCATGTGGTTTTCGCATCTTCGTCCAACCAGAATTCTGTTAAGGAGCTATGGTCGATGGTGATGAATTTACAAGATAAAACCAGATTGTTTTCTTGCCGGCAAGTGGGCAAATAGAAGAAGGGGGTTTCATTTTCTTCTCCATCGCCATTCACCAAATGAATGAACACAAAGAAATCGCAAAAAATATAGTTGCCGACTGATTTGGGGTTTCATTTTCCTTTCACTTTGCCACCCAATTTTTGGGCCTTCAACGCCTCAACTGCATAAAGTATAGAGAGAAGAGGAGAATGAGAGAGACTAAAAATGGGGAGAGAGAAAGTACACAAAGGAGATAAAGTATGAGAGAGAAAGAGTATAAAATGGGTCCAATTTTTATAATCTTGATAGTTTGGGGGGTTTAATTTCACCATTAAAAGTTGAAGGGTGAAATTTTTTCAATTTTAAAAGTTTGAGGGTTTAATTTTTCCACTTGATAGTTTAACGATCCAATTGTTACAACCACCATACTTTAGTGGTGGTTTTTGCTAATTTACCCATTTAATTAAATTGAATTAAAACTATAGGTCATATAAGGAAAAATCATTTAAATATGACTTGGATGATTTGATTAAAATTAATTTAATTTAATTAATTATTATTATTAATTAATTTAAACTTAATTTTGATTTTCGATTAAAGATTAAATCATCAGTTATGATAACTGATGAGGAATTACACGTGTATGAAGATACACGGTCTTCTATTCACTTCCCCTAACGGACCTATTCATACACCGATGAGGGATACGATTGGAGGCCTTTTTCGCAGAACTCTCCAAGATCTCTCCTCTAGTGTGAATCTCAGAATCTCTCTCACTCTCTACAACACAGAAAAAGTCCCTAGAGAAACTCTTTCCTTAGATTCTCCCAAAAGAAATCCCTTCCAATAGTTTTTGGTGCCTACTCCCAAACCTCAAGATATACCACAGAGACATACCAGTGAGATACTTACGGTGGTGTTCGTGGTGATTTATGCTAGACCCAGAATTACAAGCTCGAAATTCACAAACATATGCCCAAAACGTAGGGGTGTTGGTTTTTATGCCCTAAAACTCATAGAGAGTGAATGTAAACAAATTGTATCCTTGTAATAAAGTGTTATTAAGTTTCTGCAATAAAATGTTATTGTTGAATATTGCACAATTTGACCCAAATCCAATAAACTAAAATCCAAGGTTGTTTGTATGTAACTTGAACTAGTATGTGGAGACATATGAGGATCGATGTTCAAGTAACAATCTAAAAGGTCTATAGTACAAGGATAAGACTGGGTAACTTATCCCGATAAAGCAATGAATGATGTTAGCAAGAACAAATTGGATTAAAGCAATGGACCCGGAATTAAAATATGTGATTTCAATTACATCTAAGATCTTGTAGATATATCTAATGGGGTAACACCTATGGATTACTAATGTATCTACAAGAAGAAACGAGACATAATCTTATGGTTAGACTTATGGCAAAGCGTTATACCCGGAGACAAGGGACTGTAAGAAATTCTTATCTCCTGTAGTCATGTTGAAGTCTGTTAGAACTCTTGTCCATTTTAAATGGATGTCAAGACTACCCTTTTGAATGGTAATCTTGAGAAGAGTATCTACATGTCTTAACCAGAATGATTCATTTAGCAAGATCAGAAGCAAAACGGTTTGCAAGCTTAAGTGATCTATACATGGATTGACCTAAGCAATTCGATCTTGGAATATAAGATTTGATACTGTGATCAAATCTTTTGGCTTTGATCAGAACATTGATGAATCTTGTCTTAACAAGAAGATCGTCAATAGTTCAATAGCTTTATTAGTGTTGTATGTGATTGACATCCTAGTCATTGGGAATGATGTAGGTTATCTTACTGATTAGTAAAATGAGTTAGCAGCTCATTTCCAAATGAAAATTTGGGAGAAGCTAAGTTTGTTCATCGGATCCAAATTGTTAGGAACCATAAGAACAAAAAGCTAGCCTTGTCTCAAGTGTCTTATATCTAGAAGATGTTAGTTAGATGTAAGATGCAGAATTCCAAGAAGGGTTCACTACCTTTCATGAGTGAAATTCTTTTTGTCTAAGAACTTGTTTCCTGAGACACCTCAAGAAGTTGAGGACATGAGACGAATGCCCTATGCAATAGGGATTGTCAGTAAGTATCAATCTAATCCAAGATTTGATCACTGGAAAACCGTTAAGAATATCCTCAAGTATCTAAGGAGAAAGAGGAACTATATGCTCGTGTATGGGACTAAGGATTACAGGATACACTGACATGGATTTTAAGACTGATAAGGATTTGAGAAAATCTACATCAGTATCCATGGTCAAACTTTACAAAGGAGCTATAGTGTGGCATAATTACAGTCTTGACCATATAGGCCGAAAATATAGCTGCTTATGAAGCAGTGATAGAGACTGTAAGGCTTAGAAAGTTCTTGACTGATTTGGAATGTGTTCCAAATATGAACTTGTCCATCACACTTTATAGTGATACAGTGGTGCTGTGGCAAATTCAAAAGAACTTTGCAGCCCAAGACAAGCAAGCACATTGAATTAAATGGAATATTCACGAAGGCTCTCTCGACTAAAGGGTATGAGGGTCTTCTAGAAGGTCTAGGTCTACGAGTTATGTACAAAGATGAAATCTAGGACAAGTGGGAGAAATGTAATGGGTATAGTGATGCCCTAGTTTGTTGTATTTGTACATTGTATATGTTTTATACATGTATTTATACACCCACTGCTGAAAAGATTATTGTACATCCCACTAAACTAGAGTTATAGTTCAAGTGGGAGTTTGTTGGGTTTTATGCCCTAAAACTCGTAGATAGTGAATGTAAACAAATCGTATACTTGTTTTAATAAAGTGTAATTAAGTTTCTGCAATAAAATGTTATTGTTGAATATTGCACAATTTGACCCAAATCCAATAAACTAAGATCCAAGGTTGTTTGTATGTAACTTGAACTAGTATGTGGGGACATACGGGGATCGATGTTCAAGTAACAACCTAAAAGGTCTATAGTACAAGGATAAGACTGGGTACCTTATCCTGGTAACACTATGTGATACGACCCGATTTGTATTTGATACAGACGTCTTGATCCAAAGCGTCCATGCAGTAGACATGTGAGTGGGGGTATCCTATGCATTGAGTTTGCATAAGACTGGACCGCGAAATAGTAACCGCTAGCTGTAACACCGTTAATTAGTTAGGTTTCTATTTCACTAGGATGACTGTAACGACCCGACTTCTTAATAAGCCTTAAAGGGACCGTTACGACAATGCATGCTTTGGAGGCCTTTTTAAATAAAAATAATTTGAAACAAAAACACTAATTTAAACAAAAACTTTAAAACAAAACTTTTATTCGGGATCCCTAATTTCAAAGGTTTAAAATAAGTTTAAATAAATTCTAAAACATAAATGTACAAGGTCTTTAGAAATTGTCTTAAAAAAAACTTACAATTCAAATAAAGTAAACAGTGTTCTTAACGCGGAAGAAAATAAAATATGAACTCAAGTCCTCTCATGGTTGTCTATCGGATTCTCATCAATCGCCTTCCATCTGCCCTTGCCTTTACCTGAAAAAAAATATTTTTGAAAAGAATGAGTATTTTAAATACTCAGTAAGTGACCCTACTATTGAGGTTGGGTCACGTTTTAAAGACATTTAAAAAAAATCAACAACAAATATAAATTTGGTGGCTCTAAACTTTATTTTTAAACTTTAAATTAGAGAGAAGATATACATCAATTTCATGCATATCCTACACACATCAATTTCATATGTCTCCTATGGAGGTCGTCAATTTCACAAACCTCGACTTAGGTACATCAATTTCATGTCCCTAAGCCCTGTGTAGGCATCTCCGAATGTACATCAATTTCATGTACACTAATTTAAACTCATTCCTTTAATGGAATTTAAACTCATAAATAATTTAAACTCAATCCCTTTAATGGAATTTTAAAAGACCACCAACTCAATTATTTCAATATTAATGATTCAAAGCAAGAATAATAACTTTCATGCTTTCAATAATTTTCATAAACTCATACATAATGAAAAATATAATTTTTTTCATGCATAATTCTCATGCGTTTAAACAATAATAATAAATTTCAAGAACAACTCATAAGCACGAGAATTTTAGAAAATCAACACGTGCTCCCAATTTAAGAGTTCAACAGTAAGTTTACTTACCTTGGCTTAATTAATCTCGATCTAAAATTCCAATTAATTCAAGCAACGCCGCCCTCGATTTCAACCAAACTATTGCCGGGAAATAAACTTCAAGCTTGTTGGTCCAACTTTAATTCGTTTTAAGATTTCACGAGTTCGACTCCAATCGCTTGAGATAACAAAGATGCAAGGACTAAAATTAATGGGCATTATTGATTTAGAAGTAAATTAGCCAAAAATTATCTAAAACTCACTTACCCAAAGTTGGAAACACCAAACAATCACGTACAGCTGCTAGACGCTCCCTACTCCCTGAAAAACTGCTGCTGTCGGAATCCACCGCTGTACCGCCACTCACACCGCCCAGCCGCCGGAGATCGACCTGAAACTCGCTGGAATTTGTCCTTCTACCAAGACCCACGCCACACGATGACACTACTGCCCGCTGGACGCGCGCCACTGCCCACGACTGCTGGTCGGAGTGCTGGACGTCGTTGCACGTAGATCCGAGAAGAATCGTCGGTTGAAACACGAGATCCACGCCCGTTGCTCGCACTCGTCTGCTTGTGGTCGTCGGACTTGATGGGGACGCCGTTGAGATTTGCTGCCGGAACGACGCACGCCGGAGACTGAACCGCGAGCTGTGCTGAAGTTCGGTGCTGGCCGGAGGGAAGCTTCACGGTGGGGGCTGCTTTCGACAAGGAGAAGGGAGGGAGAAGAGAGATGAAGAGGAAAATATGCTAACCTAGGGCTGAGTGAGTGACTAAAAAAGATAAACCTAATGGGCTTGGGCTTGGCCCTAATTTCAGCCTAATTACAAAAATGCCACTCAACCCCAAAATTTAAATATTTCTCCAAATTTTCAAAATTCCCTCTTAACCCAAAATAACCTCCAAACTAAATAAATTCGAATTTCCTAAAATTACGGGCGTTACAATCTTCCCTCCTTAAGAACTTTCGTCCTCGAAAGTTGGTCCTGGAAGAGCTCTAGACACATGATTCTTATCTCCTTTAAATAAAACTAAGCCCACTATTAGAAAAGTAAGCATGCATACTCTGAAGGAATGTGCTAAACTGGGTAAATGTAATGCCCCAAGTCCTATTTCCGACTTAGCGACATTACTTAAACTTTTATCTTAATATTAGTCGAATGCTCCGAAATTTTGGAAGCATAATGACATAAATCACAAGCTACTGCTAGAGGAAGAAAAAGGAACATCAAACCAAACATACTTTATTAATCTCATTTCTATAAATTCAATAACAATGGAGAGTAGGGAAATGATCCGCTATCTCAGGGTTCAAACTTAACACTTAAAGAAAAACAAAGACCAAAGAAACTAAAATTAAAACAAATAACTAAAGTCTCATCTTGACAAACAAAGAAAATAAAATAAAAGTAACTACTACGGTCTTTCTTCACGAGCCTCCAACTTTCTTCTGAGGGAAGTTGTTAGCCATATGCCCTTCCTGGTGACATTTGAAACACACACCTTTCCTCGCCATGCACTGACCCCAATGATGTCTTCCACAAGAGTTGCACTTTGGTTTCTCACCTCCATTGCCCTCTTGTTTGTCATGCTAAGTTTTCTGTCTAGAACTTTCGGATGAGGGTTGAGATCGCTGGAGGTTGGTAGTTGTCTGCTCATGTTTCCTCTTCTGTCCTGCGTTGGGCTCCGACTCCTTGGCTACTGGAGTTGCATCGACAGTTGGCATGCCCATAAAGGTGGCCGCTGTCTGCTAGGCCAAGTGCTCCAACAACCCTCTAGACGTCATCTCTAAGGCTCGAGATGAACCTCTTTGTCTTCTTTGCCTCTGTATCCACCGCTTCAGGGGCGAATCGGGACAGTCAGGTGAATTCCAGTTCGTACTCTTCTACTGACTTTTCTCCTTGCGTCAAGGTTAAGAACTCCTTCTCCTTTCTGTAACTGATAATGGTCGATTAATATTTCTGGAAGAACACCTCTTTGAACTGCAACCAAATGACCGGACCAGAACTAACATCGATGGATCTCTCAATCGACCTCCACCACAACAGGGCATCATCCCTTAGCATAAAAACCGTGCACGACACCTGTTGCGCCTCAGGGCATCCCATATAGCGAAAAATCTCTTCAATTTTGGCAGTCCAAGCTTCGAACTCTGTGGGATCCACAGTCTTCCCGCTAAACGTCGGTGGGTCATACTTCTTAAAATCCTTAAGACACCAAGCTCCCGCAGTTGAGCCTACCTGACCCTGGTTCTCATTTTGGTTCACTTGGGGCGCCTGATTGGCAACGACATTATTTAGAAGCGTCTGAAGAGCCTCTAGAGTCAGAGTGACAGTCTGCGCCGGTGCTAGAGGAGCAGAGGCTTGCTCATTAGGGAGATCTTCATCATACTGATCAATAGGAGGATCTACTTGCTCCGGGAGTGCCAGACCTCTGCCACCCCTACCACGACCACGTTCGCGTCCACGTCCTCGACCTTGTCCACGTGGAGGCATACTTCAAGTTTCTACACCCATACTAAGCCTATTTAATCTCATATCCAAAAACTAAATGAAATGGCGGGAAGAAAGGAAAAACTGGGAAAACAAAGGCTGGAATCGAAGAGAACAAAATGGCGGTGTTGACGTTAGCATTCCATATAAGACAAAATAGCTGACGTCAGCCCTAAGTCATAGGTTCGGAGCGGTCTGCAGGCTCGGCAACGGTTCGACGTGGTTCATCCGGTTTGGCGAAGGTTCGACGCGGTCCAGCAGCTTCGGAGTCGGTTCAGCGCGGTCCAACGTTTTGCGGCTCGCTTGGCCCGAGGTTTGACCGGTTCAGGCGGTTTTGATCGATTCCCTTGAAAATTGATCTATTCAATGCGGTTATTGACCAATTCACGAGTTTTATGTCCGATTTCTTACCGATTCTCAATTTCTTGACTGGTTTCATGTGGAATTTTACCGGTTCACTCAATTTTTTACCGTTTTCAACTGTTTTTGATCGGTTCTTGATTTATTTGATCAGTTTTTATTGAGTTATGACTGGTTTTGTTGTTTTTGACCGGTTTGAGCTGGTTTTTGGTCTGGTTCAACACTTTTTAAGTTGGTTCAAGGTGGTTTTTGAAGCAGTTTATGCAATTTCAGCCCAATTCTTCATGGTTCGAAGAGTTTGGACCCGATTTGAAGCTGATTCACGACTGGATAGGACATATTTAGATTAATTAGTGTAATTTTTCTATTGTATTTTGTCCTAGGATGCCAAAATTTGTCTACTTAGCTATTTAATTGCTTTGTGGATGTCATAGAGGAGCACTGGTACTTAAGGAGACATATGTAACACATGGGTAAAACGGTAATTTGATCGAACTATGATTATGAACACTCGTGAAGGATTGACTTACCAGTATTGGTCTATATCAGTGGACACAAAATTATGTCTGCAGTGAGAAAAGTGTAACTGTGGGTCTTTAGTGGAGTGAACCCACAGTTAACGAAAATTGATTAATTGGTTAATGAGTTTAGCCGATCAAATCTCATATCGTTGGAGCTTCTGATCTGCAGGTCCATTACGTCCCACTGGTAGCTCGTAAAGAGACTTGAGACAATTAAGTATAAATTGTAAATTGAAAGTGTTCAATTTATTTAGGGGAATCATATAATGTATTATACATTATAGTATAAACTTTATGAAACTTCATAGTATAATTTTGAATTAATTTCAAAATAAATTCTTAAGAGAAAATATTTGAAAGAGTTCAAATAATTAATATGAATTGGATTTATATTAATAAAATCCCTAAAATTAAATATATGATATTTAATTGGGTAATTAATTAATTATGGAATTAATTATTTATTTATTAAAATTAGATATGAATAAGATAATAGATTTGATCTTATTCATGACCTTTTCCTAGGAAAAGGTCTTGACATTTTTCTATAAACATGACCTCTGAGGTGGGGTGAAAGGCATCCTATTCATTCTCCTACTCTCAGAGAATTCTCCTGAAGGCTCCCACCAGTCTTCTGCCTCTAATAGTCTCAGACTCATATCGGTGTAGCCATAGTGGTAGTGTTCGCAGTAGTTCGTGATTATTTCACAAGCAGTTGGTGAATTTAATTTGAGTCTTCAACGAGAGTAAGTAACTTGTTACTATATAAATTAGATTTAGATCTAATATTTTAGTATGCTTAGCCTTAATAATAAATCTAGAATAGTTATAATTTTATTGCCAATGTATCAGTATTTTAAATTAAACAAAATTAACTACGAATCGGTCCCAATTACGCTTCCGCTTTACAAAATTACGGAATTTCAATCCTACACTGACTAGAATCACTATCGCCCACAAGCCTTAATACATGGGTGTTGGGTTTCCATAGTGAGTAAAAATAAGGTGAAAATTAGACTCTAGAACACTGTGCAAGCATACACAATCCGCAGTAAGTAATAAGTATTTATCGAATCTAGGGTCTGAATTAGCTCTCATTTTATCTATTTTGTATAACTTTTCAATGGTTTCAAAAGTGGTTAAAATGATTGATTTTGATAGAATGCTGAAGCAAAAGAAATGACAGAACAGACAGTAAACAAATAAAGCATACAGATTAGAAACATGCATTGGTCAGGATTCAGTCATTGTTTTAAAAGATGCTCTAGCAATATTATTGATTAGGCAAAACTCTTGCAGTCTTATTAGCAGGATCCTCCCGGAACTCTGGATGTTTTAGGATGTGTTTCAACTCCAATGACGCACTACCGATCAAGCACTAGGCAACTAGCTATCCCCAACTCAGTCACTGACATTCACAAATACGCAATGATCTAGTGTGATTAAATGCCACACACTTCCCAAATTATCCCTGAAACTAGGAAGTGGTATTCATACCGACTAGCCAAGCGGGCACAAAATATAAATGAACACAACAAATAATCAAGATGCATCAAATCAACATATATTGCATAGAGAATTAAGGCACAACAATTACATGACTCCTAACCAACACCTAAAGTAATTTAGTTCATAATGCTCACGATAACACACACTACAATCTGAGTATGTGCATCCATAATTACAAAATATTATAAGAAAATACTAATTCCCTTGGTCAACTCTGTAATTGATGGCCTTCTTGTAGTCTCCAATCTTTCTCCTCTATTCGGCTCCCAATGATGGAAATGATAAATGATCTCTTCCCCAAGAGTGGAATGAGTTTGACTTGAACGACTCTTCCCTTTTATAGAATAAAGACAAGCTTGAATTAGGTTGACCTAGACACGTGGATGGCTCTTCTTGCTTCTTAAATCCGAGAATAGTTTAACTAACTTCAGTTCATTAAAATGGCTAACGAGCTGTGACGAGGCAGTTTTTGCTCCCTGCTTTCTTGCAGCAAAGATTTTGCTCCCTCAAGTCGTTCAACAATATATTCTGCACAAAACAACTTCCAAAGCATACATTCTTCCAAATGAGTTAGAACATGCAGTATTCATCTAAAAACAACCCTATTTAGCACAAATGACACAAATCATTATAAAACTTAGGCCTAAATAACTCTCTTTTGGAGAGTTATCAATGGGCTGAGCTAGCATAAGCCTTTTTGACTAAATTCTTTTCTTTTGCTAAGACCACAAAACTAAGAATGGAGATCGGGACCTTTAAAGAAAATGAGGGAAAGCAGTTATATGAGGCGTGGGAACGGTACAAGGAGATGCTCCAAAAATGTCCCCAACATTGATATCCCGATTGGTTGTAGGTACAAATGTTCTATAATGGATTGAGTAGTTTGACTAAGACTATTCTTGATACATCTATAGGTGGAAACTTCATGGCAAAACTCGTGGAAAGTGCTAGAGCTCACCTGAAGGAGATGGCTTCCACAAGTTATCAGTGGCCATTCGAACGTGTAACACCCGAGTTAGGAGGGGTACATGAATGAACCGAGGCCACATCCGAATGAGAGGGATCCCGAGGACATGAAAGTATGTTCAAGATAAGCTTAAAAGAATTGATAGATACTACCTATACCAACAAGGTGTACCTTCCTTTTCGGTGGCTCAATCATAGGAACTTTGAAGTTAAGCGTGCTTGGCTTGGAGAAGTTCTATGTTGGGTGACCTCCTGGGAATTTTCCTAGGGAGCATATGAGTGAGGACAAAGCATGCTAAAAGGACCTCGTGTTGGCTTGTGGGGACAGTCTTCACTCTTGGAAGCAATTTAAGGCGAGTATGGTAACGTGGCCAAGTCGCAGGAGAATGTTGGGGCCTTAAGTGCCGAATCCGGATTCCAAATCCTGGGCCTGGGGCATTACAGATGGTATCAGAGCAGAACCTCTCTCAGTAGGATGTGGTTCGGGGACGAACCAAGGCTGGTGGGCATGTAACACCCGAGTTAGGAGGGGTACATGAATGAACCGAGGCCACATCCAAATGAGAGGGATCCCGAGGACATGAAAGTATGTTCAAGATAAGCTTAAAAGAATTGATAGATACTACCTATACCAACAAAGTTTACCTTCCTTTTCGGTGGCTCAATCATAGGAACTTTGAAGTTAAGCGTGCTTGGCTTGGAGAAGTTCTATGTTGGGTGACCTCTTGGGAATTTTCCTAGGGAGCATGTGAGTGAGGACAAAGCATGCTAAAAGGACCTCGTGTTGGTTTGTGGGGACAGTCTTCACTTTTGGAAGCAATTTAAGACGAGTATGGTAACGTGGCCAGGTCGTAGGGGAATGTCGGGGCCTTAAGTGCCGAATCCGGATTCCGAATCCTGGGCCTAGGGCATTATAGAACGTGCCTCGATAAAACTCGTAACTGGAATGTACGAACTTGATGAGATAAGTTCCTTCAAAGCTCAGATGGCGTCTTTGACTATTGCCTATTCCCTTAGAAACTAACAAGCAAGGCTGGTTTTCTTTCTTCTCCTTGATTTCTGAATACCCTGGTGAATCCCATCGAAATCAATCCATCCCACAACTAGCATCGTATAAAGATGTTCTCCAAAATAAGCAACCTCTTTTTGTCTCCAGTGGCACTCTATCAATCGGCGATTGCGCCCATGAAGCCTGGAACGCGGTGATTATAGTCTAAAGATTTCAATTGAAAGATGACTGGTTAAGTATTAAAGAAGCTATTCATGATTCGTCATCTCCGAGATGCACCATGAACCCTTTTCAAGACAATAAAGCTCTACTTCATGTCTACGATAAGCAAATAGCCAACAATCTCCTTGAATTAGTTGATTAGACCTCTGTAGGAAAGTTCCAATTGAAATTTTATCCCCTCAGTACACAACCTTAACCTTCAAGATTGTATGACTGCTTCTTATGGAGGATGGATTGGAATTCGTAATCTTCCTGTAACTCTATGGACGAAACCAATCTTTAAATTCATAGGAGATTCTTGTGGAGGTTTTGAGGTTGTTTCAAGCCACACCAATCGTTGGATCAATATCACAGAAGCTCGCATCAAAGTGAAGCGAAATAACAAATGATTTATTCCATCGATGATTATGCTTCCGAAATCTCTAAATGGTGAATTGTATTCTGTTCAGATTCAAAGTCTTGATCAACAATATCGCCGGACCACCATAGTTTCCGACAAAATAGTCAGAGATGACAGAGAAGCTACCCTAGTGCCCAAAAAGGAAAAAACGGAATCTCATTTATTGTTGAAAGAGAATAAAGAGATCCACACGAATTTGAATATCATGAAGGAAAGTCAATTGACTATTTTGGAAAATTTACCAAAAATCTCGGGGAATCCTAATCTGAAGCTAAGACCGTCAGAGCCATCTTCCAAAGGATATCAAGTTGCCCACGTAACCTCGAGCGATCAATCGGCCAAATCCCAAAATTGTGGGAAGATTGCTCCTCAGTTGAATTTACAGTCACTAATTGAACAAGGTTCTAGAAAAGGGAAGGAAATTATCCTCAATTCACCTACTAGGTCTCTCACCGAACAGACTTTATTGAATTTTCAGCTCAGACCCACCACACTAAGAATCGGGGAAAAGAACTCTACATATGATCTATCAAAGGTTTTGGGCTCACACACGGAAGATTATTTATCCAGCCCAATGGAGTGCCACTCACCTCTTCCTTATGCACTGGACCAATCTGCAATTGTAAATCCACCCAATTTAGAGCTTGGAATTGTAGATGAACCAGTGTTGGATCCTTTGCAACCTATTGGCCACATAGACACAGAAGTGGAACTATTACCATTACTTGTGATGAACTCAATTACAAATCCTCCCGATCCAAGCTTCCCTTGCCACTGACCAGAGACAACTACCACAAAATACAATCGAATCTCCAACTGAGAATTGTTCCTCCAACCTAACAGAAAAATCCTTTCTTAATCTCCCTCTCTCGATCAGGCATCTAGCTCCAATCTTAATTGAGCATGGGCTATGCATTATGGCTATACCTCCTCCGAAAAAGAAAGGATTCACTGCTACGGGAAAAAAAATACTTAAGCGTGAACTCCAAAATCTCCAAACCAATGTTAACTATGATAAATCAACATCGATGTCTATTATGGAGGGTCTAAACGTCAATCAATGAAGTTCATGTCATGGAATGTTTGTGGATTGGGCTATTGGAGAAAAAAGGCATTGATTAAAAACCTCATTCAACAACAGAACCCTAATTTTGTTCTCATTCAGGAGACTAAGAAATCTTCTATCACTAGCACTCTGGTTAAATCTATTTGGAGCTCTTCTCACATTGGTTGGTCATCTTTAGATTCGGTGGGAGCCTCGAGTGGTATCCTTATTTTATGGAGGGATCCAGACTTTACTATCAAAGAAACTATTCAAGGTATGTACTCTTTATCTATTCATATCATTATGGCTGGTGATTCTGATTATTGGTTGTCGGCTATATATGGCCCCTCTAGGTATGAATTGAGTGAGGCATTCTGGTAGGAATTACATGATTTAGTTGGTTTAGTGCAAGACCGCTGGATCCTTGGAGGTGATTTCAATGTTACTCGATGGTCTTGGGAGAAATTTATTGATCAAACAGTCACTCGAAGCATGAGAAATTTTAATCTATGGATAGATTCCTATGATCTCATAGATATTCCTTTGTAGAATGGAAGCTTCACCTGGTCTAGAAATGGAAGCCTTAGACCGCTATCTTTGCTGGATCGGTTTTTAATTACGAATGAATGTCTTCAGAAATTCGGATCAACGCAACTCATGAGACTTCCTAGGGTTACATCTGATCATTTTCCATTGACTTTGAATTTTGGCGAGCTATCTTGGGGTCCCAATCCTTTAAGATTTGAAAATTCTTGGTTGCTTCACAATGAATTTAAAACAGTAGTAGATTCTTGGTGGATCCATAATCCAATCAGTGGTTGGCCTGACCATGGTTTTATGATGAAGTTGAAAAGGTTAAAATTTGAACTTAGTTGGAATAAATTTCTTGGGTCAGTTACAGAAAATCTTTCTTCTCTTATTTCCCAACTAAAAACTTTGGATAATATTGAAGACTATGATTGCTTATCTACTGATCAGAAGACTCAAAGACATCTTCTTCAAGAGCAGATTGAAGATATTACTGCTAGAGAGCACATTCACTGGCAGCAACGTTGTAAACTTAATTGGCTAAAGGAAGGTGATGAGAATACTAAATTTTTTTATTGTATCATGGCAGCCTGTAAAAGAAAAAACTCTATTTCTGAGTTATTATCTCGTGATGGAGTGAGCCTTTTAACATATGGAGATAAAGAGGAGTTCATTGATTTTTATCAGAAATTATATACCAAAGATCCTAATATGCATTTTCTTCCTGCCAACATTGATTGGTGTCGTATTAGTGAAGCTCAATCGACCAATTTAGAAGCTCCTTTCTCGGATGAGGAAGTCTATCTTGTTGTCCAATCTTTAGGGACAAGTAAGTCTCCTGGTCTTGATGGATTTACTGCTGAATATTTCAAACACTCTTGGAGTACTATTAAACAAGATGTTCTGGTCATTTTGCATGAGTTTTACAATAGTGGGATCATTAATCTGGCTTTAAATGAAACTTATATCTGTCTCATTCCTAAAATAGTGGATTCCAGAACGGTTAATGATTATCGTCTGGTTAGCCTTATTTCATGTGCTTATAAAATTATTGCCTTTGTTTTGTCTAATCGTTTAAAGCAAGTTCTTCCCTCCACAATTGCTGAAAATCAAATGGCCTTTGTGTCTAACCGCCAGATCTTGGATGCTTCTTTGATTGCAAGCGAATTGATAAATGATTAGAAAACCTCGAATAAGAAAGGCGTGGTTATCAAGCTAGATTTAGAAAAGGCTTTTGATAAAGTTGATTGGGATTTTCTGGATGCGGTTCTACAAGCTAAAGGTTTTGGTAGGGTGTGGAGAAAATGGAATTCGAGGTTGTGTCTCTAGTGCAAACTATTCAATTATTATTAATGGGCGGCCTAGAGGTAAAATCATTCCCACAAGAGGTATTCGACAAGGGGACCCGTTATCTCCTTTTCTTTTTATCTTGGTTTCTAATTGTTTAAGCAAGCTATTGAATCACGGTGCTCAGTTGGGTAAGTTTGTAACACATTCCATTGGTACCTCTTCTCTGAATGTGACTCATTTGCAGTTTGCGGATGATACTTTATTATTCTCTACCTCTAATCCTACAGGTGTGGATAATCTATTTGATATTATTAGAATCTTTAAGCAGGCGTCTGGTTTGAATATAAATTTTGGCAAAAGTGAATTACTGGGGATAAATGTTGATGATCTAGAAATGGAAGTCTTAACTTCAAATTTTGGTTGTAAGCATGGGGATTGGCCAAATACTTATCTTGGTCTCCCTTTAGGTGGTAATTTGAAATTACCATCTTTTTGGCATCCAGTGATTGAGACAATTTAGAGAAAGCTTCACAATTGGAAATATTCGTACATTTCAAAAGGTGGTAGATATACTTTAATTCAAGCTACTTTGTCAAGCATGCCCATTTATTATCTATCTTTGTTTAAATTACCTTCAAAGGTGGAAAAAGCTTTGGAGAAGCTCATTCGAGATTTCTTTTGGGAAGGTTCGACAGGAGATGGAGGATTACATAATGTTACTTGGGAGAAGACTCAACTTCCACATATTTTGGGAGGCCTTGGTATTGGAAATTTTCAGCTTCGAAATTCTGCTTTGTTGGCTAAATGGATATGGAGGTTTTTACATGAACAGGAGAGTCTTTGGCGAAAATTAATTACTGCAAAATATTACTTTAGAGATGACTTTTGTGGGTGGCCAACACCTATCATGGGTGGATCATCAGAATCTCTTTGGAAATTTGTTTGTAGCACCATTGATATTGTTGGTAGTCGTATTCAACGACGGCTTGGTAATGGGGCTCATACATCTTTTTGGAATGATAAATGGCTTGCTGGTATATCTCTCAAATCATCTTATCCTCGCCTTTATCGTTTATCAACTATGTGGAATTTAGAATCTCAAGCTTGGGATTTAGGACTTCGTCGAAATCTTAATGAGGAAATTTTAGAATGGGCTAGTGATAACTGCCCAAAAGGTAGTTATTTAGGCCTAATTTATATAGGGATTTGTGTGTCTTTTGTGCTTAATAGGGTTGGTTTTAGATAGATATTATATGTTTTAACCCATTTGGAAGAATGGAAGCCTTGGAAATTATTTTGTGCAGATTATGCTGCTGGGCGACTAGAGGGAGCAAATTCTGTGCTGCAGCAAAACTGGGAGCAAAACCTGCCACGTCACAGCTCGTTAGCCAAGTTGACAAACCGAATTCTGTTGAGTTATTCTCGTGATAAAGGAGCAAGGAGAGCCCTACACGTGTCCAGGTTGACCTAAGTCAAGCCTCTTATCCTTCTATAAAAGGAAGTAGCCGCCTAAGCCAAATTCATTCCACTTTTGGGAGAAGACCTTCCATTCTTGGAAAGTTCCTTCCACCTTTGGGAGCCGAATAGAGGAAAGATTGGAGACCACCTAGAAGACCATCATCGCAAGCTGATCGAGGAGATTAGTATCTTCTTTTATTATCTTGGGATTATGGACATGCCTACTCAGATTGTAATTTGTGTTTCCATGCTTATTATGAATTAAGTAGCTTTAGGCGTTGGTTAGGGAACATGTAGTTGTTGTGCTTAAACTCTAGTAATAAATATTGATTAATGCATCTTGATTAATTGTTGAGTTCATTTCTATTTTATGCCCGCCTGGCCAGCCGGTATGAATACCTCTCTCTAGTTTCATGGATGATTTAGAGAGTGTGCGACGGTTAATCACACTACGATCATTGTGTATTGGTGAACGCCAGTGACTGAGCTAGGGATAGCCAGTTGCCTAGTGCTTGATCGATCGTACTTCATCGGGGTTGAAACACATTCCAAAAAATCTGGAGTTTCGGGAGGAATCAGCTAATAATACTGCGAGAGTTTACATGATCAATAATATTGCTAGAGCATCTTTTAAACAATTACTAAAACCTGACCAGCGCCTGTTTCTAATCTGTCTGCCTATTTAATTATTTTATGTTCTGTCATTTACTTTGCTTTAACATTATTCTTATAAAACTCAATCATTTTTACTACCTTGAAACCATTAAAAGATTTATACAAAATAGATAGAGTGGAAGCTAGTTCAGGCCTTGGATTGATAATACTTATTACTTGTTGCGGACTGTGTATACTTGCACAGAGTTCTAGAGTCTTTTGTACCATATTTTCACTCACTCTAGGAACCCAACAGCTAGTCTCTCTCATCTCCTTGCATCAGTTACTTTCAGAAACTCTCAAGATTCTTAGTGTTGGTATCTGGATCCCTCTCATACCTTTACAGTTCGGTCTTTGATGGAAGATTTAGTCCATTCAAAGGGTTCAACCAGGAACAATCTCTTTTTGATGATATGGAAGGATCGTATCCCAAGAAGATTAAAATTTTCTTATGGGAGCTTAGCCATGGTGGTATTAATACAACGGACAGACTTTAAAGAAGAATGCCTCATTTTTTTCTCTCTCCCTCGTGGTGTGTGATGTGTTGTGCAAGTGTAGAATGCCAAATTCATCTTTTTGGTCACTGTTCCTTTGCATCTCGGTTCTAGTCTATTATGGTGGAAGCTTTTGAGTGGAATATGGTTATGCCTGGAAGTATTTTTTATCTTCTTGCTTCAATTTTTGTGGGTCATCCTTTCATGGTACAAAGAAAACTCTATGGCTTGCCATCAATCGAGTTTTCTTTTGATGTCTTTGGTGTGAGCGTAACGGCCGAATTTTTCAGGGATGTTTCTTTAAACTTTGCTGCTTTCTGGGATTTGATTTTATTGAATGCTTTATATTGGTGTAAATGTAAACACCACTTTAGTGACTATAGTCTATCTTGTTTACTTTCCAATTGGAACTCTTTCATGTAGTGATTCTTTTTTGGAGTTTTTTCTCCCTTTATTTCATTTATCAATGAAATGTTTCTCTTCTCAAATAAAATAAAATAAAGCTCCCACAGTAATCTGCTAATCAGATAGACCAACAAAGCAATCTACATGATGACTGGCCTAGCATTCATCAATCACTTGTTGCCGGGCAAGCTCTTCGATGCAGCATAAATCTTTTCCAAGCTAATAAAGTCATGCTCCATGTATATGATCGAGCCACTGCTACAAACTTATGCTCTCATTCCGATTGGACCCTTATTGGTAAGCATAAGTTGAAATTTTATCCTTTAACCATTATTTCTGCTCAACGGGATATTTTGACACCATCTTATGGAGGTTAGATTGAGATCTCTTCTCTTCCCCCTACCTTATGGACTGAGCGTGTTTTCCGTTTCATTGGGGATTTCTGTGGCGGCTTTGTGGCGACTTCCAACCTCACTAATAGGATGATTATCACAACTGAGGCTAGGATAAAAATTCGACCAAATTCTACTGGTTTCATTCCCGCCGCCGTTAAACTCACATCAGACCTTGCCGGCGTTGAACTCACGGTGCAAATCAAAGGCATATCTGGCAACCCTCAGAGAATCGACCTCATTAATGATGGAATACCTAATATGGTATATCAAGATATCGAATTTAAGAAGAAAGAGGAATCGGAGAAAGGGCACTCGAATTTTAATTCAAAAATGAAATCTTCACCAGCAAATAAGCCAAAAATCTCGGTACCAGATAACATCACATCCTCAACGCATTTATCTGATAAAATCGGTAAAGGAAAGTCTCCTCTCCCAGCGCCTCCCCCTGATTTATCGGCTAGTCAAATATCTGGGCCCATAAATCTTAAATTCGGCCACATTGGATCTACATCAATGTACAATTTGAATGTAGGATCTGACACTGAAGCCTTCCTCTCCAGCCCATCTACAAATCACACGGCCCACAACTCAACACATGACCCAACTTCCCCCCAAACTTTGGACCTCACCATTTTTAATGATCCCCAAATTGAAGGGCCAATTGATATTTTATCGAACCAGATGTATCAGACCTTTCTTTCCCCGATTGACACCTTGTCCCTACTACAACAGAAGCCTACCCATAATACCTCCTCTCCCAAAGCATCGAAACCCCTACAAATCCCACCCTACCCTTCCCCACGGCTTTCTCCAACACTAAATATGAAGTCCCCAACAAATTCATTTCCCAATTGCCTACAACACTTAGCCCCTATCTTAAGTAATCATGGTCTCTGTATTATGGCTCTACCAACTATACCAAAGTCAAGTAAAAAGAAAAAATTGGCAACTACAGGCAAGAAACCTAAACTACAAAGGGAGGTACAAAATCTTCAATCAAATATCCATTATGATCAAACAACCACTTTGGCTTTAATGGAGGGGGCCAAGAATGTTGAATGAAAATTTTGACATGGAATGTGCGTGGATTGGGTTCATGGAAGAAAAGGGCTTTAATTAAGAAAACCATTCAGCAACAAAACCCAGACATTGTTCTTATTCAAGAGACTAAAAAATCATTGATTTGCAGTAGGATTATTAAATCCCTTTGGAGCTCTTCTCATATTAGATGAACTTCTCTTGATTCTGTGGGCGCCTTTAGAGGCATTCCGATTATGTGGAGTGAACCAAAATTTACAGTAAATGAGACTATTCAAGGTCTTTTATCTCTCTCTATTCATATCTTTATGGCTGATAATTTCTCTTTTTGGCTATCGGCTATTTATGGCCC
This sequence comes from Luffa acutangula, assembly GCA_036850905.1. Classification (NCBI taxonomy): domain Eukaryota; kingdom Viridiplantae; phylum Streptophyta; class Magnoliopsida; order Cucurbitales; family Cucurbitaceae; genus Luffa; species Luffa acutangula. The sequence goes on from CM072096.1 coordinate 45,672,050, forward strand.
TTCTAGACATGCTGATAGATCGGATTTCTGGAATGAACTTCACAACTTGGCTGGTTTAGGTGGTGACAATTGGATTCTTGGAGGAGATTACAATGTCATCTGTTGGTCATGGGAAAAATCACATGGCCGGCCCGTGACTAGGAGTATGCGTATTTTCAACTAATGGATAGTTGATTATCATCTTATAGACACTCATTTACAGAATGGTTGCTACACGTGGTCCAGTTGTGGTGAAAATCATTATTGCTCACTGATTGATCGATTCTTAATGACAGATACTTGTCTCACTAAATTTGGTGTAGCTCGTTTTCTTCGTCTTGATAGGGTTACATCAAATCATTACCCTTGTACTCTATCATTTGGGGATCTCTCTTGGGGCCCCTGCCCCTTTAGACTCGAGAATTCTTGGCTGAAAATAGACTCTTTTCGTGGTCTTATAGATAATTGGTGGTCTCAAAACACCATTCAGGTTGCCCAGGCCATGGGTTTATGATGAAGCTTAAAGGTTTGAAATCTGAACTCAGGAAATGGAATTTATCTCAACGCTCATCTGCTGCTCAACTTCCATCTCTTGTTACACAGTTGAAATTGTTGGATGATATAGAAGACAGGGTTCCATTATCTATGGAAAAAATATCCTCGAGAAGATTATTGCGAGAACAAATTGAGGATTTATCAGCTCAAGAACACATTTATTGGCACCAACGCTATAAATTGAACTGGTTAAAAGAAGGGGATGAAAATACAAAATTTTTCCATAGAATCATGGCTGCCCGTAAAAGAAAGAATTTCATCTCAGAGATCTTGTCTAGAGAAGGAAATAGCCTATTTACAGATAATGATATATAAACGGAGTTCCTTGGTTTTTATCCAACTTTGTTTTCAAAGGTTCGTGACACTAGATTTCTACCAACTAATGTTGATTGGTGTCCAATTAGTGACTCGCAATCAATGGGATTGGAGGCAGTTTTTTCTGAAGATGAGGTTTATCAAACGGTTAAATCACTATGCACGAGTAAATCTCCAGGTCCAGATGGTTTTACAGTTGAATTCTTCAAATTTTCTTGGCATACTGATAACTCTCCAAAAGGGAGTTATTTAGACCTTATTTCTATATTGATTTGTGTGTCTTTTGTGCTAAATAAGGTTTCTTTTAGATGTATATTATATGTTTTAACCCATTTGGAAGAATTGATACTTTGGAAGTTATTTTGTGCATAATATATTGTTGAGCGACTTGAGGGAGCAAAATATGTGCTTCAGCAAAGCAAGGAGCAAAACTGCCACTGTTGGGTTTTATGCCCTAAAACTCGTAGATAGTAAATGTAAACAAATTGTATACTTGTTTCAATAAAGTGTTATTGAGTTTCTACAATAAAGTGTTATTGTTAAATATTGCACAATTTGACCCAAATCCAATAAACTAAGATCCAAGGTTGTTTGTATGTAACTTGAACTAGTATGTGGGGACATACGAGGATCGATGTTCAAGTAACAACTTAAAAGGTCTATAGTACAAGGATAAGGTTGGGTACCTTATCCTGGTAACACTATGAGATACGACCCGCTTTGTATTTGATACAGACGTATTGATCCAAAACGTCCATGTAGTAGACATGCAAGTGGGGGTATCCTATGCAATGAGTTTGCATAAGACCGGACCACCAAATAGTCAACCATTAGTTATAACACCGTTAACTAATTAGGTTACTGTTTCAATAGGATGACCTAGGTAACTCAGTCTTAATCCTGAATGTGTCATGAACTCCTTCTCATGAGGGATTGTCCTTTGATTAGCATGGGTGAGAGTGACCAATACGCCAACTCAATATGCCTTCCTTTTTGGAGACAAGACCGAGTGGGAGGCTGGGGAAAAGACAACACAAGAAGAAATTTACTCCTTCCCGCTTCTAGGTGAAGTAGATGAGTGTTCCCTTAAGTGGTGACTCCGGGACTTGAATAAAGGGATCCTGCCCTCTCACTGGCCCGAGAGGGACTTTCTGTTTAATGGTTGGACCATAAACAGGTTGTTCATTAGAGGAGCGCTGGTACTTAAGGAGACAGATGTAACATAGGGGTAAAACGGTAATTTGACCCAGCTGTGATTACGGACACTCGTGAAGGATTGACTTACCGGCATAGGTCTACATCCATGGACACAAAAAAGTTCTACAGTGAGAAGAGTTCAGCTGGGACTTTAGTGGAATGACCCACAGTTAATGAATATTGGCTAACCTGATTAATGAGTTTAATCTATTAACCTCATATCATTGGAGCTTCTGTTATGTAGGTCAATTAGGTCCCCCTGCTAACTCGTAAAGAGTAATTAGGAACAAATATATCTTGAGAGAATTTGAATAATTCAAATTCATATTGGGAATTAAGTTAATTGTATGAGATATAAATTAATATAATGTATAGTGATGCATTAAAATATAAAGTCTAATTTGAGATTAAACTTTATTATATTGAGAGATTGATATATTTTAAAGAGTTCAATATATGTCTAATTAAATATATGGTATTTAATTAGAAGATGAATGAATTAATTAATTAATTATTTGATTTAGTTTAAATTAAATGAAATTTAATTAAACTATAGTATATGAGAGAAATAAATATTTGAAGAAGTTCAAATATTAATATGAATTTGATTCATATTAAAATTATAGGATATAAGAGAATTTGAAGGAGTTCAAATTTTAATATGAATTTGATTCATATTATAGAATTAATTAATTGAAGCCCTGAAATTAAATATATGATATTTAATTGGTGATTAATTAATTAAAGAATTAATTAATTGGAAATTAATCAATTATGGAAATGATTAATCACTTATGGAAGTGATCAATCATTTATGGAAAAGATTAATCAATTATGGAATTGATTGGTCATGAAATTGATTGATCATGGAATTGATTAATTATGGAAAAGATTAAATCAGTTATGGAAATAATTGATTTTAAATGAATATTTTATTCATGGTCTTTCTCCTATAAATAGAACACTAAACTTAGGGTTTAGGCACTACAACATAAGGCCAGAAGAATGCACTCTTGCATTCTCTCTAGCCTCCCTCTCATATTCTCTCAACCCAAGAACTCTAAGGAGAATTTTCTCTCTAGAGTTTTTCCCATTCAAGATTAGGTAGTCCCACAACTACGTTCCTAATCTCAGAGTCATAGCGGGGAAGATCAATTGGTGGTGTCCCAATTGTTGACGTTTGGTCCCTATGAAATCAAGAAATGCGTTCTTGATATTTCAGAGACAACAACGACGGTATGTTTGCTTCTCCCCTTTAGATTTAGATCTAATAATTTTTGTATGCTTACCCTTAAGTTTGTATAGAATTTGTTCTATGTTTTTTGCCAATGTAATAGTATTTTTGGATAAACAAAATTAACTACGAATCGATCCCAATTACGCTTCCGCTTTATCGGAATTGGGGAATTTCAAATCCTTTCAGCCACGTCACAACTCGTTAGCCAATTTAATGAACTGAAATTAGTTAAGCTATTCTCGGATTTAAGGAGCAAGGAGAGTCATCCACGTGTCTAGGTCAACCTAATTCAAGCTTGTCTTCACTCTATAAAAGGGAAAAGCCGCCCAAGTCAAATACATTCCACTCTTGGGGAAGAGATCATTTCTCATTTCCATCATTGGGAGCCAAATAGAGGAGGAAGATTAGGGACTACAAGAAGACCATCAATTACGAAGTTGATCAAGGGAATTAGTATTTTCTTGTATTATTTTGTAATTATGGATGCACAAACTCAGATTGTAGTGTGTGTTGACATGAATGTTATGAACTAAATCTCTTAGGTGTTGGTTAGGAGTCATGTAATTGTCGTGCTTAATTTTCTATGCAATATATGTTGATTTGATGCATCTTGATTATTTGTTGTGCTAAATTATATTTTGTACCCGCCTGACCAGCCGGTATGAATACCACTTCTTAGTTTCAGGGATGATTTGAGAAGTGTGTGACATTTAATCATACTAGATCATTGTGTATTGGTGAACGCCAGTGACTGAGCTAGGGATGGCCAGTTGCCTAGTGTTTGATCGGTAGCGCGTCATTGGAGTTGAAACACATTCTAAAAAATCCAGAGTTCCGGGAGGATCCTGCTAATAAGACTAGAAGAGTTTTGCATGATCAATAATATTGCTAGAGCATCTTTCGAAACAATTACTGAATCCTGACCAATGCTTGTTTCTAATGTGTCTGCTTATTTGTTTACTTTTTGTTCTGTCATTTCTTTTGCTTCAACAATCTATAAAAATCAATCATTTTAACCACTTTTGAAACCATTGACAAGCTAAACAAAATAGATAAAGTGAGAGCTAATTCAGACCCCAGATTCGATAAATACTTATTACTTGCTGTGGATTGTGTATACTTGCACAGAGTTCTAGAGTCTATTTACATCTTATTTTTACTCACTCTGGAAGCCCAACACATACCATCAAACACGATATTATGACTATGATGGATGATTTCTATAATACAGGTATTATTAATGTCTCCTTGAATGAAACTTATATCTGTCTTATTCCAAAGAAATTAGACTCTAAATCAGTCTTAGACTTTCGACCAATTAGTCTAATCCCATGTGCATACAAGATTATAGCTCGAGTTTTGTCCAATCGATTGAAAATGGTCTTGTCATCCACAATTGCGAAAAATCAAATGACCTTTGTGGCTAACATTCAAATTCTAGATGCTTCTCTTATAGCAAATGAATTGATTGATGATTGGAATTTATTTCATAAGAAAGGTGTGGTGATCAAATTAGATCTTGAAAAGGCTTTTGATAAAGTCGATTGAGATTTTTTGGATGCAATTTTTCAGGCCAAGGGTTTTGACTTGGTATGGAGGAAATGAATTTATGGATGTCTTTCTAGTGTTAACTACTCTATTATTATCAATGGAAAACCACGAGGCAAGATCATTCCCTCTCGAGGCATTCGTCAAGGGGATCCCCTTTCCCCCTTTCTATTTATCTTGGTATCTGATTGCCTAAGTCGTTTATTATCTCGCAGTGCTAATATGGGTCGGATTGTCTCACATCCGATTGGAAATTCACAACTTCATATGAATCATTTACAACTCGCATATGATACTTTATTATTCTCCATCTTTTAGAAGGATGCATTGGCCATCATGTTCGATATTGTTAAAATTTTTTAGCTAGCTTTTGGATTGAATATTAACTATTCCAAGAGTGAGGTTCTGGGAATTCATGTAAAGGAGTAAGAATTGGAATGGTTGACAACTACGTTTGGTTGTAAACAAGGAATTTGGCCTTCCACTTACCTTGGTTTACCTTTGGGAGGCAGTTCTAAAACTATTCCTTTTTGGCAGCCTGTGATTGAAAGAATCCAACATAAACTTCATAGTTGGAAATATTCATATATTTCAAAAGGTGGTCGACATACTCTTACTCAAGCAGTTCTCTCTAGTATGCTAATATATTATTTGTCCTTATTCAAATTTCTAGGAAAGGTTAAATTCTTGATAAGCTTCTTCGTGATTTCTTTTGGTTAGGATCTAGAGGTGATGGTAGTATGCACAATATTAATTGGGAAACAGTACAACTTCCAAATTTGATGGGGGTATTGGTATTGGTAACTTTCAAAATCGCAATCTTGCTCTTCTTGTAAAGTGGTTTTGGAGATTTTTACCTGAGGAAAACACTCTATGGCATAAGTTGATTGTAGCTAAATATTATAACTCTGATTTGCCTAGTCTTTGGCCTAGCATTATTCAAAGAAGTTCTCACAAATCTCCTTGGCGATTCATTACGTCTACTATTGACCTTGTATCTTCTTGTATTAAAAGAAGGTTGGGTAATGGTCTTGCTACTTCATTTTGGCATGATTCGTGGTTAAGTTGTGGTGTTCTGGCTACAAATTTTCCTCGTCTTTATCATTTAACAGATCGTCCGAGGAGTTTGGTTGGTGAAACATGGATTGCTTCTCAAACAGCATGGGATCTGAGTCTTCGGCGTAATTTAAATGATGTAGAGACAGAGGAATGTATGGATTTATCACTTATTCTTTTCTCCATCAGCTTACAAAACCGTAATGATTCCTGGATATGGCCTTTGGAGGACTTAGTAGACTATCAGAATATGGCAAATGATCTATATAAGGTCATATGGACAGATTTCTATCCAAAGAAGATCAAGATTTTTCTATGGGAGCTTAGTCATGGTGCTATTAATACAGCTGATCGAATTCAACGACGGATGCCTCATTTTCATTTGTCTCCATCTGGGTGCATAATGTGTGCTACTAGCTCAGAACATTCTGGACATCTATTTGTTCACTGTATCTTCGCATCCAGATATTGGTCAGAGATCCTTGATGCTTTTGGTTGGTCCACCATTTTTCCAAATTGCATTAAGGATGTTCTTACTCTCATTTTTGTGGATCATCCCTTTCATTGAGAAAAGAAGATCTTGTGGCTTGCTTTGAACAGAGTCTTCTTTTGGTTTTTATGCGGCGAACGAAATTCACGAATTTTCAGGGATTCTTTCTCTTCCTTTGATAAATTCATGGATCTAATTCTCTTTCATGCTTTGTATTGGTGTACATGTCAACACTCTTTCTCTGATTATAGTTTATCCTTTTTTATTTTCAATTGGAAAGCTTTTATGTAATTCACCTTTTGGTGATCGGAGATTTTCTCCTCATTTCATTCATCAATGAAATTTGTTTCTCTTCTAAAAAAAATAAATTCAAAAGAACAAAAACCTTATGTAAAACAGTAATTTCCTACATTCCCTTGGTTTTCCCTAGTTGAAAATGAAGGGTTGAAATCCCTTTTGGCAGCGGAAGCAATCAAGAACGATCTCGTATTAAATTTCAATTTTAGAAAAATCGGTACGTTGGCAATAAAATTCAGAAACAATTTTCTAAATAAAACTGATTAAGCATGTTGTTAAGATCTAAAACTATTTTAAAACTAAGAAAACATACATGATTGGAGGCAAACACACTGCACTATACTCCAATTACGATCTTGGATCTTCCAACAAACACTACCACGTCGAATCACCCGCTATCCTCTAGGATTGTTGAGATTTGGTATGCGAGAACGAAAATCACCTTGGATGGGAATTTTTCCAGCAAAGAGGTTGCTGTATTTTTTAGAGAAAATGAGAGAGTAGAGAGAAAAAAAATCTCTTCTGTGTATTTCGTAAAATGAGAGAAAGGCCACTCTGATGGGAACCCCCATCATCCAATACGTAGGATTAGGTTACGATAACTCCCTAACCAATCCTGTCCATTGATCTAAACCTATTAGATCTGGACCATTCAATTATTATCAAATAATAATTAATTATAATTATTAAATAATAATAATTAATTATCTAATTAATTATAATTAATTTAATTAAACCAATTTTAATTAAATCAATTATAACATATAGTTTTTAATTCAATAAATCATATTCAATCTATACTATATTAAAAGGCGTTTAAGGGGAGAAACTTTTGATTTCCTTTTTTGCCCCTTTTTAATCTTCAAATTCCTTATTTGTCCTTCCTATTTAATTATTTAAAATAAATGTTATAAAATCTCTGCGCACAGATTCTGATTTTAAAAAATCCCCTTTTTAACTTTTAAAAATTGGTTTGATATTCAATCAAAATTTACATTTAATTATTTAATATTTAAGTATTGATTTATTTATTATTTTGAACAAAATTTCTATTTCTATACTATATTAAAGGCGCTTAAGGGGAGAAACTTTTGATTTCCTTTTTTGCCCCTTTTTAATCTTCAAATTCCTTATTTGTCCTTCCTATTTAGTTATTTAAAATAAATGTTATAAAATCTCTACGCACAGATTCTGATTTAAAAAAAAATCCTCTTTTTTAACTTTTAAAAATTGGTTTGATATTCAATCAAAATTTACATTTAATTATTTAATATTTAAGTATTCATTTATTTATTATTTTGAACAAAATTTCTATACTATATTAAAATGCGCTTAAGGGAGAAACTTTTGATTTCCTTTTTTGCCCATTTTTAATCTTCAAATTCCTTATTTGTCATTCCTATTTAATTATTTAAAATAAATGTTATAAAATCTCTACGCACAGATTTTGATTTAAAAAAAAAAAATCTCCTTTTTAACTTTTAAAAATTGGTTTGATATTCAATCAAAATTTACATTTAATTATTTAATATTTAAGTATTCATTTATTTATTATTTTGAACAAAATTTAAATAAATGTTATAAAATCTCTACGCATAGATTCTGATGGGAAAAATCAACTAAAAAACGAATTCTTTTTCTTTTTTTTTTTTACATTTTCAGGGATTTTATAATACTTTTCATTAAGTTTAATTGATTTTCGGTTGTGAAAATTAGAATATTTTTTTATTTAATTATTAATTCTAATTAATTTTCGGTGGTGAAAATTAGAAGATTTTTTTAATTTAATTATTAATTCTAATTGGTTTTTGGTGGTTATGATAAATAACAACATAACTGATTTTAGAATAATTAATTCTAATTGATTTTCAGTTATGAAAATTAGAGGGGTTTTTTATTTAATTATTAATTCTAATTGATTTTTGGTTGTGAAAATTAGAAGAATTTATTATTTAATTATTAATTCTAAATTTAGATCAATTGTTTTGATTTTTCAAAAATAAAAATATAATTGAGTTTAATTTTCAATTAAATCAAATCAAGTTTTAAAATTAACTTTGAAAAAATAAAATTCAAATTAATTGTTTTTAATTTTCAAAATTTCTAATTTGAAAAGATTTATGATAACCACTCGATTCACTTGAACCCTATAAATAGTGGTCTAAACCACTACGAAAAGAGGTGGGGGTGGAGTTTTTGTGGTGCACGAAGAATTAAAAAAATTGCGAATTAAAAAAATTGCAACAAACATCATCAACATAAGTGGGAGGAGACCCATTCCTACTCAACGTAAGTGGGAGAAGACTCATTCCTACTCCATCTTTAGTAATGTGAGTATCAATGCGTGCTTAGCTCAGCGGTAATTGGCATGTACCCTTGACCATGAGGTCAGAGGTTCAAATCCCCCCACCCTCAAATGTTGATGTACTCAAAAAAAAAAAAATCTTTAGTAATGTGAGTAAATATAGTCTTTTCATTTAATGTAAATATATATAATCTTTTCTTGTTTCTTTTTCAAGTAGACTAATGTATCCTTAGGAGATTTTGTTTGTTTTCTTTAGTATCGAGATTTTATTAGTTTATATTATATTTTCGCCTTCCTTACGAGTTTCATATGAATAAGAAATATTTTCTGTTTATTTCTTTAATAGAAGTGAGCATACCTTTGTGTGAGTTCATTAGTATTGTCTTTCTTATTCTTTCTAAAATGAGAAAAAAGTTCGATCACTATTATCTTCTTTTTTTAAAATCAATATCCCTTCATTATGCTTTTCTCCGACCTTCAAAATTTTTCATATATTTTTTAGACTTTTTTTAGACAAGATGAGATTTTTTTTTTTAGATTTTCTGTTTATTTCTTTAAAATCGATCTCTCTTCATTCATTTTTATATTTTTTTGGTACATTATCAAGTCATATTTCAAATTTTCTAATTAACTATTTATACTTTAAAAGGTAAATGTATTATAACACGTGCAACGCACGTAGTTTCAAACTAGTTGAATTAAATGGGTCATTCAATTAATCTCATTAATTGAATCCTCGTTAATTAAATATCAAATAAATATTTAATTAATTTTATAATTGAATCATATTCAATTTTATCTCTCTCATTTAACCTATAGTTTTAATGTGCATCAAAATGTACATTAATGTAAACTATAGTATTAATTCGATTAAATCATATATAACCAAATTAAATTAATTAATTCCTAATTAATTAATTCATGAATTAATCAAATATCACATATTTAATTAAATTCATAATTCTCTCATTAATTAATTTTGAATCATATCCAAAATTAACTTTATTATAAAGTTTAATTCATTAATTAAACTTAACTATAATGTATCTCCATACATTATATTAATTGCATCAAAATACAATTAACTTAAATTTTCTTTAATAATAAAGACTATGTTATCTTAGAACCCGATATGAGCTAGCAGGTGGACCTAATGGACCTACAGATCAGAAGGTCCAACGATACGAGATTGATCAGCTAAACTTATTAACCGAGTCAATCAACATTCGTTAACTGTGGGTCACTCCACTAAAGATCCACAGCTGCATTCTTCTCACTGTAGAATATTTCTGTGTCCACGGATATCGACCAATGCAGTAAGTCAATCCTTCAGGTGTGTTCATAAAACCAGTTGGGTCAAATTACCGTTTTACCCCTGGGTTACCTCTGGATCCTTAAGTACCACTTATCCCTCTAATGAACAACCTGTTTAGGGTCCAACCACTAAACAGAAATTCCTCTCAGACCAGGAGTGATCCTTAAGCCTCAGAATCAACCCGTAAGGGAACACACATCTACTTGCCCCAATAGGGGAAGGAGTGAATTCCATCTTGTACTGTTATGTTCCTAGCCCTCATTCGGTCTTGCCCTTGAAATGGTAGGAATATTGAGTCGGCGAGCAGGCCACTCCCACCCATACAAATCTAAGGACAATTCCTCCTCAAAGGAGTTTATAACAGACTCGGGATTGAGATTGAGTTACCTAGGTCATCCTATTGAAATAGAAACCTAAACTAGTTGACGGCGTTACATCTAGTGGTTACAATTTTGCGGTCCAGTCTTATGCAAACTCATTGCATATGATACCCCCACCCGCATGTACGGATGTCCACTGGACGGGGCGGGGCGGGGATGGGGATGGCTTCCCTGTCCCCATCCCCGCCTCCCATTTCAATCCCCATCCCCGCGAAATTCCCCGTTAAATTTTGCGGGGAATGAGGCGGGGATTCCCCGTAGGGAAATTGCGGGGATCAGATTCCCTACGGAGAATTATTCCCCATTTTATTATTTTATTGTTTTTTATTTTGGTCTTCATTAAATCAAATACTCTTTTGATAAATTTTCAAATAGTTAACTTTACATGAAAAATGTTCATTAAATTTCTATTAGATAGTTAATTATTCACGTAAATTCTTCATTTAGATAGTTAATTTCTTTAAAAAAATCTCTCTTTAAAGAAAAAAAAATTCTTAAATCTGCTATTATAAATAAAATAATATTTCATATCAAACTATCTAATTATCCATACATATAATTTAAATATTTAAACCATATAATTCAAACCTATTCAATTTTCTAAATCATTAACAATAAAACTTTAAATTTTTATATAGTGAGATATAATAATAATAATAATAATAATAATTAAAAAAAAAAGTAAACGGGGCAGAGAGCAGGGAACGGGGATGGTCGTCCCCGTTTAGCTCGTGGAGAATTTTTTTCCCCCATTCCCTCCCTCATTCTCCACTTAAACGAGGATGGGGCGGGTCCCCACGGGCCCCGGTCCCGCGGGGAAAATGGACATCCCTACCCGCATGTCTCCTACATGGATGCTTTGGATCATCGTATCTGGATCGAATATAAGGTGGGTCGTATCACATAGTGTCACCAAGATAAGGTACCCAACCTTATCCCTATACTATAGACCATTTAGATTGTTACTTGGACATCGATCCCCGTATGTCCCTACATACTAGTCCAAGTTTCATTTAAACAACTTTGGGTCTTAGTTTATTGGATTTATGGTTTATTAATGCAAACTCGATTATTCAATGACCAAATTACTGAATCACTCAAATAAAGCTTTATTGAGATCGATTAATTTATTTCATTTACTATCTACACGTTTTAGGGCATAAAACCCAACAGAAAAAAAGTTAATCCTCCTCAAGCTTCAAAGCACTCAAGGATGAGTGTTCCAGAACCGGAGGTAGTTCTTTTCCACTTTTAATTCATATGGAAGTTTATTCTTCTCATTTATTGAAGAATGTTTGGCACATTCAATTTTTCAAACCTTTTTTCTGATGACAAATCGAATAATTCATAGACCTGAAAACTCCCAAGATTTTATGATGCTCTATGAATCTTCACATCTCCATCTAACTTTCGTACTCAATAACATGTTATCTTCAATTCTTCATCTTTTTATTGACCTCATACCTCAATCGTCTTGTAGATGGGTGACATGGATGATTGGACCCTGCCACTCTTTTCCTTTTAGCTTTTTGTACTGGTTTCATACCAAAAGGCAAACGTTTCTTATAGATTTCTACAAATTCTTGACTAAAGTTTAGGTACAAATTTTCAAATTTCTGTTTTCAGATCACCAACCAAATGCACCCTAACCTTCTTAATTTTTTTTTCTCAACTCCGAGTTGCGAGATTCGAACACTCACATTTAGATCAAGAGTATATCTCTTTATCCGTGAAACTAATTGGTTTAAATTTATAATTTCATTAAATTAGAGGTTGTTACAAACACATCTTCAAACTTTCAATTTGTTTAATTTACATTCTTGACTTGTGAAATTCTACAATTGAACCCTTAAATACGTTAAAATAAAGAAGTCAAACTCATAATGCCATTTTGAAGACTATCCAATGATGAAAGACAATTAAATGATGCTTTGTAAGGTTTAAGAACCTTAGCGAAATGGCTTCAAAAAAAACGAAAAGTTTTGAATTATATAAACCAGATTGAAATGACACCCTTGGACCAAATTTATAAATTACACTTTAACAATTTATTTATTTTTTTGTATAAATTAATCTCAACGATATATATATATATATATAATTGAGATATATATATTGAGAAATAATCTCAACAATAAATTGAAAATTCAACAACATTTCTTTTATAGAATTCCCAAAATCAAATCAACTTGAAATAACAGAACTTCAAAGTTTTCATGTGATAAACTTCTTGTGTCAATATATCTATGTTTGATTGAACTTGAACCTATCTCTTATAATTCAATTGTTCAATTAATTTAAGTAAAAGCAAAGACATACATAAAAGTAACCATATAAGCATATAATTCTATGATGAGATATCATGGAAAGAAGAAGGAAAAGAAACAATACATCATACAGAAGGGATGGAGAATGTTATCTACAGAGTCCATTGACCCATGCATAACTACTATATTGTTGCATATCAGCCTACAGATGACCTTACAAGCATAGGGTTCTCTAATTTTTGAAGAGCTCAAGAAGATGTGCATTGGTGAGCTTGGTCCTCTTGCTGATCTCTTGCTTCTTTTTCTTGGGCTTCGGCTTCGAGGATGTCACGTGTTGTGCATTGGCTCGCCTCTTTGCTGTGTTGGTTGCAGGCTTCATCCCATTCTTCTGAAGATCCTTTTCGACGTCAAGCATGCATGTCATGAGGTAATTCGATCTCTCGAAAGAGTTGCTTCAGATCGTCGTCTACCTTGATTTGAATTCTTGGGTCATTTGGATATGCAATATCTTCTTGTGAATCAAAGTTTGAGAGAAGTCAGACCTGGCCAGAGGCTTTTAGACCCTAAACAAGTGGTGAAGAGATATTGTTAGCTCAAAAGAATGGATGGCCACTTATACCCTACTCAGGACATGTTTGGGAGTGGTTATGGAAAGACAAAAATCAATTTTGGATATTTCTTTTTGAACCAGGAACGAAATTTTTCATTCAAATAATGAAAAAAAAAACCCCCTTGCATAAGAGTTTTGAAGCCCTAAATTGTCCCTATATTAAACTCTACAAAAGTTGATGCCAAAGCAGTTCAATAAGAATAGTCATCCAAAGGTTACTTGGTATATTGCACTTTTCCATTCAAAACAGAAAAAGCACATAAAAAAATTCTCAAGTATACGTACTTGCAAGTCTTCCATAACGGTTGGATAAGCATCTTTGAGATCAATGACAGCAATGCCTTCTCGAAATTTCCGTATCAAGTATAGAAGTTGATTCATGTCCTTCAGGTCATGCTTGGACTGAATACATGAGGAAAAAAATGTCATCCACCATTGACGGTCCAAACATTTAGACAAAATAAGTACAAGTTCATGCAAATTCTATAGGTATTTGAGAATATAAATTACCTTGTATGAGAAACGTCTCCCATCATAGTGCACCTTTGGGTTATTCCGCAGACTATCATAAACAGTTTTGTTGGAATTTATATCAACATAACATGCATCATTGATTTGCTCTGGTGTAAGGGCTTGTCTTGTCTGTTAACATGCAGAATAGGCAAGCTGTAAGATTGTAAAATACCTTTAACTTTAAGGTTCCATTTCACTAACAGTAAAAGAGAAAAAACGATTCACAAACTTTCTCATAGTTGATTCAAAACCCAGAGAGTGGAAGAGTGAGGAGATTAACATTATGCTAAGAAGCACAGACATTGCCCGAGAGGGGTTTCTGTTTGATGGTTGGACCACAATCAGGTTGTTCATTAGAAGAGCACTGGTACTTAAGGAGGTAGAGGTAACTCAGGAGTAAAACAGTAATTTGACCGAGCTAGAGTTACGAACACTCGTGAAGGACTGACTTGCCGTTATTGGTCGATATCCGTGGACACAGAAATATTCTGCAGTGAGAAGAGTGCAGTTGTGGGTCTTTAGTGGAGTAACCCACAGTTAACGAATGTTGACTAACTTGGTTAAGGAGTTTAGCCAATTAGTCTAGTATCGTTGGAGCTTTTGATCTGTAGGTCCATTAGGTCCCACTGGTAGCTCGTAAAGAGACTTGAAGCAATTAAATATAAATTGTAAATTGAAAGTGTTCAATTTATTTGGAGAACCGTATAATGTATGTTGATACATTATAATATAAAAGTTTATGAAACTTTATAATATAATTTTTTTATTAATTTCAAAAATTAATTCTTGAGAGAAAATATTTGAAAGAGTTCAAATAAATTTAATATGAATTGGATTCATATTAATTTTTATTTTAATAAAATTCCTAATATTAAATATGTGATATTTAATTGGGTAATTAATTAATTATTTATTTATTAAAATTAGATATGGTTCACATAATAGATTTGAACTTATTCA
Source organism: Luffa acutangula (assembly GCA_036850905.1). Taxonomy (NCBI): domain Eukaryota; kingdom Viridiplantae; phylum Streptophyta; class Magnoliopsida; order Cucurbitales; family Cucurbitaceae; genus Luffa; species Luffa acutangula. Next base: position 45,687,074 of record CM072096.1, read on the forward strand.
TAGATCTTTTCCTATTAGGAAAAGGTCTTGGCCTTTACCTTTATATAAAACCCCTAGGGTGGGGTGAAAGGCATCCCATTCATTCTCTTTCTCTCAGAGATCTCTCCTGAAAGATTCCCACCAGTCTCCTGCTTCAAGAAGTCTTAGAGATATACTGGTGTAACCAATTGGTGGTGTTCGCACAAGAAGGTTGCTGGGTTTTCGATCTTACTAGCAAGAAAAGGCGAATTGATCAATGCTTTCTACAAAAGTAAGTTTTCTTTGAAATCCTTGATCACTAGGATCATTTAGATTAGATCTAGTTAATTATTTAGCATGTTTATAGCCGTTGTACAACCCATTAAATATAGATTTATTGCTGTATAATATTTTGCAAATTGTATTGGTATTTCAATTAAAAATCAAAGACTATAAGTAGGTTCGGTAATTCCTTCCGCTGCGCAGGGCTTTTATCCCTTCACTTCTTACCTTCTCTTCTAGGGTGTTCAGTATCCAAAGGAATCTTCCCGTGAGGTTGTGCCTTCAGCTCATTAGCTAGCTGACCCATTTGCAATTCCACGGCTCTCATTGAAGCTTGATTACTTTGAATTGTGGCATCTGTTTGAGCCATATATTCTTTCATCATTGCTTCAAGAGAACTCTCTGAATTTGGATGGGTAGCTTGCTTATTTTGCTGGGGCAACCCCTGTTGATTCTGCATAACAAATCTTGGCTGATTCGCCACCTTTTGATGTGCTTGGAGGGCTTGCAAATTACTTCCCTGCCATCCCCATGCAAAGTTGGGGTGGTTGCGCCAACCTGGATAAAAATTCAAATATGGATTATTCCTTTGATTACCTACATTTCCTACAAAAAAAAAAAAAACATTGAAGATGAATTATTGGGGCAAAATTCAAAATTATACCTTTCACCATAATAGACACAAGATTTGGCTGCCACTTGGTTTACAACTGCAGCAGGCTCCACCACTGGTGGCTGCTGAACATTGCTTACCACAGTTATGCCTTTAAGAGTGTTAGCTAATGTTGTAACATCAGCCCTAATGGCCCCTACACATTAACTTCACCATAATAGACACACCATTAACTTCTATCACATTCTTCACTTTCTTACTAGAGCCTCTAACATTTGACCACTGACAACTGTAGGTTGATATTCTCTCTAAAATCTCATAAACTTCATTAAAAGTTTTTGCCAAAAGAGCCCCTCCCACAGAAGCGTCAACCATACACTAGGCTGCTATGTTTAACCCATTGTAAAATATTTCCATTTGAATACAATGTGGTAAACAATGGTAGGGACACTTTCACAAAATCTCTTTAAACCTTTTCCCAAGCCTCACTAAAATTTTCTTCCTCGTTTTGCTTAAAACCCACTATTTCCCTCCTCAACTTGGCATTCCTAATTGGTGGAAAATACTTAGTAAGAAATTTCTCCACTAACTCATTCCAACTACTTATCGATCCTGGAGCAAAAGAATTCAACCATGTCTTTGCTCCATCTTTAAGGGAATAAGGAAATAGGGTTAATCTAAGGGCATCTCTCGACACTCCTTGAATAACAAAAGAATCACTAACTCCTAGAAAAGACTTAAGATGTAAATGGGGGTCCTCAGATGATAAACCATGAATTGGCCAATCGTCTGTAACATGTGAAACATGACCGGTTTCATTTCAAAGTTTGTTGCCTCAATAACTGGACGTATTATCACTGGATTTAACTTGTCAACTATTGGAAAAGCATATGCTCGAATGGCTCTACCCCTATCATTCGTGATGTGGAATTTTCATATCGCAAGCGCACGGGTCAAGTAATAATAAAGTGATCGTAAAATCGAGTGTCGTCCTCTGGATTGGATTTTTAAGTTAAATCAAGTATCATGAATAATCTTGCTCAATTTTATTTAGGGAACGGAAAGTAGTGAGTGATAGAAAACTAGATCAAAGCAAATAAACAACGGAGATTCAATTGAAAGAACACTTAGGGAATTGATTTCGTCAATTTAGTCTAGGATTGATTTTAGGGAATGAATTATCATGCACAATGGAATTATGAGCCTAAGAACCTTTAATCACAACTACCTCTCCCGAGTATAATTGATTCTCATGCAAATTAACCAACTTGATATCCCTATCTAAGTTCATTAACATGCAAGGCAATTAATTCTTTTTGACCAATTCTAAAGTTAATCTAAAATTCTTCACGAGCTTAGAATATAAACTTTAGTCATGCAATCTTAGTAAAGTCAACGCTATCTCCCGAGCAAGACTCAACACTTAGATCATTCAACTAATGGCCAATTAATTGAAAGCATTAAAATAAAATTGCAAACATAATAACCATTGCACAAATCATCCCATAAATCAATCCATAAACTAAAAAGACTACATCAATCCCTAAGCAACAAGCTTAGCTACTCATACATAACATTACAATATCAACTAAGCATGAAAAAAGCCATAAAATCTAACTAAAGAAAGGGAAAAGGGAAGAAAACACTCAAAGTCGTCGAAACCGGCACGTCCCCGTCACGATCTCCACGCCTCCAAGTGAGATTCTCGCTCCTCGTCCTTGCTTTAGCTCCCACGGAAGGTCTCTAGTCGAAATTAGGGCTAAAATCTCTCAATTTGGCCTCCCCCAATCCGTAGCATGAAAAGAAGATTAAATAGGAAATCTGTCGATAGCGTCTCGACGCTATGGTCATAGTGTCGCGACGCTATCAGCGTCTCGACGCTAAGGAGACAGCGTCTCGACGCTGTCTCTGTTGCCGCCTAATTCAGAAAAGGAAAGGCAGCGTCGAGACGCTCCAAGAGCAGCATACCGACGCTGGTATGCGGATGGCTCTCTTTTGACTTCTTCTAACTTGAATCTTTTTCGTTCTTTAGCCAATTTTCATGTCCCGAACACATATTTAGCTCCAATTTCTCGATTTAACTCCAAAACATGATTCCTACAAATAGAACACAAAAATGCATAATTTTGGCCAATTAAATATAAAAGACTAGCGTAATTAATTAAGGAAAAATAGCTAGCTATGCTCGCTGTTGAAGGAGAAATTTTGGCCAATCACAAATTGCCACGTCATTAATATAAATTAATGATAAAATAAATTTGGGACCAGTTACAAATTTACACGTGTGCCTAAATTAAATTAATAGACATTAAAATTCGGCAAATCAAAGAATGCCACTTGTCTATTAGTGATCCATCAGATAACATCAGCCAAGTTCAATCAGATTATGCCACGTGGCAATTAGACCCAAGCCCAAGCCCATATGAGGTCCATCAAACTCTATAAATAGAGGAGGCCATCATTCATTCTGGGGGATTCAGATCGGGAGATTCAGAGTCAGAGAACTTAGAGTCCAGAGCATTCTGCCAGAGTCCAGAGTCGGCAGGCCGATCATCCAAGAGGATCAACAAGCTAACAAGCCGATCCAACAGATCATCAAGCCGACAGGCAGATCCAAGAGATCAACAAGCCAACCGATCGATCAAGAAGATCAACAAGTCAGCAGGCCGATCATCCAAGAGATCAACAAGCCAACCGACCGATCAAGAAGATCAACAAGTCAGCAGGCCGATCATCCAAGAGATCAACAAGCCAACAGGCCGATCATCCAAGAAGATCAACAAGCCAACAGGCCGATCATCCAAGAAGATCAACAAGTCAGCAGGCCGATCATCCAAGAAGATCAACAAGCCAACTGATCGAACAGATCATCAAGCCAACAGGCCGATCATTCAAGAAGATCAACAAGTCAGTAGACCGATCATCCAAGAAGATCAACAAGCCAACAGGCCGATCATCCAAGAAGATCAACAAGCCAGCAGGCCGATCATCCAAAAAGATCAACAAGTCACAACAGGCCGATCCAGAAGATCATCAAGCCAACAGGCCGATCCAAAAGATCATTAAGCCAGGAGGCCGATCATCCAAGAAGATCAACAAGCCAATAAGCTGATCCAAGAGATCATTACGCTAACAGGCCGATCCAAGAGATCATCAACCTAGCAAACTGATCATCTAAGAAGCCCAACAAACCGGCCCAAGAAGAGCAACAAGCTAGAGGCCAAAGTTTATATATTTAAGAGAGAGAATCAGAGGATTAAAGTTAGAGATTGTACACCCACACGCATACAACATTAATACAAATCAAAGTTTATTCCACGTGTCTCCATCCCCGAAGTTACGTGTGAACACTCGCTATCAATTCGCTACAAGAATAGGGTTCTCAGCCTTATTATTTTGCTGTCCATTTTGCTCTCTCAACAAATTTTGCTGCATCGCACGATTCCTCTTCGAGATTCACTTGAACTTCTTGAAAATCTAATCCCAAGGGGATCGCTCATACACCAAAGTCACACCTACAAAAAAAAAAAAGAAACAATCAAAAAGTTCACGTACCAAATCACCAAAAATACACAAAAAAAATCAATCAAATAAAACAATTTCAAGTCCCCGTCAACGGCGCCAAAAACTTGTTGCAATTCTGAAGTGGTTAGAAATATAGATATAATTCACTTCAAAATATTGTGCAAGTATACACAATCTAGCAGCAAATGATAAGTATTTATCGTATCCACAGGGTCTTGAAATTGTCTACCTCTATTGATTTAAATTGTCTTTTTAGTGCTTTCAACAAGTTTGTTAAATTGATTGGGTTTTTAAAATGCTGAAACAAAAGATATACACAAGCAGTAAATGATTACGACTAGAGAAAACATAATGGAAACAGACACAGGTTAAGACTTCTGTAATTGTTTATAAAGATGATCCAACAATTTTTTTAATCAGTAAATCTCATGCAGAATTACCATCGGGATCCTCCCAGAACTTCAGATTTTTTGGAATATGTTTCAACTCCAATGAAGCTCTACCGATCAAGCGTTAGGCAATTGACTATCCCTAGTTCAACTACTAGCGTTCACCAACTCATAATGGTCTAACGTGAATTATCGCCACACAACCCCTAAATCATCCCTGAAACTAGGAGAAGCTATACATACCGGCTAGCTAGGCGGGCAAATAATGAAATTGAAGAACAACGATAACTCAAGATGATCATAATTAAATAGAATTTCCAGATTGTATAAATATAACAATCACATAATTCTTAACTCATGCCTACAAAGCAATTAGTTCATGATTGAAAACATAAAATACGTTACAATCTCGATAAACACATCCATAATGCGAAATACACAAGAAATACTAATCATTTTAGTAATTGGGGATATGAAACGGCTGCTCCAAACCACCAAGAACATGAAAGAACTTTGTCTTCTTGAGAGGTATCGCACTTGGTCTTCTTAGATCTCCATTCTACCGTCAATTCGGCCTCCAACCGATTGATTCGGTCTCCCAATCGTGAATGAATTCATCTGTGACAGCTCCTCCTTTTATAAGATGAGGTTTAAATTAATTAGGTTAATTTAGACATGTGGAGTGACTTCCTAGCCGGATTAGTCCGAGATCTGTGCTTAAAACGCCACCTCATTTAATGAATCACGTGCAGCTCATGTGGCCAGTTTTGCTCCCAGCTTTGCTGGATCACAGATGTTGCTCTCTCAATCTTGTCAGCATTCATTTTTCTGCAAAAGAAACTCCAAAGCATCAAATCATTTAATTAGGTTAAAACACATTATATTCATCTAATATCACACTCAAATGGCACAATTAAGATATAAATCATCATAGAATAAGGTATAAATAACTCCCTTTTGGAGAGTTATCAATGACCTCAAGGTAAACTTCCTGCGGATACTGAGCTCCCTAGAAGGGAAGGTAAGGAGTAGGTGCAGGCAATGACTCTAAGGAGTGGTAAGCCACTAGAAGAGAGAAGAGAGCCTAGTAAGCTGTTCGACCTCTCTTCGGTCAAACCCGCAAGGTAATCTCCCACGTCCATCTACTCGTGCAGGAACGCGCTCAAGAGAGTGGGGGAACGACTTGAGAAAAGCAGCAGAGAAAAGTCGAAAGGCTATTGAAGAGGTTGCGCTTGAATCTGAGGAACAAGAAGAAAAGAAGACGCCCCTTGTCCTTAAACCGAAAGCTGTACAAATCAAGGAAAGGGAGGAAGCAGAGAAGAAAGTGGGAGTGAAGTATGTGAGAAGGAAGAAGAAGGATGAAGTTTAGCCATGCACTCAGGTTGTAGCCATAAATGTGGAGCAACCTGAAAATCTGACTATAGGTCGACCTGAAATTGTGACCGCAAATTTAGCCAATCTTGAAGAAACAGTGCCAGTTCCTAAGGCACTAGTCAAGGATGATGTGCTCTCATCTAGGGTGCAAGTGCAGGTTCAGGCTTTAACAATTCCAACTGTTGATCCATCTAAGCCAAGAGTCAAACGACCATCAAGATGGGGTCCAGAGTTGGAACAGTCGCTCAAGCAAAAAGATTGGAATAAAGTGGTGGCAGACACAATATGGTTGGCAAAGGCCAGAGCCGCCCAAATAAGAGATGAGTTGTGGGCTGAAGAAAGAAGAAAGAAGAAGGAGGCCAAGAAAAAACAGAGAATTGAAGAAGAACAGGTTGCACTGGACTTTGCAGCTTCGTGTCTCAAAGACTCAGTGGATGCCACTGAGAAAGAAGAAGAAGAAATTGTGCCCGTTTCTGAGGGCCAATCTAAAGAAAATGCAAGGGAGTTTGCGGTCGCAAACACAGTGCAAATAGGGCAAAAACTAGAAATTGCACCAGTTCCTGAGGTGCAATCTAATGAGCAGACCCCACCACCACCACATGAGGAAGAAAATGTGCTTGAGGACCTGTTCGAGCACCAGAATGAAGTAGTGTTCGAGGACCCGTTTGAGCACAAGCAAGAAAAAAAAGAAAAGGAGCAGCAGGCTTCTATTGACGAAGATGAGGTCCAAGAGATGCCCAAAAGGGGCAGAGAAGGAGATGATAGTGAGGCCGAAGAGAAGGCTAAGAAGAAGAAAAAGACCCACATTCCCTTCAGGAGGCTGAGCACTAGGGGAGCGACTTCTGTGCGTCCATGAGCCCAGACACCACCACCACGTGTAATGGGAGAACCCTCCATTCCTCGGCCAAAGAAAACTCCTACAAAGAAGTCAAGAGTGGAAATACGAGTAGAGTCCCATCCAGACACTTAGACCCGCCTAGTCATTATGAAGAAACGAGTTCTAATGTGTGAAAAGGCTTTCTCCACCAAAAAGGGGTCTCTCCCAGCCTTCATTGAGAATATCTTGCGCAAGTATGGCTGGGACCGACTGAGCCAGGAGTTAAAAGCAGCTGACATCCCCCTGGTACGTGAATTCTATGCACAGATTAGGGAGGAAATGCAGACAGCAATGCTCCTACAAGACCGAGTGGTGGAGTTCTCGGTGAGACAAATCAATTGGGTTTTCCGATTTCCATCCCTTAGATGTCCAGCTGGAAACATGGCTATTGAAGAGCCTACAATAGAGTAGCTGGTAGAGGCCCTTTCCATGGTGGCCCACGAGGGAGTAAAGTGGCAAGAGTCTAGGACAGGAATCAGGACTCTCTTATCTGGAAATCTGAAGCCAGAGGCAGCAGTCTGGCTATATGTGATCAAGAACAGAATCATTCCAACAACGCATGACACTACCATCTCTTAGGAACGTGTCATGTTGTTGTATAGCATGTATAAAGGATTGGATTTCAACCTCGGTCGAATCATATGGCCAAAGATCCTCTCCTGTGGGCACAAGAACGTGGGAAGGTTGTTCTTCCCAACATTGATCACAAAGCTTTGTAGGCTTGCAGGAGTTGAGCCAGAAGAGAAAGATGAAAAAGAAGTCGCCCTGACATCAATTGATCTGAGCTTAATCAAGAAACTCATTGCTAACTCCAAGCAGAAGGTGACTTCTCCCAAGAAGAAGGCTCAATCAACTCCTCTTGCAGCTCAAGTGTTAGAGCCTTCAGAAGATGCCACCACTGCAGCAGAAGATGCAGCCACAAACCCATCGCAAAATCTACCAAATGCGGTTGCAAATCAGCAACAACCTCCAACTCCTCAACCGCCACCTGAGAATAATTTAGTGGCTTTGAGGAAAGATTTAGAGCGTATGAGGAACCAGTACAGAGACTACATGATCTATGCCAAAGCTCGAGACAGAGTGGTCAGGAGTGTCTTGGAGAATTTGGTGGAGGATCTCGATGATTATCTCCCACCATTCCCCGAAATAAACTGGGATCCAACCAAAGGCGATGGAGTCGACCCTTCCAATGCCTAGGGGAATTTTTCTTTTCACCCTATTCTTTTATTGATCATTCTTTTATAGGTGATAAGAAGTTGGGCTAATCTATCTTTTATTGCTTTCTTTTCTTTTGTTTTGTTTAGTTAAGTTAGTCTCTTTTAGTTGCTTTCTTGCATTTCATATTCTTAGATAGGTTGTTTGCCTTTTTTTTCTTTTTTTTTTTTCTTTTGTATTTAAGTTTTGTTTGGAAAAATTCTGAAAAAAAGTATATATTTTTGAAAAAGAATTCTAATAGGTTTTCGAAGATAATTGTGCTTTAGTGGTTTGCTTGTTTTTTAGCGCCCTTAATGTTGATACCTAAAGCTCTCTCGACTCTTTAAATACTTTAGTAACTTCGAGTTTTTCGAAGCATGAAGCCTGGATAAACTTTTCTCTCCATAACACATTCAACACCAAACTCACCTTAGGCTTTGACTACCGACACCTTTAGGAAGTTTAGACTTGATCTTAGCTTGTCCATCCTTTTTAGTCTCTCGTATTATATTCTTCATGTTTAGCCAATGGGGACATTGACTCATTTAAGTTTGGGGGGTACAATTTTGTCTTTTGTACTCTCTATTGTATCATGTATGATGTTTCCTTTTGCTAGTGCTAAAAAAAGTAGGAAAAAAAAGCAAGGAGATACTCCTCCTTCTTGAATAAACCAAGTAACCAGGGGCGATCGTGACACTGATGCGCGAATTGCTTACCGCAAGGGTACGTGTCAAGTAATAATATAGTGATTGATTAAATCGAATGTTGCCCTCTGGATTGGTTTTCTAGTTACATTAATTACCATGAATAATCTTGTCCAACTTTATTTAAGGATCAAAAAGGAACGAAAGATTGAAATCAAAGGCAATGCAAATTAAAGTTTGAAAATTCAACAAAAAGAATTCTTAGGGAATTGATTTCATCAATTTAGATTAGGATTGATTAAGGGAATGAATTTTTAACGTGCAATTAATTTACAAGTCTAGGAACCGTAAATCACAACTATCTCTCCCGAGCATAATTGATTCTCATGCATACAACAAACTTGATATCCCTATCTAAGTTCATTAACATGCAAGGCTTTGAGTTTAGTTCTTCTAAAAACCTCTAGAGTTATTCTAAATCTCCCGATCTTAGAATTTCTACTTTAGTCATCAAATTAATAAAGTCTAAGCTAAATCCCCTCTCCCGAGCAAGATTCAACACTTAAATCATTCAACTAGCGAGCAAGTAATTGAAAGAATTTAATCATAATTGCATAGATAAATTAAAAGCACAATACATTCCAATAATCAATCCATAATCATAAACGACTACATCAAACCCTGAGAAACACGTCTAGCTACTCATACATGGTGTTACGATATAAGCTAAACATGAAAAAGCCATCAAAACTAACTAGAGGTAAGGAAAAGATAAAGAAAAAATCAATTCCATCGAAACCACACGTTTCTGTCACGATCTCCACACTTTCTTGAGTGATTCCTGCTCTTTGGCCTTGCTTCAGCTCCCACAGAAGGTCTCCAATCGGTTTTAGGTCTAAAATATCTCAAATTGAGCTCCTCCAAACGGTAGCACATAATGTTCTTTATATAAGGAATCTGTCGACAGTCGACGCTAGGGACAGTGTCTCGACGCTGTCTTGTTGCCGCCTGTTGGGTTTCCAGAGTGGGTAAAAATATGGTAAAAATAGACTCTAGAACACTGTGCAAGCATACACAATCTGCAACAAGTGATAAGTAATTTATCGTATCCATGGGGCTGAATAGCTCTCACTTTATCTACTTTGTATAACTTTTTAATGGTTTCAAAAGTGGTTAAAATGATTGATTTTGATAAAGTGCTGAAGCAAAAGAAATGACAGAACAGAAAGTAAACAAATAAAGCAGACAGATTGGAAACAGACGTTGGTCAGGATTTTAGTAATTGTTTTAAAATATGCTCTAGCAATATTATTGATTAGGCAATTCTCTTGCAGTCTTATTAGCAGGATCCTCCCGAAACTCTGGATTTTTTTGGAATGTGTTTCAACTCCAATGACGCTCTACTGATCAAGCACTAGGCAACTAGTTATCCCTAACTCAGTCACTGGCGTTCATCAATACACAATAATCTAGTGTGATTAAATGTCACACACTTCTCAAATCATCCCTGAAACTAAGAAATGGTATTCATACCAGCTGGTCAGGCGGACACAAAATGGAAATATGTACAACAAATAATCAAGATGCTCAAATCAACATATATTGCATAGAGTATAAAGCACGACAACTACATAATTTCTAACCAACACCTAAGTAAATTTAGGTCATAAGGTTCATAACACACGCTACAATCTGAGCATGTGTATCCATAACTACAAGAAATTACAAGAAGTAGTTAATTCCCTTATTCAAACTCGTAGTCGATGGTTTTCTTGAAGTATCCAATCTTTCTTTCTCTTTTCGGCTCCCAAAGATGGAAATGGGAAATGACCTTCTCCAAAAATGGAATGTTCTTGACTTGAGATGGCTCTTCCCTTTTATAGAGTGAAAGCAAGCCCTAATTAGGTCAAGCTGTACACGTGGAAGGCTCTCCAAGCTTCTTAGATCCGAGAATAGCTTAACTAACTTCAGTTCATTAAAATGGATTACGAGTTGTTACGTGGCAGTTTTGCTCCCTGCTTTGCTGGATCACAGATTTTGCTCCCTCAAGTCACTCAGCAATATATTCTACATAAAATAACTTTCAAAGCATCCATTCTTCCAAATGGGTTAAAACATATAATATTCATCTAAAAGCAACCCTATTTAGCACAAATGACACACAAAACACTATAAAACTAAGGCCTAAATAATTCCCTTTTGGAGAGTTATCATACCCCCAAACTTGAACTATTGCGCGTCCCGAGCAATACTAACTAATCTTCCCTTAAGAATTCAAAACTATAGATAAAGCATAACTCAATCAAAACAGATAATCTAACACTACCTTCAACCTTTACCTGAGCATTCTGCAAACCAAGCTCTGCTGCAGCAAAATAATTCTTCCGACATGGACAAATAATCTCCACCTTTAACTCAATTCTAAGAACTTGCCACAACCTAGCTCTATTATCAGACATATTAAAACACATTTTTAAGGGGTCTAATTTTTGTTTTTCAGACTTAAAGCAGCCCTACAGTCATAAGCTCTTAAGCATGGGATGACCCACTTTATGGTGCAGTATACCCTTGCCTCAAACTCATCACCAACTAGGATAAATACTCATTGCTAAGCTAAAAAATCCTTAGTTATTCTATCCCTTGCTTCTCAAAATGGCGACATTTTATGATGAAGCTCACCTAAGCCCTGAGAGACAGAAAAACTGTTAGATTATCATTCATCCTTCAAAACTTTTGCTCCGTAAATTTTCTCAGCAAAATTTCCACCATTTAATTTTTTCAGCAAATAATATTTTCTCATTTTTTTCATATTTCCCAGGTCATCTTTTGACACAAAGACAAACTTTGGGTATCACAAATGTCCCTGGTTACTCAACAACCTAGAAAAATAATTATGAAGGAGAGGAATGCTCGAGCAAAACAAGTGGAGTAGCAAAAAGTCCCCCAAACTTGAATTATTCATTGTCCCCAATGAATTATTAACATGATAAATTATACCCCCAAACTTAAATTTTTCTATCTGAATTTTAAACTTAAGCGTGGGACTAGAATTAGGCTTAAGGTGGATCAAATAAGTCAACACTACCTCAGAATCTTCTTGTCGCAGCGATGACCAGGCAAGAAGAAATGCTCAAGCAAGAGGTTTCTGGAGATCAGAATACCTTGATCTAATTAAGCTAACTAGTCCAAGCTTCAAAAATTCAGAAAAGTTAGGAATGCTCAGTGCTATAGAACATAAACGAACTTGGAAAATTCATTAAAAACATAAGAAAAGAAATTTACATCAGCAGATATATTTTTGGCCTAGAAGCAAAAAAATAAAAACAAGAAAACATAAACAAACAAAAGATTGAGGTCAGGAATACGCAAGCAACAAAAATATTTTATCAAAAATAATGCTCGCCCAACTACTTCTTCTTCAATCCTTCTGACCAGAGTCCTCATCCTCATCTCCTTCTCTTTATATCGGTGGTGGCGGGATCCAAGGGTTCAATGGATCATCAGGGAATACTGGGAAGGCTGGATACGGCTTAGAAAAATTAGATTGCAAGGCCCTCCTCAACGTGGCATCCCTTCGCTTAACATAATTCGAGAAAGTTTGGAATTGCCTTTCGGCAAACTCCATTCTGTTGGAATGCATTTGCAACTGCTCTGGCATTTGATGGATGCCGCACACCAAACCGCCTTGGAGCTTCTTGAGTCCTCTGAAGCCTTGTCAGGTTTGGTGTGTCTATTATTCCCTTATCCATCAAAGTGACATCCTCTGCATTCATGGGAACCCCAGCTCTTTGACACAGCATAGTTATTGTGTTCGGGAAAAAGAGCTTACCCACCTTCCTCCAACAAGAATGAATTTCACTAGAGATAATGTTTCCAACATCTATACTTAATGATCTCAAAATAGCAAATACCAGAAGAACTCGATCACGTGAGACAGTAGAGTCGTGAGTTGTTGCCAGCATGCACAGTTTTATGAATCACAACCAAGTGTTGGCTTCACTCTTAAGATAGGTCGTTGGAAGGTTCTCTTCTCTGTTTTCGACAAACGCCACTGGGCCCCCTCGATTTCCACCTCTCGAACAGCTGCGTTCATCTGCTCATTAGTTGGCGTTGCCACCATCTCATTATATCCGGCATGTGGAAAATTTTGAAGATTAAACAGAGAATTTACTGCCCCAGGGCTCCAGTCGACTGCCACACCACGAACAATTGCTTGAAAATCCTCTTCTTCATCTATATTCCCGTAAAATTTACGAACAACATTTGAATTTATTGGTTCTGGTTTCGCGCAAAACAGGTCCCAACCATGATTTGTAATTCCAGCTCTCAAGAAATGCGACAGATCATCACTAATCCTCTTTCGAACAGAAAATCCCTTTTCAGCATCTCTATATACTTTGCTCGGGCAAGATCATTGAGTAAGCGATTATACGACAGACTCGGTTCCTCAGTATCAACCTCTTCTGTCTTTATCAGGGCTTCAACAATTCCTTTGCCCTTGTCTTCTCGTTGTTTCGCCATAATCTCTTCCTCTGCCTTCTTTTCTATTTCTTCTCTTACCTGGTCTTCTGACCCTTTTTTCTCTTGCTCTTCTCTTTCCGAGTTTTCTTTTTCAGATTTAGTTGTCGACGGCGAAGGAGTGTCTATTCGGATTACCTTGATTCGGTTGGCCTTCTGCTTTTGACGGTGGCGACGTGGAACTTCTGGTACAATGATTTCAGCCTGAACCTCCTGCTCTCGAGCTTCCTGTCCATTTCCTTTTTCTTGCACATTTTCCGCTTGCTCCTCTTGCACTTCTTGCGGATCTTCAACTTCCAGCCCAATCTGTTCATGATCTTTTTCCTAAGGTTCCTTTGGTTGTTCCTCTTCAACCACATCATCAGCAATGTCCTCAACTACCTTTCTCACAACTTCTACAACCTCAACCCTTTGTTGCCTTCTTCGTCTTTTTGCCTCTCTTTCTTCTGGCGTCTTCCTTCTCTTTGCTTTCATCTTCGATGCCTCAGGGGTAACGGGCACTTCTTCTTCCTCATTATCTCTCTCTTTCCTCCCTCTCGTTTTAGCCATTTCAGACTTGGAGATTTCACAACAATCGAAGGCAAGGGAAAAATAAAAACGGCAAGGAATGAAAACAAGAAGATGAAGTGAAACGAAACTTACCACGTTGAATAAATAGGGCTTCAACAAATTAAATCCTAACCGAAAGATTCTGCCCAATTAAATAAAATTACCGTTTTATTTTGCATGTAATCATGGAAGAGTAAATTCCAAAACGGTAATATTTTGCCCACGGTAAATGTTGATGTGTTGTCCAATGCCTAGGCCGTTAGATCTCCCCTGCGCGACACGTGGAAGCACCAGATGCCCACGCGTTTTACCTGCCCACAAAAAATTTAAAATCCAAACGGTAAAATATTTAATTTACAACCAATCCCCTTTGCATTCGGACGAAATATTTGATCCTACCAACAGATTGCAGAAACAAACTAACCATCAAAAGATTTTCTTCTAGAAGAATCTTTGATACGGAAGATTTCTATTCAAATTTAAATCGCCAAAATTAAATCTCCTTTTTATTTTTAGCCGAATAAATCAGAAAAAATATTTATTAAAACCTTAATCTAAACAGAAATTCAAATAACGAAAATACAATTTAAAATCTAAACTGATCTAATTAAATCAATTAAATAAAATCGAAAAAATCAAAATCAAACCAACCGAAAATAAAATCTACGGAAATTCAAAAATTCCAACGAATTAAATTTAATCAGATAAAATTGAAATCAATAAAATCCAACTTAAAATAATTCAAATCAGAATCAGATAAAATCCACAAGATAAAATAAAATCGCAACAACACTGGGAGCTAAAAATATCGCAATAAGAACTGCTCCCGCAAAACTCTCGCTCGGTTATTCGTCAACCAACTTTAGGGAAGGATATTTCGAATGAAATTCTTCTCCCCAATAATTCTTCACTCGCTGTCCATTAACCTTGAACATTCTCCCATCCTTTTCATCCCTCAAGATAATTGCTTCATGAGAAAAAGCTTCAATCACAACAAATGGCTCATGCCATTTAGATTTTAATTTTCCAGGAAACAATTTCAATCTAGAGTTATAAAGCAAGACTCTCTGACCCTTAACAAATTCTTTAGGCTTTATTTTCTTATCATGCCACAACTTAGTTTTCTCTTTGTACATTTTCGCATTTTCATAAGAAAACTGACGAAATTCCTCTGATTCATTAAGCTGCAGCATTCTTATTGCACCTACACAACTCAAATCAAAATTCAATTTCTTCAAAGCCCAAAACGTTTTATGCTCAAGCTCTAACAGTAAATGGCAAGTCTTTCCATATACTAACCTATAGGGAGACATACCTAGAGGAGTCTTATAGGTTGTCCTATAAGCCCAAAAAGCCTCATCTAACCGAAAATATCAATCTTTCCTAGATGGATGGACTATTTTCTCTAAAATAGATTTGATTTCCCTATTACTAATTTCAGCTTGACCATTTGCTTGTGGGTGATAAAGGGTAGCTATCCTATGCTTAATTCCATACTTAGCTAAAAGCTTACTTAAAACATTATTCACAAAGTGTGTACCCTCGTCACTCACTAGAGCTCTAGGTGTCCTAAACCGCGCAAAAATGTGCGATTGGAGAAACCTTGACACTGTCTTGGCATCATTCTGATGGCATGCAATGGCCTCCACCCACTTGGGCACGTAATCAACTGCTAATAAGATACAAACATTACCATTAGAAGAGGGAAATGACCCCATAAAATCAACACCCCATACATCAAACAATTCTAATTCCAAAATGTAAGTAAGAGGCATTTCATCTCTAGGCCCTAAATTTCCTCTCCTTTGGCAAGCATCACATTGCTTGTAGAACCAATGGGCATCCTTGAATAAGGAAGGCCAAAAGAATCCACATTGCAAAATCCTCATAGCTATCCTCTGACCGCTGAAAAGACCTCCACGCTTTTTTCTGAGTCATCCCACCACCAGAACACTTGTCGCCGCCGACCAGCTACCGACGACCTTTTTTTCTTCTCATTTCTCTCTTATTTTCTTCCTCGTTTTTTCGTGCCTTCGTTCGTTCAACCCTCCCTCTAGACGCAATCTTCCTCTCTCTGAACCACACGCAATCTTCCTCCCTCTGGGGACATCTCGCACGCGAAGAGAAGATCCATGCAAGCTTCCTTTCTCTTCTCCAACGAACCACACGAAGCTCTATCCTCGCACTGTCGCTCCCCTTCGTTTCAGACCACGATTCGAACTTGAAATGGGAGCGGCGTGCAGCGATTCAGACCCACAGCGTGCAGCTATTCAAACCCACGACAGCCGGTCGCCGGCAATCGGCGATTGCCAGTAGGAGGTTGGTGGTGGGAGTATTGAAGAAAAAGGGTGGTGGTAAAGGGGTTGACGAAGAAGAAAAATAAAAAAAATTAAAAAATATATTAAAAATTATTTTTTTTTTAATTTTTATTTTAAAAAATGTAAAAATAATATTTAAATAAAAAATAGGTGTCAAGTCAGCAATCTGTTAGTATTTGACAAAAATTGACGGAGGGGCTAAAAGCGTAACGAAATCCATACCTCAGTGGCTAAATTGTTGAGTTTGAAAACTCAAAGACCAAAATGAAACCTAACCTAAACCTCAGGGACCAAAAGTGTATTTTTCCCTAATAATAGTAAGCCTAGTAGCAACTTAAGTTTGTGGGAGGAAAGATGAATTTTCTTTTCTATTTTTTAGAGTTAGGATAACTTATGAAAGAGATAAGTGATAACTCTCCAAAAGGGAGTTATTTAGGCCTTAGTTCTATAGTGTTTTGTGTGTCTTTTGTGCTAAATAGGGTTGCTTTTAGATGAATATTATATGTTTTAACCCGTTCGGAAGAATGGATGCTTTGGAAGTTATTTTATGCAGAATATATTGTTGAGCGACTTGAGGGAGCAAAATTTGTGATCCAGCAAAGCAGGGAGCAAAACTGTCACGTAACAGCTTGTAATCCATTTTAATGAACCGAAGTTAGTTGAGTTATTTTCGAATCTAAGAAGCTTGGAGAGCCTTCTAAGTGTATAATTTGACCTAATTAGGGCTTGCTATCACTCTATAAAAGGGAAGAGCCGTCTCAAGTCAAAAACATTTCATCCTTGGAGAAGGAAGTCCTATTCCATTCATGGAGGATTACTTCCCATCTTTGGAAGCTGAATAGAGGAAGAAAGATTGGAGACTTCAAGAAGACCATCAACTACGGATCTAATCAAGGGAATTAATATTTTCTTGTAATTTCTTGTAGTTATGGATGCACATACTCAGATTGTAGCGTGTGTTATCATGAACCGTATGAACTAAATTTGCTTAGGTGTTGGTTAGGAATTATGTAATTGCCTTGCTTAATTCTCTATGCAATATATGTTGATTTAAGCATCTTGATTATTTGTTGTGCATATTTCTATTTTATGCCCGCCTGGCCAACGAATATGAATACCACTTCTTAGTTTCAGGAATGATCATTTGAGAAGTGTGTGGCATTTAATCACACTAGATTATTATGTATTGGTGAACGCCAGTGACTGAGTTAGGGATAACCAATTGCCTAGTGCTTGATCGGTAGCCCGTCATTGGAGTTGAAACACATTCCAAAAAATTCAGAGTTCCGGGAGGATCCTGCTGATAAGACTGCAAGTGAATTGCCTAATCAATAATATTGCTAGAGCATCTTTTAAAAACAATTACTTAAATCCTGACCAATGCCTATTTTCAATCTGTCTGCTTTATTTGTTTACTTTCTGTTCTGTCATTTCTTTTGCTTCAGCACTTTATCAAAATCAATCATTTTAACCACTTTTGAAACCAATAAAAAGTTATACAAAATAGATAAAGTGAGAGCTATTTAGTCCCGTGGATACGATAAATTACTTATCACTTGTTGCGGATTGTGTATGCTTGTAGAGTGTTATAGAGTCTATTTTTACCATATTTTTACCCACTCTGGAAACCCAACAATAGGCTACTCTGAATAAAGGCTAGGTGGAATAATAGGTAATAGAGGTGGGATTGCATGCGAATGTTTTATCTTGAGAGAAGTGAGTGAAAGTTCATTGTTAGAAAAATCTTGTTGTTCACTTAGAGTATTAGGAGCTGAGTTCTTTCCTGAAAGGCGTCCTCACGAACTAAACTTACCTATGAAATGCACATCTTTTCTTTCTTGATTATATCGTCTTGTTGATATTGCTTGAGGACAAGCAATAACTTAAGTTTGGGGGAAATTAGCAAAAGGCTTAGAATCATGAGGGAAATCTTAAAAGTATAGAATTTATGCTTTAAAACGTGCAAAGGACTTTGCAAGGGAAATGCACCCGCAATTGGAAATAAAATGGTAATAGAGCAAAATAGTAGAAGTTGCAAATTTGCGCTTGCATCTAGTCCTGAAGATGTGGAATATGCGTCCAACATGCGCCTGCAACCTTATAAGGAAAGTAGCCCCAGTTGAAGATAGAGTTTTCAAGGCAGTGCATAAAAAAGAGTTTGCGCCCGATTTGCAGTCGCAACTGGGTTTTCCGACAGAATACAGAGATTCGCGGGATCTTCACAGAATCATCCGAAAATCCCAAATCTCGTATCAAATCTCCAAGGATCATGGATTCTTACCTTCCAAGGTTCTGTCACACTGATCTTGATATTCAACCCTACCCTTCCAAGGTCTATAAAAGGCGACCAAGATGCAAGAAGTAAGAAGAGCTCGAAATTTCGTCCTTAGGATAGATTTTATGTTTTTCTCTCTTCTCATCTTGTAACCACTCCAAGTTTCGGATCTTTCAGCCTATGTCGGCTCTTCCATTCGAAAGAAGAAGAAGAGAAAGGTTTGTCTCTCCTTGTAAAAAGGTAAGAGCAAGCTAGATAGAGAGGGGAAAATCCTTATCGAGTCTAGTCTTTATTTTCTGTTTTAGTCTTTGCTTTTCAGCAGCTTTAAGTTTCTGTTTTCCTTTCAATTTCAGTTGTAAGCTTATCATTCTTGTACTCAATTCTTTCATTTAAAATGAATTCAAGTTATTTTTCTATTTTGAGCAATCTTTATTTATTGTCTTGCACTTTACTTTCATCCATGAGCTAAGCTTCTTCTCGGGGTTCAAATTTGTGGATGCCTTGAGTAGAAGAAATCTCCACCTATGCAAAAGCAACCTTGCTCCCTCTTAGCAATGTTTGCTTTTGTTGAAGTTTAAGTTTCATTGTTAGCTTAAAATGATCACTTAAGTTAACATAGTTTGTATTTAGCTGATGGCCGAAATGTTGAAGTTGAATGCGCAGGTTCGCAAAAACAATAGTGGAAAAGACCCTAGAAATAGGACTTTGTTTTCTTACATCCTAGAAATAGGATTTGAACCACTATGGTTTTAAGAGTCGTGAGCAATAATTATCTAAGTTTCAACTAGCCCTAGAAATAGATGTCTAGTTGGCTTAGTCTTCTAAAGGCACATACAGCGGAGCGGAATAGAAGTAGGACTTAACTCGCAATCTAGTTGTTAGGGTAATTGTGGGCGCAACTGGAGGATGCTATCTGCACCATGTCTATGTGGGCAACATAGATATTGTTCTTCAGCCAACTGTGATGCCTGAGTAATTGCTGGCGCAAAAGGTGGGTGCAATCTAACACTCTTGGTTGATGCTATTTGAATTTTTCCGCTTATCTCATAAGTTTTTACCATTTTCTTTAATTACTTGCTTATTTTTATCTTATGTCTTAAATGAAAACCCCATTCAAAAATATCTCTTTGGTTACCATCTTCGTGGTTGCAAATTTAGAGGAGGTTCTTGTTTTGCAGAATCTTGCGTTTCTCGACTAGTCACCATCTCCTTTGGGTTCAATATCCAGAATACTTTCCACTTTATTACTTGATAGTGTATACTTGCGCTCAAGCAGGGTGTTGCACTTGCAGTACGCACGTACCAAGTTTTTGGTAATAGCGTTATGAAAATGTTATGGTTCAATGGAGGTCCTGTCAATGGCTGGGGAGAGTTTGGTGAGGCCAGTGAAGGGATGCTTGGGCTTGGAAATACCAGCTTTGGTGCGAGTGATCATGTGGTGAGTGTTTTAGAGACACGATACAAAGGAAAATGTGGATAAAAAGGAATGAGGAAAGGTTGGGGAGAGGGAACATTACGTGAGGAAGGTAAGGGAGAATTATAAAAAGCTTGGGATGAGTTGGAGAGGTTGGTCTGAGGGCAAAGAAGGTAGAGCTAAATGGCGGGATACTTAAGTCAGTGCCCATGGGAAAAGATGGTAAAGACAACCAAGATAAAATGGTGAATTCAGTGCTAGAAGGTTGGTGTTGCCTTGTGCAAAGTGACGCTAAATATGCAACAAATAGCTCAAAAACATGCAAGTATACACATCATGATAGCAAGTGATAAGTAAATTAAAATTGTTCCCCACAGGGATTGATTTGAGGAATTTTACTACTTCTAAGCTTGAATTTCAATGAAATTCAGAGTAACCGAGGATCAAATATTTTTCATTAACTAAGTGCAATAAATTAAAATGGTAAACAAGCTTAAAATGACAAAAACTTCATAAAATTTCAGTAAAAACAGTGAATCAACACAAAGAAAGCAAGGTTCATATTAGGGAGTGTCCACTCTCACAAGTTGTTTGTTTTTGCAGAAATTTATATTCACAACTCACCCAGTATTTCCTACGGGAATTTTCAAATTCTCTTAAAGTTTAGGTGATTAAACTCTCATTTAACCCCTTCTTTTTAGCTCAACTGATCAGTGCCTTAGGAGGTTATTTATCCCTAAATACCCACTCATTTTCATGACCTTGAAAGTCTAAGGTAAAGTAAAGTAATCGGTTACTAATTGTTTTCTCAAACACTTAATAACAATGGTAGAAAATTTGTACTTGGGATTTGGCATTTTAAGACCCTCTAGATCATCTTCTGATGGAGGCAACTATCTCAATCGGTATGAGGCCTCTTAGATGAAACCAAAAATAAACCTATGAGTGTTTATGTCTAAAGTGAACCATATCATACCCACTATGAAAATATATAGAGAGGTACATCATCCCTAATATAACGTACATGAACTTAAATCACTATTAAGATTCAATGTACATGAGCTACACTAATAGTCACACTAAACTTTAAGGGATCTAACATTTTTACTTATTAGTCTTTGTTTTATTTTGTCATTGGGGAGGAAATATAGAAAATTTCTAGTATCATACACGTTTTGTTCATACCATGTGATTTTGCCTTTATAAATATTTTTTTTATGCTAGTGGATCTCACATCATTTTTAAAATGATATTAATGTGACAGACAATAAAGAGAGTATCCATATGTACTCTAGTAGTACTTGAAGTTTTCCTAGTGAGGATTTTCTCTATGATAGATTGGATCCATTTCCTCTTCTTGAGCCTTCAAAAAGTGAGAGTCCTACGTGTGGATTAAGAAAATCTCTACAAACATGTATTGCTTCTTATGTTTGAACTTCTATTGATTCACGTGCAATGCAAAGTCTTTAAAAAATAAAATAAAATAAAATAAAATAAAATAAAATAAAATAAAATTCCAACTATTTTCTCACTAATTTTCAACCTGAAGTTCAAGGGAGCCATTTACCAACTCAAATGAAGGTTAGTGAAATGATCTTTAGGGTTGGATTTCATGCCCTAGGATCTTCTAATACAGTTATAAATATTTCAATATAAGAATGTTTTATAATGTTAAAAAATAATAATAATAAATAAAAACTAGTTTCAATTATTTTTATGAAAATCCATGCATGTGGTTATATAGAAATTTTAACCCTTTTTGTGTTTGGTAAAATTAATTAGTAAATAATCTAAAGAAACTCACTTAGATTTGTAAAATCTGAATCCCAAAAAAAATCTGATGACTCTTCTAACTTTTTAAAAATTTCATTCTATTCTACGATTTACTTCCTATTACGACTTATTTTTTTGAAAATACAGTTGTCGACAATTATTTCAAAACCTACCCTGAAGTAACTTTACTTTGAACTCTAAAATCTAGAGACTCATTAGGTGGACCTACCAAAAAAACCCCTATTTGACAAAAACTAGATGTTATATGCTTTCATATTAATTCATCAAGCTAATAGTCGTGGGCAATTTTATTCCTAAATTACATGATTTATATCCTTAAATTAAATTAAAAAACATTTGAGATTATGAACTGATATCATAGGTGATATCAAGGCAATATGAAATTTGAATACTTAACATGCAACAGATGAAGATTATGTTGCCCACCCAACTTCTCCTTTGGAAGGTGATCTAATGGTTGTAGATCATGAATAAGCAAGAAAACATAAGAAAGAAAAACTGTAAACAACTCTCTTTCATTCCCTATAATGTCGAAAAGAGTAAGATGAGAAATTCAATAGTAACATCAATGTCTTAATTGGATTTCGATACCGATACATATATATCAAACAAAAATATGTCATTCCTTGTATAAAATAGAACGCATACAACATAATCGTTTAATATACAACCCGCAGCCTACTAGCAAATGAAAACGACGACAGTAGGGCGAAACTCGCAAATAAACTACTAGAGGACCAAATGAAAGAATTGGCTGCCTGGTTCTGTAAACTACAACCTCTGAACATTACATAGCAGCAACAATGACCAAAGAGATAAATATAGAATGAACAAGAAAAAAAAAAAAAAAAAATCACTCTTCAGGCAGCAGCACAATTGAATGACAATAACTATGACTATGTTCATTAATGGCAAATATCAAAATGCCAATAGATTTTGGGCCCGACCGAGATACCCAAGTAGAACCACAGTTTCGTTTACCGGAAAGTCGAAAACAAAATAGATGAGGAAATGTAGATTTGAACCTTAGAGCAGCAATATTCTCGTTCAATCTCGATTCATTCGCTAGAATAAATCGGCTTTCTTCTTGTGCATGTCTTGCTTCCATTTTGGCAACTTGTAGAATGCTTCTTTTGTTGTTCCAAATACAGTTTGGAACTCTTCATCTGACAGATAGGCCTAAGACATGCCCAAACAGTTGGCACAAGCAAAGGGAAATATATATATATATATATTAACTCAGTAAGCAAACAATACAAAACATACCTCTCTCTTTTTGAGATCAATTCCAGTTACTGGATTATCAGATTTGGCCTTCAGTCGATCGTAACTAAAAACGCTCAGACTACCATTCTCCTCTTGCAGGCTTTCTTGATTTACATCTGCATCGTCAGGATTGTTTTTCGATACAGGAGTGGTTTCCCCTGGTTCCTTAAGTTCCAAGACTTCTTCAGGACTTTCTACTTGTTGAATGACATCCTCATGCTTTTCTTCAGCTGCCATTGTTTAATGCACCATATTTAGTCCTTTCATCCTTCGATATATTCAAGTGTACTTATCTAAACTCAAACTAATTGCTAAAAGAAGAAATAAACAGGAGCAGAAGGCTATAAGGTACTACATATTTTCACAAACTGATTATCTCTTCTTTTCAAATGAAGGCAAAAAGTTAACCCAATATCCACCCAAATTTGCCTGTTCCATATGTAAGCGGAGGCTCGAGACTTTGAATAATTCTATGAATATAGCTACAATCCTAACACAGAAGTTCATGAAGGTTGCAAGAACCAAAATTGAAAAAGTTTTGAACTTGAATGAGAAGGCACATGAACCTCTTTAAAAGATCTCAACATGCCAAGCCCTAATACAATGATAACAGACACCTTACAACATCATTGTAAACTATGAGTTTGTTTGGAAATCATGTTTCAAAACAAGTTTCTATTCTTAACCAAAAAAAAGAAAGGCTTGTTTGACATAATGATCTTTAAAAACAATTTTCTGAACAAATATTAAAAACAATTTTAAAAAGTTAACTTTCTTTTTGTAACAAGATACTAGTTTCTCATTGATATAATGAAAACAAACAACAATTTTTCAAAGGAAACAAACTCCAAAAATGAAGCAAAAAGAAAAAATGAAAAAACAAAGCTCTGAAAAGGCCTCGAGAGAACAATAACGTAGGCCATCTAAAAGAGAAATCATGAACCATCAAAGATATGAAAAAAGCCCTCCAAGACTTGTTCTGAAAAATTAAAACAAAAGAAGCCTCTCCATTAAACCTGCCTGCTAATAAAACCAAGAAACTACAAAAATCAATCACTCCCTTATTAAAAGTTATCATAAAATAGTTAGGAACAATTTTAAAAATTACGCAAACAGCCCTTATGTTTTTTTAGTTCTCAAAATCTGGCTTGAAGTTCAAAAATATTTTTGAGAGTAGATTACAAAATAAAGAAAAAATGTTGATAAATAAACATGTTTTTATAAACAGAAACGCTAGCTCATGGGCTCTTAATTTTTCTTCCTATCACAATTTCTTAAAAAAAATGCTTCGTCAAAAATGTCAGCAAAGCTGAATAGAAACACAGAGATTAAAGGGTATTACGAAGAAATCTCAATCTCTTGGACAGAGAAAAGAATGGTAAAAGTCCTCTTGCCTGGAATGTTACTCTCTGGAGGAGGACTGCTATTAGATGGAGGAGAAGAATCATTAGCCCTTTTCTTTTCAGCAGTGAGAACAGATGAAAGAGCAGCTACTGCTGCTGCCCTTTGTGAGCCCTTCCCCCTGCCCGATACTCTCGAAGCAGAAGTTGTCTTCACGGACGATGACTTAAAAGCAGAGGTCAAAGCAGCTAGAGCTTCAGCTCTTTGCCTAGGTCCACTTCCCTGGCTAGATCCGTTGGACTTATCTGGACTCTGCAAAGAAAAAAATATATATTATTGTATGTCTTGCAACAATGTGATGCTACACTGTCATCAGCATTGACAACAACAGACAAATTGACACCTGATTTTGTTTAAACATTTGAACCAATGGCCAACCAAATCAACTTGAAATTAGACTTACTCTTTTAGAACCCCATAAAAAATTATTTTGTTTCACAAAGAGATCGTGTAATATTTAATAATTGTGCTGTGTCATTTACCAAGTGGGTGGATTTATCTGCAGATGGATTAAATGCAGACGATAAGGCAGCTAAGGCTGAAGCTCTCTGCGTTGGTCCTCCTCCTTGATTCCCATTCGACTTTTCCTATCTCAACAAAAGCATAAAATTTCAGTCACCTTGCTATCTCATAAGCAGATGTTGTTGATTGGAAAAGAGTGATTCAGCAAATACTTGCATCAAATAGTCACAACATGTTATGCACCAAAATCCACATATCTTAACTAGAGAAAAAACAATAATAATCAAGGGGCAAAAAACACAGAAGATAAAATAAAATAAGTATCAATGGTGGTTACCAAATTAATTAATTAAAAAAACCCACAAAATGACTTTAGCATTGATAAATAACAAATATCCAATATATCAATTATACTAGAAACAAACATCGAAACAGCATGAGCAGTCCCCTAAAAATCACCAGAGGAACAACTTGCTTAGCGTATTAAATTTTGATAGTGATGATGACGACTATATTATTATTTTTTTTACTGAAAAGAAAATAAGGGGACGATTAAGAAGATCAGCATGAAAGGAGAGTTGACATGTTTCAGTGATGTGAAAAATAACAAGTTAATTGTTAAAAATTGTTGAGGGTTCAAGGGAAGAACCTTTTGCAGTCAAAAAAGAAACTAATTTGAAAGCTTGGAGGAGAAGGAATTTCAAGAGAGTTCTAGGGTTGCATTTGCAAATTCATAAGCTGTTCTGAAACATGCACCCAGCAGAAAGAAGCAAGGCTCCTCCATTTCCCTAAACAAGCTCTTACAAAACATCTAACTTCTTGAAGTTTTCGTTATTTTATTATTAATAATACCATATTTTTATATGTAATAAAATTATATAATTTTTTCAATTGTGTGCCTCACAGAGAGGGAAAAAAACCCCTTACTTCTTTTGAGCTTCAGGCTTAAAAGGGCTTTGTGTTTAGAGCATCTTACGCTTTAAAAAGATCCGTAGGAACTTAGTTAATGCATTGCACAAGTTAAGAAGCAAAGGCAAACTACATCTCAATAATTCTAGTATGAATCCCTCAACCAATCAATATCAGGCACACTCTCAACTCTTAATACAGTAATAAACAGTTACACTTAACAAGTATACACTTGAAGAACCTTAATGATGTAGATTTGGAACTCAGGTTGGCAATATAAAAATATAAAAATACAAACAACTGTGTTTATTCCTTATAAAGAAAAGAAAAAAAGGAAAGATACAGAGGCCTTGACGATAAATTAAACTACCCTGTAACTTATCAACATTAACAAACAAAAAAAAAATCAGATATTCTTATAAATGTCATAAGCTCATAACAAGACCAGGAGCTTCTTTTAGAAGTTATAGGAAGTCGATTTACCTCCACAATGTGTCCAATGCCAAAGAGTAAAGTCACCTTCTTCTGGAATGAGTTCCCTTGAACCTGCATTCCATCCAAGGATTAGGAGGATAACCACATGGTAAAAACATTTTCTTTCATTTCCACATGTAGGGGAAAAGTTTTCTATATATGGCAACTCAAATAAATTGATCCACTGACATAATTTTAATGAATTATTTGCACATACCAATTTTTCATTTTGTACCTAAAAATAAAGTGTGGGTTAGGTGCTTCTAGCATTAGTGCAGATTAACTTGGATGTGCTCAAAGAGCCAAATCAATAAAAGCTAAAAGATAAAGTCTGTATAAGGTAGGTGCTTCTACTCTTTGAAATCTATTTGTTCTGACCGAAGGCTGCTCTTGTAGGGGTTTTTTTTTTCGTTTCTTTTCTTTTCTTTTCTTTTTTCTGTAAATTCCTATCTTATTTTCCCTTTTATATAATTTATATATCCATGTATTCTTTTCTAATCTTTACTAAGTAACCTACGGTGCTCGTTTCCAGTAATTATTGGGCATCTAGCTTTCGCATAATCATGAATGAAGTATGTAATTACAAGAAGTGAATAGAAGTGATCATATTATCAAATTTTCATGGCCAACTATAAAGATGACATGTATCTAATTTTAAATCTCAAAACGAAGTATTGAAAACATTATTGGTTCTGAAAAGCTTACTTAACAACAGCATAACATTTACTGAAGTTTGCAAGATATATAGGATTCAGCAATAAACGAGTAACCATAGATGAGCACATACAACAGCCTTAGTATAATCCCATGAAAAGTATGTCGTGAAGAAACATGGCTCATTTCCTTCAGAGACTTTATATAACGGCACATTAGGAGACAATCCCTCTAGAGATGCAGCCATCTCCACATATTTCTGGAAGAAAAGGAAATGAAAACGACATGAATGAAAGCATATTGTTTAGAGAAGTGTACATAATATAGTCCTGCGACTCCTACCTGACCAATGTCCCAAGCATTTTGCTTTTCTTTGGGGTCAACAGATTGACCAATCCATATAAACACTTCAGCTTGAGTGTCCAGTATCAAGATATCCTCTGTCAACAGATCATCCTGAGAGAAGTTGTAAATTTCCTCTACCTGCGCATGATAAATATAAGATCATAACACTACATCTGGTTAACTTCTTCATTAACAAGAAATTCAAATATTCACCTGGAACTTTCCTGTAAGGACAAATTGCGAAGATCAACCACCAAAATGGAAGCAGTCAAAATGAATAGTCAGCAAAGGTAACAGTTGAACACCAAATGAGATAATTTCTTGTAACTTATGAGAGAACAAATGTCACCTCTACTGAATGAAAATGCGTATAAGTGGGGATCCCTGACAATTTCCTGAGATACTTTTTTACTGTTGTAACTTTGTTTCCCTCCAAGTGCAAACCAGAAGGTTGAACTCTCTGTTCCTTCTTTGGCATGCTTCAAAGTAACTCCCGGCTGTATTAGGAAGAAAATAACATCTGAGTTAACAAATACATTACACATATACAAAAAACAAGAATGAAAGGACAAGGTAGCTTCAAACATTAAAAAAAAAAAAACAATACTTCTAATCTATAAACCATCAAAATAAGAAAGAAAACCTATACAAAAAAATCTACTGTTGTAACTTTGGCTTGACTCCTTTCATTCAGCTATCTTTTGTATGCCCTTTTGTATCCTTTCATGTATGTCAATAAAAGCTCTATTTTTCATAAATATATTTATATATGCACATTTTAAAAATATATATGATTACTTTTATAGATTTCAATAATTCTAACATAAAAAGATTTATTTCAGTTTAAGATATTATTATATGAGAGACCATGTAAAAGAAATAATAAGTATGCAATACTTCATGGAGTTTGATGAAATTTGTTATTTTTTTTTCTACTAACATAATACCTAATAATAAATCATCTCAAAAACATCCAAACCAACTCTTACCATTTCTCCAAATAGCTTAAACTCTTGTACAGAAGAATTTCAATAAATATGCATATTTATATGCTTAAAGAACCATTTTGATATATTTATTTCACTCTCAACAATGATGAACATATGTTTCTTTTTGTCCATTTTTTAAAAAATACATAAATAAATAAATGTTTGACTTTAGGTCAAGTGTCTATAAATTGTTCTACATATGTTCACGTGTCCAATGCATACCCATTGTGCTCAACAAGTACTCATTATTGTCCGATAAGACATCCCAATTATTGAACTAGTACCTTCCGTGTATATTGTGCTTAATATTTAATAAGTAGTCCAAGTGTCAAAATATCCACTATGTGTCAGACACAAACATGTTGTCCAAACTAAAGTCTGGGCGGTACACATGCAAAGGAAGAATCACATCCATCAAAATATATATAATGGATAAAATATTTGAGACCTTACCTTTAGAAACTCTGCAACTTTTGCAGCTAACTGTTGCTGCTCGAATGTACTTTGATTTCCATGCCATGAGAAAACAGAGGAGCCAGATTGCAGGACAAAACACTCAGTAGAGTTCAAAGAGGTCGCAACCTAAATAATCAGAAGTTGAGACATTACAGTTACAATTGAATATTAGATGACTCAAATTGGAACCAGACTTTCAACATAAACATGAAGCTTGACCCAATGACAATGTTATAACATCATTTTCAGTCAGGCTTGCATATGTATGCACACACATATATTTCAAACCTCAAGAAGGTAGATTAACATTTAAAAAGGCATAAATTGCACGAAACAGACAATAAATAATTAAAAGCACTGGAAACATACAGAATCAACTTGCACTGCTTTATTGTTGTGAATGGATGTCTGTGATATCCTAATAAGGGCAACAGAATCTGCCGTGTAAGTTTCATCTTCCAAAGCTTTATCTGCTATGAGTTTCTTGTAACCAGAGCTCAAGCCACCCTACAGCAGAATTCATTAAGAAAATGGTTGTTATCTCTCTCTCAAGGACCCTCACAGTCCCACAACCTTGTAAAATGAACTATAACGTGATTCTAACTAAAAGAGATGAAGAGTTAAGAAAGAAGCTTTTGAAGACTACCCACCTTGAGGACCACCATAGGTTGAAAGAGGGCAATAAACTGCGGTGGCTCTTTGCCTTGAAATAAGCGACCCTGAGAAAATATATGATAAGTAAATTCTCAAAGGTAGAAACAATTCTATTATCTATATTTTATGTTTATGGTACCTGAACAGGTCTCCCTTTCAGTGAATTGGACATTGTATTAGTCAACCGTGTAGCCATCTTCTGATCTTCCTGAGGTTTGAAACATATAGAAAATGGTTTAATAGCGATAGAGCAACGAACACGTATGTGTATGTACAAATGTGCATAGATATGTTATGATATTGAAATCTGAGGTTAATGAGAAAACATCCCCACACTTGTTGTAACAAGCAATTATTTTTTGATAGGAAACAAGAGGAACTTTCATTAGATCAAGGAAAATACTGAGTGATGAGAAATCTATCCAAAGCCAAGGAAATTAAAGAAAAATCCTCCAATTGGCTTTAGTAGGAAAGAAATATTGTTACACAAAAACTAGTGCAAGGAACAAGAGTAAAAGAACTGAGCTACATCCCCATTTTTCTGAAAGTTCAATAACTAACATGTAGCACACACTATGGAAGGCTAGACCCATGGGAGAACCAACACTAAGAACATGAGTTAGTGTTCCAATGAAGGAATCAAGAGATGTATCTCGATCTCGTCAGACAAATATAAGGGTGGTTGGAGCGTTTTTTGGGATATGCTTTTCAACTTCCAAAGAAAATTTGGAAGTGAGGGAAGTAAAGAGGGAAAAATAACTGAGATTGTAGAAAATATTCTTGAGAGGAACAATTCTAAGCGTTCCATAATTATAGTTTGGGCTTTCTTATGGAATATTTGGAAGGAATGGAATGCTCGGATCTTTAAAAATAAGCATCAAAGTTTTGACATTTTCTTTGAATCTACCATCTTCTTAGCTTCTCTCTTGGAGTAAATTATCTCCACCTTTTTGTAATTATAGCCTTTCTTCCCTCATTGTACATTAGGATAGTTTTGTAATTACTTATTCAATGGGATCTTTTTTATAACCATTTTTCCATATCAATGAAATGTTTGTGTTTCCTAGCAAGAAAAAGGGTTCCGTAATTAGAGAATTTGCAGATCAGAAGGAAGGCCTCTTGTAAACATAGTAAAGTAAAAGCAGAAGGAAAATACATTCTGGGAGAATTTAAAAAATAGAATTGGGGAGAGTTCTTATGCTCAAATGGTGAAGGGAAACTAGAATGAGAAGGATTTACAGATCAAACATATTAAATTAGATAAAGTGGTTAAAGATCTTTAAAGGAAAGTTCTTATGCTTGCGTGTGTATGTGTGTTTGGCAAGTGCACCACCATATTGGAAGTCAAAGCAGCATGAAATTTACAACAGTTAGATTTTCTCAAAATAAATCCCAAATGATAACTAACCTCAATGCTATCCTTTCCAAACCAAGAGCACAAGAAATAATCTTCCTTCCTCTCACCAGAGTGGTAGGTGTAAAGAATGATGTAGCAGTCTCCACTATAAAATTTACCAATATCCTCTGCGACCAATGGAGTTTTGGCACTGCCATTGATTCGCCAAACCTGGAGAATGAAAACCATCAAGAAACCAATTAAACAATCAAAACTCATCTAGCCATTTCAAATAACCAAAACTGAGTATCATCTAAACCTCCATTTTTCCGCCTCCCTCCAGCAACGGTGGAACTTCTTCATTCACTGGTGCACTTTTTGTTAATCCCTTGAGACCAAGACCTTGTTGCTTCAATAGAGCTGTTTCCGAAAAGAGTACCATATTAAAAAATACTTAAAGAAAAAGGAATAGAAAACTCATTTTATCTATTAGATGTATGTGGTAAATACCAGCTACTTTTCCCCTTCCTTCCTCAGCACCTGTAGTCACCGATCCAACTGGCCAGGACTCAAAGTTGGACTTAAAAGAATGTGTTTCATAACCTTGTATAACCCGAGTAACACGAGTGGACTTTGGCCTGTTCTGGCTGGCAATAAATTCCTGAATATAAAGTATTGTTTTGATAAATCCGTCCATAACTTTAATTACTTGAAATTTTGGCAGAGGGGCTTACCTCAGCTACTTGGATTGCTGCTTTTCGCTCCTCTACTTGTGTCACTCTTCCAACCCAAACAAATATTTCAGCACCACAGTCCAGCAGATAGCACTTATTATTTTCCAATAAGGATTTTGATAGTTCGCCATCAACAACTTTTACTTCTCCACCATCAATGCTACAGACATTGTGGACAGAAATTAGAATACGTGCCTCCATGTATAAGATTATATTTAATATGAAATGGTATAACCATTAGGATTAATATTTAATACAACAATCAAGTGGAGTGAGGTTTAAATCCTAAAGTTAAGCAAAGATCATTAATCACAGCAAACTTTAAAGTTTGCATCTATACAAATATAGATTAAAGAATGAGTATCCAAAGCCAAAAAGGACAACGCTTATTTCATCACAACCATATACCCAAAAATGAATAAATAAATATTAAAACATATGCGTATACTTTTATGACAAAATTAATATAACTAAACCTTTTAAATTATTAATTTAACAATTAATTCTATAACAATTTTTATTTTTTTTTTAATAATTAGGAAAGTTAGAACTTCATGTTGTACTTTCATAATTAACCACAGCAAATTGATCCATTGGCATTTGGGCATGCAAAAAGAGTAAAGGAACTTTTGCAAAGGAGTTCAAATCCCATGATGGCCACCTACGTAAAGGTAAGTTTTTTTTTTTTTTATAAAAGACCAACTTTCATTGAGAAATAATGAAAGAATACAAGGGCATCCAAAAAAACAAGCCCACAAAAGGGAACCCCACCGAAGAAAGGGGCTCCAATCAAGGTTTAATGTAAGGGTAAGATATTAAAATTCTAGGAGTTTTCTAACAACCAAATGTTGAACAGTTGAAGTGCCAAGCAGTTGTCTTGTGAAATTAGTCTAAGTGTGCAGTGACCTGAACACTCGTTGATATAGAAAAAAAAAAGTGTGGTAGGTTCACAATTCAACTAATGTGTATATATATATAAATTCTATTCTTAGGAGAGACCATATGCTTTAGTTGCCTTCCTTAATCTATAACGGTGGCTTTATAAACTGACTAATGCTCACACTTTAAGTCGATGCCTTTAAATTGCAATGATTTTATGTGCTTCTTCTAACTTTTTTCTTAAACAGAACAGAAGGAGAAAATCTTCAAATTGGAGAAATAGTCGAACCAACTATCATCTAATACTTTCTCATGTGGGTTCATTGCACAATATCAAAATAGGCTCCTTATAAATATCTGTCTACAACAAGGACTATATTAGGCCAAGAAGACTATAGACTATATTGGGAGTCATTATCCGATTCTAATCAATTGCTACATGAAAAATACTTCAATAACATTTCTAACTACTAAAATCAAGGAATGCTAACAAATACCTGTGAAGCTTAGCAGGAGCAGGTTCTGGAATTATATCATCTTCACTAGTAACTTTCTTCCCGATGGGTGCAAAGCCACCAAATAGGACCCAAAATTCACCAGAGTCAGACTCAGTATCCAACTTCCCATCATCTAGTACGTTCAAAATAATATTTAACTCAATGTATTGTCATATGGAAATCGTGAACCATGAATATAAAACATAATTGAAAAGGCCAAGGATTGAATATGAAACAGGGAGAGGGTTAGAACAATAGTGTATCTTCAGTTCCTACCAACAATTGCAACATCGCACTTCCCCTCATGATTTTTATCCTTCAAGAATTGAACCACTTCCAAAGCTTTTGCCCTCTCCTGGATATTGGAATTTGCACCATTGAACTGAAATATCTTGCTTTCAGTGTCCAAGATGAACACATCATCATGATTTAGTGACGATCGAGCAAAAGGAACCTGAATAGACCAAATGCAAAAATAAACATCAAAAACTCCATGTCATTGGAAGAAGCATTGTTGAATACAGAAACTCCTGTAAAGAAAAATCAAGTGCCTGTTTCATTCGGACAACTCGCTTTCCTCTGCAGACGTACAACTGTGTTTCAAATTGTTCTTCCTCGGGCTTCTTAAATCCAGATGCGACACCTCCCTCCAATGGTATGATACAAGGTTTGAAGTATGACAAGAATTTTTCTGATTCGTGGCCTTGGATTTCTCTATATTGCACTGCACGTCCTCCAAGAGATGCATCAAGCTCAACAGTTTTAATAGCTGCAGTTCCTGCTTCATCCTAAAATAAAAGCCAGAGGTTGTAAAGTCAGAAATCTGTGTTTCACAATCAAGTCCTAATAAAATAACATTCAACTTTCAGTTCTCGATGAAGAAAGGAGAGGAATACGAAATAGGCAGAGAAAGAATACCTGACTAGTATCTCTTCCAATCCAAAAGTGTATATCATAGAGGTAAGAACCACCTTTGCCTTGTGTTGTCTGTATAAAAGGTAAAGCTCGTTATATAACTTATGTAAAACAACATTTTGAAAGTTCCTCTCCCCCATCCAATAAACAAATCAAACAAATGTCTGAGCTCAAACAAAATGAAAGATGACACTCAGCTCATGTCTCCAAAGATCAGACAAGAAATATACGTCCTTTTCAGACCATTCAAATCATCATCTTTGCTGATCGGGAATTATTACAACATACCAGGAAGATATTTCACAAGATTAGCAGCATTAAAGATTAGAAAAAAAAAATTAAATACCTGCAATATTATGTAACTATCCCCCATGTAAAATTTCCCATAGTCAGACTTTGGCAACGGAACAGGCTGAAAGTTCTCAATTCGCCAGATTTCTGTCCCACTAAGAGAAATTAAGTTCAACATCTTAAGCTTTTGAGAATGCCCTAAATATAAATAAACCAATCCAGAATTTCATCACATAAAAGCAACTAAGTTAAATTTCAACCTATTATCACTTCCATATTAAGAGTGTCCATGTAAGACAACATGCATACAGCTCTAATCTCAAATAAATTAAAGAAAATTTTCATTTTCAGGGGACCAATTTTCTAATTTTTATTATAAGGATACACTCTCTGTCCAACTGCCTGAAATGCAGGATCCAAGACTTTGGCAGAGCTAGACATTGGAAAATATTTCTCTGTTACTGTCTCCTTAGTTGCAAGAGAAACTAACAGTTTTCAAATTATTTTATCTGATGTCTGGATATGCCACAAGAATACACTGCACGAAGAGAGAAAACAAGAGTGTCAAACAGAGTACAATGGTGACAAATCAGTGGAAAACCCAGCACAGGAACAAGAAAATAAAAGATACATGTACAGACTACAAATCTCAAAGCATAATAAAACCAGGAAGGCAGGCGATAATGGGCTACTTTTTAATATATTTGCTAGCACAATTGGAGCTTTTTTTTTTCTTTGCTAGACTTACATCGCCACTCTAAGAAACATGCTAGAACTTCATCTGACATCGTTTCCCAAGGAAACTAACGTTCATAGTATATCCCTTCAGCATTTGTACATTTCAAATATTTATATTCAAGGTTACTTTGTATATTTTTCAAGTTCAGTCACTGATATTCACCACATAACCACACGCCAGATAAAGGGAACAAAAATTCCATTCCATGAATCAGGATGCCCTTCTATTCAGTTTGTTGAAGCTGATGCAAACATCATTTAAAGACAAAAGTACTCCCTTAAATCTTGTGCAAGAAACAGCTTCAAGATTCTATAGAAGCTTCACCAAGAGACAGTCCAGATAGTTTCTTTTTACCAAGAATAAGAAAATAATAATAATAATGCAATGCAATGCAGTGTACTTGAACACTCATTAATCAAAATTTTAATATCAGAAATCTCTTTAAGATTAAGTCAACTGCTCTAATCCAAAGCTCAGATATGGAAGAACAATACAGAGAACAAATTTCACTATTAGTAGTGGAAGACATCGGCTGTGGTAATCCAGCATTTGTATCTAGAAATTCTAAATTGGGATATTCAGTCTCTAATTATGTCAGCTCCATGACTCAACAACACAATTCTGCTTTGTAACCTGAACAAAAAGTTCACACTCAAATCTGTCCTACAAGCCCAAAGGATGAACAACTCCACCACATTACAAACATCAAAAACCTTACAAATAAACAATCTCGTAATGCTGATTAACACCACATTCTATCCCACCCAATTTTCTCATATATCAAATGTATAAAATACCAAATCACAATTTTGTGGTCCAGTAATACTCAAGATCCTCCATACGAGTTACCACAGATCATATCCAAGAATCCAACTGATGAAAACGAAGGGGAGATATTTCTCAATGCATTCAATATCCTTAAACGTTGCAACGTGTCAAGTATCAAACCAAGGTGACTGATCCATTCAATAACGATTAGGCCAAGTGGGAGCTAAAGAAAAATATTTAGAACAAATCAGCAATTAAAGAGTGATCTAAGAAGTGTGATAATGACAAGCCATCATTTCGAGGTAACAACTGGTCCAAATTGCTAGATTTTCCCTAAAACAATAGCTGAACTGCAGTCTGCAGTGTCGAACTTCCAGTACACAGTAAGAACACATCCAAACGAGATACACCAAGTCCAAAACACTTCCAAATCACCAAAAGGAACAACAAAAAGACAATACAGAGTACACACAAATACACAAAATGGGGAAGTCCCATGTACCAATCAGATCAAACCTTCGATTGAATCTAAACCAGATATGTACAACAACAAGAAAAAACAATCAAAACCCAGAAAGAAAAAACCAAAGAAACACCCAGATCAAAAAGAAAAATCACATGGGGTTAACGATCAAAGATGAGATCAAGGGAAAACGAAGTGCAATCGA
The DNA here is from genome assembly GCA_036850905.1 of Luffa acutangula. Taxonomy (NCBI): domain Eukaryota; kingdom Viridiplantae; phylum Streptophyta; class Magnoliopsida; order Cucurbitales; family Cucurbitaceae; genus Luffa; species Luffa acutangula. The sequence goes on from CM072096.1 coordinate 45,723,235, forward strand.
ATTGATTCAGTTGATCCCAAAACAGCAAAACAGCTGACCTGGCCGGAGATCTCTCGCACCCTCTGGAAATGAAGGGTGGAGGAGAGAGAAATGATTGGGAAATACAAGAAAGAGGAATGGGGGAAGGACGAGGACGCAGAGCTGGCAATAAAGAAAGATATAGAAGATAGTTGGGAAAAAGAAAAGTGGGAATTATTGCTGTATGTGTCTGTTTTTTCTTTTCTCTCTCTCTCTACACAACTTTTCAGCCTTTTGAGATTACAATTCAGGGCGAGAGAGAGAGATCAAAGTTGGGTTGGGTCCGATTGAATGACAGTGGAACAACAAAACGGAAAAACACGGAGAAAGGAGAAAATTGAAGGTCGTTATTTAAGAGAGAAGGGATCCGTTGACGGTGGCACCGCCCAAATTGGGCTCTGTTTTTTCTTCGGATTTTGTCGAGTTTGGCAATTGCGCCAATCAATTGGAACAGTTGGGTTTGAAATTTCTTGGGAATGAAGATTGAAAAGACAAACTTTGACAAGAACCCGTTATCCAAATTGGAAGAATCTCAAGCTAGCTTCAAAGTATTTGTTGGGGTTGAAGGGTATGATATGAAGTCATTGAGTAGGGTTTTGTGTTATTCTAATATTTAGTTGACTTGTAATTTTACTTCATAAGTCATGTTTAGACTCTAAAAAATTGGAGTTGAAAAGTCCAAGTTTAATCGGTGGATATTCTTATATATGATTTCTTTTGAGGAGAAATAGGTCTAAAACTCGTTGAAGTGGGAGAATCTATTTATGTAACATGAAAAATGGCTCATATATTTCGTATTTGGTTATAGATTTGAGATTCGGATTCTTGATTGACTTGGAAGTCTGCCACGCAACTTTTAAAGGACAAAAAAATTGAAGTATGTGGACTAGAACACCTTTGTAGTACGGTTTGTTTTCTTTACATCTATGTGTTGTATTATTGTAAATGTTGTCGTCTTTTCTTTTTTATCTTTTGAAAGGGTAAATGTTGTATTTAAAATTTGGGTTATTTCTTCCAATTTGATGTTTTTTTAACATATATTAGATGGTTTTAATTTGCTTGAGCATATTCATAAAAAAAAAAAAAAAAAAAAAAAAAAAAAAAAAAAAACTGTATTATTATTTATTAAGTATTTGCTCAATTTAAAATCACAAATGATTTTTTTTTTCTTATCGTAAATGTGATAAAGATGTAAGAGACTTTCATCATCTTTAGTATAAGAAGGAATATGGCGTTGTTGAATGAACATAGAGATGCCAATGTTATCTTAAGCTAAAAATGCTCCTAGGCTAAAGCCAACAATATAGAAGGTAGAAGAGACAACTGAAAGAACTCTTTAAAGATAAAGCTCGGTAGAAATGTTCATTACAAGAAAATATTTTTAGTATAATTTTTATTGAAAACATCGAAAAGTTAATTTTATTGTTGCCATATAAATTTAGAAATACTCTAAATCCGACATTGGCTTATAACATTACTAAAAACTCATTTTATTGATCTTAAAGGACAAATAAACAATCCATATTAGGTTAGTCACATTAAAATATATCTTCAACTTGGAAGAATTAATATTCGATGAAGAGAAATACATCTTTACTCTTGTACCATCCTAAATCATTACTAAATTGTAAGTCATTAAACACAAAATTTAATTATTTAATATACTATATCAATGAGAATAATATGTAAGCTTTTTCTATTAGGTCAAAATTGATTTACTTCATTTGTTTCTCTCTAACAACAAAATTTTATGTGTGGTGATCAAAATCTCTTTCCAACCATATCATTATGGTATTCATAATTGAAATATGGTGAAATAATAGAGAGGGTGTCCTTTTACTATCTCTAAAAGTAGTTATTTGCAACCATAAAATACTATATCATGGAATACTATATATCATGGTAAAATATGTTGTTGTTTTTTTCTTTTTCCTTTTTTTTTTTTTTTTTTATTTAGCATTCCTAAATATCTATGCATGTCTAGAGTGCTTTTTTCAACAACACCACTTTAAAGCAGATGGATGAAAAGAAAGTTTTGGAGATGAATTTGCTTTTAACATGTATAAAAATGATGTTTTGTCTAAAAGGAATGGTGGCTAAATATACCAAATACATTTAAAACAAGTTTCTTATAGTAATTCTCTTCTTGAAAAATTAAAGTGACTTCTAAATATTGAGAGAATGAATGAGTGCATTTGAGTATATGCTAATAAGAGTGTCTTACCCTTATGTAAAGCTATTCAAAAGAGTCCATCAAATTTAACATGAGAAAGAACCACCCGAACAAATGTCTATTAATGACAATAAAAAAAAAAAGTGTCACTTGACGTATAGACACCTACCATTTATCCAAACGTCACTGTATATATGTTATAATGATAGTTAAAGATTGTCTTCTACTGTAATGTCATTATAAGTTACCCTGACTATCATTCACTGTAAATACAATATCTCTATTTCTATTGAGATATAAGAATCAAGTTTGTGAAAAGATCATGGGTAAGATCGATTAAATGTTATTTTCTATATTTTACCAGTTAAGCTTTGACAAATTGTGTATGGACAAAAATGTCAATTTAAGCATAATTCATTGGATAAGACACCGATTACTATCTGTTGAAGGTCAATAATTTGATCCTTCACCCCTATAATTTTTAACTAAAAAATTATATAGACAGAATGTGATAACTACATGTAATAGAAAGAAGTGGACATGGGAAATTTTACGTTGTTATATCGCTCGAGTATATATGTTGCCTTGCCTCGAGTCAATTGATGTTGATTCAATAGTTTCTCTAGATCATCTAGTTTATGAAAAAACTCCTTTAACCTATGATGTCAACTAAGATTTATTCCTTCTAACACACCTTAAGGATTAGTTAACCATTGCATATTAACTCTGGTTCTAACTTCTAAGAACCTCCCTAGTTTTAGGGCTTTGGTTTGGTGTGAATAATAATGTTAAAATCAATAACATTTTGAGTCAATGAAGATTTGATTGGTGGAATCAAATTATCCTTGCTTGGTTTGATTTGTTTGAGTATCCACTTTTAAAACCATCCTTACTCTCTTGATAATTCATCACATATTCCCTCCCATTTTTGACCTCAAGACAAAAATTTGGCTTTTCTAAGTTTAAACTCTTCATTGATTCCAAAAAGAGAAAATAGTTTCAAACATTTAAGCATGTTTGAGAGTTTTTTTTTTCTTTAAAGAAGTGGCACTTTTAGCAAAAGTGTTACAATTTTACAAGTGATTTTGTAAAATATATTCAATAATAAATCAATTTTATGTTTGATTTCACTCTCTAAAAAGTGATTGTCAATTGACATATCATCGGAAGTGATTTTGAAGGGATGTTTTAAAAAGTGATTTTAGAGATATCAAATTACGAAAAAGCACCTCCTTGAAATATGGTTGTTTTTCTTAGGGTGATTCGTGGTCAATCACTTGAACGAAAATCATCAGCTTTCAAAGTGATTGACCAATGTGATTTTAGATTTTTTTCAAAATCTTTGTTTGTTGATAGGTTGAAGGTATAAGGTTTCTTGTAGTGCAAAATTGAAGGTTGCAAGCACAAGCTCAACGTATTTAGAAATTAAGATTTCTCTTGAAATTAACATTCTTCGAGTGCAAAAATTAGCAAAGTGAATGCAAGAAAATTAATATGAACATGTGTAAACTTGATACAAACTCATATTATCTTTTAATATCAATACTTACATAAGTCAAGCTACATACTTTACCGAAATTGCAAAATTGCAAAATTACAAACAACTAAGATTAAAACTCAAACGTCTAGCACTCATTTTTAACTCAACTGAAGTTTAATATAAGAGTGTAATTAAACAAGGGTTTTTTTTTTTTAATATAGAATAGATATCAAATAACACATTGGAAAAATACATCATAGATAAGTAACTACTTTGAAACTTTGATCTATTGGTCTTTAAAAATGTACTTGACATCTCTTCTAGTTTAAATAGTTTTTTTTAAAAGTGTTGAACAGCTAATTCATTGTTATATTAATTTATATATCATAAATATTTATTGCTTAATCTAACTCGTGCATGATAACCATTAACTACAAACGATATCATATGTGTTCCACTCATTTTACACACTTTTTAGTACACAAAGCTCCTAGACATGTCGGGTTTCAAAAAGGTGTGGTGTCCTTGTGATCTCTCTATACAAGTTTTCATCAATAAAAATACATTCTAGATAAGTAACTACTTTGAAAATTAGAAGAGTGTACTTGACATATTTCTTATGGTTTAAACATTTTTTTAATATTTTAATAAAAAGAATATTTTTGTTTTTTGTTTTAAGTATGGAACAAATTTGTTTGGTTGTATTACAAAGTGGTTTTATTAATTACAAATATTTTTTCTTGCTACATATTTTGAAGATTCTCAGTTAATCAATTTAAAGTTATTTTTCAATAATCCATTGATGAGTGTTTCTTTAAAAATAGTTTTTGATCACTTTAAATTATTATTTATGATTTTATTTTTTATAAAAAAAATCCAAAAGCTATTACAAACCCATTATAACTCTTAAAAAGAAAATTGATTCCTATATGAACTCGAAGCAATTGGGGTATGTAAGTGTTGGTAGTCGATTTTGGTTAGAGGGAACTCACCCGACCTTCACGTGCCACCAACGATAAATTTGTAGATGAGGGGGGAAGACGTGGCCTACAAGACGAAAAACCTGCACATCGGTGTGGTGCTAGCCACACCGACTCCGATGCTTAAGTTAGAAAACGAAAGTACGAGGGCTAGAGAGTAAGAGAAGAGAGTAGAGAGTTCGAGTCCCCTTCTTCAGTAGCGAAGAGGGGTATAAATACATGCTCCTCCTCCTAGGGTTTTTAGGGATTCGGAGGCATTTTAGGTCAAACCAGGCAAAACCGGGGCAGGCGGAGGCAGTAGGGATTGATAGGAGGCTAACGAGCTCGGCCTCGGCCTATGGTCGGCCACGACCCAAGGCCGAGGCCGACCATGTGGGTCGAGCCCAATTGACCCGACCCATTTGGTCTGGTCTTCCTCTGAGTCGATCTCTGGTCCTGCCTCCGCCCGGTTGTCCTCGTCAGCTCCTTGTACGTCATGGTGGTCCAAAATTACCTATAATAGTAAGAATGGATGGTAATGAACTTTTTTTTTTTTGAAAAAATACACTTTTGGTCCCTGAGATTTGGATTAGGTTTCATTTTGGTCTCAGAGCTTTAAAACTCAACATTTTTATCCCTGAGGTTTGGATTTCGTTACACTCTTAGTCCCTTTGTTAATTTTTCTGTTAAAACTAACGGATTTCTGATGTGGTATAAATTTTTATTAAAAATATATATATTTTTTATTAATTTCTTAAAATAAAATAATATATTAAATATTTATTATTTTTTCTTTTTCTTTTTTCTTTTCTTTGTTTCTTCTTCCATCATCTTCTTCTCCACCATGGTCTAAAACCTTAATCTAAACTCACAACCGACAGCCACTGTTGTCGTCGATCGTCGTTCTTCGATGGCCAGCCGTCTCGGGCATCGGCCACTGGTTTTATTATTTTGGAAAAAATACACTTTTAGTCCCTGAGGTTTGAGTTAGGTTTCATTTTGGTCTCTCAGTTCTCAAACTCAACAATTTAATCTCTGAGGTTTGGATTTCGTTACACTTTTAGTCCCTTCGTCAAATTTTCTGTTAAAACTTTACAGAATACTGACGATGCATCATCTTTTTATTAAAAAAAATATTTTCTTAATTTTAAAATTAAAATAATAATAAATTAATTTTAAAAACTATATTTTTATTATTATTTCTTTTCTTTTTCTACCTTACCCTTTCTTCTTCTTCTACTCCATCTCCCTTCTTCAACCCTAGCATACCGGCGTCGCCGTCGACGGCGACTAACTTTTTTTTTTCTCCCTCTTCTTCTCTTCTTTTCTTATTCTTCTTTCTTCCTTTTCCAAAGATTTTGCTTTCTTTTAAAAAAAAAAAAAACCAAAAGATGACCTCCATCCTTCGTTTGTCGCCGCCGAAATGGAGGCAGAGGTCCCCGTTACAGATCTGTAGCGGGAGGGTGTAGTGGGGAGGGAGGGAGGTTGTTTTGGAGCTGGAAAACAACAACCGGCACGCGTATCGTTCGGCGAAATAGTTGGGCGTCGTGTAGAACCTCCCGATTTCTGTTCATCATTCAGCGTGTGTTATCTTGACAGCGCGGGCAGAGCAGCAACAACAGGCCTCCGGCGAGATCTTGCAAGAAAGTTTTTGAATCGAGATCTCACCGCAGAGCAGCTTGACGTTGCGGCAACTGAGCGTGGATCCCATATCTGAGCTTGTCTCAAGTTCCTTCCCCACGCACGCCTAGATCTTGCAGAAAAGTTTCCAGAATCGAAGACCCAGATCTCGTCGCGATTCATCCACGTTTGTTGAGTTCAAACTGACACTGAGATCTCGCCGAAAAAGGGTTTTAGAAAGAGGGGAGAGAGAGAGGGACGGTGAGGAAGAGAAAGAGAAGGACGGTGGAGGAGAGAAAGAGACGGTGAGGGAGAGAGAAAGCAAGATGAAGAAAAAAAAAGTTGTACGCGGCCGACCGTCGACGAGCAGCGGTTGTCGGTCGCCGGTGTGTTTGAAGAAGAGGTCGCCGATGTGACTGAAGAAGTAGATGAAGAAAAAGAAAAAAGAAGAAGAGGAATAAAAGGGGTAAGAAATAAAAATTTAAAAATAATAATATTTTTATTATTTTAATTTATTTTTGTTAAAAAAATTAAGAAAATAATTTTTTTTAATAAAAAAATGATGCCACGTCAGCAAACAGTTAGTTTTTAACGAAAAAATGGATGGAAGGACTAAAATGAAACGAAATCCAAACCTCAAGGACTAAATTGTCGCGTTTGAAAACTCAGGGACCAAAATGAAACCCAACTCAAACCTCAGGGACTAAAAGTGTATTTTTCCCTATTATTTTTTTCTCTTTTTTTTTCTTCTTCTCGTTTCTTTAATAACTGGAGGGAGGAGGGAATACTTCCACTTCATCCAAATCTATTGTTGTAGATTGCTCATAATCCACCGTCGATGGCAGAGTTGGAGGCGTAGCAACTCGAACAAAGCTAATAGCCAAACAGACCTGTTGTTTTCTCGGCAGAAAATTTGGGCTTTGATTGAAGACCACCGCACGGGAGAGAGGACAGGATCGAAGACCATCGCAGCAGAGACCGAATCCCATCTTGAAATGAAGGGGAACAGATCTAGAACAAAACTCACGAAACCCAGATCTGGGTTTCGTTCCAGATCTGAAACGAATGAGATTTCCTCTTCTTTTCAAGACCAAATCGAAGGGGAGAGAGAAAGGCAAATGAGGAAGAGGCAGCAACAGGGTTTGGTTTGAGGTGGCGTGGTTGATCGAAGAATAGAGCAGATGAGAGAGTTGCAAGAGATAGAGAAATCGAAAGGAGATAGAGAGTCGAATGGCTCGACAGCGACACTTTGTGCTCAACGACGGTAGATCTGAAGCGTGCAAGCTCGACGACGATTCAACAGTAGCAGCAGTGTTTCCGACGGGGCTCCGGAGAGGTGTTGGTCTGAAGAAGAAGAGGCTAGAGAAAAAGAAGATTGAAGATGATAGAAAAAGGAAAAAAAAAAAAAAATTATTTAATATATTATTTTATTTTAAAAAATAATAAAAATATATTTTTTTATTAAAAACTAATGACACGTCAACATTCTGTTAGTGTTTAACAGAAAAATTAACGAAGGAACTAAGAGTGTAACGAAATCCAAACCTTAGGGACTAAATTGTCGAACTTGAAAATTTAGGGACCAAAGTGAAACCTAACCCAAACCTTAGAGACCAAAAATGAATTTTTCCTTTTTTTTTTTTTTTTTTTTCTATTAAGCCACACCAACCTTTTTAAAGAAAACTTTGTTCCAAAAAAAAAAACCTTTTTAAAGAAAAGAAATATGGAAGTTTTTTTTTAAAGCAAAATACTTATCTATTCATCCCACATATATATGTTATTTGACAATTTTTTTTTCTTTTTTTTTTAAGAAAAAGGAAAATCTCTCTTCGCTCTTTTTATTCCAGATTTGAATCTCCAATCTTAGAAATTACGGTTAACTATAATGGGGTGTTGTTTATTTTCTTTTTTTCAAGCACATGAGGTGTTTTTAGTTACATTTTTTTTTTTTTTTTTTTGAGATACTATTTCATATTAAAGTTTAATGTTTTATGGCTTCAATTTTATTTTAAATAACCATCGGACAAGACCCTAACTATGTGATAAAGTAATAAAAACATTTTTATTTTTATTTTTAAAAGAGTAATAAAAACATTTTGTGTATAGTATGCTGGTCATTTTTAATTAGTTTTTTTTTTTTTTTTTTTTTTTTTGATAAGGAAAGAATAATGGCCCAAAAAACAACTGCACCAGCCGGGAATCGAACCCGGGTCTGTACCGTGGCAGGGTACTATTCTACCACTAGACCACTGGTGCCCTTTCCATTTTTAATTAGTTATATCATTATTTTTTATTTATAATTTTCTATATAAAATATATGCTATACAATATTAAATTTATAATTTTGATTACTAAACATAGTCAACATCGTAAGCAATCAATCATACACGTACATGATTGACTATTTATTTGTTTTTTTTTTATTATTATTATTTTGAGTTCACACACGATTGACTAATTCTTCAAGGTATAAAAATCGTGTCATGAACAATATTATGAGTTATTTTTATTATTATTTTTTTTTGTAAAATAAAGTCGTGTCACTAAATTGAAAATATCTCTAGGTTGGTTCGTGATTTGAAAATTGTTTTTTTAAAAATAAAGAATTCAACAAAAAAATGAAAACAATTTTCTAATTTTCTTTATATGTAAAAGATGTTTGGTTCCAATTTAAAAACTTTAAATTCAAATTCAAAATTTGAAAACTATGTTTGGTTATGAATTTGAAAATGCAAGAAAAGATTAATGCGTGTTTGGTAAAATTCATTTTTTTAGGAAAAAGTTAATTTAATATGATTGTTATAGGTGATTTTGGACCACACAGATGGACAAGAAGCTGATGAGGACAATCGGGCAGAGGTAGGACCAAAAGACCGACCCAGAGGAAGACTGGACCAACGGGTCGGGCCAAAATGGCTCGACCCATATGGTCGGCCTCGGCAAAAGGCCGAGGCCGACCATTCGGCTCGTTTGCGCGGGCCGAGCCCGGTGACCTCTTTTCGGTCCCTGATGCCCCCGAATCGACCCGGTTTCGCCTGGTTCGTCCCGAAACACCACCGAATTCCTAAAAACCCTAGGAGGGCAAACAGGTATAAAACCCCCTCTTCACCACGGAAGAAGGGTTCCGAAACTCGATTCTTGACTCTTCCCTTTACTATCTGTAGCTTCTCCTCGGTTTTCTGACTTAGGCATCGGAGGCGGTGTGGCCTACACCACGCCGGTGTGCAGCGGTTTTTGCTGGTCTTGCAGGTCACGTCTTCCCCAGTTTCTACAAATTCACTATTGGTGTCACGTGAAGGTCAGGTGAGTCTTCTGTCCGGATTTTGGCATCAACAATGATTATTTTTCTACTTGATTTTTCCTCATTTTTAAAGAGATATTAGAAATCAATGTTGTTGTAATCGATTCTTCAAAAAAAAAAATTGTGAGAATTGAAACTATATAATATATATATATATACTAGATAGTTGTATTTGTATGAAGCTTTTGATTTGTAAAGCGAATAAGTATATCAAAATAGATAGAATTATGTAAAAAAACAAAAAAAAATAAATAAATAACAATTAAAAAAGCACCAATATCAACCATACACACTATTTACACAACAGTAATTTTGTTTTTTTTTTTCTTTAAAGTCGAAAAGAATTTGGATATAAAAAATATAAAAGGTTGTTTGTAGATACTACAATATTATTTGATGGAAAAGAATGATGTATCCTTAGTTTTTTAAGTTCTATCTCGTGTTTCCATTATTTTGAAAACAAAATTGGAAAACAATGAAAACAACATTTTATTGTTTTTGAAAACATACAATTTTTTCAGTTATTTTTTAAAATTGTTTTTAAACATAGGTATATCAAACATGTTTTCATTGTCTTCCTTGTATTTTTTATTTTCAAAAACATAAAAACGAAAAATGGGATCATGAACCAAACAAGGCCTTAATTGGTTTTCTTTAATTTTTTTTTTACAACATGTTGAGTAAGGAATTTGAAATTGGCCTCTTAGTCGAGGGTACAAGTTTTATGCCAATTCTTGTTGACATAAATTGTTTACATTTATGTTCAACTAGCAACTATTAATTAATAATTTATAAGCATATTTTGAAATAAAAAATAATGATGAATATATGTGATAAAAATAAGATTAAATTACAAATTATCTTTGAACTCTATGGTATGTGTCAATTATGCCCTTAGACTTTCAAATTTTTCATTTTTTTTTACCCTTGAACTTTGAAATTTGTTTTAAAAATATCATTGAGATTTTTTCCTTTTGTTATAATAAGATGGACATTGATGCAATGATTAATGTGTAAAAATTAGAAGGTAAATGTGATATCGTTTATAATATCATTCACGTAGATTAACGTGTGACAACTAATGTGTAAAACGTGATTATAAAATAATTTTTTAAAATATCTATTGAGATGATATAAATGGTTTGATGTTAATATTTTATTTAGCTGTAAAAGTACAATATTAAGTATGTCTTTTCATTTTTACAAATGAGTTGCTACGTCAATTTCCTTCATTTTTATTTTAACAAAAATGATACTTTTTGAAACAAAATCAAAGTCTTAGGTATTCTTTGGAACAAATTTCAAAATTCAAGGACATAAAAATGAAACTTTTTAAAGTCTGTAAAACTGAAATCTACACTAAAGTTGAAGGGAATTTGGTATAATTTAACCTAAAAATAATACAAAACTTAAGCAATACTATTTAAAACATGTTATCATTATTACAATTATTATTATTAGATAACCATGACGATAATTATAAAATTTATATTTTCTTTTTTTCTTAGAGAAAATTTTATATTTTCGTATATTTTTAATTTTTTTTAGGAGTACAGAGAAAATAAGACCATTTTGATAGGGCATAAGACCATTTTGATAGGGCATCTCTTGTAGGAGGATGCAACGAGTCCATGGGAGACACTCTTCTATTCAAACTTCAGAGTGTTTTGAAGTGCGAGCATGTGCGACTAACATGTGAGCAACTTTAATCCCTTCCATAGGGGCTAGTAAGAAACCTCGATGTGTTGATCTATAAACAATTTCTTAAGGTGGTCAATGAGTGGAGCAATCTCATTAAAATGGTGGTCACAATCATGAAGTCGATTCCAAACGATTTTAGCATCCACCTCCACCCAAACTGGAGTTATTCCCGAATATTCCAATGCTAATATGACTTCATCTACAAGCGTTTGAGCTTCCGCCAGTTCCACTGAGGAACACATTCTTCTGAACTGTTTTGTAGTCGTCATCATTTTGCCTTTGGAATTCCAAATGATACCATCTCGCCATTGGTTACCACTGCATCTACATTCAATTGGAAATGGTTATTAGGTGGTGGCGACCAAATGCTAAGATGATCATTATCATCGTTCTTGAACTTGTTCGACCTTCACTCTAATTTGCTTGGGCCTCCACATATTCAGATGTGTTGTTCGATGCCCAAACAATAGGATCATCTACCCATCTGGTTTGGCTATTGAGGCCATGAAAAACTGCGGGCTCGTTTGATAACGTTCCTGTTTCCTGTTTCTTGTTCTCGTTTCTCATTTTTTAAGAAACAAACTTGTATGATAACTCATCCTTGTTTCTTGTTTCTAAATTTCTAGAAACGTTTCTAAAAAAGAGGCCAAATTTGAGAAACTACAAAATGTTGTTTCTCAAATTCTGTTTCTGTTTTTTTTCTCTATCTTTCATGCATGTATTCATCTCTCCCTCACATTCCTACATCAATCTCTTCTCTTCCTCTATTTTTTTAACCACTTTCTCGTCTTTTTTTTTAATCTTTTTCCGTTATTTCGTTCTCTTTCATTTTTTATAATTTTTTTTTCTTTTTTCGTTATTTCTTTCTCTTTCATTTTTTTATTATTTATGTTATTTCTTTCATTTTTTTACTTTTATTATCACCTCCACGATCTCAGACTACCGATCACCATCATTGACATCCGACTATCGATCGTCGCCGACCAACCGCCACTATCAACCTCCGACTATCAGTTGTCTCCGACCGACCGCCTCCGTCGACCTTCGACTATCGGCCGCCACTGACCTCTCCTAATCGACCGCCACAGTCAACCTCGGACTACTGGCCATCGCCGACTTCCATCGATCTTCGAATATTGGCCGCAGTCGACAGCTACCGTCAACCTCCGACAACCAACCGCTGTCGACCTCCACCGACCGACCACTATCGTCGACCTCTGACTATAGACCGTCATCAACCTCCGCCGACCGACCGCCACAGTCCACCTTCTACTACGATCGTCACCGACCTCCATCGACCAGCCACCTGTTGGGATTTATGCCCTAAAACTCGTGGATAGTGAATGTAACCGTTGACCGGATATTAATGAAATAATATTGATATATTTTTCCATTAATTGTTATTAGTTATTTTATATATGTCTTTGCCTAATAATAACCCTAATCCAATAAACTAGACATCCAAGGTTGTAATATGAGTCTTGAACTATATGTAGTGACATATGGGATCATTGTTCAAGAAACAGCCTAAAGGGTCTATAGTATAGGGATAAGACTGGGTGCCTGATCCTGGTGACACTATAGATACGACCCACTTTGTATTTGATACAAACGCCGCGATCCAACGCGTTCGTGTAGGAGACATGCGAGTGGGGGTATCCTATGCAATGAGTTTGCATAAGATCGGACCGCGAAATAATAACCACTGGTTATAACACCGTTAACTAGTTGGTTTTCTATTTCACTAAGACGACCTAGACAACTTAGTCTTAATCCTGAGTTGATTATGGACTCCTGCTCATGAGAGATTGTCCTTTGATTTGTATGGGTGAGAGTGGCCAATACGCCGACTCAATAAGCCTACCACTTTAGGGACAAGACCGAATGGGGAGCTGGGAACATAATCGTACAAGATGGAATTCACTCCTTCCCGACTTTAGGGAAGCAGATGAGTGTTCCCTTAAGTGGTTACTCCGAGTCTTGAACAAAGGGCCCTACCCTCTCAATGGCACGAGAGGGTTTTCTGTTTGATGGTTGGACCACAAACAGGTTGTTCATTAAAGGAGAATTGGTACTTAAGGAAATAGAGGTAATCCAGGGGTAAAACGGTAATTTGACCCAGCTGGTGTTACGGACACTCGTGAAGGACTAACTAGTCGATATTGGTCTAGATCCGTGGACACAGAAAACATGTATGCAATGAGAAGAGTGCAACTGTGAGTCTATAGTGGAATGTACACACAGTTAACGAATATTGATTAATGTGGTTAATGAGTTTGACCAATTAATCCACATCGTTGGAGCTTCTGATCTGCAGGTCCATTAGGTCCCACTGGTAGCTCGTAAAGTAATTCGAGGCAACTAAGTAATAAAAGTAAATTGAAGATGTTCAATTTATTAAGGGAAACAAATATAATATATATTGATATATTATTATGAGAGAAATTAATATTTGAAAAGTTCAAATATAAATTTATGGAAGTTTGAAAGAGTTCAAAATAATGAATTAATTAATTTAAGGCCTAAAATGTGTTTGGGCAAATTAATTAATTCTAGGCCGGGAATTAAATATGTGATATTTAATTGGTGGTTAATTAATTAAAGAATTCATTAACCGGGAATTAATCAATTATGGAAATAATTAATCACTTAAGGAAGTGATTAATCATTTATGGAAATGATCTAATCACTTATGGAAGTAATTAGTCATTTGTGGAAAAGATTAATCAATTATGGAATTGATTGATCATGATTGATTAATTAAGGAATAAGATTGAATCAATTATGGAAAAGATTGATTTAATTGAATATTTTATTCATGGTCTCTCTTCTATAAATAGAACACTAGACCTAATTGGTCATGACACTTGACATTCTTGAAAGACAAGACCTAGAATTCTCTCTAGCCTCCCTCTTAGAGAAAGACTCCCACAAGTCTTTTGCCTCCAAGACTCAGAGACATACCGGTGTAACCTCTGTGGTGATTGTGTCAATCAAAGAAGAATTTCCAGTGAAGAAAACCTTAAAGCGGCTGCTGCGTTTTCGTTCGTGGAGCATCGTTGGCGAAGAACGGTCAAGTCTACAACGGAGGTTTGTAACGGTTATTCCTCTTTTCTTTAGAAATGTTTTAAAAATAAATTTAGATTTATTTTAGCATGTTTAAACCGATTTTACAGCGACTTTAAAGTTCGTTTAAAGTTTTGTTTGAGTTATCGTAACGGTATTTTAATGTTAATTAATATACGGCGTAAGGTCCAAACGATGCGCTTCCACTGCGTGGGGACTTTTATTCCCTTCAATCGGCATTAGAGCCATCGCTGTCCCTATTAATTAATTTTAAAAAGTTGCGATAGGCTCTAATAGGTGGGATTTATGCATAATGTATGTTCGGTTTGCATTGAACTGTTTGGGTTAATTTTATGGCCATAGATTTTATTTTTATGTGATTTTGATCTTGTAAGGCCCAGTGTTTCGGGTATTTTATGTAAAATCGAGTCCTATGTAAGTCCGAGTCTAGAATAGGTTTTATGAGATAAAAATCGGAGCAATCGCCGTTGAAATCGGGGCCGAAATCGGAGAATTGATGCTGCTGCCGCCCAGATTATGCCTCCAGACGCAACAGCGTCGGGACGCTCCTTCAACAGCGTCTCGACGAAACGCACAGCGTCGGGACGCTATCATCACAGCGTCTCGACGCTGTCACGATGGAGGCGCGACCTAGGGTTTCAAAAGGCACGGTTCGAGGCATGACCGGTCTGGTTCGGACCGGTTCGGCTGGGCTGGGACCTATTTGGTCCGATTCAGCCAATTTTTGGCATGGTTCGTGATTTTGGAGGCCGGTTCGAGGTGGTTCGGGGCGGTTCGTGCTGTCTAGACCAATTCCGGAGCTGTACATGGATTTTTTTAGGATAGAATTTAGCTAAATTAATGTGATTTAATGCTTTATTTTATCCTAGGGGCCAAAATTAACCGGTTCAATTGCTATTTATATGCTTTATGGATGTCATATAGAATTTTTAATCCCACCTTAGGTTATAAACATGCTCATGCATTTTTTTATATATTATAAATTGTTATAATGTATGTTTAAATGCATGGTTTTGTTTTCATATTTTTAATATAAGTGTATATTAATTATATGAAAAATTGGAAAGCATGAAGCATGTCATTACTTAAATTAAATATAAATAGTTATGTTTAATGTGATGAATGAAGCATGCTTGTTTGATTTTCTTGATTGGCTTATAATTGTTATAATAAAAGAAAATCAAAAATTGCATGAAGCATGAAACATCCATAGTTAATAATATAATTGTTATATTATTCATGCAATTAGTGTGGTTTAATTATTTAATTTGAATGAAATTGTTGAATGAATTAAACCCTAGATTCTTGATTATAGGATTAATCATTAAAATTTGAAATAGTTGTTTATTATTAATGATTAGAAACCGTCAATCTATAATCAAGATTTGCATACAAACATAAGATCATAGGATGAATTGGATTAATTTTAAATTGTTTAAAATTAATTAGACCTAGATCAGTTTCTAATAGGATTAGAATCTTTTCTTACTTAGTATTTAAAAATAGTTTTAATTGACTAAGTAGGAAAAACATTGCTATGATTATAAGGGAACTCCACCGGTAATGTTCTGTCTAAGGCTGGGGGTACTTAAGTTGACGGTTTACGGAACACCTCCTACCTGGGAACTGACCTGGAATACCGGAGTTGAATTAATCATAGTTAAATGTTAGCATGCAATGTCACTAGGTTTATTAAAAGTGTTTAATGCACCTAGATCTTTAGAGTAAAGACCTTACATTACTGAGGTTATAAGGGAACTCTCTCGGTAAAGTTCTGTCTAAGGTTGGGGGTATTTAAGTTGACGGTTTACGGAACACCTCCTACCTGGGAACTGACCCGAACATTGAGTTGAATTAACCATAGTAATGTTGACTTGCAATGTTGGGTTTATTAAAGGAAGTTTAATTCACCCAAAAGATTGCAGTTGAATCCTTTCCATAATTGTTATAATAGGATCAGACTTAGATAGATTGACTTAGCCGAATACTATCTAAGTTAAATAACCCTATATTAACCTTAGGACATTTTCAGTGGGAGGAAAGTTACAAAACGAGATTTAAATCAAGTTTTGCTCCCACGTCCCTATATTCACAACGTGAGATTCATGCTCGGCTTCGAGTCGCCTTAGGAGCGGCCTCCCTTCAGAAAGTGTTTGCATAGATCAATATCAAGGTGAATGGGAAAAATGTCTAGAGTAAGTGGGAGCGGGACACGTGTCAACGTATCCCTCGGTCTCCGCCCATAGTTCACACCGTGAGAGTCCTATGATCCTCCTGCAGGTTGTCCTGGCACAACCATCCCTTCGGAGGGCCTGGTCATAGGATTCGAAACATCGTGAACTCCTGAAAAGGATAGGAGCTCTTAGGCTAATCACCAACAATTGTCTTTCCCTTCGGTAGCCTGTTGGTGCGTGTCTCTGAGATCTGAAAGTGTGAGGGTTACACTCACGAGGATGAGTTAAAAGTGTTAACAAATCCTTGACCGAACAACGGTGGCTAATGTCTATAGGAATATGAGTTATTCTGGAATTAGAATTAGCTGAGAGGTGTCTCATTTCAAAGGAGGAGTGCCTGATCACCCTTCGGTGGCTGACATTCTAAACCTTTGAAACGTCGTTGCAAAACTAAATCGATAAGTTTTAGGGTTCTGTGATTGTCTGTTTTGCTAAATTGATTGGATTGTGTGTAATTGTTTGCTTGTATGATGGGTTAAGCCAAAGATAACTAATACGGTCATTGATTGTTTAAATTTCAGCAATGTCTTCCTCAATTGTCTCTCTGCTTAAAAATGAGAAATTAACCGGTGAAAATTATGCTACGTGGAAGTCGAACCTGAATATGATTCTTGTTGTCGATGATCTGCGGTTCGTCTTAACGGAGGATTGTCCTCCAGCCCCTACTCGTAATGCATCCCAAGCAGTTAAGGATGCTTATGACCGCTGGACAAAGGCCAATGATAAGACTCGCGTCTATATCTTAGCCAGCTTATCTGAAGTTTTGGCTAAAAGGCATGAGGGCATGGTAACAGCGAGGGAGATTATGAACTCTCTCCAGGAGATGTTTGGACAACCGTCCTACCAACTCCACCATGACGCTCTCAAATACGTTGATAGTTGTCGCATGAAAGAGGGCACGTCTGTTTGGGAGCATGTCCTGGATATGATGGTCCAATTCAACGTGGCAGAGGCAAACGGGGCAGTCATAGATGAGCGTAGTCAGGTTGCATTCATCTTAGAATCTCTTCCGAAGAGTTTTCTACAGTTTAGAAGCAATTCAATGATGAATAAAATAACTTTCAACCTGACTAGCCTCCTGAATGAGCTACAACTCTATCAGTCACTTCTTAAGAACAAGGGACAGATAGAAGGAGAGGCAAACATTGTCCACTCTAAAAGAAAGTTCGAGAAAGGTTCATCCTCTGGAACTAAATCTGTAGCCACTTCTTCAAAGAAAACTCAGAAGAAGAAAGGAAACAAGGGGAAAGCTCCCAGCACTGCTGCTAAAAGCAAGGGAAAAGCCAAAGCTATGGCAGACAAGGGCAAGTGTTTCCACTGCAATGCAGATGGACATTGGAAGAGAAACTGCCCAAAGTACCCTTCTGAGAAAAAGAAGGAAAAGGAAGGTAAATTTGATTTACTTGTTTTAGAAACATGCCTGGTAGAACATGATGAGTTTACCTGGATACTTGATTCAGGAGCAACTAATCATGTTTGCTCTTCTTTTCAGGAAAATAGTTCCTTTCGGCAGTTGAACGATGGGGAAATGACACTCAGGGTCGGAACTGGAGAAGTCATTTAAGCTAAAGCAGTGGGAGCTGCGAAGTACTTCGATCTGATCGAGGAGGGGAGTATATGGATCAAAGATTCCAGGATTATATGATAGAACATGAAATCCAATCTCAACTCTCAGCCCCTGATACACCTCAACAAAATGGTGTGTCAGAAAGGAGAAATAGAACCTTGTTGGACATGGTTCGATCAATGATGAGCTATGCTCAATTGCCTAGCTCGTTTTGGGGGTATGCAGTAGAGACTGCAGTATACATCTTGAACAATGTTCCCTCGAAAAGTGTTTCTGAAACACCTTTTGAATTATGGAAGGGGCGTAAACCTAGTTTGCATCACTTTCGCATCTGGGGTTGTCCAGCACACGTGCTTGTGACAAATCCTAAGAAACTGGAACCTCGTTCAAAACTGTGTCAATTTGTTGGTTACCCTAAAGAAACGAGAGGTGGTTATTTCTACGACCCACAAGAAAATAAGGTGATTGTATCGACAAACGCCACTTTCTTAGAGGAAGACCACATGAGAGATCATAAACCACGCAGCAAAATAATATTAGGAGAAGCTACTGAAGAATCATCAAGAGTTGTTGATGAAGTTGGACCTTCAACAAGGGTTGATGAAGGAACTAGTTCTTCAGATCCATCTCATCCATCTCAAACGTTGGGAATGCCTCGACGCAGTGGGAGGGTTGTATTACAACCTGACCGCTACTTGGGTTTAACTGAAACTCAGGTTGTCATACCTAATGATGGCATTGAGGATCCATTGTCCTATCGACAGGCAATGAATGACGAAGATAAGGATGAATGGGTCAAAGCCATGAACCTGGAAATGGAGTCAATGTACTCTAATTCTGTATGGGAACTTACAGATCTACCAAATGGGGTAAAACCCATAGGGTGCAAATGGATCTATAAGAGAAAAAGAGATGCAACTGGAAAGGTACAGACCTTCAAAGCTAGACTAGTGGCAAAGGGTTATACCCAAAAGGAAGGGGTTGACTATGAGAAAACCTTTTCTCCTGTAGCCATGTTGAAGTCCATAAGAATTCTCTTATCCATAGCCACATATTATGACTATGAAATATGACAAATGGACATCAAGACTGCCTTTCTGAATGGTAATCTTGAAGAGAATATCTTCATGTCTCAGCCCGAAGGGTTCATAGCCCAAGGTCAGGAACAAAAGGTTTGTAAGCTCAATCGATCTATTTATGGATTGAAACAACCATCCAGATCATGGAACATTAGATTTGATACTGCAATCAAATCTTTTGGCTTTGACCAAAACGTTGATGAGCCTTATGTGTACAAGAAAATCAACAAAAGGAAAGTAGCTTTTCTAATACTTTATGTAGACGATATCCTACTCATTGGGAATGATGTAGGATACCTCACTGACATTAAGAAATGGCTAGCAGCCCAATTCCAAATGAAAGATCTGGGAGAGGCTCAATATGTTCTGGGAATCCAAATCATTAGGGATCGTAAGAACAAAACGCTAGCTCTGTCTCAAGCAACGTATATTGACAAGATGTTGTCTCGATATTCGATGCAAAACTCCAAGAAGGGACTACTACCCTTCAGACATGGGGTACACCTGTCTAAGGAACAGTCTCCTAAGACACCTCAAGAAATTGAGAACATGAGACACATTCCCTACGCCTCAGCTGTGGGCAGCTTAATGTATGCTATGCTCTGCACTAGGCCTGACATATGTTATGCAGTGGGAGTAGTCAGTAGGTGTCAGTCTAATCCAGGGTTGGACCACTGGGGAGCGATTAAGACTATCAAGTATCTTCGGAGAACGAGGGACTACATGCTTGTGTATGGAGCTAAGGATTTGATTCTTACTGGATACACTGACTCTGACTTTCAAGCTGATAAGGATTCAAGGAAATCCAAATCAGGGTCAGTATTCACCCTCAATGGAGGAGCAGTAGTATGGAGAAACATCAAACAAGGATGCATAGCATACTCAACCATGGAGGCTGAGTATGTAGCAGCTTGCGAAGCAGCTAAGGAGGCAGTATGGCTCAGAAAGTTCTTGACTGATTTGGAAGTGGTTCCGAATATGAACGTGCCCATAACACTATACTGTGACAACAGTGGGGTTGTAGCCAACTCAAAAGAACCTCGAAGCCACAAACGAGGTAAACACATCGAGAGGAAGTATCACCTGATACGAGAGATTGTGCAACGAGGAGATGTGATCGTCACTAAGATCGCCTCGGAGCACAACATCGCTGATCCATTTACGAAGGCTCTCACGGCTAAAGTGTTTGAGGGTCATCTAGAGGGTCTAGGTCTACGAGATATGTATGCCATCTAATCTAGGGCAAGTGGGAGAAATGTATAATGGGTATAAGGATGCCCTAGTTCATTGTATTTCCAGCTTTAGATTATTGCATTTACATCCCACTAACTAGTGTTTTAGTTCAAGTGGGAGTTTGTTGGGATTTATGCCCTAAAACTCGTGGATAGTGAATGTAACCGTTGACCGGATATTAATGAAATAATATTGATATATTTTTCCATTAATTGTTATTAGTTATTTTATATATGTCTTTTCCTAATAATAACCCTAATCCAATAAACTAGACATCCAAGGTTGTAATATGAGTCTTGAACTATATGTAGTGACATATGGGATCATTGTTCAAGAAACAGCCTAAAGGGTCTATAGTATAGGGATAAGTCTGGGTGCCTTATCCTGGTGACACTATGGATACGACCCACTTTGTATTTGATACAAACGTCGCGATCCAACGCGTTCGTGTAGGAGACATGCGAGTGGGGTATCCTATGCAATGAGTTTGCATAAGACCGGACCGCGAAATAGTAACCACTGGTTATAACACCGTTAACTAGTTGGTTTTCTATTTCACTAGGACGACCTAGACAACTTAGTCTTAATCCTGAGTTGATTATGGACTCCTGCTCATGAGAGATTGTCCTTTGATTTGTATGGGTGAGAGTGGCCAATACGCCGACTCAATAAGCCTACCACTTTGGGGACAAGACCGAATGGGGAGCTGGGAACATAATCGTACAAGATGGAATTCACTCATTCCCGACTTTAGGGAAGCAGATGAGTGTTCCCTTAAGTGGTTACTCCGAGTCTTGAACAAAGAGCCCTACCCTCTCAATAGCACGAGAGGGTTTTCTGTTTGATGGTTGGACCACAAACAGGTTGTTCATTAGAGGAGAATTGGTACTTAAGGAAATAGAGGTAATCCAGGGGTAAAACGGTAATTTGACCCAGCTGGTGTTACAGACACTCGTGAAGGACTAACTAGTCGATATTGGTCTAGATCCGTGGACACATAAAATATGTATGCAGTGAGAAGAGTGCAACTGTGAGTCTATAGTGGAATGTACACACAGTTAACGAATATTGATTAATGTGGTTAATGAGTTTGACCAATTAATCTCACATCGTTGGAGCTTCTGATCTGCAGGTCCATTAGGTCCCACTGGTAGCTCGTAAAGTAATTCGAGGCAACTAAGTAATAAAAGTAAATTGAAAATGTTCAATTTATTAAGGGAAACAAATATAATATATATTGATATATTATTATGAGAGAAATTAATATTTGAAAAGTTCAAATATAAATTTATGGAAGTTTGAAAGAGTTCAAAATAATGAATTAATTAATTTAAGGCCTAAAATGTGTTTGGGCAAATTAATTAATTCTAGGTCGGGAATTAAATATGTGATATTTAATTGGTGGTTAATTAATTAAAGAATTCATTAACCGGGAATTAATCAATTATGGAAATAATTAATCACTTAAGGAAGTGATTAATCATTTATGGAAATGATCTAATCACTTATGGAAGTAATTAGTCATTTGTGGAAAAGATTAATCAATTATGGAATTGATTGATCATGATTGATTAATTAAGGAATAAGATTGAATCAATTATGGAAAAGATTGATTTAATTGAATATTTTATTCATGGTCTCTCTTCTATAAATAGAACACTAGACCTAATTGGTCATGACACTTACACTCTTGAAAGACAAGACCTAGAATTCTCTCTAGCCTCCCTCTTAGAGAAAGACTCCCACAAGTCTTTTGCCTCCAAGACTCAGAGACATACCGATGTAACCTCTGTGGTGATTGTGTCAATCAAAGAAGAATTTCCAGCGAAGAAAACCTTAAAGCGGCTGCTGCGTTTTCGTTCGTGGAGCATCGTTGGCGAAGAACGGTCAAGTCTACAACGGAGGTTTGTAACGGTTCTTCCTCTTTTCTTTAGAAAAGTTTTCAAAATAAATTTAGATTTATTTTAGCATGTTTAAACCGATTTTACAGCGACTTTAAAGTTCGTTTAAAGTTTTGTTTGAGTTATCGTAACGGTATTTTAATGTTAATTAATATACGGCGTAAGGTCCAAACGATGCGCTTCCGCTGCGTGGGGACTTTTATTCCCTTCACCACCATCGTTGACCTCCAACTACCGGTTGCGACCAACTACTACCGTCAACTTTCGACTATCGGCCTCCGTCGAAAGGCCGTCATCGTCAACCTCCGAATACCGCCCACGACCGATCGCTACGGTCGACCTCCAACTACCTGTCGCAGCCGACCTTAACCGTCGACCTCCGACGACCGGCCGCCGTCGACCTCCGCTGATCGACTGCCACCATCCACCTCCGACTACCGGTCGTCACCGACCTCCGTCGACCGGCCACCATTGTCGACCTCCGACTATCGGTCGTTATCGACCTCCGCTGACTGACCACAACTGTTAACCTTCGACTACTAGTTGTCGTCGACCTCCACCGACTGACTGTCATCGTCAACCTCTGACTACCTGCCATGATAGACTGAAACCGTCGATCGGTCGTCGTTGACCTCTACCGACCGACTACCATCGTGCACCTCAACCTACCGGTCGTCACCGACCTTCGACTACCGGCCGCAGACCGCTACTGTCGACCTCCAATAATTGGCCGCTATCAACCTCCACCGATCACCTCCGATTACCGGTCGTCACTGACCTCCGTCGACCGGCCACCATTGTCGATCTCCGACTACCGGTCGTTGTCGACCTCCGCTGACTGACCACCACTGTCGACCTTCGACTACCAGTTGCCAAAATACTGTCACCGTCGACTTCTGACTACCGAACGCAGCCGACCTCTTATTACCGTCGACCAACCACCGCGGACCAGCTGCCTTCGTCGACCTCCGACTACAGGCCAACACTAACCTCCGCCAAGCTGTTGGGTTTTATGCCATAAAACTCGTAGATAGTGAATGTAAACAAATTGTATACTTGTTTCAATAAAGTGTAATTGAGTTTCTACAATAAAGTGTTGTTGTTAAATATTGCACAATTTGACCCAAATCCAATAAACTAAGATCCAAGGTTGTTTACATGTGACTTGAACTAGTATGTGGGGACATACGGGGATTGGTGTTCAAGTAACAACCTAAAAGGTCTATAGTACAAGGATAAGGCTGGGTACCTTATCCTGGTAACACTATGTGATACGGCCCGCTTTGTATTCGATACAGACGTATTAATCCAAGGCGTCCATGTAGGAGACATGCAAGCGGGGGTATCCTATGCAATGAGTTTGCATAAGACCGGACCACGAAATAGTAAACCACTAGATGTAACACCGTTAATTAGTTAGGTTGCTATTTCAATACGATGACCAAGGTAACTCAGTCTTAATCCTGAGTGTGTCATGAACTCCTTCTCATGAGGGATTGTCCTTTGATTAGCATGGGTGAGAGTGGCCAATACGCCGACTCAATATGCCTTCCTTTTTGGGGACAAGACCGAGTGGGAGGCTGGGGACATGACAACACAAGAAGGAATTCACTCCTTCCCACTTCTAGAAGAAGTAGATGAGTGTTCCCTTAAGAGGTGACTCCGGGACTTGAACAAAGGGATCCCGTCCTCTCACTGGCCTGAGAGGAACTTTCTGTTTAATGGTTGGACCATAAACAGGTTGTTCATTAGAGGAGCGCTGGTACTTAAGGAGACATATGTAACACAGGGGTAAAACGGTAATTTGACCCAGCCGTGATTACGAACACTCGTGAAGGATTGACTTACCGATATAGGTCTACATCCATGGACACAGAAATGTTCTACAGTGAGAAGAGTTCAGCTGTGGGTCTTTAGTGGAATGACCAACAGTTAATGAATATTGGTTAACCTGATTAATGGGTTTAATCTATTAACCTCATATCATTGGAGCTTCTGATCTGTAGGTCCATTAGGTCCCCCTGCTAGCTCGTAAAGAGTAATTAAGAACAAATATATCTTGAGAGAATTTGAATAGTTCAAATTCATATTGGGAATTAAGTTAATTGTATGAGATACATATTAATATAATGTATAATGATGCATTAAAATATAAAGTCTAATTTGAGATTAAACTTTATTAAATTGAGAGATTGATATATTTGAAAGAGTTCAAATATATGTCTAAATTAAATATAGGGTATTTAATTAGAAGATGAATTAATTAATTATGAATTAATTAATTATTCAATTTAGTTTAAATTAAATGAGATTTAATTAAACTATAGTCTATGAGAGAAATAAATATTTGAAGAAGTTCAAATATTAATATGAATTTGATTCATATTAAATTTATAGGATATAAGAGAATTTGAAGGAGTTCAAATTTTAATATGAATTTGATTCATATTATAGAATTAATTAATTGAAGGCCTGAAATTAAATATATGATATTTAATTGGATAATTAATTAATTAACTAATAGAAGGTCTGAAATTAAATATATGATATTTAATTGGTGATTAATTAATTAAAGAATTAATTAATTGGAAATTAATCAATTATGGAAATGATTAATCACTTATGGAAGTGATCAATCATTTATGGAAAAGATTAATCAATTATGGAATTGATTGGTCATGGAATTGATTAATGAAAAAGATTAAATCAATTATGGAAATAATTGATTTTAAATGAATATTTTATTCATGGCCTTTCTCCTATAAATAGAACACTAACCCTAGGGTTTAGGTACCACAACATATGGCCACCATAAGGCCCTCTCATATTCTCTCAACTCAAGAATTCTAGGGAGAATTTTCTCTCTCGATTTTTTCCCATTCAAGATTAGGTAGTCCCACAACTACGTTCCTAATCTCAGAGTTATAGCGGGGAAGATCAAATGGTGGTGTTCTTCGTTGTTGCGGAGCAATCAAGAAAGACGTTCTTGAAGAATTCAGAGTCGTCAACGAAGGTATGTTTCTCATCGCTTAACCTTTTGCCAATGTATTGGTATTTTGTAAAACAAAATTAATTTACGAACGGTCCAATTGCTTCCGCTGTAACGGAATTGGGAATTCCAATCCTTCACAACCGACCTCCACTGTCGACCTACGATAACCAGCCTCCACCGACCTCGCTAACCAGCCTCCGCCGACTGATCGCTATTGTCGACCTCAGACAACCGGGCTCCGTCATCCAGCCATTACCGTCGACCTTTGACTACCAACAGCCGCAGACCTCCACTGAACGACCGCCACCGTCGACCTCTAACTACTGGGCGTCGTAGACCTCCGCTGACTGGCATATGTCGATCGATCGCCATCGTCGACCTTCGACTACCGACCGCCACCGACCAACCGCCACCGTCGACCTCTGACTACGGCCTTCACCGGCCGACATCCATCATCGATCTCAGACTACTGTCAACCTCCGACTATCGGGCGCCGCCGACCAGCCGCTATCGTCAACAGCTGACCTCTGCTGACCGACCGCCACTGTCGACCTCCGACTACTGGGCGCCGTAGATCTCCGTCGACCTCTGGCTACCGGTCGTCGTTGACCTCCGCTGACCGGCCTTCGTCGACTGACCTCCACCAACCTACGTAGACTAGCTGCTACAGTCTACCTCTGGCTACCAGATGTCACCATCGACCTCTGACTACCAGTCGCCACTATCGTCGTCGACTGAAATTTTTTCATTCTTTTCTTATTTTCAACCACCGCCACCACCCGCCGACGACTTTTCTAGCATTCGCCGCTAACTGTCAGGATTCACTCAGTGGTCGGAGGTCGGTAGCGATGGCCGATGATCAACGACGGCGGGTGATTGGTAACAATGGTGGTAGTGATGAGGAAGAAGAAGGAGAAATAAAAAAAAACAATCGTCGAAACTTAATATATTTTTATATTATATGTACTAAATTTTATTTTAACTAAAAAACAAGAAACAAGAACCGGTTATCAAACACATTTTTGTTTCTGTTTCTTTTTTTTTAGAGAAACAAGGAACATAAATAGTTATCAAACATGTTTCTGGTTTTAGTTCTTAAAAAACAAGAAACAAGAAACAAGAAACGAAAAACGAAAAACGGGAAACGTAAACGTTATCAAACGAGTCCTGCATGATTTTAGTTGTTCCACAAGTTCCATAAGATTGTCACAAAGATCATCAAGTCCACCGCGAGAAGGATTTCCTGTGCCTTGCAAAAGAGGTAAGGATATTAATGAATTGTTCACTTGTGAAAGTTTGTTGTGGACTCCATCTTGCTCAGTGTCTTTTAACCGTTTATTTTTAATTTTGTATGGAATTAAAAATATATATTTTTCTACTTCTTCATTTTTTTTAATCTTGACGTTAGATTTTTAATTAAATGTGATAGTAACAAAATATTTATAATATGAATAAATTTTTGTTATAATTTATCATATATATATACGTATACATGACACTAAATTTTAAAAAAATATATGACAAAATCAATATTTTTATGTTAGCATAAAATTTGTATGGTAATTTATGGATGCTATTCACTAATCCAAATCTATTGGCCTCTAGAGTTATTCAAGGAAGATGTGCTCGCTAGGTTTCGCTACTATCTGCCCATGTGAAGACTAATGGCGGGGATTTGTGTGGGCTAGAGAGCTCCTTCAACATGGCATGAGAAAAATGGTTGACAATGGTAAGTCAATTGCATTTTTTAAGGATTTTTGGCTTTCAAAGGAAGTTTCGTTCAAGCTTAAGAGAATACAGGGTGTAACGCCCCAGGCCCAAGATTCGGAATCTGGATTCGGCACCTAACGACCCCGACATTCCCCTACGACCTGGCCACACCACCATAATTATCTGAAACTACTTCTAAGATTGAAGGTTGTCCCCACAAACCAACACGGGGTCCTTTTAGCATGCTTTGTCCTCACTCACATGCTTCCTAGGAAAATTCCCAGGAGATCACTCAACATATAACTTCTCCAAGCCAAGCACGCTTAACTTCAAAGTTCCTATGATTGAGCCACCAAAAAGGAAGGTGCACCTTGTTGGTATAGGTAGAATCTATCAATTCTTTTTAAGCTTATCTTGACCATACTTTCATGTCCTCAGGATCTCTCTCATTCAGATGTGATCTCGGTTCATTCATTTACCCCTCCTATCCTCAGACGTCACACAAGGGGTGGAGGTTCGAGAGGATTTGTGTGTGTCAGAATCTATAACCCCGTCAAGGAATTGGAACATGGATGAAATTAGACGCCTTGTAACACCTGATGATGCAGATATTATAGCCACTATATCCCCATTAGTTTATCTAATGAAGATGATAAATGGTTGTAGCAATATTCGAGGAGTGAGGCATATTCTGTTAAGAGTGGTTACAAACTTGCTATGATGTTGCAAGTGGACAAGGCGTCATCCAGTAGCAATAGTCAGCGACAGTGGTGGGGGACACCATGGAAATCCAAAATCCCTTCAAAGATTAAATTATTTCTATAGAAGGCATACCATGCTTGCTTACCAACTATTTTTTGTTTATAGAAACGTGGTATTGATATTTCTCCTGTTTGTAGATTGTGCTTGAAAAAACAGGAAACAATTGATCATTCTCTTTGTGGGTGTCGGCGATCTAAGGTTATCTGTGATAATATTTTCCCTCATGTAGATAAAATTATCATGGTTGATAATAATTTTGCAGATGGTATAATACATTTGGCAACCAAGCTTTCTAGTGAGGATTTCAAAAAAAAAAAAAAGTGCATCATATTTTGGGCTATTTGGAATGATCGAAACAATTTTTGTAGGGACTAATCCAATTGCGGAGTGGACACATTGATGTGAATGGATACACAACTATTGGGAGGAAACTAGAACACACAAGCCGTGTAATAGCCATGGCAGGATTAATGGAGAGATGGATCAACCAGTGAATGATCATACCCCAAAGTTCTATACGAATGATGCGGTCCACTCACAAAACAAAGGAACGGGATATGGAGCGGTGATTAATAGCCCAGATGGACACCTTAAAGGTGCTATGAAAATGATAGACACAGTAACACTATCGTCATTTTGGCAGTAGAGGTCCAAGCCATTATACATGGTATTCGGTTATTACAAAGATTGCAAATTAAAGAGGCAAATGTGTTTTCAAATTCACTTTGTACTATATCCATGATCAATGGGGAACAACAAGTACCTCCTGAAGTGTTCCACTAGATAGTCCATATTCAGGATATGTGTAAGAGTAAGAGTTTTTTTTTTTTTTTTTTTTTTGAAGACATATATGTAAGAGTTTTAAATCGTTAAATTTTCTTCCATATTTCTAGGGAACGAAATAGGAGGGCGGACTCTCTTGCGAAAGAGCTCTAAACAATAGTAGATCCATGTTGTAGTTATCAAATTTTCCACCATGGTTGATGTCAATGGAAAACACTACCCATTGTAATTGTAATTTGGATTGTATGTGTTTAGATTAATGAAAGGTTATGTTTGTTTAAAAAAAAAATACTACTAAGATGTAGTATTTAGCATTTAGAAAGACTAGTTTTATAACACGTGTCATGCACGTGGTTTGTAATGTTTAAAATATAATTTAGTTTATGTCTCATTTGAAAGTTAAACTTGTAATCAACTTCTCAGTGTTTTCGTCAATTGAACTATGTATTATTATTATTATTTATTATTTTTCCAACAAAAACATAGTTCAATATTGAATTATGTTTTTTTTTTGGACATATCCTCACTAAAAAATCAGTGGTATAAGTCTCTATCCCATATGTTATAATAATAATTATTTTTTTAAAAAAATTAAGATAAATTTCAATGACATATTAATTAGATAATTCAATATACAATATATTGCACAAAAAGAATTTGCAAATTAAATTAAAGATTGGAGTTCTGAAGATCGATTGAATATATTAAAAAGGATAATGAAATGTGATCCATAACATTAACTTAACTGGTTAAAGGATTCTTGAATCTCCTCCCGAATTGTTGAACAATAAAATAAATTAAATTAAAGTAAAAAAGAAAATGGTGGTAGGAGACTCAAAAGACGCTGAGATAAAATCGAAAAAATATGAAATATAGTGTGTGAAGAAAGATGTGAAATATAATTTCAAGAGCATCCCAAAATGTCTATTGAAAATTTTGAGAAGAGGAAAAAAACATATTGAAGAAATTTAACTTTTTTCGTCCTCTCTCTCGTTTCAAAGAAAGGAAAAGGAAACAAAATATTGATGAATTCATAAGGGACTCATCTTTCCTAAATATACATAATATTGTGTAATTGAAAAATAACAATATATAAACAAAATTAAAAAATTATATATATTCAAAAGAAATTCTTTCATCTACCACACATTGCTGAAGATGGAGAAGAATCTTCACGTTTTCGCTCATTCCCCTCCACTTGATGTTTTATGCAAATTTCAATTCTTCATGTGCGTACCAATGAACTTGACATATTTTGTGGCAAGGAGAGAATAGATATTTATAGGTTCAAAAGTAGGGGAAGCCAAACGGTTTGAGAAGTTTAATAGTCTTCTTCATTAAATTGAATGCATAAAAAAGTTGCACAATTTTGGTTTTAATGACAAGCAAATCCACGTAGGAATGTAGGGGAAGTCAAATGGTTTGAGAAGTTTAATAGTTTTCTTCATTAAATTTATCCTCAATGCATAAAAAAGTAACCCACGTAGGAATGTAGGGGAAGCCACGTAGGAATGTAGGAATGCATAAAAAAGTATCCTCAATGCATAAAAAAGTAACCCACGTAGGAATGTAGGGGAAGCCAAATGGTTTGAGAAGTTTAATAGTTTTCTTCATTAAATTTATCCTCAATGCATAAAAAAGTAACCCACGTAGGAATGTAGGGGAAGCCAAATGGTTTGAGAAGTTTAATAGTTTTCTTCATTAAATTCATCCTCAATGCATAAAAAAGTTTAATAGTTTCATGGATTTGAATTACAAAAATAAGTGTAAGGGTAAATTTGGTATGTAATTTTAAATGAAAGGGCAAAAGTGGAACACAAAGTTTCTCCCTATAGTGACTTTTATATATACTATAGATATAGATATAGATATAGATATAGATATAGATGTATTAATACCAAAGTCTAAATATTTATACCATGTATATATTGGAAACTTTCACTCCTTATTTTGCCTTTTTCCCCCACTTTCTTTAATTATTTGTTGGGAAAAATACACTTTTGGTCCCTGAGGTTTGGGTTAAGTGACACTTTGGTCCCCGAGTTTTCAAACTCAACAAAAATACCACCGAGATTTGAGATAAGGAGCAATTTGGTCCCTGCTGTCAATTTTTCTGTTAAACCCTAACGGTAAGCTGACGTGGCACTATTATTTTAATTAAAAAAATTAAATTTTTAAATAAAAAATATAAATATATTAAATATATTATTATTTTTAAATTTCTCTCTCTATCTTCTCCATCTTCTTTCTTCTCCACCTTCTTTCTCCCTCCATCTTCTTCCTTCCCCCTCCCATCTTCTTCAGCTCCGGTGGCCGGCCGCCGCTGGCTGCCGGCGAACAGCGGCGGCGACGGCGGTCGCCAGATTTTTTTTTTCTTCTTTCTTCTTCTCTTCTTCTTCTCTTCTTCCCTTCTTCTTCTTTCTCTTCCTTTCTTATGTTTTTTTTTTTAAAAAAAAAAGAAAGGAGTTTCGGGGGGGAGGAGCTCCTCCTCCCCGATTCGACGCGGAATCGGGGAGGAGGAGTTCCTCCTCCCCCTTCATTAGGGATAAATCTAATGCTTAATTAGGCTCAATTGGGATTTTTCTTTCCATCATTTTGGTGTTTTGTTTTGTTAAGTTAATCAAAGGTGAAACTTTTTGTTTCAAATTTTCCATGTCATTATAAGATGTGAAGCCAAAATTATCCTTTCAATATTTCATTTTATAAATATTCAAAAATAAAAATACGATTAATAGTGATTATTTGAATGGATTTTTTTAAAACTACATTATATAAATTCCAATAAAACCTACTTGGTTGATTCAAAATTTAAAAGAAAAAATAAAATTGTTTAGCGGATAACTTATACATATGGTGATTATTTTTCTATTCAAATTCTAAATCCATTTAATTAAGTTTTTTTTTAAAGACAATGAATTGTGATTATTTGAATGACATTTTTTTAAACCAAAATGTACTTGGCTAATTCAAAATTTTCAAAAATTGAAGAAATGTGTGATGATAATTAGTTCATCTAAATTTCAAATCTAAAGAAATGATTTTTTTTTTAATAACAATGAATGGGAACCTATCAAATAAGCGCCCATGGCCTAATGAATAAGGCGTCTGACTTTTAATCAGGCGATTGTGGGTTCGAGTCCCACTGGGTGTGAAATATA
The DNA here is from genome assembly GCA_036850905.1 of Luffa acutangula. Classification (NCBI taxonomy): domain Eukaryota; kingdom Viridiplantae; phylum Streptophyta; class Magnoliopsida; order Cucurbitales; family Cucurbitaceae; genus Luffa; species Luffa acutangula. The sequence goes on from CM072096.1 coordinate 45,754,993, forward strand.
TTTTTATTATTACCCTTTCATTTTAAATTGTGAATCAAATGAAACGTTTCTTAGATTTTTTTTTTTTTTAAGAAATGTGTGATGATTATTCGTTGATCTAAATTTCAAATCTAATGAAATGATTTTTTTTTAATGACAATAAATTGAGAACCTATCAAACAAGCGCCCATGGCCTAATGGATAAGGCGTCTGACTTCTAATCAGGCGATTGTGGGTTCGAGTCCCACTGGGCGTGAAATATATTTTTATTATTACCCTTTCATTTTAAATTGTGAATCAAATGAAACGTTTCTTAGATTTTTTTTTTTTAAGAAATGTGTGATGATTATTCGTTGATCTAAATTTCAAATCTAATGAAATGATTTTTTTTAATGACAATAAATTGAGAACCTATCAAACAAGCGCCCATGGCCTAATGGATAAGGCGTCTGACTTCTAATCAGGCGATTGTGGGTTCGAGTCCCACTGGGCGTGAAATATATTTTTATTATTACCCTTTCATTTTAAATTGTGAATCAAATGAAACGTTTCTTAGATTTTTTTTTTTTTAAGAAATGTGTGATGATTATTCGTTGATCTAAATTTCAAATCTAATGAAATGATTTTTTTTTTAATGACAATAAATTGAGAACCTATCAAACAAGCGCCCATGGCCTAATGGATAAGGCGTCTGACTTCTAATCAGGCGATTGTGGGTTTGAGTCCCACTGGGCGTGAAATACATTTTTATTAATATGTGGGGAGGGGGATTCAAACCACAAACCTTGTGGTTATCCATACAACTTTATGCCGAAATGTGTGATGAAAGGGTAATAATAATGGAAGTGCCCATGAAACATTTCCCACTGGGTGTGAACCACATTTTTATTATTATTACCCTTTCATTTTAAATTGTGAATCAAATGAACATTTCTCTTTAATATAGAAGTTTTTTTTTTTTTTTTTTTGACAACATGTTCGAATTGAAGATTGAATCTCTGAGGTCAAGATATTTAAAACAAACTGAGAAGAAAACATTGAGAGAATAAACTGATCACAAAATATAAACTCTTCTCATTGAGTGATCAAAGGTAGAGGCGAATCAAATGAAACATTTCTCTTTAATATAGAAGTTTTTTTTTTTTTTTTTTTGACAACATGTAGGGATTGAGGATTGAACCTCTGAGGTCAAGATATTTAAAACAAACTGAGAATAAAACATTGAGAGAATAAACTGATCACAAAATATAAACTCTTCTCGTTGAGTGATCAAAGGCAGAGGCGAATCAAATGAAACATTTCTCTTTAATATAGAAGTTTTTTTTTTTTTTTTTTTGACAACATGTAGGGATTGAAGATTGAACCTCTGAGGTCAAGATATTTAAAACAAACTGAGAAGAAAACATTGAGAGAATAAACTGATCAGTAAATATAAACTCTTCTCGTTGAGTGATCAAAGGCAGAGGCTATTCAATATATAGACCTTTGTGAATACAAGATAAATACAATATAAACTGAATACAGTTAGAGTATAACCAACGCATTAACAGGATACAAGCTTTATGCCAGTTGAGTCAGACTCTTGTTAGCATCATTATTTTTTTCTTGATATCGAAGGTAAAAGCGATTACAAAGCAGAATCCAATAAAACCAAAGACAACACAAAATTTTACATGCATTAGACATGTTGCTTACTCATCTATATCTATATCTCTATATAAATGACGCTTAAGGGGAGGAACTTTTGATCTCCTTTTTATCCCATTTTTAATCTTCAAATTCCTCATCTGTCTTTCCTATTTAATTATTCAAATTCCCACTTTTTAACTTTTAAAAATTGTTTGAGATATGAATTTAGATCATTCTCATGTTTATATTTAAGAATGGTAAAAATCTTTGGTTTTTTAGACCCACACACATTATTTTTTATTTCTAGGTTTTCTTTAAAAAAAAAATCCCTTTTTTTAATTTAAGATAAAGTATATTTTCTCAAAATTTATATTTAATTCTTTAAAAATCTTTGGATCTTTGATTTTTAGGTTATGAAAAATTGAAGATAACATATTCATTAAAAAAAATCCCTTTTTAACTTTTAAAAATGGTTTGATATTCATATTTAATTAATTAATATTTAATTATTTAAAAAATTTTGATAGATCATTCCCACGTTAATCTACATTTTTATTATTAATTAATATTTAATTATTTAATAATTTGAGACACTGTGTCTTTAGACCCTTTGTGAAGAGTTTAATGGAGGTGGGTCATGAACACAATTTTCTTTTACAATTGTGAATCAGTAAACAATAGAAAGAAATTGTAAAATAGATGAAAATGTAAAAAAAAAAAAAAAAAAAGATAAATAATAAAACATGTTTTTAAAATATATAACAAAATATTTTAAATAATTAATTTCAAAATAGTGATTCTACAAGATCATTGAAAAAACAAATTACCTTATTCAATTTTCTTTTACTTTTAATATTATTCCATAGATGAAAGTTTTTTTTTTAAATGTTTTAAATGGACATTTTTTAAAAAGAACATTTTGAGGGAAACATTTTTTTTTGACAATTTTTAAAGTATATTACAAATATTTTTTAAAAAAATTAATTAAAAATTAATTAAAAATATACTATTATGTTTCATTAAATATTTACATAAATAATAAAATTAGATTTTTCATAGTCTGTTGGAGAAAAATTTTTAAAATTTTTCTTCTTTTACTTCGAAAAAATATGAATGAAATATTTACTATTTAAACTAAATGAAAAATATTCATTCAACATTTAAATTTCACCATAAAAAGTTATGTTCTGAAAATTTTTAATACACGTCTCTTTTAACTAGTTATTATGTATAAATGGCGTTTAAGGGGAGAAACTTTTGATTTCCTTTTTAACATCTTTTTAATCTTCAAATTCCTCATTTGTCTTTCCTATTTAATTATTTAATATTGAAGTATTCAAATTCCCTTTTTTTTTTTTACTTTTAGAAATTGTTTGAGATATGAATTTAGATCATTCTCACATTTATATTTAAGAATTGTAAAAATCTTTGGTTTTTTAGATCCACACACGTTATTCTTGATTTCTGTGTTTTTTTATAAAAAAAAAAAAAATCTTTTTTTTTAATTTAAGATGAAGTATATTTTCTCAAAATTTATATTTAATTCTTTAAAATATTTTCTCAAATTTTATATTTAATTCTTTAAAAATCTTTGGATCTTTGATTTTTAGGTTATGAAAAATTGAAGATAACATATCCATTAAAAAAAAATATTTTTAACTTTTAAAAATGGTTTGATATTCACATTTAAAATGAATCTTGTTATAGGTAATTCTGGACCATTCCAAAATTCAAGGAGCAGACGAGGACAATTCGACACGAAACCAAAGACATGACCAGGAAATGGACCCCGGGAGAAATAGGCCATAGGGTTGACCCAACCCCACGCTCGGCCTCGCCCCATGGGCTAGGCCGAGTCTCCTCCCTTTCGTTCGGTCCCTGGAGTCCTTTGATTGCCCCGATTCAACCTAGTTCAGCCCAAATCGTCTTCCAACGCATAAAAACCCTATAAAGGGCAAAGGTGTATAAACTAACCCTTCTTCAACCTTGGAGGGGGGATCTGAAAAACTATTCTCTAAACTCTCTCTCTTCCTCCAGCTCCTTGGTTTTGCTCATATTCCCTTTGATTACTAACTTAAGCATCAGAGTGTGTGTGGCAAGCACCACATCGGTATGCAGTGTTTGCTCCATATTTGTAGTTCACGTCTTCCTCGTCTTCAACAAATTCACTGTTGGTGTCACATGAAGGTCAAGTGAGTTGTTTGACCGGATTTTGCCATCAACAAATCTCAACATAAAATAAAAGATTATGATATATTGTTATTAGGTCATACATCATCTGTTATAAATAGTCCTTCCACCATTGAATTATTACATCAATATTTCTTGAAACCAAAACTATGTCTTCAATAGCCTCCCCAGAAATTATTCTATCAACATCTCTCAACAATTTTGAACTTTGTTAGAGTCAATGGACAATTAAAGTATCATCTTATTAGATGAACATGTACTATATGATTGTTTATCTTTTAACTTTTCCTTTTTTTTTAAGAATCAATTCCTATTGTATTCAGAATGTGAGTGAATTCCCTATCAAAGAAAAGAAAATGTTAGGTAACGTTTCTTACTCTTTTTTTTTTTTATAATAATTTTGTATTTAGATATATAGATAACATGGACTTTTTTTTTTTTTTTTTGAAAAGGAACATAGACTTAATAGTACTTTATCTTTTATCCTTAACTAGTTAAGTAACACGTTTGCACGTGAAATATTATAGTTTTAAATTAAAATATAAAAAAATAATAGTTTTCTAACATGTAATAAATAAATATTATATAATTTTTATTTTAATAAATTTTTAAAAGGTAAACAAAGCAAACATTTTTTTTTCTATGTTTTCATTTTATTGTTTTTTCATGAAAAATCTTCTATATATATTACAAACGAAATTTTGTACAAATATTTAATTTATTAAATGAACATGTTAATATTTTAATAATAGTAAAACACATGCATCAAACAATTTTCATTTTAATGTTTTTATATTTTCATCTTTTTCATGAAAATTCTTTAAAAAAATATATAATTTAAGAATTGTTTACATAGTTGTGTCATATATATATATATATATATATATATATATATATATATATATATATATATATATAGTTGTAATAAGCTATTCATAATATGTATTTCTAACATATAAGAAAGAAAATAAATAAATTATAACATATTTGCATCCCTATGAAATAATTGAAAATATTGATATTTATATAATTGAAAGAATACAAGTAATAAATGTAAAAAAAAAACTAAAATATGCATATAACGTTTGAGGAAAACAATATTGAAAAGTGAATAAAAAATTGAAATAGGAAAATGAAAAGAGAAAGTTTCTCCTGATGTAGTATCATGTATCTTTAGTTTAGATTTTGCAATTTCAAAACTTACCTTCATACATGTACTTTAAGATTGGATGTCAAAATGATTGTTTATAAAAATAAACGTGAAATAAACTTTTTCAAACACTCAATCATTTGATATACCATTGTATAACACAAAATTAGGAATAGAGGTCATTTTCTATAGAACTATAAACACATCTCCACTGTTAGATCATGATGTTTCAAATTTACGGTCTAGATAACACTCATACGCAATGGAATAGTCACACCCATATGTGAAAGAATGTTTTGTTTCACTATGTAACCACTCCCCATGAATTAAATTCTCTCAATGGACACTTCTAACAGTTGCAACTATTCGAAGCAATGGAATAGTCACACCCATAATTTGTTTCACTGTGTAACCACTCCCCATGGATTGAATTCTCTCAATGGAAACTTCTAACAACCAACTATTAGAAGGGAGGGACAAAACATGAATTTATTAAAATGTTAAAGGCAAAATAGGAAGGCAAAGATTCTCCCCCTCTAAGCCCCATTTATATATAATAATATATAAATAACTAGTTAAAAGACACATGTGATGCACGTGATCAAAAATTTTCAGAACATAAATTTTTATGGTGAAATTTAAATGTTGAATGAATATTTTTCATTTAGTTTAAGTAGTAAATATTTCATTCATAATTTTTTGAAGTAAATGAAGAAAAAAAATTAATTTTTTTTCTCCAACAAACTATGAAATTCCAATTTTATTATTTATGTGAATATTTAATGAAACATAATAGTATATTTTCAATTAATTTTTTTTTTAAAAAAAAAGTTTGTAATATACTTTAAAACTTGTAAAAAAAACGTTTCCCTCAAAACGTTCTTTTAAAAAAAATGTCCATTTAAAAAAAGAGGGAAAATACACTTTTAGTCCCTGAGGTTTAAGTTAGGTTTCATTTTGGTCCCTCCATCTATTTTTCTGTTAAAAACTAACGGTGAGCTGACGTGACACTGCTTTTTTTTTATTAAAAAAAAATATTTCTGATTTTTTTAAAAATAAATATATTAAAATAATAAAAATATATATTTTTTAAATATTTATTTCTTCTTTCCCCTCCTACTTTTTCCTCTCCGTCTACCACTCCTTCTTCTTCAACACATCGGAGCCGGCTGCCGGTCGCCGACGACCACCGCTCACCGGCAGCAGATAATTTGAATAAGGTAATTTGTTTTTCCAACGATTTTGTAGGATCACTATTTTGAAATTAATTATTTAAAATCTTTTGTTATATATTTTTAAAACATGTTTTATTATTTATCTATCTTTTTTACATGACCTAACATGTTCTTTTCTTCTTTGAGAGGAAATTGCTCAAACTTTGAATCATTGACACAATAGGAATTGAATCGTCAATTTCATAACTTCAGTGGCAGCAGATAATGTTAATTCCAATTTATTATGGACATTTACAAATTGATTGTTGATTGACTTTATATTACCATTTGTTATAATATAAGTTTATCTTTTTTAAGCATGTGACCTAATTTCTCAATATTGTTTATTATGAATAAGATTGGCATATAAAAAATAAAGAAAAGTTAAAAATAAATAGAAAATGCAGATAGAACTCATTATTTTGGAATAAAATTGGTATATAAAAAATAAATAAAGAAGAGTTATAATTACATGTTCATCTAATAAAATGATTTTAAAAATGTGTAGGTCATCACCGCCACGTTTTTTAAATTCTTCAATTTTTCCTTTTCTTAGTATGAGGACTTTAATGACTCATTCTCTTTGACCAAGTTGAAGATATTTGACTGGGATCACTCTTGAAGCCCTGATTTCAAGAGTTATGGAAATGGTTTGAAGGGATGTATAGAAGTATGAAAAAAAAATTAGGAGGACTATATATAGACAAATTATGTGAACCTAAAATTAAAAAAGAGATTTTTTTTAAAGAAAACCTAAAAGTGGGAATCATCATCAAAGATGAGATTTTTTTTTTTAAAAAAAAAAAAAAGAAAACATAAACGTGGGAGAATGATCTACTAAAATTAAAAAAGAGATTTTTTTTTATAAAAAAAAAAACCAATTCTTAATCTTACCAAAGATTTTTTTTTTTAAAAAAAAAAAACCTAAACGTGAGAATGATCTACAAAGACGATATATATATATATATATTTATAAAAAAAGAAAACTCATGGGAATGATCTAAATCCATATCTCAAACCTATTCTTATTTTTTTTAAACCATATCGGAGAAAAGTATAATCAAAAGAGATCGATTTTAAAAAAAAAGAAGATAATAGTGATCAATCTCCTTCCCCATTTACAGAATAAGAAAGACAATACTCATGAACTCACGAACGGGTGGCGAAAATATAATATAAACTAATAAAATCTCGATACTAAAAAAACTAACAAAATCTCCTAAAGGTACATTAGTCTACTTAAAAAAAATAAGAAAAAAATTATATATATTTACACTATATTTACTCACGTTGCTAAAGATGGAGTAGAAATGAGATTTTTTAACTTCGTCATGCACACAATGAAAAGCTTCACCCCCATCTCCTCAATTTGTCTTTGGATCTTTGTGTCGTCTTGGCAAATTGTGGCCATTAAAAAAAAAAAAAAAAAAAAAAACTTTGACCAAATAATTAAAAATAAAAAAACTTTATATCCTCCAAACTCAAAATTTCATTGTTTAGACCACTATTTATAGGATTCAAGTAAATCTGGTGGTTATGATAAATCTTTTCAAATTAGAAATTTGGAAAATTAAAACAATTAATTTGAATTTTAGGTTTTCAAATTTAATTTTAAAACTTGATTTGATTTAATCGAAAATTAAACTCAATTATCTTTTTATTTTTTGAAAAATCAAAACAATTGATCTAATGACAATAGATCAGAATCTATTATTGTACGTTGAAATTGATTTTAATGAAAAGTAATATAAAATCTCTGAAAATGTAAAAGAAAAAAAAAGAATTCGTTTTTTAGTTGACTTTTTTTTTCTATTTGTTTAATAAATCTGAGATTTATAGATTTTATAACATTTATTTAAATTTTGTTCAAAATAATAAATAAATAAATACTTAAATATTAAATAATTAAATATAAATTTTTGATTGAATATCAAACCAATTTTTAAAAGTTAAAAAAGAGATTTTTTAAAATCAGAATGCGTAGAGATTTTATAACATTTATTTTAAATAATTAAATATGAAGGACAAATGAGGAATTTGAACATTAAAAATTGACTAAAAAGGAAACCAAAAGTTTCTCCCCTTAAACACCATTTTATATATATAATATAATAATAATAATAATAATAATAATTATTATTATTATTATTATTATTATTATAGATTATAGAATTATAGATTATTTTATTAATATTATTTTTATATGATCTACCGACTTGGTAAATTTAAGTAAAATCTACCTCATAAACAATCAGCCAAATTTTTGCAAAAACGAGAGTTCATTCTAATGGATAATAGGTTTTACACAATTAATATTTGTTCATAAACAAAAATTTCCCTATTTTTATATATACTTGTAAAATAATGTAGAATACAACTAGAAAACAACATGCATAATTATCTAATCATTATTGCTTCGAACCACAAATCTTGTGGTTAGGTTATGCCATACGCTTTAATGAATATAAAATATGTTATTTTGTTTATACATATTTCTCAAAAACTTTAATGAAGCAAATTTAATGAATAACACAAGAGACCTTTTAAGCCTATTTCTCAAAACTCAAGGACTTAAAAGGTTCATTTTGAAAACTCAGGGACCTTTTAAGCCTATTCCTCAAAACTTAGGACTAAAAAAATCTATTTTGAAAACTTAGAGACCAAACGCACCTATTCCTCAAACCTTAGGGACCAAAAAGGTGTTTTCTCTAAATTTTTATTATTAAATCATGCTGGTAAGATAATTTATATTAACTATTACAGTCTTATCTTTGTAAATTTAAATTTGCCTTATTAAAGTTTGCCATTATTTTAAACTCTAATTCCTAGATTCTCTCTTTCATTGTATTTTTTTTTTTTTTTTTTGTAAAAGTATTTATGCGCTATTTGAATTTAAGTTTTCATTACATATAATTTTAGTCCGTTTCATTGTTATATTGATTGTTTCCATAATATCTTTGTAAAACTGAAATTTTTTTTAATTAAATTTTGTTGTTAAGATAAACTATATTTCATAGATTTTCTCTCTGTATTTGAATTTAAATTTTCATTAAACTGTAAATCTTAGATTCCCTAATTCACTAGATTTATATTTCGATTAGGAGCATTTTCGTTTTAAAAGAAAACCTACTAAAAATAGTAATGGATCATTTCTCAAATGAAAAATTCAAATAGCGATTTTTCAAAACACCCCATTAAAAATAGTAATTTATTTGGACTCACCTAACAAAAAAAAAAAAATAATAATAATAATAATAATAATAATAATAATCATTTTGATAATTGAAGAGTCCTCTTGAATCACTCATTTGTGTACGTGTTTTTATCGGAGTGTTGAAATTGCTTCCACTATTTCCAAACAAAAAAAAAAAAAAAATGCTTCCTTTGAAACCAATCTCACTCGAAAATGGGAACTGATTTCTGAAGGAACTTGCCGATTAAGCCATGGCTTCGACGACATCAAGTGTAGAATCAAGTGATTTGGACGTTTCTCAGTTCCGTCATACGCCTTTTTACTGGTAATCAATCGAAGATCATTAGAGTTTATTTGCTGCTATTTCTCTGTCAATCCTTCATGTGAATTGTTCTTTATTTAGTCATTCTTTCTTTGTTCTTAACATGGTTTTTTTTAATATCATTGTGAGGTTCTTCAACGATGTGCTGCTAAATAAAATTTCTTGCCAATTTATTCTTCTGATACCCTTTTCGTAGTGTAATTCTTATTGAACTTTGGATTTCAGCCTAACTTAACTAACTGAAAGAAATTACTCCAGTTGGTAGCCTTAACAATATTTGAACTGCACTGGAATTGAATAGAGCTTATTGATTAATTATGAAGTTTCATACTTGTAACACAGTCTTGAATTGGTGTTTCTACAATGCTCGAGAGAATTTGTTGTGTGCTCAATGCTAGGCTTTTGACCACATAGCACCATTTATACGAAGAAAAGAGGTTTAATTTGTGTTGGCCAGTTTTGAAGTATTTTGTATCTTCAATTTTGCAGTGAGGAGAATGTATATTTTCTATGCAAGACGTTATGTACAAACAGAATGGCTGATGCTGTGGGAGCTGATCTTTTTGTTGTTTTCATTTCTAATGAGAAGAAGCAGGCACGTATGTTGTTGTTTCTCTGGTAATTTGGCCATTTCTGAGGATGAATAAGTTCTCCTAAATGACCCTGTGCCTTTCTTATTATTATTCAAAGTGTCATTTGGCCACTGGTAGCCTTGTTCAATAATCATGCGAAGTTTCTAGAGAAATGTTATTCAGGCACTTTTATCAGAAGTTCGACGAGAAAGAAATACAGTAGCTGTTTAGAATGTCGGAAGATGGTTGAAAACATTTGGGACTTCATAGTTTTTGTTGGAGATCCCCTTCTAATGAAGTACCTGATCTCTTATATAATATAGCTGCCACCTGGATGGGATTTTTGATCTTTTGGCCTAGGGGTTTCTGGAAGATTTTTCTTGTCTCTTTTCATTTCGTTTTAGGAATGGAATTGTTGTTTTGTTTCTAATTCCAAGAAAAAAAAAATGTTTAGATTCCCCTTTGGCATCAGAAAGCCAGCAAAAGAGCAGAAGGTCTTGTTTTGTGGGATTACCATGTCATTTGCATTCAGGTAAGATAGTCTGTTCTACTTTAACAATGGTTGTTTGAGCCATAATTACCTAGCAAGTTGCATTAGAACTTTACTTTGATCATTGCTGCAAGCTTTTATTGTGTCTTACTTTTGAGATGTTGAGTTCATTTCAATTGACAGAGAAAGAGAGAAGGTGATTTTCCATTTTTAGTGTGGGATTTAGACTCAACTCTTCCTTTACCTCTCCCTCTGGGCAGCTATGTGTCACAAGCTATAAGGCAATCATTTCCGCTCTCCCCTGAGTATCAAAGGTAGAGCCTGTCAACTGCAACTCATTTTTTTCTAATGCATACATTCACAATGATCAAAGTTTCTCCAATAAAAAAAGGGATCAAATTTTTGTTTTCTTATTGGTTGTAAAACATATGTGACTATGAGTCCCTAAAAGTGCTGAGATTGAAATTTCTCACTTTTCAAGTCCTATCATGGGCACTTTTGGTAACTGGTAAGTACAATGTTAGTTTTCTCTGGATTTTCTTTTTTTTTTGAGAAGAAACAAGAACTTCATTCACAAAAGGGAACGCCCCAAGAAACAACCTAGGGACGAAGGGATAAGGCATCCCTCCTCCAAAAGAAGCTACAAAAACACCTTCCATTGAAGGTTAATCATGGCAACAGAATAATTAGAGAAAACCTTATCAAGGGCACTCCAATTAGAGGCCGAGAGCTGTACACTATCACAAAAAATATTAAAGGTAAAGATTTGTCATTAAAAATCCTCGAGTTTCTTTCCTTCCATAAATGCCAAATGATTGCTTTAGAGTTGTTGCACCACAGGACTTTAGCTTTGCCTTTCAAACCAACTCCACCGAGAATTTCACCCAACCAGCTGATCACACTGTAAGGCTTGCAAGGCTTGCAACACTGGATCCCAAAAACATTCTCAAACTTGTCCCACACCTTAGCAGCAAAATCACAATGCAACAATAGGTGGGAGGCCGATTCTTCGTGCTTCATGCACATCACACACACGTTAGGGGATATCTGAAGAGAGGGGAATCTTTTTTGAACTTTATCCAGGGTATTGATGCCATTCAGAGCCAAGGACCATAAGAAGAATTTAACTCTCTTCGAAACCTGACCCTCCCAAATCTGATTACACAAGTCTTCCTCCAACAATCTTCTTTTTTTATGCAAAGTCAAGAGAGCCGATTTCACAGAAAAAATACTAGATCCTTCTAAATTCCACTGCACCATGTCTTCATTTCCATTAAGGTTGGTTTGGGATAGAAGAGAAACCAACTCAATCCAGCTGTTCATTTCTCTATCGAAAATGCCCCTCCTCAAATTGAGATCCCAAGTGAAACCATTCCATAAGTCAGAGACTTTAGCTTCTTTAACCATAGATAGACGATACATACAAGGGAATTGGTCTTTTAAAGGCCTTTCAGAGATCCAGTTATCCTCCCAAAACAAAACCTTATCACCCCTACCCACCTTATATCTTCTGTTATGTTTGTAAAAACCGGCCAAGCTAGCAATATCCCTCCATGGGCTCGAGGATTGCCATCGCTTATAGGAGAGGGGATTGCGAATGAAGTCAGCCCCGTATTTGCTTAGAATGATTCTTCTCCACAACGCATCCGGTTCTTTTTCAAACCTCCAAAGCCATTTTAAAAGAAGGGCTGCATTTTTTACTCTTAGATTATCAATTCCCAGACCTCCAAGGGACAGAGGAGTAGTAACATAATCCCACCTGATCAGATGAGATCCACGGATACCATCACCCCCTTTCCAAAGAAACCTTCTGGAGATTTTTTCAATATCCTTGGCAACACCCACTGGAATTCTAAAAATGGAAAGGAAATACACTGGGATACTCGCAAGCACTGCTTTGATGAGGGTTGTTCTTCCCCCTTTGGAAATCGGAAAACCTTTCCATTGGGCAAGTTTGTTTCGAATAGCTTCCAAAACTGGATCCCAGAATGAGGCCATCTTTGGTCTTCCACCCACAGTAACTCCCAGATAATTAAAAGGAAGGCCCTCAGCTTTACACCCTAAGATTGCAGCCATACGAGCCACTTCCCCATCCTCCACATTGATGCCTATAATGCCCGATTTTTGCATATTAATTGATAGCCTAGAGGCTTTTTCGTAGAAGCTCAAAAAGGACTTCCAACTCTTCACAAATTTAGGATGGCCATCACAAAACAGAAGGGTGTCATCTGCAAATTGGATATGAGACACCTCCACCTCTTCCTTTCCCACTCTAAAACCTTTTATGAATCTTTTACTGCTGCCCACTCGAATAAAATGGCTCAGAGAATCCGCTACTATAGTAAAGAGAAAGGGAGACAAAGGATCCCCTTGTCTAATGCCTCTAGTTGCTGAGATCTTACCTCTTGGCCTACCGTTTATTAAAATAGAAAAGTTGGAACTCGAACAGCAGCCTTTAACCCACTTCCTCCACCTAGGCCCGCATCCTTTAGCCTCAAGAATGAAGTCTAGGAATTCCCAATCCACTTTATCATAGGCCTTAAGCTCTGGATTTTCTTCTCTGGATTTTCTTACATATATGCAATATCCTTAAGCTCCATAGGCACTGCTGTCTGATGTCTGTGTGTGTACATATGCATACAGACCATTAACAAGGAGATGAAATTACTGTGGGCAATAAGAAAAAAAAACTCAATATGAATTGATTAAATAAAACTATAATTACAAAAGAAATTTGAGAGGGAGCTCCAAAGGGAGATTTTAAAGTGAACAGTATTCCACAATTCTTTCTTGACTCTAAAATTATCTCTGCATATTCTATTGTTTCCTAATTCCTTCGATCCACATCTTCCAAGAAACTTCTTTGATAGCATTTTCCCAAAGAACCCTTCCTTTCTCTTTGAAAGTATGACCACTTAGGGGGGTGTTTGGGGTGAAATTTGAATTTGGGTGGGTTTGACTTAAGATGCCAAACCAATGTTTGCATCATGAGTTTGCCAAGCTTGGGGTTTGTTGGACAAACCCATGAATTTCATCAGTACCCAAACCCACTCTCCCTCACACAATTTTGCTAAACTCAAGCTTCTTAAACCAGCATCCTACATACAAATTTTCTAAATTCAGACTTCTAAATCCTTTACTTAAATTCTGATGCTTATGATACCAAACCTATGCCCCAAACACCCCCTTAGAGGTTGTTGAAAGTCTAGAGATTAGAGAAGCTGAGCCAAGGGAGCACCACCTCAAGTTGAGGTCTTGAACGGGAGAATCCCCAAGAGATTTGCTGAATGTGTTTCAAAAAGTCATGTGTGTCCCATCTATGCCCTTGCTTTTCCAATAAAAACGAAGTGTCTTGGTGTTTGTGTCTATACTTCTTGCTGTTACACAACAAGTATTTTAATATTTATGTTGGTATTATGTTGGTATTATGTTGGTATTATGTTGGTATTTTGTTGGCTAATTGGGTGAGTCAAATACTAATTCCTACGTGTTATTCTTGTTCATATTAATTCAATTTTAATTTTGACAAAATATTACTTAAAACTATTTTGTAGAAGTCAGTCTGTCTGTCAAGAATTAGAAATAGTATTGCGATGATCTTGTAATATGTTGTACAAGTTTTCTCCATATGGATGGTGTTCCATTCTATGTTAATGAAGTGTAAATCAAGCTTAAAATGCTTACACATGTTCATCAATGTTTTGATCAAAAGCTGCTATTCTTGGGGACAGGCTTTTCAGGATCATCCATGCTCCAATATTTTTTCGTCACTTTGCGTCTGATAGAAGACACATGAAAGATTCCAATGGGAATTGGATTGCTAAACCCCCTGACTATGAAGCCATTATTGCTGAAGGTAAATACCAGCTCCTAATGAGAAATCAATCTAATCTGTTGTGATCAGCCTATTGTGTTTCCCTATTCTTAAGAAATAGTGTTCTTGGGGTCTCAAATACCATGCTCCAAGTCATGTACACCATTGATGAATTCTTCATTTTGATGATAACCTGGTGGGTGATTACTTCTGAGAAATTTTGGTAATAAACTGCGTTGAAAAGATTGAGAAATTTTAGATTGTTTATCAATGATTGTGTGAAATTACATGCTGACATAAAAAAAACTATGGATGCATGGTTTTCTGTCATTAATCTACTTGGTGACAAAGTATTAGGGAAGCTGATGCCGTATACATTTAAGACTTCTAAATTAACAATTTACTTATTACAATATGCATACCTGAGATTGTTGAATATTTGGAACATCTTCTTGCAATATACAAATGAAGTCTAACACAAGGAGCTGTCTACATAAGAACTAAACCTTTAAAAGAGCTAGAAACCATCATAAATAGCTCTAAGAATGCTTGATCAAATGCTAAAAGAGAGGTTTCAAACTGCCAAACACTAGCACTTGTCTGCAAGCTTTTGCGCAAGCATGGAGGTGGCTTGTGCGAGGGAAGGTTCCTTGTCTGCGACACTCATGCTCAAGTAACATTAGGGGCTTGATATTATGTTTATGCGAGAGGCAGGGTGTGCTTGAGCATCGAGGAAGCACTTGATTGAAGAATAGTAGGCAAAAAGCTTAGAAATTTGGACCTCAATGAAGTATGGTAATCACACATTAAGATTTAAATGGATGTGTCCTGTGTCAATTCTCCAACTTTTTTGAGATCTAAAGACAAAAACTTCATTCCCAAGTAAGAGAACCAGTTTGAGAGAACTGTCAAGGAAATGGAAAGAAGTAAAAGAAGAAAAACCTACTTTTACATTATGGTTGCTCACTGAAGAAAACAAAGGAAGAGTGTCTTTAGACATGGTTTCTTTGTGCCACGGTGTAAGATTTATCTATCATAACAAGAATCCTATGCATCTGAAGCTCTTGCTTTTACGACTCTTCTGTTCAGTGTCATGGTGCAAATGACCATTCTGCTGCTTGTGCACGTGCAAGTGCCACGAGAAAATCTTTAGTTTGGGTTTGTTCAAGCTTCGAGTGAGCCTGAACATGAACTTAGTTCGATCCATTAAGTTTTACACTACTAACACAAAATAGTTGAAGAATGAAAACTCAGTTTCTTCCACTCACCCCTTGGGAAGGTTTAAAATAGACACTTTCGGCCCGTTTGGTCATGTTCTCGTTTCTTGTTTCTTGTTTCTAATTTTATTAAGAAATCTAAGCATTTAATAACTATGTATGTTTCTTGTTTCTCATTTTTTAGAAACACTTCCATAATTTGTATAGAACTTTTGGGAACAACTAAAACTAGTTTCTCCTTTTTTGTTCTTGTTTCCAATTTTTTCCAAACATAAATAAGAATATAGGTTTATTATTATTGAATGTATAGGTGTTGGAGTCATGAAATTCTATTTTTCTTTATTAAAAATGAAGAAACGGAAACAAGAAACGAGAACGTTATCAAACGGGCCCTTTGTGGCTCCCTCCTCCCGCACTCCTCTTGAGAATACATGTAGAGGGCCCTATTACACTTTGGTTAATCCAGTTGGTACTGGATGAACTCTATCATACCAAGGTTGAAGCCATTGTTCCTTCATAGTAATTATTTTGGTTTCTAAGAATTAGAAGATTGAGAATGGGAAACACTATTTTATATTCTTAACATGTTTCTTTTACCTTTTAAGGAACTCAAATACAATAATAGGAAGTTGTATGATAATTCGTTTTTGTGTTCTATATTTTTCCACCTTGTTTTGAAATAGGACAATGAGATATTGATGAAAAACAATATGTAGTGAGAAAGTATAAAACATTATTGAATGGCCATTAATTGTTTGAACACAAGGTTGGTGATATCCTTCTTTCATTGTTTCCTCATGTACTGTCCTGGGTATCAGATGGAACTATTCACAACCTGTATGAGTATATGGAAATCAAGGCGGCCGATGTGCATACAAATAACAACATTGATGTGAAAGATGCAGTTTTTTCTCAAAAACTTGGAGTGGTCGCAAATGATTTGGAAGAGTTTCTCTCGCAGATTCCTTAGACAAAAATGAGAATAATCTGGTATGCTTATGAAGTTTATGCTTTTCTTTACATATCTAAGATCACTTCAAAGTTGTATTACTGCATTGTTTTACTCTAAAACCTGGAGCTGCTTTCTGAAATGAAGAATTTTGTAATCCTTCTTAAGTTTATGCAACTGATACTGACTGGGTATGGGTATGGATTGTTGTGCCAACTCTCTAGACTCTAGAGTCCAAACCCATTGGAATCAGAGTTGCAAGGCAGCCATAGTACATGAAGTCTTCCTCTTGTGCATATTCAGCAGCAAGAACTTGGCTTCAATTGCTACACCCTTTACGGATGGACACTCATGCCCCATCGTGAAACTTCTTATTGAGTGTCTGATGGCGCGTTTTTATGACCTAAGCCATGCAACGACAAGATCCCTTTGATCCTTCTTGCCTTTTACTTCGATTTGTACATGTCCAACTGCTAAACTGATTTTGGAACAAAAATGTTGAAAGTTCTCATAAATCCATTGTAAGACTCTTTTTAGATGTGTGATTTGGCCAATAGGCCTTCCATGGACACAAACTTTCTAGTCATCTTTTGATTTAGGATTTTAAAAGACCATACTCAAAGCATCTATGAGAAATCTCCATAGACCTAAATATTCAGACTCTTTAAAATTGGTCCAAATGAAAACTAAATATAGGACCTTTTGGTATGGACGTTTGGACTTATAACATATATATTTTTTAGTTTGACTATACGGTGGAGGTGAGGATTTAAACTTGTGACCTTTTGGTTGAGATTATAATATCTTTAACCAAGCGATGTTCAAGTTGACAATATTGGATGTGACTTAGAGAGTGAGGGTTGTGGAGGACATAAAGAAAATCATATAGAAGAGCAAGTTTTTTTACAAAGAGAAATTATACTCATCTTCAGATTTAAGGAGTCATATTATAGTAATTGCATCAAATACTATAACTGCATCAAGTATTTGAAGCATTTCATAAATATTAGGGGTTAAATCATAAGATTTTGAAACTAAATAGATTAAAAGAAAAAAAAAAAAACAAGAGATTAAAGATAACTATTACTAAGATTTAAGAGGTCCATAGAGAATTTATTTTAAAATTTTATACTAAAATAGCATAATAATAGATTTGACTCCATGAGCCTTCATAGCACCTGAATTTTTTCCAAAGATGAATAGCTTCAACTATGAAGTGAATCGTTGATCTTCATCCTTACAACTAATGGGTGATATATTTTTCATGAGCAATGCATTATACTTGTCTTCATATTATATTTTGCATGATGCTTAACATAGCATGATTATGCTTGATTGTAGGTTGTATTCTTTCGAGAAGTCTTTTTTATCAATGACCTAGTCCAAGTCGGATCTTAACATCTAACAAGAAATTGAGAGTGTGAGAGTTACGAATCAGACTTGAAACTAACTTTTTTATACGACTCCAAACACTTAATTGGAACTCAAGTAGTAGGCATCTTACAAATTCCTGTACTCATCTTGTTATTCTATCACATTCATTCCTCATTTGATTATAACTTCTTAATTTGAACATCGAAATAAATTTCGTCAGCACTAATAGACCAATGTGAGCATCTAATTATATATAAATATAATAGACAATCAATTTTTATTTATACTTCTATTCTATAATTTAAATATGTTAAATAAATTTTGCGCATTTTTTACTATGGGCTATGTTTTATATGTATTTTACTTTGTTTTAAACTTTTTTTTTTTTTTTTACATGTATAAGGTGATTGGCTCATGGAAATTGCTTGTGTAATTGAGGTTTAGGGAGTTAACTTTGTATTTTTAAATTTTCATATTCTAGACTGAATTTGCTAATTGTCAACCTACATATAACTTATATTAAAAAAAAAAAAACATATAACTTAAATTACATGCTTATAAAACTCATCCTTTTATACTACATACTAATTGTTACAAATGCCAAAGTGAGAGATCAGAGGTTCGAATCTCTCCACCCCCAATATTGTTGAACTCCCACACAAAAAAATGTTACAAATCAACCACAAATTTTGATTTCCATAATTCGTTCCTTTGTATAAATCTGAACATTAATTAAAAGTTTGAATTTTCAAAGTTTATACTCGTTCAAATCCTATTAGACGTAATTTCGACGTTAGACTCTACGAAATTTCTTTCGTTGTAACCTTTTTTTCAATGAAATTGCATATTCCCATTCACAAAATTCAAACTTGTTATAATTATAATTACCTATAATACTCAATTGGCTCATCGAATCTTGGTTAATTTATAATTTGTCGCCATGATGCATCAATATTTCCACCATACAATATTCAGCCTGCCTTGTCTGACTAATTTATAAACTATTTTTTTTTTTTGAGAAAACTAATTTATAAACTATTTGTTGAAACTTTAGTACTATGTATATTAGAAAACGACTCTATGTATGTATGTATCATTAAATAGTTTTTTAAAATATATAAATAAAAGAAAAGAACAAAATTTGGCTGCAAACCGGTATGTAGGGATCCCTACATACCTCATTAAAATTTTGACAACTAAAAAAGAGGAAGGAAAAAAAAATGAGAAAATCTATTTATCTCTCCTAGTTGTCAACATTTTAATGGTGGTATGTAAGGTGATCCCTACATACCCAACCAAGTTTTTTACAAAAGAAAATACTTTGTTTTAACCAATTTTTTTTTTTTTTTTTTTTTGAAAAGAACCACTTTTGGTCTCTAGGTTTAGATCTTGAGTTCAAACTCAACAATTTTACTTATAAAGTTTGCATTTTGTGGCATTTTGATCCCTCCATCAGTTATTTGTTAATTAGCTAATAGAATGATTACGTGACATTTTTTATTAAAAAAAATATATTTTAAAACTTATAAAATAAAAAATACTTTAAATATTTTTCTTTTTCTTTTTAATTTTTATTTTTTTATATTCTTCCTCATCACTTTTTCCCCTTCCCTCTCCACCTTCATCTTCAGCTAAACCTTAAATCCCTCCGACCACCGCTAACTTGCCATCGATCTTCTTTTTCCTCTTATTCTTCCTCCTATTTCTCTTTCCTGAAATAAAAAGTTAGTGGCGAGCGATAGTCGGAGGTATTTAGGATTTAGGTGAAGAGGAAGGTGGGGAGGGAAGAGGAAGAAAAGGGAGAAAAAAATAGAATATATATATATATATATATATATGAGGAAAAATAAAAAAAAATATTTAAAATGTTTTTAAAAAATTAAGATAATATTTTATTTAATTAAAAAAATGTCACATGAACATTCCATTAGCTAATTAACACAAAAATTGATGAAGGAACCAGAATACAAAATTCAAAGGTAAGATTAAAGTTTGAAAATTTACCAACTAAACTTATACCTTAGGCCATTTGATAACCATTTGGTTTTTTGTTTTTGGTTTTTGAAAAGTAGGCCTGTTTTCTCCCAATTTCCTAAGAATGGTTTTCATCTTTGTTGAGGTTATATTCAAGGTTTAAAATGTCGATGTCGATGGAAATGTTGAGGTCCAGATTTTATGGAAATATCAATGTCGAGAGACATTTCAGGAAAATTTACGAAAATCGTGGAAATTGATGGAAATTGTTTGAATTAGTCAATGAAACTTTAATTGTGGCTAAATTATACTATTATGGACCCTTTTTTTATAATCATATCTAAAAAGTAAGATAAAATTTAGATGGAATTGTCAATTCGAATGTTAATATGTGCAGGAATTTTGAAAAAAAAAATTGGTGAAAATTGTTTGAATTATTAAATGAAAATTTAATTATAGTTTAATTATATTACAATTAATCATTTTTAACCATCTATTCAAGTTTCATATAATAGGCATATTGAAATTTAGATAGAAATGTTGATACCAACAAAGATTTTGAAAAAATTATGATAATCGATAAAAATTGTGCATTATTAAATGAATGAAATTTTAATTATAATGACTTAATTAAACTATAATTAATTGATATTTAACATCTATAACTATATTTGAATGGACGACTAAACATTAAACTTAGACCAATTAGATAATTTTAAACAGATATTATAAAGTATAATATATCATTTTATGTTTTTTTTTTAAAAAATCATTTTATGTATTAAAAAGTTAAAATAATTAAAGTAGGTGTAATTGTAAACAATTTATATATAAAAAAGTAAATAAAAAATAAAAAGAAAAAAAGAAAAAACAAAATAGAAAAAGTATACTAAAAACAAACTTAAAGAACTAAGGATGAGATGCTAAGAGCTAAGATTGAAAATTAAATAAATTAATTAATTAAAAAAAAAAAAAGTGAAAGGACCGCCTCACAGTTGCCAGGTGGCGCTACAGGCAGTGACGCGCCTGACATGAAAGTCATGAAACTTGTTAATAATAAAAAAAATTAAACGAAATTTCGTGAAAATCTCGAAATTTCGCCGAAAAGAGGGGAAAAACGAAATTCTCCCCCCTCGATATGTCGATACGGTTGACATACCGAAATTTAACACACTGGTTACATTTGCATTCCTAGCCAAATTCCAAAAACAAAAACAAGTTTTTGAAAACTACTTTTTTTAATAATAATAATTAAAAAAAAACTTATGGGTGAAAATAATGTTTGTAGACTTAATTTTCAACCAAAAACAAAAAACCACATGGTTATCAAACAGGACCTTAGAAACTAAAAGTGTATTGTAAATGGTATTAGTTAAGATCACTTTTGATAATCATTTGGCTTTTTGTTTTTAGTTTTTGAAATTGTGTTTGTTGTCTCACCATTTCTTTACAATGGTTTTCATCTTTTAATCTTTTAAGAAAACATTTGAATCCTTACTAAATTCCAAAAACAAAAACAAGCCTTTAAAAACTATTTTTTTTTAGTTTTCAAAAATTGACTTGAATTTTGAAAGCATTTGTAAAAAAGTAAATATATATAACGAAACAAAGAAACTAATAGTGAAAATAGTGTTTATAAGCTTAATTTTAAAAAACCAAATAGTTATTAAACATTCTTATAGTTAGATATGAACATTATTTTATATGGTTAGATTTGTATTTGCAACATAAACATATACAAAAATAAGAGTAGAATATATTTTTGGTCCTTGAAATTTGTACTTCGTTTTATTTGGTCCTTAAGTTTTCAAAACTAAACACTTTTGGTTCTTGAGATTCGAATTTAGTTTTTATTTGGTCATTTAGATTTCAAAATGGACATGTTTGGTTCTCAATGTTTGAATTTGATTTTTAATTAGTCTCTCCAATTTGAAATTGGTTTTAAATTGGTCTCACACTATTAAAAACTATATATATAATCAATTACTCGCTTAAAAATACATATAATCAAAGTCTAGTAAGCATATATTACCTTTCATGTCATCATTCTACTAGGCTAACCAACCTCAACTCTAGTAGGGAATCATTTAAAAATCAATTTTAAATTTTCAAAACTAATTAGAAATGAAATTCAAATTTTCATGATTCAACATGTCACTTTTGAAATATCGATCACCAAATATAAACTAAAATTCAAATCTCAAAAACTAAAAGTGTTAGTTTTGAAAAAATAACTCAATAGAAACTGTGTTGAAATTTCAAGGGACTAAAATTTTATTTTATATTAAAAATAATTTAAAAAAAAAAATAAAGGAAAAGCATTCAAATTTCACATGAAAGGTAGAAATTATACTAGTATTATAGCATAAGTGAAATAATGTATGTAGACATTCCACCAAATAAAATTAATCATTAAAAGATATGTGGGGTACAATAAATGATTTCAAAAGAGATAAAAACATGTTTAAAATAATTTAAAATAAAATGCATATCCACTAAGAAAAATCAAATAAAGAACTTTGGTGAGACAGTGGAATTATGGGAATTCAAACAATCATGAAAATAATTTTCTATATATGTTCAAACTCTAAAAGTAAAGCAAAATATTGGAAATCAAAAAAAGGAAATGGTCAAAAATAGCAAAACAAATCAATGAGATTCAATATTAAGAAAATTTCAAATTCAAGCAAATGTAAACAAATTAGCAAATCTACCAAACATGGACACTATTCAAAGTGAATCTAATAATAATACAGATGTCTATATCGTAGGAAGGAGATTCTGATGAAGATATAATAAGAATGAAAATATTTAAGGTCGATAAAGATTTTGTTCGTGAGACTATGACAACTTTAAAGTCTTTGTTTTCATATATTTTTTTAGAACTATATGTTATAGGCAATTTTGGACCACCCCGATATACAAGGAGCTGACGAGGACAACCGGAGAGAAATCGGGCTGAAAGATGGACCAAGGAGGCAAAACCGGCAAGTGGGACGGGCCAAGACCGAAGGGGTCGGGTTTTTGGCCCGACCCCCTGCTCGGCCTCGGCCATGGGCTGAGGCCGACCCTCAGTCCGCTCGCGCGGGCCGAGTATGTTCGATGTCGTTTGGTCCCCACCGCCTTTGGCCGCCTCGGTTTCGCCTGGTTTGACCTAAAACGCCTCCGAATCCCTAAAAACCCTAGGAGGATGAACATGTATTTATATCCCTCTTCGTCACTGAAGAAGGGGACCCGAACTCTAACCCTAAAACTCATTCTATATTCTCTACTCTCTCCTCTTGCTCTTACTTTTCCTCTCCCCTCCGTTCTGCTTGCTAACTTAAGCATCGAAGCCGGTGTGGCGAGCACCACACCGGTGTGCAGGTTTACTATCTTGCAGGCCACGTCTTCCCCTCTTCTGCAAATTTTACCGTTGGTGGCACGTGAAGGTCATGTGAGTTCCTCTGACCAAAATCGACCATCAACATTATAGATAGGTAATTTGTAGAGATTAATGTTATTGTGTACATGAAATCATTGTTTTTAAAATTCAAGATTTTTATGAAAATATCTTTAACATTTTAAGTAAATAGACTATTCGTGAAAATAAAATTAAAAGAAAGGGTAAAGAAATCTAATAATATACATATGCCTATAGTAGGAAGGAGAGTCTAATGAAGATATAATAGGGATGCAAATATTTAAAGGATGATAAAGGTTTTTTTTTTTCGGGAGACTATAGCAACTTCAAGTCTTTATTTTCAAATCAAATTTTAGAACTATAATTAGGTAATTTAGGGAGATTAATGTTATTGTGCACTTGAATTCACTGTTTTTCTAAATTCACAATTTTCATAAAAGTAGTTTTAATGTTGGAAGTAAAAAGACTATTCATGAAAATAAAATTAAAAGAAAATAAGAGAAATAAACTTTTTAAAATATTTACACTAACATATTTTCATTTAATTTTTATTTTGAAAGAGAGGAAATTGTTAGCCTATCTTTTTCATGCCATCACCACCCAATCTAGTCTAAAATTGTTTTGGATCAGGTTAGGTTAATTATAGGTTTATTTGATTAGATTAAGTTTAAATCAATGGTATTTCTATTGAATTGGGTTGATTTATTTATTCACCAAAAATTAATTTGAGTTTTTTTAAGAAAAAAATTAATTAGAGTTGAACTAACAATCTAATTCTATTGATTAAAAATGTTTATTTGACTTGGAATATAATTTACTCCGGCATATTTAGGGTCCGTTTGGAATACATTTTAATTTAAATGTTTTTCAAGAATGCATTAAAAAAAACATTTTGTATAAAAATTGTTTAGAATTTAAACACTCATGTGTTTTGTTGCATTTTCTCATTGATGTTTTTATACACAAGTTATTGTATATTAAACATTGACATGTACCTTCGACCATAAGGTTAGAGGTTCGAGTCCCCTACCCCCAAATGTTGATGTACTAAAAAAAACACTCTTTTAAAAAAAAATTGGTTTCGAGTGTTTTTCTCGTAATGGTTTATTTATCAATCTCAATTTCTAATAAGTCATTTTTAGTGGTTGCCAGACACTAAAAAAATTTTCAAAATCATTTTTTTTTTCTCAAAATTTAACACTTGAAAAGGTAAACCAAACACACCATTAGACAATTTTGTTTCATACAACTTACTTTTTTTTTTTTTTTTTTTTTGAGTACATCAAGGGGTGGAGGATTCAAACCTCTAACCTCTCGGTCGAGATTACATGCTAATTACTGCCGCTTTGGCGTTTCATACAACAACTTTCTAAAATTTTCAATTCTTCAATAATTTATTGAAAACCTTGAAGTATTTGTTCTTATGAGATCAAATGTGACATTAAATTATAAGTTCTTAATTTAATATATAAAAATAAGTTTCTTATATTAAAGATAAGACATATGACTCGAATAACTTGAACACTTAGGTGAAGCCTAAAATGTCCCTTAGCTAAATTGAATTATTAAAACGCAAAAGTTTCCTTATTAAAGCAATTAAAGAAAGATATTTGAACTAACTATAATTAATATAATTACAATTTAGAAATCCATTTGATGTATTCTGATTGATTGACTAATATATCAACAAAATTTGGCTATAATTTTAGAAGTTTAGATCTTATTTCAATCTTGAAACTTTCATATATGTTCGATTTTGATCCTCAAGCTTTTTAGATATATGTTTAACTAATTAAGATTCTGTCGGATAACTATTTGATTTTTGAAAATTAGGTTTATTTTCTCTCAATTTTCTTAGTATAGTTTTCATTTTTGTTAAGGAAACATTTGAATTCTTAGTCAAATAATTCAAAAAAAAGAAAAAAAAAAAAAAAAACACGTTTTTGAAAGTTAAGGCATCGTTTGATAACCATTTGGCTTTTTATTTTTTATTTTCGAAAATTAAACTTATAAACAGTACTTTCACCTATATGTTTCTTTGAATTATCATATACTTTCTTTCATGTTTTCAAAAATCAAATTAAGTTTTGAAAACTAAAAAAGTATTAGTTTTCACAGTTTTGGTTTTGTTTTTAAAATTTGGCTAGGAATCAAATGTGTCTTTAACAAATATGAAAATTGAGAGAAACAAGCATAATTTTTAAAACCCAAAAACAAAAAACTAGGGGTCGTTTGATAACCATTTTGTTTTTTGTTTTCTATTTTTGTTTTTCATTTTTAAAAAACAGGAGTGTTTGATAATCATTTTTGTTTTTTGTTTTTTGTTTTCTGTTTTTTTAAAAACGTTTTTGAAATTATAAGCAAATTTCAAAAACCAAAAAAAGTAGTTTTAAAAAACATATTTTTGTTTTTCAAAAACTCATTTTTCTTCTAATGCTTATTTTTCTCCTCTTTTACCTATCTCTCTCCAACAAATTCTTTTTTCTTTTTTTTTCTCTCTCTAAAACGTTTTTCTCTCTATAAAATTTATTTTTCTCCCTCTAAAATTTTCTCTCGCAAGACTTTTTTTTCTCTATAACTTATCTATTTCTAAAAACTTATCAATAACTTTTCTCTCCTTAATAAACATATTCTAATTTTTCTTTTGAAAAAAAAATCTCCAAAATTTTCTATCGCTACAAGTTTTCTTTATTTTTCTAATTTATCGTTATTTCTTTAGCATATTGTTTACTCTTAACCTTACTATCTCTCTAAATTTTCTCTTTTTATTTAATTTTTTTTATCTAAAATTTATTGCTTTTACTCTAACTTTTTTCTATTTTTCTCTAATTAATATCTTTTCTCAAGTCTAACTAACATTTTCTTTCTAAACATTTTCTTTCACCCCTCTAAATTTTCTATGTTTAACTTTTCTCTCGTCTTTTCAAAAAAAAAAAAAAAAAAAAAAAAAAAAAAAAATCTCGCGGAAACATTTATATTTGTGTCCTGAATTTTTGTTTCAACATCTCTACACATTTTTTCTCTCTAAAACATCTTTTCATCTTTCTAATTTTTAAAAAACTGAAAACCAAAAACAATTATCAAACAAGGTTGGTTTTCTGTTTTTTAAAAATAGAAATAAAAAAACACAGTTATCGAACATATATGGTTTTTGTTTTTAAAAAACAAAAAACAAAAAACTGAAATGATTATCAAACGGGGCCTAAATGGTTATTAAATAAGACCTTTTTTTTTTAGTTTTCAAACCTTGACTTGCTATTGAAAACATAGGAAGAAGATTGATTAAAAAGAAATAGTTATCAAAATGGGACCTAAACTTTCAAGTTTATTCTACTTTAGTCCTCAAACTTTTAAAATGTTTATTTTGCTCACTAAATTTTAAAAGATAATCATTCATATTCTCATCAATACTTTTTATTAATTGTTTATCAAATTGATAACATAGCTTGGAATATGCTCGAGACATATATATTTTAGCCATAAAAATTGGTGGGTGAGACAAGTATTAAATAATTAAGGCTCTGTT
Organism: Luffa acutangula; assembly: GCA_036850905.1. Classification (NCBI taxonomy): domain Eukaryota; kingdom Viridiplantae; phylum Streptophyta; class Magnoliopsida; order Cucurbitales; family Cucurbitaceae; genus Luffa; species Luffa acutangula. Next base: position 45,781,989 of record CM072096.1, read on the forward strand.
TGATAACCATTTTGTTTTTTATTTTTTGGTTTTTGAAAATTAAGCTTATAAATACTATTTTTACTCTCAAGCTTCTTTGTTTGTTATCTACATCATTTCCCATGTTTTAAAAAACTAAGATAAATTTGGAGAAAAAATATACATATAGTTTTCAAAAACTTGTTTTTGTTTTTGGAATTTGTCTAAGAACTCAAATGTCTCCTTAACCTAAATGGATTGAGAGAAAACAAACACAATTTTCAAAAACAAAAAATCAAAAACCAAAAACAAAGTAGTTATCAAACCAGATCTAAGTATTCAACAACTAAATAATATTAAAGTTCCCTCCCCAAAAACAAAATAATAATATAATAATACTAAAGTTCCCTCTCAAAAGTCAAATTGTTCAATTCTTCACTAGTGTAATTATTAAACTCAAAAAAAAAAAAAAAAAAAAAAAAAAACTCAATTTTATTTATTTTTTAGATAAAATCTTAAGGGAAAAATACACTTTTGGTCCCTGAGGTTTGGGTTAAGTTACACTTTGGTCCCTGAGCTTTCAAACTCAACAAAAATACCTCTGAGGTTTGAGATATGGAGCAATTTGGTCCCTGTCATCCAATTTGCTGTTAAATACTAACAGAATGCTGACGTGGCACTATTATTTTAATTAAAAAATTATTTTTGATTTTTTTTTTAAATATATTAAAATAATAAAAATATTATTATTTTATTAAATATTTTTAATTCTTTTCCTTCCTTCTTCTCCTTCTTTCTCTTCCCCCTTTCTTCTCAAACTTCTTCTTCTCACCCTTCTGCTTCTCCAACTCCGGTGGCCGGCGGTCACCGCCGTTCGTCGGTCGGCCGTCGGTTAGATTTTTTTTTTCTTCTTTATCTCTTTTCTTCCTTCTTGTCTTCATCTTCCCTCTCCTCTCCTCCCATTTTTCTTCTTCTTCTTCCCTTTTTTCATTTACTGTTAAAAAAAATAAATCGAAGGGGGTTCTGGCGCCGGAGATAGTAAATCTAGAGCTTGAAGCTCGACGACCCAGCAGCTTATGAACTCGCACGAAGACGGCAGAGCTGCAGATCTGAAACTCCTCGTACGAAGACGACGTTTACGAGATGCGGCCGTTCGCTCAACCCAACAACTACCGCGCGTACAACCACCGTTCGTTCGTTCCTTGCCGCACTGTACAGCTGCAACCCGGAATGTGGCGGAAGGGGGCTATTTACGAGATGTGGAAAAATTTCGAGTGTGGGTCAACCGCAACCCAGAAGGGGGCTATTTCAATGTAAAAAAAAAGCTGGAATGAAGTGATTTTGGGCTAGATCTGGAATTTTCGAGCGTGGGTCAGCAACAGGGGTTCATTTTCGACACTGAATGAGGCGGGAAGGGGCTAGCGGCACACGAAAATGAGAAAGAGAGGGGAAAGGGATGGCTGCCGGCGAGACGAAGACAATGAATATGAGGGGAGGGGTTGACGGCATAGAGAGGGGAAGAGAGGGAGGGCTAGGGGTTTGAGAAAAAGAAGAGAAGAAAGGAAAAAAGGAAAAATAAGAAGGAAAAAAAATTGTCGCCGGCGGCGAGTGGCTGTCGGCGGCAGCAACAGTGGATGGTGGGTGGTGGTGATGGTGATGGTGATGGTGATGAAGATGAAGATGAAGGAGAGAGAAGGAAATAAATTTATTGAAAAATATTAATATTTTTAATATTTTTATATATTTTTATTTTTAAAAAAAAATTTAAAAAAAATTAATAAAAAAATTAATGCCACGTCAGCAAACCGTTAATATTTAACGGAAAAATGGATGGAGGGACCAAAATGAAACGAAATCCAAACCTCAGGGACTAAATTGTCGAGTTTGAAAACTCAGGGACCAAAGTGTAACTTAACCCAAACCTCAGGGACCAAAAATGTATTTTTCCCAAATCTTAAATTACTATGTAGAGTCATGGGTAAAACAGGAAAATGATTTAGAAAAATAAGCAAACTCCAAAATTTTTTTGTTTGCTTATTATCCTTTCGTTTTCAATCCGAATAAAATAAAGATAAAATAACATAACATTACCCTCTTTAATTAATAATTCCACGACCAAACACACCAAAATAATCTCCTGATTTTTTCAAAAAAAAAAAGAATAATAATCTTCTGATTGTAGCCGCCGAAGCAACCAAAACTCGACACGTGTCCTCTTTGGGCCCCACCGCCAAATGGAAATAAAAAAACACACAAACACGAAAGAAAGTCCTTTTCTTCTGTGGGTCCCGCCGTTTCGATGAGCATTTTTAAGCAAAGTTTTTTTTTTTTTTTCCTTGAAAAAATTATTTCGTTTTTCTATTTTCTCATTTTGTCGAACCTTGGAGAGTTGACAAGAGTTGCAATCTTACCTAAACTTTAAAATGTTGGGACCATATTCTTTTATTTCATTTTTTTTTCTTTTTCTTCCTCTTTTTAAGATAATAATGAATTAAATACGGTTTAAATCTTTATTTTAATTTGGTTTTTATGATTCTACTGATGTTTTTATAAAATTATTTGACTGAAAACTTGACACATTTTTTATTAATATTATATTTTTTAAAACTTTTTATTAAAATATAATTGTTTTGAAACTTATTATTAAAATATTGTTGTTTTAATTTTTCAGTCAAAAGTCGTCTCTTGAAGAGACGACCTTGAAACGTGTGTTTGCAAGTCGTCTCTTCAAAAGACGACCTGCAGACGTGGCAATGATTTAAAAAAAAAAAAATCATGAAGGTCGTCTCTTAGACGACCTCCACACATTCATAAACAAAAGTTGGTGTTGGCATTGTGGTCATGGTGTGACTTGCTTCCCTTTGTGTTATGAGTTTGAATCCCAATGGCAACATTTTGTGCAGATTTTTTTTTTATTTTTCATTTTTTGTGCAGATTTTTGTTTTTGTTTTTTCTTTGTTCACTTTTCTTTTAAATTTGATATTTAAATAGATAAATACCAATAATTTAATTTAAGGTATAAAATACACATATTCTTTATATATTTTTTATTTTGAATTATAAAATTATTATAATAAAAATTTTAATTTAGGTCACACATTTTTTAAAAAAATATTGTTTGTTCTTTATTTTATTTGAAAATCTTTATATTTTAAAACAATTTAGTACACATTCTTTAAAATTATTGTTTGCTTTTCTTTTAATTTTAAATTTTTATTTTTTAAAAAATAAACATAGCAATAATTTTTTTAAAAGAAAGTAAAATTTTAGAAGTAAAAGAAAACCAACAATAAGTATTTTAAAACCAATAAAAACTTAAACTTAAAAAATGTGTGACGTAAATTAAAATTTTGATTATAATAATTTTATAATTCAAAATAAAAAAAATATATACAGAATATGCGTATTTTATAACTTAAATTAAATTATTGGTATTTATCTATTTAAATTTCAAATTTGAAAGAAAAGTGAAAAAAAAAATCTGCACCAGAAACGAAAAAGAAAAAAAAAATCTGCACAAAATGTTGTCATTGGGATTCAAACTCATGACAAAAAGGAAAGCAACTCACGCCATGACCACAATGTCAACACCAACTTTTGTTTATTTGAAATCAATTACAATACATGTGATCTATCAATGATATACTACTATCACCGATAGAATTGTCTATCAACAATAGTTACACTTGTGATTGAAGTCTTATTGCTGACAGACTTTTATTATTAAGACTTCAATTTTACTATATTTTCAAATAGTTTTAGATTTTAAAAATTTTGTTATTTGTGCAAACACAAATGCATATTTGAAAAAATGAGTATTATTTATTCTTAAAAAATGAATCGCTTACCTTTCCCCACTTTTATTTTATGTGGAGAATTGTTTCTTTACAAACCATCCAATAAATTTCTAGAGAGCTTAATTTTTATACATAAAAATAAAACTAGTTATGAACTAATCGAATTTGATCCTCTTTGTTTTTTTTTTTTCATGAATTGACATAAATTTGTATCCCTTCACAAATATTTATCTGATATAACTTTTTAGAACATATTTATTTTATTATTGTTATTTGAAAAGAATAACGTTTTTTTTTTTGAAATAGAATAACGTATTTTATTAACTGACATGTATAGAGACAGAGAAATTGATACCATGTTTTAGAAAGATTTAAATTTTACTTAGGTAATTGAACTTTTATAGTTATTTCATATAAATCTTCAAACATTGGCTCATTCAAAAAAAAAAAAAAATCTTCAAACATTGGCATATTTTATTTTAGTTACTAAATTTTAGGTAAAAGCTCCTTTTAGTTATTGTTATCATTTTCTTTAGAATTATTTAATATACTTACTTAACATAGACAAGTATATGTTTTGTTGTTGATTTATTTACCATATAAATTAAGTATCAAGTAAAAAAAATCAGGTTTAGATTAATTAATTTTAAGTTAAGGGAAAAATGCACTTTTAGTCCCTGAGATTTGAGTTAGGTTTCATTTTGGTCCCTGAGTTTTCAAACCCAACAATTTAGCCTATGAGGTTTGGTTTTAGTTTCATTTTAGTCCCTCCATCCAATTTTTTTGTTAATAATTAACGGAATGCTGACGTGACACTAATTTTTTTATTTAAAAAAATTATTTTAATTTTTTAAAATAAAAATATATTAAAATAATTATTATTATTATTTTTCATTTTTATTTCTATCTCCCTTTCTTCTTTCTTCCTTTTCTTCAACCTACCACTTATTGTTCTTCGACCCACCAACCAGCACACCTACCGCCGGTCGGTCATCGCGCAACGATCTTCTTTTTTTTTTCCTTTTTTTTCTTCTTCTTTCTCTTCTCTTCTTCTCCTCCTTCCTTCTCCAAAATTTATGGTTTTTTTTAAACGTTGTAATGTAACGGGAGACCCACGACAACAAACCCACGACTACTACTACGAATCAAGACTCACGCCCACTACTCGAAGATCCATGTTGCGCGAGGAGACCGACTCTGAAACAGAGACCCAAACCAGCGCGAAAATGAACCCACGACAAGTCTAAATCGAGACCCACCACCGTGCTTAACTGGTAAAATCCACCTCGACAACACTCCGGGACTCAAACCGGCGAACAAACGAGACCCAAAAATGGCTATAAACTGAGACCTGCAACTACGATTTTCCCTTTTTGTTTCAGCGTATTTTTTCCTCTCTTTTTCTGTGTTCCAATCATGAAAGGCCAGCCCTAAGTTGAGAAGTTGTGGGTCTTGATTCGCAACAGTAGTCGTGGGTCTCCCGTTACATTACAATGTTTAAAAAAAACCATAAATTTTTTAAGAAGGAAAGAAGAAGGTGAAGAAGAAAAGAGATGAGAAAGAAAAAAAAATGTCTCAGCAATCAGTCGCCGCCAGTAGGTGTGCTAGTTGGTGGGTTGAAGAAGAAGAAGTGGTAGGTTGAAGAAGAAGAAAGAAAAGGAGGAGGAGAAAGAAAGAAATAAAAAAGAAATAATAATAATAATTTATTATTTAATATATTTTTATTTTAAAAAATTTAAAAATAATTTTTTTAATAAAAAAAATTATGCCACATCAGCAAGCCGTTAGTTTTTAACGAAAAATTAGATGAAAAGACTAAAATCAAACTTCAGGGACTAAATTGTTGAAAACTCAATGACCAAAATGAAACCTAACTCAAACCTCATAGACTAAAAGTGTATTTTTCCCTTCAGTTAATCAAATAGTATGTGTTGTAAGTCATTTTGGACTACTCTGATATGCAAGGAGTTGACGAGGACAACACAATACCAGCCCAAGGAGACAACCAGGAAACGGACCTCAGAGGGAAAATAGGCCAAAAGATTAGGCCAAAGTCGAAGGGTTAGGCTTGCGTTTGGCCTCGACCTAAGGTCGAGGCCAACCCTCGGCTCGCTTGTGCGTGCCAAGTCCTCCCCCCCCCCGCTCGGTCCCTGATGTCGTGGGTCAACCCGGTTTGAACAGGTATATAAACCATTCTTCGCCATTGAAGAAGGGAGCCCAAACTCTATTCTCTGATTCTCCTCTTGCTCTTGCCCTTTTGCTTCCCATCGTTCTGCTTGCTGACTTTAGCATCAGAGGTGGTGTGGCAACCACACTGGTGTGCGAGTTTTACTGTCTTGCAAGCCACGTTTTCCCCCATCTTAAACAAATTTACCGTTGGTGGCACGTGAAGGTCAAGTGAGTTCTGCCTGTCCAAATTTGACCATCAACAATTGGCACCGTCTGTGGGGAAGAAAGCTTGCTAAATCTGCGCATCGGTCATTCAATGAGTAAGATGATGGAAAAAGGAAACCAGAATCCAACACACAAAAACTTCAGAAACTAATCGTCAACTGCAGAAATCGCAAGAAGATGATAACCCGCAGAGGTCACCGAGACAACAGGTCAGGGAATCGAGGCCGAGGAGAAGAGGCCGAGGGGCCGAGGTCGAGGAGAAGAAGTTGACGCCAAAATTTTCGTCCTTGAGGATAAGGTGAGGGGCATGGATCGGAGTATGTCCAGGATACTTCAAATCTTTGATAAACCTGGTTCTAGCACCAAACTCCATGAGGGGGCTTGATTAGAGATTTGAGGAAGGGAAATGAGCCAATTGAATACGTTGAAGAGTTAGAGACAGAACCAAAGGGAAAGAAGACCAACAGCACAACCAGCAAGGTCGGGGGGCTGAAACCTACAGAATGCACGATTTTGAGGAGCCCCGAACCAAGTGCTAGTCGTAGAACAAACTTGAGAAACCTAATTGAGGAAAAGTGCAGGATGGCCAAAGCTGTAGAGGTCGAAGCCAAGGCTGCCGAGGCTGAGGCTAGGGCAACCGAGGCCAAAAAGGACAATCTTCCTTGGAAGACCGAGCTTCTAAACACACTAAAAAAGTTCGGAAATCCGTAGGAAGACCTGTAGAAATCAAAGGACTCTGGAGAACAAGACTTGGAGGAGCTGATCGACCAGGTCGACCCACCCTTCACTAATGAAGTTATGAAAGTCGAGGTGTCCCAGAAGTTCAAGGTACCCACATTCAAACCATATGATGGCAAGAAGAACCCCATATAGCACATAGACGTTTACAGGAACGGGATGGACTTCCATGGCGTTTCAGATGCAATTAGGTGACGTGCTTTCTTTTTCACTCGATCATCCAAGCAATGGTTTCAGAGGTTGAAAAGGAAATCCATTAACTCTTTCAAAGAACTAGCCCGAGCATTCCTCTCGCAGTTCATGGGAGCCAAAGAACAGCACAAGCCTCACATCAACCTTCTAACTGTTAAGCAACAGCCAGGTGAGAGTCTGCGTGACTATATAACTCGTTTTAATGAGGAAGCATTACAGGTGGAGGGATACAATGAGGGAGCAGCCCTGGTAGCCATAACCGTCGGACTGGAAGACGAGAGACTGCTCAATTCGATAGGTAAAAGCCAACCTCGAACATATGATGAATTTGTCTCTAGGGCCCAGAAGTATATGAGTGCAGAGGAATTGCTTAGATCGAAGAGGCCAGAGCACAAGAGGTATTCTTCAGTCGACTAAGACTAGAAGAAGGACAAAAGACCGTGGACAGACGAAGGAAGCCGAGGCCGACCAGACCGAGGAGACTACTTAGGGAAGTTTGAAAAGTACAGTCAATCCCACAGGAGCAGATCTTAATGGAAATTCGGAATACGAATCTCCATAACGTACCTAGAAAGCTGAAGTCAGATCCTGACAAAAGAGACAAAGGTCAGTATTATCTCTTCCATCGAGACCACGAGCATTCTACCAGAAAATTGCATTCATCTAAAGGACAAAATTGAAGCGCTGATTCGAAAATGGGTATCTGAAGTAGTTCACCACTAAGGTTGAGGCCGACCAGAGATGACCCAGGCAAAGACGATGATGGACCCCCTCTGGAAATCCGTTAAGGGCCCAGACAGACTCTTCTATGGTCGAGGCCGAGGCCGAGCCTGACCGTACTTCATGTCAGGGCTAACTACGACATTCTTGAAAACGCACTAAGTCTGAACTTAGGAAGTTCTAGGTTTCTTTTATTTACTACTCATTTATCATGTAATCAGAGCAGTGTTTGCTCATTTTATTTTGGGTAGGTAGGAGTAGATCTTTCTTTCTTGTTTTATCATTCAAAGTTGAATGTAAAAATTATTAATGATGTCAAGACCTAGTTCTTCACCTTTAAGGCTCAGAATGTGTTTCAAGGAATGCATCAAGACAAAATGCGAGCCTAAGGGCCTGTTTGGTAGACAATCCGGATTCTGTTTTATGTTTTCAGATTCAATGAATTCAGTGAATATGTGTTTGGCATATGTGTTTTTTAAAACTGTTTTCGGATTCTGTGATCCAAATAGTGGAAATTCTGAAAACAACTTTTTTATGTTTTCAGTATATCCAGATTTTAAATTTGAAAATTTTAAATACAAAATTAAATTAAAAATGATAAAAACTTTAATAAATATAGTATTTTCATGTTATAAACTCAATTCATTTTTATGAAATTAAAATTTGTATAATATAATGTATTATAAATTATATGATATTATAAAATAATAATTATACAAAATTTATAACATATAAAATGTTTATAAATTAATTAATAATAGTTTATATTCAACTTAATACTTTAGTTGATAACTACACATAGTTTATGGTTTATAAATATATTATCAAATACATTTTGAACAACTTTTTAAATTGAAATCTCAAATTTCTAAATCTGCTACCAAACACATATCTGAAAACATGAAATACAACTCTGTTTTCATTGAATCACTTATTTTCAAATTTCTGTTTTCAGATCACCTGCCAAACGGACCCTAAGCTTTTCAGCTTGGTGCCCACGCCTATCATGCGAGCCCAAACTTTTTAGCTTGGTGTCCACGCCCATCATGAGAGTCGAAGCTTTTTAGCTTAGTGCCCACACCCATCATGTGAGCTTAAGCTTTTCAGCTTAGTGCCCACGCTTGTCATGCGAGCCTAAGCTTTTCAGCTTAGTGCCCATGCTAACATCAAGACCAAAGCCGAACCAAGCCATCTGGCTGAGGCCGAGGCCGACCCTATGGTCTTACCACGTGAGAAGCACTTACATAGGGGGTTTCAAACACAGAGAAATGGGTTGAGCAAAGTCCAAAATGAGATCCGAGGTCGAGGCCAAGGTCGGGTTATTTCTTCAACCCTTTACTTCTCTCATTTTCCTCTTGCTTAACCCCTGTTCAGGGAGCTTCTGCTTTGTTTAGTTTGTCCTATCTTGCAAGATCACAATAAATCCGCACATAAGTCAGCACAGGGCAAAGATCACTACTATTAAATCGGGCTTAAGGAGTTCGACCTATAGCAATAAGTCACATATGAATCTCAATTCAAGAGTGGAGGCTTAATGTTGTAGGTCATTTTGGACTACTCCAATATGCAAGGAGTTGACGGGGACAACACAATACCAGCCGAAGGAGACAACCAGGAAACGAACCTCGGAGGGAAAATAGGCCGAAAGATTGGGCCAAAGTCAAAGGGGTTGGGCTCTTGCTCGCCCTCTGCCCATGGTCGGCCTCGGCCTAAGGTCGAGGTCGACCCTCGGCCCGCTTGTGTGGGCCCAGTTCTTTCCCCCCCGCTCGGTCCCTGATGTCGTGGGTCAGCCCGGTTTGACTTGGTTCAGCCCTGGATCGCCTCCGAACGCCTAGAAACTGTAAGGCAGGAACAAGTATATAAACCCTTCTTCGCCATTGAAGAAGGGAGCCCGAACTCTATTTTCTAATTCTCCTCTTGCTCTCGCCCTTTTGCTTCCCACAGTTCTGCTTGCCGACTTAAGCATCGGAGGCGGTGTGACAAGTACCACACTGGTGTGCAGGTTTTACTGTCTCGTAGGCCACACCTTCCCCCTCTCAAACAAATTTACTGTTGGTGGCACGTGAAGGTCAGATGAGTTTTGTCTGTCCAAATTTGACCATCAACAGTAGGGATTAAATTCACTTTTTATGTAAAATTAAGGAACTATAAGTACAATATTTAAAAGTTGGAATAAAACAAAATATTATAAAGTACTATTGAAACCTTTAAAAATATATAAAATATATTTTGAATTTTATTTGTGACATTTGACCAAGAATTTTTTTAGGATATTTGACAAATTCGTTTAAAGGTTTTTTCTTTTCTTTTTTTAGTAGGAACTTTATGAAAGAGAAAATATATTAAATAATTATTATGTTTTAATTTTCTACAAATGAATTAGATTTCTTTTTTAAAAATTATAATTCACCTTTCTAAAATTTTCTTATCCCAATTTTAAAAGCTAAATTGAGTGGTTTTCTAAACATAAACTTCACCAATGTATTAAATTTTCGTCGACGACATTTCCATATGTCCACAAGTTTGCCATCGACACGAAGGGTGAATCGAAAGTAAAGTATTAGTGAACTAATTCAACTTTTTAAAAAATATCCAGTAAATCTTAAGAAATAACACTGTTGTCAAACTAGACTCCAATTCCATATAATTTTCTTCTTTTTTTAGTCATGACTAGTGCGATGCATGTGAAATTTGCTTTTATTTTATCTTTTAAAGTTTAAATAATCATAAATATTCAAAATATAGAAAAAAAGATAATTAATAATAAAACAACTTAAAAACGGAAATATTAAATATTAAATAATAAATAAAAAAAAAACAATAAAGTTTACGTGGGTGGGTGTGTGGTAATAAAACTTCTTTAATAATTCTTTTATTAATTTAAACACAACTTAATAAGGACTACAACAATTAATGTTTATTGGATTTTATATTGTAACTTTTCAAAATAGAAATAACAACCTGAGTTTGTAGGTGGGTAGTGAAAGGTTTCAAAAATTAATTTAATTAGTATTTTTTATTAAAAAAAAGGATAATTTAGATATTCTCTAAAGAGTTGAGGTTAATATTGTCCAATTTTTTTTTCCACAATCATTTTAATTAAGAGTTGATGTTTATAGATAAGTGTGTTAAGATATTTATTTTAATTAAGTTATGTCGTAAGAAGAATATGATTTAATTATTTGTGTCATCCGGTAAAAATTGATTTTACATTTCTTTTCTTATATTAATATTTATCAGGAAAAAGAAAAAAAATGTTAAATTATTAAAAATACCACTGGGGTTAGTTCTAATTGTACCTGAACTTCCAAAAACTTCATTTTAATTTTTGGAGTTTGAAGTTTATTCCAAAACGATTCTTGGAGACATTTTTCGTTAAATGTATGGACGAAAAAATATGTGTTTACACTTTGCATATGTTTTTATTTGTTTTTTACATGCATGTGTTTAAATTTATTCATGTTAGCAACAATTGTTATAGGTAATTTTGGACCACTCCGATGTACGGAGCTGACGAGGAAAACCCGACACGAGTCCAGAAATAGGACTGGAAGATGGACCCCGAAGACAAAACGGGCCAAAAGGTTGGAGGGACCGGGCCTTGGCCAGACCCATATGGTCGGCCTCGACCTCAAGGCCGACCACTCGGCCCACTTGCGTGGGCCAAGTCCGTCCGCCTCCGTTTGGTCCTTACTGCCCCTGGGCACCCCGGTTCCACCTAGTTCAGTCTGAAACGCCTCCGGATGCCTAAAAACCCTAAAGCAAGAACATGTATTTAAACTCGTCTTCGTCGCTGAAGAAGGGATCCCGAACTCTATTCTCTACTCTCTCCCCTTGCTTTCTTGCTCTCCTCCTTCTGCTTTCTAACTTAAAGCATCGGAGGCGGTGTGGCAAGCACCACACCGGTGTGCAGGTTTTCTGTCTTGCAGGCCACGTCTTCCCCCCTCTCAAACAAATTTACCGTTGGTGGCACGTGAAAGTCAGGTGAGTTCTCTTCTCCAAATTTTGACATCAACACCTATGCAAACATGTTTTTTTTTTTTTTTTGTCATCAAGAGCATGACTCATCTAACATGAATTTTGTATCCCGACCAAGAGGTTAGAGGTTTAATCCTCTACCTCTACATGTTATACAAAAAGAGAAAAAAACATCATTTTTCGTTCATGAATTTAATGAAAAAAGTTGTCATTGGTCCAAACTTTTATTTTTAATAATTTAACGAAAAAAAGAATCATGTTCTTTTTTTTTTCTTTTTTTCTTTTTCACAAATCATATTCTTATCTTATAATATGCCCTACTTTTTTAGAAAAAGTCTTTTAAAAATGAGAGCATTGATTTTATTTTCTCTTTTTCCCCTTTCCGAATAATAAAATCTTAACAGTATGCGGCCCAATAGGGGCCTTAGAAGTTTAATCAAAATTTGCTTTTAAAAAGGCAATTATTAATATTTCAATGACATTAGATTGTACTAAATATACTTTAAAATACTTTTTTCTTCACTTCTTTTTAGGAAAATGTGAAACCAATATTTCAATTTTGCCCCATCTCCTTTTCTTTTTCCTTCTTTTATGGTTGAAAATAAGTAATGGCTATTCATTATTATTATTTTAAATTTCTGTGCAGTTCTTCAACACCTTTATATGCTATTTTTATATTGCAAAAAGAGTTAGTTTAACATTTATTAATTTCAAAATTGCAAAATTTGTTAGATCAATTTGAACATAAACTCAAGAAGATTACTCCGAGTTATATGTTTGAATCTTCATTTAACATATTATTAAACTAAAAAAAAAAAAACTAGTGAAGCAACCTATATAGTTTACCATGTATATATGTGTATATACACAACATATATACATATATTTGAACCACAAACCTTGTGGTTATCAGTACAACTTTATGTCAGTTGAGTTATGCTCTTGTTGACGATTTTTTTGAGAAATTAATTTCTAAAAGTTAAAATACATGATCAAAGTGTCAAAGTGAGCATAGTTCACTACAAAAATTCTAGTATTTAGTGACGAAAACAAATTGTCGCTAAAACCTACAAATGCGTCTCAAATCCATATTAGCGACGAAAAAACAAACGTCGCAAAAGGTATGTAGCAGACGATCATCAACTCCGTTTTCGTAATTTTCGTCGCAAGTTGCGACAAAAATACCTAAAACGTCGCAACGTACGACGAAAGCGATCAAACGTCGCATATTGCGACGAAAACAATAAACGTTGCAACCTGCGACGAAATCAATTAAACGTCGCAACTTGTGACGAAACCCATTAAACGTCGCTTACGAAGATAACTTTTGCAGGTTGGACGCTGGCCACGTAACTTATATTTCGTCACAAATTTTACAGTTTTTTTATAATTTTTTTATTTATATTTTTCCCTTTGATCATGTATAATAACTTGTACATAAAACATATTAACCTATACTAACTGTTTGATAGTATTTATTAAATACAATAAAATGTTGCAAATATAATGAGAAGAAATAAAAATTATTTTGCTTAGTCATATGTCAAATATATGTTGCAAAGATTTACAAAACCACAATAAACTTTAACAAAAAAGTTAACAAGGTCCTAAGTTAGAGTATCAAGTTACAAAATATGGACTTTCACATCAAGCTATGTGATTACAACTAATAAGTTGATATACCAACATACACTAGCCTCCAAAATGCCAAAAAAAAAAAAAACGACAATTTGTCAGCAAACCATCAACAATTAATCCTGCACATAAACAAATAAAATATATATGTATAAGTTAACTTACAATGGGAATAATAAAACAACTAGTATCACAACTTATAATTTAGAAAGTCATATCCTCCACAAACAACCTCAACCACAAAGTATAATCTATTAATTACACATATACAGAAAAACCACGAAATCAACCTCATTCACCTAAGAAAATTACTTGCATAATCATTACAATTATAGAATCACACGTTAAGATTCTAACAACTACTTATTAAGATTAAAAATCACATTCTTGTTAAAAAAAATACAGAGTGTCAAGCTCAAAGTATAATCCAACAATCACACATATATCTCCATCCCCCACCTCCCACTCTCCAAATCATGATCAATCTTATTCAAAAAATATGAACACCCCCCCCCCCCCCCCCAAGAAAACTATATTACAAATACAATACTTCATCCAGAAACTACGTAACAAATGTACAATATAAGTTTTTAATAATACATTTCAATAAAGAAAAACAGGAATATTTGAACCAACCATAAGTTTAACACAATTTAAAGATTAAACAAGCATGGGAAAAACATAATGCAACTATTTTACATACCTCTTAAAGCTTGTCCCAAGAACTTTATATATTAACAAAATTTCTACAAGACAAAAGTAACAAAAAAAAAAAAAACATTCAAAACAAAATTTAACACAAAATAAACTAGAAATGAAAAAAAAAACTATAAATTCAATCCAAAATTTACTTCCAATTCCACGAATTTTACTAAATCAATATCTAGAAAAACAAATGTATATATACTTTCACAAATTCTTCAAATTAGACTTGAAGAAAAAACTCCCACAATATTGTCCACAATATGCTCCCAAAGCTAATGGGTTCACCAAAATGCACAACACAACCAAAAGAATGTGAAATGAGCTTCAAGAAAACTTACCCACGTATGTTTTTCGACGGTTTGAGGTCGTATTCCGGTGTTTTCAAGCGATTTGAGGTATGCACGACACCCACACCTCCCTTTCTATTATGTCTGAAACTAAGAGAAATTTACCCAAAATGCAAAACACAACCAAAAGAACTTGAGATAAGGTTTAAGAAAACTTACCCACAAATTTTTTTCGGCGGTTTGAGCTCCGTTTCCGACGGTTTGAGGTACCCACGACCTTCTTTTCTTACCCACGAAACCGAGAGGGGCTGGAGAGAGGAGTTGGAGAGATAGAAAAAAAATCCCAAAATGAAAGGGGCTGGGGCATTTTTTTAAAGGTTTGCGACACAATATTCATTGCATCGCAAACCACGGTTTCGTCGCATATCTGGCTGCCAAAAAGGAGCCATTTAACTTGAATTTCGACGTTGCGACGAAACCATGGTTTCGTCGCAGATCTGCGACAAGATGGCCCTTTTCGTTATAGATTTGGGCTGTCAAAAAGGTGCCATTTCCACGTGAATTTCGACTTTGCGACGAAACCTGGTTTCGTCGCAGATTTGGGTTGCCAAAAATTCCACAAAAAGGTTCGCGAATTTCAACCATGCGACGAAATGTATTTTTTCGTCGCAGGTCGTGCGACGTAAACGTTGTTTCGTCGCATCATTGCGACGTAAATCAATTGACATCGCAGGACCTGCGACAGATTGGTTATTTCGTCTCAAAAGATGCGACTTTTAGTTTTTCGTCGCTAAAATGCTGTTTTTCTTGTAGTGGTTTAACGGAATTGACATGTATTTATTCTCTTTGAGATCGGATGTTCAAATTTCCATACCATGTTTGTTGTACTAAAAAAAATAATCGAAGTAAATTTAGTGACGAAAATAATATTTGTTGAGTTTAAAACATTTAGGAATGAAAGAGTTCGAACCTCTGACCTCTTGATTAATTGTTATTAAAGGATAGTTTTGTCCTTTCTCATGTATTTTTATTTTTTCTTTATTTTTTTTCCTGCCAATTGGAGCTTTTGTTGTTGGGCCTCTTTGCTATTTAATGAGGTGTTGCCTTTTGCTTTAAGGCATGGGAAATGAAGACATCTTCTTGAATAAAGAAATTTTCTCCAGATTAAAGTTCATTTTTCGTGCATTTGAGAATTGTACATGCCAATCATTGTCGAATTACAAATTTAGATTATATGGTTTGGAAAAGGTTAGAATTTACTTTCTATGAGTTTAATAAGTTATAATTTCATCCCTATAGTTTGATCAAATCTCATTACTAGTCTTTACATTTAAAAGGCACTAACAGAACCTGATCGTTATAAGTCACTAACAAAGCTAACTACCACATATGCTCAATTGGTTAGTGGGTTTTAATGGTAAAGATTATTTATGAGGTTTTATCAAACTATGGAGATAAAATTAGAGACTAAATTCTAACTTTCTATGGTAGAGACTAGATTTATAATTTAACCATTCATTTTTATCGTTGTCACACAATTTTGGACGAAGGAAGAAAGAAGAAGAAAAAAGGTTAAAAATCACTTTTGGTCCCTAAACTTTCATGAAAACAACAATTTAGTTCCTGAAATTTGATTTGTAACGATATGGTCCATGTACTTTCAATTTTGTTACAATTTAGTTCCTAAACTTTAATAAGTAACAATTTAGTCCATGCACTTTCAAATTTGTAACAATTTAATCATTTTGAATTTTTTTTCATAAAAATTAAAGGGAAAAATACACTTTTGGTCCCTGAGATTTGGGTTAAGTTACACTTTGGTCCCTGAGTTTTAAAACTCAACAAAATTACCCCTAAGGTTTGGATTTAGTTACACTCTTAGTCCCTCTGTTAACTTTTCTGTTAAATACTAACAGAATGCTGATGTGACATTAGTTTTTAATTAAAAAATATATATTTTTATTAATTTCTTCAAATAAAATAATATAATATTAAATATATTTTTTTCTTTTTTCTTTTTTCTTTTTTCCATCGTCTTCGTTCTTCTTTAGAGTCTTCTTCTTCAGACCAACAACTCGCCGGAGTCGCCCCCGCCTCGCCGGAACGCCACTGCTCTCCGGTGGATTTCATTCTTCTTCCTCCTCCGTTCAACGTCTAGTCATAGATCTCTCCATCTTCGGTAAGCATCTCCGGCGGTGTTTGCAGGTTTAGTCACAGATCTCCCTCACCGTCGCGAAGTTCACGAACAGATCTGAAACACCATGGACGTTTGAGCTCATTCGTCGCGTGCATCTGGGCTTCGAGGTTGTTCAACTGCGGTTCTCTCCCACCGTCACGAACAGATCTGGTTTTCCGGTCGCCGTCACGAATAGATATGGTCTTCGTGCTGGTTCTCTCCCCCCGTCAAGAACAAATCTGGGCTTCAACTTCGGGAGTTCGACGGTTGACGATGGAGATTTGGGCTTCACGAGATGAACGCCCACGAACAGTTGAATGGCGGAGATACGGGCTTCATGAGATGAACACCCACAGAGGCGGAGGCGGCCGGAGAAAGAGACGAATGCGGCCGGAGAGGGAGACGAAAGTGATCGGAGAAGGGGCGGAGGAGACGTCGGAGACGGCCGACGACGGAGGCGGAGCCGGTCGGAGACGGAGACCGAGGCAGTCGGAGAAGGAGACGTAGGAGACGGAGACTAAGGTCGAAGAAGAAGATGAGAGGAAGAATATGGGAAAAAAGAAAAAGAAAAAAGAAAGAGAAAATGAAAATAATAAAAAATAATAATAATTTATTGTTTTTATTTATTTTTATTTTAAAAATAAACAAAATTAATTAAAAAATATGGCCACATCAGCAATCCGTTAGTATTTAACGGCAAAATGAACGACAGGGACCAAGTTGCTCCTTATCTCAAACCTCAGGGGTAATTTTGTTGAATTTTAAAACTCAGGGACCAAAGTGTAACTTAACCCAAACCTCAGGGACTATAAGTGTATTTTTCCCAAAATTAAATGTTGATTTTTATTATTTAATGTGTAGACTTTGTAGCTTATAAACCTATTGGATCCTAAATTAGTTTATTAATCTATTTAGGTAAGAGATTTGATTGAATCTTAACATTAATTATCACAATAGAGACAAAATCGTGATAAATGTTAGGAAAAAAAATACACTTTTAGTCCCTGAGGTTTGGTTTAGGTTTTATTTTGGTCCCTGAGTTTTCAAACTCAACAATTTAGCCCAAGGTTTGGTTGTCGTTTCATTTTTTGTCCCTCCATCCATTTTTCCGTTAAAAACTAACGACTTGATGACGTTGCGCTATTTTTTATTAAAAAATTATTTTTAAAATTTTAAAAAAATAAAAATATATTAAATTAATATTTTTTAAAATTATTGTTATTATTTATTTTCTTATTTTTTCTTCCTTGTTCCAAACAAGGTTTACAATGTCGATGTCGATGGAAATGTCGAGGTCCAAATTTTATGGAAATGTCGATGTCGATGTCGATGGAAATGTCGAGAGACATTTCAGAAAAATTTACGGAAATCGTGAAAATTGATGAAAATTGTTTGAATAAGTTAATGAAACTCTAATTGTGGCTTAATTAGACTATAATTGACCATTTTTTTTTTTATCATCAGATCTAAAAAGTGAGATAATATTTAGATAGAATTTTCTATTCAAATGTCGATATGTGCAGGAATTTTGAAAATAATATAAAAATTGATGAAAATTGTTTGAATTATTAAATGCAAATTTAATTGTGACTTAATTATATTAAATGCAATATGGAAGTTGATGAAAATTATTTATGATATTTATATTAACATGTCGATAAGATGATCATATTAATTAAAATTATGCTAATTGATATAAATTATTTGAATTATAAAATGAGACTTTAGTTACAAATAAGAAGTATATAGGAACTATATAATTAACTAATGATAATTTTTTTTTTTTTGAGAAAAATTAACTAATGATAACTGATAACTATATAATTAATAAAACAAAAAATAACTAATAATGCACAGAAACATGGTAAACTTTAAACTTAACTTAACACGTGAAGATAGATAATTAGAGCTAGAAGCCTAAAACTTCTAATTTAAAAAAGAAATCGAAGAATATGTTGGAAGAATTTGAGAATTGTGGTGTGAAGAAATTGAAATGGAATGAGAGTATTTTAAATGATAAAAATAATCAAATAATAGAAATGTAAAATTATAATTGAGAATTTGAGAATTATAAAATTATAGTCAAACCCATCTAACAATATTTACCAAGCGCGCGTACATCCACTAGGACAAGAGAGACATACAAAAACTGAAGCTTAAAAATAATTATTAAACTAAAAACAAAATTATTAAATTATTAAAAAAAAAAACCGACATTTCTCGACATTTCGTCGACATCTCGACATTTCGGTCGACATCTCGACATTTCTCGACATCGGGAGAAGAACGATACTTTCCCCCCTCGAAATGTCAACACAGTTGACATACCGAAATGTCGATCGAAATTTCAGTATGTTAACCGAAATTTTATACCTTGGTTCCACATAACCCTTGTCTTTCATAACCTTTCTTCTTCATAACCCCACCGTCGGTCGTCGCTGCTGACAACTTTTTTCCCCTTATTCTCTCATTTTCTTCTTTTCCCAAAATTTCGGTTTTTTCTTCTTTAAAAAAAAAAAACGAAAGAGGAGGGAGGGAACGCCCCTTATTCGTTTTCGACGTCGGAACCACCGCCAGCGGTCATCGGCGACGACAAACCACGCAACAATTTGAACGGACGACGACAAGTTGATTCCAACGCGCGTCTGTGCTACTGCAGCTGGAAAAGAAAACCCACAAGCGTTTGTTTTTGTGTTCGGAAGACCCAGGACTGTTGGAATCGAAAGACCCACGTATTGAGCCTCATTCTCAGTTCCAAAACTTGAGGCCCCACCTGGGATTTCTGTTTCCCCTGCTGGTGAAATAACCATACAAACGGTCGTAGAGTTTGGTCGAAAATATCCCAGATCTGAAACTTCCAACCAGATCTGTTGATAAACAAGCTGGAGAGGAGTTTGCACTGTTAGAATCAGCTCGCTGTCGTCCGTTCAGGTTGCGACGTGGGTTGATGTTGTCGGCGGCCGCTGGCGGTGGTTCCGTTGCTGGAAACGAATAAGAGAGGTTCCCTCCCTCCTCTTTCGTTTTTTTTTTAAAAAAAAAAAAAAAGAAAAAAGAAAAAGGAAAAAGAAAAACAAATATTTTGGGGAAATAAGAAAGGAGGAGGATAAGAAAAGGGGAGAAGAAGGGAAAAAGAAAGTCGCCGGCGGTGATGGCCGACGGTGGGGTTATGGAGAAGAAGATAAGGGTTATGGGGGAGAAGAAAGAAGAAAAGAAATAATAATAATAAAAAATATATATATTTTTAATTAATTTAATATATTTTTATTTAAAAAATTATTAATTTTTTAATAAAAAAAAAATAGCGCCACATCAACAAGCCATTAGTTTTTAACGGAAAAATGGATGGAGGGACCGAAATGAAACTAAAACCAAATCTAAAGGGCTAAATTGTTGAGTTTGAAAACTTAGGAACCAAAATGAAACATAATCCAAATCTCAGGAATTAAAAATGTATTTTTCCCTAAATGTTAAGTACGAACACTAAATTATTACATACAAAAGTTCATATTATTAAATTGTTGTAAAATCGAAAGTACATGGATCAAATCCCTGCAAATCAAAATTCAAGTATTAAATTGTTATTTTGGTGAAAGTTGAGATACCAAAATGATGAGTGAGAAGGAGAAAAAAGAAAACAAGGGTAGTCGAGTCCAACGTTGTCCTTATCCATTTTGTTGTTATGTTTGCAAGGCACGTGATTGTTCCCTCTTCCCTTTCCTTCATTCGTAGATTTTGATTTTCATTAAAAAAAAAAAAAAAAAAAAAAAAAAAAAAAAAAAAAAACTCTTCTTCTTCGTTCTTCCACATCTTTAACTGCAAAATCTCCACTCGGTCCCACCATCTGGGCCCCACTTCTCCAGTTCCTCTTTTACTCACACCATTCTTCCCCTCCCACTCGCCGTACCTCATCATCTCTCCCTCTTCTAACTTTATTATTTTTGGTCAACTCCGATAATTGCCCAAATTACTCCAATTTTCTTCCCTTATTTTTTTTCGTTTTTTTCTTTTTCACCCCTTTTCAAAGGCTTCTTATGCAAATAAATAAATAAATAACCTTATTCTTCTTTTTAACCAATTTTCACTTATTTATTATTGTATATTTAGTTTTTTTTTATATAATTTTCAATCATTGCAAGATGAGGATAAAATAATTGACAATTTTGAGATTGTTGTCAATGTCTTAACACTGATTTTCATATTTGTTAAGGATATATTTGATTTTTTAGTCAATTTTTAAAAACAAAAAGCAAGTTTTTGAAAACTATTTTTTTTTTCAGTTTTCAAAATTTGATTTAGTTTTTGAAAAGTACGAACAAATGGTGGATGATAAAATAAGAAAGTTTATAAGTGGAGTTGAATTTATAAATTTAATTTTAAAAAACAAAAAACGAAATAGTTATCAAACAAGATATTAGTACCTTTGTTATATTTTATTTATTTTTCTAATCGTAGTTTCAACACAAAACACTATACTCAATAATTTCTTAAACTAATGTTCATGGTTTTGTATTACAAAAAATCCGTAGTGTATGAAATTTATGCTAAGATTTTGCAACACATTGGACCAAAACAACACACCTTCCTAAAAGCATCAAGGATTGACATTGACATGATTTAAACCTAAACAATTTTATGCTTAATTTCAATTTCATCTTGATTTCCAATGCTTTTAAAATTTAAACTTTATTTTTATTTATTATTTAGTTATTTTTTAAAAATATTTTTTTTTATAAAAACAAGTTTTATACCAATTAAGTTATGTTGTTGGTATTTAAAAATATCTTTGTTTTTTTTTTTGATTGGAAAATATTTTTTGTTCTGACTAGGTCGTGAAAACATTCTTACATGTTGGTATCGGCCCCATTATATCAACTTTCTTGAATTATTTCTCCAATTTCGTTAAAAAAAAATTGTATTTTTTTTTTCTATTGCATCCAAAGGAAAAAAAAAGGGAATTTGAAATCGACCACCGGAGATAGAAATAGAATAATGATTAAAATTTTACTAGAATTTTGGTGCTATTTATAAATAAAGAAACGGAATTTTTATGTACAGCAGAGAAGAAACCAATTATTATTATTATTATTTTAAAAAATGATTTAATTCACATTCCCAATCTTGTGATTTGACTCCACAATTAACCAGAATTGACTACCATCTGATGTCCGCTTCCGTACGATAAATCCAGAGCTCCGAATCTATCTGATTGGCGGACGCCAGCCTTCATTACATTCCAATTTATTCTAACTCACGCACGCGCGCATCACCGGGATCTCCCAGTTCCCTTTCTCCCTCCTTTACTTACCTAACCGGTAACGCCTGCTTCCTTTCCACCGCCCCTCCCCGTTCCCCGTCCCTCCCGAATCCCCCATTTTTCTATCCTCTGCACCCACTCCCACCAATACTCCACCACGTGGCCCTCTCTCACTTGTCCCTTCTCAAGCGTGCGAGCTACACATTTCTCCCCTATGGATAATTGGATTTGGATAAGCCACTCGCACAAAAAATCAAAGGAAAAAAAAAAAACAAAATCAACCTATATTCCTGCCACGTCATCAGATACTTTGAATGATTTTAGTGTGAGCGAATCGCACTGGATTCACGCCCTTGTCCGCTTTAACTTTCATGTCGAGTGAATTTAGGATGAATTTGCCTGGAATTTGACACAATGGGTGCAGTTAAATTATTTCAACGGGCTTCTTTTCCCTCTATGCAGCCTCATGATTTTATCACGATCCAACGAATCAGATAATCCCACGTAAGCACCAAAATGACAAAACTACCCTCACGACCACGTGGCGGGATTTCATTGGATAGGAAGAAAAATATTTGGATAATCGGATATGAGCGAGGAGTGGAAGAACATTCCCCAGTACGCTTTGGTTTGTTTTTTTTTTTGGAAGTTCTCTTTTGCTGATATTGGATAGGCGATTTTCTCAGACGAGGAAAATAATAATAATTAATAAAGTTTTTTTTTTTTTTTTTTTTTTGGGTTTTTAAATTATAATTATTTATTTTATTTTCCATGGGAAAGCAAAAACATTGGGGTTGGAGATGGAGGAAGAACAAGCTCTCTTCTTCTTCGCTCTCTCTACTCGCAGTTTCTCACTCTCCCGAGTCAAACGCTCTCTTCGAAGCTTTAGATCGATCTCACTCACTCGTTGAATCATCATTGACTTCCATTTTCCCCCAATTTTTGGTATGATTTTGTTCTTCCTCGATCCCTAGTTGTTCCTTTTCTTGTTCTCTTGCTCTGATTCGCGATGTTCTTGTATTCTAATGGAATGGAAACATGTAGAAATGTTTCGATTGCTCTTCGAATGATCTTAGCTGCTATTTTTTGGTTTTTGCCCTTTTTTCTTGTGATTTTGGGATTTGGGTTGGGTTTGATTTTGTGGAGTACTGTTTGATGATCGATCCGTGGTTTGGTTCTTTCAAATTTTATTGTATTTTTTGGTTCGAGTTTGGTGTTTGATCCATGTTCTTTTGGTTTCTGTCTCGTTTCTTTTTTATTTTCATTTTTTTTTGGTGTTTGATCGTTTGATAATAGAGGATCCTGGAATTTCTATGATTTTATTTTATTGTGTTATCATAAATCTTAATACGGAGTTTTTATATATATATATATTGGAATTATTGCTTACTATTGTGTTTTGTTATAATTTTGGGGGTTTTCTTATACCTAAAAAAGTGTATTTTTGTAAAATAAAATCCAAAAAATATCTAT
Organism: Luffa acutangula; assembly: GCA_036850905.1. NCBI lineage: Eukaryota > Viridiplantae > Streptophyta > Magnoliopsida > Cucurbitales > Cucurbitaceae > Luffa > Luffa acutangula. The sequence continues at coordinate 45,805,296 of CM072096.1, forward strand.
TATTGGTTTCGGAAAATAGGGATGAGATCGAACTTACCACGCTGAAATGAAACTCGTTTATTCTTATTTTGTTTTTTTCAAAAATTAAATTCAGGTTGATTTCCTTGTAAGGTTAATATATTTTAGAAATTTTTTATCATTTGTTTTTTCGGATTTTTTAATGTAAGATGAAGAATAGATAAAATGGTTTGGATAGTTATGTAAATAATTGATGGTTTTGTTGGTAATTTTCCCTTTCAAATCCCCCCAGAAACAAAACAGAAAAAGAAAAAAAAAAAAGTAGATTGATTTATTTGCTGTTTGTTTTTCCATTTTCTTCTAATTGAATTTACCGGTGGGAACGTATTCTAGGAATTTGTCTGTATTTTAGTGCTCACAGAATCTGCTGAATCTGATTAAAGTTGTTATCTTCATTCTCGTTTCGTTCCCACTTCTATTTTGCCATATATGACATATATTATATGCGATAACTTTTTATTTTTGTGTCTTCTTTCTGTATAATTTTGTTAACTGGAATCCTATTCTGCTCCAGTTTGATTCCACTGATATTTAACATTTGAATTTGCTAACTTTTCCTTTTATACTTTCATGTTAATTGTTACTCACCTTAAATTTGTATGGTTTTCTTTTTTGGCATGGTTTTTCTCGAGTTCAGCCGGCATTTCTTCCAATGAAGGAAGCATGTTCTGTGGTTTAGAGCTGAAGTTCATATCGTCTTCAAGAAATTTCTTCTGTACATTTGATTGTGTAAGCCCTTGGACTCAGCCATGAATCATTTGACTGTTGAAACAGAAGATGCCTTTTCCAGTTTGCTCGAGCTTGCTGCAAATGATGACATCGATGCCTTTAAGAGATCAATTGAGCGTGACCCTTCTGGTATTGATGAGATTGGTTTGTGGTATGGCCGATTGCGAGGGTCGAAGCAGATGACCAATGAGCACAGAACTCCTTTAATGGTTGCTGCCACTTATGGTAGCATTGAGGTTCTGAAGCTTATTATTTCTCTTTCTTGTGCTGATGTAAACCGCGCTGTTGGTCTTGACAGAAGCACTGCCCTTCATTGTGCAGCCTCAGGTGGGAATGCAAATGCTGTAGAAATTGTGAAGCGGCTCTTAGCTGCTGGTGCTGATCCAAATATGGTTGATGGGAATGGACATCGACCTGTCGATGTGATTGTTACCCCCCTAAGGCACGCAGAGTTTAAGTCAATCCTTACAGAACTTCTTAAAACAAATGGTTTTTCTGGTGAAGGAAATCTTGATGTTTCAACAGGTGCTAGAAATTCGCATTCTCCTCCCCTTTTGTCTCCTCTGAACGTCCCTTCATCTGCATCGGAGTTAGTTTCTTCTCCAACAAAGTCGAAACTAAATGATTTTCCTATGTATTCTGCATCCGAGAAGAAAGAATACCCCGTTGATCTCTCTCTTCCAGACATCAAGAACAGTATCTACTCTACTGATGAATTCCGAATGTATTCATTCAAGGTTCGACCCTGCTCACGGGCTTACTCTCATGATTGGACCGAGTGTCCCTTTGTCCATCCTGGAGAAAATGCTAGGAGGAGGGATCCAAGAAAGTTTCATTATAGCTGTGTACCCTGTCCTGATTTTCGGAAGGGTGCTTGCAGACGAGGAGATATGTGTGAATATGCTCACGGGGTGTTTGAGTGCTGGTTGCACCCAGCACAATATCGGACCCGCCTTTGCAAAGATGGCACAAATTGCTCAAGGAGAGTCTGCTTCTTTGCACATACGACTGAGGAACTGCGACCATTGTATGTTTCAACTGGCTCTGCTGTTCCTTCACCGCGTTCTTGTACTTCTGGGGCTTCTGCTATGGATTATAATACAGTCATGAACCTTCTACCTGGTTCTCCATCTTCAGTCCCTGTGATGTCTCCATCACCGTTCACTCCTCCGATGTCCCCCTCTGCCAATGGCATGTCCCACTCGTCTGTGGCTTGGCCCCAACCGAATGTACCTGCCTTACATCTTCCAGGAAGCAATATTCAGTCTAGCCGCCTAAGATCTTCTTTGAGTGCAAGAGACATTCCTGTGGAGGACTTTGATTATCTGAGTGATTTTGATCTGCAACAACAGCAGCTCCTTAATGACTTGAATTGTCTTTCTCAGCCACCATTAAGTTCAAATTCATTGAGCCGTTCTGGTCGGCTGAAAACTCTGACACCTTCGAATCTCGATGATCTCTTCTCTGCTGAGAGTTCATCTCCCAGATACTCTGATCAAGCTTTGGCTTCGGCTGTTTTCTCCCCTACACACAAATCAGCTGTTATCAATCAATTTCAGCAGCAACAGAATATGTTGTCGCCAATCAATACAAATTTCTCTCCTAAAAATGTTGATCACCCTCTATTGCAGGCCTCTTTTGGTGTTCCATCATCTGGGAGGATGTCCCCACGAAATTTAGAACCCATCTCTCCGATGGGCTCACGGTTGTCCATGTTAGCTCAAAGAGAGAAACAACAGCAATTTCGCAGCCTAAGCTCACGTGAACTCGGTGCAAATTCTGCTTCTATTGTTGGTTCCCCTGCAAGTTCTTGGTCTAAATGGGGGCATTCTAATGGGAGACCTGATTGGGCAGTCAATGCAGATGAAATGGGTAAACTTCGGCGATCATCATCGTTTGAGCTCGGGAACAATGGAGAAGAGCCAGATTTATCATGGGTTCAGTCACTTGTAAAAGAATCTCCAACTGAGATAAAAGAAAAGCAGGCTCATCCCAACTCGGGTGGCGATAGTTTTGTATCTTCTGGTGAGAGTTCTAGCATGAACTCCCAAATGGAGTCAGTTGATCATGCTGCATTGGGAGCATGGCTTGAACAAATGCAGCTCGATCATCTCGTCGCGCAACAAAACTGAAGTCCTGTCAGTGGAGGGAGGTAGTTAACTACAGTAATATTTTGGTATATAACATGCCTTTTTTTTCTTTTCGATTTTTGTTGTCGGGCATGGGAAGAAAAAGATGCATAGTTACAAGGCGAAAAGGGGGGAGTTAGTCACCCTCACTCGAAGGAGACGATTCATTTTCACCATTTTTAGTACAACAGAAAGTAAGGAAGGTGAGAAAAAAAAACCTCTTAGTTGTTAATGTCGAAAAATTTAGAACCCAGGCTAGATTTTATTCTTTTGCTTTCAATATTTTGAAAAATTTTAGATCCTATAAGGTTGCCATTTATTTTTTCTCTCAAAATTCCCTGTTGTGAGGTGCATCATGTTTAATTGTAATGAACATCATATCACATTCACATCTTAATTCATCACTTCATTCATTTACAAAACCAAACAATTCCCACTTTCTTATTCTCTTCCATTTTTTATCTATCAAATCTACAACTCTGTCAATATCTCTCTGAAAAAGCTTGTGGATTGATTGGAAATTTGTTTGTAGGAGGAACTTGATTCTCAAGTAGTGGAGTTTTTTTGGCCTTTTTTTTTGGTGAAGATAAGAAAATGGATTCTTTTGTAGATTATCTCAATGGAATGATTAGGTTATGGGAATTTGGTGTGATTTTCCAATGGGCAAGTCATAATCAATTGACGTTGATTTGTTTGAAGGATCAGTTCTTGGATATGTACTATTTATTTAAATAATCTCTGGAGATAATATTCATGTGCTCAAATCTTGGTGTAATCTTTTGGAAATAGATGCTTTCTTTGTTTTCTCTTTTTGATATTTTGTATGTCATTAGATTATATCAAATTATCAATTTTGGAATTATTCGATGTACTTTTTTTTTTTTTGTTATAAAGTTATATTTGTAGGTTAAAGGCTTAATGAGAAGCTATTCTAATTTTGTTTCCTTGGAATTTAGTTATTTTATAGGATAAGACTTGAGGACAGTTTGTTTGTTTCTGAAAATTAGGTTTAAAATTTTATTTTATTTTGGGTTTTGAACTTTTATAATGTTTATGTCAGTTCTAAAATCCTTGAAAAGATTAACCATGTTGGTATTTAAATATTAAAGTGTTTTATCATACATAATGAAGGTTGAAGGAGTCATTTTGTTGTGTGTTAGGTTAGCCCTTATCTAGGCGGTAAACTTTAGGCCCTTTTTCTCTTTTTGGGTATTTTGAAAATGAATATTTTTGTTATTATTATTATTGTGTAATTTAATATCCATTGAAGCTTAGTCTATATGGTTTCCATTTATGCTTCTTTGTTAAACTTTTTTTTTTTGAAACTTTTATTAAACATATTTGAAAGTACAAATCATTGATGATTAAATAGGGGTGAGTTATTGAAGAGTTTGAAATGATTATTTTACAAAAGTTATGTTAAAAGTCAAAATAGAGTGAACTTGAAAGATTAAAGATGGATTTAGATTTAAAAATTTATTATTTCTTTAATGTAGAGCGTTTAATTTATTCTGAAATAATAATAATTTTTTTTTTTTGGCTGAATGGGACATGAACTTTTTATTAACGATTTTTAATAATGTGTTTACAAAAAGATTAATTGAGAATTGGTAAAATATTTGGGGTAAAATTAGAAAATTTAAATGATTTAGGATCAAATTTAAATCAATTAAAAGATTAGTAACAATATAACCTTTCTAAAATTATAAAAGTGAAAAATAATATATTATAACTTAATAATGTGTATGGTAATATTAATGTAGGATATGTACCAATCATAATCTCTGAAGTTGATTTAATGTGATCAGGCACAATAAATGATTGGTTTACAAATGGTTGGAAACTAAGATCCCGTTTGTTTCGTGATTTGAAAATTGTTTTCGAAAATAAAGAATTCAGCAAAAACCGAAAACAAATTTCATATTTTCATTATATCTAAAAACATGTTTGGTTCCAATTTAAAAACTTTAAATTTGAATTCAAAATTTGAAAACTGGGTTTGGTTATGAATTTGAAATTGCATAAAAATATTAATATGTGCTTGGTATAATTATTTTTTTTTTTGAAAAAGTTAATTTAATATGATTATTTTTCTAATTGACTTTTATTCATTTTTAGAGATTATAAATCAATGATACAGGAATTGATTCTTCAAAAAAAAAAAAAAAATTGTTGGAATTGAAATTATATATAAAAAAAAAGATATACCATATAGTTGTATCATAGGAAAAACTTTTGATTTGTAAAGTGAAGGAGTATATCAAAATAGGTAGGATTATGTAAAAAGTAAAAATAACAACTAAAACATCTGTATCAATCAAACACACTATTTACACAACAGTAAATTTGTATTTTTTTCCCTTTAGAGTCGAAGAGAATTTGGATATCAAAAATAAAAAATGTTGTTCGTAGATAATGCATCATTGTTTGATGGAAAGAAAGATGTATTTTATGTTTTTAAAGTTGTATCTCGTGTTTTCATTATTTTGAAAACAAAATTGGAAAACAATGAAAACAACATTTTATCGTTTTTGAAAACATAACATTTTTTAGTTGCTTTCGAAAATTGTTTTTGAAAATAGGTATACCAAACACATTTTCATGGTTTTCCTTATATTTTTTAATTTTGAAAACATAAAAACGAAAACGGATCATGAACCAAACGGAGCCTAAATTGTTAGGACGTACACCTACAAACCAAGATGGCCAAAGCGAGCTTAGCTCAGCGGTAATTGACATGTACCCTCGACCGTGAGGTCAGAGGTTCGAATCTCCCCACCCCAAATGTTGATATACTCAAAAAAAAAACCCACGAAATCACCATATTCTCCTATAACATTAGGACGTTTGATAGGATGACATGACAATTTCTTCCAATAGGACAACTTTTGTCTAAATTGCCAATAATAAGCTCATATCATCTAAATACTACTCCGAGTCCCACAACACCAAAATCTGAAACCTCTATTCATTAATCATTATTTTTAAGGCACTTAGCTATGCTAATGTCGGTGATACCAAGACCTTGTAGGTCACTGATTTGCATAAATTCCATTGTTATCAAGTCGTTTTAGACATGGACAATACTGTCTTGGCTGGACTAGAATTTATTTTTCAAAAATATGGTTCTCTAGAATTTATTTTACTCTAGAATGGACCTATTAATTGTTCTTTGACCATTTTTTTAGTTCCCTCATCGAGATTAGATTGACAATTTTTTCAAACTAGGAAAATGATCACAATTTATAGTAAATAAAGTTTTTTTTTTTTTTTTTTTTTTTTTTTTTAATTATAATATTTATTTCTTCAAAATATTGAGGTTGGAGATGGGGGGAGTTCTTCTTCGCTCCCTACGGACAGTTTCTCACTCTCTCGAATCAAATTAAACTCTCTTCAAAGCTGATCAATGTCTTGAATTCTAATTAGTCGTTTGTATATATTTTAAAAAAATTATCATTTTTTTGTTAGGATGTTGGGTTCTCCTACGCATTTTTGTTAAATAATTTTTTTTAAAAAAATGTCTACTTGTTGGTTTGGGAAAATAGGAAGATCAACCAAATGATCGGAAATGAACTTTGTTTAGTTTTATTATTAGGTTAAAAATCACTATTGGTCCCTAAACTTTCATAAAAGTAACGTTTTGGTCCTTGAACTTTCAAAAGTAACGATTTGGTCCATGAACTTTCAAAATAGTAACGATTTAGTCCCTCAGTTAATTTAGAAACAAAGTTTTTACACGGTCCCACCTGACAGTTCCACGTGTGAAAAATTAAAAGCCAGTCTGTAGAAGAGAAATATTGGGTTTTGGATTGTGGGTTTATCATCGGTTTAATTTTTGGGTTGTTGGTTGTGGGTTTATGACCGATTAACGAGTCTGGAATAAAAAATCTTGCGCGCAGAAAAGAGACCGATGGAATTACCTAGAAAAGAAGATGAAGAATGCAGAAGTACGGACGAGTGACGAGAGTGAGAAAAAAATAAACAGCCCACAAAGCAAAAATAGTTCTGGAAAAATATCCAAATCCACTTCTCTGGTACTCCAAACAACCAAAACCTTCTCTGCTAACCATAAATCTTAATGATTCCTATCGGCGAGAGATACCCAAGAGAAATGGAACAAAACCCATTTGAGAACAAAGCTTAAAACACAATTCGGTTGCTTCAATTGGAGTCAAACACAAGAACTACCAAGAAGCACGAAGATCAGCCTAATTGTTGAGTTCGAGATAATGCTAGACTAGACTATGGAATTTTTTGAAAATCATTCTCTTCAACTTCAAATCAACAATCGAACAATCGAGTTGAGGTTGGCTATGCATGAAGTTGTTCGAGTCAGGACAATGTTGGGCATAGACTAAGGAATTTTTTGAAAATTGTTTTCTTGAATTTCAAATCAACTCAGCTATGCATGAAGATCAGAGTTCACTCTATCCCAACTTTTGGGCAAGGCTTAGGTCAGCTCCTAAAGCGTCTGTTGTGTTAAAAGCTTGTCTAATCAGTATCTTGTGCATGTTGACTAGAGTCTAATAGAACTTTTGATGGTTCTTATCAAACTTGTTGAACTGAACTATCGATTCTCATTAACCTTCCAAACTTGCAAGAATGAGTTTTACAAAAGGGATATTGTTCATGCTTGAACTTGTAAATTCATGGACGTTTTCTAAACTTCAATTATGTATCAATCACCAGTAGTCACCGCATGAGCATTTTCCATCTTCAAACCGATGAAATCTGTTGTTGTCTCTAACAATGAGAATTCTTCCAGAGCACTTGGACATGAACTTTATTGCTTCGTGACAATCACCACAAACTCGCAAGTTCTTCATAACTCTTATAGGTCTCCCTGGTGGGAAGGTAATCAGCCCGAAGGCAATGGCTAGTCTTTCACTGTGATACCGAATCGTCTCGCTCTTCTCCTCGCCATCGACTGCTCGCAGCACAAAACTTGTGTCGGCAACATAACCAGCTTTCTCCATTTCCTCCTCCAACTCTTCCAGTTTCTGATAAATCTCCATCCATTTGGCATGAGATCTATCACCTGCAGTGAATGTGTGAACCTTGTTTCCCTCCTCAACCCAGCTCAAACCTGTCTCCTTCTTCACGCCTCGATCGCGCAGCATTTTCCTCATCCGGGCCGCTTCTTCATATCTTCCTGCAGCAGCATATGCATTTGATAACAGAACGTGTAGACCTGAGCTAGCACTATTCAGTTCAACTACTCTATCAGCCACAAAAGCTGCCATTTCGGTATCTTTATGGATCCTGCACCCTGTCAATAAAGCTCCCCAAACAGATTCAGTGGGTTGCATCGGCATTTGTTTGATCACAGAAACTGCTTCCTGTAACTTTCCAGCTCGTCCAAGCAAGTCCACCAAAGAGGCATAATGCTGAGCTTCAGGTTCAATCCCATAATCCCTCATTAGATTGAAATATTCTCGTCCCTTTTCAACCAACCCCGCATGGCTACAAGCATAGAGGACAGATAAAAAAGAAATGAAGTTTGGCTTCATCCCCACACTTTCCATTTCTTCAAATAAACCAAACACTCTCTCTGTATGAGCATGTTGAGCGCAGGCTATCAGCATTGAATTCCACATGCCAAGATTTCTGATGGGTATCTCATTAAAAACTTGATAAGCCCCTTCTATAACCCCACACTTCGAATACAAAGAAATCAAAGCACTCCCAACAAAGCTCGAGGAATCAAAGCTCATCTTCAAGCACAATCCATGAATCTGCTTCCCCAATTCCAGAAGGGTAGAGCTGCTACAAACCCTAATCACACTCGAAAAAGTAAAGTCATTCACATCAACATCCTCAACCAAAGCTTGCTTGAACAATGTCAATGCCTCAACACTTTCATCCAATTGAGCATACCCACAAATCATCCCACTCCAAGACACCACATTTCTCTCAGGCATTTCGTCGAACATGTGGCGAGCATCTTCAATCTCTCCACATTTCGCATACATATCCACCAGCGAACTTCCAACAAACACATCACGATCAAATGCAGACTTCACAACAAGACAATGTACAGATTTCCCAACATCACACCTACACAAAAACCCACACGCCTTAGCCGCACTAGGATAAATATGATCATCGGGCCGAATCCCAACATTCAGCATTCGTCGGAAGAACTCAAGGGCAAGCAATGGGGCCTCATTTTGGGCGAATGCAGAGATAACAGAGCTCCAAGTGGTGGAAGATTTTGTCGGGGCTTCATCAAAAACCTGCAGAGAAAAAAGTGGCAATTGGGTTTTGGAGTATAAGTTGATTAGATGATGGGAAACGAGAGGAATGGTTTGTAATCCGAATTTTAGGATGTGGGCATGGAGCTGGAGGCCTTTGACGAGAGATCGGGAATGGGTAAAGGAAAGAAGAAGGTTGCAAATTTGCCTGTAGTTTTGTTCAAAGCTGTTTTGGTTCAGAGAGTTTTGTGAGGGTTTAATGGCGGTTGGAGTTGAAAGAAGGCGGTCTCTCCGAAGTTGAAGAGGCATTAGTCTAATGTTTCTTTCAAGCTTTTCATTGTCTAGCCTATGTATTATTCTTATTTTTTCACTAAAAAAAAAGAAAAAAAAGCCTATGTATCATTCCTCAATTTGTTGGCTAGTAGGGGATGTTTGGCCAAGGGTTTGGAATGAGTTGAAATGGATTGGAAAGGGATGTCCTTGTTTGGTTGGCTGGGGTTGGAATGAAAAGGTGGCATGTGGATTCCAAACCATTTTCACGTTTTGGTGGGTCCCACTATTTCTCTCTCCATTTTTCCTCATAATTTTGATGGAACCCACCATTTCTTTTTCCATTTTAACCACATGTTGGTGGGTCCCACTATTTCTCTCTCCATTTTCTTCATAATTTTGGTGGGTCCAACACATACATGGGAATCATGATTCCAGCAAAATATTCCCATGGGAATCACATTCCATTCCATTCCAATCAAATTCCGGCGCACCAAACGGCCCCGTAGTGTTTGTGTGTTTAATGTTTTTTTTTTTTTTTTGAAAAGGGTGTTTAATGTTTTTCTTTTTCGAATTAAATAGAGTGCGGTAAACATCTGAATTTCTTAGGGGCTGTTTGGGCTCTGAATTGGTTATAATATCTAGTGGTTATAATAATCTAGGGATTATAATAGTCTGGGGTTATAATAATCTGTGTTTGGGGTGCAGATTATTATAGTCTGGGATAAAATAATCTGTGGTGCAGATTATTTTAGTCGGGGATAAAATAGACTAAAATAATCTGTGTTTGGAGTGTTGATCTGTTTTAACATGGGGTTCTGAAAGAAAGGTTGAAACAGATTGTTTTCTTTTTCTAGTTTTTTTTTTTTTTTTTTTTTTTTTTTTTTTTTTTTTAAATGATATACGATTCACTTTGATTTAGGGTTATGCTTTTTTTTTTACAAAGCAAAAAAGTTTAGGATTTGGTATAGAAAAATCATATTAGTTAACTTTTAGTATTGCCAAAATAAAAATTGTAAATGTTTAGTTCAAAAATCATATTAGTTTTTTTTATCAATAAAATCATTTGAAATAAACTTGAGTGTGGTAAATATAATTTCGTTTGAATGTTTTTTTTTAAAGTTGATTAACATTCGATGTTGTCAACGACTTTTCCGGCAACCTTTGATGTTTTTTTCTTTATTTTTATTTTTTATATTTTTCAAAATGAAAATGAGAAGAAATATGAAAAAAAAAAAATCAGTGACCGGAAAAGTCATCGGCAATCGCCGGAAAATTCATCGGCGGTCGTCAGAAACTTCGCCGCCCGACGGTCATTGGAAAAGTCAAGGAGTCGCATGGAAGAAGAGAGGTGAGAGTTACGGTAGAAAATGGATAGAATAATCGGGTGGGTTGAATGATGGTTACTGTAGAGAATGAATAAAATAATCAGGGGTAAAAATAACCCACTTCACCATTTATTTTTGTTGGAGCCCCAAACATTGAATAGGTTATAATAAGGGGTTATTATAACCTATTTAGTGCCCCAAACACCCCCTTACCTTTTAGTTATTTCGGGGAAAAAAAAGATTCTTATCTTTTAGTGGAGATTACAACGTAGCCTTCTTAAATTGACTAATGAGTTTTAAGTTTAAATCATATTCTAGCAACTTCCATTTGATCGGTAAAAAAAAGGGCAAAATACACTTTTGGTCCCTGAAGTTTGAGCTTGATGTCTATTTGGTCCCTGAAGTTTAAAAAGTGACACTTTAGTCCCCGAGGTTTGAAAAATAGTTCTAAATGGTCCCTGAATTAATTTGACCGTTAGTTGACTAACGGAAAAATGATGTGGCATGTTGAGATGGCATATTTTAATTGAGGTGGCGAGTTTAATAATTTTATATTATTATTTTTTAGGGAAAAAATCATTTTTAACCCCTAAACTTTGGGGGTTGTATCAATTTTAACCTTGAACTTTCAATTTCATCAAATTGAATCCTAAACTTATCAAGTTGTATCAATTTTAACCCTGAACTTTTAATTTCATCAAATTGAACCTCAAACTTATCAGATCGTATTGATTTTATCCCCAAACTTGCATAAGTGTTACAATGTATACCTTTGGTCAATTTTCCGTTTGAACCACCGTATGTAATTGATTATTTCTTTCTTTTCTTTCTTAATTCACATTACACCTGAATTAGTTTCTTGTAAATAAAATACTAGCGAAACTTGATTTTAGATGACTTTTTCTTGTTGTTGAGAACTTTTGAGAGCTTTTTTGCTACTATCTAAGATTATGAAAGTAAATAAAGTTTGGAGGTTTTTTATCTTTAAATATTTGCTAGTTTTTTCTCGTTGCTAAGAACTTTGTGTGATTATTTTTATTCTTTTACTGTTTTTTTTTTCTTGCTAATTAGAATATTGTACAAATGTAGGGAACGAAAATAAAGAAATTTCAAGTTTTTTATTTATCATATTTGCTGGATTTTTCTTGTTGCCAATAACTTAGTGATTTTTTTTTTTGGATAATAATGAGAAGAATGGTATGAAATATTTGATTTCTTTTGATAAAAAGTTTTCCCAATAATTTTTTTACAAAGCACTAACTCAGGTGCAATGCGAATAAAAAAAAAAAAAAAGAAAATTGTCAATTACATATTTTAATAGCAATTCAAATGAAAAGTTGAGTAAAGGACTACATTGTAACATTTATGCAAGTTTGGGGTTCAAATTGATACAATTTGTTAAGTTTAGGGTTAAAATTGATACAACCTGCTAAGTTCAAGGGTCAAAATTGATTTTTTCCCTATTTTTTATTACATGTCATTTTTTTTCCTTACTCTTTTCTCTTATATTCCTTCTCTCTCTTTTCTCTTAATTTAATTATTTTTTTGGTGAGTGGCTTCTTTTCTTCATTCCCTTTCCCGTTCTTGTCTTCTTCTCCTCGGTTTACCTTTCTGCTTCTTCCTCTCCTCTGGCAACCTTAAGATTTGGAGAAACAATCGGGTAACCTACCATCCTCCAGATTTGGAACATCTTATTCCACCAAGCAGTACCTTTGCATTAGAACTTCATCTCAAACCTTCTGTGAAGATTTCCCAACTTCAACTGATGTAGCCGTATACTTGTAATAATAACCCTTAGTCTTTTATTTTACTAAGTCATGTGCCAACCACATGCCTTGTAACTACTTTAGTTAGGATCCTTGCCTATTTAAGGGCAAGTGATTATCAATAAAGGGATATCATTTGTTATTATTCTAAAACAAGTCTACGGCTCCACCAAATTTGGTATCAGAGCGTTTGATTTTGGGCGCTTCCTCGATGGCATCCAAGAAGGTCTCGACCAGTGCGGGTGGAGACTCAACATCGATGGGCAAAGAGGCGGAGAATATCACCGTCCTCTCACCACAAGAATTGACTGTACGCTTGCTGTCAGTCGAGGATGATGTGCGTGAGATTAGGAAAATCCTAGAGATGATGTGCGTAAAGATGGGTTGCAAGATTGGCCAGCAAACTTCCGAAGCTCAAGAACAGGAGATTGAAGGAAAAAAACCGCAAGAATTTCAGAAGGAAGGTGGTAGGACTAAGTATTGGCAAGATAGGCAAGTTTTTTAGGGAAAAAGATCCCAAGAAATGGTGACAGCTCCAAGAATTCTCCAAGAACAACATATAGGATTTCAAGAACTCAATCACAACCCTTTATTTAGAAGACAAACAGAATGGGGTGGAGATATTTCAAGTGAGGAAGAATATGAAGAGATTTAAAGAGAGGAACGAAGAAATTTTAGACACCATCAACATCAAGAGAATGACTTCAAAATGAAAATAGATTTGCCTCCAAGAATGATCCAAGAAGTAGATTTTCCTCCAAGAATCTATCATGAATACCGAACAATGCTCCAAGAATTCAACAATAATCCCTTGTATAGAAGACAACAAGACGGGACGGATTCATCGAGAAATAAAGACCTTGGAAAGATGGGAAACAAGGAGGAACCAAGCGGTAACCTAATGGGGCAAGCTACCATCGAGAGAACTTATCAAGAACAAGATAAAACATCTCGGGAATTGGAAGAAAGGATGGGACAGCAACAAGAAAGACAAACAATGGAGCAAAGAATAGTTCATGAAACACATTTAGCTCCAAGAAAGTATCAAATAATGCATCAAGACTTCCACATCAATCCATTACATAATTGACAGCAAGAATTCTTCGAGTGGAAGCCTTTAGAAACGCAAGAACACAAGGTAAAATATCATCAAGAAAGGCAAGAAAGGCAAATTTTTGTTCAAAGAACAATCCAAGAATGGGATACGGTCCAAAAATGGAATTTTTGGCTGTTTATTACGTAACTCGAGGTCGAGTTCTTTTTGGGAAGGGGATGTTTGATGTAGTCGTATACTTGTAATAACCCTTAGTCTTTTATTTTACTAAGTCATGTGCCAACCACATGTCTTGTAACTACTTTAGTTAGGATCCTTGCCTATTTAAGGGCAAGTGATTATTAATAAAGGGATATCATTTGTTATTATTCTAAAACAAGTCTACGGCTCCACCATCAACCCTTGACAATACAATACAACTGCTTTGATTTTAAGTTTGAAGGTTAATTTAACCAAAAATCCCATTTGGGTGAATATTTGGTCTCATTTGTAAAGACCTAGTCTCAAAATCAGAGGGAAAAAAAAAACGCAAAGATGAAAAATTTTAAGAAAGTTGATAGAGTAAAGACTCAAATTGTGAGGGTTTTTTTTTTTTAGCAGAATCGAGGAATAACACATGGCCATGAAAGACTCTTTGGTGAAATTATACGCTTGGGGGCTTTTGCCTGCGTACGGGTGATCGACGACATGAGACATCATGGGTTGCCGCCCGCAAACAACTTCGAACGGAGTCTTGCCTGTCGAGGTGCTCTTTTGGCAATTGAAACTAAATTGAGCTACATCGAGCATCTCAACCCAATTTTTCTGTCTTGCATCGATGAAGTGGCGCAAATATTCTTCAAGCATGCTATTGAATCTCTCTGTTTGTCCATCCGTCTGGGGGTGATAGCTGGAAGAAATATTCAGGTTAGAGCCTAATAGCCTGAATAATTCCGTCCAAAAAGTACCGGTGAATCGCGCATCTCTGTCGCTAATGATGCTGGCAGGGACACCCCATAGTTTGACTACATGTTTAAAGAATAACTGTGCCGTCATCTCAGCCGAACACAACTTCTTGACTGGAATGAACATCGCATATTTAGAGAACCTGTCGATGACCACCAATATGGCCTCAAATTCCCCAACCTTCGGCAGGTGGGTGATGAAGTCGAGGGAGATGCTTTCCCACGGCCTTGCGGGAACAGGCAAGGGTTCCAGCAATCCTGCTATCTTGGCCCTTTCGACCTTGTCTTGTTGGCAGATAAGACAAGTCTTTGTGAATTGCCTGACGTCGTCGCGGAGGTTTGGCCAGTAATAGCCCTGTTTCAGAAGGGCATAAGTTTTTTGCCACCCTGTGTGACCTGCCCACAGAGTGTCGTGACATTCTTCTAGCAGGAGTCTTCGTAAGTTCCCTGAACGAGGGACGTATAGGCAGTTGCCTCTAGTGAACAGTAGGTCATCCTCTATCCAATACTGGCGTGTCTTCCCTTCTTTCGCCAGTTGAATAATGGCCTGCGCGGCCGTATCGTTCGACAAATGTTTCTTGATGGTCTCGCGGATGGTTCCGTTCAACCTGTTTGCTTTCAAATGGGCTAGCATGCACAGGGCCGCATGCTCGCTCTTCCGACTCAGCGCATCTGCCGCTTGGTTGGCCTTACCCGCCTTATGTTCGAACTGAAAATCATACTCTGCGAGACATTCTTGCCATCTCGCTTGCTTGGAGGACAGTTTCGGCTGACTGAAGAAGTGACAGATGGAGCTGTTATCGGTCTTGACGACGAATTTGGCTCCGAGGAGGTACTGTCTCCAAGCTCTCAAGCAGTGAACTACTGCTAACATCTCCTTCTCTGAGGCGACGTATCTCTTCTCTGCGTCATTCAGCTTCCGACTTTCATATGCGATGGGGTGTCCATCCTGGGTTAGAACACCACCCAACGCGTAGTCTGACGCATCGGTCTCTACTACGAAAGGTTTAGTAACATCGGCAATTCCGAGTACCGGGCCTTCCATCATTGCTCGTTTCAACTCATCAAACGCAGTTTGGCAATCTGGAGTCCAACTCCACGTCTTGTCTTTCTTCAACAACTCGGTTAAGGGACTGGCACGATTCGAGAATCCCTCTACGAATCGTCGATAGTAATTGGCCAGTCCCAAGAAGGAACGTAGCTTTGTTACTGTCGTCGGGACTTTCCAATCCCTGATGGCTGCCACCTTTCCTTCTTCCATACCAATACGACCGGCTTCGATCACGTGTCCGAGGAAATTAATGCGCTGTTGCGCGAAGGCGCATTTCTCTCTTTTCACATACAGTTGATTTTTCTTCAATTTCTCAAAAACCAACTGCAAGTGAAGTTCATGTTCTTCCATGGTCGGGCTGTAGACTACTATGTCGTCGAGGTAAACCACCACAAATTTGTCGAGATACTCATGGAACACTTGGTTCATTAGTGTACAAAAGGTAGCCGGAGCGTTCGTCAGGCCGAATGGCATGACCAAGAACTCGAAGGCCCCGTACCTGGTGACACACGTTGTCTTGGGTTCATCTCCTTCGGCGATGCGTACTTGGTAGTATCCCGATCTGAGATCTAATTTCGAGAAATACTTTGCCCCGTGGAGCCGGTCAAACAAGTCGGTGATGATGGGAAGTGGATACTTATTACGCACCGTGAGCTTGTTGAGGGCTCGATAGTCAATGCATAACCGCAGGCTTCTGTCTTTCTTCTTCTGGAATAACACTGGGGCCCCATATGGAGCCTTCGCAGGCCTAATGAACCCGACATTCAGTAACTCATCTAGCTGTTTTCGCAGCTCTGCTAATTCAGGCGGCGCCATGCGGTAGGCATTTTTAGCGGGCGGTCTCGCCTCTGGTAACAGTTCAATTTCGTGATCTATCCCCCGTCGTGGAGGTAGGTTCCTGGGCAAACTTTCTGGCATTACATCACAATACTTGTCCAACACACGTTGGATCTCACTGGGGACTGGTGCTTCCAAATTTTCGTCTTCTGTCATTGGGATGGCCATGAATGTGGGTTCATCGTGCGCAAGACCTTTCTTTAACTGGAGGGCTGATATCATTTTCACCCCACTCGGTTGTCTGATACTGGTCGTCACGACCGTGAGGTTGGTTCCTGTGATCACCAAGCATTTTGCTAGGGGCATTGGAATGACCTTGTGTTCGAGAAGGAATTCCATTCCCAACACCACGTCGAAATCATCCATCTTTACAATCACAAAATCTGCATGGCCATTCCAATCCCCCAGCTTGACAGTCGCTCTATTAGCAATTCCCATGATCGGTAGGGGGGCTGAGTTTACCGCTTTCATCTTCCCTGGATCCCTGTCCCACTTTAGGTTCAATCTTCGTGCTTCAGTTTCGGTCATAAAGTTGTGGGTGGCACCAGAGTCGACCATTGTACTCTTGGTCTGCCTCTGATTAACCCACGCCTCGACATACATGAGACCCCTTTCGAGCGGCTCTTTGGCCCCTTCAGATTTCCTTTGGAGGGCGGATAGGAATTTCAAGGCCCCCATGCGAGGGTTGTCCTCATTCGCCTCATTCGCTGTGGTAGTCTCAACACTCTCAGTTTCGGGACCCACGCTGCCCGTCAATGAAGCTTGAAAGGCGTTGAATGCTGTTCGACTAGGACACTGGTACGATCGATGTGCCCCTTTACAGATGTAACAATAAGGTTTGTCGTTGTTGACCTGCTGATTCGAGCCTCGATATGAACTTCCGCCTCTTGGCTGGAAGTAGTTGCGGTTACTTCCCCCACTTTTGGGAGAGCTGGATCGCGCAGGTCTATTTCCCCCACTCGAGGGGGCTTGATTCCGTCTATGTTCTTGCGGCTGGTCGTTGCTAAGATCGAACAGACGTTTTGCGGCTGCATAAGCGTCTGATAGTGACTGTACTCTCTGTTCATACAGCTTTGACTTCGCCCACGATTTCAATCCCTCTATAAAACAGAAGACCTTGTCTTTCTCTGACATGTCTCGTATGTCCAACATTAATCCAGAAAACTGCTTGACATACTCTCGGATCGTTCCTGTGTGTTTCAATTCGCGTAACTTACGACGCGCCAAAATCTCAACATTCTCTGGGAAGAACTGTGAACGTAACTCTTGTTTCAGTCTTTCCCATGTGTCAATGACACATCGACCTTCTTGAACGTCCCTGTAGCGGGACCTCCACCACAACTTGGCGTCATCTGCCAGGTGCATAGTCGCCAAGGTGATTTTCGACTCCTCTGTTGTCGTATTTGTGGCCCTGAAGTACTGTTCCAGATCAAAGATAAAGTTCTCCAGGGCTTTGGCGTCTCGAACCCCACAGAAGGGTTTCGGCTCGGGGACTTTCACTTTGTTTAATTGGACCGCACCCCCTGTCGGGGTTTGGTTTCCCACCGCTCTCATGGTGAGATTTAGTCTGGCGCTTAAATCCGCCACTTCGGCTCTGACAACGTCAAGGGCCACTTTCACATCTTCAGACAGTTCTGTGACCATCTGAACTATTGCTTTTTGGGAGCTGTCCAGACCATCGACACGCTCCTCCATCTGGGCAACAGAGCCCGTCGAGCTGTCCCCACGCTCGAAGCTGCTAGGTTTCACAGCTCTGTTCTCGAGGTTTTCAACCCTCATAATCAATTCTTGGATGGGCATTCCATCCACGCGGCCAGCTACCGCATCAATCTGGTCTGTCCTCGTCGCAATCTCTTCAAAACGAGATTCTAGGAAGCGCACCGAATCGGGGACTTCCCTCAGGTAGAGCATCTGGTCTTCGATCTCTACCAATCTTTCCACATGGGTCTTGCCCAACTGTTTTACTGCCGACATGATTTCGGACTTCTCTTTCAGGAGCCAACTGGGCTCTGATACCAACTGTCACAGTCGCGGTCTTTAGGGTCTCGAAAAGCGACTGTGCGGCACTTACTTTCGCTCACAAGTAAGTCAGCCAACTTGGAAACGGATCGCCGGTGGCACAACGGGCGAATATCGCAACCTCTACCCCCGTTCTTGGAAAACGGTTTTAGAAAACGGGGTTAGAGAAAAGGTTTTGGAAAACGTTCGAAGACATTTTTGAAAGAATATTTGTTGCACAGACTATCAAGTAAGTAAAGGCACAACAACGGCTTGATAGCATACAACTCTCGGGTAGGAAGGATTGACAACTAGTCGTACCCCCCTATAGTACATTATAAAGCATTTTAGCCTTGGCAGGCTTAAACATGAAAATCACGAGGAGTCATACCCTTGAGAAATGCAAAGGAAAGTAAACAAGCGATACAAAGGAAATACATATAATGAAAGCATGAGGGGAAAGGGTTGACATGGGCATGCGGCCATAGACAACACGCCTTGGACGAGCATGACCGTGACACAGTGCATGCTCAGAATGTACGTAGTGTGGAATTATATATATATGATGATTATATAATGACGTTTATATAATATATACCTAAGTATGTGTTTATGAATACCATATACTATATGGTATATATTTATGATTTTGAAATTTTACTAATGACCTCTATAAACAATGACGTATATATAATATAAATAGGATTATATAACTATTTATATATTATACTGCATGAAATATATTTATCATTTGTAGAAATATAACATTCTACAAGAAATTGTGTCATTAAATTTCAATAAGAATTAATGTAAAAAAAAATGGGGCAACAAGAAGCGTGACTAAAAATAAATAGAAGGCTTGAAAAATGGCTACACAAGTTCATAAATTAAATGGATGGCTAAAAGATTTTATGATTAATAAATCCTTATTTGTAGAAGACAAAAATGCCCCCAACAAACTGTCTCCTAACGTTTAAAATTAAAATAAGAGTTTATGAGAAAGAAAATAGACCCCTAAAAAATTTAGAGAGATTCTAGTAAGTTTGAAATTAAAAAATGCAACAAACCAACCTAATTTGAAACTAGATGTATATTATTTCACTCAAAAAAAAAAAAAAAAAAAAAAGATAAATAAAAAAAAGAGGGATCAATGTACACTATTTCACTCAGAACAAAAAAAAAAAAAAATCCAAAACTAGAATTCATGAAGATGAATCCTTAGTACTGTTTCAAAGTCTATAAACAATATAAACAATACGACCTTTGGTAGAATCATAATGGCTAACTTCAACCCTGACCCTATCACCATGCAAAATACACACAAAATTCTTCCTAATCTTACCCGATATGTAGCCAAGAATGAGGTTTTTATTATCCAATAGAACTCTGAAGAAGAGGGAATTGAAGGAGAGTGGACGGTGGCTGGGCGTGGAGTTGAAGGAGAGGGAATTGGAGAAGGTTCTAGGTTGAAATTAATACCCAATTAGTAAAAACTAAAAAAAAAAAATTTAAAACTTACCTGCTTGCATTCCCACCTCCATGCATTTTCTCCCTAAAACCCCTTGCATTTCATTTTCATTCATCTCTGTTTTGAACTCCACCCTAAAAATGTTGAAGCTTCTTCTGGACGACGACTGTCACCAAAATTTTGAAGCTAAGGGACTGAAGATATGTAAATAATGGCTGGATTTTCCTTTTATTTGCAACTACTTTATAGACAATCCCTTGATTTTAGAGATTTTTTTTTTTACAATACACGATTATCCTGTAACAACATTTTCTTTCCCAAAATCGCAAGTCATGACAAAAGATAAACATATTGTTTATTATTGTGCAAATCCCCTAGGATGCAAGGAAAAACAAGAAAAAAAGACAAACAGACGAATAAAGGATATAATTGATGAAGTAGACCGCGTCAAAGCGGTATGCACTGATATATACATATATTATTTACATCGTATATGAATTGCTTGTGTGTATTGGAGTCTAAAATTGAGATGTATGAATCTATATATGAATCTGTACTGTGTATCAAAGGGTGAAAGTGTGCTGGAATGCCTGTTGAATGACACTCTGTTGCCTGTCTATACTATTATATACATGTGTATTACACATGCCAGTATATCAGTTGTGGGCAAAGTAAAAGAGCGGTATGTACTGATATATACATATATTATTTGCATCGTTTATGACCTACTTGTGTACTGGAGACTAAAACTGGTATGTATGTATCTGGATATGCATGTATCGAAGGGTGAAAGTGTATTGGGCTCTACTGTTTGTCTGTACTATTATGTACATGTGTATTACGTACCCATGCCAGTATATGCGTATTACCCCCACACAATGTTTGTACATGCTTATTACATGTCTGCTTCTGAGTTATGTAAGCACTATAGTGTATACACATGTGATAACGCCTTTTCTGTTTTTTTTTTTTTAACGGGACTCTGTTGCCTGCCTGTATGTATTACTACATATGTCTTCGGGGATTTGCACAATAAACAATCAAATTATAATAACATGGTCATCGGGGGTGGATGTAGTTGAACTTTTTTTACCTTTTGTCAAATTTTGGCTTCTTTTTACTTTGTCCTTCTTCCTCACTATCTGGAGTCTAACCTTGAGATGTATATATCTGGATATGACTCTGTACTGTATATATTTGGAATGCCAATTGAAAGACATTTTGTTGTCTGTATGTATATATACATTCATACCCCAGTATATGAGTTGTGTGCCTCCCCCCACAATGTATGAGTTATTTGCGCACTTTATGATATGCTTGTGTGTACTGGAATCTAAAATTGTGATGTATATATCTGGATATGACTCTGTACTGTATATATTTGGAATGCCTATTAAATTGAAACCAACTTCTAATTACAAACTTACAACCAGAATTTTGATCGTGATATGCAACAAATAAAAAGAAAAATCTATAACATTTAAATGAGGGGCATAAATTGCAGGATTAAATATTTTTTTAGCGTTGGAAATGGTGAAAACTAAGCCTAAAAAATAGGTAGATCTTCTAATACCGTTGGAAATATACCACCAACTGAACAAATCGATCCACCCCCGAAAAATAGGGAAAAAAACGATTTCAGCCGTCAACGGCGTTTGTCTATAGACGTATATACCAGGGGTATAAATGACAAAAAACAATCCAGAAAACAGTTCCTAGAAACGCGGTAGCCAGCCCTGTAAATAGTAAACTCCGTAGCCAAAAATCAAGATAGGGTTTTTTTTTTTTTTTTTCTAGTTATTTGCCACAATTTCCCAAAAAAAATTAATAACATTTTATGTCATTAGTAGACAAAAGAATATATATATAAACATCCTAAATTCTTGGATTTTTAGCAAACAAAAGAAAAAAAAATAAACACCATAATACAGATGTTGCACGAGTAGAGAAAACAAAAATGTAAAAAACATACCTGTCTTGTGTGACAAAAATAAATAAAATTTTAAAAAAGATATATACGAATCACTTCAGAAACATTTTGCAATATAAACAAAATTAAGAAATCTTTTAATAAAAAAATACTCATTCTTAAAAAAAAAAAAGAAAAAAAAAAGCCATACTCTAACACGTATATACCAAGCCATATTAAATATTGCGTCTGGAGCTGTTTCCTGAGCCGTGGTGCTATTTTTTTTATTTAGGATTGTGTAATGTAATTAAGTTGCCTTAACCGTGAATTTTACTATGGAAAAAATCATATACAAGTCAATATTTAATATGTAGAATTTTAAAGGGCAAAATAGGAATGATTTAGGTGGAAAATCTTGAGCCAAGACAAAACTGATAATTTTTTCAAAATTAGACATTTGTGAAATATCAGTTCTAAAATGGTCTAATTCCCATAATTTATGTATTTATAATGGTTATTGAATGAGGCCTTAAATATCTAATATAAATTATAAACCCATCTTTTTGTTCATTTATCTAGTTTATTGTTGTTAAATGATTAATATATTTAAAAAAAAAACTTAGTAATAACAATAACAACTTTTTTTATGCAGCATTCGATGATAGAATTAGAATATTGAAGAGCCAACATAAGAATATATGGTCCACCCTCTATATATATATGTGTGTGTAAAGTTAATTTGAGCATAGTTAAGTGCAAGTGGATAAGATATTTATTACTATTCCAAAGGTCGAGGATTAGATTCTCCATCTCTGATGTTTAACTAAAAATATGTATTGAGAGTTGAGCAACTATAACCTTGCATTAAAAATCTTTAAAGACTAGAAAAAAATAATCATGAGAGTTAAGGTTGGGAGTTTTATCTAAACAATTTTGGGGTTGTTTGAGCCCCATAATGGATTGAATTGAGTGGGCTATCAACTCTTGGTCCACCAACTAAAACAAACGGAGGTTGTCGAAGAAGGGAAATTGTGGTAGATAGCTAGAAAAAATAAGTCCTTGCGTTTTTTGGTTAAAAAAGTTTCGTTTTGGGGTGTGGGGCAAATCAAGGAACGACCAACCGTTTTTTTTTTCATTTTACCCTTGGTATATACGTGTATATACAGACGCCGTTACATGCCCAAGATATTTTTTTCCAAATTTCATGGGATTCTCGTCGTTTTGATCCCCAACTGAATTCCATAGATTCCGTTTTCTTCTTCATTCTAACAGTAAAAAACGATTTTCCTTATATTCCCATTTTCTTCTCCTTCTCCAACCGTCAAAAAACATTTTCTCTCTCTTAATTAGTGTTTAAACCTTGTTCAAATATGTAGCTTATTCCAGGTCTTTTCATAGCACATTGAAAATAGTGTCTGTTATACTTTGATAATAACACAAAATGACGATACAACATATTACAATTCTGTTCGGTGGTGTCTAGAATGTCGCAGGGCTCTATAGTAATTTCAAGTCTGGAACTGTGATGGTTCTTTGTAATTCTAACCACTCAAGGTATGTGTTATGAACTACCTCAATCCGTCTAACAGTAATAGTATCTGTCGGTTAACACTCTTCAGGAACTGGTCAAACAACCCAATCAATATAGTCCTTTCGGAAGATAGGGATGTTTTTTGGATGGTCAGCAAATTTCAGAATGGTACGTATAGGGATTGTTGTGTAGTTGTCGATGTACAGGATGTAGATACTGGTATACACAACCCATGGCCAGTTGCAAGCTCATCCCAAGGGGAGATAAATTTGAGTTTGTTAACTCAAAATGGTACGTATAGGGATTGTTGTGTAGTTGTCGACGTGCAAGATGTAGATACTGGTATACACAACCGGGGGCAGTTGCAAGCTTATCCTAGGGGGAGACAAAATAAGGCAAATACATATCAATTGTGTTAATCGTATATTAGCAAAAAAGATTTTGAATCCCTAAAAACAAGGGATTATGTATAAAGTAGTTTCAAATTTAAAGGAAATTCAGTCGTTATTTACTTATCTCAGTCTCTCACCTTCTGAAAAGCTTTGCTGGCAGTTGTCGGAGAGAAGAAGCTTTAACCTTAATCGAGCGAGCGCTTTTCACAGTGAGGAAGGGTTTTTTACGGTCGTTGGGTGGAAGCTCGTTAGGGGGAGACTGTAGGTAATGGGGTACACCACTTACCTGCGAATGCGCGAGAAACGACTTCAGGACTTAATCAGAGGAGGGGCCTAAAACTCAAAATGCGAAATGTGGGTTTTAGGGTTGAAGCTCAAAATGTGGAAGAAGGAAGCGGAGCCCGAAGGTTTTGAGGTGTTGGAACGCATGCAATTGGGAAGATAGGGAGTTTTACTCGATTTGACATGCCATCAATGCGCCAGGTAAGTTTTTAAATTCATTTTTTTTATATCCAGTTTGAACATTAACGTTTTGGTGGAGGGATTTTTCCACAACCATGGTTTTTATTTGGAAGTTCAAAGGTTATACAATGTTTACACAACCATGGGTGTAATTCTGTGTAATTACGCTACTAAGTGATGTATTGTGATTACTCCATTTGTCATTTATGACCATGTAGTTGAGTGTATTCATTCTTCATTTTGTGTTTGCAAATCATCTGAAGTAGTTACTATACAGTTACTGCTGAAACCAATTTAGTTTCTCAGACAGTCTCTATAAATACACTGTAAATACTGTAACTGCTGAAGAACAAGATCAGAAAAGAGAGAGTGAGATTTCATTTCTGAGTGCTGTGTAAAATTCTCCAAGATTTTCCCTCTAGTAAAGCTGCTCCTTATAGTGGATGTAGGCCACATTGGCTGAACCACTTAAACTTTGTGTTCTTTCTACTTTACCTTCTTCTACCTTAATTCTTCATCTGGAAATACTCCGTCATTGTTTTTCTCTGTGCGTTTGCTTTCTTTCTTTGATTGATTCCTTAAACTCTGATTCTTTCCGCTGCGTGTGTGGGTAAAGGTTGCTTCGTGTTTAGCAACGTGTCTAAAACCACAACAAATTGGTATCAGAGCCTGCATTGATCAAAGAAGAGGAAATAGCAAGATTCTTGAAGAATTCAAGAACTCGAGAAAAATAAGAAACTGAAGAAATGGCAGTAGCAAGGTATGACATTGAGAAATTTGATGGCAAGGGAGATTTTGATCTGTGGAAAGAAAAAGATCAAAGCCATTCTTGGACAACAAAATGCGTTAAAGGCTATTCAAGACCCAAAAGAACTCCCAACCACGATGACTCAAGACGAAAAGGACAATATGCAAGAAGCGGCATATGGAACATTGGTTTTGAACCTTAGCAACAATGTTCTTAGACAAGTGTTGGATCAAGACACTGCCTACAAGATTTGGACGAAGCTACATGAGTTATATCTCACTAAAGATCTTCCCAACAAAGCATATTTGAGGGAAAGATTTTTTACATACAAGATGGATCCAAGTAAGTCTATGACTGATAATCTTGATGATTTTAAGAAGCTTTCGTCTGAATTCAAGACTATTGGAGATAAGCTTGAAGATGAAAATGAGGCTTTCATCTTATTGAATTCACTACTAGACAATTACAGAGAAGTTAAAGTAGCCTTGAAGTATGGAAGAGAGAAAATAACCACCGATGACATTGTATCTGCAGTTCGAACAGGAGAGTTGGAACTTCAAACTCAAAAGAAAGAGATTTCTAATTCTGAGGGTCTCTTTTCTAAGGGGAAAAGCAAACAAAACGGGAAAGACAACAAGAACCAAGGTGATGATGACAAAGCTGGGAAGTCGAAAATACGGTGTAATTTCTGTCATAAAGATGGACATCTCAAGAAAAACTGCTTCTTTCTTAAAAGAAAGCAGAATCAGAAGAGCAAGAAGGGTAAACCAGCTGAAGCATCCGTGGGAGAGAATTCTCTCACTTATTCTGATGCCTTAGCAACTTCTGATCGGTCATCTAAGCAAAATGAAAGCCTTGGAGAAACAAGATTGGATCTTGGATTATGGATGTTCTTTCCACATGACTCCATCAAAAGGTTGGTTTAGTACCTATCGTGAATGGGATGGAGGGGTTGTTTACATGGGAAACAACCATGTTTGTAATGTTGTTGGTATTGGTTATGTATCCCTTAAACTCAAAGATGGTTCTGTAAAGCTTCTCAGAAATGTGAGACATGTTCCTACGTTAAAAAGGAACTTGATATCTTTGGGAATGTTGGATTCCATTGGCTGCGAATACAGAGGATTTGGAGGAACTTTTGAAGTCATGAAAGATTCCAAAACGGTGCTGGTTGGTGTGAAAATGAATGGTCTTTATGTAATTAAAGACGCAGAGATGATTCAAACAGCCTTGGTAGTCACAAATGACAGTTTGACGGAAGGAGATTTATGGCACAAACGTATCTCTCATATAAGCAACAAAGGGCTACAAGTTCTTGCCAAGCAAGGAATTTTACCTCAAGGGGTGTGTGATGAATTGAAATTCTGTGAACATTGCGTTCTCGGTAAAACCACAAGACAGAATTTCATTAAAGCCCAACATACAACAAAGGGGATCCTTGATTACATTCATTCGGATCTTTGGGAGCCAACAAATACACCGTCATTAAGTGGTTCCAGGTATTTCTTATCTTTCATCGATGACTATTATAGGAAGAGCTGGATTTATTTCTTAAAAACTAAAGATCAGGCTTTAGAAAGATTTAAAGAATGGAAGTCACTTGTTGAGAAGCAAACCTCAAGGCATGTAAAATGTTTGAGAACTGATAATGGCCTAGAGTTTTGTAATGAAGGATTTGATAAATTTTGTAAAGAACATGGAATATTGCGTCACAAAACTGTTAGATACACTCCTCAACAGAATGGGGTGGCAGAAAGACTCAATCGAACCATCATGGAAAGGGTAAGATGTTTACTTTCTGATGCAATGCTTCCTGAGAAATTCTGGGCAGAAACATCTTCATATACAGTGTATACGTTGAACAGATGTCCTCATTCCTCTATCAATCTGTTAACTCCAGAAGAAAGGTGGAGTAAACTGTTGGGTTTTATGCCCTAAAACTCGTAGATAGTAAATGTACATTTGACCGAACATTAATAAAGTGATGTATTATTCAATGTTTGTATTATATCTTGTCTTGTTAACCCTAATCCAATAAACTAAACATCCATGGCTAATAGAATGAGGCTTGAACTAGTATGTAGGGACATACGGGGATTAATGTTCAAGTTTTAGCCTAAAGGGTCTGTAGTATAGGGATAAGGCTGGGTACCTTATCCTGGTGACACTATGGATACGACCCGCTTTGTATATTGATACAAACGTAGTGATCCAACGCGTTCATGTGGTAGACATGCGAGTGGGGGTATCCTGTGCAATGAGTTTGCACAAAGACCGGACCGCGAAATAGTTAACCACTAACTCTAACACCGTTAGTTAGCTCGGTTTCTATTTCACTAGGATGACCTAGGCAACTTGGCCTTAATCCTGAGTGGATTATGGACTCCTGTCCATGAGGGATTGTCCTTTGATTTGTACGGGTGAGAGTGACCAGTTCGCCGACTCAATAAGCCTACCATTTTGGGGACAAGACCGAGTGGGGAGTTGGGAACGTAGTCTTACAAGATGGAATTCACTCCTTCCTGATATGAGGGTAAGTAGAGGTGTGTTCCCTTAAGTGGTGTCTCCGGGTCTTGAACAATGGGCCCTACCCTCTTTATGGCACGAGAGGGATTTCTGTTTGATGGTTGGACCACAAACAGGTTGTTCATTAGAGGAGCACTGGTACTTAAGGACCAAGAGGTAGCCCAGGGGTAAAACGGTAATTTGACCTAGCTGGGGTACGAACACAGAAATATATCTGCAGTGAGAAGAGTGCAGCTGTGGTTCTTTAGTGGAGTGAACCACAGTTAACAAATATTGATTAACTTGGTTAATGAGTTTAACCAATTAATCTCATATCGTTGGAGCTTCTGATCTGTAGGTCCATTAGGTCCCACCGGTAGCTCATTTAGGGCATTGAGGTAAAATACTAAGGATGGATTGAATATTCGAAGGTGTTCGAATATTATACTAAAATATGAATTTGGTTCATATTAAAACTATAGGTTATATAATTAATATGCATTGGATGTATATTAATACTATAGTTTTGAGAGAGAAAATAGTAATTGAATATGTGATGTTCAATTTTATTTTATTAATTAATTTCGAATTAATTAATTGATTTAGTTTAATTAAATTTGATTTAATTAAACTATAAGATAAGAGAGATATTAATTTAAATTGGATTTAAATTAATGTTATTTTAATTAATTTAGATTAATTAAAATATAATTAATTGTAATTTAAAATTATGATTTTAAAATTATAATTAATTAAAAATATCAGATAGCTGATATTTCAGTTATCTGATATTATGGATTTGTTAAAAAGGGACGTGGTCAGTGCAGTTGCTGAAATCTCTCTCAGTCTCACGTCTCTCACGCCCATCTCTCCCTCTCTATCGTTCTCTCTCAACTCTGCACTCTCTCTCAGAGAATACAGAACTATTGATCCAGAGAAAATCCTTAGTTTTTTGGCTCCCACAAGCACCCAACGCTAGATCCTATTAGAGAATACCGGTGTATCCTTGTGGTGGTGTTCGTGCAATTTTTCCAGCAAGATCAAGGTGTGACTGCTGCTGTTTTTGGGATAAAATCGAAGCATTTTGGCGAAAAGTTCAAGGATTTCTTCAAGGGTAAGGTTCTTCTTGAACTAGGGTCACTAGGACTCAATTCTAGATTAGATCTAGAATTATTCTCTTGTTTTTAGCATGCTTGTATCTATTTTACAGCAGTTATTTTCTCTATAATTGTCGCTGTAAAATTTAATTAATTTTGTCGTCGTATTGGTATCCCAATCGGCGTTTTATTCGAAAAGGTCTTTGTGGTTTTCCGCTGCGCAAAGGGCTTTTATCCCTTCAATTGGTATCAGAGCCAGGTTGAATTTAAAATGTTGTTTTGAGATTTACGATTGGCTGTGTATGGTGGGATTAATTGCATTATGAATGTATGGTTTGCGATAAACTGTTTAGGTTTAATTGACCTTAGAATTTATGATTTTTGATGCGATCAATTGTAAAGGCCCCTGCGTTTTTGGGCATTAAATCATAAATATCGAGTCTGTACAGTCCGGGTCATGTTTAGGCTTGAAAATCGATGAAGATCGTGGAAGAAATCGATGAAAATCGTGAAAAACAGTCGAGTTTCTGCCCAGGAAACAGCTCCAGACGCAACAGCGTCGGGACGCTAGGCGTTGTGCGTCTCGACGCTGTCGCGATTCCACGCTCCAGACGGTTGAAATCGCGCCAGCGTCGGGACGCTTTCTTCACAGCGTCTCGACGCTGTCACGATTTCGTGCGGCGCCAGGATTTTCGTGAAATCGTGAGTGGTGCCCTAATTTGGCCGGTTCGGTTCGTGCGGTTTGGGTCAGCTGGGACCGGTTCGATCCGGTTTGACCCGTTTTGGGTGCGGTTCGAGTTTTTCAAGTCCGGTTCGAAGTGGTTCGGGTCGGTTCAAGGCTTGTGGACCGAATTTGGAGCTGCAGAATTTTGTAATAGGATAGATTTATTGCTTTATTAATGTAATTTTGCTTTAATCTATCCTAGGGGCAAATTAAATCGATTTATTCGCTATTTAAATGCTTTATGGATGTCATTTAAATTTTAATCCCACCTTAGGATATAAAGCATGCTCATGCATTTATGTATGTTATAATTAGATTATAATATATGTTTGAAATGCATGGTTTGATTTTCATGATTTATTTAATGTATAGTAGAGTTATATTAAAGTCATGAAAATGGAAAAGTATGATGCATGCAATTACATAGTTTTAATATAAGAGTTATATTAAAAATTATTTGTTTGCAGCATGCTAAGTTGATTTTCCATTATTGGCTATAATAAAGTTGTTTATTATTTAAATGGAAATCAAATTGCATTCAGCAATACATCCATAGGTTAATATAAGGGTTATATTAATTATCATGCAATGCAGAGTACTATAGTTTAAAATTTCATTAACTTGAATATGATTGTTAATTGTTTTAAAAACTATAGTATGCATGATTATAGGACTAATCATTAAAAATTTTGAAATAGTTTAAAATTTTATGGTTAGAAATCGTCAATCTATAATCAAGATATGCATGTTCACATAGGATCTTAGGTTAAAATTGAATTAATTTTAATGGGTTAAAATTAATTAGACCTAAGATCATTTTCTAATAGGATTAGAGTATCTTACTTAGTTTTAAAATAGTTTTAATGAACTAAGTAGGACGAACATTCCTAAGATTATAAGGGAACTCTACCAGTGAAGATCTGTCTAAGGATTGGAGGTATTTAAGTTGACGGTAAACGGAACACCTCCTACCTGGGAACTGATCTGGAATACCGGAGTTGAATTAATCTCAGGTTAATGTTAGAATAATGTCGCTAGGTTATATTAAATTGGTTTAATGCACCTAGACATTAGGTCTTATTATAATAGTTATAATAGGACTAGACTTAGATAAATGACTTAGCCGGATTTATCTAGGTTTAATCAAACCCTAAAATTAATAATCAGTTACTTTAGTGGGAGGAAAATTACAAAACTTAATTTAAATTGAGTTTTGCTCCTACGTCCCCGTGACGTTCACACCGTGAGATCCATGCTCGGCTTTGTGTCGTTTTAGCGCGGCCTCCCTTCGGAGAGTGTTTGCATGGGTCAATACCAAGGTGAATGGGGAAAGTGACTATAGTAATTGGGAGCGGGACACGTGTCAACGTATCCTTCGGTCTCCGCCCCTAGGTCACAACGTGAGATTCTTATGATCCGCCTGCGTGTTGTCTCGGCGCAACCACCCCTTCGGAGGGCCTGATCATAGGTTTCGAAACACCGTGAACTCCTGAAAAGGATAGGATCACTTAGGCTAATTACCAACAGTTGTCTTTCCTAACGGTAGCCTGTTGGTGCGTGCCTCTGGGATCTGAAAGTGGGAGGGTTACACTTACGGGGAGGAGTTAATTTGTTAACAAATCCTTGACCGAACAACGGTGGTTAATATCTAATGGAATATGAGTTATTCTGGTATTAGAAATTGACTGAGAAGAGTCTCATTTTAGAGGAGGAACAACTGATCACCCTTCGGTGGCTGTTCTTCTAAACCTCTAAAGCATCGTTGCGAAACACAATCATAGTTTTATTAGGGTTCTTTGATTGTTTGTTTGCAAAATTGATTGGATGTATGCAATTGTTTGTATTGCTTGTGTGATGGGTTAAGGCAAAGATAACTAATACGGTCACTTGTTTGTTTTTCAGCAATGTCTTCCTCTATAATATCCATGCTTAAAAATGAACAACTTACTGGCGAGAATTTTCCACAATGGAAATCAAACCTCAATACAATACTCGTGGTTGAGGACTTAAGATTCGTCTTAACGGAGGAATGTCCTCCCGTTCCCCCTCGCACTGCCTCTCAGGCAGTTAAGGACGCCTACGAACGCTGGACCAAGGCCAATGAAAAGGTCAATGTCTATATTTTGGTCAGCTTGTCTGAAGTGTTGGCCAAGCGTTACGAGAACGTGGCAACTGCCAGGGAAATTATGAATTCCCTGCAGGAGATGTTTGGACTTCCGTCCTACCAGCTCCACCACGACGCCTTGAAGAACGTCTTCAATGCCAAGATGCTGGAGGGTCAATCTGTTCGGGAACATGTCCTGGACATGATTAACCAGTTCAACATAGCTGAGGCAAATGGCGGGGTTGTCTGCGAGCGCAGTCAGGTAGCGTTCATCCTTCACTCGCTCCCGGCGAGCTATCTATCTTTCAGGACGAACGCGAGCATGAATAAGATTCAGTTCAACCTGACTACCCTCCTCTCGGAGTTACAGATTTACGAGTCCCTGCAAAAGAGCAAGGGAAAGAATGTGGTTAAAGGAGAGGCCAATGTGGCCCATTCCAAGAAGAAGTTCCTGAAGGGTTCATCCTCAGGGACTAAATCTGTACCTCAGGCTTCTTCATCGAAGCAGATCCAAAAGAGGAAGGGAGACAAGGGGAAGGCTCCTGCATAGGCTGTGCAAGGGAAGGGGAAGGCCAAGGTCGTGGCCGACAAAGGCAGATGCTTCCACTGCAATGCAGATGGTCACTGGAAGCGCAACTGTCCCCGCTACCTTGCTGAGAAGAGAAGAGAAAAAGAAGGTAAATTTGATTTACTTGTGTTTGAGACTTGTCTCGTTGAACATGATATAGCATATTCATTCATTTTAACTAGTGCTTCCAAGAAAAGAAGTTGTTTTCTATTTTGACTCACAAGGCTAGGTCTTACACCCGAAAGAGTTTCACTTTACCTATCTTAACTGAGATAAATCTAAACAGGCTATCACTGCTAATAGAAAAATTGCTTGACTCGGCTTACCAATTCGATTAAAGAAAATGAAAGGGCTACGAAATACCTTTCGACAACTTACTAATGAACGAACCTTGGGACTCTCCCACGCCTGTTAAGGCTAGTCATCATTAGCTCTTTGCCTTTCTAGTCGCTTTCCTTGCTTCGCCATACCAACGAATGGACTTACTGACTAAGTCACTTAAGGTTTGGAACCCTTGCTAGTTGCTTTTGTGGAAAGAGAAATCTCCCTGACTTTGTTAATGAGAGCACCTTGAGTATTTTAAGATTTGATCTTTGCATTGGTAGAAATGAATTGGGCACTGGATTCAATCATGGACAGGTCAAGGATATCTTCTCTCCAAAAGACCAAGATATTGGCAAGGGATTCATCCGAGCGAGATGTTTGACATTCATTCATCCATACGCAATCTCCGCTTCCATTTTGATACATAGTTGGCCCTTCTAACCATTGGTTCCAGGATGACAACCAAAGACTAAAGCCCGATCCGAGCAAGATCGTCGAGACTCCTACGCGTGGGGCCATTGCTGACGCCCCTTGCATTCCAAACAATTGCGATTGTGGAAATTTTGGAAATATAGTGGGTGAGGTCTGGCTTAGCCCCAAGTTTGGATTGTGCCCTAGTAGTCGCGCTCTTACCCATGTGTTGCCTTGTTCGGAGGCTTCAGTTTAAAATCTTTCTCAAATCTCGATGAATGTGGGTCCTGAGAGGAGCTATTGGATTCTTCATCATGATCATTGGAATGAAGAGGCTTTGAGGACCTTCCTTCTAAGGGAAAAGTGCGAACTTGTCTCTGTATGGCAATCACTAAAAAAAGAGGGTTAACCATCGGTTCATTGGATTCCGGGGCGGATGGATCCGGTGCATGATCCGTAGGGGGTCTTGATTATCAACAAAATTTCTTCAAACTCTTTCCTCTTCCTGCTGTCCCCATGAGGCAGAGCTACCGCCGGTATTAGGAGCTGCATTAACCGAAGACGATTTTCCAATAGCTAAATACTCTGGTTGTTGAAGAACAGAAGCTTGGGGATTGTTATCTGGTTCAAGCTCTTCGTCCCGAGGACCATCTTCAATGGTTTGCATGTCAGCAACAACAACATCTGAATCATGAAGGCTAACTTCAGTGGTAGGTGCTAGGTAGCATTTTTTCTTGGAACATAGGCCATTCTCGGTGACGGGTTGACACCAGGTTCCTTATTCGCCACTTTGCATTCGTGCATGACCTTGTCGTCTGCAATGCGTGCAGAACTTAGGTATGAAAAAAGAAACGATTTCTTGCTAGTGATCCATACATACACAGTCGATCCAATCAAAACACGATTTGAGAGGTTTTCCTTGATCATACCGATTTCTACACAAACCCTAGCTTTATTGTGAGAGGGGGCGGGGCGTGAGACAAGCTTCGTAGGACCTTCAAGGGTCAAGACAATTCCGAAAGTCGAGACGATAGAAAACTGGCGAAACTCAAAGAAGAAGACAATAGGCAGATAGGGTCGCGATACCCAAATAGGAGCATGCATTGGATCACCATTGCAAAGACGGAAATCATGACTCCAACAGAAAACCCTAAACATCAATCCCTCAATCAAAAACTTCTCTTTGTTTTTTTGGTGCATATCTTCTTTGTTTGAGAGCTTGATGAAGACGTGCCTTGGATCTAATAGAGTGATTGAAAGATCCCCGTACGCCAATTCTTTCGAGCGAACTCCCGAACTACCATCCTCATCCTTAGAAAGGGTTTTGCTGGAACTCCATCCTTTTGAAGATTTTACTTTGAGAAGATAGCTTTCCTTAGAAACTCCCACAATTCACTACAATCTATTCCCACCCTTTGACTTCCCCCTTGCCTACTCCCTTACAAACTAAACAAAATCCCCAAGCTTAGGTAACCTAGCTTAGAAACGAAACGCTGAGGAAAAATTACTTACTTGCTTGCCGAACTAAACGAGTAACGAACACATTGAGCAAGAGATCTCGACAGTTAGACAGAAAGTTTGTCAGGGGCGGTAATGGGGATGCATTGAGTGACGGAAGCAAAGAAAGAATCAAGCTAGGGAACACTCCAGATTTACTAAAGGTCTCCTTAATTAAGGACTTGTAACGCTTTGGTTGTAGGCAGACCAGGTCCAACCCTTTCGACGTTGTTCTCCTCATCTTTCAGAGAATCGCTAACTCTTTCTTGCTTGAAAGAAAGAAGATATGCCTCGACTTGCCCTATTGATTGATTGAAGGACAGGGACAAAGGTTAGTTGGCACCTCGCCGTTAGCATTCCGATCCACTTACTAGCCAAGACGGAAGTTTTGAAAAAATTCCTAAAAATTTCTATCCTTGATAGTTGAACCAACTCTCACTTCAACTGAATAGTACGACCCAGTTCAAGATTGAATCATTTCCTGTGATTCAAAAGAAAAGAAGGAAACAGAGACCAAAGCCCTCGCATAGTGAAAGTTGCTCAAGTCTTTTTGGTCTAAAAGTACCCAGTCAATTCCCTTCCCAAGAAGGGTTGCGGGTGGGTAGGAACTGGATCCATTTGAATAGCCGTTGGGCGTTCTGTTATTGAATCAGAAGATCATCTGCTCAGGACCGCTTTCTTTGAATAGTTGGAATGTTTATCTGAGCTAGCCAATGTTTAGGAAAATCAGGCTTTTAGCCAAGCTTTGCGAAAAATCAAAAAGGCCAGGCCGATAGCCAAGTCATATGTAATGATTGTACCCATTGCTTGGTGTGGTTTTGATTTTCTTTAATTACATGCTCTCCTGGAAGGAACTCTCGTGCCTATTGGTGTCTCGTCCCTTCGCTTCACTTATCTATTGACGTAAAAAAAAAAAGAGTGAAAGACCTACCCCACCCTTCCCTTTACGTACGTGAATTAGGCCTTTGCTCGGGGTCGGGCAAGATTCCCGGTTGAGGAAAAAAAACCTAAGCCTCGTATGTATTACCAATCGGAACTCTTTATTGCCCTAGACCCAAAGACCTTGGCTATTCAAAATCTGAGGAATAACCCTTGGGAAAAGAGTTCAATTGCTATAACTCAGCTCTCCCCTCACTAGAAAGACTTTCTTACTTAGCTTAGTTCTCCTACCCCTCTGCGGAGTCAATTCCTTTTGGAACTCGATTTCTACCTTTATCTTTCCAGCCTTTATCTTTAGAAAAAGCCTGTGCTTGTGCCTTTTTCTTTCTTCTTCCACACCCTCTTCAAATCATCAATTCCATCAGTTCCTGGTTCGTTGGTAGCAATTCAATCTTCGGTCACATCGGTCGCAAAATCAATTCCCTTTCTTTATGATTCGGAATCCATATACCTTTTAAAAAAAATTCATTCAAATAGGAATTCTTGTAGAATGAAGCTTACCGAGATTTTGCATATGACCGCGAAAGTCTGCTTAAGAACGGTGATGATACAGTTGTCAAAGAAAATGTCCTGATGAACTTTTATTAGCGAAAGCTCGTTCGACTTAATAATAGTTGTCTTACTCGACTTGCTTAGCCTTTCTAACTAATATCATAATTTGACTTTAAAGCGACTGTGCGGCACTTACTCTGAGTAAGTCAGCCAATTTGATTTCGGATCGCCAGTGGCACAATGTGCCTATATTGCAACCTCCACCCCCATTCTTGAAAAATGGTTTTAGAAAACGGGGTTAGAGAAAAAGCTTTGGAAAACGGTTGAAAACATTTTGAAAGAATATTAGTTGCGGGCTACCAAGTAAGCAAAGGGACAACAACAGCTTGATAGCAAACAACTCCGGGTAGGAAGGTTTGACAACTAGTCGTACTCCCCTATTATTAAGCATTTTTCCTTTGGCAGGCTAGAACATCAAAATACACAAGGAGTCATACACTATAGAAATGCAAGGAAAAATAAATAAGCAACAAAGGAAATACATAAACATGAAAGCTCATGAGGGCGAGGGGCAAGGGCATGCGACTGATAAGTGCCAAAAATATACCTATTTTGCCCTTTATTCTTAGCTTATTTCTTGTGGAACTTGTATGTTTTTTTGTCAAAATTACTATTCCTGAGCCTAGAAAGTGTAAAAGATGGTAAGTTAGGTCTTTGAGAGTCATGTGTGTCAAATTATACATATTTGTGCTTAAAAGAACTCATTTTGGTGTGAATTTGACTTAGTTTTGATGTTTTGCAGAAAACAGAGAAATACTATTCAAATGTTGTTCAAATGCGACCGCATTTTTGCTAAGGCAAAATGAAATACGACTGCATTTCTAGGCAGAAACAGAAAAGTCTGAGTCCATCGCGGGTCATTTTAAACGAGCTTTTCACGCAACTAACTGGCTGTTTTGACTCCGAAACTGACTGGGCTACCTACTAGCATGAATTTCGTGCCTCCCCAACCACTTTTCACTCTATAAAAGGCTGAAAATCGAGAGGAAACACAAGCAGAACTCACTGGGAAGAAGAGGGTGGTGACAAACCCTAGTAGACGCCCATGAGTAGGGATGACCGATGTCCTTGCTAGAATACTAAATTCACTCTATTCCCACTTGTAAAAGGAGTAGAGTGTCGTGAGAACTCTAGAAGGATTGGATAAAAGTGAAAAACCCTAGTTTTAGCTACTACACTATATTTTTCCAACACTTGTTCTTTAT
This sequence comes from Luffa acutangula, assembly GCA_036850905.1. NCBI lineage: Eukaryota > Viridiplantae > Streptophyta > Magnoliopsida > Cucurbitales > Cucurbitaceae > Luffa > Luffa acutangula. Next base: position 45,842,050 of record CM072096.1, read on the forward strand.
TCATTATTTCAATGAAAAGTTGTTCATTTGCATTATATTCCATCATGCGTAGCTAAATTCCATTCAGGGGTTCGAAATAAATGGCTTGAAAGTGCTTATTTGCCTAAGTTTTATTTATTGCATGTCATCCTTTATTGATTGTCATTTTGAATCTTGCTGAGTTTAACTTGATCACTTAGAATTTGCATGCTATGTGAGTTTGATCTTGGAAGGGACAAACAATATCGGTTTTCATAAAGGTGATATAGGAGAAAGGGCTTGAAAGAGTGTATTAGGTGTTATAGGGAAAAGTCACCTTATAACAACTATAGGGTTATAGGTTGCATGCATGAACTATCTATGTCGGAGTTGAGTCACAGAAATGTACATCAACGGTACTCGCTTAGCCTTCTAACGGTTCTTGGGAGCAAGGCCAAATAGAAGTTAAATCTGACCCAATGCATGAATAGACTTAGGTTAAATAAGCCATGATTAGAGTTATTTGTCTTGGGGTTGAAGCTATATTGAATACCTCGCTTTATTATTATTGTTATTTCTTTACTGGTTTATTTCTTTGTTTTACAAAACCCAACATCAACTATTTCTTTTGGCTACCTTTCAAAAGCAATCTTTGAGCAGTTTCTTCTTCAAATCTGTGTTTCCAACTTAGTCTCTGTGGGATTGATACCTTTGGAATACTTCTAGAGATTTTATTACTACATGCGATAATGTATACTTTCACTTGGTTGACTGAAAATATTCTTATTCTCTATCTATCATCTTTTCTAACACCCACATTCAGCCCAACACGCATCAGCGCGACCATAGGTTGCGCCTTGGACAAGCATGACCGTGACACAGTGCCTCATTGGGGCATAATTTGTGGTCAAGACCGACAATAGCTCCGTATGTCACTTCTTCAACCAACCTATGTTGTCCTCCAAGCAAGTGAGGTGGCAAGAATGTCTCAAAGAGTTCAACTTTTGCCAAAAGATTCGGCAGCTCAGGCCATAATTCAGCTGGCGAAAGAAAGGAAGACGCGTCAGTTTTGGGTAGAAGATGATCTATTTCTCATCAGAGGCAACCGCTTGTATGTGCCTTGTTTGGGAAATTTACGGAAACTCCTGTTAGAAGAATGTCACGACACCCTATGGGCGGGGGGGACACACGGGGTGGCAAAGAACTTATGCCCTTCTGAAATAGGGCTACTACTGGCCAAACTTCGTGATGATGTCAGCTCATGCATCGATTTATCGAACTCACCTCCGCTATCCCACTTCCTTCTATTCAAAAAGGCGAGTTGCCCTTACTTAAACAAAAAGGCCAAATTCGGGAGCTCCTCTTTATATATTACTGTTGGAATTTCTAATATTTGTGTGTGAATCTTTATTTTAAAATATTTGGTATTTATGGCTTTTATTCCTTTCCATATTTGTAATAGGTCTTTCTCCTATATAAGAGGACCTATATTGCACATATTAGATAAGTGACAATAATTCTTAAACTCTCAAATTCAAGATGGTATCAAAGCAGGTTAAACCCTAGCCGTCTCCTATATAAGAGGACCTATATCGCCACCACCGTCGGAACCCTAGCCACCATTCTTGATTGGTGCATCCTACTTCTGACGTTGGTGGTCTCACGTTTGCCTTCATCCACACATTTTCGTTGCTACATTATCTTTTTGTTCGTGGGTTTTCAGCCGTGAGCCTCCAAAATCCTTCGTGGGTTTTCAGCCGTGAGCCTCCAGCCACGTTTTCCTTCTTTTTGTTTCAGCCGGCAACATGCTCTCTCTCCGGCGTGGTCTTCCTTCCCTCCTGCGAAGCTTTGGATCGACGGTGCCTTCTCCGGTGACAGCAGATCAGCGGTGGCATTGTAGTGGCTTCGCGAGTTCGGCATTGAGATTCGTGGAGGATTACGGTGATTTCTGCACCTGTAGCTCGCGACCTGGAGCGAATTCGTATGGGTTTCCTACACCCTGGGCTGCCTCAGAAAAGCCTTCTCCATCTGTTCTGCCATGATTAGGGTTTCAAAGAAACGATAGAAGCCTGAATCGCAGAGACTGAAGGAAAAAACCCTAGAGGCAGCTAACCGGAACCTTGCCATCGAGTTCACATTACGTCAGGTGTATTTCACGATTGTCTCAAGATCTGAGATCTAGGGTTCACGGTTCAGTTGAGCTGGTTCACTGGTTTGGTTCAGTTTTGTTTGGTTTGGTTTATATTTTGTTATTTCCCATTTACTCATTCATTGATATGGAGCAAGTTCATCAAACCCTAAAATTGCTACCAACCAATTTCTCATCTAATAATTCTTGTGTTTCATTGGCACATACAAGTAATTATCCTCAAGCCTTCTCTTGTGGCACTTCTTCTCCGTGGATTATCGATTCCGGAGCTTATGACCATAGTACCTCTAACTTTTTTAACTCAACTCTCCTTCCTATTCAAATGAAAAAATTCGAATTGCAGATGGCGGTTTTTCTTCCGTTGAAGGAAAAGGAACTATTAAATTGACTAAAAATATTTCTTTACAATTTGTCTTACATGTTCCAAAATTAGCCTATAATCTTTTATCTGTCAGCAAACTTTCTAGAGATTCTAATTTTTGTGTTATATTCTTTGAGTCTAGTGTATTCTTTAGGATCAGGAATCGGAGAAGATGATTGGGAGTGCTAGGATGCTTGATGGTCTTTACTACTTTGATGAAGGTTCAGGTAGTAATAAAATAACTCAGGGTTTCAGTAGTATGAGTTCTCTTTCTGGTAAAGAAAAAATTATGCTTTGGCATCTTAGATCAGAGCCTCCTAGTTATCCTTATCTCAAACATTTATTTCCAAATTTGTTTAAGGGATTTGATTGCTCCTCATTTGACTGTGAAAGTTGCATCTTAGCAAAAAACAATCGTTCCACGTATTTACCTAAACCTTACAAAGCTTCCAAACTGTTTTATTTAATTCATAGTAATGTTTGGGGTGCTTCTAAAATTAGGACTCATAGTGGGAAAAGATGATTTGTTACTTTTATTGACGACCATACTCGTCTATCTTGGGTGTATTTAATGGAAAAGAAATCTGAGGTGAAAGACATTTTTAGAAATTTTTACAATATGATCGAAACTCAATTTCAAACCAAAATTTGTATTTTACACTTTGATAATGGAACTGAATATTTTAATGAATCTTTTGGTGAGTTTTTAAAAGATAAAGGTATTGTCCACCAGTTTACTTGTCGAGATACTCCTCAACAGAATGGTGTTGCTTAAAGAAAAAATAGGCATTTTGTTGGAATTTCTAATATTTGTGTGTAATTCCTTATTGTAAAATATTTGGTATTTATGGCTTTTATTCCTTTCCATATTTGTAATAGGTCTTTCTCCTATATAAGAGGACCAATATTGCACATATTAGACAAGAAAGAATAATTCTTAAATTCTCAAAGTCAAGATGGTATCAGAGCGGGAAACCCCTAACTGTCTCTAAAACCCTAACATTTTAGTCACTGCTTTAGAAACATCCCTAGTCGTTATCGCCGGAACCCTAGCCACCATTCTTGATTGGTGCATCCTACTTCCAGCGTCAGTGGCTCCATGTTTCTCACTTGACCCATACACGTTCTTCGTCATAGTCAGAGATTTTCATGTTCAGCTTTGACCATAGCCAAAGTTCACGGAGGCGAATACAGTGCGTTTTTACCCAAAGTTCGAAACCTGCAGATTTTCGTGTTCGCCGACAATCTCCAACAGAGAGCTCACGCTTTCGTTGTTGGCGTTGCCGTCTGCCATTGGCTGGGTATTTTTACCATTCCTCCGTCTCCAGTCGTCGTTCGGAGTGCTGCTCGCGCGGAACCCTAGACGCCATGGGTCTCGCCGCTGAAACCGCTATAGTAACGTTTGCAGGTCTTCCAGTCGTCGTTCATTCGTGATTAGTTGAACACGAAATTGAATGCATCTCCAGTCGGCGTCTCCAATTTGCTAGCGTACTGTTCGTGGGTCATGTTCTTTTCTCGTGGGTTGAAGAAGATTTGGTTTGAGACTTGGTTCGGTTCAATTAAAAGTTGTGGTTGGTAAGATCTGGTTCGGTTCAGTTCGGTTCTCTACTTGGTTCGGTTCACGATCTGGTTTGCTGGACAATTGATTTATTTGGTTTGGTTTATATTTTATTATTTCCCATTTACTCATTTATTGGTATGGAGAAAATTCATCAAATCCTAAAACTGCTACCAACCAATTTCTCATATAATAATTCTTGTGTTTCATTGGCACAAACAGGTAATTATCCTCAAGCCTTCTCTTGTGGCACTTCCTCTCCGTGGATTATTGATTCTGGAGCTTCCGACCACATGACTAGTACCTCTCAATTTTTTTCTTCATACTCTCCTTCCTATTCTAATGAAAAAATTCGAATTGCAGATGGAAGTTTTTCTTCCGTTGCAGGAAAAGGAACTGTTAAATTGACTGAAAAAATTTCTTTACAATTTGTCTTACATGTTCCAAAATTAGCCTGTAATCTTTTATCTGTCAGCAAACTTTCTCGAGATTCTAATTGTCGTGTTATATTCTTCGAATCTCACTGTATTTTTCAGGATCAGGAATCGGAGACGATTATTGGGAGTACTAGGATGCTTGATGGCCTTTACTACTTCGATGAAGGTTCTTTTAGTAATAAAATAACTCAGGGTTTCAGTAGTATCAGTTTTCTTACTGGTAAAGAACAAATTATGCTTTGGCATCTTAGGTTAGGACATCCTAGTTTTCCTTATCTCAAACATTTATTTCCAAATTTGTTTAAGGGATTTGATTGCTCCTCATTTGATTGTGAAAGTTGCATTTTAGCAAAAAACCATCGTTCCACGTATTTACCTAAACCTTACAAAGCTTCCAAACCGTTCTATTTAATTCATAGTGATGTTTGGGGTGCTTCTAAAATTAGGACTCATAGTGGGAAAAGATGGTTTGTTACTTTTATTGACGACTATACTCGTCTATCTTGGGTGTATTTAATGGAAAAGAAATCTGAGGTGAAAGACTTTTTTAGAAATTTTTACAATAAGATCGAAACTCAATTTCAAACCAAAATTTGCATTTTACACTCTGATAATGGAACTGAATATTTTAATGAATCTTTTGGTGAGTTTTTAAAAGATAAAGGTATTGTCCACCAATCTACTTGTCGAGATACTCCTCAACAGAATGGTGTTGCTGAAAGAAAAAATAGGCATTTACTTGAAGTAGCTCGTGCTATAATGTTTTCCATGCATGTTCTGAAATATTTATGGGGCGAAGCAATTCTCACAGCTACTTATCTAATAAATAGAATGTCTAGTAAGATCTTAAATTTTAAAACTCCTATGGATTGTTTTAAAAATGTTTTCCCAAAATCTCGCCTATATTCTGATTTGCCTCTCAAAGTTTTTGGGTGTACTACTTATGTTCACATCCCTAGTCACTTTCGGTCAAAACTTGATCATAGAGCTGTTAAATGCATTTTTTTGGGTTACTCTTCAAATCAAAAAGGCTATAAATGTTTTGATCCTCAGACAAAAAAATGTTTTGTGAGCATGAATGTGTCTTTTTTAGAAAATCAACCATATTTTACCCAAAGTTCTCTTCAGGGGGAGAAACCAAATTTGGAAGATAACTTTTGGGATGTTTCTACTCCTCTTCCTAGCCTTATTTGTCCTGATGTTACTAGTCCTTTGGTGCCAAGTACAGAAACTTCTCAATCAAGGGGAGAAATACTACATAATGATCCTATTGATCAAGTTCTTGAGTTTAAGTTTTATATTAGAAGAAAATTCAATCAGAGGAATCAAGACCAGATAGTTGATCCTTCACAGAACCAATTTGAGACTCCGACGATTGAAACTGGAAAAACAGGTAATCCTTCTTCATTCCTACTCCAACTATTCAAAAAACTTTGTCAGTTGTGTTTGATATTGATATGCCCATAGCCATTAGAAAAGGTACTCGAAGTTGTACCAAACATCCTATTGCAAACTACATGTCATATCAAAATTTGTCAAGTAGTCATAAAGCCTTCACCTCTGGGATAAATGATTTGTTTGTTCCAAAGAATATACATGAGGCTTTAAAAGATCCAAATTGGAAAGTAGCAGTTATGGAGGAGATGAATGCTTTAAAACAAAATGAGACTTGGGAAATAGTAGAGTTGCCAAAAGATAAAAAACCAGTGGGTTGTAAATGGGTGTTCACCATAAAATGCAATGCATATGGTAGTATTGAGAGATACAAGGCCAGACTAGTGGCTAAAGGCTTCACCCAAACATATGGGATTGATTATCAGGAAACGTTTGCCCCAGTTGCTAAAATTAACTCTATTCGAGTATTGTTGTCTCTTGCAGTTAATTCAGATTGGTCACTTTACCAACTTGACGTTAAAAATGCTTTTCTGAATGGCGGATCTCGAGGAAGATGTTTTTATGGACTTACCACCAGGTTTTGAAGATCTCGGATGCAATAAAATTTGTAAATTAAGAAAATCTCTCTATGGCTTAAAAAAATCACCAAGAGCTTGGTTTGAGCGGTTTGGAAATGTTGTGTCCAGCTATGGATTTATTCAGAGTCAAGCAGATCATACTATATTTTATACTCTGAGAGTAAAAAAATCTCAAAATTTGATTGTCTATGTAGATGATAATATTCTCACAGGTGATGAGGAAGCCGGTCTAGCTGATCTTAAGAAAAACCTTGCAAGAGAGTTTCAAATCAAGGACCTAGGACCGTTGAAATATTTTCTAGGGATGGAATTTGCAAGATCGAAGAAGGGCATCTTTGTGAATCAGAGAAAGTATGTTCTCGACTTACTTGAGGAAACTGGACTACTTGGTTGCAAGGTTGCAGAAACTTCAGTTGAACCCAATCTAAAGTTACAAGTAGCAAAAGCATAAGAAATAAAGGACAAGGAACGATATCAGAGACTAGTTGGAAGATTGATTTATCTATCTCATACGCGTCCTGATATTGCATATGCGGTAAGCATGGTAAGTCAGTTTATGCATGCACCAGGACCAACTCATTTTGAAGCTGTTTACAAAATTTTGAGGTATCTAAAAGGGACTCCTGGAAAAGGCATTTTATTTGGAAGACATAATCATTTTCAGATAGAAGTTTATACTGATGCAAACTGGGCAGGAAGTACTACAGATAGAAGATCTACCTCTGGTTATTGTTCATTTGTTGGAGGGAACTTGGTTACTTGGAGAAGTAAAAAACAAAATGTGGTAGCTAGAAGCAGTGCTGAAGCAAAACTTAGAGCGTGAGCGCAAGGAATTTGTGAGGGTATATGGATCAAAAAGATACTTGAAGAATTAAAGATTCCTTTGAACACACCTATACGAATTTATTGTGATAATAAAGCTGCCATCTCTATAGCTCATAACCCAGTTCTACATGATAGAACAAAACACATTGAGGTTGATAAGCATTTTATCAAGGAGAAAATTGAAGCAAATACAATATGTATTCCTTATCTTCCTACATCAGAACAAATTGTCGATGTTCTAACTATAGGCCTTCCAAAGAAGCAATTTGATAAGTTGATTGGCAAGCTGGCTATGGAGGACATCTTTAAACCAGCTTGAGGGGGAGTGTTGGAATTTCTAATATTTGTGTGTAATTCTTTATTGTAAAATATTTGGTATTTATGGCTTTTATTCCTTTCCATATTTGTAATAGGTCTTTCTCCTATATAAGAGGACCAATATTGCACATATTAGACAAGAAAGAATAATTCTTAAATTCTCAAAGTCAAGACATTTACTTGAAGTAGCTCGTGCTATAATGTTTTCTATGCATGTTCCGAAATATTTATGGGGCGAAGCAATTCTCACAGCTACTTATCTAATAAATAGAATGCCTAGTAAGATCTTAAATTTTAAAACTCTTGTTGATTATTTTAAAAATGTTTTCCCAAATTCTCGCCTACATTCTGATTTGCCTCTCAAAGTTTTTGGGTGTACTACTTATGTTCACATCCCTAGTCACTTCGGTCAAAACTTGATCATAGAGCTGTTAACTGCATTTTTTTGGGTTACTCTTCAAATAAAAAAGGCTATAAATGTTTTGATCCTCAGACAAAAAAATGTTTTGTAAGCATGGATGTGTCTTTTTTAGAAAATCAACCATATTTTACCCAAAGTTCTCTTCAGGGGGAGAAACCAAATTTGGAAGATAACTATTGGGATGTTTCTACTCCTCTTCCTAACCTTATTTGTCCCGATGTTACTAGTCCTTTGGTGCCAAGTATAGAAACTTCTCAATCAGGGGGAGAAATACTACATAATGATCCTACTGATCAAGTTCCTGAGTTTAAGTTTTATACTAGAAGAAAATTCAATCAGAGGAACCAAGACCAGATAGTTGATCCTTCACAGAACCAATATGAGACTCCGACGATTGAAACTGGAAAATCGGGTAATCGTTATTCCATTCCTACTTCAACTATTCAAAATACTTTGCCAGTTGTGTCTGATCTTGATATGCCCATAGCCATTAGAAAAGGTACTCGAAGTTGTACCAAACATCCTACTACATGTCATATCAAAATTTGTCAAATAGTCATAAAGCCTTCACCTCTAGGATAAATGATTTGTTTGTTCCAAAGAAAATACATGAGGCTTTAGAAGATCCAAATTGGAAAGTAGCAGTTATGGAGGACTTGGGAAATAGTAGAGTTTCCAAAAGATAAGAAACCAGTGGGTTGTAAATGGGTGTTGACCATAAAATGCAATGCAGATGGTAGTATTGAGAGATATAAGGCCAGACTAGTAGCTAAAGGCTTCACCCAAACATATGGGATTGATTAACAGGAAATCCAGTTGCTAAAATTAACTCTATTCGAGTATTGTTGTTTCTTTTAATTCAGATTGGTCACTTTACCAACTTGACGTAAAAAATGCTTTTCTGAATGGCGATCTCGAGGAAGAGGTATGGACTTACCCCCAGGTTTTGAAGAAGATCTCGGATGCAGTAAAATTTGTAAATTAAAAAAATCTCTCTATGGCTTAAAACAATCACCAAGAGCTTGGTTTGAGCGGTTTGGAAATGTTGTGTCCAGCTATGGATTTATTCAGAGTCAAGCAGATCATACTATATTTTATAAACACTCTTAAGAATAATAAAATCTCAATTTTGATTGTCTATGAAGATGATATTATTCTCACAGGTGATGATGAAGCCGGTCTAGCTGATCTCAAGAAAAACCTTGCAAGAGAGTTTCAAATCAAGGACCTAGGACCGTTGAATTATTTTCTAGGGATGGAATTTGCAAGATCGAAGAAGGGGATCTTTGTGAATCAGAGAAAGTATGTTCTCGACTTACTTGAGGAAACTGGACTACTTGGTTGCAAGGTTGCAAAAACACCAGTTGAACTAAAGTTACAAGTAGCAAAAGTAGAAGAAATAAAGGACAAGGAACGATATCAGAGACTTGTTGGAAGATTGATTTATCTATCTCATATGCGTCCTTATATTGCATATGCGGTGAGCATGGTAAGTCAGTTCATGCATGCACCAGGACCAACTCATTTTGAAGCTGTTTACAAAATTGAGGTATCTAAAAGGGACTTCTGGAATAGGCATTCTATTTGGAAGACATAATCACTTTCAGATAGAAGTTTATACTGATGCAAACTGGGGAGGAAGTACTACAGATAGAAGATCCTCTGGTTATTGTTCCTTTGTTGGAGGGAACTTGGTTACTTGGAGAAGTAAAAAACAAAATGTGGTAGCCTAGGAGCAATGCGGAAGCAGAATTTAGAGCGTTAGCGCATGAAATTTGTGAGGGTATATGGATCAAAAGGATACTTGAAGAATTAAAGATTCCTTTGAACACACCTATACGAATTTATTGTGATTATAAAGCTGCCATCTCTATATCAGAGACTTGTTGGAAGATTGATTTATCTATCTCATATGCGTCCTTATATTGCATATGCGGTGAGCATGGTAAGTCAGTTTATGCATGCACCAGGACCAACTTATTTTGAAGTTGTTTACAAAATTGAGGTATCTAAAAGGGACTTCTGGAATAGGCATTCTATTTGGAAGACATAATCACTTTCAGATAGAAGTTTATACTGATGCAAACTGGGGAGGAAGTACTACAGATAGAAGATCCTCTGGTTATTGTTCCTTTGTTGGAGGGAACTTGGTTACTTGGAGAAGTAAAAAACAAAATGTGGTAGCCTAGGAGCAATGCGGAAGCAGAATTTAGAGCGTTAGCGCATGAAATTTGTGAGGGTATATGGATCAAAAGGATACTTGAAGAATTAAAGATTCCTTTGAACACACCTATACGAATTTATTGTGATTATAAAGCTGCCATCTCTATAGCTCATAACCCAGTTCTACATGATAGAACTAAACACATTGAGGTTGATAAGCATTTTATCAAGGAGAAAATTGAAGCAAATACAATATGCATTCCTTAGAACAAATTGCCGATGTACTAACTAAAGGCCTTCCAAAGAAGCAATTCGATAAGTTGATTGTCAAGCTGGCTATGGAGGACATCTTTAAACCAGCTTGAGGGGGAGTGTTGGAATTTCTAATATTTGTGTGTAAATCTTTATTGTAAAATATTTGGTATCTATGGCTTTTATTCCTTTCCATATTTGTAATAGGTCTTTCTCCTATACAAGAGGACCTATATTGCACATATTAGATATGTGAGAATAATTCTTAAACTCTAAAATTCAAGAATTACATAAGCCCTCAAGTAGGTAACCCCGAAAGGTGAATTCAGCAACTTATGCCCTTCTGAAATAGGGCTACTACTGGCCAAACTCTGTGATGACGTCATGTAATTCACTAAGACCTGTCTTATCTGCCAACAAGACAAGGTCGAAAGAGCCAAGATTGTAGTGTTGACCGTGGGAGAGCGTTTCGTTTGACTTGATCACCCACCTACCCAAGGTTGGGGAATTTGAGGCCATCTTAGTGGTCATTGACAGATTCTCGAAATACGCAACATTCATACTAGTCCAAAAGTTGTGTTCGATCGAGATGCCAGCACAATTATTCTTCAAGAATGTAGTTAAATTGTGGGGTGTCCCTAAAAGCATTGTCAGCGATAGAGATTTAACACCCCCAAACGGATGATCAAACAAAGAGATTTAACAGCATGCTTGAAGAATACTTGCACCACTTTATAGATGCAAGACAGAATAACTAGGTCGAGATGCTCGATGTAGCACAATTATTCAATTTTAATTTTAACTACCAAAAGAGAACCTCGAAAGGAAAGACACTATTCGAAGTTGTCTACGAACGACAACCCATGATGCCCCATGTGATTGACCACCCATATGTGGGTAAAAGCCCCCAAGCTTATAACTTTACCAAGGAGTGGAGATAGACCGCTAAGGTCGCTTGGGCTTACTTAGAGAGAGCATCTAAACGCATGAAGAAGTGGGCAGGTAAAAAACAGCGCCCTTTAGAGTTCCAACTAGGGGACAAAGTGTTGATCAAGCTGAAACCAAAACTTCATTTTCAAGGTAATCAAGACCAGTTAGAAAATACGTAGGTCCATTTGATGTCATCCAAGAGGTCGGGAAAGCATCATATAGGGTTCAACTTTTTGCATGGATGAAAATTCACCCTGTCATTCATGTCAGTAACTTGAAACCCGAACACCCCGACCTTGAGAACATTGCCCGCAATGAAGTGACACGACCTCCAATCACAATGAAGAATGTTGCCGACAAAGAAGTCGAGGAAATTTTAGCCAAGCGAACCCGTCACATCGACAAACCACGATGAGATTTGAAAGAGTTCTTAGTAAAGTGAAACGAGCTCCTAGATGCGGAAATCAGTTGGGAGCATGTTGCACTCTAGATCGCAAAGTTCGAGCATCGTCAATTGACAGGGACGTCAACCATTTAAATGTTTGACATCCCTGTCAATTGACGCTGCTCGAACTCTGCGATCTTGATAGCAGCCGACTTCAGGTCTTCGACGCCCAAAGGTGGAGGGATACTGCTGCTCAGGTGCAACCACCTTTAGCTGATAAGGAGCTGTCGACCATGTTTATTAATACTCTCAAATCTCCTTTCTATGATAAGATGATTGGGAGCGCGTCTACCAATTTCTCTGACATAATGACAATTGGAGAGAGAATCGAGTACGGAATTAAGCATGGAAAGATAACTGATACGGTTGGATCATCAACAACGAAAAAGGGGGTTCCATCGAAGAAAAAAAAGGGAGAAGTTCAGATGATTGGTTTCAATTCAAGACAACCATACCCTAATGTCGGAGTGCCACAATATCACTATCCACCTCCATATGTTTACCCTCAACCCTATATCAATAATACGTCAGCCCAATATTCATCCCCTTACGTCCAAAATCCTCGTCCTACTCAAGGCTACCAACCTCGGAATCAACATAACACTCCTTATGTCCAAGGACACCAAAACAATAAAGGCGTCCGTAGACAGACTCATTTTGATCCGATTCCGATGACATATACCGAACTTCTACCCCAACTCTTCCAGAATAATCAGCTGGCACCCGTACCAATAGACCCAGTAAAGCCACCTTACCCAAAGTGGTATGACCCAAATGCCCGTTGCGACTACCATGCAGGAGCAATTGGACATTCCACTGAAAACTGTACTGCACTCAAGCATAGGGTGCAAACATTGATAAAGGCAGGATGGTTGAACTTTAAGAAAGAAAATGGTCCAGATGTCAACAACAATCCTCTGCCAAACCATCAGAATGCACAAGTAAATGCGATAGAGGTTCATGAAGCTGATTTGAAAAAGAATGTTGAGAGCGTAGTGACTCCCATGGGAGAACTATTCGAAATATTATTCAGTAATGGATACATTGGAGTAGAGCGCTTCCAATCAGATTTGAGTGTCAGAACATACGATGACAGTTTGATGTGTTCTTATCACACTGGGGCAAAAGGGCATTCTATCGACCAATGTTCTCATTTTCGTCTTAAGGTCCAGGAGTTGTTAGATTCACATTTTTTAACAGTTTCTCAAAAGATGACTCAGCTCTCTCAGTATGGGGAAGTTGATATTATAGAAGAATGCTCAAGGTTGTCTCTCAAGCCAAAACCGTTAACAATTTCTTATCGCGAGAAGCCCAGTACCCCAAATTCCAAGCCAAGACCGATTACCATCCAGATTCCGACTCCCTTTGAATATAAAAGTTCAAAAGCAGTACCTTGGAACTATGAATATAAGGTAACTGTTGGTTCTGAACCCCTCCCAATCCATAATATTAGTGGGATAGGAGGTTTAACACGAAGCGGGAAGTGTTATACACCAGAAGACCTATTGAAACCCAAGGGTAAAGAAAAAGGAAAAGCCAAGATCACTGAAAATATCAAGGAAAAAACAGAAGAGCCCATTGCAGTGAAAAACCTGGATGTTAAACAGCCAGCATCTGAAGATGACATCCAAGAATTTTTGAAGTTGGTTAAACAAAGTGATTATAAAGTGGTTGAACAGTTAGGTCGAACCCCTGCAAAGATTTCCATATTGGCTTTGTTACTGGCTTCAGATACGCATCGTAAGACTTTGTTGGACATTTTGAATCAAACTTATGTTCCGCAGGATATTACGGTGGACAACTTGGATAACATTGTTGGAAACATAACTGCATCCAGTTCAGTAACCTTCACAGATGATGAGTTACCACCAGAAGGCACCGGACACACTAAAGCCTTGCACATTACAGTTAAGTGCAAAAATTTTGCTGTGGCAAAAGTTCTAGTTGATAATGGTTCCTCCTTGAACATAATGCCTAAATCCACGTTGGAGAAATTGCCTGTTGATATGTCTCATATAAGGCCCAGCACTATGATCGTACGAGCTTTTGATGGGGCACGTAGTGAAGTTGTTGGAGACATAGAAGTGCCCATCCAGATAGGTCCATGCACCTTCGATATAACCTTTCAGGTTATGAACATTAATTCGGCCTACAGCTTCTTGTTAGGGCGTCCCTGGATTCACTCAGCTGGAGTGGTCCCATCATCATTACACCAAAAACTTAAATTTGTGGTCGACTGCAAACTAGTAATCATATCTGGGCAAGAGGATATCTTAGTGTCAAGACCTTCTTCAATGCCCTACATTGAGATTGCAAATGCCACAACTTTTGAGATTGCAAATGCCACAACTTTATACGGAGAGATAGGGAAAATGGAGCTGCAACTTTCAAAACTCGAAAATTTGTTGAATATGTCGAAAAATATGAAGAGGTTTGGTTTGGGATATAAACCAAGCAAAAAAAATATGATTAAAGCACACAGGCAGGAGAAAGAAAAACGACTGGCTAGATTGGAGAACCGTGAGCCGAAGTATCAAATGAATATCATTCCTCATCTTCATGATACCTTCATCTTTGTTGGAATAATTCATTCGGAATCTCAAGACCCTGCAGTCATGGCTATAATCGAACAGAAAAAAGAAGTCGGTCCCTTAGTTTATTTGTGCCCAGAAGACTTTGAACTCAATAATTGGACTGTAATGGAGCTACCATCATTTGTTAATGAGATATCAAAGTAATTTTTAAACTTTTTGTTTGTTTTTTGTTTTGATGATTTATGTGTTCCATGTCAATATTTCATTTGTTAATGAAGAAGCATTTTTTTTTTCCTTCATTTCCTATCATCCAATGAATCTCTCTTGTGTCTACATCTTTTAACATTGATTTCATTTATTCCATTCCTTCATTTATCTTCTTTCATCACACTGAATAATCCCTCTCTTAAACAGCGAAATTGGGATTGAAAGCGTTAATGATCTTAAATACGAACTTGATTCTCCTACATACGATGTTGAGTCCGATGAGAGAACAAGTGGTAATGAGGAAGATCTAGAACTTACTCCTGAATTGTTGAGAATGATTGAAGAAGAAGAGAGGATATTGAGACCACATGAAGAGTTGATAGAGACGATTAACTTGGGATCTCAAGTAGAGATTAAAGAAGTTAAAATCGGGACCAACATGTCTGCTGAAAGCCGTCAAGGGTTAATAACATTGCTTCATGAATACATTGATGTTTTTTCCTGGTCTTATCAAGATATGCCTGGTTTAGACACAAGTATTGTGGTGCATCATTTGCCACTTAAGCCTGAATGCAAGCCAGTGAGACAGAAGTTACGCAAGATGAAGCCAGACATGTTAATCAAAATAAAAGAGGAAGTCATGAAACAAATTGATGCAGGATTCTTAACAGTTGCTAATTATCCAGAATGGGTAGCTAACATTGTGCCAGTACCTAAAAAAAATGGACAGGTCCGAATGTGTGTTGATTATAGAGATTTGAATCGAGCAAGCCCAAAGGATAACTTCCCACTTCCTCATATTGATGTACTGGTAGATAATACAGCTGGATTCTCAACTTTTTCCTTTATGGATGGATTCTCAGGTTACAATCAAATCAAAATGGGACCTGAAGATCAAGAGAAAACTACATTCATCACATTATGGGGAACCTTTTGTTATAAGGTCATGTCGTTCGGATTGAAAAATGCTGGGGCAACCTACCAACGGGCCATGGTTACTCTCTTCCATGACCTAATGCATAAGGAGATCGAAGTAGTTGATGACATGATTGCTAAGTCAAAACCAGGGGAAGAGCATGCAACCATTCTCCGAAAGTTATTCGAGCGATTGAGGAAATTCAAGTTGAAACTGAATCCGAGTAAATGCACATTTGGGGTCACTTCTGGCAAGTTGTTGGGTTTCGTCGTAAGCCATGAGGGAATTAGAGTTGACCCAGACAAAGTCAAAGCCATTCTAGAAATGCCACCACCACGTACTCAAAAAGAAGTCAGAGGTTTCTTGGGAAGATTGAATTATATTGCAAGATTCATATCACATCTTACAGCAACATGTGAACCAATCTTCAAGCTACTTCGTAAGAACAATACATGCATATGGAATGATGACTGTCAAAAAGCATTTGAAAAGATCAAACAATACCTACAAAATCCTCCTGTTCTTGTACCTCCAACTCCAAATCGTCCACTTATCCTATATCTTACAGTGACAGAAAATTCAATGGGGTGTGTACTGGGACAGCATGACAGTTCAGGCAGAAAAGAGCAAGCCATATATTATTTAAGCAAAAAGTTCACTGATTGCGAAACCAGATATTCTCTTTTAGAAAGAACTTGTGCTCTAGCTTGGGCCGCTCGTCGTTTGAGACCATATATGTTGTACTACACAACATGGCTTATCTCAAAGATGGATCCTATCAAATACATCTTTGAAAAGCCATCTTTGTCTGGTAGAATTGCTAGATGGCAGGTTCTTTTATCCGAGTATGATATTGTCTATGTTACTTGAAAGTCAATAAAAGGAAGTGCACTGGCCGATCATTTGGCCGAGCAACCTATAGACGATTATGAACCAATGAAATTTGATTTTCCTGATGAATTTGTCTCCACTATAATGGTGGAAAAAGAAATATCAGACTTGGAAACATGGACCATGTTGTTTGATGGGGCCTCCAATGAGTTAGGTCATGGGATAGGTGTTGTATTAATATCGCCTGAAGGAAAGTTGTTCCCTCTCACCGCCAAATTAAGTTTTGATTGTACTCATAATATGGCTGAATATGAAGCTTGTTCTATGGGTATCCAAACTGCATTGGATATGAAGATAAAGAAACTTCGAGTCTTGGGAGATTCTATGTTGGTGATTCACCAATTGAGAGGAGAACGGAAAACAAGAAGAAGGAGAGGAAGTTTAGAGTAAAAGTGAGCTTGAGAGAGTTTAGGCATTTGGGAGAGTTTAGGCATTTGAATAAGAGTTTAGCTTAGAGAGTGATAGAAAAGGAGAGAAAAAAAGAGAAGAAGTTTAGAGTAAGAGTGAGCTTGAGAGAGTTTAGGCATTTGAATAAGAGTTTAGCTTAGAGAGTGATAGAAAAAGAGAGAAAAGAAAGTGGAAGAGGAAAAGAGGAAAAAAGAGGGGGAGGAAGGAGTATACGGGGCGAGAAAACATTGGGTAAGAAAGAAGGAAAAAAGAAGGAAGAGAGAAGTAAAAAAGGTGGGGTTTTGTTTTTCTATTTCCTTTGTTTTTTTTGTTTTGTTATTATTGTTGTTGTTATTATTATTATTATTATTATTATTATTATTATCGTCATCATTATGATTATCATTTTTAATTTCTCTCTCATTTTAGTTCACTTTTTGCACTTTGCCAACTTCATTTTTTTAAACTTTATAATTTATTTGTTTTTTCCTTTCATTCTCCAAATTGCTTTAATCTAATCTTTAATTTTGCTTGGTCAATTTCAATTATTGTTATTGTTTTGATTTTCTTTTGAAAGGGATTATGGGAACTGAGTAATGTGCCTTCGTGGAGTCCAACTCCCGTGTAGGCGTATGAAAATTCTCATTTTCCCTTTTGAAAGAATTTACTCTTTGAATAATTTTTCTTCTTTTACATCCTTTTTATTTTAAAAAAATATTTTTAGTAAACATAATCATGTACACCCATGTTCCTTTAATTAAAAGGGAGATTAGGCATGATTTATATTAAATTGGATATCCAACTCATAATGTTTAATCCTTGCTTTATTTCTAAAGTTAAGGTAAAAACGAATGAGACATCTTGTGTTCATTATTGCATTTTGAGTTTTAATTTTCATATTTATCATTTTTTTAAGAAAAATAAAATAAAGGACTGTTTTTATTCATTTAATTGGACAATTTAAGATACTGTGGTAATCGTTTTCTTAAACGGGTGTTGTAGGGTGCTAATACCTTCCCTACACTCAAACGACTCCCGAACCTAATTTCTGGTTTTCTAAGACTAGTTTTGTTTTTTTATTTTAAAGGTCAATCACACCCTAAATAATTGGTGGCGACTCCAATTTTCTTCCTCCTCCCTCCCTTTTCTATTTTTTTTAAAAAAAACATTGAAGAAAAAGAAGAGAAGAAGAAAGAAGGGAAGAAGGAGAAAGAAGGGAAGAAGAAGAAAGGAGAAAGAAGAAGAAAAAAAAAATTCAGTCGCCGGCGGCGGCGGCGGCGTGTGGTGGCCGCCGGTCGCCGGACTTAGGAAGAAGAAGAAGGAGGAGGGAGAAGATGGAGAAGAAGGAAGATGGAGAAGAAGAAGATGAGAAGAAAGAGAGAAAGAATAAAAAAAACAATTAAATATTAATATTTTATTTTTTTAATATTTTTTATTTAAAAAAAAATTATATTAAAATAATAGTGTCACGTCAACAATCGTTAAAAGTTAACAGAAAATTTGACGGCATGGACCAAAGTGCTCCTTATCTCAAACCTCAGGGGTATTTTTGTTGAGTTTGAAAACTCAGGGACCAAAGTGTCACTTAACCCAAACCTCAGGGACCAAAAGTGTATTTTTCCCTAAAAAGTTCTACATGCATGAAGGTAAAGATCTTGCAGACTCAACAATGTATCAACAGTTGGTAGGTAGTTTGATCTACCTTACCCTAACAAGACCTAATATCTCATCTTCTTTTGGAGTTATGAGTCGATACATGAAAAATCCTAAAAAGCCCCATCTCGAAGCAGTTCGAAGAATTTTAAGATATCTAGAAGGAACCATTGAATATGGTGTTCTATATAAGAAAGGACATACTGCAAGTTAGAAGGTTTCTGTGATGCTGATTATGCAGGTGATCATGATACACAACGGTCAACAACAGGTTACTTGTTCAAGCTGGAGCAGTTTCTTGGTGCAGCAAGAGACAATCAACAGTTGCACTATCTACCACAGAAGCAGAATATAGAGCAGCAACCATAGCCACACAGGAGAATATGTGGCTAACGCAACTAATGAAGGATTTGCACCAAGAAGTTAATTATACAGTGACATTATATTGTGACAATCAATTTGCAATACGTCTGGCTGAGAATCCAGTATTTCATGCAAGAACCAAACATGTGGAAGTACATTATCACTTCATCAGAGAAAAGGTACTACAGGAAGAAATTGAAATGATGGGATTGGTTGCAACATCCCATTTGGATACGATGTTGGAAAAGCTGAAAGACATTCTGGTTAATGTGGAGCATAGTTTTTTTCCTAAGATTCCTGTTCGGTTGCTCTGATGGTTTTAAAAAAAAGGAGTCTGATGACATACATACTGCTTTGGCTCACATGTATGGATATGTTGCAAAATATGCTCCATCGACAGTTATTGAGGCCAAGATAGATGCACTTGTTCTCCTCTAAACTCTAAAGCTAAGTTGTTTTGGATTATTGCTCTGATGGTTTTAAAAAAGAGGAGTCTGATGACATACATACTGCTTTGGCTCACATGTATGGATATGTTGCAAAATATGCTCCATCGACAGTTATTGAGGCCAAGATAGATGCACTTGTTCTCCTCTAAACTCTAAAGCTAAGTTGTTTTGGATTATTGCGAGCTAAGCTTTTCTTTCGGTATTATGGTTGAAGAGAAATCATAGAATTTTTCAGAACAAGTATCTTCCTTGGTTTGATTGTTTTGAAGCTTCTCGTTTAAATGCAACAATGTGTTGTTCTTTGTCCAAATTGTTCATGAGATTCTCTCTTCAGGGCATATGTCTGACTCAGAATGTGTTCCTTCATATCTTTTTATTAATGCTTTTTAATCTTTGTTCTTGTACTCATTTCGTTACTCTTGTTGTCTTTTCACTCCTTTATGGAGTTTGTATTCTTGAGCATTAGCCTCTTTTCATTTTTTCAGTGAAAAGATACTACAGCATCGAAGATCGAATTTCAGAAATTGAAATGAAGCCAATAAAGACAGAAGATCGAATTTCAGATATATTCACCAAAGGACTATCAGCATCGAAGCATGCTGAGTTTCGACAACAACTCGGGATGATCGAAAGAACTGGAAGAGTTATTAGTGTTGAGGGGGAGTGTTAAATAGAGCAACACTAACTATCTAGAAAGTTCTTGAAGTATCAACATAAATAGCTCAATTGTATAGATTAGTTCTTTCTAGATCTATCTTGAGTATTGTAAATAAATATCTTAAAAGGAAAGGCTCTAGAAATATCTTAGCCTTTCATTACGCTCCAAGGAATTCTAGAGAATTCCATTCGATAAGGATAAGTAGAGAAATATCTAGGATATTTCTAGATCCAAGGGGAGCCTAGAAAAATCCATTTGCTTGGGCTCCAAGGATCTTAGTCCTATAAATAGGGAGTGTGTCCTCAATATGTACAACAACTTGGAGAAAGCATCAACAAGTTGGAGAAAGCAACAAAAGTGAGTGTGAGAAAGTGAGAGAGTCTTTTCCTAAGAGTGTCCATCTTTGTACTTTCCTCATAAAAGTTTCTTTCTTCCAAGTGTTTGCTCTCCTCTTTTGTACTAATTTCTTCAACAATTATGGTTGTTATTGTCTGCAATTAGTCCATGGAAAAAACCACCATTACAAATAGCAAAGTCATTTGAAGTTGACATAAGAAAAGAATTATAGTCTGTTAATTTGATTAGCATTTACTTTTTATTCTCTTATATGGATTTTTCTAAAATCCTCACTCAATTTCCACTTCCTTATCTCATCTTATTGAATATTCAAAACTAAATTTATCCTTTCTGCCATCATTTATACATTTCTTTCCATATATCAAGTTATCAACTATGTTTACCTCACCTTAAAACCCAAAAACCATGCACAAACTTTAAGATCTCAATACAAAGCAAACTCTGTGGAATGCATGCTTGTCAGTGCTTCAAAAAGTCACCCAACCACCAAGCTCACACTAATACGTCGATTATGAAGATTCATGTACCTGAGCCGAGAGTTATGTCACGGTGTATCTGAGCCAACGACAGAGAAAGGAAAGTCCATGACAAAGGAAAAGCACAAGAACAAGGTAAGGTGCTTCCTGTATTTTGGATTCTCATATTTTAAGAGTAGGTATCCAATGCGGTAAAAGGGATGCAAAAGGAAAAGTTAGTAGTAAAGTTTACTGCTACATTACCAAAAGGACAACCCCACTGAGTTTATGGATCAAGGAAATCACAAGGAAAAAATTCCAAGAGGGGAATGGAATCGACCAATTAGACAACATGCACAAAGAGGAAAGCGAACCATTCAAATTCAATATTAAACCAAACAATTCCATGGAAAAGAATCCAAAAGCAATCAAAATTCCAACAAACAAGAGACGAGAAATGAAAAAGAAAATATTACCAAATAGGAACGACTAATTAAACAACATGCACAAAAGACAAAAGGGTCAGGAAACTGATGCAACTTGCAAATGATAAAAGGAGAATTCTCTCCCAGAATCAACCAAAAGTGTCCTATAGAGAAAAAATCAAATTCAATGGCTAATTTCTATATAATGAGGTAGGACTGAAAAAAAGAACATTACAAACCTATGTATCAATCAAATTCAATAATAAATAAAAGAGTTCCAAACAAAAGAGAATAACAAGCAATCAAAATTACAATAAATGGTTGCAAAGGATTAGCAAGAACACAAATATCAAAATAAACCAAAATAAGTTTCCAAAATAGAAAAGGGGCTTAGAAGCAAGAGAGAGAAAAACATACCAGTAACTCAATCAATTAAGGCATGAAAAATTTGAATTCACAAACTCAAGGAAGTCAGTTCTCCTCTCCAGACCATCAAACTGAAATCTCATCTCATTATTAGAACATAACATATATTAAATCGATCAAATTGGTTAAGGACATAGAGTAGAACCAATCATGAACCCAATAAGACTACAAATATGAATTCACAAGACAAAAATTTAGAAGAGGAGAAACATACAATAAAGTAGCATAACTAAGAACACGGATATTAATACAAACCATAATAAACTTCTAGAATAGAAAAGGGGCTTAGAAGAAAGAGAGGGAGAAACATACCATTAATAACCCAATCATTAGCGTGAAAAATTTCAATTCACAAAGCTCAAGTAATTCAAACCTCCTCCTGCCCGAACCATCAGACCAAAATCTCATCACATTAGAAGAACATAGCATACATTAAATTCGTCAAATTAATTAAAGATGCGAACTCACCTGACCTTTACGTGCCACCAACGGTAAATTTGTAGATGAGGGGGAAGACGTGGCCTGCAAAACTGAAAACCTGCACACCGGTGTGGTGCTAGCCACACCGCCTCCGATGCTTAAGTCAGAAAACGAAAGTAGGAGGGTTAGAGAGTAAGAGAGAGAGTAGAGAATAGAGTTCGGGTCCCCTTCTTCAGTTGCGAAGAGGGGTATAAATACCTGCTCATGCTCCTCGGGTTTTTAGGAATTCGGAGGCGTTTCAGGACGAACCAAGTGAAACCGGGGCGGCTAGAAGCAGTAGGGACCGAACGGAGTTGAAGGGACTCGGCCTGGGCCGCCGAGGCTGAGCATGGGGTCGGGCTAGTCTTGGCTCGTCCTACTCGCCAGTTTCGCCTGTGGGGTCCATCACCCAGCCTAATTTCTGCCCGGTTGTCCTCGTCAACTCCTTGTACATCGGAGTGGTCCAAAATTACCTATAACAGATGCCTAAAGAACCAACTGGAGCCGCAACTATGATTACCAATCTAGAAATTTACAAGACAAAATTTGCAAGAAGAGGGAAGGACCCATTAAACAACAAAAGGGAAGAATGAAACAATAAAATTCAAATTCAACGTCCAATTTAGAAATATGAAGAAATCGATTGAAAACAATATCACAAGCCTAGGAATCAAAATCGAATAGTAAACAGAGCACTCCCAAGAATATCAAAAGAACAGTCAAAAGAAAACTATGGTAATCGAAATTCGACAAGCAATCGCAAAGGAAGAACATAAATGTAGAACAACCCAAAATAAAGTTTCCAGAATAATAAAATAAAAAAGTGGGGCTTAAAAGCAAAAGGGAGATAAACCAACCCTAAATAACACTATCTTTTAAGTCATGAGAAAAAATGAATTCACAAACTTCGAAAAAATTTGTCCTCCTTTCCCGGACCCATCAAATCAAAATCTAATTTCATTAGAAGAATATAGCATTAAATTCATCGAATTAATTAAACATGCAAAGTAAAGAACCAAATCGAAAACCCAACTGAGATTACAGATTAAGAAATTTACAAGGAGAAATGGGAACGACCAATAAAACAACATGCGCCCAAACAACAAAAGGGAAGTTGAAATAAAAAAGTTCGAATTCATCGTCTAATTTAGAAATATGAAGAGCTCAATTGAAAATAGCATCATAAGCCTAGGAGTCAAATGATACAATAAACAGAAGTTCCAAGAAAAAGAATCAAAAGCAATCTAAACCAATCAAAATTCCAACAAAGAATCGCAAAGATTCAGAGCGAGAACACAAATGTAAAACAACACTAAATAAGTTTCCAGAAACAATTTAGTCTCGGTACTTTAGTATATAACAATTTAATCCCTATCTTGAAAAATCCCATCCAAATGAAGTGTAAATTTTCAATATGTAAATGACTTACTCTTTGTAGTTTATATAAATTTGGTCCCTAATCAATCAAATTATCGATCTAAGTATGTAAAGAAATTTCATTAAATTTTAATAACATTTTTCACGATAGAGACTAAATTGTTACAAATTTAGTATTGGGACTAGGCCAATTAAACAACATGCACAAAGAGCAAAAGTTGAGGAAGCTGAATAGTTCAAAATACAATGTCTAATTTAGAAATGACGACCGATGATTGAAAATATTACAACCCTAGGAATGAATAAATCTCTATCTTTCCAATGGGCACACCAATAGAGTTTCGTAGCAATCAAATTCAACCTCAACAGTACATTTCCAAGCAAAAGAATCACGAGAGCAACCAAAATCCCAACAAACAATCGCAAGGAATAAGAAGCAAGAATACATTATCAAAACGAACCAGAATGTGTTTCCAAACTAAGGAAAAAAAAATGACTTAGAAGCAGGAGAGAGAGAAACAGACAATCAAAAGAACCAAGACCCTAAACTAAGGCAAAATTCCCCAGAGGAGAATGGGAATGGACCAATTAGACAAGATGCCCACAAAGCGCAAAACTTGAAGAAGCCGAATGGTTCAAAATACAATGTCTAATTTAGAAATGAAAAGGAAAGATTAAAAATATTATAACCCTAGGAAAGAATAAATCTCTATCTTTCCATTCGGCACACCACCAATAGAGTTTCCTAGCAAGAAAATTCAACCTCAATAGTACCTTTCCATGCAAAAGAATCACGAACAATCAAAATCCCAACAAACAATCACAAAGATTTAGAATCCAAGAATAAATTATCAAAACAAACCTGAATATCAAAATAAAGTTCATAATTTAAAAAAAAAAAAGACTTGCAAGCAAAAGAGAGAAACAGACAATCAAAAGAACCAAGACCCCACCAAGGCAAAATTCCAAAAAGGAGAATGGGAATGGACCAATTAGACAACATGCACAAAGAGCAAAAGTTGAGGAAGCTGAATAGTACAAAATACAATGTTAATTTAGAAATGATTAGGGAGGATTGAAAATATTACAACCCAAGGAATGAATAAATCTCTATCTTTCCAATGGGCACACCAATAGAGTTTCGTAGCAATCAAATTCAACCTCAACAGTACATTTCCAAGCAAAAGAATCACGAGAGCAATCAAAATCCCAACAAACAATCGCAAGGAATTAGAAGCAAGAATACATTATCAAAACGAACCAAAATGTGTTTCCAAACTAAGAATAAAAAAAAAAATGACTTAGAAGAAGGAGAGAGAGAAACAGACAATCAAAAGAACCAAGACCTTACACTAAGGCAAAATTCCCCAGAGGAGAATGGGAATGGACCAATTAGACAACATGCCCATAAAGAGCAAAACTTGAAGAAGCCGAAAGGTTGAAAATACAATGTCTAATTTAGAAATGAAGAGGAAGGATTGAAAATATTATAACCCTAGGAAAGAATAAATCGTTATCTTTCCATTGGGCACACCACCAATAGAGTTTCCTAGCAAGCAAATTCAACCTCAATAGTACATTTCCATGCAAAATAATCACGAACAATCAAAATCCCAACAAACAATCACAAAGATTTAGAATCCAAGAATAAATTATCAAAACAAACCTGAATATGTTTCCAAAATAAAGTTCATAATTTTAAAAAAAAAAAAAAAAGACTTAGAAGCAAAAGAGAGAGAAACAGACAATCAAAAGAACCAAGACCCCACCAAGGCAAAATTCCCAAAAGGAGAATGGGAATGGACCAATTAGACAACATGCACAAAGAGGAAAAGTTGAGGAAGCTGAATAGTACAAAATACAATGTTAATTTAGAAATGATGAGGGAGGATTGAAAATATTACAACCCAAGGAATGAATAAATCTCTATCTTTCCAATGGGGACACCAATAGAGTATCCTAGCAGACAAAAAAAACCTCAATAGTACACTCCAAGCAAAAGAATAACGAGCAATCAAAATCCCAACAAACAATCGCAAGGAATTAGAAGCAAGAATACATTATCAAAACGAACCAGAATATGTTTCCAAAATAACGTTAATAATTAAAAAAAAATGACTTAGAAGAAGGAGAGAGAGAAACAGACAATCAAAAGAACTAATACACTACTAAGGCAAAATTCCCCAGAAGAGAATGGGAATGGACCAATTAGAAAACATGCACACAAAGAGCGAAACATGAGGAAGCCAAATAGTTCAAAATACAATGTCTAATTTAGAAATAAAGAGGGGGGATTGAAAATATTACAATCCTAAGAATGAATAAAACTCTATCTTTCCAATTACCACACACCAATAGAGTTTCCTAGCAATCAAATTCAACCTTAACAGTACATTTCCAAGCAAAAGAATCACGAGCAATCACAAAATCCCAACAAACGATCGCAAAGATTTAGAAGCAAGAATACATTATCAAAACGAACCAGAATATGTTTCCAAAATAAAGTTAATAATTTTTTTTAAAAAAAAGACTTAGAGGCAGGATAGAGAGAAACTCACAATCAAAAGAACCAAGATCCCACTGAGGCAAAATTCCCAAGAGGAGAATGGGAATGGACCAATTAGACAACATGCAAAAAGAGCAAAAGTTGAGCAAGCCGAAAGTTCAAAATTCAATCTCTAATTTAGAAATGAAGTGGGAGGTTTGAAAATATTATACCCTAGGATTGAATAAATCTCTATCTTTCCAATGGACACACCAATAGAGTTTCCTAGCAATTAAATTTAACCTCAAAAGTACATTTCCAAGCAAAAGAATCACGAGCAATCAAAATCCCAACAAACGATCGCAAAGATTTAGAAACAAGAATACTAATCAAAACGAACCGGAATATGTTTCCAAAATAAAGTTAATAATTAAAAAAAAAAAGACTTAGAAGCAGGAGAGGGGGAAACACACAAGCAAAAGAACCAAGATCCCAAGATCCCACTAAGACAAAATTCCTAAGAGAAGAATGGGAATGGACCAATTAGACAACAGGCACAAAGAGCAAAACTTGAGGAAGCCGAATATAGTTCACAATCCAATGTCTAATTTAGAAATGAAGAGGGAGGATTGAAAATATTATACCCTAGAAATGAATAAATGTCTATCTTCCAATGTGCACACCAATATAGTTTCGTAGCAATGAAATTCAACCTCAACAATACATTTCCAAGCAACAGAATCACGAGCAACCAAAATCCCAACAAACAATCGCAAAGATTTAGAAGCAAGAATACATTATCAAAACAAACCAGAATATGTTTCCAAACTAAAGAATTAAAAAAATGACCTAGAAGCAGGAGAGAGAGAAACAGACAATCCAAAGAACCAAGACCCTACACTAAGGCAAAATTCCCCAAAGGAGAATGGGAATGGACCAATTAGACAACATGCACACAAAGAGCAAAACTTGAGGAAGCTGAATGGTTCAAAATACAATGTCTAATTTAGAAATGAAGAGGGACGATTGAAAATATACCCTAGGAATGAATAAATCTCTATCTTTCCATTGGGCACACCACCAATGAGTTTCCTAGCAATCAAATTCAACTTCAACAGTACATTTCCATGAAAAAGAATTATGAACAATCAAAATCCCAACAAACGATCGCAATGATTTAGAAGCAAGAATACATTATCAAAACAAACCAGAATATGTTTCCAAAATAAAGTTAATAATTTAAAAAAAAATGACTTCGAAGCAGAAGAGGGAGAAAACAGACGATCAAAAGAACCAAGACCCCACTGAGGCAAAATTCCCAAGAGGAGAATGGGAATGGACCAATTAGACAACATGCACAAAGTGCAAAAGTTGTGGAAGCCGAATAGTTGAAAATACAATGTCTAATTTAGAAATGAAGAGGGAGGATTGAAAGTATTACAATTCTAGGAATGAATAAATCTCTATCTTTCCAATGGGCACACCACCAATAGAGTTTCCGAGCAAAATCGAATTCAACCTCAACATTACATTTCCAAGCAAAAGAATCACAAGCAATCAAAATTCCAATAAACGATCGCAAAGATTTAGAAGCTCAATACATTATCATAACAAACCAGAATATGTTTCCAAAATAAAGTTATTATTTAAAATAAAAAAAAAAAAAAAAAGATCTACAACCAGGAGAGAGAGAGAAATGGAAAATCAACAGAACCAAGATCCCACCAAGGCAAAATTCCCAAGAGGAGAATGGGAATGGACCAATTCGACAACATGCACAAAGAACAAAAGTTGAGGAAACTGAATAGTTCAAAATATAATGTCTAATTTAGAAATGAAGTGGATTGAAAAAAACATCACAAACCTAGCTGTAAAATTTAATACTATACATAACAGTTCCAACCAAAAGAATCACAAGAAACCAAAATTCCAAAAATAATTGAAAAGGTTCTCAAGCAAAACACAGATATTAAAATAAACCAATGTAAGTTCCCAAAATTAAAAATAAATAAATAAATAAGGGCTTAAAAGTAAGACAGAGAGAAATGGACCATTCATGAAAAAAATAGTACATAAAAGAATTAATGTCAGCTAGTATTTCTAAACAAACTACCAGAAACGCCGTACAACATTGCTTTTTAGCAAATATTTCCCAAATCTCATCTCACTTAACGATACTGGCTTAAGTTAAATTCATCAAATTAGTTAAAGACGTGAGGTAGAGGACACCAATTTTAGGAAAACAAACCCGATACCACACTAAGATTACAAGTCAAGGAATTCAAAAGGCAAAAATCCATGAGAGAAGAACTGAGATCTCTAAGGCCCCGTTTGATAACCATTTGGTTTTTCAAAATTATGCTTGTTTTCTCTCAATTTCCTTGCCTTGGTTAAGGAGACATTAGAGTTTTTAGCCAAATTCCAAAAACAAAAATAAGTTTTAAAACTATATTTTTTTTTGTTTTCAAAATTTGACTTGGATTTTGAAAACATGGGAAGGATGTAAGTAGAGAAATGGATAGGTGGAAGGAGTGTTTATAAGCTTAATTTTCAAAAACCAAAATCCAAAAACGAAAAGGTTATCAAATGGGGGCCTAAATTAAACAACATGCACAATGAGCAAAATGGAAATGGTAATTGAAAAGTTCAAATTTAATTTCTAGTTATAAATATGAAGACAGTGGATTGAAAACACCATCATGCCTGCCTAATTGTCAAACTTACTAAACAAAACAAAACTGTTCCAAGCAAAAAGAAAAAAAAAAACAACAATAAAGAGAGAAGAAACAAACCATCGAACCAACTAAAACCCTACTGAGACAACAAAAGAGAAGAGGAAACCAAACACTTCAAATTCAATGTCCAATTTAGAAATATGACGAGGGAGGATTGGAAACTACATCGCTAAGCCTAGGAGTCATTCAATACTAGACGAAACAATTCCAACCCATCACAAGAAATCAAAATTCCAACAAACTTAAAAGGATTGGGAAACAAGAACACAACCATCAAAATGAACGAGAATAAGTTTACAAAAAGCAAAAGGGGAAGCAAAAGAGAAATAAACAAACTATTGAACCAACAAAACATACTGAGATTTCAGATCAAAAAACTTCACAAGAGAAAATTTACAACGGGAGAAATAGGATCAAATAATTAAACAACGTGGGCACAAAAACAAAAGAGAAGAGGAAACTGAACACTTCGAATTCAATTTCTAGTTTAGAAATATAATGAGGGAGGATTGAAAACATCTTAGCCAAAACATCACAACAAGCAAAAAAAAAATTCGAACAAACAATTACAAAGATTTAGAAACAAGAACATAAATATAAAAATAAAGCAAAATAAGTCTTCAAAAAGAAAAAAGAAGCGAGAGAGAGAGAGAGAGACATAAACCATTGAACCAACAAAACCCTACTGAGATTACAAATCAGGGAACTTCACCAAACAAAATTAACAATAAGGGAAATTGAATCAACCAATTAAACATACACAAACAACAAAAGGGAAGAAGGAAAATTGAACAGTTCAAGTTCAATGTATAATAAAGAGTGAGGAGAATTGACAACAACATCACGAGCCTAGGAGTCAAACTCAATACTAAACAGAACAATTCCAAAGCAAAAGAATCACAAGGAATCAAAATTTCAACAAACAATCGCAAAGATTCAAAAGCAAGAACACAAATATTTACGAACAAGAAGATGTCTCCAAAATAGAAAAGAGGCTTAGAAACAAGAGAGAGAGAGAAAAAACAAACCATCAATAACTCGACCATTCGAGGTATGGAAAAGTTGAATTCACGAAGCTTCAGGATGTTAGTCCATCTCCTCCTCAGACACTATCAGCTAGTGACGTCTATTGCAATCGTATGCACAAATTATATTCATCAAATTGATTAAATACCATCAGACTGAAGGGAGTAGTATACATTTAGGTCAAATTCTAACTACAATAAATCATTTAGAACTACCAAACTCATTCCTTGATGAGGCCATCTTTTTCGAGTAAGCTTCAATGCTTGAACGTAACCCTAAAGAACACATTAGAATCATGGTCAAGGTAGTTAACTGAGAAATTTATAAAAACAATATAACCAGCTAGCTTTCATCATTCGAAATGTAAGGAACAAAACAACACAGAACACAACCAAAGAAACCCTAATCAACAAAAATTTCGAATTGTTGGGATTAGATTATAAACTACAATTAAATGAAGGAATAGAAACATTAAGTTCCTCAATTAGATTTGATCCCCACACTGCAACAAAATAAATCTAGATCCTATTTATATTTCAACTCAAGGTTTCTAATATAATATTCAGTATAATGCAAATAGATAAGATCTAGATTTATAAAGATGAACACAAGACAGTAAAAAGAAGCAAAACTTGAAAAGTCATAATCTGTTTTTCCTTTTTTCTTTTTTAAAAATTTTTAAGCTAAGGGCAAGCTTCCCTAGGCCAAGGGCATACCATGCATAGACATAAATTGCAGCCTTGAAAATTAAAACATAGAAAAGGAAGACAATTAACCACGCATACGAAGGTATGTCTTGCCAACACAAGCACCAACATCTGGTCTTCATCTAGTCTTTCAATCACATAAAGTTTGCCATCTTCTCCTCTGAAAAATTCCTCCAAAAAGTTAGGAAAACACAACTGAGTTTCACTACGTTGGATTCTAATGTAATATTCTTATTGAAGTGCATACTTTTACCTTCAAATTTTCATAGGCAAGATAAACTATATGGTATGCGAGTTTAACCTGGAACACATTCAAGGGAAACCATAACCAAGGCTAAACTAACAAATCAGCAATACGTCAGGAAAAAAAGATTGTTTTTTACTCATTCTTAATGTCAAAAGCATTTTTTTTAGTCAACACTAAAAGAATAATATTAATAATCAAATTTTAAAATTAGGAATTTAAACAAAAGCAACAACCTGAGGAACGTTGCTTTCCAACACAACACCTTCCACATTTATTGTTGTTAAATAAAGCAACACTAACTATCTAGATTGTTGTTAAATAAAGCAACACTAACTATCTAGAATGTTCTTGAAGTGTCTACATAAATAGCTCAATTGTATAGATTAGTTATTTCTAGATCTATCTTGAGTATTGTAAATAAATATCTTAAAAGGAAAGGCTCTAGAAATATCTTAGCCTTTCATTAGGCTCCAAGGAATTCTAGAGAATTCCTTTCGATAAGGATAAGTAGAGAAATATCTAGGATATTTCTAGATCCAAGAAGAGCCTAGAAAAATCCATTTGCTTGGGCTCCAAGGATCTTAGTCCTATAAATAGGGAGTGTCTCCTCAATATGTACACCAACTTGGAGAAAGCATCAACAAGTTGGAGAGAGCATCAAAAGTGAGTGTGGGAAAGTGAGAGAGTCTTTTCCTAAGAGCGTCCATCTTTGTACTTTCCTAATAAAAGTTTCTTTCTTCCAAGTGTTTGTCTCTCCTCTTTTGTGCTAATTTCGTCAACAAGTGGTATCAGAGTCGAGCAAACATAGCTTGTTGTGGTGGAGCTTTTGAAGATCGCGTTGATGCTTTTGAGGTGGCAGTTGATGCTTCAGGCATAGGTGTAGGAGCTGTTTTATCACAAAATTCCCATCCAATTGAATTTTTTAGTGAAAAACTAAGCCCCTCAAGACAAATCTGGTCCACTTATGAACAGGAGTTATATTCTTTAGTAAGAGCATTGAAACAGTGGGAGCATAACATGGAATTTGTCCTTTTTACAGATCACTTTTCTTTAAAATTCCTAAACTCTCAAAAAACCATCAGTGGAATGCATGCTAGGTGGTTATCATTTCTTCAAAGATTCAATTTTGTGATCAAACATACGTCCGGTATTACTAACAAAGTAGCAGATGCATTGAGCCGAAATGAAAGCCTTTTGACCATTTTAAAAGAAGAAATAATAACTATGGACCACCTACCGGAAACATATGCTGATGATACAGATTTTGGCACCACATGGAAAAAATGTGTAGACCATACTCCGACCGGTGGCTTCCATATCTTGGATGGATTCCTCTTCAAGGGGGATGTCTTATGCATTCCACATTCATCTTTAAGGGAAGCACTAATTCGAGAAGCTCATGCTAGAGGTTTAGCCGGACATCTTGGACGAGACAAGACATTACAAATTCTAGAGACCAGATATTTTTTGCCACAATTAAAGAGGGATGTCACCAATTTCGTAGCAAGATGTTACACTTGCCAGAGTTTTAAAGGACATGGTCAAAATACAGGACTTTACACACCTCTTCCCATTCCCGAAAACATTTGGGAAGACCTTTCCATGGATTTCATCCTCGGTCTCCCACGAACTCAACGTGGCTATGACTCTATTTTTGTGGTGGTAGACCGATACAGCAAAATGGCTCATTTTTTACCATGTAAGAAAACGTCAGATGCTGTATACATCGCAAACCTATTTTTCAAAGAGATAGTACGTCTTCATGGTATTCCAAAGTCCATTGTTTCCGATAGGGATGTGAAATTCCTAAGACATTTCTGGAAAACCCTTTGGAAGAAGTTCGATACAAAACTCAAGTACAACACTACAAGCCATCCTCAAACCGATGGTTAAACGGAAGTAACAAACAAGACCTTAGGCAACTTATTAAGGTGTCTAAGCGGGGACAAACCGAAGCAATGGGACATGTCATTGGCACAAGCCAAATTCGCCTACAACCACATGCGGAACAGAACGACAGGAAAGTCTCCATTTGAAATTGTCTATACAAAACTTCCTAGACTAACATTTGATCTAATACATATTCCCTCTTTGGTTGATCTTAGTTCTGAAGCTGAAGAGATGGCTACCAGAATCACGGAGTTGCATAACCAAGTCCAAAACCACATTCAAAAGCAAACTGCTAAGTACAAAGAAGCTGCAGATCGGAAGAACCGATTCAAGGAATTCGAAGTTGGAGATCTCGTGATTATACATTTGAGGAAAAGCAGGCTCCCAGCAGGTACTTACAACAAGCTCAAGAAAAGAAAGCTTGGCCCATTCCCAATATTGGAAAGATATGGAGAAAATGCTTATAAAATCAAACTACCTGAGGAATACAACATTAATCCTACATTTAATGTTGCTGATTTGTATTCCTTTCACCCCCCGGATGAGTTTACATTAGCACCATAACTCGAGGACGAGTTTTTTTTTTGGGGGAGGGGTATTCTGTGTAGGCCATTACGTGTATTTTATTAGATGCTATTTATGTAATTATGTGCCAAGCACATGTGTAGTTAGTTAGTTAGTAAAAGCCTCCATGTCTATTTAAAGGATGGAACATTGATTCATTCTAATAAAAGAGTATTTTCGGCTACACCAAAAACAAAAAAACAAAAAAAAAAAAGAAGAAATTGAAATGAAGCCAATAAAGACAGAAGATCAAATTGCAAATATATTCACCAAAGGACTATTAGCATCGAAGCATGCTGAGTTTCGACAACAACTCGGGATGATCGAAAGAACTGGAAGAGTTATTAGTGTTGAGGGGGAGTGTTAAATAGAGCAACACTAACTATCTAGAAAGTTCTTGAAGTATCAACATAAATAGCTCAATTGTATAGATTAGTTCTTTCTAGATCTATCTTGAGTATTGTAAATAAATATCTTAAAAGGAAAGGCTCTAGAAATATCTTAGCCTTTCATTACGCTCCAAGGAATTCTAGAGAATTCCATTCGATAAGGATAAGTAGAGAAATATCTAGGATATTTCTAGATCCAAGGAGAGCCTAGAAAAATCCATTTGCTTGGGCTCCAAGGATCTCAGTCCTATAAATAGGGAGTGTGTCCTCGATATGTACAACAACTTGGAGAAAGCATCAACAAGTTGGAGAAAGCAACAAAAGTGAGTGTGAGAAAGTGAGAGAGTCTTTTCCTAAGAGTGTCCATCTTTGTACTTTCCTCATAAAAGTTTCTTTCTTCCAAGTGTTTGCTCTCCTCTTTTGTACTAATTTCTTCAACAATTATGGTTGTTATTGTCTGCAATTAGTCCATGGAAAAAACCACCATTACAAATAGCAAAGTCATTTGAAGTTGACATAAGAAAAGAATTATAGTCTGTTAATTTGATTAGCATTTACTTTTTATTCTCTTATATGGATTTTTCTAAAATCCTCACTTAATTTCCACTTCCTTATCTCATCTTATTGAATATTCAAAACTAAATTTATCCTTTCTGCCATCATTTATACATTTCTTTCCATATATCAAGTTATCAACTATGTTTACCTCACCTTAAAACCCAAAAACCATGCACAAACTTTAAGATCTCAATACAAAGCAAACTCTGTGGAATGCATGCTTGTCAGTGCTTCAAAAAGTCACCCAACCACCAAGCTCACACTAATACGTCGATTATGAAGATTCATGTACCTGAGCCGAGAGTTATGTCACGGTGTATCTGAGCCAACGACAGAGAAAGGAAAGTCCATGACAAAGGAAAAGCACAAGAACAAGGTAAGGTGCTTCCTGTATTTTGGATTCTCATATTTTAAGAGTAGGTATCCAATGCGGTAAAAGGGATGCAAAAGGAAAAGTTAGTAGTAAAGTTTACTGCAACATTACCAAAAGGACAACCCCACTGAGTTTATGGATCAAGGAAATCACAAGGAAAAAATTCCAAGAGGGGAATGGAATCGACCAATTAGACAACATGCACAAAGAGGAAAGTGAACCATTCAAATTCAATATTAAACCAAACAATTCCATGGAAAAGAATCCAAAAGCAATCAAAATTCCAACAAACAAGAGACGAGAAATGAAAAAGAAAATATTACCAAATAGGAACGACTAATTAAACAACATGCACAAAAGACAAAAGGGTCAGGAAACTGATGCAACTAGCAAATGATAAAAGGAGAATTCTCTCCCAGAATCAACCAAAAGTGTCCTATAGAGAAAAAATCAAATTCAATGGCTAATTTCTATATAATGAGGTATGACTGAAAAAAAGAACATTACAAACCTATGTATCAATCAAATTCAATAATAAATAAAAGAGTTCCAAGCAAAAGAGAATAACAAGCAATCAAAATTACAATAAATGGTTGCAAAGGATTAGCAAGAACACAAATATCAAAATAAACCAAAATAAGTTTCCAAAATAGAAAAGGGGCTTAGAAGCAAGAGAGAGAAAAACATACCATAAGTAACTCAATCAATTAAGGCATGAAAAATTTGAATTCACAAACTCAAGGAAGTCAGTTCTCCTCTCCAGACCATCAAACTGAAATCTCATCTCATTATTAGAACATAACATATATTAAATCGATCAAATTGGTTAAGGACATAGAGTAGAACCAATCATGAACCCAATAAGACTACAAATATGAATTCACAAGACAAAAATTTAGAAGAGGAGAAACATACAATAAAGTAGCATAACTAAGAACACGGATATTAATACAAACCATAATAAACTTCTAGAATAGAAAAGGGGCTTAGAAGAAAGAGAGTGAGAAACATACCATTAATAACCCAATCATTAGCGTGAAAAATTTCAATTCACAAAGCTCAAGTAATTCAAACCTCCTCCTGCCCGAACCATCAGACCAAAATCTCATCACATTAGAAGAACATAGCATACATTAAATTCGTCAAATTAATTAAAGATGCGAACTCACCTGACCTTCACGTGCCACCAACGGTAAATTTGTAGATGAGGGGGAAGACGTGGCCTGCAAAACTGAAAACCTGCACACCGGTGTGGTGCTAGCCACACCGCCTCCGATGCTTAAGTCAGAAAACGAAAGTAGGAGGGTTAGAGAGTAAGAGAGAGAGTAGAGAATAGAGTTCGGGTCCCCTTCTTCAGTTGCGAAGAGGGGTATAAATACCTGCTCATGCTCCTCGGGTTTTTAGGAATTCGGAGGCGTTTCAGGACGAACCAAGCGAAACCGGGGCGGCTAGAAGAAGTAGGGACCGAACGGAGTTGAAGGGACTCGGCCTGGGCCGCCGAGGCTGAGCATGGGGTCGGGCTAGTCTTGGCTCGTCCTACTCGCCAGTTTCGCCTCTGGGGTCCATCACCCAGCCTTATTTCTGCCCGGTTGTCCTCGTCAACTCCTTGTACATCGGAGTGGTCCAAAATTACCTATAACAGATGCCTAAAGAACCAACTGGAGCCGCAACTATGATTACCAATCTAGAAATTTACAAGACAAAATTTGCAAGAAGAGGGAAGGACCCATTAAACAACAAAAGGGAAGAATGAAACAATAAAATTCAAATTCAACGTCCAATTTAGAAATATGAAGAAATCGATTGAAAACAATATCACAAGCCTAGGAATCAAAATCGAATAGTAAACAGAGCACTCCCAAGAATATAAAAAGAACAGTCAAAAGAAAACTATGGTAATCGAAATTCGACAAGCAATCGCAAAGGAAGAACATAAATGTAGAAAACCCCAAAATAAAGTTTCCAGAATAATAAAATAAAAAGATGGGGCTTAAAAGCAAAAGGGAGATAAACCAACCCTAAATAACACTATCTTTTAAGTCATGAGAAAAAATGAATTCACAAACTTCGAAAAAATTTGTCCTCCTTTCCCGGACCCATCAAATCAAAATCTAATTTCATTAGAAGAATATAGCATTAAATTCATCGAATTAATTAAACATGCAAAGTAAAGAACCAAATCGAAAACCCAACTGAGATTACAGATTAAGAAATTTACAAGGAGAAATGGGAACGACCAATAAAACAACAAGCGCCCAAACAACAAAAGGGAAGTTGAAATAAAAAAGTTCGAATTCATCGTCTAATTTAGAAATATGAAGAGCTCAATTGAAAATAGCATCATAAGCCTAGGAGTCAAATGATACAATAAACAGAAGTTCCCAGAAAAAGAATCAAAAGCAATCTAAACCAATCAAAATTCCAACAAGAATCGCAAAGATTCAGAGCGAGAACACAAATGCAAAACAACACTTAATAAGTTTCCAGAAACAATTTAGTCTCGGTACTTTAGTATATAACAATTTAATCCCTATCTTGAAAAATCCCATCCAAATGAAGTGTAAATTTTCAATATGTAAATGACTTACTCTTTGTAGTTTATATAAATTTGGTCCCTAATCAATCAAATTATCGATCTAAGTATGTAAAGAAATTTCATTAAATTTTAATAACATTTTTCACGATAGAGACTAAATTGTTACAAATTTAGTATTGGGACTAGGCCAATTAAACAACATGCACAAAGAGCAAAAGTTGAGGAAGCTGAATAGTTCAAAATACAATGTCTAATTTAGAAATGACGACCGATGATTGAAAATATTACAACCCTAGGAATGAATAAATCTCTATCTTTCCAATGGGCACACCAATAGAGTTTCGTAGCAATCAAATTCAACCTCAACAGTACATTTCCAAGCAAAAGAATCACGGGAGCAACCAAAATCCCAACAAACAATCGCAAGGAATAAGAAGCAAGAATACATTATCAAAACGAACCAGAATGTGTTTCCAAACTAAGGAAAAAAAAATGACTTAGAAGCAGGAGAGAGAGAAACAGACAATCAAAAGAACCAAGACCCTACACTAAGGCAAAATTCCCCAGAGGAGAATGGGAATGGACCAATTAGACAAGATGCCCACAAAGCGCAAAACTTGAAGAAGCCGAATGGTTCAAAATACAATGTCTAATTTAGAAATGAAAAGGAAGGATTAAAAATATTATAACCCTAGGAAAGAATAAATCTCTATCTTTCCATTCGGCACACCACCAATAGAGTTTCCTAGCAAGCAAATTCAACCTCAATAGTACCTTTCCATGCAAAAGAATCACGAACAATCAAAATCCCAACAAACAATCACAAAGATTTAGAATCCAAGAATAAATTATCAAAACAAACCTGAATATCAAAATAAAGTTCATAATTTTAAAAAAAAAAAGACTTACAAGCAAAAGAGAGAAACAGACAATCAAAAGAACCAAGACCCCACCAAGGCAAAATTCCACAAAGGAGAATGGGAATGGACCAATTAGACAACATGCACAAAGAGCAAAAGTTGAGGAAGCTGAATAGTACAAAATACAATGTTAATTTAGAAATGATTGGGGAGGATTGAAAATATTACAACCCAAGGAATGAATAAATCTCTATCTTTCCAATGGGCACACCAATAGAGTTTCGTAGCAATCAAATTCAACCTCAACAGTACATTTCCAAGCAAAAGAATCACGAGAGCAATCAAAATCCCAACAAACAATCGCAAGGAATTAGAAGCAAGAATACATTATCAAAACGAACCAAAATGTGTTTCCAAACTAAGAATAAAAAAAAAATGACTTAGAAGAAGGAGAGAGAGAAACAGACAATCAAAAGAACCAAGACCTTACACTAAGGCAAAATTCCCCAGAGGAGAATGGGAATGGACCAATTAGACAACATGCCCATAAAGAGCAAAACTTGAAGAAGCCGAAAGGTTCAAAATACAATGTCTAATTTAGAAATGAAGAGGAAGGATTGAAAATATTATAACCCTAGGAAAGAATAAATCGTTATCTTTCCATTGGGCACACCACCAATAGAGTTTCCTAGCAAGCAAATTCAACCTCAATAGTACATTTCCATGCAAAATAATCACGAACAATCAAAATCCCAACAAACAATCACAAAGATTTAGAATCCAAGAATAAATTATCAAAACAAACCTGAATATGTTTCCAAAATAAAGTTCATAATTAAAAAAAAAAAAAAAAAAAAAGACTTAGAAGCAAAAGAGAGAGAAACAGACAATCAAAAGAACCAAGACCCCACCAAGGCAAAATTCCCAAAAGGAGAATGGGAATGGACCAATTAGACAACATGCACAAAGAGGAAAAGTTGAGGAAGCTGAATAGTACAAAATACAATGTTAATTTAGAAATGATGAGGGAGGATTGAAAATATTACAACCCAAGGAATGAATAAATCTCTATCTTTCCAATGGGGACACCAATAGAGTATCCTAGCAGACAAAAAAAACCTCAATAGTACACTCCAAGCAAAAGAATAACGAGCAATCAAAATCCCAACAAACAATCGCAAGGAATTAGAAGCAAGAATACATTATCAAAACGAACCAGAATATGTTTCCAAAATAACGTTAATAATTAAAAAAAAATGACTTAGAAGAAGGAGAGAGAGAAACAGACAATCAAAAGAACTAATACACTACTAAGGCAAAATTCCCCAGAAGAGAATGGGAATGGACCAATTAGAAAACATGCACACAAAGAGCGAAACATGAGGAAGCCAAATAGTTCAAAATACAATGTCTAATTTAGAAATAAAGAGGGGGGATTGAAAATATTACAATCCTAAGAATGAATAAAACTCTATCTTTCCAATTACCACACACCAATAGAGTTTCCTAGCAATCAAATTCAACCTTAACAGTACATTTCCAAGCAAAAGAATCACGAGCAATCACAAAATCCCAACAAACGATAGCAAAGATTTAGAAGCAAGAATACATTATCAAAACGAACCAGAATATGTTTCCAAAATAAAGTTAATAATTTTTTTAAAAAAAAAGACTTAGAGGCAGGATAGAGAGAAACTCACAATCAAAAGAACCAAGATCCCACTGAGGCAAAATTCCCAAGAGGAGAATGGGAATGGACCAATTAGACAACATGCAAAAAGAGCAAAAGTTGAGCAAGCCGAAAGTTCAAAATTCAATCTCTAATTTAGAAATGAAGTGGGAGGTTTGAAAATATTATACCCTAGGATTGAATAAATCTCTATCTTTCCAATGGACACACCAATAGAGTTTCCTAGCAATTAAATTTAACCTCAAAAGTACATTTCCAAGCAAAAGAATCACGAGCAATCAAAATCCCAACAAACGATCGCAAAGATTTAGAAACAAGAATACTAATCAAAACGAACCGGAATATGTTTCCAAAATAAAGTTAATAATTAAAAAAAAAAAGACTTAGAAGCAGGAGAGGGGGAAACACACAAGCAAAAGAACCAAGATCCCAAGATCCCACTAAGACAAAATTCCCAAGAGAAGAATGGGAATGGACCAATTAGACAACAGGCACAAAGAGCAAAACTTGAGAAAGCCGAATATAGTTCACAATCCAATGTCTAATTTAGAAATGAAGAGGGAGGATTGAAAATATTATACCCTAGGAATGAATAAATGTCTATCTTCCAATGTGCACACCAATATAGTTTCGTAGCAATGAAATTCAACCTCAACAATACATTTCCAAGCAACAGAATCACGAGCAACCAAAATCCCAACAAACAATCGCAAAGATTTAGAAGCAAGAATACATTATCAAAACAAACCAGAATATGTTTCCAAACTAAAGAATTAAAAAAATGACTTAGAAGCAGGAGAGAGAGAAACAGACAATCCAAAGAACCAAGACCCTACACTAAGGCAAAATTCCCCAAAGGAGAATGGGAATGGACCAATTAGACAACATGCACACAAAGAGCAAAACTTGAGGAAGCTGAATGGTTCAAAATACAATGTCTAATTTAGAAATGAAGAGGGACGATTGAAAATATACCCTAGGAATGAATAAATCTCTATCTTTCCATTGGGCACACCACCAATGAGTTTCCTAGCAATCAAATTCAACTTCAACAGTACATTTCCATGAAAAAGAATTATGAACAATCAAAATCCCAACAAACGATCGCAATGATTTAGAAGCAAGAATACATTATCAAAACAAACCAGAATATGTTTCCAAAATAAAGTTAATAATTTAAAAAAAAATGACTTCGAAGCAGAAGAGGGAGAAAACAGACGATCAAAAGAACCAAGACCCCACTGAGGCAAAATTCCCAAGAGGAGAATGGGAATGGACCAATTAGACAACATGCACAAAGTGCAAAAGTTGTGGAAGCCGAATAGTTGAAAATACAATGTCTAATTTAGAAATGAAGAGGGAGGATTGAAAGTATTACAATCCTAGGAATGAATAAATCTCTATCTTTCCAATGGGCACACCACCAATAGAGTTTCCGAGCAAAATCGAATTCAACCTCAACATTACATTTCCAAGCAAAAGAATCACAAGCAATCAAAATTCCAATAAACGATCGCAAAGATTTAGAAGCTCAATACATTATCATAACAAACCAGAATATGTTTCCAAAATAAAGTTATTATTTAAAATAAAAAAAAAAAAAGATCTACAACCAGGAGAGAGAGAGAAATGGAAAATCAACAGAACCAAGATCCCACCAAGGCAAAATTCCCAAGAGGAGAATGGGAATGGACCAATTCGACAACATGCACAAAGAACAAAAGTTGAGGAAACTGAATAGTTCAAAATATAATGTCTAATTTAGAAATGAAGTGGATTGAAAAAAACATCACAAACCTAGCTGTAAAATTTAATACTATACATAACAGTTCCAACCAAAAGAATCACAAGAAACCAAAATTCCAAAAATAATTGAAAAGGTTCTCAAGCAAAACACAGATATTAAAATAAACCAATGTAAGTTCCCAAAATTAAAAATAAATAAATAAATAAGGGCTTAAAAGTAAGACAGAGAGAAATGGACCATTCATGAAAAAAATAGTACATAAAAGAATTAATGTCAGCTAGTATTTCTAAACAAACTACCAGAAACGCCGTACAACATTGCTTTTTAGCAAATATTTCCCAAATCTCATCTCACTTAACGATACTGGCTTAAGTTAAATTCATCAAATTAGTTAAAGACGTGAGGTAGAGGACACCAATTTTAGGAAAACAAACCCGATACCACACTAAGATTACAAGTCAAGGAATTCAAAAGGCAAAAATCCATGAGAGAAGAACTGAGATCTCTAAGGCCCCGTTTGATGACCATTTGGTTTTTCAAAATTATGCTTGTTTTCTCTCAATTTCCTTGCCTTGGTTAAGGAGACATTAGAGTTTTTAGCCAAATTCCAAAAACAAAAATAAGTTTTAAAACTATATTTTTTTTTTGTTTTCAAAATTTGACTTGGATTTTGAAAACATGGGAAGGATGTAAGTAGAGAAATGGATAGGTGGAAGGAGTGTTTATAAGCTTAATTTTCAAAAACCAAAATCCAAAAACGAAAAGGTGGATCAAATGGGGGCCTAAATTAAACAACATGCACAATGAGCAAAATGGAAATGGTAATTGAAAAGTTCAAATTTAATTTCTAGTTATAAATATGAAGACAGTGGATTGAAAACACCATCATGCCTGCCTAATTGTCAAACTTACTAAACAAAACAAAACTGTTCCAAGCAAAAAGAAAAAAAAAACAACAATAAAGAGAGAAGAAACAAACCATCGAACCAACTAAAACCCTACTGAGACAACAAAAGAGAAGAGGAAACCAAACACTTCAAATTCAATGTCCAATTTAGAAATATGACGAGGGAGGATTGGAAACTACATCGCTAAGCCTAGGAGTCATTCAATACTAGACGAAACAATTCCAACCCATCACAAGAAATCAAAATTCCAACAAACTTAAAAGGATTGGGAAACAAGAACACAACCATCAAAATGAACGAGAATAAGTTTACAAAAAGCAAAAGGGGAAGCAAAAGAGAAATAAACAAACTATTGAACCAACAAAACATACTGAGATTTCAGATCAAAAAACTTCACAAGAGAAAATTTACAACGGGAGAAATAGGATCAAATAATTAAACAACGTGGGCACAAAAACAAAAGAGAAGAGGAAACTGAACACTTCGAATTCAATTTCTAGTTTAGAAATATAATGAGGGAGGATTGAAAACATCTTAGCCAAAACATCACAACAAGCAAAAAAAAAAATTCCAACAAACAATTACAAAGATTTAGAAACAAGAACATAAATATAAAAATAAAGCAAAATAAGTCTTCAAAAAGAAAAAAGAAGCGAGAGAGAGAGAGAGACATAAACCATTGAACCAACAAAACCCTACTGAGATTACAAATCAGGGAACTTCACCAAACAAAATTAACAATAAGGGAAATTGAATCAACCAATTAAACATACACAAACAACAAAAGGGAAGAAGGAAAATTGAACAGTTCAAGTTCAATGTATAATTTAGAAATATAAAGAGTGAGGAGAATTGACAACAACATCACGAGCCTAGGAGTCAAACTCAATACTAAACAGAACAATTCCAAAGCAAAAGAATCACAAGGAATCAAAATTTCAACAAACAATCGCAAAGATTCAAAAGCAAGAACACAAATATTTACGAACAAGAAGATGTCTCCAAAATAGAAAAGAGGCTTAGAAACAAGAGAGAGAGAGAAAAAACAAACCATCAATAACTCGACCATTCGAGGTATGGAAAAGTTGAATTCATGAAGCTTCAGGATGTTAGTCCATCTCCTCCTCAGACACTATCAGCTAGTGACGTCTATTGCAATCGTATGCACAAATTATATTCATCAAATTGATTAAATACCATCAGACTGAAGGGAGTAGTATACATTTAGGTCAAATTCTAACTACAATAAATCATTTAGAACTACCAAACTCATTCCTTGATGAGGCCATCTTTTTCGAGTAAGCTTCAATGCTTGAACGTAACCCTAAAGAACACATTAGAATCATGGTCAAGGTAGTTAACTGAGAAATTTATAAAAACAATATAACCAGCTAGCTTTCATCATTCGAAATGTAAGGAACAAAACAACACAGAACACAACCAAAGAAACCCTAATCAACAAAAATTTCGAATTGCTGGGATTAGATTATAAACTACAATTAAATGAAGGAATAGAAACATTAAGTTCCTCAATTAGATTTGATCCCCACACTGCAACAAAATAAATCTAGATCCTATTTATATTTCAACTCAAGGTTTCTAATATAATATTCCGTATAATGCAAATAGATAAGATCTAGATTTATAAAGATGAACACAAGACAGTAAAAAGAAGCAAAACTTGAAAAGTCATAATCTGTTTTTCCTTTTTTCTTTTTTAAAAATTTTTAAGCTAAGGGCAAGCTTCCCTAGGCCAAGGGCATACCATGCATAGACATAAATTGCAGCCTTGAAAATTAAAACATAGAAAAGGAAGACAATTAACCACGCATACGAAGGTATGTCTTGCCAACACAAGCACCAACATCTGGTCTTCATCTAGTCTTTCAATCACATAAAGTTTGCCATCTTCTCCTCTGAAAAATTCCTCCAAAAAGTTAGGAAAACACAACTGAGTTTCACTACGTTGGATTCTAATGTAATATTCTTATTGAAGTGCATACTTTTACCTTCAAATTTTCATAGGCAAGATAAACTATATGGTATGCGAGTTTAACCTGGAACACATTCAAGGGAAACCATAACCAAGGCTAAACTAACAAATCAGCAATACGTCAGGAAAAAAAGATTGTTTTTTACTCATTCTTAATGTCAAAAGCATTTTTTTTAGTCAACACTAAAAGAATAATATTAATAATCAAATTTTAAAATTAGGAATTTAAACAAAAGCAACAACCAGAGGAACGTTGCTTTCCAACACAACACCTTCCACATTTATTGTTGTTAAATAAAGCAACACTAACTATCTAGATTGTTGTTAAATAAAGCAACACTAACTATCTAGAATGTTCTTGAAGTGTCTACATAAATAGCTCAATTGTATAGATTAGTTATTTCTAGATCTATCTTGAGTATTGTAAATAAATATCTTAAAAGGAAAGGCTCTAGAAATATCTTAGCCTTTCATTAGGCTCCAAGGAATTCTAGAGAATTCCTTTCGATAAGGATAAGTAGAGAAATATCTAGGATATTTCTAGATCCAAGAAGAGCCTAGAAAAATCCATTTGCTTGGGCTCCAAGGATCTTAGTCCTATAAATAGGGAGTGTCTCCTCAATATGTACACCAACTTGGAGAAAGCATCAACAAGTTGGAGAGAGCATCAAAAGTGAGTGTGGGAAAGTGAGAGAGTCTTTTCCTAAGAGTGTCC
Source organism: Luffa acutangula (assembly GCA_036850905.1). Classification (NCBI taxonomy): domain Eukaryota; kingdom Viridiplantae; phylum Streptophyta; class Magnoliopsida; order Cucurbitales; family Cucurbitaceae; genus Luffa; species Luffa acutangula. The sequence continues at coordinate 45,886,820 of CM072096.1, forward strand.
ATCTTTGTACTTTCCTAATAAAAGTTTCTTTCTTCCAAGTGTTTGTCTCTCCTCTTTTGTGCTAATTTCGTCAACAAGTGGTATCAGAGTCGAGCAAACATAGCTTGTTGTGGTGGAGCTTTTGAAGATCGCGTTGATGCTTTTGAGGTGGCAGTTGATGCTTCAGGCATAGGTGTAGGAGCTGTTTTATCACAAAATTCCCATCCAATTGAATTTTTTAGTGAAAAACTAAGCCCCTCAAGACAAATCTGGTCCACTTATGAACAGGAGTTATATTCTTTGGTAAGAGCATTGAAACAGTGGGAGCATAACATGGAATTTGTCCTTTTTACAGATCACTTTTCTTTAAAATTCCTAAACTCTCAAAAAACCATCAGTAGAATGCATGCTAGGTGGTTATCATTTCTTCAAAGATTCAATTTTGTGATCAAACATACGTCCGGTATTACTAACAAAGTAGCAGATGCATTGAGCCGAAATGAAAGCCTTTTGACCATTTTAAAAGAAGAAATAATAACTATGGACCACCTACCGGAAACATATGCTGATGATACAGATTTTGGCACCACATGGAAAAAATGTGTAGACCATACTCCGACCGGTGGCTTCCATATCTTGGATGGATTCCTCTTCAAGGGGGATGTCTTATGCATTCCACATTCATCTTTAAGGGAAGCACTAATTCGAGAAGCTCATGCTAGAGGTTTAGCCGGACATCTTGGACGAGACAAGACATTACAAATTCTAGAGACCAGATATTTTTTGCCGCAATTAAAGAGGGATGTCACCAATTTCGTAGCAAGATGTTACACTTGCCAGAGTTTTAAAGGACATGGTCAAAATACAGGACTTTACACACCTCTTCCCATTCCCGAAAACATTTGGGAAGACCTTTCCATGGATTTCATCCTCGGTCTCCCACGAACTCAACGTGGCTATGACTCTATTTTTGTGGTGGTAGACCGATACAGCAAAATGGCTCATTTTTTACCATGTAAGAAAACGTCAGATGCTGTATACATCGCAAACCTATTTTTCAAAGAGATAGTACGTCTTCATGGTATTCCAAAGTCCATTGTTTCCGATAGGGATGTGAAATTCCTAAGACATTTCTGGAAAACCCTTTGGAAGAAGTTCGATACAAAACTCAAGTACAACACTACAAGCCATCCTCAAACCGATGGTTAAACGGAAGTAACAAACAAGACCTTAGGCAACTTATTAAGGTGTCTAAGCGGGGACAAACCGAAGCAATGGGACATGTCATTGGCACAAGCCGAATTCGCCTACAACCACATGCGGAACAGAACGACAGGGAAGTCTCCATTTGAAATTGTCTATACAAAACTTCCTAGACTAACATTTGATCTAATACATATTCCCTCTTTGGTTGATCTTAGTTCTGAAGCTGAAGAGATGGCTACCAGAATCACGGAGTTGCATAACCAAGTCCAAAACCACATTCAAAAGCAAACTGCTAAGTACAAAGAAGCTGCAGATCGGAAGAACCGATTCAAGGAATTCGAAGTTGGAGATCTCGTGATTATACATTTGAGGAAAAGCAGGCTCCCAGCAGGTACTTACAACAAGCTCAAGAAAAGAAAGCTTGGCCCATTCCCAATATTGGAAAGATATGGAGAAAATGCTTATAAAATCAAACTACCTGAGGAATACAACATTAATCCTACATTTAATGTTGCTGATTTGTATTCCTTTCACCCCCCGGATGAGTTTACATTAGCACCATAACTCGAGGACGAGTTTTTTTTTTGGGGGAGGGGTATTCTGTGTAGGCCATTACGTGTATTTTATTAGATGCTATTTATGTAATTATGTGCCAAGCACATGTGTAGTTAGTTAGTTAGTAAAAGCCTCCATGTCTATTTAAAGGATGGAACATTGATTCATTCTAATAAAAGAGTATTTTCGGCTACACCAAAAACAAAAAAACAAAAAAAAAAAAAAGAAGAAATTGAAATGAAGCCAATAAAGACAGAAGATCAAATTGCAAATATATTCACCAAAGGACTATTAGCATCGAAGCATGCTGAGTTTCGACAACAACTCGGGATGATCGAAAGAACTGGAAGAGTTATTAGTGTTGAGGGGGAGTGTTAAATAGAGCAACACTAACTATCTAGAAAGTTCTTGAAGTATCAACATAAATAGCTCAATTGTATAGATTAGTTCTTTCTAGATCTATCTTGAGTATTGTAAATAAATATCTTAAAAGGAAAGGCTCTAGAAATATCTTAGCCTTTCATTACGCTCCAAGGAATTCTAGAGAATTCCATTCGATAAGGATAAGTAGAGAAATATCTAGGATATTTCTAGATCCAAGGAGAGCCTAGAAAAATCCATTTGCTTGGGCTCCAAGGATCTCAGTCCTATAAATAGGGAGTGTGTCCTCGATATGTACAACAACTTGGAGAAAGCATCAACAAGTTGGAGAAAGCAACAAAAGTGAGTGTGAGAAAGTGAGAGAGTCTTTTCCTAAGAGTGTCCATCTTTGTACTTTCCTCATAAAAGTTTCTTTCTTCCAAGTGTTTGCTCTCCTCTTTTGTACTAATTTCTTCAACAATTATGGTTGTTATTGTCTGCAATTAGTCCATGGAAAAAACCACCATTACAAATAGCAAAGTCATTTGAAGTTGACATAAGAAAAGAATTATAGTCTGTTAATTTGATTAGCATTTACTTTTTATTCTCTTATATGGATTTTTCTAAAATCCTCACTTAATTTCCACTTCCTTATCTCATCTTATTGAATATTCAAAACTAAATTTATCCTTTCTGCCATCATTTATACATTTCTTTCCATATATCAAGTTATCAACTATGTTTACCTCACCTTAAAACCCAAAAACCATGCACAAACTTTAAGATCTCAATACAAAGCAAACTCTGTGGAATGCATGCTTGTCAGTGCTTCAAAAAGTCACCCAACCACCAAGCTCACACTAATACGTCGATTATGAAGATTCATGTACCTGAGCCGAGAGTTATGTCACGGTGTATCTGAGCCAACGACAGAGAAAGGAAAGTCCATGACAAAGGAAAAGCACAAGAACAAGGTAAGGTGCTTCCTGTATTTTGGATTCTCATATTTTAAGAGTAGGTATCCAATGCGGTAAAAGGGATGCAAAAGGAAAAGTTAGTAGTAAAGTTTACTGCAACATTACCAAAAGGACAACCCCACTGAGTTTATGGATCAAGGAAATCACAAGGAAAAAATTCCAAGAGGGGAATGGAATCGACCAATTAGACAACATGCACAAAGAGGAAAGTGAACCATTCAAATTCAATATTAAACCAAACAATTCCATGGAAAAGAATCCAAAAGCAATCAAAATTCCAACAAACAAGAGACGAGAAATGAAAAAGAAAATATTACCAAATAGGAACGACTAATTAAACAACATGCACAAAAGACAAAAGGGTCAGGAAACTGATGCAACTAGCAAATGATAAAAGGAGAATTCTCTCCCAGAATCAACCAAAAGTGTCCTATAGAGAAAAAATCAAATTCAATGGCTAATTTCTATATAATGAGGTAGGACTGAAAAAAAGAACATTATAAACCTATGTATCAATCAAATTCAATAATAAATAAAAGAGTTCCAAGCAAAAGAGAATAACAAGCAATCAAAATTACAATAAATGGTTGCAAAGGATTAGCAAGAACACAAATATCAAAATAAACCAAAATAAGTTTCCAAAATAGAAAAGGGGCTTAGAAGCAAGAGAGAGAAAAACATACCATAAGTAACTCAATCAATTAAGGCATGAAAAATTTGAATTCACAAACTCAAGGAAGTCAGTTCTCCTCTCCAGACCATCAAACTGAAATCTCATCTCATTATTAGAACATAACATATATTAAATCGATCAAATTGGTTAAGGACATAGAGTAGAACCAATCATGAACCCAATAAGACTACAAATATGAATTCACAAGACAAAAATTTAGAAGAGGAGAAACATACAATAAAGTAGCATAACTAAGAACACGGATATTAATACAAACCATAATAAACTTCTAGAATAGAAAAGGGGCTTAGAAGAAAGAGAGTGAGAAACATACCATTAATAACCCAATCATTAGCGTGAAAAATTTCAATTCACAAAGCTCAAGTAATTCAAACCTCCTCCTGCCCGAACCATCAGACCAAAATCTCATCACATTAGAAGAACATAGCATACATTAAATTCGTCAAATTAATTAAAGATGCGAACTCACCTGACCTTTACGTGCCACCAACGGTAAATTTGTAGATGAGGGGGAAGACGTGGCCTGCAAAACTGAAAACCTGCACAACGGTGTGGTGCTAGCCACACCGCCTCCGATGCTTAAGTCAGAAAACGAAAGTAGGAGGGTTAGAGAGTAAGAGAGAGAGTAGAGAATAGAGTTCGGGTCCCCTTCTTCAGTTGCGAAGAGGGGTATAAATACCTGCTCATGCTCCTCGGGTTTTTAGGAATTCGGAGGCGTTTCAGGACGAACCAAGCGAAACCGGGGCGGCTAGAAGCAGTAGGGACCGAACGGAGTTGAAGGGACTCGGCCTGGGCCGCCGAGGCTGAGCATGGAGTCGGGCTAGTCTTGGCTCGTCCTACTCGCCAGTTTCGCCTCTGGGGTCCATCACCCAGCCTTATTTCTGCCCGGTTGTCCTCGTCAACTCCTTGTACATCGGAGTGGTCCAAAATTACCTATAACAGATGCCTAAAGAACCAACTGGAGCCGCAACTATGATTACCAATCTAGAAATTTACAAGACAAAATTTGCAAGAAGAGGGAAGGACCCATTAAACAACAAAAGGGAAGAATGAAACAATAAAATTCAAATTCAACGTCCAATTTAGAAATATGAAGAAATCGATTGAAAACAATATCACAAGCCTAGGAATCAAAATCGAATAGTAAACAGAGCACTCCCAAGAATATCAAAAGAACAGTCAAAAGAAAACTATGGTAATCGAAATTCGACAAGCAATCGCAAAGGAAGAACATAAATGTAGAACAACCCAAAATAAAGTTTCCAGAATAATAAAATAAAAAAGTGGGGCTTAAAAGCAAAAGGGAGATAAACCAACCCTAAATAACACTATCTTTTAAGTCATGAGAAAAAATGAATTCACAAACTTCGAAAAAATTTGTCCTCCTTTCCCGGACCCATCAAATCAAAATCTAATTTCATTAGAAGAATATAGCATTAAATTCATCGAATTAATTAAACATGCAAAGTAAAGAACCAAATCGAAAACCCAACTGAGATTACAGATTAAGAAATTTACAAGGAGAAATGGGAACGACCAATAAAACAACATGCGCCCAAACAACAAAAGGGAAGTTGAAATAAAAAAGTTCGAATTCATCGTCTAATTTAGAAATATGAAGAGCTCAATTGAAAATAGCATCATAAGCCTAGGAGTCAAATGATACAATAAACAGAAGTTCCAAGAAAAAGAATCAAAAGCAATCTAAACCAATCAAAATTCCAACAAAGAATCGCAAAGATTCAGAGCGAGAACACAAATGCAAAACAACACTAAATAAGTTTCCAGAAACAATTTAGTCTCGGTACTTTAGTATATAATAATTTAATCCCTATCTTGAAAAATCCCATCCAAATGAAGTGTAAATTTTCAATATGTAAATGACTTACTCTTTGTAGTTTATATAAATTTGGTCCCTAATCAATCAAATTATCGATCTAAGTATGTAAAGAAATTTCATTAAATTTTAATAACATTTTTCACGATAGAGACTAAATTGTTACAAATTTAGTATTGGGACTAGGCCAATTAAACAACATGCACAAAGAGCAAAAGTTGAGGAAGCTGAATAGTTCAAAATACAATGTCTAATTTAGAAATGACGACCGATGATTGAAAATATTACAACCCTAGGAATGAATAAATCTCTATCTTTCCAATGGGCACACCAATAGAGTTTCGTAGCAATCAAATTCAACCTCAACAGTACATTTCCAAGCAAAAGAATCACGGGAGCAACCAAAATCCCAACAAACAATCGCAAGGAATAAGAAGCAAGAATACATTATCAAAACGAACCAGAATGTGTTTCCAAACTAAGGAAAAAAAAATTGACTTAGAAGCAGGAGAGAGAGAAACAGACAATCAAAAGAACCAAGACCCTACACTAAGGCAAAATTCCCCAGAGGAGAATGGGAATGGACCAATTAGACAAGATGCCCACAAAGCGCAAAACTTGAAGAAGCCGAATGGTTCAAAATACAATGTCTAATTTAGAAATGAAAAGGAAGGATTAAAAATATTATAACCCTAGGAAAGAATAAATCTCTATCTTTCCATTCGGCACACCACCAATAGAGTTTCCTAGCAAGCAAATTCAACCTCAATAGTACCTTTCCATGCAAAAGAATCACGAACAATCAAAATCCCAACAAACAATCACAAAGATTTAGAATCCAAGAATAAATTATCAAAACAAACCTGAATATCAAAATAAAGTTCATAATTTTAAAAAAAAAAGACTTACAAGCAAAAGAGAGAAACAGACAATCAAAAGAACCAAGACCCCACCAAGGCAAAATTCCAAAAAGGAGAATGGGAATGGACCAATTAGACAACATGCACAAAGAGCAAAAGTTGAGGAAGCTGAATAGTACAAAATACAATGTTAATTTAGAAATGATTAGGGAGGATTGAAAATATTACAACCCAAGGAATGAATAAATCTCTATCTTTCCAATGGGCACACCAATAGAGTTTCGTAGCAATCAAATTCAACCTCAACAGTACATTTCCAAGCAAAAGAATCACGAGAGCAATCAAAATCCCAACAAACAATCGCAAGGAATTAGAAGCAAGAATACATTATCAAAACGAACCAAAATGTGTTTCCAAACTAAGAATAAAAAAAAAATGACTTAGAAGAAGGAGAGAGAGAAACAGACAATCAAAAGAACCAAGACCTTACACTAAGGCAAAATTCCCCAGAGGAGAATGGGAATGGACCAATTAGACAACATGCCCATAAAGAGCAAAACTTGAAGAAGCCGAAAGGTTCAAAATACAATGTCTAATTTAGAAATGAAGAGGAAGGATTGAAAATATTATAACCCTAGGAAAGAATAAATCGTTATCTTTCCATTGGGCACACCACCAATAGAGTTTCCTAGCAAGCAAATTCAACCTCAATAGTACATTTCCATGCAAAATAATCACGAACAATCAAAATCCCAACAAACAATCACAAAGATTTAGAATCCAAGAATAAATTATCAAAACAAACCTGAATATGTTTCCAAAATAAAGTTCATAATTTAAAAAAAAAAAAAAAAAAAAAGACTTAGAAGCAAAAGAGAGAGAAACAGACAATCAAAAGAACCCCACCAAGGCAAAATTCCCAAAAGGAGAATGGGAATGGACCAATTAGACAACATGCACAAAGAGGAAAAGTTGAGGAAGCTGAATAGTACAAAATACAATGTTAATTTAGAAATGATGAGGGAGGATTGAAAATATTACAACCCAAGGAATGAATAAATCTCTATCTTTCCAATGGGGACACCAATAGAGTATCCTAGCAGACAAAAAAAACCTCAATAGTACACTCCAAGCAAAAGAATAACGAGCAATCAAAATCCCAACAAACAATCGCAAGGAATTAGAAGCAAGAATACATTATCAAAACGAACCAGAATATGTTTCCAAAATAACGTTAATAATTAAAAAAAAATGACTTAGAAGAAGGAGAGAGAGAAACAGACAATCAAAAGAACTAATACACTACTAAGGCAAAATTCCCCAGAAGAGAATGGGAATGGACCAATTAGAAAACATGCACACAAAGAGCGAAACATGAGGAAGCCAAATAGTTCAAAATACAATGTCTGATTTAGAAATAAAGAGGGGGGATTGAAAATATTACAATCCTAAGAATGAATAAAACTCTATCTTTCCAATTACCACACACCAATAGAGTTTCCTAGCAATCAAATTCAACCTTAACAGTACATTTCCAAGCAAAAGAATCACGAGCAATCACAAAATCCCAACAAACGATAGCAAAGATTTAGAAGCAAGAATACATTATCAAAACGAACCAGAATATGTTTCCAAAATAAAGTTAATAATTTTTTTTAAAAAAAAGACTTAGAGGCAGGATAGAGAGAAACTCACAATCAAAAGAACCAAGATCCCACTGAGGCAAAATTCCCAAGAGGAGAATGGGAATGGACCAATTAGACAACATGCAAAAAGAGCAAAAGTTGAGCAAGCCGAAAGTTCAAAATTCAATCTCTAATTTAGAAATGAAGTGGGAGGTTTGAAAATATTATACCCTAGGATTGAATAAATCTCTATCTTTCCAATGGACACACCAATAGAGTTTCCTAGCAATTAAATTTAACCTCAAAAGTACATTTCCAAGCAAAAGAATCACGAGCAATCAAAATCCCAACAAACGATCGCAAAGATTTAGAAACAAGAATACTAATCAAAACGAACCGGAATATGTTTCCAAAATAAAGTTAATAATTAAAAAAAAAAGACTTAGAAGCAGGAGAGGGGGAAACACACAAGCAAAAGAACCAAGATCCCAAGATCCCACTAAGACAAAATTCCCAAGAGAAGAATGGGAATGGACCAATTAGACAACAGGCACAAAGAGCAAAACTTGAGGAAGCCGAATATAGTTCACAATCCAATGTCTAATTTAGAAATGAAGAGGGAGGATTGAAAATATTATACCCTAGGAATGAATAAATGTCTATCTTCCAATGTGCACACCAATATAGTTTCGTAGCAATGAAATTCAACCTCAACAATACATTTCCAAGCAACAGAATCACGAGCAACCAAAATCCCAACAAACAATCGCAAAGATTTAGAAGCAAGAATACATTATCAAAACAAACCAGAATATGTTTCCAAACTAAAGAATTAAAAAAATGACTTAGAAGCAGGAGAGAGAGAAACAGACAATCCAAAGAACCAAGACCCTACACTAAGGCAAAATTCCCCAAAGGAGAATGGGAATGGACCAATTAGACAACATGCACACAAAGAGCAAAACTTGAGGAAGCTGAATGGTTCAAAATACAATGTCTAATTTAGAAATGAAGAGGGACGATTGAAAATATACCCTAGGAATGAATAAATCTCTATCTTTCCATTGGGCACACCACCAATGAGTTTCCTAGCAATCAAATTCAACTTCAACAGTACATTTCCATGAAAAAGAATTATGAACAATCAAAATCCCAACAAACGATCGCAATGATTTAGAAGCAAGAATACATTATCAAAACAAACCAGAATATGTTTCCAAAATAAAGTTAATAATTTAAAAAAAAATGACTTCGAAGCAGAAGAGGGAGAAAACAGACGATCAAAAGAACCAAGACCCCACTGAGGCAAAATTCCCAAGAGGAGAATGGGAATGGACCAATTAGACAACATGCACAAAGTGCAAAAGTTGTGGAAGCCGAATAGTTGAAAATACAATGTCTAATTTAGAAATGAAGAGGGAGGATTGAAAGTATTACAATCCTAGGAATGAATAAATCTCTATCTTTCCAATGGGCACACCACCAATAGAGTTTCCGAGCAAAATCGAATTCAACCTCAACATTACATTTCCAAGCAAAAGAATCACAAGCAATCAAAATTCCAATAAACGATCGCAAAGATTTAGAAGCTCAATACATTATCATAACAAACCAGAATATGTTTCCAAAATAAAGTTATTATTTAAAATAAAAAAAAAAAAAAAAGATCTACAACCAGGAGAGAGAGAGAAATGGAAAATCAACAGAACCAAGATCCCACCAAGGCAAAATTCCCAAGAGGAGAATGGGAATGGACCAATTCGACAACATGCACAAAGAACAAAAGTTGAGGAAACTGAATAGTTCAAAATATAATGTCTAATTTAGAAATGAAGTGGATTGAAAAAAACATCACAAACCTAGCTGTAAAATTTAATACTATACATAACAGTTCCAACCAAAAGAATCACAAGAAACCAAAATTCCAAAAATAATTGAAAAGGTTCTCAAGCAAAACACAGATATTAAAATAAACCAATGTAAGTTCCCAAAATTAAAAATAAATAAATAAATAAGGGCTTAAAAGTAAGACAGAGAGAAATGGACCATTCATGAAAAAAATAGTACATAAAAGAATTAATGTCAGCTAGTATTTCTAAACAAACTACCAGAAACGCCGTACAACATTGCTTTTTAGCAAATATTTCCCAAATCTCATCTCACTTAACGATACTGGCTTAAGTTAAATTCATCAAATTAGTTAAAGACGTGAGGTAGAGGACACCAATTTTAGGAAAACAAACCCGATACCACACTAAGATTACAAGTCAAGGAATTCAAAAGGCAAAAATCCATGAGAGAAGAACTGAGATCTCTAAGGCCCCGTTTGATGACCATTTGGTTTTTCAAAATTATGCTTGTTTTCTCTCAATTTCCTTGCCTTGGTTAAGGAGACATTAGAGTTTTTAGCCAAATTCCAAAAACAAAAATAAGTTTTAAAACTATATTTTTTTTTTGTTTTCAAAATTTGACTTGGATTTTGAAAACATGGGAAGGATGTAAGTAGAGAAATGGATAGGTGGAAGGAGTGTTTATAAGCTTAATTTTCAAAAACCAAAATCCAAAAACGAAAAGGTTATCAAATGGGGGCCTAAATTAAACAACATGCACAATGAGCAAAATGGAAATGGTAATTGAAAAGTTCAAATTTAATTTCTAGTTATAAATATGAAGACAGTGGATTGAAAACACCATCATGCCTGCCTAATTGTCAAACTTACTAAACAAAACAAAACTGTTCCAAGCAAAAAGAAAAAAAAAAACAACAATAAAGAGAGAAGAAACAAACCATCGAACCAACTAAAACCCTACTGAGACAACAAAAGAGAAGAGGAAACCAAACACTTCAAATTCAATGTCCAATTTAGAAATATGACGAGGGAGGATTGGAAACTACATCGCTAAGCCTAGGAGTCATTCAATACTAGACGAAACAATTCCAACCCATCACAAGAAATCAAAATTCCAACAAACTTAAAAGGATTGGGAAACAAGAACACAACCATCAAAATGAACGAGAATAAGTTTACAAAAAGCAAAAGGGGAAGCAAAAGAGAAATAAACAAACTATTGAACCAACAAAACATACTGAGATTTCAGATCAAAAAACTTCACAAGAGAAAATTTACAACGGGAGAAATAGGATCAAATAATTAAACAACGTGGGCACAAAAACAAAAGAGAAGAGGAAACTGAACACTTCGAATTCAATTTCTAGTTTAGAAATATAATGAGGGAGGATTGAAAACATCTTAGCCAAAACATCACAACAAGCAAAAAAAAAATTCCAACAAACAATTACAAAGATTTAGAAACAAGAACATAAATATAAAAATAAAGCAAAATAAGTCTTCAAAAAGAAAAAAGAAGCGAGAGAGAGAGAGAGACATAAACCATTGAACCAACAAAACCCTACTGAGATTACAAATCAGGGAACTTCACCAAACAAAATTAACAATAAGGGAAATTGAATCAACCAATTAAACATACACAAACAACAAAAGGGAAGAAGGAAAATTGAACAGTTCAAGTTCAATGTATAATTTAGAAATATAAAGAGTGAGGAGAATTGACAACAACATCACGAGCCTAGGAGTCAAACTCAATACTAAACAGAACAATTCCAAAGCAAAAGAATCACAAGGAATCAAAATTTCAACAAACAATCGCAAAGATTCAAAAGCAAGAACACAAATATTTACGAACAAGAAGATGTCTCCAAAATAGAAAAGAGGCTTAGAAACAAGAGAGAGAGAGAAAAAACAAACCATCAATAACTCGACCATTCGAGGTATGGAAAAGTTGAATTCACGAAGCTTCAGGATGTTAGTCCATCTCCTCCTCAGACACTATCAGCTAGTGACGTCTATTGCAATCGTATGCACAAATTATATTCATCAAATTGATTAAATACCATCAGACTGAAGGGAGTAGTATACATTTACGTCAAATTCTAACTACAATAAATCATTTAGAACTACCAAACTCATTCCTTGATGAGGCCATCTTTTTCGAGTAAGCTTCAATGCTTGAACGTAACCCTAAAGAACACATTAGAATCATGGTCAAGGTAGTTAACTGAGAAATTTATAAAAACAATATAACCAGCTAGCTTTCATCATTCGAAATGTAAGGAACAAAACAACACAGAACACAACCAAAGAAACCCTAATCAACAAAAATTTCGAATTGCTGGGATTAGATTATAAACTACAATTAAATGAAGGAATAGAAACATTAAGTTCCTCAATTAGATTTGATCCCCACACTGCAACAAAATAAATCTAGATCCTATTTATATTTCAACTCAAGGTTTCTAATATAATATTCAGTATAATGCAAATAGATAAGATCTAGATTTATAAAGATGAACACAAGACAGTAAAAAGAAGCAAAACTTGAAAAGTCATAATCTGTTTTTCCTTTTTTCTTTTTTAAAAATTTTTAAGCTAAGGGCAAGCTTCCCTAGGCCAAGGGCATACCATGCATAGACATAAATTGCAGCCTTGAAAATTAAAACATAGAAAAGGAAGACAATTAACCACGCATACGAAGGTATGTCTTGCCAACACAAGCACCAACATCTGGTCTTCATCTAGTCTTTCAATCACATAAAGTTTGCCATCTTCTCCTCTGAAAAATTCCTCCAAAAAGTTAGGAAAACACAACTGAGTTTCACTACGTTGGATTCTAATGTAATATTCTTATTGAAGTGCATACTTTTACCTTCAAATTTTCATAGGCAAGATAAACTATATGGTATGCGAGTTTAACCTGGAACACATTCAAGGGAAACCATAACCAAGGCTAAACTAACAAATCAGCAATACGTCAGGAAAAAAAGATTGTTTTTTACTCATTCTTAATGTCAAAAGCATTTTTTTTAGTCAACACTAAAAGAATAATATTAATAATCAAATTTTAAAATTAGGAATTTAAACAAAAGCAACAACCAGAGGAACGTTGCTTTCCAACACAACACCTTCCACATTTATACAGTTAAATAAAGCAACACTAACTATCTAGATTGTTGTTAAATAAAGCAACACTAACTATCTAGAATGTTCTTGAAGTGTCTACATAAATAGCTCAATTGTATAGATTAGTTATTTCTAGATCTATCTTGAGTATTGTAAATAAATATCTTAAAAGGAAAGGCTCTAGAAATATCTTAGCCTTTCATTAGGCTCCAAGGAATTCTAGAGAATTCCTTTCGATAAGGATAAGTAGAGAAATATCTAGGATATTTCTAGATCCAAGAAGAGCCTAGAAAAATCCATTTGCTTGGGCTCCAAGGATCTTAGTCCTATAAATAGGGAGTGTCTCCTCAATATGTACACCAACTTGGAGAAAGCATCAACAAGTTGGAGAGAGCATCAAAAGTGAGTGTGGGAAAGTGAGAGAGTCTTTTCCTAAGAGTGTCCATCTTTGTACTTTCCTAATAAAAGTTTCTTTCTTCCAAGTGTTTGTCTCTCCTCTTTTGTGCTAATTTCGTCAACAAGTGGTATCAGAGTCGAGCAAACATAGCTTGTTGTGGTGGAGCTTTTGAAGATCGCGTTGATGCTTTTGAGGTGGCAGTTGATGCTTCAGGCATAGGTGTAGGAGCTGTTTTATCACAAAATTCCCATCCAATTGAATTTTTTAGTGAAAAACTAAGCCCCTCAAGACAAATCTGGTCCACTTATGAACAGGAGTTATATTCTTTGGTAAGAGCATTGAAACAGTGGGAGCATAACATGGAATTTGTCCTTTTTACAGATCACTTTTCTTTAAAATTCCTAAACTCTCAAAAAACCATCAGTAGAATGCATGCTAGGTGGTTATCATTTCTTCAAAGATTCAATTTTGTGATCAAACATACGTCCGGTATTACTAACAAAGTAGCAGATGCATTGAGCCGAAATGAAAGCCTTTTGACCATTTTAAAAGAAGAAATAATAACTATGGACCACCTACCGGAAACATATGCTGATGATACAGATTTTGGCACCACATGGAAAAAATGTGTAGACCATACTCCGACCGGTGGCTTCCATATCTTGGATGGATTCCTCTTCAAGGGGGATGTCTTATGCATTCCACATTCATCTTTAAGGGAAGCACTAATTCGAGAAGCTCATGCTAGAGGTTTAGCCGGACATCTTGGACGAGACAAGACATTACAAATTCTAGAGACCAGATATTTTTTGCCGCAATTAAAGAGGGATGTCACCAATTTCGTAGCAAGATGTTACACTTGCCAGAGTTTTAAAGGACATGGTCAAAATACAGGACTTTACACACCTCTTCCCATTCCCGAAAACATTTGGGAAGACCTTTCCATGGATTTCATCCTCGGTCTCCCACGAACTCAACGTGGCTATGACTCTATTTTTGTGGTGGTAGACCGATACAGCAAAATGGCTCATTTTTTACCATGTAAGAAAACGTCAGATGCTGTATACATCGCAAACCTATTTTTCAAAGAGATAGTACGTCTTCATGGTATTCCAAAGTCCATTGTTTCCGATAGGGATGTGAAATTCCTAAGACATTTCTGGAAAACCCTTTGGAAGAAGTTCGATACAAAACTCAAGTACAACACTACAAGCCATCCTCAAACCGATGGTTAAACGGAAGTAACAAACAAGACCTTAGGCAACTTATTAAGGTGTCTAAGCGGGGACAAACCGAAGCAATGGGACATGTCATTGGCACAAGCCGAATTCGCCTACAACCACATGCGGAACAGAACGACAGGGAAGTCTCCATTTGAAATTGTCTATACAAAACTTCCTAGACTAACATTTGATCTAATACATATTCCCTCTTTGGTTGATCTTAGTTCTGAAGCTGAAGAGATGGCTACCAGAATCACGGAGTTGCATAACCAAGTCCAAAACCACATTCAAAAGCAAACTGCTAAGTACAAAGAAGTTGCAGATCGGAAGAACCGATTCAAGGAATTCGAAGTTGGAGATCTCGTGATTATACATTTGAGGAAAAGCAGGCTCCCAGCAGGTACTTACAACAAGCTCAAGAAAAGAAAGCTTGGCCCATTCCCAATATTGGAAAGATATGGAGAAAATGCTTATAAAATCAAACTACCTGAGGAATACAACATTAATCCTACATTTAATGTTGCTGATTTGTATTCCTTTCACCCCCCGGATGAGTTTACATTAGCACCATAACTCGAGGACGAGTTTTTTTTTTGGGGGAGGGGTATTCTGTGTAGGCCATTACGTGTATTTTATTAGATGCTATTTATGTAATTATGTGCCAAGCACATGTGTAGTTAGTTAGTTAGTAAAAGCCTCCATGTCTATTTAAAGGATGGAACATTGATTCATTCTAATAAAAGAGTATTTTCGGCTACACCAAAAACAAAAAAACAAAAAAAAAAAAAAGAAGAAATTGAAATGAAGCCAATAAAGACAGAAGATCAAATTGCAAATATATTCACCAAAGGACTATTAGCATCGAAGCATGCTGAGTTTCGACAACAACTCGGGATGATCGAAAGAACTGGAAGAGTTATTAGTGTTGAGGGGGAGTGTTAAATAGAGCAACACTAACTATCTAGAAAGTTCTTGAAGTATCAACATAAATAGCTCAATTGTATAGATTAGTTCTTTCTAGATCTATCTTGAGTATTGTAAATAAATATCTTAAAAGGAAAGGCTCTAGAAATATCTTAGCCTTTCATTACGCTCCAAGGAATTCTAGAGAATTCCATTCGATAAGGATAAGTAGAGAAATATCTAGGATATTTCTAGATCCAAGGAGAGCCTAGAAAAATCCATTTGCTTGGGCTCCAAGGATCTCAGTCCTATAAATAGGGAGTGTGTCCTCGATATGTACAACAACTTGGAGAAAGCATCAACAAGTTGGAGAAAGCAACAAAAGTGAGTGTGAGAAAGTGAGAGAGTCTTTTCCTAAGAGTGTCCATCTTTGTACTTTCCTCATAAAAGTTTCTTTCTTCCAAGTGTTTGCTCTCCTCTTTTGTACTAATTTCTTCAACAATTATGGTTGTTATTGTCTGCAATTAGTCCATGGAAAAAACCACCATTACAAATAGCAAAGTCATTTGAAGTTGACATAAGAAAAGAATTATAGTCTGTTAATTTGATTAGCATTTACTTTTTATTCTCTTATATGGATTTTTCTAAAATCCTCACTTAATTTCCACTTCCTTATCTCATCTTATTGAATATTCAAAACTAAATTTATCCTTTCTGCCATCATTTATACATTTCTTTCCATATATCAAGTTATCAACTATGTTTACCTCACCTTAAAACCCAAAAACCATGCACAAACTTTAAGATCTCAATACAAAGCAAACTCTGTGGAATGCATGCTTGTCAGTGCTTCAAAAAGTCACCCAACCACCAAGCTCACACTAATACGTCGATTATGAAGATTCATGTACCTGAGCCGAGAGTTATGTCACGGTGTATCTGAGCCAACGACAGAGAAAGGAAAGTCCATGACAAAGGAAAAGCACAAGAACAAGGTAAGGTGCTTCCTGTATTTTGGATTCTCATATTTTAAGAGTAGGTATCCAATGCGGTAAAAGGGATGCAAAAGGAAAAGTTAGTAGTAAAGTTTACTGCAACATTACCAAAAGGACAACCCCACTGAGTTTATGGATCAAGGAAATCACAAGGAAAAAATTCCAAGAGGGGAATGGAATCGACCAATTAGACAACATGCACAAAGAGGAAAGTGAACCATTCAAATTCAATATTAAACCAAACAATTCCATGGAAAAGAATCCAAAAGCAATCAAAATTCCAACAAACAAGAGACGAGAAATGAAAAAGAAAATATTACCAAATAGGAACGACTAATTAAACAACATGCACAAAAGACAAAAGGGTCAGGAAACTGATGCAACTAGCAAATGATAAAAGGAGAATTCTCTCCCAGAATCAACCAAAAGTGTCCTATAGAGAAAAAATCAAATTCAATGGCTAATTTCTATATAATGAGGTAGGACTGAAAAAAAGAACATTATAAACCTATGTATCAATCAAATTCAATAATAAATAAAAGAGTTCCAAGCAAAAGAGAATAACAAGCAATCAAAATTACAATAAATGGTTGCAAAGGATTAGCAAGAACACAAATATCAAAATAAACCAAAATAAGTTTCCAAAATAGAAAAGGGGCTTAGAAGCAAGAGAGAGAAAAACATACCATAAGTAACTCAATCAATTAAGGCATGAAAAATTTGAATTCACAAACTCAAGGAAGTCAGTTCTCCTCTCCAGACCATCAAACTGAAATCTCATCTCATTATTAGAACATAACATATATTAAATCGATCAAATTGGTTAAGGACATAGAGTAGAACCAATCATGAACCCAATAAGACTACAAATATGAATTCACAAGACAAAAATTTAGAAGAGGAGAAACATACAATAAAGTAGCATAACTAAGAACACGGATATTAATACAAACCATAATAAACTTCTAGAATAGAAAAGGGGCTTAGAAGAAAGAGAGGGAGAAACATACCATTAATAACCCAATCATTAGCGTGAAAAATTTCAATTCACAAAGCTCAAGTAATTCAAACCTCCTCCTGCCCGAACCATCAGACCAAAATCTCATCACATTAGAAGAACATAGCATACATTAAATTCGTCAAATTAATTAAAGATGCGAACTCACCTGACCTTTACGTGCCACCAACGGTAAATTTGTAGATGAGGGGGAAGACGTGGCCTGCAAAACTGAAAACCTGCACACCGGTGTGGTGCTAGCCACACCGCCTCCGATGCTTAAGTCAGAAAACGAAAGTAGGAGGGTTAGAGAGTAAGAGAGAGAGTAGAGAATAGAGTTCGGGTCCCCTTCTTCAGTTGCGAAGAGGGGTATAAATACCTGCTCATGCTCCTCGGGTTTTTAGGAATTCGGAGGCGTTTCAGGACGAACCAAGCGAAACCGGGGCGGCTAGAAGCAGTAGGGACCGAACGGAGTTGAAGGGACTCGGCCTGGGCCGCCGAGGCTGAGCATGGAGTCGGGCTAGTCTTGGCTCGTCCTACTCGCCAGTTTCGCCTCTGGGGTCCATCACCCAGCCTTATTTCTGCCCGGTTGTCCTCGTCAACTCCTTGTACATCGGAGTGGTCCAAAATTACCTATAACAGATGCCTAAAGAACCAACTGGAGCCGCAACTATGATTACCAATCTAGAAATTTACAAGACAAAATTTGCAAGAAGAGGGAAGGACCCATTAAACAACAAAAGGGAAGAATGAAACAATAAAATTCAAATTCAACGTCCAATTTAGAAATATGAAGAAATCGATTGAAAACAATATCACAAGCCTAGGAATCAAAATCGAATAGTAAACAGAGCACTCCCAAGAATATCAAAAGAACAGTCAAAAGAAAACTATGGTAATCGAAATTCGACAAGCAATCGCAAAGGAAGAACATAAATGTAGAACAACCCAAAATAAAGTTTCCAGAATAATAAAATAAAAAAGTGGGGCTTAAAAGCAAAAGGGAGATAAACCAACCCTAAATAACACTATCTTTTAAGTCATGAGAAAAAATGAATTCACAAACTTCGAAAAAATTTGTCCTCCTTTCCCGGACCCATCAAATCAAAATCTAATTTCATTAGAAGAATATAGCATTAAATTCATCGAATTAATTAAACATGCAAAGTAAAGAACCAAATCGAAAACCCAACTGAGATTACAGATTAAGAAATTTACAAGGAGAAATGGGAACGACCAATAAAACAACATGCGCCCAAACAACAAAAGGGAAGTTGAAATAAAAAAGTTCGAATTCATCGTCTAATTTAGAAATATGAAGAGCTCAATTGAAAATAGCATCATAAGCCTAGGAGTCAAATGATACAATAAACAGAAGTTCCAAGAAAAAGAATCAAAAGCAATCTAAACCAATCAAAATTCCAACAAAGAATCGCAAAGATTCAGAGCGAGAACACAAATGCAAAACAACACTAAATAAGTTTCCAGAAACAATTTAGTCTCGGTACTTTAGTATATAATAATTTAATCCCTATCTTGAAAAATCCCATCCAAATGAAGTGTAAATTTTCAATATGTAAATGACTTACTCTTTGTAGTTTATATAAATTTGGTCCCTAATCAATCAAATTATCGATCTAAGTATGTAAAGAAATTTCATTAAATTTTAATAACATTTTTCACGATAGAGACTAAATTGTTACAAATTTAGTATTGGGACTAGGCCAATTAAACAACATGCACAAAGAGCAAAAGTTGAGGAAGCTGAATAGTTCAAAATACAATGTCTAATTTAGAAATGACGACCGATGATTGAAAATATTACAACCCTAGGAATGAATAAATCTCTATCTTTCCAATGGGCACACCAATAGAGTTTCGTAGCAATCAAATTCAACCTCAACAGTACATTTCCAAGCAAAAGAATCACGGGAGCAACCAAAATCCCAACAAACAATCGCAAGGAATAAGAAGCAAGAATACATTATCAAAACGAACCAGAATGTGTTTCCAAACTAAGGAAAAAAAAATGACTTAGAAGCAGGAGAGAGAGAAACAGACAATCAAAAGAACCAAGACCCTACACTAAGGCAAAATTCCCCAGAGGAGAATGGGAATGGACCAATTAGACAAGATGCCCACAAAGCGCAAAACTTGAAGAAGCCGAATGGTTCAAAATACAATGTCTAATTTAGAAATGAAAAGGAAGGATTAAAAATATTATAACCCTAGGAAAGAATAAATCTCTATCTTTCCATTCGGCACACCACCAATAGAGTTTCCTAGCAAGCAAATTCAACCTCAATAGTACCTTTCCATGCAAAAGAATCACGAACAATCAAAATCCCAACAAACAATCACAAAGATTTAGAATCCAAGAATAAATTATCAAAACAAACCTGAATATCAAAATAAAGTTCATAATTTTAAAAAAAAAAAGACTTACAAGCAAAAGAGAGAAACAGACAATCAAAAGAACCAAGACCCCACCAAGGCAAAATTCCACAAAGGAGAATGGGAATGGACCAATTAGACAACATGCACAAAGAGCAAAAGTTGAGGAAGCTGAATAGTACAAAATACAATGTTAATTTAGAAATTATTAGGGAGGATTGAAAATATTACAACCCAAGGAATGAATAAATCTCTATCTTTCCAATGGGCACACCAATAGAGTTTCGTAGCAATCAAATTCAACCTCAACAGTACATTTCCAAGCAAAAGAATCACGAGAGCAATCAAAATCCCAACAAACAATCGCAAGGAATTAGAAGCAAGAATACATTATCAAAACGAACCAAAATGTGTTTCCAAACTAAGAATAAAAAAAAAATGACTTAGAAGAAGGAGAGAGAGAAACAGACAATCAAAAGAACCAAGACCTTACACTAAGGCAAAATTCCCCAGAGGAGAATGGGAATGGACCAATTAGACAACATGCCCATAAAGAGCAAAACTTGAAGAAGCCGAAAGGTTCAAAATACAATGTCTAATTTAGAAATGAAGAGGAAGGATTGAAAATATTATAACCCTAGGAAAGAATAAATCGTTATCTTTCCATTGGGCACACCACCAATAGAGTTTCCTAGCAAGCAAATTCAACCTCAATAGTACATTTCCATGCAAAATAATCACGAACAATCAAAATCCCAACAAACAATCACAAAGATTTAGAATCCAAGAATAAATTATCAAAACAAACCTGAATATGTTTCCAAAATAAAGTTCATAATTAAAAAAAAAAAAAAAAAAAAAAAAAAGACTTAGAAGCAAAAGAGAGAGAAACAGACAATCAAAAGAACCAAGACCCCACCAAGGCAAAATTCCCAAAAGGAGAATGGGAATGGACCAATTAGACAACATGCACAAAGAGGAAAAGTTGAGGAAGCTGAATAGTACAAAATACAATGTTAATTTAGAAATGATGAGGGAGGATTGAAAATATTACAACCCAAGGAATGAATAAATCTCTATCTTTCCAATGGGGACACCAATAGAGTATCCTAGCAGACAAAAAAAAACCTCAATAGTACACTCCAAGCAAAAGAATAACGAGCAATCAAAATCCCAACAAACAATCGCAAGGAATTAGAAGCAAGAATACATTATCAAAACGAACCAGAATATGTTTCCAAAATAACGTTAATAATTAAAAAAAAATGACTTAGAAGAAGGAGAGAGAGAAACAGACAATCAAAAGAACTAATACACTACTAAGGCAAAATTCCCCAGAAGAGAATGGGAATGGACCAATTAGAAAACATGCACACAAAGAGCGAAACATGAGGAAGCCAAATAGTTCAAAATACAATGTCTAATTTAGAAATAAAGAGGGGGGATTGAAAATATTACAATCCTAAGAATGAATAAAACTCTATCTATCCAATTACCACACACCAATAGAGTTTCCTAGCAATCAAATTCAACCTTAACAGTACATTTCCAAGCAAAAGAATCACGAGCAATCACAAAATCCCAACAAACGATCGCAAAGATTTAGAAGCAAGAATACATTATCAAAACGAACTAGAATATGTTTCCAAAATAAAGTTAATAATTTTTTTAAAAAAAAAGACTTAGAGGCAGGATAGAGAGAAACTCACAATCAAAAGAACCAAGATCCCACTGAGGCAAAATTCCCAAGAGGAGAATGGGACTGGACCAATTAGACAACATGCAAAAAGAGCAAAAGTTGAGCAAGCCGAAAGTTCAAAATTCAATCTCTAATTTAGAAATGAAGTGGGAGGTTTGAAAATATTATACCCTAGGAATGAATAAATCTCTATCTTTCCAATGGACACACCAATAGAGTTTCCTAGCAATTAAATTTAACCTCAAAAGTACATTTCCAAGCAAAAGAATCACGAGCAATCAAAATCCCAACAAACGATCGCAAAGATTTAGAAACAAGAATACTAATCAAAACGAACCGGAATATGTTTCCAAAATAAAGTTAATAATTAAAAAAAAAAAAGACTTAGAAGCAGGAGAGGGGGAAACACACAAGCAAAAGAACCAAGATCCCAAGATCCCACTAAGACAAAATTCCCAAGAGAAGAATGGGAATGGACCAATTAGACAACAGGCACAAAGAGCAAAAGTTGAGGAAACCGAATATAGTTCACAATCCAATGTCTAATTTAGAAATGAAGAGGGAGGATTGAAAATATTATACCCTAGGAATGAATAAATGTCTATCTTCCAATGTGCACACCAATATAGTTTCGTAGCAATGAAATTCAACCTCAACAATACATTTCCAAGCAACAGAATCACGAGCAACCAAAATCCCAACAAACAATCGCAAAGATTTAGAAGCAAGAATACATTATCAAAACAAACCAGAATATGTTTCCAAACTAAAGAATTAAAAAAATGACTTAGAAGCAGGAGAGAGAGAAACAGACAATCCAAAGAACCAAGACCCTACACTAAGGCAAAATTCCCCAAAGGAGAATGGGAATGGACCAATTAGACAACATGCACACAAAGAGCAAAACTTGAGGAAGCTGAATGGTTCAAAATACAATGTCTAATTTAGAAATGAAGAGGGACGATTGAAAATATACCCTAGGAATGAATAAATCTCTATCTTTCCATTGGGCACACCACCAATGAGTTTCCTAGCAATCAAATTCAACTTCAACAGTACATTTCCATGAAAAAGAATTATGAACAATCAAAATCCCAACAAACGATCGCAATGATTTAGAAGCAAGAATACATTATCAAAACAAACCAGAATATGTTTCCAAAATAAAGTTAATAATTTAAAAAAAAATGACTTCGAAGCAGAAGAGGGAGAAAACAGACGATCAAAAGAACCAAGACCCCACTAAGGCAAAATTCCCAAGAGGAGAATGGGAATGGACCAATTAGACAACATGCACAAAGTGCAAAAGTTGTGGAAGCCGAATAGTTGAAAATACAATGTCTAATTTAGAAATGAAGAGGGAGGATTGAAAGTATTACAATCCTAGGAATGAATAAATCTCTATCTTTCCAATGGGCACACCACCAATAGAGTTTCCGAGCAAAATCGAATTCAACCTCAACATTACATTTCCAAGCAAAAGAATCACAAGCAATCAAAATTCCAATAAACGATCGCAAAGATTTAGAAGCTCAATACATTATCATAACAAACCAGAATATGTTTCCAAAATAAAGTTATTATTTAAAATTAAAAAAAAAAAAAAAAAAAAAAAAAAAAAAAAAAAAGACCTACAACCAGGAGAGAGAGAGAAATGGAAAATCAACAGAACCAAGATCCCACCAAGGCAAAATTCCCAAGAGGAGAATGGGAATGGACCAATTCGACAACATGCACAAAGAACAAAAGTTGAGGAAACTGAATAGTTCAAAATATAATGTCTAATTTAGAAATGAAGTGGATTGAAAAAAACATCACAAACCTAGCTGTAAAATTTAATACTATACATAACAGTTCCAACCAAAAGAATCACAAGAAACCAAAATTCCAAAAATAATTGAAAAGGTTCTCAAGCAAAACACAGATATTAAAATAAACCAATGTAAGTTCCCAAAATTAAAAATAAATAAATAAATAAGGGCTTAAAAGTAAGACAGAGAGAAATGGACCATTCATGAAAAAAATAGTACATAAAAGAATTAATGTCAGCTAGTATTTCTAAACAAACTACCAGAAACGCCGTACAACATTGCTTTTTAGCAAATATTTCCCAAATCTCATCTCACTTAACGATACTGGCTTAAGTTAAATTCATCAAATTAGTTAAAGACGTGAGGTAGAGGACACCAATTTTAGGAAAACAAACCCGATACCACACTAAGATTACAAGTCAAGGAATTCAAAAGGCAAAAATCCATGAGAGAAGAACTGAGATCTCTAAGGCCCCGTTTGATAACCATTTGGTTTTTCAAAATTATGCTTGTTTTCTCTCAATTTCCTTGCCTTGGTTAAGGAGACATTAGAGTTTTTAGCCAAATTCCAAAAACAAAAATAAGTTTTAAAACTATATTTTTTTTTGTTTTCAAAATTTGACTTGGATTTTGAAAACATGGGAAGGATGTAAGTAGAGAAATGGATAGGTGGAAGGAGTGTTTATAAGCTTAATTTTCAAAAACCAAAATCCAAAAACGAAAAGGTTATCAAATGGGGGCCTAAATTAAACAACATGCACAATGAGCAAAATGGAAATGGTAATTGAAAAGTTCAAATTTAATTTCTAGTTATAAATATGAAGACAGTGGATTGAAAACACCATCATGCCTGCCTAATTGTCAAACTTACTAAACAAAACAAAACTGTTCCAAGCAAAAAGAAAAAAAAAAACAACAATAAAGAGAGAAGAAACAAACCATCGAACCAACTAAAACCCTACTGAGACAACAAAAGAGAAGAGGAAACCAAACACTTCAAATTCAATGTCCAATTTAGAAATATGACGAGGGAGGATTGGAAACTACATCGCTAAGCCTAGGAGTCATTCAATACTAGACGAAACAATTCCAACCCATCACAAGAAATCAAAATTCCAACAAACTTAAAAGGATTGGGAAACAAGAACACAACCATCAAAATGAACGAGAATAAGTTTACAAAAAGCAAAAGGGGAAGCAAAAGAGAAATAAACAAACTATTGAACCAACAAAACATACTGAGATTTCAGATCAAAAAACTTCACAAGAGAAAATTTACAACGGGAGAAATAGGATCAAATAATTAAACAACGTGGGCACAAAAACAAAAGAGAAGAGGAAACTGAACACTTCGAATTCAATTTCTAGTTTAGAAATATAATGAGGGAGGATTGAAAACATCTTAGCCAAAACATCACAACAAGCAAAAAAAAAATTCCAACAAACAATTACAAAGATTTAGAAACAAGAACATAAATATAAAAATAAAGCAAAATAAGTCTTCAAAAAGAAAAAAGAAGCGAGAGAGAGAGAGAGACATAAACCATTGAACCAACAAAACCCTACTGAGATTACAAATCAGGGAACTTCACCAAACAAAATTAACAATAAGGGAAATTGAATCAACCAATTAAACATACACAAACAACAAAAGGGAAGAAGGAAAATTGAACAGTTCAAGTTCAATGTATAATTTAGAAATATAAAGAGTGAGGAGAATTGACAACAACATCACGAGCCTAGGAGTCAAACTCAATACTAAACAGAACAATTCCAAAGCAAAAGAATCACAAGGAATCAAAATTTCAACAAATAATCGCAAAGATTCAAAAGCAAGAACACAAATATTTACGAACAAGAAGATGTCTCCAAAATAGAAAAGAGGCTTAGAAACAAGAGAGAGAGAGAAAAAACAAACCATCAATAACTCGATCATTCGAGGTATGGAAAAGTTGAATTCACGAAGCTTCAGGATGTTAGTCCATCTCCTCCTCAGACACTATCAGCTAGTGACGTCTATTGCAATCGTATGCACAAATTATATTCATCAAATTGATTAAATACCATCAGACTGAAGGGAGTAGTATACATTTAGGTCAAATTCTAACTACAATAAATCATTTAGAACTACCAAACTCATTCCTTGATGAGGCCATCTTTTTCGAGTAAGCTTCAATGCTTGAACGTAACCCTAAAGAACACATTAGAATCATGGTCAAGGTAGTTAACTGAGAAATTTATAAAAACAATATAACCAGCTAGCTTTCATCATTCGAAATGTAAGGAACAAAACAACACAGAACACAACCAAAGAAACCCTAATCAACAAAAATTTTCACACAAGCATCATTATTCATACATTGAAGATCATGCCCATGAGAGAGGGAGAAAGATACCTCAGCAAGTCAAGTTCCCCTTGGATTCCAGGAAAGTTGCATACCAAATTTGAAAGCAAAGAATTGAAATGCATTGTTTATATTTCCAACACAAGAATTTAGAAGCAAAAGTTTTTAAATGTTTTAAGTATTATGATAAAAGGAAAACTAATAATGATATGAATTTTGTTTTTTTAACATAAATGTGAATTTTGTTTTTGTTCTTATCGAATTCTAATTATTTTTGCATAATATTTATCAAAATTGAGAGAAGAACTCAATCTTTACCCAAGAACATTGCAAAGTTGCCAATTTTATCTTCAAATCGGACCTTTGTTTCAATTTTTAGGGACTGTTCACTCCAACAAAAAGAAAACAATGTAAGAGTCTATAACATTTACATCACTTTGGCTCAAACCTGTACCTAGATTTCAAAAATTCAAGTCACCCCATAGTTCAATTATCTCTCTCATTAATAGAAGGTTGATTGATTTTGAAAAATTATTTCCAAGTTGACGTGGAAGAATTTCAAATGGGATGACAAAACTTGTTAAAAATATTCATGATTTTTTGAAAAAAGATTCAATTACTTCTGTATAAACACTCATCAATGTCTTTCCATCACAATCTCTAATAAAAAGAACTAAACACATTCAATCAAACATTCAGGCCATACTAGTAGAGTACGGTATCGATCTTGATTCAAATAGCTTTAAGGAGAGAGAAAGTACCAGTGCACCAAATTGACACATTCCCAGAATCATTGCCTGAGTTAACAACGATTGTCAAGTCCCAGAACCATTGCCTGAGGTTGATAGACTTGCGCAATTAGCACCAACAATTTTAATGTAAGAATGATTGACAAGTCAATTAACTTTCATTAGTTGGTAAAAGAAAACTACACTTTCTTACACAATGCTATAAAAGACTAATCTTGCTCAATAAATCTTTCAAGATGGAGGAGGTAGACCAAGGGATTGACGTAATTTTTAAAAGATGTAGTGGATTCACCACCATCAATCTGCAAAAACTTCTAAACATGTCAGAATTCTTACATTATACATTCTTACATTATACATTCTTACACTATACATTGCTTAAGGTGGAATACCATTTCTTGAACAAGCAAGAATTCATTTGTCGAGAAAAGGTCCTGCAAAAAGCATGGAGATCAAAATTAAACAAACAAAGAGCTTGACATTTATTTACAAGAACGAGAATTGAAAGCATGAAGCTCAAAATATAGAAAGCTTGACTCACAAGAATCAAAACAAGACTTTAATATCAAGGAATTTCAAAAAACATCTAAGACAAAACACTAGAGACCTAAATTTTCAAACAAAGATAGATTAACCATGGCATGTTTTAAAGAATATCAATTAAGTTAGAGTTACAACTTTTCCTATATTTTTACACTCTCAATTATTAATTTTTTCCCCTCTATTTGGGGCTTTAGGGGGAATGAAGTAAGAGACTTGGAGGGAATTATCATTGCAATCCACATATCACTTTGGCGTCGGTAACTCAGTTTAAATAGGATTTTAAGATGACTTCCCTATTTGGATTCAGTGTATCATATCGTATATAAAAAAGAAAGTAAAACCTTAAATACGAAGATGGAACTACTCGAGAATATGGTTTAAATTAGTGTTATTTGCTTACTAGTAAATAATGTTCGAAAATTTTCTACATAACCACATGAGAAAGAGTAAGTAATTAGTGAGTGATACAATGAAATCGCATGTCATGTATATAATCAATTGTTATTTATAGTCATAACTATACAGAAAAATAACATCCAGCAGTTTTAGAAATAGCCTTCTCAAAAAGACCAATCTCAATACAAACTGCAAGGAAGTTATCATCCAAATTTTAACAATAAAAGCATACTTCGGTTAAAGGGTTAAAGAACCGCAACAAAATATGTTCAGTTAAACTCTAAAGTGTGAAGTCTAAGTTCATAATTTCCCATAGAAGCCACATTCTCGAATCACTAACAGAATTTGTAGTCCTTGTCCCTTCTCACCTAAAAATAGAACCATCAAAATTAGAGACCTAAATATTCTACAAAGTCAAAGTAACCATGGTATGTCTAAAAGAAAATCAATCTACTTTGAAGATTAGGGGGACATGAAGTAAGAGCCTTAAAGGAGAGCATTATATGTTTTAATTCTTACATTACTTTGGCATCGGTAACTTGGTTGAAGTAAGAGCCTTGAAGTAAAATCCATCTCAATATGACTAGTAAGATGGTTATCATCTAAAATTTAACATTAAAATCCTCTAGTTAAGGAGCCACAACAAAGTACGTTCAGTTAAACTATCAAGTGTAAAGAGAAGTTTCATACCTGGGCTGAGATTATGTCCCCGTGTAAAGAGAAGCTAACAAAAAAAAGCAGCAAAAGGAAATCCATGGAGCAGGGATACAACGCAAGAACAAAGGTTGGTGCCAACTAGCTAATAAGACACTGGACAAAGTCATATGGCTTGATGCTGCGGGCATGAATTTTCTAAAATTTAACATTAAAATCCTTTGGTTAAGGAGCCACAACAAAATATGTTTGTTTAAACTACTAAGTGTAAAGAGAAGATTCATACTTCGGTCGAGACTATGTCCCAGTGTAAAGAGAAGCTAACATAAAAAAAAGCAGCAAAAGGAAATCCATGGACCAGGGATAAAACACAAGAAAAAGGTTGGTGCCAACTAGCTAATAAGACACTTGACAAAGTCATATGGCTTGATGCTGCAGTAAAGGAAAGGAGGAGGTTAAGCAAAAACAAGAGCAAAAATAATGCCTTGCTATTGAAGAAAGAATGCCAAGAAGGCTTGAGATTTATACTGCAAGTTAAATTCTATGATTAACAGTATTGACTCTACTTTTAGTTTGATTTTGTTGAGTTTTTGGTGTTATATTCATTAATGGATTGCAATCAAATGAATCTATATATATGTTAAGTCATTAGTTTATTGAATTGAGATCACAATTTGAATGCAGAATCTGTAATTTTCTTTTGTTTTTGGGAGTTAGGTTTTAGGTTTGGGAGCCTAACCAAGTAGATTACTAGTCAACAACCATAGACCTCGAACCAAGCCAATAAAGCAAGGAAGTTTTGGCAACCCCAAGGCCTTTGCAAAGGATCTGGTAGACAAGAATGATTCTAAGAAAATAGATGATTATAATCCGGATATTTATTGCAAACCATTGTTAAACAAAGACAACAAACTTTTGTACTTCGAAGAAAAAAGCCAAGTTAATTCTACATTTTTAAAATCATTGAAATAATGGCAAGTTTTTCAAATCTAAACCAAGGCACGCATCAGCAACAAAAAATACATAAGCCTTTTGTTTAAAAATAGAGAGAGATTATTTGGATATGAAATAAACCTGCAGCTTGGTAAATTCTTCAGGAAGTTGGGCAGTAACCCCTGTAGAATCCTATTAATCGATTGCTAGCCCATATACCTACATTAAAAATCAATTAAAATCGAGGCAATGATTCCTAAACTACAGCTATGCAAAGTTTTTCTCCACCTTTTGCTTGATTTCGAATTGCTGGGTATGATTATAAACTACAATTAAATGAAGGAATAGAAACATTAAGTTCCTCAATTAAATTTCATCCCCACGCTACAACAAAATAAATCTAGATCCTATCTATATTTCGACTCAAGGTTTCTAATATAATATTCAGTATAATGCAAATAGATAAGATCTAGATTTATAAAGATAAAAGTGGTGATGAACACAAGACATTCAAAAATAAGCAAAAATTGAAAAGTCATAATCTGTTTTTTTTAATCTTTTTTTTTTAAGTTTTAATGCTAAGGGTAAACTTCCCGAGGCCAAGGGCATACCATAGAGATAAATTGCAGCCTTGAAAATTAAAGCATAGAAAAGGAACACAATTAACCATGCATACGACGGTATGTCTTGCCAGCACCAACATCTGGTCTGAATCTAGTCTTTCCAATCACATAAAGTTTGCCATCTTCTCCTCTGAAAAAATCCTCCAAAAATTAGGAAAACACGACAGAGTTTCACTATGTTTGATTCTTATTTAATATTCATATTGAAGTGCATACTTTACCTTTAAATTTTCGTAGGCAGCTGGTTAAACTATATGGTATGCGTTTAACCTGGAACACATTCAAGGGAAACCATAACCAAGGCTAAACTAACAAATCAGCAATACATCAGGAAAACAAGATTGTTTTTTACTCATTCATAATGTCAAAAGCAATTGTTCTAGCCAACACTAAAAGAAAAATATTAATAATCAAATTTAAAAATTAGGAATTTAAACAAAAGCAACAACCTGAGGAAGGTTGCTTTCCAACACAGCACCTTCCACATTTATTATGGTTGTTATTGTCTGCAATTAGTCCATGGAAAAAACCACCATTACCAAAATAGCAAAGTCATTTGAAGTTTCACACATGAAAAGAGAAGTTTCACACATGAAAAGAATTAGACTTTATAGAGTCCGTTAATTTGATTACCATTTACGGTTCATTCTCTTATATGGCTTTTCCTAAAACCCTAATTTAATTTCCACTTCCTTATCTCATCTTATTGAATATTCAAAACTAAATTTATCCTTTCGACCATCATTTATACATTTCTTTACTTCTATCATCAAGTTATTAACTATGTTTACCTCACCTTAAAGACCTAAAACCATGCACAAATTTTAAGATCTCAATACGAAGCAAACTCTGTGGAATGCATGCTTGTCATTGCTTCAACAAGTCACCCAACCACCAGGCTCACACTAATACAGTCGATTTTGAAGATTCATGTACCTAGGCCGAGAATTATGTCACAGTATCTAAGCCAACGACAGAGAAAGGAAAGTCCATGACAAAGGAAAAACACAAGAACGAGGTAAGGTGCTTCCTGTATTTTGGATTCTCATATCGTAAGAGTAGGTATCCAATGCGATAAGAGGGATGCAGAAGGAAAAGTTAGTAGTAAAGTTTACTGCAACATTACCAAAAGGACAACTCCACTGAGTTTATGGATCAAGGAATTCACAAGGAAAAATTTCCAGGAGGGGAATGGAATCGACCAATTAGACAACATGCACAAAGAGGATATTGAACCAATCAAATTCAATATTAAACAGAACAATTCCATGGAAAAGAATCCAAAATCAATCAAAATTCCAACAAACAAGAGACGAGAAATTAAAAAAAAAAAAAAACCATTACCAAATAGGAACGACTAATTAAACAACATGCAAAAAAAAAATAAAAGGGAAGAGGAAACTGATGCAACCAAAGTAGATGATAAAAGGAGAATTCTCTCCAAAAATCAATCAAATCTTTATAATGAATATAACCAGCTAGCTTTCATTTTTCGAAATGTAAGGAACAAAACAACACATAACACAACCAAAGAAAAAATCCTAATCAACAAAAATTTTCACACAAGCATCATTATTCATACATTCAAGATCATGGCCATGAGAGAGGGGAGAGAGATACATCAGCAATTCAAGATCATGCCCAAGAGAGAAGGAGAGAGATACCTCAGCAAGTCAAGCTAAACCAAGCCTGCTATATTTTGGATTCCAGGAAAGTTGCATACCAAATAGAAAGCAAAGAATTGCAATGCATTGTTTATATTTCCAAAACAAGAATTTAGAAGCAACAGTTTTAAAAAGTTTTAAGTATTATGATAGTTTTTTTAACATAAATGTGAATTTTGTTTTTGTTCTTATCAAATTCTAATTATTTTTGCATAATATTTATCAAAATGGAGAAAAGAATTCAATCTTTACCCAGGAACATTGCAAAGTGTGCCAATTTTATCGGCAAATCAGACCTTTGTTGCAATTTTTAGGGATTGTTCACTCCAACAAAAAGAAAACAATGGAAGAGTCTATAACATTTACATTACTTTGGCTCAAACCTGTACCTAGATTTCAAAAATTCAAGTCATCCCATAGTTCAATTATCTCTCTCATTAATTGGTTGATTGGATTTTGAAAAATTATTTCCAAGTTGACGTGGAAGAATTTCAAATGGGATGAACAGAACTTGTTAAAAATATTCATGATTTTTTGAAAAAAGATTCAATATCCTATTAAATTTTTTAAAACTTTAACTATTCTGTATAAACACTCATCAATAGACTTCCATCACAATCTCTAATAAAAAGAACTAAACACATTCAATCAAACATTCAGGCCATACTAGTAGAGTCCAGTATCGATCTTGATTCAAATAGCTTGAAGGAGAGAGTAAGTACCAGTGCACCAAATTGACACATTCCCATAATCATTGCCTGAGGTAACAACGATTGTCATGTCCCAAAACCATTGCCTGAGGTTGATAGACTTGCGCAATTAGCACCAACAATTTTAATGTAAGAATGATTGACAATTAACTTTCATTAGTTGGTAAAAGAAAATTGCACTTTCTTACATAATGCTATAAAATCTTCGGACTAATCTTGCTCAATAAATCTTTCATGATGGAGGAGGTAGACCAAGGGATTGGCGAAATTTTTTAAAAGATTTAGTGGATTCACCACCATCATTCTGCAAAAACTTCTAGACATGTCAAAATTCTTACATTATACATTGCTTAAGATGGAATACCAACAAAAGGTCCTGCAAAAAGCATGAAGATCAAAATTAAACAAACAAAGAGCTTGACATTTATTTACAAGAACAAGAATTGAAAGCATGAATATCAAAATATAGAAAGCTTGACTCACAAGAATCAAAACAAGACTTCAATATCAGGGAATTTCAAAAAACATCTAAAATACAAAACAACAACTTCAGCTTTGAACGTTAAAATGCAATAGACAGCTAAACGATAACTTGGTTATAATATGCAGAAATTTTAGGTCCTTATCTTCCTCCGCAACTTCTGATTTTTGGTCCTTGTCACTTCTCATCTGAAAAATGGAATCATGCAGAACACTAGAGACCTAAATTTTCAAACAAAGCTAGATTAACCATTGCATGTTGTAAAAAATATCAATTAAGTAATAGAGTTACAACTTTTTCCTATATTTTACACTCAATTATTAATTTTTTTCCCTCTAAGGCTTTAGGGGGGATGAAGTAAGAGACTTTGGAGGGCATTATCATTACAATCCACATATTACTTTGGCATCAGTAACTCAATTTAAGTAGGATTTTAAGAAGACTTCCCTATTTGGATTCAATGTATCATATTACACTAAATACAAAGATGCAACCACTCGAGAATATGGTTTAAATTAGAATTATTTGCTTACTAGTACATAATGTTCGAAAAAATTCTGCATAACCACACGAGAAAGAGTAAGTAATTAGTGAGTGATACAATGAAATCGCATGTGATGTACATAATCTACTGTTATTTATAGTCAAAACTATACACATAAATAACATACCAACGGTTTTAGAATAGCCTTCTCAAAAAGACCCATCTCAATACAACCTGTAAGAAAGTTATCATCCAAATTTTAACAATAAAAGAATACTTTGGTTAAAGAACCGTAACAAAACATGTTCGGTTAAACTCTAAAGTGTGAAGTCAAGTTTATAATTTACCAAAAAAGCCACATTCTCGAATCACTAACTGAAATTGTAGTCCTTGTCCCTTCTCACCTAAAAAATAGAACCATCAAAATTAGAGACCTAAATATTCTACAAAGTCAAAGTAACCATTGTATGTCGGAAAGAAAATCAATCTATTTTGGAGATTCGGGGGACATGAAGTATGAAGTAAGAGCCTTAAAGGAGAGCATTATATGTTTTAATTCTCACTTTACTTTGGCATTGGTAACTTGGTTGAAGTAAGAGCCTTGAGGTAAAACCCATCTCAATATGACCAGTAAGACGGTTATCATCTAAAATTTAACATTAAAATCCTCTAGTTGAGGAGTCACAACAAAGTACGTTAAGTTAAGCTATCAAGTGTAAACCTGGGCTGAGATTATGTCCCAGTGTAAAGAGAAGCTAACAAAAAAAACCAGCAAAAGGAAATCCATGGAGCAGGGATACAACGCAAGAACAAAGGTTGGTGCCAACTATCTAATAAAAGACTTGACAAAGTCATATGGCTTGATGCTACAGGCATGAATTTTCTAAAATTTAACATTAAAATCCTCTGGTTAAGGAGTTACAACAAACTATGTTCATTTTAAACAACTAAATGTAAAGAGAAGATTCATACTTGGATCGAGACTATGTCCTAGTGTAAAGAGAAGCTAACACAAAAAATGCAGCAAAAGGAAATCCATGGAGCAGGGATAAAACACAAGAAAAAGGTTGGTGTCAACTAGCTAATAAGACACTTGACAAAGTCATATGGCTTGATGCTGCAGTAAAGGAAAGGAGGAGGTTAAGCAAAAATAATGCCATGATATTGAAGAAAGAATGCCAAGAAGGCTTGACAATTATACTGCAAGTTAAATTCTATGCTTAACAGTATTGACTCTACTTTTAGTTGGATTTTGTTGAGTTTTTGTCATTAATAGATTGCAATCAAATGAACCTATATATATGTTAAATGAGAATTGAGATCATAATTTGAATGCAGAATATGTAATTTTCTTTTTTTTTTGGGAGTTAGGTTTTAGGTTTAGGAGTCTAACCAAGTAGATTAATAGTCAACAACCATAGATCTCGAACCAAGCCAATAATTGCAAGGAAGTTTTGGCAACCCCAAGACCTTTGCAAAGGATCTGGTAGACAAGAATGCTAAGAAAATAGATGATTATAATCTGGATATTTATTGCAAAGAATTGTTAAACAAAGACAGCAAACTTTTGTACTTTGAAGAAAAAATCCAAGTTAATTCTACATTTTTGAAATCATTGAAATAATGGCAAGTTTTTCAAATCTACACCAAGGCACGCATCAGCAACAAAAAATACATAAACCTTTTGTTTAAAAATAGAGAGAGATTATTTGGATATGAAATAAACCTGCTGCTTGGTAAATTCTTCAGGAAGTTGGGCAGTACCCCCCTGTCAAATCCTATTAATCGATTGCCAGCCCATATACTGTAATTAAGAATCAATTAAAACCGAGGCAATGATTCCTAAACTACAGCTATGCAAAGTTTTTCTCCTCCTTTTGCGAATTCGAATTGTTGGGATTATAAACTACAATTAAAATGAAGGAATAGAAACATTAAGTTCCTCAGTTAGATTTAATCTCCACGCTGCAACAAAATAAATCTCCTATCTATATTTCGACTCAAGGTTTCGAATATAATATTCAGTATAATGCAAATAGATAAGATCTAGATTTATAAAGATAAAAGTGGTGATGAACACAAGACTCAAAAATAAGCAAAAATTGAAAAGTCATAATCTGTTTTTTTTTTATCTTTTTTTAAAAGTTTTAATGCTAACGGTAAACTTCCCGAGGCCAAGGGCATACCATAGAGATAAATTGCAGCCTTGAAAATTAAATCATAGAAAAGGAACACAATTAACCATGCATATGACGGTATGTCTTGCCAGCACCAACATCTAGTCTGCATCTAGTTTTTCCAATCACATAAAGTTTGCCATCTTCTCCTCTGAAAAAATTCTCCAAAAATTTAGGAAAACACGGCAGAGTTTCACTAAGTTTGATTCTTATTTAATATTCATATTGAAGTGCATACTTTACCTTAAAATTTTCATAGGCAGTTGGATAAACTATATGGTATGCGTTTAACCTCACACATTCAAGGGAAACCATAACCAAGGCTAAACTAACAAATCAGCAATACATCAGGAAAACAAGATTGTTTTTTACTCATTCATAATGTCAAAAGCGATTGTTCTAGTCAACACTAAAAGAATAATATTAATAATCAAATTTAAAAATTAGGAATTTAAACAAAAGCAACAACCTGAGGAAGGTTGCTTTCCAACATAGCACCTTCCACATTTATTATGGTTGTTATTGTCTGCAATTAGTCCATGGAAAAAACCACCATTACGAAAATGGCGAAGTTATTTGAAGTTGACACACAAGAAAAGAATTAGACTTTATAGAGTCCGTTAATTTGATTAGCAATTTAGCATTTTCTGTTCATTCTCTTAATGGCTTTTCCTAAAATCCTCATTTAATTTTGATAGGCCTCCGATTAAGTATGTGTACAGTAGGAGAAGAAAGAAGAATAAAGGTATAGATGTATGAAGTTAGTGTATGAAGTTAGTTGGTATTAGTTAGAGGTTGTTGTAAGCAGTTACTAAAGGTAGTTATGCCTGCGTATATATAAGTGCAGGTTGTAAAGGGTAAGGGTACCTTTTGTGTAGTGAAGTAAAGAGGGTCAAGGGGAGAGAACTAGGAAGCTCTCGAATTCTTCCTAAGGGTGTACTTGTTCTGCATAAATAATACTGAAGTTCTATCAATTTGGTATCAGAGCCAAGTTTTGTTTTCTTTCCATTGCGATAGAATGTCGACTCGTATGGAATCACAGATGGAAGCTTTGGAAGGAAACCTTGCAGCGCAGGGAAAGGAAATGGCGGCAATCCACAACTCAATGGAGAATTTTTCGGATATGGTGTTGCAAATGAAGGAAAGTTTCTCAGCAATGGCGGCGCACTTTGAAAGCTTGAAGGCAGAGAATCCCCCCCCCCTCCGCAAAGGAACAACCTAAGCATTCCGATGAAGCGGCTGGTGCAGCAGCACCTACCAACCCGGTAGATGTCGCTACGATTGACCCACAGACGCTATCTAAAGCGTTAGCACCTGTTTTCGATCTTCGACTGAGGAAACTAGAGATTCCCATCTTCTCTGGGATAAATCCTTATGAGTGGCTTCACCAAGTTGAGCGCTACTTCGAGGTAAATAGGTTGGAGGATTCGGAGAAAATCAGAGCAGTAGTCCTCTATCTCGATGTCATGGCTCTGAAGTGGTATTATTATGAGCAGAAACAAAAACGGATTGGATGTTGGGAAGAGTTCGGTCGACGCTTGCTGAAACGATTCTTGCCGACGAAGGAGGGATTCTTCATGAACGTTTCTTCGCCCTTAAACAAGAGACAACTGTTGCAAAAGATCGGGAGAAGTTCGAGGATTATTCCGGACCGCTGGAGAACTTAGACGAGGCGACTCTGGAGGGGAAGTTTATTGATGGGCTCAAAGATGATATCAAGTTGAAGCTGAGAGCTGCAAAACCGGTTGGGTTGGACATGACGATGGAAATAGCCCAGAAACTTGAAGACGAAATCCTGGAGAAATATTTTGGGGCCTCTGGCCCAAGACCCAGGGCCCGAATGTCTGGCAACAGGACAATCCAAATATCCTTCTTATGGGGCTGGGTCCACAACCCGAACCGTGACGGTGAATCCAAGTAAATTGGGTGCGTCAGTCCGACCCGAGTCTGGAGTGAAGATACCTGATTTTCCTTTTAAGAAAATGACGTACACCGAGCTTCAACAGAAACGGGAGAAAGGCATTTGTTACCGCTGTGAGGAGAGGTTTTTCCCTGGGCACCGTTGTAAAAGGAAAGAACTTCAGGTGATGGTCGTTCAAGAAGGAGACGGGGATCCTGATTCTCCCATGGATGGCCATGCAAACCGCAGAACTTGCAGAGGACAATGTGGTCGAGGAGTGTGTACAAGATCGACCGCAAGAGGTGGCGTTGCACTCGATGACTAGTGTCGGGTCCCCTAAGACGATCAAATTGAAAGGGCTCGTGGGCGCTACGGAGGTGATTGTACTTATTGATAGTGGAGCAACCCACAATTTCATCGCCATGCAGTTAGTTGAAGCCCTCCAGCTGCCGTTGTGCGAAACGGATGGATATGGAATTATCCTCGGGACGGGCTCATCCGTTAGAGGGGCTCAAATTTGTAAAGACGTAGTTTTGTCCCTTGGGCCGATTTCAATAGTCCAAGATTTCTTGCCCATCGCGCTAGGAATGGCGGACTTTATTTTGGGGGTTGAGTGGTTGGAAACGTTAGGGTAAGTGACGACTAATCATCAAACATTACAACTTAGTTTCGTGTTGGAAGGGTCCCAAGTCGTGCTGCATGGAGACCCTTCCTTAGTCCGTTCTCAGGTTACCTCAAATCTTTGATGAAATCGTTGAAGTTAGAAAAGCAGGGGTTCTTGGTGGAATTTGGTGCTTTCCAACAATCGGCAGAATCGTTGGCTGGACTTTGGGATGAGGTACCATGGCAATCCGATCAGTGTTGGAACATCAGAGTTCAGTGTTCAAACCTTTGCCCGGTCTGCCCCCTCATCGAGAGTTGGATCATTCGATCGACTTGTTGCCAAGAACAATTCCGGTGAATGTCCGTCCATACCAGTACCTCCAGTGTCAGAAAGATGAGATTGAGAAGCTAGTGGATGAGATGTTGGCGTCTGGAATAATTCAGCCGAGCTCGAGTTCGTTTTCTAGCCCGGTGCTATTGGTGAAAAAGAAAGATGGCAGTTGGCAGTTTTGCATAGACTACCGGGCACTCAATAAAGTGACAGTCCCAGATAAATTTCCGATTCCTTTGGTGGACGAATTGTTGGATGAGCTATATGGAGCTGTGATTTTTTCGAAGATTGACCTTAAGTCGAGGTATCATCAAATACGGCAGAAGGATAGGGATATTCATAAATCTGCATTTCGCACACATGAAGGGCATTATGAATTTCTCGTCATGTCGTTTGGCCTCCGGAATGCACCTTCCACCTTTCAGGCAATCATGAATAGAATTCTTCGGCCTTTCTTGAGGAAATTCACGCTGGTATTCATGGATGACATTCTAATCTACAGCAATACCATGGTGGAGCATGCTGAGCACTTGAACAAAGTGTTGACAGTTCTTAGGGAGAATCAGTTGGTGGCCAATAAGAAGAAATGCAACTTTGCTCTAAGGCAAATTGAGTATTTGGGGCATATTGTGTCAGGAGAAGGGGTGTTGTCAGTCCATCCTTCGAAGCTTGAGGAATGTAAAGGAACTAAGAGGTTTTTTGGGGTTAACGGGGTATTACCGTAAGTTTGTAGCAAATTACGGTACGATTGCCCATCCCCTTACCCAGCAACTAAAGAAAGATGGCTTTGCCTGGAACAACGAGGCTTTAGAAACGTTCCAACGTCTCAAGCATGCGATGATGAATGTGCCAGTCTTAGCTTTGCCAGATTTCAGCAAATCATTTGTGATAGAAGCTGATGCCTCTAGGGTAGGAGTTGGTGTCGTCCTTATGCAAGAGGGACACCCCATCGCTTTCTTCAGTCATTCTCTATCTCCTTTGCACCGTTGTAAAGCTATGTACGAACGTGAGTTGATGGCCATAGTCATGGCGATTCAGAAGTGGCGCCCATACTTGTTGGGAAGGAAGTTTTTGGTACGGACGGACCAGAGTAGTCTCAAGTATCCTTGAGCAGCGTTTGGTGGCGGGGGAATATCAGAAGTTACTTACCAAGCTGCAGTGGTACGACTTCGATATTGTGTATAAGCCAGGGATCGAGAACAAGGTGGCAGATGTGTTGTCTCGCCTCCCCAATGCACTTGAGTTTGCGGCGGTTAGTGTAGTTGGGGGGCTAAATGTTGGTTTGATTATTGATCAACAGAAGGATGATGTCAAACTAAATACAATCAGAAGAAAAATGGTTCGAGGTGAGGAGGTACCTGCTGGTTATGTTCTAAAAGGTGAAGTGTTGTACTACAAGGGTCGTTTGGTGCTGCCTGAGGACTCTCCCACGATACCGTTATTGTTGGAAGCATTTCACTCTTCTGCGGTTGGGGGCCATGGGGGTGTGTTGCAAACTTACCAACGACTGGCTAAAGAAGTGTATTGGGTAGGGATAAAAGCAAGAGTAAAGGTATTTATTGCCGAATGCACAGTTTGTCAACAAGCGAAGTATTTGGCTTTGGCCCCTGCCGGTTTGCTCCAACCATTGTCGATTCCGGATAATATTTGGGAGGACATATCGATGGACTTCGTCATCGGTTTACCGAAGGCAGAAAATTACGATTCAGTGCTGGTGGTGGTAGATAGGTTGTCAAAGTTCGCTCATTTCATTCCTCTACGGCACCCCTATTCGGCAGCTTCTATAGCCCAGGTTTTCATTCGAGAGGTCGTTCGCCTACATGGATTACCAAGGAGTATTGTGTCTGATCGTGACCCCATGTTTACGAGCGTATTTTGGGATGAGTTGTTCAAATGGCAGGGAACAAAACTTAAGTGTAGCACTGCATATCATCCCCAGACCGACGGACAGACGGAGGTTGTAAACAGAGGACTCGAGACGTATTTACGTTGTTTCGCTATGCACTGTACTACTAAGTGGGTATGTTGGCTGCCTTGGGCGGAATATAGCTACAATACCTCTTATCACTCGGGCTTAAAAACGACTCCTTTTGAGGTGGTCTATGGTAGATCTCCCCCATCGATTCTTCCGCATACGGCGGATGGTTCGCCTGTTTCAGAAGTGGATAAACAATTGAAGGAGCGTGATCAGATGCTAGTGGTAATTAAGGAGCGATTGGCTTATGTGCAGCAATACATGAAGAATTACGTCAACGCCAAATGTCAGTTGAATAGACAGTAGGCGATTGGACGTATTTGAAACTTAGACCTTATAGACAGGGTTCAGTCGCACGGTTTTACAATGCCAAATTGGCGCCAAGGTATGTGGGTCCTTTTCTGGTCAAGGAAAAGCGGGGGAATGTCGCCTATCGGTTGGCTTTGCCTGATAACGCTAGAATACATCCTATATTCCATGTCTCCCAGCTAAGAAAGGCTATATTGGCAACACGTTTCCAGTAACACCTTTTCCCCCGAATATGTCTCCTGATTTTTTGTTTAAAATCGAGCCGAAAGAGTTGTTGGGGGTACGGCAATCACCTCATGATACAACGAAGATGGAGGTGCTAATTTAGTGGGAGGAAATGGAGATAGAAGAAGCAACTTGGGAGGATGTTGTTTGGGTCGCGAACCAGTTTCCAGAATTCCATCTTGAGGACAAGATGGTTCTTTGGGGGCCGAGTAGTGATAGGCCTCCGATTAAGTATGTGTACAGTAGGAGAAGAAAGAAGAATAAAGGGTGTATGAAGTTAATTGGTATTAGTTAGAGGTTGTTGTAAGCAGTTACTAAAGGTAGTTATGTCTGTGTATATATAAGTGCAGGTTGTAAAGGATAAGGGTACCTTTTTGTGTAGTTCAGTAAAGAGGGTCAAGGGGAGAGAACTAGGAAGCTCTCGAATTCTTCCTAAGGGTGTACTTGTTCTTGTTCTTGTGCATAAATAATATTGAAGTTCTATCAAATTTCCACTTCCTTATCTCATCTTATTGAATATTCAAAACTAAATTTATCCTTTCTACCATCATTTATACATTTCTTTCCATCTATCAATCAAGTTATCAACTTTGTTTACCTCACCTTAAAAGCCTAAAACCATGCACAAATTTTAAGATCTCAATACAAAGTAAACTCTGTGGAATGCATGCTTGTCATTGCTTCAACAAGTCACCCAACCACCAGGCTCACTAATACGTCGATTATGAAGATTCATGTACCTAGGCCGAGAATTATGTCACAGTGTATCTAAGCCAACAACAGAGAAAGGAAAGTCCATGACAAAGGAAAAGCACAAGAACAAGGTAAGGTGCTTCCTGTATTTTGGATTCTCATATTAGAGTAGGTATCCAATGCGGCAAAGGGATGCAAAAGGAAAAGTTGGTAGTAAAGTTTTACTGCAACATTACCAAAAGGACAACCCCACTGAGTTTATGGATCAAGGAATTCGCAAGAAAAAATTTCCAAGAGGGGAATGGAATCGACCAATTAGACAACATGCACAAAGAGGAAACTGAACCATTCAACTTTATTAAAAAGAACA
The DNA here is from genome assembly GCA_036850905.1 of Luffa acutangula. Classification (NCBI taxonomy): domain Eukaryota; kingdom Viridiplantae; phylum Streptophyta; class Magnoliopsida; order Cucurbitales; family Cucurbitaceae; genus Luffa; species Luffa acutangula. The sequence continues at coordinate 45,928,476 of CM072096.1, forward strand.
ATTCCATGGAATCATCCAAAAGTAATCAAAATTCCAACAAACAAGAGACGAGAAATGAGAAAAAGAAAAAAAAACATTACCAAATAGGAACGACTATTTAAACAACATGCACAAACAATAAAAGGGAAGAGGAAACTGATGCAACCAAAGCAGATGATAAAAGGAAAATTCTCTCTAAGAATCAATGAAATCTTTATAATGAATAAAAAGTTATGGATAGGATACCAATTCTCTATTTATAGAGAAGAATTGGAAAACAAACTCATTTCAATCATAGTTAAACAAGGAATTAACCAAACAAATTAATCTAAATCCTAACTAACCAAAGAATCAAACAAACTAATCCTAATCTTAATTAAGTAATATCTAATTAGCCACTAATCCTACAACATGAGAAACATAAAAGTTCAAATTCATTGTCCAATTTAGAAATATGAGGGGGAAAACACCACAAGCCTAGGAGACAAATTCAATACTAACTAGAACAGTTCCAAGAAAAAGTGGTGTAGCCGATTATGAGCTAGTTAGTAGTTAGGTAGTAAAGTCTTTTATTTTTAAGTAGTCATGTGCATGGCACATGTTGTAACTACTTTTAGTTTTCATTTGCCTATTTAAAGGCAAGTATTCTTCATTAAAAGATTATTCCTAGGTTGTTTATTCAAACTAGTTCTCGGCTCCACCAAATTTTGGTATCAGAGCAATTGATTTGGGCGCTTCCTCGATGGCATCCAAGAAGATCTCAACCATCGTGGGTGGAGATTCAACATCGACGGGCAAAGAGGCGGAAACTATTGTCGTCCTCTCACCACAAGAATTGAATGTACGTTTGCTGTCAGTCGAAGACGATGTGCGTGAGATTAGGAAAATCTTAGAGATGATGTGTGTGAAGATAGGCTGCAAGATCGGACTACAAGCATCGGAGGTTCAAGAACAGGAAAATATGGAGAAAAGGCTACAAGAATCTCATAAAGAACGTGGTAAAGCTAAAATCGGACAAGTTTTTGAAGGGAACACGTCTCAAGAACTAGTGACAGTACCAAGAAATAGCCAAGAATAGTATCGAGGGTTCCAAGAATTCAATACCAACCCTTTATATAGAAGGCAAACGGAATCGGGTGGGGACATCTCAAGTGATGAAGAGTATGATGAAATTCGAAGGGAGGAGAGAAGAAACTTTAGATACCAACAACATCAAGAAGGCGATTTCAAAATGAAAATCGATATTCCAACTTACGGAGGGAAAATGGACATCGAAGCCTTCCTGGAATGGATCAAACACGTGGAAAAAAATTTCAATTATATGAGCACCCCAGAAACAAAAAAGGTCAGGTTAATAGCTTTAAAATTAAAAGGTGGAGCTCAAACGTGGTGGGATCAATTGGAGATAAATCGGCAAAGATATGGGAAAAGACCAATTCAAAGTTGGGAAAGAATGAAGAGACTAATGAAAGAAAGATTCTTGCCCCTCAATTTTGAACAAATCCTATATGACCAATATCAAAACTGCAGACAAGGCACAAGAACCGTTCTTGAGTATGCTGAAGAATTCCATCGTTTGGGCGCAAGAACTAATCTTGTTGAAAACCAACAACACCTAGTGGCAAGATTTCGAGGGGGCCTACGATATGATATCAAAGAACAGTTGGTACTTCAACCGATTGGGCACCTAAACGAAGCCATTTCCGCGGCAGCAACAATTGAAGAACAATTGGCTAATCGTTTCAGACGCACATACTCAAGGAGATCCATAGGGGAACAAGGCAAACCCGTGGCTGGAGACAAAAATGTGCAGCAAGATACAGTAGCAGCTCTCAAAGGAAAACAAGTTGATCCAAATGCTAGTCGAGACACAAGTAAACGGACTACCAACAACTATCCAAGGCCAACTCTTGGAAAATGTTTTAGATGCAATCAAACGGGTCATTTATCAAACGAATGCCCTCAAAGAAGAACATTGGCTATTGCAGACAATGTTGACTTTCAAGAAGGAGAAGTTGAAGATGACACCGATGACATTGTTGACTTTCTTGAGCCTGATGAGGGAGATCAGATATCTTTAGTAATCCAAAGATTGCTTCTTGCTCCTAAAATAGACCACAGCTACCAACGTCATGCCCTATTCAAGACTCGTTGCACCATCAATGGCAAAGTATGCAATGTCATAATTGATAGCGGCAGCACGGAAAATGTAGTAGCAAGTAAGCTTGTCTCTTCCTTAAACCTCCCTTTACATCCTCATCCGACACCATACAAGGTGAGTTGGATCAAAAAAGGAGGGGAAGCACAAGTAACCCATACTAGTACGATTCCTTTATCCATTGGGGCGAGTTACAAAGACCAGATCATATCAGTGTTTTAAAAATCGTTCAAGGCGTAAGCCTTGAGGCGAGGCGGCACTTTCTTGCCTCAAGGCTTACGCCTTGAAGGTAAAAAATGAGGCTTACGCCTCTGAGAGGCGTAAGCCTCTGTTCCCACGCCTTTGAGGCGTTGAGGCTAAGCCTCTCTATTGTGTTGGAGGGCTTCATGGGAGATGGGCTCATTAATGCAGTGCATGACATCGGGCAATTAATGTGTGCATGACAGTGAGTACAATACAGAATGTAATTAAAACATTCTTACTGCATGTCTTGGTGGTGAGTGGACCCATGCACCGAAAACCAAAGCAAAAAGAATTCCAAACGGTGGGAAAACAAGGTAGTTGGAGGGTTTCAACAAAGAATTTTTATTTTTATTAAAGGTTCTGAAGGTGGCTAAAGAAAGAATTCCAAACGGTGGAAAAACATTCTTACTGCATTATTTTATTTTATTATAAACTGCTGAAGAAAAAGATTGCAAGTGTTTGGAGGTGAGTACATTGGATTGTTGTGATTTTTTTCCTTTATCATTATTAATTTGTTAGTATGTTTTTTACCTTGAATATTATGATGTTAGGAATATATAAGGTTTGATGTTTTATGATTTAAATATATTTTCTTAATTTAAAATGAGGCTTACGCCTCGCCTCTCCATGAGAAAACGCCTCGAGGCCGCCTTAAGCCTTTTAAAACATTGGATCATATGCGATGTTTTGGACATGGATGCTTGCCACATTCTTTTGGGACGACCATGGCAATACGATGTACAAGCAACACATAAAGGTCGTGACAACACCTACAAGTTCCTCTGGATGGGCAAGAAAATTGTCCTTCTCCCAATAAACCCAGCCAAACAACATAGCAACAATACTCCATCTAAAAAAGGTCAGTTATTTACGTTAACTTCAGGGAAATCTTTTGAGCATGCGAAACAGTTCCCAATTATTGGCTTAGTTGTTAAAAAATTCTCTAACCTCAATTCTTCTGATCCTGTTCCTTCTGAGGTGAACTCTTTGCTGCAAGAATTTCCAAAAATAGTGGACAACCCAATCGATCTTCCTCCATTGCGGGATATCCAACACTCAATCGACTTTTTACCCGAAGCAACACTTCCTAACTTACCTCATTATAAAATGAGTCCATCTAAATACCAAATTCTCCACGATCAAATTCAAGAACTGCTGGACAAAGGACATATTCAACCGAGTCTAAGTCCTTGTGCAGTGCCTGCTTTACTTACACCAAAAAAGTGCGGCAGTTGGAGAATGTGCGTTGACAGCCGAGCTATTAATAAGATCACAGTCAAATATCGATTTCCTATCCCGCGCATTGGTGACCTGTTAGATCAATTAGGTGACGCCACAATCTTCTCCAAAATTGACTTGAAAAGTGGCTATCATCAAATACGCATATGCCCCGGGGATGAGTGGAAAACGGCCTTCAAGACTAACGAAGGCTTATTTGAATGGCTTGTAATGTCGTTTGGTCTATCCAACGCTCCTAGCACATTCATGCGTTTGATGAACCAGGTACTCCTTCCCTTTATCAATAAGTTTATCGTGGTTTATTTTGACGACATATTGGTTTATAGCCGGGACTTTAATGAGCAATTAAGCCATATCCGCACCTTATTTTCAGTCCTTGAGACTAACAGTCTAGTTATTAACCTCAAAAAGTGCCTTTTTGCAACTCCTGAAATTTCTTTTCTCGGCTACATAATTGGAAAAAATGAGATCCGTATGGACCCTTTAAAAACTAAAGCTATCCGAGATTGGGAAGAACCTAGATCTATCAAAAAACTACAAAGTTTTTTAGGCCTTGCTTCTTTTTATCGAAAGTTCATCAGAAATTTTAGCACCATTGCAGCCCTTTTAACCGACTGTCTAAAAAAGGGAAACTTCCTTTGGGGAAACCTTCAAACAACTAGTTTCCAAGAAATTAAGGACAAGCTAACCAGTGGACCCGTGTTAGCCTTACCAAATTTTGATTATCCCTCTGAAGTTGCAGTAGATGCTTCGGGTTTAGGAATTGGTGCTATACTTTTCCAACATCAACATCCTATTGAATACTTTAGTGAAAAACTTAGTCTTCCAAGACAGAAATGGTCCACCTATGAGCAAGAACTTTATTCTCTCGTCCGTGCACTAAAACAATGGGAACACTACTTGTTGGGGAAAGAGTTCCTATTCACTGATCATTTTTCTTTAAAATACTTACATAGTCAAAAATCCATTAGTCGTATGCATGCTAGATGGCTTTCCTTCCTACAACGATTTGATTTTGTGATTAAGCATACATCGGGCACCACTAACAAAGTTGCAGATGCCTTGAGCCGTAAGGCTAGTCTCCTAACTATCCTCAAAGGGCAAATATCATTGCATTGGAGCATCTCCCAGACTCATATGCCAATGACCAAGATTTTTCCGTAATCTTGAAACAGTGCGAAGATCATGTTCCAACAGGGGACTATCACATAGTAGAGGGTTTCCTTTTTAAGGACAATGTCCTCTGCATCCCTCATACATCGTTACGCGAAACCCTCATTAGAGATGCCTATGCGGGAGGTTTGGCAGGTCATTTTGGCCGAGACAAAACAATGTACCTACTTGAACAAAGATACTACTGGCCTCAACTAAGAAGAGATGTAGCTAACTTTGTCAACCGGTGTTTCATTTGCCAAACATCTAAAGGTCAAGCTCAAAATATTGGATTATACACCCCATTACCTATACCCGAAAATATATGGGAAGACCTTTCCATGGATTTCATACTCGGTTTACCAAGAACTCAAAGGGGATGCGATTCAGTTTTTGTAGTAGTGGATCGATACAGCAAAATGGTTCATTTCTTGGCCTGTAAAAAGACATCTGACGCAGTCCATATTGCTAACATATTCTTTCAGGAGGTAGTTAGACTTCACGGCATTCCAAAATCTATAGTATCCGACCGTGATGTGAAATTCCTCAGCCATTTTTGGAAGACCCTATGGAAGAAATTTGATACAACTCTAAAATACAGCACGACAAGTCATCCTCAAACCGACGGGCAAACAGAGGTGACCAACCGAACTCTGGGAAATCTAATCCGCTGCCTAAGTGGAGACAAACCAAAACAATGGGATATCACCTTGGCTCGGGCGAAATTTGCAAACAACCACATGAAGAATAGAACCACATGGGGAAGTCACCATTTGAATTAGTTTACACTAAATTGCCTTGTCTAACTATGGACTTAACTAATATTCCTTCCTCGATTGATTTTAGCTTGGAAGCAGAGGAGATGGCTGAACGGGTCACGGAATTACACAAACAAGTCAAAGACCACATTGAAAAGCAAACAAGCAAATATAAGGAAGCAGCAGATAAGAAACGCCGTTCTAAGGAATTCAAAGTTGGCGACCTTGTTATGATTCACTTATGGAAAAGCAGATTCCCAGTGGGTACTTACAACAAGTTGAAGCACAAGAAGCTTGGTCCTTTCTCAATTTTGGAACGTTTTGGGGACAATGCCTACAAAATTGACCTCCCCGAGGATTATCGCATCAACTCAACTTTCAATGTAGCTGATATACACATACCACCCTCTAGATGAGTTTACTTTGGCTGTGTAACTCGAGGTTGAGTTTCTTTTTGGAATGGGATGTTTGGTGTAGCTGATTATGAGCTAGTTAGTAGTTAGGTAGTAAAGTCTTTTATTTTTAAGTAGTCATGTGCATGGCACGTGTTAACTACTTTTAGTTTTCATTTGCCTATTTAAAGGCAAGTATTCTTCATTACAAGATTATTCCTTGGTTGTTTATTCAAACTAGTTCTCGGCTCCACCAAAAAGAATCCAAAAGCAATCAAAATTCCTACAAACAATCACAAAGGTTCAAAATCAAGAACACAAATATAAAAACCAAAATAAGTTTTCAGGAAAAAAAAAAGGCTTCGAACCAAAATCGAGAGAACCAGACCATAAATAACCCAATCGTTTAAGTTGTGAAAAATTAAATTCACAAAGCTCAAGGAAGTCAATCCTTTTCCTCCCCAAACCATTATTAGACTGAGATCTCACTTCATTAGAAGAATAGCATAAATTGAAGTCATTAAATTAATTAAAGACGTAGAGTAGAGAACCAACTGAAAACCCCATTAAGATAGACCAAAGAATCCACGAGACAAAATTCACAACAACACAAACACCAAATGGAATCAACCAATTAATCACATGCACAAACACCAAAAGGTCCTATAGAGAACAATTCAAATTCAATGGCTAATTTCTACATAGAGAGGTAGGATTGAAAATAAAAAAATAAAAAAATTACAAACCTAGGTATCAAATTCAATAAAAAATAAAAGAGTTCCAAGCAAAAGAATAACAAGCAATCAAAATTCCAATAAATAGTTGCAAGGATTAGCAAGAACATAAATATTAAAATAAACCAAAATAAGTTTCCAAATTAGAAAAGGGGCTTAGAAGCAAGAGAGAGAGAAACATACCATAAGTAACTCAATCAATTAAGACATGAAAATTTTGAATTTGCAAAGCTCGAGGAAGACAATTCTCCTCTCCAAACCATCAAACTAAAATCTCATCTAATTATAAGAACATGGCATATATTAAATTGATCAAATTGGTTAAGGACATAGAGTAGAACCAATCAAAAACCCATTAAGACTACAAATGAATTCACAAGACAAAAATTTAGAAGAGGAGAAACATGCAATAAAGTAGCATAACTAAAAACACAAGAACACGGTTATCAATACAAACCATAAACTTCTAGAATAGAAAAGGGGCTTAGAAGAAAGAAGGAGAGAAACATACCATTAATAACCCAATCGTTAGCGTGAAAATTTTTAATTCACAAACAAAGCTCAAGGAATTCAATCCTAGTCCTGCCCAAACCATCGAACCAAAATCTCATCCCATAAGAAGAACATAGCATACATTAAATTCATCAAATTAATTAAAGATACCTAAAGAACCAACCAGAGCCCCAACTAAGATTACCAATCAAGAAATTTACAAGACAAAATTTGCAAGAGGAGAAATGGGAACGACCCATTAAACAACAAAAGGGAAGAAGGAAACAAAAAAGTTTAAATTCAGCATCTAATTTAGAAATATGAAGAAAACGATTGAAAACTAACAGGCCTAGGAATCAAAATTCAATGGTAAACAGAACACTCCCAAGAAACATAATCAAAAGAACAGTCTAAAGCAATCTAAAGCAATCGAAATTCCACGAGCAATCGCAAAGTTCAAAGCAAGAACATAAATGTAGAACAACCCAAAATAAAGTTTCCAGAATAAAATAAAAAAAGGGGGCGGCTTAGAAGAAAGAGGGAGAGAAACCAACCATAAATAACACTATCTTTAAGTTACGAAAAAAATGAATTCACAAGACTTCGAAAAAATCAATCCTCCTTTCCAGACCATCAAATCAAAATCTAATTTCATTAATTTCATTAGAAGAATATAGCATTAAATTCATTGAATTAATTAAAGATGCAAAGTAAAGAACCAAATCGAAAACCCAACTAAGATCACAGATTAAGAAACAACATGCGCCCAAACAACAAAAGGGAAGTTGAAACAAAAAAGTTCAAATTCAATGTCTAATTTAGAAATATGAAGAGCTCAATTGAAAATAGCATCTAGACCAATCAAAAATTCCAACAAAGAATCGCAAAGATTCAGAGCTAGAACCCAAATGCAAAACAACCCAAAAAAAGTTTCCAGAAACAATTTAGTCTCTCTGCTTTAGTAGGTAACAATTTGTTTAAAATTGGTAATAATTTAATCCCTATCTTGAAAAATCCCATCAAAATGAAGTGTCAATTTTCAATATGTAATAGCTTACTCTTTGTAGTTTATATAAATTTGGTCCCTAATCAAATTATCGATCTACATATGTAAGAAATTTCAATAAATATTAATAACATTTTTCACGGTAGAGACTAAATCGTTACAAATTTAGTATTGGGACTAAGTTGTACATATTAAAGTTCAAGGACTAAATTGTTACGGAATTAAAAGTTCAGGGACTAAAGTGTAACTTCCATGATTTAAAAGTTTCCAAAGCTTGGGGAGGCAACTCAAGGCCTAGGGCTAGATAATAGTAAACAGATAAGAGAAGTCTATTAAACATTCCTTTTTCATGTTTCAAATTCGGGGGAAAGGATTGAAAAAATGTGTAATTTAAAAAAATCTGGATGGAGGTTTGAAAATATTACAACCCTAGGAATGAATAAATCTCTATCTTTCCAATGGACACACCAATAGAGTTTCCTAGCAATCAAATTCAACCTCAACAGTACATTTCCAAGCAAAAAAAATCACCAGCAATCAAAATCCCAACAAACAATCGCAAAGATTTAGAAGCAAAAATACATTATCAAAACAAACTAGAATATGTTTCCAAAATAAAGTTAATAATTAAAACAAATGACTTAGAAGCAGGAGAGAGAGACAGAGACAATCAAAAGAACCAAGACCCACCTAAGGCAAAAATCCCAAGAGGAGAATGGGAATGGACCAATTAGACAACATGCACACAGAGCAAAAGTTGAGGAAGCCGAATAGTTCAAAGTACCATGCCTAATTTAGAAATGAAGAGGGAGGATTGAAAGTATTACAACCCTAGGAATGAATAAATCTCTATCTTTCTAATATGGGCACACCAATAGAGTTTCCAAGCAATTAAATTCAACCTCAACCGTACATTTCCAAGCAAAAGAATCACGAGCAATCAAAATCCCAACAGACGATCGCAAAGATTTAGAAGCAAGAATATGTTATCAAAACAAACCAGAATATGTTTCCAAAATAAAGTTAATAATTTAAATAAATTAATTAATTAATTAAAAAAAAGACTTAGAAGCATGAGAGAGAGAAACGGACAATCACAATAACCAAGACCCCACTAAGGCCAAATTCCCCAGAGGAAATAAAGTTAATAATTTAAATTAATTAATTAAATTAAAAAAAAGACTTAGAAGCAGGAGAGAGAGAGAAACAGACAATCACAATAACCAAAACCCCACTAAGGCCAAATTCCCCAGAGGAAATAAAGTTAATAATTTAAATAAATTAATTAATTAAAAAAAAAGACTTAGAAGCAGGAGAGAGAGAAACAGACAATCACAATAACCAAGACCCCACTAAGGCAAAATTCCCCAGAGGAAATAAAGTTAATAATTTAAATAAATTAATTAATTAAAAAAATACTTAGAAGCAGGAGAGAGAGAAACAGACAATCACAATAACCAAGACCCCACTAAGGCAAAATTCCTCAGAGGAAATAAAGTTAATAATTTAAATAAATTAATTAATTTAAAAAAAAAAAGACTTAGAAGCAGGAGAGAGAGAAACAGACAATCACAATAACCAAGACCCCACTAAGGCAAAATTCCCCAGAGAAAATAAAATTAATAATTTAAATAAATTAATTATTTAAAAAAAAAAAAGACTTAGAAGCAGGAGAGAGAGAAACAGACAATCACAATAACCAATACCCCACTAAGGCAAAATTCCCCAGAGGAAATAAAGTTAATAATTCAAATAAATTAATTAATTAAAAAAAAGACTTAGAAGCAGGAGAGAGAGAAACAGACAATCACAATAACCAAGACTCCACCAAGGCAAAATTCCCCCGAGGAAATAAAGTTAATAATTTAAATAAATTAATTAATTAAAAAAAAGACTTAGAAGCAGGAGAGAGAGAAACAGACAATCACAATAACCAATACCCCACTAAGGCAAAATTCCCCAAAGGAAATAAAGTTAATAATTTAAATAAACTAATTAATTAAAAAAAAGACTTAGAAGCCGGAGAGAGAGAGAAACAGACAATCACAATAACCAAGACCCCACTAAGGCAAAATTCCCCGGAGGAAATAAAGTTAATAATTTAAATTAATTAATTATTTAAAAAAAATACTTAGAAGCAGGAGAGAGTGAAACAAACAATCACAATAACCAAGACCCCACTAAGACAAAACTCCCAAGAGGAGAATGGGAATGGACCAATTAAAGAACATGCACAAAGAGCAAAAGTTGAGGAAGCCGAATAGTTCAAGATACAATGTCTAATTTAGAAATGAAGGGGGAGGATTGAAAAAAACATCACAAACCTAGCGGTAAAATTTATTACTATACATAACAGTTCCAAGCAAAAGAATCACAAGAAACCAAAATTCCAAAAATAATTGAAAAGATTCTGAAACAAACACAAACAATAAACTAAACCAAAATAAGTTCCGAAAAATTATTTTATAAATAATAAATAAATAAGGTCTTAAAAGCAAAACAAAGAGAGAGAAACAGACCATGCATGAAAAAAACAGTATATAAAAGAATTCATACAAACTAGTATTGCTAAACAGACTACCAGATACGCCGTAAAACATTGCTTTTAAGCAAATATTTCCCAAATCTCATCTCACCGGAAGATACTGGCATAAGTTAAAATTCATCAAATTAGTTAAAGACGTAAAGTAGAGAACACAAATTTTAGGAAAACAAACCCGATACCACACTAAGATTACAAGTCAAGGAATTCACAAGGCAAAAAATCCATAAGACAAGAAATGGGATCTCTAAATTAAATGCACAATGAGCAAAATGGAAATGGAAATTTCAAATTTCAAATTTAATGTCTAGATATAAATATGAAGACGGGATTGGAAACACCATCACATGCCTAATTGTCAAATTTAATACTAAAACTGTAAAAACAGTATTACCTGTTTCCAGACAGTTGCAACCAACGACCCTGAAGTTCTCAGTCTGGTAGAAATCTTTCAAGCCTCAAACAAGTATAAATAAAGCTCATCAGTACATGTATGATGAGAGAGTTCATTCTGAAAAGAGTTTTTTGAGAGTTTGAGTGCTTTACCTTGTAATCCCTTTGTTCCCTAATAAAATTCTCAGCTCCCTTACAGTGGATGTAGGCCTCTGTTGCCGAACCACTTAAACTCCGTGTTTTTGATCTTCTTCCTTCTTTCTTCTCACTTGAATTTGATCTCTGTGTGTGTGCTTTTGCATCGTCTTCGTTGAGAGGGTTTCAGAGAGGTTCGAGTGTGTGATTTCTTTGACTGATTTCATCTGAGAGAATTTGGTTTGCATGCTGAGTTGAGTAAGTGCTCGTGAGTGGAGTCCTTGTGTGAATCTGCAAGACTAAGCACGTGTCAGCATTACAGTGGTATCAGAGCCAAAAGATTTCAGTCAAGAACTTAATTCTTGAAGACAAGAATGGCTGTAGCTAGGTATGACATTGACAAGTTCGATGGTAAAAAGGGGACTTCGATCTGTGGAAAGCCAAAATTAAAGCAATTCTTGGCCAGCAGAAGGCTCTACAAGCCTTGACAGACCCGTTACCAGCTACTCTGACAGAAGGAGATAAAGAAGCAATAAACACAACAGCATATGGAACTCTGATCTTGAACTTAAGCAATAATGTCTTAAGGCAAGTGATTGATGAAGACTCACCTTTGAAGATCTGGAATAAGTTGAACGCTTTGTATGAGACAAAAGGTACACATAATAAGATGTATCTAAGAGAACGGTTCTTTACTTACAAGATGGATCCTTCCAAGCCTCTGTCTGAAAATCTTGATGAATTCAAGAAATTAACCTCTGAGTTCAAGAATATGGGAGAAAAAATAGGCGATGAGAATGAGGCGTTCGTCTTATTGAATTCACTTCCAGACGCATACAAGGAGGTCAAGACAGCTTTGAAATATGGCCGAGATTCAATCACTACAGAAGTTATAATCTCAGCCATTAGAACCAAAGAGCTGGAAATCTTGTCACAGAAGAAAGACTCGAATGAAGGGCTCTTTGTTAAGGGCAAACAGAAAGGTCGTGAGAACAAACATCAGACAGATGAGAAAAATAAGACCAAAATCAGATGCAACTACTGTCACAAAGAAGGACATCTTAAAAGAGACTGCTATTCCCTTAAAAGAAAGAATCAGAATCAGAGGTTTAAGAAGAAACAACCAGAAGCCTCAGTGGGAGAAAATTCAATTACATATTCTGATGCCCTAGCCACTTCGGATCAATGTAGTGAAGATCACTCTTCCTCTGAAAAATACGACTGGGTAATTGACTCAGGTTGCTCGTTTCACATGACCCCTTCGAAAGGTTGGTTCAGTACCTATCGAGAGTGGGATGGAGGTATTGTATACATGGGGAACAACCACACTTGCAAAGTTATTGGGATAGGGTCTGTTTCTTTGAAACTAAGAGACGGATCAGTGAAACTCCTGAGGAACGTAAGGCATGTACCCAATCTAAAGAGAAATTTGATCTCTTTAGGGATGCTAGACTCAATTGGGTGTACCTATGGAGGAAGCAGTGGCACCATAGAAATCAAGAAGGATTCAAAAACAGTGTTGACAGGAACAAAGATCAATGGCTTGTATGTGGTAAAGGATGTTGAAATGATTCAATCAGCATTGGTAGCTTCAGAATGTAGGCTTTCAGAAAGTGATCTTTGGCATAAGAGGATGTCCCACATTAGTGAGAAAGGCCTTCAAGTACTAACAAAACAGGGAATTTTGCCCAAAGAAGCTGGAGAACCTTTAAATTTCTGTGAACATTGTATAGCTGGAAAGGCAAAAAGACAAAGCTTCTCCAAATCACAGCAGTCCTCGAAAGAAATACTTGAATATGTCCACTCAGACTTATGGGGGGCCAGCTTCAACTAACTCACTCAGTGGATCAAGGTATTTCTTGACCTTTATAGATGATTTTTCTAGGAAAAGCTGGATATACTTTCTTAAATCTAAAGATCAAGCTTTTGAGAGGTTTAAAGAATGGAAAATCATGATTGAAAAGCAAACTAATAAATTTGTGAAGTGTTTAAGAACAGACAATGGACTTGAATTCTGCAATGAGCCTTTTGATAGTTTCTGTAAAGCACATGGGATTTTAAGGCACAAAACAGTGAGGTACACACCCCAACAGAATGGAGTAGCAGAAAGACTGAACAGAACCATCATGGAGAGGGTAAGATGTCAGTTGTCAGACGCTATGTTGGCTGAAAGATATTGGGCTGAAGCTGCTTCATACACTGTGTACACTCTAAATAAGTGTCCTCATACCTCCTTAAATCTCATAACACCAGAGGAGAAATGGTCAGGTAAAACCCCCAAACTCAATCATCTCAAAGTGTTTGGTTGTGTAGGGTTTGTGCATCAAAATCAAGGGAAACTGAAGGCAAGAGCAGTCAAATGTATGTTCCTAGGCTTCACTGAAGGAGTCAAGGGTTTTAGATTGTGGCACCCTATTGAAAGAAGATGCATAAACAGTCGAGATGTCATCTTCAGGGAACAAGAGATGTTCATGTTCCAAGAGAATTCAGAGACTAAGACTCTTAATGACCCAAATACAGAAATTGAGGTGGAGCATGATTTGCCCACTTCAAGTTCCGAACCAGCACAACCTGAAATACAAACAGGACAGGAGTCTCAGGAGGAAGATGAATCAGAAGAGACTGTATATGAACAACCTGATTTGCAAAATTACTCCTTAGCTAGAGACAGACAAAGGAGAACAATAGTGCCACCAGCAAGGTTTAGTGAAGCTGATTACATTTCACTTGCATTAAATGTTGCTGACTCTCTCGACATCAAGGAACCAAATAGTTTTAATGAAGCAGTCAGTGGCCCAAACAGTAGAAAGTGGATAGAAGCCATGAATGATGAAATGAAATCCCTTGAAGAAAATGAAACTTGGACACTCCAACCTCTTCCAAAAGGATATAAACCTATAGCATCCAAATGGATCTATAAAGTTAAGGAAGGAATAACAGGAGTCCTAAATCCAAGGTTCAAAGCAAGACTGGTGGCTAAGGGTTTCACACAGAAAGAGGGCATTGACTACACAGAAATTTTCTCTCCTGTAGTCAAGATGACCTCCATCAGAATGCTACTTTCCTCAGTGGTCCAAGATGATCTGGAAGTGGACCAACTGGATGTCAAGACAGCATTCTTACACGGCTTCCTATCAGAAACTATATATATGAAGCAGCCAATAGGATATGTGAAAAAGGGGCAAGAGGACCTATTTTGTTTACTGAATAAGTCCATATATGGACTTAAACAGGCACCTAGATGCTGGTATCAGAGGTTTGATGAATATATTTCAAAAATAGGTTTCACTAAAAGCTCCTTTGATAATTGTGTGTATGTTAACACCAAGTCTTTTCATCAAAATGTCTTTCTATTACTCTACGTTGATGACATGTTGTTAGCAGGAAAGACCAAGGAAGCTTTAAATAAGGTGAAGTCTCTTCTAAAGAAAGAATTCAACATGAAAGATTTGGGTGAGACTAAGAGAATCCTAGGAGTTGAGATCAGAAGGAAAAGAGATGAGTTCTCACTCCAGATTACTCAAGAGGACTACTGCTACAAGGTACTTAAAAGATTTAAAATGAATGAAGCAAAAGCAGTGTCCACTCCAATAGCCCATCACTTTAAGCTATCAGCCACAAACTCACCAACCGAGAATGATGAAGAACATCAGAAATTCATGTCTATAGTTCCCTATTCCCAAGCAGTTGGCAGCCTAATGTATCTCATGATCTCCACCAGACCAGATCTAGCCTATTCAACAAGTCTGGTAAGTAGATACATGTCAAATCCTGGTAAAAGGCACTGGGAAGCAGTTAAATGGATACTCAGGTATCTAAAGGGAACTAAACAAGCCTCTTTACAGTACAAAAGAAATAATCTAACTGAGAATGAAGTCTATGGATACGTAGACTCGGATTTTGCAGGAGATTTAGATAAGAGAAGATCTCTTTCAGGTTATCTTTTCTTAATAGGCCAAAATCTAATAAGCTGGAAAGCATCCCTACAGCCAGTTGTGGCCTTATCTACTACAGAGGCAGAATTCATTGCACTTTCAGAAGCAATAAAAGAAGCCATTTGGCTTAAAGGTCTGTTATTTGACTACGGAATCAAACAAAACACAGTAGACATATACTGTGACAATCAGAGCACTATCCACCTAACCAAAAATCCTCAATTTCATAATCGTACCAAACATATTGACATAAAATATCATTTTGTCAGAGAACAAATTGAGAAAGGGGAAGTTCGAGTTCTTAAAGTACACACCGTGGATAATGCTTCAGATATGTTGACAAAGCCTCTGTCTCTACAAAAATTCCAGCACTGCCTGGAATTGGTAGGCTTTGACCTACCAGAAAAAGGATGAAAAAGGTGACCAAAACAGGGAGCTAATCTGTTCAGGACTCGTTGATTTCAAAGGTGGAGAATTGTAAAAACAGTATTACCTGTTTCCAGACAGTTGCAACCAACGACCCTGAAGTTCTCAGTCTGGTAGAAATCTTTCAAGCCTCAAACAAGTATAAATAAAGCTCATCAGTACATGTATGATGAGAGAGTTCATTCTGAAAAGAGTTTTTTGAGAGTTTGAGTGCTTTACCTTGTAATCCCTTTGTTCCCTAATAAAATTCTCAGCTCCCTTACAGTGGATGTAGGCCTCTGTTGCCGAACCACTTAAACTCCGTGTTTTTGATCTTCTTCCTTCTTTCTTCTCACTTGAATTTGATCTCTGTGTGTGTGCTTTTGCATCGTCTTCGTTGAGAGGGTTTCAGAGAGGTTCGAGTGTGTGATTTCTTTGACTGATTTCATCTGAGAGAATTTGGTTTGCATGCTGAGTTGAGTAAGTGCTCGTGAGTGGAGTCCTTGTGTGAATCTGCAAGACTAAGCACGTGTCAGCATTACAAAAACAAAACAAAACTATTTCAAGCAAAAAAAAAAACAAAGAGAGAAAAAACAAACCATCGAACCAACTAAAACCCTATTGAGACTACAAATCAAGGAATTAACGAGATAAAATCACAAGAGGAGTAATAGGATCAACTAAATAAACACCGTACGCACACAAACAACAAAAGAGAAGGGGAAACCAAACACTTCAAATTCAATGTCCAATTTAGAGTAAGTAATTAGTGAGTGATACAATGAAATCGCATGTGATGTACATAATCTACTGTTATTTATAGTCAAAACTATACACATAAATAACATACCAACGGTTTTAGAATAGCCTTCTCAAAAAGACCCATCTCAATACAACCTGTAAGAAAGTTATCATCCAAATTTTAACAATAAAAGAATACTTTGGTTAAAGAACCGTAACAAAACATGTTCGGTTAAACTCTAAAGTGTGAAGTCAAGTTTATAATTTCCCAAAAAAGCCACATTCTCGAATCACTAACTGAAATTGTAGTCCTTGTCCCTTCTCACCTAAAAAATAGAACCATCAAAATTAGAGACCTAGATATTCTACAAAGTCAAAGTAACCATTGTATGTCGTAAAGAAAATCAATCTATTTTGGAGATTAGGGGGACATGAAGTAAGAGCCTTAAAGGAGAGCATTATATGTTTTAATTCTCACATTACTTTAGCATCGGCAACTTGGTTGAAGTAAGAGCCTTGAAGCAAACCCCATCTCAATATGACCAGTAAGACAGTTATCATCTAAAATTTAACATTAAAATCCTCTAGTTAAGGAGCCACAACAAAGTACGTTCAGTTAAGCTATCAAGTGTAAAAGAGAAGTTTCATACCTAGGCTGAGATTATGTCCCAGTGTAAAGAGAAACTAACAAAAAAAAAACCAGCAAAAGGAAATCCATGAAGCAAGGATAAAACGCAAGAACAAAGGTTGGTGCCATGCTAACTAGCTAATAAGACACTTGACAAAGTCATATGGCTTGATGCTGCAGGCATGAATTTTCTAAAATTTAACATTAAAATCCTCTGGTTAAGGAGCCACAGCAAACTATGTTCATTTAAACTACTAAATGTAAAGAGAAGATTCATACATGGATCGAGACTATGTCCCAATGTAAAGAGAAGCTAACACAAAAAATGCAGCAAAAAGGAAATCCATGGAGCAGGGATAAAACACAAGAAAAAGGTCAGTGCCAACTAGCTAATAAGACACTTGACAAAGTCATATGGCTTGATGCTGGGAAAGGAGGAGGTTAAGCAAAAATAATGCCATGCTATTGAAGAAAGAATGCCAAGAAGGCTTGAGAATTATACTGTAAGTTAAATTCTATGCTTAACAGTATTGACTCTACTTTTAGTTGGATTTTGTTGAGTTTTTGGTGTTATATTCATTAATGTTGCAATCAAATGAACTTATATATATGTTATGTGATTAGTTTATTGAATTGAGATCACAATTTGAATGCAGAATCTGTAATTTTTTTTTTTTTTTTTTTTGGGAGTTAGGTTTTAGGTTTGGGAGCCTAACCAAGTAGATTACTAGTCAACAACGATAGACCTCAAACCAAGCCAAATAAAGCAAGGAAGTTTTGGCAACCCCAAGACCTTTGCAAAGGGGTAGACAAGAATGCTAAGAAAATAGATGATTATAAAATCCGGATATTTATTGCAAACCATTGTTAAACAAAGACAGCAAACTTTTGTACTTTGAAGAAAAAATCCAAGTTAATTCTACATTTTTTAAATCATTGAAATAATGGAAAGTTTTTCAAATCTAAACCAAGGCACGCATCAGCAACAAAAAATACATACCTTTTGTTTAATAAAATAGAGAGAGATTATTTGGATATGAAATAAACCTGATGCTTGGTAAATTCTTCAGGAAGTTGGGCAGTGACCCCCTGTAGAATCCTATTAATCGATTGCCAGCCCATATACCTACATTAAAAATCAATTAAAACCGAGGCGATGATTCCTAAACTACAGCTATGCAAAGTTTTTCTCCTCCTGTTGCGAATTCGAATTGTTGGGATTATAAACTACAATTAAAATGAAGGAATAGAAACATTAAGTTCCTCAATTAGATTTAATCCCCACGCTGCAACAAAATAAATCTCCTATCTATATTTCGACTCAAGATTTCTATTATAATATTCAGCATAATGCAAATAGATAAGATCTAGATTTATAAAGATGAACACAAGACAGTCAAAAAGAAGCAAAAATTGAAAAGTCATAATCTGTTTTTTTTTTATCTTTTTTGAAAATTTTTAATGCTAAGGGCAAACTTCCCTAGGCCAATGGCAAACCATAGAGATAAATTGTAGCCTTGAAAATTAAAGCATAGAACAGGAACACGGTTAACCACACATACCTATGTCTTGCCAACACAAGCACCAACATCTGGTCTTCATCTAGTCTTCCAATCACAGAAAGTTTTGTCATCTTCTCATCTGAAAAAGTCCTCCGAATTTAGGAAAACACGACTTAGTTTCACTACGTTTGATTCTTATTTAAGATTCATATTGAAGTGCATATACTAGCTTAAAATTTTATAGGCATTTGGATAACGCTATATGGTATGATGCGTATAACCTGGATCACATTGAAGAGAAACCATAAGCAAGTCTAAACTAGCAAAAATCAGCAATAACAAGATTGTTTTTTACTCATTCATAATGTCAAAGCAATTTTTCTAGTAAACACTAAAAGAATAATATGAACAATCAAATTTAAAAATTATGAATTTAACCAAAACCATGCACAAGTTTTAAGATATCTATGCAATAATAGAAAACTATGTGAAATGCATGCTTGCGAATGCTTCAACAAGTCGTCCAACTACCATTGCTCACACTTGCATCGATTATGAAGATTCATGTACCTGAGCTGAAAAATATGTCATTGTGCATGGCGAAGCTATTGACAGAGAAGGGAAAATCCATGACAGAGGCTTAAGAAAAAAGTCTGGTGCCGCCCACCAGCTAATCTCTATAAAATTAACACAGATGCTTCCTGTATTTTGGATTCTCATATTGCAGGAGTAGGTATCATTGTTAGAGATGCAAAAGGGATAACCAGTAAAACTTACCACAACCAGACTCAAAGTCAATGCCGCATTGGAAAGGTATCCGATGCGGATCTTCAACCTCCTAGACAACGAACTATAAAAGTCGATTTAGAAGTTGTGCGTCAAAATATCAGACATTGTTGGAACGATTAATGCCGTTTGATTGCAACCAACAAGATAAATAAAATACTCAAATATAAATACAATTGATTTTACCGCAACCAGACCAAAGCCAATGTCGCATTGGAAAGGTATTCAATGCGGGTCTTCAACCTCCTAAACAATGAACTACAAGATGATTTAGAAGTTGTGCGTCAAAATATAAGACATTGTTGGAACGTTTATGCGACCAACAAGATAAATAAAATCCTCCAATACAAATACAATTGATTTTACCGTAACCAAACCAAAGCCGATGTCGCATTGGAAAGATATCCGATGCGGATCTTCAACCTCCTAAACAACGAACTACAAGACGATTCAGAAGTTGTGCGTCAAAATATCCGACGCTGTTGGAACGTTTATTGTCGTTTGATTGCAAGGTACTGCCAAATAGATCGTGATCGGAAGATTTGGACCCTGCGCCGGTCAATCTTGCGTAGTAATCAATTACGTCCTCGTTGAACACAGATTTATATCCACATTGGTAAGATTTCTCGATTCATCGCTCGATCGTTTCCCCTTAATTTCCAGAATCAGGTGTTGATGAAGAAGTTCATCAAGGATTTCTTCGATAAGAGTTCGAATCAAGCAAAGAGCATGGCGAGGATCGTAAACAAACAGAAATGCGGCAGATGGAGGAACCTGCTGTCCGAGCATCATCTATGGAGGAACCATGGACGAAGAACAAATTGTAAGTGATTAAACGGAAATGCGGCAGATTATTTATTTCTACCGTCCCCATATTTGCACGGCGGTAGGCCTAGGGCTAGGGCTGAACAGATGAACTTGCGGCGGCGCTTCGATTCTTGCAAAGACGCTTTTGGAACATCTAGTTCATCGTCTACTTCAACAATCACCTTCAAGTTCTTGTGTCCATTCTCAGGAATTCGTCTGGCTTTAGGTGAACCTTAAACAGAAATGTCGTTCAGGAACTTGAGACGAACTTGAAGCGAACCTGCGATTATCATGAAAGAATCTCCTTCAAACTCAACAAAACCATGAGAAAATCAAAGGATGTAAACGGATTACCATGAGAAAGTAGAGAAGAAGAATCCCGATTCTTTCTGGACTCTCATGGTTTAACATTCATTTGAGTCCTCGACGGTCATTTTTATAGAAGGGAGAGGAAGCAAAGAAACGGCTAGTTTTTTTCAAAAAAAAGAAAGAAAGAAACGGCTGATTTACTCTCTCTTTTTTTCTTTTTTCTTTTTTCTTTTTTTCTTTTTTTTTTTTTCTTTTTTTTCTTTTTTTTGAAAAGTGCTAATTTAAATTCACTTCATTTAATTGCTCTTTATTTTTATATTTTTTTTTATAGAATTTTTTTTGTGACATTTAATTGCTCTTTAAATTGAATATTTTGAATTAAATTTTTTAAATAAAATGAAGGGTTTGTAAATTGTAACTTTAATATTTTGTTAATTGTTATTGTTAATATATAAAGGATTTTTTTACAACAATATATAAGGGATATTATCTCATGAAAATTAATTTAAATATATATTTTTTTAATATCATCAATCTATTTGATTTATATTTAAATATTTTACTATTGAATAATTAATTTAATTTTAAGGCTTTTATTCAAACATACAAACTATATTTTTATTAATAAAAATTAAAGATTAGTTTTAAACTCTCGATATTTCAAAATGTAGTAAAAACTTAGTTTTTTTTTAAGTACATTAACATTTGGGGTGGGAGATTCGAACCTCTGACCTCATGGTCAGGGATATATGTCAATTACCAGAGTTGTATTAAATTAAAATGAATTTAAAAGTTTGAGGAATATCAAAAGTTTGAGAAAGATTATATTGAAGTTATTAACTAGAGTATGTGGTTTTAACATGTCTTTAATTGGATTTTAAGTAGTTTGTAAATGTCTTGAGTTAGGATTACTTGAATTCAAAGAGGATAATTGATGTTTGTATCTATCTACAATCTATAATAACAATTATTATATTAAAAAATTATGATCCTTGAAAAACTTTTTTTTTTTTTTTTGATAATTATATACCTCCTTTAATTAATATTAATATTAATATACAAATAAATCATTGAAAATTAATTATAAATAGTAAACTAATTATTTAATTATTGTAAAAAAATAATTATGTAAGTATCATTTATAAATAAATAGTTAATGATCAACTATAATAAATATACATATGTTAAAAAAAAAACTATAATAAATACATATAAATTAAAAGATTTATTACAAAAATGTTTTTTTTTTTATCTTTCAAGAACTTGTTGAATTTCAAGAGTTTTGAGATTTTATCTTCTAAAAAAAAAAAAAGTAAGTTTTGAGATTTTAAAATATTTGTAACATTTTCGAACTCTTTAATTTTATATTAATTTATTATTGATATATTGCTAATAAATTAAATTAAATAT
Organism: Luffa acutangula; assembly: GCA_036850905.1. Taxonomy (NCBI): domain Eukaryota; kingdom Viridiplantae; phylum Streptophyta; class Magnoliopsida; order Cucurbitales; family Cucurbitaceae; genus Luffa; species Luffa acutangula. The sequence goes on from CM072096.1 coordinate 45,950,222, forward strand.
AATACCTTTTTAAAATTAATTAAATATAATACCTTAAATTCAACATTATTTTTTTCTAGTGAAATACGCTATATGAAATTCAACATTATTTTTCTAGTGAAATACGTTAAATGTTTGATACATCTGGTTTTTGTTAACTATTATATTATAAAATATTACTTTAAATTTTTTACTTTTATATTATCAATCATGAGTCTAGTTTTTTTAGACAAGTATAATATTTTTATTCATAGTTAATACTGAAATTGATAAAATCATTTAAAAAAATATGACTGAAATAAAATATAAAAAATTACTTCGTTTAAATATAAACTCATTGGATTTCTCAAATATATATATATATATATATATAAACGCATGGGAGAGGAGCATTGAACAGAATCATTGAAAAACTTTCTTTTGAACCTACAACAAGAATCGAGAGGTAGACAGAAAAGTCGTAGAATTCAATTTGTTCCATTTTTGGCACCAATTTTGAAGATATTTGAGGCTAGTTTTTTTTTTTTTTTTTTTTTTTTTTTTTTGCCCAAGTAACATGTCTATCGCACATTGGGAATGCAATCAAGGTTGTGAAGGAGAAGTTGAATGTCACACAGCTTGATTTGTTGAGAAAGATTGTGTTCGGGCGATTTGTTGACATGGATTTGGTGTTCAACAATCTTCTCGTGCATCACATCCCGCTGAAGGAAGTCCAAGGCGAACAAATGGATGCCTTGAGCTTCGACCTTAGAGGGACGGTTGTGACTTTCTCGAAAGAAGAATTCCTTCTTATGATTGGATGGTGGAGGACCCCCACTCTTCAAGTTTTCTGAGACGAGGAAGCAATGGAGGAGTTGGAGATAAAGTACTTCGACAACAGGAATTTGTCGAAGACATTCCACCTCGATGCCTTTGAGGAAGAGTACAGGAAGTTGACTTTGAATCAAAAGATGATGCAATGAAGGTCGATTTGGTATTACACTGGCGATGATGGGGAAGAACAAGCAAAAACGTGTTATGGATGGAACACTCTTTGAGGATGTCGACGACCTAAAGTATTACAATTGTATAGATTGGGGGTAACATAATTAATCTAGGAGCGAACACTAAATGTTGATGAACTCAAATATATCGCTGATAGAAATCTATAAGTGATATGTTTCTATCAATGATAGAAACGCTATAAAAAGTTAGATTTCTATCATTAATAGAAAACTATTTGTTGTAGCTTTTTAAATAATTGTTGTTAACTGTGCTTTTAAAAAAATCAGTTGTATTATAAAGTAAATTAGTGTTTTAAAAATTTTAGTTTTATAGATGAAAAAGCATGTTAAGGTGTTTGGTAAATTAATTGTTGCAGCTTAGTTATATTTTTTCAATAAATAAATTTAATACGTTGATATTATAAGATAACTATATATATATTTTTAAACATGTAAAATAATTATTTGAAAAAAAAAAGACACTTTTAGTCCCTGAAATTTGAGTTAAGTTTCATTTTCAATTGAGTATAAGATAATAGAATGCAAATATTTAATTTAAATTAAAAAAAAAAATGATTGACAAATGTGTAAAAGATAAATAGTTAGTTACAAATTAGATTTTTAAGAAAGTTAAACGAAAAACTATAATTATTGGATTTTGCAAATTAGGGTTGAAAAAGAACTTTTATAAAAATTAATTTATAATTTGTTTTACCCAACACTAAAACAATTAAAAGATTATTTTCTAATCACTTTTAACTCTCGACTGTCTTTTCGTTTTTCAGGGTTTTCGTTTTTCATTCTTCTTCATATCCTCCTTCATCCACACTAATCGCGGCAACTTCTTCTCCGTTCGTTGTCGCCAACCTCTTCTACTGGTAATTTTAGTTGAATAAACAACCCCTCATACTTCAGAGCTTTTCATTTGGAAATATTTCGAATGCAGCGGCTTTGTTGAATTCGAATATTGATTCCCGATGGAGAATGGAGCCGAATTTGCTTCTAGTTCAGCTCTTGCTTGGCATTGGACCATCGAAGCCCTTGCAAGTTTCAAGGAAATAAAACCATCTCTATTACATGGTATTCACTATCAATTTTCATGATGCTTTTCAATCGTTTTTTTGCGTGTTAGTTGTATAAGTCAGCGTTCTCTCATTTTACAGATGTAATTGATAAGGCTTTAGAATTACCTGAGGAGACGAGAAAGAACGCCGGGGAAATGGTTGCTTTGAAATGCTTAGAGGGTTTGTTTGATCCTTTAAATTATATTGGAGAAAATGGTCCTCCTACTCAAGAACCAAAAGTTACGTTTGATTCATCTAGGAGCTGTGAACATGTTGTTAAACGCATATGTAAGGAGGTAATACTTTTTCAAAAATTAGTAGTAGTTTTCTGAATTCCCAGGTGCTATAATGCAATGTGTTTTTGATGCAAACTGAGCCTGATTTTATCTCCATATCAAATAGATATATTCTGGCTTTTCAGAACTGAACATGCATTGAGATAGAACTTTTTTTTGCTGTTGTTTTTAGACTCCAAAGTCTGCCTTAAGAGTGGCTGGACCAGATATGTTAAAATGGGATGTTAGACCCTTTATTGACCAAAGAAGAGCATCCATGCGTTGTACATTACATCAGGTGAAGAGATTTCAAGACTTGTCTCTACTTCGTTTTCTTCCATCCCTTACCTCATGTATGACCATTTGTAATGTGGTGGATTTATTTCTGTTTGAACAGCTGAAAGATACTATTCTTGATGGTACACATCCATATGCTGATTTCTTAATGAAGAAGAGTGGCTTGACACCCATAAATAAGAGGGACAGCATTTCTCCAAATAATGAGGATGGTATTGAGCTTAGCAGGAGACTTGATAGTAGCTTCCCTGATCCTCCAGGTCAAAAAGAAAAAGGCAAAGGAAGCCCTCTACTTCCTGAGGATGAAAGAATAATATCAGTGGTGAGCCAATCTAGCTCTAGTTTGTTACCTTCTAAAAGGAGTGCCGTTGAGTTTACATCCGAAGATGAGGCTAGACAGTTACCCGGTTGTGATGATGGTTACATAAACATTAAGAAACTTGAGCAACATTCTGCACATACTCTGTATTCCGGGCAGAAAGTGGCTTCTTCACATGGAATAAAGGTGTTGGAAGATTTACCTGAAAGAATCGTGCCGCAAAATGAGAGAGATGATACTGATCACTTGGATGAACATCAGATGACTTTGGGGGAAGACAAACTTGTAGAAGAAGAACGTTTTGGGTCAATGAAGTCTGGATGGTGTACTGCTACTGATGTATCGCATAAGGGTGAATTAGGTATTTCCTGTTATACTATGCAGGACTGTACACAAGATGGTGAGATGCATGAAGTTGTTATTATCGAGAAAGCAAAAGATGGAAGTGAACTGCCTATTGAGCCAAAAGGATCTAGTATTTCTCCTGCCGAAGGAAATCAGCATGATATCATCACTGATGATCCCGAGTGTGATTTTGGGCATGATAATCATGTAAACGAAATGAATAATATGTCTCATAGTGGGTTTCTGCCGAAGACTGTTGCTACCAATATTGATGTTGGCACGAATCTTGATGAGGAAGAGAAAGACATGTTAAGTGATAGTGATAGTGATAGATATCATAATGAAAGGATTGATATTGCCATGAAAAAAAAAGAATTCTTTAGTTCTCAATGTATGGTCGATCACGATTCTTTTCTATTAGCTGACAGGAGAGAGCTAACTGTTTGTGTGAAGTGTAATGGAGGTGGTCATTTGTTGTCTTGTGATACTAGTGATTGTCCTTTGGTGGTTCATGATAAGTGCTTGGGTTCCTTGACTAGGATGAATGATGAAGGCGATTTTTATTGTCCTTTCTGCTCATATTCACTTGCTATATCAGAATACCTTGAAGCTAAGAAGCACGCTGCATTGGCAAAGAAAAATGTTGCTACTTTGTTTGATACTGCTTTGGGACATCAGTCAATAGTCATTAAAGAGGTATTGCAACAAAAAGATCTTGATCCTTCACGAAAAGCTGGAGTTGAGGACGTTGCTAAAATTTTTGAAGATGTGGACTTGGAAAATAAACACAATCAAGTAACTTTAGATGGAAAACAAGTAAATGAAGTTGTTGATCAATCCTCAACAGATATTGAGCCAATAATAGAGCTGTCAAACCCATTGCATATTACCAATTCCAATCATAGAGAAAACGATGCAAGTCCTTTGAGAGTAGCACCTGATGTTTTATCTGGAGAGAAAAATGGCGATGAATTGGTGGACCAAGAGCATCAAGGAAATACAGTAGCAGAATTGGTGGACCAAGAGCGTCGAGACAATGCAGTAGCGGAATTGGTGGACCAAGAGCGTCAAGGCAATGCAGTAACTGAATTGGTGGACCAAAAGTGTCAAGGCAATGTTGCAGAATTGGAAGATGGTCAAAAAGCCACAGAGCAGCATGACATTTCTGTTTCTGATATTCTCCACGAAGATCAAGGGCCAGTTGAAGCAACGACTATGCGAGAAGGTTTACAGTATCAAACCGATGACAATGAAGAACTTGCTTATGCAATTAATATTGAAGGAGAAAAATCTTCTGATGATGAAAACGACGAGTCTATCATTTCTAGATACTCCATCAGATTTCGACGGAAATATCATCAGTTAGTTTCTTCGTACTTCTATAGTAGTTAGTTACTATTGGCTATTGCCATTCATTCCTGTTTTGGTTTAGAATAACTATGTATTCAAGTATGGAATATTTGGTATGGAGTAATTCATAACAAATTAGTGGGATAAAAGTTTTCATGTTCTTGAAGCGAGGTGCCCTCATGCACATGACCCAGCACCTCTTTTTTATTTTTGTTTTTTAAATAATTGTTTAAAATAAATTTAAAATGTCCTTTAAAAAGTCTTCTTTTATTTAAATAATCTCTTAGAACCTCTAATTTTCCTCTTTCAATAACTTTTTATTTTATTTTATTTTATTTGAATTTTTTAAGTATTTCTTGCGAGTTTTATCTGCACTTTGCGCTTAAGCTTCAAAGGTCTATTGCGCTTCAAAAAAGCCCTAAATTTTCAACCTTGTTTTTTGTGCAGTACGTGTCCAGAAACTCATCAATTCAGACGGAAGAAACTACCCTGGACAGCTGAGGAGGAAGAGACACTGAGGGTAGTCATCTTTTGTCCATTAATTTTTTTTGAAAATAAAGATTGTATGCTAAAAATGATTCCAAACGTTTGCTTATCATGATTTTTATCATGAATGACTTCATATTACCTTTGTGCAACATAAATCAAGTATTTTATTTTTGTTACTCTCTTTCTTTTTGTTCATAAGAACTTGAAAATAATGTAGTTATTCATTAGTCTTGTCTATGTTTTTTTTTTTTTTTTTTCCTTTTTCTTGTTTCTCATCTTTATTTTTTTGTTAGGATTGCATGTTTCTTGCATGTTATTATACTTCTTTAAGATTTACTTTTATTTCTGCAGGAGGGAGTTCGAAAATTCTCTAGTTCTGTTGAAAGAAGTCCAAACATACCTTGGAAAAAGATTTTAGAATTTGGTAGTAATGTGTTTCTGCAAGATCGTACATCAATAGATCTTAAAGATAAATGGAGGAAGTTGTGCAGAAGTCCAAAGATGAAATGAAAGAAATATTGACATGCCGGTCAGTTTTCCATTAGAATTCTGGTGTTCTCTTTCTTTCTAAGTCTTTTTGTAATTATGATACTGTTCATACCTCAGCTAATTGGGGGTCTTATAAACTTAGTTCTGTCAATACATATTCCTTGTTTCTTATCCCAAAAAAGAAAAAGTTATTTACTTGTAGTCACATACTAAATATAGTTTTTGACTACTAGTCAAGTAGGATAGATTAAGAAGATGCTGGGATGTGTATTGTTCTGAGCACGGAAACCCTAGTAATTTCTTTTTAACTTTCAGTGTAGTTCGTAATCTTATTTTTAAAGTCTAAATGTAGCTGCACAAAAATGTCCTTGATGCCATGGGATCCTGACTTGTGTGATCCTATATCTCTTAATTTAAGTCTATTAGTTCTCTAGTTGGTTGGATTTATTTGACCTTAGATACTGCTATGACCTTTTTCTTGCTTAAAGAAATGGAATATTTATCAGTTATCCATTCAACATTTTCTATGTTAAGGATTGTGGACCAGAAATCTAAAACCCTAGATGGATTTGAGGTGCTGTAGGTTCTGTATTTTTTTTTTTTCAACAGTACTCTAGAATCTCACACAAAACCAACAGCCACTATTTCAAAAAGCCCCAAGTCTCAAATACGACCAAGAAAGTTATTACTACAAGTTTTGGTCGTTGATTGCATCAAATTTGCATTAGAGTTTAGCTACCATCACATCTCAAAGGAGTATTAGAGTTTAGCTACCATCACATCTCAAAGGAGTTTCAAAGGAAGATTTCACAATCACATCTGGTAGATGAACTTTTGGCTTTACCTTCATTTGGTGCTTTGACTTCGAGTGAAGAAAAACTGCACTAGAATCACAAGAAAGATGGCATGACGTGATTTGCAACTTGTCAAAAGTTATTTTGAGTAAGTTGTCATACGACTTCTAGGAGAAATTATTCGAGAAGGTTTGAACCATGTGGTAGGATTGTCTTATACCATTGTCGTTTAACCATGTATCGACTAGTCAAGGAGTATATTTGCCTAGTTTTCGACTTTTAGAGACTAGGATATGCTTCTAACTAAGCATATTTTAGATATGATGTTTTTGGCCTTATGTGAGTTATGATTTGGGATTGAAACCATTTAACCAGATGTGGGTAACACGTGTTTCTTAGCTAGGGATGAGAAGAAGGGGATTCCATTGCACCAACAATTCAAACTCCTCAAGAGGGAGAGAGAGAAGGAAGCATGAACATGGGATAAAGATGAAGAGGAGAGTCTCGAGAATCATGGCACAAAAACATGTGAAAAAGAAGAGCCCGTGAACTTCAAAAATGAACTGAGGTGACTTTTTTTCTTCACTCCCCACTCTTTCACTCTTCAACTCACTCAGATTTCTCCAATATAGAATCCTATGAACACTTATCTCTCTCACACTTCATTTAATTTTTTTCTACCTCCATGTTCTACCTTTCCTCTCTCCCTATTCTTGTTTCTTTGTGTTAATTTCACTTCTCTTTTCTTCTGGTAAGTTTTTCAAATCTTGTCTCAATTCCAATCTCATTCATGTTTCTCCCTCTGTTGTTAATGGGTGTTTAAAAAAAAAAAAAATTTGTTGTCCATCTCATCGATACGATATTATTCCACATCATTGCCTTGCAAAATCAATATTAATTTTGGCACCATGACAAGTATGACAAGATTGAGACAGGTGTTAGAAGTTAAATTAGTGTCTCAAGTCTTATTAATCTCCAAATTTGGTCTTTACTATTAAAATGTTTTTGTGCCGATTAACATTCACATATAATATATGATACACTACTAGGAAATTGAAAAAAAAAAAGAGCCAAGGTTAAACGCTACCCAATGGTCAAATAAGAGAAGATTAAAGGAAATGATTTTTATTTATTTATTTATAAATTCAGTATCCAAAATCATATATGTCAACCAAACAATGAGGACTAAAAGCTCTAAATTTGAAGTAACGATAAATTAAATTGTATCCAAAATCTTTTAAGTAGAGTACCACCTAATCACCCTAGCGGTTTTGCCTTTTGCTTTATTTTATTTTATTTATTATTTCCTCTCCCTTCTATATATGTTTTAGAAGTCAGTATGTCAACGTTTTTAGCATAAACTAATAATGTCAACTGTCTTTGAAGTGGTTGGACTAAAAGTTTGTCTCATTAATTTACAATGGAAACTTAGTTACTGCAAGATACTTTTAGGGGTTCTTTTTTTCCTCATTTTCTTTTTAGATCTAAACATTTCTTCAAAGACAGTGGAGATTTGGACATTCCATTATAAAAGATATTACTCGTAGATTAATTAAATTATGTTGGTTCGAAATATATTAAGATCACTAGATCAATTGAGTTATATATGTTATTGAAAAAAAAAATTGAGTTATATATGCTCGTTTGGGCGATGTTGAGATATTTTGAAAGGATAACTCTTGGATTTTTAAAATTATGTATTGCGAAATACTTTTTATCTTAAAAAAACTACATTTCAAAATGGTTAGAGATAAATTATTATGGTAATTTATTAATAAATGACTACGTACATACATTTTGTCTTGTATATAAATGATTTTCAATTAATTAATTTTTTTTTTTTACAACATGTGGGGTAGGGGGAATTGAACCATAGACCTCTTGGTTGTTTTTTTTTTTAATTATTTTTTTTATAAGTATAAAATATCATTAGATTAAGCAAATCCCCTATGGGTACAAAGAACGATTTCTTGCTATATATCAGTTGTTCTAACCAAATAGACCACAAATTCCTCCAAATAGACGGAGAATATAGACTTAAGTGTACTAGTCTATGTGCAATCCCATTGTGCTGCCGGCAAATAAAAGTAAACCCCACTTGCTGGAGATATGTCAGTTGAGCTATGCTCATGTTGGCAAATTTCAATTAAATGGTATAATTATATTATGACTTAATTTTGCTTAGATTATATAAAAGGTTTAATACGGTTAAATTGGCATGTCAATTAAATTTAAAATTATTGTATACAATATTTAGTTTATAATAAAAGTAACTAATACATTTTAATATGTAATATAAAATAAAGGGAAAAATACACTTTTGGTCTCTAAGGTTTGGGTTAAGTGACACTTTGGTCCTTGAGTTTTCAAACTCAACAAAAATACCCCTGAGGTTCAGATAAGGAGCACTTTGGTCTCTGCCATCCAATTTGCTGTTAAATACTAACGGGAGGCTGACGTGGCCACATTTTTTTAATTAAAAAAAATTCCTTTATTTATTTTAAAATAAAAATAAATAAAAACAATAAAAATATTATTATTTTTTATTATAATATTATTATTTTTCAATCTCTCTTTTTTCCATTCTTCTTTATCCTAACCCTCTACTCTCCTTCCTCTCTTCCCACTCTGACTTCTTCTTCTCCAAGTCTCCGATGACTGGCGACCGGCGACCGACATTTTTTTTTCTTTCCCTTTCTTCTTCTTTAATCCCATTTTTCTTCCTTTAAAAAAAAAAATAGAAGAGGTCCCTCCTCCCTCCCCGTTCAGAAATGGGGGAGGAGGGCCTCCTCCCCCTTGTATATTTTTTTTTTTAAAAAAAAGGAGAAGAAGAAAAAATGGAGTAAGGGAAGAAGAAAGGAGAAGAAAAGAGAAAAAAAGAAGAAGAAAAAAAGTCGTCGGTGGCGGCCGCCGGTCGCCGGACATAGGAGGAAGAAGAATAAGGAAGAGGTGAAGAGGAAGAAGATGAAGAAGAAGAAGGAGGAGGAGAGAGATGGATAAAGAATATTAAATAATAATAAAATAATAAAATATTGTTATTTTAATATTTTTATTTAAAAAAATTAGAAAAATATTTTTTTAATTAAAATAATAGTGCCACGTCATCAGCCGTTAAGATTTAACAGAAAAATTGACGACAGGGACCAAAGTGCTCCTTATCTCAAACCTCAGGGTATTTTTATTGAGTTTGAAAACTCAGGGACCAAAAGTGTATTTTTCCCTAAAATAAAGTACTAAATTAATATGAATTAGTTTTAGCCTATAATATTAGTAAAACTTACAATATGACATAGGTGCCTGTATAAAGATAGTTTAGTCAACAAGTTTTTTTTTTTTTTTTTTTTTTTTTTTTTTTTTTTTTTTTTTTTTTTTTTTGAAACAAAGACATCTACTCTTTAAAAAAGTTGATAGTTTAATCCTCCATTCTTGCAATTGTTGAAAAAAAAGTAGTATCTTTGTTTGCAAACAAAATAATCGAAGATTTCATTGAAGTTACGTTAAATTATAAAACACACTTTCATGCATCAACATAAAAAAAATGGAATAATACACTTTTGGTCCCTGAGGTTTGGGCTAAGCGACACTTTGGTCCCTGAGTTTTCAAACTCAACAAAAATACCCCTGAGGTTTGAGATAAGTAACACTTTGGTCCCTGCCGTCCATTTTGTCATTAAACCCTAACGGTAAGCTGACGTGGCATTATTATTTTAATAAAAAAATGAATTTTTGATTTTTTAAATAAAAATATATAAAAATATTATTATTTTATTATTATTTTTTTAAATTTTCTCTCTTTCTTCTTCATCTTTTTCCTTCCCTCTTCCATCTTCTTCCTTCCCCCTCCCATCTTCTTCAGTTCCGGTGGCCGGCCGCCGCCGGCTGTCGGCGAACGGCGGCGGCGGCGACGGTCGCCAGAATTTTTTTTTCTTCTTCTATTCTTCTCTTCTTCCCTTCTTCTTCTTTCTCTTACTTTTTCTGTTTTTTTTTTTTAAAAAGGGAATTTCGGAGGAGGAGGAGGCTCCTCCCTCCCTTTCCGGCGCCGCCGCCGGGAGGAGGGAGGAGGGCCCTCCCTCTCCCTCTTCTATATTTATAAAAGAAAAAAAAGAAAATGTGAAGAAAGGGAAGAGAAGAGAGAAGAAAAGAGAGGGGAAGAAAGAAATTAAAAAAAAACAACTCACCGCGCGCCCGGCGGCTGCCGCCCGGCCGCCGGAGTTGAAGAAGATGAAGTTGGGAAGAAAAGTTAGGAGAAGGAAGTGGGGAAGAGGAAGAAAGAGAAATAGGAGAAAAGTATTAAAAAAAAGATAAAAGGGAAAAATACACTTTTGGTCCCTGAGGTTTGGGTTAAGTGACACTTAGGTCCCTGAGTTTTCAAACTCAACAAAAATACCCCTGAGGTTTGAGATAAGGAGCATTTTAGTCCCTGCCGTTAATTTTTCTGTTAAATCTTAACAGTTGCTGACGTGGCACTATTATTTTAATAAAAAAAATTATTTTTTTTTAATTTTTTAAAATAAAAATAATAAAATAATAAAATATTAATTATTAATTATTTTTTTTATTATTTTTTCTCCCTTTCTCTTTCTTCTTCTTCTCTTTCTCCATATCCTTCATCTTCCTTCTTCTTCTTCCTAACTCCGACGACCGTCCGCCGCCGTCCGCCGCCGTTCGCCGCCCGCCGCCCGAAATTTTTTTTCTTTCTTTCTTTCTTTCTCCCCTTTTCTTCTCTCCTTTCTTTCTCTCTTTCCTTCAATTTTTTTTTTAATAAAAAGAAGGGAGAGGGAGGCCGGTTGTCGGATGGCGGCGGACGGTCGTCGGAGTTAAGAAGAAGAAGAAGGAAGATGAAGGATATGGAGAAACAGAAGAAGAAGAAAGAGAAAGGGAGAAAAAAGAATAAAAAAATAAAAAATAATTAATAATTTATTATTTTATTATTTTTATTTTTAAAAATTAAATTTTTTTTTAATTAAAATAATAGTGCCACGTCAGCAACTGTTAAGATTTAACAGAAAAATTAACGGCAGGGACTAAAATGCTCCTTATCTCAAACCTCAGGGGTATTTTTGTTGAGTTTGAAAACTCAGGGACCTAAGTGTCACTTAACCCAAACCTTAGGGACCAAAAGTGTACTTTTCCCAAGATAAAATAATAATATTTTATTATTTTAATATTTTTGTATTTAAAAAAATTTAAAAATAATTTTTTTATTAAAATAATAGTGCCACGTCAGCAGCTGTTAAGATTTAACAGAAAAATTGACGGCAGGGACCAAAGTGCTACTTATCTCAAAACTCAGGGGTATTTTTGTTGAGTTTGAAAACTCAGGGACCTAAGTGTCACTTAACCCAAACTTCAGGGACCAAAAGTGTATTTTTCCCTAAAAAAAATAAACACCACTATTTAAGGATGTTATATATCCAAATTTCCAAACATTTATATACCAAACACAAAGGAGAGTTTGGAATGAACATTGGAATTTGATATCCTAAATAATATTCTCAGACTTAAGAAACCAAACTCTCGTATTATTATTAAAAAAAAAAAAAATTCTCGCACTACAAGCTCAAGACCAAGATTAGAAGTTGAAATGTACCTGAAACTGAAAAACTAGTTTTACAATCTTCCAATTTTAATTAACATCAAAACATGGTTTTTGATGAAACCGTCATGAACCACAAAACACACATACATATATACATACATACACAACGGTCAGATGGTGACTCCATATTACAAAAACAAAAAAAACCATATAGAAGGCATCTGGAAACGTGACTAACATTAAAACCCACTCCCCCATTTCATTACATATCTCCCCCGCTCCTTTCACCACATTCCCACACTCTTCTTTCACTCCAAAATGGAAAGTTGCAGAGACAAAAAATCTCATTCCCCACTCCTTAATAACAATAAGCCATGGAAGAAGGGCCCTTCCCGTGGCAAAGGCGGCCCTCTCAACGCCTCCTGCGAGTACCGCGGCGTCCGCCAGCGCACTTGGGGCAAGTGGGTCGCCGAGATTCGCGAGCCCAAGAAGCGCACCAGGCTCTGGCTCGGCTCCTTCGCCACCGCCGAGGAGGCCGCCATGGCCTACGATCGAGCCGCCACCAGGCTCTACGGCCCCGATGCTTATCTCAATCTTCCCCATTTGCTCCACTCTACTGCTACTGCTACTGATATCGATAATAATCTCAGTATCAGTAATATTCCCTCTAAATCTCATCTCTTCAAATGGGTTCCTTCCAAAAACTTCATTTCTATGTTCCCTCATCATCATCATCATCATCGCCGTGGCCTCATGCTTAATCTCAATGCTCAGCCCAGCGTTCATCTCATTCATCAGAGGCTTCAGCAGCTTCAAACTCCTCGTGGGTTTCTCTCCCCTTCTCTTCTTTCTTCTTCCAAGGTATTGGATTTTTAATTTCAATAATTTTTTTTTTCTTTTTGTTGATGATGACTTGTCCACGTTTCCTTTTGTCGAATGATGTTTTTGTATGTTCGTGATTTGGATAGAACAACTATATATTGGTGTGTAGGGATCATTACACACTTCATTAAAATGTTGTGAACTAAAAAAAGTAGAAAATGAGAAATTTTTTCTCTTTCTAATTGTCAAGGTTTTGACGGTGATGTATAAGAAGATACTTACATACCCGTATGCAACAAAGTATTTTCCCTACCAATATTCTAGGACCTCGGTTAATTGTTAAAAAGGTTTATTTTTATTAATTTTTTTACTTTTGAAAATTTAGTAAGTAAGACCTTTATTATTTTCTTTAGAGTTAAAGTTTTATATCCTTAAAAAAAAATTGAAGGTTAGATTTTTCAAAAAGAAAAAAGAAAAAATATTGAAGGTTAGACCTACCACCCTAGATTTGTTGGACTTAAAAAAAATAAAATTCTGAATTTCTATGTTTTTTTTTCATTTGATATTTTATGAATCTTTAGATAGATACTTTCTTTGACATTGATATTTAAAACCTTAAACCCTGTTTCACTTTTTTCATCTTCTCTACACAAGAAAGTCGAAGACAGGAGAGAGAAAGAGAAAGACGATGAAGCTCGGGTGGAAGAGTTGACAACGACGACGATAAGAGCTGTGGATGAAGAGAAGCCACAGATTGATCTAAATGAGTTTCTACAACAACTTGGGATTCTGAAAGAGGAGGAGTTTGAGAAAGTGATTGAATCATCAGAAGGAGAGGAAGGCAATAATAATAATGGAGGATGTTGTTTGGGATCAGAATCATCCTCAAACAATTGTTTGAAAGATCATTACAATGAAGAACTTGAAGTGCTTAGTGACAAAAGCTTTAATTGGGATTCCATAATGGACATGAATCCAATTAATATTGAAGAAGATCATCATCATCATCAAATTGGAAACTTTCAAGTTTATGATTATCATGTTAATTATGAAGATGATCTAACTTTTCCCAATTCCATTTGGGATTTTCAAGAGGATCATTCCACCACAATCATACCTTAATTTTTTTACTTTTTTTTTTTAAACTTTTTTTTTTTCTTTTTTCTTTTTTTTTTTTGCATGGAGTGTTGTATTGCTCGTGCTTCTGTCCGTACGAGGAAGTACAAGTTTGAGGATTTTTTTTTTTCTTTTTTTTTTTCTTCCATTTTGAGAGGTTATACTGTAGTCAAAATAGTGATGATCAATGAAATAAATGCGATAGAGGCATATGAGGGAATGAAAATGGTTAGAAAATTATTTATTATTTTTTTGAAACAAATTAGAAAATTAATTTAAACCTTTAACTAACTGAATAATGTGGAATTAGGATTTATGTGGGAAAGAAAACTAAAATATTAAATATTATATACTTATCTATAGATGTTGGAGAATGCAAACTTAGTTTATGCCAGTTGAGCTATACTTTTATTGTCATGCAAACATAGTTTCATATTAGTTAAAAGAGTAACAAAGATATCTATAATATAGTACAAGACAATATTTTCATCGATACGAGAGTTTTTGGATAAAGTACTCAAGTAAATTCACATGGACTTAAGATTTAAAGTGGATAATATATATTATGAGAAAGATGTGTTGTCCTAATACATCAAATTTAGTGAGGAGAAATTTGATATGATGTTAACATTTTCAACCAACCAACTCAACCAAATGGAAAATAAGAAATAAAAAAAAAATGATAGTATATAAGAGATCATAACTTTTAATGATAAAGACCGTTTAAATTCTAAAACTAATTTTTTTTTTCAGTGGCTTTATATTCATGGTTGTTATTTGCTCTAATGAAAAGTACTCTCTATGGACCTATTATGTAATATGTCCAGTAAATGAATTCAAAAAATAAAATAAAATTTAATTTAATTGTTGCGATTTTACATTGTTACCCCCTATGCCGACCAGAATGAATTCCTTATAAATTTTGGTTAATTCAGTTGGAATGATATATGTTATAGGCAATTTTGGACCACCCCGACGCACAAGGAGCTGACAAGGACAACCGAGAAAATCAGACTGGGAGATGGACCCAAGAGGCGAAACCGGCAAGGGGGACGAGCAAATACCAGCCCGACCCCCTGCTCTGGGCCGAGACCGAGCCCGTCTGACTCCCTTTGGTCCCCACCGCCTCTGGCTGCCCCGGTTTCGCTTGGTTTGTCCCGAAACGCCTTCGAAATCCTAAAAACCCTAGGAGGATGAGTAGGTATTTATACCCCTCTTCGCCACTGAAGAAGGGGACCCGAACTCTCTACTCTCTCTCTTGCTCTCTAGCCCTTCTACTTCCGTTTTCTGACTTAAGCATCAGAGGCGGTGTGGCTAGCACCACACCGATGTGCAGGTTTACAGTTTTGCAGGCCACGTCTTCCCTCTCATCTACAAATTTACCGTTGGTGGCACGTGAAGGTCAGGTGAGTTTCCCCTGACCAAATTTGACCATCAACAGTTGGCGCCGTCTGTGGGGAAGAAAGCTTGCCAAATCTGCACATCGGACATTCCATGAGTAAGGGGATAAAGAAGAGAAATCAAGACATGAACACAGAAAATTCGGATGGTGACCACCACCAGCGGAGGTCACGAGAAGACTGACAGCATGACCAACAAGATCAGGGGGCTCAAACCTACAGATCAGACAGTTCTGAGGAGCCCCGAACCAAGTACCAGCTGTAGAACAAACCTGAGACATCTCCCTTGGAAGACTGAGCTTCTGAGGCCGAGGCCAAAAATATCGAAACTGAAGCCAGGGTTGCTGAAATCGTGGCCAAAGCAGCCGAGGCCGAGGCTAAATTGGTCGAGGCCGAGGCCAAGAAAGACAATCTCCCTTGGAAGACTGAGCTTCTGAACACACTAAAAGAGCTCAGAAATCCTCAGGGAGACCTGCGAAAGCTAAAAGACTCTAAGATGAACAGCGACTACAAGGCGAACAGTGCGCACGTAGAGGCCGACCAGAGATGTTCATCCAGACCGATTATGAGGAAACCCCACAAGAGATCAGAACCATCATTGGAGGACAAATAACCAACAAGCACAATCCTTGACAAGATTGAAGGCACCGAAAAAAAAATTGTCAAGGAGTTGGAAGTCATCCCATCTACATCTAGGACTAAGGCAACGAGTACCAGAACAAAGCTGGGGGCTAAGAGGAAGAATCTATCAGGCTGAGGCCAACCCTAAGCTATGGTCATCCTTAGGCCGAGGCTGAAGCCAACCCTAGGCCAAAGCCAAAGCCGACCATCCAAGACCTCAAAAGTGACCCCAAGATCACATAATCAAAGCAAGATCTAGATTGAAGCGAAGGAGCCGGATACGAAAGAATACTGATTGTTCGAGGCCAAGGCAGAAGCCAACCCCAGATATGGCTGAGGCCGAGGCCGACCCCAGATATGATCGAGGCCGAGGTCGAGGCCGACCTGAGCAATGCCCGAGGCCGAGGCCGCCCATGGCCATGGTTGTGACCAAGACCAATCCTGTTATTGCAAGCAAGATCGAACACCAATGAGCCTATAAAACCCACACTTACATGCGAGCCTATAGTGCCCACGCTCAACATGCGAGCCTAAGCCTTTCAGCTTAGTGCCCACGCTCAAACATGCGAGCCTAAGCCTTTCAGCTTAGTGCCCACGCGCACACGCGAGCCTATAGTGCCCACGCCTTCATGCGAGCCTATAGAGCCCATGCCTACATGCGAGCCTATAGTGCCCACGCCCACACGCGAGCCCATAGAGCCCACGCTTACATGCGAGCCTATAGTGCCCACGCCTACATGCGAGCCTAAGCCTTCCAGCTTAGTGCCCACGCTTACACGCGAGCTTAAGCCTTCCAGCTTAGTGCCCATGCCTACATGCGAGCCTAAGCTCTTGAGCTTAGAGCCCACGCCTATATGCAAGCCTGGGCCCCCAAGTCTACCTCGCCTCATCTAGATTCGAGATCATGCGAGTCTGGACCACCGAGTCTACCTCGTCTCATCTAGCTTGAGCCCATCACATCAGACGAGCCTGGACTATCGAGTCTACCTCGCCTCATCCAGATTGAGATTACGTGAGCCTGGACCAACGAGTCTACCTCACCTCATCTGGCTTGAGCATCTTCACATCAGGCGAGCCTGGACTACCGAGTTTACCTCGCCTCATCCAGATTGAGATTACGTGAGCCTAGACCAACGAGTCTACCTTACCTCATCTGGCTTGAGCATTTTCACATCAGGCGAGCCTGGACTACCGAGTCTACCTCGTCTCATCTAGATTGAGATTACGTGAGCCTGGACCAACGAGTCTACCTCACCTTATCTGACTTGAGCATCTTCACATCATGCGAGTCTGGACCAACTAAGTCTACCTCACCCCATCCGACTCGAGCCAATGCACTTCATCTAAGTCAAGCTCACCCGGCGGAGGCCGAGACCGAGCACCTCTTGCCAAGGCCGAGCACAAACTTTAAAGGTATTCTCTTATTTACTCAACTATACTTTATGTTTTAATGAAGTTTTACTTGAGATTGGGGGCTACACAGGGGATATGCACTCCCTATTAAACAAAAAGCAAGTAGCAGGGGATATTCACTCCCTATTAAACAAAAGGCACTCTAGCTTAACATGTCTAGCCAATGGTTACATGTTCTGGCTCATTCTCCTATTATTTTCCTACAAGGACTAATGTATGAATGTAGGGAGCTAAATTTCAGGCTAACAGGGGCATGAGGCCGAGGCCGACCCTAGCCTCTTCCCTCATTCCTCTTTTGCAGAAATTAACTTTTTATGCAGGATCGTGAGATCTTTTATTTTTCCCACATATTACTTGTGGAATGGCCCTGGATCTGGAATGAAGCACTCCGAATGACCAAGAACGGGGGTCTCGCTGACCGAGGCCGAGGCCGAGGCTAGACCAATTGCACAAGCCCGTATGCTCGGCCTCATCCCGAGGCCGAGGCCGAGGCTGAACCAGTCATACAGACCCTCCGACCATTTCTGTAATCTCTCACATTTCTTATTGCCATTTCACCTAACTCCTATTCAGGGAGTTTCTATTTTGTCCAGTTTGTCCTATCTTGCAGGATAACAAGGAGTCCATACATAAGTCAACATGAAACAAGAGTTATACTCTTAAATCGGGCTTAAAGAGCTCAACCGACAGCACTAAGTCGCACCTGAATCCCAATTCAAGAGTGGAGGCTTAATGTTATAGGAAATTTTGGACCACCCCGACGCACAAGGAGCTGACGAGGACAACCAGGAAAATCAGACTGGGAGATGGACCCAAGAGGTGAAACAGGCAAGGGGGACGGGCCAAGACTGAAGGGGTCGGGCTGGCCCGACCCCTTGCTCTGGCCGCTCGCGCGGGCCAAGCCTGTCCGGCTTCCTTTGGTCCCCATCGCCTCTGGCTGCCCCAGTTTCGCCTGGTTTGTCCCGAAATGCCTCTGAAATCCTAAAAACCCTAGGAGGATGAACAAGTATTTATACACCTCATCGACACTGAAGAAGGGGACCCGAACTCCATACTCTCTCTCTCTTGCTCTCTAGCCCTCCTACTTCCGTTTTCTGACTTAAGCATCGGAGGCAATGTGGCTAGCACCACACCGGTGTGCAGGTTTACAGTTTTGCAGGCCACGTCTTCCTCCTCATCTACAAATTTACCGTTGGTGGCACGTGAAGGTCAGGTGAGTTTCCCCTAACCAAATTTGACCATCAACAAAATATATGAAAGAGATGTAACCTTAGTAACCATGTGATGTGACAATGGACATAGACTAGTGTACTTCAAAGAATGTTCAAAAGAATTTATGGTTTATAACATTTGAATTAGATTCTAATTAGTCAAATTCAAGAATAACTCTGTATAGAAGTTTTCTCCAAGTAGTTATAAGAGTTTCCAAAAAAAAAAAAAAAATAGTTAAAGAAGTTGGACAATTGAGTTCTATGAATAGTTTTTTCTTCTTCTTCCTCCTCCTCCTCTTTCTTTCTTTCTTTTCTCTACAATATGTGGAGAGGGAGATTCAAACCACAAAATTTATGGTTATCGGTACAACTTTATGTCAATTGAGCTAAACTCTTGTTGGCAAATGTGTGGTGGTTACGGAATAAAAGTTTGGTCAAATCTCAAATTTTGTCCATAGTTTCATTAATAAATATATTTTATGTTAAAAACTTTTTATAATTATATAACTTATTATATTTTGTTATAAGTTAGAATATATCATATTTTAATTTTAAAAAAAATAATAATAAGTATATAACATAAATAGTATATTATGGTCAAAGTTTTTATCATATAATAACTTTAATCATGTGTTGCTTTGGCTACTTTATAAGAAATACAGTTTATTTAATAAAAAAAATCTTAAGAATATTATAGTTTTGTTCCGTGTTGGGAGATGAAGTGTTATTATTATTATTTTTTTTGTTAAATTATTAAAAGTATCCCGAACTCTATGATTGGTTTCAATTATACTTCAAACTTTGAAAAGTTTCATTGTAACTCTTAAAGTTTGTAGTTTGTTTCAAAACGACTTTTGAAAGTTATTTTTGTTAGATTCATGGTGATGGAGAATGACGTGCTTGTATGTGTCTTTATATATATTTTTTCCTACTGGTCCAAATCTCTTCACATAAGCAATAATACATGTGCAAACATGTTATTTTTCCATCCACATGAATTTAACGGTAAAATCCTTCAAGGAATACTTTGAAACAAACCTCAAATTTCAAGGATTCAAAGGAAACTTTTCAAAGCTTAGAGGTATAATTGAAACCAATCCCATAGTTCCTCGATATTTTTGATAGTTTAACTTTTTTTTAAGTGTAATTGTTGAAAAGATAAAAAAATATATTACCGTGACACTTTTGAATCATATAATTTAAAAACAATTTTAAAAAATAAGCCCACCAAGTAGACATTTAGTGAATAACTCAACCTACTGCGTACCAATATCAAATCAAAGGAATTGATTGAGATAGTGATTAAGGTGTGTCATGTGTTGATTTTCAAATGAGATAATGTTGATTTGTTTAAGCATTAAGGACAGATGATTATACTTAACATATTCCTCATCAACCAGAGAGGGTTAAGAAGAGAACCCTAAGTTTATTGCGTAAAATCTTCCATCTTAGTATTGGAGCAAAGATGTAGGTATACTCTTTTTTTCTTTTTTTTTTTGAAATAAGATGTAGGTATACTCTTACATGTAGGTCCTGAACAAGAACTACACATATATACTTCATTATTCATGCTTTCTAAAATATTGTTTGTGACAATTAACATTGGAGAAGAGATGAACCTATACACTAATCTATACTCTTTCATATTCAGAACATTGTTAGACAGTTTGGTCAAACATATTTGCGATTAGGTTGTTGAAGAATATGGAAGTGCTTAGGCTTTAGACTTACATTATGGCCAAGGTAAATATGATTTTTTTTTTTTTTTTACGGATGACCTATTTTGGAAGACTCAAATGAAGGATGACCTATTTTGGAAGACCCAAATGAAAAATACCCTACCTTTTCGGATTAATGGAGAATGTGTCATCACGCCTTTTTTGTGACCGCATTACCCCTCCAGGCCAACTGAATCGCTTCTTGCTTTCGGTACGTACTCTCGTTTCTAACTCTCGATCGCTGATTGTTTTTTAATTTATTTAAAGACTTTTACTCGCTTTCACGATTCTCACTTGCGATGAACAATTTTTGTTCACGCTCTCCTTCTCAACCCGCTTCTAAATGACATCATTTTAAATCCTCGAGTAAACGGTACGCTCATGAAACTTCTCTTTGATACGTCTCTCCCTTCTCTCTCTTCATCGACGATTCCCTTTCTCCATCTTCGAGGGTCGACGTTCTGAAACATCAACTAAAGGTGGTGGTCTAACACCCCCAAAGATTATTGCAAATAAGTTAATAGGGGGGAACTTTAATGTTATTTGCAACCATTCTAAAGGAAAGAGTGTTATTTACCCAATGTAAAATTTTTGAAAATCAAAACTAGTTTAAAAAATTCTAAAAATAGATAAAAAAAAAAGTACTTAAAATACTTTTAAATGAATAATTTAATTAATTTTCTTCCAAAAATCCTTAAGTTACATGTATTTGAATTAAAAATAGTTTTTTCAAGAGGCATCTCAAAGACGGCCCAAACTTTCTTTTCACATCTTTCATCTCCCCAATTAATTAGCTTTGTATATTTTCAATTGAATATCATTTTAAAATATCATAATTAAAATATTAATTTTATTTTTAAAAATCATTTTGAATAGCAACAAAAGCTCCTCTCAGTAACAAAAGTTTGCCAATGAAACATGCCATAGCCATCAATGGAATAACTATGCCACAATGAAGCAACCTCTGTATAAATATTATACCATCAATTTTTCTGATGTTAGGACAGTTCCGCCTAGACCAACCTAAATGGAAGACATATGTGGAAGTAAAAAGCCTGGAGCCACATTTTACCAGAAATTTATACTATTCATTCTGATACTCAGAGGCACTAAGATATTCTCCATTTTCTTCAAAATATTCGATTAATCGCTTCAAAAATGCATCATGAGTTACCGTATCAGTGTCACAAACCAGACAACATTGCCTTCTTGCTCGGGTCACAGCTACATTCATTCGTCTTCGGTCGCTCAAGAACCCTACCTGCAATGTTTTTAGAAGAATTCTCTAGTGCCCAAGTCCTCAAAAGTTTGAAGTTCATAAATTTTTACACAAGAGATGATACCTCCTTCTTTGAATTTGATCGGACCATTGAGATGATTATAGCTTCCTTCTCTCTTCCCTGGAAGCCGTCAACTGTAGAGATTTCAATATCTTTTAGTTTGTCTTCATTGCTTCTCAACATTTTTAGTAACACAACCTGCAATAAAGAAAGATCAGAAGGCAAAATACACGTCGCCTCAAACATTGTCTCTAGATGACTTGCTCAAATGACTGGCTTTGTCATATAAGCCTCGGTTCTTGAACAATCTGAGTAAAAGAATATTTTTAACCTGTGCAGCATAAGGGGTGATAATTCCAATATCAGAAGGTTGGACTCCACTTTGGATCAGTCTCTTTGCATGAGCCATAGCAACTTCAGCTTCACCTTCATTTAACGTGCTTTCTTCTTCGTCCTTCTTTTCTTCCATTTCACACCTGAAGAAGATCGTTATGAACCATCATTATTAGCCACACAAGCATTAGTGTCGACAAATAAGTTTCAGGAAACCATATTGTAATTATCTCTCGTTCCAATAACGTAAACAACCGATCCTTGCTTACTGTTTTGAGTAAAAGCTTTATTATTTTTTTGGTAGCTTCCATTGAAAAAAAAATGCCAACGTTCATGCAGAGAGAGATGAAATTACTATGTCTTATATCCAATGTTCAGTTAAAGTTGGAATGCAATACCCAGCTATGTCTATGAGCAGAAGGGTAGGTTCAGTTGATGATGTCTTTTTCACATCCTCAAGGTCATAAAGCATATGTGCAGCAACACTTGAATGAGCTTTGATCTGTAATTCGACAATCGGAGTCCATAATTCTATTGTTCATGATCAGCCAAACAGTTCTAAGTTCAACAAATAGAAGTACAATTTATAGATCACATCCAGGTATGAAGCAAGTACCTTACTATCATAAAGCTCTTTTGATGACCAATCCATGATGAGTTCATGCATACGGTATTGGACAGTAAGCATAGACGTCACTTCATCTCCATACATCTCAGCCAAGCGTTCAAATAGGGTTCTTCCCAGTCCCTTCTTCTCCGCTTCAACACTTTGGATTGTTGGAGGAAGTTGAAGATGGTCTCCAGCAAGAATGCATCTTGACGCCTGAAACAAGCATCATTCTCTTTTAAATTGAGCTTGATACGACTACAAATAAATTTTCCATATTTGCCAACATCAACTTTTGAATCCGAGAAATTTGTGGAACTTCTAGAAAGCAGTCTCAACAATTTCCTTTTTTAGGGAAGCAGAAAAAAGACTGCATTTCAAATAAGAATGTCTTCTTTCAACATTAAATTTTTGCTTTCAAGTTGATATCTCCAAGATAATCATCACAAAACAAGTCAGCTAATTTTTTCTATAGATATCTAAGATCATCAGAAGTTAAGTGACAAGTTAGGAATGTGTGAAAGAGAAAATGTCAAGGTAGCAAGTAATAACACGAAAAGACTACATCGGTACATCCATAGTTGAGAAACAATGTGTCTCAACTGCATTTGGACAGACATTAATATGCATACTTCAATGATGCATTGTTAACCATTACCTTTAACAGAGCTATCCAGCATGCAATTTCAAGTGCTTGGGCAGCTTCATCAATTATTACCAAATCAAATGAAGTATTATTCAGTTTGCGAGAGAATGCCCCTGTCAAAGTTGTTAGAACAACATCTGAATTTTTTATTACATCTGTTACAGCTAACTGCTGCCTACTCCGCTCTTCCTTTGACAGAGTTCTGAGCTCCTTCTGGATGTCTCTCCGTGTGTTTCGGTCCTTGGCTTTCAGAAGCTTCCCGTTTAATGCCTGAAATAGTTCGCTCAAAGGAAACTTAGGAAGAATTATTTTTTCAGAATAAGAGGGATTGTTCCTATAAAAAAAAAAAAGAATAAGAGGGATTGCAACAAACCAAATGACTTGCATTAACAGAGGACTGACTTAGCAAAAACACACTCAAGAAAAAGACCTCTCAAGTGACAGAATACAAAAAAGAAATAAGGCAAAGTAATACGCTCTCACTCAAGCAAAGCATTTCTCCATTTTTCAAAATAGCACAGAAACAAATTTGAATTAACGAGCTACTGGTTGCACAAATAAACTGTCTGAATAGATAAAGGTCACATAGTTTAACCAAAACCATATCATAGAATGCCTTCCCGCACTTCAAACGACCAAAAAGACCTAGAGAACAAAAGTTGAAACATTCAGAGAGTTTTCTAGGCCTTCATACACCCAGTAATTGTTATACTTGTAAGAGAGTTTGATATAGTAGTAACCTTTCTTAAGAAGCTAGGAATTTGAGTTTGAAAAGGAATCTTTCTGGAAAGCACAAATTCATAGTGCTCAGTACACTTCAAAGTTCAAACAAGCGTACAGTAAGTTGCAGTTCACTTCAAAAGTCAGTGCAAGAGAATTGCTATGGCATTGTGCTCATGATAGTAGTAGCGATCTTGAGTTTTGTGAGTTCAGACTCTTCCTAGAAATGGGTTTCTGCATTAAAAGTTGGTCGTGTCAATCTCTCCCTTTGTGTTATTTACTTGATATTTTCATTGAAAGGTTAAAATCTGAAAATCACTCGAGTCAGAGTAGTTGAACAACCCATTCATCCCCCCAAAACTCTATAGGCCGTGTACTATAGATAGTCCATCACATTACAGGCTTCTGCTACGGTAAGTTAGGCCTAACTTGCAAAAAGAATACAATAAGTTATAATCTAAAATCCAGTCGAATTATAAGATAGGAAAGGCTGCTGTAAGCCTGTAACTTTATCTATACCAACAAGTCAGGAAAAGGATTTTGCATATGGAGGAACTTGAGTAAAACCCTAAACAATATGTTTGACTTCAAATGCATACCAGAAAAGGCTGTCCTTAACTCCTAGACGTTAAGAGAGGGGAACAAGAAATCTATAACATGCCACAATCTCACATGCATGGTAGATAAGCAACAAGACTCTAAAGGTGAAGTGTAAGCATTGTCAAAGTTTACCTTCATCTCTTTCCGGATGTCATTTGCAAGAGAACTATTATCCCCACGCAAGACCTAAAATAGAAGAAAATTGTGAGAAGAACATTTTACTTGGTAATGGAGCAGAAATTACATCAGCCAGAGGTCCAGAGAACTAGACAGCAACTAGAAAATTTAGTAGGGTCAATTCAAAGAATAGTCAAATACAAAACAATGTCATTTATTTTCTGATAGTTTCCAGTGTAGGTCAGTTCCTAAAATCAGTAAGTTCCCTGAGATGTCTTTCTATGTTCATTGGAGTGGATTTATTATGCAACATGCTTAATGCTCACATGATCAAGTAGAGAAAAAATAATGTTCAAAATAAGAATATCTGATTTTTTTGGTTTATTGTACAGAAAAAAATACCATCCCGAAGCTAAAGAATCTGCTTTATATCTTACTGCCAAATAGATGATTATGTATACCTGGGCATCTAGAGCACTCTCCAACACTTGAGGAAGTAAACGAGCAGGATGTCCCAGTCTCACCAACTTTACTCTAATCACATGCATGTTAGGATAAGTGATCATATATATCTATTTACTACCCACTTTGGGGAGGCAAAGAGAAAAGAAGGAATAACGCAAATAATAATACCAGGGAGGGAAAAATGACCACAAATCATGACTGGCATTAGTGGTCTATCCAAGATTCCTCAACAAGCCAAGTGTCACATGGCATTTCAATCAAAAGATATACTCATTTTTTTTCTTACAAATATTCCTTGCTTTCTTTTGCCCATACATACACACACACACACACATGCATGTATAGATATATGTATGTAGTGTACATGCATATGCATACATGTACACACACATATATAAATATCCATATAAGGTTATGTGCAATATTTGTGAAACCAATCACAATAACATAACGTTCAACTTGAAAATGAACCAAAGTTTGGTATACCTGTCATCCATGAAATGGAAAGAAATGCTTCAAAAGGAGAAGATGAATAAATGCTTTGTACATTGGTATTTTGTGTTAGTTGTTCAAGACCTTTAGAGATAGCTTTACTGCTAATCAGAGGAAGCAAAATGCCACAGATAAACTGCTAGAGGAAAACTTTTTACGAACTATACTTTTGTCCATTCCTTGGCTTAATTTAGTGGGAGTATATGGAAGTTGCTCAACTAAAGAATTTTCTCCAAAAATGTTTAGGAGAATGGGAGATACAGTGTATCCTACATTTTAATACTTTAATTGAGCTCTAATTTCCGAGTGTTTATAGATCTTTTAGTTTGGAAATTCCTTTGTACTACATTTTTTAACAGGGAAAAAAACATTTCAGTAATAGATGAAAATTGAAAAATTACTGACAAAGTAAAAAGAAAATTGTTACTTACATTTTGCTTAATAGGTAATGTCTGATTAACCAAAAGATGCCATAAGAAAGAAATAAAGTTGATACAAAGTTTAATATATGATAAAATGTTTGCCTACCATTCTACATCTATTCAACATTTGCCATATTTCATGACTTGTCGATTCTTACTTTTTTTTATAAAAAAAAAAAAAAAAAAGAATCATTTGATATTGAATCAGGTGCAAGAAACTAATCAGAAGCATTTTTTTTTAAGTTCATTCGGTATTCTATCTTCATCATTCTTTCCATCGATCTTCAACAAAGTTTCATTTCTTTAGCAAAAATAAATAAACAATAAGTTGTAAGAAACGTGTATATTGGCTAAATAATCTTTATATGATGACAAAAAAATTGCAGTATTTTGTTACCTGTGAGGAACAAGTCTCTCAACAATGTTGTCGACAGCAATGTTTGAAGCAGCGCATGCAAGAATTTTTGATCCACGCTTCACTTCTTGTAAGATAATTTCCACCACTGTTGTGGTTTTTCCCGTTCCTGGGGGCCCATGCAGCAGAAATACATTTTTTGCTGATAGGGCTTTCAAGATGGCATCTTTCTTTGAAGAAAGGAGAACAAAAAGAGTAAACATATAATACGGAGATTCTTAAAATGAATAAACTATGTACCATTGTAAGCATGAAAAGAGAGAAAATAATTGGGGGACCTAAATATAAATATTCGAACCAGGCTTATGTCAAGAAGTGAGATAACAAGTTTCCTATGATGTCAAAAGTATACAGTCAATAACCTATACCAAGACTCCACCTTTCCTTTTAACATGAGAAAATTATGCATTAACAATAGCAATGTACAAAAGGGAAAGACTTATTACAAGTCAATCCCAAACCAGGAGTTAGAAAATTTTGAAAAAGGCTCCCCAATTGATGAAAATGAAAATAAATTTGACTTGCTAAGGTCTTATGCTGGAAGCAATCGTCATCTAGAGGTTTGCAACAGTTCTCCTTGCAACAATATCACCCAGTCTCTTGGTAATTTATTCGGATAGGGTTGTACATTTTGTGAACTTGGAAGAAAATAGACTTTGGACGTAAATTGTCATCTTACCCAATGGAAGCGTCTTCTTCTCATAAGTTAATAAAATAGTAACAATAATATTAATAAAGTCATCAGGTAGAAAAGCTCAACATAAATTTGAACTCCCCAACAGAGAGATTCCAGCCAAAGTCAAATTTTACTTCTCTAGGAATGAAAGAATAAATGCATGCACTAACCGCGAACTATGAAGAATAAACTTGGAAAAAAAATAATAATCTATGAAGAAAATGTAAAGATGTAAGGAAATGAATAATCAGCTCATTAACCTGAGAGTGATCAAGATTGGAGTTGAAGGGTTTGAATTTAACATCAGTTTTGGACATTGATGGTTGCCTCTCTCCAAATAAAACAGGAATAAGATCAGCAGCAGGTCCTCTATGTACCCCTTTGCTCAATTGTATCAGGGCATCCTTCATCCTACGATATGTCACCTGCATAAGAAATATCAGAATTGCTTTTACATTGGATAGTCAAATATAATACAACTCCCTGGGTCCTTCAATTTGTTGCCATAAGATTATTAATTTAGTAAATGAAGGGATGAAAAAGGTAAGTTATAAATGAGAAAATATATCTTCCTGAGACATGTAAATTACCAAAAAAAAAATATCTAATTTAAACTTCATAATTGTTCAAAAAAAAAAAAAAAAAAAAAACATTGAAGTGGTAAAAGCTTCGTTGGTCAAACCTCATTTGCCACTTTCTCCAGCCGTAGAGGACTAGCTAAACCCTCTTCTGGGATGTCATCAAAAGCAACAGTAAGTGATGAGTCCTGTAGATATTTACCTCTAAATTAACAGTACCAGCAGTGAAAAGGTGAATCACCCATATATCAAACCAATCACAAAAAAATGATGATCCTATATATGAAGTGAAACTTACCTTCAAGCGATAAACTACACCTTGCCCAAGAGAAGGAGATCCTAAATCAGCTTTGTTGGGTTTCAAAACTACCACATCATGTGTGCTAAACTGCAATAATAGTAACATAAGCCACCAATTAAGGGAGGAAGTAGGGGCAATATAGTTACAGGAACAAAACTGGCCTTCCATTGTAATTGAGGGGACACTACGATCATTCTCTAGAGCAAAACTATATAACATGAAAAGGAAAATAGATAGAATGGGAAGAAGAAATGGAAATATATCAGGAAAACCATGATACTAGCAGGTATCAAGAATCATAGAGTGTTAGTTTGCATAACTTTGGAAATCTTTGCAATCATTTGCTTCTAAGCATTACCACTTGAAATGTTCTATTCTATTATCATGACAAGAAGTACTCTGATTACCATGTCTAGGCTACGTGAATCATTGCAAATACTCTGTTTACAAGCTAAGTAGTTATAATTGGAAAAATAATAATTTTTCTTTTTTTTTTTTTTTGGGGGGGGGGGGGGGGAGGGATAAGAAACGATGAAAGAAAATTTTTATTTGTAGACCTCAATCAAATAGAGAGGATTTCCATTTGATCAAGGGAATCGGCATTTTTTGGTACAGGATTCATCTTCTTCCATGGAGGAAGAATGTCGTTTTTTTGGGAATTCTGGTTTACCAGAGTGGTTTTCCTCTATTATAAATGAGGAATCAAATTGTATTGTTGGCAGTTGTTAGTCTTAATGAAGCATTTATTTTCAAAAAAAAAAAAAAAATAGACCTAAAAGATCAGCATCATTATCCTGATGATATCTTGAGAAAAAACTATGCTTCAATTACACTGAATGTCGAGAAGAATTAAAAAATTATATACATTCTATCACAACAGCTCAAGCTTTTACGTCCAGCAGGGATTTAGCATAATATGAAAGTAAGAAATATTGAGTTCAAATCCTTGTTGTCAATTCTTCTTTGTTTCATATTTTAATAATTCATATGTTCTAAACGTAATACCAAACCTCACAAGGTCACATGTGAGGGACAT
This sequence comes from Luffa acutangula, assembly GCA_036850905.1. Taxonomy (NCBI): domain Eukaryota; kingdom Viridiplantae; phylum Streptophyta; class Magnoliopsida; order Cucurbitales; family Cucurbitaceae; genus Luffa; species Luffa acutangula. The sequence continues at coordinate 45,979,134 of CM072096.1, forward strand.
TAATAAAGAATAACTGAAATGATAAATATCCCTAATAATCTAAGCTCTATGGGAATAAGAAGTTAGAGATTAAAACTATGCAATGTCGTCTCCTCTCATTTCATATGAATTACTCACAACTTAAGCCACATAAATAAAAATGATATCATCATCCACCGGTGAATAGGAGTACTAAAAATAGAACTGATATTGGATTTAGTGGTGATTCAATAATTTTCAAAACTAGAGTTCCATGAGTAGTTGGAGGAAACTGTCTACTACTTCTCACCTTGTGCGGAGGAAGAACGTCTCCCTTGTTTGATTGAAACTCAAGAAGCGTCTTTCCCATGAGTCCACTCTAATAACAAAATCCAAGGCAGAGGAAATATAAGAAAACCCAGATATTTTTAATCTACAAGAACATAACAGAAATCCAAGAATGAATGAAAATACTACAGCTATCATATTAAAAAAAATGCACAATCACATTGGTTTTCATTTCAATTTCCAACAAAAGAATGAACATATGAAGTTAAAAACTACCGAAGCATCTATACACTTCAAGTTGAGAATGGTAGAACCCTTTTTCTGGGCAGTCTCCAAGTTCCTGGATGCACCTGAGCTGATAGACGCAGATATTTCTGCATCCTGCAAAATCAGATTCTTCATTTTAGTAAAGCTAAAAGACTTGCAACACCCAGTACGTCAATCGCAAAATACTCACAAGCAGAAGTTCGTTACTGAAAAAATATTAAAAACGAACATTATTGTTTAAGTAGCCATTGATTGGTAAAAAGGTCACGCAAACAATCTTCAACTCAACATTCATTTTACACTCAAATTTTACTCCAAGAAGAAAAAGATTAAAAAAAAAAACATGGAATTGGGACCTTCTCCATGTCTAAAAGTGGTGCCGTGATGGAAACGAATTGCTCTAGAGTGATAGGAGCTGATTTCTTCTTGGTTTTGCTTCCCTCCATCGTCGTTGTTGCCGCCGCTGTTCTGATCGTTGCAGAAAAAGATGCGATTTGAATCGGAAAAGAATTCCTATTGGAAATTTATGATGCACTCGCTTCAAAATTTATAATCTTTTTTTTTTTTTTTGAAATATTCAAAATTTATAATCTATTCGTGTTAAAATATAATTTTGTTCCTTTTTTCAAAAAAAATATCTATATATATATATATATATAATTTTGTTCCTAAAATTTAAGTTTAAATTTCATTTTAATTATTGACTAAAAAAATCTTTTTAAAATTTTAAAAAACCATTTTAATTATCCTAAAAAGAAGCATTTTAATTCATGAACCATTATTCTATTTTTATTTTTATCATTATTATTTTTTACCCACGGATCTCTTGATCATTAGTATATGTTTTGATGTCAGTTGAGCTATAATTTTGTTATTTATTTTGATTGTTTTTAGTTCTACCAACATTTGATGAGCCTATTCAAACCTCTCAACTCTTAGTCAATGATACATGCCACCGAAGTATCTTCATTTGGTAACCTTATTTTAATTGAACATCTATTTTAACTGATAAAGTTTTAGATATTTGATTCGTAATTCAAATCTCAATGACCTATGAGACACTTTTTAATGTTCATGGACCAAATAGATACAAAACTAAAAATTCAGAGATTAAACTTGTAATGTAACTTAAAAATTTAAAAATATTAATTTTAATTTCTAAACTTAAAATGAATCATTTTAGTTCTTAGCTATTTTGTTGTTAATCATGTTTTTGTATCGATGTTAAAATATATGAATTACTTAAAATATATATGGAACTACATAATTAGTTGTTTTAATTTAAATGTTTTTCAAGAATGCATTTTTTTAAAAACATTTTGTATAAAAATTGTTTAAAATATAAACACTCATATGTTTGGTTGCATTTACTTACAAATGTTTTTATAGACAAGTTATTGTTTACTTAAGAAACTTTTTTTAAAAAGTTGGTTTCAAGTGTTTCTCTCAAAATGGTTTATTTATCAATCTCATTTTCTAATAAGTCATTTTTAATGATTGCCAAACACTATAAATTTTTTCAAAATGAATTATTTTCAAAATTAAACACTTGAAAATGTAAACCAAACACACCCTTAAAAATGTACCAAAATTGGTTCTTTTATATCGAATTGAGCATAGCTTTTTTTTTTTTTTTTTTTTCCCTTTATTTATTTATAAATCCTTCTTTTTTAATTTTGTTTCAAATACTGTGGGGGTGGGGAATCAAATTATGACTTTTGTGATGATAATTGATAACCGTCTTTTTTTTGGGTGATTGCTGACATCTTAGTCAGAATACAAGTTTTATGCCAATTGAACCAAACACTTGTTGGCTTCAGCAGTCCTTTGGTAATTCTTTTTTGAGATTTATTTAAATATCAATGATTGATTTGCTAGGAGCTTATATGCAATTTGTGCGACCAGATGTACAAACAATATGCATGGGATTAGCCGCTTCAATGGGATCTTTTATTCTGGTCGGAGGAGAAATTACCAAACGTCTAGCATTCCCTCACGCTCGGCGCCAATGAGTTTTTTTTTTTTAGACAAAAAAGAAAACTATGCCTTCGTCATATAAAAATTTGAGGAATAAATATATTTTTTTTTATCACACCCAAAACAAATAACAATAATAGACACATAATATTGAAAACTTAAATGCACCTCTTTCTTCTCTTTTTGATCAGCATTTATCTTCAAGAACTTCAATACATGAACCAACCATACTAACAATTTTTAAAGCCTCTCAATGAAATCAATGGCGCCATGAAATATACATAAATTATCCACCAAGCCACAAAAAGGGATCTGACCAACCCAAAAAAATAATGATAATTAAATATAACCCCAACAAAAAGGGGCTTTGCAATTGCAAGTACACAAGAATCAAATAACTGCTACAATTTACTCAAAAGTCCTTCACCAACTACTTTTTCAGGGCAACAACAGTGTTTCTAATTTAAACAATGTATGAGGGGCTATGAGCAAGAACTTGTATTGCATTTCTTTATCATTCTTACTAAAAAAAAAAATATAACCACCTACTACAAAAAACATCCTTAATGAATATACTTTGGGTGGGAATGATGAAACAAATCATAGTATTCTCTGTGGTTCACATTTGGTTAAAAAATCCATCATAAATTTGAGAAGAGAAAGAAAGAGAGCTGGGCTTCCAGGCAGTATCGAAGAGGATGATGCTATCTACTCGGGTTGTCGTGTAGTCGAGGAATGCCTGGAAGCAAAAAATAAACTGCCATCTTGCCATCTTCTTCAATGTCATGATGAATGCAGCAATATACTTGAGTATAGGATATGTGGGACTAAATTTTCAGTTGCTTTTTAGTAAACACTCTTGGGGTAACCCGAACTCCTTTTTCGAGTGAACGTGCCGCCTCCAAGGATCATTATGCAACTTGTAGTGTAGAACCTACTCAAGACAACAACAGTGACAAGCCAAATAATGTCAACTACAGGTTTCCAGACACTTGCATACACACAGTTTCAAACAATAACCATGAAGATGGAAACTGGCATGATAATCCACTAAAATTTTCAAGATCAAGAAATAAGCTCATATGAGTTGCAATAGAGAAGAACTAAGTATAGACAAATTATGCTATAATCTATAATGGTAGATAAAAAATTTCACATCAGCCACAAGCTGGATAGATATGAGCAATCTCAGACTTCAACGACTCTGGTTTTTTTCCTTTTAATTTTTTCTTTGATAAGAAACGAAGAAAATCTAATACACAAGAAAGGGGAAAGAACAGCCTAAGAGCCGAGGTAGAGGAAACCCCCTCCCACAAAACTACATTCAAGACAGCTTTCCATTCAATTCAACAACTTTAGTGTTGACTAGCTATTTCATCAAATTTTGGGTCTCATCATAATTGGAATTTAAGCTGACATAGTATACAAGAGTATTTCCAGCATTATAGTATCAAGCCTATCAGGTAATCAGAAAAATCTACTTATTTTGGTACCTGAGTTTGTATACATTAGTGAGTGTCTTGCCAAGTTAATTGCACTTCGAATCTCACAAGACAATAGCTTTAACTTTACAACATTTTGTTGTAAAGGAAGCTCATAGGACTTTAATATCCTAGGTAGGTAGCTCAAAGTCTCTTTTACTTTGTTTCACACGTTCCAGTCCCATTGAGTCAACACATGATGGTTTGCAACTATATTACTAGAATTCGAGAAATACAGTTTAATTCTTCATGAACTATTATTTTTCGTTATTTCCATCTTTGGTTCTTCAGATGGCAGGGTGGTGATACGGTGATTCCCATGTCATCAGTGAGAGATTAGAAGAAAGAGTTAGCATGGAATATAATCAGAACAGAAGAGATCAGGTCAGGAAGAAGGGGTGGGATAATTTTCTTTTCCTTTTATCAGAAGAAAAATAATTCTTACCTGTAAAACTGTAGCAACAGCATCATCATCAATTAATCGAGAATATTCATCTGCCCAATCCTCCTGCAAGCCGTAAATGGCCTTCTGTCTCTGAGCTTCCAGCATAACAGCTTCACGGTATGTGAATCTCTGCCAGATCTTCCGTACATTCGACAGTTTGAATTCGATTTCTGATTCGTTAAATCCCTATACAACCATGATCCTTAAGCAAAATGATTTAACATTTCTTCGGTGTAAGTTACAACTTCATTCACAAGTTAAATTAAGCATAACATTACCCTAAGAATGTTGATCAAATTTGGAATGTCATCTTCTCCTATTCGAACAGCAAAACTCTCATAGTTGAGAACATTCTCATAGGGAAGGAAAATTCCATCCTGAAAAATAGGGAAAAGAACATAATCGTAAAAACTTGGTTGTTCACATCTGAAGAGAAGAAAGAGAATTGATGAAAGAAAGTTAAAGAAAAGAGAAAAATAGTCGAAGTTAAGCACATGCTGAAGATATAACTTAATCAAAAGGAGACCACCAGCCACATTGAATGTTTCTGGCCAGGTTCTAGCATATACAAGAGCATCTAAAAAACAACTTGAAATGAATAATAAGCATTAAAACATCTACGTGACTAAATAGACCTCAATGACTGATTTGGCATCAGAAGAAATAGAAGGTACAATTTACCTGAATGATGACAGGAATGCATCCTTGCAAAATACTATCTTCCATACGACCGCTCCATCCATCACCGGGCATCACACCACAGAAAACAGAACTTGCTAAATCTTCATGATAATTTTCAGAACGTAATGGGGTAACAATAATATCGTCTGCATGTTGTTTCCCAAGTTTTCCTTCCTTGTTTGGGCTCGATCCAAATTCTTCTGCCACTTTTTGTCTAATACCCATACTATACCTGGATACAACCAAGCTATTCATCAGGTCATTTCAACAACTTTGAAAATATCCAATTCTTGACAGCTCAATCCATAAAGAACTTTTAACGATGAGTTGAAACATTGTCCTTTTTGACATCAAAGCAACAAAAAGGTTAAATTGAACTAATTTATTCTATCTTTTCTTCTTTGTAGTTGTTCAAATATCACAATTTTAAAGAAAAAATTTCCGGTGGGGCACAGTAGGAAAATTCTCCACATATTCCAAAGGAATCAGTCCAATACTGGAAATAACTATTATATATCTTACGTGGACTCCGGTCTTCCCTTTGTATATGCAGGTCCAAGATTTCCATTGAAGAAGAAGAATGTCTTCCGCTCTTCACGTGGTCTGCAGATTATTGTATTAAGAATTTAAACTAACTCAACAATTTATTTATTTATTTATTTTTTTAACTGAAGAAACAAATCAAGAGAAAAGGCTTAGATAGATGATTTAGAAGAATCAATGAACTGTACCTAGCCCAAAGTTTCTTGCTCAATCTACTCCCATCAGGACGTTTCCATGCAGGAACCACGAGATCTTTATCGGGGTCAAAGCAAGGATGATTCCCTCTTTTGGAAGAAGGTATTTTATCCCAATTGTCACCCCAATAAGCTGTGGTTGAATGGTTATGCTTAGAGTTTGTGTTACCCCAGTGAACCAACATCATGCTGTTCCATATCTCCTTGGGGGCATAGCAAGCACCTTCATCCCATGAAAAGAACTGTCTTCAGACATAAAGTTGATATATTAGTAAAATACACATGACCTACCATAAGAAGAGAAGTTTCATAAGCACACACATGAGACAATTTCCTATAAGAATGCAAGGATCATCCCCCCCCTCCCCAGCAAAAACTTACCCATATATGATCTTGTCCAGATGAGCGATTCCAGAAAGGATACTGCTCGACAATGTGATCATGTGCCCTCTTGTAGAAATCCAGTGTTAGAGAGCTCCTCAAGCCCATGTGGTCCTGAAAAACACATGCAATTTGCGCATCAAAACTACCAATTATCATAATGAAAACAGTAGTTGACTCATGACTATATTTCCCGCAATATTGAGAACAATGTTTAATGTGTCTATTGCATTTCTTTTTTGTACATAAACAGGGCTCGTGAAGAAATCTCCTGGGTTAACACCTCTCGGCTCTTATCAAAGCTAGATGAGAAACTAACAGCAGATAGAATTATAAATCCACTTTAATAACAGATAGAAGATTGACTTGTCATAATAGCAAAGAATGAGAACAGAAGGAAAAATAAGAAACTATGCTCAGATAAATATTCAAACAATCGTGACAAAATACCAGCATACAGCAATGAGATCAGATAAAACATACGGAGTATTTGTTTATTGATCAATGTCCTCCTTTATTTATTGATCAATGTCCTCCTTGTAACAACTGTGAAAAGTTATTTTTTAATAAAAATAAAGAATAAGGATGTAAAAGGTTATAAGGTAGATCGCATTAATAGGCCTTTAAGTGGGCTATGGTAGATAATGACCAAAACCAAACACATTTCTCATTTCTTGATAGAAGACATTTCAGTAACAACTCTATCATTCTCACTTTGCACGTATCCATCCACCAGTTGGGTTAGCATCAGGCCATCCGGTGAATCTCATGGTTTTAGATGGAAAAAACCCTAAGAACAATGGCAGATAATAGGAGCTACATGTCCATCTAATAGTTTAAGAGAATTTGATCAGACAGTATCCTAAAGCATCATAAGGATGGTAAACATTCAGGTCATACATAGACATATACCACAGTAATATGCTAACATATCTGCAGTAAATGTTTGTACATACCTTCAAACTCAAGTGAGGGGCATCATCAGCCCGAGTTATGATGCATGAATCAAGAACTGGGACAAAGAAAAAATCTGCTTCTTCACCATTCAATGTTCGATGTGGACTAGCTAAGATGCTTTCATAGAAAGCCATCTACAAGGAGATAAGCACAAAATCTTTGTTATAATCGATGGATATAGACACGAGACGCGGATACAACACGAAACGGACACGGTGACACGCTATTATTTTAAAATCTAGGACATGGACACGGCAAGGACACATTTAGTAAAATATACATTTTATAAAATATATATCATTTTTATACAAGAAAGAAATTCATAATCAATAAGTTTATGCATTTGTATGCTTAAAAAAATGAGTGTTTCACTTTAAAATTTATTATTTTTGTCATTTAGTATACTTAACAAGCGTTCGATATGGACCTATATTAACTTTGTATAACTAGTGTTTGTCACATATCAATTGTGCTAACAAGTGTCCGATACATATCCAACTAGTGTCGGAGTGTCCAAGTGTCCAACACGTGTCGGACACGGACACACTAGCCAAACTAAAGTGTCCTTGCTTCTTAGGTTATAATGTATCCTAGAGGATGACTAGGCTGGGCTATGTACAGACAATAAACCACTTCTAAAAATTCAAACATTTAAGTCGGCAACACTCACCTAATGAGTGAACTATCAATATTAATTGGGAAGGAAATAATAATAAAAGTTTGAACATAAGAGCTACGCTCTAATACCATATTAAATCACCACTCGACACAGAAACTTCTAACTTAAGATTTAAGAAGTCATACCTCAGCGCCATACAAATCCTCTGTCCACATTGTTGCATTCCTGTGATCGTAGATTCTGTTAACACACTCAAACTTCCAGTGACGCCCCTGCAATACCAAATTGATGCTGTGTATGAAGTTTGCTTAATGAATGTGACTAGAAATGGAAAATTTATCTTCATCCAGACCTCAAGTAGATGGCTGTTGAAACCCGGGGGCAAATCATAAATATATATCAAGGGCCTTCTTTTATTTACTGTAGGTTTAAGATTAAAAATTTTTTCAGTAACATGCAGACGATCAGGTACATCAATGTGAGCCGGTAGTAGCCATTCTGGCCATTCTCTCACAGATGTTTGAACAGATGGAATGCTGCAATCAACTCCATACCAGCCCTTGTAACACTGTCGTACATGCCAGATTTAGTGTCAGCATGAGAAGTGGTAGGTTGCCCACCAATAATAGAATAATGAAAATAATACTAAGGACTTCCCTCTAGCAAATTAGGAGGAATTTGTTATAATTCAACCCAAAGATGTTCTTAAGTGTTCATGAAAATAATCTCATTAAGTTTCAATGCAAGGATTTCTGCATCCATATAAGCATCACGCTCATGAAATGACAATTCAATCACTTCCAAGGATAAGCATAGAATTTATCAGTGGCTCGTAACAACATGTGGATGCTAATGTCTAAGCACATTCATGTGAGTTATGAATCAATAACATTCTTTCTAAAAATGATATCTTCTTCGTTCGTTTCGATGATGTCTTAAGGGAAAGTATATAAAAACAAGTACATGTAATGTTTGGAAGTTATGGATATACTAAGAAAAGAAAGATTGTAGCTTAACAAAAAGTATTCATCTACGACCACAAGAATTTACTTTTAATGGCTTTGTTGTGATGTGCACAAGGAGTAAAAGCTAATCTGCACCAACTCATATAGTCCAATGCGACTACTTTTTGCAAGATGTACTTCATGATTTAGAAATCTTTAAGTTGAAATGCATTCACAACTATAGAAATATTATCACACCAATTATAAGTCGTTCGAAGGGAAAAACAAGTTTAAGCTGGCCAAGACAAGTAAGTTACAGATTCTTTGGTGAAGAGGAAAAGTTATGGGCAGCCACCAAGCTTGGTAGTTTGAAACGTCCTGGCCTAGATGGTAAGATAGCTGATTTTTAAAAAAGGATTGAAACATCTTAAAACATGATAGGTTGAAGGTGTTCTAAGATTTTATGAAAATTGAGTCATCAACTGTTGCACTCATGAAATCAACATTTTCCTCATCCTGAAGTAAATTAAAGTTGAAGCTATAAAATTTTGCGAGTATAGACCTACTACCTTGGAACAAAGTAGAATAGTCCTATTTGATCATTAAGCTAAAAGGGTTTGGAGCTAAGGGGAGGAGTTGGGTAGTCTTATCTAAACTTATCGTTCAGTTTCCATCAATCCAAAGCTAGTGGTTGGGTGCTCTGTTGTTATTAGATGCTATAATGGTTTGAAAATACTCTTCCTAAATGTTCTTGAACTTTACATTTATCCAAATTCTTATAGTTTCATATATTTTTTAATTTGTTTCTCCCCATGTTCCTCATCTAACATAGCAAAAAAGAGAAAAGGTAAAAGAGGAAAAAGTTCATTACCACCCCCTCCCCAACCCAAAAAGAAAAATATTAAACATGTACAAGTTTTTTTTTTTCTTAAAAAAAATAATACATAAGAAATTACCTGACAAAACCCCCCTCTGCAATGCCCATGTCCAGAGCATTGATTGATACAAGTGCAAGATACAGGTATTTCACAGAATCGCCCCAGCGTACAGTCGTATTTGCAGTCACATTCCTCTTTAAATTTCACCTTTGAAGCATATGCTTCAGCTGGATCTACATTGCACCATCCTGGTTTGGTTACATTCGTGGTGAAAATATTATCCAAATCAGCCTTTGTCCAATCAGTAACTTTAGGAGCATTAGGATCATCAGAGGATGACCTAAAACAGATACCATTACATCATCAAAACAAGCAAAAAAATTTCATCTAAGAGAAGATACATATCAGCTCAAGAATATGGATTAGTTACCTCATTTGAAAACCACATGCCTCAGCAGCTGGACGATTTGGATATTTTGTGCCTTCCCCACAAAAACACATTGCTCTTGTTGTGTCACAATAAGCAGGGCAAATTGAGACAACCCAGGGCCCATACGGTTCCCCTTCTGAACCAGGATGGTTGCATTCTAACTTCACTTTCTCAGAGCATGCTTCACCTATTGCAACAGCAGTTGTTGTGCAGCCAGGATTAATTTAAAAGAGTTCTACAATATCGACCTCAAAATATAATATAATAACAGAAGAGACCCTTTTCTTTTGGTTGGGGGAGGGGGGGGGGGGGGGGATTCTACCTCTCTCTTTAAAAAATTACTGGATACCAATTGTTGGTCACATGTATTAATTGGTATTCAAGAAAAGCAAACAAGGTAGGTAACTAACCAAACCAGAATAATCACTAATTTTGTCACTTTCTATAGCAACAAACGAGGATAATAAGTCAAATTACTGATTAAAATTCAATCAAGAGACACAGTTCAATCAAACTTCAGCTCAAACCAAAGTCTTGTCTTCTCCTCCTCCTCCTCCTCTCTCTCTCCCTCCCCCCTTTTTTTTTTAAAAAACATCAACCTTCCTGTGGCACTTAATGCCACTACAACCTTCTGATACTGTACAGAGTTTGACTTGCAGTTTCTCAAGAAAAAAATGACGGATACCCATGAAATAGGTAAACAGGATATAAAACTAACCACTATATCCATGAAAGCACCGACATTGTCCAAATTCATGGTTACAAACACCTTGCCCACTACAGTCATTTTTGCAACCACTGCCACCTACTAACTGCCAGAAGAGATTTAGTTAGTTATTAAGAGATAATGTCACAAAGCAGAAGTCAAACAGGTAACTTTCCATAAAATCTCTAGAGAAACTTAATTATATGGAAACAGAGCAGTTGCTATTTGACATTATTTGACACCTAGTTTAAGAGAAAAATGAAGAAGTTTGTGTCTACACTTATTGCCTATCATCCGCCATTGAAAAAAATATTGAATCAAACAGTGAAACGAAGAGCATGTTAAGCAAAACAACTCTTACTCAAGCAAGAGGGATGAATTATAGAGACAATCTTTCTCAATTTCCCACTACCTCAACAATCTGGAGTTCCTTAGTATTGGCACCACAACCAGAAAGCCACCGCCCGATATGAGACTTCCATGGTGCACCGTGATAAACAACTGCATGATGAGAATCAGGAGGAAACTTATGATTCAGATCAATGGCTGGACCTGGATCTTCTTTGGCATGGTTGTTGTAGCCATAAGCTTCAGTAGACGAGTTAACAGCGAAACCAGAGTTCGGAAATCGCCTTAAGTTATCCAAAGAAGGCACCAAAGGAAAGAAGAACAAATGAACCACAGTAACCAATCCAATTATAGAAGCAATTGAAGCCCCAAGAGACCATGAACAATTCCATTTCTTAGCAAAAGCCATGATCTCAGTCTCCTCCTAACAGTGTCTGTAGACTTTACATCAAAACCAAAACAACCCTTCCACCCTCAATCAAGCTCCCAAGAACCTAAAAGAAAAGAACAACCAAAACATGGATTAAGCCCCTACAAATTTCAAGAAATCCAAACTTCAAACTGCAGCTATAAACATCATCTTTCTAACCAAGAAAGCACCAAAATCTGACATTCAACCATGAAAGGAACCTTACACAAGCCATATGAATCAAGACCCAATAAATGAAATAGAAGCAGAAAATCAGTCCCCAAATATTTGCACTACCCAGATGCCAATTTATCACAATTAGCAGAAAGAGTTGACCAGAGTATACCATTGATTTCAGAATTCGAAAATGGGAGAGTATAGGAACAAAGGACAAGTACCCGAAGCAGAGGGTCGGAATTAGAGGACGCCAACTTGAATAATTCAACGACAGATCGAGATTTCCAATGAGAGAGACTAGCAATTAAATAACATCGTGCGATTTTGGGCTTTTGCTGGCAAACCCAGATACAAAAAGCTCAACCATTACATAAAGAATGAGCAAATGAATTAAAAAAGAAAATCTGACACACAAAGAGAGAAACCGCCAAAGGGTGTCGCTGAAGACGAAAGTTTGAATAGCATTAAAGACGCCGACGGTAAAATACTAATCATTTTTTAATTTTTAAATCAAAATTTTACTTTATTTTTTATTTTTTATTTCGTTGAAACTCAAACATAAGCCCGTTGACCGTTGGGCAGTTGGGTTTGTCCTTTTGCGTGGGATGGCTTTCCAATTATGTTTTAATATTGCTTTATCTTTTTTAAAAAAAATTGATATATATATATATAGATATTCCTTTTACACACACATACACATACACATATATATATATATATATATATATATATATATATATATATATATATATATATTCCTTTTACAACATGTAAAGAATGAGCCACAGACCTCTTGGTCATTAGTACTGTTGATGTCAAAATCCAGACAGAGGACTCACCTGACCTTCACGTGACACCAATAGTGAATTTGTAGAAGCTGGGGAAAACGTGACTTGTAAGACCAGCAAAAACTGCTGCACATCGGTGTGGTGTAGGCCACACCGCCTCCGATGCCTAAGTCAGAAAACCGAGGAGAAGCTAGAGAGCAAAAGGAGAAGTCGAGAATAGAGTTTCCGAACCCTTCTTCCGAGGTGAAGAGGGGTTTTTATACCTGTTTGCCCTCCTAGGGTTTTTTAGGAATTCAGAGGTGTTTCGGAACTAACCAGGCGGAACCGGGGCGATTCGGGGCGATCCGGGGCATCAGGGACCGAAAAAGGGTCATCGGGCGCGGCCTGCGCAAGCGGGCCGAATGGTCGGCCTCGGCATGCTCGGCCTCGGCAAAAGGCCGCCCGGTCTTCTTCTGGGTCGATCTTTTGGTCCTACCTCTGCCCGATTGTCCTCGTCAGCTCCTTGTGCATCTGTGTGGTCCAAAATTATCTATAACAAGTACAAATTTTATGTCATGCTTACGTTTTTAAATAATTAAAATGAGATTCAAATTCCCCATCCAATTTCTATTTCTCCTATTGAAAAAAAAAAATAGTGTGCACATTAACAAACTCAGGTTTTTACAATTTTTTTAATGTTTTTTTTTCTTTCTTTTTCATAGAAGTGTTTGAAAATGAGTGTGTTGGAATTTTTTAAAATATAAGGTTTAATATTTAAAATTTTTACATCTTAATCAAATATGGACTTGTTTAAATTCAAATTTAATTTTGAATGTTTATAGTAACTTTTTTTAAGGGAAAATATTTATTTTAATTGATTGTGCAATTACATTAAATTGGAAAAATCTTTATGACTTTGGCATCTTTTGGTTCTCTCCAACTTAGGTTTTTCGTGGTTGACTTTTTGTAATCCTTCCCATGGCAACTTGTTATTGTCATTTATTACCCTATGACTATGTTTCAATTTGACAACCAATGATCTTAAATTTGTACATTTATTTCTTTTATGATTTATGAGAATTTTATGGTTGAATTCTATAATTGAAGAATTATGAGTAGTGGTACCAATTTCTTAATTGGTTAAAAAACATTAGTAGTCTCCTCCCTGAAACATAAATTTGAACCGTAAAATCTTAAAAAGAAAAAGAAATGATAAAGCTCCGATCCTTATAATCAGTTCAATGATATCATTTTCCTTTTTTTAAAAAAGATGTTTGAAACTTGAAGAACCTTTTTGTTAAAATATGAATTTGTTTGTTCTTCTCACTCTTGGTGATCCATAGTGTCGTTGGGAATGCAAAAAAGAAAAAAAAAAAAAAACCCAAATTTGCTAGATATGGAAGATCATTAAAAAAACATCTTCATTGTTACGAGGCATTTTGGGTGGAACGAAAAACAAAGTAGTCATGAAAGTTTATATCTAAAGTGGACAATATCATACCGTTAGAAAATATGTGGAGGTTCTATTGTCCTAACTCAATTTTTAGTGCAAAAAATTGGTTTGATGTTTTGTAATTTGAGCTACACTAAGAGATGATATATATGTAATGAATTTAATTTATTTTTTAGATTGGCCCTAAGAATGTAGGTTGGAAAACAAAACTACATTGGAAACACTTTTTTTTTTACTTACTTTTACTTTTACTTTTTTGTTTTCATTACTATTAGGACTATAGAGTTGCCTAACTTTTTTTTTTTACTCTTACTTTTACTTTTTTGTTTTCATTACTATTGACCATAGAGCTGCCTAATTAATTTACCTTTCAAACATGCTATTAAACTAGAAAACATTTGGTGGGATATATACAACTAGATTTAATTTATATTTGAGTTTTTTTTTTAACATTTACTATTATTAAAAAAATTAGATCGTCTAAATAACAAGATGGAGATTTGAATCATAAACTAGTTTACTAGGTTATTTGAAACCAACTCGAATTGTTAGTTGAGTTATGCTTATGAACCTTTATCTTATGTGAACTCTGAACAAAACATTGGCTAAATGAATTGTTGTTTAAAATGTGTTCTAAATTCAACTAAAAAAATAACAAAAGTTTTTTTATTAAAAAAAATTAAAGTAGCAAACCATATTAGACATTATAACAATAATCAAAATTAAACAGTCAAGATCAACCTACTCACTCTAAAAAATCATTAGGCACACCAATCCCCTTTTAATCTTTCGCTTAAAGAATATATGTTTTGAAATGAGTTGAGTTATGCTCAAAGTTCAAACATATAAGGAATTAAAAAAACAAATCAAACATATTAGGCCCCGTTTGATAACCTTTTGGTTTTTGGTTTTTGAAAATTAAGTTTGTTTTCTTTCAAATTTATTATCATGGTTTTCATTTTTGTTAAGGACACATTTGAATTCCTAGCCAAATTCCAAAAACAAAAACAAATTTTTGAAAACTAGACCCAAAATTCAAAATTACAAAACTAGGCCCCATTTGATAACCATTTGGTTTTTTGTTTTTGGTTTTTGAAAATTAAGCTTATACACACATACTTCCACCTATAAGTTTATTGGTTTTAGTATCAATCTTCTACATTGTTTTCAAAAACCAAGTCCAATTTTGGAAAAAAAAAAGTAGTTTTCAAAAACTTGTTTTTGTTTTTAAAATTTGCATAGGAATTCAAATGCAACCTTAACTAAGATGAAAGTCATGGTAGGGAATTTAGGAGAAACCAAGCATAATTTTCAAAAACCAAAAACAAAAAACCAAATGGTTATCAAACGGGGCCTAAAAGTTTAAAGTTCAATTAGACCCAAAATTCAATTTTATATTTAATAAAACAGTTCATTTTTTTTCTTTGTTTAATTCAACAATCGAGGGTCTGAGTTATTGATTTATCAACATTTAAAGGGCCCGTTTGATAACATTCTCGTTTCCTGTATCTCGTTTCTCGTTTCTCGTTTTTTAAGAACTAGAAACAGAAACATGTTTGATAACTATTTCTGTTCCTTGTTTCTCTAAAAAAAAAGAAACAAATACAAATGTGTTTGATAACCAGTTCTTGTTTTCTGTTTTTTTAGTTAAAATAAAATTTAGTACATATAATATAAAAATATATTAATTTTCAACAATTATTATTTTTTATTTCTCATTTTTCTTCCTCATCACTACCACCATTGTTACCGATCATCCGCCGTCGTTGATCATCGACCATTGCTACCGACCTCTGATCACTGAGCGAATGCTGACAGTCAGCGACAATTGCTGGAAAAGTCGTCGGCGGGTGGTGGCGGTCGTCAAAGATAAGAAAAAAGGAACAAGTTTCTATCGACGACGAAAGTGGCGGCCAGTAGTCGGAGGTCGACGGTGACATCTAGTAGTTAGAGGTCGACTGTAGCAACTGGTCGATGGAGGTCGGTGGCGGTCAGTTGGCGAAGGCCGATAAGCGAAGGTCGACGACGACCAGTAGTCAGAGGTCGACGATGGCGGTCGGTCAGCAGAGATCGGCGACGCCCGGTAGTCAAAGGTCAACGGTAGAGGCAAGTCGAATCCGCCCGGTAGTCGAAGGTTGACAGTAGTCCGAGATCGACAGAGGCAGTCGGCTGACGAAGGCCGGTAGTCAGAGGTCGACGGTAGCGGTTGGTCGGTGGGGCCGATAGTTGAAGGTCGACGATGGCGATCGATCGACATATGCCGGTCAGCAGAGGTCGACGGTGCCAGGTAGTCAGAGGTCGACGGTGGCGGTCGTTCAGTGGAGGTCGGCGACTGTTGGTAGTCAGAGGTCGACGGTACCAGTTGGCGACGTCCGATAGTCTAAGGTCGAATGTAGCGGTCAGTCGGCAGAGGCTGGTTGGGTCGATGGCGCCAGGTAGTCGGAGGTCGACGATAGCGGTCGGTCGGTAGAGGCTGGTCAGCGGGGGTCGGTGGAGGTCGGTTATCGTAGGTCGACGGTGGCGGTTGGTTGGCAGAGGTTAGTGTTGGCCGGTAGACGGAGGTTGACGACGGTGGTCGATCGACGGAGGTCAGCGCTTTATTAGAGGTGGACGGTGGCAGTCGATCGATAGAGGTTGACGACAACTAGTAGTCGAAGGTCGACAGTGGTGGTCGGTCAGCGTCCGGTAGTCGGAGGTCGAGAATGGTGGTCGGTCGACGGAGGTGGATGGTGGCGGTCGATCAGCGGAAGTCGATGGCGACCGGTCGTCGGAGGTGGACGATTGTGGTTGGTCGCAACAGGTAGTCGGAGGTGGATAGTGGCGATCGGTCGGCAGACGTCGAAGGCAGCCGATTGTCGGTAGCGATCAGTCGCGGGCGGTATCGGAGGTCAACGATGATGGCCTGTCGGCGGAGGCTGGTAGTAGGAGGTGGACTGTGGCGGTCGGTCGGAGGTCAACGGTAGTGGTCGGTCGGTGGAAGTCGATAGCTGCCGGTCGTCGGAGGTCGACGGTATCGGTCGATTGTGGCCAGTATTCGAAGGTCGACGGAAGTCGGCGACGACCTGTAGTCCGAGGTCGACTATGGCGGTCGATCGGGAGAGGTCGTCAACGACCGATATTCAAAGGTCGACGGAGGCGGTCGGTCGGCGACAACTGATAGTCGGAGGTTGATAGTGGCGGCTGGTCGACGGCGATCGATAGTCGGATGTCAACGATGGTGACCTACCGTCTGAGATCGTGGAGGTGATAGTAAAAGGAAAAAATGAAAGAAATAACATAAATAATGAAAAAATGAAAGAGAAAGAAATAACGAAAAAAGAAAAAAAATAAAAAAAAAAGGAAAGAGAACGAAATAACGAAAAAAGATTAAAAAAAAAAAAGATGAGGAAGTGGTTAAAAGAAATAGAGGAAGAAGAGATTGAGGTAGGAATGGGAAGGAGAGATGGATACATGCATGAAAGATAGAGAAAAAAAAAACAGAAACAGAATTTGAGAAACAACATTTTGTAGTTTCTCAAATTTGACCTCTTTTTTAGAAACGTTTCTAGAAATTTAGAAACAAGAAACATGGATGAGTTATTAAACAAGTCTGTTTCTTAAAAAAGGCGAAACGGGAACAAGAAACAGGAAACAAGAACGTTATCAAATGAGCCCTAAGATGACATTGGATGTTTTTATCCAATAAGTTAAGTTCGAATTGACTCATTTAAATTTTTTTTTGAATATGTCTAAAACTTTTTAGATTCAAAATTGAAAGTTCATCGATATATTAGGTATTTTTAAATGACTTATTACACAAAATTAAAAGGATAAACTAAAGTATAATTGGTCCAAATATACCGAAAATTAAAATAATATACAAACATTTTTTTTAAAAAAATGAAATTGAAAGAATATACGACCAAAATAAAAAAAAAAAAAAGAATATACAAACAAAATTAAAAAAATCAAGAATATATCAACAAAATAAAAAAAAAAAAGTTTAAAAGAATATATGAACGAAATTAAAAGAATATACGAAAAAAAATTAAAAGAATGATACATGCAGCACTCAACTTACTCATCTTCAAAGAAAATGTAGTATCTTCTTGTTTCTTAGAGCACTTTCATCCCACAGGTGATGTGAACGGTTGATGCGCAAATCCAGACACAGAGAATGTACCTAGTTTGAACGTGCTTCAACAATAAATTTATTTAATAGAGAAAGAGGTGAGACCTGCAAGATGACGACAACAATACACAGATGTGGTGCTTGCTACACCTTTAGATGTTTAAGTTAGAGAGAAAAGTGTAGCAAGGCTTTTAGGGTGAGAGGTAGAAGTTACTTTTCGATGAAATTATAACAATATATTTGTAGGATGACGTGACCTAGAACTTTCCATATCCTTCCATTGTAAAATTCCCCAAATATTTTTTCTTTAAAAAGGAAAAACCACTTACCAAACAAACAAAAAAGCTGATATATATATATTTATTTTGTGTGTACTAAATTATATCTATACATGATGAACAATAAAGACAGAGCTATATTAAGGACAAGATAACATAAAATTGCTTCTTTATAGCACCATTTATATATTTAGCATACACAGTCCACAAACACAAGACAAATATATATACTTCTTACCTTAAGATCTTCACTTTTGGTTGCTAATCTTGTTGGCAATCAAGTCTCCCATGCAGCCTTATATCAAACTCTTCTCCATCTCATTCTTCTAATGCAGATGATAACAAAGCCAATTCCTTCGAGTATGTCGTAACTGACACGATCAATAAAACGAAAGTACAATACTCTTCGTGATTCATTTGTGAAAATGGCAAAAAACAAGGCATTGAGACCAATGGGAAAACCAACTGCCATGCTGATGTAGAAGCCAAACATTATTATTTCCGAGTCATTTTCCTTTCCATCTTCTTCACTTGTCGAAATAGGAACAACAACATCGTTTGTATTTTCGTCACTTGAGCTCTTGGTTTGAAGAGGATTGCCTTGGTAAATGGAGGGATCATTCAACGTTTGAAGTTGCCTGCCCGTCGGTATTGTTCCTGTCAAATTGTTGAATGACAGATTCAAATGTGTCAAGAAACTTAGAGAAGCTAAGCTGGTAGGAATGCTTCCAGAAAGATGGTTGCATGAGAGATCGAGTGTTCGTAATTGTTGCATGGCTCCGATGTTCATTGGTATGGTACCAACAAGATCATTATTCGACAAGTTTAAGGTACCCAAACGGAGGAGATTTGTTATCTCATTTGGAATTGCACCATTCAAGTTATTGCTTGAAATATCTATTGTCAATACGTAGTACAGAATGACATCATATTCAAGCTCTCTTCCTTGCATAATCAATGTTGTCTTTTCGGAATAATTTTGGCTGCTGTTGAAATTACTGTTGTACCATCCATCAGTGTAGTGGATATGAGCCATAGTTGTCCAATTATTCAAGCAACTTGGAATTTCTCCAGAAACATTGTTGTTTGAAACATCAAACACACGAAGTGAAGGAAGGTTGCACCACTGTCTTGGGATGGTTCCATTGAAATGGTTTGATCGTAGGTTTAACAACCAAAGTTCTGACACAACTTCTCCTATCCACATAGGAAGACTTCCATACAGTCTATTTTCACTGAGATCAATGCTCCTAAGCAATGAACAATTCTTTAAAGACTTGGGAATTTCTCCACTGAGATGGTTGTTGCTCAGTATTAGATTTTCAAGGGATGTCCCCAAGCCTATTGAGCTTGGAATTTTCCCATATAGATTATTGTTGGCCAAATCAATAACATATAATGATTTGAATTGTCCCCAGTAATCAAAGAGCTCCCCCGAAAGTTGATTGTCTGACAGTGAAAGTACTTGCAAATTACTCATCTTTTGAATAGATGACGGAATCGTACCACTAAGTCGATTGTTTGACAAATACAGTAGGAACAGTTCGGGCATCAAATCACCAATGTTTGAAGGTATAGGACCTGATAATAAATTGTGTTGAAGATACAGTAAGAACATATTAGGATACCTTGGTGAAATTGAATCCATGAGAAGATTATTGTGACTTTGATCTTGACATGCCAGTAGATGAGATAATTTTCCTTCAAGTAAGTTGTTGGACAAATCCAAGCTAGTGATTTGAGAGGACATGTTACAAATCCAATTGTTTGGTATAGAACCACAAATTCCAGCATTGGAGATAATGATGTCACCAACTAGTTGAGTTTGAACTTGAAGCCAAGCAGGAAATTGAGGACCAACAAGGCAATTTCTCAAATGAAGAATCTTGAGTCTAAAAGGAGGAATCCAATCATACGACACGTTGAAAGCCAAAGCTTGATTTTTGTCCGTTGTAATTTGAAGTGATTCCAACTTCGTCAAATTCATCAAATGAGCTTCTGTTATAACTGCTTTCCATGAATTGTTGTGAGCATAAAATTCAATTAATCTCGACAGCTGCCCGAAACTTGGGGGTATAGTTCCATTCAAGAAATTACTTGAGATATCCATTTGTTGCAGTAAGGACAAATTGCCAATCGAATTTGGAAGTGAACCCCATAATTTGTTATTTGAAAGACGTAAATATCTTAAATTCTCAAAGTTCTTGAGTGAGTTTGAGATCTCTCCCACCAATTCATTTTGACGTAGGTCCAAAAACTCCAAACTATTGTGGGAACAATTTGAAGAACTTCCCAAAAGCTCATCGATTGTACAACCAAAATTGTTGTCATTAAGTTTCAAAAACTGTAACTTGCAAAGATTTCTTAAACAACTTGGCCTGTGATCTCCAATATTCCTCAAGTTGTTCCCACTTAAATCAAGATATTGAAGATTTTTCAATTTCACAAAGTCTTGAGGAATTGTACCATGAAAATTATTGTAGAAAAGATCAAGCTTTTCCAGGCTAGTAAGATTACATAGCCATAATGGTAATAAAGAATTTATCAAATTGTCTGATAGATCAAGAACCTTAAGGGAAGTGAGATTTAGAAGTCCCATAGAACTATCAAAACTTGGAATATTACAATCACTCAAGTGTAGCTCTAACAAGGAAGAAAGTCTATTAATTGCATGCATCCAAAGTCCTTGTAAACTACTCAAATCCACCATTCGAACATCAAGGTACTCTAAAGAAGAAAGACCAAAAAGCCATCGCAAGTTTTCAACTTTGAAATTTAATCTATCTTCATATATAAATTGATTATATGCAGAAAGATCTAGATACCTCAAATTGGACAAATTTCCTAAATGGGGAGGAATCTCTCCACCAAAATATGCAGAAGAGAGATTGAGGTACATCAAGTTTTTGAACATCCCGAAGAAATATGGAATCGGAGCCCCATCGAAATAGTTTAGACTCAAGTCCAAATAGTTTAGATCTTCGAGCTCAAGTAGAGAAGGACTGATCCCACCACCCAAACATGACTTTTTATATTGTGAGATGGCCTTCAAGCTTTGCAAGTCATCGAGAAAAGAAGATAGATAATCGATAAATCCCAACGAGTTTCGTAGATCGATTTTTGTGACTTTTCCAGAAAGGAAATCACAAGTTATGCCATGCCATTCACAACAATTTTCGCTAGTCCAAGACGAAAGTCTATTTGAAGGATCTGATAGACTTTGTTTAAACGCAGTGAGCGCTTCCTTCTCATTGAAAGTGCAGTTGATAGCATAAGTGTGACTAGTGACGGAACAAATGCAACACAACCATAGGAAAAGGAGTGAATTGATGAAATGGTTGTCCATAGATTTGAATCTTCTGATGGTTACACAGCAAATGTAAATGATTATATAGACAATGTAAAAGATCATTAAGTTGATAAAGGTGCTGATTTTTCCACAGAAGGAAAAAAAAGGTTCATTCAATGAGCCACTAGCTTGCTAGTTGGAAGTTAGTTCCAATGTCACTTGACCTAAAGTCATCGCAATAAATCTGATGTGGGGTTGAGGTTTTCTTTTTCTCCTAAAATATTGACTATTATAAACTCACACTTGACCTAACACAGGGCTTACTTTTTAGATGAGGTTGTGAGTTTTCCACAAGTTTAATAAAAGGGGCAACAAGAAAAATGGCTACAAATAAAAAGGTGGCTTGAAAAATGGCTACAAACGTTTGTAAATTAAATAGATGGCTAAACCATTTATTAATTAATAATTCCCTAATTATACAAGACAAAAATGCCCCTCAACAAACTTCGTGTTGTTAACGTTTAAAACCAAAATCATTTAAGAGAGATAAAAAAACACCCCTAAAAATAGTTGGAGACATTTTAGGAGGTTTAAAAATACGAAAATAAAAAAGACACACAACTATTTTGAAACCCAAATGTACCAGACCCTAGTTGTTCCACGGGAATAGGAGTAAATACCTTGTCGGACAATGAGTACAAAGTTCAACCACCCCGTCAGTAGAGAGAAACACCTCTGAACTCCATTGAGAACCTCTGAAAAATTAAGAAACCGGAATTATGACACATCTGCTGAAAAATTAAGAAACCGGAATTATGACACACCAATGAGTACAAAGACCCTAGTTGTTCCCCGGGAATAGGAGTAAATACCTTGTCGGACAATGAGTACAAAGTTCAACCACCCCGTCAGTAGAGAGAAACACCTCTGAACTCCATTGATCAGGAACAACATCCCTGTCCATCTGCATATTTACTACCTGCACCTAAAACCTGTCCATCTGCATATTTACTACCTGCACCTAAGAACCTTGAACTTTGTACTCGTTCCCCAATAAAGGTATTTACTCCTTTATTTATTTATAGCCATTTTTCTTGTCAAAGTTCAACCCCCTTCAGTAGAGAGAAACACCTTCGAACTCCATTAATCGGAAACAACAGTCCTGTCAATAGGAAGATTTACTACCTGCAACTAAGAATACCTGAAAATTTTTAAAAACAAATAAGAACACAGTAATTATGATACCTTAGCTGCTGCAATTATGAGTTGTCATAACACCGCCCACCCTCCCACCAGAACCGCCTTCATGCACCAGCCCGTCCGTCCATCTTCATCTTCCACAACCTTCCCTTCCCACCATTGCCCCCCTTGAAAGACTTAATCCTCCATTTCCCACCATTTTCCACCCCCCAACATAGAGTGTATCCCAATCCCTACCTCTCGCATCGCGCCGGCGACCCACATCCGTCGTGCCGACGACCTTCTTCCACCGTGCCGTCGAGACTCTTGCTTGCCCCACATCCTCCATCGATTCTCCTTCTGCACGAGGACTGTACAATTTCTCAGAAATTGAAACCAAGGTAACAGCTTCATTCTCATTCCCTTATATTAGCAACAAACTGATACATTCCCCCAAGATTTTAGGGATTTCGTTATTACATTTCCCCGAGTGGTATGTACTGATAAATACCATTTCTATTAGACATGAAAACTTCATTCCGATTCCCTTATATTAGCAACAAGCTGATACGTTCCCCGAGATTTTAGGATTTCGTTATTACATTCCCCCGAGTGGTATGTACTGATAAATACCATTTCATCGTTATTACAACTTCTCTGGAAAAAGTGTGCTTGTGGTATACTCATATGTATGTGTGCGTACACATTGACATGTCTAATAGAAAAAATGCTTTGATTTGTCTGTACTATTATATACATCCATGGAATGGTCTAATGTGTCTACTTGTGTGTGTATACACTTAATCCCCCCTGTATTTGAGTTAATCACCCCCTGTATCGTGTATGTCTGGAATGCTGAATAAAAATACACTTTGTCTTTGTCTGTGTTGCTATATGCAACCATAATAACCCCCGTACCATGTCCACCTGAATGCAAATACCTGATGAAATGCCATAACTGATATCTGTATATAGTATTACATACATACGTGTTCCGCATGCATCCTGTGTGTATGCATACTTACCCTAGTCCCACCCCCATATGAGTTATATATACGCTGTAGTTTATATGTATTGTCATCTGTCTGTATGTACTGCTACTTACGACTTTTATTGTTGTTCTTTTGTAACATGGATAATGAGGGGCAAAATGTGAGGGATAAAATCTTTTTTTTATCGTTGGAAACGCTGAACCTAAGCCTAAAAAATAGGTAGATCTTTTTATACACTTGAACACAAACCGCCAACTGAACTCCCTATAAATCGGGATTCATCCATCCCGAAAAAAGGGGGGAGAAACTGAATGAAAACAAAAAAAAATCTGTTAACGGCGTTTGTCTATAGTCGTATATACTAGGGGTAAAAATGTCAAAAAAAATCTAGAAAACAGTTCCTACTATTCCGGTAGCCACGCCTGCAAAGACCAAACTTCCGTAGCCAAAAATCAAGACCGCTTTTTTTTTGTAGCCATTTAACACAATTCCCCTTAATAAAATAGATTATAAAAGTAGTTACTATAAAACAGTTCAACAACCACTGACAAAAAGTATGTGTCATCGACCAAGAAGTTAGAGGTCAAAATGAATATAGTTTAGCAGTAATTGAAATATACTCTCAATCAAGACGTTAGAGGTTATCATCAATACTTGTTGTTGAACCAAAAGAAAAAGAAAACAGTAGTACATATAGTGAAATTAGAATACATATAATACATATAAACAAGTCAATCTGGGTGTAGCTTAGACACTAATTACCATCTTATAAGTAAGATAGTTCAATCCTCCCACCTAGACTAAAAATTGCATTTATAAATAAGTAATTACCATTAATTGATAGGAAAATTGCAGTAGGTGGCAAATTGGACCAAATTAATAGCAAATATAGCACCATGTAAAAAAATTGCAAATATAGCAAAATCTATCGGAGTCTATTGGATAGACTTCGATTATCAGAGTTTATCAGCGATAGATTCTGAAATCAGAATCTATCAGTCTACTGATAGATTCCGATTATTCAGAGTCTATCAGTGTCTATCGCTGATAAACTCTGGTTAAATCAAAATCTATCAGTGTCTATCACTGATAGACTTTGATTAATCGAATTCTATCAGCGATAGACATTGATATACTTTGAATAATCAGAGTTAATCAGTGATAGACACGGATAGAATCCGACAACAACTTTTTAGTCTTGTACAATTAATTTTGCTATATTTGCAATTAGTTTGAAACTGTGCTGTATTTGCTATTAATTTAGCCATCTATGCAGCTGCCCCTAATTGATATATAGGTTAATAAGTGATCTTCATGATTGGTTGAATTACATGTTTTGTACTTAAACTTCCAAAATCGTGTCTAATAGATCAAAATAACCCTTTAAATTTTAATTAAGTACAACAATCAAATCTCATATTGGATCATAATCTGAGTTAATTTTGACTTCGAA
The DNA here is from genome assembly GCA_036850905.1 of Luffa acutangula. Taxonomy (NCBI): domain Eukaryota; kingdom Viridiplantae; phylum Streptophyta; class Magnoliopsida; order Cucurbitales; family Cucurbitaceae; genus Luffa; species Luffa acutangula. The sequence continues at coordinate 46,004,339 of CM072096.1, forward strand.
CGACGTGAAAGAACATCTTTAGACCAAAATATTTCTTAAATTCAGTTAATTACATTAATCAAATCTCATACTTTATCATAATTCGATTTAATTTCGACTTCGTACAATGTGGAAAAACATTTTTAAACTAAAATATCTCTTTAAATTCAGTTCATGGTTCGGTCCAAAACCGAACCGAACCGAATCGTGACCACCCCTAGTTAGTGGGATGTATATGCAATAAACAATCCAAAGCAAGGAAATGTGTCAAAATGTATAAGTACATTACATGAAAATTTGAAGGTGTTAGTATAAAGATTACGGAAGCAATTTAGGATCTTAGACACTTAATTCCATCAATTTTAGAGATTAAAGCATGTTGTTCATATGGCCCAAACTAGAGACAAAAATAATAACCTCTTGGAGCTCCCAATTAATGTTACTTGTGGGTTGTTTTTCTTCACCAATGGATCACGGACCACCACCAACATCTTCCATGTTATTCTCAGGTCTTGGAAACGGATTGTGGGATCCTGTAGTGATGGGAATTGGAAGGGAAATACTTGAATATCAAGCTATGGGTGAGTTTGAGAGCTTTTGTGTTTGAGGTGGAAATCCTTGGAAACTGATTGTGGGATCCTCTAGTGATCCTCTAGTGATGGGAATTGGAAAGGAAATACTTGAATATCAACCTGAAGTGTTGTGAGGCTATAGTTGGGTGAGTTTTTTCATATAGAAGTGTGTTTATCTTGTTTAACAGGTTTAAAATTTTTTGGGTTAGTCATATGTATGTTGTTATGTTGCCGGTTAGAATTAGGATAGATGATTTAGTAATGTCTCTAGGTTAAGTATAGAAACCTAGAGCATTATAGGTTCTCTGAAGGGGTTAAACTTGATATCTTGAAGTTTGTAAGCTTTTGGAGTTTATTGAGATTTCTAACAATTTTTTCCGATACTCATCGAGATTGGTTTTTCTTTTTTGTGTATTTTATTGTTAACTAAATTTGTTTTTCTTAGGTTCTTCGAGTTGTTGGACATATGTTTGTTATGTGAGTTCTTGTTTTGGCGTTGTATCGAACCTAATTACAATTTGTTTTTCTTAGGTTCTTCAAGTTTGATGTACGAGCAAGATTATGGTGACAAAAATGAAAGCAGCATGTACGAGAATTTTTGTTTTTTAGTGTAGACACTAAATCATTGGTGTTTAGTAATTTTGGGGCTTTTAAGTGTAAGTGTTTGTAATTTTATTTTTATATCAAACTTATATGAATAAAAATTGTATGAACAAATTTGGTTCATTGGCTTATTGGAATGAAATTTGACAAATATTTGATTTCTATACAATTTTGCACATTTAAAATTAAGATTACTTTCTTTACAGGTTGACAAATGAAGAAAATAGGGAAAAATACACTTTTAGTCCCTCAGGTTTGGGTTAGGTTTCAGTTTGGTCCCTGAGTTTTCAAACTCAACAATTTAGTCCCTGAGGTTTGGTTTTAGTTTCATTTTGGTCCCTCCATCCAATTTTCCGTTAATAATTAACGGAATGCTGATGTGGCAAAAGTTTTTTATTAAAAAAATTATTTTTTAAGTTTTTTAAAATATAAATATAATTAAATAATAAAAAATATTAATATTTTATAATTTTTTATTTATTTCTCTCCTCTCTCTCCTCTTTTTCATCATTTCTTCTTCCTCACCACTTTCTTCTTCGTCTTCACCATACCACCATCACCACCACCTTGTCGCCGGCCGCCACCGATTGTCGACGGCCACCGCTCGCCGGCGGCCGACGACCAGCGACTGGCATTTTTTTTCCTCTCTCTTCACTTTCTTTCAAAAAAAAACATAAAGGAGAAGAGTTTCTGTTGTCGCTGCTTCATTCACGACGCCGCTGCCGCCACTTCGTCACATCGCCGCTGCCCCCACTTCAGTCACGTGGCTTTCACACGAACCCGACCCAGCCCTCGCACGAACTGACCCAAAAAACCCCATTGCAAGAACCCCCCTCGCACGAACCCGACCCAGAAGCTCCCTTTCACGAACCCGATTCAGTCACGCCGCCTCTGCCGTAGAGTTCGATCTTCGATTCGTCGCCTTCAGTTGCTACTGTCTTCAGTCGTATCGTCGCCTTCAATCAAACTCCAACGCCCAGATCTGGGAGTTTCAGATCTGAAACGAAACCCAGATTTGAGTTTCATTTCAGATCTGAAACGCCAACGCCCAATTGTGTCCACGCCACAGTCAGAAGAGCTCCGCTTCAGTCACGAATCTGGCGTAATCGAACTCCGACGACGGTGGTAGCTGGAGAGCTCGAGTGTGGGTTTTTTGTTTCTGAGTTCTTGTGGCGTGGGTCTCTTGAAACTCCCTCTTTTCTTTTTTTTCTTTAAGATTTAAGAAAGTGAAGAGAAAGAGGAAGAAAAGAAGAAAGAAAGAGAAGAGAAATAAAAAAAAAAGATTCGTCGGTCGCCAGTCGCCGGCGAGCGGTGGCCGTCGGCAGTCGGTGGCGGCCGGCGGCAATGTAGTGGTCATGGTGGGTGGTATGACCCGTCGGAGTTCCGGCGCCGGAAAACGGAGGAGGGAGCTCCCTCCTCCTTTCTCTTTCATTTAAAAAAAAAAGTTATTGAAACTTTGAGGAAGGAGAGGAAGAAGAGAAGAAGAAGGGAGAAAGAAAGAAAGAAAAAAAAAAAAAAAACTTTCGCCGCCGGCGGCGGCGGCGGCGTGTGGTGGCTGCCGGTCGCCGGACTTAGGAAGAAGAAGAAGGAGGAGGGAGAAGATGGAGAAGAAGGAAGATGGAGAAGAAGAAGATGAGAGAGAAAGAGAGAAAGAATAAAAAAAATAATTAAATATTAATTTTTTAATTTTTTAATATTTTTTATTTAAAAAATAAAACAAAAATAATTTTTTATATTAAAATAATAGTGCCACGTCAGCAACCGTTAAAAGTTAACAGAAAATTTGACGGCAGGGACCAAAGTGCTCCTTATCTCAAACCTCAGGGGTATTTTTGTTGAGTTTGAAAACTCAGGGACCCAAGTGTCACTTAACCCAAACCTCAGGGACTAAAAGTGTATTTTTCCCAAGAAAATATTGTTGGTTTGCCACCGAGCAACCAACAAATTTTTTTATTAAATTATGAACAAAATAATGACGGGCAATGCCTGTCATAAAAAATGACATTTAATGACGGACATTTGGTTCTAAAAACCATTTTCATGACGGATGTCTTTTCATGACGGGCACTACTCGTCATTAAAGATCTGGTTGGTTGGAAAATACCCTTTAATGACGGACTTTTCATGACAGACGACTTTTAATGACGAACATTGGCCGTCATTAAAGACCTGGTTGGTTGGAAAATACCCTTTTATGACGGACTTTTGATGACAGACGACTTTTCATGACGGGCATTGACCGTCATGAAAAACGTCCGTCATTGTAACTTGTTATGTCGACATTCGTATAGACGACAGGCGCCGCCCGTCATGAAAAGTCTTTAATGACTGGCAATGCCCGTCATTAAAAGTGATTTTTGTAGTAGTGTCAGCAGCATACCTCTAAGTTAAACTCTTGATTTCTTCATGATCCAATCCTCTACTTATAACAAAGCGTCAGGGAGACCAGGAACGATCAGGAGAAACTGATGATTCTCGCACTGTAGAGTGGGTACCACCGCCCCACAGCCATTACAAGTTAAATGTGGATGAGTCGTTGATAAGGGTAAAAAAATACCTATTTTACCCTTATATTTGGCTCATTTCTTGGTCAAATATTGAGTGTTTATGTCAATTTTACTATTTCCGAGCTCAAAATATGTTCATTTGATAAGTTAGGATGTTGATAATTACTTTTGTCAAATTTAACTCATTTGTGCTTAAAAAGACTTGATTTTAACAGAATTTGACTTAGTTTGTTGCTGTGCAGAAAAACAGAGGAAAAGCTGGAATTCCCCAGAAATGCGACCGCATTTCTGGGAAGGCAAAATTGAAATGCTACTGCATTTCTGGAAAATTAGAGGGCGTTTCGAGTCACGCGCGAGTCGTTGTTGACGAGTCTTCTTCTCACCTAACCGGTTGTTTTGACCCCGAAACTGACTGGGCAACCTTCCAGCACCTATTTTTCAGCTCCTCAACCAATTTCTACACTATATAAGCTCGAGATTCGAAGTCAAATTCAAGCAGAACTCACTTGGAAGAAAAGGGTGGTGACAGAACCCTGGCTCGACGCCAATGAGTAGGGATGCTCGAGGTCCTTCTTAGATGACCAAAATCTAACCCAAGAGAGACTTAGACATCAAACCTTGTGGTTTGTAGAGAGTTTCACCCATTCCCATCTTGTAAAAGTGAGAGAGTAGAGTGTCTTAGCGAACTCTAGAAGGATTGAGTAAATAGAAAAACTCATAATGTTTAGCTATCTCCTTTATTTCCAGCTTTTGAATCTTTTCATTATTTTGTATTCTTTACATCATTATTTCAATGAAAATGTGTTCATTTGCTTCTTATCTCACCATGAGTAGCTAAATCCCGTTGAGGGGTTCAATGTGGTGAATTCCCTTAGGGTTTAATGGCTTGAAAGTGTTTTATTTGCTTAAGTAGTGTTTAATGCATGTCATTCTTTATTGATTATCACTCTAATCTTGCTGAGTTTAACTTTATCACTTAGACTTTGCATGTTATGTGAGTTTGATCTTGAAAGGGACAAACAATATCGGTTCTCATAAAGGTGATATAGGAGAAAAAGCTCAAAAGAGATTGTTCGGCGGTATAGGGCAAGCTGCCTAAGGCACCCTATATCGACTATAGGGTTATAGGTTGCATTCGTGAATTATCTATGTCGGAGTCGAGTCACAGAAATGTGCATAACGATACTCACTTAGCCTTCTAACGGGTTTTGGAAACAAGGGCCAAATAGAAGTTAAATCTGACCCAATGCATTAAATACACTTAAGTTAGATATTGCATGAGTATGGTTGTTACCTTAGGGATGAATCCATGTTGAATACCTCGTTTTATTTTATTGCTTGTTTTATTTATCTTTTCAAAAACCCAATCAATCAACTTATTTTCTTTAGTTACCTTTTCAAAATCAATCATTTGAGCATTTTCTTCATCAAATATGAATTTCCAATTTAGTCCTGGTGGGATTGATACCCTTGGAGTACTTCTAAGGTTTTTTTATTACTACGTGCAACAATGTATACTTGCACTTAAGTGTTAGCTGAATTATTCTTTATTATTTCATTTATCATCTTATCTCACATTCCATCCATTCAGATGATGATGCACCAGTCGTTAGCAAACAGGGAGATAAGATCAGGCATGATTATCAGAAACTCAAAGGGTGAAGTGACGGCAATCGCAGAAAAGTTCAAGAGAACGAGTTGCAATGTAGAGTGGGCAGAAGCTCAGACGTTGGTAGATGGAGTGCATCTAGCTATGGATTCAGGCTTATCACCAGTTTGAGCAGAGATGGATTCCAAAATTGTTTGGAATTTACTTCATGATCGAGATCAATATTTAAATGAACTAGCTTCGTTAATCCACCAACTCAAACTTTTGGCCACAGATCATCACATTAGGGGTTTCCTTCTAATCCCAAGGGATGGCAATAAAGTAGCTCACCAGTTAGCTAACCATGCTCGCAGAACAAAACATTCTGGAATCTGGTTAGAAGATTGTCCTATTTGGGCTCAAAGCAACTTATCTCAAGAAATGTAGTTGGTGGATATCCCAATAGTTTCTTTTAGCTCTTTGTAATTTTTTCTTCTTGTTTTTTCCTTCTCAAAAAAAAAAAAAAAATCCTCCACTTATAGAGGAAATCATGCATCTCAAATTGCCTAAGAAATTGACACTAAATCAAGGTGTAATTAGAGGAAAGATTAGGTGTAGCCAAAAGGCTAATTGCATGGAGAAATGCTTTCATTTTTAATTTTCTAAAATTAAAACAAAAAGCATTTTTCAGATTTTTTTTAATTAATTTCTTTTTAATTTTAAATAATATTAATTAAAATAATTAATATTAAATAAAATTAATTTTAAATAATTAATTAATTTAATTTAATATCAAATATTAAATTAATATTTTACACATGATCCCGACTTCTCTCAAACTCGATTTCTCGAACATGAATTTCTATTCATGTGTTCAATATTTAAATCATATTTAAATACTTCAACTCTCTCAAATTATAGTTCATATTTAAACTAATACGTAAATAATATCGTATATAATCAACGTTGACTCCCTAAGCCGAGTTTGAACGATTCAAACTCTCCCATCATATAGTTCTAAGGTTTATTCTGATATGAGCTAGCAGGGAGACCTAATAGACCTATAGATCATGGGCTCCAACAAATCAAGATTAACCGATTAAACTCATTAACCTAATTAATCAATATTCGTTAGCTACCGGGACACTCCACTATAGCCTAGTAGCTGCACTCCCCTCACTGTAGATATATTTTTGTCCACTCGATATAACCATGATTAGTAAGTCGATCTTTCACAAGTTGTTCGTAACTAAAGCTAGGTCAAAAGTTTGTTTTACCCTTGAAGTTACTTCTCGTTCCTTAAGTTCCACTGATCCTCTAATGAACAATTGGTTTATGGTTCAACCATCAAATCGAGTCCCTCTCGGCCAATGAGAGAGCGAGACCCCTTGTTCAAGACTCGAAGTCAACACTTAAGGGAACAACCTCTCTACTATCCCTGGTAGGAGTGAATTTCGTCTTGCAAGACTGTCCCTAGTTATCTGAAGGGATAAAATCCCTATGCAGCGGAAATATCACAAAACCTACATTGAGTCTTTGTTTCAAATTGAAATACCGATACGATTTGCAATAATTTTACAGCAACATAAACACATTTAAATCTACTGTAAAAACCTATAAGCATTCTTGAAATTGAAAGAAAAACACTTAGATCTAATCTAAGATTGATCCTATTGATCAAAGATCAAAGAAAAACTTACTTTTCTTGGAAGCCTTGATCGATTTGCCTTTTCCTTGCTTGTGAGATCGAAATTACAGCAGCCCAAGAACTTTTTCCTTTGTTGGAATTTTGTGAACACCACCACGTTAGAAGACATCGGTATTCTCCTAGAGTTAACGTTGATTGCTTGTGGGAGCAAGGAAAATTCTAAGATTTTTTAGAAGATTTTTCTCTGTGTTTTTCCTATGGGAATCACGAGAGAGTGAGAGAGAGTAGGAGAGAAAAACGTGAGAGCCCAATTGATCGATTGAGAGTAATCGTCTGAAAAGAGAAGACCTAACGATTAGCTAATCTCTCTCCTAAAAAATCTCCCTCAACATGTAACTCCTAAGTTAGTGGGAAGAATTAGTTCTTCAGTTAACTTAACTGATAAAAAATTTAATTAATTATTAAAAAACAAATAAATAATTCATAATTAATTAAATAATTAAATTAATAATTAATTTTAATATTATTTATATAAATGTCTCACATAACCTATAGTTTAAAACAATTTAATTAAATTATATTAAAAACAAATTATTAATTAATTCAACAATCAATTAATCCTATAATTAAATATCATATATTTAATTATATTTCTCTCATATAACCTATAGTATTAATATGCATCTAATGCACATTAATTTTAACCTATAGTTTTAATATGAATCCAATTCATATTTTAAACTTAATATTCGAACCCATTCGAATATACAATTCTCCCTTAGAAATTTTCCTCAACGTCCTAAGTGAGCTACCGGTGGAACCTAATGGACCTACAGATCAGAAGCTACAACGATATGAGATTAATTGGCTAAACTCATTAATCAAGTTAATCAATGTTCGTTAACTATGGTTCACTCCACTATAGAACCATAGTTGCACTCTTCTCAGTGCAGATATATTTCTATGTCCATGGATATCGACCAATAACAGCAAGTCAGTCCTTCACGTGTGTTTGTACCCCAGCTAGGTCAATTACCGTTTTACCCCTGGGTTACCTCTTTATCCATAAGTCTCAGTGCTCCTCTAATGAACAACCTGTTTGAGGTCCAACCAACAAACAGAAGTCCCTCTCGTTCCATAGAGAGGGCAGGGCCCATTGTTCAAGACCCGGAGACACCACTTAAGGAAAGACACCTCTACTTACTCTAGAGTCGGGAAGGAGTGAATTCCATCTTGTGTGATTATGTTCTCAGCTCCCCACTCGATCTTGTCCCCAAAATGGTAGGCTTATTGGGTCGGCGTGCAGGCCACTCTCACCCATACAAATCAAAGGGAAATCCCTCGTGAACAGGAGTCCATAACCCACTCAGGATTGGGACCAAGTTGCATAGGTCATCCTAGTGAAATAGAAACCCAACTAGTCAACGGTGTTACAGCTACTGGTTAACTATTTCGCTGTCTGGTCTTATGCAAACTCGTTGCACAGGATACCCCCACTCGCATGTCCACTACACGAACGCGTTGGATCATTACGTTTGTATCATAATACAATAAAGCGGGTCGTATCCATAGTGTCACTAGGATAAGGTACCCAGCCTTGACCCTTTAGGCTGTATCTTGAATAATGATCCCTGTATGTCCCCCCATACTAGTTCAAGGCTCATACTAACAACCTAGGATGTTTAGTTTATTGGATTATAGTTAACAAGACAAGATTACTTAATACAAACAAGATAAATGAATAATACATCATTTTATTAATGTTCGGTCAAATGTTACATTTACTATCTACGAGTTTTAGGGCAAAAAAATCCGACATTATCTACCCGATCACATCCCTAAAATGGTAGGCTTATTGAGTCGGCAAACTTGGGCCACTATCACTCATGCAAATCAAAGGAAAATCTCAAATAAACAGGAGTTCATAGTTAACTCAGGATTAAGATAGAGTTATCTAGGTCATTGCATGAAATAATCAGTCTCAACAGTAAACGACGTTAGAAAATGAGAGTGACTTATCTCGCGGTTCGATCTTATGCAAACCTATTACAAAGGACGCCCCCACTCGCATGTCTCCACATGAACGATTCAGGATCACATCGTTTGTACTAAATACAAAGTGGGTCGCGTCCATAGTGTTCCTAGGATAAAGTACCCAGTCCTATTCCTGTACTATAGACTGTTTAGGCTATTACTTGAACTTGATCCACTTTTATGTCACTACATAAAGTTCAAGTATTCATAATATAACCAAGGGTTCTTAGTTTATTGGATTTGTGGTTATTTAGGCAAGACTAATACAAATATATCCAATACCACCTTATTGAAAATAACTTCAATAACTTTTTATTAACTTACAGTCAAATGTTACATTTACTATCTACGAGTTTTAGGACATAATACCCAACAAGATAGAATTGGAAATTTAATAATTGCTTCAAACTGACCAAAATACCATTTAATGGAAAAAATGGTAGTTTCCTAATTTTAAGCAAAAAAAAAAAAAGTGTTTTTTTTTTATCTCTGAAGATTCTAAAATAACATAGTATATCTTCAAAATCGAACAAACTAAAATTTTGGATAATATTGTTAAATTAAAAAAATCTAAAAACGTGTTGTTCTAAAATTAACAAAAATACATGAGATTTAAAGTCATGAACATAAAGCAAAAACACCCTTTGCCAAGCAAAATATGTACAGAGAATACAACAAAAATATTCTTCAACAATAAAAAAGAGAAGAAAAATAAAACATTAAATTACTTTGTAATTCAAACATTAAAACTAAATACCAAAATATCAAATACAGTGTATATGTGTATATGTGGGTGGTTGAATTGCGTATGTAATGTGTAAGACATTAGACCTATGATAGTGTATATGTGGGTGCCTGAATTGTGTGTGTAATGTGTAAGACATTAGACCTGAGATTTAGAATCATGAACGTAAAGCAAAATCACTCATTTGCCAAGCAAAATATGTACACACAAAATACAATAGACATTAAGAAAAACAAAATGTAAAATTACAAATCAAGTATTAAAATAGAACAGTACCGTGTTAAACCATCTTATAAAATACCAAATCCAGTGGAGAACAAGTTAATTTAATTAAATTGTTTTAAACTATAGTGTTTTTGCAGCTTGAGAACATTAGACCTGAATTTAGTGTTTTTGCAGCTTGAGAACAACAAAATGGGTGATCATTAAATACAGTGTCTTTGCAGCTTGAGAACAACAAATCAACCTTGCAGTACATACATTGATGTTGATCTCCTGACATCTTCTGTATCATTTGGATAAGATTCATATTTATATTGAGAGCTATCGATATCTACTTTTTGATCTACCTGGTCCATGTTTCCACACCAAGCCTTCGATACCATAGGCAAAAACATCAACTTTCGTCCACAACTATTCCTCTCTATGCATACCTTCAAATGGTTCAAATCCTTGTTGGTTGGTGTTCGAAGGAGTCCGGACTTGTAATCTAAAATCATCGAGTCGTGGGCATTCAGATCTAAGATTAAAAAAAAAATGTATATCATAACCCCAAGGTGATTCAAGGTCCAATTTCGAGCAGTGAACGTTGCTAGATGCGACATTGATAGCGCACATAGCGAACTATTTTTTCCGGTTTATTTTAGTTAGTCTTTGAGTATTATTTGGTTGTTTTTATGCATTTTAATGTTTATTTTGTAGGGAATGAATTATTGGAGGAAATTTTAAATTAGGAAGTTGTTCGGGTGCTCGAGACCAAAAGAAGAGCAAAAGAAGCAAAAAGAATCAAAGTTGGAGGCTTAAGTTTGAGGCAAACCCAAGAGCTAGCGTCTCGACGCTGCTTTCTTGGCGTCTCGACGCTGGTTTTTCTTTTATGTTTTCGGCGGTAGCAGGGACAGCGTCGCGACGCTACCGACAATTTTCCTCTATATACATCCTTAATTACTACGAGGGGAGTCCATTTGGTTAGATTTTAGCCCTAATTTCGACTAGAGACCTTCTGTGGGAGCTGAAGCAAGGCCAAGGAGTGGGAACCAAGCTTGAAGACGTGGAGATTGTGACAGGGACGCAATGGCAGATCCAGAACTTTATCATAGGGGAGGCACAAATTCATACAAGGTTAAATTACAAGTTCAGTTCATGAACTTTCAAATTTGTGTCTATATGATCCCTAAACTTTAAAAAGTGTCTAATATGTCTTTGAATTTTCGATTTTGTGTCTAATAGATTCAAGTTTCAATTTTGTATCTAATAAGTCTCCGACATATTCTGACATTATAAAAAGTAAATATTATATTAAATATAAAATTAAATTTTGTATTTGATAGGTTCTATTGAACATTTTTTTACAAAATAAATGTAGCTATTAGTTGCAAAATTGAAAGTGTAAGGTTCAATTGGAGACGAAATTAAATTTTTTGCCTTATATAACAGTTAACTTTTAAATACAAAATTGAAAGTTCATGGATATGTTAGACATTTTTAGAGGACTTATTAATTTCAAAATTAACAGTTTAGACGACCTATTAGACAAAAATTTACAAATTCAGGGACTAAACTTGTGAATCCTTCATATAAATATAATATTTAAATTAAGTAATATTAACTACAAATTTATAATAAATAATTATAGAATTATCTAAAGAACTAAACTTTTGAAATAGAATTAAGTTGTATATTCGTGTGTGTACTTGTGTGAATTTTTTTTTTTTTTAAAAAAAACTAAATTCTAACTAAGTGCATTAAAAATATAGGAATATATATATTACAAAATTAAGAAAAAAACATAGCTGTTAGCGGCAAAATAAAATTATTTTTTTTAAAAAAAAAAAAGCTCGAAAAAAAAAAAAAACCAAGATGCACGCGTCGTTTAGCCAGATTCGAAGCCAATCCCGCCCAGTTGGAACCAGCGCATCTTTGTGCCCCCTTACTATCGAACTACAAACTAATTATAAGATTATTTATCATAATATATAACTATATTAAACTTACCATTTGAGGGGCACGTACCCCTCCTGGCTCCAACGTGGATCCGCCCCTGCATGGACGTGTCGGTTTCAACGGATTCAAGAGTTTTCCTTTTCTTTCCCTTACATTTTGTTGTTTTTATGACTTTTCTTTCAATCAAGTGTGTAGTTTCAAGATTATGAGTTGTTAGTTATTTGTCTTGGGGATTGATGTTGTTGTTTAGTTTGTTAATTAATTAGTCCAATGGACTTGATAGGTCATTCCAAGATGAATAAAATCAAGGCCCACCTCAGGGATTGCTTAACGGAGTTTTTGGAAAGATAAGAAATCAACCCAATAGGCTTGATAGGTCGTTACAAAGTTAGAATTTGGAGTCCACCCCCAAATGATTGTTGTGAAAATCTTAGGCATACATCACTAATTAGAAAAAAACATTTGAAAACTACTTTGAAAAAAAGTGTGCTCGTAGACAATATATAGATGCAAGAAAGCTTGAATGCAAACGAGTTTACAACACTTGATCGGGAGAGGTTGGATGACTATTTGGTCTCTCCCATACACACAAAACCCCACTTAGGCACCCCCACAAGTTGAAATAATTGAGAAGTTTCATATGTACATCTTTTCAAGAGTAGATGTATTGGGTGAGGTCTTACATCATTGGTTGCTCACCAACTATCATTTTTGGGGTTAGTCTTACACAAAGCTCGCTTAAGCCAACATTATGTGTTGGCACAATCTTGGGATGAGTTTACTCACTTTGGTCAAGCTATAACAATGTTAATAAGATTTAAGTCCCACATATTTTCAGAAGTCTTAAATCATGTCGTATGTAAATTTTTTTATGACATCCCGAGCTTTTTTTTGTACTTAAGCTAACCATATATGATATTTTGTAACAAAAAAGCTTCATCAATCGTACCATTTATAATTTTCTAAAAAAGTATTAAAAAAGAAAAATCGTACAATTTGCACTCTTTTTTTTTTTTTTTTTTAGGAATCGTACCTTTGCACTTAAGCTAACCATTATTTAGCTTAGGATTCAAAGGTTAAAAGATAGAGACCACCCTAATTATAATTCAGTTTGTTAAGACGTTTACCTTCTCTTAGAGATCCTAAGCTCAAAATGAAACCAAAAAACACATAGGAATTGGTAGTTTTCATAATCTTAATCTTTTTAATAAAATAATCAAAATCAAATTTTTATCAACCTTAATTTATCAATAGTAGAATAATGCAAGTAAATGATAGACACAATTAATTCCAATAGCCTAAATTAAAAGAAGAAATGCATAATTCAAATAATTACTGTAAAGTCAAATGATTTTTTGTAATTGAGTAAGAAATATACATATGAGATATTTTTTACAATTATTATCGTTGAAGTAAAATCCAGATCAAATTGAACAATAATGTAATGTTTGTGAATGTTAATTATCAAGACGTGGATCATCAAAGAAAGTGAAAAGATCGAAGTGCTCCCGAATAATTGGAGAAAGATCAGGTATGGGCCCTGGAATGTTCATCCCTGGGACCCACTCTATTTCTGAATTATTATTTTCCAAAGTTTCTTTTTCTTCATTTTCTTTATCATTCTCTTTGCTTTCTTTTGTGAATCTTGGGCTTTCTTTTTCTCTCTTTTCCTTTCTCATCTTTCTCTTTCGCATATTCGAAACACCAATGGCTTTCTCTTTCGACATCTCCGCCGCCCCTCCTGCCGCCGGAGACCGGAAGCCGCCGCCCTCGTCGCTGACGTCGCCTTTGTTTGCACTCTTCGTTCTGCTGTGATTTTCATTCATTGTCTCCAAAAACCAATACAATGCCGATAGAGGGAAAATCAGATCAAATAAAAGACCACTTATCGACCCTTTGTTTATATATATATATATATATATTTATGAAAGGATGTAAGAGGGAAATTTAAAAAAATATCTCAATTGCCAAGGTGAACATCAATAGTAATTGGTATGTATCATCGACCAAGAGTTCCGATGTTCGAATCCCACTACCCCAAATGTTGATGTAATGATTTTTTTTAGCTAGCAATTAGTAGGAACAGACAAATTTGAATATTAACGTTTTACTACCACATTGTAGATTTATATTGAATAGTTTTAAAGAGGTTACGTTTAAAATTTTGAAAGAAATTTCTAGACACTTTCATAATCAAAGTCTATTTAGTTCCTTTCTATTTTTTTCTTTAAATTTTTTAATAAACTCCTAAGCTTTTTATAGATATTATATAGTTCAATGATGTATCAGAAACTTTTACCTATTAAATTATAAAAAATCAAAAATAAAAAACAAAATAGTTATTGTAGACACCAAAAAATCAAACATGAAATTGGTTTTGAATAATTAAAAATATGTTTCGAAGTGATTTCGAACATGACAAAAACGATTTTATTCATTTCAAAATCATTCCCAAACATGCACTAACTATGACAAAAATAAGGGACAAAAAAAAACATAAACATTTAGGGTCCGTTTGGAATATATTCAAATGTTTTTCATGAATGCATTTTTTTAAAACATTTGGTATAAAAATTTTTATAATTTAAACATTCATATGTTTAGTTGCATTTCCTCACGTGTGTTTTTATACACAAATTATTGTATACTAAAGACTCTTTCTTAAAAAAAAAAGTTGGTTTCAAGTGCCTCTCTCGTTTATTTATCCATCTCATTCTAAGTCATTTTGAGTGGTTGTCAAACACTAGAAATTTTTTCAAAATTAAACACATGAAAAGTTAAACCAAATACATCCTTAATCTTGAAATTGCAAAATACATTAAAATATTAAAAATTTAAATAGGATTTCTGGATATAAAATGATACATATCATCACATTTTTAAAAATCAATAAAAACAGGATTTTAGGGGATGGAATATCTGAAGTTTAAATCTGAATCTTCAAATAAGACAATTTTAGGGGTAACAAATCTGTAAATACAGAATTCATAAAAGGGTTAACTACATAGATAGACCAAATTGGATTCAAAATTTCATAAATGTCTAATCTTGAAAAAAATTTCAGCTTTATCCTAAGCCAAGCCAAAATAGATGTTGATTTACATCAATGCCCCTTATAAAATAAACATGGTTTTTATCAATATATTTTCTCAAAATATCGTAATAATTAGTTGCTGCAAAAATCTTTTCATATCCTCTCTCCAAATAACTCCTCGATTCCCTCAATATTTTATTTTTAAACCTCCAAAAATATATCTCCCAAATATAATCTCATTGTCGTTTTTTCACGCCGGTCTCCCTCCCTCTCGCGACTTTCTGCTTCACGCTCAGTCGACCATTCACGCTCACTCCCTCTTTGTTTCGTCGTCCATCCTCCGACCGCGTGCCGCTCTATTCCCGCCGTCTCATCCTCCGACCGCCGCCTGGGTTCCCGTCGTCTGTGTTCCTCCTACGAGCGTTGTGTTTTTTGTTGCCGCCTCATCCTTCAAATCAAACGTTGTAAGTGGGTGACGGCGTTGGCATTGTTGGGTTTTATGTCCTAAAACTCGTAGTTTGTAAAATACGTTGAACATTTTCTATTAGTAATAAAGATGTTATTCATGAACTGCTGGTTATTTAACCCGAATCCAATAAACAAACATCCATGGCTATAAAATGAATACTCGAGCTATATGTAGAAACATAAGAGTGGATCAAGTTCGAATATATAGCCAAAAATAGTTTATAGTATATGGATAGGGTTGGGTACCTTATCCTGGGGACACTATGGATGCGGCTCGCTTTGTATTTGTTACAAATGATGTGATTCTAAATCGTTCATGTGGAGACATGTGAGTGGGGGCATCCTATGCAAAGAGTTTGCATAAAACTAGACCATAGAAATAAGTCGCTCTTACTTTATAAACGCCGTTTTCTGATAAAGAATGACTATTTCGCTAGATGACCTAGGTAACTCGATCTTAATCCTGAGTTATCTATGAACTCCTATTTTCTCGGGATTATCCTTTGATCTGCAAAGGTGAGAGTGGCCTGACTACGCTGACTCAATAAGCCTACCATTTTGGGGATAAGATCGGGTAGATAGCTGGGGACATAGTTTTGCAAGAAGGAATACACTCCTACCCGAATCAAGGATAGTAGAGAGGTTGTTCCCTTAAGTACTGACTCCGAGTCTTAGACAAGGGGCCCCCCCTCTCATTGGCCCGAGAGGGAAATGGTTTTCGTGATTGGATCACAAAAACAATTGTTTATTAGAGGATCAGTGGGACTTAAGGAACAATAAGTGCTATAGGGGTAAAACGGACATTTGACCCAGCTATAGTTACGAACAACCTGTGAAGGATCGACTTACTAATCATGGTTATATCAAGTGGACTTAAATATATCTACAGTGAGGGGAGTGCAGCTATTGGGCTATAGTGGAGTGACCCGGTAGCTAACGAATGTTGGTTAACTAGGTTAAAGAGTTTAACCGGCTAATCTCGGATCGTTGAAGCCCATGATCTGTAGGTCCACTAGGTCCCCTTACTAGCTTATAAGGAATAAACTTTAGAATAGTGAGATGGAAGGATTTGAATTGTTCAAATACGTTTAGGGAATAAACGTAGGTTATATGAGATATAATCGACGTATCGTTTTAATTATGAATTAAATCGAAAATTGAGAGTTGAGAATATTTTAAATATGATTTAAAAATTCAAGAAATCGGTCACGAAAAAAAAACGGGATTAGGCATTAAAATATTAATTTAATATTCAAATATTAAATTAATATTTAATTAATATAATTAATTAAATTGTTTAATTAATTATTTTAAAATTAATTTTATTTAAAATTAATTATTTATATTAATATTATTTAAAATTAAATTAAGAAATTAATTATGCCTAATATTAAAAGCTAGTATTCTAGCTTGTGACTAAGGAACCCATGAACTTACACCTCCTTCTTGCCTTTAATTGACTAGCTTGTGATGTCAATTTTTTGGGCATTTTGGCATGCAAAGATGGCTATATAAGTGATGGATTAATCACTTAAATTTGGTGAAAAATAATTATCTTTAAGGCTGTCAATTTCATAGAAGAAGTGAGGTTGTTCTTGAATTCTCAAAACAGAAAACCCACATACTTTTCCTTTCAATTACCATCTCAAATTGATCCCACAATCAATTCTAAAGCCTAAGATTAGTAGGGAAGACCTTGGTGGTTGTTCTTGATCCATTGGTGAGGAGAAACAAGCCACGGATTACATCAATTTGAGTTACAAAGAAGGTTGGTAATTCTTCCCAGTTTTTATAGTTCATGAGCATGTCTTCTTCTTGGCTAAAATTAAAGAAATTGAGAGCTCAAGATCCAAAATTGCTTCCGCTTTATTCATATTAACCCATCAATTGGTATCAGAGCAAGTTTTGAGCACCCAATTTTATTTAATTTAAGCATGGTGGGTAATTTCATAAGATGAAAAACTGTGTTGTAGCTAAAGTAAATTGGTTTTGGTTTTGGCTTCAATTTTCCGTCAATTTGTTGAAATTAATTGTAATTGCCTACATGTTTATGGGCATTCATGAGTTCATATCAAGTCTGTAAAATTTGAGAGTCATTGGAGTTCAAGAAGGCCGTCAATTTGAAGAAATTCGAAAGCACTGCAGCTGGCCGAAAAACAGAGCATGAAGAACAATTAAATTCTGGAAATCAGGAAAAGATGACGGGCAGATATTTAAAAAAAAAAAAAAAAATTTCGCGCGCGGTTCAATCAACACTCGTCCGGTTCGCGCGCGGTTCACGGTCTGGGCTTTGGTTCGCGGTTCGGTCAACGGTTCAGCGGTCTGGTCAGCGGTCCAAGCGGTTCTGGTCAACGGTCAGCGTTGACTTTGACCGGTTCAGCATTTTTTCTTCATTTTTCGGTCCGGTTCGAGCTGCCCAGTGGTTTTTTCTGCCCGGTTTTGCCTCCAGCCCTTTGGTTTATTCAATTTCCGACCGGTTTAGGCTATTTTTGAGTTGGTTCAAGCATTTTAGAGCCGGTTTGAGCTGATTTAAAGGGTTTATAATCAGTTTGAAGCCTATCTTCAATTATTTTAATAATTTTAGTATTTGCTTGATTTAGAAGCCAAAACCAGTTTACTTTAGTGTGTTTAATTTATTATGCATTATGAATGTATGTTTATATTAAATTATATCTGATATGCATATAGTATGCCATATAGATTTAAAATCCCACCATAGGAAAGCATGTAACATGCATTAGTTTTTATTATAAGAGTTATAATAAATGAAATGCATGTTAAAGTTTCATGAATAAATGCATGTTAAATATTTTTTTTAATATAATTGTTATATTAATAAATGAAAACAAACATGCATGCAGTATGAAACCACCTTAGCGTTTATATAATTGTTATATAGTATGTTATTATAGGGTCTATATTTTATAATAGTTATAAAACGAGATAGACATTAAAACCTATAATAAAGATAAAAGTATGCTCACATAGGGTTAATGGCACACATATCGATCAATTTTAAATAGTTTTAAATAGGTCGATATCTTGTAAAGCTAAGGTTATAAGAAAACTCACCCGATAAGATGCTGTCTAAGGCTGGAGGTACTTAAGATGACGGTTTACGGAACACCTCCTACCTGGGCATCGAGTCGGTACTTGAGTTAAGTTAACCCAGTTTTATGAGCATCATCTAGACATCATAGGTTTAAATACCTAGACTTAGGTTATATTCAATTAGCTGGAATATGCCTAAGTAAACAGTATGCCCAAACCATTTAAAATGCTTAGTGGGAGAGAAAAATGTAGTTTTTATCTTCCGTTCTCCACAATATTTCACACCGTGAGATATATGCTTGGCCTCGTGTTGTCTTAGTGCAACTATTCCATTCGGAAGGTGTTTGCATAAATCAAGAACATGGTGAATGGAGAAAGTATTCATAGTAAGTGAGTGAAGGATTTGTGTCAATTCATCCTACGGTCTCTACCATTAGGTTGCACTGTGAGATTCCCATGTTCCACCTGCTTGTTTGCCATGGTGCTTACTTACCATTCGGAAGGTTGTAACATGGGATTCGGAACAACGCGAACTCCAGAAATGGATAGGGTCTCTTAGGTCCATTTCCAACTTTGACTTTTCCATTCGGTAGCATTGTTGGGACCGATCTCTGGGATCTGAAAATGGTGGGTCACACTTACGAGAATTACTAAGTGTTAGTATATTCTTGACCAAAGTAACGATAACTAACCGCTATAGGAATATGAGTTATTCTAGTATTAGCCTTTAGTCAAGAATGTCTTGGTTCAGTGAAGGAGTGATTGACTGCCCCTCGGTAGCAGTTACTCTACCTCACCAAAGTATTGTTGCAAAATAGTAAAGATCTTGGGCACATTATTACTTTTGCTAAAATCTGATTGGATATCTATGGTTAAAAATGCAGTTCACTAATAGTAATTGTCTTATTTACAGCATGTCTAGCTCATTTGTTCAGTTACTAGCTTCCGAGAAACTTAACGGAGATAATTATAGCACATGGAAATCAAATCTAAATACTATACTAGTAATCGAGGATTTGAGATTCGTCTTAACAGAAGACTGTCCACCTATCCCTAGCTCTGCAGCAATTCGAAATGTTCGAGATGCTTATGACAGATGGATCAGGGCTAATGATAAAGCCAGGGTCTATATACTGGCAAGTATATCTGAAATACTTTCCAAGAAACACGAGAGTATGATCACTGCTTCAGAGATCATGAACTCATTACAAGCGATGTTTGGACAACCGTCCTCATCAATTCGTCATGAGGCTCTCAAATCCGTTTACAACTCTAGAATGAAAGAGGGTACTTCGGTACGAGAACATGTTTTAAACATGATGGTCCACTTCAACGTGGCAGAAGTAAACGGAGCTGTCATTGATGAGAAGAGTCAAGTAAGTTTCATAATGGAGTCTCTTCCGAAGAGCTTCATCCAATTTCGTACCAATGCTGTTATGAACAAAATTGAGTACAACTTGACAACTCTCCTTCATGAGCTTCAGACTTATCAATCTCTTACTAAAAATAAGGGAAATGATGGAGAAGCAAATGTTGCTACTTCCAAAGGGTTTCAGAAAGGAATGTCATCTGGAACTAAGTCTGGTCCTTCATCTTATAGAAGTATTCAAATGAAAAAGAAGAAGGGAAAGGGAAAGGGGAAGGCTCCAATCGCACGCAAGGGCAAAGCTCAAATTGCAGATAAAGGAAAATGTTTCCACTGCAACGGAGAAGGACATTGGAAGCGCAATTGTCCAAAATATCTTGCTGAGAAGAAAGCTGGAAAAGAAAAACAAGGTAAATATGATTTGCTAGTTGTTGAAACATGTTTAGTTGAGCATGATAGCTCTACCTGGATACTGGATTCAGGAGCCACTAATCATATATATTCTTCTTTACAGGAAACTAGTTCCTGGAGAACTCTTGCGGATGGTGAAATAACTCTCAGGGTTGGAACAGGAGAGGTTATCACAGCAAAGGCAGTGGGAGCAATGAAGTTGTTGTTTAGAGATAGATTCATTTTGTTAGAAAATGTTTTGTATGTTCCTAATATGACCAGGAACTTAATATCTATCTCTTGTTTGATAGAACATATATATGAAGTTTCTTTTGAACTTAATAAAGTATTAATTAGCAAAAGAGGTGTTCAAATTTGTTCTGCTAAACTAGAAAACAACTTGTATATGTTAAGACCAACTCAAACTAAAGCTATTTTGAATACGGAGATGTTTAAAACAGCTGAAACTCAGAGCAAAAGGCTGAAAGTTTCTCCTAATACCTATCTTTGGCACCTCAGACTAGGGCACATAAATCGCAATAGGATTGCTAGATTGGTTAAGAGTGGACTTCTAAATCAGTTAGAAGATGACTCATTACCACCGTGTGAGTCTTGTTTTGAAGGAAAAATGACTAAACGACCTTTTTCTGAAAAAGGTTATAGAACCAAAGAACCCTTAGAACTCATTCACACAGATCTTTGTGGTCCTATGAATGTGAAGGCACGAGGAGGGTATGAATATTTCGTCAGTTTCATTGATGATTATTCAAGGTATGGGTATCTTTACCTAATACATCACAAGTCTCAAACCCTTGAAAAGTTCAAAGAGTACAAGGCTGAGGTTGAGAACCTTTTAGGTAAAACAATAAAAACACTTCGATCAGATCGAGGTGGAGAATATATGGACTATCGATTCCAGGACTATTTGATAGAACATGGAATTACGTCTCAACTTTCAGCCCCTGGTACACCTCAACAAAACGGTGTATCAGAAAGGAGAAATAGAACCCTGTTGGACATGGTTCGGTCTATGATGAGTTATGCACGATTACCTGATTCATTTTGGGGATATGCAGTAGAAACTGCTGTATATATTTTGAACATGGTCCCCTCTAAGAGTGTTTCAGAAACACCCTATGAGCTCTGGAGAGGGCGTAAAGGTAGTTTACGTCACTTCAGAATTTGGGGCTGTCCAGCACATGTGTTGGTGCAAAATCCTAAAAAGTTAGGACATCGTTCAAAGTTATGCCTATTTGTAGGTTACCCAAAAGAAACAAAAGGTGGTCTCTTTTATGATCCTCAAGAGAATAAAGTACTTGTATCGACAAGTGCTACATTCCTAGAGGAAGACCACATCAAGGATCATCAGCCTCGAAGTAAACTAGTATTAGATGAGGTTTCTAAAGAAGTTACAGCAAAAGCTGGTTCTTCAACAAAAGTTGTTGATGAAGGCAGTTCCAGCCAGTCACATCCATCTCAAGAGTTGAGAGTACCTCGACGTAGTGGGAGGATTATTTCTCAACCCAACCGCTACATGGGTATAACTGAAACTCATTTTGTCATACCAGATGATGGAGTCGAGGACCCATTAACCTTTAAACAGGCAATGAACGATGTTGATAAAGACCAGTGGATTAAAGCCATGGACCTTGAAATGGAGTCAATGTATTTCAATTCTGTCTGGGAACTTGTAGAACAACCAGATGGGGATAAACCTATTGGTTGTAAATGGATCTACAAACGAAAGCGAGACCAGGCTGGTAAGGTACAAACCTTTAAAGCTCGACTTGTGGCAAAGGGTTATACCCAACGGGAAGGGGTAGACTATGAAGAAACCTTCTCCCCTGTTGCCATGCTTAAGTCGATTAGAATACTCTTATCCATTGCCACATTTTATGATTATGAGATTTGGCAAATGGATGTCAAGACAGCGTTTCTGAACGGTGATCTTGATGAGAGTATCTATATGGCTCAACCAGAAGGGTTCATTATTCCTGGTGAAGAGCAAAAGGTTTGCAAGCTTAACCGATCCATTTATGGGTTGAAACAAGCGTCGAGATCCTGGAATATACGTTTTGATACTGCAATCAAATCGTATGGTTTTGAGCAGAATGTTGACGAACCTTGTGTTTACAAGAAGATTGTCAACATTGCTGTAGCATTCTTAGTGTTATATGTCGATGATATCTTACTCATTGGAAATGATGTGAGATTTCTAACTGACATAAAACGTTGGCTAGCGACCCAGTTCCAAATGAAAGATTTGGGTGAGGCTCAGTTTGTTCTGGGAATTCAGATCGTAAGGGATCGAAAGAACAAAACGCTAGCATTGTCTCAAGCATCTTATATCGACAAAATTCTGATTCGATATTCAATGCAGAATTCCAAGAAAGGTTTGTTACCTTTTAGACACGGGATTCATTTGTCACAGGAACAATGTCCTAAAACACCTCAAGAGGTTGAGGAAATGAGACACATCCCCTATGCATCAGCAGTCGGTAGTCTAATGTATGCGATGTTATGTACACGACCCGACATATGCTATGCAGTAGGAATTGTCAGTAGGTTTCAGTCCAATCCAGGTCATCCTCATTGGGCTGCCGTTAAGAATATCCTCAAGTATCTTCGGAGAACAAGGGATTATACACTTGTGTATGGGGCTAAGGATCTGATCCTTACAGGATACACAGACTCAGATTTTCAGACCGATATAGATTCAAGGAAATCGACATCGGGATCTATATTCACTCTTAACGGAGGAGCGGTAGTATGGCGAAGTATTAAGCAAAGTTGTATTGCTGACTCCACTATGGAAGCTGAGTACGTAGCTGCTTGTGAAGCAGCTAAGGAGGCTGTATGGCTTAGGAAATTTCTTATAGAGTTGGAAGTCGTTCCAAATATGCATCTGCCGGTCACTCTCCATTGTGACAATAGTGGAGCAGTTGCGAACTCTAAAGAACCTCGAAGCCATAAGCGTGGAAAGCATATTGAGCGTAAATATCATCTCATACGAGAGATTGTGCACCGAGGAGACGTGATCGTCACACAGATAGCTTCGGAACACAACATTGCTGACCCATTTACAAAATCCCTCACAGCTAAAGTGTTTGAGGGACACCTGAAGAGTTTAGGACTTCGAGATTTTTAAAGACTAGGGCAAGTGGGAGATGTGGCATGATTTGATGCCCTAGTTTATTGTATTCAGACTACTTTTCTCTCATACTCAACTTTTTTACTTCCCACTAGATTTTCAGTCCAAGTGGGAGTTTGTTGGGTTTTATGTCCTAAAACTCGTAGTTTGTAAAATACGTTGAACATTTTCTATTAGTAATAAAGATGTTATTCATGAACTGCTGGTTATTTAACCCGAATCCAATAAACAAACATCCATGGCTATAAAATGAATACTCGAGCTATATGTAGAAACATAAGAGTGGATCAAGTTCGAATATATAGCCAAAAATAGTTTATAGTATATGGATAGGGTTGGGTACCTTATCCTGGGGACACTATGGATGCGGCTCGCTTTGTATTTGTTACAAATGATGTGATTCTAAATCGTTCATGTGGAGACATGTGAGTGGGGGCATCCTATGCAAAGAGTTTGCATAAAACTAGACCATAGAAATAAGTCGCTCTTACTTTATAAACGCCGTTTTCTGATAAAGAATGACTATTTCGCTAGATGACCTAGGTAACTCGATCTTAATCCTGAGTTATCTATGAACTCCTATTTTCTCGGGATTATCCTTTGATCTGCAAAGGTGAGAGTGGCCTGACTACGCTGACTCAATAAGCCTACCATTTTGGGGATAAGATCGGGTAGATAGCTGGGGACATAGTTTTGCAAGAAGGAATACACTCCTACCCGAATCAAGGATAGTAGAGAGGTTGTTCCCTTAAGTACTGACTCCGAGTCTTAGACAAGGGGCCCCCCCTCTCATTGGCCCGAGAGGGAAATGGTTTTCGTGATTGGATCACAAAAACAATTGTTTATTAGAGGATCAGTGGGACTTAAGGAACAATAAGTGCTATAGGGGTAAAACGGACATTTGACCCAGCTATAGTTACGAACAACCTGTGAAGGATCGACTTACTAATCATGGTTATATCAAGTGGACTTAAATATATCTACAGTGAGGGGAGTGCAGCTATTGGGCTATAGTGGAGTGACCCGGTAGCTAACGAATGTTGGTTAACTAGGTTAAAGAGTTTAACCGGCTAATCTCGGATCGTTGAAGCCCATGATCTGTAGGTCCACTAGGTCCCCTTACTAGCTTATAAGGAATAAACTTTAGAATAGTGAGATGGAAGGATTTGAATTGTTCAAATACGTTTAGGGAATAAACGTAGGTTATATGAGATATAATCGACGTATCGTTTTAATTATGAATTAAATCGAAAATTGAGAGTTGAGAATATTTTAAATATGATTTAAAAATTCAAGAAATCGGTCACGAAAAAAAAACGGGATTAGGCATTAAAATATTAATTTAATATTCAAATATTAAATTAATATTTAATTAATATAATTAATTAAATTGTTTAATTAATTATTTTAAAATTAATTTTATTTAAAATTAATTATTTATATTAATATTATTTAAAATTAAATTAAGAAATTAATTATGCCTAATATTAAAAGCTAGTATTCTAGCTTGTGACTAAGGAACCCATGAACTTACACCTCCTTCTTGCCTTTAATTGACTAGCTTGTGATGTCAATTTTTTGGGCATTTTGGCATGCAAAGATGGCTATATAAGTGATGGATTAATCACTTAAATTTGGTGAAAAATAATTATCTTTAAGGCTGTCAATTTCATAGAAGAAGTGAGGTTGTTCTTGAATTCTCAAAACAGAAAACCCACATACTTTTCCTTTCAATTACCATCTCAAATTGATCCCACAATCAATTCTAAAGCCTAAGATTAGTAGGGAAGACCTTGGTGGTTGTTCTTGATCCATTGGTGAGGAGAAACAAGCCACGGATTACATCAATTTGAGTTACAAAGAAGGTTGGTAATTCTTCCCAGTTTTTATAGTTCATGAGCATGTCTTCTTCTTGGCTAAAATTAAAGAAATTGAGAGCTCAAGATCCAAAATTGCTTCCGCTTTATTCATATTAACCCATCAGGCATATGTGTTGTCGCCGGCGTTGGCCGGCAACGACGTTTCTGCTGCTTCTTTTTTCGGTTTTTTTTTTTTTTTTTTTGGTGTTGTTCTTATGTTTTTCTTGTTTAGAAAAAACGTCTCCAATCCGTCGGCGGTATTGTCTTGGTTGGTTGTTGGAGTTTATTCGAAGGTATATTTCGATTTGTTATGTAGTTTATATAAAATATATTGTTAGTTTGTTTACGGGTTTATACAAATCATTCCGCGGAGGATGTAAAATATACTGTTAGTTTGATATATAAAAATCATTCAGCCAAATTTACTTAGTTGTGGGTTTATGAAAATCATTCAGGTCATGATTATTGGGTTTTTGTGGTTTATAAAAAATATTTTGTTAGTTTGGTATATTTGGGTTTGTTATGTGAGTTAAAATTATATAATATGGATAATATATCATTTAGTTGGAGATTTATATAATATATCTGATGGTTTATATAACACAAACTAACGTTTATATAAAACAAATTGATGTTGTAAGGAGAATCAAAACTAACTTTTGGGTTACAACTTCAATCAAAGTAGTGAACAACATTCTTTCGTGAATACATCAATATAGTTATTAACTTCATTCCAACGACCGCCAAACACCATCTGTATGAGAATGAGATTATTATCTATAAAAAAATGTATGACGAATATTTAATAAGAATTATGTTGCATGACATTTATTTATAATTTTAAAAAAATCACTTATGAACTTTACAAATCATGACGTATATATACTATATACAGAGGTTTATATAATATAATTCCAAGTATATATTTATGATACAATATACAACCTAGTATATCTTTATTATTCTGACTCATGATTTATGAACTGAATACACAATGATGAATATATAATGTATAATGGGTTCAGTATATTGATTATATATTATAATGCATGGTATATATTTATTATTTGAATAAACATTACATTCTACCATCAAATGGGTGATCAGATGTAAATAAGGGTTAGTGTAAATTAGAAACATCTTATAACATAGAATATTAATAACAAAAAATAGCTATTGATAACAAAATTGAAAAAAAATGCAAACTATGTAATTGAGTTCCTATTCATATTGTTTGACAATTTTTTTTTAAAAGAGAGATATATAGGTCATGCTATTCATATTGTTTGACAAAAAAAAAAAAAAGATGAATAAATATTCACTCATGTTGCTTCAAATTGACGACAATTGAAGGTGGAGGTGTGGAGCAATTTGAGATTGTCCCACCGCTAATGGAGCTGCAAAAAAAAAAAAAAAAAAAAAAAAAAAAAAACTCCAAATTGACGGCAATTGGAGTAAGAATTTAGTGACGACAATTGGAGAAAGATTTTGGTGAAACGTATTTAAGGTTAGGGTTGGGTATTGGTAAATCTTAATAGTAGTTTTTATTATGGAAAGAATTAATACAAACCAATTTTGTGATGTGCAGAATTTTGGAGGGCAAAATAGAGAAGATTTAATTGGAAAATCTTGAGCCAAGACAAAGCTGAAATTTTTTTCATAATTGGACATTTGTGAAATATTGGTTCCAAAACGGTCTACTCCCTATAATTTCTGTTCATAAAGGGTATTAGGGGATGACGTCGGATTTTTTTTTTTTTTTTTTTTTTGGCTATTTTTTCATAATGAGGGGTAATTATGGACATCTGGTCCAAAGTAGTAATCAATACATGAAATGCACGCGAAGTTTGTAGTTTATTTTAAAATATAAGTAAATGTAAACATTGATAAAATAATAAATAAAAAGGAAAAAAATATATTATCTAATTTACTAAATACAAATAATTGATTTCAACATCTTATTATTGTTTATAGATAAATTAGAAATTATTTTATGGTATAAAAAAAAAATGGTTGAAATTTAGATTAACACCTAATATCATGTGAATGATAACTATGATTGTTTTAACCACTCATATTATTTAATTATTACTCTTTATAATTCAATTTACTAAAATTAAAAGTGAATCAAAATAAATCATAATATATACTTCGATTAAAAGGAGCACAAAGTGAAATCTTAAATATATTTAGACATAGATATATGGATAGACCGGTAGAGATTTTAAGATCTTCATTCAAATATTTTTTAATATCATATTGATTAGAAATATGTGTAGATATTTTAGAACATTATGCAATCACATTTTATACAAAGTTCAAATAATAATCATCACAACTAAAATATAATGCCAAAATTCAATAGGTAAAATTCAAATCAAATAGTCAACATGAGCATAGCTCAACTAGTATAAACTTAGTATAAATCTTGTACTAATGACCGAAAGGTTTGTGGTTCGAATCTCCAACTCTTCACATGTTGTCAAAAAAAAAAAAAAGTTCAAATCAAATTGGCAAATCATCAAAGAAAGTAAAAACATCAAAATTCTGCTGCATGATGGAGTAAAGATCAGGAATTGACCCTGGAATCATAGGCGGATCTAGTTCAGGCCCGAGGGGGCTCGAGCCCCCCCTCAATATTTTTTCATTTATATATTAGTAATAAATTGAATGCTTTTGATATCAAATTCCTTAGTTGTTGTGGTGGTCAGCGCCCCTTCTAGCCCCCCTTAGTCCGCAGTTCGAGCTCATCATCTGAAAACGGCTCTCTCATACTATTTATTATATAAAAAAGAAATTAAAATATTTATATTAAATAAATGGTAATTTTTTATTCTAAATTTCTTTAAATATAATATCTTCCATTTTTTTCCTTTTATATTGAAATCATATTCTAATTTTCAAACCCTAATTTTGTAAAACAAGCATTATTCTTCACTACATTTGAATACTGTAAGCCTATATTATTTTGAACCTAAAAGAAACTCCTCTCAAGTCTAATTATTGCCGAAAATTTCAAGAAGTCGAGAATTTGAAGATTAATTTTATAAGGTACATTTAGTTTTCATGTTTCAGTTACTTGGTATCCATTTAGTTTTCATATTTCAATGCCTTTTATACATTTAGTGTCATGTTTCCATTACTTTTATACATTTAGTTTTCATCATTGTTATTTTATGTTTTAGTTTCTTTATTTTACGTATTTTTATTAGTGTATTGTAGATTTAAATCGAAATATGAGAGATATTGTAAAAGAAAATATTGGGTAATCATCTCCATGTAATAATAGCTCTGATAGAAATTTCACGGAAGTAAATTTACACGTAAGTTATATTTACTAACTTTTAAGTAAAGCCCCCCTGAACAAAAATTCTGGATCCGCCACTGCCTGGAATCTCCATCCCAGGCACCCATTCATCAATATTATTATCACATTCATCATCTTCATCCCTACTTGAACTTGAACTTTCATTTTCTTTATCTCTCTTCTTCTCTTCTTCGCTTAAATTTTCACTCTCTTTTCCTCTCTCCTTTTTTACCTTTGTTTCTGAAATATCTCAGGCATCACCATCGACGACACTGGAAATTGGTCGTCGGTGTTTTTCACACTCTTTTGCGGTCTATCTCTACCACACTTTTCTTTTATCTTCGTTGGAAAAGAGACCATTGCTTTCTTTTCTCTCTTTTTAAGATGAATAAATATAAGAATGGAAGATCGAACCTTCAATCTCATGAGTAACTTATCGGTTGAGTTATATTTGAATTTGCAGCTTAGTGAATATTTAAACTTAGAAGATTTAAATTACAAAATTAGTAATTGTTTTTATCTTAATTTTTAGATAATTTAAACTAAAGTTCTAATTTTGTGACATCTTAGTTTAAAAGATTAAAAAAAAAATCATTATCAAACACTATCTTAAGTTATCAATATGACTCGGCGAAGGGGGCAGAGGGGAGAGGGAGGAGAGAAAGTCGAAGGAGAAAAAATATACTACCAAATATGTACATTAGTATTAATAAGGTTATAAAATATGTACATTAGTATTAATAAGGTTGAATTATAAGTTTAATCTCCAAATTTTTAGAAGGGTGTCAATTTGATCCTTTAAAATATTTCAAATAGATTCCTAAACTTTCAATTTTGTGTTCAATAAGTCTTTGAAGTTTCTATTTTGTGTCTAATAAGTCATTGATCTATTCAACATTTTTTAAAATTCAAGCCTACTTTGATACAAAGTTTAGGGTCCCAATGCATAAAATTTGATTTTGTATATCTACTAGATTGATTAATTTTTAAAAATCTCGAATATGACAGGAGTTTATTAGAAACAAAATTGAAAGTTTAGGGACCTATTAGATATTTTTTAAAGTTTAGAGACCAAATTAACATAACCTTGAAAATTTAAAGACTAAACTTGTAATTTACCCTATTAATAACAATAACAATAACAAAATGATGTCAAAAAATATAGATATCGATAATAAAAAGGGCATGTACCCTCAACCAACAGGTTAGATGTTCAAATCCTCCACCCCAATTATTGTTAAAGGATAAATGTAAATTTAGTTGAGAGATTATGAGGATTAGGGAAAAAAAAAAAAAAAAAAAACACCACTCCCCAAAGTTTTACAAATAGTTTTAAATACCTAACTCATTTGATTGTTAATAAACAAAAACAACCCCTTACTCACCTGCAAATTATAGGAGAATCCTTAGAAATGGAAAAATACGAGGTAGTTTTGAAAAATGACCAGTCAGATTTTTTAATGAAAAATGGCTAAACCGTTTTTTAAACCTATTTTCGTGAGGATCATCTTTCCAATTATACCCTTAAGTCAAGTTTCACGTTCACACCCTATTTTTAGGAAGCCACTATCTGATTTAATTTTAAAAAAAATAAATAAATAAACAAAACAAACCGTTTATTCCATAAATCTAGGAATTACAATATTTATCTTCTCTCTCCTATCTCTCAAAATTCAAATTCAGATTTTATATTTATTGAAAGTGAAAGATTACATAGAAATTAGGTTTTCACTTTTAATTTTCGATTAGATTCTTATATTTTAATTATCTAATCAACATCTTCATCGTTTTTCCCAACTTTTTGCCATCCATCGATTTTTTGCTTTGTCGTTCATATCACTATTGAAGGGGTTATTGATCTACATCATAGGTATGTTAAATATTGTATTTTGTATTTATCTATCATTATTTTCCTCTTTGTATCCTATTTTCCAACACAAAATATTTTTTATTTTTTTTCAAAGTCGTTTCCAAATGAAAGCTTTTGGAGGAAGAATAGAATGGAGAAAGGTGCCCAAAAGAAAATCGGAGGTTTCTCAAGAATTTCGTTTGTAATGGTTGGAAGAAGATGAGAATGGGAAAGACCGCACAAACCGATGAAAATGGGAAGAATCTCAAGGGTTTCAGATCTTTTTTTTTTAAAAAAAAAAAACAAGGTGAATACGAAATCCCAATTTTCAAATTAAGTTGGAGGGAAATAGTGAGTAATAATTTTTTCTCGTTTTTTAGATGATTTGATGTTTACCATAGTAAATTATTAGTTTATTACTATATACATTGTATTTGCATAATTTGTTTACCGAATACATTGTATTTGCATAATTTTTTTTATAAACTTGAATGTTTTTTATTGTTCCAGTAACCATTTGAGAGTAATGATTTCTTCATATTTTTCAATATTGAAATTATTTGCAAGTTTACTAAATACACTTTGAAGTTAGGTTATTGAATACCCAACTAGACAATATAGGGTTTGAAAAAGAAAATAGGGTTGTGTCTAAATGAATTTACTAATTTAAATACACACAAGTTAACCGATTCAATCATTTTCGTGCACTCCCCTAAATTTAAGAGTAAACCCTAGATTCTCTCCTAAATTTAGGTTGTATTTATAGTTCACTGCATTTACGCAGTATTTGAATTTATCGATTTTTTTGGATTTAGTTTGGAAATGAGGGCCATTATCAAATTTCTTGTTTTTTAACTTTTGGTGTGAAAGTACACTTATGCCCTCACCGTGTTAAGAAGGGAAATCGTGCTGAATGACTAAAAAAAAAAAAAAAAAACATCCTTGATTTTTGGCTACGGAATTTCGAATTTTGCAGGTGTGGCTATCGAAATTTTAGGAACCGTTTTCCGTACGTTTTTTGACGTTTTTACCCCTGGTATTTACGGCTATATACAGACGGCGTTAACGTTTGTTTTTGTTCCACGCTGTTCGCGCGCCCCCTTTTTGCGCGCTGAAAGAATCTCAATTTATAGGGAGTTCAATTGGCGGCCTGTGTTTAACTATATAAAAAGATCTACCTATTTTTTAGGCTTAGGTTTCAGCGTTTCCAACGGTAAAAAACGATTTTATCCCTCACATTTTTCCCCTCATTATCCATGTTACAAAAGGACAACAATAAGAGTTGTAAGTAGCAGTACACACAGACAGATGACAGTGTATATAAACTGCAGCGTATATATAACTCATATGGGGGGTGGGACTGGGGTAAGTATGCATACACACAGATATCAGTTATGGCATTCATCAGGTATTTGAATCTAGGTGAACATGGTAGGGGGGTTATTATGGTTACATATAGCAACACAGACAAAGACAGAGTGTATTTTTATTGGGCATTCCAGACATATACGATACAAGGGGTGATTAACTCAAATACAAGGGGGATTAAGTGTACACACACAAGTAGACACATCAGACCATTCCATGGATGTATATAATAGTACAGACAAATCAAAGAATTTTTTTTATTAGACATGCCAATGTGTATAATGTAGGGGGGACGCACACATACATATGAGTATACCACAAGCACACTTTTTCTAGAGAAGTTGCAATAACCATGAAATGGTATTTATCAGTACATACCGCTCTGGCGGTGATGTGCAAATTGCTAACCGCAAGTGTACGGGTCAAGTAATAATATAGTGATTTTGCAATCGAATGTCGTCCTCTGGATTGGTGTCTAGCCAAATTTTAATTATCGAAAATACTTTTGACCAATTTTATTTAGGGAATCAAATTGAATGAGAATATGAATTAATCAAATACAAAACTAAAGCTAAAAGTGACAATCTAATGGGAATAATTGGTCTTAGGGATTTGATTTCACCAATTGGAGTTATGGATTAATAAACGGATTAACACATGCTATGATTCATAAATCTTGGCAACTAAAATCACACATATCTCTCCCGAGCATACATGATTCTCCCATATGCAATTGAACCCGATATCCCTATCTAAATCCAATAAACATACAAGGCAATAAGGCTAACCTTTATAACAATTTCTAGAATTAACCTTAATCTCCCGATTTTTAGCTAAATTCTAGTTATGCATATTGATTACTAATTTAAACCCTCTCTCCCGAGTTAGATTCAAATATAAACATCAATCAATTTATGGCCAGTAAATCGAAAGCATTAAGGATACAACATATGCATAAATGACATCAATAGCATAAATACCGTAAATCAATCCAAAACATGCCCAACGGCTACATCAATCCCTAAGAATTAAACTTAGCTACACATAATCCTCGTTACAATATAAACTAAGTCTAAATAAGTCATAAAAACTATCTAAAGTAAGGGAAAAGAGAAATAGACTCGTTGTAGGCCGAGACCGAACGTCCCCGTCAAGATCCCCACGAACAATGGGTTGATTTCCACTTCGTCCCATTTGCTCCAGCTCAAGAATCCCTCAATTTTGTCCTATTGTCGGCTCCAAAAGTCCCCAAATCGAAGTCCCTTCAAACCTAGCCGAAGAGAAGCTTATATAGCAGATTTTTCGTCTTAGCGTCGAGACGCTGTCTTCAAAACGAGCGTTTCAGTAAGCGAAATAACACAGCGTCGAGACGCTAAGGTCGCAGCGTCGAGACGCTGTGACCTTTACGTGCCTAATCAGATATGGAATGTGAGCGTCTCGACGCTCAAGAGTTAGCGTCTCGACGCTAGCCTGCTGTTGACCGAAATTTGACTTTTTTCCTCTTTAACTCTTTTCATTCCTTTGCATCTTTTCACGTCCCGAGCGCCCGATTAACTCTAATATTGCGCTATAGCTCTAATCAACCATTTCCTACAAAATAAACAATAAAGCACAATAAAATGGCCCAAACATCGTAAAAGACTAGCTAAATTCAATAAGTAAAGTAGCTGGCTATGCTCGCTATCAAATACCCCCAAACTTAAGCTTTTGCTAGTCCTCGAGCAAACTACAAATCAAACATACAATGGAAGAATGGATGCAACAATCATAACTCAATCCTCAAGGCTCAAAAGTCAATAGTCAAGCAAGCAAGAGACATGCACACAAAGACCAATGAGGGAGATCTAACTCAACAAGATTAGACTCTACTAGCCCAGGATTGGATTATTAAACTCTCAGCTCATCTTCCCTCTACACTGGCACTAAGGTTTCACTAATGAGTTAATGGAACAAATTAGTTTGTTTTCCTCCATACTTAGGTGCTTATAATTAACAATTAAATTAAGCATGTATATGTGGCACTATCTTTCACACACCCATTGCAGGGACCTTAATCTGAGTTTTCTCTGGTTGGCCTAACTGATCACAACAGGGGTAGCTCTTTTTGCCTTAATCTTTATTAACCCTTGCATATTGTGCACAAGCCATGGCATTATTATTTTTTTTTCTCAACAATAACAGCAAGAATGATTTTTCGTTATGAGCATAAATAGCATATATTCTTTTCTTTCCTCCTAAGCAAGATCAAACATGCTAATTTGCAAAAAATTAACTCTTTAGCTCTACCCTACACCTATCGAGGTGACAACAAGCATATGGACCCAATAATTCGCTCCTAAGCATTCAAATCCAAATCTAGCCAAGATAAATACTCTACTCATGCAAGCCATCTCCTAGGAAAATTTTAAAAAGTCTCCCTTTTTGGGCACTCATGCTTACAACTCATCACAAGCTTGAAAATTGACAAGAAAGCCTATCCTCGGACATCATAATCATGCAAAAGTAGCATCCAAAAAAACAACCATATGCATAATTCACAGAAAACTCAAAACTATAGCCCGAACTCAGATGCTGAAGGGCTCCACAAATATGCTAATCCACCCTCAAACTTAAAGTATGCATTGTCCTCAATGTATAAAGAAAATAAAGCATAATCAAGCATGAGAACAATAAACGAATGAAAGGAGTGAACAATACTGGCCTGGAATGATGATGACTTCTTGACTGAATGCTTGGAATCTTGACAGCTTGAAAACAAAGGAGAGAAAGAAAACAAGACCTACAAAATAGACATAAACAATAAATAAAACTCAAAAGAAAGAAATAACTAACTCACTTGGGTTGCCTCCCATAAGCGCTTGTTTAACGTCATTAGCTCGACGTGTTGACCAACTATGCATCAGGGTGGTCTCCTGTCAGATTTTCCATCACTGGTGCTCTTCCTAGCACCTCTCCTGTAGCCCACCATCATTGTATCTGATGTGTTCTTGGGGTCCTCAAAAGCTTTTAAAACTTCCTTCTCCTGTTGAACTCTTATGATTAGCTCCCTGCGTTCAATATCAATTATAACCCTCCTTGTAGCAAGGAATGGTCTCCCTAATATGATAGGCATAGCATGATTTTCTTTAATATCTAGCACAAAGAAATAAATAAGAAGGAAAAATCTACCTACTTTAACCAGAATATTCTCAACAATCCCATATGGACTAACCACAGACTGGTCAGCCAACTGAAGTCTAACAGAGGTAGATTTTATGTCTCCTATGTTAAGCTTTTTACATAATGATAGAGGAATTATATTTATGCTAGCCCCCATATCACATAGTGCTCTACATGAAAAAATACCAAAATTACAAGGAATGGTAAAACTCCCTGGGTCAAACAATTTCTCTGGTACTCCCCGTTGGACACGAACACTGCATGTCGATGCAAGATATACAGTCTCCAACTGCTTTTCCTTTTTCTTCTTGTTGAGCCATTCCTTCATGAATTTTCTGTAGTGAGGCATCTGCTCCAAGGCATCTGAAAAAGGAATATTAACATGCAAACCCATAAAAGCATCTAAAAACTTGTCAAACTTAACTTTAGAATTTTTCTTTTTCTTTTATTTAGGAACTAAAACAGTAGGAGGAGGAATAGAAGGCTCAGGATTAAGCTTTTCAGCTTCGTTTGAGGTGGTGCCTTCTTCAACTCCTCCTGTGAGTTCCTCTGGTTCAGTAGTTCTCTCCTCTTCAGCTAATTTAGTCTTCTCCTCATAATGCACAGATACGACCTTGTAGTACTCCAAAGAAGATTTCTCCTGTTCAACTGGGGCTTTACCTTTATTCATAGAGTTGACAACACTTACCAGTTGTCCCAGCTGAGTCTCTATATTCTTGATTGCTGCAGAATGACCATTGACAGTAGTGTTTATTGCAATCACGGCCTCCTCAAGCTTATTTGACCTGTTACTTGATTCTGCAATAAAAGCTCCAACAAGGTCTTCTAAAGATTTCTTATTTTCTTGACTTTGAGGAGTGAAGCCAGGAGGATTCAAAACATTCTTATTATTAGCATAGGAAAAATTCTCATGATTTCTATTGCTAGGGTGATAATGTGTAGGTGTGGAATTATTATTATACCCCCTAGAATTAAAATTTGAAACATACTGAACCTGCTCGAGATTTTCCCCCTGAGTCTGGGATGCAAGGGCAGCTGCAGACTCAATTGATCGAGCATTCCCTGAACCTGAAAACTTTAAAAATGCATTAGCCAAGGAAGACATCTGAGCCTGAAGTGCACTTACGTTGTCAACCTCGAACACTCCAGCAGCAATCTTTTTGGGTCCTGACCGCTCAGATGGCCACTGATAGCTGTTGGTGGCCATATCCTCTAACAAAGTCCTAGCACTCTCAACAGTCTTGGACAACAGAGTCCCACCTGCAGCTGCATCAACAATAGTTTTTGTGCTAGGAGTTAATCCATTGTAAAATAATTGAACCTGTAGCCAGTCAGGGTATCCGTGCTGAGGGCACTTCCTTAGCAGCTCTTTAAATCTCTCCCAAGCCTCGAACAGCTGCTCATCGAATTGTTGCTGGAATGTCCCAATTTCGGTCCTCAGCTTGACCGTCTTGGCAGGAGGAAAGAACTTCTTTAAGAATGCCTGGACCAAAGCATCCCATGTGGTAATGCTCCCAGGTGGAATAGATTGTAACCATTCCCTCGCCTTGTCCTACAACGAAAAAGGAAATAAACGTAAGCGAATGGAATCTTCAGAAACACCATTTAACTTTACCGTCCCATAGATGTCTAGGAAGGATTTCAGATGAGAATTTGGATCCTCCATGGGTGATCCTCTGTAAGCGCAATCTCGAGCCATCTGAATGAGACTTGTTTTCAACTCAAAATTATTAGCATTAATTGGGGCATAGACAATCCCCGACTGTTGCTCTTGAAAGATCGGCTGAAAATAGTCCCTGATGGGCTTAGGTTCTTCAGGATTAGGATTGGCCATTTGGATGTTTTCTTGATTTTCCCTTCGAAGTTTGTTAAAAGTTCTTTCAATCTCTGGATCTAAGGGAACTAAGGCCAATTCCCTAACCTTTCGCATGCACAATCTAAGCTAACCTAAAAAAAGAAAATAAAAGAAAAGGAAAGAAAATAGATTAGGAAAGAAACAAGAAAAAGAGAAAATAATGAATCTAACTAAGGAAAAAAATACTCTACAAAAGGAAGAAAGATAACAAATATGGAATGCAAACAAAAATGGCAAAAATCAAATAAGGAAACTAAAATAATTAAGGAAAAACTACTCTAAAAAGGGAAAAACTAAAAAGTCTAACAATGGGAAATTCAAACAAATAAGGAAAACTCTAAATATAGAAAAATTTAAGAATGGAAAAGAAAACAATAAAGGAAAAAAAATGCAATTAACCTAAAACAAAAATAACAAAAAATAGAATACACCCTAAACTAAGACCGGACAATTTTTCTTCGATATTAAAATTGACTAAATATGCTAATCCCCGGCAACAGAGCCTCAAACCTAGCCGAAGAGAAGCTTATATAGCAGATTTTTCGTCTTAGCGTCGAGACGCTGTCTTCAAAACGCGCGTTTCAGTAAGCGAAATAACACAGCATCGAGATGCTAAGGTCGCAGCGTCTCGACGCTGTGACCTTTACGCGCCTAATCAGATATGGAATGTGAGTGTCTCGACGCTAGCCTGCTGTTGACCGAAATTTGACTTTTTTCTTCTTTAACTCTTTTCATTCCTTTGCATCTTTTCACGTCCCGAGCGCCCGATTAACTCTAATATTGCGCTATAGCTCCAATCAACCATTTCCTACAAAATAAACAATAAAACACAATAAAATGGCCCAAACATCGTAAAAGACTAGCTAAATTCAATAAGTAAAGTAGCTAGCTATGCTCGCTATCAGGCGAGTTGAGCATTTAAGTCAAATCAACACAAACCCTCCACCAAAACCGCCTCCATGCATTTCCTCCCCACGCCTGTGCTTTTCGTCTTACAATAGAGCGATATAATCGCGGATTGGAAGGAAAAAATGAATCCCTAAAATCGGGGGATTATGTATACGGTTGTTGCAAATATAAGGGAAATGAAGTCGTTATCTACATATCTTATTTTAAATTTTTTGGTGACATTTGTTGTGGAGAAGAAGACTCAATGGAGCTTGCGGGTTGCGTAGAAGGCTCGTCAGGGCGGCGGGAGAAGCTCGTCGGTACGGCAAAAGTGGTTCGTCGGCGCGGTGTAGGAGGTAGGAAGCGCGATACACTGATTTGTCATAATTGCAGCATTTAAGTTCATTTTTCTTAGTGTTTCCAATTTGAGGCATTTTTAACTCATTTTGCAGGGGTATATCTTCTGATTGAGAGGACTGATTTTTCAATCGACGCATTTGAAAGGTGTTTCTCCTGCTGGAGGGGTTGAATTTTACATGTTTCCCCCTAATAAAGGTATCGATTCTTGAGTTCGTTTCGTGTGTTTTTTTTTTTTTTTTTTCAGAAAACAGTTCTTTTTTTTTTTTTTTTTGAAGAAGAAGAAAACAGTTCTTGAGTACTAAGAATATGTCACATCTAGATTTTCAAATTAGTTGGTTCCTTGGATTTTTTGAATTCCAAGCTTCCTAAAATTTCTCTAACTTTTTTAGGTAGGTTGGTTACTTTAGTTTTTTGAATTTCAAGCTTCCTAGAATTTCTCTAACTTTTTTAGGTAGGTTGGTTCCACTTTTTTAGGTAGGTTTGTTCGTTGGATTTTTTGAATTTCAAGCTTCCCAGAATTTCTCTAACTTTTTTAGAGGTATTTTCTCTCTCATAAACTCTGATTTTAATTTTAAACGTTAGGAACACCTTAGACAATTTGTTGGGGGCACTTTTGTCTTCTACAAATAGGGATTTATTAATCATAAAATCAATTAGCCATCTATTTAATTTATAAACTTGTGTAGCCATTTTTCAAGCCACCTATTTATTTTTAGTCACTTTCCTTGTTGCCCCTTTCAATGTGAATTTAATTTTTTCACCAATTATTGGATTTAGTTTGGAAATGAGGCCCATTATCAAATTTCTTATTTTTTAACTTTTGGTGTGAAAGTACACTTATGCCCTCACCGTGTTAAATTGAATTTAATTTTTTCACAAATTATCAACACCACTTACCTACCAAAATTAGTGGCCCACGGTTGTAAATTTAATTTTACCTAGGTTTGAGATTCTTTTGGCTAACATTCTTGGTTGACATTCCTAGAGTTGGCAACTTTTTTTCTCACGTGTTTCATCTTTTAGAATCGTTGTCTCATTTAGTTCTTTGACCACAAGTGTCTTTGACCCCACAAGGTTTACCACATTTTCATTATTGAATGAGGTACGTAACTATTATTGATCTTTTACTAGATTTCATGTAAAAAATGTGGGTTTTATTTTTTGGAAATCGCGCTGCTCAGTGAAATCTCGGTCGAGATTCATATAGAAAAATCCTAGTCGGGATTCATTCGGTACCCGATCGAGATTATTCACATTTTTTTTTAATTTTTACTCTGAGTTTCCCTTATGTAGTTTTATTTTTTAATTTTTTTAATGCAGAAAATGTCACATGTATGGGTATGTTTTGGAGGTTTGTTGTGGAGGTTTGTGGAGAGTTAATGTAACGACCCGACTTCTAAAATGAGCTTATTCGAGGACCGTTACCACATGCATGCTATGGAGGTCTTTCTAAATAAAACATTTTAAAACATAAACCTCAAGATTTAAAAATCTTAAAAAAAAAAAAAAAAAAAAGTTCATAAACCAAAAGAATGTAAAACATATTTCTTTTTTTTTAAAAAAAAAAAAGATGTAAAACATAGTTCTTAAAGTGGAAGAAAACATGAAATCCATGAGTCCTGGTCTCTCATGGCTACCTAACAGTTTTCATCAATCGCCTTCACACGCCCTTGTATTTACCTGAAAAAAAAATGTTCATGGACAGAATGAGTATTTAAA
This sequence comes from Luffa acutangula, assembly GCA_036850905.1. Taxonomy (NCBI): domain Eukaryota; kingdom Viridiplantae; phylum Streptophyta; class Magnoliopsida; order Cucurbitales; family Cucurbitaceae; genus Luffa; species Luffa acutangula. Next base: position 46,043,999 of record CM072096.1, read on the forward strand.
ATACTCAGTAAGTAACCTCACTACTAAGGTCGGGTATGCAAATACATACAACATGGTTCATGCTTTTCTAGTGACTAGGGTGTTCATGCATTTCTAGTGGGGCCCTAAACACATACAACATGGTCCTCTTAATTATGAATTTCTTTTAAGGCCTTAACATGGACAATTGCCAATTTATTTGTTTCTCTTCCAACTAAGAGATACAGTAGGCATCCTCTAGAGAATGTGCCTCATCTAATCGTCAATTGGCACCTAATTAGTGGGGTCGATCTCGCCTACAGTTACCTCAGGTTCCTCTTCCAACTAAGAGATACAGTAGGCATCCTCTAGAGATACACCTCATCTAATAGTTAGTTGGCACCTAATTAGTGGGGTCGAATCTCGGCTACAGTACCTCAGGTTCCTCTAGATGTACATCAATTTCCTCTAAGGGTAATTGCCATGAACATGGTTCTTTTTATTTCATGAGACATATACATATGCATGGGGTCTCATATCAAAACATCATAATTCATGAAAATGCACAGAAAATTTTCAATCATGTATGGCACAAAATCTCATAGTCTATCATGGTCGATAAAACAATTAAGTTCATGGTTCTTGTGTCGTCAAATCATGAATTACATAACAAACATTCATGTGAATTCTATCCTATCAGCACACAATTTCTCAACCTAACCTAAGCGTTCCAGTAGTAAAGTCACTTACCTTGGCTTAATTATTCTTGATAATTCTTTGACAAATTTCTTAATTCCATGGCTTTAAGCAAGCTACACAAAAGAGGGAAATTCTTAAAACCAAATCACTCTTATACTATTTTCATGCTTCAAGATGAACCATTCATGCTTAATTAAATCAAAGGACAAAACTTAGACTTAAATCCAAATCATGCTACTATAATAACCTTTCAATTAAATTGGTCCAAGCATAAAACTTAATCCAATAGCTACTTACCTTAGCCAAATAAATTGCTTCATAAAATCCAAATTAATACTCTAGCTCCAAGGTCTTTAATCAAGCTACGCAAAAGGGGATAAACTTCTCAAATAAATAGGGGTTCTAACTCAAACATTCAACTAGGAGCCACTTAAATTTGGGGTGATTTAACACCCAAAAACAGAACACAGCTTGTTGTCCAGGTTCCAATATCGCTCCAAATCAACGATTAAACCTCAAAATATTATGGGTACCTTAAATTTGAAAGCTAACATCAACAGGCAATTGAATAAACACTAAAATCAACCTCAAACCTTGATATAAAGCACTTACCCAATGTCGAGGTTGCTCAAAGACACTGAAATTCGAAGACCCACTGCTTGAATCGTCGGAATTGAAGGGAAAAGCTTGTTGAACAAAAACAAAAATGACTGGGTATTCAATTAAACATGATAACCAACCAGTATAACCTTCAATCCAACTTACCCACACTGAAAGTTTGCCGGAAAAATCGAAAAAAAACCCAAAAACGAGCCACCATGTTACTGTCCGCACGTAAATTGTACACCCACCGGAAACACGCGAAAACTAACCCCTTCCGTACCTAAAACTCGTCGGAAAATGAGCGAAAACAGGGGGTGAGAGATTTAGAACAAAAGAGGGAAATGATTTAGGCTTAGAGGATGAAAAACCTGAGTGAAACTTACCCAAAATCGTGTCGAAAAGCTGCTGCGAACCCACACTGACGAACTGCCCTAAACCGCCACCACTACACCTCTACTCGTCGAAAAATGCTTGGAGACAGCGCCTGAGATGAGGAAGATAAGTGTTGGCCGAATGAAATTAAAAGAAGAAAAAGGGTTGAGGAGCTTGGTGATGCACGGCCATGGAGGAATACAAGAGAGGAAGGTGATAGTCTTTGGAGGCTTAGATGGCTTGCCTAAGGTTGCGCGAACTCCTTAAAATAATATAAAATTAGGGTTGGTTTGGCTCACAAGACCATTAAATTACAAGTTTCTCATCCCAACCTTATAAGTTAAAAATTCCACCAATTCTCCTTCATCTAAACTCTCATATCCCATCAAATACATGAAATTAAATCCAATTAACTCAAAATTAGAGAAACTGAGATTTACCTTAGAATGTCGACGTTACAGTTAAGAGGGTTTGATGTAGACACTGACATTACATACGACCAATTTTTAGGTCATGTCTATGAAATAAGTAGGATAAATTCGGACGAGTTCAATCTGGTAATTAGATGTATAATCCAATTAAGGTCAAAAAGCCCCTGCATTCGTTATAAGAAATGATGTCGACCTTTAAACTTTTTTGACCTGGGGGGAAGTGTCCTTAATACCACTGCACATATCAACTGTGCCAAAAATATCGCCTAACCAAGGTTTCCAGTCATATTCCATTCAATATACGACACCATAAATTCCATATATGCATCCATATCCATCCATGACTACATCTTTTTCGTATTATGTAGGTCAAGAAATTTCATCAACATCCACCGATGTTCCATTTACATCTAATCCTAGTGTGCCACCATAACTTACCTCATTGTTGAAGGATTGGAATTCCCAATTCCGTTATAGTGGAAGCAATTGGACCGTTTCGTAGTTAATTTTGTTCTACAAAATATCAATACATTGGCAAAAGGTTAAGCAATGAGAAACATACCTCTCTAAATACTTCAACGCCTTTCTTGATTTTGGACCGAGCGTCAACAATTGGAACACCACCAATTGATCTTCCCCGCTATAACTCTGAGATTAGGAACGTAGTTGTGGGACTACCTAATCTTGAATGGGAAAAACCCTAGAGAGAAAATTCTCCCTAGAGTTCTTGAGTTGAGAGAATATGAGAGGGTCTTATGGTGGTCATATGTTGTGGTACCTAAACCCTAGGGTTAGTGTTCTATTTATAGGAGAAAGGTCATGAATAAAATATTCATTTAAAATCAATTCCATAATTGATTAATTTTTTCCATAATTAATCAATTCCATGACCAATCAATTCCACAATTGATTAATCTTTTCCATAAATGATTGATCACTTCCATAAGTGATTAAATCATTTCCATAAATGATTAATTACTTCCATAAGTGATTAATCATTTTCATAATTGATTAATTTCCAATTAATTAATTCTTTAATTAATTAATCACCAATTAAATATCACATATTTAATTTCAGACCTTCTATTAGTTAATTAATTAATTACCCAATTAAATATCATATATTAATTTCAGGCCTTCAATTAATTAATTCTATAATATGAATCAAATTCATATTAAAATTTGAACTCCTTAAAATTCTCTTATATCCTATAAATTTAATATGAATCAAATTCATATTAATATTTGAACTCCTTCAAATATTTATTTCTCTCATAGACTATAGTTTAATTAAATCTCATTTAATTTAAACTAAATTGAATAATTAATTCATTCATAATTAATTAATTCATCTTCTAATTAAATACCATATATTTAATTAGACATATATTTGAACTCTTTCAAATATATCAATCTCTCAACATAATAAAGTTTAATCTCAAATTAGACTTTATATTTTAATGCATCACTATACATTATATTAATTTGTATCTCATACAATTAACTTAATTCCCAATATGAATTTGAACTATTCAAATTCTCTCAAGATATATTTGTTCCTAATTACTCTTTACGAGCTAGCAGGGAGACCTAATGGACCTACAGATCAGAAGCTCCAATGATATGAGGTTAATAGATTAAACTCATTAATCAGGTTAACCAACATTCATTAACTGTGGGTCATTCCACTAAAGACCTACAGTTGAACTCTTCTCACTATAGAACATTTCTGTGTCCATGGATGTAGACTTATACCGGTAAGTCAATCCTTCACGAGTGTTCGTAACCACGGCTGGGTCAAATTACCATTTTACCCATGTGTTACATCTGTCTCCTTAAGTACCAGCGCTCCTCTAATGAACAACCTGTTTATGGTCCAACCATTAAACAGAAAGTCCCTCTCGGGCCAGTGAGAGGGCGGGATCCCTTTGTTCAAGTCCTGGAGTCACCACTTAAGGGAACACTCATCTACTTCTCCTAGAAGTGGGAAGGAGTGAATTCCATCTTGTGTTGTCATGTCCCCAGCCCCACACTCGGTCTTGTCCCCAAGAAGGTAGGCTTATTGAGTCGGCGTGCAGGTCACTCTCACCCATACTAATCAAAGGACAACCCCTCGTGAGAAGGAGTTCATGACACACTCAGGATTAAGACTGAGTTACCTAGTTCATCCTATTGAAACAGTAACCTAACTAGTTAACGGTGTTACATCTAGTGGTTTACTATTTCGTGGTCCGGTCTTATGCAAACTCATTGCATAGGATACCCCTGCTCGCATGTCTCCTAAATGGACGCCTTGGATTAATACGTCTGTATCGAATACAAAGCGGGTCGTATCACATAGTGTTACCAGGATAAGGTACCCAACTTTATCCTTGTACTATAGACCTTTTAGGTTGTTACTTGAACACCAATCTCCGTATGTCCCCACATACTAGTTCAAGTCACATGTAAACAACCTTGGATCTTAGTTTATTGGATTTGGGTCAAATTGTGCAATATTTAACAATAACACTTTATTGTAGAAACTCAATTACACTTTATTGAAACAAGTATACAATTTGTTTACATTCACTATCTACGAGTTTTAGGGCATAAAACCCAACAATTGTCAAGTAATGTGGTGACATACAACCTAGGGGATGATGCAGACCCTATTACTCATGAACATGCTCATGTTGATGGTGGGATCCATGATTGGGAAGATGATGAATTTGATGCACACTCTAATGATTGATGGTGGAGATGGAGAAAAAGAAATCAATGAAGTGGGTGACTTGCAACAGGTGAGAATGAATGCTCCCACTACTGAAGTTCCACCTGGAGAACTTCAGAATAATCCTCCACTTTTGACTGAAGTATCCCATGTCTCAAATCATTCAGGTAAGTCAATTATCATGTCAGGTCAGCCTTCTTCTCAAGATGTAAAAGTTAGGGATATATTCTTATCATGTCAGGTCGGCATCGAACATTGTGAATACCATCTACAGGTGAAGTTCGACAAGTTCAAAATTGTAGCCGATGTGGAAGGCAGGGTCATAATCGAAAGACTTGTCGCGAGCCACTTAATATTGTATCTTCTTATTTGTTTGAATGTTATTTTGTTTATTTGAATGTGTATGGAACAATGAAATTTTCCATTATGAAAGTTATTTTCGATTATTGAATGAAACATGTGTCAAAATCACACTGTGTTTATTTGTTTGAAAGCTATTTCATATTATTGAATTTGACCACCAAAAGATGACATGGAAATAAGCGAGATAGTTGGTAGAAATCTTCAAATATTAAATATGTTTTTTGGAAAAATTCTCAGTCCCAGTCAAGACGAACCGGGAAATTTTTTAGTGCACACGACTTTTCCAGTGTAGCATGGCGTTTTTCTGGAAAATCCCCCAGTCTCGATCTCGGTCCACTACAACCGAGATCAAGACCGAAAAATTTTGTAGAATTATTGAGGCATGTGTTTAGGAAAGTTTCCATTTGGTAGAAATTTCCCAGTCCGACTCGACCAGGATAAGGACCGGAAAATTTTCCAAAAAAGTGAATATAAGGGTTTGCATGGTTAACGTGCATGGTTTCTTGAAGTATATGTTAAGTTACTATGACTTTTTTCCCTGGCTCAGAATAGAAGAATAAGAAAGATAGTTTTAAAACGAGTTACATGTCTAAAAAGAAACAAAATATTAGTGAATGTCTCAACTGTGACATCATTAAAAGAAGTTAGGGAAAAATACACTTTTGGTCCCTGAGGTTTGGGTTAAGTAACACTTTGGTCCCTCAGTTTTCAAACTCAACAAAAATACCCCTGAGGTTTGAGATAAGTAGCACTTTGGTCCCTACCGTTAATTTTTCCGTTAAATTCTAACAGCTACTGACGTGGCACTAATATTTTAATAAAAAAAATTATTTTTTATATTTTTTTTAAATAAAAACATATTAAAATAATAAAATATTATTATTTTATTATTTTTTAAAAAATATTTTCTCTAATATATTTTTATTTTTTGTTCATCTTCTTCAACCTCCATCACCAACCTCTTCCTTCTCCAAACTCCCATCACCAACCTATCGCCGGCGACCGGCCGTCGCCGGCGGTAACATTTTTTTTTTTTCGTTTCTTCTCATTTTTTTTCGCCGCCGTTTACCCCATTTGTAGTCTTTCGCCGCCGTTTCGCCCATTTGTAGTCTTTCGCCGCCCGTTCGTAGTCCTTCACCCACTCCTGTCTTTGCTCAGATCTGGAAGTATGATGTTCACAGCTCATCCACACTGCTCAGATCTGGAAGTTCGTCGCTCACAGCTCGCCCACACCCGTCTTCGCTCAGATCTGGGCAAAGAAGAAGGAGGGAGTGGCTGGGCGTTCGATCTGGGCAAAGAGGAAGAAGAAGGGCGTTCGATCTGGTGTGGGTTCGTGGAACGAAACCGACCTACCACCGACGTTTGATCTGGAACGAAACCGAATGTTGGTTCGTGGGTTCGATCTGGACGAAACAGAACGTTCGATCTGGGCGACTGAAGACGGGTGTGGGCGACTGAAGACGATCTGGGCGAAACAACAAGTTCAATCTGGGTGACTGAAAACGATCTGGGCGAAACAACATCGTGGGAATGAAACCGAACGTTGGTTTGTGGGTTGGGCGAAGGAAGAAAGTGAAGAAGAAAAAAAAAAAAAAAAAACCGCCGGCGCCGGCGAGCGACGACCGACGACGGTCAGCTGCTGCCGGCGGTAGGGTTGGGGAAGAAGAAGTATATGGGGAAGAAGAAGAAAAGGTTGGAGAAGAAGAAGGGGAAGATAAGAAATAATAATAAAAATATATATTTTTAATTAATTTATAATTATTTTATTTTAAAAATTAAGAAAATAAAATTTTTAATAAAAAAATAAATGACACGTCACCAAAACGTTAAAAGTTAACGGAAAAGTGGATGGAGGGACCAAAATGAAACAAAATTCAAACCTGAGGGACTAAATTGTTGAGTTTGAAAACTGAGGGACCAAAGTGTTACTTAACCCAAACCTCAGGGACCAAAAGTGTATTTTTCCCAAGAAGTTACATATCTAAAAAAATGGCTTATTGGCCCAAAGTTGAATAGGGAATTGACGCTTACAAAAGTCCATACTATCCTGGTTAAGGATGTCCAGTTTGGACCCCGTTACATCATATTCCAAAAATTTTGCAGTGAATACTTCACAATCCCCATTATTCTTCTGTTGTGGCACTATCTTATTCATCTGCAACCTTCATTCGTTTAGTGGAAGGGTGGGCTTCACTTTCATGACACCACACTTAGCTAACAACATCGGTATCAGTGTGCGGGCAGGCTTCAACTGCTTCTGTAAGTCGACATCTATATTCAGCTGCATGAAGGAATCTGACACCATCAACTCGCCAGCCTGTAAGTCAGCACACGCACCAACACCCAATGGTTCCCACCAAGGTTGAAGGGTATGTAGACCGTTTTAACTGAACTCCAAGGAATGTTATGGTCTGAATGGTTGCCCAAAACATAGTCCATAACAGTCTTCCACTTACTCCAGTCATAGTCATGGAGACGATCAAATTTTTCGTCTAGTGCTTCTAGTACATCGTCTCGTCGTAGAAAGTCCTAAACATTTAGTATATAAGTTATGAAGATTACCATAGTTGTCCAATGTGACGGTGTCAGTAAGGTTTTAAATCATTCTTTGCTCTTATATGTGTATACTATATTTTGTTATGCACCATCCAGCAATGGGTTGTCCAACCACTCTTGGAATCGATGATCAAGTTCAGGTGGTATGACGCACATGGGGTTGTACACCTTCACCTTTCATTTTTTTTCCATCTGGCCTAATGTTCGCCCACGGAGTGCGAAGCTTCCATGAGATCTGAAACTTTTGTTTCCCCCGACGTTCAATAGGTCCATCATCTGTTGTTATCTCTTCGATACTTTGTGAGTCCAATTCAACAGGCTATGCAACAACACAACAAACACAATGTCAATAAAGGAATGGGAACACACTTAACTACATAGACTCGGCTTACCTCAGTCTTGGGTACCAACGGGTGTGTGAGTCCATCAGCTATTGTTATCTTTTCGACACTCTGTGAGTCCAATTTAACAGGTTATGCAACAACACAACAAACACAATGTCAATCAAGGAATGAGAACACACTTAATCAGAAGGGTAAATATTACGAACTAAATATTACCAGGTTCGTTTTAGGAGATACATGTCCCTCATATGCCTCGTTAGATCCTTTCGACCGGTATTCGAACCCGTCAGCTCCTTTCGGGGTCTCTTCAGTTGGCTCATCTCTTCTCGATGCATCTTCGGACACACCATCTCTTTTTTTTTGTGTTCGGACTCGCCATCTCCTTTTTGTGTGTCTTCGGACCCACCATCTCCTTTTGAAGAAGCCTCATCTAGTCAAAAGTATTTCTTTGGATCCACATTTTTACCTTATAAATAATTGAATATGTAGGTTAATTAACTACACTATTGAAAAGAAAGAAAGTTCACAAAACATTATAGTACCTTAGAAATGAAGGATTGGAATTCTCAATTATGTTACAGCGGAAGCAATTGGACCGTTCGTAAATTAATTTTGTTCTACAAAATACCAATGCATTGGCAAAAGGTTAAGCGATGAGAAACATACCTCCATTGACGACCCTGAATACTTCAAGAATGATTCTTGATTGCTCTGCAACAACGAAGAACGCCACCATTTGATCTTCCCCGCTGTAACTCTGAGATTAGGAACGTAGTTGTGGGACTACCTAATCTTGAATGGGAAAAACCCTAGAGAGAAAATTCTCCTTAGAGTTCTTGAGTTGAGAGAATATGAGAGGGTCTTATGGTGGTCATATGTTATAGTCCTTAAACCCTAGGGTTAGTGTTCTATTTATAAGAGAAAGGACATGAATAAAATATTCATTAAAATTCAATTCCATAAACAATCAATTCCATAATTGATTAATTGCTTCCATAAGTGATTCAATCATTTCCATAAATGGTTAATTACTTCCACAAGTGATTAATCATTTCCATAATTAATTAATTTTCAATTAATTAATTCTTTAAATTAATTAATCACCAATTAAATACCATATATCATATATTTAATTTTAGACCTTCTATTAGTTAATTAATTACCCAATTAGCCTTCAATTAATTAATTATATAATATAAATCAAATTCATATTAAAATTGGAACTCCTTCCAATTCTCTTATATCCTATAAATTTAATATGAATCAAATCCCTATTAATATTTGAAGTTCATCAAATATTTATTTCTCTCCTAATAATAAAGTTTAATTTCAAATTGGACTTTACATTTTAATGTATCATTATACATTATATTAATTTGTATCTCATACAATTAACTTAATTCTCAATATGAATTTGAACTATTCAAATTCTCTCAAGATATAATTGTTCCTAATTACTCTTTACGAGCTAGTAGGGGGACCTAATGGACCTACAGACCAGAAGCTCCAATGATATGAGGTTAACCGATTAAACTCATTAATCAGGTTAACCAATATTCATTAACTGTGGGTCATTCCACTAAAGACCCATAGCTGAACTCTTCTCACTGTAGAACATTTCTGTGTCCACGGATATAGACCTATATCGGTAAGTCAATCCTTCACGAGTGTCCGTAATCACAGTTGGGTTAAATTACCGTTTTACCCCTATGTTACATCTGTCTCCTTAAGTACCAGCGCTCCTCTAATGAACAACATGTTTATGGTCCAACCATTAAACAGAAAGTCCCTCTCGGGCCAGTAAGAGGGCGGGATCCCTTTGTTCAATTTCCGGAGTCACCACTTAAGAGAACACTCATCTACTTCTCCTAGAAGTGGGAAGAAATGAATTCTTTCTTGTGTTGTCATGTCCCCAGCCTCCCACTCGGTCTTGTCCCCAAAAAGGAAGGCATATTGAGTCAGCGTATTGGTCACTCTCATCCATGCTAATCAAAGGACAATCCCTCATGAGAAGGAGTTCATGACACACTCAGGATTAAGACTGAGTTACCTAGGTCATCCTATTGAAACAGTAACCTAACTAGTTAACAGTGTTATAACTAATGGTTGACTATTTCGTGGTCTGGTCTTATGCAAACTCATTGCATATGATACCCCCGCTCGCATGTCTCCTACATGGACGCCTTGGATCAATACGTCTGTATGGAATACAAAGTGGGTCGTATCACATAGTGTTATCAGGATAAGGTACCCAGCCTTATCCCTATACTATAGACCTTTTAGGTTGTTACTTGAACATCAATCCTTGTATATCCACACATACTAGTTCAAGTTACATATAAACAACCTTGGATCTTATTTTATTGGATTTGGGTCAAATTGTGTCATATTTAACAATAACACTTTATTGTAGAAACTCAATAACACTTTATTGAAACAAGTACACAATTTGTTTACATTCACTATCTACGAGTTTTAGGGCATAAAACCCAACAAGAAAGTCTTTGTAAGAACTTCTTGATGGCCTTCAAATCAATTTCCACAGCTTTCAGGTCAACTTTAACCTAGCTAACCAACATTCGTTAACTACCGGGTCACTCCATTATAGCCTAGTAGTTGCGCTCTCCTCACTGTAGATATATTTCTGTTCACTCGATATAACCATGATTAGTAAGTCAATCTTTCACAGGTCGTTCGTAACTATAGCTAGGTCAAAATTTCGTTTTACCCCTATAGCACTTTTTGATTCCTTAAGTCCACTGGTCCTCTAATGAACAATTTGTTTATGGTCCAACCACTAAACATAGTCTCTCTCAGGCCAATGGTCTAAAGGTTTTGGGTTGTTGATTTGGGGAATTGTGAGTGGTTGTCCAGCAAGGAAATAGCATTTCTCGATTGAATTTGGCCTTTCAAGCATGTTTATAGTAATTGTAAGTTGGTTCTAATTTAGTGGAGGTTGTCCTGGTTATTTAGGAGCTTTCTTGGACTACCTTGGGTTGTTGAGTTGCTTTAAAAGCGCCTTATAGGTAAGTAGTTTCTACTTGGTTGGGCTTGTTTGTTTGTTTGAGCATGCTATCGCTTACTTGCTTTGTTACTATATGTTGCGTTTGTTGTTGTTGTAGCTCTCTTTGTGATCAAGCATGATGCTTCGTTGAATCCTTAAGCATGTTGTTTTAATGATTCATGAGTATGCTGTTTGTTTAGTTTATGAGCATGAGATACTATTGTTGTTGGCTATGCTGCATGAGTCGTGTCTGCATAGTGTGTTCATTGGGGAGAGGCGGAGCATGACGCGTAAATCATGTGTTGGGTGTGTGTGCGGAGCGTGACGCGGAAATCACGTATGGGTGTGAGTGCGGAGCGTGACACGAAAATCACGTGTGAGTGGCGCTGCGCATGGCGTGTTATAATACATGTGTTGGGTGGGTTTGCGGAGCGTGACGCAGAAATCACGTGTGGGATGTGAGTGCGGAGCGTGACGCGGAAATCACGTGAGTGTGTGGGCATGGCGCGGAAACCATGTGGGGGTGCATAGCATGATGCGTGGATTCATGTTGTCGTCCCATTTTTGCATGAGCATGTGTTGGCATTGTTATTTTCGTGTTTAAGAGCGTGTGGGTTGTTTATCGCTTTGTAAGCATGATGTGTGTGGTTAGCTTGTTGTGGTAGTTGTTTGTTGTTTGGTGGCTCACTGGGTGTGAGCTACTTACCAGTACGGTGGTTGTACTGATACCCCCCCCCCCTTTCTTCCCCCCAACATTTTTAGACTTTGCAGGTGATGAGTATTACGTGTCCGGTGATGCGGATGAGGAGATTCACGAGGGATGACCATCTGGTTTAATTTATTAGTTTGTTTACTTCATTTTGTTGGTTAGGTTAATTTATAGTAATTAGTTGCTGAGTCAAAGGAAACGTTAGTTGTTAAATTTGTAGTAGTTAATGCTTCCGCTAGGTTGTAAATATGCTAATGTTTAATAAAGTCAAACTGCTTCTAGAAAGTTAAGGTTATGCTTGATCTGGTAGAGTTAGGTTCTGTTGTTGGTTGGAGATGCGAGATCTGACTCGTATCCTGTTTGTAGTTGTTCTGTGGAGTTGTGGAGTTGAATGAATCAATATAGAAGTGTTGTTGAGTTTATCAAGTGATTTAAAATTTTTGGTTTCATCTTATGCTTGCCGTTATGCTGTCGAAATTTTCGGAGCTCTCGGTAGGTTTTGAATAGGAGTTTAGTAATGTCACTAGGTTAGACTATCTTAAAACTTGGGGCGTTACAAAGGAAGTTTGAACATTTTGTCTTTTGTGACCCTCCACCTTTAAGTTTAAAAAGGGCATAATGGACATTTCACATCAATGGTAGGCCAAAAAAAAACAAGAAATATGGAAATAGACCTCCTTTCCAAACTAAAAACTTAAAAGGCCCAAAACTTCAAATTTCCCCTCTAATATTATGGTTATTTAAAAAAAAATGGATTAGATTGATTGTATTGGTTTATATATTCGTATGTCTTTTTCATTTTCAGGCAAGAAATTTTGGAATCCCCATCTTGTTTAACTCAAAAAAAAAACACAAAAACAAACCAGCAGACAAAAGTTAAACCCTCTATTTATTGACCAACTATAGATTTCTAATGCAAACTAATTAATTGTGAAAACATTAAATTATAAGTTCAATCATCAAACTTTATCAAACTTTATCCACCCATTGATTTTCGACATTCATTTATCAATTACATCATGTCAAATCAACTAAATTTTATCTAATAAATATGTCACATCATCTTACAAACAGTATTTTTACCACAAAGTTTATTTAATAAAAACTATCATTTGAAATTCAAGGACTCAATTAAAACTTTTTTTGAAAATTAAAAAATAAATAGATAAAACTGGTAAAAAAATAAATAGTTATTTTAGTAAATAACCCATACAACTGTCAAAATCAGACCAAAGTTTTTTAAAACAAACGAGTTGAATACCAATTTGGTAATTTGCAAAATACACGATGCTATGGAGGCAAATGTCTAATATGAGAAAGAAAAAGAGTTGACATACAATACAGTGACCAAAACACACATATAAGAACTAAGAAGTTCATAAAACCTACCACTGCAGATAGACGAGCAATCGTGTAAAAGAAATATAACAAGGTTTTAAGCAAAAGTGAGTTCTGTCTGTCTAAAGTCTAGTTCTGTTTTGGCTGTCGTCTGGCGTCGAGTGGTTCGCCGCTGGTCTTAGGCTTGGCTTTAGCGGGGGTCGACCGCTCCGACTGGGAGAAACGTATGAGGATCTGCATAAGGACTGTAACAATGGCAAGGCAGGATGCTGAGAATGCAAGACCTTTCCATGAGGATAAAAAGGCAGAGCCTTGAAGAAGCTTGAAGGACCCCAAGATGAGCAGGCAAGTCCATGAAATTACTACCTGTTCACAATAACCCCAAAAAAATACTTACAAATCCTGTGAGAGATAGGGAGGAGCAGACAGACAAATTGGAAGTTTTTTTAAAATAAAAGATTTCATTTTTATCTCTATCCTTAGTTCTTAAACATTTAATTTCATCAAATTATGATAAAATTAAAAATCATCTCAAAACTAAAGGGTAAGATTTCTCATAATTGATTGATAAATCACAGAATTTAACCAAATAAACACAAATAAAAGTCCTACAGATGCAGATGCTTCAATAACCATCAAAGTACTCCAAAATCTAGCCACAAAATCAAGTAAATAAAAAAGTGCCTAAATTCAGCAAAAAGATATCTAGATCCAACTAAAATGCATCGAACATGACCCGAATAGCAGGAATACCCATAGAAAGAATTTCCCCAGCCACAATACATGTTCATAATAAGTCACAACTCTTATAATATAGAATATAGGATTGTCTCTCTTTTAAGGAGAAAAACAAAGAGCTTACCAAGAGGGACTTGATTGGCCGACCAAGGTCCTGTAATTCTTCATCGCTAAAGGTGTCTTCTGCTACATGCTTATCCATCAGTGCATCCTGGAACGCAAGAATCAAGAGGGTAAGGCAAATTGTAACAGGACCGAACGGATAATAGCCTGCAAAATCGGATTGTTTAATATTTTGTACCTTTGCCACAAACATATCTCTACACCACTGAGCAATGGCATCGTCTGACTCGGGCAATTCCTTCATTGAATGTCGCTTAATGTGCACATGTACCTATAAAAGCAGATAGATTAGGGCATCTTCTAAGATAGAACCAACTACCAAGCATAATTTAAAGTGAAATAGGGACGTCAATAGTAAGTTGAAAGATTACAATAAAGTTTGTATATACCTATTGAACAACCCATCCCCAAACACCACTTCAAAACCATCTTTACTCCCTAGGCCTCCAAGATGGAGAGAGAGATGCACACAAAAGGGAAAAAAAAACTAATAAAATTAAATTTTAAAAAATCAGCTTTATTGTTTATCAGAAACAAGACCAAACCCATGATGATTCCTTTTATTGTATGATTTTGTATTTGTACAACTGTAATTTCCTTTTCTTATAGAAAACACAATGTCAATCGACAATTTTTTCAATATTCAATAGAATACTTTTTAAATTTTACTGTCAATTATTTTTAAAAATCTAAAAACATGTGCAACACCTCTGTGAATACTAACTAGTAGATGCCCAAAAAAAATTCTAACAAACTATAACCAAAGAATTCTCTCTCTTATGAAAGGGTGGGCACCATGAACCAAAATGAGAAGGTCAGAAGGATATTCACGTTGAAGGGAAGCGTTGCATACTAAATGACCACCAAGGTTATTCACCTTCTCATAAAGGCATCAATAAGTCCCTCAAGTAATTCCTCTTCCATCATTTTGGGTTCCCATTGTACTTTATCGAATAGGAAGACAACAGATGTCAGCTCATCTTTCTGTTTAGGCATTCCCACCTTAATCTAGGAGGGACCTTCGTTTTGGGGCCCCCAACTCTTCAGCGGTTTAACTTGTAATTCTCTCTTTCATCTTTTGTGTGAAAAAATAAAACATTCCCAAATTGACCGAGCTAACTGGCAGCTTCAAAGGATATAATCTAGATCCTTTTTTTTTTATGAATCTAGATCCTTAGAAGTACCTCTGCATAGGATCCACCACTCCAACCGCAATGAGACCCTCTGCATATGGTCTTAATTATCAACTTTTCCATGCTATATCTGCTGAGCAAAGAATTAGACCTTTTTGAAGATCTTACCTTTCAAAGATGAAAGAGAGAATTATGAGAAAACCCCTAAAGGTTGGGGTATTTGGGATTTTTTTTTTTTTAAGAGTCAATCGGATTTTGCATAGTGCATAAAAGAAATTGTTGCTTTATTATGGAGGTGGTTTTGTTGCATACACCGTTTCATAATAAAGAGTTCTTTGGCATGTTTTGTTTTTATGGAACGTTTGGTTAGATGGGAGTAATAAAACTTTTAGAGGGTTTAAGAGTTCTTGGAAAGAGCATACCTCTAGCTAGGTTTAGTGATCAATCTCTATGATTTTTTGTACCTTGCAATTAGGTCTATTCTTTTTCTCCTTTTGTCAGGTTGTCTTTTTTGTATGCATTGGTATATTCTTTCATTGAGATTTTCAACAAAAGCTGGCCCCGTTTGGTTCATGATCCGTTTTCGTTTTTATGTTTTCGAAAATAAAAAATACAAGGAAAACAATGAAAACGTGTTTGGTATACCTATTTTCAAAAACAATTTTCGAAAACAACTCAGAAAATGGCCTGTTTTCAGAAACGATAAATTGATGTTTTCATTGTTTTCCAATTTTGTTTTCAAAATAATGGAAACACGAGATACAACTTTGGAAACACATGATACATCATTCTTTTCATCAAACAATGTTAATCATCTACAAACAACATTTTCTGTTTTTTATGTCCAAATTCTCTCAAACTCTAAAGAAAAAAAATATAAAATTGTTGTTGCGTAGATATTGTGTATGATTGGTTGTTATTTTTATTTTTTACATGATCCTATCTATTTTTATATTCTCCACTTTACAAATCAAAAGTTTCCTACAATACAACTATATCTAGTATATTTTTTTTCCTTATAATTTCAATTCCAACAATTTTTGTTTGAAGAATCATCTCCAACAGCATTTGATTTCTAATATCTCTAAAAATGAATAAAAATCAAATCAAGTATAAAAATAATTATATTAAATTAATTTTTTCTTAAAAAAAAATGAATTTTAGCAAACACATATTAATCTTTTACTGCATTTTCGAATTCATAACCAAACACAGTTTTCAAATTTTGAATTCGAATTTAAAGTTTTAAATTGGAACCGAACATGTTTTCAGATATAATGGAAATAAGAAATTTGTTTATGTTTTCTGTTAAATTCTTTATTTTTGAAAACAATTTTCAAATCACGAACCAAATGGGACCTTAGTTTCTCGTGTGTATTAAAAAATAATTTTAAAAAAGACATCAATACGTTCACATTTTAAGATGATTTGCACATTAAGTTTGGCTTTAATTTCACATTTTAAGATGATTTGCACATTAAGTTTGGCTTTAATTAAATTGTTCAAGTATTCGAAATAAATCACCACACCAATATGGCTTCTTGAATCACATATTTGCTACTAAAGTCCCAATTCAGCAAACTCTATTAAAGCAGCTAACAATTCTGCTGCAACCTCCAAGTAGATTCAGCCATTTGTTTAAAAAAATAATAATCATAAAATTCAAAATTTTAAAAAACACACACGTGCACACAACTTTTGGTTTTGGCAAAGTTAACTTACCACAGAAGGCTGCCCCTTGAAGAGTCTTAGCATTGTAGGTGGAGGTGAGTTTTGGGGAATAGCTACTGTTACATCATAAATCGCTGGAACAAATGAGCGCATAAGGCCTACAGCTGACACAAAACCCTGAAAGCAACAGAGTAACAAGTTATGCTCATAGGCAGCAATAAATATAGCTCGGCACATGCCAGGTAAATAAATGTAAATAAGATAAAACGTTTTCTTCTAATTGCAGCACAAAAAAACAGCGTGCAATCAATAAGACTTGCGCCAACTGTGCATTGATTTAGGATCAAGGTAATGGATATAGAATAGCATTTAATGGAAAAAGTTCCCATTTCCCACTACCCAAACCTTTGCCCCTCCTTTAAAAGACAAGAAGTTGACATAAAGTTGATATTAAATATAATGTATTAAATATAATGTATGATTGAGAGAAAATCAAAGTTGTGCAGAAGCACAATCAACATTAACAACAAACAGCTCAATATGCTAGGCAGATGGCCCTGAGATGCTGTGGTTAAAGACCCATTCATTAGTCTATAAATTATCCCCAACGGCCCAACCCTTGGTATTGAGCTAAGGTTGATAAAACAATACACTTTGCTGGAAGGAAAAAAATATATATGTCATTCATGAATTGGAAACTGACTTTGAAGTTTTTTTAAAAGAAAACAAACGGTTTGAGAGATATGAAAGAACAAAGGAACTAAGTAGACTCACAAGAACAAGAAACCAAGCTCAGGAAAAGAACAATATAATAAAATGAAGGGAAAAATACACTTTTAGTCCCTGAGGTTTGGGTTAAGTGACAGTTTGGTCCCTGAGTTTTCAAACTCAACAAAAATACCCCTGAGTTTTGAGATAAGGAGCATTTTGGTCCCTGCCGTCAACTTTTCTATTAAATTTTAACCGTTGCTGACGTGGCACTATTATTTTAATAAAGAAAATTATTTTTAAAATTTTTTAAAATAAAAAAATAAAAAAATATTAAAGGGAAAAATACACTTTTAGTCCCTGAGGTTTGGGTTAAGTGACACTTTGGTCCCTGAGTTTTCAAACTCAACAATTTAGTCCCTAAGGTTTTGTTTTAGTTTCATTTTGGTCCCTCCATCCATTTTTCCGTTAAATACTAACGTAGGGCTGACGTGTCACTATTTTTTTTAATTAAAAAATTCTTTTTAAATTTTTTAAATTAAAATTAATAAAAATATTATTATTTATAATATATTTATTTATTTCTCTCCAACATCATCTTCTTCATCACCACCAACCTACCAGCTACCACCATCTCCCACCGTTAACGTCGCCGGGCGACGGCCGGCCACCGATGACCGCCGCTCGCCGGCCGGCGAAAACTTTTTTTTTTCTTTTTTCTTTCTTTTTCCTTTCTTCTTTTCTTTTTCTCGGTTCATTTTCTTTTTAAAAAAAAACCAGAAAAGAGAAGATTTGCGCTACAATCCTGTCCACAAGAAGATCTTGATGCTCATCCATGGTGGAAATCTAATTTGCGAGCCATCGATCATCCTCGAGTACATCGACTAGAACTGTGAGCGATGGGGGAAGGTATAGCGAGGAGAGCTTCGCAGGGCAAGCTGTGAGAGACGATAGTTCCAGATCTGCAAGTGATGGGTTCGACGATGGGTTTGCGCGCGAGCTGCTCCTTCGTTTCTGAATCGACGGTGCCTGAGGAACGAGAAATCAGACAACGACAGTCTGCTGCAGCTACTCCTCCTACCTGCAAACCAGATCGACACCGATGTGTGTGGAGTAACCCACGCGACGGAGAATCGAGCAGATCTGGTATGGCGCACTTGAGCGACCTCAGATCTGACACGCTGGAGCACTACCATCCACAGATCTGGAACGCCGCCGTCGAGCCTAGACGAGAAGACGAGAATGTACCAACTCGCGACCAAGAACTCATCGGAGCGACTCACGAACTCGCTGAAGGAAAAGAGAAGGGGAAAAGGAAAGAAGAGAGGAAGGAAAGGGAAGAAGAGAAAAAGAGAAGAAAAAAAATCTGTCACCGGCCGGCGGCGGCGGCGGCGGCGTGTGGTGGCCGCCGGTCGCCGGTCGCCGGACTTAGGAAGAAGAAGAAGGAGGGAGAAGATGGAGAAGAAGGAAGATGGAGAAGAAGAAGATGAGAGAGAAAGAGAGAAAGAATAAAAAAATAATTAAATATTAATTTTTTAATATTTTAATATTTTTTATTTAAAAAGTAAAACAAAAATAATTTTTTATATTAAAATAATAGTGCCACGTCAGCAACTGTTAAAAGTTAACAGAAAATTTGACGGCAGGGACCAAAGTGCTCCTTATCTCAAACCTCAGGGGTATTTTTGTTGAGTTTGAAAACTCAGGGACCCAAGTGTCACTTAACCCAAACCTCAGGGACCAAAAGTGTATTTTTCCCAATATTAAAATATTATTATTTTTTTAATTATTTAATTTTTTCTCCATCTCTCTTTACTTCCCTTCTTCTTCTCCATCTTCTTCTTCTTCTCCATCTTCTTCTTCTTCATCCTTTCATTCTTCTTCTTCATATCTTCGGTGGCCGGCGGCCGGCGGCCACCACTCCACTCTGTCTCGCCACCGGAGACGGAGGAGGGAGGACCCTCCTCCCTCTTCGTTCCAGATCTGGAACGAGGAGGGGTCCTCCCTCCTCTGTCTCGCGCCGGAGACGGAGGAGGGAGGTCCCTCCTCCCTCTCCGGCGCCAGAATCGAAGGGGGTTTTCCCCCTTCGTTTCTATTTTTTTTTTTTTTAACAGTAAAAAGAGGGAGAAAGAAAAAGAAAAGGAGAGGGAGAGGAAAAAAAAAAAAAAAGCAGCCGGCGGCCGACGCCGGCGAGTGGTGGCCGCCGGCCACCGGAGATATGAAGAAGAAGAATGAAAGGATGAAGAGGAAGAAGATGGAGAAGAAGAAGGGAAGTAAAGAGAGATGGAGAAAAATTTAAATAATTAAAAAAATAATAATATTTTTTTTATTTTTTTATTTTTTATTTTAAAAAATTTTTAAAATAATTTTCTTTATTAAAATAATAGTGCCACGTCAGCAACTGTTAAAATTTAACAGAAAAGTTGACGGCAGGGACCAAAATGCTCCTTATCTCAAAACTCAGGGGTATTTTTGTTGAGTTTGAAAACTCAGGACCAAACTGTCACTTAACCCAAACCTGAGGGACTAAAAGTGTATTTTTCCCTAAAATGAAACAAAAAAAGGCTAGTGGTTGACCTAGTGGTCAACAAAAGGCTTAGAAAAAATGGGTTCAAATCATGGTGACCACTGACCACTTATCTATGATCTGGTATCCTACGAATTTCCCTTGACAACCAAATATAGTAGGGCCAGACAGTTATCCATGAGTATAATCGATGTGTATCCAAGCTAGCCTGATCACTCAGATAACTACCTATTTTCAAACGTCTCCTTTCTACTCTTTTCTTAATGAACAACTGAACTTTTGTTGAGAACAAACAAATGAATACAAGGGGCATACAAAAATAAAAATAAAGCCCAACCAAAAGGAAACAAACTAAAACAACGACTAGCTTCAATCTAACAAAATAAGACCTAAATAAAAACCTTAAATACCAAAGTCCAAAGAGAAACATGGTCCCCACAAGCCACAAGAAACACCCCTTTTTCACAAAATGGAGAATGAAGAAGTAGATCCTCGACCATAGAACTACAACCCCTACATTCAGCTAAATGAAAACCATACGCCTCAAGGTATTAACTCTTCCACAGAGACCTACGAAACAAAAAATTTAACCTTCTTGGAAATTTTAACAAAATTGAAGGGAGAATGGTTCACAAAGCACGGGGAGGAGTGGCAAGAAAACCCTTTGGAAAAGCTGGATCCCAAAGACGATAATACCCTCTCCCTAGGCAAATAAAAAATCCCGAGTCAAGGATAAAATGGCCACGATATTGTCATTTCCCTATCAGATATAGAGCAATAGAACTCAAGAGAAAGAGAGGATGCACTCCCAAAAGGAGGGAGGATAGAAGTCACCCAATGATTCCTCGTAAAAGATAAAGACAGGAGACATAACGAAAGAAACGGGGAGCATCTATCCCCTAACCACTTGTCCTCCAAAAGATAAGTTTCCAACCCATCACCCATTGTACACTAAATAAATTGAGAGAAAAAGGAACCCAATAGAAATATCTATCCAAGAATTTCATAAAGATGGGGCATGTACTTGCCCACCATGGCCTCCTGCCATAAGAAGTCATACTCACGAGGGAAATACCACAACCATTTAGCCAACAAGGTCTCATTTCAATTCTTTCCTATTCAAAAGTCTACTTATGACTTTAGGTCATAACTCATAAGGTGTCTCCTTTCTACTCTTTTAGCATATTCTCTCCACCTTTCCTTATGGAAAAGAATTTTTTTTTTTTTTTTTGAACAAGATACGAAACTTTTCATTGATGAAATGAAAAGAGACTATTGCTCAGGATACAAACTCCCAAAGGAGTGAAAAGAAAGCGAAACTAAAGAGAAAACTAACCATTTCCTTATGGAAAAGAAATTATCAAGTCCAACCTAAAAATCTTGAACGACATTTTGATCCTACCGCAAGTGAAGAAGGGAGAAAGAGAGTCTCATGGTTTATCAACCCTATGGTTCCTAGACTTGAACCTAGCTTCCCAATCTTTTTTTTTTTAATAAGAAACCCAATATTCAAAAGAGGGGGAGAATAGCTCGCCTAGCTGAGACTTGAGAGAGCTTCCTATTCTAGGTGATTGAAGAAAAATTGAGTTTTCCACGATCCATGAAAGCCATGGTCATTTGCAACAAAATGCGTACTTCTTCAAAATCAGGGTGTCAGTGCGCAGTATGCTTGAGATGCACGTGCACCACGTTTTCTAATTGAATTTGTAAAAACATATAGATATCATTGTTTATGGCTTGAGATACACACATAGTAGAGAGAGCTTAAAAGGAGGGGAAATAAATCTAAATCAATATTAAATCTTAGTCGATTAAAAAATGCCAAAAAGACATATCTCTCAAAGAAACTAAAATCAAAACTCTTCCTTAATTTAAAAATAATAATAATAAATTAATAAATTTTATTTATTAAAAAAATAAAGGGAAAAATACACTTTTGGTCCCTGAGGTTTGGGTTAAGTGACACTTAGGTCCCGAAGTTTTCAAACTCAACAAAAATACCCCTGAGTTTTGAGATAAGTAGCACTTTGGTCCTTGCCGTCAATTTTTCTGTTAAATCTTAACGGCTGCTGACGTGGCACTATTATTTTAATAAAAAAATTATTTTTTAATTTTTTTAAATACAAAAATATTAAAATAATAAATTATTATTATTTTATCTTTTTTTTAATACTTTTCCCCTCTTTCTCTTTCTTCCTCTTCTCCACTTCCTTCCCCTAACTTCTTCTTCCCAACTTCATCTTCTTCAACTCCGTCGGTCGGCCGCCGCCGCTGTTCGCCAGCCGGCAGCCGCCGGCCACCGGCGAGTTTTTTTTTTTTTTTAATTTCTTTCTTTCCCTCTCTTCTCTTCTCTCTTCTCTTCCCTTTCTTCACCTTTTCTTTTCTTTTTTTTAAAAAATATAGAAGAGGGAGAGGGAGGAGGCTCCTCCCTCCCTTTCCAGCGCCGGCGATGGGAGGAGGGAGGGCTCTCCTCCCTCACGGCTTCAGATCTGTCGCCGGCGTCGGAAAGGGAGGGAGGAGCCTCCTCCCTCTCCCTCTCCCTCTTCTATATTTTAAAAAAAAAAAAAGAAAAGAAAAGGTGAAGAAAGGGAAGAGAAGAGAGAAGAGAGAAGAGAGAGAAGAGAAGAGAGTGAAAGAAAGAAATTTAAAAATTAAAAAAAAAAACTCGCCAACGGCCGACTGCGAATGGCGGCGGCGGCCGGCCGCCGGAGTTGAAGAAGATGAAGTTGGGAAGAAGAAGTTAGGAGAAGGAAGTGGGAAAGAGGAAGAAAGAGAAAAGGGAAAAGTATTAAAAAAAAGATAAAATAATAATATTTTATTATTTTAATATTTTTGTATTTAAAAAATTAAAAAAAATATATTTTTTTTATTAAAATAATAATGTCATGTCAGCAGCCGTTAAGATTTAACAGAAAAATTGACGGCAGGGACCAAAGTGCTACTTATCTCAAAACTCGGGTATTTTTGTTGAGTTTGAAAACTCAAGGACCTAAGTGTCACTTAACCCAAACCTCAGGGACCAAAAGTGTATTTTTCCCAAAAATAAAATAAATAAATAACCTGAAAACTAAAAACTAAAAACTTTCCAGAAGAGAATTAATCATCCGATTCGAGATCCAAATTCCTCTAAAAAAATGTCTAACAGACTGAAAAGAACTAACAATAGGGACAAGGGTATGATATGATATGGACATGCAGATACATATATTGAATTGTATACTTTTAAATATATTTGCGTGCCTTCAAACATTTTGATGATTATGCCTAACATTTTGCAGTTCAAATTATGATAGTTGCATTTAAAATGTAGCAAGGGGGGAAAGGAGAGAGAGAGAGAGAGAAGAGAAGATATTTGAAAGCTTCGAGAGACTGAACGATTAGCTTTTGAATAGCAAGCAACGGCATACTTTTCAGATGAAATGCTATATTTTTTTAAAAGGGCAACTTAAGTTATGATGTCAAAACTCACATCTTATGACAAAAGTTACATAGGAAATTCAAAGCCACACAGACACATTTTTATCTGGTTTAATGTCTAATAAGAAAATAAGGTTCAAAATGGAATAGGTTGATACAAATTTACAATATTACACGTAGAAAATATAAGCCTAATTTTTTTCATTCAAATTCTATTATGATTATGTTCTCGTTACTTTTGAAGTTTATAAAAGATCTCAAACTGTATTTCTAAAATTGGAGTGCACAAGGAGACATAAACCAACCAAACTGTATTTCTTTTGCGAGGGTCAGAGGAGTGCCAAAGAATGGGCTATAAACAAATATAAAAGTATCTAAACATGGTAAGAAGGAAAATTTCATGAAAAGTAGTATTCACTGAACTCTGACCTTTGTACGTGGAATCAAAACATTTCTAGGAACAGGTAATCCATTTGCAATTGCATACTCTTTAGCTGCCAAAAGTTTTGCCTCAGTAAATCGAGTCCCTTCTACAAAAAGTGCCAACCAAAAAGGCAAAGGGAAGTCATTCAACCGTAAAAGACCTGACTGTAGACACAATAACATGAGGCTCAAATGAAATCAACATGTGAAGTACAGATATAAGAACATGTTAAAACTGAAAAGGCTAGCGCATAGTGAAAAGTGCTATATAAAGTACAGCACGAATGCCTTACCTTTAATGTAATTTCATCCTTTGCCCAGCTTCTTTCAAGAAAAAGGTACTCAGAAAACCACATTGACCAACCTAAAACCTGCCAGAATAGAACTCTAAATGATAGGTTCTTCCCATGAAAACTTAGACAACTTTAGTCAGCTTACAAGGTTAAGTACTAGGAGAAATTTAACATTAGTAACAAGTCTGCAACTGAACAATTGAAAAATAAACTTTAAAATTTGTAACAAAATTCAAAAATAATAAAGATGTTATGAATGCTCAAAAAACGACAGAAAAAGTTAACAAACCGGTAGAAACTTTGATGACTTCTTCATTACAGCTAGCGTGCTGCCGAGACATCCAGATCTCTATCACATGAAATCCAAAATTATTAACCAGGAGAAAGTATAAAACAAACAAGAAAATGGCATTAAACACACTGATTTTATGCTCTGATAGAAACATATAACACGTAATATGTCCAGATGCCAGCAAATGTAAAAAGATTCACCCATAAATATGTGTGTAATACATATAAATGGAACTATCCTCGATTAAGACAACAAAGGAAATAGGCACCTGAGCCAGAATCCATCCAACAAGCCAATCGATATCACTTCTGTGATTAGAGACAACAAGTGCATGCTCTTTACCTGGAAAAGTTCATAACTTAAAGTTGTCAGTTGAGCCATTTTGCAGATATTTCAAAAGACAATTAAATTTACAGTGAATACAAAGATATGTAGCAGGCATGGAGGCAGAAAATGCAAAATTGTACCCTTACCCATTTGTTTAAGGGTTTCACGATCTGTGTACACTTTAATCTGCATTCAGAATGGTTCAAAAAAATTGAGCTTTCATTAGTCCAATCCAAGAACCAAAAAACCAGGTACTAGTTCATTTAATATGGACTCAGTAAAAATTTACAAGAAAAATTGATCATTTTGTGGTTTTATTAATAAAAACATTAGAAGAAAAATGAATAGACGCACACTTAAACTAAAATAGTAAACTGATACTTGACAAATTGGTGCTATATTCGCTACTCAAAACAATAAACCCATTAAATAACTAAAAGAAAAAAGAAAAAGTAAAAGTAAAAAGTATAAACATACTCATATTTTTAAATGGGGGAGGACTGTTTTGATGGGGTAACCTTTCAATAAGGATGGGAAACTTTTAATTTTTGTATTTTTAAATTATGCTACTCCTTCAAGGCATCAAAATATAGTAAAACAGGGGGAAAAATAAGATGACATAATTAAGTCATTAAAATCCAGAAGGGAGAAAATACAATTACAGCAACAACAATAGTTATAATTATAACTGCTAAAATGACATAATATGGAGATCAATATTATGTACCTTGACACCTGCCCACCAATCGACTAGCCAAACAAGCTCCAACCACAAGAGCTCTGCCACCAATCTATTAATCCTTCTGTACCCATTCTTTGTTAGCGGCCTTATAAGGACAAAGCATATAGCCTGAAACAAGGGAGCCGAGATTTGAGAGCCCGATCACATTGTTCAGTGTGCACGTAATAAGAACAACCAACAAAAGCTTTCAAAGATGAGGTGAGAGTGCAAAAACCATATTTGTTTAAGCTCATCGGCCGACTCAATGGTAACAACCGACGCATAGTATTTACCCAAAACACCTCACAAATTGATCCTTTTACCACATTTTGTTATAAAACAAGCAACGAAGAATACTCATTAAAATAATCAGTAAAAAAGATTAAAAAGAGTTCGAATAATCGAAACAGAAAGAGAAAAACAAAATCTAAACTAAATTTACGAGTTACCCTGGTTCAACCAGATGATTAATCCAAAGAAAGAGCGATAAGCTTGCATTAACACAAGAGAAACACACCACTAGATTGGCTGAAGCAACTTAACTTAGCTATTAAAATCTCCACAACTCACTTTAACCACACACCAAAAATACAATAAAGAAGAAAACCCAACAGTAAACGAATCGAAGCTCGATGAACGCCGGCAAGCTTCAAAAGATCCAAATCGGAAAACAAAGAAAGAAGAACCCATAAGGATCAAGCCAGAAGAAGTGGTGCACAATACCTGAATGAGATTGACGACAAGGCCAGAGACGAAGAAGAGGACGCCCAATGGCACGATCACCAGGGCAGCTGGAATCGCCATAGCCATTTCAGACGCTTACAGAAATGAGAGGGAAAGAGAAAAGGCAGAGAAAATTTGGAAAGATGGAGAAATCTGAAGCTAATTTGAGATGAAACGGAAATTATTACAGCGAAACAATTGCCGAATGAAGAGATTTTCGTGTGGGAAAGAGTGAAGAAAGTGATTGAGAGAAAGACGATGAAGAGAAAGACAGAGGAATTAGGCAATGTCCCATCGCATCACATTGATATCATCGACTATGGGAATATCGTAGACAGATAGCCAATCAAAACTGTTTCTTTCTTTAATTAATATTACTTCTGTTTTTTTCTTTTTTAAAAGAAAATTGCTTGAAATTTATGTTCAATTTTGTATTTATATAAAAATGAAATACTTTTGGATATATTTTTTTACTTTTTAAAAAAATTGATTAAAATTTGAAAATATTTTCAACGAGTGGTTTACCAAACAAATATAATGTTTTTTTTTTTTTTTTTTTTGGTTAAAATTCACTTTTGGTCCCTAAATTTTCGTGAATGTAACAATTTGGCCCCTGAACTTTGATTTGTAATGATTTAGTCCTTGTACTTTCAATTTTGTAACAATTTTGTTTATGAAATTTAATAAGTAACAATTTAGTCCCTATAGTTTCAAATTTATAACAATTTAATTCTTGTCGTAAAAAAAATCATCAAAATTAAATGTCGTTTTTATTATTTAATGATTAAAGTTTGTAACTTATATTTTTTTCTCTCAAAAAAAAATTGATAACTTATAAACTTATTGGGTCCAAATTAGTTTATTAATCTATCTAGATAAGAAAAATTATTAAATATTTACATTCAATCTTCACGATAAAGACTCCATCGTTAAAAATTTGAAAGCATGAGGATCGGACTAAATTGTTACTTATTAAAGTTCAAGGACTAAATCGTTACAAAATTGAAAGTACAAGGACTAAATCGTTATAAAATTGAAAATACAGGGACTAAATCGTTCCAAATCAAAGTTCGAGAACTAAATTGTTATGTTCATGAAAGTTCAAGGACCAAAAGTGCTTTTTAACCCCCTGCAAATATCAATATATGTCCAAAAGAAAAGTTTAAATCTTATTTTGGTATGTAATATTCCATACTTATTTCATTTTGGTCTATCTTTAAAAGAAAAATATTTTGTTCATCAAGCTTTTATTTTGTGAAAAAAACTTATTTGATGAGGTCAGTATAATAAGGCTGGTAGTTTTGAATTGTTAAATGTAAGGAAACTCTGAAGTACCCACGATCATTGGTGACAAACAAGTTTGAAGATTTACAAAGTTTTGAAGAAACAATCACATTGTTGCATATTCATTAAATAATTTGTCCTATTTTAGTTCATGTATTTTTTTTTTAATAACATTTTAGCCATGTACTTTAGAGTAAATAATTAGTTTAGTTTTTGTTTTATTATTTGCCCACCCAAAATTTGCTTACTATACTTGATTCTAATATATAAGGTTTGAATACATGCCAATGTTAAAAGATTAGTTCTCATATTCAAAGGTATGCTACTAATAATTTGTTAAAACCAAAAATAAAGGTAGGGATCAAAAGGTTACTTTTTTTTTTTCCAGTTCAATGACTGCATTTGCATTTTCAATGTTTAGAAACCAAATAGGATAAGACTAAAAGTTAAAGGATTAAAATAGGCGTTTTGAAAGTTTAAAAACCAAAATGAACTAATCTTCAAATTTTAACGAACAAATGAAACTTAAACGCAATTAGAGAGATCTCACGGCTTGAGATAATAAAGGCGGGTAAGAGTAAGACTCGTTTGATAACTATTTGGTTTTCGACTTTTTAAAATTAAGTTTATAAATGTGATTTCCACCTATAACTTCATTTATCATGTTGTCTACATTTTTTCCATGTTTTAAAAAACCAAATCAAGTTTTGAAAACGAAAACAAAATAGTTTTCAAAAATTTGTTTGTGTTTTTTGAATTTAACTAAAAATTCAAATGTCTCATTAAAAATGATGAAAATATTATAAGGAAATAAGAAGAATACCAACATAATTTTCAAAAACCAAATTATTTTCGAACCGGGCTTAAAATGTTTGTTTGTTCCGTTATTTTTATTTTATTCTCCATTTTTTTAAAATGCTTGGAATGTCTTTGTCAAATCTGATCTTTATAATAAAACCCAAAAAAAAATCAAATATATATATCAATTTGTCTCTTCAACTTTACATTGCCAAGGGTAGGATTTTTGCCATTGGTTCAATTTTTGCTAAATTCACTGGTTGATTCAAAAAAGTAAAAATCTTTGAAGCTCACAAATTTTAACAAAATAAACTAGGATTATTTTAATGGGTAACAATTTAAGGTTTGTTATTTGTAAATATAGCAACTTTTAAAAAAATTGCAAATATGACAAATCTATCAACGATAGACATATCACTAATAGACTTTAATCACAATATAAGTAGTTTATCACTGTCACTAATAAAATAGTCTAACAATAATAAATGCAATTGTGATTAAAATCTATCGTTGACATACTTCTATCACTAATAGACTTTGATTTTGTTTGGTTTTGACAAATCTATACTAACAATTTTCCAATAAAAGTTTATTCATTTATTTATGCATTTATTTTTTTGAGAATGACAATAAAGTTTATTAGAAGATCAAATTCAAGCACATTAAGGAGAATTGAACTTTGGCATGATTATTCAAAATTACAACAACGAATTTATGGTAGCACTAGAGGATTTCATCCAAACATGTTGTTTGGTGTAATGGGCTAAAGCAAAGGTCTTTGACCTCTTTGGAAGGAAGTAGACTCCAAAATTATATGGAATCTATTGCATGACAAAGATCAACACTACAATGAAAACCAACCTTTAATTGAGCAACTCAAGCATCTTTTTAAGACCCACCAAATCAACTGATTTTTCGGAAGTTTGGTTCTTTGTCTTAGGGTCCGTTTGGAATACATTTTAATTTAAATGTTTTTCAAGAATGCATTTTTTAAAAAACATTTTGTATAAACATTGTTTAAAATTTAAACACTCATATGTTTGGTTGCATTTCCTCACAAATGTTTGTATACACAAGTTATTGTTTACTTAAGAAGTCTTTTTTAAGAAGTTGGTTTCAAGTGTTTCTCTCAAAATGGTTTATTTAGGCCCCGTTTGATAACCATTTGGTTTTTGGTTTTTGGTTTTTGAAAATTAAACTTATATACACATACTTCCACCTATAAGTTTTATCAATCTTCTACCTTGTTTTCAAAAACCAAGTCCAATTTTGGAAACAAAAAAAAAGTAGTTTTCAAAAACTTGTTTTTGTTTTTAAAATTTGGCTAGGAATTCAAATGCAACCTTAACTATGACAAAAGCCATAGTAGGAAATTTAGAAGAAAACAAGCATAATTTTCAAAAACAAAAAACCAAATGGTTATCAAACGTGGCCTTATCAATCTCATTATGTAATAAGTCATTTTTAGTGGTTGCCAAACACTATAATTTTTTTCAAAATGATTTATTTTCAAAATCAAACACTTGAAAAGTTAAACTAAACACACCCTTAAATGGGCTCGTGGAATCCTCTCATCACTTTTTTAAGTCTTGAAAAATATTTGGTTTTTTGTTTTTGAAAATTAAGTTTATAATCCCTACTCCTACGATTTATTTGTTTTGTTTTCCACTTCATTTTAATGTTTTCAAAAACCAAGTTGAGATTTGAAAACTAAAAATAAAAAATAAAAATAAAAATAAAAGTAGTTTTCAATTTTATTTTAGGGAAAATTACCTTTTTAGTCCCCGAGTTTTCAACACTAGGTGCATTTAGTCCCTAAGTATTTGAAATAGACATTTTTAGTCCCTGAGTTTGTAAGAATAGGTTTAAAAGGTCCCTATCATTAACAGAACTGTTAAATGCAAACGGAAAGCTGACTGTACTTTCTAATTGCTTACATGGCTTGATGACTATGCTAAAATGAATGTTGATTGGGCCTTAAAAATTGGGGGAAAAAATTAAGACCCTAAAATTGAAGTTTCCTTTCTGGCAAACTGTGAACTTGAATGAAAAAACATGGATGCAAATCATCGACACTCACGTCCAGACCATTCTCATGGAAATGAATCAAAACCAAAAAAGAGTTCAGTAGAGACAAATAGCACCAAGATGATCAAAGTGCATGATTAAAATGACACCGCCGAGGTTAATCGCAAAATAAACAGTAAACGGAGGCCCTAATGATGTTGACTTCGTGAATCTACAGGTCGTCGGACCAAGGAGAAGTTGGTCGAGCGCCTCTCCGAACAAGCTCTAAGCAGAGGGCGGAGCCGACGAAGCCCAGTGCGCCGGCGACGGTGAAGGTGTTGCCTTCGATGCCTTCATTGGCGCTCAGATACATCTTGTGAGGTCGAAATTTGTAGAAATTACCGACAGTATCAACGTCTTCGAAGAAAACTGAGGGAGAATGCAAAGTGTTGCAGATAATTGAAAGAAGACGACGGGAAAATTGAGTAGAGATAGATCTATCAGAAATAATATTTTGAAATGCAAAGTCTTCCCCAATGTCTCCTCAATCCCAGACTGGCTAAACAAAACCAAGTGCGCTTGGGACGAATTCCAGAAGCTCAAGGCTGCCGCCCTGGTGACCGCCTCAACGGCTTGGCCAACCTCAAAACTTATTTGAAAAAATTCGACTACATTCCCCCTTCCCCCTCCAATTTCACTGATCTTTTGGACGACCTCCTTCTTTCCGCCCTCCAAACCTACCAAAAGAATTTCAATCTCAACGTATCAGGCTACCTCGACTGCAAGACTCTCTCCCAGATTCAGCTCGATGCGGCATCGCCGACATAATCAACGGAACAAGTTCCATGAATTCCGGGAAGACCACCATGGGACATAACGCCACTCGCTTTCACTATGTTTCTCACTACTCTTTCTTCCCCGGTCGCCCGCGCTGGTCGGCGGATCGACGGGATTTGACCTATGCGTTTGCACCGGAGAATCAGCTTTCTGATGACGTCAAGGCAGTCTTTGGACGGGTTTTGTCCTATTTTGTTTAAGTTTCAGTCGTTTGATTTTAAAATTAATTGGATTTTGTTCTCTCGCACGTAAAGCAACTTCAATTTTAGGGTTTCAATTTTTTCACCCAATTTTTTAGGCCCAGTCAGCATTCATTTTAGCATAGTCATCAAGCCATGTAAGCAATTAGAAAGTACAGTCAGCTTTCCGTTTGCATTTAACGGTTCTGTTAGTGAGAGGGACCTTTTAAACCTATTTTTACAAACTCATGGACTAAAAAGGTCTATTTTAAAAACTCAGGGACCAAACGCACCTAGTGTTTAAAACTCGGGGACTAAAAAGGTAATTTTACTTTTTTTTTAATATGGTTTCGAATTTAGATGTATCATTGACAAATATGAAAACATTAAATTTTTTCCATTGATGTTTCTTTTGTTCCTTAATTTTTTTTGTCCTTTTCTCCTCCAATAAAAAATAATGCAAAAATATTGCCACTGGGTTACAGTTTAAAGTGCAATTTATTGAAATGGATAGTTTAAGATAAAATTCGATATACTTGGTGTAATTTTTTTTCCCTCTAAAAAGTACCTAAACCTTTTCTTTTTTTTTTTTTTTTTTGTCATAAGGCTTTTGAATGGCTTTTTTGTTTTTTTTTTTTTTTGAGTTCGACTTTTGAATGACTATTGTTATGTTAATTATTGAGAGTTGACTTTTCAAAAAAAAAAAATTTATTGAGAGTTGACTAAAAGTTTGGATTTTTTTTAAAGGAGTTTGAAAATATTTTTCAGGAGTGGGTTACCAAACAAGTAAATGTTGCTACCAAGTAGGTTTCTTTTTTAAATAAAACCGTAAAATTTAATAACGTAAATGTAATGAGAATTTCAATTTTCTCAGCACTTTTTTGCCAAATATAATTTTAAGAAACAAACAAATAATTTATAGCTCGAAATTAGAGATGGTAGGTGAACTTAATCTTAATATTTCAATCTTCACCTCCATTTCATTTACAAAATTAAAACAATCTAAAGTTCCAAGAGTGTTACCATTGAAGTATCTATTAAAGTTTATTTTAAAATTGTTTTAAAATAAATACAATTATTATTAAACATATAGAAAACAATAATTTTATGCTATGAATGGATAACATAATTTTTATAAGAGAAAAAACAATTTTTTTCCCAAACTTGTCAAGTTGTTGTTGTTGAAGGATAAATTTTGGTCAATCACAAATTGTCACGTCATTATTTAAAATTGATGACGAAATTACAAATAATTAAATTTGAGGCCAATTATAAATGGGCACATGTCCCAAATTTAATTTGAAGACAAAGTTAGCTAATTACAAATTTTTAGAGTCAGATGTTCATTTGATCAATTAATTAAAAATAAATTATTTTGATCAAATTAATCAATTTGACCAATTAATTAAAAATAATAATTAATTGAATCAAATTTGGTCTTTTAACATTTGGGTCAAATATAAACCAAACCTAGTTGAACCCAAAACTAATAAAACCCAAGTCCAAGTTGTTAAGTGCAAAAGTCACAAGGGCCCATCCATGGAGAACTCTATGAATAAAGAGATTCTCCTAAATTTCGAGGGTTCATAAATTATACACTCTCACAATGACAAGAGGTTCAAATAATTTAGAAGTTTTTAACCAGAACTAGATAATTCAGAGAGACTCCAAAAAAACTTAACACTGAAGACTCATTGAAATCCATAAGTTCCTAAGTGTTGAACAATCCTTGAAGACTAAACACTCCTCAAGACTTAAACACTCCTTGAAGATCAAAGGTTCTTCAGGACATCAACACTTCTTGAAGATCAAACATTCTTTAAGACTTCAACGCTCCTTGAAGACCAAAAACTCTTTAGGACCTGAACACTAATTGAAGATCGAAGACTCTTCATGACTCCAAGGAATCAATTGAAGCTTCATACTCGAAATCAAGCGTTCTAGCCCTTGAGTGAAACACATTCACACACCATAGAGAGAATCAAATGATCAATATTAGAGATTGTACACCCACACGCATATTACATCAATACAAATACGTATTTATTCCATGTGTCTCATCTTTGAAGTTACATGTGAACAATTGTTATGCATATGAATATTACATGAAACAAAATGATAGAATAATAATTACAAAATTTGAAAAACAAAAGAGAATCTGAGTCCAACGAATTCACCTTGTCTTCATAAGACATTTTTACTCACTCTAGTGCCTAAGTTTAATGAGTAATTGTCTCCCAAAATAAAACAGGCTACCTTCTTATGGAAGTAGCATCCCAATCCACAAGATCCATCAAACATTATTTTGTGGAGTAAATCGAACTCTAACAAAAGTTTATGTAGATTTCTATGGAAAACTCATGCAACAAACTTCAGTCTTCCAATTTGGATAAAAGACATATTCCTAGACTAATTTGTGGTCATTCAAATAGTCACGACTCTTCTTCAAATTGGTTATCAGTTTGAAAAATATGAAAAGTTGGATGAAAGAACACAGCCCATGGATGTGAAAAGGTGCAACTATTGAAGGAGTTATGACTCATGGATGTGAAAAGATACAACTAATGGAAGAGTCACATACCATTTACTCTAACAATTGTATCAATTGTTATCTTTAAACTTTTAATTTCACCTCAAACTCAAACAAGTATTGCAATTTTAATCTTAAACTTGAAAAAATGTTTGTAAATTTTATAATCCGATAAAATTTTGTTTGAAAAATACTACAAAAAAACAATATTCATATACACCGTACAAAATTCATCAAATAAACAAAGAAAAATGACATTAGAGCTCATTTTTGTTAAAATTTGCAAGTTCAAGGAGTGTTTTTTTTTTTTTTTTTTTTTTTTTTTTTTTTGAGAAAAAAGGTAGTTCATTAATATAAATGTAACTTTCCATCGGGAAATCATCTGTGGGATAGGATCCTCCACTAGTTTGATTTCTAAACCCAATGTCCACATTATTTAAATCAACCGACCATCTAGAAAAATAACTACTCCAACAAACAAATTCCCCACTTTGACAAGCTTTACTAGTTAATTAATTACTCAAGCAATGTTATTCATAGTTAATTTGTGTATTAATCAAGCTCAAATTTGTACAAAACATGATATTATTGAAATTAGTGAATTTATAGAGAGTTTCATGTTGCTTTTTGTTAAAACTAGTAAGAAATACGTGTGATGCACGTAAAAAATTATAGTTCTAATTTAAAGTACGAAAATATAAATAAAAACATAAAACAGTTAGAAATTAGAATATCGTTTAATTTTATAAAAGAGAAAATATTCAATACAACATCTTATTCATGTATGTAAAAATTAATTTTAAATCTATAAAAAAAATATTTGTATATTAAGACATATTTGGAATGACTTTTTAAATGTTTTAAAAGTGTTTTCATATGCGAAATGAATGTTTGGGAAAAATACACTTTTAGTCCTGAGGTTTGAGTTAGGTTTCAATTTAGTCATAGGTTTGAATTTCGTTTCATTTTAGTCTCTCCATTCATTTTTCCGTTAGATTTTAAAAGATCGCTGACGTGTCACCTACTTTTTTTATTAAAAAAAATATTTTTTCAATTTTTAAAATAAAATTAATAAAATTTTTAATTTTTAATTATTTTTCTTTATTCCTTCTTCAACCCCTTCATCACCACCTTCCTTTTTCTTCTTCAACCATCCTCACACCATCAACCAGCTGTCGCCGACTGACCGCCGGCAACCGGTCGTCGTTGCCAATATTTTTTTTGTTTTTATTTTTCTTCTCTGCTCTCCTATTCTTTCACTGGTTTATTTTTTTTTTAAAGCGAAGGGGAAACCAATCGACGGTAACGGCTAGAACGAAGTGCGAGCTAGGTTGAACGAAGATCTGAACGGCAGCACCTCTGAGCTGGGTTGCGATTGAACAAAGAGCTTAGAGGATCTTCGCGAGCGACAACGAGCGGATCTTCGAGAGATCTGAGCGACCTGCATCTTGAATCTTCACATCTGAGCGACGACGAGAAAAATCTTCACGAGATCTGAGCGACCTGCATCTGGAATCTTCGCATTTGAGAGACGGCGAGATCTGAGCGAGCTGCGACTGGAATCCTCGCATCTAAGCGACGACAAGATCTGAGCAAGTTGCGGCTATAATCTTCGCAAGACCCACGACGCTGATTGCATCACTCTCTCCCTCTCTTCCTTGTTTTCGACGGCAACACACAAGACCCATGACTGCCAGAATCAGAAGACCCACACGCGTCGTTTCTGGCCAGATCTGAAAATCCCATCGAAAGAGCTTAGATCTGAAACCCCAATGGAAATGGTCGGAAACGAAAAGAAGTTGAAGAAAATAAGGATGGAGAAGAAGAGAAGGAAATACGGGGAAGGAAAAAAAAATTGTCGCCACGGCTTGTGGTTGACGGCAGCAACATTAGAATGATAGTGGTGATGGTGGTTGGTTAAGAAGAAGAACGAAGGGAAAAGAAATAAAAATAATAGAAAATAGTAAAAAAAAATTATTAATTTAATATTATTTTTATTATAAAAAATTTTAAATAATTTTTTAATTAAAAAAATGTTGCCACATCATCATTCCGTTAGTAATTAACAGGAAATTGGAAGGAGGAGATGAATAGTCCATTACATCATTTTATTATTTATTTTAATTTAAAAACATTATTTTATTTTTTAAAAGTTGTCACGTCAGCATCGTTAACTGCCACGTCAACACCGTTAAAAAATTAACCGTTGAGCGACTCAAAGAATCATTTTCGAAATATTAGGGACCTGATTGTTCAATTTTTAAACCTAAGGACCTATTAGAAACAAACCCGAAACATGAGAGATAAAAAATGTATTTTACCCTAAAATAAATAAATAAATAAGAAAACAAAATTAATTAAAAAAGCTGAATAACAAAAAAAAATGAATAAAATAAATCAATCCCACTTCTTTTCTTCTTCTTCACGTCGTTTCAGCCGCTCAGTGTCGTCGTCGTCGCCTTTCTTCCGTGTCGTCGCAAACTCCCTCCATTTTCTACTCCAGCATTTTGCTAATCTCCATCGATGTCTTTCCACTTACTTGAAAAAGAACAAAAATGAATAAAAGAAAACGAAACCCTAACGCCATTGCTTTTCTTCTTCTTCACACTGTTTCCTCTCAGCCGCTCAGTGTTGCTGCCGCCGTCGTCTTTCTTCCGCCCGTGTCGTCACAGCCTCGCACAATTTTCTACTCTGGTATTTTGCTAATCTCCATCTATGTCTTTCCGCTTACTTGAAAAAAAAACCAAAAAAATGTATAATGGTATATATGTATATATGTAAAATTGTATACATGTACATACATATACATATATACATATATACTCGATTCTTCAGCAGGTATGATATAATAAGCTTATTTTCTAAAATTTTCAACAAAAAAAAAAAAAAAAAAAAAGCTTATTTTCTAAATTAAAACAATCACCAAATTTGATTTCCACATTTTGATATTTTTATCTTTTATTTTTTAATTAAAACAATTAGATTTCAACTAAAGTAATCATCATAAATTTAAAGGGATATTTTAGTCTAAAAATGTTTTTCACAAATCATTGCTTTTTTAATATATATAATATAATATAATATATAATAATTAATAATAATAATATATAATAGATTAGTGTGTGAATTAACAAAATTGAAAGTTCACTACAAGAAATCTAACTATTTTCGAAGGTCACAACCTTCGAAAATATATTAAACAAACCTTCGATAAATCTTTTTTCGAAGGTTGTCCAAACCTTCAAAAAGTGTCGAAATAGATCCCGTCAAAAAAGCTTTTTTCGAAGGTACATTAACCTTCAAATTTTATTATTATTTTTCAAAGGTCACATTCCTTCATAGTTTTCAAATTATCGAAGAGAAGTCACAGGGAGAAGTCGAAAACGAAAAAACACACGGCATGACTTTTTTTTCTTTTTTCTTTTTAATTTCTTTTTTTCTTTTAACTTTCATTTTCAATTTCGTTTGCACGTTTTTCCTGAAGGTTTTTAATAACTTTGATTATGATTTTGAAACTTTTTTCGAAGGATATTTAATGGCCCTTGATAAATATAATATAAATTTTTAAAAGTTATTAATAACCATATATTTTTCAAAGGTTTTTTCAAAACTTTTGATAAATGTTAATATAATTTTCAAGACTCCTAATATCCTTTCATAAATACACATCTTTTTGAACTAAAAAAACTATCCATTTCTTTCAAAGGTTTTTAATAACATTTGACAAAGGATAATTTAATTTTCAAAGGTTATTAATATTCTTTGATAAATATTATATCTTTTTCAAAGATTTTTTTTAAATACTTATTAAGGATAATATAATTTATATTATTTTCAAAGGTTTTTAAGAACCTTCGATAAAAGGTAGATATTTATCAAAGGTTTTTTAAATGCTTTCGATAAAGGATAATATAATTTTTAAAGGTTTTTAATGTTCTCTGATAAATATTATATCTTTTTAAAAGATTTTTAAAAACCAAGTAGATATTTATCAAAGGTTTTTTAAATACCTTCGATAAAGGATAATATAATTTTCAAAGGTTTGTAATGTCCTTTGAAAAATATTATATCGTTTTCAAAGGTTTTTAAAAACTTTCGATAAAAGGTAGATATTTATCAAATGTTTTTTAAATGTCTTCGATAAATGATAATATAATTTTCGAAGGTTGTTAATGTTCTTTGATAAATATTATATCTTTTTCAAAGATTTTTAAAAACCTTTGATAAAAGGTAGATATTTATCAAAGGTTTTTTAAATACCTTCGATAAAGGATGATATAGTTTTCAAAGGTTTTTAATGTCCTTTGAAAAATATTATATCTTTTTCAAAGGTTTTTAATAACCTTCGATAAAAGTTGATATTTTTCAAAGGTTATTTAAATACCTTTGATAAATGCATATCTTTTTCAAAGGTTTTTTATAACCTTCGATAAAACATGGTCGAAATAGGCCAACTTTTTTGTAGTGGTTTATGGTGATTTTTTTTTTTGACAAGTTGGGAGATTAAACCTCCAACCTCTTGGTCATAGTACAAATTTTATGTCTATCCCAAATTTAATTATTTGTAATTTCGTCATCAATTTTAAATAATGACGTGACAATTTGTGATTGGACAAAATTTATCCTTCAACAATGCCAGTTGAGTCATGGTCCGAGTACAAGCTTTATGTGGGTCATGAGTTTGTTGGCAATTTTATAGTGAAAATTGATATTGCCTTACAAGTTTAGAAATAAAAATTGGTTTATGTCCGTATATATTCCACTATATATACGTATACCTAATATCTTGTTTGTTATACCTATTTTCACAAGTACTATTTCATTTATTAAGATAGTTGTTTCTTTATACATTTTGTCATGCATAGCTGATATATATGTAGGATATTATAATGTATTCATTTAAATATGTCATTTTATGCGGCAAATTATTAAGTAGATAAGATAATAATTTGTGTAATTATGAAAAATATAATGTATAATTAATGAAAATGATCATAATGGATAATCATATTAAAAAAAAAATGGCCTATAATAAATGTCAACATAATTATTCTCAAAATAAAATGTCAACATAAATTACATTAAATAAGTCTAATAGAAAAAAATATCAGCATAATACACACATGGACAAAAATTATTAATGGAGAATAATTTTTAAAATATGTGTCAATAAGGAGTACAATTCTTGATAATAATAATAAAAAAAAAATACATGTGTAAAGAGGCTAGTAAAAAAAATTAAAAATAAAATACTAACAAAAAAAACCTTATAATATCAATAATTATGTTAGTAAAATTATCAGCATCATTAAAGAGTTCAAAACAAAATTGAATACAAAATATACATCTAATAAAATTTAATTTGAAAAACCTAAAAAATAATTAGTTTATTAGTTCTCCGAATGGGTAGACTCGAGCTAAATCCAAAATTTGATCCAAATAAACCAAGTTTTTGGGTTAGGCCATGTTCTTGCTTTCGTTAGATATTGGGTTGGTGAGACTCAACCCTAAACAATATATCATGCCCATTAAGCTTAGACTTCCGATCAAACTCAAATTCATACTTTTTTGGGATCAACATAAATAAGCAAGAAGGGAAAAATACCGGTTCCTCAGGTTTGTGTTAGGTTTCATTTTGGTCCTTGCGTTTTCAAATTTGACATTTTAGTATATGAAGTTTGGATTTCATTACACTTTTGGTCCCTCAGTCAATTTTTCTGTTAAATGCTAACAGAATGTTGGAGTGACATTATTTTTTAATTTAAATAATATATTTTTGTAATTTTTTAAAAATAAAATAATATATTAAATATTTATTTATTTTTTTCTTTTATTTTTTCTCCTTTCATCTTCTTTACCACAACTCTCAAACCCTAAACTAACCGCCACAACCTCTAGTCACCGCCGTTGTCGTTTTTCCCCTTTCTTCTTATTTTCTCTCATCTCCTTCTTATTATTCCTTATTTCTTCCCTCTTCCCTCCCTTTTCTTCTCGCCAGCGGTCGTGGGTCGAACTATTTCTCACTGTTCGAACGTGGTCGTGGGTATCTAAACGTTTTCGCTCATTCCCACGCGGTTGTGGGTCAAACGCTTTCTCACCGGTCGAACAACAGTAGCTCTCTAGATCCGTTCAGTCATGGGTATCTAAACCCCTTCTCTCCGATCGAACGCAGCTGGAAAATGTTCAGATCTCGTCGTCGCTCGTCCAGATATGTCGCTCATGAGTACGTCGTTGCTCGCCCAGATCCGCCGCTCGCGAGTTTCCAGATCTTGCGGTCCGTGGGGGAGTAACAGAGTGAAGGCAGTTGAGGCCGTGGAGTTGGGGCTTTGGTTGAGATTCTACCGGCGGTGGCCGCAACAGAGAGGATGGTGTTCGAGATGGTGTTGACGGCGGTGTATTTGCTCTGTGGGTGTGCAGATGGGTGGGCAATGGTAACGAGCACGACAAAGTTTTGGGCGAGCGACGACGTACTCATGAGCGGAGGAGAAACGATCTAGGCGAGTGGAGGAGAAACGAAATGGAAAGAGACGATCTGAGCCTACTTGTGGTTGGCATAGGAAAAACGAAATGGAGAGGGATGAAAGAGATGAAAGTGTTAATATCTAAATTACGGAAGCAATTTTGGATCTTAGGCACTTAATAAGCTCAATTTAATCAATCTTTGCATGTTGTTCATGAAAATAAAAACA
Organism: Luffa acutangula; assembly: GCA_036850905.1. NCBI lineage: Eukaryota > Viridiplantae > Streptophyta > Magnoliopsida > Cucurbitales > Cucurbitaceae > Luffa > Luffa acutangula. The sequence goes on from CM072096.1 coordinate 46,084,509, forward strand.
AAAACAAAATACCAACCTCTTTAAAATGGAGAAATTGGTTGGATTCTTTTGTTGTTTTTCTTCACCCATGTATCACGAACCACCACTGGATCTTCCTTGCTACCCTCAAGCCTTTTGAACGGATTGTGGGATTCTCTAGTTATGGAATTTGAAGGGAAAAGCTTGAAAAACAAGCTAATGGAGGTGGGTTTGGTGTGTGATTCACTATCAGATTCAATTAGTTTATTTAGCCTTCTTCTTCCCTTTTATAGAGGGATCAAAGATGAAAAAAAAGCCCCTGAGTTTGACACCAATTTAGCCACTAATTAGTGGAAAATGGTGTTGCTTAAGAGAGGGGAGTGCATGGGTTTAGTCACCATGCACTCCACCTCCAAAAAATCAATTTATTTTGATTTTAATTAATTCAAGATAATCTTGAATTAATTTGTTAATTATTTAATTTCTAATAATCTGAAAAATGTAAAATCAAATTTTAATTTTTCAATTTTAAATTAATTCAAATTTAATTTAAAATAATTATTAATTAATTTAATATCCAATATTAAATTAACATTTTGCCATCAATCCCGAACATTTCCGAAATGTTATTTTCCAACACGAATCCCCTATTCACGTTCTCAGTATTTAAATCATATTTAAATATTGAATCTTTCACAATCCAATTTACACAAAATCCGACGTATCGATAACATCAACCACCTCTAACCATTTTCCTAAACTGAATTCAAAATAATTCATATTCTATCCATCATATTGTTCCAAAGGTTAATCTCGAGCTAGCAAGGGGACCTAATGGACTTACAAATCATGGGCTCCAACGGCATGAGGTTTAATCGGTTAAACCATTTTAACCTAGCTAACCAATATCCGTTAACTACTGGGACACTCCATTATAGCCTAGTAGTTGAACTCCCCTCACTGTAGATATATTTCCGTCCACTCGATATAACCATGATTAGTAAGTCAATCCTTCACAGGTCGTTCGTTACTACATCTGGGTCAAATGTCTGTTTTACCCCTTAAGTACATACTAGTCAACTAACACGTGCAATGCACGTGGAATTTTATAATCTTGAATTAAAATAAGAGGAAATAGTAGTTTGTTTAGCATATGTAATGCAATAAACAAATACCATATAATTTTTGTTTTAATTACCATAAACTTTTAAAAGTTAGTGAAAAAAATAAAGAATTTCTTATTATATAGCATGTAAATAGACATAATAGTAGCACACACGTGCATTGCATTTTTTTTTTAATTTAAACTTTGATGGTATGTTTAATAATTACCTTATAAAAAAAAATAATAAAACAATACGAAATTATACTAACAATTAATTTTTAAAAGGTCAAGTAGTTTTTAAAATCAAGTAAGTTATAAGCAAAAGAATAAGGATTACAGATCTACTTTAAAAAAAAACTTTCCACTAAAACCAATTACATAAATTTAAGGGCCGGTTGCAAGGATAGCAATATGGGCCAAAATAATTGCAAATCTAGCAACCCACAAAAAAAATTGCAAAAATGGCAAAATCTAATAGTTTGTGTGTTGCATTTACTAAAATACCCCTCCAGATTTTCTTTCAGTGATAGAAAGTTTTTCTATCAGTGATAGATTCTATCAGTGATAGAAAGATTTTCTATCAGTAGTGATAGAAAGATTTCTATCAGTAATAGAAATTTTCTATCACTGATAGATTCTATCAGTGATAAAAAATTTCTTTCACTGATAGATTCTATCATATGATAGAAAATTTTTCTACTACTGATAGATTCTATCGGCGATAGATATTTTTCTATCACTTGTTCGGTGTTCTATCAGTGTTTGGTTGTTGTTATTTGGTTTTCTATCAGTGTTTGGTTTTTGCTTTTCAGTGTTTGATTTCTATAATTGTTCGTTTTTGCTTTATTTTTCAATGCTCGATTTCACCATGTATCACCATCGCTGATAGAAACAAAAGATCTTCTATCACTGATAGAAAAGTATCAGTGATAGAAAGATTTTCTATAACTCACGAAATGTTTTTCTATCAGTCCCAGTGATAGAGATAGAAAGTTTTTCTATCACTCATAGAAAGATTTTCTATGAATGATAGAAATCTTTTCTATCACTCATAGAAAAAATTTCTATAAGTGATAGAAGATTTCTACCACTGATAGGTTCTATCAGGGATTGAAAGATTTTCTATCAAGAGTTTTCTATCATTGATAGAATATCTTTCTATCACTGATCGAATAGTAAAAATTTCTATCAGTGATAGAAATCTTTTATCACTGATAGAAAGCTTTTCTATCGGTGATAGAAAGTTTTTCTATCACTTATAGATTATATCGGTGATAGAAAGATTTCTATCGGAGATAGAAAGATTTTTATGGGTGATCAATAATTGAAAGATTTTTTATCAAAAGTTTTTCTATGATTTTCTATAAAAAGTTTTTTTTTTCTATCATTGATAGAATCTATCAGTGATAGAAATCTTTTGTCACTGATAAAAAAAGTTTCTATTAGTGATAGAAATCTTCTATTCTATCAGTGATAGAAACTTTCTATCACTGATAGAAAAATTTTCTACCACTGATAGAATCTATCAGTCATAGAAATATTAGTGATAGAAACTTTCTATCGCCGATAGAAAATTTTTCTACCACTGATAGAATCTATCAGTGATAGAAATATCACTGATAGAATCACTGATAGAAAATTTTTCTACCACTGATAGAATCTATCAGTAATAAAAAGATTTTCTATCAGAAAAAAAAAACGAGGAAGAATAAGATGGGCACACAGGGGCAATTTAGGAATAAAAAAAATTAATTAAAAAATTTTGCCATATTTGCAAATATTTTTAAAAATTGCTATATTTGTAATTATTTACCTTCATGTTGCCACCCATTACAATTATCCTAAATTTAAATATAAATATTAAAAGTTCTTGTATTTGTGATTAAATAACAAAAAAAAAAATAATAATCTATTCAATTAGAAAATTGAGGGTGTGTTCGATTATTTTGGTGTTTGAAAATAAATTTTAATTTCATTTATAATTATGCATGCATTTATTAATTAATAAGTTTTTTTTAAGGAATAACTTAATAATTTTTAGGTTACTGGGTTTATTTTTATTTTATTATTATCATTTTTAGACTTCTAAGTTTCCCAACCTAAAATGTATTTATTAGTTTGTATATTAAATTAAATAGATTAAATTACAAATTTGGTCATACATTTAGACAATTTTATTTTGGTCATTGTGGTTTTAAAAGTTTCAATTTAGTCCCAATAGTTTGAGGATAGCTTCAATTTTCTTCATATGGTTTGGATTTAGTTTCAATTTGTCCCAGTCATCCCTAATTTTTTTTTTCTTTTAGTACATCAACATTTTGGGGTGGGGGGATTCGAACCTCTGACCTCATGGTCGAGGGTACATGTCAATTACCGTTGAGCTAAGCTCGCTTTGGCCAAGTCATCCCTAAATTGTATTTTACCAACTTGAAAATCCACATTTTTTCTTTTTATTTTTACCTAGCCCTAAACTCCAAGTTAGTCAACTTAACACAATTACTTAGATAGAAACTTGATACATAAAAAAAATGGCAATATATGATAACGACAAAGAAAACTACAATAATGTAATAATCAAAATAGAAATATGTTCATAAATAAAATAAGAGATTTTCGTACGGATGACCCTCTAAAATAGACGGAAATGATAAATGTCCTAGCTTTTCATTTCAAGGATATATGTCATTTTGTTTGCGTCAGCATCTTAGTAAAATTACCATTTTACTCTCTACTCTAACCTCGCTCACTTCCGCTTCTTTCGCTCTCTCTCCAACCCCTCGCTTCTCGCTCTCTCACCGATCTCTCACTCTCTCTCCAATTTCTCTCTTCAATCTCTTGTTTTCTCTAATCTCGCTCTCTCCCCAATTTCTCCTTCAAATCTCTTTCTCTCTCTAATTTCTCTCTCCAATATCTTGCTCTTTCTCCATTCTCGTTCTCGCTCTTAAATGCCTTAAATGCACGTTTTCATATACAGTAAAATGGTAATTTTGCTAGGATGATGACGTAAGCAAAAGGGCATATATCCTTTAATTGAAAAAGTATGACATTTTTCATTTTGGCCTCTCCAAATGGGTCATCCTCCACACAAAGGTTTCATAAAAAAATAAACAACTCATGTTCTAGTACTAAAAAAACATAAACTCCACTGTTCAAAACTGTTAGAAAATCATTTATGTTATAAGCATTCTAAATTCAAAATGCAACAAACAAAAGTAATATCTCAAAGCATTGAAATTCGATACTATAATTTTAAACAACTAATTTTATTGGGAATAAAACTAAATTCTATTAAATACAAAATTTAGATCCTGAAAACGTGTAATGAAATCTTTAAAAAAATTATATTTACTTAAAGGAATTTATGATTTATCCAAAATTGTATTTACTTGAAGGAATTGTCTTGGATGTAAATAACATTTGATGACGTTAGAAAAATAAAGAAGGATAGATAACAATACGACTTATTCATCAACCAAAAAAAAAATTATGAATTCTCAAGGTTTTATTGTGACATAGTCAATAGTGTTTCCCTCACGAATAACACAAACTTATAATTTTCCCTTTTCTTGAAAAGTCTTGATTTCTCGTATAAAAGTAGAAATTTTCCTATAGTTTGACATTTTGTTAATTATATATTTTCTTTTAATACGTAGATCACACCTATACATGAATGAATGCAACAATTCAATGTGTAACCATCTGATCCATATGAACAGTCGCATCTCGTCGACGTCAATCTTTACATGAATAGTTGCATCCCGTCGACATCAATTGCACCTATTGGACTCAACAGACACTTACACTCGAAGAGTCGTGTTCTATCAGCAAAGGGTAAAATAGGAATTTATTTAAAAAGTAAGGGCAAAAGAGGAAACAAAAGATTCTCCCCTCTTAGCCCCATTTATATATAGTATAGATTAGTTCTGAAGGGATAAAAGCCCTACGCAGCGGAAGAATTTACAGAACCAAACTCTGTTTTTAAAAAACGTTTTAAATACCAATACAGAGGCAAATTACAGCAATTAAAAAAAAAACAAAACTACTGTAAAATGGGTTATAAGCATGCTGAATTTTAATTAAAAAACTTAGATCTAATCTAAAGAATTGATCCTAATGATCAAGAAATGTTAGGTACTTACTACCGCTTGAAGACTCGACCGAATTCACCAAAACTCTGAGTTCTCTTCTTAGATTTGTAACAATCCCTTGATCTTTGATTCACAATTCTCCACGAACACCACCCAGTTGGAAACACCAGTAATCTACTAAGGCCTTTTTATTTCCTTAAGGTTTCTGATGGGAGAGTTAATCTACTAAAGAGATTGAGAGGATTCTCTCTGGAAATTTTTTTTTTCCTTTTTTTCAAAAAACGCACCGAATGAGCGAGAGAGCAATGTCAGGAACTTCCTCCTATCGATAAGGTGGGATTTATCGGTTAGCGTAGAAAATTGCGTGAACGTGGACTCCTCCACGTTTCTGTATAGCTGACAAATCAAAAAAATATCTTATAATTTAATTAATAATTAAATTAAAAGATATTGATTTAATTTAATTAATATAATAACAATTATATAATTAATTAAATTAAAAATCAATTAAAACAAGGTTTAATTGATTATGTCATTCATATCGCATATAAATACACATTTTCTACATAACCAATGGAATTAATATAATTTAATTAAATTAAAATTAATAATTAATTAATTAACTGATTAATTAATTATTAAATTGAACATCTCATATTCAATTTTCTCTCACATATAAACTATAGTTTTAATGTGCATTCAATGCACATTAGTTTTAACCTATAGTTCTAATATGAATCTAATTCATATTTAAATATCCTTTAGTAAATTTACCTTAATGCCTTACACGAGCTACCGGTGGGACCTAATGGACCTACAGATCAGAAGCTCCAACGATATGAGATTAATTGGTTAAACTCATTAACCAAGTTAATCAATATTCATTAACTGTGGTTCACTCCATTATAGAACCACAGTTGTACTCTTCTCACTGTAGATATTTTTCCTGTGTCCACGGATATTGACCAATACCAGCAAGTTAGTCCTTCACATGTGTTCGTACCCCAGCTAGGTCAAATTACCGTTTTACCCCTGGGTTACCTCTACATCCTTAAGTCCCAGTGCTCCTCTAATGAATAACCTGTTTGATGTCCAACCAACAAACAGAAGTCCCTCTCGTGCCATAGAGAGGGTAGGGCCCTTTGTTCAAGTCCCGAAGACACTACTTAAGAGAACACACCTCTACTTACCCTAATATCGGGAAGGAGTGAATTCCTTCTTGTGTGATTATGTTCCCAGCTCCTCACTCGATCTTGTCCCCAAAATGATAGGCTTATTGAGTCGGCGTGTAGGCAACTCTCTGTTGGGTTTTATGCCCTAAAACTCGTAGATAGTGAATGTAACCGTTGACCGGATATTAATGAAATAATATTAATATATTTTTTCCATTAATTGTTATTAGTTATTTTATATATGTCTTTGCCTAATAATAACCCTAATCCAATAAACTAGACATCCAAGGCTGTAATATGAGTCTTGAACTATATGTAGCGACATATGGGATCATTGTTCAAGAAACAGCCTAAAGGGTCTATAGTATAGGGATAAGACGGGGTGCCTTATCCAGATGACACTATGGATACGACCCACTTTGTATTTGATACAAACGCTGCGATCCAACGCGTTCGTGTAGGAGACATGCAAGTGGGGGTATCCTATGCAATGAGTTTGCATAAGACCGGACCGCGAAATAGTAACCACTAGTTATAACACCGTTAACTAGTTGGTTTTCTATTTTCACTAGGACGACCTAGACAACTTAGTCTTAATCCTGAGTTGATTATGGACTCCTGCTCATGAGAGATTGTCCTTTGATTTGTATGGGTGAGAGTGGCCAATACGCCGACTCAATAAGCCTACCACTTTGGGGACAAGATCGAATGGGGAGCTGAGAACATAATCGTACAAGATGGAATTCACTCCTTCCCGACTTTAGGGAAGCAGATGAGTGTTCCCTTAAGTGGTTACTCCGAGTCTTGAACAAAGGGCCCTACCCTCTCAATGGCACGAGAGGGTTTTCTGTTTGATGGTTGGACCACAAACAGATTGTTCATTAGAGGAGAATTGGTACTTAAGGAAATAGAGGTGACCCAGGGGTAAAACGGTAATTTGACCCAGCTGGTGTTACGGACACTCGTGAAGGACTAACTAGTCGATATTGGTCTAAGTTCCGTGGACACAGAAAATATGTCTGCAGTGAGAAGTGTGCAACTGTGAGTCTATAGTGGAATGTACACACAGTTAACGAATATTGATTATTGTGGTTAATGAGTTTAACCAATTAATCTCACATCGTTGGAGCTTCTGATCTGCAGGTCCATTAGGTCCCACTGGTAGCTCGTAAAGTAATTTGAGGCAACTAAGTAATTAAATGTAAATTGAAAATGTTCAATTTACTAAGGGAAATAAATATAATATATATTGATATATTATTATGAGAGAAATTAATATTTGAAAAAGTTCAAATATTTTATGGAAGATTGAAAGAATTAATTAATTTAAGTCCTAAAAGTGTTTGGGCAAAATTAATTAATTCAAGGCCGGAAATTAAATATGAGATATTTAATTGGTGGTTAATTAATTAAAGAATTCATTAACCATGAATTAATCAATTATGTAAATAATTAATCACTTAAGGAAGTGATTAATCATTTATGGGAATGATCTAATTACTTATGGAAGAAATTAGTCATTTATGGAAAAGATTAATCAATTGGGGAATTGATTGATCATGATTGATTAATTAAGGAATAAGATTGAATCAATTTTGGAAAAGATTGATTTAATTGAATATTTTATTCATGGCCTCTCTTCTATAAATAGAACACTAGACCTAATTGGTCATGACACTTGACACTCTTGAAAGACAAGACCTAGAATTCTCTCTAGCCTCCCTCTTAGAGAAAGACTCCCACAAGTCTTTGGCCTCCTAGACTTAGAGACATACCGGTGTAACCTCTGTGGTTATTGTGTCATTCAAAGAAGAAAATCCAGCGATCAAGAGGCGAGAAGGCTGCTGCGTTTTCGTTCGTTGGAGCGTTGTCGGCGAAGAACGGTCAAGTCTACAACGGAGGTTTGTAACGGTTCTTCCTCTTTTCGTTAGAAAAGTTTTTAAAATAAATTTAGATTTATTTTAGCATGTTTTAAACCGTTTTACAGCGGCTTTAAAGTTAGTTTAAAGCTTTGTTTGAGTTATCGTAACGGTATTTTAATGTTAATTAATATACGGCGTAAGGTCCAATCGATGCGCTTCCGCTGCGTGGGGACTTTTATTCCCTTCAATTGGTATCAGAGCCATCGCTGTCCCTATTAATTAATTTTAAAAGTTGCGATAGGCTCTAATAGGTGGGATTTATGCATATTGTATGTTCGGTTTGCATTGAACTGTTTGGGTTAATTTTATGACCATAGATTTTATTTTTATGTGATTTTGATCATGTAAGGCCCGGTGTTTCGGGTATTTTATGTAAAATCGAGTCCTATGTAAGTCCGGGTCTAGAATAGGTTTTTATGAGATGAAAATCGGAGCAATCGTCGCTGAAATCGAGGCCGAAATCGGAAAAATCGTTGCTGTTTTGCCCAGAATCTGCCTCCAGACGCAACAGCGTCGGGACGCTCCTTCAACAGCGTCTCGACGCTGTCTCGATACCGAAGGCGCTCGGTAAGGAAAGCACACAGCGTCGGGACGCTACCTCAACAGCGTCTCGACGCTGTCTCGATTACGCAGGCGCCAGATATGGAAAACGCACAGCGTCGGGACGCTAATCTACACAGCGTCTCGACGCTGTCACGATGGAGGCGCGACCTAGGGTTTCAACAGGCGCGGTTCAAGCGAGGCCGGTCTGGTTCGGACCGGTTCGGCTGGGCTGGGACCTATTTGGTCCGGTTCAACCAATTTTTGGCATGGTTCGTGATTTTGGAGGCCGGTTCGAGGTGGTTCGGGGCGGTTCGTGCTGTCTAGGCCAATTCCGGAGCTGTACATGGATTTTTTAGGATAGAATTTAGCTAAATTAATGTAATTTAATGCTTTATTTTATCCTAGAGGCCAAAATTAACCGGTTCAATTGCTATTTATATGCTTTATGGATGTCATATAGATTATTTAATCCCACCTTAGGTTATAAACATGCTCATGCATTTTTTTATATATTATAAATTGTTATAATGTATGTTTAAATGCATGGATTTGTTTTCATATTTTTAATATAAGTGTATATTAATTATATGAAAAATTGGAAAGCATGAAGCATGTCATTACTTAAATTAAATATAAATAGTTATGTTTAATGTGATGAATGAAGCATGCTTGATTGATTTTCTTGATTGGCTTATAATTGTTATAATAAAAGAAAATCAAAATTGCATGAAGCATGAAACATCCATAGTTAATAATATAATTGTTATATTATTCATGCAATTAGTGTGGCTCAATTATTCAATTTGAATGAGATTGTTGAATGAATTAAACCCTAGATTATTGATTATAGGATTAATCATTAAAATTTTGAAATAGTTCTTTATTATTAATGATTAGAAACCGTCAATCTATAATCAAGATTTGCATGCAAACATAAGATCATAGGATAAATTGAATTAATTTTAAATTGTTTAAAATTAATTAGACCTAGATCGATTTCTAATAGGATTAAAATCTTTTCTTACTTAGAATTAAAAATAGTTTTAATTTACTAAGTAGGAAGAACATTGCTATGATTATAAGGGAACTCCACCGGTAATGTTCTGTCTAAGGTTGGGGGTATTTAAGTTGACGGTTTACGGAACACCTCCTACCTGGGAACTGACCTGGAATACCGGAGTTGAATTAATCATAGTTAAATGTTAGCATGCAATGTCACTAGGTTTATTAAAAGTGTTTAATGCACCTAGATCTTTAGAGTAAAGACCTGACATTACTGAGGTTATAAGGGAACTCTCTCGGTAAAGTTCTGTCTAAGGTTGGGGGTATTTAAGTTGACGGTTTACGGAACACCTCCTACCTGGGAACTAACCGGATTGAGTTGAATTAACCATAGTAATGTTGACTTGCAATGTTGGGTTTATTAAAAGAAGTTTAATTCACCCAAAAGATTGCAGTTGAATCCTTTCCATAATTGTTATAATAGGATCAGACTTAGATAGATTAACTTAGCCGAATACTATCTAAGTTAAACAACCCTATATTAACCTTAGGACATTTTCAGTGGGAGGAAAATTACAAAACGAGATTTAAATCAAGTTTTGCTCCTACGTCCCTATATTCACAACGTGAGATTCATGCTCGGCTTCGAGTCGCCCTAGGAGCGGCCTCCCTTCGGAAAGTGTTTGCATGGATCAATATCAAGGTGAATGGGAAAAATGTCTAGAGTAAGTGGGAGCGGGACACGTGTCAACGTATCCCTCGGTCTCCGCCCATAGTTCACACCGTGAGAGTCCTATGATGCGCCTGCAGGTTGCCCTGGCGCATCCATCCCTTCGGAGGGCCTGGTCATAGGATTCGGAACATCGTGAACTCCTGAAAAGGATAGGAGCTCTTAGGCTAATCACCAACAGTTGTCTTTCCCTTCGGTAGCCTGTTGGTGCGTGCCTCTGAGATCTGAAAGTGGGAGGGTTACACTTACAAGGATGAGTTAAAAGTGTTAACAAATCCTTGACCGAACAACGGTGGCTAATGTCCATAGGAATATGAGTTATTCTGGAATTAGAATTAGCTGAGAGGTGTCTCATTTCAAAGGAGGAGTACCTGATCACCCTTCGGTGGCTGATATTCTAAACCTCTGAAACGTCGTTGCAAAACTAAATCAATAGCTTTAGGGTTCTGTGATTTTCTGTTTTGCTAAATTGATTGGATTGTGTGCAATTGTTTGCTTGTATGATGGGTTAAGGCAAAGATAACTAATACGATCATTGTTTGTTTAAATTTCAGCAATGTCTTCCTCAATTGTCTCTCTGCTTAAAAATGAGAAATTAACCGGCGAAAATTATGCTACGTGGAAGTCGAACTTGAATACGATTCTTGTTGTCGATGATCTGCGGTTCGTCTTAACGGAGGATTGTCCTCCAGCCCCTGCTCGTAATGCATCCCAGGCAGTTAAGGATGCTTATGACTGCTGGACAAAGGCCAATGATAAGACTCGCGTCTATATCTTAGCCAGCTTATCTGAAGTTTTGGCTAAAAGGCATGAGGGCATGGTAACAGCGAGGGAGATTATGAACTCTCTCCAGGAGATGTTTGGACAACCGTCCTACCAACTCCACCATGACGCTCTCAAATACGTTTATAGTTGTCGCATGAAAGAGGGCACGTCTGTTCGGGAGCATGTCCTGGATATGATGGTCTAATTCAACGTGGCAGAGGCAAACGGGGCGGTCATAGATGAGCGTAGTCAGGTTGCATTCATCTTAGAATCTCTTCCGAAGAGTTTTCTACAGTTTCGAAGCAATGCAATGATGAATAAAATAACATTCAACCTGACTAGCCTCCTGAATGAGCTACAACTCTATCAGTCTCTTCTTAAGAACAAGGGACAGATAGAAGGAGAGGCAAACGTTGTCCACTCTAAAAGAAAGTTCGAGAAGGGTTCATCCTCTACAACTAAATCTGTAGCCACTTCTTCAAAGAAAACTCAGAAGAAGAAAGGAAATAAAGGGAAAGCTCCCAGTACTACTGCTAAAAGCAAGGGAAAAGCCAAAGCTGTGGCAGATAAGGGCAAGTGTTTTCACTGCAATGTAGATGGACATTGGAAGAGAAACTGCCCAAAGTACCTTGCTGAGAAAAAGAAGGAAAAAGAAGGTAAATTTGATTTACTGGTTTTAGAAACATGCCTGGTAGAACATGATGAGTTTACCTGGATACTTGATTCAGGAGCAACTAATCAAGTTTGCTCTTCTTTTCAGGAAAATAGTTCCTTTCGGCAGTTGAACGATGGAGAAATGACACTCAGGGTCGGAACTGGAGAAGTCATTTCAGCTAAAGCAGTGGGAGCTGCGAAGTTATTTTTTAGAAATAGATTCTTACTTTTAGAAAGTTTGTTAATCGTTCCCAAGATTAAGAGGAACTTGATTTCTATTTCATGTTTGATTGAACAATCGTATACAGTTACTTTTGATATGAATGAAGCGTTCATTTATAAAAATGGTGTACTTATTTGTTCAGCCAAATTGGAAAATAACTTGTATGTTTTAAGACCAACCGAAAACAAAGCACTTTTAAATCACGAATTATTTAAAACTGCTGAAACTCAAAGTAAAAGGCAAAAGATTTCTCCATCAAGTAACAATACTCATCTTTGGCATCTTAGACTTGGTCATATAAACATCGATAGGATCGGTCGTTTGGTAAAGAATGGACTTCTAAGCAAGTTAGAAGATGATTCACTACCACCTTGTGAATCTTGTCTCGAGGGAAAAATGACCAAAAGACCCTTTACTGGAAAAGGTTACAGAGCCAAAGAACCCTTAGAGTTAATACATTCGGATCTATGTGGTCCAATGAATGTAAAAGCTCGAGGAGGGTACGAATATTTCATCTCATTTATAGATGATTATTCAAGATATGGTTACTTATACCTAATGGGACATAAGTCTGAAGCCCTTGAAAAGTTTAAGGAGTTTAAGGCTGAAGTTGAAAACCTATTAGGTAAATCTATTAAAGTACTTCGATCTGATCGAGGAGGGGAGTATATGGATCAAAGATTCCAGGATTATATGATAGAACATGGAATCCAATCTCAACTCTCAGCCCCTGGTACACCTCAACAGAATGGTGTGTCAGAAAGGAGAAATAGAACCTTGTTAGACATGGTTCGATCAATGATGAGCTATGCTCAATTGCCTAGCTCGTTTTGGGGGTATGCAGTAGAGACTGCAGTATACATCTTGAACAATGTTCCCTCGAAAAGTGTTTCTGAAACACCTTTCGAGTTATGGAAGGGGCGTAAACCTAGTTTGCATCACTTTCGCATCTGGGGTTGTCCTGCACACGTGCTTGTGACAAATCCTAAGAAACTGGAACCTCGTTCAAAACTGTGCCAATTTGTTGGTTACCCTAAAGAAACGAGAGATGGTTATTTCTACGACCCACAAGAAAATAAGGTGATTGTATCGACAAACGCCACTTTCTTAGAGGAAGACCACATGAGAGATCATAAACCACGAAGCAAAATAATATTAGGAGAAGCTACTAAAGAATCATCAAGAGTTGTTGATGAAGTTGGACCTTCAGCAAGGGTTGATGAAGGAACTAGTTCTTCAGATCCATCCCGTCCATCTCAAACGTTGGGAATGCCTCGACGCAGTGGGAGGGTTGTATTACAACCTGACCGCTACTTGGGTTTAACTGAAACTCAGGTTGTCATACCTAATGACAACATTGAGGATCCATTGTCCTATCGACAGGCAATGAATGACGAAGAAAAGGATGAATGGGTCAAAGCCATGAACCTGGAAATGGAGTCAATGTACTCCAATTCTGTATGGGAACTTGCAGATCTACCATATGGGGTAAAACCCATAGGGTGCAAATGGATCTATAAGAGAAAAAGAGATGCAGTTGGAAAGGTACAGACCTTCAAAGCTAGACTAGTGGCAAAGGGTTATACCCAAAAGGAGGGGGTTGACTATGAGGAAACCTTTTCTCCTGTAGCCATGTTAAAGTCCATAAGAATTCTTTTATCCATTGTCACATATTATGACTATGAAATATGGCAAATGGACGTCAAGACTGCCTTTCTGAATGGTAATCTTGAAGAGAATATCTTTATGTCTCAACCCGAAGGGTTCATAGCCCAAGGTCAGGAACAAAAGGTTTGTAAGCTAAATCGATCCATTTATGGATTGAAACAAGCATCCAGATCATGGAACATTAGATTTGATACTGCAATCAAATCTTTTGGCTTTGACCAAAACGTTGATGAGCCTTGTGTATACAAGAAAGTCAACAAAAGGAAAGTAGCTTTTCTAATACTTTATGTAGACGATATCCTACTCATTGGGAATGATGTAGGATACCTCACTGACCTTAAGAAATGGCTAGCAGCCCAATTCCAAATGAAAGATCTGGGAGAGGCTCAATATGTTCTGGGAATCCAAATAATTAGGGATCGTAAGAACAAAACGCTAGCTCTGTCTCAAGCAACGTATATTGACAAGATGTTGTCTCGATATTCGATGCAAAACTCCAAGAAGGGACTCCTACCCTTCAGACATGGGGTACACCTGTCTAAGGAACAATCTCCTAAGACACCTCAAGAAGTTGAGAACATGAGACACATTCCCTACGCCTCAGCTGTGGGCAGCTTAATGTATGCCATGCTCTGCACTAGGCCTGACATATGTTATGTAGTGGGAGTAGTCAGTAGGTATCAGTCTAATCCAGGGTTGGACCACTGGGGAGCGGTTAAGTATATCCTCAAGTATCTTCGGAGAACGAGGGACTACATGCTTGTGTATGGAGCTAAGGATTTGATTCTTACTGGATACACTGACTCTGACTTTCAAGCTGATAAGGATTCTAGGAAATCCACATCAGGGTCAGTATTCACCCTCAATGGAGGAGCAGTAGTGTGGAGAAGCATCAAACAAGGATGCATAGCAGACTCAACCATGGAGGCTGAGTATGTAGCAGCTTGCGAAGCAGCTAAGGAGGCAGTATGGCTCAGAAAGTTCTTGACTGATTTGGAAGTAGTTCCGAATATGAACGTGCCCATAACACTATACTGTGACAACAGTGGGGCTGTAGCCAACTCAAAAGAACCTCGTAGCCACAAACGGGGTAAACACATCGAGAGGAAGTATCACCTGATACGGGAGATTGTGCAAAGAGGAGATGTGATCGTCACTAAGATCGCCTCGGAGCACAACATCGCTGATCCATTTACAAAGGCTCTCACGGCTAAAGTGTTTGAGGGTCATCTAGAAGGTCTAGGTCTACGAGATATGTATGCCATCTAATCTAGGGCAAGTGGGAGAAATGTATAATGGGTATAAGGATGCCCTAGTTCATTGTATTTCCAGCTTTAGATTATTGCATTTACATCCCACTAACTAGTGTTTTAGTTCAAGTGGGAGTTTGTTGGGTTTGATGCCCTAAAACTCGTAGATAATGAATGTAACCGTTGACCGGATATTAATGAAATAATATTAATATATTTTTTCCATTAATTGTTATTAGTTATTTTATATATGTCTTTGCCTAATAATAACCCTAATCCAATAAACTAGACATCCAAGGCTGTAATATGAGTCTTGAACTATATGTAGCGACATATGGGATCATTGTTCAAGAAACAGCCTAAAGGGTCTATAGTATAGGGATAAGACTGGGTGCCTTATCCTGGTGACACTATGGATACGACCCACTTTGTATTTGATACAAACGCTGCGATCCAACGCGTTCGTGTAGGAGACATGCAAGTGGGGGTATTCTATGCAATGAGTTTGCATAAGACCGGACCGCGAAATAGTAACCACTAGTTATAACACCGTTAACTAGTTGGTTTTCTATTTTCACTAGGACGACCTAGACAACTTAGTCTTAATCCTGAGTTGATTATGGACTCCTGCTCATGAGAGATTGTCCTTTGATTTGTATGGGTGAGAGTGGCCAATACGCCGACTCAATAAGCCTACCACTTTGGGGACAAGATCGAATGGGGAGCTGGGAACATAATCGTACAAGATGGAATTCACTCCTTCCCGACTTTAGGGAAGCAGATGAGTGTTCCCTTAAGTGGTTACTCCGAGTCTTGAACAAAGGGCCCTACCCTCTCAATGGCACGAGAGGGTTTTCTGTTTGATGGTTGGACCACAAACAGATTGTTCATTAGAGGAGAATTGGTACTTAAGGAAATAGAGGTGACCCAGGGGTAAAACGGTAATTTGACCCAGCTGGTGTTACGGACACTCGTGAAGGACTAACTAGTCGATATTGGTCTAAGTTCCGTGGACACAGAAAATATGTCTGCAGTGAGAAGTGTGCAACTGTGAGTCTATAGTGGAATGTACACACAGTTAACGAATATTGATTATTGTGGTTAATGAGTTTAACCAATTAATCTCACATCGTTGGAGCTTCTGATCTGCAGGTCCATTAGGTCCCACTGGTAGCTCGTAAAGTAATTTGAGGCAACTAAGTAATTAAATGTAAATTGAAAATGTTCAATTTACTAAGGGAAATAAATATAATATATATTGATATATTATTATGAGAGAAATTAATATTTGAAAAAGTTCAAATATAAATTTATGGAAGATTGAAAGAATTAATTAATTTAAGTCCTAAAAGTGTTTGGGCAAAATTAATTAATTCAAGGCCGGAAATTAAATATGAGATATTTAATTGGTGGTTAATTAATTAAAGAATTCATTAACCATGAATTAATCAATTATGTAAATAATTAATCACTTAAGGAAGTGATTAATCATTTATGGGAATGATCTAATTACTTATGGAAGAAATTAGTCATTTATGGAAAAGATTAATCAATTGGGGAATTGATTGATCATGATTGATTAATTATGGAATAAGATTGAATCAATTTTGGAAAAGATTGATTTAATTGAATATTTTATTCATGGCCTCTCTTCTATAAATAGAACACTAGACCTAATTGGTCATGACACTTGACACTCTTAAAAGACAAGACCTAGAATTCTCTCTAGCCTCCCTCTTAGAGAAAGACTCCCACAAGTCTTTGGCCTCCTAGACTTAGAGACATACCGGTGTAACCTCTGTGGTTATTGTGTCATTCAAAGAAGAAAATCCAGCGATCAAGAGGCGAGAAGGCTGCTGCGTTTTCGTTCGTTGGAGCGTTGTCGGCGAAGAACGGTCAAGTCTACAACGGAGGTTTGTAACGGTTCTTCCTCTTTTCGTTAGAAAAGTTTTTAAAATAAATTTAGATTTATTTTAGCATGTTTTAAACCGTTTTACAGCGGCTTTAAAGTTAGTTTAAAGCTTTGTTTGAGTTATCGTAACGGTATTTTAATGTTAATTAATATACGGCGTAAGGTCCAATCGATGCGCTTCCACTGCGTGGGGACTTTTATTCCCTTCACTCTCACCCATACAAATCAAAGGACAATCCCTCGTGAACAGGAGTCCATAATCCACTCAGGATTGAGACTAAGTTGCCTAGGTCATCCTAGTGAAATAGAAACCTGTCTAGTCAACGGTGTTACGGCTAGTGGTTAACTATTTCGTGGTCCGGTCTTATGCAAACTCATTGCACAGGATACCCCCACTCGCATGTCCTCTACACGAACGCGTTAGATCAATGCGTTTGTATCATAATACAAAGTGGGCCATATCCATAGTGTCAACAAGATAAGGTACCCAGCCTTATCCCTATACTATAGACCCTTTAGGCTGTAACTTGAACAACGATCCCCGTATGTCCCCACATACTAGTTCAAGTCTCATACTAACAACCTAGGATGTTCAGTTTATTGGATTAGGGTTATTTAGGCAAGATACAATACAAACAATAATAATACAAGAAATATTATTTAATTAATGTTCGGTCAAATGTTTACATTTACTATCCACGAGTTTTAGGGCATAAAACCCAACAAGTTCCTTAAGTCCACTGGTCCTCTAATGAACAATTTGTTTATGGTTCAACCACTAAACAAAGTCCCTCTCGGGCCAATGAGAGGTGTGGCCCCTTGTTCAAGCCTTGGATTCAACACTTAAGGGAACGACCTCTCTACTATCCCTGAATTGGGTAGGAGTGAATTCCGTCTTGCTTTACTATGTCCCCAACTATCCATCTAGTTTTTATCTCCAAAATGGTAGGTTTATTGAATGACACTTTTGGACCACTCTCACCCATGCATATCAAAAGTTAATCCTAAATGAATATGAGTTCACAACAAGCTTAGGATTAAGATCGAGTTACCTAGGTCGTCACATGAAATAGTTAGTCTGTTAACAACGTTATAAAGTAAGAGTGACTTATTTCTTGGTCTTGTCTTGTGTAAACATCTTTTACACAGGGCCCCCATACTCGCATGTCTCTACATGAACAATCCAGGATCACGTCGTTTGCCTTATTCGCAAAGTAGGCCACATCCGTAGTATTACCAGGATAAAGGTACCCAGCCTTATCCATTTAATATAGACCATTTAGGTTATATACTCAAACTCGATCCCTGTCTATATCCACGATATAGTTCGAGTATTTCATGTTATAACCATGGATGTTTCTATTGGATTTAAAATATAAAATAAAGGAAAAAAAATACACTTTTGGTCCCTGAGGTTTGGGTTAAGTTACACTTTGGTCACTAAGTTTTCAAACTCAACAAAATTACCCCTGAGGTTTAAGATAAAGAGCAATTTGGTCTCTGCCATCCATTTTGCCTTTAAATCCTAACGGGCTGCTGACGTGGCACTATTATTTTAATTAAAAAATTAATTTTTAAATTTTAAAATAAAAATATATTAAAATAATAAAAATATTATTATATTATTTTTTTTAATTCTTTCTCTCCCTCTTTCTTCTCCTTCTTCTTTCTCTTCTCCATCTCCTTCTTCCTTATTCCCCATATCCTTCTTCTTCAACTATGGTTGTCGGTCGTCGCCGGCTGTCGGTGAACAACGGCGGCCGCCAAAATTTTTTTCTTCTTCTTTATTCTTCCCTTATTATCTTCTTATCCTTTCTTTCATTTCCTATGTTCTCCGATCCTCTCCAGTGGCGCCTGTTTTCAGCCCAACATTGTAAAAGATCACTGCAATTATGTCGTCAACAATTATTTCTAGAGAAAGGGACAAGTCCAAGGAAGTTGTGATTTCAATGGGGCCGCCACTCCCAACGTTACTCTCACCGCCTGTAAGCATTTTTCCCTCTTTTCGCCATTCTTTTTTATCCTCTGTTCCAGTGACTAAACTTCATTTTCTTCCTTTTGGTTTTTTCTTTCTTTTACAGTTGTGCCCTCTAGTTGCGTCTATCCTTCGAGCCCCAAGTACTTTTCTAGCTTGATTAATTTTCTCATATGTAACAATATCTAATTTTATTTTTGTGGTCTTATTCTTTCCCTGTTGCTTTCAGTTTTCGTCAAATTTAGCTAATTTTTCCTTTCTTTAAACTCCAATGTCACCATTTTTGACTTATATCAGAGATTTTTCGGTGATGGGTTTGCTTTTTAATGTCGCTGTCTGGCTTTAGAGAAATCATTTGATGTTAATTTTTTTTTTTTTTTTGGGTTTGCATTTATTATTAGATATAGTGAAAATATCATATGAACTGAATTTTTTCTCGTCACCTCTTTGTTGTCTTCTTCTCCAGATCTCCCGATTCATTTTCCACCTATTGTCGAGATGTCGTTTGTTGTTGAAGCTTGAATTGTGCCTGTAAATTTTTGAATCTTTTTGTCTTATTGGTTTTTGCTTTTGTTTTATTAAGTAATGCGGGAACCTTGCCGACAAACTCTGTAACCACGCCGATGATAACTCCAGGGACGCCGTCGACAACGTATCTGGGAATGACGCCAACGGTGTTCGGGAACGGAATCAACCCGAGCGGGAGTGGCTCCAATTTTAACGATGGCAACGACGACGTGGGTTTCAATGAGAATAGGAACTTGGTTTTAGTTGTGGGCTCTTCCTCCCCGAATCTCCCTAGAAAGGAAAGAAAGGAGAATAAGAGAAAGAAGAAGAAAAAACGGAAAAAAATTCGGCAGTCACCGCCTCCGTTCGTCGGCAACCGACGACAGCCAGCCATCGGAGTTTGATTGGCTGTCAGTGTAATTGGTAAAATAGTCGTAGATTTAAATCAATCCAAGTATAAACTGACTAAATCAAGTAGTACCTGATGAGTTCAGGGTCGAATCCACAGGGAAATGGAACAAAAATATATATATTCACTGATTTAACTTCTCAATGTGCTACGTAAGTAAAAAAAATGATTCGTATAGTTTGAACAATAAATGTCTTGCGGGAAGAAAATGAATAACATAAATTGAGGAAAGGAGTTCAATGCGAAGAGTATCAAGGCTGTTACGGAAGCAACCTCATGCGTTTATAAGAGACTTGTAGTGCTAATTTTTTATTAATTGATCCATTAATGCCTAAGCGAGAAAAAATCATTAAGTTCCCCTTCTGGTACTCCTTATGCGTTTAGGCAGTAAACTAATAAATGACTCTTTGACTAGTTGATGCGCAAAGTTTAGTTCTCTTAATACTTACAAGGGATTGCGTTAGTCACAACGCAATCGAAGCTCAAGCATGCAATATCTTTTAGTGGTAATGATTATATGCTACCAAGACTACATGGCATGCGCTAACTTGCTCTACCTAGAGAGATCCATATGCATTACCTGTCAAGGATTTATCATATTGTTACCGCATCCGGCTGGCCAAGCGGGAGTTAGCAATGAAAAGATTAAAAAAACTAAGTAGAAAGCAATCAATGATTCAATTAAACCAAAATGTGCGCTTACAAGTTGTACTTATCGTCGCATGAGGCGCTTGCGCTAAGCCTTGAAGAGAAGATTTAGCTCATGAGAGCAAAACAGAAATACATGAAATGATACATTACACACAAGTATGCTCCCATTTGCAAATTTCTGCAGTGAATTTCTCCTCCTCTCTTCTCCTCCTTTCTCTCTTGATCGAATTGTATAAAAAAGATAAAAATGATGATAATCCCCTCTCCTTTGAGCAGGTGACTTCTATTTATAGGCGAGGGAAGCTAACTTCTACAAGTCACCAACGGCCAACTTGCAAGTCCACTTGCGTTAGTTGTGTCAGCGCTTAATCATCATTAGGCCACTTGCGCCTTTCTAATCTCCTTTTTCGCCTACTTGCTCTGGCTGCGTCGGCGCTTGTCTTTTCATCCATCTTTTTCTGTCTCTTGATCATCTTGGAAAGTGTGTCTGTGCTAAAAAAGATACTTAAAATGACTAGATTAGTTGCGTTAGCGCTTTGTATTTATAATTTCTTATCACATACACAAATATAGCCTGTCGCGTATATCAAAGCACTTTTTCTTTTCTTTATGCGCTAAGATAACGCATCAGAGGTTCTTTTAGCCTAAGTTTAGAGGGTAAATAACTTGCATTTCGCAAGCAATCAGAGTTGAAGAAGAAGGAGATGGAGAAGAAGGAAGGAGGAGATGAAGAAGAGAAAAAAGAAGGAGAAGAAAGAATGAGAGAAATAATTAAATAAAATATAAAATATAAAAATAATATTTTAATTATTTTAATATATTTTTATTTAAAAAGTTCAAATTTTATTTTTTTTTAATTAAAATAATAGTGTCACGTCAGCAACCCATTAGGATTTAATGACAAAATGGATGACAAGGACCAAATTGCTCCTTATCTCAAACCTCATGAGTAATTTTGTTGAGTTTGAAAACTCAGGCACCAAAGTGTAACTTAACCCAAACCTCAGGGACCAAAAGTGTATTTTTCCCTAAAATAAACAATTTCACTGAATAACATCTTTATTAGAAAAGAATAATCAAAACTTGAGTTTTAGGACATAAACCCTAACAAGAGAGAGAGGTCGAACACATGAGAGAGAGGAAAGGGAGAAAAGAGAGAGAGAAAGAAAGAAAGAAAAAAGACCACCGCGCGACCGACTGTTGTCGGCAAGCGGCGATCGTCGTCGGCCGATGGCTATAACAGGTGGTTGTGTGTGGTGAAAAAGGAGAAGATAGAGGTGGTGGGTGGTGAAAGAAGAATGAGAGAGAAATAAATAAATTTATTAAAAAATAATAATATTTTTATTATTTTAGTATTTTTATTTTAAAATTTTTGAAAAAAAACAATTTTTTGATTAAAAAAACAGTGTCACGTCGGCAAGTCGTTAGTTTTTAACGGAAAAATAGATGGAGGGACCAAAATGAAACTAAAATCAAATCTTAGGGACTAAATTGTTGAATTTGAAAACTCAGGGATCAAAATGAAACCTGAACCAAACCTCAGAGACTAAAAGTGTATTTTTCCCAAAAAAAAAAAATCACACAAATAAGCCTTTTTAAATACTCGTATTTCACTTTTGTCTGAATTGTTTAAAACTTTCATTTATGTCCAATTGCTACAATTTGAGAACATCAAATTAAGTCCAATTACCAAATGACCTTTTGTGACCTACAATTAAAGAATAATTATAATATTTGTTTACAACATGTGAGGGTGGGAGGATTCGAACCTATTGATCATTAAGGGGGTGTTTGGGGCATGGAGGTGGGTTTAGGAAGTGGGGAGTTGTGAAAAATGGTGAGTTGTGAAATTTGTGGAGTTGTGAAGTCTGTGTTTGGAGTGCAGAGTTGTGAAGCTAGAGTTATGAAGTCTGTGTTTGAAGTATGAGTTTCTGATTTTTGTTTTTTGTTTTTTTTTTTAATGTTATACAATTCTTTCAAAATTAATAAATCAAAATGTTATTTCCATTAATTGTAAAATTGAGATTTTAAGTCACAATTTTGATTAAAAATCCAATTTTTTTTTAAGAAATTCATTTTTCATTCTTCAATTTTTTTTCACACTTGTTACATTTGTTATATTTGTTCTAAACATGATATTGTTACATTGTTTATTAGTTATATATATTATTAGTTTAGATTTAATTAATAAGATTTGTCGATTACAAGCTCATAAGGTTCTCAAAAATGATTAAATCCAATGTTTACAAATTGGCATAAGGTTTCCTTCTCCTTCTTTCTCCATTTACTCCATTTATTTATTCTAAAAAAAAATCATTTATTTCCATTCTTTTTTATTTCGGTTTTCTTGAACAAAACAATAAAAACTCCCTTTCTAAATCCTTTTTTTTTTTTTTATGACTTCTTAAATTTTTTTAAAAAAAACCCTTCTTTTTATTTCTAATTTCTTAAATTTACAAAAAAAAAAAAAAAAACAAAAACAAAAAAAACCTTCTTCCCCTTCCCCCTCTCTCTTCGATTTTTTTCTCTCTCTTCCCCTCTCTCTGAATTTCTTTCTCTCCCCCTTTCTCTTTCGATTTCTTTATCTCTTGATAGCGCAATTTATTGAGCTATATTTTATATGATTTTATCGTTAGTCTTGGGTACTATTTGGCCAATTTTATGTCTATTTGGTTTTGTTTTGTAGGAATCAAGCATTTCAATGGAAATCAACGTTTTTTAAGATTACCGGTGATTTAGGAGCTGAAGAATAAATTCGAGTGAAGAAACGAGCAGAAGAAGCAAAGTTCAAGGCCTAGCGTTGAGACGCTATCCCTTGGAGCGTCTCAACGCTAGGTATAAGGCAGGAGGCGCGCGAATGGATGCAGCGTCTCGACGCTACAAGCTTTCCTGAAATAATTTGGGCGTACATCGACATAGCGTCGCGACGCTGTGTCCTTAGCGTCGCGACACTGTCACGCATATTGACCAATATATATATATTTTGCGATGCCATCTGATTGGGGAACCTTTTTGGAGAGAGAAACACGACTTTAGAGAGGGAAAAACGACCAGAACAGGGCAGAAACGAAGGGAGCTTGGATCGTGAGGATCGTGACGGGAACGCGCGGGAATCACGGCTAGCGAGTTTAATCTTTCTCCCTTGTTTCTTGTACTGATTTTTAACATGTATTATACTGGTTTTTATTGTATTTTTAGAGACATGAGTAGCTATATTTTGTTTCTTAGGGGCTTGATGTAGCCATTAGTTTGTATTGATTAATTTACGGATTTTTTAGGACATTTCGTAACGCGATTTATTTATGCAATTGTATGCTTAGTGCTTATAATCCCTTGATCACGGATTGTATGATTTTTGTTTCTGAACTAATTGCTTGGGAGATGGTAGTTTAGATTAGACCATCAATTGCATAACTTAGGTAATTCTACAATTTGGAGATTTGGGATTGCTTGAGAAACCTTCATGAGGATTGTTCTTTAATGCTTATGCTTGTTGTTGAAATTAGATAGGGATATCAATTTCTTAATTTGCATAAAGAATTAATTGTACTCTGGGGAGGCTTTTAATTATCGATAATCCTTGGTTTATGAGTTTGTCACGAGTTTGTTCCTAATTATTATTTGAATTAATTCATGCATCTAATAGGTGAAATCAATTCCCTAGGGCCTTTCTCCATTGAGTTTCAATCTTTTTATTGCTTTGATTAGTTTTTTATTGATTTGCATATTTCTCAATTATTTCCTCTAAATAAAATTGGGCGAATATACCTTTAATAATTAGGGGAACTAGAAAACTAATCCAGAGGACAACATTCGATTTTTAATCACTATATTATAACTTGGGCCCGTATACTTGCAGTTAACAATTTGCGCATCATATCTATTCCCCTCCCTCTGTGGATTTCTTTCTCTTCCCATTTGTCTTTCGATTTCTTTATCTCTCTTCCCCTCAATTTATTTATCTTCCCCTCTCTCTTCCCCTTTATATGTCGATTCCTCTCTTCCCCCTCTCTTTTGATTTATTTCTCTCTCTTCTCATATCTGTGTCGATTTCTTTATCTTCCCCCTCTCTTTCAATTTCTTTATATTCTTTCTGTCACTCAATTTATTTCTCTTCTCTCTGTCTCTCAATTTCTTTATTTATCTTCCCTTTCGCTCTCGATTTCTTTTTTCTCTTCTCTATGTCTCTCGAATTTTTTATCTCTCCCCTCTCTTTCGATTTATTTCTTTCTCTTCCCCCTCTCTTTGTCGATTTCTTCTCGTGAGACTCATGCTTTGGTGAACCGAGAAAATGTAAAACAGAGAGAGAAAAACGTGCCGCACTGTTGAAGTCCGGATTTGGGAACTCGGGTCTCAGAAGACATCAGCCCAAACACGATTTTAGGGGACTTGGAAACTTAGGTTTCCGAAAATGGTGGCCCAAACACGCCCTAATACAAGACTTATGTCAGTTGGCTATAGTCTTATTGGCAAAGAATAATTTTAATAATAACTATCTGAAAAAAGGAAAAATAAATATATAATTTCCTTCCTTCATTCCAAGATTTTCTCACTCTTCTATCCATTTAAAAATTCTCTCTTCTTTCTTCTTTTGCGGTAGAATACACTCATCATAGCTCAAATTAGGGATTTAGTGGCGACATTTGTTGAGACATTTTGTAGCAATGCAAAAAAGTCCAAATAATTTGAGTTTAATAAATATTTTGTAAGTATTGATCGTTTAATATGTTAAAAAAAAAACAATTATTTAAAAAAAAAAAGGGTAAAATACCCTTTTGGTCCCTCATGTTTGAGATTAGTTTCTAATAGGTCCCTAGGTTTCAAAATTGAACAATCAAGTCCCTCCTGTTTTGAAAATGGTTCTATTAAGTCCCTCCACCGTTAATTTTTTTAACGGTGCTGACGTGGCAACGTTTAATAATAAAATAATAATTTTATAAATTAAAATAATATTATAATAATAAAAAATAATATATTACTTTTGAAATAAAAATAATAAAAAAGAAAAAGAAAAAACTCTTTCTCTCTCCTTCCCATCCCTTTCACCCGTGCCCATCCCCTGTTTCCCCTCCCTTCTTTCTTCTTCATTTTTCTTCTTTTTTCTTTTCCGTCACCGGCGAACAAACTTCCTATCTCCGACATTTCTCCTGTGTTTCAAACTTCCGTCGCCGGCGTTCCAAATCCGACATCGACGATAATGGAAGAGAAACCTGTGAATCTGTGATTGTTGTGTTTTTTTTTTCCCTCTCAAATCTGAAATGGAGGTTTCTCCTATGTGGGTTTTTTTTTTCTGCTGCGTTTTTTTTTTAGGAAGAAGATGGGAGGGTTGGAGAGAGTTTATTGAGGGAGAAGAAGATGAGAGTAGAGGTGGGTTTGTTGAGGAAAAAGATTGGAGGGGTGGGGGAATGTTTGGTTGAAGGAGATGTGAATTTGAGGGTGGGGAAGGAGAAAGGGAGCGGAGAGGAAGAAGGGGATTCGGTGGTGGTGGAGGGTAGTGGCTGTGGCGGCGGCAAGGGGTTGCGGAAAAGGGCGGCGGCGGCGGCAAGGGTTAGATTTAGGTGGAAGACGGGTGGTTCGTTCGGAAGGAGGGAGGAGGCTTTGGCGATTTGGCGGCGACGGCGAGGGAGGAGGCTTCGGCGAAAAGGCGGCGACGGCGAGGGAGGAGAAGGGAGGAGGTTTGATGCAGTGGGGAAGCGACGGCGGCGGTAGGGGAGGAGGCGACGCCGGTGAAGAAAATAAGAAAATAGAGAGGGAGGGATTTGGGGGTGGGGAAGAGAGGAGAGAGAGAAAATTTATTATTTTATTGTTTTATTTTTATTTTTAATTATCAATTATTTTAAAAATATTATTTTATTTTTTAA
The DNA here is from genome assembly GCA_036850905.1 of Luffa acutangula. Lineage (NCBI taxonomy): Eukaryota > Viridiplantae > Streptophyta > Magnoliopsida > Cucurbitales > Cucurbitaceae > Luffa > Luffa acutangula. The sequence continues at coordinate 46,110,904 of CM072096.1, forward strand.
ACATGCCACGTCAGCATCCGTTAATTGCCACGTCAGCACCGTTAAAAAAATTGACGGTCCAAGGACTCAATAGAACCATTTTTTAAACAGTGGGGACTTGATTGTTCAATTTTGAAACCTAAGAACCTATTGGAAACTGACTTGAAACATGAGGGACCAAAAAAGTATTTTACCCAAAAAAAAAAAAAAACAATGCTTTTGGTTTTACAATTCAATTTTTTTATTCGTAAAATATAATACTGACTTTCCAAAAAAAAAAAGAAATCAATTTAAAAAAAAAGGTTCCTCTCAAGCCGTTTGCATTGCCGCCGTCCAACTTCGTCTTTCGCGTTTCCCTCTCCTCGTCCCTTTCCCTCTCATTTTCTCAGTAACCATCGTCGCGGCCGCCGCCGCCGCCGTCGATAAGAAACCTTCTTCGTTGCAAGTCGCCGTCGCCGCCATTAAGTCCTCCTCCGTCGTCCAGGTACATCTTTATCATTAGCGTTCCCTTCTACTCTTCTCTGCAACTATTGACGCCTCCGATGTTTTTTTTATCATTCGCCGTTTTCAGGTCGTGAAGTTTCACTCCCGCTGCTGCTCCAACCTCGACCTGCTGAAGAACTACCCTAAATTAGTATAAATTTGTTTCCTTTTCGAATTAGTTAAAAGACGACCTATTTTTGGTTACTATTATTTTTTTTTTTTAATTTTACACTGTTGCTGTAAAACCCCCCCAAAAGTCTCGATCGGTGAATGTTCTTCAAACCTCAGTTGTTTCTCTTCCGTCTCTCGCGCACGCCGACTTTTGGAAACTGAGTAGTTGGAGTAGCTTGTCACTGCCATGGCTCAGACCACAGAGGTACTAATGCCCGTTTCTCTCAATCTCTGTTTCCTTCTCTGTTATGTTTTTTTTCGAGAGGACATGAGTGTAGTAAAATCCGGAGCTGGTTTTGAAGTTGTCTTCCTTGTACCTAATGTCTAATGGTTCTAAGCTTCTACTGAATGAAGTAGAGGCAATTGCTAGTTTTAGAACACTTTTTATATTGGAAATTTTAGCCTTGTGGTATGGTAGGATGTTGAAAAGTTGTGTAGGTTCCTTAATGGTGACAATTTGTTGCAGGGTGCGTCTGAGTCGGTCAAGGCGGTCGCCTTCAGCTTCATGACTGAAGAGGAGGTTCACAAACACAGTGCTGTGAAAGTTACTGCGCCCATATTGTTAGATGGTATGGGCAGACCCGTAGCTGGTGGACTTTATGATCCAGCAATGGGTTCTTTAGACGAGACAACACTGTGAGTATCCTGGATTCCGTTTTAGTTTTCTTTCAGGAGTCAAATATCTGTTCCTTGCCGTCCAATTTTCTATATCTGTGCTTGTTGATGAATGTTTACGCACTTTGCTCCACCTACGAGTTTACTTTGGTGATGCTTTCTGTTCATAGGCTGTAGGCTCGGAAAATATTATCTTAATTGTTTTGCTTCACGTCATGTACATCTGCTTTTTGTCTCTCTGGTCATTAGTTGGTATATGAATAGGAAAGTTGTGCCGCTAGAATATGGAGTGCACTTATAACCCATGAGATTATCAGCATTCCAATTTATTATCAATCTTTTTGCAGGAAGTAAAAATTTATTAGCATTGACTTCCTGTGTGTATATATTGATAGTCTTGCTTGTACAGTTGGTTTTCCATGGAAGGAGACTTTTTATGGACTTTTGTACCTTTTCTTCTTGTTGATTACTGATAGATACTTTCATTCTATGTTGCTAAACATACTTGTAACTTATATTGATTTTAATCTTAAGAGGTTGGGGGCCTTTCTTGTAGTTTTTCTATGTTCTTTTGGTGGCTTCTTTCTTGAGTTGGCCTTAATTTGAGAATAAGAAATCACCATGAGAGACTCTGACATACCCAATAATTTTATTTCGAGTATATATGTGCCTCTAAACTTAGGAAGAAAACAAAACATCACTTTTTCTAAACACTGGACTTTGCATGGGAAGGAAAAGTAAATGTATTAGCTTCTGTCAAATTTCTCACAAATATCACGGGCATATCACAGGTCAGGATTGTTTATATTTGATAATTCTTAAATGAATCTAAACTAAGCGCACAACCCTTTATTCAACACAATAGAATCATATGGGTTTAAATTTCCTCATGATTATACAATTATGAATCTACTTCCTCTGGTTACTCCACCAGGAAAATATTGTCTAAAGTTTCCTAGTTAATCTGATCCAATGGCTAATATGATTGTAGTTTCTTTGTTTGCATGATTGAGAAATATTCCAAGGCTGTGAGATGACAAGATTTGTATCTTTTATTTTTTTTGATAAGAAACATCAAAAGGAGAATATATTAATCACAAGAAGGACAGCCTAAAGGCCGGGGTGGAGAATACCCCTCCAAAAACTATCTCAAAAGGGCTTGCCAATCACTAATAATCATAAGCAAGCTGTAATTACAAAAGAACTTTCTGTATGAAGAAATCCACCAGGAGGCCGTATTAGTGATTGGCAAGGTTGAGGCAGTATCTAGGTGGGCCAACAAATTTGGGTGCAAGGTTGAGACTTTCCCAATAAAGTATCTAGGTTATCCCCTGGGTGGAAACCATCGCACTAGAACGTTTTGGGACCCCATTGTTGATAAATATGAAGCTAAACTTGAAGGTTGGAAGAAGCTGCTGCTCTCTAAAGGGGGAAGGGTTACTTTGGCCCAATCGGTCCTTAATAGCCTCCCCATATACTACTTCTCCCTCCTTAAAGCCCCGACGATGGTGATTAAGAAGCTAGAAAAGCTTACGAGGGACTTTATTTGGAATGGTGGTCAGTTCAAACCCGCTTGCAATCTTGTCAAATGGGAATGGACAGCTTTGCCTACTTCCCATGGGGGCATTGGGGTTGGTGCTTTAGGTTTGCGAAACAACGCCCTTCTAACCAAGTGGCTTTGGAGATTTGCCCATGAGAAGGAAGGCCTATGGAGGAGGGTCATTGGCAGTATCTATGGGGTTGATAGTCTTGGATGGAGAACTATGGTGATTACCCATATAAAAGGTAGAAGATTATGGCCCAATATTCAGCGGAATTATGACTGTTTTGAGAAGTTTACTAAATTCCAGGTGAGCTGTGGGAGAAGAATAAGGTTTTGGGGTGATGCTTGGTGTGATGTGCAGCCTCTTCATGTTACTTTCCCGGAAATTTATGAGATTTCCCATATGAAACTTGCTTCTGTTGCAGAGTGTTGGGATGAAAGCAACCAAACGTGGAATCTTGGCCTCCGAAGAGGGCTGTTTGACCGTGAGCTGAGCAGTTGGGTGGCCCTCATTGGCAAGTTAGACAACATCCAGATGGGTAATGAGATGGATCGAATATCTTGGAAGTTGGAAGGATCGGGGCTTTTCTCTACTAAATCCTTATTCCGTGCAGCAGTTGGAAAATCTACCAAGATTAACTTGTCTCTTGCGGGAAAGATTTGGAAGCACAAGTCCCCTAAGAAAGTGAAAATCTTCCTTTGGAGTGTGGCTTATAGAAGTCTAAATACGGATGACAAAGTTCAAAGGAAGCTAAAAAATTGGGCTCTCTCCCCCTCGGGATGCAGACTATGTTTTAAAGAGAGTGAGGATATTGATCACATCCTCCTTCATTGTGAGTATGCTAGCAAGACTTGGAACTTCATTGCAGGTTTGTTGGGGATATCTTTCTGCTTACCAAAGAGGGTGGAAGATTGGCTTGAAGAAGGGCTGCAAGCTTGGAATTTGAGAAAGAAGGCTAAGGTGATAGCGGGCTGTGCGTTTAGAGCTTCCATTTGGCTTCTATGGAAAGAGAGAAATGCTAGAACTTTTGGTGATAAGTCGTCCTCTTTTGATTATTTCTGTAATTCTGGACAAGATTTGTATCTTTTCAATCAAGCATCACGAACAACCGGATCAAAAGCATCTTATTTACATCCTTTTCAATAGTCATTGGTTTAAGAGCCAACTTACACACGCTTTTACTAATCAAACAAGATAATGGCTACATCCTACATGGAAACTTGAAAGATATTTAACATTCTAAGTAAGTGGCCACTATGGCTTGATGTTGTTTCTTGGAGTTGGAGTTATTTCTTTGAGGTGTTTGACTTTTGCTTTGTCATCTCTTAGGATTGTACATAACGACTCAGGAGCCTCTTCTCCATCAACCCTTTCTCGGAAGGGTTGTTTTTGTGGCAAACTAGGGTTTGTGCTATTTTGTGGGGTTTTTTGGTGAGAGAAATAATAGAATCTTTAAACGGTTGGAGAGATCTTTGAGTGATTTTGATCACTTGTTAGATTCTAGTTTCTCTTTGGGCTTCGGTGACGAAGTTATTTTGTAATTAATATTATCCTTTAGGTCTTATTTTATTTGATCGGATTTACTTTTTATAATTTGACTGAGTTTTATTTTTATATTCCCTTGTATTCTTTCACTTATTCTCAATGTAAGTTCAATTTATCATTAAAAAAAGGCTTGAATATTTGGTCTTAAATATATTAGATTTAGACTTGCCCCTTTGACCATTAGGCTAATCTATAGTGGTTCATCTTGGTTGATACGTTACAAAACAACAAAAATGTTTAGCCACTCATGTAGAATCCTTGCGAAGTTCATGAACATTCTCCTCTTTGGATATGAGAGGTTAATTGGCTGATTATTATAGAATCTGAAAGGTCTTGTTTCCTCTATCTTGGTAGAATTATCTCTTCCAATCTAATTCGGGAGAAATCCTACTACATCCCTTTCTATTAATTGGTGTGTGATGTCCAATGATGATGAAGAACACCAAATATAGTTTTTCATCTTCTGTTTGATTGTTAGTAAAATCTTGTGTGCAACTTTTTTGGTCTAAAGGGGTGTTCTCTTTACAATATTGGTAAATTGGTAATTAACTTTGTCAGTTACCTGAGTAGTCTGAAATTTAAGAGGAAGACTAAAAATTTTCTGGGTCAGTTAACACAGAGTGCTGTTCTCATAGGGTAAGTTCGACTTGAAACAGACAAAGTGATTTTTTGGGGAAGTTTTGAAATTTGGCAGATTTACAGTATTTAACCTTCTTATTATCCTCTAGATAGTACTAGAGTTTTTGCTATATCTTCTCTTTTTGATTCATAGTAATTGGAGAGCTGTTTGGTGACATCTTTTTCATCTACAGTTTTGAGCTTGTCTTATATTCTGAAGTTATTTTTACTTGTTCTCTGTTTTGTTAGTTTTTTTATTTGGTTGGAATTTTGGTTTATGTAGTTGCAAATCTTGCGGACAAAGGCCTTTCTACTGTCCTGGTCACTGTGGTCATATTGACCTTGTTTCACCTGTGTATAATCCCTTGCTATTCATTATTCTCCATAATCTTCTTCAACGTACTTGTTTCTCTTGCCACCATTTTCGGGCCGGTGAATCCCAGGTAAAGTTACTATAGTCTAAGGATGTTATTAGGTAGAATGCTCTAGTTTCATACACCCTCTCTTTCTGTCTCCTATACATAAATAATGCATGCCAACTTAATTCTTGACTTTAGGTTGAAAAATGTGTATCTCAACTGGAGCTCATTTTGAATGGTGATGTTGTTGAGGCCAAAGAGTTGGATTCGGAGTTGCTAACTGAGTCCTCACATTCAAAGTATAGCAATGGAAGGCAGAACACGCAACCAAAAAAATGGACTTCTCTTCAATTTTCTGAAGCCATATCTGTTGTGAATACATTTTTGAAGCCTAAACAGAGAGAATGCAAATATTGTGGTGCTAAAAATCCTAAGATTAGTAAACCAACTTTTGGTTGGCTTCACATGGTATTTCTTCTTACATGCCCATTGTTAATTCAGATGTGATATTGCATTTATACCTTTAATATCAAGTCATGGGCGTATTTACATGGTCCCTCTTTTAAATATTGTTCTTTTACTTTACCAACTCTTTTGATTGTTGTTGTATCGGATTATTTTGTTTTTGTTTTCTTCTCTTCTCCATTGTTTTTTGCTCCTTTATGTAGCCCTATTTTTATTCTTCCATTTCTCTAAATGAAGGTTGTCTTTTTAAAGAAGGTTATTAATGTTATCAACTTTTGGTAAAAAAAAAACTGAAGTATATTAATGTAGAAAAAAGTTATTTAAAGAAAAGAGGTTCATAGAAGGAAACATGATCAAGGAACGTGGGATATAACATTATTGTTGTTTTTTCCCCTTCTTCTTTTAGAGGAGAAATAGTTAGCTTTTATGAGTACATTATCATCTGCTTTGATAGGAGATGTAGTCTCTACTTTCTATGATAAAACATTACATCATTACTGGTCAAAAAAAAGTTTACATCATTAAACAACAAAGCAAAAGTTTGATTAAGAAACTGACGTAGAACATTGCTACTCTTAAAAGCTATAATACATCAATTGATTATTAAATGGCAATGGGAAAGATTGATCATGAAAAATACTACTCCCAAAGCGATTAGAAGTTTCGCTGAGTTGTAATTTTACTTCATTATGGTTGAGTGTAGTGGTGCCTTGTTTGATATAAAACAATGAAGAACATGAATGATAAAAGAAGAAAAAGATCTTCAAGGCATAATGTTGAGAATGTGCATTAAATGGAAAGGAGTAAGTTCAACCAAATATCATGAAATCTTGTCAACTTTCTCTCTCTAGTGAGTGGAAGCTTGGTATGAGATCGTTTGCCCTATAATGTACCCACCCTTTTGTGTATGCTTCAAAAGCAATTAAAAGAGGACAGATGGATGCAATTGAATACTTTGGTAAAGACTAAAGTGCCCACTCCTAACTGAGCAAATAAAGTATATTGAATAGTTTGTTTTAGGTATTGATGACTTCCACATTGGACAATGGAGCCATGCTTGTTTTAGGTATTGATGACTTCCACATTGGACAATGGAGCCATTAATAGATGATAAATATAATTGATGTACTTGTTTCATTGCAGCCATTTGCTTATTGGAAATCTTGAACTCTCTTTCAAGTCATATTGCACAAGTTTTAGGGATTTGATTAAGTTCTTTTGATGGTGGATGCAGAGTGGCTTGACTGGAGCCCATAAGAGGGCCAATGTCATTAGAGGTTGCAAGCCTGTGAGTGTAAGTAGTGGGGCTGAAGGACTATCCTCGATTGAGGAAGAGACTACAGTTTCGCACACTACTGTTATCAATATACCGGAAGGAGATGCATTTGATGACACTGCGACCAAGGCCCCTGTAGAAGATTCTGAAGAAATTTCTCCTAAAATTTTCATGCAAAAAAATTTATCTTCAGGACATTTGATGCCATCTGAGGTACTGTCAATTTATTTTGAGATAGCAGATCGATTTTTTCCCTTTCTTTTCTTCAAATCCTTATTTATTTATTATTTATTATTTTTAATAATAGGTTAAAGGTATCTTGAAGCGTTTGTGGAAAAATGAAGCTATGCTCTGCTCGTTCATTAGTGATATTCAGCGTCAGGGACATGGAAATAAAGCAGGCCACTCCATGTTTTTCTTAGAGACTGTTCTAGTCCCTCCAATCAAGTTCCGCCCCCCTGCAAAAGGAGGGGATTCTGTAAGTATACTCTCTCTCTCTCTCTGTGCGTGCGCGTCTGAGACTAAAGACCAAGGGTTTTGTCGAATGATTATCACTTGCTTCCATATCCCTTTTCTTTTAGGAACTGCTGATGGATGGAAATGAGTTAAACTTAGTAGATGGAAACCAACTAAAGTTCAAAGCTTTTGAGATGAAATGATTACTGATAACTATAATATTTCTTGTTGATTGCATTTGGAGCTTTTTTTTTGTCCTCCCCTCTGACACTTTATTTGTCAATTATATGTTAAAAGGAGGACAATGCATCTGATGGCTAGCTTTTGCATTTCCACCTTATTAATAGAGTAACGAATCTTGTTAAAAAAAATCGTTTATTTAGCTGGTTTGGGAATTGGGATTGTGAGTCCTTGTATGTTGTACTTCTGTAATAGTACTTATCCTTAGCATTTTAACCTGAAACATTTTTTTCGTAACCCAAGATCTAATTAATCTAGCTATAACTGTAAGAATTCATGGTCTTCTGTACATGTTTTCATAAACTGTCGCTGCTGAAATTGTGTTCTCAGGTAATGGAGCATCCTCAAACTGTGTTACTGAACAAGGTGCTACAGGCCAATATATCATTAGGAAATGCTCATGCTAACAAATCAGAACACTCAAAGATAGTGAGGCTATGGATGGATCTTCAACAATCTATCAATGTTTTGTTTGATAGCAAAACTGCATCTGGTAAGTATGTTTATTCTATGAATTGGCCTTCAATTTATATGCAATGCTTCAATTCTCAGTTTAGGGCTTCTTTTCTTTTTGTTTTTTTAAAATCTTTTTGTAAAGAAACATATCTATTCATTGATGAAATGAAAAATTACCAAAAGATTTTCAACAAAAAACACCAGAATTAAAAGCTAGATAAATTACACTACTCTGAACCGGCCCAAAAGATAACGGATTGATGCATATTGCTCAAACCAATTAAACTGACTTAGTTTGGTTTGTTTTTTGGGTTCTGACTTGCATCCTACTTGCTGGTTATACTTGAATGAAATATATCACATAAGTTTTAAATATTGAAAAGCTAGAATACTGAAGTTGGGGACTTAATTTTCTTTCAATTTGTCTTGCTGGTTTGTTTCTATTGATTTTCTTAATTACATTTTTCTTTTTTTTCCCTCCTAAATTTCCAATTAGGGAGCCTGCTTGCATTTTTCTTTAGGGGTTCGTTACTGTGATACATCTAAATAAAAACCCACCCTCGTAGAATGAGTAATGCACAGTTCATCTGGTATTTGTGCCACTAATTATATAGGTCTGCCTTACCATGGTCACAAAATCATCACATTGTTCAAATTGCACTTTGCCACTACTTTCCACTGTTAATTGTATTAATTTTAACCTAGTAGTATCGTGTTTGCTATTTTTGGTAGTCTAGTATTGTCATGCATGTTATACACAAGTCATGTAACTGACTATTGAATGAGGACCATGCTTTCTTGTTGGCAGGTCCAGGTCAAAAAGATGTTTCTTTGGGAATATGTCAGTTATTGGAGAAGAAGGAAGGCATGTTTCGCCAGAAGATGATGGGAAAGAGGGTTAACTTTGCATGCCGATCTGTCATATCACCAGATCCCTACTTAGCAGTTAATGAGATTGGAATTCCCCCTTATTTTGCATTGAGATTATCCTATCCAGAGGTATTCTGATCTATACAAGCATTCTACTTGTAGTATTGTTGACTATCACCTTTACTTGAATATGGTATGTACTATGTACTGGTTTCTGTTTTAAATCACGACACATTGATTAGACTAACCTATGTTAATTCGTTATTTATTGAAACAATATTTTAATATATATATATATTTTAAGCAGGTTAGGGATAGTATGTCTGGTGTTATTGTCCTCTTTTCTTATTACTTTTACTTCTGTTAGAAAACTGGCCATGTTTTATTTATTTATTTAACAAGAAACAACTTTTCATTGAAAACTAATCATGTTTATTTCTTCATTTTTATTGTTACTTTTTCCAGAGAGTGACTGCTTGGAATGTTCAAAAGTTACGAAATGCTATAATTAATGGTCCTGAAACCCATCCAGGAGCCACACATTACATTGATAAATTGGCTACAGTGAAGTTGAACTTGAAGCCAAGTCGGAAATCACGCATTTCTATCTCGAGGAAATTACCATCCTCTCGTGGTGTGGTCGTGGATCAAGGAAGTGATGATTTTGAGTTTGAAGGGAAAATTGTGAATCGCCATTTGCAAGATGGAGATATTGTTCTTGTGAATCGACAGGTAGACTTTGTTGTTATTTGACATGATTCTTTTACATGTGTGCTACTTTATCCTAAGTCTTGAACTTAGTATTATGCCTTTTTTTTGTCATTATTGTTATAGTTGGCTAGTTGCTTCCAAAATGAACTTGATGGAGTGGATTGGTAGTCACATTGTAATTCTTTCCTGTTTTTTAGTCATATTTTGATATTTAGTTTTAGGGTCTCTTTGGAATGACTTTCTAAGTATTTAAAAAAGTGAACGAATGAAGGCTTGGCTGCGTGGAATTTAAAGAGGAAGGCCAAGATTATTGCTAGTTGCGCGTTCAGGGCTATTCTTTGGTTTCTTTGGAAAGAAAGAAACTTCAGAACCTTCGAAGATAAGTCCGTTAGCCTCGATATTTTTTGTGATAATGTACAAAATACAACCTCATGGTGGATATCTTTATACAGATTTTTTTTTGTAATTATAGCTTGCTTATGATTATTAACGATTGGCAGACTCTTCTGAAATAGTTTAATAGTTTTCTTCTGCTCTTGGGCAGGGGTTATCTCCACCCTTTGCCCTTAGGTTATATGGTTGCTTTTGTTTGTTAATACACATCCCTTTTGTTTCCTATAAAAAAATTGTCTAAAAAAGTGTTTTTAAGTGCAAAATAAGTGTTTTTAAACACTTAAAAAAGTCATTCCAAACAGGTACTTAGTTGGTTGCTGATTACTTTGTTATAATGGGTTTCCAAGTGGGGGCGAATAATTTAGTTCTAGTGGAGGAGGATTATCGATGGTTTTCAGGGATAAAACCTACCTCTCGCATCTTCTGTTTGTAGATGACACATTTTTCATTTGGTCGGGTAGGGAAACTTTCTTTTTTTTGTTAATATGAGGGGTTTATTGTCATTCTTTGAAACTATTTATGGCCTTAAGATTAACAAAGGTAAGAGGTTGATCATTGGTATAAATTGTGACCCATTGAAGTTCCATTGGGCTTCTCTTGTGGGGTGTGGGATGAGTTACATTCCTTTCTCTTACCTTGGGCTCCCTCTGTGCCATGTCCGAAGTGCATGTCTTATTGGAATCCCATTTTTGAAAAAACCCAAAAGTGTCTTGTTTCGTGGAAAAAGGGATTTCTTTTCTAAGACTTACCATCTTCCAGGCCGTTTTAGGTGGGTTCTCAACTTATTTCCTCTCATTATTCAGAATTCCATTTTTAGTTAGCTAGTTCAGAAAAATGTTGTTTAAGTTTAATCCTATTAGGGTCTTGTTTCTTGCAAATTTTTGTTATTGTATATTGATATAACTTATATGATGAACCTGTAGTGGTTGAGGGTTGAGATGTAAGGCTGAACTAAGTGTCGATTTGGTTTTGTGGCAAGCTGACTTCTTTACTATCTTTTGGGTTTTTGGCCTGGAAGGAGTAACAGAATTTTTAGAGATTGGGAGAGAGCTTGAGAGGAGGTTTAGTAGTCATTAGCTAGGTTCAATGCCTTAATCTGGGTGTTGGTCTCCATGGATTTTTCTATTTACCTATTAGTTCCCATTGTGTGCTTTTTTGGTATGTCCATTGGCCTTTTTATTTGTAATCTTTCATTTTGGTTGAAAAGCTTTAATAAAGAAATTCCTTGATGTAACCGGAGAATAGAAGACAGGTGCCCCTATGGATTAGTGTGTGAGTAGAGCTGATGTCATGGTTCTTATTAAAAAAATAACCTTGTATGATAAAAATTAATCACTCACAAAATTTACCCATTAGATGGATTGCATAGACCAGACTCTTTGAAGTGCATATAATGGCATACTATAATTTTACTGGTGCTTCCCACGAGTATTTGTCGTTGCATATAATGAGGCTTTTCTATGTCATTTTGAACTACTGGATTGGAAATATTTTACAGGCTTGATATGATATTCCTCTGGGCATTCTATAGTCTGTTAGGTATCTAAGTAGTTGGAGAGCCACACCCCAAAAGCCAGGCGATTGGGGAGGGAGAACCAACCACTTATATACCCCATTAGAAGCCCATATCTTTCCAATGTGGGACAAAGGCATCCCATACTGCCTTGGTCCCTAACAATTGCCCCTCCCCTGAAAGCCGACGTCTCGGCGGCTGTGCACGGCGACGCTTCACTCGACTGGTTCCGGTCAGCCCCTCCGCCGCCACTCCTCTCCGAAGCCGTCGACCACCGACTCTGATACCAATTGTTAGGTATCTAAGTAGTTGGAGAGCCACACCCCAAAAGCCAGGCGATTGGGGAGGGAGAACCAACCACTTATATACCCCATTAGAAGCCCATATCTTTCCAATGTGGGACAAAGGCATCCCATATTGCCTTGGTCCCTAAGATAGTCCTTCGCACTCATAGTATTTGATGATGATTTACATAAAATAAAGATGGTGTAAAATGGATTTTTAGAATTGACTTGCATTTAAGTTCTAACATTGGGATGTCTATTTATAATTATATCCTATTTCTTCATGTGTTATGTCTTTTTTTTTGGACAGCCCACACTTCACAAGCCTAGTATAATGGCTCATGTTGTTCGTGTCTTGAAGGGAGAGAAAACTATTCGAATGCACTACGCTAATTGCAGGTACCATTGTGTATAGTTTGTATGTACTTTTAAAATATTTTGTGTTATTTTCAATGAGAGCATGTGTCATTGAAAATTTGTTGTCCTCTAATTACAGCACGTATAATGCTGATTTTGATGGTGATGAAATGAACGTTCATTTTCCCCAAGATGAGATTTCTCGTGCTGAAGCTTACAACATTGTGAATGCAAATAATCAATATGTTAAACCCACCAGTGGTGAACCCATCAGAGCCTTAATTCAGGTACCACGTTATTTTCAAAGTAAATTTCTGTCAAAACCCTGAGATTATTTCTTAATATATCTTCTGATACCATTGATATAGGTTGGTGATTAACCACCTAATTTTGTATATATTCTTCAGGATCACATTATAAGTGCTGTGCTTCTTACGAAGAAGGATACCTTTTTAAATTTTGATGAGTTTAGCCAGCTTCTCTATAGTTCTGGCATTTCAACATCAAGACCATGTGCTTCTTCAGAGACACCTGGCCAGAAGATTTTCACTTTAGATTTTGAAGCCGAGATGCTACCTGTTCTTCCAGCCGTTTGGAAACCGGAGCCTCTTTGGACGGGGAAACAGGTTTTGGAATATTTTCGAGCAAATAAGATATATGCACATTAATGTTGCATCTAGACTTGAAAAGATATCTCATCATGCAAAGAAAACATAATAAATATCAGGAGTTCAGAGGCATATGCTACTTTAGTATATAAGAGGATTTATGTTTTGTTGAGATGTTTGATTTGTGGCTTGAACTTGAGTAAGCAATGTTAACCCACTCAAGGTGTCTAAAATGAGTTCAAATTAGAAAACTATCGTCTTTTGCTTTTGCTTTTCTTTGCTTTGCTCCTGGATTTGAATATAAGTTTGTTGTTTTGTTAATAGTTCTCTGGCAGTCATGGTTAATTTCTGATACTGTAATCATTTTTGTTTTCTTTTGGTTTACAGGTTGTCACAGCCTTATTGGACCATATCACTAGAGGCTCCCCACCATTTTGTGTAGAAAAAGATGTGAAAATTCCACGTGGTTTTTTTAAGTGCAGACATATGGGAAATAATTCTTCCAAAGTCAAAGTGGTTGATGGTGATAAATCAAAGAGAAAAAGAACTTCGAATGAAAATAAATTGGGAAAAGGTGAAGTTCCTGATGATGGGAACTCTAAGAAAAAGGAGTACTCAAAATTTGATAAATCGAAGGCAGAGCGTTTGGATGATGACAGCTTACTAATATTTAAAAATGAATTGGTGCGTGGTGTCATAGATAAGGCTCAATTTGGTGATTATGGCTTAGTGCATACAGTGCAGGAGCTTTACGGTGCAAATACTGCTGGTCTCTTGCTTTCTGTAATGAGTCGTTTGTTCACTGTTTATCTTCAGGTGATGGTGTACTATTTCAAATTTACTCTCTCTTTTTATATAAAATAACATATTTTAGTTTATAACTCGTGCTACGAGTTGGCACTGATAATACCTGCACATTCATCTCCCATTGCTTAGACGCATGGGTTCACATGTGGAGTAGATGATCTTTTGCTGATAGAATGTATGGACAAGGAGAGAGAGAAGCAACTCCAAATCTGCGAGAATATTGGTGAACAGGTGCATCTTGGATTTCTTAAGGTCAAGGATGGAGAAAAATTAGGTATCTTCATGTTCACTCTTAGCACTCGATGCACAGAGTTTCTTTTTTATTTATTTATTTTTTTTAATTACTAGTTCATTATTATTATTATTACTATTCTATTTTTTTGAAAGAAAGAAACAGAAAAATTTCATTGATAAATAAAATGTACAAAAGGAAAGGCAAAGCCTTCCAACCACCTTTGGCGGATGGATTACAAAAATGATTTCCAATTATAATTAAGGTAGAAAGATTATAATCTTTACCAAAGTGAACATTTACATCAATAAAGAGCATTAAATAAAACCAAATCCATAAAGTAATTGAATGATGAATGCCATGGAAGATTCATCCATTCCTTCCACACCATAGAGACCAAAAGAAGGAATGGTTAAAGGCAAGCCATAGTGTTTTCTTATCTCATTTGAAAGGGCGTCTCACAAAAATCAATGATAAAAGATAAAAAGTGTTTCTAGGCATAATCATGCTCCATCCAAAGCCTTCCTAAACAAGGTTCCAATACTCTTGTGCAAAAGAACAAGAGGTAAATAGATGGCATTGGGATTCTGAACTTTCTTTGCACGTAACACACCATGAGGGAGAAAGAAAGAAATAAGGGACTCTCCTTTAGAGAGGATCTGATGTATTGATTCCCCTATGACTAAGCTCCCATAGAATGCTTTAAATTTCTTTGGATATAGTATTTACTCGTGCATTCTGATTAAAGTTTTGCAAGCGTCTGAGAACTGCTCATTATTAACCTAAGGAAAAATAACTAATATAGATAGATAGCAGAAAAATGATTTGAAAAGACACATGTAAATGAACATTTAATTCTTCCCAGTTATCCAGATTATCTGAAGATCTTAAGCTATATTCGCCATGGAAACTTGTGAGGCCTGAAGATTGCATATCATAACACTTGATATGATTAAGCCTGCCATGAATATTTTCATTATGGCTGTAGCCGCGGTAATCTATTTGTCATTACTTTGGACTTCCTCAGTTTGATGGATTTGGGACTTGATTTTTTTGATTTGCAGACCCAATGACACTGCAGTTGAATATTGAAAAAACTATTTCCGATAATGGAGAATCAGCATTAACATCATTGGATAGAAAAATGACCAGCCAACTTAATGAAAGGACTGGAAACTCTAAGATTCTCAAAGATTTGTTGTCTGAGGGCTTGCTCAAACCCTCTGTAAAGAACTGCATTTCTCTGATGACGACTTCTGGGGCTAAAGGTGGTACGGTATGTTTCTTTGCAATTTTGAGTATCTAAGTATTTGTCGACAATATAATGCTTCTCCCATGGTTGTGCTATTTTTATCTTCTTCTTCTTCCCTTTTTAACCTTTTTTCCCCTTTAAAACTTCTTTCCCTTTTGATTTAGATGAAGTAAGCCTTCATTGAACAAATAACCTCCATTAGTTAGTGCAGTAGTTAAACACAGTAAACTTGATCTCTTATTTTAAAGTTCAAATCTTTGTTGAGATCTTACCTATATACGGGATTAAGAATATAAGATTGAATATACTTTAACCTGTTAGCTCAAACCTTTTGATCTTGTAGTAGATTAATATGCTCCTTCTAGTTGAATGCTTGTTATCTGATGCAACTATGATGTTATAGATAGTTTCCCTGAACATGATGTAATCGAGGATGGTGGTATTTTTTGTACCATAGAAAGTGAAATGCGGCAATGAAGAATACACAAACTAAGAAAGATGAAATAAATGAGTAGAAAAACATTTGCAGATCTACTATCTACAGATTCCATCTTTTTCGACACAATTGACCATCTTTCCTGAACTTGTATTTGTTGATGCAGTTTAAATACTTCTTTTCTTCTATCTGTTGCATGTAAGAGCATCTGGATGGAAATTCAAATGAACGTTCTATCACAATTTTACTCTATTTTGAGATTTTTCCTAACATTTCTTGCTTTGAACAGGCTAATTTTCAACAAATATCTTCACATTTAGGCCAGCAGCAGTTAGAAGGCAAACGAGTTCCCAGAATGGTGTCAGGAAAGACATTACCGTGCTTTCCACCTTGGGATTGGGCATCACGAGCTGGAGGGTTCATTGTTGATCGCTTTCTTACTGGTCTTCGACCTCAAGAATATTACTTCCATTGCATGGCTGGCCGTGAAGGGTAAATTAAACTTCTTCTGGACTTACTGTTGATCCTATCTTTATGTGTGATTTGGCATCAATAAGACTTGACTATCTTTATTTTTTCTTCCCAGAAGTTAAATTGCTTTTGCGTCATCTATCTGCATTGAACCCCACGATTTTGCACATTTCATACTGTCCTAGCTATTTGAAAATTAAAGTTAAGTTTGGATTCCAGATCATCATTTCAGTTCCAGATTTGATGAAACAAATTACCAAAAAAGAAGGGTTACAGCCTAAAAGGCCAGAGGGAACTTATGCCTAGGAGGTTTTAAAAATCTCCACCCAAGTTGATCGAAGAAGGTTAAATTACAAATTTAGTCATTGAACTTTCAATTATACAAATAGGTCATTCCTTTAAAAAATATCTAGTAAGTCTTTGAACTTTCAATTTTGATCTAATAAGTCTTTAAGTTTTCAATTTTGTGTAGTAGGTAAACCATCATGGGTTGGCCCAAATGGTCAATAAGGACCATAGAAAAAATAAAGGGCTTGGAGGGCATGGATTCAATCCATGGTGGTCACCTATCTAGGATTTAATATCCGACGAGTTTCCTTGACAACCAAATGTAGTAGGGTCAGGCGGTTGTCTCATGAGATTAGTCGAGGTGCGCGTAAGTTGGCTCAGACACTCACGGATATCAATTTTTTTTTTTTTTTTTTTTTTTTTTTTTTTTTTTTTTTTTTTGTAGTAGGTTCTTGATCTATTTGATGTTTTCTAAAATTCAAGAATCTATATGACATATAATTGAAAGCTTAATGTCCTATACTCCTATTAGACATAAAGTTCAATTTGATGTATAATAGTTTAGTTAATTTTAAAAAATGATGAATATGCTAGGAACTTATTAGGCAAAAAATTTTGATAGGAAACAAACCATTTCATTGATAAGTGAAATAGATACAAAAGATATCCTTTCTGTGATTTACAAAAGAGACCTCCATTGATAAGTAATTGAAATTTCAAGGAGCTATTTGACATTTTCACGACCTATTGGACATTTTCACGACCTATTGGACACATTATAGTTCAAGTACTAAACTTGTAATTTAACCTGGTAATTACAATAGTCCGTGTGAGATGCACTTCAATTTGTGGCCTTATGTTGTACAATTCTAGGAAGTACGGACACTGTTTTAAGCGGAGTGTTTGTGTTGGACATGCTCTTGGAGATGTGTCCAACTCACATAAAAACGTGTCTAATATTAAATATATATATGGATAATTGTAATGGGTGGCAACATGAAGGTAAATAATTACAAATATAGCAATTTTTAAAAATATTTGTAAATATGGCAAAATTTTTTAATTAATTTTTTATATTCCTAAATTTTCCCTGTGTGCCCATCTTTTTTTCCTCATCAGTTTTTTTTTTTTTTTTTTTTTTTTTTTTTTTTTTTTTTTTTTTTTTTACTGATAGAAAGTCTTTTTATTACTGATAGATTCTATCAGTGGTAGAAAAATTTTCTATCACTGATAGAATAAAGTTTCTATCACTGATATTTTTATCACCGATAGATTCTATCAGTGGTAGAAAAATTTTCTATCGGCGATAGAAAGTTTCTATCACTAATATTTCTATGACTGATAGATTCTATCAGTGGTAGAAAAATTTTAAAGTTTCTATCACTAATATTTCTATGACTGATAGATTCTATCAGTGGTAGAAAAATTTTCTATCAGTGATAGAAAGTTTCTATCACTAATAGAATAAAAGATTTCTATCACTAATAGAAACTTTTTCTATCAGTGATAAAAGATTTCTATCACTGATAGGTTCTATCAGTGATAAAAAAACTTTTTATAGAAAATCATAGAAAAACTTTTGATAAAAAATCTTTCAATCCCTGATCACCCATAAAAATCTTTCTATCTCCGATAGAAATCTTTCTATCACCGATATAATCTATAAGTGATAGAAAAACTTTTTATCACCGATAGAAAAGCTTTCTATCCGTGATAAAAGATTTCTATCACTGATAGAAATTTTTACTATTCTATCAGTGATAGAAAGATATTCTATCAATGATAGAAAACTCTTGATAGAAAATCTTTCAATCCCGGATAGAACCTATCAGTGATAGAAATCTTCTATCACTTATAGAAATTTTTTCTATGAGTGATAGAAAAAATTTCTATCATTCATAGAAAATCTTTCTATGAGTGATAGAAAAACTTTCTATCTCTATCACTGAGACTGATAGAAAAACTTTTCGTGAGTTATAGAAAATCTTTCTATCACTGATACTTTTCTATCAGTGATAGAAGATCTTTTGTTACTATCAGCGATGGTGATACATGGTGAAATCGAGCATTGAAAAATAAAGCAAAAACGAACGATTATAGAAATCAAACACTGAAAAGAAAAAACCAAACACTGATAGAAAACCAAATAACAACAACCAAACACTGATAGAACACCGAACAAGTGATAGAAAAATATCTATCGCCGATAGAATCTATCAGTAGTAGAAAAATTTTCTATCACTGATAGAAAATCTTTCTATCAGTGATAGAAAATTTCTATCACTGATAGAATCTATGAGTGATAGAAAAACTTTCTATCAGTGAAAGAAAATCTGGAGGGGTATTTTAGTAAATGCAACACACAAACTAT
This sequence comes from Luffa acutangula, assembly GCA_036850905.1. Lineage (NCBI taxonomy): Eukaryota > Viridiplantae > Streptophyta > Magnoliopsida > Cucurbitales > Cucurbitaceae > Luffa > Luffa acutangula. The sequence continues at coordinate 46,129,704 of CM072096.1, forward strand.
TAGATTTTGCCATTTTTGCAATTTTTTTTTGTGAGTTGCTAGATTTGCAATTATTTTGGCCCATATTGCTATCCTTGCAACCGGCCCTATATATATTTTCCTAATTCGGTCATAACTTTGGAAAAAATTCAAAGCCCATCTCATGTATGCCCAACATAAAAAGTAAAAGAAAAGGCAAAGATTCTAAATAGATCCTAATCCTTATATATTAATAATTCCTAAACTCTTAGGATGATAGCCCTAGTCAACCAAATCCTTCTATATCTTCAAGATCTTCAATTATTGTTAATTGACTTTACTTTATATGCTTTTAGTGAAGTATATTTTGTTCTTTATGTTTAATTTTCATGTTTTATCCATTATGATGTATTGGATATACCAACATATACACATATTCTATATATAAAAGAAAAAAGCATTCCCAATGTGGAGTTCTACTTTTTCTAAAATTGACATGTTGCTATTTCCGTGTCCAATGTCCATTGTCCGTGCTTCTTATCTGTTCATTTAGCCAAGAAACACCAATAGTTTGTAAGTATCATTGAAAAACACTTTTTCTGGATTTATTTCAACTAGAATTGTAATAGTGAGAAACCTCTTTCTGGAAGCATTCTTGATCTGCTGTTCAAGGATAAATGAGGAGTGATGAAAACTGCAGCACATTCTTCATGTCTCCTGCGTTCATAATTGTCCTCATGTATTAACTAGAAAGTTTATCATTTCATCTATGAAAAGTTCGTATCTTGTTCAAAAAAATAAGTCAAAAGTACACTATAACAAAAGAGAAATTAACGAATGGTAAATTCAATTATGGTTTTAATTTCTTTCTCATTTTTTGGATCTGATTGGAACTTATGATTTTTTTAGTAGAATATAACAAACAAATGAAATTGGTTACTTAAAATTCTTAAAACTCCAGATCTGCCATGTGAACACAATTTCTTGTATCTTTCCCTGTTGTTTTCCTTCAAGCCTTGTATAGATTGTTCTTGTTGGTTAAAGAGCAACATACAAGAATTCTTAGCTATTACATAAATATGATCAGTATTTTCTTGACATTTTGTTGATATATAAACTGTGAGTTCTCTCTCATAGGTTGGTTGACACAGCAGTTAAGACATCTCGCAGTGGGTATCTACAAAGATGCCTTATTAAAAATTTGGAGTCTCTAAAAGTTTGTTATGATCACACCGTTCGTGATGCTGATGGCTCCGTTATTCAATTTCAATATGGTGAGGATGGTGTAGATGTCCATAAAACAGCCTTTATTACAAAATTTGAAGCACTTGCAGCTGTAAGAACTTGTAACCTTCACTAAATCTGGATGCTTAGTAGAGCTTTTTATTTATCATTTTTCTGGTTTTCCAAATATAACATACCTATTTTTATTTCAGAACCGAGATATGCTTTACCAAAAAAGTCATCATCAGCTTGGCAAGTATAATCTATACGTCAATGAGTTGCCTTCAGTTCTTCAAGAGAAAGCAGAGTTCATATACAATTCACTCTCGAAGGATAAGGCTCCTGGTCTCGTACAAAAAGATGACTTTGTCAGACTGTTGGAGAATAAGTACCTATCAAGTCTTGCACAGCCAGGGGAACCAGTTGGTGTACTTGCTGCTCAGTCTATTGGAGAGCCTTCAACGCAAATGACGTAAGAGCCCCCCCCCCCCCCCCCCCCCCCCCCCGCCCCGCCCCGGCCCGCCCATTGCGTGTTTCTTATTTTGAGGCTTTAATCATGTTATTTCTCTTCAAATAAGACCTAGGCTTAGGCTATTCTTAATAGATTAGGAATAAGTCATCTGTCCTGGTTAGGAAATCAGTTTGCTGATAAGGGAGTACTCTTCTTGAAAAAAAAAAACAGTTATTCTTACTCTTGTTTAAAAGAGAGGATTATAAACTTGGCTTTAGAAGCCCCCTTTATCGAACAAGATTTGGCTTGCAATAAACCTTAGCTCTAATAAATAACCTGCAATACTATTTTGAAATTCAGTATCAGAGTGCTCATCTCTGTTACATTCAGCTATGATACTTCGTTTTTCTTTTATTATAAAAGCTCCACCAGTGATTCATGATTTTAAGTATAAAAGCTTTCCATTCTACCACATGAAAACATATTATTATTATTTTATAGGAAATAAAACTTTGATTTCAAGAACACGTTATAGTGTCATGGACAGTTATTAAAAATTTGCTTTCAAAATTTAGACATTTAAAAGTACCAGCATCAAATGGTATTTTAACCTTAAAATTTTCTTTATCAATAGGTTGAATAAAAATAATTGTCATTAAGTTTTCTTAGTATGCAACATGGGGATGCATATATAATTTTATTAGTTTTATCACAAAGGTGTATAGGTAAGAACCAAGCACTCATTTGACAACATTTATGTTTCTTGTTTGTAGTTTCCGTTTCTCATTTTTAAGAAACATACATGTTTAGTAAATCAACCCGTTTCTTGTTTCTAAATTTTAAGTAACATTACTAAAAAAATGGGTAAATTTTGTCAAATCACCATCGCTGCTGGAAACATTTGCTCCTGTACTAATTTAAATTCTATTAGTAAGTTATTAATAGTAGTGACACTCAAGTTCTTTCTATAAGAATTAAGATATTATTCTCCAACTCCTTTTCAACACTATAACATTTAGTGTTTCGTTCCAATTTTATCCGATGTCCCCAAATGGTCACTATAACATTCGGTGTTAGTGTCACGTGAAGGATGAAGTTTGCAATGTGACATGAAGTATATACTAGATTCTTTGTTAACTTATGTCAATGTCCCGTGTATGTGCTATTTGAATGAGGGTTTTAATCCCATTAGATAGATTATGTAGTGGCTGATTTCACTATCATTCTCTTTTGTTATTGAAATGAAATATGTATCCTAGGTTGAACACGTTCCATCATGCTGGGCGTGGTGAGATGAATGTGACTCTTGGAATTCCCCGCCTTCAAGAGATCTTGATGACTGCTTCACAAGATATTAAGACGCCAATTATGACATGCCCATTGCAAGATGGCTACTCGATGTAAGTTAAAATTAGTTTTTCTTGATTTATTGCTACACAATGATTTGTCTGATGTTGTTATTACGAGTGTATATATTATATCCATAGAGATAATATTCTTAGTCTACATAGTGATTTTGGTAACAATCACATTAGTATTTTTTATACTGTTTCCATTTATGTTTTTTATTAAAAAAAAAGAAATGGAGGGAAAGCAACTTCTTAGTGATTTTATAGGTGAAACTAACCTTACAAGTTGTAAAGTACGGTTAGCTGACATAATAGAGAGTATGAAAGTATAAACTACTACATGTTGGTCAGTAATATACTGAACCAGAAATACTGACTGTGTTATATGACAGGGATGATGCAAAGTCTCTTGCTAATAAGTTGAAGAAGATTACAGTAGCTGACATAATAGAGAGTATGGAAGTAACTGTCGTTCCATTTTCTCAACGGAAGCGAGAGATATGCAGTATTTATAAGCTTGAAATAAGATTTTACCCACTTGAGAATAATCCACAGTATGCTCATGTATCTTCAGAAGATTTGGAAGAAATTTTGGAATTTGTGTTTGTTAGGGAGTTGGAAGATTCGATCCAAAATGAAATGCTCTTACTATCACGAATTAATGGTATAAAAAATTTTGTGCCCGACTCACAATCAAAGGGTTCGAGTGAAAGAGATGAAGTCAGTAGTTCACAACATGAAGAAAACGATGACGACGACGTTGGTAATGACTTGGATGCTGCTGAAGATCTTGGTTTTGACATGAAAAAACAAAAACTTCAAGCTACTGATGAGATGGATTATGAAGATGATTCAGAAGAGGAACTCAATGTGAAAGAACCATCAGCGGGATTTGAGAGTGAAGTTGATCAAGGTGATGAAGCTGAAATAACCAATGATGATATGATGGAAATCACTAAAGACAGTACATCTGAGAATCAGACTGAGATAATAGATGTCTCAAAGTCCAATTCGAAAGGGAAAGCACCAAAAACAGCAAGGAAAAAGAAGAAAGCTAAATCAGAATTCTCCAGAAAGGACTATGATAGAGCAATTTTTGTGGCAGCCAAGGGAAATCATTTTGAGGTCCATCTTAAGTTTACCAATGAACCTCATATTTTACTGACCCAGGTACTTTCTCACATTTGTGGTCTCATTTTATCTGGATCTAATTTTTTTGTTCCTTTCTATAGTAAATCATGTACTTTCCATTTCAGAATGTTGAGTTCATGTCTGAACTTGTGTAATGTAGAAAATAATCTGTTCAAATCAGTTTGAGATGTTTTAGTATTTTTTGTTGACATTTTTTCTTCTGTTTTAATTTTTTTATGCGTGTGGTCCATAATAGCCAAGTATGTAAGAGTGTGGACAAGAAGCCAAAATAATCTAGAATTAATAAGTCAAATCATCATAGATGATGATTAGTCTTTTAAGGATGTCTCTTTTTAGTAAGTCTTCTTTACCTAATTAGTATATTAATTAAAGTAATCAAACAAATTAAAAGGGTATAAACTTATCAAAGGATTTCTCTTTCCAGTTAGTCATCTTTACCCAATTCTTCTTTCTCATCCAATAGTCTAGAAATTTTTTGGTGTAATATCTGTTTCTAATTATATATTGTTTCTCAAGTCTCCTTTCACCACTGTCATCATTTAATGAACTTGCTGCATTACCAGATCGCTCAGAGAACGGCGCAGAAGGTGTCTATCCAAAGCTCTGGCAAAATCATCCGCTGTCAACAAATTACATGCAAGGAAGGTCAGGTAATATACCACGGGAAGAATGTTAGGGAAAGAAAGAATATCAAACCAGAAGAGAAGGAAAAAGTTCCTGCATTGCAAACCACTGGAGTTGATTTTAAGACGCTCTGGGAATTACAAGATGAACTTGATGCTAGATATATATATTCCAACGACATTCATGCCATGCTACAAACATATGGAGTGGAAGCTGCTAGGGAAACCATAATAAGAGAAATCCGAAATATTTTCAGTTCGTATGGGATTTCTGTCAATATTCGACATCTAACTCTCATTGCTGATTACATGACTCATTCTGGTGGGTACCGGCCAATGAATCGATTAGGAGGCATAGCCGACTCAATATCTCCTTTCAGTCGAATGACTTTCGAGACAGCTTCAAAGTTCATTGTTCAAGCTGCATACCATGGGGAAGTAGACACCTTGGAAACTCCATCTGCTAGGATCTGTCTTGGTTTGCCAGTAAAGATGGGTACCGGTAGCTTTGATTTGATGCAGAAAATCGAAGTCTGATAAGTGGAAACTTTTGGCCTCATTTCTTGACTTGAATTATTAGATGAACTAATTTAATTAGTCTTGGCATTAGAAGAGAGCGAATCTGCGGATGTAAATTTTGGATGCTACAAGATTTTGTATTATTAGTATATCATTGTATCATTTATATAATGTTTACACATAGAAACGAGTGTGCAAAGGTTGTTAACAAGTCCAAAAATGGCTTGGAAATTTTGTCCCGTTTAGAAATATTTAAGCGTATACTGTCGCCATGAAATCAGTCGTTTTTCTTTTTTACCTTACACTGATATGAGCTTTCATGGTCACTTGGCTTATTGAGATCTTTATTTCTTTCTCTTTATCATAACCTTATTGTTACAGGTAAGAGAACAGTCAGGATTTTAACTGTGTATGGTCTGATTGAATTTAGAGAAATACTTAAACGGATATCTTTGGTATCAACATTTTTTTAGGGGTAACTATATAGATGACAATATTTAAATGGTTGTTTTGAAATATGGTCAAATGATTTTTTTATTAGATAAATGACCAAATGATAAATTGACTGATTTATTGATATAATTCAATTGACTAAAACGTCCTTTCTATCTAATTAGATAAATTCTAGTTTTAAAATTAAGGTATAATTAAAAAAGAAAATCAAAATAATCAAATAATGAGAGGATTTAATCAATAAGATGTTTAAACAACCAAATCCTAAAATTATGAGATAATTAAAAACTGATTCAAAATGGAAGTGCATTTTAAACTAGAAAATGAAAAGAAAAAAGAGGCTTGAATTTGATTTTTTTCAAAATCAAACTTTCCAATGATAAAAATATTTGATTGAATATAGAAACTTTCAGAATTCAAATATGCAAATACTTTGAAATTCAGAAGAATTAAAACATTAGTGTAAGGGTTTTTTTTTTTTTTTTTTTTTTAAATATATATATATATATATATATATATATATATATATATATATATATATATATATATATATATATATATATATATATATATTATTTTATTATTATTATTATTATTATTTTTTTTTTAAATAGTGTATATTCAACATACACAAATACATTTACTCACAAAACAAAAATATTCGTGGTATGAGAGACGTTTAAGAACCTCTAGCAAAATACACAGTATTTTAATATGTATAGACTCTAAAATTGTTTTTTTCTAAGAATTAAATCATCCTCAATGGCTGATTTCACTATTGGCTTTAGTTTTGAGAAGATTAATCAATCATTCAACACCCCAACTTGGTTCAAACACCTAGAATCTCACCATGTCGATTAGAACTCTTTGATCATTGTTAAAAATGCAGCATATCATATCATCATCATTCAGTTACACATCAATAGCAACATGCAAAAGGTTGTTGAACTTGCAGCCAACGACATTCCTTGACATAGAAATAAGAACTCTGGTCCACCATCGTCTGTAAATTTTTGCCATAGCCGAGCATCCTTCACGATAAACTTCAACTATTTCATCGTTTTTTTTCCTGTCATGTTGTGGATGCAATTAGAGAAGGTTCAACAATGAAAATAATGGATGAAAAAGGAGAAACTTAAAAAGACAACAATATTCAAATATGTAAATTTAAAACAATTTTAGGAGATTTTAAAGTTTGAGGTTTGAATTTTAAAATCCCTGTTAGACAAGATTTTTGGGTAAATCTTTAGTTAGAGCTCCATAAATTAAGGAACTTACGTCGAATTTATTACAAGGGTTAAAAGAAAGTAAGTGGAAATCCCTAATTTCACGATGACTACATTTGAGCACAAAAAACAAATCATCTTTCTTTAGAATAACAGTCTAATTGTAGCCATTAGTCCAAATTTCCAACTTTAAACTTATAATTTAAATCTAGGAAAAAAAAAATACACTTTTGGTCCCTGTGGTTGGGGTTAAGTTTCATTTTGGAAACTAAGTTTGAAAGCTTGACATTTTGGTCTCTGAGGTTTGGATTTCGTTTCATTTTGGTTCCTCCATCCAATTTTCAGTTAATTACTAACAAATTACTGACGTGACACAATTTTTTTAATTAAAAAAATATTTTTATTTTTTAAAATAAAATTATATTAAAATAATAAAATGATTATTTTTTTCATCATTCTCTCTCATACTCTTCTTCTTCTTCACCACCACCACCACCCGTCACTATCGTCGGAGCCAACACCTCTTCCATTCCTTTTTTTCCTCCTCTTTTCTTCTTATTCCCTCTCCCATTCCTTCTCTTTTCCCTTCTCTTCCTCCCTTTATTTCACTGTTTAAAAAAAGAAACCATGAAGAAGTTTCCCTTTCGAATCTGACTTGAACAATGGGGAAACTCCCTTCGTTCTAGCTCAAATCGAAGGGGAATCAATCCCATTCGATTCGGGTTGGAACGAAGGGGAAGAAGAGGGTTTCCCCTTTGTTCTAGTTGAATTCAAAGGGGAAACCCCTTCGTGGACTTTTTAATTTTTTTTTTTTTAACAGTGAAAGAAAGAGAGGGAGAGAAGAAAAAGCAGGGGGGGCGGATGGGGGGAGAAAAGAGGAGGAAAAAGAAATGGAAGAGGCGCGGGCTCTAGAGGATGTTGATGTCTCTGACAGTGACAACTGGTGGTGGTGAAGAAGAGGAGGGAGAATGATGAAAAAAATATTTCTATTATTTTAATATATTTATATTTAAAAAAAATAAAAAAAATATTTTTTTAATAAAAAAATAGTGTCAGATCAACAATTCGTTAGTAGTTAATAGAAAATCAGACGGAAGGACCAAAATGAAATGAAATCCAAACCTCAAGAACCAAAATGTTGAGTTTTCAAACTTAGGGACCAAAAAGAAACCTAACCCAAACCTTAGAGACCAAAAATGTATTTTCCCCTTAAATCTATTAGACTCCGTTTGATAACTATTTTGTTTTCGATTTTCTGTTTTGAAAATTATGCTTGTCTCTCAATTTTTTTTTAAGCTTTTCACTTCTATTAAAAGCAGATTTGAATTCTAAGACAAATTTCAAAAACAAAATCAATTTTTTTAAAAAAATTATTATTTCTTTTAGTTTTCAAATTTTGGTTTAGTTTTTGAAAACATTTTTAAAAAGTGGGTATAAAGTAGAAAACTAGATGTAGAAGTAGTATTTACAGCCTCAATTTTCAAAAATAGAAAACCTATAATAAAATAGTATTTTTTTTATAGCAGGTAAATACAAAGCCCACTACACAAAACAGCCCCTTCCCGACAGCACAAAGATGCTGTCCAAAACCTCAGAGAAATACACCCCTTCAATTTCTATCTGCACTTCCTCCAGCCAGGTACCATCACGCCCCAACTCCAACGTCAATCTCGCCAGCTCATGGGCCACCTTATTCGCCGATCTCCTACACCACCTGAAGGAGCAGAACTGAAAGCCCCTCGCCAACTGCTTAATCTCCTCTGCAAGCACTCCCAGATCTGATACATCACTCGTCTCCGACCGAAGCAACGAAATCACCTTTGTCGAATCTGACTCCTCCTCCAACCTCATGAATCCCATTTCCCTCACAAGGCCCAGACTATCCCGAATCGCCAAAGCTTCCAAGATGTCCACCTCTTGCGCAAACATAACCAACTTTGCAACTGTAAGCATTAATTCTCCTCTTTCATTCCTCACAATCGTACCCACACTACTTGATTGAGAGATTTTGTTTACTGCTGCATCTGTGTTAAGCTTATAGTTAGGATGAATCGGAGGCCTCCAAACCGCCACCTCCCTCACCCTCGCCCCTGACGACTCCTTCCTTCCTTGGAAAGCCCGAAATTGGGTCAAATACTCAGAAACCCAACCCCACCCTCCATCTTCCACCTCCAAATCCTGCCTTCCGCCAAAGAGCTCTTTGTTCCGTCTATTCCAGATCCACCAGCAAAGGACCACGAACTCCTCGAAAAGGGAACTTTGCATATGAGCCCAACACCACCACAACAAATCTGTCGTCCTTCGGATAGAAATAGGACCTGGCCTTGGGTAGAAAGGAGATTCTTTCCAAAAAAGTTTTTCTGCTCTACACTCCCATATCGCATGGAACGTAGATTCTTCTTCCAAATTATACCTCGGGCACACAGTCTGGATCTCCATCCCTCTTCTACTTAGATTTTTCAATGATGGCAAGTAATCATGGTACAACCTCCAACAAAAGATTTTAATTTTGTTTGGAATCTTCCTTGACCATACAAATTTCCACCACTGCTTTAATTTCTCTGAATCTGAACTACTGGCTTCTCCCTTCAAAGAACACGCCAGCTTGTATCCACTATTGACTGTGTAAAAACCGTTCTTTTCGTAGTGCCAAATAAGCTTATCTTGAGATTTCCCCCTTGGTCTCGGGATCCCAAGAATAGCCCTTGCATCTTCTTCACAGAACAGACCCTGCACTAGTTCAACATCCCATGTGTTGTTTGAGGACAACAACATCTCCACCCTATCCTCCGGGTGCAGACCCTCCCCATGGATCACTCTCAACGTAGATTGTCGCGGTATCCACTTGTCCCTTAGAATACTAATAGATCTTCCATCCCCCACCCTCCATCTAGCCCCTTCCTTAAGTAACCCTCTCCCCCACAACAAACTTTTCCACACATAAGACCCATTCCCCTTATGCTCAACTTCCATAAAAGAACACTCCCTAAAATACTTCCCCTTAAGCACCCTACATAACAAAGATTCAGGGTGCTCGATCAATCTCCACCCTTGTTTCGCTAGGAGCGCTCTGTTAAACAACTCCAAGTCCCTAAAACCCAAGCCCCCACAAAATTTCGACACACACACCTTCATCCAAGAGGCCCAATGAACTCTCCTCCCTTCCTCAGCATCCCCCCACCAGAATCTCGCCATAATACGATTACAATCTTTAATCAAACTCTTTGGGAGTTGGAAGCATGACATAGAGTAGTTAGGGATCGCTTGCAGAACAACTTTTATGAGAACCTCTTTCCCTCCAACCGAAAACCTCCAGTGTTTCCACTTATGAATATATGCCCAAACTCGATCCTTTATATACTTCAACGAAACGACTTTCCTCCCTGGGAACACAGCTGGAAGGCCTAAGTAACGGTCATGGAAACCCACCAACTGGACTCCCAGGATAGCCACAATTGCCTGTATGGACTGCCCCTGCACATTTGGGCTAAAGCATACCCCATACTTCATAAAGTTTATCTCTTGGCCAGATAGCCTAGAAAAAGCTGACAGAGTTCTTGCCACCAACCTCGCCTCATTATCTCTTGCCCTGAAAAACAGAAAACAATTATCTGCAAAAAATAGGTGAGATATAGGAGGGCTTCCCCTTGAAATTCGCACACCCTGAATTCTACCCTCCCTCTCCAACCAACCCAACATTCGTGACAAACCATCTGCACACAATAGAAACAAATACGGTGATAAAGGATCACCCTGACGAAGTCCCCTTGACGGTCTTATACACCCCAATCTCCTGCCGTTAATCGACACCGAATATGTCACCGAGCTCACACACCTCATAATCAAGCTTACCACATTCAGATCAAGGCCAAGGGCAATCATAAACTTCTCAATAAAGAACCATTCCACCCGGTCGTAAGCCTTGCTCATATCCAACTTTAAAACAGCCCAACCATCCTTCCTTGTTTTCCTGTGCTTAATATAGTTCAAACATTCATAGCCCAATATAGCATTATCACAAATATTCCTACCAGGCACGAATGCAACTTGAGTTGGTGCTATAAAGTGATCAAGCACCGCCTTCAGCCTATTGGCTAGTGTCTTAGAAATCAACTTGTAAATAACATTACACAAGCTAATGGGCCTATACTCAGAAACTTTTTTTAGCATTCTTGCATTTAGGAATCAAAGTGATTACAGTCCTATTAATTGAATCTATAGGGCTACCATTATTTAAGATATCAAGACACAACTCACTTACCTCTTTACCCACTATCCCCCAAAACCTCTGATAAAACAGAGCTGACAGGCCATCCTCCCTTGGAGCTTTTGAAGGACTCATTTGCTTCAAAGAACAAAGCAACTCCTCCTCTGTGAATGGGCGCTTCAATCGTTCATTCATCTCAAAACTCGTGCAAGGTTCAATATGAGCCAGAAACTCCTGCAAACTCCCACTCTCCTGCTGCCCGTTTGACGTGAACAACTTATGAAAGTAGCTTGACGCCACCTTCCCCATTTCCACCTCATCCGAGACACACCTCCCTCTCTCATCCACAAAACCCTCCATATAATTATGTGTACGCCTCTGAGATGCCCGCTGGTGAAACCACTTCGAGTTTCTATCACCCCACTGCATCCAGTCAACTCTAGACCGTTGGCGCCAATAAATCTCCTCCTCCCCCAACAATCTCTCCACCAAACTTCTAGCACCATTCACATCCCTCTGACTGACAACCGCTTGATGCAACTGTTGGCGAGCCAAGGAAATTCTATGAGCATAGTTCCCTTTCTTCTCCTTCCCCCACTTCGACAACTCGTCTGCACACTTCTTCACTCGTCTCCTCCAACTGTCAACTCGCCCCTCCTGAACCCTTCCTTGCTTTTGGGGAGGCAGCTCCCAACCCTTCTCAACCACCTCTCTACAACCCTCGAACTGGGTCCAGACCTCTTCAAAACGAAAGTAATAACCTCCCTTTATCCTCTGCCCCGACAACGAACTATTTTCCTCGATCAATATTGGACAGTGATCTGACAAACAAAAGTCTAGGTTCCGGACACCTGTAGCAGGGAACATGGCATAAAACTCCGAGTTACATAGGCCTTTGTCTAGCCTTTCCTGCATTACCACTTCTTTTCCCTTCAATTTATACCACGTATATTGAGAGCCTTTAAAACCTATATCAACTAAATCACAATCATCAATAGCATCCCGAAACGCCTGCATCTGATTCTGACAACGAATATTACCACCCCACTTCTCCTCTGCCCTCAACAACTCGTTGAAATCACCGCCCACCACCCACGAACATGAGTAAAGATCATGCAGTCTTTGGAGCAAGTTCCATGAATGCTCTCTATTGGCCACCTCCGGGTCCCCATAGAACCTCGTAAACCTCCAAGTCCCTTTATCAACTTTTACCATCACATCAATATGAAACCTACTCATCGATCTCAACACTACATCCAGGCTCTCCTTCCAGAACAAACACAGGCCCCCACTCCTACCCACACTCTCAACCACTATCACACCATCAAACCCCATCTTCCATTTATACTTATTCGCTTTCCTACACCCAATCTTTGACTCCGACACAAAGAACACTTGGGGATTTACCTCCCGCACTACTTGGTGTACAACCTTGAATGCTCGAGGGCTCCCCACCCCCCGAACATTCCAGCATAAGATTTTCATAATTCTCAACGACCCTGCTCCCCAGGGTTCGTCGAACACACCTCCCTACCACCGTCCACCTGAACACCCTTCCCCTTCTTCCTCATCTGCTCACTCATACCCACACTTGCCCCATCTTCTGTCTCCCCACTCGGGCCTCTCTTGCCCAATAAGGTACTTTCCCCGCAGTCCATTCCCACTACCTCATCCCTCCCCCTCCTCTTCCACTTCTTACCCTCCCTTACCTTCACAGAAGTGGGAAAATTCCCATCTACGTTCATTTCCATCGTCCCCTTCAGCCCCACGCTCTCTCCATCTGGCTCATTGATGGACACACCTCCCTTCGGGATAAACCCTCTTCCCTTCACAGTTTCTTCAACACACACCTCCTTTCCTTTCCCCTTTCTAGCCACCTCACTCACCCCTTCCTCCCCCACCCTTCCACCTGTAGCGACGACCTCCTCACCTTCCCCCAGCCCTCCCTTTCCCCTTCCAGACCTTTCCCCTCGCCCCCCCTCCACCTCACCTGACATCCTTTCTTGCCCATTAAGCCCATTACCCCTCCCCACGTTCTCTTCCTCTCCGCTTCGATCCCTCTCCATACCTTCACCCCCTTCTTCGATAGGATTCTCCATACCATCGCCCTCCCCTACCTTACCATCGCCTCCCCTCATTCCCATTTGCCTTTTCCACACTGAAGCCCTCAACCAGTCACCAAAATAAAATAGTATTAAATGTAGGTAAATCCTTACAAATGACCAGATATACAATTGTATTTTTGAAAAATGGTCAAATGGTTTTTTTCAATGAAAAATGGCTAAACCGTTTTTTTAACAAATTTTCACGTGAACTATTTTTCCAATTATACCCTCAAGTCAATTTTCACGTCCATCCTATATTTGAGGAACCCTCATTTGATTTAATTTAAAAAAAAAATAACAAAATTGTTTATCCAATGAACCATGCAATCGGTAACCGTTTATATCTTCTCTCTTATCTATTTAGATTTTTATTTTTTTTAATCAACAAATCATCATCTTCATCATCTTTTCCACCCGTTCTCAACTTAGATTGATTTGTTGGTCTTTACTTCTTTCCAATACTGAAAAGGCTATTGATCATAGGTATGTTGCCTCATATTCGTATTATTTCTTTTATTCCTATTCATTCTTTTATTCCTGAAAGTAATTTTACCTACTTTTTGTAAAATTAGTTCCTTGTATTCTGAGACTTTAAAATACAATGTGTATGCAAGTAAATTATGAGAATGAAGAGGAGCATGCAGATTTTGGAAGGTTTTCAAATTCTCTGGGTGAATTTTGAGACACTCAATTTATGATGAAATTGTAGCCTCAATAAGGTATGATTTTTCTTTCTCAAGTATTTCTTTTATGTATCCTCATTTTTCTTCCATAAATCGTGATTTTAATTTAGTATAAGATTTCTTAATTTAAATTTAAATTTTTATTATTCTGTTTAAATTGACTCGATTATACGCTCAAGTCAATTTTCACGTCCCATCCTATATTTGATGAAGCCCCTATCTAATTTAATTAAAAAAAAAAATAAAGTTGTTTATACATGAATCAAGCAATCGATAGTTACAACATATATCTTCTCTTTCTTATCTATTTTATCTTTGGTTGGAATCTGTTAGATTACCCAAAAGTTAGGTTTTCATTTCAATTTTCAAGTAGATTTTTTAATCAACATTCATCTTCCACCTGTTCTCAAGTTTGATTGATTTCTTGGTCTTCACTTCTTTCCAACATTGCCTCATATTTGTATTCTTTTTTTATTTATTCATATTCATTCTTTTATTTCCGAAAGTAATTTTATACTCTTTGCAACATTAGATGCCTATATCTGAGACTGTAAATGCTTCAAATATATTGTATGCAAAATTATGAGAAGTCCCTGTATTTGCATGATGATTTTTTTTTCCTTCTCAATATACTATATTTCTTTTATGTACCCTTATTTTTCCTCCCTAAATCATGATTTTAATTTAGTATAAGATTTTTTAATTTAAATTTTTGTTTTCAAATTATTCTGTTAAGATAGATTAGTATCAATCTTATCTTTTTTATTTTGAAATTCATTGATTTAATTTGACTTAAATTAATTTTTAAATTGTAGATTCTCTCCCTATTTTATAATGTATTTTTATTTAATTAGTCTTTAGATTTAGGTTTCGGTTAGGGGCATTCTTTTATGATTCGTTGTAAAGAAAACTTACTTAAAATAGCAATTGACCATTTTTCCGTTTATGTTTGTTGCATGAGGATTTTCTTTAATTTCTTTAATTTGCCGATGAAATTCTAGTTGCAACAGGTATTTTTTTTTTATCAATATACTGAATGTTTTATCTTCTTCTATTTTTTCTTCATAATCCGTGATTTGAATTTAGTATCAAATCTCTTAGTTTAAATTTTTGTTTTCAAATTATAATTTTAAGGTAGATTAAATCCAGATTTATTTTTTTGATTTTCAAATTATGTTATAGGGGCATTTTTGTCCATTATGTTACAAATTTTCTTTTACTAAATTTAGCATTTGGTCATTTTTCAAACGGTAAATTCGGATGACCTTTTTTCAAAAAAAGTATTTAGTAATGGTCACTTAGTTGCCCTTAAATATACGAGAAAGTCATTAGAATTCTCTGTTAGGCCATGTTTGTTCTATTGGTTTTGAGGGTAACTACAGGAATGGGCCAATAGTAGCCCATTTATTCCAAAATTGTCCAATTTGTTATAAAAACGTGGGGAATTGTGCTAAATAGCTAGAAAAAAAAGTCTTCTTGTTTTTTGGCTACAAATGTTCAGAATTTGCAGGTGTGGCCACCGCATTTTCAGGAACTGTTTTCTAGATTTTTTTTGACATTTTTACCCCTAGTATATACGACTATAGACAAACGCCGTTAACATATTTTTTTTTTGTTTTCATTCAGTTTCTCCCCCCTTTTTTTCGGGATGGATGAATCCCGATTTATAGGGAGTTCAGTTGGCGGTTTGTGTTCAAGTGTATAAAAAGATCTACCTATTTTTTAGGCTTAGGTTCAGCTTTTCCAACGGTAAAAAAAGATTTTATCCCTCACATTTTGCCCCTCATTATCCATGTTACAAAAGAACAACAATAAAAGTCGTAAGTAGCAGTACATACAGACAGATGACAGTACATATAAACTACAACGTATATATAACTCATATGGGGGGTGGGACTGGGGTAAATATGCATACACACAGGATGCATGCAGAACACGTATGTATGTAATACTATAGACAGATATCAGTTATGACATTTCATCAGGTATTTGCATTCAGGTGAACATGGTACGGGGGGTTATTATGGTTGCATATAGCAACACAGACAAAGACAAAGTGTATTTTTATTGGGCATTCCAGACATACACGATACAGGGGTGATTAACTCAAATACAGGGGGATTAAGTGTATACACACACAAGTAGACACATTAGACCATTCCATGGATGTATATAATAGTACAGACAAATCAAAGCATTTTTTCTATTAGACATGTCAATGTGTACGCACACATACATATGAGTATACCACAAGCACACTTTTTCCAGAGAAGTTGTAATAACGATGAAATGGTATTTATCAGTACATACCACTCGGGGGAATGTAATAACGAAATCCTAAAATCTCGGGGGAATGTATCAGTTTGTTGCTAATATAAGGGAATGTGAATGAAGTTGTTCATGTCTAATAGAAATGATATTTATCAGGACATACCACTCGGGGGAATGTAATTAATAACGAAATCCCTAAAATCTTGGGGGAATGTATCAGTTTTTTGCTAATATAAGGGAATGAGAATGAAGCTGTTACCTTGGTTTGAATTTCTGAGAAATTGTACAATCCTCGCGCAGAAGGAGAATCGATGGAGGATGTGGGGCAAGCAAGAGTCTCGACGGCACGGCGGAAGAAGGTCGTCGGCACGGCGGATGTGGGTCGTCGGCGCGATGCGAGAGGTAGGGATTGGGATACACTCTGTGTTGGGGGGTGGAAAATGGTGGGAAATGGAGGATTAAGTCTTTCAAGGGGGAAATGGTGGGAAGGGAGTGTTGTGGAAGATGAAGATGGACGGACGGGCTGGTGCATGAAGGTGGTTCTGGTGGGAGGGTGGGCGGTGTTATGACAACTCATAATTGCAGCAACTAAGGTATCATAATTACTGTGTTCTTATTTGTTTTTAAAAATTTTCAGGTATTCTTAGTTGCAGGTAGTAAATCTTCCTATTGACAGGACTGTTGTTTCCGATTAATGGAGTTCGAAGGTGTTTCTCTCTACTGAAGGGGGTTGAACTTTGTACTCCTTCCCCAATAAAGGTATTTACTCCTTTTTACGGGGAACGACTCTTTCCTGTAGTAACAATATGATACATCGTCTGATTTTCAAAATAATTTTGTGTTCTTGGATTTTTTAATTTCAAACCTCCTAAAATGTCTCCAACTTATTTTTAGGGATTTTTTAAATTTCAAACCTCCTAAAATGTCTCCAACTTATTTTTAGGGATTTTTTAATTTCAAACCTCCTAAAATGTCTCCAACTTATTTTTTAGAGGTGTATTTTATCTTTCTTAATCGTCGATTTTGGTTTTAAACGTTAAGAATAAGAAGTTTGTTGGGAGGACATTTTTGTCTTGTACAAATAGGGATTTATTAATCACTAAATTGTTTAGCCATCTATTTAATTTATAAACGTTCGTAGCCATTTTTCAAGCCACCTATTTATTTATAGCCATTTTTCTTGTTGCCCCAAATTACATTGATGTCAGCCCACAACCGGATATTAAAGACATAAATTATGGTGGATGAGCTTCTTTAACCTATTAATTTCAAATTTGTCTAAATCTTTTGAATTTTTCAATGGTAAGATTTCATGCATTAGTTTCAATTTTATTCTTTCCCAATTGTCTTTATTTAATGATGAAATTCAAATAAATGGAGTATTTTCATTAAACCGACTAGGACCCATTTGAAAACTTTCTTTTTCAATTTAATTGTAGATATTTTTTTAAAAAAATTATTTATTTTTATTAAACTTTCCTATTCCTTTCCTGTAGAAATTTCATTTAATTTCTTTTCAATTTTTGCCCATTGTCTGCCCTATTATTTTCATTTTTCAAATTTAGCCAATTTCGCTAACCTGGTTTTCATTTGTTTCAAATTTAGCAATCCAATTTTTGTCATTTCTACCCATTTCTTTTGCATCTGCCAAAGAACATCTAGTAGACATTTCATCTTCATTTTCTTTTTTAGCTGTTCTTATATCTTGTAACTTACGGGTTCCATTTCGCAGTCGGCTTCCATTTCTCATTTATTCCATTAACCTAGTATTCTTAGTAATATTATCTTTTCATTCAATAATATATAAATTGTTCCAACCATTTGTTAGGTTCCAATTTAATTCCCGTCTGTATGCTTCATGGTGGTAAATGGGACGATAGTGACAATTACGTTGAATTCAAAGCTTCAAAGATAATGTTGCCTCAAGGATTGACGTTTCAAATTTTGGTTGAGACTATAATGACCCGACTAGGAATAGTAGATAATTTTGATTATCCAATTTTTTTTTCATGCATAGGACCCCAATATTCTTCAAGGAGGGGTGTAGAATTAACAGATGACGGGGATGTTAGTTGGTTTATGAACACTATTTCAGTCGTTTCATCAAATAGTTGTTCATTAGTAGTTGATTGTAGCAATAGCCTTTCAGTTATAGGGCTAACCGCATGGATGGCCAAATAAAAAATGTGGTTTTGAAAAAAGTCCAAAATTCATTTTCATTAAAAAAATGTCCAAAGGGTAAAACGGGGAAAACACTAATTGCTATGGACTGACGAAAATGCCCCTGAATTTAAAAACACAGTGTACTTCCTACTTTCCAGCATATTGTTGTGGGGGTGTATCTTTGAACAACAAATCTAACTACAAAATCGGAAAAAACGTTCGATTTTTTTTTTATAAAAAAAAAAAAAAACAAACTGAACACTATATCCCCCAAAAACCAAAAAATGTACATGATTTTCAGATTCTGAATGAATCGCCCCAAAAAAATTCATTCAAAAGCAATGTATGTACCTGCGCACAAAAAAAAAAAAAAAAAAAAAAAAAAAACTCCTATGATGTTACGCGATTGTACGGAATACTATAAACACACTGTATGCATGTCTCTCCCCCCGCATTGATGTATGTGCTCCGAAGTCTATATATCAAAAAAATACTTTGTATGCGTGTTTCTTAAACTTAACTTTGAACGTTATCTAAAACATCAAACCTGGGTTTTTCTCGATCAGGGCAGCGAAGAAAGCAAGGATTAGTGCATACGACGCTTCGGGTGACCCCTGATGGCAGTAAGTGCAAGTTCCCGCCCCCTCCATGCCTTGTCATAACTGATGTTGACATCGTGTTTCCTCCTCATATAGTTAATAACATCACGGGGGTGACACTGGACCTTGTCGTTTACTTTTAGAAATGACTTCACACACTCCCCCACAAGTCATGTCGTGGCTTGCCTGTAGTCATTTTTTACAATATCTAGTGGGCATTCATGCCTGTCCACGAACTACGAACCATCCACAAACCCCCGTCCAAATGACGAGACGCTCGGATGTACCAACAACACGAAACGTCCTTGCATCCAACCACAAACGATTTCTGTTTGGACTTAATGGTCCGTAGCTGGAAACTGTTTCTTAACGCAAGCAAGTATATTGCTTTCCTTAACTGGTCCTTGTCTTGAAACACCGAGTCTTCCATAACAGATACTGATCCTTCAACGTCAACGTAACCAATAATTGCGTGATTTTTCTTGGTGATGTTCTGCTGCAAAGTTAATCCGTGATTTCCATCTTGTAAATGCATTGCATTCCCAGCGTGTGAATCTACCTCACAGTGGTAAGCCATAACGCATATGTCGCTAGCCATCCCATCGCCAATGTTGGAATGAACCAAGTAACATCCCTGTCGTCGGTGATCCAGATTATATTAGACTTGTTGATACCATTCCTGTACATGGTTAACTGAGTGATCATGTGCTCGCCCGATGGAAATACCTTGCTCCGAATGCATTCATTGAACTCTTGTATTGTGCATCCCTCCGGTACTAGCACACTGTTGGACTTAAACCCATTGTACCGATAGTTTTCATCCAACCTCCTATTGAATAGAACCACCACATTCAGCAAACCAACTGGCGGCGTGGAGTGCATCTGGTGTGATGTGAACCAAAACGTGCACAAATCTGAAGCCCCGAAAATACCTGCTGTATATTGAGCATACAGTGTGCAACCTCAGTAAACCAAAGATGCAGCACCTGGAAATTGAAAATGTTTTGATGTCAACTGAACGATGAACTCATCGATGGAAGAAAAAACCCAGATTTTTGATATCTCCCCCGATTAATTATGAAAAAAATGGCATTTAGTTATCTTAATATTAATTTAATATACGAAATTTTGTTAGTTTAAATTTGAAAACGATTTGAAAAATCTAACAAAATAATTTGAACTGAGAAGAATGGAAAATCTGTTGGGAGGATGTTTGGATACACCAGGGCCCCCCTCCGATGTTTGAAAATGCAATAGGGGTAAATGTGAAAAAAAAAATATTGATGGTGGTCAAGCCTACCTCACGTGTGGCCATATTTCGTATATTTTTTTCTTTTGGCTATGTTTCATTTTCGCCCCCCACTAAACTGCCATATCCCCAAATTTCTCTTCTGTTATATTGGACAATATGATTGTTGAATCTTCCAGCCCAAATAAATTGATTACTCTCGGTAGATTCTTTCACAACATTGATGTGTCAAAAGTTAAGGACGATTTTCACGTTGAATTGTATGACATGTTTAGTGGCAAGCTTAATTTACAAAATGCTTTGCGTTCTAGCCTTGAGAGACAATTTTCAGTATAGGATTGTAAAATCCAACAATGAGCTGTGGATAGTAAATGTGTCGTTGAGAATTGCAATTGGTCTATTCGTGCTAGTCGATATGACGATTTAAAAAGTGAAACATAGATTGTTAAGAAGATCAATCATTCGTGTCCTCTTGATGTCGTATTGAATGATAATAAACAAGAAACTTTGTATGTCATTAAATAGTGTATCAAGAGCAAGATGAGCATTACTGGAAGTGAATTGAAATCACCTAAAGATATTGTTTCGTTCATTCATTCTGAACATAGCATCCACATAAGTTATCAAAAAGCGTGGCGTGCTAGAGAAGCAGCTCCAAATGAAATCCGAGGCTCACCTGCAGACTCATTCTCTTCAATCCTAGCATTTTCTTACATATTGAAGTTAAAAAACCCAGGTACTTTACTTTCGGTATACTAGAGGTGAGCAAGCAAAATCAGAAAACCGAGTCGACCGACCAAAACCGACCGAACCGACGTCGGTCGGTCGATTTTCTTATAATCTCGGTTGGAGTTGGTTTTACGTGGAGTAAAACCGACAATTCGGTCGATCGGTTCGTCCAAAATGACGATAACCGACCAAACCGACCGAATTTAAAAAAAAAATACATCGACTACGTTGCGCTGTTGCATGCTGAGCATTCCACCAATAACCTTGGGAAGACCATCAACATATTTTCTTTTTTTTTTTTTTAACTTTCACGTGCCCATCTCTCTTTCTTTTCTCTTTTCTCTCTTTTCATCTTCATTTTTTCCTCACTTTTTTCATTTTTCTCTTCCACCTCTTTTCTTCTTTCTTTCTTTTATTTTCACTTCATTTTTCTTTCATATTCTTCCTTTCTTCTTCGTGTTCTTTCTTTCTTCTTCTTTCCTTTTTATTTTTTGGGAAAAAAACAATTTTCACCCCTGAACTTACCAGGTTGTATCAATTTTAACCCTAAACTTTCAATTTCATCAAATTGAACCCTAAACTTAACAAATTGTATCAATTTGAACCTCAAACTTGCATAAATGTTGCAATGTAGACCTTCGGTCAATTTTTCATTTGAATTGTTATTAAAACATGTAATTGACAATTTCCTTTTCCTTTTTTTAATTCACATTGCACCTGAGTTAGTGTTTTGTAAGCTTTTTTTTTGGAAAAACCAGAAGAAGTCAAATATCTCATACTATTCTTCTCATTATCATCCAAAAAAGAATCACAGAGTTATTGGCAACAAGAAAATCGAGCAGATATGATAAATAAAAAACTCGAAATTTCTTTATCTTTGTTTTATACGTTTGTACATTCTTCTAATTAGCAAGAAAAAAACCCGTAAAAGAAGAAAAAAAAAATTCCACAAAGTTATTAGAAACAATAATAATAAAAAAAAACCAGCAAATACTTGAAGTCCAAAATTTCTTTGCTTTCGTAATCTTATATAGCAGCGAAAAAGCCTTCACAATTAAAATTCTCAACAACAAGAAAAAGTCATCTAATATAAAGTTTCTCCAATATTTTGTTTATAAGAAACCAATTCAGCTACAATGTGAATTGAGGAGAAAAAAAAAGGGAAGAAATAATAAATTATGTACGGTGGTTCAAATGGAAAGTTAACCGAAGATATACATTGTAACACTTACGCAAGTTTGAGGTTAAAATCGATACAATCTGATAAGTTTGAGGTTCAATTTGATGAAATTAGAAGTTCAGGGTTAAAATTGATACAACTTGTTAAGTTTAGGGTTCAATTTGATGAAATTGAAAGTTCAGGGTTAAAATTGATACAACTTCCAAAGTTTAGGGTTAAAAATGATTTTTTCCCTTATTTTTTTTTATTCTTCCTTTACTTTGCTTTTCTTCTTCGTGTTCTTTCTTTCTTCTTCTTTCCTTTTTATTTTTTTTTCTTCTTCCTTTACTTTGTTGGATTCTCGAAATTGAGTTTTCTTCTCCATTTTTTCCTTTCTTCTTCTT
This sequence comes from Luffa acutangula, assembly GCA_036850905.1. Classification (NCBI taxonomy): domain Eukaryota; kingdom Viridiplantae; phylum Streptophyta; class Magnoliopsida; order Cucurbitales; family Cucurbitaceae; genus Luffa; species Luffa acutangula. The sequence continues at coordinate 46,152,228 of CM072096.1, forward strand.
TCTTTTTCCCTTTCTTTTTTATCTTCTTCTTCACTTCGTCGGAAACTTGAAACCTAGGCCTTCATCGTTGACATAGTCTTCCCTTTGTTGAGCTTTTAATTTCTCTCTTGTTTTTGGAGGCATTCTCATCAAACAATACAGGAATGAAGCTTAGGTTTGAATGATGTTGAAGCTTTGGTCTAGGGGTACATTTAAGCATGATGATGAAGAAAATTCAGACTTTTGCTCGAAGTGAATAGAATCAGGAGAAAATCTTGAATCAATTTCAATTTCCTTGATTAACCGATTTCACCGTCCCCTTTCGAAACCCTAAATTGATTCAATGTTTACAATTACACTTTCCCAAATCCCTGCATATTAGCTTCACAATAGGGTGGGCGGGGCCAGGGATGCACTCCCCATCTCCGTCCCCATGAAGATTTATCATCCCTGTCCCCGCCCCATTCCCAGTTTCAAAGAATTAGGATCACAGTCGAGAAATCTCCGTTTGGGGATCGGGTCCCTACTGGAAAAATACTCGTTTTTTTAATTCTTTTTTAAAAGGGAAAAATACAGGCTAGAGTTAAGTTTCATTTTGGTCCCTAAGTTTTCAAACTCAACAATTTAGTCCCTGAGGTTTGAGATAAGGAGCAATTTAGTCCCTGCCATCCATTTTGCCGTTAAATCTAACTGGCTGCTGAGGTGACACTATTATTTTAATTAAAAAAATTACATTTTAATTTTTAAAATAAAAAATATATTAAAATAATAAAAATTATTATTTTTAATTTATTTTATTTCTTTTTATTCATCTCTCCCACCTTCTTTTTCTTCTTCCTCTTCCTCCTACTATTTTTTCTTCTTCAACAATCAAGACCTTCCTTCCATGGCCAACGACCACCGTTCGCCGGCGACTTTTTTTTTTTTTTTTCCTTCTCCCTTCTTTTTCTTCTCCTTGAAAAAAATGACAAACACACAATCAAGAGACAAAATCTTCAACCAACAGAACAAAAAGAGAAGAACTCCAACCAAACTCCCTATTTCTTTCACGCCGGACGGGAACGAAGCTCATAAAACTCCAACCAAAAAGAGGAGAACTCCAACCAATCTTCAACCAAACTTGCGAGCTTCAGATCCGACTGGAACAACCCCTCGAGCTTCAGATCTGTTCAGTTTCAAGCCAACGGCCACGAGCTTCGTTCCCCTTCGTTCTACGTCGGCGGCCCGAGCTTCAGATCTGACGACAAACTCGCGAGCGACGACGGGGAATTTTCAGATCTGACGGCGTTCTCGGCGTGGGCGTTCTTGTGAGCTGTTGAGTTCCACGTTGGCGACCACGAGCTTCGTTCCCCTTTGTTCCACGCCGGCAGCCACGAGCTTCAGATCTGACGGCGAACTCGCGAGCGGCAACGAGCGATTTTCAAATCTGACGGTGTCGGCGAGGACGTACCATGGATCGACCGCCGGAGACGGAGATTGGCAGAGAGAGAAGGAGGTTTTCGTCGGAGATTGAAAAAATTGGTACTAGAAATTCATTGAAAGAAGAAGAAGTGAAGAAGAAGAAGAAAGAGGAAAAAAAAAAAAAAGAGTCACCGGCCGATGGCGTGCGACGAGCGACGTCAACGTATGGTGGTGGTGGTGGTTGAGTAAAAAGAAGATGGTGGGGTTGTCCAGAGGAAGAAGAAGAAGAAGAAAAGAGTGGGAAAATTGAGAGGAAAAATGAAAATTAAAAAGAAAATATTTTTAAAATTAATTTTTTATTATTTTATTTTAAAATTAAAAATAAATATTTTTTTAATAAAAAAAATAGATGTCACGTCAGCAAACCGTTAAAAGTTAACAAAAAAGTGGATGGAGGGACCGAAATGAAACAAAATCCAAACCTCAGGGACTAAATTGTTGGATTTGAAAACTCAGGGACCAAAATGAAACCTAAACCAAACCTCATGGACCAAAAGTGTATTTTTCCCTTTTTAAAATTATTTTTTTAACAAAAATGAATTAAAATTTAATAAATATATTAAAATTATATATACTTTTTATATTAAAGTTAGTATTATAATTATTTATTTATTTAAAAAAATTATAATTAAATTTTAAAATATCAAACACTTTTGTTATAAATTTAAGGGAAAATTACACTTTTGGTTCCTGAGGTTTGGTTTAGGTTTTGTTATAAAAAGTAAAAATAACAATCAAAACATAATATCAATCAAACACACTATTTATACAACAATAATTTTGTAAATGTTGTTTGTAGATAATACAACATTGTTTGATGGAAAGAAAGATGTATCCTGTATTTTTAAAGTTGTATCTTGTGTTTCCATTATTTTGAAAACAAAATTGGAAAACAATGAAAACAACATTTTATCGTTTTTGAAAACAGGTCATTTTTTAGTTGTTTTCGAAAATTGTTTTTAAAAATAGGTAGACCAAACAAGTTTTAATGGTTTCCCTGTATTTTTTATTTTCGAAAACATAAAAACGAAAACGGATCATGAACCAAACAGGACCTTAAGTTTTTCCAAAAGCCATTTGTTTGAAGGAAAATTGAGTAGATCTATTAGTGAGCCTTGAGGGTCATGTGTGACAACACAAATTTCTTGGTTGTGATAATGATGTTTTTATGCGGGATAATTTCCAAGAAACGTTGATTTGATCTAGGCTAGCATTACTCAAGGATGAGCAATGATTTAAGTTTGGAAATTTGACAATAAGAGTTATTTATCTTTATCTTTTAGCTTGAATTCTTTAAAATTGAGTTTATAGCTAGTATATTTGGATGGTTTTCCTCTAGAAATCTCATGATTTGCTTTAATACATCTTGGAAAGAGTACTTAATAGTTTGAAGCTATTTTGAGGTTAAAAAATATTAAATTAGTTAATTTATGATGTAGACCTATTAAGGCAATTATGTAGCAAAGTAAAGGCAAGCATTTGAAATTCTAAAAAGTTGGGAAGTTGGAATTGTTGGATCGAAGCAAAGTTCATTTAATTTAGCACGGGTGAGAAACCAACTTAGGAGCCACAGATTTTTCTTTGCCTTTTTTGAAGGGTGATCGATTAGGATTAAAGCTCCCGAAGGAGGAACTTAATCTTTCAAATCACTTTGTAAATATTGCTTCTGTTAAGAGATATCTCTCCCTCAAGGAATGGGTATGGAAAAACGACCTTCCTTTGTCATTTCCAAACCCAGGAATCTGCTCTATTGGTGGGAGAGTGAGTTAATAAAGATGATGCCATTCACTAATTTCATCCTCTAAGTTTCTGCAAAACCCATCTTCCATTCAATATTTTAAGAGTCCCAAACTTCAGCATAGTGAATCTATCAAAGGAAACAGTAGAGGAAAAGCTTCAAACAGTGGTGACTGCCTTAACCACAGGTCCTATCACATATTTTATAAGTTGAAAGATAGATTTCTAGGAGCTTTTGCTGGAGACATTTGCTTTAGAACCTGATTTCAGATCAAAATGTGTGGAGCCATACTTTGCCTTAATCACTTTTCTCCATAAAGGCTTCCTTTTCAATATGGAATCTCCAAAGCCAGCTAGCAAGTCTTTGTTTCTATTCCTTATGTAAGTGATGCCAGACCCCTTCCATGAGAGGTTCCCAATTTAGAAAGTGGATAGATTATCTTCCCTTGTTTCCTGACCAAAGGAATCTTCGAAAAATCCTTTAAATAAATAGAGCTCGAAAGAAGGATAAAAAGTAGGTAGGAAGATTGGACACTACGTAGCTTGTATGAGGTTGAGTTTAAGCTTGGGTATGCTTCCAATTTTGAAGGCTTCTCTTTACTTTGTCAGGACAGGTTGCCAAAAAGATGAGGATTTTGGTTGTTGTTACGAGGGAGACCTAAATAGGAGCTCGGCCAAGATACTATTTTGCAACCATACCTTCCAGCCAAGTGATTGATGATTCTTCACAATTAATACCCAAAAGTTATGACTTGTGACTATTAATGTTCAATCCCAAAACATCTTCAAAGAGCAACACAGGGAAACATATTAGAAATGTCTCTTTCTTCGTTCAGAACGAGATGGTATAGTCCACAGATTGCTAACGGTGTATTCGGAGATTTTCACTTCCCACAACAAAGCCTTCAATCAGAGTTTTTTTGTGATGCAGAAAAAGATGACTCGGCAGGTTATAAAAACATAGTTGGAGAGAATTGACAAATTATTCAGTACTATTGCCTAAGAATGTATTACTTGATTTATAAGTAATATCATTTCCTAGAAACTTCAACCAAAAATCTTTATAATTTACAAATGATGAACGAAGAAGTGACTGCATACCACGCTATAAATGTTGCTCCAGTTTCAACACGAAGACGGTTCAGCTCCATCATGTAGAGCACAACAAATAGTTGCTTTATGATGACCTTGGTAAACCTTCATCTCTTTGCCAGTTGACATGGACCAGAGTCTTGCAGTAGTATCAGAAGAAGCTGCATTCACAAGCATCCCATGTTATTTGCAACCGAAACATACAGGAGAGGCTTACGGACACATCAATAAATTTGGAAAATTCCAAAACAGAAATAAATAATAGATAATAAATAACTAAAACAAATGACAGAAGTTTGTCCATTATAATTACAATTCTTGAGATTAGAGTTTATTTTCTTTGTAGCTGTGAATTTCCAGACGAGTTTTGGCATATCAATATGAAAACCAACCTAACCTTATGACATTTAAGGTTGACAATTTTGTAAGATAATTAATATCTTAGAAAAATAGTTACTTAGGTACCCGAACACTGAAAACATATCATAGTAATATATTGCAATATCAAAAGAAACTACAATATATCAATAGCCTTTCAAGAGGGTTATTTATATCCCAAGAGCCCCCAATGGACACTACTCCTAAAATTCTCCACACCTTCTAAGACCCCTAACTTCCCTATTTATAACCAAGACTCCTTAACTAATTACTAATATGCCCTTACTCCAAGTCTAATACTATTCCCCATATATACCATATTAGTACCTTCACATTACCCTACTCTTCAAAGACACCTTGTCCTCAAGGTGTGCTTACAAAACATACTCTCAAAATTGGGCAACTGTTTTTTTTTTCTGGAATTAAAAACACAAAACCCAACCGACTAGGTGATCAACGTTCCAACGACCCGTTGTGGCAGTGGTGGTGAGCTGGTTTGGTCGGCAGAGACTCTACAGGTGGCGGTGACAACGGCAGTTGGTGACACTGTAGGCGACAACGAACCTTGGTGACGTTGTAGGCAACGACAGTTTGCGACGCAGCAAGCATCGATTATTGGTGAAGTACAGCGACAGGAAGGCTCTTCACATGGGTAGAAGCTTGCACAAATTAGGTCAGCTTTTGGGTTTATGTTTTAAACCTTCTGGAATTTCTTCAATCGAATTTCTTCAATCGACAAGGAATGGGCCTCCCTCCAACTATTTAATTTTAAACCTTCTAGATTTTCCTTAATGGACAAAGAATGGGCTTCCCTCCAACAATTTAAAACCAGTCCATTGAAAGACAACTTATTAAGCCCTAGCTTGAGAAGACCATTGTCCAATCCCCTTCTAAACTCATCCGATTTCACGTGATTAGGGTTAGGCTTTAACTACTCGCTCACGTGACTCATTGATATGTTCCCTACCAGCGAACGCCATTTCCGTCGACTTCCTCCCCGCAACCTCATCTCCGACCCTGCTTGCCTTCGTCGCTGGTGATCGCCTCCTTCACGGATCTCTTCATGGCCTTCCCTCTCAATTCCTTCCACCACCTCTCCACAACATTTGAGTTGGCACCTCAAAGACTACTTCTTTGCCCAAACCAAAAAATATCGCTGGCGATGGCCTCTATCAATCTCCACTTCCGTCCATTCTCCATTCTTCAATCACCGCTTCAACCACGACTTGCCTCCGACCATACAAGTAATAGTCGATCATAGCCTTTGTTGTCACTTTCTCTTCTTCTCTTTCCAGCCTTGCGATTGCTGAACCGTCCCCCCTTCAAACTTGGCCGAAGATCTTGCTTCGAAAATCCAGCATTCGACATTCCAAAACACTCTCCAGCCCGTTCATGCACGGTTTTCAAGTGGCGGTAGATTGCACATCGACCTCCCATCCATTGCTTCTGCTTCTTAACTTTTTTCATTAGCTCCTCGTTCTTTTGGTTTTTGTCCCTCTTCTTTTTATGGGCGTCATATTTTCCGATGCCTCCTACATCTCCCCTTCTCTCTTGATTCTTAATTTCTTTCATCAACTTCTTCTTTCTGACTTTGTTTCTCCCTCGAGAGCTCAGATGCTTCATGCTCCTTCATTTCTCTTCTCTTTGCTTCTCTTCTTTACACTTTTCTTCTCTCCATCTTTTGGTGATTGCATTCCTCTAACTGTTTTTGCAATCTTTATAAGATTTGTTGTACTTGATCCCTTGTTGTATTGCTTCCAAGTGTAACTCCATCTTACGATCAAACTCCATTATCGATGCTCCAGGAAGAATGTGCTCTGGTACCAATTTGTTAGGTACCCGAACACTGAAAACACACCATAGTAATATACCAATAGCCTTTTGAGATGACCTCTCCCAAGAGTCCCACAATAGACACTACTACTAAAATGCTCCACACCTAAGACCCTTAACTTCCCTATTTGTAACCAAAACTCCCTAACTAATAACTAATAGGCCTTTACTCCTAATCTAATACTATTCTCCATATATACCATACTAGTACCCTCATAAAGAAGGAAAATCGAGCCTCTCGAGGCCCTCAGATTTGTCAATGAATCACCTGTTATAAGATATGCACCATCTACTGAGAAAACGCAGTCCCACACCCAGCGTTGGTGTCCTGAAAAGCACAAGGAATTGTAATATCAAGCATTAAACAAGCGTCTCATTATCCGAACAATTGAATAGAAATAAAATATGTCTTTTATATAAAGAACATTATATAAATGAGAAGTAGGTACCTATAAATGTCTTCTCTAATGTGAAACCATCCACGTTCCAGATTTTGACAGTGCTGTCAGAAGATGCGGTGGCAAGATATCTAAAAGATGTGAAGCCATGTGAATGTTATAATTTGCAGAAGTATCCAACTCGCAACAATCAATTATTCAAACATATTTTGTCGAACAAGAAGAAATAAAAGAGAGTGTATTAGATTTATGAGGAATAAGACCGGTGGGGTTCACAGAACTCAGGTGAAAGAAGACACTTGAGAATGTATCCCTTGTGTGCTTGAAGTTTATGAAGTGGCTCAAAGTTTGTCATTGTCTGAAAGGAAAAAAGGAGTCACACTATTTGAATTGTAGAGCAGAACAATAATTAGCATTTTGCATTTAGGTACAACCTGGGTGCCACGTAACAAGCGCCAGACATAACATGTGCCATGATTATTTGCTGCAACTACCAAGCTCCCATCCCACATAACCGTCAAAGATCTTACAGCTGTATCCACTTCTGGCACCTGGTATCACACACTAGATCATTGGGATGTATCCATGATAATCCAAGTCACTAGTTAACTTTTGTTTTTTTATTTTTCATAGTAAATTAAGTACAAAACTCTCATTTAGGAGATTACAAAAACATTAAATTACAAATTTAATCCTTGAGGTCTAATAGATCTATGAACTTTCAATTTTGTGTCTAATAAGTCTATGAACTTTAAAGTGTCTAATAGGTTCCTAAAATTTTAATTTTGTCTCTAATAAGTCCTTCGACTTGTTCAACATTTATAAAAATTTAAAGACTTTATAAGACACAAAATTCTTCCAAAGAGAGCCAAGATGCCCTGGAACATGTCACATTAGCATCCTTAAAACCCAGTATCCACCACTTGAAGACTCTTTGATTCTACAAACTCCTTAAATAAAGTATTACCACCGAACTGCCAATCTTTCATTTTTTAACATTTTTTTTTTTTTTTTGATAAGAAACAGAGAGAAATATATTAAAAAAACAAAAGGAAGACATTTTACGGGCAAGGGGGAGAGAGAATCCCTCCCAAGAAAGCAGTTACACAAAAGAGATCACAGAAAATCCTTTCAAATTGCTAATAATGAAGGCAAGGCTGTAAGTACACGAAAACTTTTTTGAACAACTTCTTTTAACTCTAAAACTTTAGACTCCCAAAAAATTTCCTTCCATAGTTTAACTCTTAAGGAAAGCTTAACCTGATCCTTTTGCTTTTTTTTTTTTCCAATGTTTCATGGGAGATAGAACTTTCAAGAAGAATTAACCCTGAAACTTCTCTAAGGTTCTTAAGGAAAGCTTATCCTGATCCTTTTGCTTTTTTCTTTTTATTTTTCCAATGTTTCATGGGAGATAGGACTTTCAAGAAGAATTAACCCTAAAACTTCTCTAACTTCTCTAAGTGCTCAATACAGCTGCCCCAGACTGACTACTTCATGAGTGTTTTTTTTCCCAATCCTTTTGATGATGGTTTCTTCTTGTCCACAGAAAGATCCTCCAAAAGATCTGAAGAATTTAAGACATCCTCATCCCCTGAAGCATCAAATTCTTTGTTTTCCTAATTATTATAAAGAAACACTGTAGTTAACTCCCCATAAGTATGTAAGGGTATTAGTATGATATAGTATGATATATTTGGGGAATAGTATTATTTTTTTTAGATAAGAAACATAGGAATAAATCTATTGATATGCACAAAGGCCAGCCAAAAAACAGCCTAAAGGGCAGGGGGAAGAGAGATCCCCCTCCCAAACAAAAAACCTAAACAAAGGCAGTCCAATTTGAAACTATCATGGACAAGCTGTAATTACAAAAGAATTTCCTATGCTTTGTACACCACCAAGAAGCAGTATATTTAACGTTAGAACAAAAGGAATCAAACGGAGAGCTCTTATCTTCGAAGACCCGACGATTTCTCTCAAGCCAAAGGTTCCACATCAAGGTTCTAGCCGCCATACTCCACAAAAACTTGCCTCTGCCTTTGAAGTTCCAGCCCGAAAACACTTCATCTAACCACACGTCAATCTTTTCAGGGAAGGAAACATGCATGTTGAATTCCCCCAACAACCACCTCCAAGCTGCGCAAGCAAAAGGGCAGTGAAGAAAAATGTGGTCCAAGGACTCAGCATTCCTCCAACACAAAGAGCAGACTAGCTGGGATAAGGCTCTATTGCTGCATTTCTTCTGAAGGAGATCAAGAGTGTTGAGGCTTCTATGAGCAAGGGACCAAAGGAAGACCTTAACTTTCCTAGGAGCACAATTCTTCCAAATGGACTTGATCAGGGGGGTTTTGAGGGTGGGATTCACTTCTGCCAACTTTAAGAAAGCAGATTTGGAGGAAAAAATACCAGACCAAGGCACCAAATAGCTTTATCACTTCCATCCCCTAGGCGAATAACATCAATCATCTCAATCAACCCAATCCAGCTAGCAATCTCCCAATCTCCCAATCAAAAAGACCTCTTCTAAACCCCAAGTCCCAATCATTAGATTCTGAGTTCCAGCATTGTTCCACTGTGGCATCCTTCTTAATGGATATATTAAACAAATCGGGGAAGGAGGAGGCTAGGGTATCGTTCCCAATCCATCTGTCTTTCCAAAAAAGAACTTTGTCACCCTTGTTGACCTTGAAAGTAATAAAATTGTTGAACCATATACCAGTTTTCATAATATCACACCAAGGCCTTCCTCTAGCTGACCCTTTTGGGGGAAGGGAGCTCCACCCCCTTTGGTCTATGCCGTAAATACTCATAACCACTTTCCTCCAAAGAGCATCTTCTTGCTGACTGAAGCGCCACATCCATTTTAACAACAAGGCATTATTTTTCTGCTTATAGGCACCAATACCAAGGCCTCCGAAGTTCAAAGGGAGGGAAGTTTTGTCCCAATTGACAAGGTGGCTGCAGCCATGACTCTCACCATTGCCCCAGAAAAAATCTCTAACCAACTTCTCCATCTGCCTAATGACTCCCACTGGAGCTTTGAGAATAGAGAAGTAGTACACCGGAATGCTATTTAAAACCGATTGGGCCAAAGTCAATCTTCCCCCTTTCGAGATAGGGATGGATTTCCATTTTTCCAGCTTCAACTTAAATTTTTCAATGACTGGATCCCAGAAAGCAATAGATTTTTGGTTCCCCCCAAGAGGAAAACCAAGATAGTTGAAAGGCAGCTTCTCCATTCTACACCCAACTTTAGCAGCAAAGTTGGACAGCCAACCCTCGTTCACATTGAGACCAATTATGGATGTTTTCGAGACATTCAAAGAGAGACCTGAAATTTGGAGGAAAAGGGAAATGATCAGCCACCATCTATTGAGAAACTTCTTTTTAGCCGGGCTGAAAATAATGGTGTCATCCGCATATTGGAGGTGAGTGATCTTGACCCTACCATTACCTACACGGATGCCTATGAGAATTCTTCTTTCGCAACAAAAATGGATCAATCTGCTAAAAGAGTCCCCCATCAAAGTGAAGAGAAAAGGGGATAACGGGTCCCCTTGTCTAAGCCCCCTCTTCGCCAAAATCTTACCCGGGGTCTCCCATTCAAAAAAATAGAAAAATTAGCAGTAGACAGGCAACCTCTTATCCACTTCCTCCATCTGCAACCAAAACCCTTCTTGTCTAGAATATGATCCAAGTAATCCCAATCGACTTTATCATAGGCCTTCTCATAGTCAAGCTTTAAAAGGATCCCCTTTTTCCGGTTTGCTATACAGTCCCCCACAGATTCAGATGCAACTAGAACCGCATCAAGGATTTGGCGCCCTTCCACAAAAGCGGCTTGAGTATTGTCAATGATCTTTGGAAGCACCCTTTTAAGCCTCCCTGCCAGCACCTTGGAGATAACCTTGTACAAAGAGGAGACAAGGCTAATAGGACGAAAATCTCCCACTTTATTTGCTTTAAGCTTCTTAGGAATCAAGCAAATGTATGTCTCATTTGTCCTCTTGTTGATGATCCCTTTTTCAAAAAAATTTTGGAACACCTTTACTAGATCGGACTTCAAGATGTTCCAAGACTTTTTAAAAAATTCATTAGTCATACCATCCGGGCCTGGAGACTTCAAGTTACCCAAACTAAGGATCGCCTTGTGAATCTCATCTTCCGTGAAAGGGGATTCCAACACTGCAGCCTCTTGATGTTGGAGAGGGGACCATTCCATGTCCACCACCTCCATCCTTTGGCCCCTCGGCTCGGCATAAAGATTGGAGAAGAAAGTCAAAATCTCCTCTATCTCTTTTTCTGAAGATAACAGGTTGCCCCTTTGGTCTTCTAGGAAATTTATCATCATTTTCCTTTTTCTAACCGTCATCCATCTATGAAAAAAGTTGGTATTCTCATCTCCATCTTTAAGCCACTGGAGCTTACATTTCTGCAAAAGCATTTGTTGCTCCTTAAGGACTATATTCAAAAGATCAGCTTTTAAGCTGCTTCTTTCACTAAGCAAACCACTGGTCATGCCCCCGTTTTCCTCTATCTTATCTATCTCATCTATCCTTCCCATGATGGCACGTTTAGTATCTGTGATGTGGCCAAAAGAGTCCTTGTTCCACCTGATCAAATGATTTTTAATACCTTTAAGCTTTTCCATGAACACATAACCAGGCCAACCAATTGGATTCATTTCCGACCACCAAGCACTTAACTGATTAAGAAAGTTTGGATGATCTAGCCACATATTTTCAAACCGGAAAAGGGAGGGGCCCCAAGCTTGGCTACCTAAAGAAAGGAGAGGGGGAAATGGTCGGAGGTGGGTCTTGACAGCTTTTGAAGGGACATCTCTTTAAAGGCATTAAGCCAAGCATGAGAGATCAAGAACTTGTCGATCCTAGTGGTTGTAGGCTCCTCCCTCAAGTCTGACCAAGTGAACCTACCATTTTTCATGGGGACATCTATGAGCTCCGCCCCATCTATGAAAGTGTTGAAGATTCTCATGTTTCTAGTGGTTCTCCCTCCCTTAGATTTTTCCGATATCCATCTAACAACATTGAAATCATCCGCAAGACACCACAAATCCGAACAGAGACCCGCCAAATCTTCCAGCTCCGGCCAAAAAACATCCCTCCCCTGATTCGAAGCTGGCCCATAGACGCCTGATATCCAACCAGAAAACCAATTGTCAAAGGAGAAAGAAATGGAAATTGAGAACTCACCCAAAATCGATTCAACTACCGAGATGACATCTTCTTTCCACATAACCAGCACACCTCCAGCCGAGCCCACAGCGTCTAAAGCCACCCACCCAACACGTTTGGCACTCCAAATAGACTTCACAAGACGCCTACTCATGGAATTCAATCTAGTTTCCTGTAACAGCACTACATCGGGATTAAACTTGGAAAGGAAATTTTTTATAAGAGCTCTTTTGGGATAAGCTCCAAGCCCCCTCACATTCCAAGAGATGATCTTCATAAAGAAACCAAGAGTCCCTGCTCTACACTAATGTTGTCTTCCATCGTCTCCTTTTCCCACGCCCGAATTTGATTCGTGACCTCCCTCGATTTCCTCTTAACCGCCGCACTTCCCTTATTAGAGATAGGTCTGATACACATGTTCCACTTCTTCAGATTCTTCACCATCTGCCTAGAGAAGGGAAAATCCCCTTCTCCTTCTGACCCGAACCCATCCTGTAGGTCTCCATTACCTATAGGGGGAGAATTTCCGAATGTTTCCTGGGGCTGCACCTGAATCAAGGCTCTCTCTTCGCCTCCTATGAGATCCTGTGACTCATCTTCTCTAAAGCACATGAAGAAGTCAGAAAAAGGATCCTCTTCGTCAACCATGGGCTCTTTAATATCTTTTCCTAGACACTCTTCCACACTACTAATGCTCAAGAACAAGGCCTCAGATCCGAGATCAACCTCTTTTCCTTCTCGTCTCTCAGCTGGGTTTTGATTGTTTGTCGAGAAGATTTGCCCTCTTTTCATGGAAGCTTTGGATTTGGAGCCATTTTCGAAGGCCACCGATTTCCTTTTCGACTTTATCTTTTTTGGTTTGGATTCAGGAATCGAGATGTGGTTGTCCTTGAGCAGAGCGTCCTTTTGGACTGTAGTCGTCTGAGTGGGTCCCATGGGAGAGTTTTGAATATCTCTTTGATTATGAATGGGGCTTGCCATATTCTCCATTTGAAAATTCAGATTGGCGCCCAGTACCTCTCCCATTAAAGGGGGACAGGGGTACATGATATTAACCACTGGACAAAAAACACCATCTTGCACACGCCAAATGACCACTGGGTTTGGACTGTAGCCCTTTTCCGAGCCAAAAAAAACCCTCGCCGCCTCCGGGGAGAACCCTCCATGTTTCCCGACCATTTTTCCGATCAAGAGGTTATGATCCTCAAAAGTAACGACTTGGGCAACGAACGTTTGATCCCTATCTATCAGGCGAATTTCCAAGGGAATGAAGCCACAATAGTTTCCTTTAACCTTAATAGCCACTTCCATACATTCAATGAGATTTGAGTTGGCCTGGGCGTAATCAATGAAGCCCCCATACATATCCCCAATCGCTTTAAATGTGGCCAAGCTCCATAAATGCAGAGGAATGTTCCTAAATCTAATCCAACCACCATACGAGGGAATAACTGAGATTCTTCCATGGATATTCGGGTTCCAATATTCGACTTTAACAGTAAGGGGACCAAAGGTAACCCAACCCCTGTTTGCCGTTAACAGACGAGCCATGTCCCCCGTGGGGCATTTAAGAAGGGCTTTGTCGGGAAGAAAAGGGTTAATAATATATGACTGCTGGGTTTGATTTTGGATTGTGTCTAGAATCCTCCCCCAATCTTCATGAAAGTCCCGTCTAGTAATCACCAGAGTCTCATTCCAATTTATGCCTCTGACTTCCTTTTCTCCAGCTTCCTGATTCCATAGGTCTTGGGGGTTCGGGTTTTTCACACCCTTCAGGGTTCTCCCTTGAGCTTCACCCGAGGGTGACCCCCTCAAAACTTCGACGAAGGATCTACTCTTGTTCTTTTGGCCTTCCAAAACCAGTTGTTCCTTTTCTCCCCCCTCATCCCCTTGACCGTTCAGAAAACTCATTAATAATCTTCGAAAAGCCTTCCATCCATTGAAGTCTAGGTCTGCGGGGATGACCAAATTTCTTCCCCCCCCCCCCCACGAGGTCTGGACCTTTGTCACTTCTAGGAAGTCACCTCTTTTGTTTGCAGTTTTCTGAATCCACAGGAAGCCTCCGTTGCAGTCTGTTTTCCTAAAGAATTTTTGTGTCTTCGGGGAAAGGAGGAGGTCTTCTATGTTGTCTGCAATCCACACCGTTGCTATTTCTTCTATTGTCACCTCGAAAATTCTGCGCCCGTGGTGTTCGACGATCTTAACATATCTCCCTCTCTTCCCCGCGTCGAAAGATACCGAAAAAGATTTGTTTTCGATTTTCTCCGACAGCCTAAAACCCCCCATCGGCGGAGATGAAAGGTTTCAGACGCCGGAGACTACGACCCCCGAAGAAAACGCTAGAAAACAAAACAAAACAGGCCCCCACTCCCCTCTGGAAAGAGCTCCAGACCCAATACACCCAAATGCTCCCTCACCAAACGCTCAAAAACCCATCGGAACGGTCATCAGAGACCCATCGGAACGGTCATCGGAGACCCATCGGAGCGTTCATCGGAGGTCCTTCTTACTATCGGGACGAGGGGAGAAATATCCTAAGCACAAGTATTATACTATTAGTAGGGTAGTAAGGGTATAATAGTAAATAACTAGGGAGTCTTGGTTATGCCTTGGGTTATAAATAAAGTAGTTTATGGAGTCTTTGGGGTGTGGAGAATTTTGGTAGTGTCTCATTGTGGGACTTGGGAGAGAGATAGCCCTCTCGAAAGGCTATTGGTATATATTGGTATATTGTAATTTTCTTTTGATATTGCAATATATATCTAAGTTTGTTCCTAGTGTTCGGGTTCCTAACAAAGAATTAAAGGTATCATGCTAAAAAAAACCCCAATTTTTCTTCTAGTTCAAAATCAAAAGCATCATCACTATGAAACTTGAACTATCTGAAACCCCAACCCTAGGTTTTCAACAACTTCCTTATTTACACGGCTTCCGGTAGAATTAATTACTCTATCAACTTTTCCAGAAGTATTGGAAGTAGATGGAGATCTATTTCCCATCTAAACGTATTTCCCAGATAAACAAAGAAAATATCATACAAAAATTTGGTATGTTCTTTACTGGAATCATGAGGAGGATCTTAACCATCTACTGTGGAATTGCTCGTTCGTGGTTTCCCTTTGGAGTCCTTTTTCTAGAACTTCTGGGGCAAATACACTCGAAATAGAGGGTGTTGTTCCATGATTGAGGAAGTATTCTTAAAACTCTCCTTTCCATGACAAAGGAAAAGTTCTATGGCAGGCTTTTTTTTTTTTTTGGCATTTTGTAGGGTATTTGGCTAGAAAGAAATGGTCGTATTTTTAGAGGATCTAAAAGGTTAGGTGAGTGGCTTTGAGATTTGATTAGATTTAATTCTTCTACATGAGTGTCCATTAATTAAGCATTTTGTAATTACTAGATGGGCTCATTCTTTTGGATTGAGATTTATTCTTGTAATTAGTTTTTTGAGGGCTTTTGTTGGTGGGCTAGTTCTTTTTGTATGCCCTTGGGAGAAAGTTTGGTTTCTTATTAAAAAAAAAAAAATCACAAAGAACAATACAACAAACAAGCATTTGCAAACACAATATAACAAGACAAATTCAATTACGATTACACATATGAAATGTTCAAAGCAATACCAATTCACAGCTGCATGAATTTGCAGTCAAATCCCACACACGGATATTCCCATTTTGATCTCCAGATATCAGTTCAGTCTGCAAATGACAGAAATTTTGGTTAACAATGCAAATGCAAAATGACAAGGTAGTTTTTCCCAGGATGAATCACTCATAGGAAGGCAAGACAGAATTGGTTAAATGAAAGTGGTAAAATTAAGGCTCCATTTGATAACCATTTGGTTTTTGAAAATTAAGCTTATAACACTACTTCCACTCCTGGATTTCTTTGTTTCTTTATTTTGTTATCTACTTCTTATAAATATTTTCAAAATCCAAGCCAAAACTAACAAAATAGTACTTTAAAACTTGTTTTTTTTTTTTTTGGAATTTGGCTAAGAATTCAAATGTTTCCTCATGAAAGATGATAATCATTGTGAAGAAATTGTGAAAAAGATAAGCACAATTTTCAAAAATAAAAAACAAAATACCAAATGGTTATCAAACAACGCCTAAAATTCCTTCTCATGCCCAAAAAGTCAAACAAATAAATTACACTCTGGAGAGGCTTGTGCATTGTCTTGTGCAGTATTATGATCACTATCATTATTATTATTATGATAAGAAACAAACTTTCATTACTTCAGCCCAACTAACGGGATTTGAAGTAAAATGACATTGAACCACTAAAAGGGGTAGAGATGTGATAAATGACCTGGTTAGGATGTAGAACAACAGTGTTAACTGCAGCACGACTTTCATATTCTCTCTGACAACCAGGAGCCCTGCATTTCTCAAAATAAGTCCAGATAAACTTGAATGCAAGTCTAAACAACATTAAACATGTGTATATAATCAAATAATGGCACGTTAATTTGAATGCTTTCTTTACCTCAAATCCCATATTTTTACTGTGCCATCCTCAGAACCTGAATACATCCAGTTCCCATCACATTGAAACCCCACTGACATTACATTATTAGTATGTGAATCATAACTCATTATCTGCCATGTAGTTTGGGGGTAAAAATAGAAAGAACAAACTCATTAGAAAATGACGGGAAGATTTATTTTCACTCAGCTTTCATCTAAAGAGATTCTGAAGAAAAGGAGAAGAAGAAGAAGAATTAAATATTAACAGTAAGGTGTTAAAGAAATATAGCAGGTTACATACTGGTTGAGGGCTGTTTGAATTGATATCAAACAATCGTATGTGAGGATTACCAGCAGCAGCCAAATATCTTTTGTCTGGGGTAATCTCCAGTCTATTAACTTGCTGTGCACATTACTTATGGTAATTAGGAAAATGCGAGAGCAGAAAACATTCAAAATTAACGGTTGCAAGAAGAAGAAGAAGAAGAAAAAAAAAAAACTAGGGATAAGGCTGACTTCTTGTTAGTTAAGCTAAGCGCTGAGGCAGAGCTATCACCCTGCTCAACCAAGGTTTTCAGTCCTTACTCTTAAATTAAAATTGAATTTTTTTTCCTCTTCAATATAACAAATATTTTACCATAAGGATCTCAACGTTTTTTTCTTTTTTTTTTAATATAAGAAACAAGCTTGGCTGCATTAAAAAAAAAAAAAAAGGATAAAAAATCCTACGAGCTGGGGATGAGAAAGCCCCCCCCCCCCCCCAACAAAAAAAAAACTATATCATGAGAGCCTTCCAATCATTTACCATCATTAGTAAGTTGTAATTGCAAAAGAATTTCCTATGAAGGCTTATCCACCAAGAAGCTATATTTTGTACATCATTACAAAAAGACTCGAAATTTAAAGACTTATCTTCAAAGGTTCTGCTATTTCTTTCTTTCCATAACAACCAAAAAAGAGCTCTAAAGGCACACGTACTGATCACCTTAGCTTTTCCCCGAAAGTTCCAACCATTTAGACCTTCCACCATCCAATCTTCAATGCATTTTGGTAAGCACCACGATAAGCCCAATAAATTCACCAGGAAGCTCCATGCCGAATAGGCAAAATTACAATCTAAGAACAGGTGGTCTATATTTTCAACACCATTCATGCACAGTCTGCAGGCCGAGAGAGGGACCAATTCTTGAACTTTCTTTTCACCTTATTATCAGTGTTAATGCTTCTGAAGGCCAAGGACCACAGAAAAACCTTTGCTATTTTAGGGCTTTTGTGTTTCCATATCAACTTTACCGAGGGGCATGGATTTTTGGCCTTTGCTTGGCAAGGCTTTCAAATGCTGATTTGGTGGAGAATGTTCCAGACCCCTTTGCAGTCCACACAATTTCTAAACCCCCCAAACTAATCGGCTAACCCACAACCTCCCAACTCACGAGATGAGCCCCTTTGCCTACCTCTCCTCCCTTCCATAAGAAATCCCTCATGAGCTTCTCCATTCTCCTACACACCTTCTGAGGAGCTCTAAACAACGAGAAGAAGTTGGAATCCCGCTCAAGACAGATCGGATAAGAGTCTTTCAAACATGCACGCATCCAAACAAATTTCTAAACTGTAAAGTCTTTCAAATACTACGATTTCCAAAGCCACACCTCAGTTCTCTTCCCCCATAATCATCATCCAACAGGAATTTGTTCCAATTAAGGCTCAATTAACATAAAAAGACGACAGTTAAGTATGTCATAATGTTCCGATAATGTAACCTTCTTATTTATCAAATTTGTAATACAACCATTCTTTCAAAATTCCTAACAGACGAAAGAAAAATATAATGCAGAAGAACCAAGAAATACAGAGAAAAACCAGTCAGAAAGGATTTATGAACTGACAGAATCCGGGTATTGTATAGTTCGATAACAGCGACCGCTTTTGGCCTCCCAAAACCTAATAGTGTGATCATAGCTAGCAGTTGCAAGTATCACTGAAGGTTGAGTCATCTTAATCTCCTGCTAGCAAAAAAGAAAAATACAGAGTAAATTGAAAATCCAGGTATGAACTCGATACAATTCCCCACTACAGCCACAAACTGACAATGCATTCACATCATATTAAAGTGCAACATACGTCTGGATTTGCAGAACATAGGCCTCCTCGTGTCAGACGCCGAAAGAGCTCATAAAACCATGAGGAGGAAGAGTGATTACTTGGGAGGCACTTATCGAGATGATAACAAACGCCAGTTCCTTTACTCCAGCAACAGTATCGATCAGACCGATCTCGCGATCACCGTCGGCGGATAGGATCGGAACTCCGACGAACCCTAACGGCTTGCTACGCCCTGGCAGGCGATTGATTGGTAGAAGCTCGAAAGGAATCCATGCAAGAGATGGTGCTCCCGATTATACAATGCCTTTTGGACTACCTTCGGCTAAAGTCCGGCGAGAGAGCCTTTCGATGCCTTCGCGCCGTCGTTGTTGCCTCGCAGTTTTGACAGATCAGTGACAGACAAAAGCTACGAGAGACGGTTGTTGGTAGCAAATGAACTACTTTTTTTTCGTTCTTTTTCGACAATAGATCAAATAGGGAAATGAAGAACATTTCAATATTCTATATATATATATTTTTTGCACAAGCATATTTTTTTCTTAGACAATGTTTTCTTTTTCGAGTTTGCATTTTTTTTTATTTGAGAACTGGTGGGGATTAGAAATATGAACCACTAATTTTTGGTCATTTTGATTATATACTTTATGTTGTTATTTTATTGAACATCGCAATCTTTTTTATATTGGATGTCCTAGTTAGCTTGTTTGTACCTCGACTATTCTCATGAGACAACCACCTAATTTTATATATATATATATGTATGACAACATGTAGGGGTGGAAGTGTTCAAAACACGAACCTCTAGCACAAACGTTACACCAGTTGAACTAAACTTATGTTGACTAATCCTACTATATTTGATTATACGAGAAAACTCATAAGATATTAAATCTTATATTATGACTTAGAAAGTTATTCATTATTTATATTGGGTGGAAAAAAATAACTAAATGAGAGATTTATAAGTTATGCAAGTCACCTGAAATTATATAACATCTTGAACTTGGAGAAAACGTAAAACCACCAAGTAGAGAAAACTAAATTACTTCACAGTCACACTAGCAGAAAAATCCTAGTAAAAAAGGCATAATGGAACAATTCTAATCTTGCTTCTCTCATTATAATTATAACTATGTGGGTTGTGGGCAATCTTGGATGGGATTTGGATGGTTCTAACTGCAGGATCAAATGCAACCATATACACAAGCAAGCAAAGGAAATTTCAGCAAAATTCCTGAAAAACTGCATTGGTTATTCAATAAAATCCATTTATATAGGTAAATTCAATCGTCCCTTCATTCAAAATTCATCTCTCCGCTCAGATATCTGCAAATACTTCTACTTCATGCCAGTGCTTGCTATGATATACAGAAGTAATGCTGCAATGCTCATTTCTTTAGCTTGCTCCGAGTTTGGGGTGGGGGCAGGGCGGATTTGTAAAGAATGCCTTGGGGGATTTCTGAAGCGTTGTCATTGTTCTTTGAATGCTACCAACCTCCAAAGATCGATGGCCACCGACCACGCTGCATAGAAATCTAGTTGTACTTAAATGACATAAGAAATACTTTTGATGAAGTGAAAAGAACTCAAAATGAAAGAGAAAATTTGAGGTGAAGCATAACAGTCAATTAGAAATACTCACTCAGTGGCAAGGCTATCTAGGATGCAATAGTTCTTGCTCAATGGACTCAAATTCTTTTAGGTTGGTAACTACATTTTGAACTTTTCTTGATAATTGGTCAGTATGCTCTTCAACAATCTTCATAAATGCAGCAAGCTGTTCTTGGTATGTCGAACATAACCGTTTCTTATTCCGCAGCTCTATAGTAAGTTCCTGTATTTGCTTATCCTTTTCATCCTATAAGGAAAAATCCAAAATCAATTATTTTAATCCGACGATACAACAATATAAATATGGGTCAATCACCAACAGAAAAAGTTCAGCTATGGCCTATGAACATACAAATAATCCTAAGCAAGGCTTTTTTTTTCTTTCCCTTTTTTAGCCTTTCAAATGTTAAAGGCCATAGCCATATTGAGTCTATATTGGTACTTCTAAGGAATTAGCATGTAATTTGCTTTATAATTATTAGTTATTACACAGATTGGAAGTAATGATGATTTCTGCTTCCTTTTTAGGACTTTTTTTTTTCCTTAATTCATTTATACAAGTCAGCAAGTACATTACCAAAATAACTTTTGCTTTGCTAAAGCCAAGCAGCGTAGCCAAAGTGAACTTTCCTTTCTTCTCTATTAACTGGCTGAACTAATCATGGTCAGGTTGGTTTTATTTCAATGATATATTCATTTCAGTCTGTTAAAAGGGCAGGCTTCTTCCTAACAAAACTGACTGAAAATCATGGTTACACTCACTCCAAGTTAAAGAGGTAGCAGTAGCATAGCATGTCTCCTCAATAAAATATGCAAACAATAGTTAACAAGTCGCTAAAAGTGAAACTTCATGTAACATAGTGAATTGATAATACGAAAAATGAGAAAATTGTAGTTTTAGTGTGCCCGGTGACAATTTTCTTTTTGGATAAACCTTCCAAAATTCATCTCTGTTTTCCTTGCTTTTAAGGATCCATCAATTTTTGATAAGAGACATGAACCAGTTCATTCCAAAAGAACGATAAAAGAGAACAGCCTAACAGTCCATCAATTATACTAGGACTAATTTAAACATTATGCATAATCAAGAATCCTTCATGCTATGCTAAAGAATTTGTCCGAGTGTCAAAACCCCTAGTATTCCTGCCTCTTACAAAATTTTGCTACTTCTATAATATACTTGTTTGTGGGAAAAAGAAAATTTCATGTCCTTAAATCAGAAAATTAACACATTTTCATATTCAAACTATTGATTTGTTGTTATAGTACATATGTGAATATAGAAGCTTATTAGTCTTTTGTCCTTTATTGTAATTTTACTATTATTAGTTTAGGTTTTCAAGTATGCCTATATATATATATATATATATATATGTATGGCTCTATTGTATAAATAAATAGATTTTTCTGTATTTGGTTTCACAATAACAGTGATAACCCAACAAATTCATTTTTCATTTAAATTCAATAACTTCAATGACTTCAAATGTGTTTAATTCCTTCTCAAAATCAAGTGAATAAGCTCTTACATAGGCCAGAGACCTTAAAATACATCACTCACAACCACAGACACAAATTTCCTATCTTTTCTATATAAGAATTTTTTCATTGCGGAAAAAGAAAGAATTCTAGATGGTGCAAGACACCAGGAGGGTATAAAGCAACCCCAACAAAACATTCATACGAAACTGCACAAGGGCACAAGAGAGAAGTCCACTCCTTCCTCCATTTATCCACATTCAATAATGAAGGAAATTTTCCAAGGCACAATATATGAGTGTCACCCATGTTTGATATTAGTGCAAGGAAAAAAGGGCAAGAAAATCAAGAACAGTCTAACATATAAGCTGAATTCAGTATGGAGAAAGATGAATATAGTGCATACTGAGCAACATTGCAAGTTGGTAGGAAGATGCAAAGATTAGAAAGGTTGATAAAACTAGAAGCTTCTCCCTAAAAGCAAGGTAACAAGTACGGTTAATATACATGATTTTGAATGTTTTACAGATGAGTCTCCATTAAGCAGTTGATGAGGTGTAGAGGCAAAGACATTATCACATCCACCTCCCTAAACAATATAATCAATTCTCTTAAACAATCTATTAAATAGCTGTCCTTATATCATTGCAAGATATGTCCATATTTAAAGAAATCCAGGGTTCAATGAATCAAAATATGTTTCCACAAAGCAGGTTCTAGTTATTGCCAATTCTATAGCATCTTTGCAGATGTATATTGATTTTTAGGCCTTATCAGAAAGCATACTAGCAATGAATACAGTCTTATTGAGAACAAAGGAAATTGACAATTGTAGTATATGATATTTGATTGAAGTTAAAAATAGGGGAAGAGAAACACACACCATGGTCTGCCGAGCTTCACGAGGAGAAACTACAAGAGGATGGTTATGTTCCTTTACAAATTTGGTTATCACCCATTTCCCAGACTTGTCATATTTCACATGAATCATTGCCTTACAACCTTCTCGTGTGCTTGGCCGTGGCTTCCGAACTGCCCCAAATTTACCTCGGATGCTGACACAATATCCCTCTTTGTTGCATCCAAGTCTTCGTGCAAGTATCCTCCCATCTTTTTCAGAACGACGACAGGACATCACACGCATTACAAATCCCACCTGACGGGCATACTTATCATAGAAAATCTTTGCAGCATCTTCGGATTCAAATTCCATGCCCTCATAAGGCTCAAGGATAATATCTCCATCACATTCAATTAATTCTGTTCCCGCTGAACTCTCAAATGATCCTCCCTCTACCCCTTCCTCTCCCTCATCTGCGTCCACTGTCAGAAGACATCTTTCACTATTATCTCTCAAATCCATCTGAAAGTTATCAATATCTAGACAAATTAACTAAATCACTCAAGAAACAAGTAGAAAAAGAAAGATAGATGAACGCACATTGATTTCCAAAACCATAGTAAAAAGAAAGGAAAAACAATCATCCCTCGACTGAATTAGTAGGATAGGAAAGGGGGAAAAAGGAAGATTCATCACCAACGGAAGAGACCCAAAGAACAGCAGATACAAAAGATCAAACATACCCCATTTGCAAAGTTAGATCATCTAAGCAATAAATGGCGACACACCCAAGTACCGAAAACCATACAACAATCAAAAGTGAAAAATAGTTCATCAATTACTTTCGACTCTGTGAAGCTAATTTCGCTCTATGTCCAGTATACAGAAATGACAATTCAATTTTCAGTAAACAATGAAACCCAGAACAACAATACAGTTTTCAAGCGTAGTCAATTCAATCCTCTGATCACAACTTCAGTCTGCAACCCAGAGGAATGGCGAAACAGGAAAAAGAAGAACAGCGAATAGAAGAAGTAGAAGAAACAATACCCTGATCAGAGGTTGAAGAATTGATTGGGCAGAGGCAAGAAAGAAGGCGAGTGGCGGCGTCTGTGGTGCGAAGTTCTGTGAAAGAAGCTTCGAGAAAAGAGTAACGATGGAGAAAGAAGGGTGTCAAAAGAAGGAGAAGGAAAGATAAAGAAGGGGAAAACAGAGATGTGTGTGGGGGAAATTGTCAAAATTAACCCAAATCAGTTTTGGGGTTTTCAAAATTGACCACGGTTTAAAAACTGGTTTTTTTTTTAAACCTGCGGATGTAACATTTCTTTGTTCAATTACTAACATACCCTTGAAGGTAAAAGGTAAAAAAAAAAAAGAAAAAAAAAAAAGAACGTGTTACTAAACTTTGTTCAATGGGTTTTTGAGATGTGTGGGTTTTCGGAGATGGGTTTTCGTGTTTTCATGTTTTTTTGGGTCGTTTGTGTGTTGCTATTAAGTTATCGGTGAACAATGGGTTAATGAGATGGGTTTTGAGAAACTTTTTCGTCGGAGAGGGGTTTTTGAAGTTTAAGTTTCGGAGAGGGAGAGGGGTTTTTGGAAAGGGAGGTGTTTTTGGAGTGAGAGGGTTGTTTATTGAGGCGTTTGGTTGAAAAAAAAAGTGGGGAAAAACTCTGTTTAGTCACCATCGCGTGGAGAAGACAACTGTTCCCGATCGATTTCTTGGTCAGGATCGTGACCGGGAATAAATTGATTTTTTTCTCGACCGGGAAAAAAAACCAGATCTTTTTTTTTTTCCCTCTCCTTCTTCCATCTTCTTTTTGTTATTCCTATTCCTTGTTTGTTTTGTTTTAGTTGTAGGTGTTGTTTTTGTTTTAATTTCATATATTTGAATGGAAATGACATATATGTTTGATTTATCAACTATTTAGGTATAAATATGGAGATAGTAGCAAAGATTAGGCCCGAAGGTTACTTTCGTGCACAATTGACTTGTTGTTCGTAGTTAATGAAAACAATAGAAACTTTGCACAATAGATTGACCCACACCCAATTAGACATGTTTAAGCAACCCATATTTTGCCCTATAGTGGATAGTAACATCATATTTAATGGTCAATTAATCCACCATCTGTTGCTTAAGGAGGTTGAGGATCCTAGAGAGGATGTCATTAGTTTTGATATATTTGGAAATAGGGTGTCATTTGGAAAGCACAAATTTAATCTAATAACAAGATTTAGACACCATAGGAGGACAGTTGATAAAAATGAGTCGGGGTTAGATTGAGGCGTCTGTATTTTAATGATAATGTCAAAGATACAATAACAAATGCCGAGAAAAGGTCTTTAGAAATACAATTTGAGACCGATGAAGATATGGTGAAGGTAGCACTCGCATATTTCATTGAGCTAGCAATGTTTGGGTGAGAGAGGAAACAAAAGTTCAATTGGTTTTTATTGGGTATTGTTGATGATTGGGAGTTATTTTGCAACTATGATTAGGGCAAAGTAATATTTGAGATGACCATTAGGAGCTTGAAGAAAGCACTTAGGGTTGCCACCTAAAGAGACGGTGTAGCTGGAGAGATTGGTCAAGTAGAAAGATATAGTCTTTACGACTTTCCGCACGCTTTTCAGGTTAGTTCTATCACTCAGAACCCTAAATACCTTAAAACCCTCAAATTGACTAACTTGTTTGATCCTCTTGTAGGTATGGGAGTGTAACGTCCGTAATTTAAGGTAAAATTCAAATTTATTTAGTTTGGGAGTTAATTTGAGTTAAGAGGGAAATTTGAAGATTTTAAAATTGGTGAAATTTTAAAAGTTAGAGCTGAGTGGCATTTTTGTAAATAATCTGCCGTTAGAGCCAAGCCCAAGCCCATTAGGTTTGTATTTAGCCTTGCACGCAACCCAAGAATTTTTAGCCAAGCCACCATCTTCTTTCATTCCCCTTCCCCACGATTTTAAGCCCCTTCTTCCCTACTCCCTCTCTTCTCTTCTCCACATCAGCCACGCCCCAACCCTCAAGGACCCATCTCGGCGGTGACTTCCTGCGGTTCCCCGGCAGCGGCGGCGTCAACAGCAACGACGGCGTCAACAGAGGCGTTCTCCAACAGACCCGTGAAGTAGAGGCGCGTAGCTGAAGCGGTTCAGGCCGTTTTCCGGTTGCTGGTGTCATTCACGAGTTGGTGGTCGCTGACAAAGGTGGGCAGCAGCTGGTTCTCGCGAGTTGTGCATCGTATAGTAGCAGACGCACGTGGGTGTCGTCGTTTTTGGACGTTTTCAACATGGGTCTTTGATTTTCAGCAAACTTTGTGAGGGTAAGTGAGCTTTAGAGTGGTTTTTGGCTTATTTATTTCTAAATCATGAATATCCATCGAAGTTTAGCCTTTGAATCGAGGTTTTTCAAGTTGTTGGAGTCGAACTAACGGAATTAGACTGACTTTGTTACACGAATAGCAGCTGTAGGTGACGTTTAAGCGAATTTTTTAGCGATTCCGGCATTGGGTAAGTTAGATTGAAGTTGTTTTGCATGTTTTTAGTTTTTAGTTTAATACCTGTTGGGTTCCTAGAGTGAGTAAAAATATGATATAAAAAGACTCTAGAACTCTGTGCAAGTATACACAGTCTGCAGCAAGTAATAAGTATTTATCGAATCCAAGGTCTGAATTAGTTTTCACTTTATCTATTTTGCTTAGTTTTTCAATGGTTTCAAAAGTGGTAAAAATGATTGGTTTTTGATAAAATGCTGAAACAAAAGAAATGACAGAACAGAAAGTAAACAAATAGGCAGACAGATTAGAAACAGACGCTGGTCAGGATTTAGTAATTGTTTTAAAAGATGCTCTAGCAATATTATTGATCATGCAAAACTCTCGCAGTCTTATTAGCAGATTCCTCCCGGAACTCCGGACTTTTTAGAATATGTTTCAACTCCAATGAAGCTCTATCGATCAAGCACTAGGCAACTGGCTATCCCTAGCTTAGTCACTAGCGCGTTCACCAATACACAATGATCTAGTGTGATTAACCGCCACACACTCCCTAAATCATCCCTGAAACTAGAGAGAGGTATTCATACCGGTTGGCCAGGCGGGCATAAAATATAAATGAGCACAACAATTAACCAAGATGCATTAATCAATATTTATTACTAGAAATTAAGCACGACAATCACATTGTTTCCTAACCAATGCCTAAAGCTACTTAGTTCATAAGATGCATAGAGACACACGTTACAATCTGAGTAAGCATATCCATATTTACAAAATAATACAAGAAAATATTAGTTCCCTTGATCAACTTGCAAATGATGGTCTTCTTGATGGTCTCCAATCTCCCTCCTCTATTCGGCTCCCAAAGGTGGAAGTAACTCTCCAAGAATGGAATGTTTCTCCCAAGATGGAATGAATTTGACTTGGGCGGCTATCTCCTTTTATAGAGTGATAGGAGGCTTGAATTAGGTTGACCTAGACACGTGGATGGCTCTCCTTGCTCCTTTATCCCGGGAATAACTTAACAGAATTCGGTTTGTTAAATTGGCTAACGAGCTGTGACGTGGTAGTTTTGCTCCTCGCTTTGCTCTAGCACAGATTTTGCTCCCTGAAGTCGCCCAACAACATATTCTGCACAAAATAATTTCTAAAACTCTCATTCTTCCAAATGGGTTAAAACATGTAATATATATCTAAAATAACCATATTAAGCACAAAAGACACACAAATCCCTATAGAATTAAGACCTAAATAACTCCCTTTTGGAGAGTTATCACACCCCCAAACTTAAATTATTGCGCGTCCCGTGCAATACTAACCAACCTTCCCTTAAGAATTCAAAACATTAGACAAAGAATAGCTTAATCAAACCAGACAATCCAACACTACCTTCAACCTTTACCTGAGCACTCTGCAGAACCAAGCTCTGCTGCAGCAAAATAATTCTTCCGGCATGGACAAATAATCACCACTTTTAACTCAATTCTAAAAACTTGCCACAACCTAGCTCTATTATCAGACATTTAAAAACACACTTTTAAGGGGTTTATATTTTTGTTCTTCAGACTTAAAGTAGCCCTATAGTCATAAGCTCTTAAGCATGGGATGACCCACTTTATGATGCAGTATACCCTTGCCTCAAGCTCATTACCAACTAGGCTAAATACTCATTGAAAAGCTAAAAAATCCTTAGTTATTCCATCTCTTGCCCCTCAAAATGGCGACATTTTATGATGAAGCTCACCTAAGTTCTGAGAGACAGAAAAACTGCTGGACTATCATTCATCTGTCAAAACTTTTGCTCCATGAATTTTCTCAGCAAAATTTTCAACAATCAATTTTTTTCAGCAAATGATATTTTCATTTTTCTTATTTCCTAGGTCATCTTTTGACGCAAAGACAAACTGTGGGTGTCACAAATGTTTCTGGTTACTCAACAACCTAGCAAATTATTTAATGAAGGAGAGGAATGCTCGAGCAAAATAATTGGAGTAGAAAAAGTCCCCCAAACTTGAATTATTCATTGTCCCCAATGAATTATTGATTTTGAGAAGTGTACCCCCAAACTTAAATTTTTCTATCTGAATTTTAAACCGAGCATGGGACTAGAACTAAACTTAAAGTGGATCATATAAGTCGACACTACCTCAGAATCTTCTTTACCGCAGCAATGACCAGGCTAGAAGAAATACTCAAGCAAAAGGTTTCTGGAGATCAGAATACCTTGATCTAATTAAGCCTAACCAGTCCAAGCTTAAAAAATTCAGAAGAAAATTAGTTAAGTTAGAGTTACTCAGTGCTTATAGAACAGAAACAACTACTGGAAATTTCATTAAAAACATAGAAAAGAAATTACATAAGCAGATATATTTTTTCAGCAGCAGAAAAAATTAAAAAGAAGCAAAATAACATCAATAGAAAAGAATGTTAGAAAATGCGCGAGCAAACAAAAAGTCCAGAACAAAAATCATGCTCGCACAAGGCCACTGCATCCGTCAGTCCTCTTGGCTCTGCTCATTTTCATCATCTTCTTCTCCTTTTTCAATCGGTGGGAGTGGAATCTAAGGGTTCAATAAATCCTCAGGAAATGCTGGAAGGGCTGGATATGGTTTGGAAAATTCTCCTGTAGCGCCTTCTTCAGATTGGCATCACGACTTCTAACATAGTTCCAGAAGGTTAAAGCTTGCCTCTCGACAAACTCCTACCTGCTGGCCGACAGTGCCAGTTGTTCTAAAATCGTGTTGATGTCGTAGACCAGCCCACCCTGACGTGCCTCTTGCATACGCTGGAGCCGTGCCAAGTTAGGCGTATCGATGATTCCCTTGTCAAATAATATGACATCTCCTTCATTCTCTTGAACCCCTGCTCGCTTGCAAAGCATGGTAATGGTATTCGGGAAAAATAGCTTCCCCACCTTCTTCTTCCAACATCCAGATACCTCATTAGCCACAATCTTCCCTACACCAATGCTGAGAGATTGCAAAATCGCGAAAGCCAGAAGAACCCGTTCCCTAGAAACCATCGAGTCATGAGTCGTTGGAAGCAACCTCTGCCTGATAAACCCCATCCATGTGTTTGCTTCCCTCTTCAGATAAGCTGACTGAAACGTCATTTTCTCCGTTTTTGAAAGCTACCACTGTGCCCCTTCAATACCCACTTCCCGCACAGTATCGCTCAACTGCTCATTAGATGGTGCCACAATCATCTCATTATACGTTGTGTGGGGGGAATTTTGAAGGTTATACAGTGCGTTAATAGCAATAGGACTCCAGTCGACTTCGACTCCTCGAACAATCACTTGGAAACCATCTTTCTTGTCAATATTTGCATAAAATCCGCGCACCACCTGTGCGTTCACATATTCAGGTTTTGCACAAAACAACTCCCAGCCATGGTTTGCAATGCTGGTCCTTAGAAAATGCGAAAGATCACCGCTAAATCCTCTCTCAAATAGGAAGTCTCTCTTCAGCAGCTCAACATATTTTGCCATGGCAGAATTGTTGACGAAGCGATCATACGACAACTGTGGCTCTTCTATCTCATCAGGTTCCTCCGATGCTTCAGCAACACTTTTTCCCTTTTCTGCCCTTCGCTTGAGCAACCGCTCTTCCTCTGCTTTTTTCTCTGCTTCTTCTCTTACTTTTTCCTCGGCCTCCTTTTTCTCTCGTTCTTCCTTCTCTGCATTCTTTCTTTTAGAATCAGTAGTTGGAGGCGGGGGGGGGTATCAGTTCGGACTACCCTGACGCGACCCGCTTTTCGATTAATGCGGCGACGTTTGGGAACTTCCGACAAGATCACCTCCACTCAAGCCTCCTGCACTGGCTCATTACCTTTTTCAGGTGCAACCTCTGCCTGTTCTTCCAAGTGTTTGTCAGCCGAATCCTGTATTGCTGTCTCAACAATTGTGTTCTCCAGAATCTTAATGAAAGAGCAATCTTCCATTTCGTCTGGGTACTTCATGGCCTTAAACACATTAAATTTCACTTCCTCATTACAAACTTTCATTGTTAATTCCCTCTTTTGAACATCTATCAATGCCCTACCAGTAGCCAAAAATGGACGACCTAGAATAATTGGGACATCCTTATCAGCCTCATAGTCTAAGATAATAAAATCAACAGGAAATATGAACTTATCTACCTTTACTAAGACATCCTCAATTTTACCCTCTGGATACGTGATAGACCTATCAGCTAGTTGGAGTGTGACTGTAGTAGGCCTAGCTTCACCAATACCTAGCTTTCGATAGACCGAAAGAGACATAAGGTTAATGCTTACACCTAAATCACAGAGTACTCCACCTAACTTTTTTCCACCTATAGACACAGGTATAGTAAATGACCCTAGATCCTTAGCCTTGGTTGGTAGCACATTCTTATGAATAACACTACATTCCTTAGTAAGAGATACAGTTTCAAACTCACCTAACCTCTTCTTTTTAGTTAAAATATCCTTAAGAAATTTAGCATAATTAGGCATTTGCTCAATAGCTTCTACTAAAGGGATATTTATATGCAATTGCTTAAGAATCTCTAAAAACTTTTTAAATTGATCATCCTGATTCTTAGGCCTTTGCCTTTGTGGAAAAGGTAGAGGTGGTACATAAGGTGGGGGCGACACATAAGGTGGTTCCACATCTGGAACAGAACCAGATGCTCCAGCATCATTATTGCTGCCTCCAACACCCTGACTAGTCTCCAACTCTTTCTCAACAACAACATTTTTATCACAATTCTTTTCTACATCCTGGGGTTTACTAGACTATTTTCTTTCCTCTAGTGGTTTACCACTCCTAAGAGTCGCTGCATTTACCTGCTTCTTACCTTCACTTCTAGGGTGTTCAGTATCTGAAGGAAGTTTCCCTTGAGGCTTTGCCTTCAGCTCATTAGCTAGCTGACCCACTTGTAATTCCAGGACTCTCATTGAAGCTTGACTACTTTGAATCGCGACATCTGTACGAGCCATATATTCTTTCATCATTGCCTCAAGGGAACTCCCCGAATTTTGCTGGGGCAACGCCTACGCTTTAGCAAATCCTGACTGGTTCACCTTTTGTTGTGCTTGCACGTTACTTCCTTGTCCTCCCCATGAGAAGTTGGGGTGGTTGCGCCAACCTGGATTATAAAAGTTAGAATAAGGATTATTCCTCTGATTACCTAAAAAAAATACAGAAGCTGGGTTGCTAGGGCAAAACTCGTAGTTGTGGTCTTCACCACAATAGACACATGCTTCCTCTGCGATTTGGTTCACCAATGCAGTAGGCTCCACAGCTGGTGGCTGCTGATGACTAATCACTGCCACATTCTTAAGAGCGTTAGCAATCATTGCAAGATCAACCCTAATGGTGGACACACCATCAACCTCTAACACACTCTTAACCTTTTTATTTGTGCCTCTAACATCCGACCACTGACAACTATTAGTAGATATTCTTTCTAAAATTTCTTGGACTTCATTGAAAGTTTTTGCCAAAAGGGCCCCTCCAGCCGAAGCATCAACCATACCCTGGGTTGCTCCATTTAACCCATTGTAAAATGTTTCCATTTAGATACAATGAGGTAAATCATGGTGGGGACACTTTCGCAAAAGCTCCTTAAACCTTTCCCAAGCCTCACTAAAAGCATCATCTTCAAGTTGCCTAAACCCTACTATTTCACTCATCAATTTAGCATTCCTATTTGGTGGGAAATATTTACTAAAAAAAATTTATGCGAATTCATTCCATGTCCTAATCGATCCTGGAGCAAAAGAATTTAACCATGCCTTTGCTCCATCTCTAAGAGAATACGGGAACAAATTTAATCTAAGGGCATCTTTAGACACTCCTTGAATTACGAAAGAATCACTAACTCCTAGAAAATACTTAAGATGTAAATGAGGGTCTTCAGATGACAAACCATGGAACTGCCCCACGGTTTGCAACATCTGAAACATTACCGATTTCATTTCAAAATTTGTTGCCTCAATTTGAGGACGTGCAATCCCTGGATTTAACTCACCAAACATTGGAAAAGCATACGCTCGAATGACTTTGGCCCTATCATTTGCTACTAAGATAGGATTCTCAACCTGATTATTTTGGGGCTCATTTTGCTCCAACGGCTGGTTTTGCTGCAGCAAACGATTCTACTGGGGGTTCGCTGGATCTTCAGGACCCTGCGGGAGACGCGACACGTTATCCATTTGATTCTTGTTTCTACGCTGCTCTCTCCTTCTTCTCCTGAATGTCCTCTCAATTTCTGGATCAAGCTCGAACCGTACCCCAGGTGGATCGCTCATGCACCAAGCTCACTCTTGCAAAAACAAAAGAAACAATCAAAAAGTTCTGGCACCAAACCACTAAAACACATACACAAAACAGATCAGATAAAAACTTATTCAAGTTCCCTGGCAACGGCGCCAAAAACTTATTGGGTTCCTAGAGTGAGTAAAAATATGATATAAAAAGACTCTAGAACTCTGTGCAAGTATACACAATCCGCAACAAGTAATAAGTATTTATCGAATCCAAGGTCTGAATTATTTTTCACATTATCTATTTTGCGTAGTTTTTCAATGGTTTCAAAAGTGGTAAAAATGATTGGTTTTTGATAAAATGCTGAAGCAAAAGAAATGACAGAACAAAAAGTAAACAAATAGGCAGACATATTGGAAACAGACGCTGGTCAGGATTTAGTAATTGTTTTAAAAGATGCTCTAGCAATATATTGATCATGCAAAACTCTCGCAGTCTTATTAGCAGATTCCTCCCAGAACTCCAGATTTTTTAGAATATGTTTCAACTCCAATGAAGCTCTACCGATCAAGCACTAGGCAACTGGCTATCCCTAGCTCAGTCACTAGCGTTCACCAATACACAATGATCTAGTGTGATTAACCGCCACACACTCCCTAAATCATCCCTGAAACTAGAGAGAGGTATTCATACCAGCTGGCCAGGCGGGCATAAAATATAAATGAGCACAACAATTAACCAAGATGCATTAATCAATGTGTATTACTAGAAATTAAGTACGACAATCACATTATTTCCTAACCAACGCCTAAAGCTACTTAGTTCATAAGATGCATAGAGACACACGTTACAATCTGAGTAAGCATATCCATATTTACAAAATAATGCAAGAAAATATTAGTTCCCTTGATCAACTTGCAAATGATGGTCTTCTTTATGGTCTTCAATCTCTCTCCTCTATTCGACTCCCAAAGGTGGAAGTAACTCTCCAAGAATGGAATTTTTCTCCCAAGGGTGGAATGAATTTGACTTGGGCGACTATCTCCTTTTATAGAGTGATAGAAGGCTTGAATTAGGTTGACCTAGACACGTGGATGGCTCTCCTTGCTCCTTTATCCCGAGAATAACTTAACAGAATTCAGTTTGTTAAATTGGCTAACGAGCTGTGACGTGGCAGTTTTGCTCCTCGCTTTGCTCCAGCACAGATTTTGCTCCCTGAAGTCGCCCAGCAACATATTCTGCACAAAATAATTTCCAAAGCTCTCATTCTTCCAAATGGGTTAAAACATTTAATATATATCTAAAAGCAACCCTATTAAGCACAAAAGACACACAAATCCCTATAGAATTAACGGCTAAATAACTCCCTTTTGGAGAGTTATCAATACCCATCCAGTGATTAGTTCGTTCGACAAGTTCTTTGCTTAAATTCCGGAAAATCTTGAATGGGTAATTGAGATTCAAGTTTATTGGGTTGAATTTTAAGGTTTAATTAAATACCCATTATTTTTGCTTCATGATTTCAAGGTCGATAGCATGTTGGTGATTTAATTGGTGGATTTGAGACCTCGACCAACAAACATCTTTCTGTTTTTGTGTGGTTAAAAGCCTTGGAGTTAAAAGATTAATTTAGTTCTGTTCAGAATGTTTAAGCCGAGGTAAGTGAACTTACTATTGAACCTTTTAATTGGGTGCGCGTGTTTGATTTTCCGAAATTCTCGTGCTTTATGATTTGTTTGATTATATTTTCATTTATGAAAATTATTAAAAGCAAGAAATTTATTATTATTGCTTTTAATCGTTAATATTGAAATAATTGAGTTGGTGGTCTCTTGAAATTCCATTAAAGGAATTAGTTTAAAATTCCATTAAAGGAATTAGTTTAAAATTCCATTAAAGGAATTAGTTTAAGTTATTTATGAGTTTTATAAGTGTACATGAAATTGATGTACATTTAGAGATAGGGCTTAGAGACATGAAATTGATGTACCTAAGTCGAGGTTCGTGAAATTGACAACCTCGAGGTTTCGTGAAATTGACGGCCTCCATAGAAGACACATGAAATTGATGTGTCTAGGATATGTGCATGAAATTGAGGTATATCCTTAGTAAGTTTAAAAAATAAAGTTTAGAGCCACCAAAATTATATTTGTTGTTGATTTTTTAAAATGTTTTTAAATCGTGACCCAACCTCAATAGTAGGGTCACTTACTGAGTATTTAAAATACTCATTGTTTTCAAAAATATTTTTTTCAGGTAAAGGCAAGGGCAGATGAAAGGCGATTGATGAGAATCCGATAGATAGCTATGAGAGGACTTGAGTTTCATATTTTATTTTCCTTCCGCTTGTAAGAACTCTGTTTTACTTTACTGATTTATAAATTCATTTGAGAATTTTTCTAGAGGCCATGCACATTTATATTTTAGAAATTATTTAAAACCTTTAAAGTTTAGGGATCCCGAATAAAAGTTTTGTTTTAAAGTTTTTGCTTAAATTATTGTTTATGTTTCAAAATATTTTTATTTAAAAATGCCTCCAAAGCATGCATTGTCATAATGGTCTCAAAATTATTATTTAAGAAGTCGGGTCGTTACAGGGCGTATGAGACTATATCATCTCTGACGAACCGTGTTGCGAACCGACTAAACCAGGATGCGATCCCACACTTTTCTCGGTGGTCATGCTCCCATCTCCTTCATACACCCAACTTAATAGTGAGATATTTGGCTTGACGGAGGTAGTAAGTAATTAATTTGTAGATTATTGGTTGAGTTTTATTTATTATTGATTTTTTTTTTACTTTATATGACTGACTATTGTAGACAAGGGTTATAGTGCAATTGGTGTCGAGCGATGTAGAGCTCAAGCACATGTGTCGCATCGTTGGTGCACCAGAGGCCCCTATTTTGCCGCCACAACCAGATGCCCCTGTTTTGCTGCCATAACCAGAGGTCGTTGTTTTGTCGCCACAACCAGAACCAGTGAATGATGCAAACATAGATCCTGTCGTGAGTAATAGAGGATCAGATGAGGTTGGTTTGGATAGGGATTCTCTGACAAAAGAGGCAGATATGGTTGAGCTCGATGAAGATGTTGGGTTTTATGCCCTAAAACTCGTAGATAGTGAATGTAAACAAATTGTATACTTGTTTCAATAAAGTGTTATTGAGTTTCTACAATAAAGTGTTATTGTTAAATATTGAACAATTTGACCCAAATCCAATAAACTAAGATCCAAGGTTGTTTGTATGTAACTTGAACTAGTATGTGGGGACATACGAGGATCGATGTTCAAGTAACAGCCTAAAAGGTCTATAGTACAAGGATAAGGTTGGGTACCTTATCCTGGTAACACTATGAGATACGACCCGCTTTGTATTTGATACAGACGTATTGATCCAAAACGTCCATGTAGTAGACATGCAAGTGGATGTATCCTATGCAATGAGTTTGCATAAGACCGGACCACGAAATAGTCAACCATTAGTTATAACACCGTTAACTAATTAGGTTACTATTTCAATAGGATGACCTAGGTAACTCAGTCTTAATCCTGAGTGTGTCATGAACTCCTTCTCATGAGGGATTGTCCTTTGATTAGCATGGGTGAGAGTGGCCAATAGGCCGACTCAATATGTCTTCCTTTATGGGGACAAGATCGAGTGGGAGGCTGGGGACATGACAACACAAGAAGGAATTCACTCATTCCCGCTTCTAGGTGAAGTAGATGAGTGTTCCCTTAAGTGGTGACTCCAGGACTTGAACAAAGGGATCCCACCCTCTCACTGGCCCGAGAGGGACTTTCTGTTTAATGGTTGGACCATAAACAAGTTGTTCATTAGAGGAGCGCTGGTACTTAAGGAGACAAATGTAACACAGGGGTAAAACGGTAATTTGACCCAGCTGTGATTACGAACACTCGTGAAGGATTGACTTACCGGCATAGGTCTACATCCATGGACACAAAAATGTTCTACAGTGAGAAGAGTTCAGCTGTGGGTCTTTAGTGGAATGACCCACTGATAACTGCCCAAAAGGTAGTTATTTAGGCCTCATTTCTATATTGATTTGTCTGTCTTTTGTGCTTAATAGGGTTGGTTTTAGATATAAATTATATGTTTTAACCCATTTGGAAGAATGGAAGCTTTGGAAGTTATTTTGTGCAGATTATGCTGCTGGGCGACTGGAGGGAGCAAATTCTGTGCTGCAGCAAAGCTGGGAGCAAAAACTGCCACATCACAGCTCGTTAGCCAACTTCATGAACCGACTTCTGCTGAGTTATTTGTGGGATAAAGGAGCAAGGAGAGCCATACACGTGTCCAGGTTGACCTAATTCAAGCCTCCTATCATTCTATAAAAGGAAGTAGCCGTCCAAGTCAAAATCATTCCACTTTTGGGAGAAAACATTCCATTCTTGGGAAGTTCCTTCCATCTTTGGGAGCGGAATAGTGAAGAGAGATTAGAGACCACCTAGAAGACCATCATTGCAAGCTGATCGAGGAGATTAATATTTCCTTTTATTATCTTGTAGTCATGGATATGCTTACTCAGATTGTAATTTGTGTCTACATGCATATTATGAACTAAGTAGCTTAGGCGTTGGTTAGGAACAATGTGATTGTCGTGCTTAAACTTTAGTAATATATTGATTATTGCATCTTGGTTAATTGTTGTTCTTGTTTCTATTTTATGCCCACCTGGCCAGCCGGTATGAATACCTCTCTCTAGTTTCAGGGATGATTTAGAGAGTGTGTGGCGATTAATCACACTACGATCATTGTGTATTGGTGAACGCCAGTGACTGAGCTAGGGATAGCCAGTTGGCTATTGCTTGATCGGTCGTACTTCATTGGGGTTTGAAACACATTCCAAAAGATCCGCAGTTCCGGGAGGAATCCGCTAAAAATACTGCGAGAGTTTGCAGGATCAATAATATTGCTAGAACATCTTTTAAAACAATTACTTAATCCTGACCAGCGCCTGTTTCTAATCTGTCTGCCTATTTGATTATTTTCTGTTCTGTCATTTACTTTTCTTCAACATTACTCCTATAAAAACCAATCATTTTTACCAACTTTGAAACCATTAAAGAGTTATACAAAATAGATAAAGTGGAAGCTAATTCAGGCCTTGGATTGATAATACTTATTACTTGCAGCAGACTGTGTATACTTGCACAGAGTTCTAGAGTTTTTTTTATACCATATTTTTGCTCACTCTAGGAACCCAACACCCACAGTTAATGAATATTGGTTAACCTGATTAATGAGTTTAATCTATTAACCTCATATCATTGGAGCTTCTGATCTGTAGGTCCATTAGGTCCCCCTGCTAGCTTGTAAAGAGTAATTAGGAACAAATATATCTTGAGAGAATTTGAATAGTTCAAATTCATATTGGGAATTAAGTTAATTGTACGAGATACAAATTAATATAATGTATAGTGATGCATTAAAATATAAAGTCTAATTTTAGATTAAACTTTATTATATTGAGCGATTGATATATTTGAAAGAGTTCAAATATATGTCTAATTAAATAGGTATTTAATTAGAAGATAAATTAATTATTTATGAATTAATTAATTATTCAATTTAGTTTAAATTAAATGAGATTTAATTAAACAGTCTATGAGAGAAATAAATATTTGAAGAAGTTCAAATATTAATATGAATTTGATTCATATTAAATTTATAAGATATAAGAGAATTTGAAGGAGTTCAAATTTTAATATGAATTTGATTCATATTATAGAATTAATTAATTGAAGGCCTCAAATTAAATATATGATATTTAATTGGGTAATTAATTAATTAACTAATAGAAGGTCTGAAATTAAATATATGATATTTAATTGGTGATTAATTAATTAAAGAATTAATTACTTGGAAATTAATCAATTATGAAAATGATTAATCACTTATGGAAGTAATTAATCACTTATGGAAATGATTTAATCACTTATGGAAGTGATCAATCATTTATGGAATTGATTGGTCATGGAATTGGTTGGTCATGGAATTGATTAATTATGGAAAAGATTAAATCATTTATGGAAATAATTAATTTTAAATGAATATTCTATTCATGGCCTTTCTCCTATAAATAGAACACTAAACCTAGGGTTTAGGTACAACAACATAAGGCCACAAGAATGCACTCTTGCATTCTCTCTAGCCTCCCTCTCATATTCTCTCAACTCAAGAACTTTAGGGAGAATTTTCTCTCTAGAGTTTTTCTCATTCAAGATTAGGTAGTCCCACAACTACGTTCCTAATCTCAGAGTTATAGCGGGGAAGATCAAATGGTGGTGTTCTTCGTTGTTGTAGAGCAATCAAGAATCATTCTTGATTTTCAGAGACGTCAATGGAGGTTTGCTTCTCTTTTCTTTATTATAGATTTAGATCTAAATTTTGTATGTTTAGCCTTAAGTTTCTATAGAATTTGTTCTATGATTTTTGCCAATGTTATGGTATTTTTGGATAAACAAAATTAACTACGAATCGGTCCCAATTACGCTTCCGCTTTATCGGAATTAGGGAATTCCAAATCCTTTCAGAAGAATCAACACATGAGGGTCTATCTGAAGGCATGGCCAAAACTTGTCGGTGTGACTGCAAGCACTCATACGAGTCACTAGACCGACGAATGAAGGAGATGGAATCTGAAGTGAAGGAAATAAAAATTGATGTAAAAAGGATGAAAGCTGACCTAAAGTCAATCAAGAAGTACTTGCGTCGGTTATCTAAGGTATTTACTAGTTCAATAGTAAAGTGAGTCTCTTAGATACTTTGTGTTTTAATATTTTTTTAAGTTTATGTTATAGGGTAAAATGGTGGTTGATCCCACCAAGTATTTGGGTCCCAACTGTGGTGCAGTAGGTGATGAACCATCTGATAAAGGAAAGGACCCTGTCATGGAGGAGGGACATGATAGGGTTTCAGAAGATGCGATGGTAGAGGACCGTGATATGCACAAGGTAATCCCGTAACTTTTACATAGTTGAGATACATTGTTATGTTTGATAATTGACCGTGTTTGAAGCTTTTGTTGTAAAGTGTTGAATTAGACTCCCATGAGGTTCAGGAGATACATGAACCTGGGGAATTAGTAAAATGTCGAGGAAATCGAAAGAGAACTATTTCTTAGAAGCTTCGGACCCCATGGAAGGATACGACGACAGAGGTC
Source organism: Luffa acutangula (assembly GCA_036850905.1). Classification (NCBI taxonomy): domain Eukaryota; kingdom Viridiplantae; phylum Streptophyta; class Magnoliopsida; order Cucurbitales; family Cucurbitaceae; genus Luffa; species Luffa acutangula. The sequence goes on from CM072096.1 coordinate 46,191,719, forward strand.
AAAAGACAAAAGAGTTGCCACATTAACACTACGGTCTCATGCTGCGACGATTGCATGAGAGCATGGAATCTCGTAGTACTCAAACTCTCGACAAGTGCACGTCCTCATGCGCAAGTCGACACGGAAGTCTAGATGTCCATCACCTACTTCATATTGGTAGCAATTGATCAGGTTCACATTATGCCTTCGAGACTTCCCCTCGGCTTCCATCAATAGGTTTTCTGCATACTCTGATAACCTCGAAGATCGGTTCGAGGCATGTGTCTGACGCTTATAAAACCAACTTTGAAGCATGCCTCATATATTGTCCAACATCTTTGTCACCGACAAGATTCGAGCACGTAACAATGTTTCATTCATACTTTCTGCCACATTAGTTGTCATCTGATTGTACCTTCGTCCACACTGAAATGTCCGAGCCCAACGTGGGAAACCTATTCTTCCAAGTACTTAGCAGACGCCACTGTATGGATGAATTTTAGCAAACATGGTTTGAAACTCTAACTCTCGACATGCTTTCGCATCAAGAAAAAAGAAAGGTATCGCACATTTGCACTTAAAATTCTTCATCAGGTTTAGAAATAAATGGTGTATGCAAAAACAATGAAATGTAGATGGATACACTATTTTGATTGCGTTACCAATATTGGTCTTTCGATATGATACTATAACCAACCTGGTGGGATCCCCAATAGAACGTTTAACTCTCTCAAAGAACCACTACCACACATCATCTGTCTCACCATCAACAACTCCAAATGCAATGGGGTATATTTGATTGTTTCCATCCACTGTAGCAGCAATTAGAAGCCAACCTCCGAACTTCCCCTTTAGGTGTGCACCATCGACTATAATGACTGTCCTAACGTATTCAATAAACCCCCTAATACACTGACCTAGTGCCATGAACACGTATTTAAAATACTTTCCATCCTCGAGTTTTATATCATATACGGTCTCAAGGTTCATTATCTTTAGTGCTTCACCATATGTATGTAAGTGACCAAACGACTCTTCTGGTGACCCTCTAACAAAAACTAGTGCCTCCCCTCTGGCCCGCTATGCTTTCTCATAACTAAAAGTGACCCCGTAATCTTTTCACATGTCCTGTATAATGTCTTTCGACTTGTAAATTCGTCCTACATCTTTGAATTTTGACTTAATCAAATGACTTACCACCTGACTTTTAGCTTTTCTATGGTGGTGGTTTAGTAATTCATGAGAGCATGTATGAACATTATAATGTTTCGAAATCTATTGAATACGTAATAACCCTTCGGTTTCATAGCTCTAACTTTCCATTTTCAAGATTTGATCATACAGTTCACCACGAACAAAGACTTCGTGGATTTCTTAACTCTAAACTCGAAATTTTTTCGCATGGCCATTACAGACAATCTTGTTTTCAAATCTTCCTTACAATCATATAGTTGTCCAAGTTCAACATCACCAGTAGAATACGAACACTAACCCAATGTCATCAATTGCTGGCTAGAAGCACCTTCCATTCTAGAAGCAAGAGGAGCAACATCTTCCTCGACTTCATTGCTTCCACCTATCCTACCATCTTCCTCAACTTCATCTCCTGCAACATCATCATCATAATCATCTACTTCCTCAAATTCATATGCTTCAGATTCTTCATATGATTCATCTACTTTGGCATTCTCGTCATTATATTCCCAGTTTTTATCTTCCTCTTCATCATACTCTTCTTCCTCATAATTAAGTGTATCATCACCAGTATACAAATTCTCTTCAATCCTAAAATTTGGTGTATTATCATCGGCTAAGTCTAGTGGGAAAAAAATATTACTAATAGGGGTTAATACGTTATCATATGTCGGATGATACGAGGGAATGGATGATGGAATGTTCTCGGTCAAGTTGTAGGGTCCAGTTTGTGCAAATGATGGCGGCAATTGTGGGGACGGTTGTGGAAAAGGTTGTGAGAGAGAGTGTGGTATATGGCTATGACTACCTAAGTTACTGTCACTACCATGGACAACTTTTGGAATTATTAATAAGTATAATGACAATTGATATGCAACCTCCACTTAGAAAGAATCTTAACTCTTTGTCATTTCTAATCAAATAAGTAGGAACTTTCGATCCAAAATTGTATAAACATCGTAATATAAGGTCAAACTGAGCGGGGTTAATGCCACTTAAGTTATACAACTCTCTTAAAAACGTTTCATGCCTTATGTCAATATTCACATCCAATCCTGCTAAATAGCCCCCTTCATAATCTCTTTCATTCTCCTTTTATACACCACCGTAACACACAAAGATTCGATGCATTCTGCAAAAAATATATATATACAAGATTCATTAGAAAAAAAAAATTTTGCAAAAGAAGAAGGAAAGAAAGATCAAAGGAAAAACGAAAAAAAATCTGAAAATTTTCTTGGTCGGCCTGACCAAGAAATCTCGGTCGGGATTCATAATTTCTTGATCGACCAAGAAATCTCGGTTGTGATTTATAATATAAATTTTGATTTCAGATTAAACTTTTTTAATTAAGAGAAATACAATTAAATGTTTTTCAAAAAAAAAAAAAGAAAAGAGAAATACAATTAAATATGATTTAATTGTAGTCTTAAATTAAATATGAGATATTTAATTTGACAATTAATTTTTTTTTAGTACACCAACATTTGGGGGTGGGGGGATTCGAACCTCTAACCTCATGGTCGAGGATACATGCCAATTACTGCTGAGCTAGACTCACTTTGGCAATTTGACAATTAATTAATTGGAGAATTGATTAATTATTTAATTTAATTTAATTAAATTTGGTTTAATTAAATTAATTAAATATAAAAACTATAGGTTATGTGAGAGTTGTTCATTTAAATATGATTTAAATGAAATAATTAATTAAATTTGATTTAATTAATTAATTAATTAAATCTCTATCTTGTTACGACTAGGAAAAGGGGTTATTCTATATAAATCACAAAATTCCTTCCCAGTTAAAGAACACTCTTTAGTCTCAAGAAAAATTTCTCTCTAAGAATTTTCACAACATTCTAGTGAAATTATTTTCCCAAATTCAAGAAGGCCAAGTTCCACAACTTGGTTCCTAGTCCCAGAGACATAACAGTGGAAGATCTTGAAAATTTTGGTGGTAGTGTCCCTACTGTGATCGTGTTGTTCTTGGTGGAGTTTGTGATCAAGGGAGATCAACTTTTGCTGTAGTCAGAGTCGTCAGCGACAGTTAGTTTCCTAAACTCTTTACAGCAAAATTAATCTTGCATGCTTAACCTAAATTATTCCATAGAATTGTTCTCTGTTGTAATTTGCCAATGTATGAGTATTTTAGAAAACTTAATTAAAATACGAATTGGTCTTATACGCTTCCGCTGGGAATTTAGGAATTCTAATTCTTCATTCACAATAAGATCTTCTTCTCTCTTGATTACAATCAGATATCTGAATGTTACAAGGAAAAAAAAGACATGGTAGTTGAATAAACTAATCAAGGTGTTGTGGTCATGGTGGTTTTCTCTGTTCAGAATGAACATAACCAAATTTCAAATGATTAATTCCATCATTGATAATGTCTTTTAAAATGAATATAAATTGATTGCATACCAAGGGGGAGAGAATCAGAAAAAAAAAAAAAAACAGTTGAATTATACCATGAAATCAAGGAGTGGAAGGAGGAAAATAAAATGAGTGGTAAAATAGGCTAAAATATGGTTTTACTATATTTCACTACTTTTTTTTTTTTTTTTTCTATTGGTCATTTTTTAGAAAAATATTTCCCTAAAAAGCACTCATTAGACAACTTATTGATGGGGCAACAAGAAAAGTGGCTAAAAATAAATAGGTGGCTTGAAAAATGGCTACAAACGTTCATAAATTAAATAGATGGCTAAACGATTTACTGATTAATAAATCCCTATTTGTAGAAGACAAAAATGCCCCCCAACAAACTGCCTAACGTGTTCTTAACGTTTAAAACTAAAATCAAGAGATAAAATACACTCCTAAAAATAAGTTGGAGACATTTTAGGAAGTTTGAAATTCAAAAAACCAAGAAACTAATTTGAAAATCTAGATGGATCATATTGTTTCTATTTTGAAGTTTGAAATTCAAAAATCCAAGAAACAATCGTTTTCTACTGGAAAAAATTGTTTCCCGGAAAAAGGAGTCAATACCTTGAAGGGAATAAAAGTCCCCACGCAGTGGAAGCGCATCGATTGGACCTTACGCCGTATATTAATTAACATTAAAATACCGTTACGAAAACTCAAACAAACTTTAAACACACTTTACAGTTGCGGGAAAATCAGTTTAAACATGCTGAAAAATAAATCTAAATTTATTTTCATGCTTTTCTAAAGAAAAGGGGAAGGACCGTTACAAACCTTCGTTGTAGACTTGACCGTTCTTCGCCAACGACACTCCAACGAACAAAACGCAGCAGCCTCATTTGAGTTTCTTCGTCGGAAAATCTTTCTTGAATGACACAATAACCACAGAGGTTACACCGGTATGTCTCTAAGTCTAGGAGACAAAAGACTTGTGGGAGTCTTTCTCTAAGAGGGAGGCTAGAGAGAATTCTAGGTCTTGTCTTGAGAGTCTAAGAGCAAGAGCAAAGTGTCATGGACCAATTAGGTCTAGTGTTCTATTTATAGAAGAGAGACCATTAATAAAATATTCAATTAAATCAATCTTTTCCAAAATTGATTCAATCTTATTCCTTATTTAATCAATCATGATCAATCAATTCCATAATTGATTAATCTTTTCCACAAATGACTAATTACTTCCATAAGTGATTAGATAATTTCCATAAATGATTAATCACTTCCTTAAGTGATTAATTATTTCCATAATTGATTAATTCCCGGTTAATTAATTCTTCAATTAATTAACCACCAATTAAATATCACATATTTAATTTCCGGCATTGAATTAATTAATTTTGCCCAAATAGATTTTAGGCCTTAAATTAATTAATTCATTATTTGAACTCTTTCAAACTTCCATAAATTTATATTTGAATTTCTTCAAATATTAATTTCTCTCATAATAATATATCAATATATATTATATTTGTTTCCCTTAGTAAATTGAACATTTTCAATTTACTTTTATTACTTAGTTGCCTCAAATTACTTTATGAGCTACCAGTGAGACCTAATGGACCTGTAGATTAGAAGCTCCAACGATGTGAGATTAATTAGTCAAACTCATTAACCACATTAATCAATATTCGTTAACTGTGTGTACATTCCACTATAGACTCACAGTTGCACTCTTCTCACTGCAGACATATTTTATGTGTCCATGGATCTAGACCAATATCGACTAGTTAGTCCTTCACGAGTGTCCGTAACACCAGCTGGGCCAAATTATCGTTTTACTCCTGAGTTACTTCTATTTCCTTAAGTACCAGTTCTCCTCTAATGAACAACCTGTTTGTGGTCCAACCATCAAACAGAAAACCCTCTCGTGCCATTGAGAGGGTAGGGCCATTTGTTCAAGACTCGGAGTAACCACTTAAGGGAATACTCATCTGCTTCCCTAAAGTCGGGAAGGAGTGAATTCCATCTTGTACGATTATGTTCCCAGCTCCCCATTCGGTCTTGTCCCCAAAATGGTAGGCTTATTGAGTCGGCGTATTGGTCACTCTCACCCATACAAATCAAAGGACAATCTCTCATGAGCAGGAGTCCATAATCAACTCAGGATTAAGACTAAGTTGTCTAGGTCGTCCTAGTGAAATAGAAAACCAACTAGTTAACGGTTACTATTTCGCGGTCCGGTCTTATGCAAACTCATTGCATAGGATACCCCCACTTGCATGTCTCCTACACGAACGCGTTGGATCGCAACGTTTGTATCAAATACAAAGTGGGCCGTATCCATAGTGTCACCAGGATAAGGCACCCAGTCTTATCCCTATACTATAGACCCTTTAGGTTGTTTCTTGAACAATGATCCCATATATCACTACATATAGTTCAAGACTCATATTACAAACTTGGATGTCTAGTTTATTGGATTAGGGTTATTTTTAGGCAAAGACAAATATAAAATAACTAATAACATTTAATGGAAAAATATATCAATATTATTTCATTAATATCCAGTCAACGGTTACATTCACTATCTACGAGTTTTAGGGAATAAAACCCAACATACCTTTATTGGGGAAGGAGTACAAAGTTCAACCTCCCTCAGTAGAGAGAAACACCTTCGGAATGCGTTAATTGGAAAAAATAATCTTCTCAATCAGAAGATATACTACCTGCAACTAAAGAAATCTGAACTTAAAAAACAACTAAGAACACGTTAGTAATTGCCCAGGAATTGAATCAACTAAAAAGATAATACCTTAAATGCTGCAATTATGATATGTCATATCACTGCCCACCCTCCCACCAGAATCGCCCTCATGCATTCTCTCCATCCCGTCGGTCCATCTTCGTCTTCCACACCTCGAAACCCTTGACAGCCAAAAACCTCCATTCCCCACCATTTCCCACCGCCAAACAAAGTGTATATCGCTACCTACCTCTCACATCACGCCGACGACCCACCTCCGCCGTACCGACAACCTTCCCCCGCCGCGCCGACGACCATCTCTTGCATGCTCAATCGATTCTTCTTCTACGCGAGGACTGTACCAAAAAATTTGAACTAAGGTAATGGCTTCATTCCCCTTCCCTTATATTTGCAACGACCTTCCCCTACTTGATAAACAATCCCTTGATTTTAGGGATTTTGTTTTTGCAATATTTCGTGATTTATGTGAAAAAGGCCAACTACATCCAACCCTTGTTACATGTTATTATAATTTGATTGTTTTGTATTGTAAAAATCCTCTAGGATGCTGTTAAGAAGGACCTTGCAAGGAAAAAAAAAAAAACAAATGGATTAAGAAAGATGTAGTTGAAGAAGTTAACCCCGTCAGAGCGGTATATACTGATATATACATATATTATTTACATCGTTTATGACCTGCTTGTGTGTACTAGAGCCTAAAATTGAGATGTATGTATCTGGATATAACTCTGTCCTGTGTATTGAAGGGTGAAAGTATGTTGGAATCCTATTGAATGACACTCTGTTGTCTGTATGTACTCTTATATACATGCATATTAGTCATGCTAGTATATAAGTTGTATATCTCCCTCTACTTTATAGATAATCCCTTGATTTTGGGGATTTTTTTTGGCAATATTTCATGATTTATGTGAAAAATGCCAACTATATCCAACCCTTGTGACATGTTATAATTTGATTGTTTTTTATTGTGAAAATACCTCATGATGTTGTTAAGAAGGACCATGCAAGGGAAAAAAAAACAGATTAAGAAAGATGTAGTTGAAGAAGTTGGCCCTGTCAGAGTGGTATGTACTGATATATACATATATTATTTACACCGTTTATGACCTGCTTGTGTGTACTGGAGCCTAAAATTGAGATGTATGTATCTGGATATAACCTTGTCATGTGTATTGAACAGTGAGATTGAGAAAAGCTTTTAATTACAAACTTACAGCCACTATTTTGATCATGTTGAGGATCCCACATTGAAAAGATTGGTGGAGACCTCACAATATATAAGCTACAAGGGTCACTCCACTCATTGCCAATTGGTTTTGAGATGGAAGCCCATATAATATAATATGGTATCAGAGCCCATTAAACCCAAACGGGTATTCGGTCCAATAAAAAGAAATTGGGATCCGATCCAAGAATGGTGAACCCAAAGAGGCACCATCTTGAGCGGGCATGTCGAGGATCCCACATTGAAAAGATTGGTGGATACCTCACAATATATAAGCTACAAGGGTCACTCCACTCATAGCCAATTGGTTTTGAGATGGAAGCCCATATAATATTATAATAGATCATGATATGCAAAAAACAAATAAATTAAGCTATGATATTTAAATGAGGGAAAAATATAGGAAGATTAATGGAACTTAACAAACGAAATCTTTTCTTACTCTAAAAAGGTGGAAGTCATGTCTGCAATTATTGAACTTCCTTAGTCAAAAAAACAAGAGGGGGTATTTTTTCTAGCAATTTACTTCAATTCCCCCTGTGGATTTAGCCTCCACTTAAAAGCCCATACCTTATTTGCATCTCTAGCCCAACAATACTAAAGCCCAAATCTAAGGTTAGACTTTTAATTTTCTAACCCTAGATTTTTATCCTCTTACCGTTGTTAGTAAGGATGTTTAAAATTGGTCGATTGAAACCAACTGAAACGACGTTGGTCGGTTGGTTTTTCACCATATTCAATCGAAGTTGGTAAATTAGTCCACTAAAGATAGAAAAAACTAATCGACCGACTGCCCTTGTCCTCATTTAACAAACACCAATGTTGCCCTTGTCCAACCCTCCTCTCTCTCAATCTTGTCTCTCATCTCCTCATTGTCATTGGTTCTCCCTTCCAACTCGCTCTTGTTCAAATTTCTAAATGATTTTTAACTTTCGTTCCGTTGGTTTTAATTTATAATTTAGAATTTTTAATGAATTTTCTAATTGGATTGTATTTGGAAAAAAAAAAGATTTATTTTTTCGTTGAATGATGTCATATCATTCATAATTATTAATTCACATTTTATCTCTAAAATGTGAAATAATAGATATGAGACAAAAATAACTCATGTAAAACTTATGACGGAGTTGAGATAATGAAATTTCTCAAATTCTTGAAGTGATAAATTTTCTTTTAATTAAAAGAAAATTTCTACGTGATAATAATTACGGGGCATAACCGCCCTCACCATATCAAACCCTTAGGGCCTGTTTGGGCCTCCGTTTTTGGAAGTCCATGTTTTGAAAAAACCCCAACTCAACATTTGAGACCCAGTTCTTTGAAAACGCTGAGTAGGGTTTCCTAACCCCCCACTTCAACAGTGTCTTGCACTGTTGAAGTCGTCGCTTTCATCCCCCACTTTCGTTCACCCCGTGTTCTCTCTCTCGTTTTCCTTCGCTCGTCTGGTTTTCTCTCTGGTAGTCATTCTCTCGGCTGATTTTAGCTTTGTTCTTCACATTTTCTTGCCCTCTCTCCTTCTCTGGTACTTTCGGCTCTCAGATGGCATGTTGGAGGTGAGTTTTTTTTTGTTTTTTTGTGCTGGGGTTTCCTCCTGAGATCTCGAAACTCGTCTGAGATTTGTGTTCTTCCTTCTTTTTTTCTTTGGATCTAATCTTCCTTACTCTCGTTCCGTGCTGTCTTCGGATCTTGGATCGCATGCTTACCTTCTTTGGTTTCGGAGGGACGTTTGATTTCAGATCTGTGATTACCTATTCTGTTTTCAAAATTGTGTTCATTTAAAAAAAGTTGGCTAGAAAGTTCAATAACCGTGACTATAAAGCTGAACAAAGTTGATTAGAGTTTCTGTTTTAATAATTTGTTTCATAAAAAGTTAATTCTTGTGATTAACAATATAAAAAAACGATGAATAGAGATTCTGTATAAGGAATTTGGGTAATTAAAAAATTAGATCAATTGTGATTATCAATTTAAAAAAGGGAGATTAAGTATTCTGATTTTAAAATTTTGTTCATTGAAAAAACATGGTGAATATGAAGCTAATTAAAATTGATTAGAAATTCTTTTTAGATAATTTGGGTGGTTTCTAAGTTGATTAATTTTGATTACAAATTTAAGAAAATTTCATTACAAATTATGTTTTTAAAATTTGGTTAATTAAAAAGTTGGCTAATGGTGATTATATGGTGATAAAAATTGATTTAAAAATTGTGTTGTTAACCTTTTGTTCATAAAAAAAAATAAATAAAATTATGAAGAATTCTGCTTTTTTTTTCTTTTGAAAAATAAGAATTCTGCTTAAGAATGAAGTTGGTTAGAAAATTGGATATGTTCATTAAAAATTGGTGATGGAAAATGCTATTTTAAAAAATGTTGTTGGAACTTTTTTCGGAATGAAATTCTCAACTTCTCTTCTTTCATTTTTTTTTTCCAACGAAAACAAGGAAGTTGAAATGGTTAAAATAAAACCATTTTGAAAAAAAGCACAGTAAAATGATGTTTTAAAATCTTCTTTTTTTGAAAGATAACAGTTTGAAAAAAATGAACCATTTTTGTTAGGGGCAGTTGCATAGATGACAAATTGGACCAAATTAATAGCAAATATAGCACAAGCTGTTGTCGGATTCTATCCATGTCAATCACTGATAGACTCTGATTATTCAAAGTCTATCTAGACACTGATAGATTTTGATTAACCAGAGTTTATCAGCGATAGACACTAATATACTCTGAATAATCGAAGTCTATCAATAGACTGATAGATTCTGATTAATAAGAGTCTATCACTGATAAACTCTGATAATCGAAGTCTATCAGATAGACTCCGATAGATTTTGCTATATTTGCAATTTTTTTTACATGGTGCTATATTTGCTATTAATTTGGTTCAATTTTCCACCCACTGCAATTTTCCTTTATTTTATAAATGCCCTTTTTTTGGTATAATGTTCAACAACCATTTTCTGTACGATCGAAATTCCACTGGTACTTAAATACATTTTCGCTTTTAAAATGAAAAATTCAAGACTATAATGCTCAAGCACGTAACCTGGGTTTATTGCCTAAAAATGTTGACTTAGAAATTCGAAACTAATTTAAATAAGTAGATTACAAGAAATATGTTCAATGCACTTTGTCACCTAGATTAAATTTTGTGTTTTATGTATTTATTACTATATTAGTTCTAAACATAGATATGGTTACATGTGTGTGAAAGTTGAATGTTTCTTGTCACACCTTATAAGATTATAATGGACAAATCTTGTTAATTAAATCTAAACTAATAATATACATAACTAATATAACAATGTAATAATATCTATGTTTAAAACTAATATAACAAATGTAACAAGTGTGAAAAAAAAATTGAAGAATGGAAAATGATTTTTTTAAAAAAAAATTTAGATTTTTAATCAAAATTGTGACTTAAAATCTCAATTTTACAATTAATGGAAAGAACATTTTGATTTATTAATTTTGGAAGAATTGTATACCATTAAAAATAAAAAATAAAATAAAAAACGAAACTCATACTTCAGAACTCAGCTCCCCAAACACAGACTTCATAACTCAACTTAGAAGAAAAACCAATCTCACAAAATCAAATCCACAAATATTTCTCTTCTTATTTATGAATGGAGAATGAGAACTCCTTTTATACACAGATTACAAAAAGGCAAATATTAAGGAAAAGAATAAATTACAGAGAAGAAAAAGGAATAAAGAATATTGAAAATGTTACAACAAGGTAATTTTCCTTAATTAAGGGAAATCTATTAGCCATAAGGAAAATATAAAGGAAATGATAAATGCTAACCAGAAATAGCAGAATCAATCTTCAACGGTTGGATTTTTGAGAGGATTGTGGTTGTGACCTTGGTAGAAGATTTGAAGGGATATTTTGCTTATTCTCTCTCTTGTGGCAAGGACGATGAGTGAGTTGTTGACTGTGTAGGGTATGTTGATGTGGCATGATCTTTTACATCCTTCTTCAAACTGGAGTGGTGCAACGCTTGAACTCCAAGTTTGTTTCGCAGATCATGAAAACAAGCCTTAGTAAGTGGTTTTGTAAAAATGTTAGCTAGCTGCTTATGAGATGGGACATAATGAGTAATAAGGGAGCCGTTTGCCACCTTTTCTCGAACAAAATGATAGTCGAGTTCAATGTGCTTGGTTCTGGCGTGAAATGTCGGATTCACAGTCATGTGTAGGGCACTGAGATTGTCACAGGAGAGTTGCGGTGTGTGATAGAGAGGGACGCCAAGGTCACAAAATAGGAATGTGATCCATGTGAGTTCAGCAGTGGCACTTGCCATGGCACGATATTTAGCTTCTGCACTTGATCGAGCCACCGTTGTTTGTTTCTTTGAAGACCAAGAGATGCAATTGGATCCAAGATAGACACAAAAGCCTGTGGTGCTACGCCTTGTTTTAGTGCATTCTGCCCAATCTGCATCACAAAATACATACAAGTTAGAGGTGTTATTTCTTAAAATGGGAAGACCATACTCCATGGTGCCTTTGATGTATCTAAGGATCCGTTTAACAGCTCGTAGATCTTTCTCAGTTGGGGTTTGAAGTTGTTGGCAAACACGATTAACAGCCTGTGAAAGATCTGGACGTGTAATAGTTAAGTACTGCAAGGATCCAACTAGACTATGATAGGTTTGTGCATCTGTTAGTTCATTATCTGAGGGGTGATCAGAAGAGGTAATAACCATTGGAGTACTGATTTTGGAGGCTTGCAACATGTGACTCTTAGTGAGAATTTCTTGTGCATATTTGCTTTGGCATAGAAATAGACCTTAAGGAGTTCGTATGACCTCAATGCCAAGGAAGTGATGGAGGGGACCTAAGTCTTTTAGGGCAAATTCGTTACTGAGAGTAGTAATGATCGTTTGAATTTTAGAAGAGTCATTTCCTGTGATAATAATGTCATCCACATAGATGAGAATAAAGATGGTAATATTGTCTTGTTTAAAGGTAAAAAGAGATGGATCAGAGTGGCTACAACAAAATCCAAGGGTCATGAGATAGTTGGAGAGTCGGTCAAACCAAGCTCGAGGAGCTTGTTTTAGGCCATAGAGGGATTTGTTCAATTTGCAAACATGGTTGGGAAGGGAAAGATCTTGAAATCCTGGGGGTTGTGCCATAAACACTTGTTCCTTGAGGAAACCATGGAGAAAGGCATTTTTTACGTCTAATTGAAGTAAGGACCAACTTGATGTGGTAGCAATACTAAGGATTAATCTAATGGTTGCTGGTTTGAAAACCAGGCTAAAGGTCTCAACATAATCTATTCCTTCTACTTGAGAGTAACTGTTGGGCTCCTAGAGTGAGTGAAAATATGATATGAAATACTCTAGAATTCCTGTGCAAGTATACACAGTCCGCAGCAAGTAATATTATCAATCCAAGGTCTGAATGAGTTTCCACTTTATCTATTGTGTATAACTTTCTAATGGTTTCGAAGATAATAAAAATGTTGGGTTTTATAAGAATTATGCTGAAGCAAAATAAATGACAGAACAACGAGTAAACAAATAGATAGACAGATTAAAGACAAGCGCTGGTTAGGTTTTAGTGATTATTCTAAGATATGCTCTAGCAATATTATTGATCATGCATTTCTTGCAGTATTATTAGCGGATTCCTCCCGGAACTCCAGATCTTGTGGGATATGTTTCAAACCCAATGAAGAGCGACCGATCAAGCACTAGGCAACTGGCTATCCCTAGCTCAGTCACTGGCGTTCACCAATACACAATGATCGTAGTGTGGAGAATTGCCACACACTCTCTAAATCATCCCTGAAACTAGAGAGAGCTATCCATACCGGCTGGCCAGGCGGGCATAAAATAAGAGTAAGCACAACAATTAACCAAAATGCAATAGTCAATTTATTACTAGAGATGAAGCATAGTAATCACATTATTCCTAACCAACACCTTAAGCTACTTAGTTCATAATAGGCATAGGAATACGAATTACAATCTGAGTTTGCATGTCCATAACTACAAGTTAATAAAGAAGGTAAACTCCCTAATCAGCTTGCGGTTGATGGTGTTCTTGATAGCCTTCAATCTCCCTAACTATTCGGCTTCCAAGGGAAAACATGGAATGAGTTTGACTTGGACGGCTACTTCCTTTTATAGAAGGAAAAAAGACTTGAATTAGGTCAACTTGGACACGTGTAGGGCTCTCCTTGCTCCTTTATCCCGAAAATAACTCAACAGAAGTCGGTTCATGAAGTTGGCTAACGAGTTATGATGTGGCAGTTTCTGCTCCCAGTTTTGCTGCAGCATAAAATTTGCTCATTCCAGTCGCTCAGCAGCATAATCTACACAAAGTGATTTCCAAAGCTTCCATTCTTACAAATGGGTTAAATTATGTAATATCTCTTTAAAACCAACCCTAATAAGCATAAAGGACACACAAATCCCTATATAATTGAGGCCTAAATAACTACCTTTTGGGCAGTTATCATACCGCCAAACTTGAACTATTGCGCGTCCCGAGCAATACTAACCAACCTTCCTTCAAGAATCTCAAAACATTAGACAAAGAATTAGCTTAATCAAACCAGACAGTCCAACACTACCTTTAACCTTTACCTGACCACTCTGCAAAACCAAGCTCTGCTGCAGCAAAATGATTCCTTCAGCAGGGACAAATAATCACCACTTTTTAACTTAATTCTAAGAACTTACCACAACCTAACTCTATTATCAGACATTTCAAAACATATTTTTAAAGGGGTTTATATCCTTGTTTATCAGACTTAAAGCAGCCTTACAGTCATAAGCTCTTAAGCATGAGATGACCCACTTTATGGTGCAGTATACCCTTGCCTCAAGCTCATCACCAACTAGGCTCAATACTCATTATAAAGCTAAAAAATCCTTAGTTATTCCATCTCTTGCCCCTCAGAATGGCGACATTTTGTGATGAAGCTCACCCAAGTTATGGGAGACAGAAAACTGCTGGATCATCATTCATCCCTCAAAACTTTTGCTCCATCAATTTTTTCTGCAAAATCTTCAACAAATAATTTTTCAGCAAATAATTTTTTTTCTCATATTTCTCATTTTTTCACATTTCCTAGATCATCTTTTGACGCGAAGACAAACTGTGGGTATCACAAATGTCCCCGGTTACTCAATAACCTAGCAAATTTTAATTTTGAAGGAGAGGAATGCTCGAACAAAATAATTGGAGTAAAAAGTCCCCCAAACTTTAATTATTCATTGTCCCCAATGAATCATTAATTTTGCAAATTATACCCCCAAACTTAAATTTTTCTAACTGAATTTTTTAAACTAAACATGGGACTAGGATTAAGCTTAAAGTGGATCATATAAGTCAATACTACCGTCAAAATCTTCTTGCCGCAGCAACAGTCCAGGCTAGAAGAAATGCTCAAGCAAAAGGTTTCTGGAGATCAGAATACCTTGATCTAATTAAGCGTAATCAGTCCAAGCTTAAAAAATTCAGAAGAAAATTAGTTAAGTTAGAGTTACTCAGTGCTCATGGAATAGAAACATTCAGAAATTTCATTAAAATCATAGAAAAAACAGTACAAAGTAGATATATATTTTTTTTCGCAATAAAAAATTAAAAAGAAACAAGGCAAGCAGTTAGAACAGTGAGCAGGGTCAATATGCGCGAGCAACAAAAATGGAGAAACAAAAGTAATGCTCGCTCCAGGTCATCCCATCAGTCAGTCTTCCTGACCCTGCTCCTCATCAACATCCTCTTCTCGTTCAACAGGCGGGGGTGGTATCAAAAGATTAAACAAATCATCGGGAAACACTGGAAAGGCCGGATATGGTGTTGAGAAATTGGTTTGCAAGGCCCCCCTGAGCGCATCATCTCTCCTTTTAGCATAAGTCCAGTAGGTCTGAGCTTGCCTTTCAGCAAATTCTAACCTACTGGCCAACACTGACAGTTGCTCTAGGATCTGATTAACGCCATACACAAGCTCACCCTGGCGAACCTCTTGCATACGCTGAAGCTGTGCCAGATTAGGTGTGTCAATGATTCCTGAGCCCCCTCAATGCCTACCTCCCGGACAGCCGCACTCAGTTGGTCACTAGATGGTGCAGCCACCATCTCATTAAAAACGGCATGCGGGAAATCCTGGAGATCGAACAATTCATTAATGGCCTCAGGACTCCACTGTACAGGCACTCCTCGAATGATAACCTCAAAATCATTCTTAACGTCAAGATTGGCATAAAATTCTCGAACAATGTTGGCATTGACAGGTTCTGGTTTCGCACAAAATTGCCTCCATCCGAGGTTCACTATTCCAGACTCCAAGAACCTGGGCAAATCACTGCCAAATCCTCGTTCGAACAAGAAATCCCGTTTCAGCACCTCCTGGTATTTTGCTCGAGCAAGATTGTTGACGAAACGAATGAATGGTGCCCTCGGCTCCTCAATTTCTCCCGATGCTTCGGCAATTCCTTTGCCCTTGCTTTCTCCCTGTTCACGCAAACGCTCTTCTTCTGCCTTTCTTGTCTCTTCTTCTTTTTCCTTATTCTCAGCTTCCCTTCTTTCTTCCTCAGAGTCCGACGTCGGAGGTGATGGAGTGTTCCGAACCACCCTCACGCGACCCGCCTTCCTCTTGATGCGACGGCGCTTGGGCGGTTCAGGCATAATGATTTCAACATGAGCCTCCTGCACCGGCTCTGGTGTTTTCTCTTTTTCAGGCATACCTCCGACTTGTCTTTCGGCCTCTGTCTCATGTTCTTTCTCAGTATTCCCTTCCTGAACCGTAGCAGAAACTACCGATTCTGTCTCAAGATTCTGAACAACCTCTGTTTCTTGGATGGCTTCTTGTTCCGCAACCCTCTGCTGCCTCCGTCTTCGCTTCGCCTCCTTCTCTTCTGGCGTTCTTTTTTTCTTAGTTTTCCCTTTCTGAACTTCGGGGGTTACGGGTATCTCTTCTTCCTCACTCTCCCTCTCTTTTCGAGCTCTTGTTTTAGCCATTTAAGGTGTACTAGGGTTTTGACAGAGAATGTAAAGAAAGAAAGAATAATACACACACAAAGATTTGATCAAGAAGACGAAGTGAAACGTGCTTACCAGAGATTGCGAATAAATAGGGCTGCAGCAAACAAGAATCCTAACCGAAAAGATTTGCCCTGCCATAACTAATATTACCGTTGTAAATTAAAAATGCAAACCTGAAATTGAAAAATTACCAACGGTAAAATTGCGGACTCCAAACGCCCATGGTAAAAATTAATGTGTTGTCATCATTGCAGCCTTCGGATAATTGCTCTGCGACACGTGGCCTCATCAGATGATGCACGTACATTTACCTGCGAGAATTCAAAGCTAAATCTAACGGTAACAATAATAAATTCCGACGGAAACCCTTCTAACTCAGAATACTTTGCTCCAACAATATCTTTGCCGCAACAATCTGCTGAACCTGAAAAATCTTAGATACAGAATTCAAATTTCAAAACAAGAAAAATCAAAGATTCAAATTAAATTTAAACCAATCATCCCAATCTTTTATTTTCAAAAGAAGCCGAATAAATTAGAGAAAATCTCTATGAATTAAAACTGAAAATAAAATATAGATAAAATAAAATCTAACTATCTAAAAGATAATTGCAAGATAATTTAAATAAATAACCCGAAAATCAAATTAAATAAAAAATAGATCAAATCTAACCTACCAAAAATAATAAAAATACTTAAAAGATAAAATCTAATAAATCATGCAAAATTAAATCTAACCTAACCAAAAAATAAAATCAATTCAAATCCTGGGAGCTCAAAATTTTGCTCTGTGAAATGCTCCCGCAAAAGTCCTGCTCTCTCAATCATCCACCAACCGTAGGGAAGGATATTTCGCCTGAAATTCCTCACCCCAATAATGCTTCACACGCTGTCCATTCACCTTGAACACTCTCCCATCTTTTTCATCCTGCAAAGTAATTGCTCCATTGGAAAAAACCTCAATCACAATAAACGGTCCTGACCATTTAGATTTTAATTTTCCAGGAAATAATTTTAATCTAGAATTATAAAGCAAAACTTTTTGACCCTTGACAAATTCTTTGGATTTAATTTTTTTGTCATGCCACAGCTTAGTCTTTTCTTTATATATTTTCGCATTTTCGTAAGAAAATTGACAAAATTCTTCTAACTCATTAAGCTGCAGCATTCTTATTGCTCCTGCACGACTCAGATCAAAATTTAACTTTTTCAAAGCCCAAAACGTCTTATGCTCTAGCTCTAATGGTAAATGGCAAGCTTTCCCATATACTAACCTATAGGGAGACATACCTAGAGGAGTCTTATAAGTTGTCCTATAGGCCCAAAGAGTCTCATCTAACCTAAAGGACCAATCCTTTCTAGATGGATGAACTACTTTTTCTAAAATTGATTTAATTTCCCTATTACTAATTTCAGCTTGACCATTTGCTTGTGGGTGATAAGGGGTAGCTATTCTATGCTTAATCCCATACTTAGCTAAAAGCTTAGTTAAGATATTATTAACAAAATGTGTACCCTCATCACTCACTAGAGCCCTAGGTGTCCCAAACCGCGCAAAGATGTGCGATTGAAGAAACCTTGCAACTGTCTTGACATCACTCTGATGGCATGCGATGGCCTCCACCCACTTGGACACATAATCAACTGCCAATAAGATAAACACATTGCCATTAGAAGGGGGAAATGGCCCCATAAAGTCAATACCCCATACATCAAATAATTCAACTTCTAAAATGTAAGTGAGAGGCATTTCATCTCTAGGCCCCAAGTTTCCTCTCCTTTGACAAGCATCACATTGCTTGTAGAACCAATGGGCATCCTTAAATAACGTAGGCCAGAAAAATTCGCAATGCAAAATCCTCATAGCTGTCCTCTGACCACTGAAATGGCCTCCATACGGCGAAGAGTGACATTGCTCCAGGATTTCCTTTGCTTCAGCACTTGAAACACACATACGAATAATACCGTCAGAGCATTGCTTATACATAAATGGCTCATCCCAATAGAAAAATTTTGCATCATGCTTAAACTTTTTCTTCTGCCTCCAATCCATGTCAATAGGAGTGACTCCCTTTACTAAAAAGTTGGCAATATCAGCATACCAAGGGACATCCCTGACTACCTTTACCTGAACAGCAAAAAACTGTTCATCTGGAAAAGAATCGGAAATGGAAGATTGCTCCAGCAAAGATGATGATGGATCGAGACGAGACAAATGATCTGCAATGACATTCTCTGATCCCTTCTTGTCCTTTATCTCCAAGTCAAATTCATGCAATAGTAAAATCCAACGAATTAGTCTAGGCTTTGCATCCTTCTTAGTCATTAAATACCTTATTGTTGCATGATCCGTGAAAACCGTGACTTTGGATCCAACCAAATATGGCCGGAATTTCTCAAAAGCAAACACAGCAGCTAACAACTCCTTTTCAGTAGTTGTGTAGTTGACATGTGCTTCATTTAAAACATTGCTTGCATAATATATAAGATGAATAAATTTGCCCTGCTTTTGCCCCAGCATCGCACCTACTGCAGCATCACTCGCATCACACATTTACCTCGAATGGCAAATTCCAATTAGGTGCGTAGAGAATGGGTGCTGAGATTAAAGCAGCCTTCAACGTTTCAAAAGCCTTCCTACAATCTGCATTAAAGTCAAAAACATGATCAGTGCACAATAAGTTACAAAGAGGTTTACTGATTTTGGAAAAATCCTTTATGAACCTCTTATAAAATCCAGCATGTCCTAAAAAACTCCGAATTTCCTTCACTGAATTCAGTGGCTCTAATCTTTCGATAACCTCAACTTTTGCTCTATCAACTTCTAGACCATTCTTAGAAATCCTATGGCCTAACACTATGCCCTCCTTCACCATGAAGTGGCACTCCTCCCAATTAAGAACTAGATGGGTATCCTCACATCTTTTTAACACCTTACCTAAATTATCTAAACAACTCTGAAAAGACCCTCCAAAAACTGAAAAAATCGTCCATAAAGACCTCAACAGTGGACTCAATCATATCAGAAAAAATTGCTAACATACACCGCTGAAATGTTGCTGGAGCATTGCAAAGGCCAAAAGGCATTCTCCTAAAAGCGAATGTCCCATAAGGGCAGGTGAAAGTGGTTTTTTCCTGATCTTCAGGAGCAATAGTAATCTGGTTATACCCAGAATAACCATCCAAGAAACAGTAATAGGCCTGACCAGCCAATCGATCCAACATCTGGTCGATAAATGGTAGAGGGAAATGATCCTTTCGGGTGGCTTTATTAAGCCTTCTGTAATCCATACAAACCCTCCAGCCAGTTACTGTCCTTGTGGGGATCAACTCATTATCTTTATTGCTCACCACAGTGACATCTCCTTTCTTAGGAACACATTGGACAGGGCTTACCCAATTGCTATCGGCAATTGGATAAATGATCCCAGCATCCAACCATTTAATTACCCCTTTTTTAACAACCTCTTTCATTGCAGGGTGAAGCCTTCTTTGTTGCTCAATACTCCTAAAAGATCCCTCCTCTAGAGTGATTTTGTGCATACAAAAAGATGGGCTAATCCACTGAATATCAGCCAATGTCCAACCTATAGCTTTGCGGTATTGCTGCAGCAATTTTATTAAGGCCTCCTCATGCTCTGGCATTAAATCTGATGCAACAATAATGGGCAACGTCTCACTTTCCCCAAGATACACATTCTTTAGATGATCTGGTAAAGGCTTCAAATCTAAAGTAGGTGCCTCAATCAGGGATGGTTTAATTGGGGGAGCCTTTCTTTGATCTAAATCTAAAGACTCAAAAACATCCTCACACCTAAACAATTCTTTTTCATTTTTTCTAACTAAAGAACAAAATTCAAAATCTTCTACACTAACCTCTCCATGCTTTTTTGAATGCTTATCAGCCGAATCCTGTATTGCTGTCTCAATAACTATGCTCTCCAGAATCCTAATGAAGGAGCAATCCTCCATTTCGTCTGGATATTTCATGGCTTTAAACACATTAAATTTCACTTCCTCATTACAGACTCTCATTGTTAATTCTCCTTTTTGAACATCTATTAATGCCCTACCAGTAGCCAAAAATGGACGACCTAGAATAAGTGGGACATCTTTATCAGCCTCATAGTCTAAAATAATAAAATCAACAGGAAATATGAACTTATCCACTTTTACTAAGACATCCTCAATTTTACCCTCTGGATATGTGATAGACCTATCAACTAGTTGGAGTGTAACTGTGGTAGGTCTAGCTTCACCAATACCTAACTTCCGATAGACCGAAAGAGGCATAAGGTTAATGCTTGCACCTAAATCACAGAGTGCTCTACCTAATTCCTTTCCACCTATAGACACAGGTATGGTAAATGACCCTGGATCCTTAGCCTTGGGGGGTAGACCATTCTTAAGAATAGCACTACACTCCTCAGTAAGAGATACAGTTTCAAACTCACCTAACCTTTTCTTTTTAGTCAAAAACTTGATGTGGACTTTTCCTACCGCAAGCGCACGGGTCAAGTAATAATATAGTGAAAGTAAATTCGAATGTCGTCCTATGGATTGGATTTTTAAGCAAATCAAGTATTGTGAATAATCTCGCTCAAATTTATTTAGGGATTAAAAAGTGATGAATGAATGATAATAAAACCAAATCAAAGCAAGTAAAAAGAATGGAAATTCAATTGGGAAAACTACTTAGGGAATTGATTTCGCCGATTTAGTTTAGGATTGATTTTAAGGAATAAGTTATTATGCACAATGGAATTATGAGCCAAAGACCCTTTAATCACAATACCTCTCCCGAGTATAATTGATTCTCATTCAAATTAACCAACTTGATATCCCTATCTAAGTTTATTAATCATGCAAGGCAATGAGATCTTCCAACCAATTCTAAAGTTAATCTAAAACCGTCATGAATTAGAAAGTAAACTTTATTCATGCAATCTTGAGTAAGTCTAGATCAAATCCCCTCTCCCGAGCTAGATTCGAAACTTAAATCATCCAACTAATGGCCAATTAATTGAAAGCATTAAATCAAGATTACAAACATAATAACATTGCACAACTTAAACCATAAATCAATCCATAAACACAATCAACTACATCAATCCCTAAGCTTACAAGTTTAGCTACTCATGAATGTAAATACAAGCTCAACTAAACATGTGAAAGCCATAAATCTAACTAAAGAAAGGAAAGGGAAAAGAAAACTCAATGTAGGCCGAATCCGACGTCCCCGTCACGATCCCCACGAACAATGGGTTGATTTCCAAGTCTCTCCTTTTGTTTTCAGCCTCCAAGTGCTCTGTTCTGCCCTGTTTACTGTTGGTGTGTGAACGATTTTCCGCAAGCGCACGGGTCGTGACAAGTAATATAAAACGGAAAGTATTCCGAGTATCGAATCCTCAGGGAAATTGAATTAATTCCATTAAGTACCAAGAATCATCATGTTTGATTTTATTTAGAAGATTAACTCGAATGATGAAGCAAGAATTTAAATAAATAGATAAAAATAAACATGCAATAACAAAACGAAAGTATCCAATTAAGGGAACTTGACCTAGGGTGTTATCTAGTTTTCTTGGATTTGTAGCTCAATTACATGGATGTATGTAACTAATAATCTTCAATACCATAAATCTAGAAGTAATTTTA
The DNA here is from genome assembly GCA_036850905.1 of Luffa acutangula. Taxonomy (NCBI): domain Eukaryota; kingdom Viridiplantae; phylum Streptophyta; class Magnoliopsida; order Cucurbitales; family Cucurbitaceae; genus Luffa; species Luffa acutangula. The sequence continues at coordinate 46,213,927 of CM072096.1, forward strand.
AGCGGATTTCTCTTTCAAGCTCCTCCACATCTCATACTAACATAACTAATTTATGTGTCCATCTCCTTAGTTAATCATAGTATGGCATTAAGCAACTTCATAATCAATTTCTAACAATTCTCTTTCACTCTCGTGTTCCAAGCAATCGTTAGCCATGCAATTAGGATCTAATCTAAATTCTCTCTGTCGAGTATCAATTTAGACCAACCAATCAATTAATCCGTGATCAAGAGATTAAAAGCATTAAGCAAGAATTTCATTACATAATCCAAGTAATTGTGCTACAATATCCAATTAACTAGAATAACGACCCTAGGTCTCAAGATCTACTCACAAATGGAAATAATTTTGCCAAAAAGATCTTGATCCATAGGCCTAATTCAAATTACAACAAGGAACTATAAAGAAGTAAGGAAGAAATAACCGATAAATTGATCCCAAGCTCCCGCTACGATCATCTCGAATCTTGAGCCTTAGAATCTCGCTTAAATCCCACTTTTTCTCCACAATTCTTCTCACTTTTTCTCTCTATTGAGCTAGGGGAGAGCTCCCCCAAATTTTGGGATGATTAGAACCAAAGGGAAGGGGTCTTTTTATAGTGCAAGGGGCTGGAAATTTCTTGCTGAGCAAGTCGACAGCGTCGAGACGCTACGTCACAGCGTCGAGACGCTGTGACGTCATGTTGTCTTGGGGCAGAAGTCGTCGCAGCGTCGCGACGCTATGCAGACAGCGTCGCGACGCTGTCGCGACTTTGGCACGCGCTAAGCTGACCACCTAGCGTTGAGACGCTACGGTCCTAGCGTCTCGACGCTAGGCCTTTTAGAAGCCCTAATTGTGGATTTTTGCCTCTTTTCTTCAAACTTTTGGGCTTTTTGGGCCTCCCACTTCAATTGTCTTCTTTTCTTGGACCTTAGGGCTTTGATCTTCAATGATTATTCTTCAAATTGCCCATAAAGTCTCCAAATTTACCCAAATTCTCTTAAAATCTCAGTTTCTGCTGCCCGAACTCGGTTTTCTGTAAAATCAACATAAAAATACATTAAAGCTTACAATTTATGCACAAAACTAGCTAAAATTAATAGGAAAATGATGACATTTTTGCATGTCATCATTTACGGCTCCAAAAGGTCCCAAATCGAACTCCCTCAAACCTAGCCGAAAATAAGCTTTTATTCTGTTTTTTCGTCTTAGCGTCGAGACGCTGTCAAGACAGCGTCGCGACGCTGCCTCTTATACGCGCGTTCTGAATAAGGGAAAAAACGGTAGGGTCGGGACGCTTCCTATCACAGCGTCTCGACGCTGTGAGCTTTACGCGCCTAATCTGATATGGAATGTGAGCGTCGAGACGCTCAAGAGCTAGCGTCTCGACGCTAGCCTGCTGTTGACCGAGATTTGACTTTTTTCCTCTTTTACTCTTTTCATTCCTTTGCATCTTTTCACGCCCCGAGCACCCGATTAACTCTAATATGACATTATAGCTCCAATCAACCATTTCCTACAAAATAAACAATAAAGCACAATAAAATGGCCCAAACATCATAAAAGACTAGCTAAATTAAATAAGTAAAAGTAGCTAGCTATGCTCGCTATCAAATATCCTTAAGAAATTTAGCATAATTAGGCATTTGCTCAATAGCTTCTACTAAAGGGATATTTATATGCAACTGCTTAAGAATCTTTAAAAACTTTTTAAATTGACCGTCCTGATTCTTAGGCTTTTGTCTTTGTGGAAAAGGTAGAGGTGGTACATAAGGTGGGGGCGGCACATATGGTGGTTCTACATCTGGCACAGAACCAGATGCTCCAGCATTCTCTTTGCTGCCTCCAGCACCCTGACCAGACTCCAACTCTTTTTCAACAACAACAATATTATCACTATTACTATTTAAATCCTGGGTCTTTCTAGACTCTTCTAGTGGCTTACCACTCCTAAGGGTTACTGCCTTTACCTGCTCCTTACCTTCCCTTCGAGGGTGTTCAGTATCTTATGGAAGTTTCCCTTGAGGCCTTGCCTTGAGCTCATTAGCTAGCTGACCCACTTGCAATTCCAGGGCTCTCATCGAGGCTTGATTACTTTGAATTGTAGCGTCTGTGCGAGCCATAAATTCTTTCATCATCGCCTCGAGAGAAATTCCCGAATTTTGCTGGGGCAAAGCCGGCTTATTTTGCTGGGGCATTACCTGCGCTTTAGCAAATCCCGGCTGGTTCATCTTTTGTTGCGCTTGTACGTTATTTCCTTGACCTCCCCATGAGAAGTTGGGGTGGTTGCGCCAACCTGGATTATAGAAGTTAGAATAAGGGTTGATCCTCTGATTACCTACAAAAAACACAGAAGATGGATTGCTGGGGAAAAACTCGTAGTTGTGGTCTTCACCGCAATAGACACATGCTTCGTCCGTGACTTGGTTCACCACTGCCGCAGGCTCCATAGCTGGTGGCTGCTGATGACTAATCACTGTCACATTCTTAAGAGCGTTAGCAATCATAGCAAGATCGGCCCTAATGGTGGACACACCATCAACCTCTAATACACTCTTAACCTTTTTATTTGTGCCTCTAACATCCGACCACTGACAACTATTAATAGATATTCTTTCTAAAATTTCATAGGCTTCATCAAAAGTTTTTACCAAAAGGGCCCCTCCAGCCGAAGCATCAACCATACCTTGGGTTACTCCATTTAAACCATTGTAAAATGTTTCCATTTGAATACAATGAGGTAACCCATGGTGGGGACACTTTCGTAAAAGCTCCTTAAACTTCTCTCAAGCCTCGCTAAAAGTCTCATCCTCAAGTTGCCTAAACCCTACTATTTCACTCCTTAATTTAGCATTTCTGTTAGGTGGGAAATATTTACTCAAAAATTTTTCAGCTAACTCATCCCACGTCCTAATTGATCCTGGAGAAAAAGATTTTAACCATGACTTTGCTCCATCTCTAAGAGAATACGGGAACAAAGTTAATCTAAGAGCATCTCTAGGCACTCCTTGAATTACAAAAGAATCACTAACTCCTAGAAAAGACTTAAGATGTAAATGAGGGTCTTCAGATGACAAACCATGGAATTGCCCCACGGTTTGCAACATTTGAAACATTACCGGTTTCATTTCAAAATTCGCCGCTTGGATTTGGGGACGTGCAATCCCTGGATTCAACTCATTAAACATCGGGACAGCATATGCTCGAATGACTCTGGTCTTATCGTTTGCTATCAAGATAGGATTCTCAGCCTGATTATTTCGCTGCTCATTTTGCTCAAACAGTGGGTTTTGCTGCAGCAACAGATTCTGCTGGGGGTTTGCTGCTACTGGACCTTCAGGAACCTGCGGAAGTTGCGGGGCGTTCTCCATCTGGTTTCTGCGCTGCTCCCTCCTTCTGTTCCTAAATGTCCTTTCAATTTATGGATCAAGCTCAAACCGTACCCCAGGCGGATCGCTCATGCACCAAAATTACACCTGCAAAAACAAAAGAAACAATCAAAAAGTTCTAGCACCAAACCACTAAAACACATACACAAAACAGATCAGATAAAAACTTATTCAAGTCCCCGGCAACAGCGCCAAAAACTTGTTGGGCTCCTAGAGTGAGTGAAAATATGATATGAAATACTCTAGAATTCCTGTACAAGTATACACAGTCTGCAACAAGTAATATTATCAATCCAAGATCTGAATGAGTTTCCACTTTATCTATTGTGTATAACTTTCTAATGGTTTCGAAGATAATAAAAATGTTGGGTTTTATAAGAATTATGCTGAAGCAAAATAAATGACAGAACAACGAGTAAACAAATAGATAGACAGATTAAAGACAGGCGCTGGTTAGGTTTTAGTGATTATTCTAAGATATGCTCTAGCAATATTATTGATCATGCATTTCTCGCAGTATTATTAGCGGATTCCTCCCGGAACTCCGGATCTTTTGGGATATGTTTCAAACCCAATGAAGAGCGATCGATCAAGCACTAGGCAACTGGCTATCCCTAGCTCAGTCACTGGCGTTCACCAATACACAATGATCGTAGTGTGGAGAATTGCCACACACTCTCTAAATCATCCCTGAAACTAGAGAGAGCTATCCATACTGGCTGGCCAGGAGAGCATAAAATAAGAGTAAGCACAACAATTAACCAAAATGCAATAGTCAATTTATTACTAGAGATGAAGCATAGTAATCACATTATTCCTAACCAACACCTTAAGCTACTTAGTTCATAATAGGCATAGGAATACAAATTACAATATGAGTTTGCATGTCCATAACTACAAGTTAATAAAGAAGGTAAACTCCCTAATCAGCTTGCGGTTGATGGTGTTCTTGATAGCCTTCAATCTTCCTAACTATTCGGCTTCCAAGGGAAAACATGGAATGAGTTTGACTTAGACGGCTACTTCCTTTTATAGAAGGAAAGGAGACTTGAATTAGGTCAACTTGGACACGTGTAGGGCTCTCCTTGCTCCTTTATCCCGAAAATAACTCAACAGAAGTCGGTTCATGAAGTTGGCTAACGAGTTATGATGTGGCAGTTTCTGCTCCCAGTTTTGGTGCAGCATAAAATTTACTCCTTCCAGTCGCTCAGCAGCATAATCTGCACAAAGTGATTTTCAAAGCTTCCATTCTTCCAAATGGGTTAAATTATGTAATATGTCTCTAAAACCAACCCTAATAAGCATAAAGGACACACAAATCCCTATATAATTGAGGCCTAAATAACTACCTTTTGGGCAGTTATCAGTAACCTTGGGCCACTAAACGTGCTTTGTATCTATCTATTGATCCATCTGCTTTGAGTTTAGTTTTGAAGACCCATTTGGATCCAATTATGTTGGTGTTTGGAGGACAAGGAACAAGGTCCCACGTATGATTTTTGTGAAGAACGTCCATTTCTTCTTTCTTAGCATCATGCCAATGCGGGATTTTAAGGGCTGATTTGAATGATTTTGGCTCATTGACCGATGTTGTGACAATGAAGGATTCAGGTTGGGTTTGAGCAGTCTTTTTGCTTCTAGTGATCATAGGATGAACATTTTGGTTTGAGGTAAACAGAGTATGAGATGTACCTGCAAGGGAAAAAGATAAATCAATGTAAAGTTGATCACTAATATCAGGTAAGTCAAGAGAAATTGAGGGATTAGAGTTCTCCTGTATTGTGGCCTTATTGTCGTGGGATGTTGTATTGATGCTTGATTCTTGATTGAGTTGAGTAGTCACAACGTCATTGCTTGTAGTGGTTGGATCCAAATTGATCAATGGGGGCAAATTCTCAGCAATTGCATGGGCAGTAGGCACTCCTTCTTCAAGGAGTTCACTATTATGGTGTTGACAGTCAGTGGTGTTATGTGACTGTCCTTCTTCAAAGAGGAATTTGTTTCTTGCACTTGGACAATGAGCATTGTTGTTGGATGGTGCTTCATTGTTCAAAATTGGTTGTTGTGGAGGAGTTTCACCATGTTTGGTGAACCATGTTTCCATTCCTGCATATTTAGTTACCTCAAGAGTATAGTTTATTTGTTCATTTGTGCTTGTGTGCTTTTGATAGGGAAAAATATCCTCATCAAAGATTACGTGCCTAGAGATACAAACTCTATGACTTTGAGGATCAAGGCATCTATAGCCTTTGTGAATGGAACTATAGCCAATAAAAACACATGGGTAGGTTCTTTTTGCAAATTTATTGGGGCAATAATTGCGTAAGTAAGGAAAACACTTACACCCAAACACTTTGAGATTGGTGTAATTTGGTTCCCTCTTAAAGAGTTGAAAGAAAGGGGATTTCATCTTTAAAGTAGTTAAGGGCATAGGATTAATTAAAAACACAGCAGTACAAAAAGCATCAACCCAATATCTCATAGGTACATTGGAATGGAAAAGAAGGCTTAAACAAGTTTCAACTATGTGTCTGTGATGTGGAATTTTCCTACCGCAAGCGCACGAGTCAAGTAATAATAAAGTGTTCGTATAAACGAGTGTCGTCCTCTGGATTGGATTTTTAAGCTAAATCAAGTATTATGAATAATCTCGCTCAATTTTATTTAGGGAACACAAAGTAATGAGAGATTGAAAGAAAACTAAATCAAAACAAGTAAACAGTGGATATGCAATTGAGAGAACACTTAGGGAATTGATTTCGCCAATTTAGTCTAGGATTGATTTTAAGGAATAAGTTATTATGCACAATGGAATTATGAGCCTAAGAACCTTTAATCACAACTACCTCTCCCGAGTATAATTGATTCTCATGCAAATTAACCAACTTGATATCCCTATCTAAGTTTATTAACATGCAAGGCAATGAGTTCTTTTGACCAATTCTAAAGTTAATCTAAAAACCGTCACGAATTAGAAAATAAACTTTAGTCATGCAATCTTGAATAAGTCTACATTAAATCCCCTCTCCCGAGCAAGAATTAACACTTAAATTATTCAACTAATGGCCAATTAATTGAAAGCATTAAATCAAGATTGCATACATAATAACCATTGCACAACTTATACCATAATTCAATCCATAAACTAAATTGACTACATCAATCCCTAAGCCACAAGTTTAGCAACTCATACATGGCGTTACAAGCTCAACTAAACATGAAAAAGCCATTAAATCTAGCTAGAGATAAGGAAAAAGAAAGGAAACACTTAATGTCGTCGAACCCGGCACGTCCTCGTCTCGATATCTGTGCCACCAAGTGAGATTCCCAGTCCTCGTCCTTGCTTCAGCTCCCACAGTAGGGCTCTAGTCGAAATTAGGGCTAAAATTTCTCAATTTAGTCCCCCTCAATCCGTAGCATGAAAAGAAGTATAAATAGGAAATTCTGCCGATAGCGTCGAGACGCTAAGGAGACAGCGTCTCGACGCTGTCGCCTGGTGCGCGTGCTGAATAAGGGAAAAACGATAGCGTCGAGACGCTCTTGTCACAGCGTCGAGACGCTAAGACTGCTGCCGCCCAAAATAAACAAGGAAAGCGAGCGTTTCGACGCTCCAAGAGTGGCGTCTCAACGCTGATAGGCAGATTGCCCTCTCTTGGCTCCTTGTTACTTGAATCTTTTCGATTCTTTGGCATCTTTTCATGTCCCGAACACCCGATTAACTCCAATTCCACGCTTTAGCTCTAATCGACAGTTTCCTAGAAAATAAACACTTAAGTGTAATAAAATGACCAATAAATCATAAAAGACTAGCTGAAATAAATAGGGAAAAATAGCTAGCTATGCTCGCTATCAGTCTGTGTTTTCGTTCAACTACTCCATTTTGCTGGGGTGTATGGGGGCAAAAGAGTTGATGAATGATCCCACACATCTCTAAGTGAGTTTTAAGGTTAGTGGAAGTGAATTCTCCACCCCCATCACTTTGAAAAACTTTGATTTTTCTATCAAATTGATTTTCTACTTCTTTTTGAAATCTAACAAAGCATTGAAACAAATCTGATTTTCTTTTCAGTGGGTATAACCAAGTATATCTAGAAAAATCATCAACAAAGCAAGCATAATATTTAAAGTTTTGGAAAGAATTAACAGGAGCAGGGCCCCATAGATCACAATGATTTTTTTCTAAAGGAAACATGCTTAGATTCAAGGTAGAAACAAAAGGTAATTTGTAACTTTTTGCCATTTGACAGCTAGTACACACATATTCTACTTTTTTCCAACTAGAAACATCAATAAGATTGTTGTTATGCAATAATTTTAATGCTTTCTCATTTAAATGGTCCAACCGTTTGTGCCAAATAGAAGAGGAATGTTTATGTGAAGCAACAAAGGTAGAATTTGAAACAGCAGCAGTAGTTAAGGAAACAAAAGCAGTAAACATGTTGGCAGCATCTTCTTGGTCTTTTAATGCATAAAGACCATTTCTCCTAAAGCCCTTGGCCATGATCTGCCCTTGAGGATTCTTTACAACAAACTCATTAGCAAAGAATTCAATTGAACAATCATTATCAAAGGTAAGTTTACTTATAGACAATAGTTTCTTTTTGATTTTAGGGACAATTAGGACATCATTTAACAAAAGTTTCCTATTTCCAGAATTAATAGAACTTTGTCCAATGTGAGTAATTTTTAAGCCTTCTCCATTTCCTACAAAAACTTTATCATCTCCGTGGTAAGTTCTTAAATGATTCATCTTACCAGTATTGTTGGTGATGTGTGCTGAAGCACCTGAGTCAGCATAGACAGCGGGGTCTGCTTCGTCCATAAGTGTCATAGCAGCTAGCACCTTTGGTATGTTTTCTGACTGGTAGGAGTGATCAAACCTGTTCCAACAATCAACAACTATGTGATTTTTTTTCCCACATATTTGGCAAGTTACCTGTCCTTCACCTTTGGGAGAAAATGGAGCTTGTGTTGCAGCATTTGGTTGATTTTGCATGTTTTGGTTTGATCCTTGAGGTCTATGCTGAGGAAAGCCCCTCCCTCGAGAGGAAAAATGTCTGCCCTGACCTCTATTTCTTCCTCTTTGGCTGTAAAATGCTTGGTTGTGATGGATCTGGAATGATTTATCTTCCTCAACTTCAACCGAGAGCATCTGGTCATGTGCCTTAAGAGCTAGAACAAATTGATTAAATGTGGGGTATGGGGCTTTTGACAACATTGCTGTCTTAAAATTTTGATATTTGCTGCCTAATCCTCGAGCATAATGAAAGACCTTAGTGAGATCATCTAATAGCTTCTTAATTGCCGCTAACTTGTCACAAAGGAGTTTGAATTTTTTCAAATATTCATCAAGTGATAGAGAACCCTTTTTCAAAGTGAAGAGATTTTCACTTACATGAATTTCACTCTCTTTTGACATTGTAAGTAATTGCTCTTCTCAGGATTTCCAAACCTGATAGGGTGTATCAGTCCCTTCAATCATGCTCAAGACATCTTCAGATATGGTCCCCAACAGCCACGAAGTGAGGAGCCCATCATTGATTGCCCAGGCAGTGTACTCAGGGTTGATACTTGAATTTCCATCTTTGTCTTGTATCTTCTTTTCTGGCCCCTTTTCTTTGGTGATATGATGCTCCATCTCCATACTTTTGATCAGTGGTGATATTTGAGATTTCCATAGCAGGTAATTTCCTGTATTTAACTTGATTGAGATCAAGCTGGTATATTGATTGAGTGATTGGATTGTAAGGGTTTTTCCTGCAATGGCCATAAGAAACGTTTGTGATTTGATTGAAATGGTGGAATGGTTTCTTTGTTTAGCACAGCAACGCTCTGATACCAAGAAGAAAAACCAATCTCACAAAATCAAATCCACAAATATTTCTCTTCTTATTTATGAATGGAGAATGAGAACTCCTTTTATACACAAATTACAAAAAGGCAAATATTAAGGGAAAGAATAAATTGCAGAGAAGAAAAAGGAATCAATAATATTGAAAAGGTTACAACAAGGTAATTTTCCTTAATTAAGGGAAATCTATTAGCCATAAGGAAAATATAAAGGAAATGATAAATGCTAACCAAAAATAGCAGAATCAATCTTCAACGGTTGGATTTATTAGAGGATTGTGGTTGTGACCTTGGTAGAAGATTTGAAGGGATATTTTGCTTATTCTCTCTCTTGTGGCAAGGACGATGAGTGAGTTGTTGACTGTGTAGGGTATGTTGATGTGGCATGATCTTTTACAAACTTAACAACTCTGCACTCCAAACACAGACTTCCTAACTCCAACTTAACAACTTTGCACTGCAAACACAGACTTCACACTTCCACAGATTTCACAACTCCCCACTTCTTAACTCCACCTCCATGCCCCAAACACCCCGTTACTTTATTTTAAAGTTAAGGTCAGATCAAGTAAGACATATGTTATTTAATTATTATATTTCTTTCTTCAAAATAAAGGTATATTATGATAAAGATAAAAAGATAATTTAAAAATAAAATGTGGTAACCGTTTTTAAACAGGTTTTGTAGCGGTGCTAACACTTTTCCTACACTCAATTGACTCTCGAGCCTAATTTTTGGTTTTCAAAGATCGATTTTCTTTAAAACGGATGACCAATCACACCCCACGATAATTGCGATGGAGACTCCAAACCTCTCCTCTCGAAATAAATTCTTAAGGAAGGACATTACTTGCTTCATGTCGCAATGACGTTGGAACAATTATTATTGTTGTTATTACATTTAGATCAACACTTGCAAGGGTACGGGTCAGATCATAAACCATTACGATGGTAGGAAAGTGTTTTATTCCATGAGTTATACTTAAATTGTCCTAAAGAATAATGAGAGAACCATTGTCACACGTGAGAGGATGAACGATAGTTTGGATTCATTGTTCATAAAATCTCGTTCCATTGGTGTCTCTTCCAACGGTTAAAATGTCGATGTCGATGTCGATGGAAATGTCGAGGTCGCAATTTAATGGAAATGTCGAGGTCTCAATTTAATGGAAATGTCGATGGAAATATCGACAAAATGCCGATGTTGATGGATATTCCGGAAAAAATATTCAAAACAAAAAATTTTAAAAAAATATTTAAATTAACAAATAAATGTTTTACACTTTTAAAATAAGTTAAAATACTTATGATAAATATTATCTCCACATTAGTTACGTTTTGGTATTATTTTGTTTACATTTTATCAATTTTTTTACCATATAATGGAAATGTCGATTCACCCTGCATGTTAATGTCGAACCCATGGAAATGTGGAAATGTCGATGGAAATGTCGACATGTCGATGGAAATTTAATACACTCTCTTCTCATCATTTAACCTCGACTTCATATTGGGATTTTGGACTTCAAACGCAAAAAAAGATATTGAACAAAGATACAACAATGCATGGGTACAAGTTTGAAATTCACATGTCCTTAGTTATTGTCGGATATCAGTTTGAAAAATATTTAATTTTTTTTCTGCAATATCCAATATTGTAGAATCACTAGCACAATATTCTAGTCCTTTAATATTTTTTTCTAAACTTTTTTCAAGATAAACGTAATATGCATATTGTAATCTTTGCGTACCTAAAAAAAAAAAAGTTTCTTGTACGATAACTTCAAGAAAAGAAAGCTTACCGCTAACAATCATTTCAATACTGGCTCACCCTATCACAGTATGCCTTTAAGGGGCCGTTTGTTTTGTGGGAATCCGAGATTCCCATGAGTCGGGCATCTGGATTCCCACGCTTGTTTTGCAGTAATGTAAGATACTCGGGTATCTCGAGATGTCCGGGTATCCTAGGATGCCCATACAGGAGGTAATCTAAGTGAAGGAAGAAAGTGAAGATAACCACCCCAAAGTTAACACAACACCCTCCTCGTTCATGCACTCGTAAGAGAAGGATTGGAATCAAGTATTGGCATTGCTCAGAAACGAAGAAGAGAGGATGGAAAAGTGATTGATGAAATGAGGCTTGGTTTACATCCTTTTATAGGAGGAATTCAACCAACGGACAAGTCTCCATGGATCGCCACGTGTCAGCTGCAAAACCTGGTTATTTGGACGGTTAACACGCGGACTACACACGGGCGGTCAATGCTGCGCGCGCGGAAGGACACGTGGACATGTGGCGATGGGTTTTAAATAAAGAAATAAGAAATAAAAATATCTTGGCCAAAAACACTTTCTTCTATTTCGCGCGAGCGCGGTTACCCGAACCCGCCCGTTCGACCGACAGAGGCGGCGCGCGTGGGGTGAAGACTTGTTTCCACTCTTAACCACTTTTACAAAGGTAAGGAAGAGTGATTGTATAAGAACACTCTTCCTAACTCTAAACTTATCCATGTGGGACAAAGTCTTCATGCACACTATACTAGGCCAATATTAAGTCATTCCCAACAATCCCCCACGAATGATTGTAAACAACATTTTTTGAGAAAAGGAGGAATTTAAAACTTAAGCATTAATATCTTTCGATTTGAATTAATGCATAGTGAAGTAAGGCAATTACCAGCATAGTGAAAGTAAGTTACCTTTTGAACTTTCAATAGTTATGGTTTAGGCCCCCACAACACGTTTGTATCCTCATGTTTTCCTTGATTCCGCGATACAGTAGTAAACCAAGTGCAATTTAAGGCCATGCACACAGACACCTTGGGTTATCGTGAAAGCTCTAGAAAGAGATTCATTATACTCTTTCATAGAAGGCGGCCACACCTTCACAATCACGTTATGCTTCATCAAGTCTACCGCAGTAGACCATTCGAAACTTGAGCTATGAAGACTTTCCAAAAATGTGTCCATCAAGTCTGTATTGGACCACCCAAATAAAGGGCTATGGACTCATTTCGACAGTTTGAGTCCCATACTTGCTGAGGACTCTAGAATTACTCTCCTTGTTAGGCCTTTGGTGAGAGGATCTGCCAAATTCCTCTCAGACCTCACATACTCCAAGGAGATAACTCCACCTTTCAACAATTGTTTTACAACTCCATGTCTTAGGCGTATATGCCTTCTCTTGCCATTATATACACTACTTTTGGCAATTCCTATGGCAGCTTGTGAATCACAGTGCAAAGAGATTGGCACTGACGCCCCCCACAGGGGAACGTCTTGAAGTAAACTTCTCAACCACTCCGCCTCTTGCCCTGCAAGCTCGAGAGCTATAAACTCAGACTCCATGGTGGAACGCGCAATGCATGTCTACTTTGCAGATTTCCATGATATAACTCCTCCACAAAAAACGAACACATACCCGCTAGTTGAGCTTACTTCGTCGTTATCAGTTACCCAGTTTGCATCACAATAGCCTTCTAATACTGCAGGAAATTTATTAAATTGCAAACAACAATCTATTGTACCTTTAAGGTACCTTAACAAACGACAAAGTGCAACCCAATGATCTTTATCAGGATTATGTGTATACCAACTCAATCTACTCACAGCATATGCAATATCAGGTCTAGTATAATTCATCAGGTACATTACGCTACCTATAATTTTTGCATATTCAGATTGAGAGACACTATCCCCCTTATTTTTCTTAAGTTTCATACTAGCATCATATGGTGTTCTTACAGGCATATCATCAAAACAATCAAATCTCTTTAGCATCTTTTCAACATAGTGTGATTGACTCAATGAATACCCATTTTCGGTTTTTCTCAACTTAACACCAAGTATCACATCAGCCTCACCTAAATCTTTCATCTCAAAGTGTGAGGATAAAAATAACTTGGTATCATTTATTACTTCTAAATTCGTACCGAAAATAAGCATGTCATCAACATACAAGCAAATAATCACATAGTTAACACCAAACAATTTCGAGTAAACACATGTGTCAGAAGAATTTACCCTAAACTCATTGTTTACTAAGGTATTATTAAATTTCTCATACCATTGTTTGGGAGCTTGTTTAAGACCATAAAGAGATTTTTTAAGCTGACATACCTTGTCTTCTTGACCAGAAATTACAAAGCCTTCAGGTTGTGCCATGTATATCTCCTCTTCTAAATCTCCATTGAGAAATGCTGTTTTTACATCCATATGATGTATTAACAGCCCACAAATAGCTGAAAGAGCTACCAGACATCTAATAGTAGCTATTTTAGTTACAGGAGAATAAATATCAAAGTAATCAATACCTTGTTTTTGCAAATAGCCTACAACCACTAATCTAGCCTTGAATTTTTCAATTGAGCCATCTGGTCTAATTTTCTTTTTAAAAATCCATTTACACCTAATAGGTTTACTTCCTTTAGGTAAATCTACCAAGTTCCACGTTTGATTCATAATTAGAGAATCCAGTTCACTTTTAATGGTCTCTTTCCAGAAACTAGAATCTACAGATTTTAAGGCCTCTTGGTACGTTTTAGGATCCTCATCTATTAGATACATGCATGCAAATTGATCATCAATTTTATCTGAATTTTCAACAAGAAAAATAGTTAAGAAATCCGATCCAAAATCTTTCTCAGTTCTCTTTCTTTTACTCCTCCTAGGTTCAGATTCATGCATAACATCAGGAGTAGATGAGGGACAAACAAACACTTGACTAGATCGTGTGATATTATCTGGCTCATTCTTAATCATAGGAAAAATGTGTTCGAAAAATTCAGCATCTCTATATTCACAAATTGAATTATCATCTAAACACATGAATCTATAAGCAGCACTATTATGAGCATACCCAATAAACACACAATCAAAGGTTTTAGATCCTACCGTAGGTTTCTTAAATACCGGATATGCCACTTTAGCTAAGCATCCCCCATACCTTTAGATAGCTCAGGTTCGGCGAATATCCTTTCCAAAGCTCGTATGGTGTCTTATCCAGTCTTTTGTGAGGAACTCTGTTAAGAACAAAACAGGAAGAAAGCACGGCTTCCCCCCACATACTGTTAGGCAATCCAGAACTTAGTAACATAGCATTCATCATTTCTTTTAATGATTTATTTTTACGTTCAACTATGCCATTTTGTTGAGGAGAATATGGTGCAGTACTCTCATGAATAATACCACTTAATTCACAAAATTCTTTGAGAGACTTGTCACTGTATTCACCTCCCCTTTCGGATCTTAACCTTTTAATCTTTTTGTCTAGTTGGTTTTCTACTTCTGCTTTGTATTTCCTAAACATGCTACTAGCTTCATCTTTTGATTTCAGAAGATATATTTTCGTGTATCTAGAGAAATCATCGACAAAAGATATATAATAATTTTTGCCACTTTTACTAGTAGTATTTTTTAAATCAGCTAAATCAGAGTGAATTAACTCAAGCAGCTCAGTACATCTCGTTGTAACGGGTGTTGGGCTCCTAGAGTGAGTAAAAATATAGTATAAAATACTCTAGAATTCCTGTGCAAGTAAACACAGTCTGCAGCAAGTAATATTATCAATCCAAGGTCTAAATGAGCTTCCACTTTATCTATTTTGCGTAACTTCCTAATGGTTTCGAAGATAATAAAAATGTTGGGTTTTATAAGAATTATGCTGAAGCAAAATAAATGACAGAACAACGAGTAAACAAATAGATAGACAGATTAAAGACAGGCGTTGGTTAGGTTTTAGTGATTGTTCTAAGATATGCTCTAGCAATATTATTGATCATGCATTTCTCGCAGTATTATTAGCAGATTCCTCCCGGAACTCCGGATCTTTTGGGATGTGTTTCAACCCCAATGAAGTGCGACCGATCAAGCACTAGGCAACTGGCTATCCCTAGCTCAGTCACTGGCGTTCACCAATACACAATGATCGTAGTGTGGATAATTGCCACACACTCTCTAAATCATCCCTGAAACTAGAGAGAGTTATTCACACTGGCTGGCCAGGCGGGCATAAAATAAGAATAAACACAACAATTAACCAAAATGCGATAGTCAATTTATTACTAGAGATGAAGCACAGTAATCACATTATTCCTAACCAACACCCTAAGCTACTTAGTTCATAATAGACATAGGAATACGAATTACAATCTGAGTATGCATGTCCATAACCACAAGTTAATGAAGAAAATAAACTCCCTAATCAGCTTGCGGTAGATGGTGTTCTTGATGATCTTCAATCTCCCTATACTATTCGGCTTCCAAGGGAAAACATGGAATGAGTTTGACTTGGACGACTACTTCCTTTTATAGAAGGAAAGGAGACTTGAATTAGGTCAACTTGGACACGTGTAGGGCTCTCCTTGCTCCTTTATCCCGAAAATAACTCAACAGAAGTTGGTTCATGAAGTTGGCTAACGAGTTGTGATGTGGCAGTTTCTGCTCCCAGTTTTGCTGCAGCATAAGATTTGCTCCCTCCAATCGCTCAGCAGCATAATTTGCACAAAATAATTTCCAATGCTTCCATTCTTCCAAATGGGTTAAATCATGTAATATCTCTCTAAAACCAACCCTATTAAGCATTAAAGACACACAAATCCTTATATAAATGAGGCCTAAATAACTACCTTTTGGGCAGTTATCAACGGGCTTAAAAGGTTTTCTTGCGAATTTTGCCTCTACACATACAGAGCATCTATTGTTTTCAGGTGTCTCAGATACATTAAGAAGATGCAATTGTTTAAGCCTTTTAATTGATGCGAAATTCACATGACCTAGTCTACCATGCCACACATCAACAGATTCAACAATGTAAGCAGAACGAGATGTACTTTCATTCATTTCGGCAGGAATAGAAACAATGTTTAACACAAAGAGTCCATTAGCTAGATACCCCTTACCAACAAAGTTACCATTTTTAGTGACGACAACCTTGTCAGCTTCAAACACAATTCTAAGCCCTGCCCTGTTCAACAGACTTCCAGACATCAGATTCATACGCAATGAAGGAACATACAATACATCATTCAAAGACAAAGTCTTTCCAGAAGTAACTTTTAAGAGAACCTTCCCTTTCCCAAGTACTCTAGCAGTGGCCGAGTTCCCCATGTATACGCATTCACCGTCAACAGTGTCATGGAACTCGTGGAACAAGTTTCGATTTGAGCAGAAGTGTCTTGAAGCAGCAGTGTCAAGAATCCAGTCTGATTTGTTCTCCAACAGGTTAGCCTCCACCACCACTGCAGCAATGATATCGTCTGCTTCAACAATGTTGGCTTGTGCACCATCAGGCTTCTGATCTGGTTTTCCTTTCCTCTGGTTGCACTGATAGGATTTGTGCCCGGGTTTTTCGTAGACATAACATATCAGCTTTAATTTATCCTTCTCTATTTTCCCGCTAGGAGACTTGAATGGATGGTTCTTCTTCTGCTAGGATTTGTCTTTATTTTTATTTTTGAACCTGTCTTTTGATGCAGTAGAAGATTCAACTAGGTTAGCATTAACTGAATTTAAGGACTTAGATTCCAACTTATCCTTTTGCCTGTTGGCTTCTTCAGTTCGCATGTGGCTGATCTGAAGGGATAATAGCCCTTGCGCAGCGGAAACGACCAAGAACCTTAACTCAGTTTTTAATTCGGAATAAAATACTATACGTTGGCAAATTAAATACAGCAGTAAAATCATAATTAAACTACTGAAAAACACGAATAAAGCATGCATAAAATATCAAGAATTACCTTAGATCTAATCTAGAGAGGATCCTAATGATCCTAGATCAAGAATACCTTACCGTTATGGAAATTCTTGATCACCTCGCCGAATTCTACCCTTTGAATTTAAAATTCCAGCAACCTTCAAGATCCTACTTTGTTGTGATTTGATGTGAGACACCACAAGAAAAATCACACTGATATTCTCCTAAGGTATGGAATTGAGTGGCTTGTGGGAACCAATGAAATTCTAAGGTTTTGGAGAGAATATTTTTGCCTCTGTCTTGCTAGAGAGAAAAAACCAGAGATCACAGGTTAGAGAGAGAGCCTATTTGCGTGAATCTTAGAGGGTAACCACTTTTGCACATCAAGTGAGGGAGTTAAGTAACGGATGAAGAAACTCCCTCCCTAAAAAACCTCTCTACCACGCGTTTTACTGGGTTAGTGGGAAGACCATATCAGTTACGTTAACTGATAATAAATCAAATTTAATTAATAATTAAATTATTAATTAACTTAATTTGATTAAATTAACATTTAATTTAGCAAAATTCATATAAAACAATTTTATACAAATTATACCACATAACCTAAAGTTTTAATCTAATTCAATTAAATCAATTTTAATTAAACTGAATTAAAACAATAATTAATTAATTCTCCAATTAATTAATATCATAATTAAATATCACATATTTAATTATATTTCTCTCAAATAAACTATGGTATTAATGTACATCTAATGCACATTAATTATAACCTATAGTTTTAATATAAATCAAATTCATATTATAACTTAATATTCGAACCCCTTCGAATATTCAATTCTCCCTTAGAAATTTACCTCAACGTCCTTATAGAGCTACCGGTGGACCTAATGGACCTACAGATCAAAAGCTCCAACGATATGAGATTAATTGGCTAAACTCATTAACCAAGTTAATCAATATTCGTTAACTGTGGTTCACTCCACTATAGAACCACAGCTGCATTCTTCTCACTGTAGACATATTTTTGTGTCCACGGATATCAACCATCAATAGCAAGTTAGCCCTACACGTGTGTTCGTACCCCAGCTAGGTCAAATTACCGTTTTACCCATGGGTTACCTCTTGGTCCTTAAGTACTCGTGCTCCTCTAATGAACAACCTGTTTGTGGTCCAACCAACAAACAGAAGTCCCTCTCGTGCCATAAAGAGAGTAGGGCCCATTGTTCAAGACCCGGAGACACCACTTAAGGGAACACACCTCTACTTACCCTAATATCGGGAAGGAGTGAATTCCATCTTGTAAGACTACGTTCCCAGCTCCCCACTCGGTCTTGTCCCCAAAATGGTAGGCTTATTGAGTCGGCGAACAGGCCACTTTCACCCGTACAAATCAAAGGACAATCCCTCATGGACAGGAGTCCATAATCCACTCAGAATTAAGGCTAAGTTGCCTAGGTCATCCTAGTGAAATAGAAACCAAACTAACTATGGTGTTATAGTTAGTGGTTAACTATTTCGCGGTCCGGTCTTTGTGAAAACTCATTGCACAGGATACCCCCACTCGCATGTCAACTACATGAACGCGTTGGATCAATATGTTTGTATCAATATACAAAGCGGGCCGTATCCATAGTGTCACCAGGACAAGGTACCCAGCCTTATCCCTATACTACAGACCCTTTAGGCTAAAACTTGAACATTGATCCCCGTATGTCCCTACATACTAGTTTAAGCCTCATTCTATTAGCCTTGGATGTTTAGTTTATTGGATTAGGGTTAATAAGACAAGATATAATACACACATTGAATAATAAATTACTTTTATTAATATTCGGTCATATGTACATTTACTGAGTTTTAGGGCATAAAACCCAACATGATCAACTCTTGCAACGTCAGGTCCTTCTTCTTGTGCTTTAAATGATTGCGGTAGTCGCTCCATGAATAAGGAAATTTTTCGAGCAAGACATTCGCCTGGAGAATCTCACACATCTTCATACCTTCTGTTAGAATGTTTGCCACTAGATTCTCGTACTCGTGAACATGGTCCATCACTGATTTGTCATCCGTTATTTGGAACCGCATCCACTTACTAACCACGTACTTCTTTCTTCCTACATCATCACCGCCATATCTGGACTCCAGAGTGTCCCAGATAACTTTAGCTGACTTTTGAACAACGAACAGGTCGAACAGTGAGTCGTTCATGTGGTTCAGAAGATGACCCCGAATTGCCTTGTTGTCTTTCTCAAAATTTTCTGGATCATTGTCATGACTGCCCTTTGGTTTTTGAGGGACTATCTGACCCTCCTTAGAACTGTGTGGATCAGGCTGGACCTCCTTGGATTTTTCCAGATCTGTGACAGGTGCTGCTGATTTCTCCACATAATCGATGGTTATAATATAATCGACCTCCAGTTATTCGAAGAAGATGAGCAGCTTCTGAGACTAGCGGCGGTAGTTAGAACCATCAAGAGGTTCTAGCTTGGATAGACCTGGAAGATGCTTCTTGGATTTGATAGACATTTTGAAAATTGCTTTCAACTTGAAGAAAGAAATTGAGAAAAACAATTGTTGTGTCGTGGAGATAACCACTGCCTTGAAAGCAATTTTGGCACGACCACGGTGCTAAATCGTTTTACGCCGGTTGCTCCCCAAGGTTAACACAACACCCTCCTCGTTCGTGCACTCGAGAGAGAAGGATTGGAATCAAGTATTGGCTTTGCTCAGAAACGAAGAAGAGATGATGGAAAAGTGATTGATGAAATGAGGCTTGGTTTACATCCTTTTATAAGAGGAATTCAACGGACAAGTCTCCATGGATCGCCACGTGTCAGCTGCAAACTCGGTCAGTACCACGTGTCAATACTGAATGCGCGCGGAAGGACACGTGGACACGTGGCGATGGGTTTTAAATAAAGAAAAAAGAAATAAAAATATCTTGGCCAAAAACTCTCTTTTATTTCGTGCGACCACGATTACCCGAACCTGCCCGTCCGACCGACGACGGCGACGCACGCGTGTGGGGTAAAGACTATTTTCCACTCTTAACCACTTTTACAAAGGTAAGGAAGAATGATTGTATAAGAACACTCTTCCTAACTCTAAACTTATCCATGTGGGACAAAGTCTTCATGCACACTATACTAGGCTAAGATTAAGTCATTCCCAACACTAAGTACTTTTGCGGATGCCTTTTTGAAACATGGGTTTCAAAGATTTCCATGTTGCAAGTATCTCTTCTTTACTTTTTTGCCCTTCGTTCATTTTTTATATATTTTCTTTCATCAATTTTCTTTATCTTTATTTTTAATTTAGGATTTAAATAGGTTAATGTCTAATAAACAACTTTATATAATTAAGTATATTTATATATTACATTAACATATAAAATAGACTTCAATTAAATTATATAATATATCCATTTATTTTTAGTATTTGGAACGAATTATTATCAATAATATTTATTATCTTATATAAATAATTTTAAAGCAACGTTTTTTAACGACCAACATACATTTGTTAATTTTGTTCTTAAAAGTATATATCATTTATAATGTAATAAATAAATTTCACCTCATATAACATTAATTATATAATTGCCTTTTAGAAAAATATTAAAATTAAAAATAAAATTTATATTTAAAATAGTTTTTTATTAAAAAAAAAAGTCATATATTAATATGAATTCTATGAAATAACATACAAAAATTAATGTACACGGAATTAATATAAAAAAATTAAATTAATAAAAAATATTATATAAATATAAATTATATTAAATCAATATATAAATTATATTAATATATTAAAAAGGACATTTTTGGTACATTACATAAATTTACAACATTTCCGAGAATAAATCCTTCAAAACTATCGAAATATTCTGAGATACCTTTACAAATTTTCCTACAAAACAAACGTGGCTGTCTGAAGACGTCGGATATCTAAAATTCCAGTCATTTGAGATTTCAGGCATCTGAAGATGTCAGACATCTACATTCCCAAAAAACAAACAGCCCCTAAACCTGTAACACCCCAAGTTCCAGGTAAAGTCCCTTTTCAAGCCTTAAGTTAATTTCTTGTTTAAATTTTTATTCATTTTGAGATATATGGAATTTTCTTTTCTCGATATTTTATTGGACTTCACGAATTCTCGAATTTGGAAAAGATAAGAGGGAAAAGTTGGAAATTGTAGGGTTCAATTTTTAATTCTTTTGAAAAGAATTTGGGGCTTGTTTGTATAAGGAAACCCTAGGAAAAAAAAAAAAAAAAAAAGAAACATCTTTTTAACCTCTTCATTGTCGCGCGCGCAACCCCCCTCGATTTGATTTTTTGGCCGCCACACTCCCTTCCTCTCGCTCCCATCTCCCTGTCGTTCGAAGAAAGCCGCAGTCGCCGCCTTTAGAACGACCTTGTAGTAGTTTGCCGCCGTCACACCTCGCACAACCATTCTCCATACCTCCGTTCGCTGCGTTTCAGTTACTGTCGTCGAGGTTTGGTGTTTCCGCCGTTGAAGTCCTATGTTTCAGCAGTTGCAAGTTTCCGTTCGTCATCTTGGGAGTAAGTTTTAGCAAGGTTGGTTCTTTTGGGTGATAGATTTAAGTGGTGGGGTAATTTTATTGTGTTTAAGCTAACCCACAGCGCTGTCACTTTGGTTCCAGCCACATCTAGCTGATTTTCGTGACTGTAATTGAGTTTTCGGCGATTCGGGTTTGCTGTCCAGTGAGGTGGTTCGTCGGTTTGGGTGAGTTTCTCCCATAAAGCCTTCCTTGTTGTTGGTATTGGATGGTTTATGTTGGCCCATTAGTTATGGAATCCGTTTCTTCATTACCCCCGTGATTTCAGGTTCATTCTTGCTAAGTCGTGGTTTTGAAGCGCTGCCCAGAAAGTTTCGGCTTGCTT
Source organism: Luffa acutangula (assembly GCA_036850905.1). NCBI lineage: Eukaryota > Viridiplantae > Streptophyta > Magnoliopsida > Cucurbitales > Cucurbitaceae > Luffa > Luffa acutangula. The sequence goes on from CM072096.1 coordinate 46,235,749, forward strand.
TTGAGTGAATCCTTTGTGAGTAGCTTTACCTTTGTGTTCCTTTTGGTGAGAATTGGAGTGCTGATTTTAATTTCCTAAAGATTTGGAATTTTAGGTGTAGTGTTCTTGCTTGGAAGTTGACCGTTTGGTTTTTGGATTTGTTGCACCAGGTAAGTGACCCTTCTACTGAAAAGCTTATGCTTGGTTGGGAACCGTGTGCTGATAGCATAAGCTTTTTCTTGTGTGAACTCTTTTGCGTATGTGTTCTATGTTCTTGAAACATTGTTATACTTGAGGGTGCATAAATTGATTGAGAGGTATATACGTTCCTAAGCGTTTTATATGAATGAAAATAATGTGCATGAAAGAAAAATGACTCTCGATAAAGTTATGATGCATTCATGATATACGTAAATTACTGTGGGACTTCACGCATATGTATACTATTTTTATGAACTTAAAAGCTTGCATGACAATTACCTTTAGAGGAAAATTGATGTACATCTAGAGGGACCTAAGGTATTCGTAGGCGAGACTCAACCCCTGCTAGTTGGAAGAGGAACAGAGGGAATTGGATAAATTGTTCATGCATGGCCATAGAGGAAATAATTAAGAGGAAATATGATAAGTTCCCCTATAATTGTATGACTGATATTTACCTAGAGGAACATGGAGCATGCTTTATGAGTTTGCATATTTCGACCTCAGTAGTGAGGTTAACTTTATTGAGTATTTTAAATACTCATTCTTCCAAAAATGTTTTTTTTCAGGTAAAGGCAAGGACGTTCAAGGTGATTGACGGAGTTTGTTGGATAGCCATGGGAGACAGTAGCAGATGGATTTTTACTTACATTTCCGCTTAAAGAACAAATCTTTATTGTTATGATGTCGTGTTATTTTGAAAATCATTAGACTTTGGTCGTTTCCTTTGAACTGAGTTTGGAGGATTTTTTTTTTCTTTAAACTTGGGATCCGACATTAAAGATTGATTTTAAATTGAGCCTTATTACTTTTGCATATTTTGTTTTGTTTATGTGGAGTTCTGCTGTATTGTAGTATGGTGGAATCGTCGAGGAATGTTATTTAGAAGTGTTTTACGCGTAGCAGGTTAAAGAAAATTTTTGGTTGAGTCCGTTATATGTCGTCATGCTGCCGAAATTTTCGAAGCAGATGGTGAAGTTGTCATGTATGTTAGTAACGTCGCTAGGTTAGTCGTTAGAAAAAACCTGGGTCGTTACAAAACCATTACCGAAAAAAGAATAATTTACAGATTATTTTATCAATAATGAAACCAAAATTGACAAACAATTTCATTCTATGTGATGTTACAAATATATATATATTAGATCTATATTTGTATAATATATATATATATATATATATATATATATTAGATCTATATTATATAAAATGAATTTAATCTATTAAGTTCATTTCAATTTGCACATACTTTTGAAAAAAACCAATAATATCATCCAAGAAATTTTAATTTGTTTTAAAAAAAATTCAGCAGTTTTCATCAAAATATCTAAAAATATATGAACAAAACTTCCCTGCATACCGGTATGTAGGGATCTCCCTACATACCCCATTAAAATCTTGACAACTAAGAAAGAGAAAGGGAGAAAATGAGAAAATTTGAGAAATTTTTTTTATCTCTCCTAGTTGTCAACATTTTAATGGTGGTATGCAGGGAGATCCCTACATACCGGTATGTAGGGAAGTTTTTTCCAAAATGTATTAAAGATGCAGCTAAAATTGAATTTCAGGGAATGTTAGGATCAACCATACATGTTAGAGCTCGACATTTTATATAATTTAGTTCATTTCAATATTTTCTCTAGCTTGTTTAGTGGATGTTAACTTAGGATAATAGGGAAATTACGGTCCCGTTTGGTTCATGATTTGAAAATTGTTTTCAAAAATAAAGAATTTAGCAGAAAACGAAAACAAATTTCTTATTTCCATTATATCTAAAAACATGTTTGGTTCTAATTTAACAACTTTAAATTTGAATTCAAAATTTGAAAACTGTGTTTGGTTATGAATTTGAAAATGCATGAAAATATTAATATGTACTTGGTAAAATTATTTTTTTTTAGAAAAAGTTAATTTAATATGATTATTTTTCTACTTGATTTTTAGAGAGATTATAAATCAATGATGCTGGAATTGATTCTTCAAAAAAAAAAAAAAATTGGAATTGAAATTATAAGGAAAAAAAAGATATATCATATAGTTGTATTATATGAAACTTTTGATTTGTAAAGTGGAGGAGTATATCAAAATAGGTATAATTATGTAAAAAGTAAAAATAACAACCAAAACATCAGTATCAATCAAACACATTATTTACACAACACTAATTTTATATTTTTTTCTTCTTTAGAGTCGAAGAGAATTTGGATATCAAAAATTAAAAAGGTTGTTTGTAGATAATGCAACATTGTTTGATAGAAAGAAAGATGTATCCTGTTTTTAAAGTTGTATCTCGTGTTTCCATTATTTTGAAAACAAAATTGGAAAACAATGAAAACAACATTTTACCGTTTTTGAAAACATGCCATTTTTTGAGTTGTTTCCGAAAATTGTTTTTGAAAATAGGTATACCAAACACATTTTCATAGTTTTCCTTGTATTTTTTATTTTCGAAAACATAAAAACGAAAAACGGATCATGAACCAAACGGAGCCTATAATTTTGGTCTTTGAGGTTTGAGGTAGGTTGCATTTAGGTATTTGAGTTTTCAAACTCAACAAAATTTTAACCCCAAGGTTTGAATTTTGTTTCATTTTGGTCCCTTCATTCAATTTTCCATTAATTATTAACGATTTCTTGACGTGAAATCGCTTCCTCTTCCTCTTCTTCCTCTTCCTCTTCCTCTTCCTCTTCCTCTAAAATTATAACCCACCGTTGCATCCGAAATTCCCCCCCCCCCTCCTTTCTCCTCCTTTTTCTTCTTTCTCTTTTCTTCTTCTTTTTCCTTAAAAACAGAAAGAAAGGAAGGAAGATGAAAGAAAAAAAAAAGAAAGAAAAAGAAAGAGGAGGAAAAAAACTTGGTTGCCAATGACAATGGGCGGCGGGAGGCTGTAATTATGCTTTAGAGAAAGAAGATGGGGAAGAGGAAGAAGATGAATAAGATTAAGAAGATTAAGAAGAAAAACAAAAAGAAAAAAGAAAAATAAAAAAATTAAACATATTTTTATTTAAAAATTTTAAAAATATTTTTTAAGAAAAAAATAAATGTCACGTTAGTAATTAATGGAAAATTGGATGGAGGGATGAAAATGGAACCAAATGTAAACCTCTGGGTAAAATTGCTGAGTTTGAAAACTCAAGGACCTAAATGCAACCTATCCCAAACCTTAGGGACCAAAAAGGATATTTTCCCTTTATTTCATTATGTGGAAGACACCTCTTTAACATTCGTTGAACTAAAAAAAGAACTGAAATAAAATCATTTAAGCAATCTTTGAAAATAAAATCCTAAAATTTTAAGGGATTTGTTAGATAATATAATCAGTTAATCTATCTATCTATACTATATTAAAAGACGCTTAAGTGGAGAAACTTTTGATTTCCTCATTTTTTGCCCCTTTTTAATCTTCAAATTCCTCATTTGTCCTCCTTGCCTGGTTCCTAAGTTATGGTATAGCATCCTTTTGGCTGTTTGTTTCTTGCGGGGCTTTGTTTCCAGTGTAGGGGGAAGATGGGTGGAGGATCTTATAAATTAGTTTTGGGCTAGTAGGGGCTGCTTTAGGTGAGGCTTATACTCTCACGCGAGATTTTCTTGGGAAGTTTGATCTGTCTCTTTTGTGTGGCTTGCAATTGCTTCTCACAGGTAAAGGGCTGAGCATATGTAGCTTATGGCTTTGTGCACGATACTTGCCAACATGTGAATCTCGGCCAGTCTTTCCATAGAATGGTAGATTTGATCTAGGTGTTAGGGAGTTTTGGGAGATTTGGATAGGGGTTTTTTGTTTGTTTAGCTTCTCCTTAATTTTCTCTACTGGTTATGTGCGAAGTTGCTCTTTGATGGTAATTTTGTTTTCAGGCCTGAATGTCGAGATTGGGGCGCTTTGGAGCTGGATAGTTTCGGTTTTCTGGATGGTTAGCTTGGTGTGGAATGTTTGGCGAGTTGGAAGCTAGTTGTTCGCTGATAAAGTCATATGGCTGTCCTTTTGGTTTGGAGCGCGCTTTCGTGGGGAGCAGAGTGTTGCACAATGGTGTATGTGTTTCTGATGCTCAATATCATGATGTTTAAAGTTTGTGGTGGGTTTTTTGGGGTCTGTTTTCTTTTCCTATGTAATGTCGCAAGTGCGGTCTTCTTGATTTGTGAATGAGGGAAGTTCATGTTGTTGATCAAAAAAAAAAAAAAAATCCTCATTTGTCCTTCTTATTTAATTATTCAAATTCCCGGGTAGATCATTTATTATCAAGTTTAGGTTAAGAATTGGTTTTTTTTTTAAATCTACATTATCACGTTTAGGTTGTGTTTTTTTTTTTAAAAAAAATATCATCTTTCATAAGATTAAGAATTTATTTTTTTATAACTAATTTAATTATTAGCTTTCTATTTTTAATCACGTTTTTTAAATTATTCGAAGTAAATTTCAAATAAGTAAAAAAGATAATAGTTTTTAATAATTTTTTCTTCTCCACGTTTGTATTGCTTTTTTTTTAAAAGATCTTATCCCTTAGATTATTCGAAGTAAATTTCAAATAAATAAAAATAATAATAATTTTTAATATTTTTTCCTTTTCCACGTTTGCATGGCTTTTTTTTTTAAAAAAAAAATCTTATCTCTTAAATTATTCGAAGTAAATTTCAAATAAATAAAAAAGATAATGGTTTTTATTTTTTCCTTTTCCACGTTTGTATGGCTTTTTTTTTAAAAAAACTATCTCTTAAATTATTCAAAGTAAATTTCAAATAAATAAAAAAGATAATAATTTTTAATAATTTTTCCTTTTCCACGTTTGTATGGTTTTTTTTTTTTTAAAAAAAATCTTATCTCTTAAATTATTCGAAGTAAATTTCAAATAAATAAAAAAGATAATAGTTTTTAATATTTTTTCCTTTTCCACGTTTGTATGGCTTTTTTTTTTAAAAAAAAAACTTATCTCTTAAATTATTCGAAGTAAATTTCAAATAAATAAAAAAGATAAATAGTTTTTAATAATTTTTCCTTCCCCACGTTTGTATTGCCTTTTTTACAAAAAAAAAAAAAAAAAAAAAAAAAAAAAAAAAAAAAAAAACTTATCTCTTAAATTATTCGAAGTAAATTTCAAATAAATAAAAAAGATAATAGTTTTTTTTAATAATTTTTTTAAAAAATCTTATCTTTAATAAGAGAATTAGTTTTAAAAAAATCAAGATTTTTTTAAATTTAATTATTAATTCTAATTAGTTTCGGTGGTTATGATAAATAACTAGATAACTGATTTTAGAATTATTAATTCTAATTGATTTTCAGTTGTGAAAATTAGAGGGTTTTTTTTATTTAATTATTAATTCGAATGGATTTTCGGTTGTGAAAATTATAAGAATTATTTATTTAATTATTAATTCTTTTTTGTTTTCGGTGGTTATAATAAATAGAATTTTTAAAATTAAATTTTGTGAAATCTAAATTTAGATCAATTTTTTTTTTTTTTTTCAAAATAAAAAGATACTTGAGTTTAATTTTCGATTAAATAAAATAAGTTTTAAAATTAAATTTGAAAAACTAAAATTCAAATTAATTGTTTTTAATTTTCAAAATTTCTAATTTGAAAAGATTTATCATAACCACCCGATTCACTTGAACCCAATAAATAGTGGTCTAAACCAAGAGATGGGGGTAATTTAAAAAATTGGAGCAAATATCAACCAAGTGGGAGGAGACTCATTCCTAATTCTACTCATGTTTACTAATGTGAGTATAGCCTTTTCATTTAGTGTAAATACATATAATTTTTTCTTATTTCTTTTTCAAGTAGACTAATGTATCATTAGGAGATTTTGTTAGTTTTCTGAGATTTTATTAGTTTATATTATACTTTCGTCACCCCTGAGAGATTCATATGAATAAGAAATATTTTTTTGTTTATTTCTTTAATAGAAGCGAGTACACCTTTGTGTGATGGAAAGAAGATCGATCACTATTATCATCTTTTTTTTTAAAATCAATATCTCTCCATTATGCTTTTCTCCGACCTTCAAAATTTTTCATATATTTTTTAGATTTTTTTAGACAAGATGATAAGAAGAAAATGATATTTTTATTTAATTAGTGCTCATTTAACGGTTCGATTAAACATAACTTTAATTGAATTATTAATTATTAATTGATTACAAAATTAAGATTTTGAAAAATATAAATGCTTACCTAGGTAATTTAAAAGACTTTTCGTTATTTTCAATCTTAAAAAAAATGTTTAAGCGGGTGAGATTTTTTATATTTGATTTATATCCATGATATTGGTTATAAACCATTTTTATTAGAATAGTTCAATTTGGTCACATACATATCATAAATTCATGTGTATTTATTCATTTTTATATTTTTTTTATACATTATCAAGTCATATTTCAAATTTTCTAATTAACTACTTATACTTTAAAAGGTATTATAACACGTGCAACACACGTAGTTTCAAACTAGTTAAACTCTAAATGATCTAAAGACTGTTATATTACTAGCGAAAGCGAGCATAACTCAGCCGTAATTGACATGTACTCTCGACCAAGAGGTCAGAGGTTCGAATCCTCCCACACCCAAATGTTGATGTACTAAAAAAAGATTGTTATTACTATTATACCCTTAAACTTATGAAACTATTGCAATTCAATCCAACGAACAAAAGAATCATAAACCGTAGGGTTTACCCGAGACAATAACCTAAATTTAGGGTAGATAATTTCCTTGCACACAAGAGATTATTATTAGCTAGGGTGAAAAGGAAGGGGTAAATTTGGGGAAAAAGCAAAGCATGTGGGGGGTGAACATAGGCAATGAATGTGGGTGAAATCAATGTAGCACAAAATGATGAAACACAAGTTGAAAGGGTTTAATATGGAACACATGCTTCATTTGCCTCATTTATACTCCCTTTATTTAGGCAAACCATTGTACCATTTTTCCTTCAATAACCCAACTACTTTGCATTTATTATCCACATTCTTGTCCTTTGATTCATAAAAAAATTTAATCATGCATCTTTGCTTATGTTTTTACGTTTTTGTCAATTTTTCTTTTTGCCTTTTTTTACTTTCATACTTTACTTGGTAGGTTGATTTGAAATTAATATACTTTTAGATCCCGTTTAATAATAATTTGGGTTTTAAAACTTGAGTTTGTTTTCTCATCATTTCTTTACGATGGTTGAATTCTTAGTCGAATTCCAAAAAAAAGTAAGTTTTTAAAAACTACGGCCCTATTTGACGATAATCATTTGATTTTATATTTTAGGTTTTTGAAAATTATGTCTGTTTTCTCTCACTTTTCTTACACTGATTTTCATGTTTGTTAAGGATACATTTGAGTTCCTAGCTAAATTCCAAAAACAAAAACAAGTTTTTGAAAACTTTTTTTTTTTAGTTTTCAAAACTTGACTTGATTTTTGAAAACATGGAAAGAAGATAGATATATAATAAAACAAAGAAACTTATAGATAAGAGTAATGTTATAAATTTAATTTTCAAACACCAAAAACTAAAGATCAAATGGTTATGAAACGGGGCATTTTTTTTTCAAAACTTGGTTTGGATTTTGAAAACATTGGTAAAACATGCATGAAAAAAAAAAACAAACTCGAAGTAGTGTTTATAAGCTTTATTTTCAAAAACCAAAGACCATAAATCAAATAGTTTTCAAACCGGAGCTTAATTCAGTCATGTTTTGATTTTTTTTTTAATTGGGTTGGGCTTCAAGTATTTTAATAGGTTCAAAAAGCATATTTATGTGGCTTCATTTGGAATGTTTTTATCTAAAAGTTGCATTTATGTGGCTTAAATATGAATTTTTTGTCCTACCATTTTCTATGTTTGTTCTTGCATTTTAACTGTTGCTCTTGATTTATATGTGGTTTAATTTGGCTTAAATTTGAATGTTTTGCCCTACCATTTTCTTTGTTGTTCTCACATTTTAACTATTGTTCTTCACATATGCCCTATCATTAATAAAATTAAATTCTTTTCAATTGTATTAGCATCATATGATTATCCTACATGAGTATCAAGTTAGTTTATTTAATCATAATTGTGATTTTCTATCACATTTACCCTTGTTTGGAATCAAGAATTTTTAGAATTTTTTTTTAATCACATAATTTAAAATATTAATTATTTTTTTTTAATTTGAAAGATTTGAGATGAATATTAAAAAAAACAAATTAGTTTGAATATTTTTTTTGTTTGAGGATAAAGTTTACTGATGTAGGGTTTCAAATTCTAATTATTAATAGAAAATTAAACTACAACAATTTTAAAAACTAATTTACTTTAAAATCTTATGAGATGTAAAATATCCCACTTAAAAAAGAAACGTGAAAATGATTTTTTTTTTTTTTTTTTTTACCGTATGTGGGATGGGGGAATCGAACCACAGACCTCGTGATCACTAGTCTAACTTTATGCCGACTATGCTCTTGTTGGCAAATGTAGAAATGAAATTGACACATGTAAAAATGTAGAGTCCAAAAATATCCAATGACATTTAAAATATTATTACTAGACTTTTTCTTTTCTTTTCTTTTCTTTTCTTTCTTTTTTTTTTTTTTTTTTTTTGTTTAATTTTAGCAAAACCTTAAACAATAAAGGGGGAATCAATGATATGATCAAAACGAAAATTAAAAGGTAAGAAGTTCGAATCTCCACACTTTCAATTACTGTTGAAGTAAAAAAAAAAAAAAAATCCAAAACCAACTCACTAATAATAGAACAAATTAACAACGAAAATCTAATTAAAAGCAATCAAACCCTAGCTAAAAGACACTGAAATTCAGCATAATTATTAAGCCAGAGAAATTCATTTGATTAATAAGGTATTAATTTCGTTACTTATTCGTGTTGAATATCCAATTCAATGAAATTAAAACAAAAGGAAAATCCCAAAGCCAGACACGATCAAAACAAATGATGTTTTTTTTCACCTGTAATAATTATTGTTGTGGCATTTATGTTACATGGTATGTCCTGCATTATAAACTTTCTGGTTGAGAATGTTCATTTATTAAATTAAAGTGAACAATTTTTGAGTTGGAAATGAAATTTATTTGAGGACATACCATGTAACAAAACATCAGATCCATATGAGCTAAAAGCAACTCTCTGCTAGCTCATCTTTCCTTCATTATCGAAAAAAGTTGAGTCTTTTATTGGATTTCTCAAAGCAAATTTCAGACACAAAAGTTGTGTGGGAAAGAATGAATTAAAGCAAGTGAGAGAACATGTAACCAAAAAATCTTAAAAGATACATCGTTCTAATAGGATGTTAGACCTAAGAGGCATTTTTAGGTGCTTCTGGTGCAATAACGCAGTTAGTTTTGCACCATTGGATATAAGAAAAGTACTTTGATTTTGTATCTCACAGTTATTAGAGGGCAAATAAATTTGGAAGATATACATCAAACGGTTTTAAAGATCAGCGAGCCTCATTGTATCGGGAGCACCTAATAATTTCTCCAAAAATCTAGATATTTCTATAACGATATAAGATATTATATCCAAATATAATAGGTCTATTGTTCACTCTAGGCTAAAACCTACTTAATTTTATTTTTTAATTCTATCAAACGGTAGAGACATTATCATTAGCAAAGGTTCTATATGGCAAAAGAAAGAGATCTCTTAGCCTAAGATTAACTCATAACTCGAAAATTCATAGTGAGCGCCTCATTCCAAAGAAAAGTATCGAGGTGGAGAGACTCGAGACTCTGACCTCATGGTCGAGAGTACATACCAATTACCACTGAGCTATACTCGCTTTGACTATATTTTCCTATTGTGTGCCTAGAAAGAACTCCCGCTTTCTTTTGCACCTCAGGCTTAAGCTCGAGATAATTATGGCGCTTTAATGCATCCCACGTTTTAAAAAGCACTATGTAGGACTAGATAGTTGTACCTCAATCATTATTGATAGATATATAGAGAGGAGAAAACTAAATTGAAATTAAAATTATGCAATGTGTTATGGAAATAATGGAGAAGTAATGAATTGAGAAGGGAGCGTTGGCTTAAAGTAATAGGACATATATATGATGGTCAAAATATAAAGAAGGAGATCATTTGAAAATAGTGCATTTTCTCTTGCTCCCACCATCTAAAGTTTTCAGAAAGTAACACAAAAAGACCAAACATGTCTTTATTTCCACTTTCATTATTATTTCTCTAATAATCTTATTCTCATTGACAATATAATCATTTTATTTGCATTTACAACTAAGGCTAAAACATTTTTTTAAAAAAAAAAAATTGGTATGTGAGGATAATTGTTAACACCTTTAATTTGGGTGGGCACGGTTAGGGTTTTTCGATAACATTTTGAAAAATGATCATAAGAACGTCAAATCTCCTTTAGGTTAAATTATTAAAAATACCTCTAAACTATAGTGTTTTTTGTCCGACCTTGTGGTTAAATTATTAACCACAAAGTTTGTGGTTCAAATCCCCCTCCCCACATATTGTCAAAAAAAAAAAGAAAAAAAAAATTCAATTATATATCTGTAAACTTTCAATAAAAATACTCTGAATTATAGAGTTAGTTTCAATTATATCCTTAAACTTTCAAATGTCTCATTTTAACCATCAAAGTTTGAAGTTTGTTTCAAGACAATCTTTAAAGGCTTTTTTCCATTAAATTCATGGATGAAAAATGACATCTTTATGTGTATATTGTTTTTTATGCGAATAAATTTGAACATATATGTGGAAAAACAAAATAAAAACACATACAAATACGTCATTTTCCATCCTAAACTTGATACTTTAGGGATATTTTAAAAACTTTAACCTCTCCTTTATGAGAGTGAGATGATTAGTTTTTAAAGGGATGAATTTACTTTTTTGATGTGAACTCCGACTCTTGACGAGATAGGTTCTCTGTCACCTCCATAAATCTATCAATTTTTTTCCTTAATATATGTTTTTAAAATATTTTTTTTTTAAAAAAAAATGAATTTCTCAAAAAAACTACCTACAATGTTCAAAAAAAGAATCTAGCACACAGGGGAGATTTGACTTGGGAACTTGACTGATGGATGGGCATGAAATTAGTGAAATACAACTCATTTGCATTTTGAAAGCCCTTTCAAATATTTTTAAAAATATATATATCATTAATAAAAGTCACCACGAAAATTTTAAACTAATACATTCGATAATATGTAGACTACTAATACAAAATAAAGAAAACACTCTCTTCGAAAAAAAAAAAATATCCAACATAGCTCATTTGGCATAAAATTTATATTAATTACCAAGAGGTATGTGGTTCGAATCCCCCACTTTCACATGTTGTCAAAAAATAAAACGTCCAATTTTGATATAAACATGTACTCTCAATGTTAAATTCAAAAAAAAAAAAAATCATGTCATCAACAATCCATTTTATAAATATAAGGCTTAAATATTACATATTTTTATTATTGTATTCTTTGTTTTAGTTCATTTTGATCCCTGTACTTTTAAAATGTTCATTTTAGTCCCTATTCTTTGAGCTTTGGTTCATTTTAGTCCATATACTTTGAAAATGTTAATTTTGGTTCTTATAATATACTTTTAAAAAGTAATCAATTTAGTCCCTATTTCCAAATTTTAAACGTAAATTTTATATACAATAGAAACGTTTTAATCAAATTTATGACTACATTTCAAGAAATTTAGTCGATGAAGTATCAAGCTAAAATTCTGATTAAAAAAAAAAGAAAAAATTAAAAACGAAGGGACCAAATTGATCTTTTTTTAAAAGTACAGGAACCAAAAGGAACATTTTGAAAGTACAAGGACTAAAATGAATCAAAGCTCAAAGTATAGGAACCAAAAATGACATTTTGAAAGTACAAAAATCAAAATGAACCAAAGCCAAAAGTACAGGGACCAAAATAGTATTTAAACCTAAATATAAATCATAGATTTGATCAAATCCAATCTTATAAAGCTAATTTTAGCTTTTTGTTTTTCTACTATGAAAAGTGAATAACATTATTGGTCCAAGTTTTCTCCCAAGTATGGCTACCCACATCAAGGAAAACACAACACTTTAAGATGGAAAAAGAAAAAATGATAATTGAACTGAGAATTAAGGGAGGAAATTTGGCAGAGAAGAGTAAGGTCCATAGGGGAATAAGGGCAAAAGAAAGCACATGTGTCCCTGTTGAGAGCAAATTGGAGAGAATAATTTTCACAAAGTCAATGGCTTATATACATATATTCTTCTTGTCCACCTGCTCTAGCTAACTTATTGATGGGTCCTGTCCTACTCTTAATTCATGAGAGAGACACACATTGATATGGTCATCTACATGTCATGCCCTATTATTCTCGATTGTTCTGGTTGAACGAACTTAATTCATATATACTTGTTTTATTTTCGTCCTTTATTTTTAGAATGTGTGTCGTGTATCAATTTTGACATTGTATGTGAATTTTAAGTCATTTGTTTTGGACTTCATACCAAACCTTGGTACCACTGATTTAAAACAAAACACACACAAAAATCTACATCGAGAGCTATGCACATGAAAATTTTAAATTAAGAATAATAAAAAATAAACATGCATTTTTAACTCAAACTTGCTTAGTGATAGTAATGTATAAAGATTAAAATGCTCAATCCTGAGCATCATAAAAATGGGACGTCTACACCTAATCTTATAAGTTGTAGCTAGGTATGTATTTTCACTTTTTTTTTTTTTTTTTTTTTTTTTTTTTTTTTTTTGGAATTCCCTTTACCACTATTCTTAAAAGGAATTAAAAATAAATAAATAAAAACATAAACCTAACTTGTATCATAAATGAAATAAAGGAGACAATATTAGTTTCTAAATGTGTTGTGCTCATGTTCCATGTGTGGAAGTTTGGCTTCATGATGAAGGGTTCAATTCTGACATTTTTTTGGCCTTTATTCCATTTTTCTTAGAGGATCCCTTATCCCACATTCTAGACAGAATATGAGAATTTTTAACTTTAATTTTAGGGCTAAAAAATTATATTTCTTTTTTAATGTTTTGTTTGGCGCAAAAATGACTTATATATTGTCAAAATGAGCATAGTTCAACAGTAATTAGCATGTATACGATCGACCAATAGGTCAGAGCTCCGAATCCTTCAACCTCAAATGTTGTTGAATTAAAAAAAAAAATATTCTATATTAGATTCTCAATTTTAAAGATATTGGTGGATCCATTCATTCTTTAAATCTAAAATATTTTAAAGATATTGGAGAAGCAGAGGAAGAAGCGCCGCCACCGCCACCGTCGTCGCCGCATCCATCGCCGGCAAGGGAAGGGAGGGGGAAAGGAGAGAGAAAGAAAGGGAAAGGGGAAGAAGGGGCTCGGGTGGGTGGGTGGGTGGGGGAGAGAGAAAGATTATTTTCTTTTAAAAAAAAACTTATTATTATTATTTTAATATATTAATATATTATTATTTTAATTCAAAAATTAATATTTTAATTTTTAAAAAATATGCCACATCAGCACCGTAACTGCCACGTCATCACCGTTAAAAAAATTAACGGTCCAGGGACTCAATAGAAGTATTTTTTAAACAGTGGAGACTTGATTGTTCAATTTTCAAACCTAGGGACCTATTGGAAACGACCCTAAAACATGAGGGACCAAAAGGGTATTTTACCCTATTAAATTCTACATCAAAACACTGCAAATTTTCAAATTTATTTTTTAGTTTTTACTACAAAAATAAGTTTTAATTTATTATTTCTTTTTTTTCTATTTTTTAAATACAGTTTATTTTTAAAACTTTTATATATTTTTTTTTTATTTTTTACCTCCATTTATTTAAACTTTTTATACTTTCTTCTTTTGCTTTTCATTTATTAAATTTTACATCAAAACACTACAAATTTTCAAATTTATTTTTTAGTTTTTACTACAAAAATAAGTTTTAATTTATTATTTTAATTTTAAATTTCTATTATTTTATTATTTTTAGCATCTATGGATACTTTCATTTCATTTCAATTCCTTCACGCCACAATTCTCAAATTCTCAATTATAATTTTACATTTTTATTATTTTTTATTTTTTTTACCATATTATATAAATATTCTCATTTCATTTTAATTTCTTAACACCTCAATTCTCTTAAATTACTTCTCAAAAAAAAAAAAAATCTCTTAAATTCTCCCAAAATATTTTCCAATTACTTTCTTAAATTAGGAGCTCTAGCCTTCTAACTCTAGTTATCTATCTTCACTTGTTAAGTTAAGTTTAAAGGTTTTCATGTTTCTTTACCTTTAAACTTAAATTTTCATTTAACAATTCAAATAATTTTCATCAATTTTCAAAATTCTTGCACATATCGACATTTGAATCGACAATTATATCTAAATATTATCTTACTTTTTAGATATGATGATAAAAAGGGATCCATTATAGTCTAATTAAACTACAATTAAAGTTTTAATGACTAATTCAAACAATTTCCATGATTTCCGTAAATTTTCCCGGAATGTCTCTCGACATTTCCATCGACATCGATATTTCCATAAAATCTGGACCTCGACATTTTCATCGACATCGACATTTTAAACCTTGCTTGAAACACAGTAAAAGGTATTCCAAACCTGCCTAAATTATTCACCTGTATTTACTTTGACCTTTCATGAAAAAATTGATAACAGTGATGGATTTATGAAGATGGAAGATAACCCATATAGAAAAAGTAGAATTTGATGTTGCAAATATGAGTTTTCTTTTTTCTTTTTTCTTTTTTTTTTTCATTTATAAAATGAAGCCCATTTATATCATATGAAAACATTTTGAGAGGGATGTGAATATAATAACTTTATGTTGTGGTTGTAGCTCTCTTATGGCCTTTAAATAGTACCCCAGGTAGTAGCATCATAAAAAAAAAGTACCTTCAAGCTCAAGTTTTGTTATATATCTATGATGGTTAAAAGTAAAGATTTCAATAGCAAAGGGAGTCTTAAAAGGAGAGCTACTTAAAAAAAAAAAAAAAAAAAAAAAAAAAAAAAAAAAAAAAAAAAATTATAAACATATTGTACCACTTAAAATGTAGTAGTTGAAATGGTAGAAAGATAAGATAGTTGAATGTGTTAGGTGAAGAGAGTATATCATATAAAAGCTTATAATTAAAGTCAGAATTGGATGACGTATTTGTTGAGGATTCCACATTGAAAAGATAAGTGGAGACCTCCCAATACATAAGATGTATGAGTTACTCCACTCATTGTCAATTGGTTTTAAGATGAAACCCCATGTAATCTATCTAATAGTATTTTATGGACATGGATCTATGGTTGCAAGCAATATTCTAAAAGTAGTAAAAACAATTTTTGTATTTATATTGACATTATTTTTATATTCGGAAAATATCATTATTGACTATAAACTTGGTAAGTTGTATTAATTTTAACTTTGAACTTTCAATTAATTTCATCAAATTGAACCCCAAACTTAGCCGATTGTGTATCAATTTTAACTCAAACTTGCATAAGTGTTGCAATATAGACCTTCGATTAACTTTCCATTTGAATTGGCATTAAAATATGTAATTGACAATTTCCTCTTTTTTTTTAAAAAAAAAAAAATTACATTGTACCTAAGCTAGGTTGGTTTCTTGTAAGAAATTTGTTGAAGAAACTCTTTGTTATAGGTAATTTTGGGCCCCTCCGATATGCAAGCAACTGACCAGGACAGAACGACACCAACCCGAGGAGACAGCCAGGAAATGGAATCCGGAGGAAGAACAGGCCAAAGGGTCGGGCCAAAGCCGAGGCCGAGTTCTTCCACCTTCGTTCGGTCTCTGGTGCTCTCGACTGCCTCGGTTCCACTCGGTTCAACCCAAATCGCCTCTGAATGCCTAAAACCCTCGGAGCATGAGCAGATATTTAAACCTCTTTTTGCCACTGAAGAAATGATCCTGAACTCGATACTCTATCCTCTCCTCTTGCTCTCTTGCTCTCCTCCTTTTGTTTTCTGCCTTAAGCATCGGAGGCGGTGTGGCAAGCACCACACTAGTGTGTAGGTTTACTATTTTGCAGGTCACGTCTTCTCCCTCTCATACAAATTTACCGTTGATGGCACGTGAAGGTCAAGTGAGTTCCTCCTGTCCAGATTTTTCCATCAACACTCTTTATTTGAAGAAATTAAACACTTCATACTGATTCTTCTAATTGTTATTAGTCTCCCAAAAATTTTATAAAAAAAAACACAAAGTTATTAGCAACCAGAAAAATAAACAAGCAAATATAAGGAAAAAAAAAACATGAAATTGTTTTGCTTTCATTTCCTATACTTGCATATTCTAATTAACAGAGGAAAAAAAAACAAAAAAAAAAAAGAAAGAAAAACTCCACCGAGTTCTTAGCAACAAGAAAAAACTAGCAAATATTTGGGAAAAAAAAAACTTTAAAATTTTCTTACTTTCGTAAACCTTGACAATAGAAAAAGAAAAAAGAAAAAGAAGAACCAAAAAACTTTCACCAACAAGAAAAAGTCATCTAAATAAAAAGAAAAAACTTCAAAATTGTTTTCCTATCAGATAATTGTATGTTTTTCTAAGTGGTTAAAAAAAGGCAACAAACCCGCAAACACAAAAAGAAGAAAATGAGAGTAAATTCATGTACAATTACTCAGCAATAGAAGTGCAGTCAAATAAGAAGTTTCTCCAATAATTTTTTTACAAGAAACCAACTCAAGTGCAATGTGAATTTTAATAAACGAAAAAACGAGAAAATATTCAATTACATGCTTTAACGGTGGTTCAAATAGAAAGTCATCGAAGATCTATATTGCAATATTTATGCAAGTTAGAATCGATACACAACCTACCAAGTTTGGGGTCCAGTTTGATGAAAGTGAAAGTTAAGGCCCCGTTTGATAACTATTTTGTTTTTGGTTTTTGGTTTTTGAAATTTGTGCTCGTGTTTCTCTCGATCTTCTTACAATGATTTTCATTTTTGTTAAGGAGACATTTGAGTTCTTAGCCAAATTCCAAAAACAAAAACAAATTTTTGAAAACTATTTTTTTTTGTTTTCAAATTTTGGCTTGGTTTTTGAAAACATGGAAAGGATGTAGATAAAAAACACAAAGAAGCTTATGGACAAAAGTAGTGTTTATAGACTTAATTTTCAAAAGCCAAAAACCAAAAACGAAATGGTTATGGAACGGGGCCTAAGGGTTTAAAATTGATACAACTTGCTAAGTTTGGAGTTCAATTTGATGAAATTAGAAGTTTAGAGTTAAAATGGATACAACCCATTAAGTTTAGAGTCAAAAATGAATTTTATATGTACCATATATATAGATATTGAAAAATGTGTTTCTAAGATGTATACTTTAGGTACTTTCTACCAAAAAAAAATGCATAGAGTTATTGTTAAAGATATTAGTCTTAAATATATTTTGGTCTTTGAATTTTTAAACTTATTTCCGAGTCTTTAAACTTTTAAATATTCTACTAATGTGTTATATTTAATTTGATTTATTTTTTACATTAAAACACTTCTAGTAAATTCATTTTCAAATGAAGTATACTTAGCAATAAAGGATATATCAACAATCTCTATATTTGTAAATAAATTCTATAAATTTATTGAAAAAATTGACCTGATATTTAATTTACTACGACATAGTTAATTTGAACATAGTTCGACTAGATAAAGTAACTTAATCTTTGACCAAAAAGTTAAACATTCAAACCTCCACCTCGTATGTTGTTGAACTCAAACAATAAATAAATAATAAAAATAAAAATATACACATATGTGACTTGAAATATGACTATTTACCTAAACAGATAAGATAATTAATCAACAAAAGAAAATATATGTCTTTGTTATAGCTTTTAAATTTATACAATGACAGTAATATTTCATGACTATTTCAAAATAAGATTAAAAAAATTGAAAGAAACTAAATTATATAACATTTAAACCAACACCATATTATTTCCTCCACATTTCCTTTATTTTTGTAAACAATATTACAACTATCTTTTCCTATAAACCATCGTTAAAATATTGACAACTAGAGATAGAATAGTAGAAAGTGATAATTTTTTTTCTCCTAGTTGTCAATATTTTAACGATGGTGCGTAGAGAGATGTTTACACACCGTTGTGCAACCAAGTATTGTCATTTTTTTAATTTTTCGTTTGATTTGATTTAATTTTTGCATTGAAATATACTTTTTTTTTTTTTTAATTTGATTTTTGTATTGAAATATCCTTTTCTACTTTAGCAAAATGGGATTAAATCCAAGCGTGAAGGGGATGTGATCCTTCTAGGAAGCTGGTGAAAGTGCTCTTTTTTAAAAAAAGAAAAAGGTTCTTCCTTTTTAAGTTTTCCTCTATAATTTGCATGTCTTTTACAAAAAAGATATATTATTATGTAAAAATAGAGATAGAGAGAATCAATCATCTACTGCCGGACCTACGTGATTCCTCATTGTAACATTGGTCCACAAAATCATTCATTTTGGAGCCATTACACATTTTCTTCATATATAATATAACTAAATTATTATGCAATATATATATATATATATATATATATATATGAAGATATGATAATTATAAACCAATTTCATATCTTTAATCTTTATACCTTAAAAATGGGATTTTTCTAATGTGGAAAATAGTTTTGTAAATAGTTTTAAAATACTTAAAAATAGTTTAAACATTGTAATATATAGTTTTTGTACTAATTTAGTTTGATATTATGATTTTGCTAAATTATCTACTTAACAAAAATGATGCACGAATTTATCTATAAAAAAAAAAAAATGATGCACGAATAGTATAATCAAAGTCATACTCTTACTCCTATCAGATTACATAAATACATAGACCAATTTAACATAAAGGTAAAATTCAAAACTATTGGATTTTTTTCCCTACATTTATATTAAATGTAATTAAACTAATATGGTATCTAGATTTTATTGATAGGTATGGAAGCATTTATATATATATATATATATATAAGATAATAAAAAGTAAAAGTTGAAAATATAAGTTTGAGTCTGAGTTTTATTCTATATATATTTGGTGTCTAAAATTTAAAAATTTAAATTTCAGTCATTATTTTATTTTTTTTTTTGACAACATGTGGGGTGAGGGATTCGAACCATAGACAGATTGGTTTTTAGTACAACTTTATGTCAGTTGAGCTCATTTCGTTCTTCAAAATAAGTTCTAAATCAAAGTATTGTGTATAAAAATATGCAATTCAAAAGCTAATTAGAAAACATATGGTCTATTTTATCATCCACGAATATCTACCTATAATTAGTAATTTATGGTAGTACTATTCATATATATTATATATTATACAATTAAAGTGTGTGTAAGAGTTAAAAGAAATGGAAAAGACTTAGGAGGATTAAAATAAATCCTCCAAAAAAAAATTTAACATTAATCAATAAATATATATATATATATATATATGAAAAAAAAGAAAATAATAATAACCTCTAGAATATTTTCCTTTCTTCCAAAATATAATTAATAAATAGAAGAATAGGGATTCCAACCTAAAAATGTTACAAATACTTTAAACACTTTATAGATTAAAACAACTATATATATATATATATTATATATATTTAAATATGGAATAGTGTAATCCAATAAAGATGCATGGATGTGTGTAATTTATCTGGGAAGAAGATATTGCGTTGATGGTGGGACATCATGTCTCTAAGAACACTTTTTTATTTTAATTTTTTAAGAACTTTGGGTTTGAAAAGTGGGACCTAAATTAAGTAATTAGTTAATTAACCATAATTATTAAGTAATGGCTGGTTGGTTTTGGTACATATTTAAGATCTTCTCTTCCCAATTAATCATTCTTTTAAGGAATAAGGATTATATTATAAATACATGTTTGATTTGATAGCATAAACGTCAAAATTAATCTTTTTCCCTTTTCACACACACAATCTCTCTCCTTGTCTTTATTTATGCACACATATCCACGAGAGAGAGAGAGAGTAGATAAGTTGAAGGTAAATCCGAGAGAGAAGAAGATCCGAACATAGCTAAGTTGAAGATTCAAACTCCTCTATTTTGTTTGTTAAACTAAAAAGAAAAAAGAAAACTTTAACCTAATAAACATTGGAGAGAGAGCAAAGAAAATCCGAACATAGTTAAGTTGAAAGTTCAAACTCCTCTATTCTGTTTGTTAAACTAAAAAGAAAAAAGAAAACTTTAACCTAATAAACATTGAAGAGAGAAAGAGAAAAGTTTGAAGGTTCATTCGAAGATAGTTAAGTTGAAGGTTCAAACTCTCCTATTGTATTTGTTAAACTTTTTTTTTTAAAAAAAAACAACTAGATAAACGTTCAACATAAAAGACGTGGTACATAACTATATATATATAGGTTTAGTGTTTGAACATTAAGATGTGTAAAGTAATTGGGTAATAGTTTTATGCACAGGTGTTGTTCCAAGTAAATTGTATTTTTAGATTTTTTTTTTTTTTTTTTTTGGTTTGTGAAAGTAAAAGTAAAGATTTATATTTTACCTTCGATATACTATATTAATAATTTCATGATATCAAAGAGGAGAGATGATTTCGAATATTTTAAAAGATAGGTTGTTCGTGAAAATAAACAATGAGAACATAACTTTAAGAGACAGTAAAGTACTAAATATACTTTTTGTATAGTTTTGATCACGTAATGAATTCTTCTCTTTTGGTTGTATGATTTTTCTCTCATATAGGGTTTTCTACATAAAATCTATGTGTTATTGGTATGGTTTTGTTTTTTTTTTTTTTTTTTTTTTTGTACTTTTTCTTTGTTGTAGAGTTATTATCCATTATATTTTCAATATATAAGAACACGCAATAATCTCAACTTAGAATTGGAGGCAAAACAAAGGACTCTTTCTTGGTTTGTGGTAATTTAGTACATATAAAATACTTAAGATTTTATTGTTTTCCTTTGATTTCCCATAATGGAAAGATTATACATATAAAAAGTTAACACGTAAAATTTTGTTTCTCCCTCTAAAAATCATTTACTTTAACCTACCCATAATCAGTAGTGATCAAAGAAAATTTATAACTTCATTCTCTAATATATATTTATTATGGTTATAGTCAATCAAAGTTTAGATCAATCATTGGATTACCATATAAAGTAGGAAAAAACATATACTACAAAAAAGTTGAAAAATATATTAAATATATTAGTAATCAAAGTCAATCAAAGTTTTTTTAATAACTTTTTAGGGAAATATTATTTTTTTAATTACTTAAATAAAATATATATTTGAAATATTTTATAAAGAAAGCTAACCATTCAATTTTCTTCTTTTTTTTTTTAAGATCAATCAACGTTAGTGGTATATGAAAGTCATGATAGTCACCTACCTAAAATTAAATATCTTACCTATTTACTTGACAACCAAATATAGTAAGATCAAACGACTTGTCTCATGAAATTAGTTGATCAGGTAGATAAACTAGAGTCTGACACTTATAGATATCAAAGTAAGAATAATGAAAGTGTAAATGTTGTTTTTAAGAACACATTTCAATGTGGGTAGCTTCATTTTCTAAAATATTTGTAAATTTATTTAGCATTTTTAAATATATACACACACATTGCAATTGGGTATAGATTTTGATAGCAATCGAATTATCCTAAACATTGATTGACTATAATCCTAGTTTTCACACATCTTCTGTATTTTACCAATTATAAATATGACATTAAAAAAAAAAACAATTAATACTTTCTTACTTTGACCATATGGTAATTATGTTCTCATTTTATGTGATTTGTTTGTTGATTTAATATATATATACAATAAATCTAGGTTTGAATCGAAAGATTGAACCTTTGACTTTCAAATATTACTAAAACCCTAATGATAGTAGTATATATTCAGGGTAACAAATGTATATATATATGAAGATTTGAACCTCCGATCTCAAGGAAAGGAGTACATATGCTAATTACTGTTGAACTAAACTCACTTTGTATTTTGTTATATTTGTAACTTTTTTTTGTAATATATATTATGAGGATGCAAAAGAATATGATATAATACTTGGTATGGTAGATACATAAATGATTGTATATCTTTGTTGTCAAATATTTTTCAACATTTATTGAACAATGAATGAAGAAGAAGAGTTCTTTTATTATAGAGAGAGAGAGAAAGGAGTTGGAATAAAATATGAAATGGAAGGAAAAGGTAGGAAGGAAGGGGATGGGGGAGACATAATTGTCCCCTCAATGTAATGGAATATGAATACAAAGATGAAGATAAAAAAGATAAATAATTATTTAAAAAAAAAAAGATAAAAAAGATAAATAATTAACACACACACAGTTTCACAACTCA
The DNA here is from genome assembly GCA_036850905.1 of Luffa acutangula. Taxonomy (NCBI): domain Eukaryota; kingdom Viridiplantae; phylum Streptophyta; class Magnoliopsida; order Cucurbitales; family Cucurbitaceae; genus Luffa; species Luffa acutangula. The sequence goes on from CM072096.1 coordinate 46,258,272, forward strand.
AACAAAATATATTATTATTATTCTCTTTTACAGAGAGATATATGCTTTGTCTCTTTCACTTCACAGCCTTACATTTTCAGTCTTTTTTTTTTATTTATTTATTTTTTTTATTATAACCTTAAAACACTTTTTAAAATATTTTTACTGTCCATTAGGAAAAGGAAGAAGAAATTAAATAAGCCAAAAAACCCAACCAACCCCAACCTCTTGGGATTTTAAAACCATTGGCTGCTGAGATTAATCTCTCTCTCTCTCTCTAACCAATATTACATTTTTAATCCTTCTTATACTATACAATAATGTCTCTAATCCCACCATTCTTTTGTCCAAAAATTATGTTGGAGTATTTGACTTATGAGTTAGTTAGGTTTATTGACCATGTTCATATTTATCTTTATGAACGAATCATAAACGATTCGAAAATAAAATATAAGTTTCAATTATACATATGCTGGTTTCTAAAATTATTTTCATTATATGATCAAATCATAGATTATATAAGTTAGAACTTTTTGATCTTATATATTTATAGGTCTTGATTTATTTCAATCCAGAAGCTAAGCATATTCATAGGATTTTGTGTGATTATTTAAAGGTATACAGGAAGTAAAGAAAGAAAGAGATTATTTAGATGTATACAATATCTCTCTTTTTTGTGGTTTGTTATAGTGCCTTTTTTTTTATGCATTGTTGTAGTGCTCTTTAATTATAATCAAAATTAGTTTAATAAACTTTGTTTTCCATTTAATAACTTTTTTTACTGCCCAAGTATGGAAGGGAATATTTCCTCCCAAAATAGAAGCATGGAAAGGAATCAATAATATATATATATAAGACTAAAAAACTTTTAAAAACGCTAGTAATTTACAAAATAATAATAATAATAATAATAAAAATAATAAAAGTAGTTTAATCGGCTTTGTTTTGATTCAGCTACTTCTTTTTAACATCTAAGCATGGAAGATAATAACCAACAATAGCATAACTCAACTGACATAGAGCTTGTATCTCGATTAAGAGGTCAAAGTTTCAATCATCCACCCCTACATGTTGTAAAAAAAAAAGTAGGAAAGATAATACAATCTAACATGAAATCACTTACCATGACAACAACAAAAAGTCTTAGTTTGTACATACTTCATCATTACAGAGATGATAAATCGAACTATCAACATTTGAAATGGTAATTGGTGTCTTATCCAATAAACTATATATGCTCGGATTGACACATACGATAGTTGAAAGTATAGGTATAGACCATAATAGTAATAAAAGGCAAAGCATGTTTTCTTTTTCACTCCAAATAGAGAGGGAGTGGGGAAAGGCAACCCACCCACCATTTGCATATTTTGAGGGAGGAAAAGAGGGTGAAAGTAAAGAGAAGGGGATGAGAAAAATGATGCAAAAAATAGGCATAAATAAATAAGAATAACAGTGTCCTTTTGGGTTTCTTTTTGTTTTGAGAGTATATAATATAAAAAAAATATATTTATATATTAATATTAATATTATAGAGAATTATATATATATATTGAAGGGTTTTGAAGAAAGAGACATGTCATGAAGAGCATAAATCATGCACTATCCAAAAAGGAAAGGGTAATATTATGCAAACCCACTCTCTTCCCTTAAACCCATATAGAGAGAGAAAGAGGGAATGGTCAAATTGTGGTAGGGTCTCCTCTTTCCCAAAGGGGTAGGAACCTATTTAATGTCCACTAAATGCCTTTCTTCTATTTTACTATTTCCCTTTTTTTTTTTTAATTTAATTTTTTTACCCCTCTCTCACCAAATTCTATTTATTATGTCATTTTCCCCTATTTTTATTTATTGCAACTTTATTGTTTTTTAGAAAAATTGTTGCTTTATAAAGAAAACATTTGTTTGGAAGATTAGGGTTTGTTTGAGATCGATTTTCATAACATTTTCTTTTTTTAAAAGAAAATTTAGTGAAAAGTGAAAATGTGTTTGCATAATTGTTGAATTTTTAATTTTTGTTTGCTTTCTTCTCATATATCGTTTTCACCTTGAATAACTTGTTTATTTTTTTTTAATAGATGCAAGAAAATTTGAGTGAGCTAGTAACTTTTCTAAAAAAATATTTGTAACTTTTTTTTAATAATAAGATTATTGTTCATTTATATAATTGATAATTGATGATCTATGTATTGATGGTCTATAGTAATAATAGAATTCACTTAGATATTGACTATGATTATAGTATAATCAATAATTGATGTATATTTACTTTTTACTAATTTTTAAATTATTTTATATTTTTTCTTTTGTAATATTTTATCATGACTTGATATTGTTCTTGTTCTTTCTAAAATCATGAATTTGGAATGAATGATTTTAACATACATGTAATATTAACCTTTGTGACTAATTTTCAAATAATCATAATATTAATTTTGAAAATGTTGAAACAAATAAATTATATTGGATTAAGATGATGGTGTTTGCTATGTTTTTAATTTGCTTCTTATTTCCTATTTTCAAATTTCAAGAAACATGTACATTTGGTCTTCAAAAAAAATTAAAAAGAAAACAAAAGAAAACAGAAAGAAACTTGTACATTTAATAATTGTTCCAAATTCCTCTTTCCTCATCTTTAAAATTAAAATTATTCACAAATTATATACAAATTATAGAAGCAAAAAGTTCCACCTTTTCAAGGCATAAGATAAAAGTGTTATTTTATTATTATTCTTTTATCTCACAAAAATGACATAACAATTATAAAAGTTTCATTATATTTACCTTTTTAAAAAATCCCTAGTAAAACTTTCCATTTCTTTAACCTATGCCAATAAAATCAAAAACAATTATCAAACACATCTTTAAACAAAAAAAAAAAATAATAATAATAATTATTAAGAATCCTCACACATATTCTCATTTTTTTTTTAAAGTTTATCAACATTTGAGATAAATGAGATTTGAACCTCTGATCTCTTGGTCGAGAGTACGTGCCAATTACCGTTGAACATATTCTCATTGTTAAAGAATTGCTATACATACACACACTAACTCATCTACTCAAGCTTTTGGATCGATACTGTAATTAACTTAACACAATACCAAGACAGCATATCCAATATGTTTGAATTAAATATACCGTAACCCATCAGCTTAATCCAACAAACCCTAAACGATCCTCTCGGAGCTCGAACACACCACCCCAATTGGGCAACAAACATCACAATTCACTGAAAAAAAAAAGGGGTTATATATTTAGAAGAACAAAACCTATGAGTGCAAGAGATCAAAAGAGATAAAAATTGAAGAAGAAGAAGAAGAGATTTGAAAGAGGGTGTGTGTGTGACAGAGAAGAAAGAGAGAGTAATAGTCAAAGAGTTAGTGAAACGTCGTATCAATATACAGTTTATCCATCAGAAGAGGGATGTGTGTATGCACTGTGGGAAGCATTTGTACAATTTTTATGTCCCCACACTCTCTCTTCTCTTCTCTTCTCTTCTCTTCTCATCTCAATTTCCTTCTTCATTTTCACTCTCTTTCTTAGCCTTAGCCCTCTCTCTGCCCTACCCTTTTGCCCATCTCTCTCTACAAAAAGCTGCCACCAGTATCTATTCCACTGCAATTCCTCTTCTTATTTACACCCCTCTTCTCTTCATTAATTAACACTTTCATCCATCTCTCTTTCTATCTCCCTCCTTATTACCATGTAGGAGAGGAATTTGAATGGATGGTTTTGGTCCCGTTTGATAACTATTTGGTTTTTGAAAATTAACCTTACAAATACTATTTCTATCTATGAGTTTCTTTGTTATCTTATCTACCGTCTTTCCATGTTTTCAAAAATCAAATCAAACTTTCGAAAAAGAAATAGCTTTCAAAAACTTGAATTTGGCTAGAGTTCAAATGTCTCCTTAGTAAAGACGGAAAACAAGCCTAATTTTCAAGAACGAAAAACAAAAAATTGAAGAAAATGGATTAGGAGATAATCATTGGTTGTGATAGTCGTTGATTTACATAATCGATATGTATTTACTGTAATTATAGTGATCACTGATTAGCCTACGTATTGATTGATTTGTAATCATTATAATTTAGGGTTCTCTTTTTCCCTTATGTTTGTATTCATCTCAATTAGGTTGGATTTAGTGCATGTTTGGGAGTGGTTTTGAAATGGTTTAAATCACTTTTATCATATTTAAAATCACTCCAAAACATGTGTTTAATAATTCAAAATCAATTTTCATGATATGAAAAAACGTTTAAAAGAGTAAAATTGAACATATGTTTTGGAGTGATTTCAAACGTGATAAAAGTGATTTTAGTTAAACTATCCCGTAACGTATTATTATACTGTTATTAACGGAGATATTGTCCTTGTTTATATACTTTAAATGATCTTCCTTACATTCAATCAAATTCAAAACTATGATCGTATCTACAACTATGTTACTGACTTTTTCATGTAGATTTAAGAAAATTGCCACCAATTGAGTTAGAAACCTAAAAATTGGGATCTAGCTGGCCACAATTAACTAGATTTTGGATATTTCAAAAATTGAATCAAACAATAAACTTTGAGAACATGATCATAAGATGCACTCCACACATATTAATTTTTCATAGCTCAAACCCACATAAAAAAAAAAAAAACAAAATCACAAATAAACCTAAGCAAAGATCTCCACTTTTCATCTTTTCTCCCACCAAGCAAAGCAAAAAGGAAGTAGATGTACATATTTTTGCAGAGAGAGATCATATGGATCTCAAAACTCAAAAGTCTATAAAAATTTAACCCTACATTTCAAAAACATAATAAATATATATATATATACACACACTTCACATTTCAATATATATAAAAAAAAAAAAGGCTTTTTTTTTCACTCTTAGCCTTTGAAATTTTACTTAGGAATGAGTTGGTGAATTATACGAGTCATCATGAAGATCTTAAAAGAAAAAATAATGATTAAAAAGATAAAACAAAAAAGCCTGAAAACAGCTGAATTATATATATAATTTTTTTAAAAAAAAAAAGAAAAAGAAATGGTGAGGTGGGTTTTCTTAGTTGAACAATGGGTTCTCTTGTTTTACGCACATCAATCAACTTTCTTTGACCTTTTATGGAAGTGTAATTAATCACAGCATTTATGGTTTCCATGTATATGCGTACGCCTATATATCTCCCTCCATGCACCTCTATTTTCTCACTCCTATGTACAATTTTGTGACAAAGAGAGAGAAAACAAAAACATGTTCATAATTCATAAAACCACAACCTCAGCTAGCTGCTAACTACTCTCCACTATGTCTCTACATGAAATCAATTTTTGTCCTCTCTAACCCATTAATTATATTGCTGAATGTTCCATTTAAACATGAATTCATTCAGCTTTTAGGGTTGAGAGATTGGGATGAGATTTAGTAATGATTTAATATGACGATAGAATAGAGAAGATCTAAATGCTGTCAGCTTAAACTTTTGAGTTCAGTGGTGATTCAACCTTAGGAGAACTTGAAGCCAAAAGCACAAGAGAGTTGATTAAAAATGGCGAATTCAATTTACAAAAAAGCTTTGGCTAAAATAGCTAAAAGAAAAACCCTGGATTTTGTAACATATAATATATATATATATAAGAATAATGTTTTCCCTAAAACCCCATATATATAACAACATACTAATGACATAAAAGCCAACCAAACCCAACCAAGCTCCCATTAGAACAAGATCAAAATCAATCATGATCTTGCTCGACTTCAGAATAAGCGGGCTCGTCCTCTTCATCAAAGCCGTGAAGTTGATGATGATGATGACGATGATGATGATCGGCGTTAGTGATACTACTATTATTATAAGCAGCATGGCCATTCCCAAAGGCCTTGATGTGGTCTTTGAGGGATCTCTTGTGCTTGAAATCAGAGCCACAAATGCAATACCAAAGCTTGCCACAATTCTTCTCATGAGTTCTCCAGTCGCCTCTGACGGCGAAGGCTTTGCCACATTTTCTACACATGAAGGGCTTGATTCCATGCTTGCGCTTGTAGTGAGTTTGAAGAGTTCTGAAGTCCTTCAAGGGCTTGGCTCTTGGATGGTCGATGTTGTTGCGGCACCCTGGCGAGCAGCAATAGCATGGCAGCCTCAGCATGCCCGTTGGCTGTGTGCCTCTTAACGACTCTGGACCTCGCCTGTATTGTGACCCATGCCCCCACATGTGCATCTATAACAGGGTTTATTGTTAGTGGGGTTAAAAGAAACAATATATTGTCTGAGGTTTCGAGCTCGAGAGAAGATACTGAGTTAGGCTCGTGTTGGCAGATGGAGCTGACGATGGATCGATTTGGTGTTGATTGATTGAAGAATGTGAGAAAGTGAGGGATTTTGGGAATACCCATTTGAGAAAAATTGAAAATTTTGCATAATTATTCTATATATCATGGTTTTTTTTTGGGAGGGAAAATTAAAGGAAGAAACTTTCCACTATCATGAAGAGAAAAAATGGAATGGGGGTGGTTAGTAAGTGAATTGAAGCAAAATTGATCATCAACAATGTAGTAGCTAGCTTAACAAAGTTGGGTTTTTTAAGCTCTTTTTTTATCATAAAGAACATAATCTTGCAACACCCATTTGAGAGAAAAAGAATATTTAGAACAACAAACACACACACATACACACAAACACACACAAAAAAAAAAAAAAAAAAACACATTTGATGATCTCTTTATGCTTTGTAATCAATTGGGGATTGTTAATGATGGGTGAACAAGAGGCTTTGGAGTATACAATAGACAAAAACATGTATTTGTTTCCCAAGAAAGAAGGGAAAGAAGCTATAAGGAGAAACAGAAAGAGAAAATTTGTAGTCTTCATTCTCTCTCTCTTTGAATTAAAAACTCAAATGGGTGTGTATCTCTCTTTCTTTTCCTTCTTTCCTCTGAACAAACAAAAGCAATTGCTCCAAAAAAAAAAAAAACATTTTTTTTCTTAAAAAAAAACTCCAAAACGTGGAAGAGAGATCAGCAGCAACAGCAGCACAGAGTTCAAAGTACTAAAAGGGGAGAGAGGGGGCACAAAGAACATTGCCTGTGTTGTTCAATCACTCAAAAAAAAAAAAATTAAAAGAAGCTACTGAGATCTCACCAACATCTCAGTGTTGGATCAGAAAAGAAAACACAATAAACATTAATTCATCCAAAATCAAAACCCCATCATCAACAAATCCATGCAAAAACAAAAACAAAAAAAACCCATTAAGAAAAAAGCTTTCTTTTTTATTTTTTATTTTTAACAATCACCATAGAATTAAGAAGAAAAAACCAAAAAAGATAGGATTTTTGAAAGTACCTGCATGTTGTTATATCTATTGAAGGTCTTGTAACAAACAGGACAAGAGAACTGAGTAGGGCCAATGAGGATTTGTGAAGGAGTTGGGATCCAATACTGTCCTTTGTTGAGTCTACTACTCAAAGAGAATCCAGAAATTGCAACTTCTTCATCTTCAACCTCTAAATCTTGATCTTCCAATTCTAAATCTTCTTCATTTTCATTGTTCGAAACCAAAAGGCTCGCCATTTCTGAGGCACTAGGGCTTGGAAGCCCTATGTGGAGTGCAACAGTCACCGATACGTCCTCGTCGTCGCCGTCGATTTCCATGGCCGAGGGCTGCTCCTGATCTTGAGATGATCTGCTGGGGCTCAGCCTCAGGAGGGGGAGCGCCTGCCGGAGCGGCGGAGACGGCGGCGGCGGAGGGTTTGAGGAAGAGGGAGTGGGAGTGGGAGAGTTGAATTTGAAGAGATTTGTGAAGAAGTTAGTGGAAGGGTCATCCATGGGAAAAGGGATCTTGGGGAGAAGGGGGAATAGTTGGTTTTTTTTTTTTTTTTTTTTTTTTTGGTGGGGGTGGCTTTAATGGAGGAAGTGCTTTTATAGAGAGATAGAGAGAAGTGCTTTTAGAGAGAGAGAGAAGAAGATGACTGAAGGAAGTGAACGGTGGAGAGTGGGAGAGAGATTGTATTATATATATATACACACAAGAAGACCACCAAATTGAAGGGAGATGAGAGGAGATGGCATGGGCAATTGGGGTGGAATTTCCCAATTACTATATCATTTTCTTTTTTCTTTTTTCCCTTTTAGTGTTACATGGTTCGATGTAGGGTTTGGATTTGAACCTACCGTCCTCAACGGGAGATTTCTAGTGCTCTGGTAGTACTTATTTTCGTGTTGTTAACATTTGAGAGTATCTTATTTGATGATAATTCTTTAGTGTTGTTGGATCTCACATCATTCTTAATAATGCTGAGGTGAGTGATAATGAATAAGAGTCATGATTCAAGTTAGAAAGTAGTGATGCCTATGGTTGGTTTTGTTAGGCTCAAGTTGAGTTCAATTATAAGTTCGATAAAGTTTATAGATTGTCTATTCCATAATCCATGTAATTCAAAAGGTTTGATTTTTTTTTTTTTTTTAAATTGTGTCTATTTGGTTGTAATTTAAAAATAAATATGAGGTAGAGAGATTCATGAACTTGTAAATTTTGCATGAACTGACATTTGATGATGTACTTTTAACACTTATGCAGTGCGTTGACTATATTATTTAAAGACTATATGACAAGTTAATTTATATAAGTTCAAAAGTTTTTAACACAACTATTAAAACTTATAGAGTTAGTGATGGAAAACTAATACAAAATTGAAAGTTCGATGACTTATTAAAATTTTTCCAGAAGTATATTAGTGACTAAATAGACACAAATTAAAAAATTTATAGATCTATTAATTTTTTTTTTAGAAAAATACATTTTTAGCCCCTGAATTTTGAGAAATAGGTGTCTTTGATCCTAAGTTTTCAAAATATAGACATTTTTAGTCATTGAGTTTTGAGGAATAGGTTTAAAAGGTCCTTGAATTTTCAAAATAGACTTTTTTAGTCCACGAGTTTTAAGAAATAGGTTTAAAAGGTCCCTTCTTATTTTTTCAACTTTTTTAAATTAATAATATTATTATCTTTTTAATATTTAATGATTTTTAAATTAAAAATATTAATTGAAAATTTGAAAAATAATATGAGAGTCCTTCTAAACCTATTTCTCAAAACTAAGGACTAAAAACGTTCAATTTTTTTTTAGAAAATAGATACTTTATAAATACGTATGTGAGAAATATACTAAGGAAGGAGATTACATGAAAGTCTTTCAATTTAACGAAATAGAAGATGCATCGTAATTTCTGAAATAATGAGAGGAAGGCGACCAAAAACCAAATAGAGCTATAATGTCCATCCTGATCTGGTACAAAGAACACGTTTGAAAACATAGGGATCTTTTAATAAACATATTTCTCAAAACTCAAGAACAAAAAAGATTCATTTTGAAAACTCATGAATCAAACACACCTATCTTTTAAAACTCAGAGACCAAAAAAGTATTTTTCCCGTAAATTTTTTTTCTTAAAGATTTGGAATAAAGAGACACAGCCTTGATAGTTTAAGGAATAAAGTTATAATTTAAGCAGTGATTAATTACAATATAATATTACTCTGCTCTTTTTCTTCCTCTAATCTAATAAATAAATGCACACACTTTTTTCAATCTTGGTATAAACAGAATCTGGTTGGAAAATGGCGTTAATGGCCGTTTATAGTTATCGAGTCAGAGTTACCCGCTTTTTTTTTTTTTTTTTTTTTTTTTTTTTTTTTTTTTTTTTTTTTTTTAATTGAGATTGTTTTGGATAAAGTAGTTTGATTAAGAAATAAATAAAAAAGAAAAATAATTATATTTACGAGGGTTTTAAATTCTATTTCGATTCTTCACCTTCTATCTTTATTATACTTCAATTTTTAAAACTTTTAAACGTTTTATTACTATAAACTTTGAAACAAAATATTACTTAATAAATCTTTATATCGAATTTCATTTAGAATTATTTAATAAAAATCTAGCATATGATGGAAAATTATTATTTTTAATGCAAAATTTGAAGAACAAGAATGACGTATTTTTCAAAAGTTGGGAAAATAAAATAGAATCTTTGAAAATTTAGAATCAAAATAGAATTGCCAACAAGAGCATAGCTCAACTAACATAAAGTTGTACTGATGACTACGAGATCTGTGGTTCGAATCTCCCAGTTCCACGTATTGCCAAAAAAAAAATAAATTAAAATGCAATATTATATATATTTTAAAACCAAATTTTATATTAATATTTAATCAATATATTTTAAGAATTAAATATTGTTAAAAAAAAAAAGGACTTAATAATGAGCAATAATTGAATAAAATAGTAAATCTTAAAATTCTTGTATTTTAATAATAATGCAATGCATATCCGAAAAATAGGGAACAAGATATAAAGATCCTAAATATTAGATCTATCTTACAAGCAATTATGCAATTATTTTTTCTTATAATGATAGCCAATATATTTTTAGCATGAAATATAATTGTACATTCATTGTCAGTATAACACATTATATATAGTTTTTGTTTTGAAAAAAGTTAAATTATAAATTTTGTCCCTAAACTTTCTGGATTGTGTCAACTTGGTCTCTGAAACTTTAAAAAAGTGTCTAATAGGCATATGAACTTTCAACTTTGAATTTAATAGGTCCCTGAACTTTAAAAATGTTCAATATATCTTTGAACTTTCAATTTTATGTCTAATAGGTCCCTCCCATATGTGAGGTTTTTAAAAATTCACCAATCTACCAGATATAAAATTGAATTTTATGCTTATTGGGACTCTAAAACTTTCAATTTTGTATCTAGCAGACTTGTGAATTTTAAAAAATGTAGAATAGGTCAATGAGCAAAACTGAAAATTGAGCGACCTATTTGAAACAAAAGTGAAAGTTTAAGGATCCACTGCATACTTTTTAAAGTTCAAGAATCTATCGGACACGTAATTGAAAAGTTTGAGGACCTATTTGAAACATTTTAAAATTCAGATACCAAATTGACACAATAATCTTAATGTTCATGGACTAAATTTGTAATTCAACCTTTGAAAAATTACATAAATTTATGAATCTTTAATTTTTAAATAAAAAATAAGGAAATGTATAACGAATCAATTTTTAATACTAAACTTTATTAAAAGATTTTTTTTTATCCATATACATATATAACGAATCAATTTAAATATTAAACTTTCAACATCACCATTAAATTATTGAACTCTAAATTTTCAATTTCAATAATCACACCCTTTATTTAAAATTTTTTGAGTTCATTTATCGAATGAAAAATTTAAAGCTTAAATTCACTCGTTATGAAACTAGGTGGAAGTGGAAGGTGAACATTATTTTTTACCTAAGAATAATTATCAAGTTCGTATTCTCATCCTGATGTATTATTTTTCTACTCATGTAATAAATAATGTTTCTTTCTTTTACCATCTTTTTTATTACATTTTTATCTATAAAAAAAAAATGTAATTTAATAAAAGATCATAATCATTTCTAATATATCAGAGTTCATACAATAATGATGGATTTTCTTTTTGGTCAAATACTGTATATATTGCTTATGTATGTTTAATAATCATTTCATCTTTTGTAACTTTAAAAAATCAGGTAATTTTGTAATCATTTCACTTTTTTATATTTCTTATATTTAAAAAAATATTTACGAAAATTATAGCCTAATTTCAAAAGTCTAAAACATAGTTTTTAGAATTTGATTGGTTTAACAATATTTTGAAAAAAAAAAAAAAAAAAAAAAAAAAAAAAAAGCTTAGGGAACTAGTTGACCAATTTTCCAAACACCTAGCTAAGATTTTTAAATTGTTTATATAAATATAAAAAATTAAAATTAAAATGTCATAAAAAAAAAAAAAAAATCTTAGACTTGTTTGGAAACTGGGTTTTAAAAACATTTCTATTATATATAGTTTTTTATGTAAAAAAATCTTCTTTGGTAAACTAGATTTTAGAAGGAAAAAAACTGAAAATAAAAAACAATAGCATATTATTATTTTTTTAAATACTTTCTCTTTCAATTAACTCTCCAAATATATTTTTTAATTTAACAACGTCCTAAAATAATATTAAAATTTAAAAGATCAGTCTGAAGAATCGTTTTTTCAAATTATTTATAGAAAATAATACCCAAAATAAACTCTCATTTTCTTCCAAAGAATCAATTGAAAACCTAAACAAAATGGGTTATCCAATGAACTTTTAAAAACATATATTAAAAGAAAGTTTACAAAACATGCTTATTTATGAAAAGAAAACTATGCAAACCTTATCGTAGTTTGATTGGTTAAAACATATATTATATATATTTATTTTAAATGTTAAATGTTCGAATTGTACTTACTTTATTGAACTAAAAATAAACGAAAATCATATTTATCTTTATTTGTACCTAAAATGTGAGTCCATTGTAATCTCAAAATTTTAACTTCATCATATTAAACTCTAATTCTTTTTTTCTTTAAAAAAAAAAAAAATCAATGTGGTCTAGCCACAAAATTGCTCATAGCCAGCTACAAATCTTCAAAACAAAAATAGACGTTAATCTTCTCACTTATCTAAGTTAATTATAAAAAAATCTAATTATTTCTCAAAAAAAAAAAAAAATCAAGTACAAGAGTAAATAAAAGAATTAAAAAAACCAAATAAAGAAGTCATTAATAAGCAAACTTAATGCCAAAGTGAGCATAGCTAAGCGGTAATTGACACATACCCCTAACCAACAGGTAAAAAGGTTTGAATCCCTCCACCCCCAATTGTTATTGAACTCAAAAAAAAAATAATAAGCTAACTTAATTTTCATTAAAGAAACGCTATTTTTTAGATTCAACAACATGTAGGAGTGTAAAAATTTGATCTTTAATTGAGAATATAGTACTTCAAACCCGTTGAGTTATGTTCAGATTGACAACAAAATGATTTAATAACCACCATTGATGGAAAAATCTGTACAGGAGGAACTCCTCTGACCTTCACGTGCCACCAACGGTAAATTTGTATGAGAGGGGGGAAGACGTGGCCTACAAGACAGAAAAACCTGCACATCGGTGTGATGCTTGTCACACCGAAACTAAAGGAAGAGAGCAAGAGAGTAAGAGAAGGAGCAATGTTCAGAGAGCGAGTTTTGGGATCCCTTCTTCATGTTTAAATACCTGTTCCTGGAGGATTTCTAGGCGTTCGGAGGCGATCCAGGGTTGAACCAAGTGGAACCAGGGCGCCTAGGGGCACCAAGCTCCGAACGGAGGCGGAAGGACTCGACCCACGCTAGTGGGTCCAATGGTCGGCCTCGGGCTGAGGCCGACCATATGGGTTGGGCCAAGCCCCGATCCCTTTGGCCTTGGTCCGACCCTCTGGCTTGTTCTTCCTCTGGGGCCCATTTCTTGGTTGTTTCCTTGGACTGATATTGCACTGTCCTCTTCAGCTCCTTACATATCGAAGTGGTCCAAAATTACCTATAACAACCATAATAAACCTTAGGTTAAGTAAAGTTGAAAGGAAAGGCAAAATTAGAGGGTAAGGGAGTGTGTGGCTTTGCTTGAAAAAAAAACAAAGATAAAGATGACAAATTAAGGAAGTATCAATTATGGTATTACTTTTACATGCTTTTTCCCAAAACCATAAACATCATTATATTTTGACTGAATCCATGTGCCATACAAAGCTCAAATCCAATGCCAAATGTCTTTCAACACGTGCACATCAGGTGCCTTATCCACCACCCTTTTTTTATATATTACAAATATATATTTTATATATTTCTCTTCAAATCATTTTCCAAAAAAAAAAAAAAAAGGAAAAAAGAAAAAGCCAACTAAAGGTGATCATCATTATGGCATATCATGGTAAAGAAAAAGTAAAACTAAAGCTGCTCACTGATTATTTCTATTAATTTAATTCTTTTTTTTTTTTTTAAAAAAAAGCTAATTATTTATATATATTCTTTGATATTATAAAATTCTTTAAAGAGGCCTTTTGTATGTGCCATAATGATCAAAGATGGGAGAATATGTTGGTCATATAATTCTAGTCTGATGATTAAAATTTGATGTTGATTCTATTTTTGATATTTGCACCTCTAAATATTTTATTTGGTTATATGTTTTACCTAAAACCAACTCTATTTTAGTACTTATCATTATTTTTTTCATAATTTTTTTTTTAATCTAAGTTATATTTAACTCATTCTTTAGATCATTTGTTAATTATCAGTAGATGCTTACATCGGATCAGAATTATCGCAAGCAAATATATCAATGATGAGGAAGACTTTTTTTTTTTTGCTATTTTACTAAATACTTTATACTTGCTCTACTATTACGTTTGAATCTGATTGAGGAAGAATTCTAAGACCTAAAGTATTGATTATATTCAAGAATGTTTATGAAAAAATACCAATAATAAATCAAGTGGTAGAATTTTGAACAAATAATTTATATTCTCATTAAACGATAAAGAGACTAAATACTTTTCATCTGTTCAAGGCTAAAAACATATGAAAGTCATGAAACTAAATTAAGACATTAGAAAGCTTAGAGAAAAATACTTGCCAACGAACATATCAATGAAAACTATTCCTACTCTACTTTCTAATATGGTGTATTCTTAATGACTTAAAAAAATTTAGTGATTTTTATTTTTTTAGTTCAACATAACATATGGAGGTGAAAATTTCAATCTCCAATCTTTTAATCAAAAAGTATAACCTCTCTATACAAAAAAAATGAAAATAATACTAATAGGTTTAAATACTATTTTGGTTCCTATACTTTTAGCTTTAGTTTATTTTGGTCCCTATAACTTTTAAAAGATGACCAATTTGTCCTTTCATTTTCAATTTTTTCTCTTTTTTTCGATCATAACTTTAAGATGACACTTCACTAACCAAACTTTTTGAGATATAATCATAAATTTGATTGAAGAGTTTTCCTTGCATAATTTTGTAAATAGAGACTAAATTGGTTACTTTTTAAGAGTACAAGGGATTAAAACGAACGTACGTCAAAAGTACAAGGACGACCAAAATGAACATTTCAAAAGTATAATGAACAAAACGAACCAAAGCTAAAGTACGGGACGAAAATAGTATTTAAATGATAATAATATTATTAATTAAAGAAATGAGGTTGTTTGGGATGGGTGACAATTCCGCAATTTCTGACCATAACTTTTTACATTCCAATCTTCTTTCTCTACTCTCAAAAGACAAGGCTGCTCCCACTTTTTTTTTCCTTTTTTTTTAATCCTCTCTCTTTTAACTCCCAAAAGAAAAAAAAAAATTGAAAGTATTTAAATAAGTATATACTTAACCAATACTCTTATTTAATAATAATAATAAAATTTAAAAAAAAAATCCCAACATTTCCATCGGTATATGAGAAGCTCTGGTCGCCCTCTTCTTCTTCCATTTCCTCAAAACCCTCCACTGTTCCAATATATCCTCAAAAAACTATGCAATTTTTTATTTTTATTATTTATTTTTATTTTTTAAAAATCTCCTCTAATCTAGGTCACTATTTTCTCTCTCTCTTACATTGTAAAAAAATAATTTTTTTTTAAAAAAATCCTTATAAAATTTCTGACAAAATCTATGTAGAGAAAAAAGTCAAGAAAGAATTATGATATGATAGGATCATCAAAAGGGGTTTTGGTGTGGTGGGAGTAATGAGCATAAGAGAAACAAGAGGTGGTGAATGAAACAGTAATCAAAAGTACAATTTTTTTTTTTAATTTTTTTTAATTTTTAGAGATAGCAAACAAATTAAAACACAGTGAATAAACCCAGCTCAGCTGAGCTAGCTATGATCTCCATCCAACCATGTTAAATCCAAAGGTATAACCACAAAAATCCTTAATGTTAAAGCTTGGATCTTTCTTTTACCTAAACAACACACACAAGACATAAAAGTACATTATTTCAACAAAAAAAAAAAAAAAAAAAAAACATAAAGTACATCTTCTTATTAATTCTCCTCAATCTTCTGCTCCCATTGCTAAGCTGGATTCATCACTCCTCCAACTCTCTCTTTGACCACATTTTTATTTTTCTCCTTTTGAAAAATAAGTTCTAATTTAGGGTTTTGGATGGGTGCGACTCGAATTCCTCGATCGGACCTTGAAACTCTGTCGTCGTGCTACTTTTCAAGTGAAAAGAAATTGAGATCTATGTTGATAGTAGACGGATGAGACTTTTGAATTTTGAGGTTTTGAGTTGTGACTAGATTCTTGATCTGAAATTAAAAAAGTGTACTTTTTTAGTGAATATATATAAATTGAGATCTATATGTGTGAGTAACTGAGGGAATACTTATTTGAAAATGATTTCAAATTTTGGGTTGTGTTGTGGGTGTGTGAGACTAGTCCTGGTTAGATTCTTCAAAATTCTATATCAAAAGTTTGTGGGGTGACTCTTTTTAAGTGAAAAATTTGAGATTTGTTTTTGACAATACATGTAGGAGTGAAGGATTCAAACTACAAGCCCCTTGACAGTTAAACTATGCTCATGTTGGAAAAAAAAAAAAAAGATTTGTGTTGATAATAGAAGGATTACTCATGTGAAAATAATCTTAAGTTTTGGATTATGGGTGTATGACTTTGGATTCTTGATTTGACTCAAAAGTCTACAATTTTGATTTTTTTTGGCGAATTGTGTTGGTAATCAAAGGATTTTCCATCGAAAATAATTTCAAATTTAAGATTATACAGAATGTATTAAATTTTTGTCAACATGTTGATTTTTGCATCTACACTTTCACATGTTTAGATACTCAATATCGATATGAGTAAACCAACATTTTCATTATAATCTAAAGAAATAGAAAATATAACTAATATGGAGATAATATTAATTATAATTATTTTAGCTTAATATTTATTTATTAATTTAAGTATTTTTTTGAATTTTTTATTTTAAATATTTTTTTATAAAAAATATCCATCAACATCGACATAAACTTTAAGATGTGGTTTTTTAAGTGAGAGAAATTGAGTATATGTAAGCCACAAGAAGTCCTATAATATGATTTTGGCTTTTTTTTTTTTTTTTTTTTTTTTTTTTTTTTTTTTTTTTCTTGGACATAGATATTACTGTATTTTGGCAAGCGTACTTGTACCCATTTTTCCTTTCTCTTTCCCATGGTTTTTACTTTTTTTTTTCCCCCAAAAATTTATGTGATGTTAGAATTTTCGTACTTGTAATTTTTATCAATTTTCTTATCAAGATTCTAATATTTTAGAGTAAAAAATGATCTTTAAATAAACAACTTGTGTAATTTGTCATATTGGAATGTGAGCATATATATGGATCTTGAGTAGTTAAATAATCATGACTATCTTCCTAGATATAAAATCTTTAATAAATAAAGTTGAAAAGTAAAATCTTACAAACTTTGACCTAACATGATAATATCGTATGATTATAAAGATGTGAATAATGTTATCTTAACACATGTCTCACAATTTTTTAAACTCATTTCTTGGGTCTGTACAAACTCATAATCATATTCTATTTCACACCTTTGCCATCTATAAAAAAGTAACTTACTTTTGAAGGGTACAATATTATTTAATTTTTACTAGTAGATCAAAATGGAAAAATGAAAAATCCCCCCACTAGATAGAATTCATCTTTTGTACAATAAAATTAATGTCTTTACTCCTTACATGTTTGAGAGAGAGAGAACCAGAGAGAGGTGGGGGACCTATAATCTCACCTGGTTTTCAGGGAGGGGAAAATGGGGTATTGTGACAGTAAAGAAAAAAGAAAGAAAGAACATGGACAATATGAAAGGAGCCATTTTGCTGCATTGTCCATTTTCTATTTGTCTATTTTGTGTCATAGCTTTGAGTGTGCCTTAACCAATTACTATAGCCTTTTTACTCATGCACTAGAACATGTTTCATATACCTTGTTGAAATGAAAACCATATTATATAATTCTACCCTATGTTTGAATTCAATATTCACATATTCTTCTCAGTTGTTTGTTTCCTTGATGTTAATTTGAAAATATTCTATTCCTATAAATGTCATCAAAAGACCTATATAAGAAAACGGAACATACCTATTATTCAATCACGTCTGAGAGTTCTCACATGTAGTTCAAATGTGATCCCTTCTTCTTCACTTTTAGTTGGTATTTGTGATAATTTTATGGTCAAATCAACTATTGTTTCACTCTCTCCCTTAAAGACCTCCGGATAATTTAGAAAAAATGAAGAATCCCATGAAAGAGAAGTCCAACAAAAAAGCACAATTTTAATACGTAGAAACAACATGGGTTCGAAGAAAACGTATCTCCCAAGAGATCACAAGTTAATGAGAGAGCATTGACGAAGGATCGATAAAATATTGAAATAATCTTTCCCATCAGTTGGGTTGCAGAAAATTAATATCAATTAAAACACACGACTCCTTGTCGTGATGACATGTTAATTTACCATAGAACCCACAAGCAATTTTTTTTTTCCGACAACAATGTGGGGTGGGGATTTCAACATTTGACCTCATAGATGAAAGTACAAACTTTATGCCAGTTGAGCTATGTTTTTGTTGGTACCCCACAAACAACTTTTAGATTCAGTAGTGATTTAACACATCACATTCAAACCAACTTATCTCTAATTTTAACTCTATTTTTTTAGACTCAATCTGAAAACATTTTATCACTTGCATACTTTTTGAGTTCTTGGGAATATCCTTCCTAAAATATGCTATCAAAACACCAATATAAGTAAAATGTGAAGCATATATATATATACACTCAATAATATTGACCATGTTCAAAAGTTGTGACCTAGAATTCAAAGGTGATCCCTTCACTTTTACCCCAATTGATTACAAATCTTATAGTCAAAACAATTAAAGATCTTTGGAAATTGTAAAGAAATGAAGAATCCCATGAAGGGAAATTAATCCAACACAAAAGCAAGATTTCAGTACATAGAAAAGCATGGGGGGGAAGCACAAGCACCCACATGCATTTGGGTTGGGAGATTTTTGCAAAGAACAAAAACACACACATACAAGAGTAAAAATAATAAAAACAAATTTAATTAATAGTTTTTATAAATAAGTCCTCATTAATTAAAATGACCATATTTAAGGGAGCAAAGGAAAAACATTGAGGAAAAAGAGAGGTTAATTAGGGTTTTTTGGTTTTTGTTGGAATGCTATTCTCAAGACAGCACGAGTGTGTAAGAAAGAATAGAAGAGAAATGAAGGGTTTTGGTTGAAAAGGAAAATAAATAAATAAAATAAATTGAAGAAATAAAAAGAAAAAAAAAACAAAAAACAAAAAAGGGGGCAACGAGTTTCGATGTTGTTGTCTTGTTTTGAAGGTTTCAAGACAGACATTATCTCTGTGGCCTCTGCAAATTTTGCAAATCCCCAGAATCCCTATATGCCATACAGATCATCATCATCATATATTGTTGCATTGAATTGATGTCTTTTAAAAAAAAATAAAAAAATTGCAAGTCTATTCCCCCACTTTTATGTTTGTATTTGTATCATATTCAACCTTTTTTAAAGTTATTGTGTAAAATTGAGTTGTGTAGTTTTGTGTCTAATAATACATTAAGCATTTAATTTTGTGTCCAATAATTTTCGGAAATAAAAAAAAATGTCAAATAGGTTAATAACAACTTATTAGATTTCAATGAGATTGTTGTTCTTGTTATAGGTAATTTTGGACCACCCAGATGCACGAGGAGCTGACAAGGACAACCGATCAGAAATCAAACCGGAAGATGGACCCAAGAGGCAAAACCGGCGAGCGGGACGGACCAAGACCGAAGGGGTCGGGCTTTTGGCCCGACCCCCTGCTCGGCCTCGGCCCAAGGCCGAGGTCGAGCCTCATGGTCGGCCTCGATCATGGGCCGAGTCCGTCGGGCCCCGCTTGGTCCCTGTAGCCTCCAGTCGCCCCGGATCCGCCTGGTTTGACCTGAAACGCCTCCGAACTCCTAAAAAACCCTAGGAGCATGAGCATGTATTTATACCTCTCTTCGCCACTGAAGAAGGGGACCCGAACTGAATAATCGACTCTCTTCTCTTACTTTACTGCTCTCCTCCCGTTTTCTGACTTAAGCATCGGAGGCGGTGTGACCTACACCACGCCGGTGTGCAGCGGTTTTTGCTGGTCTTGTAGGTCATGTCTTCTCCAGTTTCTACAAATTCACCGTTGATGTCACGTGAAGGTCAGGTGAGTCCCTTGGCTAAATTTTGGCATCAACAGTTCTTGTCGACTATCTCAAGCAATTTGGGTGGAGATAATTTTAAAATTGTTTGGAATCTACTTCATGACCATGACCAATATTTCTATGAGATTGCTCTTCTTATCGACTACCTCAAGCAATTATTTCATGCTCACCACATTAGGGGTTTCTTACTTACTCCTAGAGATGAGAATAAAGTTGTTCATATGTTAGCTACTCACGCTCACATATTGAAACACTTTGAAGTTTGAAGAATGTCTTTTTTGGACTCATGACATCTTAATCCAAGAGATGCCTCAAACTGATGTTATTTCTCCTTTTTATGTTTAGTTTTTCCGTTTCTTTGTATATTCCTGAAAAAAAAAATTATTAGACACAAAAGTAGGAGTTTACAAATTTATTAAACATTTTTTAACCAAATCTACTATTCACACAAAATATAAATTTCATGGATCTATTAGACACCTTTTAAAGTTTGTGATCCTATTTGATAGAAGTTAACCCCCCACCCCATTATTATCATTATTAATGTGTTATGTTTGAGAGAGGTAAATGATGAAGGAGGGTAGAGATGAGTAATAAGTTTAGGAGAACAATAATGTGTGTTAATTTTTTTATATTTTATTTTTTACATTATTTTTAGAAGTATTTTTTGACAATTAATGTGTGTTAATTGATGGGGAAGATTGTACTATGGAAATGACATAGCTACAATGTTGGCTTCATTTTTTTGGACAAGTATCTTTCAAACATGGGGTCCTATGTTCTTGTTTTTGTTTTAATCCTTTGGGATTCCATGTTTGGTTGTTAAATCATTTGATTAGAAAACTTGATTTGGAATGAGTTTTCTTTTTATATGATTTTATATAATTAGAAGTGATTTTAAAAATGTTTAAAGTGCCCTTTTTGGATAACCATTTTAGATTTTTTTTTTTTTTTTTTTAAAGAATTTAGATAATTGTAATCTTTATAGGTCAATAATTATAGTTTATTTGAAAATATAGGCTTGACATTAATAATCGTGTTTGTTTTCAATGTAATTTATAAAAACGTTCGTAAGATATTCAGATAATATATATATTGCAGGATTTATTTCAGATAATCGTTTTTTTTTTTTTTTTTTTTTTTTTTAAAGATTACGTGTTATACCAATATAATATAAATTTATATAAAATTTTGTTCTTTATTAATTTAATGTTTTATTTCTATGTCAAAATAATTTAGGGTAAAATACCCTTTTGGTCCCTACTGTTTCGAGTCCGTTTCTAATAGGTCCCTAGGTTTCAAAATTGAACAATCAAGTCCTTACTATTTTGTAAATAGTTCTATTAAGTCCTTCTACCGTTATTTTTTTTAACGGTGCTGACGTGGCACGTTAAAAATATTAAAATTTTAAATTTTAAATTAAAATAATAATAAAATAACAAATAATTTTTTTTTAAAAAAAAAAACTTTCTCTCTCCCTGATTCCCTTTCCCCCTTCTCCTTCTTCTTCTCTCCGTCTCCTTCATCTCATCGCTGGCGCCGCCCTAGGGCCATCACCACCTTCAACTTCTCTCCATTTCCTTCATCTTCTCTTCTCTCTCTCAACCTTCCTTCCCACCCTTTCACAACCCCTCCCTTTCACTCCGACAATAGATCCTGACATTCTTCTCCGTCGCTCGAACTAAAATTCCATACAGGGAAGTGCCAATCCCTGACCAAACAAGAAATCAACTGTAAATCCATCTTCAACCTCTTACATTCTCAAAAAAATCACAAATCGCAACCAACACTTGGAGAACTTCAGAATAAACCACCATTGACAAGATTTTACAGCTTTCTACCAATTTCTAAAAAAACAACAGTAATTGTTTTGGCTCCAGTCGGTAATTTAGGGTGTGTGAAATTATTTAGAGGGGGAAAATGTGAATTTTCCAAAAAAGAAAAGAAAAGAAAAAGAAAAAGAAAACAGAATTTCAGAGAGGACGAAAAAAATGAAAAGTTAGCAATGGGGGAGGGATCCCACAGTCGACTCTCCAATGGCGGAAAATTCCACAACAAAGTGGGAAGGTCGAGTTTCAGAGGCGTTAACAGTCGCTGACGCCGACCAGATATGGTTGATGCTCAAGGACTTCTTCAACTTCCACAAATGGTTTCCAACCCTAGCCAATTGTTACGAACTTTCTGGCGCTAACGGCGAGGTCGGTTGTGTCCGATTCTGATTCGACTTCTCGATTCCGTCCACCGCCGGTTCCGATCACGTCATTAGCTGGTCCAAAGAATGGTTGGTGGCTGTGGACGACGAGCGCCGCCGCATATGCTATGAGATCGTGGATAGCAACATCGGACTCAAATCATACGTGTCGACGATCGAGATCGCTCCGGGCGGTGGCGACGACGGCGTGATTGAATGGAGTTTCGCCGTTGAGCCGGTGGAAGGTTTGAAGCTGAAGGACCTGGTGAAGAAATTCGAAGGGGGATTGAGTACCATGGCCAAGCGAATGGAGGCTGCGGTAGAAAAAAATTGAGCAAATTAGGGCAATCACAATTAATTCAGAGTGAAAGGGAAGGAAGGGGAAAGAGATTCGAGAGTTGAGAGAGAGAAGAGAAGATGAAGGAGAGGGAGAGAAGATGAAGGTGGTGGTGGCCCTAGGGCGGCGCCGGCAATGAGATGAAGGAGACGGAGAGAAGAGGAGGGGGAGAGAGAAGAAGAAGAAAATGGGGAAAGGGAATCGGGGAGAGAGAAAGGTTTTTTTTAAAAAAAAAATTATTTGTTATTTTATTATTATTTTAATTTAAAATTTAAAATTTTAATATTTTTAACGTGCCACGTCAGCACCGTTAAAAAAAATAACGGTAGAAGGACTTAATAGAACTATTTACAAAATAGTAAGGACTTGATTGTTCAATTTTGAAACCTAGGGACCTATTAGAAACGGACTCGAAACAGTAGGGACCAAAAGGGTATTTTACCCAATAATTTATATTAATTTTATTTGATTTTTTAAAACTAATTTTATTTTTAATAAAAAAAAAACTAATTTTATTTGTATTTTTTAAAATAAATTAATTTATGTTTTTTTTTAACAACAGATTAATTTATGTTAAGTTTGAGAATTTTATAAAATATTTAATATTAATATATTAATTCAATTTTATTTTTTTAAAAAAAGAGAATTAATATAATGGATGACATTTTTAGTGGATTATATTGATCACACTGTGAAATAAGAATTTTTAGAGGAATAATATTTGTTTGTAATGAATTTGTATGTGGGAGTTTGGAATATATAATTAGTAATAATTTTAAGAAATTACAAATATAACCAAAAGAAATTGTTTCAATTGATGTACAATAAAGAAAAACTAACTAAATATACAAAAATACAAGTTTCCATTGAAAATAAATCTTTTGTTCAATTTAACTAAAATAGTTTATTTTATATGTAAATATAAAGGATAAATACATTTAGTAAGATATATAATTGTTTATTATTGCATAAATATACATTACATTATTTTTAGATAAAAGAAAATAAAAATGTGAAATAAAGAAAATTCGCGAAAGGAAAAATATATAAAAAGAAAAATGAAGGGTAAAAAAGTCATCAAAGTATGTCCTCGACGTAGAATCTTAAAAAAAATTCAGAAGTGCATTCAAAATTGATTAGATGCCTTCTGAATGAGCATCTCAAACTACCTAGATATCCTAGGTTCCTGGGAAAGAAACAACTTAATCTAGATATCCATCCCATGAGAATTTTGGATTCTTATAAAACAAAAACGTCCCCTAAATGAGTTGTGCCTTTTCAATTAGTGATTATTGGAAAAATAGTTATACTTCAAACTCTCATATATATTGTTGGGAAAAAACCCCAATTCTAGAGTAGAAAACTTACAAAGAGATTAAAATAAAGCAACAAAATAAGAAACACAAGAATTTATGTAGAAACTCCAAACCAGAGAAAAACGACGGTCCGCAGAAAGAAATCTGCTATGTGAATTTTTTTTTACAATCACACAGAATTCTCTCTTAGGCTCCAACTACAAAAAACATTCTCTCAAAATTTATACGACTCACACAAGAGTTAGTATATCAGGCTTAAAATGATTCTAATTGAGATGATATGAAACCAAAGCCATAGACTCTTTTTATAGTACTGAGAGTCCATAAGTTTCTTGAACCCTTTTGATGTGAGACTACTCACTTTTAATGTTTTGTCAAAAACCCAACATATATCTATATCTATATCTATATCTATATCTATATCTACTATCTAAAAGGAGGCTTAAGTGACAAATTTTTTTATTTTCTCTTTTGCCATTTATTAATTGAAAGATTTTTTTTGTCCTTTTTAATTTTAATATTTATTTATTATTTTAAAAAATATTTGAGTAATGTTATAAAATCTCTTCGCATATTTCCAATCTTTCAATCTATAAAACCTATACATTATTTGAATAAATATAATCTTAAAAAATATTTGATTAAAAGTTTTAAAATCACTTTATCTATATCTAAATATATTTATTCTACTATCTATGACTTAGGAGGAAAATTTCCTTTGCCCATTCTTAATTTAAAGATTTCTCTTTTTTGTCCTTTTTAGTTTAAGTATATTTTATGATTTATTTGATTTACTTTTTAGTAAATTGAATTATAAAGTGTTACATTTAAATAATTGGAGTTGATTAAAACAATCCGAATGCATAAGTTAACATTCCCATAATATTATAGGTTAATCTGAATTTCAACTAAATTTTTTGTATAACATAAAATTAATTTCTTATTTATCTACATAAACAATAATAAGATGTTGTATTTATTAAATTAAATAATATATATATATTTTTTCCATTTTACTATTTTATTAATGTTAACATTTATTTATATTTTAAAACAAGCTAAAATTTCACGTCAATAGCACGTGTTGATTATTAGTGTCTACTCTTTGTTTTATAGTGTTTAGTATTCTTTTTTTCACATTTTGTAGGAAAAATACTTTTACTCTCTCTTTTTATGTGTTTTATATAGCAATAAAACCTATTAATACTTTAGAAATGCCAATAAGAGCATAGCTCAACTGACAAGTTGTACTGATAACCACGAGGTCTGTGGTTCAAATCCCCCACCCTATATTGTCCCTAAATTTTTAGGACGGTATTAATTAAAACTCAAAACTAATAATTGTATCAACTTAAACTCTAAATCTTTATAAATGAATTAACTTAGATCATTTGTTACTAATTTAATAACTATTCTTACTTGATTCCCATATAAAATTAACTCAAAATCACCTAAACAAAACTATTATTCTAGATCCTACGAAATTAAAGTGGCAAGAAATATGATCATGTAACTCTTTTTAAATAAGTAGAGAAAAATAGAGGAACATGAGAAGATGAACAAAATCACTCATGTTAATAAAAAGTCACTACTATCTATTTGATTTCAGTATTTCTTTTGAATATTACGCTAATTCCAACATTTTAAAGAAGTTTTTACATGTTCCAAAATTATACATTAATGGTTTTATAATGGAGTCCTAATAGAGAGTCTAAATGGATTTGTTTATGAAAGTTTAGGATTTTAAAAATTGATACAATTATTAGACCTTCGAAGTTTCAAGTGTTTTGACCAAAAAAGTTTAGGAGTATAAATTTAATTTTTCATAATATTTTTCTATATGTCTTTGATGATTTTACTTGAAGTAACTTCTGAAATTTTGATTTCTAACCCATGAAGAAACCGAGGATATTTGATTTCTTGTAATTTAATAAGGTTAAAGACATCATCATTGTCAAGGCTATGTTTAAATATGTCTATCTTTTCATTTTTTGTTTTCTATCTTAGATTTTTTTTTTCTTAAAAGCATATGTTTGTCGATTATTTTTTAGATTTATGTTTTTCAATCTTTTTCTTAAAAAATAAATTCAAAATATGCTCAATAAAGAGATTTTTTTTTTTGAGAGGAATAAAGGGAACTTAGTGTAAGTACTTTTTGAGAGGGTAAATAACCCTTTTAGCCCAATAAATCACATTTTATTTTATTTTTTTAATAATATTTGATAGGATACTAAAAAGTGATTTTATAGGATACTAAAAAGTGATTTGTTTTTAAATGCTTTGGAGAAGAACTTAATTAATTTTCATCCTAAAGTACTTAAACAAGAAGTAATTTCATTTCAAATTACCTTTTTAAAATCATTTCAAACTCACTCTTAGAAGAAATAACAAAGTTCGATGGAGAAAGGTATTTGAGAAAAAGATATTTTAGAGGAAAAATGATTACCTACTTTCATTTGATTTTTATATATACATTGTATTCCTCCCTCTATCAAGACCTACATTGCACCCTACTTTTCACAGAGAAAGCATAAAATACAAAGATTTGTTACAACAAGAGAAAAAACATAACATCAAAATAGTACGACACAAGACAATCAAATTGTGTCTAACTCCAAGTCATTCTAAAACTACGTCAAACCAAAAGGCCAAATTTAATCATTTTAATCAAACCCAATTAACAAAAACATATAACCCACATGAGTGTAGCTCAACTGGCACAAATCTTGTTCTAATGACTGAGACGTCTGGTTCAAATCTTCCCACTTCCATATGTTGTAAAAAAAAAAACATAAAATTAGGATTTTTTTTTTCATATGAATCCAAAAAAGAATGAACATTTTATGGTTTTAAATTGTGAAGTACATAGACAAATGGGCATCAATGCTGCCATTCCTTTGTTCATTCAACTTGGAACACACACATAAAAAAAACAAGGACAACTTAAAAAACTTAAGAAGAAGAGAAGGGCTAATGATTGAGTAAAACTGTTGAGAAAGAAATGTGACATCATGTGTAAAAATGTATACAGTTAAAAACCACCATTTTTTATTGATCTTTGGCTCAGATGAGGCTGTGGCTTCTGCACAACAAGCAAAAGGGAGAGCCAGCAGCTGACCTGAAAATTACTCTCTCAGCTGCCCACAATCATAACAATAATGGTGGCAGCTGCTGCTTGCTTGGCCCATCTAAAATAAATTTAAACAACAACTTGAGAAGCTAGGCTCTACACCTTCTCTAAAGTGGACAAATCTTCTCTGTACATGTTCTTTTCTCTCTGTGCTGTATGTTGTACTACTGTCATTGGTGCTGATTTTCAAGCTGCCAAGATCTCTTGCTTTCAATTTAGTCATTATATATATATGTTTTTTCTTTATAGAATTATTTTGTTGATTAACAAAAAAATATAATAATAATAATAGAATGTTGAACGGATAACTAATATAAGTGAGTTCGTCGTGAGTTTGTTGATTTGGATGTTGAACAACAAGATATCTGACTCATGGTGTCATTATAAAAAGTAACTCAACCGAAACATCTGCACTTTTATCATCGAGAAGCATAAAAGATGTGATTTGGATCTTTGGAGAGAGAAATACGAGAATGTTATGTTAGTTCACGTTTTGGAAAACAAGGTACCTGTCCTTTTCAATTCTCTTAGAAAAATCTTATCGATATCATGAAGAGATGTCTACTAGAGGACAAATGAGGGACTTGAGGAGATAAAGAGGTAGTTGTTTGGGTAATAAATGATAATTTTACTTCACTACAAAAACTTTGCAAAGAGTCAAGTTGTAGGCAATGATCATATCTATATGCATGTGAATATAGCTTGTAATGTCTCAAGCCTATTTCAACTAGCTAGGATTTGGAATTCCAATTTGAAATCTAGAAGCTCTAACATGATCATTCCCTTTCATCCCCTATGGTATGGATGTTTCATTTGTGTTTGCTTGAGTAGTTGCTTTTGAGAATGAAGACAAATTCTATTAGAACAATATATACTTTTTGTTCTCCCTAATCACATGCTCCTTTGGAAAGGTTTTTAGGAAGTTAATCAACCTAGAATTACTTTAGACTAAACACATTTAGCCATAAATAGAATTTTATTGAATGGACCACAAAGAAAGAAATAAACGGGAATGTTTGCCTTTTTTTAGTTTAGATAGTATCTATATATCAATTCTTCTCAACTTTAATGTGTTATCACCGTTCTATAATATCCCTTCACCATGTGTTCTTGAGGTTAGAGGTTAGAAGCCTACAAAGCTACTTGTCTGTGTCTAGTTAGTAGGGTATTTACAACCCTTCATTGTCTTCTTTAGCCTCGATGTCACATCCAAGTGTCAATAATTGTGGGAATATAAATCGTTCTTCTCTTTGGTTTGCATGTGATTGGGATCTTTAGACACCTTGACTAACTTCTTTTGATCTACTATTTCTTGGACTTTTCTCAATCTCTTTTGCAATCAAACGACTGTGAAAAAGCTCTTAAAGTGCTACCCTATTACGTTAAGACAATTCTCCCTATGTTTTTACAATGGTATGAACATTATAACAACTTTATAAACTTAAGTCGTATGGTTTTAATATTGGATTTCACATACCCAAGAGATCTCATATATATACCAATAAGGGATCGTTTGGGACACCAGAATGGAATCTGGATGCCTGGGAATGTGATTCCCATAAGAATATTTTTCTGGCATCTGGATTCTTGGGAATCTTGATGCATGTGTTTGGTGCGATGGATTTGAGGTGGAATTAACCTGAGGCCTGTGTTTGGAGTGTAGGGTTGGAATTGGGCTGGAATTGAGTTGGTTGTTTTATTGTAAGTTGTTTTTTATGCAGTTTTTTTTTTTTTTGAAATTTTCTTTTCAAATATACACATGTATATTCTTGCTTATTTTTGTGGTTCCACTCCTTGTGACAATGCTCACACAATTTAGTTTGTGAACTTTTTGAAGTTCATCCCGCCCCAAATGTCTTGTAATATGAAAGATGCTTTATGAAAAAAATTAGAAAACAAAGCCAAGTGGTTGCACAAGGATGTAAGCACATGAATATCCAACAGAAGACCATGACAATAAGATAGAATTTTTAAAGCATACATCATACTATAGGAATTAAATCCC
The DNA here is from genome assembly GCA_036850905.1 of Luffa acutangula. Classification (NCBI taxonomy): domain Eukaryota; kingdom Viridiplantae; phylum Streptophyta; class Magnoliopsida; order Cucurbitales; family Cucurbitaceae; genus Luffa; species Luffa acutangula. The sequence continues at coordinate 46,287,401 of CM072096.1, forward strand.
TAGCGCAGCGGAAGATTTATTAGAGGACCTATGACTGTGTTTTAATCTAGATTAAAATACCGATATGACGGGAAAAATTTACAATAATTATCATGCATAATCTACTGTAAATATATCTAAAGCATGCTGGAATTTACTGATTTAAAGTCTATTTAATTCATGCAAGTTTAGAGAAAAAAAGTTTTCACCAACATACCGTCGTTGACAACTTGACTATTTCATCTAAATTCTTGATCCTTCTCTTAGATGAAAAACGTAGCAACTAAGCACGACCTTTCTCTGGAAATTCAGCGACCAAGTTTTGCGAACACCACCACTATGGCTACACCGGTATGACTCTGAGATTTCTAGAGGAAGGAGACTGGTGGGAGCCTTCAAGGGAATTCTTTGAGAGTAGGAGAATGAAGAGATGTCTTTCACCCTACCTCAGGGGTTCTATTTATAGGAAAAAACCATGAATAAGATCTAATCCTTATAGGAAAAGGTCATGAATAAGATCTAATTAAATCTATTATCTTATTCATATCTAATTTTAATAAATAAATAATTAATTACCCAATTAAATATCATATATTTAATTTTATGGATTTTATTAAATTATTTATTTTATTAATATGAATCCAATTCATATTAATTATTTGAACTCTGTTCACATGTAACTTCAGAGATGGAGACACATGGAATAATTATGTATTTGTATTGATGTAATAGGCATGTGGGTGTACAATCTCTAACTTTAATCCTCTGATTCTCTCTCTTGTGTGTGAATGTGTTTCACTCGAGGACTGTAGCACTTGTTCTCGAGTCTAAAGCTTCAATTGATTCTTGGAGCTTTTGAAGTATTGGAGTCTTGAAGAGCCTTTGGTCTTCAAGGATTGTTGAAGTCTTTTAGGCTTAAAGGGTCTTCAGTCTTCAAGAAGTCTTGGGGTCTTGAAGTCTTGAAGAGTCTTTGGTCTTCAAGGATTGTTGAAGTCTTATGGTCTTGAAGGGTCCTCAGTACTCAAGAAGTCTTAGGGTCTTGAAGTCTTGAAGAGTCTTTGGTCTTTAAGGATCGTTGAAGTCTTTTAGTCTTGAATGGTCTTCAGTCTTCCAGAAGCCTTGGGGTCTTGAAGTCTTGAAGTCTTGGAGTCTTGAAATCTTGAAGAGTCTTTGGTCTTCAAGGATTGTTGAAGTCTTCGAGTCTTGAAGGGTCTCCAGTCTTCAACAAGTCTTGGGATCTTGAAGAGTCGTCTTTGGTCTTCAAGGATCATTGAAGTCTTCTAGTCTTGAAGGGTTTTCAGTCTTCAAGAAGTGTTCAACACTCTGAGACTTATGGGGATTTCATGGAGTCTTCAATCTTGATGGAGCTTCTCTGAATTCTCTGACTCTGTCTTGAAGCTTCCAAAATTCTCCCCCTAGAAATGAAGGAGAACCTATCTATTTATAGAGTTCTCATAGATGGGCCCTGATGACTTTTGGGCTTAACAACTTGAGCTTGGGATTTATTGGTCTTGGGTTCAACTTTTTAGTCTTGGGTTTGGTTCATATTTGAACCAAAACCATATGACCAAAATAATTAAAAGACCAAAATTTCATCCAATTAATTATATTTTTTAACCAATTGGTCAAATTAATTAATTTGATCAAACTAATTTATTTTTAATTAATTGAACAAAAGGACATTTGACTCTAAAAATTTATAATTGGTCAACTTTGTCTTCAAATTAAATTTGGGACATATGCCAATTTATAATTGGTCTCAATTTAATTATTTATAATTTTGTCATTAGTTAATGCCCCATTTTCAAGATTTAGACACAAGTTATGTGTGAGTGAAGCTCGAAAATGATATTTTGGAATCCAAATGCAAGGTATTTGTTCTTGATTTTGACTCCATTATTGAGCGACAAAGAAGGCTAAATCCTACGATGATGGAAGTTGTGCGAAAAGAAATTATCAAGTGGCTCGACGCAGGCGTGATATATCGCCATCGTAGATAGCAGGTGGGTGAGCCCAGTACAATGCGTACCCAAGAAAGGAGGAATGACAGTGGTGGCCAACGCAAACAATGAGTTGATTCCATCGCGCACCACTACTGGGTGGCGCATATGCATGGATTACCGCAAGTTGAACGCAATCACGAAGGAGGATCACTTCCCTCTTCCATTCATTGATCAAATGTTGGATCGACTTTCAGGACAAATATATTATTGTTTTCTTGACGGGTACTCAGGGTACAACCAAATATCTATTGCGTCGGAAGACCAAGAAAAGACAACCTTCACCTGCCCATATGGAACTTTTGCGTTCAGAAGGATGCCTTTTGGGTTGTGCAATGCGCCAGGAACATTCCAGAGATGTATGATGGCCATCTTTTCAGAATTACTAGAAAAATCAGTGGAAGTTTTTATGGACGACTTTTCAGTATATGGAAAATCCTTCGCAAATTGTCTAACGCAGTTGGAACGAGTGTTAGAGAGATGCGAAGAGACTAACCTAGTACTGAATTGGGAGAAATGTCATTTTATGGTTGAAGAAGGTATCGTCGTAGGCCATCGCATATCACACGCAGGAATTGAAGTTGGCAAGGCGAAAATCGATGTCATTGAAAAGTTGCCACCACTTGCCTCTGTAAAAGGAATTCGAAGTTTCTTGGGTCACGCAGAATTCTACCGCAGATTCATTAGGAACTTCTCACATATTACAAATCCACTCTGCTCAATGTTAGAAACAAATAGAAAATTTGATTTTTCAGAGGAACGTGTCAAGGCATTCAAGGATCTGAAGCATGCGCTAGTCAGTGCACCCATTCTCGCAACTCACGATTGGAAGGAATCGTTTGTCCTAATGTGCGATGCTAGTGACGTGGCAGTTGGAGCAGTCCTGGCACAGAAAAAGGAAAAGATTTTGCACCCTATTTATTATGCTAGCAGAGCATTGAATGAAGCACAAACCAATTACACAACAACTGAGAAAGAATTATTAGCGGTTGTTTATGCTTTTGATAAATTTCATGCTTATTTAATTGGCTCCAAAGTCACTACATAGATCATGCGGCGATAAAATACCTAATCAAAAAAAAAAAAAAAAATGCAAAGCCAAGGTTGATTAGGTGGATTTTATTGCTACATGAATTTGATCTAGGGGTTAAGGACAAGAAGGGGAGTGAGAATTTGGTTGCAGATCATTTATCGCGTTTGGAGAATCCCGAGAAGGTAGATGCGTCAGAAATCCCTATCGTAGAGGAATTTCCTGATGAGAAGTTGCTAATGATTAAAGAAGAAGAACCGTGGTTTGCGAACATCTTAAACTACCTTGTCGCATGGGTTTTACCTGAGGAATACTCAGCGCAACATCGTAAGAAATTTTTTCAAGAACTAAAATTTTATTTATGTGATGACCCCTATCTCTATCGCAGAGGATCAGACCAGATCATTAGGAGATGCGTTGGACGTATGGATGCAATGAGAATCTTGAAAGCCTGCCACGAAGCTCCATATGGAGGACATTTTGGAGGCCAACGCACTGCGGCTAAAGTGTTGCAGAGTGGTTACTGGTGGCCAACCTTGTTCCTTGACGCAAAGAAATATGTGGATAGTTGGGAAAAGTGTCAACGCACTGGTAATATCAGCGCAAGGAACAAGATGCCGCAAAACTATATAGTAGAAATTGAGTCGTTTGACGTCTGGGGCATTGATTTTATGGGACCTTTCCCATCATCGCAAGGATACCAATATATCCTCCTCGCAGTTGACTACGCCACAAAATGGGTGGAGGCCATCGCTTGCGTTAAGAATGATGTTGTTACCGTGACAAAGTTCCTTAAAAAGAATATTTTTACATGATTTGGTGTGCAACGCAGACTTATCAGTGATGAAGGGATCCATTTCATAAATAAGGTCATGACTAAGTTGTTGCAAAAATACAATGTCAAACCTCATATCGCAACAGCTTATCACCCACAAAGCAATGGACAGGCCGAAGTATCGAATAGGGAAATAAAGAGAATTCTCGAGAAAGTGGTCAACATAAGCAGGAAAGACTGGATCTGGTTGATGCATTATGGGCATACCGCACAACCTTCAAAACACCTATAGGAATGTCTCCATATGCGTTGGTGTTTGGCAAGACTTGTCATTTGCCCTTAGAATTGGAACACAAGGCGCATTGGGCACTAAAACATCTCAACTTTGATCCAGATGCGACATGACAAGAGCGGTTGCGCCAGCTGTCAGAATTAGAAGAGTTTAAAAGATGCGCATATGAAATGCCAAGATCAACAGAGAAAAGCAAAAGCAATGACATGATCGAAGGATATGCAAGAAAGATCTTAGAGAAGGTATGAAGATATTATTATTCAATTCTCGCTTACGTCTCTTTCCAGGTAAGCTAAAATCAAGGTGGTCGGGCCCATATACTATCCATAAGGTATATCCATATGGGGCAGTGGACCTACATTCTATTGACAGAAAGAGAATTTTCAAGGTCAACGGGCAAAGAATAAAGCCGTACATTGAAGGAACCTTGAACGAGATAGTTGAAATTATTCTCCTAAAAGATCCGCCTTAAAATATCAAGGCAAAAATAGGTTCAAGACAAAAAGTGCTCTCAGCTGCGTCAGGACCTAGCGCAAGGTAAGAGCACAATGGGTTAGCAGTTGTAATTATTTTCCTTCCTCATGTTTGTTTTATTGCATTAATATTTGATGGTTGAGATCCCACCGCATGTTCTATTCACAGTAGTTGTATTAGAATTTTGGTAGATTTATTGTGTTAGAATTTTGTTGCGACAAAGCCTTAGGAAAAAAACCCCATCGCATGTCCCAATTCATCTACACACAACTCGCATTGGAGGCGCAACCATAATCATTTTTGCATTTAATGAGTCGCACTAATCCCTGTCTTTGCACACTAACCTAGGCGACCACCCACATTCCCCCATGTTAATCATGACCACCTACCTACGTGGGATGCGAAAATGCATCAATACCAAAGCAAACCAAGCCTTGTGTTAGCTATAAGAGGAGTGTGCCTTCTCTCTCTCAAACCTCATCTTCTTCATCGTCTTCATAAAACCTTAGCCCTAAAACCCATGTTTCTTTCTCTCTCTCGTGAAGCATCACCATGTCCGACTCCCAAAACCTCTCAATTACTGGCTATGCGGACAATGCCTCCCCATCATCGTCGGAGGTTGAACGCCCTAACCGAGACGCCATTTCCTCCCCTAGTGAGGAAAATGAGAGTCAAACCGAGGGAGAGCCAAAGCAAGACCCCATGGACACAGAGGTGCATGAGTTCATCGACATCGAGCGAACACCCATGGCTGAAACTTCCAACCTTTTCGAGGTGCTCGATATTGCACCTCTAGACACCTCCACCTTCACCATCCAACCCGTCACTCTCCAGCCTGCCTTAAACGTTTCAGCCCCTCGAAACCTAACCCCATTTCCATCACCATTCCCTTCTGTGCCCCTCCTTCTTCCACCACCAGACTCCTCGGCTTCACTCGCATCAGACTTCATCCCTTCATCATCCTCTCCTCCCGCAAGCATTTCCCATCCACCATCCACCTCAACGAAACCCACTTCGCCATAGTTTTCTGAGAGGGAAGTGGCCGCATGGAACTCCCTGATGGGAGAATTGGGCGAGGAAGGCGAAAAAATTCAACTGCGAGAAGAGCAAGAAAAGGCTATCGTAGAGGAAACTACACGCAAGACCGCCGCAGATGAAAAAGCGGCCAGAGAAAATGAGGGCTCCCGCAAGCAGGCGGAAGATCCGATCGCTGCAGAAATTACCGCAACCATCTTAGCAATCATTGCGGCAGCTCTGGACGTAGAAGCTACTGATTCCGAGGATGAGCTCCCTCTAACTCATCGCCGCAACATCCAGTCAACAGGGGTAGTCATCCGAGAACCCTCTGAAAGACCTGCGACAACCCCAAGCAAGAAACGAAAAGCACCCACCGCATCCAAAGGCAAAGGAAAAGAAAAAGTGGGCACAACCAAAGAGAATGTGGGCGACGACTGGGGGAAACTTCAAGAAGAACGAGGATTCAGTTGCCCCTCCAGCAGATGATGACTGACCAAATTTCCCTACGCAAATGGGAAACGATTTGCGAAAATCCACGCTTTTACGCCCCTACGCTAGTCCATGACTTCTATCGAGCGCAATGGCAAGGCGAAATCAACGAAGTCTTGGTTCGAGGCCACGCAGTCGCATGCTCCTCCGCATGCATCAACAATGTGTACGAGCTGCGAGATATCCCTGACGCAGAAGGGAATGCATTACTCAACTGCCTCGATGACGATTTTTTGAGCGTAGTCCTGGGGCTAAGTGGGATGACCACGACACTGCGAGGACCCTAAAGTCGCAGCTGCTTTACTTTGAGGCCACTGTTCACACGTAACTTCGGGGATGAAGACACGTGGAATAAATAATATATTTGTATTAATGTAATATGCGTGTGGGTGTACAATCTCTAACTTTAATCCTCTGATTCTCTCTCTTGTGTGTGAATGTGTTTCACTCGAGGGCTGGAACGCTTGATCCCGAGTCTGAAGCTTCAATGGATTATTGGAGCTTGAAGTCTTCTAGTCTTGAAGGAGTCTTCAGTCTTCAAGAAGTGTTGATGTCCTGAAGAGTCTTTGATCTTCAATGAGTGTTGAAGTCTTGAAGAGTGTTTGGTCTTCAAGAAATGTTGATGTCTTGAAGAGTTTTTGATCTTCAAGGAGTGTTGAGGTCTTGAAGAGCGTTTGGCTTTCAAGAAGTGTTGATGTCCTGAAGAGTATTTGATCTTCAAGGAGTGTTGAAGTCTTGAAGGGTGTTTGGTCTTCAAGGAGTGTTGAAGTCTTGAAGAGTCTTTGATCTTCAAGGAGTGTTGAAGTCTTGAAGAGTGTTTGGTCTTCAAGGAGTGTTGAAGTCTTGAAGAGTGTTTGGTCTTCAAGAAGTGTTAAACACTTGAACTTATGGATTGTAGAGAGTCTTCGGTCTTCAGACTTGGTGGAGTCTCTCTGAATTCTTTGGTTCTGCTTGAGAGCTTTGAAACTCTGAACTCTTGTCTTTGTGAGAGTGTAGAATTTCTGAACCCCTGAAATGGAGGAGAACCCCTCTATTTATAGAGTCCTCGCTGGATGGGCCCTGGTGACTTTTGGGCCTAACAACTTGGGCTTGGGTCTGGTTTATATTTGACCCAAAACCATATGACTCAAATATTTAAAAGATCCAAATTTGATCTAATTAATTATTTTCTTTAATTAATTGGTCAAATCAATTAATCTGATCAAAATAATTTATTTTTAATTAATTGATCAAATGGACATTTGGCCCTAAAAATTTATAATTGGCCAACTTTGTCGTCAAATTAAATTTGGGACACATGTCGATTTATAATTGATCCCAAATTTAATTAATTATAATTTTGTCATTAATTTTAAATAATGACGTGGCAATTTGTCATTGGCCAAAATTTCTCCTTCAACAAATGCCCCTTTTCGAGAGTTAGTCACAAGTTATGTGTGACTGAATCTCGAAAAAGATATTTTGGGATCAAAATGCAAGATATTTGTTCTTGATTTTGACTCCCTTTGGTGTGTCAATTTAATCAAAATATGAATTTTGGTCAAAATTTTTATTTTTTTTTATTTGACACACTTTTATCTCCAATTAATCAAAATTTGAAGTTTGGTTAAAATTTTGATTTTTTTTTCTTATTTGGCAGCAAACTTTGATTTGAAGTTTGGGCAAATTTTGGTTCATACCCAAATTTTGATTTGAGGTAAAATCCTACCCAATTTTAACTCGCATTTGGACTAGAATTTGAGGTTTTGATTTTGGTTCATTTGGGATAAAATTTGGATTATGCCCAAAATTTAATTTAAGTAAATTTAAGGCTGCATCCAAAATTTGGTGGGAATTTGGAATAAAATTTTCATATGGAACTTAGAAAATTTGATTTGGGATAAGAGTTTAATTATACTCAAATTCAGTTGAATTCAATCCAAATCTATATAGGAGTTTATCAAATCAATTTGAATTTATTTCTCCAATTTGATTTAAATCAAATCTCATACTTTGGATTAAAATATGAAACAAAATCTCCAAATTTTTATCTTTCAATTTGATTTAAATCAAATCTCATATCTTTGGGTTAAACTTTGAACCCATCTCAGGGTTGATGAAGACTGTCGTTAGAGATAAGATTTATATTTGAACCCATCCCAAAATTGATGAAGATTGTCATTGGAGATAAGATTTATATTTGAACTTATCCCAAAATTGATGGAGATTGTCGTTGGAGATAAGATTTATATTTGAACTTATCCCAAAATGGATGAAGATTGTCGTTGGAGATAAGATTTATATTTGAACTTATCCCAAAATTGATGAAGATTGCCGTTGGAGATAGATAAGATTTATATTTGAACTTATCCCAAAATTGATGAAGATTGTCGTTGGATATTAAAATCCACAAGCCTAGCTATTAAATACGAAATTGGTAGTTTGAAGTCCAGTAGGCATAATGTTCAATTTCATATCTAAAAGATTAGTTTATTTTAAAAAATTTTGAATATATTATGGACCTATTAAACATAAAATTGAAAGTTCATGAACTTATTAGATGTTTTTAAAGTCCAGAGACCTATTAAACATACAATTAAGAGTTATAGATTTATTAGATATTTTTAGATTTCGAGACTAAATTGATTCTATTCTGAAACTTAAAAGACTAAACTTGTACTTTATCTCTTTTTTTTTTTTTTACATTACCACTATAGTACTTTGATTAAATATCCATATATATTATGGGTTATATCTCATCCGCTTTGGCCCGTTTAATTGATTGCGGTGACTTTTTTTTAGAAAGAGTTTATTATTGTGACTTAAATGATATTACAATCTTATTTTTTTATATTTTGACTATTTTTTTCTGTTTATCCTTTCTTATGAATATTAGTAATATTTATGAATAGTGTAGGACAACAACTACTGAATATGAATTGAAACATCGCTGGACTGGCCTGTCCTATGAAGAAAATTAGAAGAAAAAAGGACAAAATGTTACATTGTCAATGTACTAATGATGCAGATTGTAATGGTATAAAAAAATGAGGAAACAAGGAGGTTTCACTACAAGAAAATTTGTCTCTTCCGATGAAATTTCTCTCGACGCTCAAAAAAGGTGTCTTTCGAAACACTAACTCCCGACGCCTATATTACGAGTCGGGCGATAGCTTCTCTCCCGACGTCATTTTGTCGCGTCAGTAGTTGTAATCAAGAAATCAAAAAATAGCGTGGGCAATTAGAGACTCTCCCGACGCCACAATTATAAGCATCAGGCATTGGGTTAGTTCCCGACGCCTATAGTTGGTCGTCGGGAATAAAAAATGTGAAAATTTAATTGATGTTAAATATCTCCCGACACTACTATTTACAGCGTCGGTAGTCAAACTGATGCCAACGCGTTTATCCTACCGTCGGGAAGACGAAAATTGAAAAAAAAAGCGAAAATAAGGGAACTCCCGACGCCATTAGTATGGGGCGTCGGGAGAGAGGGTAACTTCCGACGCCGCTTTAGGTAGCGTCGGGAGAAGGTCGTTTAAATCCCTAAATCGAAAAAAGCCCTATTATTTTCTCTTCTTCATCCGAAAATCACCCACCCTCGTTTGTTTCGCCCCCTGCGCACCAAATCTCCCGCACCGCCGGTTCTCCTCCGTCGCCGTCGTCGTTTATCTCGCACCACCGCCGTTGTTTTGCTCGTGCTTCCGCTGTCGTTCCACTCCGTAGCCCTCGTCTTTTCTCGCTTCAACAGGTTCGCTTCTTCTTCTTATTTATCATGAACACATAATTTGATCAATGATACACCCTTACTTTTCAGTTATTTATGTAACGCCCCAGGATTTTTAAACTAATCCTAGCGACATTACTAACTCTCAACCCAAACTAACCGAATGCACCGAAAATTTCGGCAGCATAACGACATACATAGGACTAACCAAAATTTTTATATCACCTGTTAAACATAAATCACACTTCTATAATCCAAACAAACACAACTACACAGCGTCACAGCTCCAAGGCAACTCATCAAGCCCAAAACTCCACAAATATAGCGAGTAAGGTCTCGCCTGCTCATTTAACCACAACCAAAACACAAAAAACACAATATACTAGATGATAACTTTGTTAAAAATAAGAGTTCGAGCTTCAAATAGATTCTACTCAAGCTAAACCTATCTTATCGAAATAAGCAACTAGACGAGCTTTTAACTGAATTAAACATAAACACTATTCTTCACAACCAAAAGAATAAAATAACTTTCTACGACAAACTAGATAATCAAAAGCTTGAAACAAAGATGCCTAAACCAGTGGAGTCACTCCTCGTGCACCTCCTCAGCACCACCGAGCTCATCATATGCAAACTCACCTGCAACATCTAAAAATGTTGGGGGGAGAAAAGGGGGGGGGGTCAATACAACCACGGTACTGGTAAGCAGCTCACACCCGGCGAGCCATCAAGCATCAAACAACAACATCAACACACTAGGCACACGCATCCAACATACTCTTAAGCAATAAACACATAGTCATGCTCCATAAAACGATAACTCATCAACAAAACTCGTGATAACTCAAAAGAATGACTCATGTAAACACACGACATGCTATGCAACCCACATGGATTCCGCGCCATTCTCGCTTTCTTAGCACATGATTTACGCGTCATGCCACGCACCAATGCACATGAATTCCGCGCCATGCAACGTAACTTAACACGTGATTTCCGCGTCACGCTCCGCACCAAAACATGATTTCCGCGTCATGTAACCCACTCACACCCAGCACATGAATTATGCGCCATGCGCAGCGCACACTCGCACGTGATTTACGCGTCACGCTCCGCACTCACAACCCACACGTGATTTACGCGTCACGCTCCGCACCAATAACATGATTTCCGCGTCATGTAGCGCAATCTTAACACGTGATTTTCGCGTCACGCTCCGCTCACACAACCTGACTCACCTCTCAATGAGCACACAAGACCATGCAACTTGACTATCATGCAGTATAGCTCAAAAGCAATAAGACAACGCGCTTAAAACAACCAACAGTTCATCATGCTTTAATATCGATCAAACAACACTTCTAACACATAAATCAAATTCCATAACAGACAACGAGACAACGAGGCATACTAGAAAAGCGATAAACAACAAGCATGCTCATGCAGTCAAACAGACTCAACGGATAGAACCTACTTACCGAAAAGCTTACGAGCGCTCCTAAGAACTCCTTGAACCGCTCAAGAGATTCAGACAAGCTCCTAAACAACAAGGATAATTCTAAAAATAAGAAACAACCTTCTGAAGCTTAAGACATGCTAGAAAAGCCTAAATCAACTGAGCAAGGTCTATTTCCTTGTCGTTTAACCACTAAAAATTCCCCAAATTAAAAACCCAAAGCCTTTAGACCATGGGCAACCATGTCTAAGGAACAACAAGCAATGGGTATTTACCGAAGGGCCATAATTAAGGTTTTTCAGCCGTTGGACAGCAAGCAAAAGACATGAATTCACATTCTAAGGATTCCTAAGGGTGGGGTAACGCTACTCGGGCTTAGGCAATTGATAGAAGATATTTTAGCAAGCTTTTTAAATCACAAGCGGCGAGCATAAACCTCCTAAATCATGATTTAAGAACCCACAAGGGTTGGGGCAACACTTCAAGGGCCTAAACAACTAATGGGCATCGGTTAAGCATGCTTTTAAACCAAAAACAACAATGAATACTACCCAAACGAACTCGATACCACGCTAGACGGGTTATACTAACCTCGAACAACGTGTTAGAATACTCCTTGGACAATGGGTATTCAAGTTTTAAGTGATTCGAACTCAATCGAACACTTTTACGGCGCTGCAGATTAGAATTTTCAACATTAAACTTAACTCCAGCACTTAAACAACTTGGGCATTCTAATATTGAAGTCGAATAAGCATGGGTAATGATTTTAACATGCCTTTAAAGCTTAACACATAACGGCAACTCAACTTAAAGCTAACGAGTCTTAGGGAAAGGGGTGAAACTTACTCAAACGAACCCGCTTTCACGCTAGACGGGTTGTAATAACCTCGAACAACGCACTAGAACGATCCTTGGGTAGTGGGTATTCGAGCTTATAGTGATTCGAACCCAATCGATCACTTAGACGGCGCTGCAGAATGAAAATTTAAATATTAACTTAAATTTCCAGCACCTAATGAAATGGGTATTCTAATTCTAACACTAACCAAGAATAGGTAAGCGCATAAACTCACCGAAATCGCTAAGCGACGCCATAACGATCCAAAACGGAGTCTAAACCCCACTGGACAGAGGCGAAATCACGCGGAAGAGGGGATCCAAGCTGCTGTCACGCAAGATCTAACAAACCGAACAAAGAAACACTTAGATCGAGCCTTAGATCACAAGGAATGAGAAGGAAAAAGGCTTACCACGAGTATTTTTCCACTTCTCGACGAAAAAACCCACGAAGACGGCGTGGGGAAGGAAGATCGCGCACGAGGGGGAGGGCGGCGCTCGAGCAGGGACGGCGGCGACGCGTTTCGGGGTGCTGGCCGGCGAAGCAAAACGCAGAAGGGGGGCTGGCTTTCACGGCAAGAGGGAAAGAGATGGAGAGAAGAAAGAGACCTAGGGTTTCTTTTTGTCTTTGAATCCCTTTTCTTTTCTTTTCTTTTCTTTTCTTTTTTTTTTCTTTTTAACAAAAGAACACTCTTTTCTTATATTTAAATAAAACCCAAGAGAAAGAATCCCAATTAAAAAAAAAAAAATCTTATCTAGGATTTCAATTTAAAATCCCAAACTTAATCCCTAAAAAGGTTTGGGAAAGAAAATAACCCAATTGATTTAGGATTTGGGTCTTTTGATATTTAAAATAAATATCAAATATTAAACTCCCAAACTTTAGGAAATTAAAGATTTAATTAAAAATCTCTTTTCCTTAAATTATAGAAATTTAAATTAACGACCCAAGGCTAAGCTTAAATTCTAATTTTCCAAATTAGAATAAGAACGCTCAACAGATCCCAAAAGGGTCCGATTTCAAAACGCGGGGCGTTACAATTTAACTTAATCTTTTTTTAACTAGAAAAATTTATTTAATCACCATTGCTGTTAGAGCTTCTCAAACTGTGGTTTGCCCATATGCGAGAGGTGAAACCTGGTATCTACGTCACGTACAATGGCGACTATTTTGACTGGCCATTCCTTGAAAGCAGAGCAGCATATCATGGATTTAAAATGAGTGATGTTTGTCCTTTGTTTTCATTAAATGCCACTTTATTTGGAGAAATAGCTTCAACTGCTAAATACTATCAGTTTGAAAACATAAGTTATTTCCTTGGATGATGTTTACTAAAGCATGAGTTTTTCTATTCTAAGTTTACAGTGACTTATTTTGCTAAAAAGTTATGTCTTTGTGCATAATGCTATATACAGTGCTTTTTGCAAGTTTTTCAAGATTTAACTGCATTCTTACAGTTGTGGAGCTTTCTTTTTATCTTTGTGTGGTTAAGAATCATTCATGATATGCTTGGAACCTTTAATTGTGGTTGTTGGCTTTTTTCTGCATCTTCGATTTTGGGAGTACTAGTATGATTGTTTCAGCAATATGGCGTTTGAACTTATTTTGTGTATATGTTCTCGTGCACATTAACCTTTCATGCTATATGAGTATTTTGTTTCAATTTTTTATGGACTCTTATTTCTAAATATATTATCATGAATGCATAATTTGAACTATCACTCAATTGTCAAATGATATTTAACATTTGGTTCAAGATACTTTGAGGGACTATTTTGAACACCACGACTTAATTTAATAACTATAACTCAATTGTCAAATGATATTTACTTTGCATTTAATTTATTAAACATAAAGCTTTGATCCCTCTACCCCACATCCACATAAAGGAACTTTCATTTGCATTTAATTTATAAAACAAATTTACTTGCTTTTCTATTTTTGATCTCTAAGCTTTGAATATCTCTAATTTTTTTAAATGTCATTTTGGTATGTCTTTTGCATTTAATTAAAGTTCTAATAAGTCTAACACTCACCATTTGCATGTTCTTCCTAATTAACTATTTGGTTTTATAAATGCATTGATTAAGTTAAATCTATCCTATGAGAGACGTTTATGATCAAAACTATCCTTGAAGGCAAAACTTGAGCAATCAAAAGCAAAGATTATCCAGGTGGAATCAATGGTTGAGGAAGAGAGGAGTGCAAGACTTGAAACGAAAGTTGAGCTAGAAAACTCTAGAGGAACGATCCAACAATTCATGTCGTCACAAGGAGGAGAAACATCGAAATAGGTATGAACTTCCTTATTTATGTAATAAACATATGAGGGGTGAGTGATATATATATATATATATATATATATATATATATATATATATATATATATATATATATATATATATATATATAACTAAGTTTGTATATATAATCAGTTGGTTATGATTTAGTGTTGAGAAACTTTGTATGTGGCTATCCTGCAGTTATGGTAGCAACTAAGTTTGTTTGTTTTCTTACTCAATTATTCGATGTTAAGTGGTGAGGGGTGGGTGAGAGTTGAAATTGGTTGGTCTCATTTCTATTTATGTTTCTAAGTATGTTACGGTGTTGGAATTCATGTTAAGTTGTTGAGGGATGAGTGAGATATATATATATATATATATATATATAACTAAGTTTGTTTAATCAATTGCTTATGATTTAGTGTTGAGAAACTTTGTATGTGGCTATCCTGCAGTTATGGTTCCATGTTATGTTTAAGATTAGTGGTGAGGGGTGGGTAAGAGTAAGTAGGGGAGAAAATTCATGTTGGGTTGTTGAGGGGTGGGTGAGGGATTCATATAGCTAAGTTTGTTTCATTTGGTTAAGGTTTAGAGTTTATTTATTTACACGTATTCGTTTCATTTGTTTGCTTCATTTGGTTAAAGTGTAGTTCTTGATCAAAAGTTTGTTATCTCATTCTTGAAACAAACTTAGTTAAGTTTCTATATATTATCTAAGGTTTGTTTTGGTCTTGAAATTCATGTTTAAGTTGTTGAGGGATATATAACTAAAGATTATTTTAGTTGTTTAAAGTGTTTATTTCATTTCATTAAAGTGTAGTTGTTGATCGAGGGTTTTCTATATCGTTCTTTGTTTCTTTTGTAGGGCCGAGGGATGATTTTGACTTTTGAAAGATCAAGCTCTTTTTTTTTTCGGTTGACGATGTAAGAGCTACAATCTTGAAGCCTGACTAAGGAACTTTGTTAGAATTATGCTCATTTTTTCTTTTTATGAAGTTTATGTGTATTTTGGACTTGATTAAAAAACTTTGTTGTACGAATAAATATTTATAACATTTTGAATGCAATTTGTAATATTTTGAATGAAATATTTGTAATATTAGAATGGAAATATAAATATTTGAATGCAAATAGTAAAATTAATAATGTAAACAATTTTCAGGTAATATTTCGAATGGAAATGCGAATATTTGA
Source organism: Luffa acutangula (assembly GCA_036850905.1). Lineage (NCBI taxonomy): Eukaryota > Viridiplantae > Streptophyta > Magnoliopsida > Cucurbitales > Cucurbitaceae > Luffa > Luffa acutangula. The sequence continues at coordinate 46,302,939 of CM072096.1, forward strand.
ATTAAAAAGAATTTGGAATGAACTCCCGACGTATTGATAGCGTCGGAAGATACCTCAACTCCCGACGCAATTGCACATCATTCCCAATTTATTTGGTTTCATACAATTCCCGACGCTATCATATTAAGCGTCGGGAGATACCATACCATATCTCCCGACGCCAAAATAAAACCGTCAGGAAGCTTTCGCTCACGACGCTAAGTTTCTAGCGTTGGGAGATACCATATATCCCGACACTTAATAAAATGACGTCGGGAGTTTCCGGACCAACCCTATCGTCGGGAGTTTATGGAAATGCCGACGGTCACGGTTTCTGCGTGGGAGATCAAGCCCCGACGAGGATCTCTCTAAGGACTTACCGACGTATTGTTTAGTGTCGGGATAGGTTTTCCCGACGCGTTTTGGTGTTTCTCCTGACGCTTTTCGGTGTCGGGAGAGATTGTTTTTCTTGTAGTGTTTTAAGAAAAATTAGGAAATCCCGATACCAACTTCGTATACTATACCTACTTTTTAGTATATATTAATTTTGGGTTCAATCACCAAATTGGTTACTGAATTGTTAGGGTTTAATCAATTTGGTTTATGAAATAAGTGTCAAATAGGTCTTCGAACTTTCTGAAGGGTTAAAATCCCTTTGGCAGCGGAAGCAAACAAGAACAATCTCGAATTAAAATTTCAATTTTAGAAAAACCAATATGTTGGCAACAAAATTCAGAAACTAATTTCTAAATCAAATAGATTAAGCATGCTGATATTTTAGATCTAAAAACTATTTAGATCTAGAAAAAACTTACTTGGCTCGAAGAACACTGCACAATGCTCCAAGGATCTCGTTCTTGGGACTTCCAACGGACACCACCACTCGAATCACCCGCTATTCTCTTGGGTCGCTGAGATATGACTTGTGGGAACCCAAATTCAGTCTTGGAAGAGAATTTTCAGCAAAGAACCTTGCTTTTTTTTGAGAGCGAGAAGAGAGAAAAGAAAGAACTTTCTTTCTCTGTGTAAAAACGTGAAAATGAGAGGAATGAGAGATCCATTCGGAACTCCCTCTCCCCTGTACGATAAGTGGGGAGGGAGTTATCTCCCTACTTGATCTAGACCGTTAGATCTTAATCAAAACGATCTCAGCCATTAACTAATTAAATAATAAATATTTAATTAATTAATTAATTATAATTAATTTAATCAAATTAAATGAATTATAATATATGGTTTTTAATTCAATTTGAATCATATTCAATTAAATTAAATTGGCCATTCAATTAATTCTAAATTAATCGATCACACATTAATTAAATATCAAATATTTAATTAATTTTATAATTGAATCATATTCAATTTAATTTCTCTCATTTAACCTATAGTTTTAATGTGCATCAAAATGTACATCAATATAAACTATAGTTTTAATTTGATTAAATCACATTTAACCAAATTAAAATTAAATTAATTAATTCTAAAATTAATTAATTCATGAATTAATTAAATATCACATATTTAATTAAATTCATAATTCTCTCATTAATTAATTTTGAATCATATCCAAAATTAATTTTATTATAAAGTTTAATTCATTAATTAAACTTATACTATAATGTATCTCCATACATTATATTAATTGTATCAAAATACAATTAACTTATATTCCCTTTAATAATCAAGACTATATTATCTCAGAACCCGTTATGAGCTAGCAGGTGGACCTAATGGACCTACAGATCAGAAGCTCCAACGATACGAGATTGATCAACTAAACTCATTAGTTGAGTCAATCAACATTCGTTAACTGTGGGTCACTCCACTAAAGACCCACAGCTGCACTCTTCTCATTGTAGAATATTTATGTGTCCACGGATATCGACCAATGCAGTAAGTCAATCCTTCACGTGTGTTCGTAACACCAGCTGGGTCAAATTACCGTTTTACCCCTGGGTTACATCTGGATCCTTAAGTACCACTGATCCCTCTAATGAACAATTTGTTTAGGGTCCAACCTCTAAACAAGAGTTCCTCTCGGGCCAAGAGAGGACGACGCGCCTTTGTTCAAGCCCCGGAATCAGCCCTTAAGGGAACACACATCTACTTGCCCCAATAGGGGAAGGAGTGAATTCCATCTTGTATTGTCATGTCCCTAGCCCCCCACTCGGTCTTGTCCCCAAGAAGGTAGGTTTATTGAGTCGGCGTACTGGCCACTCTCACCCGTACTAATCAAAGGACAATCCCTCGTGAGAAGGAGTTCATGACACACTCAGGATTAAGATCGAGTTACCTAGGTCATCCTATTGAAACAGTAACCTAACTAGTTAATGGTGTTACATCTAGTGGTTTACTATTTCGTGGTCCGGTCTTATGCAAACTCATTGCATAGGATACCCCCGCTCGCATGTCTCCTACATGGACGCCTTGGATCAATACGTCTGTATCGAATACAAAGCGGGCCGTATCACATAGTGTTACCAGGATAAGGTACCCAGCCTTATCCCTGTACAATAGACCTTTTAGGTTGTTACTTGAACACTGATCCCCGTATGTCCCACATACTAGTCCAAGTCTCATGTAAACAACCTTGGATCTTAGTTTATTGGATTTTGGTCATATTGTGCAATTCTAGACTTAATATGACAATAACACTTTATTGCATAAACTTCAATAACACTTTATTGATACAAGTGTATAATTCGTTAATCATTCACTATCTACGAGTTTTAGGACATAAAACCCAACACTTTCAACTTTTTGTCAAATACATCACTCAACATTTAATTGTGTGTCTAATTAGACATTGACCTATTGAATATATTTTATTAAATTCCACAAGCCTATCTATTAAATACAAAATTGGAAGTTTGAAGTCCCGTAGGCATAATGTTCAATTTCATATCTAAAAGATTAGTTCATTTTAATTTTTTTTAATATATCATGGACCTATTAAACATAAAATTGAAAGTTCATGAACTTATTTGGTGTTTTTAAAGTCCAGGTACCTATTAAACACACAATTAAAAGTTTACAGATCTATTAGATATTTTTAGATTTAGAGACTAAGTTGATTCAATTCTGAAAGTTAAAAGACTAAACTTGTAATTTATTATTATTATTTTTTTTCCGATTACCACGATAGTACTTTCATTATTAGTAACTTAGATGAAATATCCATATATATTATGAGTTATATCTCATCCGCCTTGGCATGTTCAATTGATTGCAGTGAATTTTTTTCTTTTCTGAGAAAGAGTTAATTATTGTGACTTAAATGATATTACGTCTTAATTTTTATATTTTGACTTTTTTTTGTTTATCCTTTCTTATGAATATTGACAATAATTATGAATAGTATATCGTACAACAACTACAGACAATGAGTTGAAACCTCGATGGCCCTTCTCGTGAAAAAAAATGGACAAAATAAAGGTTGTCAATGTACTAATGATGCAGATTATAATGGTATAAAAAAATTGAGGAAACAAAGATCTTCAAAAATTAAGAAATCCCTATACGAACTTCGTATACTATACCTACTTTTTAGTATATATTAATTTTTGGATTCAATCACCAATTGGTTACTGAATTGTTTGGGTTTAATCAATTTGGTTTATGAAATAAGTGTCAAATAGGTCTTCGAACTTTCAACTTTTTGTCAAATACATCACTCAACTTTTAATTTCTTGTCTAATTAGACATTGACCTATTGAATATATTTTATTAAAATCCACAAGCCTAGCTATTAAATACAAAATTGGAAGTTTGAAGTCCCGGTAGGCATAAAGTTTAATTTTATATCTAAAAGATTAGTTCATTTTTACAAATATTGAATATATTATGGACCTATTAAACATTAAATTGAAAGTTCATGAACTTATTAGATGTTTTTAAAGTCCAGATTCCTATTAAACACACAATTAAAAGTTTATATATCTATTAGATATTTTTAGATTTAGAGACTAAATTGATTCAATTCTGAAAGTTAAAAGACTAAACTTGTAATTTATTATTATTATTTTTTTTTCAGATTACCAGTATAGTACTTTCATTATTAACAACTTAGATGAAATATCCATATATATTATGGGTTATATCTTATCCGCCTTGGCTCGTTTAATTGATTGCTGTGGATTTTTTTCTTTTTTGAGAAAGAGTTAATTATTGTGACTTAAATGATATTACATCTTAATTTTTATATTTTGACTTTTTTATGTTTATCTTTTCTTATGAATATTGGCAATAATTATGAATAGTATATCGTACAACAACTACAGGCAATGAGTTGAAACCTCGATGGCCTTTCCCGTGAAAAAAATGGACAAAATGTAGGTTGTAAATGTACTAATGATGCATATTATAATAGTATAAAAAAATGGAGGAAACAAAGAGCTTTTAAGAAAAATAAGGTAATCCCTATACGAACTTTGTATACTATACCTACTTTTTAGTATATATTAATTTTTGGATTCAATCAGTTGGTTACTGAATTGTTACGGTTTAATCAATTTGGTTTATGAAATAAGTGTCAAATAGGTCTTCGAACTTTCAACTTTTTGTCAAATACATCACTCAACTTTTAATTTCTTGTCTAATTAGACATTGACCTATTGAATATATTTTATTAAAATCCACAAGCCTAGCTATTAGAGAAAAAATTGGAAGTTTGAAGGGCCGGTAGGCATAAAGTTTAATTTTATATCTAAAAGATTAGTTCATTTTTAAGAATTTTGAATATATTATGGACCTATTGAACATTAAATTGAAAGTTCATGAACTTATTAGATGTTTTTAAAGTCCAGGGACCTATTAAACACACCATTAAAAGTTTATAGATCTATTAGATATTTTTAGATTTAGAGACTAAATTGATTCAACTCTGAAACTTAAAAAGACTAAACTTGTACTTTATCATTATTTTTTTAGATTACCACTATAGTACTTTGATTAACTATCCATATATATTATGGGTTACATCTCATCTACTTTGGCCCGTTCAATTGATTGCGGTGACTTTTTTTGTTTTCTTAGAAAGAGTTGATTATTGTGACTTAAATGATATTACAATCTTATTTTTTATATTTTGATTTTTTTTTTTTCTGCTTATCTTTTCTTATGAATACTAGCAACATTTATGAATATTATAGGACAACAACTACTGGCAATGAATTTAAACATAGCTGGACTGGCCTGACCCGTGAAGAAAATTGGAAGAAAAAAGGACAAAATGTTACGTTGTCAATGTACTAATGATGCAGATTGGAATGGTATAAAAAATTAGGAAAAAATGAGGTTTTAAGAAAAATAAGGAAATCCTGATACCAACTTCGTATATATATATATATATATATATATATTTTAAAAAAACCAACTTCGTATATTATACCTACTTTTTAGTATATTAATTTTTGGGTTCAATCACCAAGTTGATTACTTAATTTTTAGGGTTTAATCAATTTGGTTTATAAAATAAGTGTCAAATAGGTCTTCGAACTTTCAACTTTTTGTCAAATACATCACTCAACTTTTAATTTCTTGTCTAATTAGACATTGACCTATTGAATATATTTTATTAAAATCACAAGCCAAGCTATTAGATACAAAATTGGAAGTTTGAAGTCCCGGTATGCATAAAGTTTAATTTTATATCTAAAAGATTAGTTCATTTTTAAGAATTTTGAATATATTATGGACCTATTGAACAGTAAATTGAAAGTACATGAACTTATTAGATGTTTTTAAAGTCCAGGGACCTATTAAACACACCATTAAAAGTTTATAGATCTATTAGATATTTTTAGATTGATTTAGAGACTAAATTGATTCTGTAACGACCCAGGTCTAGGATTCGGAATTCGGCTTCGGCACCTAAGGCCCCCGACATTCCCCTGCGACCTAGCCACGCCACCATACTCGTCCTAAAGTGCTTTCAAGAGTGAAGACTGTCCCCACAAGCCAACACGGGGTCTGTAACGCCCCAGGTTTTCCAACCCTTAGCCTAGAGACGCTACTTCATCCCTTAAACCCTTATCTATTGAACTGAACCACTTAAACCGGATGTACCGAAAATTTCGGCAGCATAACGGCATAAAATGGCCTGAACCAAAATTTTATTACACCTGATATAAATATAAACACTTCTAAACCATGCAACAAGCCAATCTCCACCAAACTACAACCAGAATTCACAACCTATCTCCTCTAGACAAAACATACTTTATCAATATCTGCAATAATTTGAACCCACACAGCGGAACTTAAGGACAACTCATTAACGAAAGTGCAAGCTATTCCACTAGCTAAATATCTTATTAACTTAAACAAAACAAGAAAATCTAGAACATAAACTCGACCATTCTCAGGTGAATCCCTCACCATCTCAGAGGTACAGATCAACAACTCAAACTAATCAAACCATCTACTAAAACAACTAGGAAAAACATAACCACACGGACACCACCACTCTAGGGATTTTTCCTCGTAGCTCTCCTCCTCGCCACCAAGGTCCGGATCATCCTCGATACCTGCAACATCTAAAATGTTGGGGGAAGATGGGGAAGGGGGTATCAGTACAACCGTGGTACTAGTAAGCAACTCACACTTACCAAACCACAAACAACAAACAACGCAATCAACATGCTTTACACACGCATCCAACATGCTTTCACAACCACGAGCAAGCATCATGCTTATGCAACCACAAATATCCAACAGGCTACTAAGTCATAAACTAACATTATGCTCAGAAACCACAAACACGTGCAAATGCAACACACGCACTAGACTCCACATGATTTCCGCGTCATGCTCCGCTACTACATGATTTCCGCGTCATGCTCCGCTACACATGAATTCCGCACCATGTGCTGTGCTACTTACATGATTTCCGCGTCATGCTCCGCTACTACATGATTTTCGCGTCATGCTCCGCTACACATGAATTCTGCGCCATATGCTGCGCAATTTACGTGATTTCCGCGTCACGCTCCGCACCTACCCCACATGAATTCCGCGCCATGTGTTGCGCCACTCTTACGTGATTTCCGCGTCACGCTCCGCACTCACAACCCACGTGATTTCTGCGTCACGCTCCCTACACATGAATTCCGCACCATGTGTTGTGCCTCACACCCGACTCATGCTACACATCCCCCATGCAACATGCAAGCCAGACTCAACAATGACCATGCTTAAGGCAAGTACCTAACATGCTTATACTCCCAAAGCACATACATCTCAAACAACACAAAAGGTACATTTCATGATTCATACAAACACTCTAAAGATCACAACGCAGCAGTTCATATACACATTTCATACATAGCACATATACGAGTAAAGCAAGTAACAAGCGAACATGCTCCATGCAGTCAAATAAGTTTGATAAGTAGAAACTACTTACTGAAGACTTTTACAAACCAACGCTAGCTGGAATGGCACGACACGCTCCCAAAACGAGCTTCCGGCTACAAACAAGCTACCAACTATTAAAGGAAGTCTATACAAAAGAAAAACACCCTAAAAACATGCTGCTAAGGGCGAGACCGAACCAATAACGGTTTGTTTTCCTTGCTGGACAGCATCTAAACATAACCCGAATTGAGAACCCAACACCATTAAACCATGGGCAACCACGTTTAAAGCGTTACGGGCAGTGGGTATTTGTTAGTTGACGATATTAAGGCTATTCAGCCACTGGACAGCAAGCAACAACCACCTAAAACGAACGAACGACATTCTACAGGCTCCTAAAGCTCAGGCAATGCACTTAAGGCCTCGATCACTAATGAGACTTGGCTTAACATGATTTTTAAGCTACGGACAGCAAGTAAAAGCTCACTTAAACCATGCATTAAGAACCTATTAAGGGTCGAGCCAAGCTATATAGAAGAAGAGATTAAATGGGCATTGATGAATGATGTGCAATTTGCTAACCGCAAGTGTACGGGTCAAGTAATAATATAGTGATTTTGCAATCGAATGTCGTCCTCTGGATTGGTGTCTAGCCAAATTTTAATTATCGAAAATACTTTTGACCAATTTTATTTAGGGAATCTAAATTGAATGAGAATATGAATTAATCAAATACAAAACTAAAGCTAAAAGTGACAATCTAATGGGAATAATTGGTCTTAGGGATTTGATTTCACCAATTGGAGTTATGGATTAATAAACGGATTAACACATGCTATGATTCATAAATCTTGGCAACTAAAATCACACATATCTCTCCCGAGCATACATGATTCTCCCACATGCAATTGAATCCGATATCCCTATCTAAATCCAATAAACATACAAGGCAATAAGGCTAACCTTTATTACAATTTCTAGAATTAACCTTAATCTCCCGATTTTTAGCTAAATTCTAGTTATGCATATTGATTACTAATTTAAATCCTCTCTCCCGAGTTAGATTCAAATATAAACATCAATCAATTTATGGCCAGTAAATCGAAAGCATTAAGGATACAACACATGCATAAATGACATCAATAGCATAAATATCGTAAATTAATCCAAAACGTGCCCAACGGCTACATCAATCCCTAAGAATTAAACTTAGCTACACATAATCCTCGTTACAATATAAACTAAGTCTAAATAAGCCATAAAAACTATCTAAAGTAAGGGAAAAGAGAAATAGACTCGTTGTAGGCCGAGACCGAATGGCCCCGTCACGATCCCCACGAACAATGGGTTGATTTCCACTTCGCTCCCTCTGTTTCAGCCTTCCAAGCCTCTGTTCTGCCCTGTTTTTCGGCTCCCAAGAGTCCCAAATCGAAGTCCCTTCAAACCTAGCCGAAAAGAAGCTTATATAACAGATTTTTCGTCTTAGCGTCGAGACGTTGTCAAGACAGCGTCTCGACGCTGCCTTCAAAACGCGCATTTCAGTAAGCGAAATAACACAGCGTCGAGACGCTAAGGTCGCAGCGTCGAGACGCTGTGACCTTTACGCGCCTAATCAGATATGGAATGTGAGCGTCGAGACGCTCAAGAGCTAGCGTCTCGACGCTAGCCTGCTGTTGACCGAAATTTGACTTTTTTCCTCTTTTACTCTTTTCATTCCTTTGCATCTTTTCACGTCCCGAGCACCCGATTAACTCTAATATTGCACTATAGCTCCAATCAACCATTTCCTACAAAATAAACAATAAAGCACAATAAAATGACCCAAACATCATAAAAGACTAGCTAAATTAAATAAGTCAAAGTAGCTAGCTATGCTCGCTATCAATGAACTATAAGAATTTAACCAAAATAGCCATGATACCTCATTTAAAAACATAAACAATGACCTATAACGATTGGGGCGACACTTAAGAGCCTAGATATGCAATGAGCATCAACTAACACATGCTTCTAAGGCTTGAATAACTATTGGGCAGCAAGAAACCTTACCAAACGGACTCGCTTTCACGAAAGGCGGGTTATTCTAACCTCTAACAACGTGTTAGAACGCTCCTTGGGCAATGGGTATCCAAGCGGAAGTGTTTCGAACCTTATCGAACACTTTTACGGCACTGTAGATCAGAAAATCAAACAAAACTTAATTTTCCAGCACCTATAACAAATGGGTATTTACATTAAGGCACCCATCAACCATGGGTAAGGCGTAAGCTTACCGAATAGAGGGATCCGGGGCCAAAATACTTGCTGGACAGAGGCGGAATCGGCTGAAACGAGGTCGACGAGACTCTGAATCGCCAAACACGCGAGATCTAACAACACCAAATCCATAGGAACTTAGATCAAGCCTTAAACCACATGAAAAAGGAAAGGAAAGAGGCTTACCCACGAGCTAAAGCTGAAAAACGTGGAGAAGAAGAGGTTTAAACCACGAAACCCACCAAACAGAGAGGAAGAGATTCGAACGGCCTCCACTCGCGGCTGGACGATGGCGGCGCTGCAACCTGAAGGCGGCACAACTGATCGACAACAGGGCTAGAAGGCGACGCGACTCGAGAGGGAGAGAGAGCCACGGGAGAGGGGAGACGCACGAAGGAAGAGGGATTCGCGAAGATGAAGGTTGCGCAACTGCTCGGGCTGCACGCTGAAACGGCGACGGTTGAATGGAGACGGCGGCTGGCTGGGCGGCGACACGCGAGCGGCGCGAAGAGGGGGCTGGGGCGGCTGGTTCACGAAGAGAAGAAGAGATGGAGAGAGCTTAGGTTTGCTTTCTATTTTTTTTTTTAATAAAACAAACCCCAAATTAGTAACTCCAAAATTAGCCCACCACTTGCTTGATTTCCTCACTAAGCGTGGAAATTCAACGCCTTGATCAGACCTAACTGCCAACTGATAAATATCAAGCGTTTTAGGGACAAATTGATTTAACGCCATATTTAAACTGAAAAAGTAAAAATAAAATCCCAAGTGCCTTATTGCAATTCAATAATCTCATAAGTACCAGCCAAATAAATTACACTTTATTCGCTATATTCATGAAACTATTACCATAGAAAAGCATGGGGCGTCACAGGGTCCTTTTAGCTTGCTTTGTCCTCACTCACATGCCCCCTAGGAAAATTCCCAAGAGGTCACTCAACATAGAACTTCCCCACGCGAAGCACGCTTAACTTCAAAGTTCCTATGATTGAGCCATCGAAAAAGAAGGTGCACCTTGTAGGTATAGGTAGTATCTATCAATTCTTTTAAGCTTATCTTGACCATACTTTCATATCCTTAGGATCCCTCTCATTCGGATGTGGCCTCGGTTCATTCATGTACCCCTCCTAACTCGTGTGTTACATGCCCACCAGCTTCCGCCTTGGTTCGTCCCCGAACCACATCCTACTGGGAGAGGTTCCGCTCTGATACCATCTGTAACGACCCAGGTCCAGGATTCAGAATTCGACTTCGGCACCTAAGGCCCCCGACATTCCCCTGCGACCTAGGCATGCCACCATACTCGTCTTAAAGTGCTTTCAAGAGTGAAGACTGTCCCCACAAACCAACACGGGGTCCTTTTAGCATGCTTTATCCTCACTCACATCTCCCTAGGAAAATTCCCAGGAGGTCACCCAACATAGAACTTCTCCAAGCCAAGCACGTTAAACTTCAAAGTTCCTATTATTGAGCCACCGAAAAGGAAGGTGCACCTTGTTGGTATAGGTAGTATCTATCAATTCTTTTAAGCTTATCTTGACCATACTTTCATATCCTTAGGATCCCTCTCATTCGGATGTGGCCTCGGTTCATTCATGCATCCCTCCTAACTCAGGTGTTACAGATTCAACTCTGAAACTTAAAAAGACTAAACTTGTACTTTATCATTCTTTTTTTTTTTTTTTTTGAGATTACCACTATAGTACTTTGATTAAATATCCATATATATTATTGGTTATATCTAATATGCTTTGGCCCGTTCAATTGATTGCGGTGACTTTTTTTTTTTTATTTAGAAAGAGTTGATTATTGTGACTTAAATGATCTTACAATCTTATTTTTTTTTATTGTGACGACCCTACTTTTCATGCCTGGATCCTAGGGCCGTTACTGCATACATTTCATTCTACTTCTAAGAACAGCGAGGAAATATCATTTAAAGAAAACATAATTAGAAATTTTGCGAAACCTTTCAGTCTGGGATCCCAGTTAAAACAGAACAAAAGAACACTTTAGCCATTCACACAAAACTTAAAGCGGAATAAACCTCAAATCATTCGCAATACAAGTTCAAAAGAAGAATTTCCAAAACACAAAATGCGGAAGACTATCCTAAAGGAGATCCATGGCTCAACAGCTCTCCGTCACGCGTTCTGTACACCTTTACCTCTACCTGCAGTTGTATGTAAGGGAAAAGAATGAGTATTTAAGAAAATACTCAATAAGTAGCAATCATGGTTTTAACATTTTATTCGAGTTAAGGGCCTAAGGGTTAGGTCATCTCATTCATATTCATTTCATTTCATTTACCTGCAGTTCGGGCCTCGTGATCAATTAACTCACCTATGTATATAAGTTTGCCAACTCACTGGTAGTGCGCAAGCGGGAGTTTTGGGAGGTCTCTACTCCTACTGATGGTAGATGGCACCCAGTCAGTGGAGCTAAGTCTCATCCCTCAAGGCACTAATGGGCGCGTTATAAACTACCATTTCACTGGTGGGGCGTTCATGGGTTTAAGTCAGAAATTAACCTCCACAGTTAGTAAATGGCACCTAGTCTGCGAAGCCAAGTCCCGCCCATTAAGCCCCTCATTTCAGTCTAATACATCTCAGTCCCCGGTGTTTAATTGACACGACCCTCCTCTATGGCACTAGCCTATTCCTTTCCCTTTCTTAATCCTTTTCCCCTTTAGAACCCCTTAACACTTGCTAATTTTAACTGCAAGCCTGCTAACAAAATCCTTTTCTTTTACGAAGAATATTGACAGGCTAAACCGTTACGCACCATCCCAACTCATTCAATCTCGAGAACCAAATACTAAGGCGACAACAACACTCCTAAACAGAGAAAACCACAACCTTCCCGTTGTCCACAAACAATACCAGTCAGCTACAAAATATACACAAGTCACACACTCGCTTCTATCACACAACACAAATATGCAGTAGCCAAATTCTTGAAATAAACGCATCATATCATCTCAGTCTCAATCCAAACAACATATACACATTCTCATGCCAGGAACACATCAGTCATTTCAATGCTTAATAGAGTTTAATCCAACAAGTTACTTACCATGTTCAGCTACCATACAATGCATTTAAAACATGGAATTTGGATCCAATTAGCTACTTAAATTCCAAGGGCAACTTAAGGATTAAATCCAACTCATGCTATTATTAGCCACACTCAACTTAAATGAGTTTTAAAGCACAGAATTTATTCCAAAGGGCTACTTACCTCAGTGAAGGAGATATTTGATTAACCTTTAAGAAATTCCTTAACTCCAAGGTTCTTAAGCAAACTACAACAAGGAAAGAACCTTTAATTAAATAGGGACTCTAATCCAAGCATTCAACTAAGAACCCATTTAAATTTGGGGGTAAATTAACACCCAAAACTCACCCAAAACAGAAACACCGCTTGCTGTCCAACCTTCTCAAAATCGCTCAACTTCGACAATTCGACCTCCAAACGCTACGTGCACCTTGAAATTGGAAGCTAAAATCAGTGGGTATGCATGATTAAACATTAAATTGACCAAAACCCCTAAATCTCAACTTATAAAATTCTTTACTCACAGGCTGAAGGCGTTGCACATTCAAGACACGAGAGTCTGTTTCCTTGAGGTAGAGACGGCGACGATCGGTTCCAAGTGACAGAAACGATCAGATCTGAACAGTGGCAACGGACAGATTCGTGCGGCGGCGGCACCGATCTGCTACAGAAGAGAGAGAATGAGATTGAGGGAGAAATAGACGAGAGAGAGAGAGGGAGAAAGAGAGAGAGCTCACGGAGGGGCGGCGCGACGTGCGGCGGTCTGCTACGGAGGAGGCGGCGACGACACAGCAACAGCGCGGAAGAGAGAGCTGCGAGGGAGAGAGAGCGAAGCGGGTTAGAGAGACAGAGACGGAAACGGGAGGGAGAGACAAGAAAAAAACTGGAGAGAGAGAGAGAACTTACGGTCGGTGAGCGGCGGCGAGCTGCGACGGCGTCGACGGTCGGCGTGCGGCGGAGGGAGAAAGGGCTGAGAGGGAGAGAGAGATAGAGGAGCTGAGATAGAGAGAGGACCGAAAGGGAGAGAGAGAGGGTATCGGGGAGGGAGAGGGCTGCGGGAGAGAGAGTTCAGATTTCTTTTTTTTTTTAAAAATGGTCAATTGACTGAATTTGGGGGGAAACATGGAAGTTTCCCCCCTTTTCCCTCCTCTTTGACCGGCTGAAAAGCCAACTTCCCTCTTTTTTTTTCTTTTAAACAAAAAGTGATTGCTACATCATACTAACCTTAAAAGAACTTTCTGAAGGGAATAAAAGTCCCCACGCAGCGGAAGCGCATCGATTGGACCTTACGTCGTATATTAATTAACATTAAAATACCGTTACGAAAACTCAATCAAACTTTAAACATACTTTAAAGCTGCTGGAAAATTGGTTTAAACATGCTGGAAAAATAAATCTAAATTTATTTTCATGCTTTTCTAAAGAAAAGAGGAAGAACCGTTACAAACCTCCGTTGTAGACTTGATCGTTCTTCGCCAACGATGCTCCAACGATCAAAACGCAGCAGCCGCCTTTGATTTTCTTTGCTGGAAATTCCTTCTTTGAATGACACAATAACCACAGAGGTTACACCGGTATGTCTCTAAGTCTAGGACGCAAAAAACTTGTGGGAGTCTTTCTTTAAGAGGGAGGCTAGAGAGAATTCTAGGTCTTGTCTTTGAGAGTCTAAGAGCAAGAGCAAGAGTGTCAAGTGTCATGACCAATTAGGTCTAGTGTTCTATTTATAGAAGAGAGGCCATGAATAAAATATTCAATTAAATCAATCTTTTCCAAAATTGATTCAATCTTATTCCTTAATTAATCAATCATGATCAATCAATTCCATAATTGATTAATCTTTTCCACAAATGACTAATTACTTCCATAAGTTATTAGATCATTTCCATAAATGATTAATCACTTCCTTAAGTGATTAATTATTTCCATAATTGATTAATTCCCGGTTAATGAATTCTTTAATTAATTAACCAATTAAATATCACATATTTAATTTCTGGCCTAGAATTAATTAATTTGCCCAAACACATTTTAGGCCTTAAATTAATTAATTCATTATTTGAACTCTTTCAAACTTCCATAAATTTATATTTGAACTTCTTCAAATATTAATTTCTCTCATAATAATATATCAATATATATTATATTTGTTTCCCTTAGTAAATTGAACATTTTCAATTTATTATTTAGTTACCTCAAATTACTTTACGAGCTACCAGTGGGACCTAATGGACCTGCAGATCAGAAGCTCCAACGATGTGAGATTAATTGGTCAAACTCATTAACCACATTAATCAATGTTCGTTAACTGTGTGTTCATTCCACTATAGACTCAGAGTTGCACTCTTCTCACTGCAGACATATTTTCTGTGTCCACGGATATAGACCAATATCGACTAGTTAGTCCTTCACGAGTGTCCGTAACACCAGCTGGGTCAAATTACCGTTTTACCCCTGGGTTACCTCTATTTCCTTAAGTACCAATTCTCCTCTAATGAACAACCTGTTTGTGGTCCAACCATCAAACAGAAAACCCTCTCGTGCAATTGAGAGGGTAGGGCCCTTTGTTCAAGACTCGGAGTAACCACTTAAGGGAACACTCATCTGCTTCCCTAAAGTCGGGAAGGAGTGAATTCCATCTTGTACGATTATGTTCCCAGCTCCCCATTCGGTCTTGTCCCCAAAGTGGTAGGCTTATTAAGTCGGCGTATTGGCCACTCTCACCCATACAAATCAAAGGACAATCTCTCATGAGCAGGAGTCCATAATCAACTCACGATTAAGACTAAGTTGTCTAGGTCGTCCTAGTGAAATAGAAAACCAACTATTTAACGGTGTTATAGCCAGTGGTTACTATTTCGCGGTCCGGTCTTATGCAAACTCGTTGCATAGGATACCCCCACTCGCATGTCTCCTACACGAACGCGTTGGATCACAGCGTTTGTATCAAATACAAAGTGGGTCGTATCCATAATGTCACCAGGATAAGGCACTCAGTCTTATCCCTATACCATAGACCCTTTAGGCTGTTTCTTGAACAATGATCCCATATGTCGCTACATATAGTTCAAGACTAATATTACAGCCTTGGATGTCTAGTTTATTGGATTAGGGTTATTATTAGGCAAAGACAAATATAAAATAACTAATAACAATTAATGGAAAAATATATCAATATTATTTCATTAATATCCGGTCAAAGGTTACATTCACTATCTACGAGTTTTAGGGCATAAAACCCAACACTTTCGTCCTCGTAAGTGGCTAGTACTGGAACAGCTCTGGATACTTGGTCATCATTTCGTCTTCTCTCTCCCACGTTGCCTCTTCAGACAGATGGTTTTGCCAAAGGACCTTTACGAGTGCTATCTCGCGATTACGTAGGACCTTCACCTCTCTATCAAGAATTAGCATAGGTCTCTTTTCATAAGTCAAGTTCTCGCTAAGTTGCAAGGGTTCATAGTCCACTCTGTGGGCTGGATTTGCCAAATACCTTCGTAACATAGAGACATGGAAAACGTTGTGAACCGCTGAAAGGGAAGACGGTAAGGCCAAACGGTAAGCTACCGGACCAATCCATTCTAAGATCTCAAACGGACCGATGAAACGTGGACTGAGCTTGCATTTTCTTCCAAATCTCAAAACTCCTTTCATCAGAGTTACCTTCAAGAAAACGTGATCGCCCACGTCAAACTCTAAATCTCTTCTCCTTGTATCTGCATAGCTCTTTTGTCGGCTTTGAGCCGTTAACATCCTCGATCTGATTGTGCGAATAGCCTCGCTGGAGGCTTGAATCAATTCAGGTCCCAACAACTGACGTTCTCCGACCTCATCCCAATAGACAGGAGACCTGCATCTTTTCCCATAGAGGGCCTCAAACGGTGACATACCGATGGTTGCTTGATAACTATTGTTATAAGCAAATTCCATTAGGTACAGGTGTGCATCCCAACTACCTCAGAAATCCAAGACACATGCTCGCAACATATCCTCTAGAGTTTAGTTCAATCGCTTAGTTTGACCATCTGTCTGAGGGTGAAAAGCTGTACTGAAACGCAATTGGGTACCCAAGGCTCTTTGCAGACTCCTCCAGAAGTTAGACGTGAACCGAGGGTCTCTATCTGACACGATTAATACCAGCACCCCATGAAGCTTGACTATCTCCGCCATATATAACTGTGCCCACTTTTCAACAGTGTAAGTAGGCTTCCCAGGAAGAAAATGCGCCGACTTGGCGAGTCTGTCGATAACGACCCAAATTACGGTGTAACCCTTGGTCGTTCTAGGCAACCCTGTGATGAATTCCATAGATATATGCTCCCACTTCCACTCTGGGACACTCAACGGCTGTAACAATCCCGCGGGTTTCTGTCTCGAGGCTTTCACTTGTTGGAAAACAAGACATTTACTGACAAAATCCGTTATCTCTCTTTTCATGCCCTGCCACCAGTAACACTGTTTTAAATGATGGTACATCTTCGTACTTCCTGGATGGATTGAAAAAGGTGAACTATGTGCCTCTACTAATAACTCCTGTTTTAGATCGACATTCCCCGGTACACATAAGCGACCCTGGTAACACAAGCCGAGGTCCGAAGATAAGGAGAACTCGTTCACCTGCCCCGCCTTTACTTGATTGCGCTTAACAACAAGGTCAGGGTCACTTGGTTGTTCGTCTATGATCCTCTGTCTCAAGCTCGACTTAACTGTCAACTGAGCTAGGCGTGCTGTAACTTCGCCCACTGCAATCATAATCTCTGCACATTCCAAGTCATCCAATATACGAGCCTGAGTAGTAATCAAAGCAGACGTATGAGCAGTCTTCCTACTGAGAGCATCTGCGACCATATTTGCCTTACCTGGGTGGTATTGAATGTCACAATCATAATCCTTCACCAACTCTAACCATCTTCGCTGCCTCATATTCAACTATTTCTGGGTGAAGAGGTATTTCAAACTTTTATGGTCCGTGAAGATTTGGATTCTCTCCCCGTATAAATAGTGTCTCCAAATCTTCAAGGCAAAGACCACTGCTGCCAATTCCAAGTCATGGGTCGGGTAGTTCTTCTCATAATCTTCCAGCTGACGAGATGCATAAGCAATGACCTTTCCGTGCTGCATTAACACACAACCCAGTCCCTTCTTTGAAGCATCATTGTAAATAACAAATTCTCCTGAACCATCGGGTACCGTAAGTACTGGTGCTGAAACAAGTCTTTGCTTAAGCTCTTGGAAGCTTGCCTCACAAGCTTCATTCCACACGAATGGAGTACCCTTTCGAGTCAACTGAGTTAGAGGTGCGGCTATACTGGAAAAACCCTGCACAAAACGACGATAATAGCCTGCTAACCCCAAGAAACTCCGAATCTCGCTGACTGAAGTGGGTCGAGACCAGTTGGTCACTACCTCTATTTTGGCTGGATCAATTGTGACACCTTCCTTCGACACCACATGCCCTAAGAAGGAAACTCGTTGTAGCCAAAACTCACATTTAGAGAATTTGGCATACAACTTGTTCGTTCTTAAGGTGATTAGAACGCTCCTGAGATGTGAAGGGAATAAAAGTCCCCACGCAGCGGAAGCGCATCGTTTGAACCTTTAAAGCCGCTGTAAAATTGGTTTAAACATGCTAAAATAAATCTAAATTTATTTTTAAAACTTTTCTAAAGAAAAGAGGAAGAACCGTTACAAACCTTCGTTGAAGACTTGACCGTTCTTCGCCAACGACGCTCCACGAACGAAAACGCAGCAGCCGCCTTTGCTTTTCTTCGCTGGAAATTTCTTCTTTGATTGACACAATCACCACAGAGGTTACACCGGTATGTCTCTAAGTCTAGGAGGCAAAAGACTTGTGGGAGTCTTTCTCTAAGAGGGAGGCTAGAGAGAATTCTAGGTCTTGTCTTTCAAGAGTGTCAAGTGTTATGACCAACTAGGTCTAGTGTTCTATTTATAGAAGAGAGGCCATGAATAAAATATTCAATTAAATCAATCTTTTCCATAATTGATTCAATCTTATTCCTTAATTAATCAATCATGATCAATCAATTCCATAATTGATTAATCTTTTCCACAAATGACTAATTACTTCCATAAGTGATTAGATCATTTCCATAAATGATTAATCACTTCCTTAAGTGATTAATTATTTCCAAAATTGATTAATTCCCGATTAATGAATTCTTTAATTAATTAACCACCAATTAAATATCACATATTTAATTCCCGACCTAAAATTAATTAATTTGCCCAAACACATTTTAGGCCTTAAATTAATTAATTCATTATTTTGAACTCTTTCAAACTTCCATAAATTTATATTTGAACTTTTCAAATATTAATTTCTCTCATAATAATATATCAATATATATTATATTTGTTTCCCTTAATAAATTGAACATTTTCAATTTACTTTTATTACTTAGTTGCCTCAAATTACTTTACGAGCTACCAGTGGGACCTAATGGACCTGCAGATCAGAAGCTCCAACGATGTGAGATTAATTGGTCAAACTCATTAACCACATTAATCAATATTCGTTAACTGTGTGTACATTCCACTATAGACTCACAGTTGCACTCTTCTCACTGCAGACATATTTTATGTGTCCACGGATCTAGACCAATATCGACTAGTTAGTCCTTCACGAGTGTCTGTAACACCAGCTGGGTCAAATTACCGTTTTACCCCTAGGTTACCTCTATTTCCTTAAGTACCAATTCTCCTCTAATGAACAACCTGTTTGTGGTCCAACCATCAAACAGAAAACCCTCTCGTGCAATTGAGAGGGTAGGGCCCTTTGTTCAAGACTCGGAGTAACCACTTAAGGGAACACTCATCTGCTTCCCTAAAGTCGGGAAGGAGTGAATTCCATCTTGTACGATTATGTTCCCAGCTCCCCATTCGGTCTTGTCCCCAAAGTGGTAGGCTTATTAAGTCGGCGTATTGGCCACTCTCACCCATACAAATCAAAGGACAATCTCTCATGAGCAGGAGTCCATAATCAACTCAGGATTAAGACTAAGTTGTCTAGGTCGTCCTAGTGAAATAGAAAACCAACTAGTTAACGGTGTTATAGCCAGTGGTTACTATTTCGCGGTCCGGTCTTATGCAAACTCGTTGCATAGGATACCCCCACTCGCATGTCTCCTACACGAACGCGTTGGATCACAGCGTTTGTATCAAATACAAAGTGGGTCGTATCCATAATGTCACCAGGATAAGGCACTCAGTCTTATCCCTATACCATAGACCCTTTAGGCTGTTTCTTGAACAATGATCCCATATGTCGCTACATATAGTTCAAGACTAATATTACAGCCTTGGATGTCTAGTTTATTGGATTAGGGTTATTATTAGGCAAAGACAAATATAAAATAACTAATAACAATTAATGGAAAAATATATCAATATTATTTCATTAATATCCGGTCAAAGGTTACATTCACTATCTACGAGTTTTAGGGCATAAAACCCAACAAACTCCCACTTGAACTAAAACACTAGTTAGTGGGATGTAAATGCAATAATCTAAACCTGGAAATGTCATGTATATTAATACAATGAACTAGGGCATCCTTATACCCATTATACATTTCTCCCACTTGCCCTAGATTAGATGACATACATATCTCGTAGACTTAGACCCTCTAGATGACCCTCAAACACTTTAGCCGTGAGAGCCTTCGTAAATGGATCAGCGATGTTGTGCTCCGAGGCGATCTTAGTGACGATCAGATCTCCTCGTTGCACAATCTCCCGTATCAGGTGATACTTCCTCTCGATGTGTTTACCTCGTTTGTGGCTTCGAGGTTCTTTTGAGTTGGCTACAGCCCCACTGTTGTCACAGTATAGTGTTATGGGCACGTTCATATTCAGAACCACTTCCAAATCAGTCAAGAACTTTCTGAGCCATACTGCCTCCTTAGCTGCTTCGCAAGCTGCTACATACTCAGCCTCCATGGTTGAGTCTGCTATGCATCCTTGTTTGATGCTTCTCCATACTACTGCTCCTCCATTGAGGGTGAATACTGAACCTGATGTGGATCTCCTTGAATCCTTATCAGCTTGAAAGTCAGAGTCAGTGTATCCAGTAAGAATCAAATCCTCAGCTCCATACACAAGCATGTAGTCCCTCGTTCTCCGAAGATACTTGAGGATATTCTTAACCGCTCCCCAGTGGTCCAACCCTGGATTAGACTGATACCTACTGACTACTCCCACTGCATAACATATGTCAGGCCTAGTGCAGAGCATAGCATACATTAAGCTGCCCACAGCTGAGGCGTAGGGAATGTGTCTCATGTTCTCAATTTCTTGAGGTGTCTTAGGAGACTGTTCCTTAGACAGGTGTACCCCATGTCTGAAGGGTAGTAGTCCCTTCTTGGAGTTTTGCATCGAATATCGAGACAACATCTTGTCAATATACATTGCTTGAGACAGAGCTAGCGTTTTGTTCTTACGATCCCTAATGATTTGGATTCCCAGAACATATTGAGCCTCTCCCAGATCTTTCATTTGGAATTGGGCTGCTAGCCATTTCTTAATGTCAGTGAGGTATCCTACATCATTCCCAATGAGTAGGATATCGTCTACATAAAGTATTAGAAAAGCTACTTTCCTTTTGTTGATTTTCTTGTACACACAAGACTCATCAACATTTTGGTCAAAGCCAAAAGATTTGATTGCAGTATCAAATATAATGTTCCATGATCTGGATGCTGGTTTCAATCCATAAATGGATCGATTGAGCTTACAAACCTTTTGTTCCTGACCTTGGCCTATGAACCCTTCGGGTTGAGACATGAAGATATTCTCTTCAAGATTACCATTCAGAAAGGCAGTCTTGACGTCCATTTTCCATATTTCATAGTCATAATATGTGGCTATGGATAAGAGAATTCTTATGTACTTTAACATGGCTACAGGAGAAAAGGTTTCTTCATAGTCAACCCCTTCCTTTTGGGTATAACCCTTTGCCACTAGTCTAGCTTTGAAGGTCTGTACCTTTCCAGCTGCATCTCTTTTTCTCTTATAGATCCATTTGTACCCTATGGGTTTTACCCCATTTGGTAGATCTGTAAGTTCCCATACAGAATTGGAGTACATTGACTCCATTTCCAGGTTCATGGCTTTGACCCATTCATCCTTATATTCGTCATTCATTGCCTGTCGATAGGACAATGGATCCTCAATGCCATCATTAGGTATGAAAACCTGAGTTTCAGTTAAACCCAAGTAGCGGTCAGGTTGTAATACAACCCTCCCACTGCGTCGATGCATTCCCAACGTTTGAGATGGACGGGATGGATCTGAAGAACTAGTTCCTTCATCAACCCTTGTTGAAGGTCCAACTTCATCAACAACTCTTGATGATTCTTCAGTAGTTTCTCCTAATATTATTTTGCTGCGTGGTTTATGATCTCTCATGTGGTTTTCCTCTAAGAAAGTGGCGTTTGTCGATACAATCACCTTATTTTCTTGTGGGTCGTAGAAATAACCACCTCTTGTTTCTTTAGGGTAACCAACAAATTGGCACAGTTTTGAACGAGGTTCCAGTTTCTTAGGATTTGTCACAAGCACGTGTGCTGGACAACCCCAGATGCGAAAGTGATGCAAACTAGGTTTACGCCCCTTCCATAATTCAAAAGGTGTTTCAGAAACACTTTTCGAGGGAACATTGTTCAAGATGTATACTGCAGTCTCTACTGCATACCCCCAAAACGAGCTAGGCAATTGACCATAGCTCATCATTGATCGAACCATGTCCAACAAGGTTCTATTTCTCCTTTCTGACACACCATTCTGCTGTGGTGTACCAGGGGCTGAGAGTTGAGATTGGATTCCATGTTCTATCATATAATCCTGGAATCTTTGATCCATATACTCCCATCCTCGATCAGATCGAAGTACTTTAATAGATTTACCTAATAGGTTTTCAACTTCAGCCTTAAACTCCTTAAACTTTTCAAGGGCTTCAGACTTATGTCCCATTAGGTACAAGTAACCATATCTTGAATAATCATCTATAAATGAGATGAAATATTTGTACCCTCATCGAGCTTTTACATTCATTGGACCACACAGATCCGAATGTATTAACTCTAAGGGTTCTTTGGCTCTATAACCTTTTCCAGTAAAGGGTCTCTTGGTCATTTTTCCCTCGAGACAAGATTCACAAGGTGGTAGTGCATCATCTTCTAACTTGCTTAGAAGTCCATTCTTTACCAAACGACCGATCCTATCGATGTTTATATGACCAAGTCTAAGATGCCAAAGATGAGTATTGCTACTTAATGGAGAAATCTTTTGCCTTTTTCTTTGAGTTTCAGCAGTTTTAAATAATTCGTGATTTAAAAGTGCTTTGTTTTCGGTTGGTCTTAAAACGTACAAGTTATTTTCCAATTTGGCTGAACAAATAAGTACACCATTTTTATAAATGAACGCTTCATTCATATCAAAAGTAACTGTATACGATTGTTCGATCAAACATGAAATAGAAATTAAGTTCCTCTTAATCTTGGGAACGATTAACAAACTTTCTAAAAGTAAGAATCTATTTCTAAAAAATAACTTCGCAACTCCCACTGCTTTAGCTGAAATGACTTCTCCAGTTCCGACCCTGAGTGTCATTTCCCCATCGTTCAACTGCCGAAAGGAACTATTTTCCTGAAAATAAGAGCAAACATGATTAGTTGCTCCTGAATCAAGTATCCAGGTAAACTCATCATGTTCTACCAGGCATGTTTCTAAAACAAGTAAATCAAATTTACCTTCCTTTTCCTTATTTTTCTCAGCAAGGTACTTTGGGCAGTTTCTCTTCCAATGTCCATCTACATTGCAGTGGAAACACTTGCCCTTGTCTGCCATAGCTTTGGCTTTTCCCTTGCTTTTAGCAGCAGTGCTGGGAGATTTGCCCTTGTTTCCTTTCTTCTTCTGAGTTTTCTTTGAAGAAGTGGCTACAGATTTAGTTCCAGAGGATGAACCCTTCTCGAACTTTCTTTTAGAGTGGACAACGTTTGCCTCTCCTTCTATCTGTCCCTTGTTCTTAAGAAGAGACTGATAGAGTTGTAGCTCATTCAGGAGGCTAGTCAGGTTGAATGTTATTTTATTCATCATTGCATTGCTTCTAAACTGTAGAAAACTTTTCGGAAGAGATTCTAAGATGAATGCAACCTGACTACGTTCATCTATGACCGCCCTGTTTGCCTCTGGCACGTTGAATTGGACCATCATATCCAGGACATGCTCCCGAACAGACGTGCCCTCTTTCATGCGACAGCTATAAACGTATTTGGGAGCGTCATGGTGGAGTTGGTAGGACGGTTGTCCAAACATCTCCTGGAGAGAGTTCATAATCTCCCTCGCTGTTACCATGCTCTCATGCCTTTTAGCCAAAACTTCAGATAAGCTGGCTAGGATATAGACGCGAGTCTTATCATTGGCCTTTGTCCAACGGTCATAAGCATCCTTAACTGCTTGGGATGCATTACGAGCAGGGGCTGGAGGACAATCCTCCGTTAAGACGAACCGCAGATCATCGACAACAAGAATCGTATTCAGGTTCGACTTCCACGTAGCATAATTTTCGCCGGTTAATTTCTCATTTTTAAGCAGAGAGACAATTAAGGAAGACATTGCTGAAATTTAAACAAACAATGACCGTATTAGTTATCTTTGCCTTAACCCATCATACAAGCAAACAATTGCACACAATCCAATCAATTTAGCAAAACAGACAATCACAGAACCCTAAAACTATCGATTTAGTTTTGCAACGACGTTTCAGAGGTTTAGAATGTCAGCCACCGAAGGGTGATCAGGCACTCCTCCTTTGAAATGAGACACCTCTCAACTAATTCTAATTCCAGAATAACTCATATTCCTATAGACATTAGCCACCGTTGTTCGGTCAAGGATTTGTTAACACTTTTAACTCATCCTCGTAAGTGTAACCCTCCCACTTTCAGATCTCAGAGGCACGCACCAACAGGCTACCGAAGGGAAAGACAAATGTTGGTGATTAGCCTAAGAGCTCCTATCCTTTTCAGGAGTTCACGATGTTCCGAATCCTATGACCAGGCCCTCCGAAGGGATGGTTGCGCCAGGACAACCTGCAGGCGGATCATAGGACTCTCACGGTGTGAACTGTGGGCGGAGACCGAGGGATACGTTGACACGTGTCCCGCTCCCACTTACTCTAGACATTTTTCCCATTCACCTTGATATTGATCCATGCAAACACTTTCCGAAGGGAGGCCGCTCCTAAGGCGACTCGAAGCCGAGCATGAATCTCACGTTGTGAATATAGGGACATAGGAGCAAAACTTGATTTAAATCTTGTTTTGTAATTTTCCTCCCACTGAAAATATCCTAAGGTTAATATAGGGTTATTTAACTTAGATAGTATTCGGCTAAGTCAATCTATCTAAGTCTGATCCTATTATAACAATTATGGAAAGGATTCAACTGCAATCTTTTGGGTGAATTAAACTTCTTTTAAAAAACCCAATATTGCAAGTCAACATTACTATGGTTAATTCAACTCAATGTTCGGGTCAGTTCCCAGGTAGGAGGTGTTCCATAAACCATCAACTTAAATACCCCCAGCCTTAGACAGAACTTTACCGAGAGAGTTCCCTTATAACCTCAGTAATGTAAGGTCTTTACTATAAAGATCTAGGTGCATTAAACACTTTTAATAAACCTAGTGACATTGCATGCTAACATTTAACTATGATTAATTCAACTCCGGTATTCCAGGTCAGTTCCCAGGTAGGAGGTGTTCCGTAAACCGTCAACTTAAATACCCCCAGCCTTAGACAGAACATTACCGGTGGAGTTCCCTTATAATCATAGCAATGTTTTTCCTACTTAGTCAATTAAAACTATTTTTAAATACTAAGTAAGAAAAGATTCTAATCTTATTAGAAATCGATCTAGGTCTAATTAATTTTAAACAATTTAAAAATAATCCAATTTATCCTATGATCTTATGTTTGCATGCAAATCTTGATTATAGATTGACGGTTTCTAATCATTAATAATAAAGAACTATTTCAAATTTTAATGATTAATCCTATAATCAAGAATCTAGGGTTTAATTCATTCAACAATCTCATTCAAATTAAATAATTAAACCACACTAATTGCATGAATAATATAACAATTATATTATTAACTATGGATGTTTCATGCTTCATGCAATTTTTTATTTTCTTTTATTATAACAATTATAAGCCAATCAAGAAAATCAAACAAGCATGCTTCATTCATCACATTAAACATAACTATTTATATTTAATTTAAGTAATGACATGCTTCATGCTTTCCAATTTTTCATATAATTAATATACACTTATATTAAAAAATATGAAAACAAATCCATGCATTTAAGCATACATTATAACAATTTATAATATATAAAAAATGCATGAGCATGTTTATAACCTAAGGTGAGATTAAAAATTCTATATGACATCCATAAAGCATATAAATAGCAATTGAACTGGTTAATTTTGGCCCCTAGGATAAAATAAAGCATTAAATTACATTAATTTAGCTAAATTCTATCCTAAAAATCCATGTACAGCTCCGGAATTGGTCTAGACAGCACGAACCGCCCCGAACCACCTCGAACCGACCTCCAAAATCACGAACCATGCCAAAAATTGGCTGAACCAGACCAAATAGGTCCCAGCCCAGCCGAACCAGTCCGAACCGGACCGGCCACGCCTTGAACCGCGCCTGTTGAAACCCTAGGTCGCGCCTCCATCGTGACAACATCGAGACGCTGTTTGATAGCGTCCCGACGCTGTGCGTTTTCCTTATCTGGCGCCTGCGTAATCGAGACAGCGTCGAGACGCTGTTGAGGTAGCGTCCCGACGCTGTGTGCTTTCCTTACCGAGCGCCTTCGGTATCGAGACAGCGTCGAGACGCTGTTGAAGTAGCGTCCAGACGCTGTTGCGCCTGGAGGCAGAATCTGGGCAGCAGCAGCATCGATTCTCCGATTTTGGCCCCGATTTCAGCGGCGATTGCTTCGATTTTCATCTCATAAAAACTTATTCTAGACCCGGACTTACATAGGACTCGAATTTACATAAAATACCCGAAACACCGGGCCTTACATGATCAAAATCACATAAAAATAAAATCTATAGCCATAAAATTAACCCAAACAGTTCAATGCAAACCGAACATACATTATGCATAAATCCCACCTATTAGAGTCTATCGCAACTTTTAAAATTAATTAATAGGGACAGCGATGGCTCTGATGCCGATTGAAGGAAATAAAAGTCCCCACGCAGCGGAAGCGCATCGTTTGGACCTTACGCCGTATATTAATTAACATTAAAATACCGTTACGATAACTCAAACAAAACTTTAAAAAACCTTTAAAGCCGCTGTAAAATTGGTTTAAACATGCTAAAATAAATCTAATTTTATTTTTAAAACTTTTCTAAAGAAAAGAGGAAGAACTGTTACAAACCTTCGTTGAAGACTTGACCGTTCTTCGCCAACGACACTCCACGAACGAAAACGCAGCAGCCGCCTTTGCTTTTCTTCGCTGGAAATTTCTTCTTTGATTGACACAATCACCACAGAGGTTACACCGGTATGTCTCTAAGTCTAGGAGGCAAAAGACTTGTGGGAGTCTTTCTCTAAGAGGGAGGCTAGAGAGAATTCTAGGTCTTGTCTTTCAAGAGTGTCAAGTGTCATGACCAACTAGGTCTAGTGTTCTATTTATAGAAGAGAGGCCATGAATAAAATATTCAATTAAATCAATCTTTTCCATAATTGATTCAATCTCATTCCTTAATTAATCAATCATGATCAATCAATTCCATAATTGATTAATCTTTTCCACAAATGACTAATTACTTCCATAAGTGATTAGATCATTTCCATAAATGATTAATCACTTCCTTAAGTGATTAATTATATCCATAATCGATTAATTCCCGGTTAATGAATTCTTTAATTAATTAACCACCAATTAAATATCACATATTTAATTCCCGGCCTAAAATTAATTAATTTGCCCAAACACATTTTAGGCCTTAAATTTATTAATTCATTATTTTGAACTCTTTCAAACTTCCATAAATTTATATTTGAACTTTTCAAATATTAATTTCTCTCATAATAATATATCAATATATATTATATTTGTTTCCCTTAATAAATTGAACATTTTCAATTTACTTTTATTACTTAGTTGCCTCAAATTACTTTACGAGCTACCAGTGGGACCTAATGGACCTGCAGATCAGAAGCTCCAACGATGTGAGATTAATTGGTCAAACTCATTAACCACATTAATCAATATTCGTTAACTGTGTGTACATTCCACTATAGACTCACAGTTGCACTCTTCTCACTGCAGACATATTTTCTGTGTCCACGGATCTAGACCAATATCGACTAGTTAGTCCTTCACGGTTACCTCTATTTCCTTAAGTACCAATTCTCCTCTAATGAACAACCTGTTTGTGGTCCAACCATCAAACAGAAAACTCTCTCGTGCCATTGAGAAGGTAGGGCCCTTTGTTCAAGACTCGGAGTAACCACTTAAGGGAACACTCATCTGCTTCCCTAAAGTCGGGAAGGAGTGAATTCCATCTTGTACGATTATGTTCCCAGCTCCCCATTCGGTCTTGTCCCCAAAGTGGTAGGCTTATTGAGTCGGCGTATTGGCCACTCTCACCCATACAAATCAAAGGACAATCTCTCATGAGCAGGAGTCCATAATCAACTCAGGATTAAGACTAAGTTGTCTAGGTCGTCCTAGTGAAATAGAAAACCAACTAGTTAACGGTGTTATAACCAGTGGTTACTATTTCGTGGTCCGGTCTTATGCAAACTCATTGCATGGGATACCCCCACTCGCATGTCTCCTACACGAACGCGTTGGATCGCAACGTTTGTATCAAATACAAAGTGGGCCGTATCCATAGTGTCACCAGGATAAGGCACTCAGTCTTATCCCTATACTATAGACCCTTTAGGCTGTTTCTTGAACAATGATCCCATATGTCGCTACATATAGTTCAAGACTCATATTACAACCTTGGATGTCTAGTTTATTGGATTAGGGTTATTATTAGGCAAAGACAAATATAAAATAACTAATAACAATTAATGGAAAAATATATCAATATTATTTCATTAATATCCGGTCAACGGTTACATTCACTATCTACGAGTTTTAGGGCCTAATTAACTTTCTTCTGATTACAATTCGGAGCAATATGCCCTTCCCGACCACACTTGAAACAAACACGGGTCCCTACAGGTTTGACATAATGGCCTATCCTGATTAGGCCCTGGCTGATTCTGTGCTCTCTGTCGACGGTCCTGGGGCGGACCTCGTCTAGGGTAACGGTGACCCCTCTGTGTGTTCGAGCTCATCTGATCGTACCTTCGCTTATGACCTGAGGAAGGTTCTGAAGAGACAGTTGATGGTCGTCGATCAATCAGCTTTGCCACCCTGACTGTCGTGGCATAGTCTTGGGGTTCATGGGCTGCCACACTGCCCTGAATCTCTTCCTTTAAGCCTGTGATGAAACGTTCTACCTTATCAGCCTCTACAGCTACCAGGGCAGGGGCAAACCGAGACAGTCTGGCAAACTCTGTCTCGTACTCCTCTACGGTTCGGTTTCCCTGCGTAAGAGCCACGAACTCTGCTTGCTTCTTGAATTGGGAGGTTGCAGGATAATATTTCCTAAAGAACTCCCCCCCTGAACTGAGTCCATGTGACAGGTTCGTTGCTGACGTCTATAGTCCTTTCGATCGATTGCCACCAAATCAAGGCGTTATCTCGTAACAGGAACACGGCGCAGTACACTTTCTGGTCCTCCGGGCAGTTCATGTGGCGAAAGAAAGTCTCGATGGAGGACAGCCACAACTCTGCTATCGTGGGGTCCCTTGAGGCTCCATCGAACAGACAGGGGTCCCACTTCCTAAAATCTCTTAAGCACCTAGCCTCCCGCGATAGGGTGGCTTCGTTGTTCTGAGGCGCTTGGGCCTGTCGTCCCGCAAGTACGCCCGCAACTGCAGCCTGAACTGCGGTATGAACTATTGCCTGGATATCCACTGTGACAGGTCCTACCGCAGGCCCCGGCTATCCACCCGGATGTTCCACTTGTGGGTTTTCCAGTAAATCTCCTCCTTGCTCCACAAATGGCACAACTTGTTCAGGGGTTGTACGACCCCTACCACGACCTCTTCCTCGATCTCTTCCACGTCCTTGTGCTCGGGGAGACATGATCTATTACACAAAAATTTTATCATCTTACTAAACAAGCTTGAATCCTTTAAACAATTCACAGGTACTAAACCTTATGCATATTTTTCCCACAACATGAACCTTTTTCGAACATATATAACATTTACAGGCTACAAAGTAATCAAACGTGCACCTGGCGTGACCAGATGCTTGCTGATAAGCCATGGACATACCTAAGGTTTACGATGTAAACCAGTCTACAGAACCTATAACCTAGAGCTCTGATACCAACTGTAACGACCCTACTTTTCATGCCTGGATCCTAGGGTCGTTACTTCATACATTTCATTCTACTTCTAAGAACAGCGAGGAAATATCATTTAAAGAAAACATACTTAGAAGGTTTGCGAAACCTTTCAGCCTGGGATCCCAGTTAAAACAAAACAAAAGAACACTTTGGCCATTCACACAAAACTTAAAGCGGAATAAACCTCAAATCATTCGCAATACAAGTTCAAAAGAAGAATTTCCAAAACACAAAATGCGGAAGACTATCCTAAAGGAGATCCATGGCTCAGCAGCTCTCCGTCACGCGTTCTGTACACCTTTACCTCTACCTACAGTTGTATGTAAGGGAAAAGAATGAGTATTTAAGAAAATACTCAATAAGTAGCAATCATGGTTTTAACTTTTTTTGTTTTTTTAGAAAGAGTTGATTATTGTGACTTAAATGATATTACAATCTTATTTTTTTTTTATATTTTGACACTTTTTTTTTATGTTTATCTTTTCTTATGAATACTAGCAATATTTATGAATATTATAGGACAACAACTACTGGCAATGAAATGAAACATCGCTGGGCTGGCCTGTCACGTGAAGAAAATTGGAAGAAAAAAGGACAAAATGATACGTTGTCAATGTACACATGATGTAGATTGGAATTGTATAAAAAATGAGGAAAACGGGAGGTTTTAAGAAAAAGAAGGAAATCCCGATACCAACTTCGTATATTATACCTACTTTTTAGTATATTAATTTTTGGGTTCAATCACCAAGTTGGTTACTTAATTTTTAGGGTTTAATAAATTTGGTTTATGAAATAAGTGTCAAATAGGTCTTCGAACTTTCAACTTTTTGTCAAATACATCACTCAACTTTTAATTTTGTCTAAATAGACATTGACCTATTGAATATATTTTATTAAAATCCACAAGCATAGCTATTAATTACAAAATTGGAAGTTTGAAGTCCGGTAGGCATAATGTTCAATTTCATATCTAAAAGATTAGTTCATTTTAAAAATTTTTGAATATATTATGGACCTATTTACATAAAATTGAAAGTTCAGGAACTTATTAGATGTTTTTAAAGTACAGGTACCTATTAAAAACACAATTAAAAGTTTACAGATCTATTGGATATTTTTAGATTTAAAGACTAAATTGATTCAATTCTGAAAGTTAACTAAACTTATAATTTATTATTATTATTTTTTTTTTCAGATTACCACTATAGTACTTTCATTATTGGCAACTTAGATGAAATATCCATATATATTATGGGTTATATCTCATCCACCTTGGCCCGTTCAATTGATTGCAGTGAATTTTTTGAGTTGAAACCTCGATTGCCTTTTCGTGAAAAAAAGGGAAAAAATGTAGGTTGTCAATGTACTAATGATGCAGATTATAATGGTATAAAAAAATTAAGGAAACAAAGAGCTTTTAAGAAAAATAAGGAAATCCCCATACGAACTTCATATACTATACCTACTTTTTAGTATATATTAATTTTTTGGTTCAATCACCAAGTTGGTTACTCAATTGTGAGGGTTTAATCAATTTTTTTTATGAAATAAATGTCAAATAGGTCTTCGAACTTTCAACTTTTTGTCAAATACATCACTCAATTTTTAATTTCTTTTCTAATTAGACATTTACCTACTGAATATATTTTATTAAAATCCAAAGCCTAGCTATTAGATAAAAAATTGGAAGTTTGAAGTCCCGGTAGGCATAAAGTTTAATTTTATATCTAAAAGATTAGTTCATTTTTAAGAATTTTGAATATATTATGGACCAATTGAACATTGAATGTTCATGAACTATTAGATATTTTTAGATTTAGAGACTAAATTGATTCAATTCTGAAACTTAAAAGACTAAACTTGTAATTTATCTTTTTTTTTTTTAGATTACCACTATAGTACTTTGATTAAATATCCATATATATTATGGACATTTTTTATTAATATTATAATTTTTAAAACTTATTATTAAAATACAGTTAGTTTGAAACTTATTATTTAAATATTGCAGTTTTAAATTTTCGGTCAAAGGTCGTCTCTTCAAGAGACGACCTTGAAACACGTGTCACACCTCAGCTGACATGACAATAAATTTTAAAAAAATTAAAAAAATTCGCAAAGGTCGTCTCTTCAAGAGACGACCTCTGCACTTATATTCAGAAAATATACTTCTGGCAAGGTGGTGCAAGGGGAACCTTTCATCCTCCCCTTTCTAGGCTCAAATCCCAGCTACTGCACTTTTTTCTTTTGTTTGCAAAAATGGCAAAATCTAATAGTTTGTGTGTTGCATTTACTAAAATACCCCTCCAGATTTTCTTTCACTGATAGAAAGTTTTTCTATCACTGATAGATTCTATCAGTGATAGAAAGATTTTCTATCAGCGATAGAAATTTTCTATCACTGATACAATCAGTGATAGAAATTTTCTTTCACGATAGAAAATTTTTCTACTACTGATAGATTCTATCGGCGATAGATATTTTTCTATCACTTGTTCGGTGTTCTATCAATGTTTGGTTGTTGTTATTTGGTTTTTTATCAGTGTTTGGTTTTTGCTTTTCAGTGTTTGATTTCTATAATCGTTCGTTTTTGCTTTATTTTTCAATGCTCGATTTCACCATGTATCACCATTGCTGATAGAAACAAAAGATCTTCTATCACCGATAGAAAAGTATCAGTGATAAAAAGATTTTCTATAACTCACGAAAAGTTTTTCTATCAGTCTCAGTGATAGAGATAGAAAGTTTTTCTATCACTCATAGAAAAAATTTCTATAAGTGATAGAAGATTTCTATCACTAATAGGTTCTATCAAGAGTTTTCTATCATTGATAGGTTCTATCAGGGATTGAAATATTTTCTATCAAGAGTTTTCTATCATTGATAGAACATTCTATCACTGATAGAATAGTAAAGATTTCTATTATCGGTGATAGAAATCTTTTCTATCGGTGATAGAAAGTTTTTCTATCACTTATAGATTATATCGGTGATAGAAAGATTTCTATCGGAGATAGAAAGATTTTTATGGGTGATCAGGGATTGAAAGATTTTTTATCAAAAGTTTTTCTATGATTTTCTATAAAAAGTTTTTTTTATCACTGATAGAACGAAATCTTTTATCAGAAAAAGTTTCTATTAGTGATAGAAATCTTCTATTCTATCACTAATAGAAACTTTCTATCACTGATAGAAAATTTTTCTACCACCGATAGAATCTATCAGTAATAAAAAGACTTTCTATCAGTAAAAAAAAAAAAAAAAAAAAAAACCTAACGAGGAAGAAGAAGATGGGCACACAGGGGCAATTTAGGAATATAAAAAATTAATTAAAAAATTTTGCCATATTTGCAAATATTTTTAAAAATTGCTATATTTGTAATTATTTACCTTCATGTTGCCACCCATTACAATTATCCTTTCTTTTTTCGTTTTTTCGTTTTCTTTCTTTTCTTGTTTTTTTTTTCATTTCTAATTTTTTATTTTAAAAAAATATGAACAGTTTTTAATTTTCTTTTTTCTTGTTTAACTTTTCTTTGAAATTTGATACAACTTGTTAAAATTCAGGGTTAAAATTGATACAACTTGTTAAGTTTAGGGTTAAAATTGATACAACCCCCAAAGTTTAGGATTAAAAATGAATTTTTCCCTATTTTTATTTTAAATTATAAAATTATTATAATCAATTTTTGAATTTAGTTAATTGAGATAAAAGAAAAATAAAAATGAGAAATATGACCGATAAATTAAATTCTTTTTTCACACTTCATTGAAACCATTGTTATTGGTATAGAAATGTCAACAATTTGATTTATTTGATATATTTCTATACCATTGTTGTTATTTCAATTTTAACCCTGAATTTTAACAAGTTGTATCAAATTGAACCCTGAACTTAATTTTAACAAGTTGTATCAAATTTCAAAGAAAAGTTAAACAAGAAAAAAGAAAATAAAAAACTGTTCATATTTTTTTAAAATAAAAAATTAGAAATGAAAAAAAAAACAAGAAAAGAAAGAAAACTAAAAAAGGAAAAAACGAAAAAAGAAAACGAAAAAAAAACAAAAGAAGAAAGAAAACGAAAAAAAAAAACAAAAGAAAAAAGAAAAAGTGCAGTCGCTGGGATTTGAGCCTAGGAAAGGGAGGATGAAAGGTTCCCCTTGCAACACCTTGCCAAAAATATATTTTATGAATATAAGTGCAGAGGTCGTCTCTTGAAGAGACGACCTTTGCGAATTTTTTTAATTTTTTTTAAAATTTATTGTCATGTCAGCTGAGGTGTGACACGTGTTTCAAGGTCGTCTCTTGAAGAGACGACCTTTGACCGAAAATTTAAAACTGCAATATTTAAATAATAAGTTTCAAACTAATTGTATTTTAATAATAAGTTTTAAAAATTATAATATTAATAAAAAATGTCCTATATATTATGGGTTATATCTCATCTGCTTTGGCTCGTTCAATTGACTGCGTTGACTTTTTTTTTTGTTTTTTAGAAAGAGTTTATTATTGTGACTTAAATGATATTACAATCTTATTTTTTTTTATATTCTGACTCTTTTTTTCTGTTTATCTTTTCTTATGAATACTAGCAATATTTATGAATATTATTGGACAAAAACTACTCGCAATGAATTGAAACATCGCTGGGCTGGCCTGTCACGTGAAGAAAATTGGAAGAAAAAAGTACAAAATGTTACGTTGTCAATGTACTAATGATGTAGATTGGAATGGTATAAAAACTGAGGAAAACAGGAGGTTTTAAGAAAAAGAAGGAAATCCCGATACCAACTTCGTATATTATACATACTTTTTAGTATATTAATTTTTGGGTTCAATCACCAAGTTGGTTACTTAATTTTTAGGGTTTAATCAATTTGGTTTATGTAATAAGTGTCAAATAGGTCTTCGAACTTTCAACTTTTTGTCAAATACATCACTCAACTTTTAATTTTGTGTCTAATTAGACATTGACCTATTGAATATATTTTATTAAAATCCACAAGCCAAGCTATTAATTACAAAATTGGAAGTTTGAAGTCCGGTAGGCATAATGTTCAATTTCATATCTAAAAGATTAGTTCATTTTAAATTTTTTTTTTTAATATATTATGGACCTATTTACATAAAATTGAAAGTTCAAGAACTTATTAGATGTTTTTAAAGTCCAGATACCTATTAAAAACACAATTAAAAGTTTACAGATCTATTGGATATTTTTAGATTTAAAGACTAAATTTATTTAATTCTGAAAGTTAAAAGACTAAACTTGTAATTTATTATTATTATTATTATTTTCAGATTACCACTATAGTACTTTCATTATTGGCAACTTAGATGAAATATCCATATATATTATGGGTTATATCTCATCCACCTTGGCCCGTTCAATTGATTGCAGAGAATTTTTTAAGTTGAAACCTCGATGGCCTTTCCCGTGAAAAAAAAGGGACAAGATGTAGGTTGTGAATGTACTAATGATACAGATTATAATGGTATAAAAATTTGAGGAAAGAAAGAGCTTTTAAGAAAAATAAGGAAATCCCCATACGAACTTCATATATTATACCTACTTTTTAGTATATATTAACTTTTGGGTTCAATCACCAAGTTGGTTACTGAATTGTTAGGGTTTAATCAATTTGGTTTATGAAATAAATGTCAAATAGGTCTTCGAACTTTCAACATTTTGTCAAATACATCACTCAACTTGTAATTTCTTGTCTAATTAGACATTGTTCTATTGAATATAGTTTATTAAAATCCACAAGCCTAGCTATTAGATAAAAAAATGGAAGTTTGAAGTCCCGGTAGGCATAAAGTTTAATTTTATATCTAAAAGATTAGTTCATTTTTAAGAATTTTGAATATATTATGGACAAATTGAACGTTAAATTGAAAGTTCATGAACTTATTAGATGTTTTTAAAGTCTAGGGACCTATTAAACACACCATTCAAAGTTTATAGATCTATTACATATTTTTAGATTTAGAGACTAAATTGATTCAATTCTGAAACATAAAAGACTAAACTTGTACTTTATGTTTTTTTTTTCTAAAGATTACCACTATAGTACTTTGATTAAATATCCATATATATTATTGGTTATATCTCATCTGCTTTGGCCCGTTCAATTGATTGTGTAACGACCCTACTTTTCATGCCTAGACCCTAAGGCCGCTACTACATGCATTTCGTTCGACTTCTAAGAACAACGAGGAAATAACATTTAAAGGAAAACGTACTTAGAAATTTTACGAAAACTTTTCAACCTGGGATCCCAGTTTAAACGGAATAAACGAATCCTTTAGTTATCCAAATGAAACCTAACGCGGAAATGACCTTAAAACAACGCTGTACAAGTTCAAAAGAAGCATTTCAAAACATAAAAAGAATGCGGAAGACTAATCTAAAGAAACTCATGGCTCAGCAGCACTCCGTCACGCGTTCTGTACACCTTTACCTCTTCATGCAGTTAAATGTAAGGGAAAAGAATGAGTATTTAAGAAAATACTCAGTAAGTAGCAATCAAGGTTTTAACATTTTATTCGAGTTAAGGGCCTAAGGGTTAGGTCATCTCAATCTCATTCATTTCATTTCATTTCATTTCATTTCATTTCATTTCATTTCATTTATCTGCAGTTCGGGTCTCGTGTTCAATTAGTACACCTGTATATATATATAAGTTTGCCAACTCACTGATAGTACACATGTGGGAGTTTTGGGAGGTCTCTACTCCTACTGATGGTAGATGGCACCCGGTCAGAGGAGCTAAGTCTCATCCCTCAAGGCACTAATGGGCGCGTAGCGCTCTAAGCTACCATTTCACTGGTGGGGCGTTCATAGGTTTAAGTCAGGAATTTACTTCCACATTTAGTAAATGGCACCTAGACTGCGAAGCCAAGTCCCGCCCATTAAGCCCCTCATTTCAGTCTATTACATCTCAGTCCTAGGTGTTTAATTGACACGACCCTCGTCTAAGGAACTAGCCTATTCCTTTCTCTTTCCTAATTCTTTCCCTCAAGGTAAATATGATTCCTAAGCCGTCATGAGGCTACCGAAAATTCGGCAACATAACGACATACGCAGAGGGAAACCAAAATTTTTCCTTGCACCTGAAAATAAGGATATACACTCCTATAATCATAACAAGCCAGACCTCGCATACACAAACCATACACAACTCCAACGACCATTTAATCTCATCCTCCATTATCTTAACACTAAGGCAAGCCATAGATTATCCAACCAACCATACAAAAGTAAATATGTCATAGCGAATATCGAGATTACCACATATTGACATGCCTTGAAAAGAAGCTCATCATGCCCATTTACATTCCACAAGTAAAGACTGATGCTTAAATCTTGTCCATGCAAGCATGATAAATTCCAAAGAAAAATAAACTAGAGCATGAAAACCCAAACAAAGGCTACATATCAACTATCAATCGTGCAGCGGGTCAAAAGCATAACAATCATGTTCCCCAACTTTAAGGCTAATCATTCATACTTATCTCATGCTAGCATGTTGACATAATGAACACATGATTCCAAAGCATACGACATAAACCAAAGAAAACTACTTACCTAGCCCAATAAATCCTTGATCGCCTTCTAACCAATTTCCCTTTAAATTCCAAGACTTCAAGCAACCAAAGCAGAACTTAGCTTGCTGTCCGGGCTCTCAAATCCACCTAAAACCAACAATTTAATCACCAAACACAATGGGCATCTTAAATTTAATAGCCAAATTCAATGGGTAATCACCTAACACACTTAAATCATTCCAAAACTTAACTTAATTCACTTACCCAAAACAGAAACACCGTTTGCTGTCCAACCGTTCAAAGTCGATCAACTTCGACAACTAAACCTCCAAACGCTACGGGCACCTTGAAATTGGAAGCTAAAACCAGTGGTTATCCATAATAAAACATTAAGCCGACCAAAACACCTTAAATTAGGGGTGTTCAAAAAACCCGACAACCCGAACAACCCGGACTACCCAACCCAAACCGTAAGGGTTGGGTTAGGATTTTTTTTGGTTTGGGTTGGGTTGAATTTTTATAAAACCGAAAATTCGGTTCGGTTCACGGGTTTAAGGAATTTTGGCTCGGTTCAACCCGAACCGAACCGAAATATATATAATATATGCCATTTAATTTTCATAATAGCTATTTGGTGTAGTGGTTAAGCTTTTTTCTGTGTTAGTGGCTACCTTGTGTTCGAGCCTCCCATTTTTATTTTTTTATTATTATTTTTTTATATAATTATTATTGTTTTCTCTTTTCCATTTTAACATTTTCCTTTTCAATGAAACTTGTTCTTAGCTAAAAAAAAAATCGTCTTTTTTATTTTATTTATTTATTCAAACTTCAAATAATATTATATAAACTTTTTTTTCCTTCAAACTCCATAAAGCCAAATATTATTTTTTCCTTTTTTGTTTTGTTTTTTTTTTTACTTCTTTTTTATTTAATCTAAATAATTTAGATTTTTAATAATAAAGAAATAACCCGACAACCTAACCCAACCCAACCCGAAAATAGAAGGGTTGGGTTGGGTTGGGTTGCCATTTATATTCGGTTCATTCGAGTTGACAACCCGACCAACCCGAATTTTCGGGTTGGTCCAAAAAATCCCCCAAACCCAACCCAACCCAACCCATGTACACCCCTACCTTAAATCTCACTTACCCACTAACTGAAATCGTCAAACATACAAGAGACGTGTGATTATTTGTCTTAAGGCAGTGACAGCGGTAATCAGATCCAAGCGACGAAGAACAACCAGATATGAACGCGGCGACGGCGGCGTGCACGACGACGGGACGTGGCGGCGGCGGAGCGGTGGCGGCTCGCGGCGTCGACAGTGGAGTGCAACGACGGCGGACTGAGTCGCATACGGAGAGAGGAAGCTTAGTTAGAGAGAGAAGGAAACGAGGGAGAGAGAGAGAAACGAAGTACTTTCCGGCGGCGGCGCGAGCGCCCGGACAAATGGTTTCGTCAAAGGACCTTCACGAGAGCTATCTCGTGATTGCAAAGGACCTTCACCTCTCTGTCAAGAATTAGCACAGGTTCCTCCTCATAAGACAGGTTCTCGCTGAGTTGCAAGGGTTCAAAGTCCACTCTGTGGGTTGGATTTGTCAAATACTTTCGCAGCATGGAGACATGAAAAACATTGTGTACCGCCAAAAGAGAAGGCGGCAACGCTAGACGATAAGCTACCGGACCAATCCGTTCTAGAATTTCAAAAGGGCCAATGAAACGTGGACTGAGCTTGCCTTTCCTTCCAAACCTCAATACTCCTTTCATTGGAGCTACCTTCAAGAAAACATGATCACCCACATCAAACTCTAAATCTCTTCTCCTTGTATCAGCATAGCTTTTCTGTCTGCTTTGAGGCGTTAACATCCTCGATCTGATTGTACGAATAGCCTCGTTGGAGGCTTGAATCAATTCGGGTCCCAACAACTGACATTCTCCGACCTCATCCCAATAGACAGGGGACCTGCATCTCTTCCCATCAGGTCCCAACAACAAATGACTTTTTTTGTTTTTTTTAGAAAGAGTTGATTATTGTGACTTAAATGATATTACAATCTTATTTTTTTATATTTTGACTCTTTTTTTTTCTGTTTATCTTTTTTTATGAATACTAGCAATATTTATGAATATTATAGGACAACAACTACTGACAATGAATTGAAACATCGTTGGGTTGGCCTGTCACGTGAATAAAATTGGAAGAAAAAAGGACCAAATGTTACGTTGTCAATGTACTAATGATGCATATTGAAATGATATAAAAAATGAGGAAAACATGAGGTTTTAAGAAAAATAAGGAAATCCCGATACCAACTTCGTATATTATACCTACTTTTTAGTATATTAATTTTTGGGTTCAATCACCAAGTTGGTTACTTAATTTTTAGGGTTTAATAAATTTGGTTTATGAAATAAGTGTCAAATAGGTCTTCAAACTTTCAACTTTTTGTCAAATACATCACTCAACTTTTAATTTTGTGTCTAATTAGACATTGACCTATTGAATATATTTTATTAAAATTCACAAGCCTACCTATTAAATACAAAACTTGAAGTTTGAAGTCTAGTAGGCATAATGTTCAATTTCATAGCTACAAGATTAGTTCATTTTAAAATTTTTTGAATATATTATGGACCTATTTACATAAAATTTAAAGTTCAGGAACTTATTAGATGTTTTTATAGTCCAAGTACCTATTAAAAACACAATTAAAATTTTACAGATCTATTAGATATTTTTAGATTTAGAGACTAAATTGAATCAATTCTGAAAATTAAAAGACTAAACTCGTAATTTATTATTATTATTTTTTTTCAGATTACCACT
The DNA here is from genome assembly GCA_036850905.1 of Luffa acutangula. NCBI lineage: Eukaryota > Viridiplantae > Streptophyta > Magnoliopsida > Cucurbitales > Cucurbitaceae > Luffa > Luffa acutangula. The sequence goes on from CM072096.1 coordinate 46,343,499, forward strand.
ATAGTACTTTAATTATGAGCAACTTAGATGAAATATCCATATATAGTAAGGGTTATATCTCATCCACCTTGGCCCGTTCAATTGATTGTAGTGAATTTTTTTCTTTTTTGAGAAAGACTTAATTATTTTAACTTAAATGATATTACAATCTTAATTTTTATATTTTTACTTTTTTTTTTTTTATCCTTTCTTATGAATATTATATTGTACAACAACTACCGGCAATGAGTTGAAACCTTTCCCGTGAAAAAAAAGAGACAAAAGGTAGGTTGTCAATGTACAAATGATGAAGATTATAATGGTATAAAAAAATTGAGGAAACAAAGAGCTTTTAAGAAAAATAAGGAAATCCCCAATACGAACTTCATATACTATACCTACTTTTTAGTATATATTAATTTTTGGGTTCAATCACCAAGTTGGTTACTGAATTGTTACGATTTAATCAATTTGGTTTATGAAATAAGTGTCAAATAGGTCTTCGAACTTTCAACTTTTTGTCAAATACATCATTCAACTTTTCATTTCTTGTCTAATTAGACAATGACCTATTGAATATATTTTATTAAAATCCACAAGCCTAGCTATTAGATAAAAAATTGGAAGTTTGAAGTCTCGTTTGGCATAAAGTTTAATTTTATATCTAAAAGATTAGTTCATTTTTAAGAATTTTGAATATATTATGGACCAATTGAACATTAAATTGAAAGTTCATGAACTTATTAGATGTTTTTAAAGTCTAGGGTCCTATTAAACACACCATTAAAAGTTTATAGATCTATTAGATATTTTTAGATTTAGAGACTAAATTGATTCAATTCTGAAACTTAAAGGACTAAACTTGTACTTTATCCTTTTTTATAGTACTTGTTGATGCCAAAATTTGGCCAAGGGACTCACCTGACCTCCACGTGCCATCGACGGTAGATTTGTAGATGAAGGGGAAGACGTGGCCTGCAAGACAGTAAACCTGCGCACCGGTGTGGTGCTCGCCACACTGGCTCCGATGCTTAAGTCAGCAAGCAGAACGGTAGGGAGTGGAAAAGTAAGAGCAAGAGGAAAGCGAGTAGAGAATGTAAAATAGCGTTTAGGGATAGAATTCGGGATCCCCTCTTCAGTGGCGAAGAGGGATATAAATACCTGTACATCCTCCTAGCCTTTTTAGGGTTTCGGAGGCGTTTTAGGTCAAACCGGGCGAAACCGGGGCATCCAGAGGCAGTGGGGACCAGACGAGACCGAACGGGCTCGGCCCGCGCGAGCGAGCCGAGGGTCGGCCTCGGCACATGGCCGAGGCCGACCATGTGCTCGGCCTCGGCCATGGGCCGAGGCCGAGCAGGGGGTCGGGCCTAAAACCCGACCCCTTCGGTCTTGGCCCGTCTCACTTGCCGGTTTTGCCTCCTTGGTCCATCTTCCTGTCCGATTGTCCTCGTCAGCTCCTCGTACATCGGGGTGGTCCAAAATTGCCTATAACAGTACTTTGATTAAATATCCATATATATTATGAGTTATATCTCATCTGCTTTGGCCCGTTCAATTGATTGCGATGACTTTTTTTTTGTTTTTATAGAAAGAGTTGATTATTGTGACTTAAATGATATTACAGTCTTATTTTTTTATATTCTGACTCTTTTTTTTTTTTTTTATCTTTTCTTATGAATACTAGCAATATTTATGAATATTATAGGACAACAACTACTGGCAATGAATTGAAGCGTCGCTGGACTGGCCTGTCACGTGAAGAAAATTGGAAGAAAAAAGGACAAAATGTTACGTTGTCAATGAACTAATGATGCAGATTGGAATGGTATAAAAAATGAGGAAAACAGGAGGTTTTAAGAAAAATAAGGAAATCCCGATACCAACTTCGTATATTATACCTACTTTTTAGTATATTAATTTTTGGGTTCAATCACCAAGTTGGTTACTTAATTTTTAGGGTTTAATCAATTTGGTTTATGAAATAAGTGTCAAATAGGTCTTCGAACTTTCAACTTTTTGTCAAATACATCACTCAACTTTTAATTTTGTGTCTAATTAGACATTGACCTATTGAATATATTTTATTAAAATTCAAAAGCCTAGCTATTAAATACAAAACTGGAAGTTTGAAGTCTAGTAGGCATAATGTTCAATTTCATATCTACAAGATTAGTTCATTTTAAATTTTTTTTTAATATATTATGAACCTATTTACATAAAATTTAAAGTTCAGGAACTTATTAGATGGTTTTATAGTCCAGGTACCTATTAAAAACACAATTAAAATTTTACAGATCTATTAGATATTTTTAGTTTTAGAGAATAAATTGATTCAATTCTTAAAATTAAAAGACTAAACTTGTAATTTATTATTATTATTATTATTTTTTCAGATTACCACTATAGTACTTTAATTATTAGCAACTTAGATGAAATATCCATATATAGTATGGGTTATATCTCATCCACCTTAGCCCGTTCAATTGATTGTAGTGATTTTTTTTCTTTTTTGAGAAAGACTTAATTATTGTAACTTAAATGATATTACAATCTTAATTTTTATATTTTTACTTTTTTTTTGTTTATCCTTTCTTATGAATATTATATTGTACAACAACTACCGGCAATGAGTTGAAACCTTTCCCGTGAAAAAAAGAGACAAAAGGTAGGTTGTCAATGTACTAATGATGAACATTATAATGGTATAAAAAAATTGAGGAAACAAAGAGCTTTTAAGAAAAATAAGGAAATCCCCAATACGAACTTCATATACTATACCTACTTTTTAGTATATATTAATTTTTGGGTTTAATCACCAAGTTGGTTACTTAATTTTTAGGGTTTAATCAATTTGGTTTATGAAATAAGTGTCAAATAGGTCTTCGAACTTTCAACTTTTTGTCAAATACATCACTCAACTTTTAAATTTTTGTCTAATTAGACATTGACCTATTGAATATATTTTATTAAAATTAACAAGCCTAGCTATTAAATACAAAACTCGAAGTTTGAAGTCTAGTAGTCATAATGTTCAATTTCATATCTACAAGATTAGTTCATTTTAAAATTTTTTGAATATACTATGGACCTATTTACATAAAATTTAAAGTTCAGGAACTTATTAGATGTTTTTATAGTCCAGGTACCTATTAAAAACACAATTAAAATTTTACAGATCTATTAGATATTTTTTGATTTAGAGACTAAATTGATTCAATTCTGAAAATTAAAAGACTAAACTTGTAATTTATTATTATTATTATTTTTTTTCAGATTACCACTATAGTACTTTAATTATTAGCAACTTAGATGAAATATCCATATATAGTATGGGTTATATCTCATCCACCTTGGCCCGTTCAATTGATTGTAGTGAATTTTTTTCTTTTTTGAGAAAGACTTAATTATTGTAACTTAAATGATATAACAATCTTAATTTTTATATTTTTACTTTTTTTTTTTTTTTGTTTATCCTTTCTTATGAATATTATATTGTACAACAACTACCGACAATGAGTTGAAACCTTTCCCGTGAAAAAAAAGAGACAAAATGTAGGTTGTCAATGTACTAATGATGAAGATTATAATGGTATAAAAAAATTGAGGAAACAAAGAGCTTTTAAGAAAAATAAGGAAATCCTCAATACGAACTTCATATACTATACCTACTTTTTAGTATATATTAATTTTTGGGTTCAATCACCAAGTTTGTTACTAAATTGTTACGATTTAATCAATTTTGTTTATGAAATAAGTGTCAAATATATAGGTCTTCGAACTTTCAACTTTTTGTCAAATACATCATTCAACTTTTAATTTCTTGTCTAATTAGACAATGACCTATTGAATATATTTTATTAAAATCCACAAGCCTAAATATTAGATAAAAAATTGGAAGTTTGAAGTCCCTGTTATGGGTGAATTTGGACCTAGCTCTAAGAAAGTCAAAATGATAAGAGTCCAGAGAAGAAACAAGTCAGCGGAGGCCCATTGGGCCCGAATCAATCTCTAGGGTTATTCCCTCTCCTAAAAGGAAGGGGAAACCCTAATTTCAACTATAAATAGAAGAGCTTAACCCCAAGGTAAGGGGACGGGGCTTGGTATCTATTTTCTTCCCCTATATTATTACTTTATTTGCTTCGCTTATGATCTCCCAACTGACTTAAGCATCGGAGTCGGTGTGGCAAGCACCACGCCGGTGTTTAGTTTTCTCTTGTTTTGCAGGCCACGTTTTCCCCATTCAAATAAATTTATCGTCGATGTCACGTGAAGGTCAGGTGAGTCCCTTGGCCAAATTTTGGCATCAACAGTCCCGTTAGGCATAAAGTTTAATTTTACATCTAAAAGATTAGTTCATTTTTAAGAATTTTGAATAAATTATGGACCAATTGAACATTAAATTGAAAGTTCATGAACTTATTAGATGTTTTTAAAGTCTAGGGACCTATTAAACACACCATTAAGAGTTTATAGATCTATTAGATATTTTTAGATTTAAAGACTAAATTGATTCAATTCTGAAACTTAAAAGACTAAACTTGTACTTTATCCTTTTTTATAGTACTTTGATTAAATATCCATATATATTATGGGTTATATCTCATCTGCTTTGGCTCGTTCAATTGATTGCGTTGACTTTTTTTTTGTTTTTTAGAAAGAGTTGATTATTGTGACTTAAATGATATTACAATCTTATTTATTTTTTTTTTTTTATATTTTGACTCTTTTTTTTATGTTTATCTTTTCTTATGAATACTAGCAATATTTATGAATATTATAGGACAACAACTACGGGCAACAAATTGAAACATCGCTGCGCTGGCCTGTCACGTGAAGAAAATTGGAAGAAAAAAGTACAAAATGTTACGTTGTCAATGTACTAATGATGTAGATTGAAATGGTATAAAAACTGAGGAAAACAGGAGGTTTTAAGAAAAAGAAGGAAATCCCGATACCAACTTCGTATATTATACATACTTTTTAGTATATTAATTTTTGGGTTCAATCACCAAGTTGGTTACTTAATTTTTAGGGTTTAATCAATTTGGTTTATGAAATAAATGTCAAATAGGACTTCGAACTTTCAACTTTTTGTCAAATACATCACTCAACTTTTAATTTTGTGTCTAATTAGACATTGACCTATTGAATATATTTTATTAAAATCCACAAGCCTAGCTATTAATTACAAAATTGGAAGTTTGAAGTCTGGTAGGCATAATGTTCAATTTCATATCTAAAAGATTAGTTCATTTAATTTTTTTTTTAATAAATTATGGACCTATTTACATAAAATTGAAAGTTCAGGAACTTATTAGATGTTTTTAAAGTCCAGGTACCTATTAAAAACACAATTAAAAGTTTACAGATCTATTGGATATTTTTAGATTTAAAGACTAAATTGATTTAATTCTGAAAGTTAAAAGACTAAACTTGTAATTTATTATTATTATTATTATTTTCAGATTACCACTATAGTACTTTCATCATTGGCAACTTAGATGAAATATCCATATATATTATGGGTTATATCTCATCCACCTTGGCCCGTTCAATTGATTGCAGAGAATTTTTTAAGTTGAAACCTCGATGGCCTTTCCCGTGAAAAAAAAGGGACAAGATGTAGGTTGTGAATGTACTAATGATGCAGATTATAATGGTATAAAAAATTTGAGGAAATAAAGAGCTTTTAAGAAAAATAAGGAAATTCCCATACGAACTTCATATACTATACCTACTTTTTAGTATATATTAACTTTTGGGTTCAATCACCAAGTTGGTTACTAAATTGTTAGGGTTTAATCCATTTGCTTTATGAAATAAATGTCAAATGGGTCTTCGAACTTTCAACCTTTTGTCAAATACATCACTCAACTTTCAATTTCTTGTCTAATTAGACATTGTTCTATTTAATATATTTTATTAAAATCCACAAGCCTAGCTATTAGATAAAAAATTGGAAGTTTGAAGTCCCGGTAGGCATAAAGTTTAATTTTATATCTAAAAGATTAGTTCATTTTTAAGAATTTTGAATATATTATGGACCAATTGAACATTGAATGTTCATGAACTTATTAGATGTTTTTAAAGTCTAGGGACCTATTAAGCACACCATTAAAAGTTTATAGATCTATTAGATATTTTTAGATTTAGAGACTAAATTGATTCAATTCTGAAACTTAAAAGACTAAACTTGTACTTTATCTTTTTTTTTTTTTTAAAAGATTACCACTATAGTACTTTGATTAAATAGCCATATATATTATTGGTTATATCTCATCTGCTTTGGCCCGTTCAATTGATTGTGTAACGACCCTACTTTTCATGCCTAGACCCTAAGGCCGCTACTACATGCATTTCGTTCGACTTCTAAGAACAGCGAGGAAATAACATTTAAAGGAAAACGTACTTAGAAATTTTACGAAAACTTTTCAACCTGAGATCCCAGTTTAAACGGAATAAACGAATCTTTTAGTTATTCAAATGAAACCTAACGCAGAAATGACCTTAAAACAACGTTGTACAAGTTCAAAAGAAGCATTTCGAAACATAAAAAGAATGCGGAAGACTAATCTAAAGAAACCCATGGCTCAACAGCACTCCGTCACGCGTTCTGTACACCTTTACCTCTTCATGCAGTTAAATGTAAGGGAAAAGAATGAGTATTTAAGAAAATACTCAGTAAGTAGCAATCAAGGTTTTAACATTTTATTCGAGTTAAGGGCCTAAGGGTTAGGTCATCTCAATCTCATTCATTTCATTTCATTTATCTGCAGTTCGGGTCTCGTGTCCAATTAGTACACCTGTATATATATATAAGTTTGCCAACTCACTGATGGTGCACATGTGGGAGTTTTGTGAGGTCTCTACTCCTACTGATGGTAGATGGCACCCGGTCAGAGGAGCTAAGTCTCATCCCTCAAGGCACTAATGGGCGCATAGCGCTCTAAGCTACCATTTCACTGGTGGGGCGTTCATGGGTTTAAGTCAGGAATTTACTTCCACAGTTAGTAAATGGCACCTAGACTGCGAAGCCAAGTCCCGCCCATTAAGCCCCTCATTTCAGTCTATTACATCTCAGTCCTAGGTGTTTAATTGACACGACCCTCGTCTAAGGAACTAGCCTATTCCTTTCTCTTTCCTAATCCTTTCCCTCAAGGTAAATATGATTCCTAAGCCGTCATGAGGATACCGAAAATTCGGCAACATAACGACATACGCAGAGGGAACCCAAAATTTTTCCTTGCACCTGAAAATAAGGATATACACTCCTATAACCATAACGAGCCAGACCTCGCATACACAAACCATACACAACTCCAACGACCATTTAATCCCATCCTCCATTATCTTAACACTAAGGCAAGCCATAGATTATCCAACCAACCATACAAAAGTAAATATGTCATAGCGAATATCGAGATTACCACATATTGACATGCCTTGAAAAGAAGCTCATCATGCCCATTTACATTCCACAAGTAAAGACTGATGCTTAAATCTTGTCCATGCAAGCATGATAAATTCCAAAGAAAAATAAACTAGAGCATGAAAACCCAAACAAAGGCTACATATCAACTATCAATCGTGCAGCGGGTCAAAAGCATAACAATCATGTTCCCCAACTTTAAGGCTAATCATTCATACTTATCTCATGCTAGCATGTTGACATAATGAACACATGATTCCAAAGCATACGACATAAACCAAAGAAAACTACTTACCTAGCCCAATAAATCCTTGATCGCCTTCTAACCAATTTCCCTTTAAATTCCAAGACTTCAAGCAACCAAAGCAGAACTTAGCTTGCTGTCCGGGCTCTCAAATCCACCTAAAACCAACAATTTAATCACCAAACGCAATGGGCATCTTAAATTTAATAGCCAAATTCAATGGGTAATCACCTAACACACTTAAATCATTCCAAAACTTAACTTAATTCACTTACCCAAAACAGAAACACCGTTTGCTGTCCAACCGTTCAAAGTCGATCAACTTCGACAACTAAACCTCCAAACGCTACGGGCACCTTGAAATTGGAAGCTAAAACCAGTGGTTATCCATAATAAAACATTAAGCCGACCAAAACACCTTAAATTAGGGGTGTTCAAAAAACCCGACAACCCGAACAACCCGGACTACCCAACCCAAACCGTAAGGGTTGGGTTAGGATTTTTTTTGGTTTGGGTTGGGTTGAATTTTTATAAAACCGAAAATTCGGTTCGGTTCACGGGTTTAAGGAATTTTTGCTCGGTTCAACCCGAACCGAACCGAAATATATATAATATATGCCATTTAATTTTCATAATAGCTATTTGGTGTAGTGGTTAAGCTTCTTTCTGTGTTAGTGGCTACCTTGTGTTCGAGCCTCCTATTTTTATTTTTTTATTATTATTTTTTTATATAATTATTATTGTTTTCTCTTTTCCATTTTAACATTTTCCTTTTCAATGAAACTTGTTCTTAGCTAAAAAAAAAATCGTCTTTTTTATTTTATTTATTTATTCAAACTTCAAATAATATTATATAAACTTTTTTTTCCTTCAAACTCCATAAAGCCAAATATTATTTTTTCCTTTTTTGTTTTGTTTTTTTTTACTTCTTTTTTATTTAATCTAAATAATTTAGATTTTTAATAATAAAGAAATAACCCGACAACCTAATCCAACCCAACCCGAAAATAGAAGGGTTGGGTTGGGTTGGGTTGCCATTTATATTCGGTTCATTCGAGTTGACAACCCGACCAACCCGAATTTTTGGGTTGGTCCAAAAAATCCCCCAAACCCAACCCAACCCAACCCATGTACACCCCTACCTTAAATCTCACTTACCCACTAACTGAAATCGTCAAACATACAAGAGACGTGTGATTATTTGTCTTAAGGCAGTACCAGCGGTAATCAGATCCAAGCGACGAAGAACAACCAGATATGAATGCGGCGACGGCGGCGTGCACGACAACGGGACGTGGCGGCGGCGGAGCGGTGGCGGCTCGCGGCGTCGACAGTGGAGTGCAACGACGGCGGACTGAGTCGCATACGGAGAGAGGAAACTTAGTTAGAGAGAGAAGGAAACGAGGGAGAGAGAGAGAAACGAAGTACTTTCCGGCGGCGGCGCGAGCGCCCGGACAAATGGTTTCGTCAAAGGACCTTCACGAGAGCTATCTCGTGATTGCAAAGGACCTTCACCTCTCTGTTAAGAATTAGCACAGGTTCCTCCTCATAAGACAGGTTCTCGCTGAGTTGCAAGGGTTCAAAGTCCACTCTGTGGGTTGGATTTGTCAAATACTTTCGCAGCATGGAGACATGAAAAACATTGTGTACCGCCAAAAGAGAAGGCGGCAACGCTAGACGATAAGCTACCAGACCAATCCGTTCTAGAATTTCAAAAGGGCCAATGAAACGTGGACTGAGCTTGCCTTTCCTTCCAAACCTCAATACTCCTTTCATTGGAGCTACCTTCAAGAAAACATGATCACCCATATCAAACTCTAAATCTCTTCTCCTTGTATCAGCATAGCTTTCCTGTCTGCTTTGAGCCGTTAACATCCTCGATCTGATTGCACGAATAGCCTCGCTGGAGGCTTGAATCAATTCGGGTCCCAACAACTGACATTCTCCGACCTCATCCCAATAGACAGGGGACCTGCATCTCTTCCCATCAGGTCCCAACAACAAATGACTTTTTTTGTTTTTTTTAGAAAGAGTTGATTATTGTGACTTAAAATGATATTACAATCTTATTTTTTTATATTTTGACTCTTTTTTTTCCTGTTTATCTTTTTTTATGAATACTAGCAATATTTATGAATATTATAGGACAACAACTACTGGCAATGAATTGAAACATCGCTGGGTTGGCCTGTCACGTGAATAAAATTGGAAGAAAAAAGGACCAAATGTTACGTTGTCAATGTACTAATGATGCATATTGAAATGATATAAAAAATGAGGAAAACATGAGGTTTTAAGAAAAATAAGGAAATCCCGATACCAACTTCGTATATTATACCTACTTTTTAGTATATTAATTTTTGGGTTCAATCACCAAGTTGGTTACTTAATTTTTAGGGTTTAATAAATTTGGTTTATGAAATAAGTGTCAAATAGGTCTTCAAACTTTCAACTTTTTGTCAAATACATCACTCAACTTTTAATTTTGTGTCTAATTAGACATTGACCTATTGAATATATTTTATTAAAATTCACAAGCCTAGCTATTAAATACAAAACTTGAAGTTTGAAGTCTAGTAGGCATAATGTTCAATTTCATAGCTACAAGATTAGTTCATTTTAAAAATTTTTGAATATATTATGGACCTATTTACATAAAATTTAAAGTTCAGGAACTTATTAGATGTTTTTATAGTCCAAGTACCTATTAAAAACACAATTAAAATTTTACAGATCTATTAGATATATTTAGATTTAGAGACTAAATTGAATCAATTCTGAAAATTAAAAAGACTAAACTCGTAATTTATTATTATTATTTTTTTTTTCAGATTACCACTATAGTACTTTAATTATGAGCAACTTAGATGAAATATCCATATATAGTATGGGTTATATCTCATCCACCTTGGCCCGTTCAATTGATTGTAGTGAATTTGTTTCTTTTTTGAGAAAGACTTAATTATTGTAACTTAAATGATATTACAATCTTAATTTTTATATTTTTACTTTTTTTTTGTTTATCCTTTCTTATGAATATTATATTGTACAACAACTACCGGCAATGAGTTGAAACCTTTCCCGTGAAAAAAAAGAGACAAAAGGTAGGTTGTCAATGTACAAATGATGAAGATTATAATGGTATAAAAAAATTGAGGAAACAAAGAGCTTTTAAGAAAAATAAGGAAATCCCCAATACGAACTTCATATACTATACCTACTTTTTAGTATATATTAATTTTTGGGTTCAATCACCAAGTTGGTTACTGAATTGTTACGATTTAATCAATTTGGTTTATGAAATAAGTGTCAAATAGGTCTTCGAACTTTCAACTTTTTGTCAAATACATCATTCAACTTTTCATTTCTTGTCTAATTAGACAATGACCCATTGAATATATTTTATTAAATTCCACAAGCCTAGCTATTAGATAAAAAATTGGAAGTTTGAAGTCTCGTTAGGCATAAAGTTTAATTTTCTATCTAAAAGATTAGTTCATTTTTAAGAATTTTGAATATATTATGGACCAATTGAACATTAAATTGAAAGTTCATGAACTTATTAGATGTTTTTAAAGTCTAGGGACCTATTAAACACACCATTAAAAGTTTATAGATCTATTAGATATTTTTAGATTTAGAGACTAAATTGATTCAATTCTGAAACTTAAAGGACTAAACTTGTACTTTATCCTTTTTTATAGTACTTTGATTAAATATCCATATATATTATGGGTTATATCTCATCTGCTTTGGCCCGTTCAATTGATTGCGATGACTTTTTTTTGTTTTTTTAGAAAGAGTTGATTATTGTGACTTAAATGATATTACAATTTTTTTTTTTATATTCTGACTCTTTTTTTTTGTTTATCTTTTCTTATGAATACTAGCAATATTTATGAATATTATAGGACAACAACTACTGGCAATGAATTGAAGCGTCGCTGGACTGGCCTGTCACGTGAAGAAAATTGGAAGAAAAAAGGACAAAATGTTACGTTGTCAATGAACTAATGATGCAGATTTGAATGGTATAAAAAATGAGGAAAACAGGAGGTTTTAAGAAAAATAAGGAAATCCCGATACCAACTTCGTATATTATACCTACTTTTTAGTATATTAATTTTTGGGTTCAATCACCAAGTTGGTTACTTAATTTTTAGGGTTTAATCAATTTGGTTTATGAAATAAGTGTCAAATAGGTCTTCGAACTTTCAACTTTTTGTCAAATACATCACTCAACTTTTAATTTTGTGTCTAATTAGACATTGACCTATTGAATATATTTTATTAAAATTCAAAAGCCTAGCTATTAAATACAAAAATGGAAGTTTGAAGTCTAGTAGGCATAATGTTCAATTTCATATCTACAAGATTAGTTCATTTTAAATTTTTTTTAATATATTATGAACCTATTTACATAAAATTTAAAGTTCAGGAACTTATTAGATGTTTTTATAGTCCAGGTACCTATTAAAAACACAATTAAAATTTTACAGATCTATTAGATATTTTTAGATTTAGAGACTAAATTGATTCAATTCTGAAAATTAAAAGACTAAACTTGTAATTTATTATTATTATTATTGTTTATCAAATTACCACTATAGTACTTTCATTATTGGCAACTTAGATGAAATATCATATATATTATGGGTTATATCTCATCCACCTTGGCCTGTCAATTGATTGCAGAGAATTTTTTAAGTTGAAACCTCGATGGCCTTTCCCGTGAAAAAAAAAGGGACAAAATGCGGGTTGTCAATGTACTAATGATGCAGATTATAATGGTATAAAAAATTTGAGGAAACAAAGAGCTTTTAAGAAAAATAAGGAAATCCCCATACGAACTTCATATACTATACCTACTTTTTAGTATATATTAATTTTTGGCTTCAATCACCAAGTTGGTTACTAAATTGTTTGTGTTTAATCCATTTGCTTTATGAAACAAGTGTCAAATAGGTCTTCGAACTTTCAACTTTTTGTCAAATACATCACTCAACTTTTAATTTTGTGTCTAACTAGACATTGACCTATTGAATATATTTTATTAAAATTCACAAGCCTAGCTATTAAATACAAAACTGGAAGTTTGAAGTCTAGTAGTCATAATGTTCAATTTCATATCTACAAGATTAGTTCATTTTAAATTTTTTTTAAATATATTATAGACCTATTTACATAAAATTTAAAGTTCAGGAACTTATTAGATGTTTTTATAGTCCAGGTACCTATTAAAAACACAATTAAAATTTTACAGATCTATTAGATATTTTTAGATTTAGAGACTAAATTGATTCAATTCTGAAAATTAAAAGACTAAACTTGTAATTTATTATTATTATTTTTTTTTCAAATTACCACTATAGTACTTTAATTATTAGCAACTTAGATGAAATATCCATATATAGTATGGGTTATATCTCATCCACCTTGGCTCGTTCAATTGACTGTAGTGAATTTTTTTCTTTCTTGAGAAAGACTTAATTATTGTAACTTAAATGATATTTCAATCTTAATTTTTATATTTTTACTTTTTTTTTTGTTTATCCTTTCTTATGAATATTATATTATACAACAACTACCGGCAATGAGTTGAAATATTTCCCGTGAAAAAAAAGAGACAAAAGGTAGGTTGTCAATGTACTAATGATGAAGATTATAATGGTATAAAACAATTGAGGAAACAAAGAGCTTCTAAGAAAAATAAGGAAATTCTCAATACGAACTTCATATACTATACCTACTTTTTAGTATATATTAATTTTTGGGTTCAATCACCAAGTTTGTTACTGAATTGTTACGATTTAATCAATTTTGTTTATGAAATAAGTGTCAAATATATAGGTCTTCGAACTTTCAACTTTTTGTCAAATACATCATTCAACTTTTAATTTCTTTTCTAATTAGACAATGACCTATTGAATATAGTTTATTAAAATCCACACGCCTAGCTATTAGATAAAAAATTGGAAGTTTGAAGTCCCATTAGGCATAAAGTTTAATTTGATATCTAAAAGATTAGTTCATTTTTAAGAATTTTGAATATATTATGGACCAATTGAACATTGAATGTTCATGAACTTATTAGATGTTTTTAAAGTCTAGGGACCTATTAAACACAACATTAAAAGTTTATAGATCTATTAGATATTTTTAGATTTAGAGACTAAATTGATTCAATTCTGAAACTTAAAAGACTAAACTTGTACTTTATCCATTTTTATAGTACTTTGATTAAATATCCATATATATTATGGGTTATATCTCATCTGCTTTGGCCCGTTCAATTGATTGCGGTGACTTTTTTTGTTTTTTTAGAAAGAGTTGATTATTGTGACTTAAATGATATTACAATCTTTATTTTTTATATTTTGACTCTTTTTTTTCTGTTTATCTTTTCTTATGAATACTAGCAATATTTATGAATATTATAGGACAACAACTACTGGCAATGAATTGAAGCGTCGCTGGACTGGCCTGTCACGTGAAGAAAATTGGAAGAAAAAAGGACAAAATGTTAAGTTGTCAATGAACTAATGATGCAGATTGGAATGGTATAAAAAATGAGGAAAACAGGAGGTTTTAAATAAAATAAGGAAATCCCGATACCAACTTCGTATATTATACCTACTTTTTAGTATATTAATTTTTGGGTTCAATCACCAAGTTGGTTACTTAATTTTTAGAGTTTAATCAATTTGGTTTATGAAACAAGTGTCAAATAGGTCTTCGAACTTTCAACTTTTTGTCAAATACATCACTCAACTTTTAATTTTGTGTCTAATTAAACATTGACCTATTGAATATATTTTATTAAAATTCACAAGCCTAGCTATTAAATACAAAACTGGAAGTTTGAAGTCTAGTAGGCATTGTTCACACGTAACTTCGGGGATGGAGACACGTGGAATAAACAATATATTTTTATTTATGTAATATGCGTGTGGGTGTACAATCTCTAACTTTAATCCTCTGATTCTCTCTCTTAAATATATAAACTTTGGTCTCTAGCTTGTTGATCTTCTTGGGCTCGTTTGTCGAGTTTCTTGGATGATCGGCCTGCTAGGTTGATGATCTCTTGGATCGGCTTGTTAGCTTGTTGATCCTCTTGGATGATCGGCCTGCTGACTTGATGATCTCTTGGATCGGCCTGTTGGCTTGATGATCTGTTGGATCGGCTTGTTAGCTTGTTGATCTTCTTGGATGATCAGCCTGCTGACTTGATGATCTCTTGGATCGACCTGTTGGCTTGATGATCTGTTCGATCGGTTGGCTTGTTGATCTTCTTGGATGATCGGTCTGTTGACTTGTTGATCTTCTTGATCGGTCGGTTGGCTTGTTGATCTCTTGGATGATCGGCCTGCTGACTTGTTGATCTTCTTGATCGGTCAGTTGGCTTGTTGATCTCTTGGATGATCGGCCTGCTGACTTGTTGATCTTCTTGATCGGTCGGTTGGCTTGTTGATCTCTTGGATGATCGGCCTGCTGACTTGTTGATCTTCTTGATCGGTCGGTTGGCTTGTTGATCTCTTGGATGATCGGTCTGTTGACTTGATGATCTCCTGAATCGGCCTGTTGGCTTGATGATCTGTTGGATCGGCTTGTTAGCTTGTTGATCCTCTTGGATGATCGGCCTGCTGACTTGTTGATCTTCTTGATCGGTCGGTTGGCTCGTTGATCTCCTTTTAGAGTCTTCTAGTCTTCAAATCTTCTGAGTCTTGAATCCTTTGAATTCTGAATCTCGGATCTCTGAATTCTCTGGACTCTTTGGATTCCAACGACTCTGGATCTTGGGAGAATGTTCTGGACTCTGCCCCCTCTGCCTCTGGCTGAAAAATCCCCCCAAAATGAATGGTGGCCTCCTCTATTTATAGAGTTTGATGGACCTCATATGGGCTTGGGCTTGGGTCCAATTGCCACGTGGCATAATCTGATTGAACTTGGCTGATGTTATCTGATGGATCACTAATAGACAAGTGGCATTCTTTGATTTGCCGAATTTTAATGTCTATTAATTTAATCTAGGGACACGTGTAAATGTGTAACTGGTCCCAAATTTATTTTATCATTAATTTATATTAATGATGTGGCAATTTGTGATTGGCCAAAATTTCTCCTTCAACAAATGCCCCCTTTTCGAGATTTAGGCACAAGTTATGTGTGAGTGAATCTCGAAAAATATATTTTGGAATTAAAATGAAAGGTATTTGTTCTTGACTTTGACTCCATTTGGTGCGTCAATTTAATCAAAATATGAATTTTGGTCAAAATTTTGATTTTTTTTATTTGACACACTTTTATCGCCAATTAATCAAAATTTGAAGTTTGGTCAAAATTTTGATGATTTTTTTTTTCTTATTTGGCAGCAAACTTTGATTTGAAGTTTGGACAAATTTTGGTTTATACCCAAATTTTGATTTGAGGTAAAATCCTACCCAATTTTAACTCGCATTTGGAATAGAATTTGAGGTTTTGACTTTGGTTCATTTGGGATAAAATTTGGATTATGCCAAACTTTTGGCTTGAGGTAAAATTCTATCCAATTTTAACTTGCATTTGGAATAGAATTTGAGTTTTTGACTTTGGTTCATTTGGGATAAAATTTGGATTATGCCCAACTTTTGGCTTGAGGTAAAATTCTATCCAATTTTAACTTGCATTTGGAATAGAATTTGAGTTTTTGACTTTGGTTCATTTGGGATAAAATTTGGATTATGCCCAAAATTTAATTTAAGTAAATTTAAGGCTGCATCCCAAAATTTGGTGGGAATTTGGAATAAAATTTATTTCCCAATTTGATTTAAATCAAATCTCATATCTTTGGGTTAAAATTTGAACCAAAGACTCTTGTTGGAGATAAGATTTATATTCGAACCCTTCAAAAATTGATGAAGATTTCCGTTGGAGATAAGATTTATATTTGAACCCATCCCAAAATTGATGAAGATTTCCGTTGGAGATAAGATTTATATTTGAACTCATCCCAAAATTGATAAAGATTATCGTTGGAGATAAGATTTATCTATTTGAATCCAACCTTCCATTCTATAAATAAGGTTGAACCTCAGTAGGGAGAGCACACCTCAATTGCAGAGAGCATTCAAGAAGGGATCCAAGTAAGAAACTTTCTTTTCTTTTTTATTTATTTTTTTTTTATTTTCGTTTTTTTTAATTTTTACTTTTCGTTTTTTTTTTAATTTTCGTTTTTTTTTTCTTAATTTTTTCGTTTTTTTTTTCTTAATTTTCGTTTTTTTTCTTAATTTTTCGTTTTTTTTTCTTAATTTTCGTTTTTTTTTCTTAATTTTTCGTTTTTTTTTTTTTTTTTTTTTTTTTTTTTTTTTGCAATTTGTTTCTTTCTTCCTTGAATGTGCAAGCTTCGTGCAACAGTCGTCACCAAATTCTCTTGCAGTGATTTCACCACCTGTCTAGACCAGTCACTTTGACGACTGTAGTTTCCTGCAGGGGTGGTCACCACGATCGTCATCAGCTTCACTTGCAGTGATTTCACCACCTGTCTAGACCAGTCACTTTGATGACTGTAGTTTTCTGCAGGGGTGGTCACCATGGTCGTCATCAGCTTCACTTGCAGTGATTTCACCACCTGTCTAGACCAGTCACTTTGATGACTGTAGTTTCCTGCAGGGGTGGTCACCACGGTCGTCATCAGCTTTTCACTTGCAGTGATTTCACCACCTGTCTAGACCAGTCACTTTGATGACTGTAGTTTCCTGCAGGGGTGGTCACCACGGTCGTCATCAGCTTTTCACTTGCAGTGATTTCACCACCTGTCTAGACCAGTCACTTTGATGACTGTAGTTTCCTGCAGGGGTGGTCACCACGGTCGTCATCAGCTTTTCACTTGCAGTGATTTCACCACCTGTCTAGACCAGTCACTTTGATGACTGTAGTTTCCTGCAGGGGTGGTCACTACGGTTGTCATCAGCTTTTCACTTGCAGTGATTTCACCACCTGTCTAGACCAGTCACTTTGATGACTGTAGTTTCCTGCAGGGGTGGTCACCACGGTCGTCATCAGCTTTCACTTGCAGTGATTTCACCACCTGTCTAGACCAGTCACTTTGATGACTGTAGTTTCCTGCAGGGGTGGTCACCACGGTCGTCATCAGCTTTTCACTTGCAGTGATTTCACCACCTGTCTAGACCAGTCACTTTGATGACTGTAGTTTCCTGCAGGGGTGGTCACCACGGTCGTCATCAGCTTTTCACTTGCAGTGATTTCACCACCTGTCTAGACCAGTCACTTTGATGACTGTAGTTTCTTGCAGGGGTGGTCACCACGGTTGTCATCAGCTTTTCACTTGCAGTGATTTCACCACCTGTCTAGACCAGTCACTTTGATGACTGTAGTTTCCTGCAGGGGTGGTCACCGTTTTTTTTTTAACAACACTTTTATTGTCTTTCTTTTTTTTTTTTTTTTTTGTGGTTTGATATCAAGCATTTTTTTTAACTTGCAGCTAAGATGCATCTTCCAGTCTGGACACTTTCAAGATAAAGGCAACATTAAAGTTGTTCATCTTTGCAGATGTAGCGAAGACTTCAACCGTCAACTTTTGAATATGAAGTGAAGTTATCAAAAGTCAATTTTTGAAGATGAAGCGAAGCTAACGCCGTCAACTGCCAACATTTGAAGATGAAGCGGAACGAGGACGTCAACCGCCGCCAAACATTTGAAAAGGAACAACGGTGAACCTTCGAACTTGGAGAAGGAGAACCTCAGTGGCGAACCTTCAAAAAGAGGGGTGGAGAGAAGCACCTTCGAACTTGGAGAAGGAGCAGTAGAGAGAAGCGCCTTCGAACTTGGAGAAGGAGCAGTGGAGAGAAGCGCCTTCGAACTTGGAGAAGGAGCAGCGGAGAGAAACGCCTTCGAACTTGGAGAAGGAGTAGTGGAGAGAAGCACCTTCGAACTTGGAGAAGGAGCAGTGGAGAGAAGCGCCTTCGAACTTGGAGAAGGAGCGAGCGAAGCGCGTGAGGGAACCTTCGAACTTGGAGGAAGGAGCTGCAGCAGCGCGTGAGAGAACCTTCGAACTTGGAGGAAGGTAGCAACGAAGCGCCTGAGAACCTTCGAACTTGGAGGAAGGAACAGTGGAGAGAGGCGCCTTCGAACTTGGAGAAGGAGCGAGCGAAGCGCGTGAGGGAACCTTCGAACTTGGAGGAAGGAGCTGCAGCAACGCGTGAGAGAACCTTCGAACTTGGAGGAAGGAGCAACGAAGCGCATGAGAACCTTCGAACTTGGAGGAAGGAACTGCAACGAATCACAGCGCTTGAGAACCTTCGAAACCTTCGAATTTGGAGGAAGGAACTGCAGCGAAGCGAGTGAGAACCTTCGAACTTGGAGGAAGGAACTGCAACGAAGCGCAGCGCGAAGCGAAGCGATGTGAGAACCTTCAAACTTGGAGGAAGGAACTACAGCAAAGCGACGTGAGAACCTTCGAACTTGGGGGGAAGGAACTGCAGCGAAGCGCGTGAGAACCTTTGAACTGTGAGGAAGGAACTGCAGCAAAGCGCGTAAGAACCTTCGAACTTGGGGGGAAGGAACTGTAGCGAAGCGCGTGAGAACCTTCAGACTTGGAGGAAGGAACTTCACCGAAGCGCGTGAGAACCTTTGAACTTGGAGGAAGGAACTGCAGCGAAGCGCATGAGAACCTTCAAACTTAGGGGGAAGGAACTACAGCGAAGCGCGTGAGAACCTTCGAACTTGGGGGAAGGAATTGCAGAGCGAAGCGCGTGAGAACCTTCGAATTTGGGAGAAGGAACTGCAGCGAAGTGCGTGAACCTTCGAACTTGGGGAGAAAGAACTGCAACGCAGCGAGTGAGAATCTTCGACCTTGAAAAGAAGGAACTGCAACGGAGCGCGTGAGAACCTTCGAGCTTGGGGAGAGGAAACTCCAGCAAAGCTGTGTGAGAACCATCGAACTTGAGAGAAGAGGGAACAATGCAACAACGCACCACATAAGATCCTTCACACTTGGAGGAGGAACAACGTAGCAGTCGTACAACTGAGAACCCTCGAACTTGGAGAAGGAACAACGCAGCAGGATACAACGAAGAACCTTCGAACTTGGAGAAGGAACAACGCAATAGCGTACAGTGTAAGGACCCTCGAACTTGGAGAGAAGGAACTGCAGCGAAGAACCTTTTTTTTTTGTTTATAGAGACTGAACTTAAAGTTTTCTTTAAACTGCCTACGTACCCTTATGGAATAGGGATCAAGTCATAACGTAGTTCAAGATTTTTTTTGCACTCACCTTTTAAGCTCGTGTGGGCTAGGAGCATCATGCAGTTTAGGCTCTTGCGACAAGGAGCTTTTACATTTTAAAAGCCCTTATCTTCATCATGGTCTTGATCAGATCCTTGACTTGTAGGATTGGTCAAGATAATGAGATCTGGTTTCACCTTCAAGGAACCTTCTGTATTTATGAGAACAGATAACTTCCTCTTCATACGTGACGGGATGCTACTTTGAAGCTTCTTGTCACTATTTACTTCATCGAAAAGTTTCAACTCCAAGTTGTTCATCTTTCTTTTAGGTTGATCGTTTGTTACTTTGAGGCGATCAAAGACAGATGTTGAAGATCGACTTTTCTTCGATGTGGAGACACTTAGCCTTTGGAAAGCTGAAGGTCGAGTGGAGGTGGACATCGAACATTGATTTTCTTCCTCTGTCGCGGCCATACTCATTCTATGGAATACCGAAGGACGAGTAGTTGGAGGCTTGATGCGATCAAAGACGGAAGTCCTTTGTTCACTCTTCTTAGAATTGTCAACTTCTTCTACGTTGATGCAGTAGGAAGTCGCAAGGTTCTCTTTTTTCTTTTTGTGAAAAGTTTTGGTGAATGATTTATTCAACATCACCAGTTGTTGAGGTTGAGAAAACTTTTTACTTCTCTTCCTCTTGGGTTGAAGTTTCTTAGGATCCTTCTTTCTTCGATGTTTGTTCTTTTCTTTGATTGTAGCAAGATTTGATTGAGCTACTTCATCAAGGTCGAGCTCAATTTTTCTTTCCATAGCCAGCTTTAGAATTAAGTCCTTTAGGACGAAACATCTTTCCACTGGATGACCAATAACTCGATGATACTTGCAATACTTGGGATCATCGACTTTCTCCATCTCTTCTGGTCGTTTACACTTAGGAAGCTCTATCAGTTGCTCTTCCAATAGTTGTTCCAACATATCAGGGATGTCGGCATCAGGGAAATGATAGATTTTCTTCTGTCTTTCTTTTAAAGTTAAGTGATGCGCTCCATTTGTTTGTCGCTTTCCTTTCGAAGACGACTTGGGAAGGGTTGTGTTGACAACCATAGATTCTTCTATAGTCTCTTCGTCGTTCCTTCCTTCTTTTCTCATGTTAGGGAGGAGAAGATCTTGGTTTTCTCGACTAGCAATACTTAGCTCCATATCGTGGGCGCGAGTTGCTAGTTCCTCAAAGGTGCGAGGCTTTATACCTTTGAGGATGTAGAGGAGTTCCCAGTGCATGCCTTGAATGCACATCTCGACGGAAGAGAGTTCAGTGAGACGATCTTTGCAATCTAGACTCATGGCTCTCCAGCGGTTTATATAGTTAACAACGAGTTCACCTTTTCGTTGTTTAGTGTTGGTGAGCTCGAACATGCTAACGGTTCTTCTAGTGCTGTAGAAGCGATTCAAAAACTCTCTTTCGAGTTCCTCCCAACTGTCTAATGACTCAGGTTCTAGATCAGTGTACCAGTCAAAAGCATTTCCTTTAAGTGTTCGAACGAACTGCTTGACTAGTAGGTCCCCTCGAGTACCAGCGTTCTCGCATGTCTCAACGAAGTGGGCAATATGTTGTTTAGGATTGCCTTTTCCATCAAACTGCTGAAATTTTGGTGGCTGATACCCGATTGGCGTTCTCAAGTTATCAATCCTCTTAGTATAAGGTTTGGAGTACAAGAGGGAATCTTGAGTAGGTCCACCGTACTGAGCTCTGATACAGTTTGTGATCATATCTTGGAGCTGTTGGATGGATAGTGAAGCGACCGAAACAGAACATTGTGGATGATCATCTTGCACTATAGACTTTCCTTTGTCGTGATTTTTTACGACTTGGGTTTGACTTGATTCGGCGATATGTTGGTTCTCAATTTGGCTCTTTAGTTGCTCAATTTGAGAATCTTTTTCTTCAATCGCCTTCATCAAGGTGTTGATGTGTTCCTGCATCTCAGCCATTCTTTCTTCCACAGTTCTTGTCTCAGTCATCATGACAGTCACTACGTCAGAATCAGGTTCAAACAAAGGGTTATATTTGACAAAAAACTTGTCATTAGTATATGCCCCCTGCAAGGTTGTTTCTTGGCCTGCAACGACAGAAGCTTTATCTTCTTGCAACGTCAGTTCGTTGAAGCAACAATGAGCAGTAGAACCTATGTAAGACTTGTTCATGACAGAGACCATTGAGGAAGTCTTGAACGACATGTTTACACTTGTGTTTTGAGATAAGAGAGAGAGATAAGAGGTAGAGATGGTCCCACTGGGCGTGCCAATTTGTTCACACGTAACTTCGGGGATGGAGACACGTGGAATAAACAATATATTTTTATTTATGTAATATGCGTGTGGGTGTACAATCTCTAACTTTAATCCTCTGATTCTCTCTCTTAAATATATAAACTTTGGTCTCTAGCTTGTTGATCTTCTTGGGCTCGTTTGTCGAGTTTCTTGGATGATCGGTCTGCTAGGTTGATGATCTCTTGGATCGGCTTGTTAGCTTGTTGATCCTCTTGGATGATCGGCCTGCTGACTTGTTGATCTTCTTGATCGGTCGGTTGGCTCGTTGATCTCCTTTTAGAGTCTTCTAGTCTTCAAATCTTCTGAGTCTTGAATCCTTTGAATTCTGAATCTCGGATCTCTGAATTCTCTGGACTCTTTGGATTCCAACGACTCTGGATCTTGGGAGAATGTTCTGGACTCTGCCCCCTCTGCCTCTGGCTGAAAAATCCTCCCAAAATGAATGGTGGCCTCCTCTATTTATAGAGTTTGATGGACCTCATATGGGCTTGGGCTTGGGTCCAATTGCCACGTGGCATAATCTGATTGAATTTGGCTGATGTTATCTGATGGATCACTAATAGACAAGTGGCATTCTTTGATTTGCTGAATTTTAATGTCTATTAATTTAATCTAGGGACACGTGTAAATGTGTAACTGGTCCCAAATTTATTTTATCATTAATTTATATTAATGATGTGGCAATTTGTGATTGGCCAAAATTTCTCCTTCAACAGGCATAATGTTCAATTTCATATCTACAAGATTAGTTCATTTAAAATTTTTTTGAATATATTATGGACCTATTTACATAAAATTTAAAGTTCATGAACTTATTAGATATTTTTATAGTCTAGGTACCTATTAAAAACACAATTAAAATTTTACAGATCTATTAGATATTTTTTGATTTAGAGACTAAATTGATTCAATTCTGAAAATTAAAACACTAAACATGTAATTTATTATTATTAATATTATTTTCAGATTACCACTATAGTACTTTAATTATTAGCAACTTAGATGAAATATTCATATATAGTATGGGTTATATCTCATCTACCTTGGCCCGTTCAATTGATTGTAGTGAATTTTTTTCTTTTTTGAGAAAGACTTAATTATTGTAACTTAAATGATATTACAATCTTAATTTTTATATTCTTACTTTTTTTTTTGTTTATCCTTTCTTATGAATATTATATTGTACAACAACTACCGGCAATGAGTTGAAACCTTTCCCGTGAAAAAAAAGAGACGAAAGGTAGGTTGTCAATGTACTAATGATGAAGATTATAATGGTATAAAAAAATTGAGGAAACAAAGAGCTTTTAAGAAAAATAAGGAAATCCTCAATACGAACTTCATATACTATACCTACTTTTTAGTATATATTAATTTTTGGGTTCAATCACCAAGTTTGTTACTGAATTGTTACGATTTAATCAATTTGGTTTATGAAATAAGTGTCAAATATATAGGTCTTCGAACTTTCAACTTTTTGTCAAATACATCATTCAACTTTTAATTTCTTGTCTAATTAGACAATGACCTATTGAATATATTTTATTAAAATCCACAAGCCTAGCTATTAGATAAAAAATTGGAAGTTTGAAGTCCCGTTAGGCATAAAGTTTAATTTTATATCTAAAAGATTAGTTCATTTTTAAGAATTTTGAATATATTATGGACCAATTGAACATTAAATTGAAAGTTCATGAACTTATTAGATGTTTTTAAAGTCTAGGGACCTATTAAACACACCATTAAAAGTTTATAGATCTATTAGATATTTTTAGATTTAGAGACTAAATTGATTCAATTCTGAAACTTAAAAGACTAAACTTGTACTTTATCCATTTTTATAGTACTTTGATTAAATATCCATATATATTATGGGTTATATCTCATTTGCTTTGGCCCGTTCAATTGATTGCGGTGACTTTTTTTTTTGTTTTTTTTAGAAAGAGTTGATTATTGTGACTTAAATGATATTACAATCTTATTTTTTTATATTTTGACTCTTTTTTTTTTTGTTAATCTTTTCTTATGAATACTAGCAATATTTATGAATATTATAGGACAACAACTACTGGCAATCAATTGAAGCGTCGCTGGACTGGCCTGTCACGTGAAGAAAATTGGAAGAAAAAAGGACAAAATGTTACGTTGTAAATGTACTAATGATGCATATTGGAATGGTATAAAAAATGAGGAAAACAGGAGGTTTTAAGAAAAATGAGGAAATCCCGATACCAACTTCGTATATTATACCTACTTTTTAGTATATTAATTTTTGGGTTCAATCACCAAGTTGGTTACTTAATTTTTAGGGTATAATCAATTTGGTTTATGAAATAAGTGTCAAATAGGTCTTCGAACTTTCAACTTGTTGTCAAATACATCACTCAACTTTTAATTTTGTGTCTAATTAGACATTGACCTATTGAATATATTTTATTAAAATCCACAAGCCTAGCTATTAAATACGAAATTGGAAGTTTGAAGTCCGAGTAGGCATAAAGTTCAATTTCATATCTAAGAGATTAGTTCATTTTAAAAAATTTTGAATATATTATGGACCTATTAAACATTAAATTGAAAATTCATGAAGTTATTAGATGTTTTTAAAGTCCAGGGACCTATTAAACACACAATTAAAAGTTTACCGATTTATTAGATATTTTTAGATTTATAGACTAAATTGATTCAATTCTAAAAGTTAAAAGACTAAACTTGTAATTTATTATTATTAGTTTCAGATTACCACTATAGCACTATAATTATTAGCAACTTAGATGAAATATCCATATATAGTATGGGTTATATCTCATCTGCCTTGGCCCGTTCAATTGATTGCAGTGAATTGTTTTTCTTTTTTGAGAAAATGTTAATTATTGTGACTTAAATGATATTACAATCTTAATTTTTATATTTTGACTTTTTTTTGTTTATCCTTTCTTCTGAATATTGGCAATAATTATGAATAGTATATCGTACAACAACTACAGCCACTGAGTTGAAACCTCGATGGCCTTTCCCGTTAAAAAAAATGGACAAAATGTAGGTTGTCAATGTACTAATGATGCAGATTATAATGGTATAAAAAAATTGGAGGAAACAAAGAGCTTTTAAGAAAAATAAGGAAATCCCTATACGAACTTCGTATACTATACCTACTTTCTAGTATATATTAATTTTTGGGTTCAATCACTAAGGTAGTTACTGAATTGTTAGGGTTTAATCAATTTGGTTTATGAAATAAGTGTCAAATAGGTCTTCGAACTTTCAACTTTTTGTTAAATACATCACTCAACTTTTAATTTTGTGTCTAATTAGACATTGACCTATTGAATATATTTTATTAAAATCCAAAGCCTATCTATTAAATATTAAATTGGAAGTTTGAAGTCCCAAGAGGCATAAAGTTCAATTTCATATTTAAAAGATTAGTTCATTTTAAAAAATTTTGAATATATTATGGACCAATTAAACATTAAATTGAAAGTTCATGAACTTATTATATATTTTTAAAGTCCAGGGACCTATTAAACGCACAATTAAAAGTTTACAGATCTTTTGGATATTTTTAGATAGAGACTAAATTGATTCAAGTCTTCAGGTGCTAGAAACCCCCTCCAATCTTATTTTGCTTTCGGTTAGCTTCGATACGAGTTTTTCCAACTTTTTTATAGCGAGCATAGCTGGCTATTTTTCTCTAATTAATTAAGCTAGTCTTTTACAATTATTTTGCTAAATTTATGCAATTATATGTTTTATTTGTAGGAAGTATGTGTTTGAAGCTTAATTGAGAAATTGGAGTCAAATGGAGTTCAATCTAAAAATAAAAATAAAAATAAAAAAATTCATAGCGTCGCAATGCTAGGACCAAGGTCGCGATGCTCTCGGCGAATTTTCCAGATTCGTAATATCGCGAGAGCATCGCGATGCTACCCCTATTGCGTCTCGACGCTACGACCAATTTTCTTCTTATTTAAAGATTGCGATTAGGGTTGATTGGGAGACTTTTTTTGGGGGAGATTTTTAAGCCAAAAACAGAGAGAAAAACCCTCTTTGGAAGCTGAAGCAAGTGGTGGAGAGTGGGATTGAAGACTTTGTTCGTGGAGATCGTGATGAGGACGTACGGTCTCGGCCACCTAGTGTTTAATCTTCTTTCCCTCTTATTTTAGTTAGTTTTTTAATGGCTTTTTCATGCTTAGTTTATCTTGTAACGCCATGTATGAGTAGCTAAGCTTGTTACTTAGGGATTGATGTAGTCTTTTAAGCGTATGGATTGATTTATGGGTTGAATTGTGCAATTGTTTATGTTTGCATTCTTAATTTAATGCTTTCAATTAATTGGCCATTAGTTGAATGATCTAAGTGTTGAGTCTTTCTCAAGAGAGGGAATTTAGCGTAGACTTAATTAAGATTGCATTACTAAAGTAGAATTTCTAAAATCGTGACGGAATTTAGTGTAACTCTAGAATTGGTCAAAAAGAACTAAATGCCTTGCACATTAAAGAACTTAGATAGGGATATCAAGTTAGTTAATTTGCATGAGAATCAATTATACACGGGAGTGGAAGTTGTAATTAAAGGTTCTTAGACTCATAAAACCATTGTGCGTTATAATACATTCCCTAAAATCAATCCTAGACTAAATTGACGAAATCAATTCCCTAAGTGTTCTTTCAATTGAAGTTCACATCTTTAATTTGCATATTCTTTCTTTTCAAAACTTACTACTTTTCGGTCCCTAAATAAAATCGAACAAGAATATTCATGGTAGTTAATCTAACTTAAAAATCCAATCCAGAGGACGACACTCGGTTGCAAAATCACTTTATTATTACTTGACTCGTGCACTTGCGGTAGGAAAATTCCACATCAAGTTTTTGGTGTCGTTGCCGGGGATTGGCACATATAGTTAGATTAATATTGTGAAAAAAATTGTTCGGTCTTAATTTGGGGTATATTTTATTTTATTTTATTTTATTTTTCTTAATGTTAGGTAGATTGCATTTTTTTCCTTATTTGTTTTCTTGACATATTTAGTTTTTTTTTATTTGTTTAAATTTTCCTTTGATAGATTTTTCCTTTTTAGTTTTTTTTCCCTTTTTAGATTAATTTTTCCTTATTTGTTAGTTTCCTAAATTGTTTTGTCATATGTATTTTTGCTTCCCTTAATTAGTTAGTATTTTCCGTTTCTAGATTATATTTTTCCTTATTTAGATTAGTTGTTTTCTTTTCTTTGTTTCTTTCCTTTTTTAGGGTAGTTTAGGTTGTGTATGCGAAGGAATAGAGAATTGATTTTAGTACCTTTGGATCCCAAGATCGAGAGAACAATTCATAGGTTTCGAAGGGAGAATAGAGAAAATATTCAAATGGTCGACTCAAATCCACCTGAGGAGCCTAAGCCTATTAGAGACTACTTTCAGCCCATGTTTCAAGGGCAACAATCGAGGATTGTCTATGCTCCGATCAATGCCAACAACTTTGAGCTAAAGACCGGTCTCATTCAGATGGCTCGAGATTGTGCTTATAGAGGATCGTCCACCGAGGACCCAAACTCTCATCTAAAATCCTTTTTGGACATTTGTGGGACGGTAAAAATAAATGGAGTTTCTGAGGATGTCATCCGCTTACGCTTGTTTCCTTTTTCTTTGCAGGATAAAGCACGAGATTGGTTGCAGTCTATTCCCACTGGAAGCATCACCACCTGGGATGCTTTGGTCCAAGCCTTTCTGAAGAAAATTTTCCCTCCTACAAAGACAGTCAAGCTGAGGACCGAGATTGGGACGTTCCAACAACAATTTGACGAGCAGTTATTCGAGGCATGAGAGTGTTACAAAGAGTTGTTGAGGAAGTGCCCCCAACATGGATATCCTGATTGCTTGCAGATTCAATTATTTTATAATGGTTTAAACCCAAGTACTAAGACTATTGTTGATGTAGCTGCAGGTGGGACTCTGTTGTCCAAGACAGTTGAGAACACTAGAACCTTGCTGGAAGATATGGCCACCAACAGCTATCAGTGGCCATCTGAGTGGTCTGCACCGAAAACGATTGCTGCTGGAGTTTTTGAAATCAATAACGTAAGTGCACTTCAGGCCTAGATGACTTCCCTCGCTAATGCTTTTCTGAAATTTTCAGGTACAGGGAGTGCACAATCAATTTAATCAGCAGCTGCTTTAGCATCTCAGTCTCAGGAGGAGACCATCGAACAGGTTCAGTACGTATCAAATTTTAATTCTAGGGGATATAATAACAATTCTACACCTAAACATTATCACCCTAACAATAGGAACCATGAAATTTTTTCTTATGCTAATAATAAGAATGTTCTAAATCCTCCTGGTTTTTCCCCTCAAACTCAAGAAAATAAAAAATCTTTAGAAGATCTTGTTGGAGCTTTCATTGCAGAGTCTAGTAACAGGACAAACAAGTTGGAAGAGGCAGTCATTGCCATCAACACCACAGTGAATGGCCACAGTGTGTCGCAACGTCATCGCGACGCGGAGCGGCCGACGTCCTTCCCTAAGGGTCTCTTTCGAGGTGAGAGGTTTGGAGTCGCCACCAATCATCTTGGGGTGTGATTGGTCACCCATTTTAAAGAAAAATCGGTCTTTGAAAACCAAAGATTAGGCTCGGGAGTCGATTGAGTGTAGGGAAGGTGTTAGCACCCCTACAACACCCGTTTAAAAAACGGTTACCCCATTTTATTTTAAAATTATCCTTTTATAACATAAAATGATCCTTATTATTTTGAAGAAATAAAAGAAATAAATAACAAATGTCTTACTTGATCTTACCTTAGCTTTAAGCGATAAAGTAAGGGTCTGATGTAGTGAGTGGGGTTATACCCAATAATTGTTTGTCATGTTGAAATTTTCTTTTAATTAAAGAAAATTTGTCACCTCAAGAATTTGAGAAATTCTCAACTCCTTCATAGGTTATACATGAGCTATTTTGTCTCACATCTATTATTTCACATTTCAAGTGGTATGACACAAAAAAATATGTTTTCATTTTTAAATAAAATTCAATTAAAAATTCATTTGAAATTTCTAAAGTAAAACCATTTTGAAATTCATTTGGAAAATTCAATTTAGAATCAAATTGAAATTGATTTGAAACGATCTAAGTTAATCAAATTTAAATTTTGATTGCCAAAATAATCGATAGTTAAACTTTAGGCTAATTTCCAGGCAGGGTGTTCCCTTCCGGTCAGCTTAAGTACACGTTCTTAGACAAAATTAGCCTTAAAGTTTCCGTAATCGGTCTATTTTAGCCTTTCAAAATATTAAATAATGTTTTCGAAATTTGATTTTACCTTTGAAATTGATTTCCAATTTAGTTTAAAATTGAAACTGATTTTCAATATAAAACCAAATAGACATTGATTTTGAAATTCCAATGAGAACATATTGAAATTTATTGAAAAATTCTAAATTAAAACCAAACCGAAATTGATTTTGAGATTTCAATGTAAATTCAATATGAAATGAAATTTATTCGTGAAATGACACCATGAAGATAATTTGAAATTTATTTAAGAAACCCAATTTACATCAAATTGAATCAATTTTAAAAATCTAAATTAAAATCAAATTGAAATTCATGTGTGAATATCAAATAAGGACCGAATTGACATTCATCCAAGAATTACAAATTTGAGATTTTATTCAAATTAAAATCAATCAAAGAAAAATTAAAATTCTATTTGAAAATTTCAAACCAAAACTAAATTGAAATTGAGTTAATTTAAAACCAAGAATGAAATTGAATTGAAATCCAAATTAAATCATATTGACTTTGATTTTTTAAAATCCTAAAAAAATTAAATTGGACATTCAAATTTAGAATCAAAATGGGATTGAAATCAAAGCTTCAAATAAAAATTAAATTGAAACTGAATTGAGATCTCTAATGTGAATTAAAGACATTGATTCAAAAGTCAATTAAAACCAATGTGAAATTCAAATTAGAAATTTCATGTTAAAGCCTAATTTGAATTGATTTTGAGATTTTAATGTAAACCAAAATTGAAATTGAACTCCAATTTAACTAAAGTCCATAGACATTCCCAATTTAATTAAAATTGAAATTGATTTCTCATTAGAACCAAATGGACATTGATTTGTTTCAAATTTTACAAAAGTTGAAAATGACTTTCAATTTAAAACCAAATAAACATTGATTCGCAAATTCCAATTTCCAACCATGATGAGTTCAAGATTTGAAACTAGATTGAAATTGATTTGGTCAATTGAATTGAAAATTTTTCAAATTAAACCCAAATTGAGATCTATTTTAGAGGGAAAAACAATGTTAAGGCCATTTTGAACTTTGTTTGGAAAGACCAAAGTGAAAATCATTTTGAAATTTGTTTGGAAAGACCAAAGTGAAAATCATTTTGAAATTTGTTTGGAACATCCATATTATAAATATATTGAAAATGATTTGGAAATTTCAATAAAAGAAAAAAAAAACAATTTGGAATTGATTTGAAAATTAACTTTAAAATTCAAATTGGAGTAAAATAAAACAAAACTCATAAAATTAAAAGGGAAAAAGGAAGTTTGTTTTTTTTTTAAAAAAAAAAAAAATCTTGCTTTTTCCTAAAAAATAAAAAAACTAAATAAAGAAAAGAAAGAATGAACAAATAAAAGGAAATGATAAATAACAAAATAATAATAAAGAGTGGGACCCACCATCATTTCATCCTCTTCCTCACTTTCTTTCTCTCTCCCCATTCTTCTTTTCTTTTTCCTTTTCTTCCTCCACTTAACTCTTCTTTACCTTTCTCTTCCATGAAAATTCACTGGAATGTGGGTCAAAGTTACTCCTGGTTCTTCGGATGGTTGGAGTTTGCGGTGGCGACAGATGTCAGATCGGGATTGGATTAGTGGCGGAGTTCGTCGGAGTGGCGGCGGCGTAGGTCTTCAACGGCGGCGACGATGTGGTGAGCGGTGGCAGCGAAGCAACGAGCAACTCAATCTTTCAAAAGATTAAAATTTCTCTCCCTCTCTCAAATTTCACTCTTTTCTCTCTCAAACTTCACCTCTTTCTCTCCTTGTTCTCCCATTTCCCACCACCTTTTGTTCTTGTTCTTCCTTCTCCATAAGCTCTCCTTTTATAGGAGACCTTGGAGAAGGGGTTGAGAAATAAGGGGAGGGGTTGAGAAAGTGTGGGAGATAGTGGAAGGTTGGGAGAAAAAGGGGGGATGGAGAAGGAGAAGGAAGGGGGAGTGGAAGACCAAAAAAGAAAAAAAAAAATAATAAATAAATAAAAACAAAAAAGAAAATAAAATGAAATGAAAATATACAATTCAAACCAAAAAACGAATGTTTTTGATAATATGTGGGGAGGGGGATTTGAACCACAGATTTTGGGATTATCGATACACTTTTATGCCAGTTGAGCTACGCTCTTGGTTGCATACCAAAATTCAAATATTATTACTAAAAATCAAGTCGGACCAAATACGGTGTCTACACAGTGCAACCATTAAAAACATCGAGACTCAGCTGGGACAGTTGGTAAGTGTTGTAAACACCATGAACAAAGGTAAGGCCCCAGCTGAGCAGGAGAAAACCTAGATGGAGTACTGTAAGGCTATTACTGTGCACCAGGAGGAGGTTGAAGAAGAGCCTGAGTCTGAGGAGTATGACACGCCTACTGGGAAAGCTAAGGAGGACACATCATCAGATGAAGCTGAAAAGCCTGAACCTGAGCCTCCTATTCCTTCGCCCACAACGGTGGTCCTCAAAGAAAAGAAGAGGAAAAAGAAAAAGAAGAATAATCAGGTTCAGTTTGACAAATTTATGAATGCTTTTATGAATCTGAACATTAATATTCCCTTCGCAGAGGCGCTAGAGATGTCCTAGTATAACAGGTTCATAAAGGAATGGCTAGCAAAGAAGAGAAAGGAAAATAAGGTTGACACAGTGTATCTCGCCTCAACATGCAACGCTAGAGTTCAACAAAAGGTACCTAAAAAAGTAGCAGATCCTGAGAGTTTTTCTATTCCTTGTAGCTTTGGTACTTACTCTTTTAGAGCGTTGTGTGATAGGTGTTGCCTTGTGCAAAGTGATTCTAAATATGCAAGAAAAACTCTCAAACACACGTGCAAGTGCACACGATCAGCAGCAAGTGATAAGTATTTTTATATCGTTCTCCACAGGGATTGATGCACGAAAATCACTATTCTTAAGCCTATTTCCAATGAAATTCAAAGTAACCAAGAACCAAATATTTTTTCTTAACTAAGTGCAAGAGATTAAAATGGTAAACAAACTTAAAATGATAAGGACTTAAGTAAAATTCAATAAAAACAGCGAGGTAGCACAGAGAAGGCAAGGTTCAGATTAGGGGCTGTCTACTCTCACAAGTTGTTTGCTGCAGCAGAACTCTAAATTTACAACTCACCCAGTATTTTCTACGGGAATTTTCCAATTCTCCTATAGGTAAGGTGATTAAACTCCCATTTAACCCCTTCTTTTTAGCCCAATTGATTTAGTGCCTTAGGTGGTTATTTATCCCTAAATACCCACTCATTTTCATGATCATTAAAGACTAAGGTAAAGCAAAGTAGTCGGTTATCTATTGTTTTCCCAAACACTAAATAACAATGCTAGAAAATGGTTGGCCAAACGAAATTCTAGCTTTAAGCATGAAGAACACTTTACTTTAAGTTGCAATATATAAAGTTCCACTAAAACAAACAACAAGTTCAAGTTTAAGCACCCTAATCCTCACCTAAGAGGATTTAGCTCATGTTCAAGGTGAAAATAATGAAAATACAGCAGTGCACTACCATACCATTCATAATTACAACCTTAAATACAAACTAAACACTAGAAGAAGGAAGAATAAGAGAAAAAGGATGAAGAAAAGAAGCTTCCAAGGTAGATTCCAGCTTTCCCAAGTTGGAAATCCTCCTTTAGCAGCAGCCTCCTTGTCTTTTTCTCCTCTCAATGACAGCAACAGCTTCTAGGTTAACTTCTCCATCTCCCTCTCATTCTTTGGGCAAAAGAAGCATTTATACCCTCTCTTTTCATTGATTTCAGGGCTGATTAGACACCTAACTCCACATGGACCTTCCCTAATTGGCTGAGATGGGACAACTCAGCTCACATGGCTACCAGCTCAATTAATGAAGGCTTTCACGGATTTGGCACGTGCAGAATTTTTCTTCCCAGACTTTCTGCCTTCTGCTTGTGAAATCAGTTGCTGCAGCAAAACCTGAGTGCCCCTACACCAGAAAAATCAGCTTAAAACATAAGAAATCTGCACTAAATTAAACTCAAGCTTGGCCTACTGATATGTAAAAATTGTTCATCAAAGAATACTCATTTTCAAGCACAAACCAAAGCTCAAACACATCAAAGAGTAGAGTTTTTAAGCCTAAAAGAGAACCAATAGCTCTTATTTCTAAGAGCTATATCAATAGGCGCTAGCATCAATATTATTCCTTTATCATTGTGCAAAAAGTTAGATATAGGTGAGATTAAATCTATTTCTGTTAGGCTCCAATTGGTTGATCAGTCTGTAGTTAGACCAGTTGTTGGCATAATAGAGAATGTTTTAATCAGAGTAGGTAGAGTTTTCCTCCCTATTGATTTATATGTCATGGATATGATGGAAAATCCTTCAATGCCTATCATACTAGGAAGATCATTCCTTGCTACTGGGCGAGTTATTATTGATATTGAGCACAGGGAGCTCAATGTTAGAGTCCAGAATGGAAAGGAGATATTTAAAGCAGTGGAAGACCCTAAAGACCGTTCTGAAACGCTTATGATGGGCTACATGAAAGGTGCAAGCAAAAGCACCTCCGGTGGATTCAAAGAAAAGAAGCCTCCTTGATGCAGCATGTTCAACACGTCGAGCTATTGACGTTAAACAAGCGCTTATGGGAGGCAACCCAAGTAAGTTCAATTGTGTTTTTCTTTTTGCTTTTGATTTATTGTTTTTTTTTTTTTTTTTGTAGGTTTTGGTTCCAGTTTCTCCTTTGCTTGCAAGCTTCCATAAAAGAGGACATCGTCATTCCAGGACATTATTGTTCACTCTTCCTACTCTTTTATTGTTCTCATGCTTGATTATGCTTTATTTTCTTCATACATTGAGGACAATGCATGCTTTAAGTTTCGGGGTGGAATAGTATGTTTGTGGAGCCCTTGAGCATCTGAGTTTGGGATATAGTTTTCAGCTTTCTTTGAATTGAGCAGATGGTTGTTTTCTGGATGATATTTTTGCATGACTATGATTTCCTAGGATAGGCTTCATTGTCAATTTTCAAGCTTTCGATGAGTTGTAAGCATGAGTGCCCAAAAAGTGAGACTTTTTAAACTTTTTCTAGGAATGATGTTTATGCTAGCCCCTATATCACATAGTGCTCTACATGAATAAGTACCAAAATTACAAGGAATAGTAAAACTCCCTGGATCAGTCAATTTCTCTGGCACTGTCTGCTGAACACGAGCACTGCATGTCGATGCTAAGTACACAGTCTCCATCTGCTTCTCCTTTTGCTTCTTGATGAGCCATTCCTACATGAACTTCCTGTAGTGAGGCATTTGTTCCAGTGCATCTGCAAAAGGAATATTAACAGTCAAACATGTAAAAGCATCAAGAAACTTATTAAATTGAGCCTTAGAATTTTTCTTTTTTCTATTCTTTGACTTAGGAACTAAAGCAGTAGGAGAAGGGATAGAGGGCTCAGGTATAAGCTTTTCAGCTTCATTTGAGGTGGTGCCCTCCTCAACTTCTCTGGTGAGTTCCTCAGTTTCAGTAGTCTCTTCTTCCTCAGCTACTTGGGTCTCCTCCTCATGATGCACAGAGACGGCCTTGCAGTACTCCAATGAAGATTTCTCCTGCTCAGCTGGGGCTTTACCTTTATTCATGGTGTTGACAACACTTACCAGTTGTCCCAACTGAGTCTCTATGTTCTTGATGGCTGCAGAATGACCATTGGAAGTGTTGTTTATTGCAATCACGACCTCCTCAAGCTTATTTGATCTGTTACTGGATTCTACAATAAAAGCTCCAACGAGATCCTCTAGAGATTTCTTATTTTCTTGACTTTGAGGGGTGAAGCCAGGAGGATTCCGAACATTCTTGGTATTTGCATACAAAAAATTCTCATGATTTCTATTACTAGGGTGATAATGTGTAGGTGTAGAATTATTATTGTACCCCCTAGAATTAAAATTAGAGACATACTGAACCTGCTCGAGATTTTCCTCCTGAGTCTGGGATGCAAGTGTAGCTGCAGACTCAATCGATTGAGCACTCCCTGAACCTGAAAACTTTAAAAATGCATTAGCAAGGGAAGACATCTGGGCCTGAAGTGCACTTACGTTGTCAATCTCGAACACTCCAGCAACAATCTTTTTCGGTCCCGACCGCTCAGATGGCCACTGATAGCTATTGGTGGACCTTTCCTCTAGCAAAGTCCTAGCATTCTCAACAGTTTTGGACAACAAAGTCTCACCTGCAACTGCATCAACAATAGTTTTTGTACTAGGAGTTAAGCCATTATAAAATAATTGAACCTGAAGCCAGTCGGGGTAGCCATGCTGAGGGCACTTCCTCAGCAACTCTTTAAATCGCTCCCAAGCCTCGAACAGTTGCTCATCAAACTGTTGCTGGAACGTCCCAATCTCGGTCCTCAGCTTGACCGTCTTTGCAGGAAGGAAGAATTTCTTTAAAAATGTTTGGACTAAAGCATCCCAAGTGGTAATGCTCCCATGTGGAATTGATTGCAACCAGTCACGAGCTTTATCCTGCAAGGAAAAAGGAAACAAACGTAAGCGAATGTCATCTTCAGAAACACCATTTAATTTTACCGTCCCACAGATGTCTAGGAAGGATTTCAGGTGAGAATTTGGATCCTCCATGGGTGATCCTCTATAAGCACAATCTCGAGCCATTTGAATGAGACCCGTTTTCAGCTCAAAATTATTAGCATTGATCGGGGCATAGACGATCCCTGACTGTTGCTCCTAAAAGACCGGCTGAAAGTAATCCCTAATAGGCTTAGGCTCCTCAGGGTTAGGATTGGCCATTTGGATATGATTTTCTTTACTTTCCCTTCGAATTCTACTTAAAGTTCTCTCGATCTCCGGGTCAAAGGGAACTAAGGCCAACTCTCTAACCTTTCGCATGCACCAACTACTCTAACCTAAAAAGGAAAATAAAAGAAAATGAAAGAAAATAAATTAGGAAAGGAATTAGAAAAGGAAATAGCTAAATCTGAATAAGGAAAATATAATCTACTAAAGGAAAAATTGACCAATATGGAATGCAAAAACAAATATGGCAAAAACAAAAACAAATATGGCAAAAACAAAAACAAAAAAAAAAAAAAGAAACTAACAAATAAGGAAAAACTAATCTAAAAAGGAAAGAAAACACTAAAAAGGAAAAAAAATCTAGGAAAAAATACAATTTTAGTCCCTGAGGTTTGAGTTAGGTTTCATTTTGGTCCTTGAGTTTTCAAACTCAACAATTTAGTCCCTGAGGTTTGGTTTTAGTTTCATTTTGGTCCCTCCATCAAATTTTCCGTTAGTTTCTAACAGATTGGTGACGTGGCTTTTGGTTTTTATTAAAAAAATATTTTTTATTATTTTTATTTAAAAAAACATATATTTTTTTCTTTTTCTCTCTCTTCCTTCCCATCTTCTTCCTTCCTCTTCCATCTCCTTTCTCACTCCTTCTCCTTTACTTTCTCTCTCTTCCTCACATGGCCATCTACCATCGGTCACCTTGTCGCCGCCGCCCTCCGTCGTCGTCGCCGCCATACTCCGTTGTCGTCGTCGTCGTACTCCATTTTTTCCCTCTTTTCTTCTTTTCCCCTTTCCCCTTCTCCTTTCTCTCTTCTCTCTCTGTTCGCGTGAGGATGTTTCGTGGGTCTGTACGCTCGTGTCAGTCGTAGATCTGTTCGCGTGGGTGCCGTCGGAGCTATTTTCTGTACTGCCGTGGGTTTATTCGCACAGATCTGCTGCTGTTCGTGTGGGTTTTTTTGTTGCCATTTGAGATCTTCGCGTGGGTAATCTCTGCATCGTCGTCGCCTCGCCCGTGGATCTGTTCGCTTGTGAACCAGTCGTTCGAGCCGGTAGTTTTGTTGTCGTCTGTGAACCGTTGGAGCTATTTTCTGTACTGTTGTGGGTCTATTCCCACTTTTCTTTTTGTTTGCTGCAAGATCCGAGCCGATAGTTTCGTTCTGCACAGGGAAAAACGAGAAGAATGAGGTTGTTTCAGAGTCTGTCTTCTCGTCGGCGTGGATCTTCGAGCAGTGGTCGTGGGTCTTGATTCGCAGCAATGATCTTGATGTGGTGTGGGTTTGTTGGCATGGAGAAGGAAATAGAAAAAAAAAGAGTAAGTTGTCGGCGGCGACTGACCATCGGCAACCGGCCGTCGCCGGTAGATGTGGTGGTTTGTGGGTTGAAGATGAAGTGATAAACTGATGAAGAAGAAGAAATAAGGGGATAAGGAGAGAGAAATAAATAAAAATGAAAATATAAAAATACTTTATTTATTTTTATTTTTAAAAATTAAAAAAATTAATTTTTATTTAAAAAATAGTGAATAGTCAATATTCCGTTAGTTTTTAACGGAAAAATGGATGGAGGGACCAAATTGCAACTAAAATGAAACCTCAGGGACTGAAATGTTGAGTTTGAAACCTAGGGACCAAAACGAAACCTAAACCAAACCTCAGGGACCAAAAGTGTATTTTTCCCAAAAATCTATCTATGGAAAAATCAAACAAATATGGAAAAATCTAAATATGGAAAAGAATCAACAAAGGAAAAAAATGCAATCTACCTAAAAACAAAAATAACAAAAATAACAAAAAATAAAATACACCCTAAACTAAGACCGGACAATTTTTCTACGATATTAAAATTGACTAAATATGCCAATCCCCGGCAACGACGCCAAAAACTTGATGTGGAATTTTCCTACCGCAAGCGCACGGGTCAAGTAATAATAAAGTGATTTTGCAATCGAGTGTCGTCCTCTGGATTGGATTTTTTTAATCAAATCTAATTATCGAAAATAATCTTGTCCAATTTTATATAGGGAACAAATCAAAGTGAAGATGAGTGTAATCAAACACAAAACAATGAAAAAGTATGACAATCTAATGGAGCCAACGGTCTTAGGGATTTGATTTCACCAATTGGGATTATGGATTAATTCATGGTTTAATGACATGCTAAGATTCATAAATCTTGGGAAACTAAAATCACATATATCTCTCCCGAGCATACATGATTCTCCCACATGCAATGAACCCGATATCCCTATCTAAATTCATTAAACATGCAAGGCATTAAGGTTAACATTTTTAACGATTTCTAGAATTAACTATTATCTCCCGATTTCTAGCTAAATCCTAGTTATGCATAATGATTTCTAAGCTAAATCCTCTCTCCCGAGTTAGATTTAAGCACAAACAACAATCAATTTATGGCCGGTAAATTGAAAGCATTAAGAACACAATTATGCATAAATGACATCAATAACAATAAAATCATAAAATCAATTCATAAAGTGTCCAACGACTACATCAATCCCTAAGAATTAAACTTAGCTACACATAATCCGAATTACAATATAAAATAAGTCTAAACAAGCCATAAGAACTACAAAAGTAAAGGGTAAAGAGAATTGAACGCTAGGTAGGCCGAGACAGCACGTCCCCGTGATGATCCCCACGAACAATCGTTTGATTCCCGCTTTCCTCCACTTGTTTCAGCCTCAAAAGTCCCTTTTTTTTCTCTGTTTTACGGCTCCAAATCGTCAAAGAGAAGTCCCCCAAAAAGCCCTAATCGCAATCTTTAAATAAAGCAAAAATTGGTCGTACCGTCACGACGCTACCGCGAAATTACGAATTCTGGAAGTTCGCCTAGCGTCGCGACGCTAGTCACATAGCGTCTCGACGCTATGATTTTTTTTTTGTTAGATTGAAAACTCCAAATATAGAATGTCAGCAGATGAGCCTATCTTCAATCTTCCAATTTTGATTCTTTTTCATTCTTTAACCTCTTTTCGCCCTCCAAACATCCAATTGATTCCAATATTAATTTCCTACGAATACAACATGAAAATGCATAAATTTGGGCAAATAATTGTAAAAGACTAGCTTAATTAATTATAGAAAAATAGCTAGCTATGCTCGCTATCAAACACCCCCAAACTTAAGCTTTTGCTAGTCCTCGAGCAAACTAAAAATCAAGCATACAGTAGAAGAATGGATGCAACCAACATGACTCAATCCTCAAGGCTCAAAGGTCAATAATCAAGCAAGCAAGAGACATGCACATAAGGACCAATGAAGGAGACAAATTAAAATTTTTCCAAAATTAACTTGCACAAGCGAGATCTAACTCAACGAGATCAGACTCTACTAGCTCGGGATTGGATTATTAAACTCTCAGCTCAGCTCAGCGAGATCTGTCCATAGCGTCTCGACGCTGTCCCCAGATTTTCTATAAATTCATCTTTTCATGCTACGACCAAGGGGAGCCCAATTGGTTAGATTTTAGCCCTAATTTCGACTAGAGACCTTTGGTGGGAGCTAAAGCAAGGCCAAGGAGCGGGAATCAAGCGAGAAGACGTGGAGATCGTGACGGGGACGTGCCGGTTTCGACAGATTCGAGTTTTCCTTTCTCTTTCCCTTACCTTTTGTAGTTTTTATGGCTTTTCTTTCAATTAGTGTTTGTAATTTAAAGACTATGAATTGCTAGTTGTTTGTCTTAGAGATTGATGTAGTTGTTTTAGTTTGTTGGATTGATTCATGGTATGAATATGCATTTATTTTACCTATGCAATTATGGTTAAATGCTTTCAATTACTTGATCACTAGTTGAATGATTTGAGTGTTGAATCTTGCTCGGGAGAGGGGATTTGGCCTAAGACTTACTTTATTTAATTGCATGACTAAAGTAGAAATTCTAAGTTTGTGACGGGATTTGGAATAACTTTAGAAGTTGCTTGAAGAACTAAACTCAAAGCCTTGCATGTTAATGAACTTAGATAGGGATATCAAGTTGATTGCATGCATGAGAATCAATTATGCTCGGGAGAGATAGTTGTGATAAAAGGTTCCTAGACTTGGTAGAATAATTGCATGTTAAATTCATCCCATTAATTTATCCTCAATCTCAACAATGAAATCAATTCTCTAAGAGTCTTTCCATTTGAGTCTCCACCTTTATTTTATCCTTTTTGTCTTTAGATTTATCTTTTATCATCGAGTTTTGCTCCCTAAATAAAATTGGATAAGATTATTCACGATACTTGATTTGCTAGAAAACCAATCCAGAGGACGACACTCGTTTTACACGAAAACACACTATATTATTACTTGACCCGTACACTTGCGGTTAGCAATTTGCACATCAAGTTTTTGGCGTCGTTGCCGGGGATTGGTATATTTAGTTAAATTAATATTGTGGAAAAATTGTTCGGTCTTAATTTAGGGTGTATTTTTACTTTTCTGCGTTGGTTGCATTTTTTTTTCCTTATTTTGTTTTTGTTTTCTTTAATTAGATTGTATTTTATTTTTTTTGTTATTTTTGTTATTTTTGTTTTTAGGTAGATTGCATTTTTTTCTTTTATTGTTTTTGTTTTCCATATTTGGATTTTTCCATATTTGTTTGAATTTCTCATAGATAGAATTTCCTTTTTAGTTTTATCCTTTGTATATTATTTTTTCCTTATTTGGTAGTTTTCTAATTTGTTTTTGTCATTTTTGATTTTTCATTCCTTATTTGTTTTATTTCCTTTTTTGTTTTTGTTTTCCTTTTCTATTTAGTTTTCTTTGTTTTTTTTTTCTTTTCCTTTTTGTTTGAGTCTTTGTCATTTGTTCTTGTTGGGTTATTATTTGATTGGAAGCCTAATTATCATTGTTGCTTTAATTGAATGGCTTTTTATTCAACATCATATTCCAATTTTTCATCTTCAAGTTTTACCCCTTTAAAAGAAAAGTCTTCATTGGAAAGTATAGTTCAAAATTATATTGAGGAGTCTAGAGCGAGGAGTCTAAAATTTGATGAAATCATAAAAGGACTTCAAACCCCAAAGGAAGTTAGTGAGGTTGGATCCACTTCCATAGGATGTCTAGTGAGTCATGTGGCCGATGATTCGTTGGCACCCATTCAGGAGCTTAGTTCTTTCAATCTTGCAAAGGATGAGCATTTGGAGGTGAGTTGCATAGATAGTGGAGAAGAATTGGGGAGTTGTAGCACCTTTCAAGAACATGTTTGTGAGGAAGAAAAAGAAAATGAGCTTGCAGTGACATAGGAAGTTCAGAAGGGGCCCATGAGAAGCTAGTCAGTTTTCTAGCGATTGTTGGTTATATTGATTCAAGGAAGAAGGGCCCAAAGAAATACGAGAATTTTTATGTGCCTTGACATACTGCACAAGCACGTCGAGCTAAAGACGATAAACAAGCACTTATGGGAGGCAACCCAAGTTACTTTATTATTGTTTTTATGTCTTGTTGTTTTTGTTTTGTAGGAGTTCCCGTGATCTTGTCTATGCCAAGCATTCATGAAAGGTCACCATTCCAGGGCAGTATCGTTCACCCCTTCCATTCTTTATTTGTTCTCATGCTTGACTATGCTTTATTGATTTATACATTGAGGACAATGCATGCTTTAAGTTTGGGGGTGGAATATCATGTTTGTGGAGCCCTTGAGCATCTGAGTTCGGGCTATAGTTTTAAGCTTTCTTTGATTTGAGCATATGGTTGTTTTCTGGATGCTATTTTTGCATGACTATGATTTCCTAGGATAAGCTTTCTTGTCAATTTTCAAGCTTTTGATGAGTTGTAAGCATGAGTGCCCAAAAAGGGAGACTTTTTAAACTTTTTCTAGGAGATGTCTTGCATGAGTAGAGTATTTGTCTTGGCTAGATTTGGATTTGAATGCTTAGGAGCGAATTATTGGGTTCATATGTTTGTTGTCACCTCGATAGGTGTAGAGAAGAGCTAAAGAGTTAATTTTTTTGCAAATTAGCATGTTTGATCTTGCTTAGGAGGAAAGAAAAGAAGATATGTTTATCATGATCATGAAAGAAAAATCATTCTTGTTGTTACTTTTGAAAGAAAAGAAATTTTTATGTCATGGCTTGTGCACATTATGCAATGAGTAATAAAGTTTTAGGCAAAAAGAGCTACCCCTGTTGTGATC
The DNA here is from genome assembly GCA_036850905.1 of Luffa acutangula. Classification (NCBI taxonomy): domain Eukaryota; kingdom Viridiplantae; phylum Streptophyta; class Magnoliopsida; order Cucurbitales; family Cucurbitaceae; genus Luffa; species Luffa acutangula. The sequence continues at coordinate 46,385,889 of CM072096.1, forward strand.
AGTTAGGCCAACCAGAGAAAACTCGGGTTAAGGGTCCCTGCAATAGGTGTGTGAAAGCCAGTGCCACATATAAATGCTTAATTTAATTGTCAATTATAAGCACCTAAGTATGGAGGAAAACAAACAAATTTGTTCCATTAACTCGTTAGTGAAACCTTAGTGCTAGTGTAGAGGGAAGATGAGATGAGAGTTTAATAGTCCAATCCCGGGCTAGTAGAGTCTGATCTTGTTGAGTTAGATCTCGCTTGTGCAAGTTAATTTTGGAAAAATTTTAATTTGTCTCCCTCATTGGTCCTTGTGTGCATGTCTCTTGCTTGCTTGACTATTGACTTTTGAGCATTGAGGATTGAGTCATGTTTGTTGCATCCATTCTTCCACTGTATGCTTGATTTTTACTTTGCTCGAGGACTAGCAAAAGCTTAAGTTTGGGGGTATTTGATAGCGAGCATAGCTAGCTATTTTTCTCTTATTAATTGAGCTAGTCTTTTACAATTATTTGCCCAAATTTATGCATTTTCATGTTTTATTTGTAGGAAGTATGTGTTTGAAGCTTAATTCAGCAATTGGAGTCAAATGAAGTTCAATCTTAAAAAAATAATAATAATAAATAATAAATAAATAATAAATAATAAATCATAGCGTCGCGATGCTAGGACCAGCATCGCGACACTATCGGAAAATTTTCCAAAAAACGTGGTATCTGTCCATAGCGTCTCGACGCTGTCCCCAGATTTTCTATAAATTCATATTTTCATGTTACGGCCAAGGGGAGCCCAATTGGTTAGATTTTAGCCCTAATCTAGTAAGTGTTGCTACTCTCAAACTCCTTCAATCTTGTTTCAAGAATCCAAGATGAGTTCCTAATGCCCGAATGTTTTTGTCTTAGGAATTAGACTTGCTCCAAGTCGTTTAAGCCAGCCTTCAAACTTGTTTTGAGTTTATTGGGAGCTTGCTTAGATTGGTTTAGGAGCTCTTGGATTTTCTTAGAAGCTTTTTGTCTAGTTTAGGAGCGTTTAGAGCTTCCGGTAAGTAGTTTCTATCTGTTGAGTCTGTTTGATTACATGATGCACATTAGGAGTGCAAGCAAAAACCGAAAAAATCGACGAACCAAACCAAATCGAACCGATCCAATGGTTTGGTTTGGTTATTTAGCAAAAATTTGGACATATTGGTTTGTGTTTTGGGAAAACCGATTTTTTCGATTTGGTTCGGTTCTCAATTGAAAAAACCAATAAAAACCGAATCGAACCGACTATATATATACCCCTTTAAAAAACCCTAACTTTATTACATCTCATCTCACTCTTTTCCCTCGATTCCAGCAGCACGCTAGACACAGATTCTCGATTCCAGCCGCACAGAACATAGCGAGTAGTGAACACATACCAGCCTTGCAGTTGATTCCCTTGATGTTGTCACAGCGAACAGAACACAACGTACACAGTCGGGGCCCTTGCTGATGTAAGCCTTGTTGTTCTGTCAAAAGAGATTTTTTTTTCTCAATTAAATTCAATCTATCAGTCTGTCGGTTGCATGCCAAAACCGAAAACTGACTGGAATAAAGACACCAGATCCACCATTAATAGTTTACATTCTAATTTGTAACTCCAAATCCACCATTAGTTTACATTAACAACTCCATTTTTCATGGTAATAAAGACACCAGACATTTCTAAAACTCCATCATCTTTCCCTATATCTAACCCCCTTAGTCCCCAATTCTCTCTATAAAAAAAATGAAGCAGAGCTTCTTAGTAAGCAAAAAGAAGAGGGAAAAAAAATCGTAATCCAATCCTCCTCTTAACCTTCACACTCAAATTTCGACCATAATTGAGTTATGCTCATTGGGCCCAAAACTGAAAACCAATCCATTGGACCAACCGAACCGGTTGAAAACTGAACTGACAGTTTTGTCCCATATTGGACATTGGTTCGGTTCACAGTTTTACAAAACCGAATGGATCGATTCGGTTCTTGGTTTGGTCAAAAATCGATAAAACCGAACCGAGTATCACCCATAATGCGCGTTGTTTGTTTACTCGCTTTATATATGCATTATACTTGTTATGTTGCTTATATGTTATATATATACATGTGAATCTGAAATATATGAGCGTTGGTTGTGATGTTTGGTTGTAAGCATGCTAGTTCTGTCGTGAGTTCTTGAGTTATGCATGGAGTGAGCATGTTATGGTATGTTTATGCTTGGTGGGCATAGAACATGAGTTTAGAAGCATGTTGCAGGGCACATGCATTCTAGATGGTTGTGAGAAAGAGGCCAGGGACCTAAATGTGAAAGAAAGGCAAGATGGGTGAATGTCAGTGCACCTCGGGTTCAAATGGTCGAGGGGTGACACGTCACCATTGGTTTAAAGAGAATTAGCTTTGTGGTTGAGATATCAGGGCCTCGGGTATAAATGGTCGATGGTTGATATTGTTTCGAAGAAAGTTAAGTGGTTATCAGTGCCTCGTGTATTCTAGGGCTGATATATCACAATTGGATGTTGAGGCCTTGGGTATAAATGGTCGAGTGTCGACATGCTAATGTTAGATAAGATGAGCATCGAGGCCTTGGGTATAAATGGTCAAGGGTCGGTGTGATGAGTTTTGAGGCAAGTATTGAGGCCTTGAGTATAAATGGTCAATGGTCAATACGTGGCTTAGTCATCGAGGCCTTGGGTGTAAATGGTCAAGGGTCGATGCACAGTTCGAGGCTTTGGGTATAGACGGTCAAGGGTCAAACGTCGAGCTCCGTAGAGAAGTGTCAAGGCCCTGGGTATAAATGGTTAAGGGTCGGTGCATCTCGAAGGATCAGTCTTGGAGAGTTTTGTGGAGCGTTATGCGGAAATCACGTGTGGAGAGCCATGTGAGAGCTAAATATGAGTGTTGAGTGAGGTCGTGGAGCATAAGTAGCTAGTGAGTTGCATGGAGAGATGTATGAGTTATGGCTTAGGAGAGTCATTCATTCTTACTCGCTTTCTAAGTATGTTGTTGTGTTTATAGGTTTGAGAAGTATGTTGTTTGCGCATGAAAAGCATGTTGTTTATCGGTTGTTGTTTGATGGCTTGTCAGGTAGGGACTGTTTACCAGTACTGTGGTTGTACTAACCCCATCCCTTTCTTTCCCCCAACATTTTAGATTATGCAGGTTATGAGGACTGCCTTGACCATGGAGATGCAGATGAGGTGTTGAAGGAAGGACCATAGCTAGATAGCATTGTTCTCTTTTATATTCTTATCTTGGATAGGGTAGTGTTGTTTTCATTGGTTGGACAGTTGTTGTTCCATTTGTTTTATTCTAAATTTATTACTGTCGAAACTCTAGGCTTAGTTGAGCTGGTTGTAATAAACTCTATCTCTTTATTCAGTTAACGATAGTCAGGTTGTTTCTAATGAACTAAAGTTAAAGTTAGTTTTGTTTAGCTGAGTTTTTAGTTTTGGAGGCTCTACTTGGTTGTTTATTATTACGCGGGATCTGACTCACTAGTTTCTGAGAAGTTCTGTTGTGCTATAGTATGGTGGTGTAGCTAGAATTGTTTTAGAAGTGTTCTTGTTCTAGCAGGTGTTTGAAAATTTTTGGTTTAGTCTGTTGTACGTCGTTATGTTGCCGAAATTTTCGGAGCACTCGGGTAGTTTCGTCATGAGTAGTAATGTCACTAGGTTAATAGTTTATAAAAACCTGGGACGTTACAATGACTATTGACACTTCTTTGAAATACAATGTTTGTTAACTATTTCCTAAAACCCATTTTAATTAATAAGTGAAGGGCATGTTTGGAATTTTGTAAAACCATATTCAAATAGATTGCATTTGTTTCAAACAGTACCAAAGATTTTGATTAAAAATATAAATAAATAAAAAATAGGTGAAACGAAGTAATTTCCAGCAAACTTTATTTGACCTTCTTACTAAAATACCACCCTTGAGTCAATTTCCCTAAACCCATATTAGTTAACACTCAAATCAAAGAATTCATATTTCCCAAACTTTAATCTGACCATCTTAGTTTGTATAAAAAGTGATCGAAATAATTTTCATGCTTGGGAAATAATTCTGGTAATTTATTAAAAAAATTAAAACCTATTGAAAATTAATTACCAAAACCAAATATATATAAAAAAAAAAAGAAAAAATACACTTTTAATCCCTGAGGTTTGGGTTAGGTTTCATTTTGGTCCCTGAGTTTTCAAATTCAACAATTTAGTCCCTGAGGTTTAGTTTTAGTTTCATTTTGGTCCCTCCATCCAATTTTCCGTCAATAGTTAACAGATTGCTGACGTGGCAAAATTTATTTATTAAAAAAATTATTTTTTAAGTTTTTTAAAATACAAATATAATATAATAATAAATATATTATTAATTTATATTTTTTTATTTCTTTCCCCCTTTCTCTCCTTCTTCTTTCTTCCACCCATCCCCTCTTCTTCCTTCCTCCACCCACCTCCTAAACCCTAAACCTATCTCCGGCGACTGTCAACACCAGCCGACGGCAGCAGCTGCGGGCGACCGGCCGCCGCCGACAACTAATTTTTTTTTCCGTTTTTTTTTCTTCCTTCTCTTTCTTTCTTCTTTCTCTTCTCAACTCCATTGTCCTCTTTTTTTTCTTCTTTTATAACAGTAAAGCTCCCCGTTCCAGCGCCGGAATTAGAATGAAGGGGAAAAATCAAAGTTTAATCACGAACCTGAGCTCACTTCTTCAACTACTAAAACACGAACTAAAAAACCCAGAAATTTTTAGCAGAAAATGAAGGGGGAAAAATCAAAGAAAGAGCATTTTCCGCCATTGATGAAGGCTCGAAGACTAATTAGAGCAGGAAATTCAGAGAATGAGAATGAATTGCAGTTAGATGAGAATTCCGGAGTCTGAATAATGAAACTTTCAACCATATAAAATAGTCAAAACTCAACAAACTTGGAGTGAGATTTGATCTATCAATCAATACCCAGTAAAAGGTCAAAATTTCCTTTTCTTTTTTCATTTTTAAATTTTAATATTTTTTTTTCCATTACCTCTGAATCAAGCCCAATTGCAATGAATTTGATAGGAGGAGAAGCTTTCTTTTATTGCCTAATGGTGTTGACGAAATCCGCATCAAACTGTCACCAAATTTCTTGGGTGGAATTTTCGCCGGAATCAAATTGGCCGTCGAGAAACCGGTGACGTGCGATCTCTTATGGCCGTCGAGGGCTTGGCCGGAAGAAAACACTCTAAAACAAACAGGGCACTCGTGAATTTTCCTTTCGGCCATGGAAGCAATGGTGGTTGTAGCTGCATTTTCCTAGTCGGTTACCAATTGGGGATTGTCGTAAGTTACAGAGAGTTTAATTTTCTTATGGTTGGCTCTGTGCCCACCAAGTGCTTGATAAGATCGAAACACTTTGTTGCATGTTTCACATTTGTAATTCCCTCTGTTTCGATTCTTTGGAAATTTCAGCGCCTCGGAATCATCGGTCTCCTCCATGTAATCTCCTCCTCCTCCTCTTTACTGTTATAAAAAAAAGAAAAAAAAAAAGAGCAAGAGGACAATGAAGTTGAGAAGAGAAAGAAGAAAAAAAGAGAAGGAAGAAAAAAAACGGGGAAAAAAAATTATTTGCCGCCGCCGCCGGCCGGTGTTGACAGTCGCCGGAAAGAGGTTTAGGGTTTAGTGAGGTGGGTGGAAGAAAGGAGGGGATGAGTGGAAGAAAGAAGGAGGTGAGATAGGGGGAAAATAAATAAAAAATTTATAAAATAATAATATATTTATTATTATATTATATTTGTATTTTAAAAAACTTAAAAATAATTTTTTTAATAAAAAAATTTTGCCACGTCAGCAATCCGTTAACTATTGACGGAAAATTAGATGGAGGGACCAAAATGAAACTAAAATCAAACCTCAGGGACTAAATTGTTGAGTTTGAAAACTCAGGGACCAAAATGAAACCTAACCCAAACCTCAGGGACTAAAAGTGTACTTTTTCCAAAAAAAAAAAAGGGTCTCGCCTCTTCTTCCTATATAGATCTACCTATGTGTATGTAGAGAGATATTAGCAAATAAAAAGAACATACATATTGTTATGTTCACATCATAGCATTAGCAAATAAAAAGAACATACATAATATTTATGTATACAGACGGGGGCAATGAAAAAAGAATACAGGGCAGTTGCTAAACATGATGGAGTAAGCAAAAGAGTACGTATAAAGAATAAATTACAAGAATAAATTACAAACATAGAAGTTGGGAAGGGAAGTGTTTACGTGAATAAGTGGGGATGGACAGATTATTGGAGAGATGTGAGATCAAAGGCCTACTACCTACAAAACACACATACAAAAAGAGAATAAAATGAGAGAGTTAGTATGCATACATGGAGGGAAACGAGAATTTAAAATATAACAACAGTGGGTTCAAACGTTTATATAACATGATCCCTCCTCGTGGAGTATAGGTTCCAACCTTAAAAAAATGTTCAAGTGTTCATTTGAAATGGTAGCCTCATTCAACATGACAAGAGAAGAGTGAACAATCTTTAGAAAGATTGAGACAAGAAGAAGACTAATAGCAATAAGAAAGGATTGTGCACGTACAAGACTATAAATAATTGAAATACTTACCCAAAATGTAACCACAAGAGAGAATGGAAGTGGATGGTTGCACATAAAGGGAATGGTATTATTCGTGAATGGGAAGAGTTGTCTATTTAAGGGAGAAAATGACTAATGAGCCAAGTAAGTAACCCAATAACCATAATCAATCAAGCAAGTACACATGAGTAAATTGATGTAGGAGTTCCATTAAATTGATATGACAAAAATTCACCCAACCACCAAAAACAGTAGCATTAATTATGAGAATGATCAAAGTCAACAACCACATTAAGGGTGGAATAAAAATAAATTTACATCCTATATGAGTTGACATGACAAATAAATCCAAGAATTAAAGTATACAGTATAATTCAAAATTCAAACCAGAATCAAGGTTGGCCTCAAATTTTGAATGAAATCAAAGTATAACTCAGTGTTCAGTCAATGCCAACAAATAACAAATCACCACCAAATCCAAATGTGTAGAAGGAAAATTAGCAATAATACTTGTATGAATTAGCAGGCCTCAGAGTTTAAGAACATATAACAAATAAGCCACACATAGGAACAAACAACACATATCAAATTTGTGGACTAAAAATGACAGAGGAAAATTTTCAAGAACACAAACACGTAAATAGACAGATTCGCAACCATCTTCCAGATTAATTCCATTGAACAAACAGAAATTTAAGTTATAATAAGGAGGCCTCAGGCATGAACAATCATCATAAATACCAATCCATGAACAAGTTCCTCATCACTGGCAGGAAAAAAAAATTATATGAACCTGTTGTGCGAAAGAGTAAGCATCCCTACTACGCTCTTCCTCCCCGAACCCTTCTCATACTAGGCCTCGTCGAATGGTAGACGGATGGTGCAACATCTGAATCTCAAACTGTGAGCTGTAGACGACATGCAACTGTTGTCGCATGGGTTGAAGCCACACGGAGGTGGGTCCACTTCTTCGAGTTGGCAAGAGATAGTGTTGGGGATTCGAAGCGGCAAGGGGAGAGGGGCCAGATCTGAGAAGTTAAGGGAAAATGTGAGACAGAGACGCATCCAAACTAGATGTCAGATCTGGGCAAAAAAAAGGGCACCGACTAGAACGTCACAGATTTGAGCAAATAAAAGGGAAGACGACGAGAACGACTCAGATCCGAACCAACAAAAGGGCAAACGAAAATGACTACTCAGATCTGAGGACTGGAGGTGGAAAAATCACAGATAGAAGGAGAGAAACACACGAGTCAACCGTGGCTCAGAAAGAGAACAAACCCTAACTCAGATGAAGGCACATGGAGTCAGAGAAGGGAAGAATGAAATCAGTTGGTGAATATTCGCTTGGCAAAGAAGACGAACCGTGGGAGAGAATAAAATCCACGATGTGTACAAAAAAACCCGACAACCTAAACAATCTGGACTACCCAACCTAGGGTTGGGTTGGGTTAGGATTTTTTCTGGTTTGGGTTGGGTTGAATTTTTATAAAACCGAAAATTTGGTTCGGTTCGTGGGTTGAAGAAATTTCGGCTTAGTTCAACCCAAACCAAACCGAAAACATATATATATTATACCAATTTTTTTTTTTATATTTAGTGTGTGGTAGAGTGGTCTTGACCCTCCCTTATGTTTGTAGTTGGTGTGTGTTTGAGCCTCTAAAGTACCAAATTCTCTTTTTTTTCATATATTATTTTTTGGTGTTTCATTTATATATTATTTTTTTATGTTTTTTTATATATTATTTTTTGATATTTTTTAACTTCTTTTTTTATTTAATCTAAATAATTTAGATTTTTATGTCTTGAGATTTATATTATAGTATTGTGGATAAGTATATTTTTTAAATAAAAAAACTAAATAATTAAAAAATAAAAAAGAAAAAAAAAACCGGCAACCCAACCCAACCCAACTCGATAATAGAAGGGTTGAGTTGGATTGGGTTGCCATATACGTACGGTTCATTCGGGTCGACAACCCGACCAACCTGAATTTTCGGGTTGGTCCAAAAAATCCCCCCAACCCAACCCGTGTACACCCTTATCCACGATAACTCAGTTGAAGGAAGTAATGAGGGAGAGAGAAGAAGTCTGAGACGAAGATGGTGAACGAAGAAATGAGAGAGAGAAAAAGAGATAGTTGGCAGTGGCATAAATTAGGAAAAATGAGAGGGAGAGAGAGATCTAACATTGGCATAAATGAGGGAATTGGGTTGGAATCTTGATTCCAAACCCATTGGAATCCAAAAGGCCACAAACTCATTCCAATCCCACCCAAGTTCGGCTCACCAAACGTGGGTTTCAAATGTCATTCCATTTTATTCCAGTCCATACCTGTGGCGCAAACATCCCTTAAAAGTTTTTTATCATATTTTTATACACCGATAATCTTTTCTACATCTAAATGATTTGAGATCATGTTTACATTATTCTCACACTTGATCTTGAGACAAAACTAGGAGGAATGGGTTGAATAAACTTTCCAACCTACCTTCTTTTTAGTTCAATAATATATGTGGTAAGTGAAAGTGAGGAATTGTCAAAATAAGCATAGCTCCCAGCTAATTGACATATACCTTTGGCCAACAGGTGAGAGGTTCGAATTCCCCCATCCCAAATGTTGTTGAACTCAAAAAAAAAAAAAAGTGAGAGTGAGAGCTTGAGCATTTGACCTTTGAGATGCATGTATAATGCCTTAACTAATTGATGTCTCTATATATCTGATGTGGTGTTGTAGACTGAAGATGGAGGTAGAGATAAGATGGAAAATTAGAATTAAAGATGAATTCAATTTAGCTAAGTGCAAGTATACACTATCGCATGCAGTAATAAAAACTCTTGAAGTATTCCAAAAGTATCGATCTCATAGGGACTAATTAAACACAAATTTGAAGAAGAAACTGCTTTTAAATTGTGAAGTAGGTAACCAAGTAAAAATAATTGATGTTGGGGTTTTTGGAAATAATAAAGCAAACAACAGAAAGAATAAATAAATAATAATAAAAGCGAGTAATTCAGTAAAGTTTCAACCCATGGGAAAATAACTCAAATAATAGCTTGTTTAACATAAGTTTATATATGCATTGGATCAGATTTAACTCCTATTTGGTCTTGCTCCCAAGAACCGTTAGAAGACTAAGCGAGTACCGTTATGCAAATTTCTATAATTCGACTCTGACATAGATGATTCACGTATGCAACCTATAACCCTATAGTTGTTATAAGCGACCATCCCCTATAACTGCGAATACACTCTTTCGAGCCCTTTCTCCTATATCACCTTTATGAAGATCATTATTGTTTGACCCTTTCGGTACCAAACTCACATAGCATGCTAAGTCTAAGTGATCAAGTTAAACTCAACAAGATTAGAATGATAATCAATAAAGGATGACATGCATACATAAAGCTTAGGCAAACAAAAAACTTTCAAGTTACTCCATCCACAAGGGAATTCACTAAACCAAACCCCTCAATGGAATTTAGCTATGCATGATGGATAAAAGTGCAAACAAATAACTATCCATTGAATACATAAAGTTTCTCTCTCACTCTCTCTCGTTCTCATTGTCAGCGACCTACCTCATCTCTAATTGTCTTCTCCAGCGAGCATAGCGACCACGAGCGGCGATGACAGTAGGTGGGTTTTTCCTCTCCCTTTCGTTGTTTTTATTTTTCTCTCTCTCAATCTGACTCCTTCGGCTCTCTCTCTCCATTTTCCCTCTCTCATTCTCACCCCAACGAGTGCAGCAAGCCTCCTTCGCAATTTTCAACAATCCAGCACACGTGGAGTTCGTCTTCTTGCTGTTTGGGCTCAAAGACAGCACATAGAAGTCATTTCAATGTGGCTCGACACGTGGGTTAGTTAGAAAACAAACGTTCTGTAGATTTAGTCTCTCTCTGGCGCATTTCTCAGCAAGTCGTTCGTGTGGGTTCCTTTCAGCAGCGGTGTGGGTGTTCTTTTCCAGTGATTTTAAGCGAATTCGATTGTGGGTAAGGGAGATCTAAAGCATTTTTAGTTGAGTGTGTGTTTAACCGAATGCTCATTGACATTGGTTTCCAATTTTAAGGTACCCGTTGAGATTGGAGCTAAAGTCGTCGAATTTGGACTGAATTAGAATCCGGGCAACAAGCTCAAGCAGGAGTTTGGGTAAGTTTTTGGGTGTTGAGTTGTCCCCAAATTATTTGTCCTTTGGTTGAATACTCAGTTTACATCCTAATTGGTTTTGGAATCTTTTTGTGTAGTTTTGCTAAAGGTCTTGGAGTTAAGGAATTTGATTAAAGATTTCTCAAGTTCTCTGTAAGTAACCTTACTACTTAGAAAGCCTTGGCTAGGTCGGGCTACTTATTAAGAATTTTTACATGCTTGATGTCATAAGATAGGAGGCATTGATTGAATTTTTACATGCTTGATGTCATAAGATAGGAGGCATTGATTGTGTGGTTGTAATATTGAATGTTGGATATTGTGTTCTGTGATACCGAACCTTCTGGTTATGTGTGTTTGTCTATACTGATGCTCTGTGTGTTCTGCGATACTAAACCTTTGGTTATATGTGTTTGTCTATATTGATGCTCTATTTGTTCTACGATATTGAACCTTTTGGTTATGAGTGTTTGTCTATATTGATGCTCTGAACAGTGTTGGTCTAAAGGTACTGAATGCACAGATTATAGGTATTTCAGATGTGTTAGGTGTTTTTCTCCAGGTTCGAAAGTTATAGAATGTTCTAATTGGATGAACCTTGAGTGCTCTGAATGCCCTTACCTAGAATTAGGAATATGCTTGTAAGGAATAAATGTTTTGTGTTATAGTCGGGACAAACATATGTAAATGCATAGTTACTGTAAATTACGGATTGTTGTCATGGGATGTTATTGTTGGAAGGTTGTGGTCTTTTCTATTTAGAGTTTTGGATGTTAATTACGATATATGTGTTTGAATGAGATGAGAGGTGAGGTAATTAGAACATGTTAGATTAGCCCTTCTGAAACCTTTAAGGGAAAGAAACTTGATGGTTAGGTTGCAAGTTAAATCAGATTTTGTTAATAGGGGCCCAATAAGAAATGAGGATAGGTTACTTATCCTAGTACTGATCGTGGCAATTAAACACCCAGAAGTGAGATGTTTTTAGACTGAGATGAGGAGCTAAATGGGTGGGACTCGACTTCGGAGGCTAGGTGTCATCTACTTTCTGTGGAAGTAAAGTTCCGAATGAAAACTCATGGACGCCCCACCAGTGAGTTGGTAGTTAGAGTGCTATGTACACGTAGGTGCCTTGATGGGTGAGATTTGGCTCCACTGACTGGGTGTCTTCTACCATCAGTAGGAGTAGAGATCTCCCAGGATTCTCACTTGTGCACATCCAGTGAGTTGGTAAGCATGTGACAGACTGGTTAATTGTCCACATGAGCCATACGACATGATAAATGAAATGAAATGACCATTACGCCCTTTAGCATCAACTAACCTCAAGTTACCCGACCTATAATGCATGTAAATCCCCTCCTAGTAGTAGCGTTACTTACTGAGTATTTTTAATACTCATTATTTTCAAAATGTATCCTTTCAGGTATGAGCAAGGACATACAAAGCGCGTGACGGATTGTAGTCGAAAAGTCATGGAAAACATGTGGTCATGACTTCTGTGCAGTCTAGCTTCTCATTTTTTCTTTTAGACAGTTTTGTAAATGGTGGTTTTTAAGGTTTTAAATGTCTCTATGTTGTCCTTAGGAAACCTTTGTTTTAATAAAGTTTTTTCAATTTTTCTTGTTTTATTCCGGTTCCTAGGCTGAAAGGCTTCACTTCTTTAAAATGCTAAGTATTTTGTGTTATTGTTCATTTCAAAACAAGTTTTTTCCTAAATGTAAGTAGGCATGCATGTGGTAGCGGTCCTAGAAATTAATCATGAGAAGCTGGGTCGTTACACTAAAATTATTCATAATGTTTATAAATATAAATAATAAAACATATATAACATTATAATTTCTTTTTCAGATTCATCTTTAAGTCTATAAATTTGAATTGTCTTTTCTTAAAGTCAAATAAAGATTCAACAATAAACATAATTTTGAACTTCAGTAAACTATTTTTGAAAAAAAAAAGAATTGCATAAAAAAGATTTATAATTCTTATATAAGGACAAAAAAGAAATCTAATTGTTTTATATATATATACACACACAAACACATGCATAGAAAAAATAAATTAGAAAATTTATTTTTCCGTTCTCATTTAAACTATAAGTTTGATTTATTCAAATGAGTTTAAAATTAGTATTTAAAAGATCTTTAAATTAAACTTTTAATTTTATATCTAATAGGTTCTTGAGCTTTCAATTTGATGTTTAATAGACCTATAAACTATAAGACTTCTTTTTTAAAGAGTTCAACAGTCTATTAGATACCATATTGAGAATTCAGGAGTCTAAAAGAAAATTGAAAGTTTAGAAATTTATAAAAAACTTTTTAAAGTCACAAAGATTTATTAAATACGGTCGAAAATTTAAGGATCAAATTTATAATCTACCAACTTTAATATAAAAACTTTAAAAAATATTATAAAAATATATGAACTAATATTAATATATACCAATATGTTCAAAATTGTTTCTCTATATAGCCCCGACATAAAGTTATGGATCTATCATTGGCTAAAAGTCATAGAGATCATAAGGGGTCATTTGTTTTTTTGAGAATCTAGATAACTGGAATTAGGGGTGCACACGGGTTGGGTTAGGTCGGGTTGAGAGAATTTAATGGACCAATCCAGAATTTTTGGGTTGATCAATTCTTAACCCGCTCAACCCATTTAGAGATGGCAACCCAACCCTTAAATATCGGGTTGGGTTGGTTCAGGTCTAACAACTTAATTTTTAAAGAGGAGAAAACGAAATTGATCGAGGGGGGTTAGAGATAAAAAGGCTAGGAGAAAGCGATGGCTGACGAAGGGGGGGAGACTTTACTGACTAAGAGAGAAGAGATCGACAACAACTAAGAGAGGAGAGATGGACGCTACTAGCTAAGAGGGAAGAGATGGATGTTGCTCTGCTAATAGCTGATAGAAGAGAGATCAATATGTCGATGTTCCTGGCTAAGAGAGGAGAAATTGATGTAGTTGGTTGAGAAAGAAGAGGTAGACACCACTAATTGAGAGAGAAGAGATCAACGTTGTTCATTGAGAGAGAAAAGATCAACTCTATCAATAGACGCAAAAGAATAGAAGTTGAAGGAGATACGGTGGAATGACATGCAAAGATGTTGGCTAAGGATATATATATACATATATATATATATATATATATATATATATATATAAACGGTTTGATTCAGGCTAGATTGAATTAATATTCTTTGGACCCAAGAACCAAACTGAATCGATCGATTTCTAAAAAAATCAACCCAACCCAAACTGAGAACTTGTCTAAACACAACCCAACCTTTATAATTTAGGTTGGGTTGGTCGGATTCTCGGGTTGTTGAGTTATCTGAACACCCCTAACTGGAATCTTTAGATGTCTGAAATCATAAATACCTGGAATATAAATGTATGACATTTTTTATAACTATATGTTGTTTTTTAAGGAATAATTTTTAAGAATGTTTAGGAATATTTAGATCACCTATCTTTCGTTTCGTGTGATTTGTGTATGGAAATAGTTTAAGATGATGTGTTATATCAATTATGTCCTTACTAATCTTTAAATAATTTACATATTAGTTTAATATAATTTAAATTTATATTGTTACATGCATTTTTATCTTTATTAATTTAATGTTATATTTATATATCAATTTAGTTTATATCAAGTTTATGTGTTATTTTGCATAACAAATTACACTAAAAAATATTTCACCTTTTCCAATGTTGAAAGGTGTTAGGAGAAGTTGAAAACGCGTCGGCTAAACTTCCGTAAAAAATCAGTCGGTAGAGGTTTTGTCGACGCTAGAAAATAGGAGAGTACAAAAAACCCGAACAACCGAGAATACCCAACCCAAACCGTAAGGATTGAGTTGGGTAAATATTTTTTTCGGTTTGGGTTGGGTTGAATTTTTAATAAACCCAAAATTCAGTTCAGTTTGTGGGTTAAAAACTTATTGGCTCGGTTCAACCCGAATCGAACCGTAAATATGCATCTTATTATATATATATATATATATTAAACTAAGTCTGAAGATTGTTATGACTAACATCATTTGAACTTTTAAATATACGAATATTAGATATTTGAATTTTATGGTGATTTTAGTTATTAGTTTGTGTCATTGTGGATAAGCATGAATGTTTAAAGAAAAAAAAATTAGTAATTAAGAAATTTAAAAAAAAAATTAAAAACAACCCGACAACCCAACCCAACCCAACCCAAAAATAGAAGGGTTGGGTTGGGTTGCCATATACGTTTGGTTCCTTCGAGTAGCCAACCTGACCAACCCGAATTTTCGGGTTGGTCCAAAAAAATCCCCTCAACCCAACATGCGTACACCCCTACTAGAAAAAATGGCGTCGACAAAACCTACTTCTTCTAAGGCCTATTTGCAAGTGGTAGCAAAGGTCTTTTTACTGACACCATCTTCTTCCACATTGGAAGAAGCGTGTTGTCGATTTCATTTATATTGGCGTCAACTATAATTCAGATTATGGACAAAGTGATGCCGACATGGCGTCAATAGATGTCCTTTTTGTTGACGCCTACTCATTGATATCGGTAGAATGGGTAATTAATTTTTTTTAATTTTAATTTTACACTTTAAATCTACAAAACTCTTTTTCCTTCAAATCTTGTTGTCATTAAATAAATATAAACAAAATGAAATAAAGAAATATATTCTAAATTGAAATCTAATTACATTCATAAATATGGTCCCTAAATAAATATGTACAAAACAAAATATAATTTCATTCATAATTTCTCTTAAATATTTTTAATTCAAAAAATTGAAATTATATAAGGTACTTAGGAAAAGAAAATCATGTTGGGGAAGCATCCTAAATGTGGTCCGCATAATTTCTAAAAATAGTTCTTTTCGGCTAGGTTTTTTGGGAACCAATTTTGGGACTTCTTGGAGCCGTAAACAGAGCAAAATCAGAGGAATAGAAGGCTGAAGCAAAGGGGAAAATTCGGAAATCAACCCATTGTTCGTGGGGATCGTGACGGGGACGTTCGGTCTCGGCCTACAACGAGTTTAATTCTTCTTTCCCTCACTTTAGTTAGATTTTTATGGCTTTTACATGTTTAGTTGAGCTTGTAATTTTGATCATGAGTAGCTAAACTTGTAAGCTTAGGGATTGATGTAGTTGATTAAGTTTATGGATTGAATTTATGGTTTAAGTTGTGCAATGTTATTATGTTTGTAATCTTGATTTAATGCTTTCAATTAATTGGTCATTAGTTGGATGATTTAAGTTTCGAATCTAGCTCGGGAGAGGGGATTTGATTTAGACTTACTCAAGATTGCATGACTAAAGTTTAGTTTCTATTTCGTGACGGTTTTAGATTAACTTTAGAATTGGTTAAAAGATCTCATTGCCTTGCATGATTAATAAACTTAGATAGGGATATCAAGTTGGTTAATTTGCATGAGAATCAATTATACTCGGGAGAGGTAGTTGTGATTAAAGGGTCTTTGGCTCATAATTCCATTGTGCATAATAACTTATTCCTTAAAATCAATCCTAAACTAAATCGGCGAAATCAATTCCCTAAGTAGTTTTCCCAATTGAAATTCCACACTTTTTGTTCTTGCTTTGATTTAGTTTTCTTATTATTCAATCATCAGTTTTTGATCCCTAAATAAAATTGAGCGAGATAATTCACAATACTTGATTTGCTTAAAAATCCAATCCAGAGGACCACATTTGAATTTACTTTCACTATATTATTACTTGACCCGTGCGCTTGCGGTAGGAAAAGTCCACATAAAGTTTTTGGCGCCGTTGTCGGGGATTGGCACATTTAGCTAGATTGATATTGTGGAAAAAATGTTTGATCTTAATTTAGGGTGTATTTTTACTTTTCTAGGTTGATTGCATTTTTCCTTATTTGTTTTTCTTTCCATATTTGATTGTCTAGGTTAGTTTTTCTTTTAGTTGTGTAATATTTTCCTTATTTGATCTTGTTTTTCCTTTTTTAGATTAGTTTCCTTATTTGTGTTTGCCATATTTTTTTTGCATTCCATATTAGGTTATTTTGTTTCCTTTTCTTGATTATATTTTCCATATTTAGATTTTTCCATATTAGATTTTTTTTTTTTTTTTTTGAGTCTTTGTCATTTGTTCTTGTTGGGTTATTGTTTGATTGGAAGCCTAATTATCATTGTTGCTTTAATTGAATGGCTTTTTATTCAACACCATATTCCAATTTTTCATCTTCAAGTTTTACCCCTTTAAAAGAAAATTCTTCCTTGGAAAGCATAGTTCAAAATTATATTGAGGAGTCTAGAGCGAGGAGTCTAAAAATTGATGAAATAATAAGAGGACTTCAAGCTCCACAGGAAGTTAGTGAGGTGGGATCCACTTCCATAAGTTGTCTAGTGAGTCATGTGGTCGATGATTCATTGGCACTCATTCATGAGCGTAGTTCTTTCGATCTTGATGAGGATGAGCAGTTAGGGGTGAGTTGCATGAATAATGGGGACGAATTGGAGAGTTTGAGCACCTTTCAAGAACATGGTTGTGAGGAGAAAAAAGAAAATGAGCTTGTAGTGTTAGAGGAAGTTCAGGAGGTAGAGTTTGAGGTTGAAAAACATTCGTCTGTTTCATCTTCTCCATCCTTTGTAGATTTTGATTGTTCTTTTTTCTATTCTCACGAGTCAGTTTTAGAGTCAGAGTCTCTTTATTTTGATATTTCTTCTTCTATGCTTCTTTTATTCAAAAATACCAAAAATAATTTTGTTTCAGGGACCCATGAGAAGCTAGTAAGTTTACTAGCGATCGTTGGTTATATTGATTCAAGGAAGAAGGGCCCAAAGAAATACGAGAATTTTTATGTGCCTTGACAGACTGGACAAACACGTCGAGCTAATGACGTTAAACAAGCGCTTATGGGAGGCAACCCAAGTAAGTTTAGTGTGTTTTCTTTTTGTTTTTGATTTATTGTTTGTTTTTGTTTTGTAGGTCTTGTTTTCTTTCTCTCCTGTGCTTTCAAGCTTTCAAGATTCCAAGCTTTCAGTCAAGAAGTCATCATTATACCAGGCCAGTATTGTTCACTCCTTTCATTCTTTTATTGTTCTCATGCTTGTTTGTGCCTTATTTTCTTTATACATTGAGGACAATGCATGTTTTAAGTTTGGGGGTGGATTAGCATGTTTGTGGAGCCCTTGAGCATCTGAGTTCGGGCTATAGTTTTGAGCTTTCTTTGAATTTTGCATATGGTTGTTTTCTGGATGCTACTTTTGCATGATTATGATGTTCTAGGATAGGCTTTCTTGTCAATTTTCAAGCTTGTGATGAGTTGTAAGCATGAGTGCCCAAAAAGGGAGACTTCTTAAAATTTTTCTAGGAGATGGCTTGCATGAGTAGAGTATTTGTCTTGGCTAGATTTGGATTTGAATGCTTAGGAGCGAATTATTAGGTTCATATGCTTGTTGTCACCTCGATAGGTGTAGGGAAGAGCTAAAAAGTTAATGTTTTACAAATTAGCATGTTTGATCTTGCTTAGGAGGAAAGAAAAGAATATATGTTATTTATGCTCATAAAGAAAAATCATTATTGTTGTTACTGTTGGAAAAAAAATGATTATGTCATGGCCTGTGCACAGTTTGCAACGTTTAATAAAGTTTAGGCAAAAAGAGCTACCCTTGTTGTGATCAGTTAGGCCAACCAGAGAAAACTCGGGTTAAGGATCCCTACAATGGGTGTGTGAAAGCTAGTGCCACATATACATGCTTAATTTAATTATTAATTATAACCACCTAAGTATGGAGGAAAACAAACTAATTTGTTCCATTAACTCATTAGTGAAACCTTAGTGCCAGTGTAGAGGGAAGATGAGCTGAGAGTTTAATAATCCAATCCCGAGCTAGTAGAGTCTGATCTTGTTGAGTTAGATCTCGCTTATGCAAGTTAATTTTGGAAAAATTTTAATTTGTCTCCCTCATTGGTCTTTATGTGCATGTCTCTTGCTTGCTTGGTTATTGAATTTTGAGCCTTGAGGATTGAGTTATGATTGTTGCATCCATTTTTCTACTGTATGGTTGATTTGTAGTTTGCTCGAGGACTAGCAAAAGCTTAAGTTTGGGGGTATTTGATAGCGAGCACAGCTAGCTATCTTTAATTATTTAATTTAGCTAGTCTTTTATGATTTTTGGGCCATTTTATTGTGCTTTAATGTTTATTTTGTAGGAAAAGGTTGATTGGAGCTAAAATGCAATAGTGGGTTAATCGGGTGCTCGGGACGCGAAAAGATGCAAAGGAAGGAAAAGAATCAAAAGGGAAAAAAGTCAAAATTCGGTCAAAAGGTGACTAGCGTCGAGACGCTAGCCCTTAGGCGTCTCGACGCTAGCATTCCTTATTCGGATAGGCGCGATATCGTCGCAACGTCGAGACGCTGCGACCTTAGCGTCTCGACGCTACCGTAATTTCCTTTCCAGAACGCGCATGTTTAGAGGCAGCGTCTCGACGCTATGATGAAATTTCAGAATAAATAGTTCCTTTCGGCTAGGTTTTTGGGGGAACCAATTTTGGGACTTCTTGGAGCCGTAAACAGAGCAAAATCAGAGGAATAGAAGGCTGAAGCAAAGGGGAAAATTCGGAAATCAACCCATTGTTCGTGGGGATCGTGACGGGGACGTTCGGTCTCGGCCTACAACGAGTTTAATTCTTCTTTCCCTCACTTTAGTTAGATTTTTATGGCTTTTACATGTTTAGTTGAGCTTGTAATTTTGATCATGAGTAGCTAAACTTGTAAGCTTAGGGATTGATGTAGTTGATTAAGTTTATGGATTGAATTTATGGTTTAAGTTGTGCAATGTTACTATGTTTGTAATCTTGATTTAATGCTTTCAATTAATTGGCCATTAGTTGGATGATTTAAGTTTCGAATCTAGCTTGGGAGAGGGGATTTGATTTAGACTTACTCAAGATTGCATGACTAAAGTTTAGTTTCTATTTCGTGACGGTTTTAGATTAACTTTAGAATTGGTTAAAAGATCTCATTGCCTTGCATGATTAATAAACTTAGATAGGGATATCAAGTTGGTTAATTTGCATGAGAATCAATTATACTCGGGAGAGGTAGTTGTGATTAAAGGGTCTTTGGCTCATAATTCCATTGTGCATAATAACTTATTCCTTAAAATCAATCCTAAACTAAATCGGTGAAATCAATTCCCTAAGTAGTTTTCCCAATTGAAATTCCACACTTTTTGTTCTTGCTTTGATTTAGTTTTCTTATTATTCAATCATCAGTTTTTGATCCCTAAATAAAATTGAGCGAGATAATTCACAATACTTGATTTGCTTAAAAATCCAATCCAGAGGACGACATTCGAATTTACTTTCACTATATTATTACTTGTCCCGTGCGCTTGCGGTAGGAAAAGTCCACATCAGTTATTAAAATTGAAAGTAAATATGTATAAATATGAGAACTAACCTAAATTAATTGAAACAAAAGCAACATCCTTTAAGCTAATTGAAGTAAATAAAATTTAACTTTGCCACAACATCCTTAGACATATGAAACAGTTTGTAACTCAAACAAATACCAGGATTAAACTTAACACACTTAAACTTATACACACAATAACTAAACCAAACTTTTTGGCAAAATCATCTAACTCAAAACCATCCTTTGACACCCTAAGAAACATATGGAAGCATAGACTCCAACAAACCAACACAAACTCCTAAACTTAAACTTATCACCCTCCAACAAACTAAACACTTAGCACAAATTCGAACAAAAGAATATAACATATCAAGCATGGATAAGCTCCATCAAACAACACAAATTCAATTTCAACTCGAACTCAAACTCAACCTTCAATTAAAGAAGAAGCAATTTGGCTATAAACTAACTTTACTAAGTTACAAAACATTAATATGGAACTTCTCAAAACCCAAAGTTACAAAACACAATAGATTTGCCTAAAACTTCTCAAATTTATGAACCTAGCATAAACACAATTATTATTAACTAACCCATATATTATTAATGGTCTGATTGAACTTTTTTTCAAACCAAATAAATTCTAAAACAAAATCTAACTCACAACAATATTGGAAAACAAGTATCATATAGTTCAAACCACACAAGCTCAAATCCACTCCAAACCCACGATTAACACGTGGTATTGTGAAAATCCAATCTAAATTGAACAAATATATATTCTATCCAATAATTTAGAATAGAATGGAATTTTTTCATAAAGCATGCATGACATAGCATACTAAATTCAGTTCAAACAACTCGATAAAGCAAGCATCGTCTTCATGTTAATCTATTACGGCATTATAGAGCCATAAAGTCCCAAATGAGTATTCGATCAAAAAAAAAATTCACATTGGCTAATTTACTTTATTCAACTTCTTAGATTCTCTGTATTGGGAGTGCAACTAAAATCCTACATTGGCTAGATAAGGTGATGATCATGGATATATAAGGGAAGGACAAATTCTCCAATAGTATGAGACTTTTTGGGGTGGACTAAAAGCAAAGCCATGAAGACTTATGCCTAAAGTGGACAATATCATACCATCGTAGAGATTTATGAGAATGTCCTTGCAAAACAAGTGGTATCAAAGCTATGTCTTAAACATAGCAATGTCGAGTAGAATACTCAAGTGCCAAACAAAGAAGATGTGAGCCTAAGTAGTCATGGGGGAAATTTGTGGTTGGGTCCTATTGGACAGGTGATATACTCAGGAGAAGATGAGTTTTCTAGAGCAAATTCTTGGTAAAGGAGAGTTTGACGGATTGATGACTATTTGAGGGGATGCTTGGTGATACTTTGTTCGAGGGGAGGATTGTTGGGAGTGCGTCCAAAGTCCTACATTGGCTAGATAAGGGGATGATCATGGGTATGTAAGGGAAGGACAAGTTTTCCATTGTATGAGACCTTTTGGGGTGGACCAAAAGCAAAGCCATGAGAACTTATGCCCAAAGTGGACAATATCAACACCATTGTGGAGATTTATGGGAATGTCCTTGTCCCAACAAGTGATATCAAAGTCATGTCTCAAACTTAGCAATGTCTAGTAGAATCCTCGAGTGTCGAACAAAGAAGATGTGAGCCTAAGTAGTCAAGGGGAAAATCCGTGGTTGAGATCTATTGGGCAGGGGATACAATGACGATCCAGGATTTTATGTCAGAGGAGTCACCAAACTTATATAAGTGTAACTTTGTGTTGCTGCATTATTCAAATTATCAAATATCAATTAGGTTAAATTACAAATTTAGTCTTTAAACCGTTCGAATTTGTGTCTATTTGGTTTCTAAACTTAAAAATGTGTAAGATAGATTAAAAAACTTTCAATTTTGTGTCATTTCTTTCAATAGGTTCATGAATTTTTAATTTTTTGTCTAATAGGTCCTTGGTTTATTTGATATTTTTCAAAATTCACGAACATCCTAGTAAACACAATTGAAATTTTAGAGTTCCATTAGACATAAAATTCAATCATGAAAGTTTAAGGTTTAAATTGATATAATTATAATTATATTTTTCAAAAAAAATTGATATCGTTATCAACTTGAAGTCTTAAATGATGCAACTCAAAAGTTTAAGGGATATTAATTGACTTTTCTTTAATTTTTTAAGAAGAAAATATCAATGAATTATCTAAATAAATATAGAAGGAAAAAAAACTTGAAATGAGTAGTAAAGTTTTTATGTTAAGAAGAAAATATTAATTGATTTTTTTTTTATGTTAAAATAAATTTCTAAAAAAATTAACCAAAAATTTAAAAGTATTATGAATATTAGAAAATAGATGCCCATGTGTCAAGAAATGTATTGATTTTATGACTTGAAAATGTTAGAAAACTTGGATGCCTATGTGTCACTCAAGTAATGGAACTTATGACTTGTATCATCACTCTCCTTTCATATGCCTATAAATAGTGGCAATGTGAAGTTCAAAATAATAACAGTAAGCTCTCAAGCTCATGGTGGAATTCTTCATCTTTCTCCACTTTATAATTCCATAAACTTTTATTTTGTTATTTTGTTTTCCATTTACTTTTATTTATATTTTAGTTTATATTTATTTCATTTTCTTTTATTTATATATATTATTATTATACTATAACTATTATTATATTATTATATTTTATCCATTTTCGTGTTCCCGTTGCTACTCAATTTCACAACAAAAAGTACTTTTTTATTCTTTTTAGGTTAAAATATTATTTTTCGACCTTGTAATTTTTGTAGGTGAAAAAATGATTATTTTTTAATCAAGTTTTATAAAAAGAAACTTCAAATTAATAATGAGAACTAATTTGAGATTTATTAAAAATATTAGTTAAATTTGAATGATGGTTTAAAAGTGTATATGAACTAAAATAAAATATAAGTTATAAAGTATAGAAATGAAAGTAGTATTTTAGTTTTTGACATTCTTTTTCATCTCATAAATTAATTTAAATTGATATCAAGTAAAGGATAAAACATTTAAAGAAAACCATTAAAAAAAAGTTATTTACTAATGATGGACTTGGAATCAAACTTGGGACATGTTGGGGGTGCACTTTCACATGAGAAGGGAAGGAACCAATGGACTAATAACACTTTTCATTTGGCATGTGCCTCCTTGCCCCTTCTTACATCTACCCCTGAGGTGATATACTCCGGAGAAGAGGAGTTGTCCAAAGAAAACTCTTAGTAAAGAAGAGTTCGACGGATTGATGATTGTTTGAGGTGAGGCTTGGTGATACTTTGTTCGAGGAGAAAATTGTTGGGAGTACGACCAAAGTTCTACATTGGCTAGATAAGAGGATGATTATGGGTATATAAGGGAAGGACAAGTTATCCATTGGTTTAAGACCTTTTGAGGTGGACCAAAAGCAAAGTCATGAGGTCTTATGCCCAAAGTGGAACAATATCATATAGGGATGTCCATTTGTCCCGTGGGGAACCGCCCCTCCCCGTTTAAGCGATGAATGGGGGAGGGAGTGGGGGAAAAAAATTACCCGCGAGCCAAACGGGAATGGGGATGGAGAATGTATTCCCTATCCTCATTCCCCGCTACATGCTCAGTTTACTTTTTTTTAATTATTATTATTATTATTATTATTTCTCTCTATATATAAATTTAAAGTTTTATTGTTAATGATTTAGAAAATTACATATGTTTGAATTATATGGTTTAAACATTTGAATTATATGTATAGATAATTAGATAGTTTGATATGAAATGTTATTTTGTTTCTAATAAGAGATTTAAGAACTTTTTATAAGAAAATTAAATATTTAAATGAAGAATTTATGTGAATAATTAACTATCTAAATTGAAAATTAATGAATATTTTCCATGTCATGCAAAGTTAACTATTTGAAAATTTATCAAAAGAATTATTTGATTCAATGGAGACAAAAAAATATATAAATGGGGAATTCCCCACAGGGAACCCGATCCCCACAAATTCCCCCCGGGGAATCCCCGTCCCATTCCCTACAAAATTTAAAAGGGAATTTCGCAGGGATGGGGATTAAAATGGGAGGAAGGGATAGGGACGGTGAAGGCATCCCCGCCCCGTGGACATCCTTAATATACCATACCATTGTGGAGATATGTGGAGTGTCCATTGTTCTTAGGGGCAACCAGATAAATGGCCAAATAAAAATAGCTGTTTTGAAAAAGGGTCATTCGAAATTTCAATTTGATAAATGGCCAAAAGCTATTTTTAGTAAACTCTTTTGGCAACAAAGTGGACAAAAATACCCCTATCCAAATCTCAATTCAGAAAATAAAATAAACCAAATACACTATAAATAAGGGAGAGAATCTAGCTTATTAATACATCTAACAAAACAATAACAGAAATTCAAACTAAATGGAATATAAATCTGGCAACCTAAATTTAAAACAAAAGATTTGAATTCAAAAATAGAGAAAAAATAGGAGGATAATTTTCGAAACTACCCTGTAATTTCTGGCCATACCTGAGGATTTCCTAACAAATAAGATAACAAACATCAACCAATTAGCACAAATCAAGGGGAGAGTCGCAGATTATTTTTTTTAAAAAAAAAATTGTTAACTCGTACCAAAATAGGGGACACGAAAATGATTGAATTACTTACTAAATTCACTTACACACAAAAACCGTATTTTCTTTTCCAAATCCTCACTAACCTAACTTCAAAGTGTAATCACTAAACTTGCAAATGATTTCAATCTTGAACAACGGGGAGAAACCATTACTCACAAATGGTTACTAGAACAATAAAAAACATTCAAGTTTATAAAAAGAAAAATTATGCAAATACAGTGTATATAGTAAACTAACATATTAGACAATATGCAAATAATTTACTATGGTAAAAATCAAATCATTTAAAAAACGAGAAGAAATCATTACTCACTATTTCCCTTCAACTTAATTTGAAAATTGGGATTTAGTATTCACCTTATTTTTAAAAAAAAAAATCTAAAACCCTTGAGATTCTTCCCAATTTTCTTCGGTTTGTGCTGTCTTTCCCATTCTCATCTTCTTTCAACCATTACAAAGAATTAAAAAAAAAATACCTTTCTTTTGGACACTTTTCTCCATTCTATTCCTCCTCCAAAAGCTTTCATTTGGAAACCATTGAAGACATTGAAAAAGAATTAAAAAAAATACTTTGTGTTGAAAAATAAGATACAAAGAGGAAAATAATGATAGATAAATACAAAATACAATATTTAACATACCTATGATGTAGATCAATAACCCTTACAATGGTGATATGAACGACAGAGCAAACAATCGATGGATGACAAAAAGTTGGGAAAAACGATGAAGATGCTGATTAGATAATTAAAATCTAAGAATCTAATCCAAAATTAAAAATAAAACCTAATTTCTATGTAATCTTTCACTTTTAATAAAAATAAAATATGATTTTGATTTTTGAGAGGTAGGAGAGAGAAGATAGATATTGTAATTCCTTGATTTAAGGATAATTTTTTTATAATTAAATCAAATAGTGGCTGAGTGTGAACATGAAACTTGACTCAAGCACGAAAATAGGTTAAAAAACGATTTAGCCATTTTTCATTAAAAAAATCTGTTTGACAAATTTTCAAAAATATAGTGTAAATCTGGTCATTTTTCAAAAATACAGTGTAAATCTAACCATTTTTCAAAAAGACAGTGTAAATCTGACCATTTTTCTATGGTCGCCCAACAATGTTCAATCAACCTGGTTCGGATAGATGATGAAGAGAGATAATTGATGCTGTAAAAATCTTCTGGAAAACCAAAAAAAGTATATTTTTTTTTTGAAGAAAAGAGGAAGAGGGAGAAATTGCACCGTGAAAATCTTCTAGAAAACAGATTACAGATGGAAGAGGGAGAAAATTGATCCTGTAACTATTAGTTCCTTGATTCATGGAATTAGAGGTTATAGATTTATTTAAAAAAAATAATAATCAGATACGATTGCAGGGGACGTGGGGACGACTAAAGGGTAAAAATGGTATTTGGTATTGCACGAAAATAGGTTAGAAAATTCGGTTTGGCCATTTTTCGTTAAAAAATCCGGTTTGGCCCTTTTTCAAAAGTACCCTGTAATTTTTGGCCATTTCTAAGGATTTCCCTTGTTCTTAACAAGTGGTATCAGAGTCATGTCCCAGACATAGCCGTTGTTGAGGATCCTACATTGAAAAGATTGGTAGAGACCTCACAATATATAAGCTACAAGGGTCACTCCACTCATTGCCAATTGGTTTTGAGATGGAAGCCCATATAATATAATGTGGTATCAGAGCCCATTAAACCCAAACGGGTATTCGGTCCAATAAAAAGAAGGGGCAACAAGAAAATGGCTAAAAATAAATAGGTGGCTTGAAAAATGGCTACACAAGTTTATAAATTAAATAGATGGCAGAAGACCCTAAAAAGAAATTGGGATCTGTTGAGGATCTCACATTAGAAAGATTGGTGGAGACCTCACAATATATAAGCTACAAGGACCACTCCACTCATTGTCAATTGGTTTTGAGAACCTCATGTCATGGTCTCACATCATACCATGGAGATTTGTGTGGCGTGTCGTTGTCCTTATCACTCAATGTAATGTTTTTTTTTTTGTTAATTTGTATATAATATTATTTATAAACTCAATAATGAGAAACTCTAATCTTTAAGTGAATTAAAAAAAAAAAAACCTAATTTCCCACAATCATCAAACAATTAAAAAAAATAAGCTCAAGCTATAAAACTATTCATATACAAAGAAACAACAATTCCAACCTCAAATTATAGACATAGGACAATACAATGGAAACCCACATTCCAAACGTTCATAAAAATGGAGAATAAACAAAATCTAAGGGATTGAAAATATCACGCATGACTTGGTCTTCCGCAACTGTGATTTTAAGCTGATTCTTTATTATATGTATAGATAATTAGATAATTAGATAATTTGATATGAAATATTATTTTGTTTCTAATGGGAGATTTAAGACTTTTTTCTTTAAAAAGAGTTTTTTTTTAAGAAAATTAATTATTTAAATAAAGAATTTATGTGAATAATTAACTATCTAATTGAAAATTAATGAATATTTTCCATACAAAGTTAACTATTTGAAAATTTATCAAAAGAATTATTTGGTCCAATGGAGACAAAAAAAAAATAAATGGGGAATTCCCCGCGAGAAATCCGATCCCTGCAAATTTCCCGTGGGGAATCCTCTCTCCATTCCCCGCAAAATTTAATGGGGAATTTCGCGGGGATGAGGATTAAATGGGAGGTAGGGACAGCGATGGGGAAGGCATCTCCGACCCCGCCCCACCTCGTGGACATCCCTAATATCATACCATTGTGGAGATATGTGGAGTACGTGTCCATTGTCCTTAACAAGTGGTATCAGAATCATGTCCCAGACGTAGCCGTGTCGAGTGGAATCTTCAGATGTAACAATGGAAACCCACATTCCAAACATTCATAAAAATGGAGAATAAACAAAATCTAAGGGATTGAAAATATCACGCATGACTTGGTCTTCCGCAACTGTGATTTTAAGCCGATTCTTTATTATATGTATAGATAATTATATAATTTGATATGAAATATTATTTTGTTTCTAATAGGAGATTTAAGAATTTTTTCTTTAAAAAGAGTTTTTTTTTTAAAGAAAATTAATTATTTAAATGAAGAATTTATGTGAATAATTAACTATCTAATTGAAAATTAATGAATATTTTCCATACAAAGTTAACTATTTGAAAATTTATCAAAAGAATTATTTGATTCAATGGAGACAAAAAAAAAATAAATGGGGAATTCCCCGCGAGAAATTCGATCCCTGCAAATTTCCCGTGGGGAATCCTCTCTCCATTCCCCGCAAAATTTAATGGAGAATTTCTCGGGGATGAGGATTAAATGGGAAGTAGGGACAGCGATGGGGAAGGCATCTTCGACCCCGCCCCACCTCGTGGACATCCCTAATATCATACCATTGTGGAGATATGTGGACTACGTGTCCATTGTCCTTAACAAGTGGTATCAGAATCATGTCCCAGACGTAGCCGTGTCGAGTGGAATCTTCAGATGTCGAGTGGAATCTTCAGGTGTCGAGTAAAGAAGTTGTGAGCCTTGAAGTAGTTATGGGAAGATCCGTGGTTAGGCTATATTGGGTAGGTTCCATACTCTTAAGAAGAGAAGTTGGACTGGATAAGAGCAAACTCCTTGGTAACGGAGTATTTGACGGATAGATGACTATTTGAGGGGAGCCTCGGTGGTACTTTGTTCGAGGGGAGGATTGTTGGGAGTGCGTGTTGGGTTTTATGCCCTAAAACTCGTAGATAGTGAATGTAACCGTTGACCGGATATTAATGAAATAATATTGATATATTGAAATAATATTGATATATTTTTCCATTAATTGTTATTAGTTATTTTATATTTGTCTTTGCCTAATAATAACCCTAATCCAATAAACTAGACATCCAAGGTTGTAATATGAGTCTTGAACAATATGTAACGACATATGGGATCATTGTTCAAGAAACAGCCTAAAGGGTCTATAGTATAGGGATAAGACTAGGTGCCTTATCCTGGTGACACTATGGATACGGCCCACTTTGTATTTGATACAAACGCTGCGATCCAACGCGTTCGTGTAGGAGACATGCGAGTGGGGGTATCCTATGCAATGAGTTTGCATAAGACCGGACCGCGAAATAGTAACCACTGGTTATAACACCGTTAACTAGTTGGTTTTCTATTTCACTAGGACGACCTAGACAACTTAGTCTTAATACTGAGTTGATTATGGACTCCTGCTCATGAGAGATTGTTATTTGATTTGTATGGGTGAGAGTGGCCAATACGCAGACTCAATAAGCCTACCACTTTGGGGACAAGACCGAATGGGGAGCTGGGAACATAATCGTACAAGATGGAATTCACTCTTTCCCGACTTTAGGGAAGCAGATGAGTGTTCCCTTAAGTGGTTACTGCGAGTCTTTAACAAAGGGCCCTACCCTCTCAAGGGCACGAGAGGGTTTTCTGTTTGATGGTTGGACCACAAACAGGTTGTTCATTAGAGGAGAATTGGTACTTAAGGAAATAGAGGTAACCCAGGGGTAAAACGGTAATTTGACCCAACTTGTGTTACGGGTGTTGGGTTTTATGCCCTAAAACTCGTAGATAGTGAATGTAACCGTTGACCGGATATTAATGAAATAATATTGATATATTTTTCCATTAATTGTTATTAGTTATTTTATATTTATCTTTGCCTAATAATAACCCTAATCCAATAAACTAGACATCCAAGGCTGTAATATGAGTCTTGAACTATATGTAGCGACATATGGGATCATTGTTCAAGAAACAGCCTAAAGGGTCTATAGTATAGGGATAAGACTGGGTGCCTTATCCTGGTGACACTATGGATACGGCCCACTTTGTATTTGATACAAACGCTGCGATCCAACGCGTTCGTGTAGGAGACATGCGAGTGGGGGTATCCTATGCAATGAGTTTGCATAAGACCGGACCGCGAAATAGTAACCACTAGTTATAACACCGTTAACTAGTTGGTTTTCTATTTCACTAGGACGACCGAGACAACTTAGTCTTAATCCTGAGTTGATTATGGACTCCTGCTCATGAGAGACTGTCCTTTGATTTGCATGGGTGAGAGTGGCCAATACGCCGACTCAATAAGCCTACCACTTTGGGGACAAGATCGAATGGAGAGCTGGGAACATAATCGTACAAGATGGAATTCACTCCTTCCCGACTTTAGGGAAGCAGATGAGTGTTCCCTTAAGTGGTTACTCCGAGTCTTGAACAAAGGGCCCTACCCTCTCAATGGCACGAGAGGGTTTTCTGTTTAATGGTTGGACCATAAACAGATTGTTCATTAGAGGAGAATTGGTACTTAAGGAAATAGAGGTGACCCAGGGGTAAAACGGTAATTTGACCCAGCTGGTGTTACGGACACTCGTGAAGGACTAACTAGTCGATATTGGTCTAAGTTCCGTGGACACAGAAAATATGTCTGCAGTGAGAAGAGTGCAACTGTGAGTCTATAGTGGAATGTACACACAGTTAACGAATATTGATTATTGTGGTTAAAGAGTTTAACCAATTAATCTCACATCGTTGGAGCTTCTGATCTGCAGGTCCATTAGGTCCCACTGGTAGCTCGTAAAGTAATTTGAGGCAACTAAGTAATTAAATTGAAGATGTTCAATTTACTAAGGGAAATAAATATAATATATATTGATATATTATTATGAGAGAAATTAATATTTGAAAAGTTCAAATATAAATTTATGGAAGATTGAAAAGAATTAATTAATTTAAGTCCTAAAAGTGTTTGGGCAAAATTAATTAATTCAAGGCCGAAAATTAAATATGTGATATTTAATTGGTGGTTAATTAATTAAAGAATTCATTAACCACGAATTAATCAATTATGTAAATAAATAATCACTTAAGGAAGTGATTAATCATTTATGGGAATGATCTAATTACTTATGGAAGAAATTAGTCATTTATGGAAAAGATTAATCAATTGGGGAATTGATTGATCATGATTGATTAATTAAAGGAATAAGATTGAATCAATTTTGGAAAAGATTGATTTAATTGAATATTTTATTCATGGCCTCTCTTCTATAAATAGAACACTAGACCTAATTGGTCATGACACTTGACACTCTTGAAAGACAAGACCTAGAATTCTCTCTAGCCTCCCTCTTAGAGAAAGACTCCCACAAGTCTTTGGCCTCCTAGACTTAGAGACATACCGGTGTAACCTCTGTGGTTATTGTGTCAATTAAAGAAGAATTTCCAGCGAAGAATACCTTGAAGCGGCTGCTGCGTTTTCGTTCGTGGAGCTTCGTTGGCGAAGAACGGTCAAGTCTACAACGGAGGTTTGTAACGGTTCTTCCTCTTTTCTTTAGAAAAGTTTTAAAAATAAATTTAGATTTATTTTAGCATGTTTAAACCGATTTTACAGCGGCTTTAAAGTTAGTTTAAAGTTTTGTTTGAGTTTTCGTAACGGTTTTTAATGTTAATTAATATACGGCGTAAGGTCCAATCGATGCGCTTCCGCTGCGTTGGGACTTTTATTCCCTTCAATCGGCATCAGAGCCATCGCTGTCCCTATTAATTAATTTTAAAAAGTTGCGATAGGCTCTAATAGGTGGGATTTATGCATATTGTATGTTCGGTTTGCATTGAACTGTTTGGGTTAATTTTATGGCCATAGATTTTATTTTTATGTGATTTTGATCATGTAAGGCCCGGTGTTTCGGGTATTTTATGTAAAATCGAGTCCTATGTAAGTCCGGGTCTAGAATAGGTTTTTATGAGATGAAAATCGGAGGAATCGCCGCTGAAATCGAAGCCGAAATCGGAAAAATCGTTGCTGTTTTGCCCAGAATCTGCCTCCAGACGCAACAGCGTCGGGACGCTCCTTCAATAGCGTCTCGACGCTGTCTCGATACCGAAGGCGCTCGGTAAGGAAAGCACACAGCGTCGGGACGCTACCTCAACAGCGTCTCGACGCTGTCTCGATTACGCAGGCGCCAGATATGGAAAACGCACAGCGTCGGGACGCTAATCTACACAGCGTCTCGACGCTGTCACGATGGAGGCGCGCACTAGGGTTTCAACAGGCGCGGTTCAAGCAAGGACGGTCCGGTTCGGACCGGTTCGGCTGGGCTGGGACCTATTTGGTCCGGTTCAGCCAATTTTTTGCATGGTTCGTGATTTTGGAGGCCGGTTCGAGGTGTTTCGGGGCGGTTCGTGCTGTCTAGGCCAATTCCGGAGCTGTACATGGATTTTTTTTAGGATAGAATTTAGCTAAATTAATGTAATTTAATGCTTTATTTTATCCTAGGGGCCAAAATTAACCGGTTCAATTGCTATTTATATGCTTTATGGATGTCATATAGATTATTTAATCCCACCTTAGGTTATAAACATGCTCATGCATTTTTTATATATTATAAATTGTTATAATGTATGTTTAAATGCATGGATTGGTTTTCATATTTCTTAATATAAGTGTATATTAATTTATATGAAAAATTGGAAAGCATGAAGCATGTCATTACTTAAATTAAATATAAATAGTTATGTTTAATGTGATGAATGAAGCATGCTTGGTTGATTTTCTTGATTGGCTTATAATTGTTATAATAAAAGAAAATCAAAATTGCATGAAGCATGAAACATCCATAGTTATTAATATAATTGTTATATTATTCATGCAATTGATGTGGCTTAATTATTCAATTTGAATGAGATTGTTGAATGAATTAAACCCTAGATTCTTGATTATAGGATTAATCATTAAAATTTGAAATAGTTCTTTAATATTAATGGTTAGAAACCGTCAATCTATAATCAAGCTTTGCATGCAAACATAAGATCATAGGATAAATTGAATTAATTTTAAATTGTTTAAAATTAATTAGACCTAGATCGATTTCTAATAGGATTAGAATCTTTTCTTACTTAGAATTAAAAATAGTTTTAATTTACTAAGTAGGAAAAACATTACTATGATTATAAGGGAACTCCACCGGTAATGTTCTGTCTAAGGCTGGAGGTATTTAAGTTGACGGTTTACGGAACACCTCCTACCTGGGAACTGACCTGGAATACCGGAGTTGAATTAATCATAGTTAAATGTTAGCTTGCAATGTCACTAGGTTTATTAAAAGTGTTTAATGCACCTAGATCTTTAGAGTAAAGACCTTACATTACTGAGGTTATAAGGGAACTCTCTCGGTAAAGTTCTGTCTAAGGCTGGGGGTATTTAAGTTGACGGTTTACGGAACACCTCCTACCTGGGAACTAACCGGATTGAGTTGAATTAACCATAGTAATGTTGACTTGCAATGTTGGGTTTATTAAAAGAAGTTTAATTCACCCAAAAGATTGCAGTTGAATCCTTTCCATAATTGTTATAATAGGATCAGACTTAGATAGATTGACTTAGCCGAATACTATCTAAGTTAAACAACCCTATATTAACCTTAGGACATTTTCAGTGGGAGGAAAATTACAAAACGAGATTTAAATCAAGTTTTGCTCCTACGTCCCTATATTCACAACGTGAGATTCATGCTCGGCTTCGAGTCGCCCTAGGAGCGGCCTCCCTTCGGAAAGTGTTTGCATGGATCAATATCAAGGTGAATGGGAAAAATGTCTAGAGTAAGTGGGAGCGGGACACGTGTCAACGCATCCCTCGGTCTCCGCCCATAGTTCACACCGTGAGAGTCCTATGATCCGCCTGCAGGTTGCCCTGGCGCATCCATCCCTTCAGAGGGCCTGGTCATAGGATTCGGAACATCGTGAACTCCTGAAAAGGATAGGAGCTCTTAGGCTAATCACCAACAGTTGTCTTTCCCTTCGGTAGCCTGTTGGTGCGTGCCTCTGAGATCTGAAAGTGGGAGGGTTACACTTACGAGGATGAGTTAAAATTGTTAACAAATCCATGACCGAACAACGATGGCTAATGTCTATAGGAATATGAGTTATTCTGGAATTAGAATTAGCTGAGAGGTGTCTCATTTCAAAGGAGGAGTACCTGATCACCCTTCGGTGGCTGATATTCTAAACCTCTGAAACGTCGTTGCAAAACTAAATCAATAGTTTTAGGGTTCTGTGAATGTCTGTTTTGCTAAATTGATTGGATTGTGTGCAATTGTTTGCTTGTATGATGGGTTAAGGCAAAGATAACTAATACGGTCATTGTTTGTTTAAATTTCAGCAATGTCTTCCTCAATTGTCTCTCTGCTTAAAAATGAGAAATTAACCGGCGAAAATTATGCTACGTGGAAGTCGAACTTGAATACGATTCTTGTTGTCGATGATCTGCGGTTCGTCTTAACGGAGGATTGTCCTCCAGCCCCTGCTCGTAATGCATCCCAGGCAGTTAAGGATGCTTATGACCGCTGGACAAAGGCCAATGATAAGACTCGCGTCTATATCTTAGCCAGCTTATCTGAAGTTTTGGCTAAAAGGCATGAGGGCATGGTAACAGCGAGGGAGATTATGAACTCTCTCCAGGAGATGTTTGGACAACCGTCCTACCAACTCCACCATGACGCTCTC
Organism: Luffa acutangula; assembly: GCA_036850905.1. Taxonomy (NCBI): domain Eukaryota; kingdom Viridiplantae; phylum Streptophyta; class Magnoliopsida; order Cucurbitales; family Cucurbitaceae; genus Luffa; species Luffa acutangula. Next base: position 46,420,196 of record CM072096.1, read on the forward strand.
AAATACGTTTATAGCTGTCGCATGAAAGAGGGCACGTCTGTTCGGGAGCATGTCCTGGATATGATGGTCCAATTCAACGTGGCAGAGGCAAACGGGGCGGTCATAGATGAGCGTAGTCAGGTTGCATTCATCTTAGAATCTCTTCCGAAGAGTTTTCTGCAGTTTCGAAGCAATGCAATGATGAATAAAATAAGATTCAACCTGACTAGCCTCCTTAATGAGCTACAGCTCTATCAGTCTCTTCTTAAGAACAAGGGACAGATAGAAGGAGAGGCAAACGTTGTTCACTCCAAAAGAAAGTTCGAGAAGGGTTCATCCTCTGGAACTAAATCTGTAGCCACTTCTTCAAAGAAAACGAAGAAGAAAGGAAACAAGGGGAAAGCTCCCAATACTGCTGCTAAAAGCAAGGGAAAAGCCAAAGCTGTGGCAGACAAGGGCAAGTGTTTTCACTGCAATGTAGATGGACATTGGAAGAGAAACTGCCCAAAGTACCTTGCTGAGAAAAAGAAGGAAAAGGAAGGTAAATTTGATTTACTGGTTTTAGAAACATGCCTGGTAGAACATGATGAGTTTACCTGGATACTTGATTCAGGAGCAACTAATCATGTTTGCTCTTCTTTTCAGGAAAATAGTTCCTTTCGGCAGTTGAACGATGGAGAAATGACACTCAGGGTCGGAACTGGAGAAGTCATTTCAGCTAAAGCAGTGGGAGCTGCGAAGTTATTTTTTAGAAATAGATTCTTGCTTTTAGAAAGTTTGTTAATCGTTCCCAAGATTAAGAGGAACTTGATTTCTATTTCATGTTTGATTGAACAATCGTATACAGTTACTTTTGATATGAATGAAGCGTTCATTTATAAAAATGGTATACTTATTTGTTCAGCCAAATTGGAAAATAACTTGTATGTTTTAAGACCAACCGAAAACAAAGCACTTTTAAATCACGAATTATTTAAAACTGCTGAAACTCAAAGTAAAAGGCAAAAGATTTCTCCATCAAGTAACAATACTCATCTTTGGCATCTTAGACTTGGTCATATAAACATCGATAGGATCGGTCGTTTGGTAAAGAATGGACTTCTAAGCAAGTTAGAAGATGATTCACTACCACCTTGTGAATCTTATCTCGAGGGAAAAATGACCAAAAGACCCTTTACTGGAAAAGGTTACAGAGCCAAAGAACCCTTAGAGTTAATACATTCGGATCTATGTGGTCCAATGAATGTAAAAGCTCGAGGAGGGTACGAATATTTCATCTCATTTATAGATGATTATTCAAGATATGGTTACTTATACCTAATGGGACATAAGTCTGAAGCCCTTGAAAAGTTTAAGGAGTTTAAGGCTGAAGTTGAAAACCTATTAGGTAAATCTATCAAAGTACTTCGATCTGATCGAGGAGGGGAGTATATGGATCAAAGATTCCAGGACTATATGATAGAACATGGAATCCAATCTCAACTCTCAGCCCCTGGTACACCTCAGCAGAATGGTGTGTCAGAAAGGAGAAATAGAACCTTGTTAGACATGGTTCGATCAATGATGAGCTATGCTCAATTGCCTAGCTCGTTTTGGGGGTATGCAGTGGAGACTACAGTATACATCTTGAACAATGTTCCCTCGAAAAGTGTTTCTGAAACACCTTTCGAGTTATGGAAGGGGCGTAAACCTAGTTTGCATCACTTTCGCATTTGGGGTTGTCCTGCACACGTGCTTGTGACAAATCCTAAGAAACTGGAACCTCGTTCAAAATTGTGCCAATTTGTTGGTTACCCTAAAGAAACGAGAGGTGGTTATTTCTACGACCCACAAGAAAATAAGGTGATTGTATCGACAAACACCACTTTCTTAGAGGAAGACCACATGAGATATCATAAACCACGAAGCAAAATAATATTAGGAGAAGCTACTGAAGAATCATCAAGAGTTGTTGATGAAGTTGGACCTTCAACAAGAGTTGATGAAGGAACTAGTTCTTCAGATCCATCCCGTCCATCTCAAACGTTGGGAATGCCTCGACGCAGTGGGAGGGTTGTGTTACAACCTGATCGCTACTTGGGTTTAACTGAAACTCAGGTTGTCATACCTAATGATGGCATTGAGGATCCATTGTCATATCGACAGGCAATGAATGACGAAGATAAGGATGAATGGGTCAAAGCCATGAACCTGGAAATGGAGTCAATGTACTCCAATTCTGTATGGGAACTTGCAGATCTACCAAATGGGGTAAAACCCATAGGGTGCAAATGGATCTATAAGAGAAAAAGAGATGCAGCTGGAAAGGTACAGACCTTCAAAGCTAGACTAGTGGCAAAGGGTTATACCCAAAAGGAGGGGGTTGACTATGAGGAAACCTTTTCTCCTGTAGCCATGTTAAAGTCCATAAGAATTCTTTTATCCATTGCCACATATTATGACTATGAAATATGGCAAATGGACGTCAAGACTGCCTTTCTGAATGGTAATCTTGAAGAGAATATCTTTATGTCTCAACCCGAAGGGTTCATAGCCCAAGGTCAGGAACAAAAGGTTTGTAAGCTAAATCGATCCATTTATGGATTGAAACAAGCATCCAGATCATGGAACATTAGATTTGATACTGCAATCAAATCTTTTGGCTTTGACCAAAACGTTGATGAGCCTTGTGTATACAAGAAAGTCAACAAAAGGAAAGTAGCTTTTCTAATACTTTATGTAGACGATATCCTACTCATTGGGAATGATGTAGGATACCTAACTGACATTAAGAAATGGCTAGCAGCCCAATTCCAAATGAAAGATCTGGGAGAGGCTCAATATGTTCTGGGAATCCAAATCATTAGGGATCGTAAGAACAAAACGCTAGCTCTGTCTCAAGCAACGTATATTGACAAGATGTTGTCTCGATATTCGATGCAAAACTCCAAGAAGGGACTCCTACCCTTCAGACATGGGGTACACCTGTCTAAGGAACAATCTCCTAAGACACCTCAAGAAGTTGAGAACATGAGACACATTCCCTACGCCTCAACTGTGGGCAACTTAATGTATGCCATGCTCTGCACTAGGCCTGACATATGTTATGCAGTGGGAGTAGTCAGTAGGTATCAGTCTAATCCAGGGTTGGACCACTGGGGAGCGGTTAAGAATATCCTCAAGTATCTTCGGAGAACGAGGGACTACATGCTTGTGTATGGAGCTAAGGATTTGATTCTTACTGGATACACTGATTCTGACTTTCAAGCTGATAAGGATTCTAGGAAATCCACATCAGGGTCAGTATTCACCCTCAATGGAGGAGCAGTAGTGTGGAGAAGCATCAAACAAGGATGCATAGCAGACTCAACCATGGAGGCTGAGTATGTAGCAGCTTGCGAAGCAGCTAAGGAGGCAGTATGGCTCAGAAAGTTCTTGACTGGTTTGGAAGTAGTTCCGAATATGAACGTGCCCATAACACTATACTATGACAACAGTTGGGCTGTAGCCAACTCAAAAGAACCTCGTAGCCACAAACGGGGTAAACACATCGAGAGGAAGTATCACCTGATACGGGAGATTGTGCAAAGAGGAGATGTGATCGTCACTAAGATCGCCTCGGAGCACAACATCGCTGATCCATTTACAAATGCTCTCACGGCTAAAGTGTTTGAGGGTCATCTAGAAGGTCTAGGTCTACGAGATATGTATGCCATCTAATCTAGGGCAAGTGGGAGAAATGTATAATGGGTATAAGGATGCCCTAGTTCATTGTATTTCCAGCTTTAGATTATTGCATTTACATCCCACTAACTAGTGTTTTAGTTCAAGTGGGAGTTTGTTGGGTTTTATGCCCTAAAACTCGTAGATAGTGAATGTAACCGTTGACCGGATATTAATGAAATAATATTGATATATTTTTCCATTAATTGTTATTAGTTATTTTATATTTGTCTTTGCCTAATAATAACCCTAATCCAATAAACTAGACATCCAAGGCTGTAATATGAGTCTTGAACTATATGTAGCGACATATGGGATCATTGTTCAAGAAACAGCCTAAAGGGTCTATAGTATAGGGATAAGACTGGGTGCCTTATCCTGGTGACACTATGGATACGGCCCACTTTGTATTTGATACAAACGCTGCGATTCAACGCGTTCGTGTATGAGACATGCGAGTGGGGGTATCCTATGCAATGAGTTTGCATAAGACCGGACCGCGAAATAGTAACCACTAGTTATAACACCGTTAACTAGTTGGTTTTCTATTTCACTAGGACGACCGAGACAACTTAGTCTTAATCCTGAGTTGATTATGGACTCCTGCTCATGAGAGACTGTCCTTTGATTTGCATGGGTGAGAGTGGCCAATACGCCGACTCAATAAGCCTACCACTTTGGGGACAAGATCGAATGGGGAGCTGGGAACATAATCGTACAAGATGGAATTCACTCCTTCCCGACTTTAGGGAAGCAGATGAGTGTTCCCTTAAGTGGTTACTCCGAGTCTTGAACAAAGGTACCTACCCTCTCAATGGCACGAGAGGGTTTTCTGTTTAATGGTTGGACCATAAACAGATTGTTCATTAGAGGAGAATTGGTACTTAAGGAAATAGAGGTGACCCAGGGGTAAAACGGTAATTTGACCCAGCTGGTGTTACGGACACTCGTGAAGGACTAACTAGTCGATATTGGTCTAAGTTCCGTGGACACAGAAAATATGTCTGCAGTGAGAAGAGTGCAACTGTGAGTCTATAGTGGAATGTACACACAGTTAACGAATATTGATTATTGTGGTTAAAGAGTTTAACCAATTAATCTCACATCGTTGGAGCTTCTGATCTGCAGGTCCATTAGGTCCCACTGGTAGCTCGTAAAGTAATTTGAGGCAACTAAGTAATTAAATTGAAGATGTTCAATTTACTAAGGGAAATAAATATAATATATATTGATATATTATTATGAGAGAAATTAATATTTGAAAAGTTCAAATATAAATTTATGGAAGATTGAAAAGAATTAATTAATTTAAGTCCTAAAAGTGTTTGGGCAAAATTAATTAATTCAAGGCCGAAAATTAAATATGTGATATTTAATTGGTGGTTAATTAATTAAAGAATTCATTAACCACGAATTAATCAATTATGTAAATAAATAATCACTTAAGGAAGTGATTAATCATTTATGGGAATGATCTAATTACTTATGGAAGAAATTAGTCATTTATGGAAAAGATTAATCAATTGGGGAATTGATTGATCATGATTGATTAATTAAAGGAATAAGATTGAATCAATTTTGGAAAAGATTGATTTAATTGAATATTTTATTCATGGCCTCTCTTCTATAAATAGAACACTAGACCTAATTGGTCATGACACTTGACACTCTTGAAAGACAAGACCTAGAATTCTCTCTAGCCTCCCTCTTAGAGAAAGACTCCCACAAGTCTTTGGCCTCCTAGACTTAGAGACATACCGGTGTAACCTCTGTGGTTATTGTGTCAATTAAAGAAGAATTTCCAGCGAAGAATACCTTGAAGCGGCTGCTGCGTTTTCGTTCGTGGAGCTTCGTTGGCGAAGAACGGTCAAGTCTACAACGGAGGTTTGTAACAGTTCTTCCTCTTTTCTTTAGAAAAGTTTTAAAAATAAATTTAGATTTATTTTAGCATGTTTAAACCGATTTTACAGCGGCTTTAAAGTTAGTTTAAAGTTTTGTTTGAGTTTTCGTAACGGTTTTTAATGTTAATTAATATACGGCGTAAGGTCCAATCGATGCGCTTCCGCTGCGTTGGGACTTTTATTCCCTTCAACGGGCACTCGTGAAGGACTAACTAGTCGATATTGGTCTAGATCCGTGGACACAGAAAATATGTCTGCAGTGAGAAGAGTGAAACTATGAGTCTATAGTGGAATGTACACACAGTTAACGAATATTGATTAATGTGGTTAATGAGTTTGACCAATTAATCTCACATCGTTGGAGCTTCTGATCTGCAGGTCCATTAGGTCCCACTGGTAGCTCGTAAAGTAATTTGAGGCAACTAAGTAATAAAAGTAAATTGAAAATGTTCAATTTATTAAGGGAAACAAATATAATATATATTGATATATTATTATGAGAGAAATTAATATTTGAAAAGTTCAAATATAAATTTATGGAAGTTTTGAAAGAGTTCAAATAATGAACTAATTAATTTAAGGCCTAAAATGTGTTTGGGCAAGTTAATTAATTCTAGGCCGGGAATTAAATATGTGATATTTAATTGGTGGTTAATTAATTAAAGAATTCATTAACCGGGAATTAATCAATTATGGAAATAATTAATCACTTAAGGAAGTGATTAATCATTTATGGAAATGATCTAATCACTTATGGAAGTAACTAGTCATTTGTGGAAAAGATTAATCAATTATGGAATTGATTGATCATGATTGATTAATTAAGGAATAAGATTGAATCAATTTTGGAAAAGGTTGATTTAATTGAATATTTTATTCATGGCCTCTCTTCTATAAATAGAACACTATACCTAATTGGTCAGGACACTTGACACTCTTGAAAGACAAGACCTAGAATTCTCTCTAGCCTCCCTCTTAGAGAAAGACTCCCACAAGTCTTTTGCCTCCTAGACTCAGAGACATACCGGTGTAACCTCTGTGGTGATTGTGTCAATCAAAGAAGAAATTTCCAACGAAGAAAAACCAAAGACGGCTGCTGCGTTTTGATCGTTGGAGCATCGTTGGCGAAGAACGGTCAAGTCTACAACGGAGGTTTGTAACGGTTCTTCCTCTTTTCTTTAGAAAAGCATGAAAATAAATTTAGATTTATTTTTAAGCATGTTTAAACCAATTTTACAGCAGCTTTAAAGTTTGTTTAAAGTTTGTTTGAGTTTTCGTAACGGTATTTTAATGTTAATTAATATACGGCGAAATGTCCAATCGATGCGCTTCCGCTGCGTGGGGACTTTTATTCCCTTTAGTGCGACCAAAGTCTCACATCATACCGTTGTGGAGATTTGTGTAGCATGTCCTTGTCCTTATCACTCTATGTGTGATTTTTTTTTTTTTTTTGTTAGTTTGTATGTAATATTACTTATAAACTCAATAATGAGAAACGCTAATCTTTGAGTGAATTTAACCAAAAAAAAAAAAAAAAAAAAAAAAAAACTAATTGTCCACAATCTTCAAACAATTTAAAAAAAATCAAGCTCAAGCTATACAACTATTCATATACAAAGAAACAATAATTCCAACCTCAAATTATATACATAGGACAATACAATGGAATCCCACGTTCCAAACATGCAAAAAAAAAAAAAATGGAGAATAAACTAATTCTAAGGGGTTGAATTCATATTCCCAACTTTAATTTTAATTTTAAACCACTTATTTTTATTATGCACAATCACAATTACAAAAACCCACCCTTTAACCACATTTACAAGGATAAAGAAGAGTGATTGTATAAAAACAATCTTTCCAACTCTAAATTTATCCATGTGGGACAAATCTTCAAAGGGCCAAAAACCCAAGTCATTCCCAAGAAAGAGGAGATGGTGGGAGAAGATTCGAGGGCAACACAATTTCAAACAAGAGAATTTGAGAAGTTGAAATCGTGGATAAAAGGGATGGAAATGCAAAGAAGAAAGGGATTGGGGATTTTAATGACCCTCGACTGATTCCAGCGGCGGAGCTACAGTAGGCCCAGGGGGGGCTCGAGCCCCCCTGGACCTTTACTCTATATTATAGTAATATTACACAGTTCACTTATTTAACATATATACTTCTTTGCCTTGTTGGCAAATGCGCCCAAATCCCCCCCTGCGCCCGTCCATAGCCCGAGTTCGAGTCCAATCAAATGCATTTTTTTAAATTTATTTTCGCTTTCATTGCTTGAGTTCGAATCCAAACAAATGCATTTTGTTTTATTTATTTTCGCTTCCAGTCCTTTTTTCTTTATTAAAAGTCTGTTTTTCTTTTAAAAAAAAAAAAAGAAAAAATTGCTTTTTCTCTTCCCAGTGAACGAGTTCGAACCCAATGGAACGTATATTTTCGTTCTTTTCACTTTAAGTCCGTTTTTTTATTAAAAATATATTAGAAAAAACTGTTTTCAACTTTCTTTTTTTTAATAACTTTTTTATTTTCGTTTTCTTATAAAACTATGAGTAAAACAAATTATTATTCTCATTGATTTAATAGGTAGAAAACTATAGTTTTCAAGAAAATAAAATTAGACCTGTAATTTTTTTAAAATGTTAATATATTGTTTTTTTAATAATTAATTCTTATTAAAAAACTATAATTATTATGATTTTCATTTTTATATATTTTTATTAAAAATAAGTAAAAGATACCATTTTTATATTTTATTCTTGTTATAAAACGTGGAAAGCAATAAAACAACTAAGAGAGAATTTGAGAGAGCAAATTAGAGAGAAAAGAGAGCTAATGCTTTTCATTCAAGTGTGTTTACAATGCTTCATACAACCCCTATTTATACTAATGCAATGGGGTAGGTTACAAGCTTCAAAATGCTGAAAATAGAAGAGGGTGAGAGTCTCTTGGCTATTCCTAAGGGAGTGGGAGAGTCATGGGGGAGAATGGCTACAATCATGGGTTGACTAAGACTAATGATATAATATGGATATCTAATATATACCTATATATACCGGGTATATATATTTACAACACTCCCCCTTAGATATCCATTGTATATGAAATATATGCCTCGTTAAAACCTTACTGGGAAAAACCCAATGGGAAAAAAAAAACCTAGTGAAGGAAAAAGAGTACATTATATTTATATACATTAACAACTGCCTCATTAAAAACCTTGCTAGGAAAACCCAGTGGGAAAAACCATAGCGAAGGGAAAAAGAGTGCAGTGTATTTACTCCCCCTCATGAAAACATCATTTGAGATCTCTGAGTCGTCGCATTCCAATGTTGTGCACCAACTTCTCAAAGGTCGCAGTAGGTAATGCCTTCGTAAATAGATCTGCCAAATTGTCTTTTGAAGAAATTTGTTGAACAGTGATATCACCATTTTCTTCAAGATCGTGAGTGTAGAAGAGCTTTGGTGAGATGTGTTTCGTTCTATCTCCTTTAATGTATCCTCCTTTGATTTGGGCTATACATGCTGTATTGTCTTCATATAACGTTGTTGGACAACCTTTGTTAGAGGACAATCCGCATGTTTCACAAATGTGTTGAGTCATTGATCTTAGCCATACACATTCTCGACTAGCCTCATGAATTGCCAGGATCTCAGCATGGTTTGAGGAAGTAGCTGTTATTGTCTGCTTCATAGATCGCCATGATATAGCAGTTCCTCCATATGTAAATAAATAACCTGTTTGAGATCTAGCTTTATGTGGGTCAGATAAATAACCTGCATCTGCATAACCAACTAGATCAAAGTTTGATTTATTAGAATAAAATAAACCCATATCAATTGTCCCTCGAAGATAACGGAGGATGTGTTTAACTCCATTCCAATGTCTTTTTGTTGGAGAAGAACTATATCTAGCTAATAAATTTACTGAAAATGTCATATCAGGTCGTGTATTATTAGCAAGATACATAAGTGCACCTATTGCACTAAGATATGGTACTTCTGGACCAAGAAGCTCTTCATTATCTTCTCGAGGTCGGAAGATATCTTTCTTTACATCGAGTGAACGAACTACCATTGGAATGTTCAATGGATGTGCTTTGTCCATGTAAAATCTCTTTAATATCTTTTCTGTATAAGTTGATTGATGAATAAATATTCCATCTGCTAGATGTTCAATTTGTAAGCCAAGGCAAAACTTTGTTTTCCCGAGATCTTTCATCTCAAATTCTTTCTTAAGATATTCTATTGCCTTTGGAAGCTCTTCAGGAGTTCCAATTATATTTAAATCATCAACATATACAGTAATGATAGCAAATCCTGACTGTGATTTCTTTATAAAAACACATGGACAAATTGGGTTATTTTGATACCCCTCTTTCAATAAATATTCACTCAGGCGATTATACCACATTCGTCCTGATTGTTTTAATCCATATAAAGATCTCTGTAATTTGATCGAATATAATTCTCTAGGATTTGAATTATATGACTCTGGTATTTTTAATCCTTCAGGGATTTTCATATAAATATCATTATCAAGAGATCCATATAAATATGCTGTAACTACATCCATGAGATGCATGTCAAGCTTTTTATACACAGTCAGACCAATTAAATATCTCAATGTTATTGCATCCACCACAGGAGAATATGTCTCCTCATAATCAATACCAGCTCTTTGCGAGAATCCTTGTACAACAAGTCTCGCTTTATATCTTGTGACCTCATTCTTTTCATTTCTTTTTCTTACAAATACCCATTTGTATCCCACAGGCTTGACATCTTCTGGTGTCTGGACTACTGGTCCGAAAACCTCACGTTTTGAAAGTGAGTTTAATTCTGTCTGGATTGCTTCTTTCCACTTAAGCCAATCATTTCTATGTCGACATTCTTCGACAGATTTTGGTTCATAATCATCATTTTCAGAAATGATGTCGCAAGCAACATTATACGAAAAAATGTTATCAACAACTATATTGTTTCGGTTCCATCTTTTTCCATTCATTACATAATTTATCGAAATTTCATTATTATCCTCAGGTATTTCACCTTCTTCGATATTATTATGAGTAGTCACATTTAGGATTTCTTCTGGAATGTCCACATTATCAATTACGTCATTTTGATTATTGACTACTTTTCTTTTCCGAGGATTTTTATCTTTGGAACCCATTGGTCTACCACGCTTCTGGCGTGTCGCAGACTCATTAGTTATGATAACTTGTTGTGTCGGGATATCAATTTTCGATGGTGTATTTGCAGCTGGTATATGTGACTTGGTCACTTTCTTAGCATTTGTAAATGCATCTGGCATTTGATTTGCAATATTTTGCAAATGAATTATCTTTTGAACTTCTAGTTCACATTGATTTGTACGGGGATCTAAATGAGACAATGATGCTGCATTCCATGTAATTTCATTTTCCAACTTCTTAATCTCTCCCCCTAATGTTGGAAAATTTGTCTCATTAAAATGACAATCAGCAAATCGTGCAGTAAATACATCACCCGTCAGGGGTTCAAGATATCTAATAATTGATGGGGAATCAAATCCAACATATATTCCTAGCCTCCTTTGAGGACCCATCTTAGTACGTTTTGGTGGAGCAATTGGAACATATTCTGCACTTCCAAAAGTTCGTAAGTGAGATATATTTGGCTGCTGGCCATAAGCTAATTGTATTGGGGAGTATTTATGATAGGCTGCTGGCCTAATGCGTATAAGCGATGCAGCATGTAAAATTGCATGACCCCATACAGATATTGGAAGTCTTGCTCTCATAAGCATTGGTCTAGCAATTAATTGCAGTCGTTTTATGAATGATTCAGCTAGACCATTTTGTGTATGAACATGAGCTACAGGATGTTCAACACTTATCCCAATTGACATACAATAATCATTAAATGATTGGGATGTAAACTCACCAGCATTATCAAGACGAATTTTCTTAATTACATAATCAGGAAATTGTGCTCTTAACTTAATTATTTGAGCAAGTAATCTTGCAAATGCAAGGTTTCGACTTGATAATAAACACACATGTGACCATCTACTGGATGCGTCAATTAGAACCATAAAATATCTAAATGGTCCACTTGGTGGATTTATAGGTCCGCATATATCACCATGAATTCGTTCTAAGAATGCGGGGGATTCAGTCCCAACTTTAGCTGGTGAAGGTCTAATAATTAATTTTCCTTGAGAGCAAGCAACACATGAGAATTCATTAGATTGAAGAATCTTCTGGTTCTTCAATGGATGTCCATGTGAGTTTTCAATAATCTTTCTCATCATTATTGACCCAGGATGACCCAATCGATCATGCCAAACAGAAAATATATCTGGATCATTGAACTTCAGGTTCATTATTGCATATGTTTCAATAACGCGAATATGCGTGTAATATAATCCAGAGGAAAAGGCAGGCAACATTTCTAATATACGTTTATCATGTGAGACAGTAGATATAATATAAAGATACTCTATATTATTCTTCTTATAAGTCTCTATATGATAACCATTAGCACGTATATCTTTAAAACTCAGTAGGTTTCTTTTTGATTTACTAGAGAACAAAGCATTATCAATTGTGAATTTCGTTCCTCTAGGCAAAATAATATTTGCTTTTCCAAAACCTTCAATCAAGTCTGCAGGACCTGATATTGTATTGACTTTTGCTTCTAGCATTGTCAATTCTGAAAAATATTTCATACTTTTAAGGATAGTGTGTGTTGTTGCGCTATCTGCCAAACATAAATCTTCATTGTTCATCTTGGAGTCAATCAAATGTGAAATATTCATGTTTCTTCAAGAAAATAAAATAACACATAGTGAGCCTCAGAAAAATAAATTGAATATAAAATTGAACTTAATAAATAAGCATAAATCAAACATAAAGCGACATTCACATAATCTAATATAATATTTTTTTTCTCATTTAATAATATTCATTTTCTCTTCAGGAGATTTAATGAGATTTGCAACATCTATTTCACATTTCTAAGATTAATTATCTCTTCAGGAGATTTTCAAAGTTTGCTTGCACACATGGTTTCAATTTTCGTACAACAGGTACAAAATTAATGCTATTAAACATTTTCTTTTAATAACCATATATGTGTGATTTTCCAAATGCTTCATGATGACCACTGGATGAGTAATTGCTTCTTCCTTTATTACTGATTATTGATCATGATCTCGCCATAGACCATAATTATTCGATATTACAATATTCACTTCAGGGAATAATATTGAAACAATTCATTGAGATTCATGATTTTTCATCAAATGCTCATTTGATTGCTTTAATTTCAAGAAGACATGGTGTTTGCTCATCACAATATTAAAAACTTTCTTTCTCAATATTGCTACTATAGGAGCATATTCTATAATTGGAAAGAAAGATTAACAACATTATTCTTACCATATGCTCACTTATTTACAATCACTTATTGATTAAGATTATGCAACTACGAGTGCATTTAATTAAAGTGAGCATTTCTTAATTTAAACTTTTGCAACTACAGGCGCATTTAATCATGAGCAATTCTTGATTTGAAATTATGCAACTACAGGTGCATTTAATCACACAAGTACTTCTTGATTTGAAATGGTGCAACTTCAGGTGCATTAAATCAAAATGGGCCTTTTTATGAAACTTCATGTGCATAACATCAAAATTAACTTTAGAACGAGCAATTATTTACTATATAAGTTTGCAAACTTTGTCATATGAGAATTTAAACTAATACATGTGTCTACCATGAATTCCAAAAGTTAATCAACATAAACAAAAATATTCAAATGTATATATGACATATACACAAAGAAATATCTCACATATGCATTCTAAAAAAAACTGTAGGTAAACAACATATTGCAATATTTATCTAAGATATATTACAACATATATAACATGTTTTGTACATATAGGATTTGTGATAGTATATCAAATATGTCCACTTTATATATATATTAAATTTACACATGATATAAAATATACTAATGATCATGTGAAAATTATATTGGACAAAAAATACATAAATTAACGAGATAAATATACATTAGCTTATTAGCGAAACGAGCAATTTTAGTAGATGTATATGATTAAAAAATAAGATATATACATGGGTATATATGTGCATCATGTTTATCGAATATGTATAAACATTCTAGATCATTACAATAATAAGGATATAAGCATACTCTCAACATTTCAGTTATTGTAATTAACATACATATCATTGGCAAATATAGAATCACGATGTTAATATCATCATAAACAAACATGATACTTAATAATCTCATATAGTATGCACAATAATGAAGAACATGCTAATATTGCATAGAATATATGTTGTCAACGTTCAATACACAGTGTATATACGAGGTATATATAATACATACACACTGTATATATGAAACGTACCGAAGACAATTGCAACTAATAAAGATGAACCCTACCTTCAACCGAACAAAAATGGCAGAGACTCGTGCTGATAACGTGTTATAAAACGTGGAAAGCAATAAAACAACTAAGAGAGAATTTGAGAGAGCAAATTAGAGAGAAAAGAGAGCTAATGCTTTTCATTCAAGTGTGTTTACAATGCTTCATACAACCCCTATTTATACTAATGCAATGGGGTAGGTTACAAGCTTCAAAATGCTGAAAATAGAAGAGGGTGAGAGTCTCTTGGCTATTCCTAAGGGAGTGGGAGAGTCATGGGGGAGAATGGCTACAATCATGGGTTGACTAAGACTAATGATATAATATGGATATCTAATATATACCTATATATACCGGGTATATATATTTACAACAATTCTGAGATTTGTTTTATTTTAGTCATTGTGTTTACAAATGTCCAAATTTAGTCATTTGTACTTTAGGTAAATCTTACATATTGTTAATATATTGTTAACTTTTCATATATATATATATATATATATATATATATATATATATATATATATATATTTTTTTTTTTTTTTTTTTTTTTTGTCTCTAGCCCTCCTTGTATAGAAACATATTCTCATTTTCTTCTCTTAAATGGAAATTATTATAATTATTTTTACCAAATTTAATACAAATTTACTTTAAACAACCAAAATCAGTACTAATTTTAAAATTTATTGAAAGTATGTGGACTAAATTTGAACATTTAAAATTATACAAACTAAAATGAAATTAGACTTCAAGTACATTGACCAAAATGGTATTTTAACCTAAAAAATGTCGATAATACTTTCTATTAAACAAATTAATATCAAAATATACCAAGCCCCCCTAACATAAAGTTCTAGATCCGCCACTGGCTGATTCCATTCTTCTCCTAACGTTGTCTCATTGTGGCGTCGGAAGAAATGTCGATTTTGAATTTCTCTTGACGTTGGGAGAAAAAGATATTCCTTTCGTGTTAATTTATATTAGTTTGATATTTTTATAAAATATTTAATATCAAATATTGATTCAATTTTAACTTTTTTTTTTCACAAAATGACGAGGGTGTTTTTAGTGGATTATATTCATCATCTTGTCAAATTATATTTTTTAAAGAAATATTATTTATTTGTAATGAATGTGTACGTTTTGAAATATATATTTAGTAATAGTTTTAATAAATTACAAATAAAAACTAAAATAAATCATTTCAATAGATATATAAAATAGAAAATTCACTAAATACTACCATATTTGCCGACGGTTGAAAAAATAAAAATAAAATGAATATTGTACTCAAGGTATCAAATTTTCGTCGACATACCGACATTTCGGTGGAAATGTCGGTATATCGACCATGTCAACATTTCCAAGAGGGGGAAGCCATGTCGACGAAATTGTCGACATCTCGACATTTCGGCGATTTCACCGAAATGTCGAGATGTGTCGATTTTTTTTAATTGTTTTTTAATACATTTTATAGTTTAAGTTTTAAGTTTGAACCTAAAGTTTTGTGAGTTTCTCTTGCCCTAGCGGAAGCACGCTTGTTTCACATTTATGTGGGTTAGAGTTCAAATCCTGCTTAATGTATTTTTCATTTCTTTCTATTTTTTCAAATACAGTTTTTTTTATATATTTTTTTCAAATATGGGTTGACTATGACTAATGGGGTAATATGGATATCTACTATATACCAAGGTATATTTACAACACAAATTTATTTTTTAGTTTTTACTACAAAAATAATTTTTAATTTATTATTTTAATTTTAAATTTCTATTATTTTATTATTTTTAGCATCTATAGATACTTTCATTTCATTTCAATCTCTTCACGCCACAATTCTCAAATTCTCAATTATAATTTTACATTTTTATTATTTTTATTATTTTTACCATATTATATAAATATTCTCATTTCATTTTAATTTCTTCATACCTCAATTCTCTAAAATTCTCCCAAAATATTTTCCAATTACTTTCTTAAATTAGGAGCTCTAGCCTTCTAGCTCTAGTTATCTATCTTCACTTGTTAAGTTAAGTTTAAAGGTTTTCATGTTTATTTACCTTTAAACTTAAATTTTCATTTAAAAATTCAAATAATTTTCATCAATTTTCAAAATTCTTGCACATATCGACATTTGAATTGACAATTCCATCTAAATATTATCTTACTTTTTAGATATGATGATAAAAAAAAGATCCATTATAGTCTAATTAAACTACAATTAAAGTTTCATTGACTAATTCAAACAATTTCCATCAATTTCCATGATTTCCGTAAATTTTCCCGGAATGTCTCTCGATATTTCCATCGACATCGACATTTCCATAAAATCTGGACCTCGACATTTCCATCGACATCGACATTTTAAACCTTGATTGTACTTTAAACTTTAATTGAAAATAATCAAGATGTTATTCAATTTAACTAAAGTTTATTTTATATCTAAATTACATTTGATTGTTTATTAGTGCATAAATACATTAATTTATTTTTAAATAAAAAATATATGAAATAAAGAAAAATGATAAAGGAAAAATGTACAAAAAGAAAAATGAATGGCAAAAATGTCATTAGATGCTCTCGATATGGAAATCTTACAAACTCTTGATTCAAAAAGACATCCAACATAGAATAGACGTCCACTCGTATGAGCATCTAAGATATCCGAACATCTTGAAATTATGAGATATCTTAAATTCCAACAAACAAAACAGGACAATCTAGATGTTCATTCATCCATGAGAATCTTAGATTCCCACGAAACCAATAGTCCTAAGAGTTCTTAGATGAATGTTTCAATAGTATTTTTCTTTTTGGCTTAAAATTTAAGAATCAAACAGAAACACTAGACAACTTTGAAAAACTAATGGAAAAACAATTAAAAAAAAGGGCTAAAATTAATAGTGTGTTAGACTCTTAGCTCCTTTCTAATATTAGAATAATAGCTAAAATTTTAAATACAGATCTGGAATAATTTTAAAATGTTTGATTTGTCCTCTTAATTAACAACTTTTAGAGATTTCCTAATTCAAAATTCAAACTTCTAATCTATATCTATATCTATACTATATTAAAAGGCGCTTAAGAGGAGAAACTTTTGATTTCCTTTTTTGCCCCTTTTTAATATTTAAATTCCTCATTTGTCCTTCTTATTTAATTATTTAATAGTTAATTATTCAAATTCCTACGGGTAGATCATTCTCACGTTTATGAATTGGTTTAAAAAAAAATCATTCTCACGTTTAGGTTTTCTAAAAAAAATCTCATCTTTGATAAGATTAAGAATTAGTTAAA
This sequence comes from Luffa acutangula, assembly GCA_036850905.1. Lineage (NCBI taxonomy): Eukaryota > Viridiplantae > Streptophyta > Magnoliopsida > Cucurbitales > Cucurbitaceae > Luffa > Luffa acutangula. The sequence continues at coordinate 46,437,516 of CM072096.1, forward strand.
AAATAATATCATATTCATTTTCACTTTTACGTTTTCTTTATAAAAAAAAATTAAGAATTGGTTAAAAAAAATCATTCCCACGTTTAGGTTTTTTTTTTTTTTTTAAATCTCATCTTTCATAAGATTAAGAATTGATTAAAAAAAAAAATCATTCTCACGTTTAACTACTTATACTTTAAAAGTTATTATAACACGTGCAACGCACGTAGTTTCAAACTAGTATAAATAAAAACATTTACACATTAATTATATTATTTATTGGATTGTCAACTTTAACTTCTTTTCATTACGTGCCTAGTTTTGATCATATTTGGGTGTCATATGGTAACAATAAATAATTTAGAGAAAATTACATTTTTGGTCCCTAAACTTTGGGATAGATTATTGGTAGCGTGCATAGCAAGCTATTTTTTTCCAGTTAATTTTAGTTAGTCTTTGAGTATTATTTGGCCAAATTATGCACTTTAATGTTTATTTTGTAGGAAATTGAGTTTTGGAATGAATTGGAGAAATTGGAGATGATCAGGTGCTCGGGACCTGACGCAAAAGACTCAAAATGGAAGCTTATCAAAGTAGGCAAACCCAAGAGGTGGCAGCGTAACGGGGCTGGAGTTGTCGAGGCTCCGAGTTGTCAAATGAGATTTATATTTCCACGACACTACAACTATTTTGTAGAAATAGTAGTCGGGGTCAATCACAGGCCGGAACGACTGATTTACTTCTAATCTCTTTTGTGTTTGGTAACAGAAGGGAGTTGAAGAGAAAGGGATTAATTGCGAGAAAGTAAATGGCAGGAAATTAAATGACAGAAAAGTAAATGGGAGGTTGGTTAATCTCACCATTGTCGATCACTGTAGCTAGGGACATTTGGGTTTAGTACATTCATTTTTACTCATTGATTAGTAGATAATGGTTTAAATGCATGTTGTCTAATTGGTACTCTAAATCAATTGACTTGATCCCACCGCCCATCGACTCAATTACTAATTACTAATTAATTAACCCGTCGAGATTAATCAATTAAATAATCACATCAAGATCAAGATACCCCTAGAGCGCTAACCCAACGAACCCGTTGAAACTAACATACAAGTCATTAATTAACTAACCCTGCAGTGATTAATGAATAATGAATTGGTGCTCTAAGCTAGAATGCTCTAATTAACTAGGAAAATCCTAAATTAATCATGAACACCAATTTAAACCCTAGAGCTATCATGCAGAGCAACAAAGTCAGAGAACTGCTTTTGGGACTCGTGCCCATGAATTGGTATATGCGCTAATAACTATGAATTAACTATCCATTAGCTACTTAGAAATCAATTCTTTAGCGGATTATTAACATAAGAGTTGCGAGTTAGGGCGTCAATCTTGTTAAGGCAGCCCATTAAACACTCAGAGTTTGTTGGTATATGGTTTCTAGAATTTTTTAGTTTCAGAGTTGTTAGGATTTTTCCATTTTCTGTTGCTGTAAATATGGTATTTTCCAGGAGTTTTTTTATCTCTATCCTTGTAGTATATATAGAGCATTTTCTTCCCTTTGTAATCACTGAGTTAACTCGAATGTGATAGAGATTTTCTCCTGATAATATTCTTCTTATTTCATATTTTCTATTTTATGCTTTGAAATCTAACCTACTGTACATGCTAAATATAAAAGCGGGAATCTAAAGTCATGAACAACAAGTAAAACATACATTATGCATAGAAAACTCAAGAGGAATAGACATTCAAAACAGTAAGCTCAATAAATCTCATAAAACTCAAATGTACTAACAATCCCGAGGTTCCAACTACAGCGAACGGCGCTTAGACGTGAAAGATTGGAATTCCTAATTCTGTTATAGCGGAAGCAATTGGACCATATCATATTTAATTTTGTTCAATCAAAATACCGATACATTGGTAAAATTAAGAATATAAATTCCTAGGCTAAGCAATTAGATCTAATCTAATAAATGAGAAGCATACCATCGTGGAAGACTCTGAATTCAAGAGCACCTTCTTGAACGTTCTGCATGGATGAACACCACCATAAAGCCTTCCCCGCTATTCTCTGAGTTTGGAAACTCAATTGTACGTGGGGCTGAATTCTTGAGAGGGAATGTTACGGAGAAGAAAAAACCTCTGTGTTTCTTGTTGAGAGGAAATAAAATGAGAGAGCATTTTTAAGAGAGTTAATAATAGATTCTAAATCTTCATAATGCACAAAATGAAGCTGATACGCAAATTGCTAACCGCAAGTGTACGGGCCCAAGTTATAATATAGTGATTTAAAATCGAATGTCGTCGTCTGGATTGGTTTTCTAATTCCCCTAATTATTAAAGGTATATTTGCCCAATTTTATTTAGAGAAAAATAAACAAGAGATATGCAAAACAATTAAAAACTAATAACAGCAATAAAATGTGGAAACTCAATGGAGAAAGGCCTTAGGGAATTGATTTCACCTATTAGATGCATGAATTAACTAAACGAATAATTAAGAAAGATTCGTAACAAGTTTATAAACCGAGGATTTTGAATAATTAAAAACCTCTCCCGAGTGCAATTAATCCTTTAAGCAAATTAAGAAATTGATATCCCTCTCTAATTTCAATAATAAGCCTAAGCAATAAGAACAACCCTCATGACGGTTTCTCAAGTAATTCCTAATCTCCCGATTTACGAATTACCTAAGTCATGCAATTGAAAGTCTAATCTAAACTACCCTCTCCCGAGCGATTAGTTCAGAAACAACAACATACAATCCGTGATCAAGAGATTATAAGCATTAATCATACAATTGCATAAATAAACCGCGTTACGAAACGTCCTAAAAAGCCGTAAATTAATCCATACAAACTAATGGCTACATCAAGCCCCTAAGAAACGAAATCTAGCTACACATGGTCTCTAAAATACAATCGAAATATGTCCCAAACATGCTACAAATCAATACAAGAAATAAGGGAGAAAGATTAAACTCGTTGGCCGTGATTCCCGTGCGTTCCCGTCACGAACCTCTCGATCCAAGCTCCTCGAATCAAGCCCCCTCGCTCTCTGCCTTGTTCTGGTCGTTTTTCTCTCTCTAGAAGTCGTTTTTCCCTCTCCAAAACAGCCCCCCATTCTGAAAGCATCGCAAAATATATATACTATTGATTCTGCGTGACAGCGTCGAGACGCTGTGGACATAGCGTCGCGACGCTGTCGCGCGTACGGCCTAATTAAATCTGGAAAGTTTGCAGCGTCGAGACGCTGTGGAGGTAGCGTCTCGACGCTGACCCGAATGCGCGCCTCTCCTGACTTGCGCCCAGCGTTGAGACGCTCCAAGGGCTAGCGTCTCAACGCTAGGCCTTTAATTGCCTTTTCTTGATTTCTTTTCTTGGCCCGAATTAATTCTTTCGCTCCTAAATTATCGGTAAAGCTCAGAAATGTCGATTTCCATTGAAATACTTGATTCCTACAAAACAAAACCAAATGGAGATAAAAATGCCCAAATAATACTCAAGACTAACGATAAAATTATCTAAAATATAGCCCAATAAATTGCGCTATCAAATACCCCCAAACTTAAGCATTTGCTAGTCCCGAGCAAAGTAAGAATCAAGCAAAGTAAGAATAACAAAATAATCTGCCAACAAAAATACTTGAGTAAGTGCTGCTAATGACTCTTGCCTCAGGAATCCCAAATTACAGATAAATCACACTGAAACATCAATGATTAAACACATTCATCATGATAAGCCTCATTTATTTCATTCATCTCTCACGTGTGTGTGTGACTAGTCCTCTCTATCTCAGTCCTTTAAGCCCGGAACAGTTTTATGCAGCCCTTCGCTCGTTTTCCCCCTACTCTGGTCCTAAGTCCCAATCATCAAGCCTCTCCCCACTCAAGATGGTAATATGCCACTAGGGTGCCTAAACGGGGTATACAACCCCCAAACTTTGAGTTTTTTTCATAATCAAAAGTAGTGGTCACTAGCTTTCACATGCCTATTGCAGGGACCCTTAACCTGAGTTTTCTCTGGTCGGCCTAACTGATCACAACAGGGGTAGCTCTTTTTGACCTTAATTCATTTTTTTTTTATTCAACTCATTATTATTCTCTTTTCTTTCATTCATTCATTTTTTTTTTCTTTTCTTCTCATTAACATGCAATATATGGCATCATTTTCTCCTAAGTGTAACATTACTAACTATCATGCAGATTAACCATCAAATCAGTTCCTAAACCTTTCGAGGTGACAACAAGATCTAGATCACATAACTCTATTCTAAGCTCGCCAAACTAAGACAGGAGACTACGTGCTCAAATGGTGCAAGAGATTCATAAAATAAAATCAACCTGTCTCGAATCCTGTTTTTAATTATTGATGCACAGAATAACTTACCTGTTTTCTGAAATTAGGTATCCTCATCGGCTGTCATAATCAAAACAACACACTCAAAGAAAATATATCTCAGACAGATAACACAATCAACTCAGATTTCAATGGAAAAAAATAATAATAAAAATAATAATTCAAAATGATAACCTGAATAATCAAAAAATTTACACCTGATAATCCAACAAAGAGAATGGTCAAAAGAGATATATCAAATAATAATTACATACCCAAAAGTAAAAGTAAATACTTTCCACCCCCAAACTTAGAAATTACATTGTCCTCAATGTAAAATAATAAGATGTACAGACCAATATGAGAACAAATACAATGAAAAATAAGAAAGAGGGGAAAGAAAACAACCGTGTGCAGAGGGAAGGCGGTAGAGCATCACGCGTCCTCATCCTCGTCCTCAGGCGACTCGTACGGTGGTAAAGGTGGCGGTAAAGGCTGACCCGTACTCATAGCTACCTGACACTGATAGGTGTGGGCATGCATGCTCGTGGAGTAGAGGAAATGACGACGATCTCTACGCCTCTCTCTCTGGTGCTCTCGCTGCTGGCTCTGGATGCCCTGCTGGAGAGTCTGGAACTCTAGGCGATGGCTCTGAAACTCCATACGCGGCTGCTGCAGCTGCTCCTCGATGGAGGGATGTGGAATCTCCTGCTCCTGCTGCTCAGGCTCTGCAGGCTGCTCGTGCTGCTCATGATGCTGTGGCGGTGCATGGATAGGGAGGGGTGGCTGTGCGCCCTGTGGTCCAGGTCCTCTGTAGCGACTGATGAAGTTCTTGTCGATTAACGCTCCAGGATGAACCAACTCCTCTTGGGCGTCCCACACTACACCAGCAGCTCGGCAAAGGGCTGTGATCAGTGAAGGATGCCCGAGCCCTACTGTCGTGTAACGTCGGCGAATATGGTTCATAGACTGATGGATGACCTGACCGACATTGACGGAGCGACCTGTGGCGATAGCGAAAAGCAGAATGGCACGACTCTTGGTAACGTCGCTGAGATGCGCCACAGGCATCAATTTGGCGCAGAGGAAGGTATGCCACGCTCTGTAATCTACGACCAGATCAGTGGTCCTGAATCTCACCACCTCTGCGCCAGTCATAATCCATTCGGCCCCTGGCCTACAAATAGTCTGAATGACTTCGTTTACGTCCAGGTGGCCATGAAGATAGGTACTATATTCATCCCTGTCAAAGTTGGGCAAACTATAAAACCTATTTATGGTGAGGGGGTCGTAGGAGACACGGTGTCCTCGAACAAAGGATGATGAAGAGGAGGTTTCCATGTTGGCATAGAATTCTCTCACTATAGTTGCTACCCCAGGTGCAGGATGATGAACAAAGTCGCCCCAACCCCGCGCAACAATGTTATTAACTAGGTTTGGTTGCATCTCGGGGTCGGGGCTAAAACCACGCTCAGGAATAAAATTTCTACCCTCCACATATTTATCAAACCTCGCTGAGGCTTCAGCACTAACGAACCTATCTTGGTCAAAAGGTGGAGGGGGGGAGGAAGAAGAGGCGGCATGTCTCCTAGATCTTTTATGCATTGTAACTAATGGAAAGATACTAAAATCTAGGAGGAAAATTTTCTATCACAATCCCACGCCACCAAACACTCCACAAACTACAAATATAGCCCGTCCGCCTCAGAAATAAAGTCACAACAGCAGCAACAGAGCCCAACAACAACAGCAGTAGAGTCCAAAAAAACACTAAACAATGTAAATAGCCTAATAAAACTTCACCAAGAAGGCACACAATGATGCTTGAATGATACCCAATACTCAAAACTAGCAAAACATCAATATTTCAGCATATATGGGCTCAAATACATAAAAACCAGCAGCTAATCCTCTCTAAAACACCCACAAACAGCAACAAACAACTTCAATATTCAGCTCAAAGCACCTCACAGCAACAAGAAATCAATTTTCAGCCTCAAACTCAAACAATCAAAGCTCTAAACCAACTGAAATTAACTCTTATGTTAAGATTTATGCTGAAAAGAGGAGGGTGATACCAAAAATTTTATACCCACGGCTAAAACAAGCTAAAGAATCGCTGGAAACTTGCTGAAAATCCCGAAACCTTGCAACCCACGGCGAACTCGGACCCCTCCAAGCACACCCACGGCGAGAATGGCCGAAACCAAGCACTCCCACGGCCAAAATAAGCTCAAAACGCCGTGAAGAGGCTGAAAACAAGCTGAAACCGGTGGAAAACGAACCAAAACTCACCCAAACTCGAAACCCACGGCAGATTTGAACAACCCACGGACGAACTCGAGCAAAATCACGCTCAAAACACTTCGAAACTGCAAAAATCGGGCACTAAAGGGGTAAATCTAAGAGTGTGAGCAAGAAATTGGAAGAAAAATGCTTAAAATTGAAAAAGAAAAGCAGGGAAACGAAGGGAACTAAGGGCGGCGGCTAGGGTTTAGCTTCTAGAATTTTTTTTCTCCGATTCTGGGCTGTTTAGGCTCTGAATCGTGACAGCGTCGCGACGCTCAGGGCTAAAGCGTCGCGACGCTGTCGCGATTTTAGCCCAAAACGCGCGTTGCGAGATTTTTTTTTTTTTTCAAACAGAATTAAAATTTCAACATTTTTTTTTTTAACGATTTAAAAAAAAAAACAAAATTAAAATTTCACCTGCATCAAAAAGAAAGAAAAAAAAATGAGAAAAAGAAGAATAAAAATAAGAAAGATCGAATTTAAAGAAATCAACTGAAATAAACAATAACATAAAATAAAAATAAAAATGAGATAAAAACACTTGGGTTGCCTCCCAAAAGCGCTTTTTTAACGTCGTTAGCTCGACGTCCTGTTATAAGGCTACTGTGGCTCGGTGAGTTCGATATTATCAATGTGTCGCTCTTCTGAACCAAAGTAGAGTTTAACGCGCTGCCCATTTACTTTAAAGGAACGCCCATCACTGGCCTGCAACTCAACTGCTCCATGTGAAAACACCTCTTTGATAGTAAAAGGACCTGACCAACGAGATTTTAATTTACCTGGAAACAAACGCAAACGAGAGTTAAATAAAAGAACTTGTTGTCCAGGCTTTAATGGTCTATTTTGAATTCGTTGATCGTGCCATCAAGTGGTTCGCTCCTTGTAGATTTTTGCATTCTCATACGCTTGAGTCCGAAATTCCTCCATCTCATTGAGTTGAAGTAACCTTTGTTCCCCTGCTTTGGCCAAGTTGAAATTCAATTTTTTTATGGCCCAATATGCTCTATGCTCTAATTCCACAGGTAAATGACATGCTTTACCAAAAACTAAGCGATACGGTGACTTACCAATTGGAGTTTTAAAAGCAGTGCGATAGGCCCAAAGAGCATCATCTAACTTAAGAGCCCAATCCTTCCTATTAATGTTAACTGTCTTTTCCAAAATTTGTTTGATTTCTCGATTAGAGACCTCAGCTAAACCATTTGTCTGTGGATGATAGGCTAAAGAAATTTTATGTTTAACACCATACTTAGCAAGCAAAGAATTAAACAATTTATTACAGAAATGTGAGCCCTCATCACTAATGATCGCTCGTGGTGTGCCAAATCGTGTAAAGATATTCTTCTGAAGAAAATTCAAGACTACCCGAGCATCATTAGTTTTCGTAGCCACAGCCTCTACCCACTTAGATACATAATCTACAGCCAACAAGATATATAGATAACCGTGCGAAGAAGGAAAAGGTCCCATAAAGTCTATCCCCCAAACATCAAATAATTCAATTTCCACAATAGGGGTCAGAGGTAATTCATGATGTCTAGAAATGTTACCTGTACGTTGGCACCGATCACAAGACTTAACAAAAGTATAACAATCCTTGAAAACAGTAGGCCAATAAAAACCAGATTGTAATACCTTAGCAGCAGTACGTGTGGGACCAAAATGCCCACCATATGGTGAGGAATGACAATTATGCAGAATCTTAACTACATCCTCTGTGGGAACACACCTGCGAATCATCTGATCTGAACAAATTTTAAACAAACAAGGATCATCCCACAAATAAAATCTCACATCATGAAGAAATTTCCTCTTTTGATGGGAATTAAGATCTGGAGGGAGCACACCACCTGCAAGGAAATTCACAAAGTCAGCAAACCAAGGTAAAGTAGACTCTACCTTATAAAGCCTTTCATCTGGAAATTCTTCAGCAATAGGAAGAGCTTTCAAAGTAGTGTCCTGTTCAATCCTAGAAAGATGGTCGGCTACCACATTCTCACAACCTCGCCTGTCTTTTACATCAAAATCAAATTCCTATAACAATAAAATCCATCGAATCAAACGAGGTTTGGCATCCTTTTTATCAAACAAATACCTGAGAGCTGCATGGTCAGTATGCACAATAACTTTAGTTCCTAACAGATAGGGCCTAAATTTATCAAAAGCAAACACTACAGCAAGCATTTCTTTTTCAGTGGTAGTGTAGTTCTGTTGTGCATTATCCAAAGTCCTACTTGCATAATAAATGGCCCTGAAAAATTTATCACGTCTCTGCCCCAATACTGCTCCTACAGCATAATCACTAGCGTCACACATAATTTCAAAAGGTTGACTCCAGTCAGGTACAACAATTATAGGGGCAGTAGTCAACCTATCTTTCAACAAATTAAATGCTAGCAGACATTCATCAGAGAAAACAAAAGCAGAGTCCTTTTCAAGCAAATTACATAAGGGTTTAACAATTTTCGAAAAGTCTCTAATAAAGCGCCTGTAAAACCCTGCATGTCCTAGAAAGCTCCTGACTCCCTTGACATTCGTAGGAGGAAGTAGTTGTTCAATGGCCGCTATCTTGGCTCTGTCCACCTCTAAACCTTTTTCAGATACTTTATGCCCTAAAACTATACCTTCAGTTACCATAAAATGACACTTTTCCCAGTTTAACACAAGGTTAGTTTCTTGACAACGCTGCAAAACAAGAGAGAGATTATGTAAACAAGCATCAAAAGAGGAACCAAACACAGAGAAATCATCCATGAAAACCTCCATAATCTCCTCCATATCAGCAAAGATGGCCATCATGCAACGCTGGAATGTAGCAGGAGCATTACACAATCCAAATGGCATTCGCCTGAAGGCAAAGGTACCATAAGGACATGTGAATGTCGTTTTCTCTTGGTCCTCAGGAGCAATAGCAATTTGATTGTAACCTGAATAACCATCAAGAAAACAATAGTAAGGATAACCTGCAAGTCTATCAAGCATCTGATCAATAAAAGGAAGAGGAAAATGATCTTTTCTAGTAGCATTATTCAACTTCCTGTAGTCAATACACACTCTCCACCCAGTCACAGTCCTAGTGGAGATGAATTCATTCTTTTCATTCTTAACTACAGTCATCCCTCCCTTTTTTGGTACAACCTGCACAGGACTCACCCAAGAACTATCAGATATGGCATAAATAATCCCTGCATTCAAAAGTTTCAATACCTCAGCTTTTACCACATCTTTCATGGCTGGGTTCAAACGTCTTTGAGGTTGAACTGATGGTGTAAAGGTATCCTCCATTAAAATTTTATGCATGACTATGGATGGACTAATACCTTTTATATCAGCAATGGACCAACCTAAAGCAGATTTATGATCACGCAGTACTCTCAACAGTTTTTCTTCCTCTACTTTATTCAGAGAAGCAGATATAATAACAGGAAATGTGGCTGACTCACCTAAGAAAGCATATCTAAGATGTGCAGGTAATTGTTTCAACTCAGGTGCAGAAACTTTAGTAGGAACATCATCCTTAACAGTTAATTCCATGACCTTGCATTTCATTTTGCGCTCAACAGGTAAATGATTCAAAGCATCACAGAAGAAAGCAATATCCTGGTCTAAATCACCTAAATGCTCAACAGCCAGATCTAACATGCTTATTTTCAGAGGATCAGCAGGCATAACAACATCCCTAATCTCAGCAACAGTAGCATCAATAATATCTATCCTATGACATGTACTAACCTCAACTGGATATTTCATGGATCGATAAATGTTGAAAACTACCTCTTCCTCGTTGACTCTCAAAGTTAGCTTACCCTGCTGCACATCAATCAAGGCACGTCCCGTGGCGAGGAATGGTCAAAATAATGGGGATCTCAGCATCCTCCTCCATGTCTAAAACTACGAAATCTGCAGGAAAGATAAATTTGTCAACTTTAATTAAAACATCTTCAATCACACCTCTAGGATATGTCATCGATCTATCAGCCAACTGCAAAGAAATAGTAGTAGGCTGTACCTCTCCAAGACCTAATTTTCTAAACACAGATAGAGGCATCAGATTAATACTAGCACCAAGGTCACATAATGCTTTATTAAAAGAAGAACTACCAATAGTGCAAGGAATAGTAAAACTCCCTGGATCTTTCAGTTTCTGTGGTAACTTTCATTGTAATATTGCACTGCACTCCTCAGTGAGATTCACAATTTCATAAGCCTCTAACTTCCTCTTTTTGGTCATTATCTCCTTCATGAATTTAACATAGTTAGGCATCTGTTCTAAAGCATCTGCAAAAGGAATGTTAATATGGAGTTTCTTAAAAATATCCAGAAACTTAGCAAACTGAGCATCAATCTTTTTCTTTTGAAAACGTTGAGGATAAGGAATTGAAGTAGAATGAGTAGGGAGAATAGAACTAGTAGACTTTTCAATCTTCGAAGTTGATGCTGCTTCCTTTTCAGTCTGTGCTTCAATCTCCTTTTTCTCACAGATAATAGGATCCTCAGTGGGCTGCTTTTCTGGAATCTCAAGTTGCTTCCCACTTCTCAAAGTAATAGCTTTACAGTGCTCTCGTGGATTTACCTCAGTGTCACTAGGGAACTTACCTTTTTGCATGGCATTCAAGGAAGATGCAATTTGACTAATCTGAACCTCCATGTTTTTAATGGCAGTCCCATGACTATTAACAGTGCTACTAACAGTGTCTAACATGTTCTCAATCTTATTAGTCCTAGACCTAGACTCATTAATAAATTGACCAACTAAGTCCTCTAAGGAAGATTTCTTTTCTTGTGGTGCAGGTGCAGACATAAACCCAGGAGGTGGTTGCAAGACATTTTTATTATTGGCATAGGAAAAATTTTCATGATTTCTAAGCCCTGGATGATAATGCGTAGGTAAAGAGTTTTGGTTACCTCTAAAGCCAGAATTTCTGTTATTCACATACTGTGCCTGCTCTAAGTTCGAACCATCATAAACTTGGGATGCCTCAGCTGCTGCAACTAACTCAATGGATTGTGAGTTCCCTGTAGCAGAAAATTTCATAAAAGCATTAGCCAAAGAGTGCATTTGAGCTTGTAAAGCTGAGACATTATCTATCTCATAAATCCCAGCTACAGTTCTAGAGGATGAACGTTCAGATGGCCACTGATAACTGTTCGTGGCCATGTCTTCTAGCAAAGTTCGAGCACTTTCCACAGTTTTAGAAAGTAAAGTGCCTCCTGCAGCTGCATCCAAAATAGTTTTAGTAGTACCATTCATACCATTATAAAACAATTGAATTTGTAACCAGTCAGGATAGCCATGCTGTGGGCACTTTCTCAGTAATTCCTTGTAGCGCTCCCAAGCTTCAAACAGTTGTTCATCATCTTTTTGCTTAAAGGTCCCAATCTCAGTCCTCAACTTAGCTGTCTTTGCAGGTGGGAAATATTTGGCGAGAAAAGCCTGAACCAACGCATCCCACGTAGTAATGCTCCCAGGTGGAAGTGATTGAAGCCAGTCCCTAGCTTTGTCCTGTAAAGAAAAAGGAAACAATCGTAAGCGTATGCCATCTTCAGTAACACCATTCAACTTCACAGTACCACAAATATCAAGAAAAGATTTCAGATGAGAATTAGGGTCCTCAGAGGGGAATCCTCTAAATGCACTATCTCTAGCCATCTGGATAAGGTCAGTTTTAAGCTCGAAATTATTTGCATTAATCGGCGCGTAGACTATCCCAGATTGTTGATCAGGAAAAGTAGGCTGGAAATAGTCCCGTATCGGCTTCTGCTCATCTTGTGGATTTGGATTGGCCATTGATGCAAGTCTTTCCCTTTTCTCCTTCCTGTTCTTTATGCAAGTCTTTTCAATTTCAAAATCAAAGGGCACTAGCAGAGTGTCCTTGTCTTTTCGCATACACAATTACAACCTAAAATAAATAAGAAAAAAAAACCAAAAATAAAACAAAAACAACAGAAATAAAGAATAAAAGAAATAAATAAGACAAACAAAATAAAATACACTCTAAAGTAAGACCAAGCAAATTCCCCAAAATATTAAGCGAACTAAATAATTGTCAATCCCCGGCAACGGCGCCAAAAACTTGATACGCAAATTGCTAACCGCAAGTGTACGGGCCCAAGTTATAATATAGTGATTTAAAATCGAATGTCGTCCTCTGGATTGGTTTTCTAATTCCCCTAATTATTAAAGGTATATTTGCCCAATTTTATTTAGAGAAAAATAAACAAGAGATATGCAAAACAATTAAAAACTAATAACAGCAATAAAATGTGGAAACTCAATGGAGAAAGGCCTTAGGGAATTGATTTCACCTATTAGATGCATGAATTAACTAAACGAATAATTAAGAACAGATTCGTAACAAGTTTATAAACCGAGGATTTTGAATAATTAAAAACCTCTCCCGAGTGCAATTAATCCTTTAAGCAAATTAAGAAATTGATATCCCTCTCTAATTTCAATAATAAGCCTAAGCAATAAGAACAACCCTCATGACGGTTTCTCAAGTAATTCCTAATCTCCCGATTTACGAATTACCTAAGTCATGCAATTGAAAGTCTAATCTAAACTACCCTCTCCCGAGCGATTAGTTCAGAAACAACAACATACAATCCGTGATCAAGAGATTATAAGCATTAATCATACAATTGCATAAATAAACCGCGTTACGAAACGTCCTAAAAAGCCGTAAATTAATCCATACAAACTAATGGCTACATCAAGCCCCTAAGAAACGAAATCTAGCTACACATGGTCTCTAAAATACAATCGAAATATGTCCCAAACATGCTACAAATCAATACAAGAAATAAGGGAGAAAGATTAAACTCGTTGGCCATGATTCCCGTGCGTTCCCGTCACGAACCTCTCGATCCAAGCTCCTCGAATCAAGCCCCCTCGCTCTCTGCCTTGTTCTGGTCGTTTTTCTCTCTCTAGAAGTCGTTTTTCCCTCTCCAAAACAGCCCCCCATTCTGAAAGCATCGCAAAATATATATACTGTTGATTCTGCGTGACAGCGTCGAGACGCTGTCGCACGTACGCCCTAATTAAATCTGGAAAGTTTGCAGCGTCGAGACGCTGTGGAGGTAGCGTCTCGACGCTGACCCGAATGCGCGCCTCTCCTGACTTGCACCCAGCGTTGAGACGCTCCAAGGGCTAGCGTCTCAACGCTAGGCCTTTAATTGCCTTTTCTTGATTTCTTTTCTTGGCCCGAATTAATTCTTTCGCTCCTAAATTATCGGTAAAGCTCAGAAATGTCGATTTCCATTGAAATACTTGATTCCTACAAAACAAAACCAAATGGAGATAAAAATGCCCAAATAATACTCAAGACTAACGATAAAATTATCTAAAATATAGCCCAATAAATTGCGCTATCAGAAGCCAGAATGAAACCTAACCTAAATCCAAAACTCGGGGGTAGAAATGTTGAGTTTGAAAACTTAGGAACCAAAATGAAACCTAACTCTAACCTCAGGGACTAAAAGTGTATTTTTTTCCTATTTTTTTAAATAAAAAACAAAAGCCACGTTAGCAAACTGTTAACATCTGACGAAAAAATGGATGGAGGAACTAAAATGAAACAAAATTCAAACCTCAGAGACTAAATTGTCGAGTTTGAAAACTCGGAGACTAAAATAAAACCTAACTCAAACTTCAGGGACCAAAAGTGTATTTTCCTATTTTTTTTGGGAAAAAATCAGTTTTGACCCCTAAACTTTGCAAGTTATATCAATTTTAACCCTAAACTTTCAATTTCATCAAATTGAACTCTAAACTTAATAAATTGTATCAATTTGAATCCCAAACATGCATAAATGTTGCAATGTAGACCTTTGGTCAACTTTTCATTTGAATTGCTATTAAAAAATGTAATTGACAATTTCCTTTTCTTTTAATTCACATTGCACTTAAGTTAGTGTTTTGTACGAATTTTTTTGGAAAAACCCGAATAAATCAAATATCACATACTATTTTTCTTATTCTTATCCAAAAAAGAATCACAAAGTTATTGGCAACAAGAAAAATCCTGCAAATATGAGAAATAAAAAAAAAACTAGAAATTTCTTTATTTTCGTTCCATCCATTTGTACATTCTTCTAATTAGCAAGAAAATAATCGTAAAAGAAGAAAAAAAAACCCACAAAGTTCTTAACAACAAGAAAAAAGTAGCAAATATTTGAAGATAAAAAACTCCAAAATTTCTTTGCTTTCCTAATTTTAAATAGTAGCGAAAAAGCCCTCACAATTAAAGTTCTCAACAATAAGAAAAAGTCATCTAATATAAAGTTTCTCCAATATTTTATTTATAAGAAAACAATTCAGGTGCAATGTGAATTAAGAAAAAAAAAGGAATAAATAATCAATTACGGTGGTTCAAACGGAAAATTAACCAAAGGTATACATTGTAACACTTATGCAAGTTTGGGGTTAAAATTAATATGATCCGATAAGTTAGAGGTTCAATTTGATGTAATTGAAAGTTCATGATTAAAATTGATACAATTTGTTAAGTTTAGGGTTCAATTTGATGAAATTAAAAGTATAGGGTTAAAATTATTACAACCCCCAAAGTTTAGGGTTAAAAATGATTTTTCCCTTTTTTTTTTTATATATTACAATTGAAAATGGGCACAGTAAATATTAACTATTAAATTAAATTCCTTATACCGTTATGATAAATGAGACGAAAAGCAAAGCTGAGTGCACAAAATTTTATTCTTTTTTTTCATTTAACAAAATTTTATTCTTTTTTTATTAAGAATTTTATTGAAAACAAAATGGTTTAAGGATAATAAATGCATAAATACAACTCTTTTCATCATTGAGCGAATGCGTGGATGATACGATTTCAACATTAATCTTCATTGGACGGTCTCTTTGATTTTCATCATCATTTAGGAGTTGTGAAGTAGGAGTTGGGTGGAATACTTTAATAAGTCTATCTAACTGCTTGTTTAGTCCAATGTACAACGTTTAATTATGGGACCTAGAAATTTATTAACCAATTACAACACTTTATTATGACCCTCATAAACTTATTAGCTTCTATTCCAACACTTTATTGTGGGCTTTACAGACTTAATTAACTCGTATCCAAACTCTGAGGACAAAACAACTCGAGATTTTATAATTCAACTCTTTGCCTCCAATACCTAGAGTGGAAAAATGTTTTTCCTATAATTGATGAGAATGATTTAATGAAAGTACGAGGGTAATTTAAATTAGGATCTTTTTAAACATTTATTTGAGGAACGCAACCAATCAAATCTCACAAGATTTGGTGTCAAAGATTTAGGAAAACTTTATGAAAAAAAAAAGATGAGAGGCAAAATTGGTAAAACTAAAAATATAAAAAAAAAAATGTCTTAAAAATTCAGTTGGGTCATATTTTAGATATTAGATTTTTTTTACTATTTTTCAATTTGAGGGTAAAAATATAGCCCTATGGTTCAAACCATTTTTGGCCAATATAATTCAAACCATAATACCATAATTGACCTCAGCCAAAAGGTCTGAGGTTTGAATCCCGACTTGAACTTTAAAAAAAAAACACTCACATTCAACTTTAAATTAACATATCTAAAAATGGCTAGGAGGGACAGATTATTTGAATTTTGAATTACGAATAATATAAGAGTTGTTGGGTAAATCAAATATTTTAAAACTATTAAAGATATGTATATAAACTTTTAGTTACTATTGCTATGAAACTTATAAGCATTTAAAAAAAAAACAATTATTTATGTGTGTGTGTGTTTTTTTTAGTTCGAAAAAACAATTGATTTTAGTCAATCCTCTTGTTTTTCAAAAATTTAATAGAGATATAATTTTTTATAATATTTTAAAATAAATAATACTAAATACAACCAAATTTAAACATTTCTCACTATCTTGACAAATTATATTACTCATAAATGATACATTTTCTCACTATATATCTTCACAAATTATATTACTCATAAACCATAATAATGATAAAGTAAATATAGTTATTTTCTTTTTCTATGTGTGTAATGTTGTATTGAAAATACTAACTATATTTCCAATAGAAATAAAAACATTTACCCATTAATTACCGTAGATAATTTTTTTTAAAAAAAAAAAAAGAAAAAAAAAACAAACCAATTACATCCTATTTTTATGGCATGCAACAAACAAATTAAACCACTTGAATTTCCACCACCAAAATCTCTCATTATTTTTTTCTCTTTTTAACTGTTTTGATCTAAAAATATCACCAAAAAATACTATAAAATCCTTCCCCCATCTCCCATTTTCCTCAGACCCGCTCAGTTCAAGCTCATTCTGCAAAGCAAAAGAAAGATCAGTGCTTTTTCTAAGCGGGTCTCTTTGTCTCTGCAAACCTTTTTCAAAAAAAATTTCATTTTTCCCTCCTCATCACCATGAACATGAAGAAGGTCACCTGCGCCGTCCTCGTCGCCGCTGCTGCCACCATGAGTGCTGCCATGGCCTCCGGTGAAGGCCCGGCTCCCGCCCCCGGCCCGTCCTCCGCCGAAGCGTCCGCTGCTGCTGCTTTGCCAGCTGTTGGAGCCTTCATTGGTGCTTCCCTTGCATCTTTGTTTTCCTACTACTTGTGAGAAGTTGAGGGAGGGAATGAGAAAGAATAGGAGGAGGGCTTGGGGATGAATAAAGGGGAAATGAGAGACACTTGTTCAAGTGTTAGTGATATGGTGTGTTTTGGAGGAAAATAAATGTTTATTTGGTTTGTTCATTAATGAGAAATTTTTCTTGAATTATATTCTCTCCTTTATATCTTTTTTGACATCTTGATATTATTATTTAATCCATAAAATGTGATAAGAGAATTGGAAAATACATTTTTCATTAATTACATTTGAAAAAAAAATAGTTATAATTAAACAAATTTGCAAGTTTGGAGCTAAAATTGCAACAATTAGAAATATAAAATTTTAGGTTTTTTTATAGATCCTTAGTGATCGGAAACAAAATAGCAACAAAATCTAATTTTAACCTATTTTAAAATTGTAAAAACTTATTTATTTATTTCAATTTTTTTTTTAAAAATTGTTTTAAATATTTTTGTAGAAAAATTCAATATTTCCATTTAACAACTCCCTCTTTATTACATGTGACATGACATAATTTTAAAAATATATATATATAGGGATTAATTTAAAAAAAAAAAAATTTCTTCAAAAAAAAAAAAAATTTAAAAAAAAAAAATTTATGGCCATATTTTTGTCCCGTGTAACCTTTATTTTATTTCAAAAAAAAAAAAAGTGTTTTTTAATAAACATTTTGTATAAAAATTGTTTAAAATTTAAACATTTATATGTTTGGTAGTGTTTTTATACCTAAATTACTATATACTTAGAAACTCTTTTTGAAAAAAAAAAAAAAAATGGTTTAAGTGTTTCCCTCAAAATGGTTTATTTCTCAATTTAAAAATGGTTTATTTCTCCATCTAATTTTTTAATAAGTCATTTATAGGGGTGGTAAAACACTATAATATTTTTCAAAATTAAACCAAACACACTACTAATTTGGGATCATGGTACCATTAAACTCCAATGCTTAAATCAGAAGTTTTTTCATCAGAAGCAGAAATAAAGTTCAAAACACCTGAAATTGAAAATTGAAAATGCCATGGAAGAGCTTCTGTTTGTACTCTCACATCAAACATCTATTCCTCTCTTCTCACTGCACATTCTCCCGCCAAATATCTCTTTCCCCATCACCCAACTTGAAAACTCTCTGTTCCAATGGCCAATTGAATGAAGCATTGCTGCAAATGGCCATTTTTGGCCCCGAAATGAAGTTCGAAGGTTACGATACAATCTTGAACGAGTGCGTTAGCCAAAGGGCTTTTAGAGAAGGCCAAAGGGTTCATGCCCACATGATCAAAACTTGTTATTTGCCTCCTGTTTACCTCAGAACGAGGCTGATTGTGTTGTACAATAAGTGCGAGTGTTTAGGTAATGCACGGAAAGTGTTCGATGAAATGCCCCTGAGAAATGTGGTTTCTTGGACGGCGATGATTTCGGGTTATTCGCAGAGAGGGTTTGCCTCTGAAGCCTTGAATCTGTTTGTGGAGATGTTAAGATCAGGTACTCTTTGATTTTTTTAAAATTATATTTGTGTGAGTTCGGTTTGTGAGATGGATATCTTTGGTGTATAATCTGGTTTTCTTTCCTTAGAATTGACATTTTATAGTCCTTGTTTTATGGATTACAAGAGTTCGCACTGCTATTGTCTGTTACTCTAGGGCCCCCAAAAGGATAGAACCCTCTCATCTTGAACTTCAATGACAGAGAAGACTGATGTTGCTGAGAAACGATGTCTTAGGAATAATAATTGGATGGATATTAGAAATATTATTAAGATACAAAGGACATATTAATCATTGGACAAAGAGAGTAAATTGTGATTGTCGTCTGAGATTAGTTGAGGTTTGTGCAAGCCCACCTAGATACTCATGGATATAATAAGAAAATATATAGAGTGGGTATGGGCCTATGGGGGGTTAGGAGTTGACAGTTTTTTTAACAGTTTGTGGGAGAGTTGAGGTTGAGGGCTCTCAAAGTGCTTGGAGTATTATAATTGACTTCTTTGTATCAATATTATTTTCTGTTAATTTCTGGTTCCTATCATAAGAAGGAACTTAACACTTCACGCTAATTGGTTATAAATATTATTTGATCTTTGGGAAGGAAAATGAAATAATTAAACCAGCATAGGTTAACTTAGTGGTCAATAAAGGTCAATGTAAATAATAAATGGCTTAGAGGAAACGAGTTCAAATCATGGTGGCTACCTACCTAGGATTTAACATCCTAGAGTTTCTTTACCAACCAAATATAGTAGGGTCAAGTGGTTGTCTCATGAGAATAATTGAGATGCATGTAAGTTCGTCCTGAAATCATTAATGTCATTCTTGGGTGATTAAAGAATTGCATATTGATTAACTGATCCTGTTGTCTTGAATCACATTTAATGTGTTGATGATAAAATGGTAATTTTTGCAGATATAGAACCAAACGAGTTTACTTTTGCTACCATACTTACTTCTTGCATAGGTAGTTTGGGATTTGAAATTGGAAGACAAATTCATTCCATTGCCATCAAAAGAAATTATGAATCCCACATGTTTGTTGGGAGTTCACTTCTTGATATGTATGCAAAATCTGGTAGAATCCATGAAGCTCATGGAGTTTTCCAATGCTTGCCCGAACGAGATGTTGTTGCATGTACAGCTATCATCTCTGGCTATGCCCAAATGGGTCTTGACGAAGAAGCATTGAAACTATTCCGTCAGTTGCAAAGTGAAGGAATGCATTCAAATTACGTAACTTATGCTAGTGTTTTAACTGCTCTATCTGGACTTGCTGCACTAAATCACGGCAAGCAAGTTCATAACCACGTTCTTCGGTCTGGACAATCTTCGTATGTGGTTCTCCTGAATTCTCTCATTGATATGTACTCAAAATGTGGGAACGTCAGTTATGCTAGGAGGATTTTTGATAGCATGCCTGAGAGAACTTGTATATCATGGAATGCGATGCTTGTTGGGTATAGTAAACATGGAATGGGGAGAGAGGTGCTTGAACTTTTTAAGTTGATGAGGGAAGAAAATAAAGTTAAACCTGACAGCATCACGTATTTGGCTGTTTTATCTGGTTGCAGCCATGGACAATTGGAAGATAGGGGGCTTGAAATATTTTATAACATGGCAGGTGGAAAGGATGGAATTGAACCAGATATTGAGCATTATGGTTGTGTTGTTGATTTACTTGGACGTGTTGGCAGAGTAGAAGAGGCTTTCGATTTTATAAAAAAGATGCCTTTTATGCCTACTGCTGCTATTTGGGGATCGCTATTAGGTTCATGTCGGGTCCACTCGAATGTCGACATTGGCACAATTGTGGGTCAGAAGCTGCTAGAAATAGAGCCTGAAAATGCAGGGAACTATGTTATTCTCTCAAATTTATTTGCTTCTGCAGGAAGATGGGAAGATGTGAGAAATATTAGGGACCTGATGCAAGAGAAAGCTGTGATAAAGGAGCCAGGTCGCAGTTGGGTAGAGCTTGATCAAATTGTCCATACATTCCATGCAAGTGATCACACTCATCCAAGACGGGAAGAGGTGGTGAAGAAGGTGAAGGAATTATCCATTAAATTCAAGGAAGATGGTTATGTTCCCGACTTGAGTTGTGTCTTATATGATGTGGATGAAGAACAGAAAGAGAAGGTACTTCTAGGCCACAGTGAAAAGCTAGCTATGGCATTTGGGTTGATTGCTACTCCAGAAGGAGCGTCAATCCGCGTCATAAAAAACCTCCGAGTTTGCGTCGATTGCCATAGTTTTGCCAAATTTGTGTCGAAGCTTTATGCAAGAACAGTAATCCTAAGGGACAAAAACCGGTTTCATAATATAGTTGGGGGAGTATGTTCTTGTGGAGATTACTGGTAAGCTTTCAAGTTATATATGGTGATGAGTGCTCTCCTCTTTGCTATGTTGCAGTCTGAAAGTTCTACAAGAACTGAAATAGCATGTTACTCAAAGGAGGTGAAGAGAACAGTTCAAGATCAACATTTCATTCTTAGTATCGAATATTGTGGTGTTGTGGCAAGGTGTGAAAACCAAAAATCTTTTGATACATGAGAATCCCAACTTCCAGATTCCACCGAACCGATTGAGTTCAGCAACCGAGCAGCTGCTGCAATATTAGGAACAATAGCATTTCTCTTCTGATTGGAGATTGAAACTAGTTGGGGTAGCTGCTGGTGAAATAACCTTCCAATGGCTTGAGAGAGACCTTCTTTTAGGTATTCTACATAACAGCTCATAAAAGTTGTTAGATATAAAGCAGTTAAATGTTTACTTTCCATTTTAGTTCCTATGATTTATGCTCGATTTCAATTTGATCCCTATAGTCTGGTTAAATCTCTCGGGACATTTTTGCATAAATTTGATATTCATTGCAGTAAGGAAAACCTTCAATAGAATACTACTTTGAAAATAACAATTATGGTGTTTGGAGATTTCTCTCATGAATCTGTGAATGTTTAGTTTCAGGTGTAGACTGCTATGGGATATCTGGATGACTTCAGCTCGACAGATAAAGTTGTAGTTTGAGAACTATGGTCGCTATGAATTACAAATGCTTTGAAGTACAAGAGTTTTTGGTATGTTTTGAACTCATAATCTTGCATTTTGTATGAAATATTAATACATTCATTGTCACCATGAGATTCTTGATTTACCCATCTTTGTTCAAGGTGGTACTCATTTTTCTTCTTCTTCACGGTAACTACCTATCTAGGATTTAATATCCTACAGGTTACCTTGACAATTAAATGTAGTAGGATCAAACGGTTGTCTCATGAGAATAGTCGAGGTGCACGCAAGCTAATCCCAACACTCACGGATATAAAATTTAAAAAAAAACAAAAACAAAAAAAGTTGAGAATACTGTGACTTAACCAAGCATAAATTCATGGCCCATCTTTGCTAATTTCAGGGAGGCAACTACAAGAGACTACAAGGATTTTCAGCGGGTCATGATGTTGAAAATTTTCTCATGAAACTCTGGGCGATGGGCTGTAGAAGAAACATGTGTGACAAATTAGATCAATAATTTTACGAAGATTATGATTTATGATCTTGTTATAAATTATAATGTATGGCTGCAGCGTATATATGTGTTTTCTAAATTGTTCTTGCTCTGCTTATGAATTATGAGATTTTGTTTTTGGATAATTAAATGTAGTCTCTTCAATAATGGCTCATCTCCTTAACTTTGGAATATGATTTGAGAACAAAGTTATAAGGTTTAATTATAAGGATGTTATAGATTTTCTTTTTTCTTACCTCAATTCAAAGGTGAAGATTCAAACTTTTAACCTTTTGATAGATGATGTGTGCTAGACTAGTTTAGTCATGTTTAAATCATATCATAGTTGTTAAAAATGGTATAAATAAATATAAATAACGTTATTGGTCAATACATGATATATCTCCATAGTGATTGAAGGCTTGAAACTCTACCTAGGTATGTTTGAACTCAAATTTTTATATATAGCAACCCATATAAAATGTTAGGAGTAATATTTCTATTTCTAGAAATAAGTAATCAATTTCAACATTTCATAATTATAAAAGTAATGGTTTAATATAAAAAAAACTCCTATAACATTTTTAAAACTCTTAATATTTACTTCTTTCTTGAAACTTTCCAAATGTTGTGGGTGAATTATATAGTGAATGAGAGATGGAATTATATAGTGAATGAGAGATGGATTTCGAACTCCAAATGTTGTGGGTGATTTTGGACCACTCCAGAATCCAAGGACTAAGCAGGACAACGCAACACAACACGAAGGCTTGACCGGGAAGCGGACTCTAGAGGAGAGCGAGCCGAAGGGATTGAGTCGTCTCGACCCAATCCCATGCAGGTCGAGGTCGACCACTCGGGCCTTCGTGTGGACCGAGTTCCTTCCGCCTTCGTTCGATCCCTGTTGCCTCGGTCCGTCCTAGTTTCACTCAGTTCAGCCTATGATCGCTTCCGAGAGCCTAGAAAGCCCTAATTGAAGACACAGGTATAAATACTATCTCCCACACTCGGAAAAGGGTTCAGAACTTTAGCGACCAAAAATACTCTTACTGTTTGATTTGACTTAGGCATCAGAGTGCAAGTGGCCTACACCACATCGGTGTGTAGCGGTTTTGACGGGTCTTGTAGGTCACGTCTTTCCCGTCTTCAAAAAATTCATCGGTGGTGTCACATGAAGGTCAGGTGAGTTGTTTGGCCAAATTTCGACATCAACACCAACCTTGAAGAAAAGAATAGATATCTTAATTTTAAAGTCGTGCTCATGTTGCATAAATTAAAGAGTTTGGTATCAATATTAAGAGTCAATCAATATTTTAATTATGTCAAATAAAGCAACAATATCATTATAAATACTAATAATAAGTTTTTCAAAAAAAAAAATACTAATAATAAGATTTCTAACTTATTCAATAAATATAAAATATAGATCAATTATCATCCCAAAAGAAGATATTTTTTTTTGTAATTTTTCTTTGAGGTATTTTAGGGATATTTTCATAAATGAAATGTTTTGACATTTAGACGCTGGTTGGAGCTCAAAGTTGGTTATTATAGTCTGAGACTTATAATAGTTAATGTTTGGAGCACAATGTATTTTAACCTCAACTAAAAAACATAGTCTATTAAATAAATCTTTCAAACTTTTTCAAGGTTCAACATCTAAAAAAAATCGAATAAAAAAAGGAAGAAATGTAAAATTCATTAACATTTTTTAACTTTGAACATTCGACCTTGAGAAAAAGAGTACATGTCAAATCCCACATGTAATTGAACAACAAAAAAAATGTGTATAATCCATGTGTTATTCACAACCAAGTGTGTATTATTTAGCAAACAAATCATATATTTCTAATTAAAATGTCAAAAGAATATAACCACACAACCTATACTAAGCAGAGTTTTTTCTTAGGTATGTATGAATAAGAGGAACTTGGAACCACCGACTATCCCCCAACAACCTCCAACAACCGGCGTGCGCCTCTGATGATCAAATTTTTTCTTCTTTATTCTTATTTTCATTTTGAAAAATAAAAAAATGAAAGTAAAGAAATAAATAGAAGAAAAAAAAAGAAAAAAAATTCAATCGTTGGCGATCACTAGAATGTTTTGTCGGAGGTGGTCGTCGGCAGTGATGACGGTCGTTGGAATGGTCATCGATTGCAATGAGGCTAAAAGAATGTGAGTGAACTATAATAACAAAACGAAAGTACTAATAGGGTAAAATAATCCAACCCTATTTAATTAAATCAGCGTTCCACTTAGAGCGGGCTATATTAGGGGATGGCAACGAGGCAGGATAGGGTCGGGGATACATTCCCCATCCTTCATCCCCGCCCCATTCCCATTTTGGAGAATCGGGGTCGGGAACGAGACAGGATACCATCCTCGTTCTCGAACGAGTACCCGAAAAGAATCCTCAGTTTGACCCCATACCCGATCAAATCGTGGATTCTTTGCCTCGCTTGAGGCGAGGCCGCGCAGAGACCCAACTTGCGAAAAATTTTGCCATCCTTTATTAGCCCACTAAATAGGGGTGTAAGAGAACCGAACCGAATCGGTCGGTTCGGTTCGATTTTAAAACTGCTACTTTCAAGACCGAACCGAACCGGTCGGTTCGGTTCAGTTGTCTAAACCGAGGTATATGTATTCTTTTTTTTTTTCCCCTAATCAGTCGCGCTGTCTCCCTCATTTTATTTCTCTCCGCGGCTGTCGTACTATCTCTCTGCTCTCTCTTTCGATTGTTGCTTGTGAATTGGTTTTGACCTTGAATGCTAAGAAATGAGATGAACAAATGAAATGTGATAATTTCGTATGTAATATGTACGTTTAACCGTTCAACTGTGTTTTTTCTCTCTCTCTCTTTTTTCAAGAAACAAAAATAGTGGTGTGATTTGGGTTTTTTTGCTTTGCATGAAGTTGGGTCTATGATTGGGTTTTTTTTGGGCAAAAACAGAGGAATAGAGAAGAATTTTTTTTGCTTCGCATGAAGTTCGGTCTGTAATTTGGGTTTTTTAGGGCAAAAATAGACGAAGGGGTTTTTTTAGGGCACAAACAGAAGAAGAAGGGGTTCTTTAGGACAAAAACAGAAGAAGAATGAGTTTTTTTAGGGCAAAAACAGAAGAGGAGGTTTTTTAGGACAAAAACAGAAGAAGAAGAAAGAAAGAAAAAAAAAAAGGACTTGACCCGATTGGATCGGGCCAAATCGGGTCGGTTGTCCGTACAACCGACCAGACCCATAAATTTTACAACTCTACCACTCAACTCAACTCAACCCATGGGCCACCGAAAAAATTTGACACATCATCTAATGATCATTTAATAATATAATATTTTATTTCATGGATTCCACATCATTCTTAAATATTTCTTACATGTCACACAATAAATGGAGGTCGTAGTACTAGAAATTTTCCCATGGGCCACTGCCACCTACATCCAAAAAGGGTCCCACCAAAGGTCCAACGTCTCTCAGTCATCATCAAATCGAATGG
This sequence comes from Luffa acutangula, assembly GCA_036850905.1. Taxonomy (NCBI): domain Eukaryota; kingdom Viridiplantae; phylum Streptophyta; class Magnoliopsida; order Cucurbitales; family Cucurbitaceae; genus Luffa; species Luffa acutangula. The sequence goes on from CM072096.1 coordinate 46,463,212, forward strand.
ACGGTTGAGATCAACCATGAAGTACGGTTGATGCAACGCCTGTTTGTAGTGGATTATTACGCGGGAAATGAGCGAACCCAAGCCCATCCATGGCGGGAAACGAGAAAGGGTAAAATCAGCAAAGAAGAAACTTTCGGCGGCTGAGAATCAAAAAGTCGATCGAACAATCAACCATTGTGTTCTTCGTCGGATCATCTACTTCTCTGGTTCCGCGATTCTTGTTTTCACTTGAGCTTCTCGAATTGCTATGGCGAAGAAGAAGAAATCTAGGGTTCCAATGGAAGAGGAGGAAGAAGAGCAAGTTGAGACTCCAAGTCAATCTTCCGCCACTCACAACAGCCTCTACGAGGTACGGTCTGTGTTATTGCTGTTCTGGAAGCTTACGTTGTCTCTATATTTGTCGATTGACGGACCATTTTTATCTCGAGATTGTTTTGACCTAAATACCGAGTGGAGTGGCCTTTTCGTCTTTTGCTTTTCGAGCCTTGTTATTTACGGCTTGAGTTTTCGTACTGTCGTGATGGATGTTCTTGTCTTGTGATGTCTAGCTCTTGCTTGTGTTGTTGGTGTTTAATGGCTTAATTGAACAGGACGAAATAATTGTTAATGCTGAAATTTCTTGCGTTGCTTTAAAATTTGGTGGGAATTTGTTGATTTTGAGACAGGAGCAGAGTTAATCGGATAAATTGATGGCGTTTAAACTAAAAGAAAAGGGAAGTTAGAGGCTCGCTAGAGAAAGACATGGAGGAAAAAAAAAGAAGACTTCAATCTCCCGCTTTCGTTCAGGCATTATGTGCTTATAGTTTTTTTGGATTGTGGATTATGAATATTTCCTACACAATTTTAGCTGTTTACTTTTTCTTGGTACTGATACTTGTTCTTAGAATACTGGATTCTGAACATATGCTTTCTACTTTAATAATGAGTTGCAATCATTTTATTATTCTGAATCTAGCGGTGAAAGAATATATGAATTAACTGCATCACCAATTGTAGTTGCCAGTTCTTGTCCTTCACTTCCTTTTTTTTTTTTTTTTTTATAATCAACAAACAATGTTGGCCTCATAGCTTCACTTCCTAATTTTGGTTAATGACAATGCTTGTAGGTTCTTGGAGTGGAGAGGACAGCTTCTCAGCAGGAAATAAAGAAGGCATACTATAAGTTGGCACTTCGCCTGCATCCTGATAAAAACCCTGGAGATGAGGTGAATACTGATTTTAACGTGTGAAAATTTTAATTCAGTTTAGTTTAATTTAATCTAATTTTTTGTTAAGCTTATTTTTAGTTCTCTGTTTGAAGTTATCCATAGTTGTTTACCTGCTACTTTTCTCCCTTTAGGAAGCAAAAGAGAAATTTCAGCAATTGCAAAAAGTTATGTCCATTCTTGGGGATGAGGAGAAGCGAGCAGTTTATGACCAAACTGGTTGTATTGATGATGCCGTAAGTACTATCGAACTTATACTCTTGGTTGTAGTCTAATGATAGGGGTTAAGGATTTCAATGGTACATTGATGCATAAGTTTGCTAGCTTGCACATGATTAAGCATTCAACTTTTATATTTGTGTTCTATTAAAATTAGTGTAAAAGGATTTGCATCATTCTGGATGACATTGTGAAAAGAAGTGATTAGTTTTATTATGTAGTAACATATGGAAGAGAAAAGCTAATGTCTTTGTGGGTTCTTTTCACATCAGGACCTTGCAGGGGAAGTTGTTCAGAATCTTCATGAGTTTTTCAGAACCATGTACAAAAAGGTTTCACCATATAGAAATATTAATTCCTTCATAATCTCATTGAAACTTGTCTGTCTGTAGTAATATATGTTTAATTGCAGGTCACTGAAGCTGACATAGAAGAATTCGAAGCAAATTACAGAGGGTCTGAGTCAGAGAAGAAAGATTTGATTGATCTGTTCAAGAAATTCAAGGGTAATATGAACAGGTAACGAGAGTGTCTGCAACGGTCCTGTTTTTGTATACACATGCCAAGTTGCTTTTTGAAATTTCTTCTTCCACAGGCTGTTCTGCTCAATGCTTTGTTCGGATCCCAAGCTTGATTCACACCGGTTCAAGGATATTGTAGATGAGGCAATAGCTGCTGGTGAGCATTCATCTTGTTTTCATGTTGGTAGCTAGCAAGGCGAGAAAATTACCTAGCTCCTTTTTTTGTACTGTTGAAGCTCGTCCAATTGCACTTGTCTTAGAATTCAGTATTAAGTTCTATAGTGAACTGAATATTTGATTATGTTACCTACCTTTTTCTTATACGTATTCTGCTCTAAGATTGCTCCCTCATTCAGTGTTCAGAAGCAATCCTACGCCTTGGGATTTTCTTTTGATGCTTCTAAAATTTCTTGGCAATTACCTTTTATGTGATTGTATTAATCTTAATCTTCTCTTTCTTTTGTTAGGAGAACTAAAAGCAACAAAGGCCTACGAGAAATGGGCTAGGAAAATATCTGAAACGAAGCCACCAACCAGTCCTTTGAGGAAGAGGGTGAAGTGAGTTTTCGCTGCATGTTCATTACTTTCTTCAATTTCAATGATGTTACTTCAATTTTTATATCAGCCAAATCTTGTTTTGTACCAAAGCTTACCTAGTGCTTGGATTTGTATACAGATCTAATAAAGAGTCAGAAACAGATCTCTATGCAGTAATATCTCAGAGACGGAATGAAAGAAAAGAACGATTCGATTCCATGTTCTCATCTTTGGTATCCAAATATGGGGGAGGCGATGCCTCGGAACCGACTGAGGAAGAATTTGAGGCTGCCCAGAAGAAGCTAGAAAGCCGAAAGTCCTCCAAAAAATCCAAGAGAAAGTAATCTCTCATCTAGGATGAACATTTGCTTGATCATTTGTTTGATTCTGTACAAACGTTTTAGATTCTGTCCTACTGAATGACTGCAGAAATGTCGTGTCTCTGCTTTTCCATGCTGAAGTTATTTATTTTTAACTTTATGAATGTATATGTTTCAGTTTGCGGTCAGTTTTTATTTTCCCTGCCTAATATCCAGGAACATTTGCATTTAGAAGAACGTGCTTCTCAAATTTGAGAAATGGTTTTGGCTCTTGTATTCAAATTACTGGTTGCCTCTGGCTACTTAGAAGCTTATAGTTTCATGTTCTATTTCACTTTCGGATAGAAGTTTTGTTGCGACCCTTCCTTCAAAAAAGAAAAATGAAAAAAGAAAAAAAAGATGAGAACTTAAACATGTACATCTTTTATTTAGCTTGCACATCTTGGCACGCTTCAATCGAGGGATAAAGCGTCACTTGCTACGATCACACTGGCAACACCTCTGACATAAATGTAAGCATGAGCGAAGTCACTTGCGTTTTACCAAGTTTACGAAGGGAATCAGGGGTAATCGTGCACCACCATCAGAGCAACTGTGAAGATATCATCATAAATATCATTGTCTTACTATGCACCATCATCTAATGATATCGTGTCATGGGGAAATTAATACTACTATAGTACATCTTCCTTTCATTCACACCACAAATTTCTTTACTTTATTAATAATATTTTAATGTTGTTGGATCCCACCTCATTCTTAAATAATGTTGATGTGGCTGACAATAAATGAGAGTAGTATACATACACTATTGTACTATAGAAAATTTTTCCAATTAGCAGCTCACATCCAAACACCCTTTATATCATCATCTAGTACAAAAGGCACAAATCTACTTTAAATTCCATCCCACCAACTTAGCATATTATTTATAGTGTTTGACCCCTCGTTGACATTTAGCACAAGTTGTACTGCAGGCCCACTTCAACCATGCTTGCTTTATATGGAATTTTGCAATTACATTTTGGCATTGTCTATTGGGAAAAAAAAAATCTAATCGTATTTGATGGTCGAAAATAAGTTGTGTGAAAAGAGAAACTCAAAGCACTTTGATGAAGTATAGGGACTTAGAAGAACTCAACTTTCCTTCAAAATGGAAAAAATTGTATTAATAAGCTTTCTACCTCAATGGAATAGATTTAAAGATTCAATTGAGACCTTAGTATTATATTGAAAATTCTTACACAAGCCATCCAACCTAACTAGCCCATCTATAGAGCAAGGTGAAGTACAAGATTCTAAAAGATGAGCTCAACCAATGTCAATGTTTGGTTGGTTGGGATCAATTTTATCATTATTTTCAACATTAGGTTAAAAATACTCTTCATCCCGATATTGTCAAACCGTTTAGTCATGAATTTTCATTTGCAATGATTGAGCCCTTGTACTTTTAAATTGGTAACAATTTAGTCAATAGACTTTAGTATGTAACAATATAGTCCCCATCAAAAAAAAAAAAAATCATCAATAATTGTAAATTTTTATTATGTAATGATTTAGCCTTTGTGGTTTATAAACACGTTTGGTTTCTCATCATTTTATTGATCTACACAAATAAGAAACTCCACTAAATTTTAAGTCTTAACATTTTTTTTACAATATAGACTAAATCGTCATAAATTTTAAATTAAAAGAACTAAATGTTACAAATTTGATAGCACATCGACTAAATCGTGACACACTAAAGCTCCAAAACTAAATCGTTATGAAAGTATAGTTCCAAAATGTTTTTTTAACCTATTTACCATGATATGTGACTAAAAAAAATCTCTTGGATCATATTTGTAGTATTAACTTATTTTTTCAACATATTATTAAAAAGGATCGATTAAAACCCCACGAAACAACAATAAAAGTCTCATTTACTAATTCAAATTATTTCAACAAATTTTCTCAAAATTTTCATCTACATTCTGCCTTTCATCGAAGTTTTGTTCTTTTCTCGTCTCTCATCGAAAGGAAGATGAAGAAGAAGAATAACCATTTGCAACAAATGAAGAAGGAAAAAACTTGACTGTATACGGATATGTAGGGATCTCCCAACATACCACCATTAAAATGTTGACAATTAGGAAGGATAAAAAAATTCTCATTTTCTACCTTTCTCTTACTTAGTTGTAAGGATTTTAATGGGGTATCCCTACATACCGGTATGCACCCAAGTTTTGTTCAATAAAGAATGCAACTCTTATTGCAAAATAATCGAAGTCTTGAACAGAACATTTTACAGCAACCTCTAACATGGGACATGTCAAGCTTTTTGCAGAGTACAATTATTCTATACACATTTTACAAAAAGGACAAAAAAAAAAAGTACAACTTAGGATTCAAATAATCCACAAACCCTCATTCTCTTAAATAACCAGAATGAAAGTTCAAGAAAGAGATGTTATTGACAGTTGATGGTCTGAAATCCAAAGGATTATTCCATTGTAGTGATCCATCATCATCAGACCATTTCATATCAACATTTTCAAAGCTCAATCCTTCAATGTGTTCCATTATCATCCCTGCCATCCCATGTTTAACAAAGCCTTGGCATCCTGGTCTGTAGTCTGCTAAACCACCTCCATATTTTGTCCATCTTTTGTAGGTTAGCTTCACGTTGGTGAATCTTAGATTACTCAGAACCCCGGAATTCGATCCCGATAAGAAAACGCCATTTTCGGAGGTTGCTGTGATGTTTATGAAGTTTATGTTTGAGATCGAACCCTCCTTTGAGCCTGAATCTCTTGGGCACGTTGTGACGTAAATTGGCTCGGCTCTTCCCCACCATGAAGGATCATAATATCTTGTAGTGATGTTCATGTTTGAGAATGTAATATCATTTGCACTTCCTGCAGAAGAGAATATTGAAGAGAAAGTTTCATTATGCTTCTGAAAGCTGAATGGCTGGAAATGAATCTTTCTCTCCAGTTTTCAGGTTGAACTTGCACATTGAAGTTCAGAAACATGTGAGCTCTCTAGCATTACAGCTACAGAATGTTTCACTCATAATGAGTCATTATATAAGTCTTAAATTTATGAAGCATGAAGTTAGGAAGTCTTAAAGTTGTATCTTCCTTTTCTAGATGGTATATGAAAAGAGTAATAGAAATTCAGCTTCGTGAACTTGTATTTGGTTTATAGGTTTAATATTTTAGAGTTCAACACAACATTTAGGGGTGGCATGGGAGATTCGAACCTCCGACCTCTTAGTCGAGGACAATATGCTTTAGCAGTTGAGCTATGGTCAGGTTGGTGTTTATAGGACTTAATATGTATATGTAGTATAAACTATAAAATAAGCCTTTTTTTTTTATAGTCCAACAATAAATGGGGTGGAGACTCAAATCTATGATCTTTTGGTCAAGAATATATTACTTTAACTAGTTGAGCTATGCTTAGGTTAGCCGAATAAAAATAAATCTCATTTATCTTAGATTTGTGTAATTTGAATAAATGTAGTGGGTGAAATCAACAAATTGATAACCTAGGATAAGCTCACTAATCGAATATAAACTTTATCTATTAACCTAAAGTTCACAAGCCTTAGCTTTTCTAATTCAGCCCAAGGTAGAAAGAAAAGCCAAAACGTAGAGTAAACTACTAATAAAGCTATTTGCACACTCAATGGGTTTTGGAAAAAATGATCTTACCAAAATCATCACTGGTCATTGAAAATGGCTGTCATCTAAAATGGCTCCGAAACAACTAAAGATTCTGCATAACAACTAAAAAGGAAAGCAAGAACTTACCTCCATCACGCAGCTGGAACCCGAGACCTCGATGAGAATCGACTATGGTGATATTGTCAAAGAGCATTTGGGTGAAATTGAACCAACTGGCGCTGCCGAGCTTAATGGCAGAAGATTTAGTTCTTATCCAGCAGTTAGTGGCAGTTAAGTTGAAGACAGGGCCATTAGATGTCTTGGGGCAGATTGCATCATCCCCAGTGTCAATTCTACACCTTGTAATGAAGGTATTGTTGGAGTCCTCAATATCAATCCCATCGTTGTTGGGTGTATCGAAGTCTCCATAAATGGAAACATCTTCAATGACTGTGTTCTCACATCGAACAAGATGCAAGCTGCATAAAATTTCACTTTGTTGGTGAACTAAGTACTAGTAAAAATACAACAAAATTTGAACTGGATAGAGGGTCAGGGTTTCAGCGGTGGAGCGAGGGACACGTGGAAGAGCGCAGAGATGGCGATGTGGGAGTGGAGAAAACGAAGCGACAAACAGGTAAGAGACAAAGGGCAATGAAGAGAGAGGGTTGAGCGTTTTGAGGGCAAACTTGCAAAATCCATTGGCCAAATGACCCCCTTAAGGTATTGGACATAAGCTAAGAAGCATGGATACGGACACGAGACACGGATATGACACGACATGGACATGGTGACACGCCATTTTCTTAAAATCTAGGAAACGATCACCGCTTAGTAAAATATACATTTTTTAAAATATATATCATTTTTATACAAGAAGGAAATTCAAAATCATTAAGCTTATGCATTTGTATGCTTAAAAAAATGAGTTTAATATATTTCACTCTTAAAACTTATTATCTTTGTCATTTAGTATTGGGTCTATTTAGTATACTCAATGTTGGATATAGATCTATATTGACTTTGTATATCAATTGTGCTAACAAGTGTTCGATACGTGTCCAACACGTGTCGGACACAAACACGTTAGTCAAACTAAATAGACACTTAGTATATCACTTGGAGTTTAGAAGTAAAGTTTATATTTGGTAGGTAGGTTACTTATTTAAGAATGAGTTTGTTAATCTCATGCTTATATCATAAATCCAGACATATGAATCCCACTTTTTATTACTACATATTTACTTTGACAAGTTATAGACTTGTAAACCAAATATATGTTACAAAAATTTAAATTTCTAGAACCTCATTCTTTATACAATCCTAACAAAGGGTAAATAAACTTAGCCTTCTCAATCATAGACTCTACAAATCTAAAATTAACAAAATTGTGAGCCAAACATCACTTAATTCGTCTATGATTACACACCAATTTCTATGCAAGGAGATTTAAATTTTGTTAAACTGTCCAAACAGCCAAACTAAGAGACTTGATTGCATTTACAACCTTTGTAAGAAAACAAATCTGATGGGCCATGTATGTTCTATTGAATGCCAATATAAGATATCAATTTGAGCATAATTTCATTGATTAAAAGAAATGGTAGGTTCGAATATCTAATTATATCCAAAATATAATATTCTAAAAGAATAAACTTCTATGGTTAACAAAACTAAATCTAAATTCTTCAAAAGAATTTCTAAGTTTAACTAAATCTAAAAAAAATAATAATAATAATGAAAAAAAAAGAAGAAAATATAAACAAATTGTTTTTCAAAATACTCAAAACATCATTTTTCAAAGAACAAAACTTCCCTGCATACCTCCCTACATACCCCATTAAAATCTTGACAACTAAGAAAGAGGAAAGGAGAAAATGAGAACCTCATTTTTCTAAACACTCATGTTTAATGAATTTAAGCACCTATAATACCTTTTTAGGTTGAAATTCGAAATCAGTCCCCCTATATTTATTGAATTATAGAAACAACAACAAAAAATTTCATATTGTTTTTAACTTTTAAAATGTTTTAAAAGAAAAACAATATCAACAATTTTTTTTTTTTTTTAAAAATAAATGCAAAAATGATGGGAGAGAGGGAATCTTACCACCAGTGAGCAGGTTGATTGAAGCTAACATTGGAAACCCTAACATTCATGGACCCGATGAACCCAATAAGATCCGGCCTGCACTCATCGCCGTAGCACGCCCCCGTCTTGTTCCAGCTCACCATCACGTTCTTCCTCTTATCGAACCTCTCCACGAACTTCAGCCCCTGCCCCTCCACCGCCCCTCCGCCGCTGATCCCGACGTCGCTCGTGTTCTCCGCCACCACCGCGTACCACCTCGACGAATCCGCCGGATAGTCCTCCATCCTCGTTCCGGCGAGCACAGTGGCGCCAGGTTGAATGTCCAATACGACGCCGGATCGAAGCCAGATCGTCGCCGTCAGGTAGGTACCCGGCGGGAATGTGACGAAGCAGCGAGCGGGAGAAGGGCAGCTGTCAATGGCAGACTGGATGGCGGCGGTGTCGTAGTGGAGGCCGTCGCCGATGGCTCCGAAGTCGGCGACGGAGAAGGAAGTTGGCCGGCCGGGAAGCCGGATTGAAGGTATAGCGCAGTGTGAATGGATAGTGAGAAGGAAGAAGAAGAAGAAGAAGAAGAGGAGTTGAATAGCCATTAGATGTTGAATCATCTTCTTCTGCGGAAATTTCCCCCCTTTTGGATAGAGAAATTTGATAAAATTAAGCCATAATTTTTTATTTTTTTATTTTTTTTAATTTAATAAACATGTATTTGTATCCATGTGGATAAGGAATAATAATAATTAAAAACTTGTTGCTTTCACTTTACAAAACTCAAAAGGATTTATAGATTTGTGTTTTTTTTCCATCATGAGTTGAATTTAACTTTAAAATTTCAATTTTATTAGTTTGATTGAGTAATTTTTCATTAGATTTTTCTGAAACTCGTACTCCACACACAGGTTTCGAACCTATTAAAAGTTAGAAGTGTTGAATTAGAAATTTGGCTAGGTATACTAAGTTTTGTTTTGCCTAGCTTTTATTCATAAGTAAATAACATAATTTGTGTATATTCTCCAAAAATAAGAGATCAGTTTTAGTATTCCATGGTAACTTACATGCATCATCACCGATTCGAATATAGCTCAATAGATAATACATCAACTATCAATTACTATCTTAAAAGTGTATAGTTAGTTCGATCATCCATCCCACCATTATTAAGAAACTAAGAAAAACATTAGTTTATTCTATCAACATTCGATTTTTCTTCACAAAAGTATTTATCATCATCAAACTAAACGACTCGGGGAGGGCAAGCAGGGTTGTGTTAAGATTCATCGCTGAAATCAAAGTTTGAACAAATAAGTGGGGTAAGGACATGAGTCAAGTAGCAATCATTTTAACAATTGCAATCACAATCAATAGAATTTTAATCTGGCAAACTCAGTATTAGCTTGAAAGGGAGCCTCCAAATTAGTATACACATAAAAATTTAGATATTAAGAATTGGAGATACCAAATCAGATTCCTCTCTGGTTGATAGCGATTCGGTTTCCAACGACGTCGACTCTGGTAATTAGAGAGAACCTTGGAGACCCAGTTGAATGTGGAGGCAGATTCTCTACTTCTCTGCTAACTGCTATTACTATTATATATTTGGCTATATACACTAGTAGCTACAAGTAAAATATAATGTTTTGCCTTCACAGCTCCATCTTCAATTGATTTGAGTGCAGAGATGCTGTTTCATAAAAGTGACATCAAGCAAGTTAGTTTCAAATCTCATTTTTAAGCTCAACTCAGTAACAAAGAAAAACCGAGCATCGAAACAGATACAGGGTGGTAAATTGAGTTACATTCTAGCTTATTGGTATGGTTTTATTTTTCTAACAATAGGGTGATTTGAACCTTGGTCGAAGGTGTATGTCTTAACTAGTTGCACTATGTTCAGGTTAACACGAAATGCAACATTTGATATGGAAGGTTTTCCTTTTCATGGTCTAGTTTCTGGAAAAAAGCAAAACAAAAGAGCTAGTGAGATAACTATACCTGAATTTGCTGAAGAGTCGTAACTTAAAAGAGAGTTTTCAGGAGTGCTGAAATTATGATGATTATGTTCATCCCTCGCCCAGGCTTGCTGGTTAACTGCTGCATCGAAATGCCATTGCGGTTGATATTGTTGTCTGTTTCCACTGAGTGGGATTTCTGGCCACATCAATGGCGTAACCATGGTCGGAAAGTTGCTTTCGAGTACAGGTTCGTTCTGAAATTTCAGTAGACAATAACATCACATTAAATTTCAGTTGCTAATTCACAGAGACTTCGCTCCCATGACTTTTGAACAAAATGTAAATTTTCTCCCCCTTCCTCTTTCTCCCTCTTATACACACCCAATAAAAGCTGACGAGGAAAAAGAAGCAGAACCACTGATACTTACTTCTCCAGCCAATATGCTATCGATGTTGAAATCAACTCTGGGGTTAACTGCTGCAAGCCTCATTGACAAGAACTGAAACACGGCAAGTTCAACAGAGTTGGTTCATATGAAAAAATAGATGGTTCAAGCATGCAGTCCAATAACTATATTGAAAATGATACATTTCAAGCTCTTGAGCAGCCTAATATGACAGATTTTATCAATCTTCACTGAATTTCCATCTTCAAATTTACATTGGGGAAAAATAAAAAGTTATACTAATATCATAATGAAGTATGAATTAAACGGCAAGCAGACGAGGAAAATTCCTATGCTGCCTGAAGCCAACTTCTTTGAAATCTATAGTTAGTGTCATGGAGATTTTACTAATTGATGCTAGAATCCTAAACGATAAATCTGATAAACCGTGGGGATGTTTAATGCCACAATACAAGTCAGTACATTTTTCAAAATAGTCTGCTGAAAACAGTTACTAAAAAGCCATGCAGCTACTAGCTAGGGAAACAAAAGCCATGTGACTAATATAATACCTCGTTTTATACAACATTAGACTATATCGAAAGAGTTATTATGAAATGAGGAATAATATAATACCTCGTTTTATACAACATTAGACTACAGAATTTCAGCTTGACCTTCAAATCTATGTCCATATTAAAACTGTTCTACATTTCTTCCTACTGAGTTATGAGTTTTAAGTACGATTCAAGAATGAGTAGTTTATTTATCCAGAAAAAAGTTTCTGCCACATTTCTGATTTCTACCCAACCGAATTCACAGAAGCTTAAATCATTTTGTCTCAATCTCAAAAGTTTTTATGTATTTAGATTCTGACCTCCACTTGACGCTGCAGTGATTGTACATGGTTGATGATTTCATCCAAGACTAGAGCTGTACCTGAGATCTACACAGAGACAAAGAGGGAGGAAGGAAAAAAAAAATAAAGAAATTAGTTTCTAACTTTCAGAGTGCTTAGTTGCATTTGACAGTAATAGTCAACAGCCAAGTGCTTAATTGCATTAGAGGCCTTATTGGTTGAGTACAAGAAGCATCAAGTCTATACTAATTCATTTGAAATCTTATATTAGAACACGAGAGATTCAATTTCTTTTTCTTTTATTATGGAAAAAGGTACTGTCAGGATATGTAGACATTTTATGATAGGCGCAATCATAAAAGCATAGTCGTTCAATAATTTGATTTGACAGCCATGCTTTAGCCAGACTAACTTGAGCTGTTTCAGCACTTAATAAAGTGAAACTTCTTGGCATGATAATATCCACAAAAATAAAAGGGCCCAAAACGAACTTAAATAAAAATTAATAAAAAAGACTTCACCAAAAGCAATAAAAACAGACAGTTGTGATGCCCAAACATTATTATGAAAATACATATAAACATACAATCTCAATCATTCATGGAAATGATATACAAGAACAGATTCTTGTAGAAATATTAAAAATTAAAATTTTCCAAATTTTACAGTCAGAACCACTGGTCCACCAACCTTATCTTAAAAATAATCAAGTGTGCGTGACCATCAGGAGTCCAACAAAATTAAAGTTCTCTGAGTGCTGCAAATGCGTCTTGAAGAGTAGTTTTGAAATTAGATAGATATCAATACACCATCTAATCTGACGACATTAATTATCAAGTAAACCAATAATCTTCCTCTCCCTACTTCTGAATCTTCACAAGAAATGATGGGCGTGGAACTCCACAATCGAGTCAAGGCCAGTCTCAATCAGTTTATTTCAAAACGTCTCATATTTCTTCGACGATAAAAACATAACGTAACACACTCTGTATAGACTATTCACAGCTCAATCTTTGAAAGCTATAGGGATGGATATTTTTCTAAAGACTCTCACGTTTTTCACATCCCTGAGAAAGTTAGGTGAGGGGAAGTTTGGTATATATGCATATACTCTGATAGAAGTTGCTCTTCTGTCATCCTATATTCGTCATCCAATTTATGATGGATGCCTAACTCAAAACAGATGGAAAATACCATGGACCCTCAAAAGAGAATCAACAATCCAACAAGCAAATGGGACCCTTCTGATTCGACATGCCCACTATAGATGTCCCCCAACTGCTTCAAGGTAAGTCCAGCTAGCATTCCTTTGGAACTAAATTTTCCAGCCAATCAAGTTGAAAATTGCTGAGGTTTCAAGCAATCTCTATGGATGTAAGAAAATATCGCGCAACGATGAGTAGAATAGAGGATAAAGTTGACTGCAAATTTTTAATAATTTGAGTTCTTCCAGACCAAAATAAACAAATGACATCTAACTTCATCTTCTCATTTCTTGAAGTTATCATCCAAACTTCCAGATAAGTTTTCATCCCAAATCTCCAAGTAATTTTTTTTTTCATTTTAGAATTTGGGTTGTTGTGAGATGCAAAAGGAGGTGAGAAAGAAAAAAAAAATCTGGAATGAAGATAAAGAAAAAGACCCACAGTGCACTTCCCTTGGCTCAAAAGCAACCACTTTATTGCAGAAAAGGTGACAATGACAAAAACCGTTATTAAAGCTCATAATCCAAAAACCATAATTCAACTTTTTGGCAGACAATTAGACAGAAATCATAATAAAACTCCACAGATCTCAATCAAAGAGAATTTAATTATGATAAAGACTGCATAACTACGAAGACTAACCTTATTGCATCCAGGGACCAGTTCTTGAAGTAGCTTCATCCGAGCATTGATTTTCTCTCTCCTCGCCTTTTGAAACCAAAAAGCAAAAGAAAGAAAAGTGTTAATTCAGCACAATTAATTAAACTAAAATTGAAAATCAAGGCTTAAATACAGATTAATTAACAAAATTACTCGCTCTGCTAGGCTATGGCTGTCTGTCGCTTGACCACGGCGAGCTCGGACATGAACGTAAGGAAGCTTTTCAGCATCTTCGTTGCTTTCGTTCTTGCTCTTCTTTGATGACCCTTTTCCCTAAATCGATTCAAGATTGTAATTGATTGAAATTCAGACATGGAAATTGCTGAAGTACCGTAGAAACCCAAACCCTAGTTTTCATTTTCTTTTTTCTTTTGCAATTATTGATTATTGGTTACCTTTTTCTCTCGCTCCTTCCTCTTCGCCGATCTCTGGTTCGTGTTGTTCTCCACCATCGGATCGGAGATTAAAGTCTGCAAGTGATTAGGGTTCGAATCGGTTTCAGTGGTGGGCTCGTTCTTCACTTTCTCCAAATTGACGCTCGAATTCAACGGCACTGTACTCGTCGTCTCCGTCGAATGCTCTTCGGCCAAGACCGAGAACTTGGCGGCGCGTTCGATTAGAGCCGAGTTCGTCGGGAAGGTCAAATTGCAATTGAAGGCACTGAAGTAGGGTTTCGGCACATCTTTGATACGGTGGTGAACGGAATCATCGTTCACAACCGCCGCCGCGGCGCCACCGTCGGAATCCGGCGAGTGGAGGAGCTCTAAAGCCTGCGTCGCCGGAAGTTCCAGAAGTGCAGTGAAGGAGCTAGCATTTTCCGCCGGAATCGTCATCAACCCCTGAATTTCCTCACAGAATTGAAGCGATTCAAGCCCAGTATCATCCGATTGACGCCCGATGGGACTGGATCCACCCACAGTCCCCACTTTAATCTCCATTTACAGCAGCAACAACTTCACAAATTCACAAAATCCACCAAATCAGTTCCAAATTTAGCAACAACCCACCTCAAATTCCCAAACGAGAAATCCTATCAATCCACCCAAAATTTCCAGTAAAACCCAACTCCTCAAATGTTGGACTGCAGAGCCAATCGATCGATGAGAGAGGAAATGGAGGCGAATCAAAGAGAAATACAATCTGGGTGTGAAGGAAAAGAGCGTTTTCGTTCAAACCCAAGACGAATTGATGAGAAGAAAAGGGAAATTAAAGGTGATGCTTCAATGGCGGCCAATCTACTCTCTTCTTCCTCTTATTAATCAGTCTATCTTCCCAAGAGATTACTTCTCGAGCCCATTTGAAGTATAGCGAAAGCAACGTTGCTTGGTGGTACCGTTCAACTTGGACTGCATAATTATACGCAAAACCGAGTATTCTTTATAAAGATCAGAGAGAGAGAAAGAGAAAGAAAGAAAGAAAATGGTTTCTACGGTTTTTTACTCTCTACAGTTCTTCTCTGATGATGTAGACTTTCAGATGGACCACCAACAGAAAATTTTGTCCCTTTTTTTTTTTTTTTAAAAAATTTCTCTTTTTCTAGTTAATCTTCTATTTTCTTTTCTCTATTTTTAGCCACTTATTTGGATTACATTTTTTATTTGGATCAAAGAAGATGAAATTTTTGTTTTGTGATTTGTTTTGGTGCATGGAGAAGATGGTACTTTTGATTGATTGGTGTAAAGGGTTAGAGAGTATGATTTTCGAGTAATGTTTATAAAGAGATGTAGATTGTTTTTATGATGAGATGAATATTGAAATCTTTGATTTTAAGTTGACGAGAGAAAGAAAGAGAATGTTTTAGATATTAATAGATGTTGATGCTCGTGGTATTATGGTCCACCGACGGGTGAGATATGCGTCGATTTCTGTTTATAATTAATGATGTTGATTTTCGGTTTTATGGTTTATTGTTGTGTCTATTCTCTCAATCTGATTGTGTTATTATGTTGATTAAGCAAATTGGGGAGTAAAGAGAATGGAGCGTTGAGCTAAAGTTTCAATTTTTGAATTAGCATCTATAGGATAATTGATTTTGCTTCAATTGATTCATGAAACCAATGATGTTATTAATAATGTGAGAGACCTAAGTTGAATTATGGTCTTCACCTTTTAGGGTCATTTTGTTAGAATTAAATTAATTGATATATTTGAAGTTTGACTAATAAGAAGAGAATAGAAAGATTAGACGAGAAAATATATTCATGAATGTGAATATGTTCACCTTTCGACTTTTTAAACATAGGTGGACAAACATTAAACATTTTTATTTAATGTCTCAATCTATTATCACATGCACTTAGGTTTAGTTGAAGACTCAAATGACGTAGAAATAAAACATGTTGTTAAAGATTTATGTATTACATAAAAAATAATATTTTGGAGGTTGTTAAATTGTTGTGATTTAAATAATATGAAGTTGTTGGTGTGTTGTAAAAATAAGGATTTTGGTCTGGCTCCTAAGTTATGGGATAACATTCTCTTTGGCTGTTTTGTTTCATGTTGCTTTAGGTGAGGCTGTACACACACTCTCGCGAGTTTCCTTGGAAAGTTTGATCTGTCTTGTTTTGGTTAGCTTGTAATAGCTTCTCACAGGCAAAGGGTTTAGCATATGTAGCTCTTGGCTTTGAGCATGATAAATGTCAACATGTGAATCTCGGACAGTCATATTATAGAGTGGTAGACCTGATCTTGGTGTAGGGGAGTTTTGGGGATTGGTGAGAGTTTTTGTTAATGTTTAGCTCCTCCCTAATTTTCTCTATTGGGTTATGTGCAAAAATGCTTTCTGATGGTAATATTGGTTGCAGGTCTAATTATTGAGATCAGGACCCGTCTTTGAGTTGGATAGCTCGAAAATTCTAAATGATTGGCTTGGGGTGAAATGATCGAGGAGTTGGGAGCTAGCTGAGTTGCAGATAAAGTCATATGTTGTTCTTTAGATTGGGGGGCACGTTTTTTGTGTGGAGAAGAGTGTTGCACAGTGGTTGGTGACTTTGGCCTAACCTTTTGAGTCTGCCCCTCCGTGTGTGGAGGGCGTGGGTTTATCTGATGTACCTTTGTTTTGTTGCTCTCTAAACGATTCTCTTGAAATTATGTTAGGTTGTTGCGTTCTGATGCTAAAAAAAATAATAATAATATGAAGATATAGTTATACAGAAATTTAATATATCATTATAAGTCTCGTGATTTTTTTGAAATAATTCAATATACTAGTCCACATCTATGCATGTATCAAGATTAAATCAACTTCATAATCACGTAGATATTTTCTCATATCCATATTGAGAAAAGACACCAGTGAAATATTAGTATTTTCATTAAAGGTCATATCATATTTTTATTCAAAGATTTGTGATGATTTTCAAAGTTTAATTTTTTTTTTTTTTTGTTATTTTTATTAAATTTTATGAATTGGAATTGAATATGCTAAATATATGTTATAATCTTCGATATTTTATTTTTTTTTATTTAATCCTTATCATTTAAAAAGGTTGGATGATGTTTTGATATTTTTCGATTTAGTCTCTCATTATTAGCGAATGTTAAAATTAATTGATGATAAACTTGCTAGACAATGGTTTGTGAATTTACCGAAATTTAGAAGAGGAAAAAAAATATCTTGTGACGCTCGATTAAAGGAGGGGTAGGGGTACATAAATTAACTGAAACCACATCCAAATGAGAGAGATCCTGAGGATATAAAAGTATGGTCAAAATAAGCTTAAAAGAGCAAATGGAAACTACTCATATACAACAAGGTGCACATTCCTTTTCGATGACTCAATTGTAAGAAATTTGAAGTTAAGTGTGTTTGGTTTGGGGAAGTTCTATGTACTACACAAGTATGATGACGTGGTCAGATCGCATGGGATGTAGGAGAATGTTGGGGCAGTCAGGTGTCGAATCCTAGACCTAGGGCATTATATATCTTCTAGCTTGAAAATTTTCTACCAAATTTCTGGAGAAAAAAATTAGAAACTTTGCTCTTTTAGCCAATGAATCATAATTAAAAGTTGCGCTCAAAAAATCAAAATTAAAAGTTGAAACCAAAACCATTACATAAAAAAAAAAAAAAAAAAAAAAAAAAAAAAAAAAAAAAAAAAAAAACTTGTATAAAAATGATGAGGAAAGAGAAGAATAGAAATAGAAAAAGAATCAAATTAACTTTTGAAAATGAGAAAAACAACAAAAAATGATGTATTTTTCTGAAAATTCTTCTCATGATCTTGGATGCATGTAAGGCTATTGTACTCACTCATTTTTAAACCATGTTTGCAAATAATGATGCAATTGAATTTTTTTATTATAATGGATATATATGCTTCTAGCACAATGATTGGATCTTTCAATTCAAGACTTATTGTTGGTTGTATTTTTTTTTTTTTTAATTTAAAGTGGGTCCTATATTTAACTTAAAATTTTAAAATAGTTTCTTTGAAGCTTTGTGTTACTTAAAATTTTTTCATGGTTTTCAATATATTTTTACTCATTGGGAATTTTTTTTATTATATATTTTTTAATTGAGTTGCGTGATTACATCTAGCTACATTCTCAAGTAAGATCTTAAATGTTTAGGGAAAAATACATTTTTAGTCCCTGAGGTTTGGGTTAAGTGACAGTTTGGTCCCTGAGTTTTCAAACTCAACAAAAATACCCCTGAGGTTTGAGATAAGTAGCACTTTGGTCCCTACCATCTATTTTTCTTTTAAATACTAACGGTTGCTGACGTGGCACTATTATTTTAATAAAAAAAATTATTTTTTATATTTTTTAAATAAAAACATATTAAAATAATAAAATACTATTATTTTATTTAAATTCTCTCTCTCTTCCTTTCTTCTCCCCCATCTTCTTTCAACCTTCTTATCTCCTTCTTCTTCAGCTCCGGTGGCTGGCCGCGGCGGCCGGAATTTTTTTTTTTTCTTTCTTTCTCCCCTTTTCTTCTCTCCTTTCTTTCTCTATTTCCTTCAAATTTTTTTTTTTAATAAAAAGAAGGGAGAGGGAGGAGGAGCCCTCTTCCCGTCGTCGGCGCCGGATTCTTTTTATTAAAAAAAATTGAAGGAAAGAGAGAAAGAAATGAGAGAAGAAAAGGGGAGAAAAAAAAAAAAAAAAAATTCGGACGCCGCCGCCGCCTCTCGCCGGCAGCCGGCGGCGGCCGGCCACCGGAGCGAAGAAGGAGATAAGAAGGTTGAAAGAAGATGGGGGAGAAGAAAGGAAGAGAGAGAAAAAGAATTTAAATAAAATAATAATATTTTATTATTATAATATGTTTTTATTTAAAAAAATATAAAAAATAATTTTTTTTTATTAAAATAATAGTGCCACATCAGCAACCGTTAGTATTTAACAGAAAAATTGACGACAGGGACTAAAATGCTCCTTATCTCAAACCTCAGGGGTATTTTTGTTGAGTTTGAAAACTCGGGGACCAAACTGTCACTTAACCCAAACCTCAGGGACTAAAAGTGTATTTTTCCCAAATGTTTACTAGAAACTAGCTCAAACTTTAAGATAAAAGTGGAAGTATGAAAAAAAAATGAAGGCATTAAGAATTGAAATTGCTTAGACTTTATATTGGCTATAGAACGTGATATAATTAGTTAAAGTTAATGCTACTAAAATGTTAGTTCAACATTTTCTCACTTGGGTTCACTATTTTTGGGTCGGATCACTTTTTTTTCGGACCAAATATCCCATTTGGACTTTATAGGCTTTGAAACCATATTAGATAAACATGGAGTTCATCTCAAAACCAATTGTCAATGAGAGAAGTAACTCGTGTATCTTGTAAAGATTGTGAAATCTCCTTATCTTTTCAATATGAGATCCTCAATAGTAACTTTGCATTATCAATCAAAATGATTGCCTATGTTCAATTGTTAAATATATATATATAAAAAGTCTAATGTGAAAATATATATAGGACAAATATATAAAACAATAACTATTAAGATATATAAAAAATAAAAATAAAAACCCTTGGACTTAGAACATTGTCCTTTTTTCACTTGAATTTCATTTTGTGACTAGTGTTGGAAATATGTTGTATATAAGAAGTGAGTAACACTGACAAAATTATTACACTTTAACTGGATACTAATAATTATAGAGTAAATAACAATACAAACACTATATATATAACAAATGTTATACATGTTAAATTGACTCTAGTTTATAATCACAAACTAACAAAACCTCAAGATTTTGTGATAGAGTCAATAAGTAGTTGAAGCACGCTTTACAAAGCACTATTATTCACTTTGCACAAGCTGCAAGCAGAGTACAACGATCGTCTCGACAAGATACAACAACTAATTTCGATAGAATAGTAACCTCGAACTATTTGGATCTGACAGAACTTTTAGATACTTGCTCCCAACTCAACTCGATATCAAAAGAAAGAAGGACAGTGTTGATGGTCGATTTTGGCCAGAGGATCTCACCTGACCTTCACGTGCCACCAACGGTAAATTTGTAGTTGAGGGGGGAAGACGTGGCCTGCAAGACAGTAAACCTGCACACCGGTGTGGTGCTCGCCACACCGGCTCCGATGCTTAAGTCAGCAAACAGAACGGTAGGGCGTGGAAAAGTAAGAGCAAGAGGAGAAAGCAGAGAATAGAGAGTAGAGTTTAGGGATAGAATTCGGGATCCCCTCTTCAGTGGCAAAGAGGGATATAAATACCTGTTCATCCTCCTCGCCTTTTTAGGGTTTCGGAGGCGTTTTAGGTCAAACCAGGCGAAACCGGGGCATCCAGAGGCGGTGGGGACCAGACGGGACCAAACGGGCTCGGCCCGCACGAGCGGGCCGAGGGTCGGCCTCGGCCCACGCCTCGGCCATGGGCCGAGGCCGAGCAGGGGGTCGGGCCAACCCGAACCCTTCGGTCTTGGCCCGTCTCACTTGCCGGTTTTGCCCCTTGGTTCATCTTTCAGCCCGATTACTCCCCGGTTGTACTCGTCAGCTCCTTGTATATCGGGGTGGTCCAAAATTGCCTATAACATTAAGCCCCACTCTTGAATTGGGATTCGGGGTGACTTATTGCTATAAGTTGAGCTCCTTAAGCCCGATTTAAGAGTAATGACCCTTGCCTTGGGCTGGCTTACGTGTAGCTTTGTTGTCATCCTGCAAAGTAGGATAGAAGTAGACACTCCCTGAATAGGGGTTAGATGAAATGGAAATGAGAAAAGTTGAGAGATTACAACAATGGCTCTGGTCTGCCTCTGGAAGAGGCCGAGCACAACAATCTCCCCCTTTAGCTTATCTGGTCGGCCTCGGCCTCGGGAAGAGGCCGAGCACAGTAGTTTCCCGTTTTAGCTTGTTTGGTCAGCCTCGACCTCGGGAAGAGGTCGAGCACAGCAGCTTCCCATTTTGGGTTATCTGGTCGGCCTTGGGAAAAGGCCGAGCACAGCAGCTAGACCCCTGTACTTGGTCACTCGGAACGCTTCATTCCAGATCCAGGGCTTATCCACAAGTAAAAAATAGGAGAAGCAAAAGATTTCACAATCCTGCATTGAAAAGTTAATCTCTGCAACAGAAGAATGAGGGAAGAGGCTAGGGTCGGCCTCGGCCTCGGACCTCTGTTAGCTCAAAATCTAGCTCCCTGCATTCATACGTTAGTCCTTGTAGGAAAATAATGAGTGGATAAGCTAGAACATGTAACTATTGGTTAGACATGCCAAACTAGTGTGCTTTTTGTTTAATAGGGAGTGCATATCCCCTTTGTAGCCCCGAATCTTAAGTAAAGCTTCATTAAAACATAAAGTATAAAATATGGGAATACCTTTAAAGTTCGTGCTCGGCCTTGGCAATAGGTGTTCGGCCTTGGCAAGAGGTGCTCGGTCCTGGCTTCTGCAGGGTGAGCTTGACTTAGATGAAGTGTATGGACTCATGTCAGGTGAGGTGAGGTAGACTCGTTGGTCCAGGCTCACATGGTCTCACTCTGGATGAGGCGAGGTAGACTCGGCAGTCCCGGCTCGCCTGATGTAAAGATGCTCAAGCCAGAGGAGGTGAGGTAGACTCGTTGGTCCAGGCTCACATGGTCTCACTCTGGATGAGGCGAGGTAGACTTCGGCAGTCCAGGCTCGCCCGGTGTAAAGATGCTCAGGCCAGAGGAGGTGAGGTAGACTCGTTGGTCCAGGCTCACATGGTCTCACTCTGGATGAGGCGAGGTAGACTTCGGCAGTCCAGGCTCGCCTGGTGTAAAGACGCTCACGCCAGAGAATGTGAGGTAGACTCGTTGGTCCAGGCTCACATGGTCTCACTCTGGATGAGGCGAGGTAGACTTCGGCAGTCCAGGCTCGCCCGGTGTAAAGATGCTCAGGCCAGAGGAGGTGAGGTAGACTCGTCGGTCCAGGCTCACATGGTCTCACTCTGGATGAGGCGAGGTAGACTTCGGCAGTCCAGGCTCGCCCGGTGTAAAGATGCTCAGGCCAGAGGAGGTGAGGTAGACTCGTCGGTCCAGGCTCACATGGTCTCACTCTGGATGAGGCGAGGTAGACTTCGGCAGTCCAGGCTCGCCCGGTGTAAAGATGCTCAGGCCAGAGGAGGTGAGGTAGACTCGTTGGTCCAGGCTCACATAATCTCAATCTGGCTGAGGCGAGGTAGACTTCGGCAGTCCAGGCTCGCCTGTAGGCGTGGGCACTATAGGCTCGCTGAAGCGTGGGCACTATAGGCTCGCATGAAGCGTGGGCTCTATAGGCTCGCATGTGTTCGATCTCGCTTGAAATAAGAGAATTGGTCTCAGTCACAACCATGGTCATGGTCGGCCTCGGTCTTGGCCTCGATCATATCTGGGGTCGGCCTCGGCCTCAGCCATATCTAGGGTTGGCTTAGGCCTTAGCCTCGAACAATCTGTTGTCTTTCGTATCTGGTTCCTTCGCTTCGATCTGGATCTTGTCTTCTGTTCAACTGCATTGACAATCTGATTTGTCTTGATTATGTGATCTTCGGGTCACTTTTGAAGTATTGGATAGTCGACTTCGGCTTTGGCCTAGGGTCGGCCTTGGCCTTGGGATGACCATAGCTGTGGGTCGCCCTCGGCCTCGGCCAAAGGATGACCATAGCTTAGAGTTGGCGTTGGCCTAGGGTCAGCCTTGGCCTCGGGATGACCATAGCTGTGGGTTGGTCTCGGCCTCGACCAAAGGATGACCGTAGCTTAGAGTTGGCTTTGGCCTAGGGTCGGCCTCGGCCTTGGGATGACCATAGCTGTGGGTCGGCCTCGGCCTCGGCCAAAGGATGACCGTAGTTCAGGATGACGACATTCTTTTCCTGGTGTCTTCAATCTTGTCAAAGTCTCTGTTTGTTGTTGATTTGTCCTCCAAAGGGGGTTCTGATCTCTTGTGGGGTTTCCTCCTAGTCGGTCTGGATGAACACCTTCGGTTGGCCTCGACATGGTCGGCCTCGGCATGGTTCGTCTGGTAGTCGCTGTTTGGCTTGGAGTCATTTAGCTTCTGCAGGTCTCCTTGATGATTTCCGAGTTCTTTTTGGGTGTCCAGAAGCTCGGTCGTCATAGGGAGATCATCTTTTCTGGTCTCGCCCTCGGCCAATTTAGCCTCGGCCTCGGCTGCACTGGTCACGGGCTTGGCAGCCCTGGCTTCCGCTTGGACAGTTTTGGCACTTCTGCGTTTATCCTCGATCAGATTCCTCTGGTCTATCTTGGTATGACCGTAGCTTGGTGTTGAAACTGTGTGGTCATGACCCTTTAGCATGCTTGGTTCTGGGCTCCTCAGAATTATGTGATCTGTAGGTTTGAGCCCCCTGATCTTATTGGTCATGCTGTCATTCTTCTCGTGACCTCCGCTGGTGGCGGTCACCATCCGAATTATATGCGTTTGTGTCCTGGTCTTTCTTCTCCATCCCCTTACTCATGGAATGATCGGTGTGCAGATTTGGCAAGCTTTCTTCCCCACAGACGGCGCCAACTGTTGATGGTCGATTTTGGCCAGAGGATCTCACCTGACCTTCACGTGCCACCAACGGTAAATTTGTAGTTGAGGGGGGGAAGACGTGGCCTGCAAGACAGTAAACCTGCACACCGGTGTGGTGCTCGCCACACCGGCTCCGATGCTTAAGTCAGCAAACAGAACGGTAGGGCGTGGAAAAGTAAGAGCAAGAGGAGAAAGCAGAGAATAGAGAGTAGAGTTTAGGGATAGAATTCGGGATCCCCTCTTCAGTGGCGAAGAGGGATATAAATATCTGTTCATCCTCCTCGCCTTTTTAGGGTTTCGGAGGCGTTTTAGGTCAAACCAGGCGAAACCGGGGCATCCAGAGGCGGTGGGGACCAGACGGGACCAAACGGGCTCGGCCCGCACGAGCGGGCCGAGGGTCGGCCTCGGCCATGGGCCGAGCAGGGGGTCGGGCCTAAAACCCGACCCCTTCGGTCTTGGCCCGTCTCACTTGCCGGTTTTGCCCCCTTAGTCCATCTTTCAGCCCGATTACTCCCCGGTTGTACTCGTCAGCTCCTTGTATATCGGGGTGGTCCAAAATTGCCTATAACAGACAGGATAATACTTCAAATGGAATGAGATGATATCAATAAAGAAACAAGTTGTTATTATAGGCTAGCAACTTAATTAGTAACTTTCAAGAACAAAATAAATAAACATGAAATAAACATATGTCAAACATAACTAATTGGGTAATTACTTTCAAAATTCAAACATAATGTACAACAAATTTAACTTCTTCCATACGTTAAATTTGAAAACGAAACATCAAATTTGTTTTGATGTTTCAATCGTTTTGAGACTTTTGATGTATTTTAACTTACAAAATCACTTTTTCACACATTTTTGTAACAATATCTTCACAAACTCGAATCCATACATACTTAACAACATATTGATCCTATAAAAGGGATGACGCACCACAAGATTGAATTTTGAGAACTTTAATCTAATGGTTTTGATAGACTTGAACTTAATGGAGCCCAAAAAACATTACAATATTGAGATCACTTATGGGTTAATAAACCTTCAAAAGGTTTTATTCAAACATCAAATCATGATAAGAAGTTATATGAATTTTCAACGGATAAAATGTCAAATGATTAAAACTAGAATAGTAGATGAAACATATATATATTTATAAATAGTTTGATGATACACAGAGTATTTTACCTTATAATTAATATTTCAATACAAAAATAATTTCAAGAATTAAAAAAATCATTAGAAATTATTTCTACGTCATTTATTTTCATTAAATTAAACCTTCACTTGAATAATCATAAAAATACTTTTAAATTCACAATTAAAGCGTCTTGTTGGAAGCATTTCCTTTTTCGAACTTCTATTATGGATAGCCAAATAGTGTATATATAAAAGCCTCAATCATAAGCTTAATCACCCTATCCAACCTTTAAACAACAATAAATTAGAGATTAGCACATGAGAAATTAGGGTTAGGGCACAAAAAGTGAGATAGAAGATAAGAAAGCTTACCTTCTTTTTTTTTTTCTTTTTTCTTTTTTTTTTTTTTTTTTTTTGTAGCCTATAGAAACAAGTGAGGACTTGCTAGGGTAACCCCCTCCACTTAAAAGAAACTCATGGTTTTCATTCATTCCTTTTTCAAGATTCCTTTTTTATTGTTACTTTTTTTATGATAAGATCCCGTTGATTTAACGTCGTCACGTTGTATAGTATTGAATTTTCCTCTTTTTTTTTAAAAAAAAAAAAAATATATATATATATATAGCTTTTGTTGAACTATAAGAGAAATGTGTTCACATCGCCTTTTTGTAAAGTTTCTTTTGCTCGTAGGTTATGGGATATTACGTCTAATGCATTCTGTCATGCTATCAATCAAACTAGATAGATTTCCACTAGATCTTTCGTATGTTGAAAGACAACTTGCTTTTAGTACTCAATTTAGTATCTTCTTTGAAGGTATTATTTAAAATCATCCGTGTTTCGATTTGATTTTTCCAAAACTAAACAGTCTTCTAGTGGTACTAGCTTTGTACTGATTGAGTTGCTCTTGAATTCCTCTTCGAGCTTAAGTTATGCCTACCTATATGAGGAACTATTTAAAGTTTCCAAAGAAATGTTGTGATAGTGTTTCTAGAATTATTTTTCACTACTTTGGGGGAAGAATATATAAGAAAGAGAGAAGGGTAGACATTACAATTAGAAAAATTGGAAGGACCTCAACAAGCAAAAAGGCCAAGGAAGTTTGGGTCTAGGACCTTATTGCTTTTAAGACAACTCTCCTAGCCAATTAACTTGGAGAATTTAAAATCATTTAGACTATTTATGGCTAGAGTGTTAAAAAAGAAAGTATTTCCCTTCAATTTTTCTCCCCTAAATTGTAATATGGGCAGGAATTCTTCCTAAGCTTGGAGAAGCATTATTTTGGGGGAGAAAACTTTAAATCAAAGAACTTAAGGTGGAGAGTTGTGGGACACGTTGATTGGATTTTGAAGAGTAAAATTTCTAAATTTAGGCTTAGTTTGGAATTGTTGCATGTTTTTAGAAAGATCCGCTATATGCTAAGAAGTAAAATTAATGTTTGATAAATTTCAACTTTAAACCTCAAAAAGCAAGTTAGAGTGTTTGTTAAATTAAGGTTAAATTGTAACTTTCCAGGCCCAGGATTCAGAATCCGGATTTGGCACCTGACGGTCCCGACATTCTCCTATATCCCCTGTGACTTGGTGACATCATCATACATGTCTGAAGCTGCTTCTAAGAGTGAAGACTGTCCCCACAAACCAACACAGGGTCCTGAACTTTGAGGTTGATTTTAATTATACCTTGAACTTTCAAAATTTTCATTTTATCCCTTGAAGTTTGAAAGTTTGTTTTAAAACTACCATTGAAGGCCTTTTTTCCTTAAATTCATGGATGAAAAATAACATGTTTGCATATGTATTGTTGTTTATGTGAATAGATTTAAATACATACATAGAAAAAAACAATAAAAACACAAACACATCCTTTTTCGTCCATATAAAATAATTAACGAAAAAAAGGCAAAAAAATAAAGTTGGATGTAAAAAAAATAAGGGAAAAATACATTTTTGGTCCCTGAGGTTTGGGTTAAGTGACACTTTGGTCCCCGAGTTTTCAAACTCAACAAAAATACCCCCGAGGTTTGAGATAAGGAGCAATTTGGTCTCTGCCGTCAATTTTTCTGTTAAATCCTAACGGTAAGCTGACGTGGCACTATTATTTTAATTAAAAAAATTAATTTTTAATTTTTTTAAATAAAAAATATAAAAATATTAAATATATTATTATTTTATTATTATTTTTAAAATTCTCTCACTATCTTCTCCATCTTCTTTCTTCTCCACCTTCTTTCTCCCTCCATCTTCTTCCTTCCCCCTCCCATCTTCTTCAGCTCCGATGGTCGGCCGCCGCCGGCTGCCGACGAACGGCGGCGGTCGCCGAAATTTTTTTTTTTTCCTTCTTTCTTCTTCTTCTCTTCTTCTCTTCTTCTTCTTTCTCTTCCTTTTTTCTGTTTTTTTTTTTTTTAAAGAAGGGAGTTTCGGGGAGGAGCTCCTCCTCCCCCTCTCGTTTCAGATCTGAAACGGCCACCGGAGCTGAAGAAGATGGGAGGGGGAAGGAAGAAGATGGGAGGGGGAAGGAAGAAGATGGAGGGAGAAAGAAGGTGGAGAAGAAAGAGAGAGAATTTTAAAAATAATAATAAAATAATAATATATTTAATATTTTTATATTTTTTATTTAAAAAAATAAAAATTAATTTTTTTAATTAAAATAATAGTGTCACGTCAGCTTACCGTTAGGGTTTAACAGAAAAATTGACTGCATGGACCATTGCTCCTTATCTCAAACCTCGGGGTATTTTTGTTGAGTTTGAAAACTCGGGGACCAAAGTGTCGCTTAACCTGAACCTCAAGAACCAAAAGTGTATTTTTCCCAAAAAAAAAAAAATAAATAAATAAAGTTAGATGTAAATAAATATCTGTTAACTGGGTTTATAATCTGTCATTTTCGCTTCATAAATAAGAAAAATGAAATATTTAAACTTAAAGTAGAAAAACAAAAAATGAAAGCAAATTGCAGTGTGGCAAACCGGCTATGGAAAATGAAATTAGACAACTTGCGGGGAGGGAGTATTAAATAATAAATTATCCAGATCACACGTGTCGAGTTGTGATTGGTGAAAGGCACGTGGTGTGGACCAGGGACACGTGTCTCACAGGGGAAGAGTTTGAGTTCTGACATGTGGGGCCCACATGAAGAAAATGTCAGAGAATTGGTTTTGGCAAAATTAGTCATTATCTAAACTTTTTGTCTCCCTAATTAATTAAGTTTGCTCTTTATTGGTAACACTCTCCTTTAATTGAATCTTGCTATCTCCAGCTCATCATTTTTTTTCTTTTTTTTTTTTTAATGTTGAATTATAATAAATGGGTCAAAATATCTTACTTTCTTATTGAAAAATTAATCCTAAATTCTTAAATCTTTTAAAGGTAATTTTCAATTTTGTTCTTAAATCTAATATATTAAGAATTTTCAATTTGGTTATTCTGTCAATTAAACCCCCATAAAAATTTCTTTTTTTTTTTTAGGAAACCATTAAAATTTCTTAATAGGGAGTTGATATGTCGTTAAATTATCGTTATTATATTAGCATATTTGGACATGTAAGCATGTCGTATTTACAAGAAATTAATTTTAATTTCTTAGTTCCCGTTTAATAACTATTTAGTTTTTTGTTTTTGGTTTTTGAAATTAATTAGGTTTATTTTCTCCCAAATTTCCTACAATGGTTTTCATCCTCGTTAAGGATCCACTTGATTTCCTAGCCAAATTCCAAAGACAAAAATTAAGTGCCCGTTTGATAACCATTTTGTTTTTTGTTTTTTAATTTTGAAAATTAAGCTTATAATAAGCACTATTTTTACCCACAAGTTTCTTTGTTTGTTATCTACATCATTTCCCACGTTTTCAAAAACCAAGTCAAATTTTGAAAGGAAAAAAAAAAAGTCGTAGTTTTCAAAAACTTGTCTTTGTTTTTGGAATTTGGCTAGAAACTCAAATGTCTCCCTCACAAAAATGAAAACTATTGTAAGAAGATTGAGAGAAAACAAACACAATTTTCAAAAATCAAAAACAAAAAACGAAACGGTTATCAAACAGAGTCTTAATGAGTGAGTATGATATTACTTATAGTAGGTATAGTTTTACGTTTCCATTAGTATCTGATTGACAAGTACAACTGTTAAAGTATGTTAGTAAAACAAAAATGTAACTGTTAACAACTTTTAATAATTTTCTTATTGAAATACTTATTTGAGAATTTTTTTTTTTTTTTTTTTTGTACATGTTGTATATTTAGCCAACAAAAACCAATAATTAATAACTTTACTTGAGAATATATATAAGAGATTATATATATATTACAACTTTAAGCTTTTAAAATTAGTGATATTATATATTGGTAGTTAGTATGGGAGGTTTTGTATTTCAACTTCGACCCATTTGGGTTTAGTGATCAAAATATGTCACCAAAATGCCTAAAGTTTTTTTTTTTTAATTTGGAAAAAGAATTACAAATATATTAACTTTGTTAGCTATATGTTTGTTTTAGCTAAGTTTATTTCCATTTTTGTATCAAATTAAATCCAATCATACCTAAGATAAATTGAAAAGGGGTAAGGTTATAACTTCCATCATGTGCTTCCTTTTAATCTCTCTCCAACCTTCTTTCCATGATATTAATTGGCTTTGCAAGCTTTTTAAATTATGAAAAGTTAGGAAATTTTATTTAAATATGACTAAAAAAATTTCCTTCATCAAATGTATTTAATACCATTGTAATAGTAACACTAACCTAAATATAGTTTTTGCCAAATGGAGCATAGTTTAGTGGTAATTGATATAACTATTATATTTTTGAAGACTAAAGGTGAATCTAAATATAGTTCAACTGATTAAGACATAATTTTTCGACTAAAAATGAGAGGTTTGAATTATTTCATCTCACCTGTTATTATATTCTCACATTCATTGAATTAAGAAGAAAAAAAACATTCAAAGAGTACAATCATATTGTGGTGGATTACATTAAATAATTACTTCAAGAACTTGTCATATACTTTTTATACTTCAAACTTTCTATTTAGAAAGCAAAATCCTAATTATTTCTTTTTATCTTTTTTTTGTTAATTCATCAACATGTGGGGTGAGAATTCAACTCTGGTCTTTAATTGATGATATATGTCTTAGCTAATTGAGTTATGTTCGGGTTGGCAAAATCTTTATTATTTCTCTTATCCATTTCAACTTCATTTTTCATGGTAATATCTTTACTTTTAATGTCTCACATTTTTTCCTCAACTCCATTTTTGTCTTGGAATCTTCTTCTTTCATGATTTTTTTTTTTTCTTTCTAACTGATTTTTTTATATCTTACCTCATCTTTTAACCTATTTAAATAGGGTCATCTATCTTCGGTAGCTATTATCTTTCATCCTTCTCTCGTTCTTCCTTTCCACTCATTTTAATAGCTTTCAACTTTGTCTCACTCCTCATATTGTTTCAATATAATTTTTCTACTTTTCTCAATTCATCAATTGTAGCCTTCCTTTAGGACATGGTTCATAATATATTTAACAATGATAATAAATATTATGAAGCTTTTCGTAGTGAGAAACACCCAAAATTAGAATTCTCGAAAAATTCCATGAGTAAAGGGATATCATTGTGCAAGTCGATCTAATGTTTCAAAGAATTCCTAAACCTAGAAGGGATTTATCGAAAATAGTCACGCGT
Organism: Luffa acutangula; assembly: GCA_036850905.1. Lineage (NCBI taxonomy): Eukaryota > Viridiplantae > Streptophyta > Magnoliopsida > Cucurbitales > Cucurbitaceae > Luffa > Luffa acutangula. The sequence goes on from CM072096.1 coordinate 46,493,548, forward strand.
CGCAAGAGCTTGCGACGTAATAGTAATTTCCTTGTGTCTTGAGATGATTTTTATTTTCCGTCGCAAGTAGCGAATAAAAGTTCAAAATTGTCACTAAAAATTTTGTCCAACTAAGTTTTAGTGATGTTTTTTTATGACGTATTGTTTTTCATCTCTAATGATTATTTGCAGCGAATTTTGAGTTTTAGCGACGATTTATTTTCGTCTCTGTTCACACGTAACTTCGGATGATGGAGACACGTAGAATAAACAATATATTTGTATTTATGTAATATGCGTGTGGGTGTACAATCTCTAACTTTAATCCTCTGATTCTCTCTCTTAAATATATAAACTTTGGTCTCTAGCTTCTTGATCTTCTTGGGCTGGTTTGTTGAGCTTCTTGGATGATCGGCTTGCTAGGTTGATGATCTCTTGGATCGGCCTGTTGGCTTGATGATCTTTTTGGATGATCGGCCTGCTGGCTTAATGATCTCTTGGATCGGCCTGTTGTGACTTATTGATCTTCTTGGATGATCGGCCTGTTGGCTTGTTGATCTACTTGGATGATCGGCCTGTTGGCTTGTTGATCTTCTTGGATGATCGGCCTGCTGACTTGTTGATCTTCTTGATCGGACGGTTGCCTTAATGATCTCTTGGATCGGTTTGTTGGATTGTTGATTTGTTGGATCGGCTTGTTAGCTTGTTGATCCTCCTGGATGATCGGCTTGCTGACTTGTTGATCTTCTTGATCGGTTGATTGGCTTATTGATCTCTTTTTAGAGTCTTCTAGTCTTCAAATCTTCTGAGTCTTGAATCCTTTGAATTCTAAATCTCGGATCTCTGAATTCTCTGGACTCTTTGGATTTTGACGACTCTTTGGATTTTGACGACTCTGGATCTTGGGAGAATTGTCTGGACTCTGTCCTCTCTGCCTCTGGCTCAATCCCCCAAAATGAATGGTGGCCTCCTCTATTTATAGAGTTTGATGGACCTCATATGGGCTTGGGCTTGGGTTCAATTGCCACGTGGCATAATTTGATTGAACCTGGCTGATGTTATCTGATGGATCACTAATAGACAAGTGGCATTCTTTGATTTGCTGAATTTTAATGCCTATTAATTTAATTTAGGCACACGTGTAAATGTGTAATTGGTCCCAAATTTATTTTATCATTAATTTATATTAATGACGTGGCAATTTGTGATTGGACAAAATTTCTCCTTCAACAGTCTCTAAAGGCTAAATTTCTTTTAGGAGTTGTTTGTTTTTTTAGAATCTAAATAACCGAAATATTCAGATGTCTGGAATTATAGATATCCGAAAATATAGATGTCCGGTATTTTAGATAACTGTGTTTGTTTTGAAGAAATAATTTATAAAAATATCTAAGAATATTCAGATAACTATGTTTGTTTTTGTAAGATTCTTGTACGGAAAAGTTTTTAGATTATGTATAATACCGATAATGCCCTTACTAATTTTTAGCTAATTTACCTACTAGTTTAATATAATTTAAATTTATATATAACATTTTGGTCTTTGTTAATCTGATGTTTTATTTTTATATCAATTTAATTTATACTAATTTAATTTGTTATTTTTTAGAACAAATTAATTTATATTAGTTTAACGTTTTTATAAAATATTTAATTTTAAAAATTAATTTCAACTTTAACATTTTCTTAAGCATGACAATTAATATAATTCACGGTGTATTTTAGTGGACTAAATTGATCACATTATCAAATTAGATTTTTTTTAGAAAATTATATATATATATATATATATATATATACATATACATACATATATATACACAATTAGTATATATATATATATACACAATTAGTATATATTCTTAAGAGAATAAATAAAAAATAAATTGAAATATCATTCAATATAACTAACATTTATTTTATATCTAAATGTAAAATTAAAAAAATAGTTAGTTACATATGGTTATTTCTTAGTGTATGAATAAATTAATTTATTTTTAAATAAAAATACAAATTGTAAAATAATGGAGGGATAAAAATGTTATCCGAATATGTCCTCAACGTGAGAATCTTTAAAACTCATCTCTCATGAGAGCATCAAAAGCTACTTGAATGTCTCCCGTATGGACATTTTGAAATTCATAAGTATCCAACATTACTACAAAATAAACAAGATAATCCAGATGTCCATTTTATGGGAATCTTGGATTACCGTCAAACAAACGGCTCCGAAAAGCCACACTACTACTTCAGAGAGAAGAAGGAAGAAGAAAAAGTAAAAAAAAAAAAAAAAGATCCAGTTGTACATAGACAAGATATCTCTTTGCTAATCGATTGTTTAACACGTATTATCTTTATTATTTGGACAAAATAAAACTTAATCACGTTATTATTTGTACTTGATGATTTAATCTAACTTTATATTATTTCATAATCATACTTTTATGCTAAAAACAATTCTTTCATGATTAGAATACAACATAGTACTTGAAAAGTAGATAATAGCGCTCTTTCCATCTTAAGTTGATGGGTCATTAATTATTAAATTACATATATACAATAAAACATAATATGATTTGGCCCACATGTTGAATCTCAACCTTTTTCATTTTCAATTTATTTTATTTTATATAGTTTTTTATTTCTTGCTAAATTAAATTACTAGTTTTTCTTTTCAACCGTAATCTTGAATTAAAATCTTGGATTTTTCATCGATCAAACACATTGAGATTGTAGAGTATTTTCTTTAAATGTAATATACAAATAGGAGGTTGAAAAATATTTTTAAAAAAACATAGTTTTTTTTTTTTTTTTTTGCATATTAAAATAATTGTGCATTTCAAAAATACAAAATATATCTAAACTTCTAACTCCATCACTGCCACAAAATGATGTGTTAGATAACACGTCAACCACTCAATAGATCATTGGACAATCATGACGTGGTTGGGTCGCTACTAGGTTAGGTCGTCCACTTAGAGTTGATAATTTGCATAGTGAATATGTGTGATTGTTGACGTAAGGATGTGATTAATATATAGCCATTGGATATGATTAATCACGATTAGATAGTGGAGTTTAATTGATGCATATAGTTCGAAAACACTCTTCCATATTCTAGTCTTTAGTTCGTGCTTACTACACAACCAATTCTTATCAAAAATCTCTTTTGCGATATAGTTGCTCGTTACATTATTCTACTAAATCCATTTATAGCGAGTAAAATTTTGCACATTACTTTAGTCTTTTTATATACATTCATACATAATCATACTAGAAACCCATTTCTAATCTTTTTTCCAAAAGTCCTTTTTTTCCTTCAAAATATTTTATCAATTTACAAAATTACAAAATGACCCAAAAAAAAACAAAAGAATTTGATTATAATTTATAAGAGGGATTAGGAAATTTTTTTTTTTTTTTTGAAAATTTTTGAAGGAAATAGAGAAATCAAATCAAATGGAGTGTATTGATTGATTGATTAAAGCAGTTTTTGAGATTGGGATTTGATTTTAGGGTGTTGGTTTGCCAACTACCTACCTGACCATTCTTGTGCTTCTGTTTCCTTTTTCCTTAATCATTCACATCCCTTATTTTTCTTCATTTCTTTTACTTCATCATTTTATTCCATTCCCAAATTCTTTTTTTTTTCCTCTAATTTTTTATTTTTAAGTTTTAGAAATTATACTAAATTTTGAGTTTGTTACTCCTATTTTTTATGGTCAAATTTGACAAAACACTCAGTCTGACTTCCACGTGACACCGACAGTGAATTTGTTTGAGGGGAAGACATGACCTACAAGACAAGGTAAATCTGCACACCGGTGTGATGCTTGTCACACCACCTCTGATACTTAAGTCAACAAAGAGAAATATGGAAAGCCAGAGAGTAAGAGTAGGATGAGAGTTTAGACAATAGAGTTTTGGATCCCTTCTTCAGTGACAAAGAAGGGTTTATATACCTTTTCCTGCCTTAGGGTTTCCAGGAGTTCGGAGACAATTCAGATTTGTACCAGGCTAAACCGGGGCGACCCATGGGCACTAGGGACCAAACGAAGGGGAGAAGACTCGACCCACGAAAGCGGGACGACCTTGGCCTGACCCTCTGACTTATTTCTTCTCTGGGGTTCATCTTTTGGTCGTGTCTTTGGGTCCATGTCGTGTTGCCTTCGTCTACTCCTTATACTTCGGAATGGTCCAGAATTACCCATAACACCTATGATCTAGTTATATAAACTTTCATTATGACAGGAATTTAGATTTATAAACTTACGAATCATACTAGGTTAGCATATTCTTTTCTAGAATTCAACGTATACTAGCTAACTTACCACTCTAAGTTTATTAAAATTGTTCGTGCAAAAATTTCTTATATTTCTATTTAATTGAGTTAATGTGAAAATCGGTTTAAATTTGATTTTATATTTTAATTGTAAGAGAGTAGATTAAAAAAAAAATGACTTAATTTAAAAGTGAAATCATAATTTGTAATTCTATTAACAAACCAATGCATCATGTGGAAGTTTATGAGTTTAAAAAATGTATTTCTCTAAAAACAATGAAATCAAATCAAATTGTTTTAGACTTAAACTATATGAAGAGTTTCTCATTCATTATTTTTTATTTTTATGGAATCATTAAGAAGTTATTTTTTCTTAAAAAGAAATCCCTTTGAATTCTATGATACTAAAAAGAAATTTGTAGTAAATAGACATGTGAACATTGTTTTATTAAAATGTAAAAGAGATGTTAGTGTTTTTGCATATATATCCCTCAAGTTTGTTTTATTAGTTTTGAGATGAGTTTTGCTAATGATATAAAATATTCATGTTTGCTTTTTAAAATCAAGATAATTATTATCAATGTATAAAAATAACGATAAGATCTTATTACCCTTCTTGAAAATGAGATATTTTTACTAGAGATTTTTTTTTTCCTTGAAAAATGGGGGAGGGATGAGAGGGAAGAAAGAAGAGAGAAAATTAATCCTTACTTTTAAATTGAATTAGTTTTAATTGTTTTAAGTTATTATTTATTTATTAATTAATTATCTAATATAAATATTTTAATTAAATCTAATAATTTAAATTATTTCTTCATTAACAAAACCAATAAACAAACATGGAAGATATTAATTATTAGCCTATCCAAACACAAATATTTGTTATTTTAGACTTTAAATTTAAAGTTTTTAACTCTCACATATTTAATATTGGTAATACAAATGAATCGTCAAATTATTGTGTACGAAATTTTGTGACCTTGTACCTTATGGATATTAAAGTTAAAAAATTAGGCTCTCATAGAAAAGTCGTTGACACCCATCAAATCATCTTAGAAATTACCTCAAATTTTAAAATAATTTCCAAAGTACCACTTTCTCAAGAACACTTGTTGTCCCTTTACTTCTAGGGGCTGTTGTATAGATGGCAAATTGGATCAAATTAATAGCAAATATAGCACAGTTGCAAACTAATTGCATATATAGCAAAATTAATTGTACAATACCAAAAAAGTTGTCGTCAGATTCTATCGTGTCTATCAGTGATATACTCCGATTATTCAGAGTCTATCAGTGTCTATCGCTGATAGATTCCGATTAATCAAAATCTATCAGTGACTATCACTGATAGACTTTGATTAATCACTAATAGATTTCAATTAACTGGAGCCTATCAGCGAAAGACACTGATAGACTCTGAATAATCGGAGTATATCAGTAGATTGATAGATTCTGATTAATCAGAGTCTATCGCTGATAACCTCTGATAATCAAAATTTATCATATAGATTTTAATTAACTAGAGTCTATCAATGTCTATCAGTAATATACTCTGATAGATTTTGCTATATTTACAATTTTTTTACATTGTGCTATATTTGCAATTATATAATTCTTATTTGTCATCCACTGCAAATTTTCTTACTTCTATGATACATGTAGAATTACTTAGGTTAAGTTCTCTGAAATTAAAAAAAAAAAAAATTAGGTTAAGTTATAAATTAGAAATTTGGTCTATAGTTAGGTAAGTTTCAATTGGATCCTTTTAGTTTTAGAAGTTTTGATTTCATCCTTATGATTTGGACATAATTTCTATTTGGCCCTTATGATTAAAATTCAATTTAATTACAATGGTTTGAGCTTAATTTCAATTTAGTATTCAGTTTGAAGCTTACAAATTATCGTAAACTATCTTTTATCCATCCACAAGAAGAAGAAGAAGAGGAGGAGGAGGGGGAGAACTCACTATATCACCTAAACATTAAAAAGTGTTTAATAGGTTCCAACTTTCAATTTTATATCCAATAGATCTATTAACTTTAAAAATGTGCAATTGATTCTTGAAATTTCAATTTTGTGTCTGATAGATCCCTAGCATATTTGATATATGTTTTTTTTAAAAAAATAACTAATCTATTCAACATAAAATTGATTTTCGTTTTCTAATGGAAGCTTATACTTTAAATTCCATTTATAATAGAATCTTCAACTTTAAAGAAAATTGTCTTTTTAGTTCCTGAGCTTTTAGCATGTGCTTTTGGTCCCTAACGTTTAAAAATGTACCCTTTTAATTCCCGAGTTTTGAGAAATAGATTTAAAACGTGTTTGACACTAGTTTAGTAATTTATTTTTCTTATTTTTAATGCTGATTTGAAAAATTAAAATAATAAATTTTCATATCTCATTTTCCACTCCTCCCTCTCTCTCACCCCTACTCTCTGACCACTAGCCACTGACTGTCAGCGACCAAAGCTTCGTCGTTAGTCGGTCGCCGATGACCAGAGCTCCACCGGCCAGTAATGGCGACCGGAGGTTCGTCGTTCGATTATCAACAATCGGAGGTATGTCAGCCGGTATGGCAACCGGAGTTTCATCTAAGGAGTAAAGTTGAGGAAGGGGAGAGAGGGTGTAGTTTTTATTATTTTTTATTTTAATTATAATTGATTTTTTTTATTTTCTAGAAAATATTAAAAAAAATTCTGAATTAATGCCAGTGGCCTTTTAAACCTATTTCTCAAAATTTAGAGACTAAAAAGGTACATTTTGAAACTTCAACGACCAAATGTACCTATTTCTGAAAACTCATAGACTAAAAATGTAATTTTTTTCTTTTAAAAGATACCAAAAAGGTCAAGAATCTATTTAAACATAAAATTGAAAATTCAAATATTTATCAAACACAAAATTGAAAGTTGTGAAACCTATTGAAAGTTTGAAGGCATGTTAAATACTTTTAAAATTTTAAAGACTTATTGACACATTGACACAAAATTAAAAGTTCATAAACTTATAAAAACACAAATTTAAAATATCATAGACTAAACTTGTAATTTAATTCATAATCAATTGACACTGTGAACTAAATATAAAACATTAGCTTAACTCCACGTAAAAGAAAATATGTCAAAATAGCAATGACCCGAACGATTTGTAACATTTAACTAAATTATAGGGAGTAAATTAAAATTAACCTATATGAACAAAATTGAAACTTGTAGTTCAATTTTCTTTAAAAAAAAATGAAACTTTTAAACCTTAGAAAAAAAAATTAAAACTTTTAAAATCATACGAACCAAATCAAAACGATGGTCGTCACAAATTTATAATTCAATTAATTATTTGTTAGAATAAAAAATTTATGACAAAAATATATATTGATGGAGAATTTGAAAGGGATGTGAGATAGTGTGTGGGATGGGAGAGCACTATCAAATGAGCTGGAGCCATGATTTCAAGTGGCTCCCACTAAAAAATAATAATAATAAATAAATAAATAAATAAATAAAAAACACTCCAATCAATTTCACCATTAATAATATGAAGCCACATATTACATATCACCAACCACATTTCAATTTCTTTTCATCTCTTCTTTCAATTTTCTCAACCATTTTACTTTTTTTTTTTTCCAATTTAATGCTTCTATCTTTGTTTAAAATATATATATATATATTTTTTTTCTACATAAAATAAAAATAAAAATATTTTTGTTTTACTTTCCAATCAATCAATCAATCAATCTAACTCCCACTTTGCATAAATAAATGTCTTCCCCAATTCCCCTCTTTCATCAAAATTCCTAATCCTAGTATGCCTTTATAGCTTTACATTTTTTGAAAAACTCCCCCTTTGATCTCTTTAATGATTCTTTTTACCTCTCCAAGTGGTTATTGGGGCTTCATTTTTGTTGTTTCCATGGTAGTTTTTGAGGGTGGGATTCTTCCAAATTATTCATATTGTCTCATTCTAGATGTCTCTTGGTTTTCAATTATTAAAATTTTGAGTTTTCGAGATTTAGGTAGATCAATGAAGATAGGAGGAGCCCTTATCCCTTTGCTGGTTAGGGAAAGTCCACGATAAATAGCATAAAGTTGTATGATAAGAAATTGATAATGTGTATGGCTGGGAGAGTGTGGAATATTTTATTCAATGCAAAAGTATGGACTGCACATTAGACAATTATATTATTGGACTGTTTAACCGTCATACAAAGTGATTAATCATTGAGAGAACCAATGGATCTACATTGGTGTTGGACTAATACTATTGGATAGCAATGCTCATTAACTTTTTCGAAAAAAAAAAAAAGTTATATTCTCTTATATACAAAATCATACTTCAGGCTCATACTCTTCATCTACTGAACAACATGAGTTTCTAATTTTGTTTAAGGAAGATTCAATTGTCAACCCTTCCACTACAGGGTAGTTAACATTGTTCTACGAATTTAGATTAATTCGATTGTGACTCTCTGTTCTTTGAACCCGACAATTCAATATACACAAGAGTTTTAAATTTAGATTAAAGACCATACATTTCATATTTTCACCTTTTTAAAGCTTAAAGTTGTTCGTTTTCAAACTACTACATGATGTGATTTTAAGTGTCATACGTCCTTTTCATTTGTTTCCTTAACTATTTTTCAGTAAAATAATTGCTCGAAGTTATATTATTTTTCTTTTTCTTTTTCTTTTTTTCATATCAAGAAATTTTATGTTAATCGACAATTCAAGTTAATTTATGAGAGAATGCATTCAACAAAATCTTTGCTAAACTCAAAAAATTAGGTAATGAGTTTTTTCATTGTCTTTTGGTCGTTAAATTCAAAGTCATCAATATCAATATATAAAGAAAATTTGACTAAGAATTGCATGTTGTGATTATAAAATTGAACTCTCTAAGACAAATATTTTATTATTCTAGAAGTGAGTTGTACGAAAAATAAAATAACAAAAAGAAAAATTTTATAATAATCAATCATGTATCCAGATTTTTTTTTCTTGAGATGTATCATGTATCAAGATTGAGTAAATATATTATAGCTGGAAAATTATTTATTAATTACCTCTCTGAAACTTTAGTTAAATAATTTTAAATTTTTAGCATATTTACTTTTACTATCATAAAATTATCCCTAATAATAATTTGATTATTGTGGATTATATTTTGTATAAGCACTCTTGAAAAGCAAATAATAATAATAATAATAATAATAAATATAAATATAAAGATAAATAAATAAATAAATAAATCACTTTAGGATTATATGAGATGTTACAATTCTACTCTCAAACCTTCCATTTGAGCAATCATCTAATAAAGTTTCAAATTTATTACAATTAAACCTGAAATTAAATAAGATTAAATGTTATGTCCATCCATTTGTAACTCATTAGAAAGTTCGGTTTAATTACAACTATCTCATAGTTGATGAGTGATTTAGGGTTTAATTCATAACAACACTCCTGTTCACAATTCATACATTTTTCAAGTTATAACTAATGAAGTTACAGTAACATCATTCGATTGCAAAAAAATTATAAACTTGAGGAATAATTGCTCAAATTAAAAATCCGATACTCAATTATCGCAATCCTTATAATTTGTGGATTATTTTTTCATTTTTTTAAAAAATAAGTGGATCATATTATCTAAATACATTTTAAAATACGACCTTCGAAATCACTTTTCCCTACTGCATAACCAAACATTATGAAGGAAAAAAAAAAAACTACTTTTGATTAACAAACGTCACTTTTCGCTATTCTAAACACGTGCTTTTTTCAATTAAAGCGAACGATACCAAACTCGCCCACTCAATAATTTAAAAGTAAAACATGATATTAAATTACATTGGAGGTAAAAAAAGAAAAAAAAAAGATTTTATATTTGGGAAAGAAGAAAATAGTGTGAATAATATAAAATGTACTTAGAATTAATTTGGTTGGGTATTGTATTTGTGAGGATAGGGAAGCAGCAGCCAAACAGAGCACAAAGCAAAGACTTTTGTTTTAAATATAATAATGAAATGTCGTCGTTTTAAGGCCCATTAGCCCATTCTAAAGGTACTTCCCCAATTTTCTGTGGGTCCCTCAAGGCCCTAATTTCTTCTTTCATACACCTGTCCATTTCAATCTCATGGGCCCACTTCTCCTTTTTGGGCCCACTCATTTTTCTTTTTCATTCATTCAATTTCAATTTAGATGTTTCCATTTTTTACTCCCATGTCTTGTTCTTTTTTTTTTTTTACTTTTTATCTTGTTTTTGGTTTTTGTCCTTGTATTTGTGTCAATTTTTCTATTTTGCTCTTTGTGTTCTAAAAGTTTTCGCTTCGTACTATATGGGATTGTATCGAGTTGTTATTTATTGTTATTCAATGGTAAAATTTAAGGGAAGAAAGAATCAGTTTTCACGCTGAATTTTGTAAGTTGCACTGAATTTCACCTTAGATTTTTTATTTCATCAAATTCAATCTAGACTTGAACATGGGTTATTATTTTTTACCCTAGATTTAATTCATGCTAAATTCATCCACCAATTCTAACAAAAGAGTTAAGAGAAGTCTCTCGGAGCTTACTAATTTCAACAAAACTCATAAATTTCAAACAAAACTTTGATTTCAATGTAGTTTTTTAAATCTTCATTAAAATTTGTGTTAGACTTGTTTCTATATTTGTTAAATGCACATAAAAAAAAATGTTTTTATTAGTGAGTTTTCAAATAAAAATTTTATTACATGATAAAAATAGCAACACTTATTTACGTTCAAGGTAAAAATTGCAAGACTTGTCACAGTTTAAGATACAATATGATGAAATTGACAAATTTAGAGTAGAAATTAATACAGCTCACCAAATTCAAGGAAAAAAAAAAGATATCTTCCCTAAAATTTTATTAACAAATTGATAATGTCATATCAAAAGTTATTTTTGTTAACTCAATTGGAAAAATATCATGTTTTGATGTAATGTCTTACTACAATAGGAAATTGGCTCTTTAAAAAAAAAATTCAAATAATTGAACGGAAAAGGAAAAACAAAAGGCATAAATCTCCAACCACGTTATTTATTTATTTATTTTGAATTTTCATAGATGATAAAGTAATAAAATGGACACTTCTCAAATGGTAAATTTTATGAATATAATTTTTTTTGATAACTTATGAATATAATTTTGAAAATTGTAAAAGTAGTCAATACAATACATAGATTGAGAAAATAAATCATTTGTCATAGTAAGTTATTAAATCACATAAGCAAAAACAATAAGTAATCAATTATAAACATTGATTAACCAAGTTATACTACCCAAAACTTATAGAAAATATGCAAAAACCAACCTTGAATTATAGGGTTTGTTATTTTTTATTTTATTTCTTTTTATTTTAAAGATAACTACCGAAGTTGTTATAATTGCATATTCAAATTTCAATTTGATCGATCATCTCTCTAAACTTACAAAAGCTTAGAATTAAACCCTTAAAAATCGAAAAATGAAAAAATCAACATAAAATTGTAATGTTGTTATAATAAAACTCTAAAATATAGAATTGTTACGATTTAACAATATTATAAAAAAAAAAAACTTCAAAAATATGAAAATTATAACATTACCCTATATATACATACATACATATATATATATATATATAATTCAATGTAATAATGATTTTTTTTTTTTAATAGTAATAATAATAAAGTAGAGGGTTAATGGGCCAGAGGGGAGGCGACAAGTCGAGTGAAGTGGTGGGCCGACATGTTGGGAGGACCAGTTGCAAGGGGCCCATAAGTGAAGGCGTAGACTAAAGTAGAGGTGGGACCCACTCACACACTCTCTCTCTCTCTGTGTACTATACGATACCCTCCCCTATGTGTCTATGTCTTTGTCTTTGTCTTTGTCTATTTTTAATATTTTTATCTCTTAGTCCTCTTACTATTTTCTATTTACCTCTACCTCTACCTCTACCTCTACCTCTACTCTTTTTTTTTTTTTTAATGTATGTTTTTTCGCAATCAAAAAAGATTTGTGGTGTTGTTGGAGTGGGAAAATTTCTAGTACTACGGTAGTATATACTTCTTCCATTCAGCATTTGACACGTCATTTAATGAGTATTTAATTATATAATATTATATTCAATGAGTCTCACACAATTCTTAAATACTTCTTTCATGGCAGTCAATGAATGGAGGTAGTATGGAGAATTTTCCATACTACCGTAGTACTAGAAATTTTCCCGTTGGAGTCAACTACTTGGGTTATGTGTCGTATTCATCATTGGACAAGGCAAAATTCGACTTACAAGTCTAGCTGGCCTAAGATACCTCAAGCTAGGCCTAATTATCCTAAAACTCTGTTCCAATCTAAGTTGAACTGCCACAACTTCATATTGGTCCAACCTCTAAGCACTAGGTCGTGGAGTCCTTTGATTAAATTTTAGGTAATGGTTAGGTCGACTTGTAGGGTTTTATGGCATTGGATTGAGGCTTTTAGATCCATTGGTTGGGCAATTCTTGTTTTATGAAATGTTTGCATATTCTTTCATACTAAATTTTATTAAAAATTATTTTTAAACAGGGTTGGATCATGGGTCAAAGTTTTAGGTCTAGTTGAACGGGCTGATCCAAATTATATAAACGAGGTCGAGCCATATTGGAGCATTTGGATCAACACATTGAGTTGAGGTCGAGCCTCGATCCTTTGAGCTTAAGCTATGTCATTGTGATATTCCAAATTAGTTAAATTACAAGTTTCGTCTCTAAACTATCAAATTAAGTGTCTAATAAGTCTCTAAACTTTCAATTTTATATCTAAAAGATCTTTGAGTGCCTAATAAATCTATAAACTTTTATTTTAATGTCTACTAGATTTTTAAACTTTTAATTTTACATTATCTAATTGATACTTCACCTATTCAACATTCTTAAAATAAAAATAAATAAATAAATAAATAAAAGATCTATTTTGTACAAATTTGAAAGTCTCATTTTAATATCTAATAAATTTTTTAACTTTTAATTTTGTATTTTTCTTTTTAGTTTCTTTCAATTTTTGATCTATCTAATAGGTACCGAGCTATTTAACATTTCTTTAAATTCACAAATATATTATGCATAAGATTGAAAGTTGAGTTTCATTAGACACAAATATATTGTAACTTTACCTAATATTATTTACAACTACATAGAAGATTAAGATCATAGTTACTCTTTATTTCATCTCAAAAGATATCATTAAAATCATTTACAAATCACTTATTACACATCGTTGTCATGCCAATTTACGTGAATGATATTGTAAATGACATTACATATGTCTTACCTTCCAACTTTTACACATTAACCGTCTGTCAATTTCCATCTTACCTTAACCGGAAAAAACTCTCCAAGTATAGTTTTTTAAAGAAACTTCAAAGTTGATGGAAATGATGAAACTTTTCAAAGTCTAAGATATAATTAAAACCTACCCCAAAGTTCAGAAATATTCCGTACGGTTTAACCAATTCCGTACGGTTTAACCTAATGATATATTCAACAATGCATATGTTGGATTCTGATTGAAATGGAGGGAAATTTATTTATAGAATAAAATAGGAAGTAATTGATTGAGAGTATTTGACAGAAAAATACTAAAGTTTTGATCTACCTACCCCTTGATTTGCAGGAATTTGCAAAGCATCGTAATGGCCAAAACCATGGTAGAGGACTCTGATTGGATTTTGTTTGCCATATTCATCGCCATATTCAGCAATGGAAATCAACCCACCAGAATCTTTATCGTACATGTACACTATGATAGGTGCACTGCAGCAGCAATCACAGCCTCCATCATAACAATTCATTGATGCTACACACAGTAGACAGAGAATTATAGAGAGAGTGCTCACCGAAGAACATGAGAAGCCATGAATAACTCGGGCTCGCCTCCCCATATGTGTGGTTTTCGCATATTCGACACGTAAGTGTCGAAATCTCCTTCGATGAACCTGTTGACAGCACAATCAGGAAACCCAGTTTCAGGTACTGTTTATCATGTTATGAACTTGGTTAAATCACAAGTTTAGACTAGAAACTTTAAAGTTTATGCCTAATACGTCCCTAAATTTTAAAAATGTCTAATAGGTCTTTAAATGTTCGATTTTGTGTCTAAGTCCCTCACAACTTCATAATTGTTAAGAACCGTCTAATCTATTAGATATAACATTGAATTTTATGTCTAATAGGACTTTAAATTTCCAATTTCGTATTAAAAAAAAAAAAAAAAAAATCAATTTCGTATCTAGTAGGTCTATGAATTTTAAAAGATATCAAATAAGTCAAGAATTTATTAGGTACAAAATTGAAAATTTAGGAGCCTATTAAACACAAAATTGAAAGTTTAAGAACAAACACTTTTTAAAGTTGTGACCTATCGGATACAAAATCAAAAGTTTAGGAGACCTATTAGACACTTTTTAAAGTTCAAGGAACACAAGTTCCGAAACTAAACTAATAAACCTATAAACTTGTGTTCTAATGCACGGGTTTTATCCTACAAAAGTAAAGCTATTGATGTGAGACTCATTTTGAGAGAAAGAGATATTCACCATTCTGTTTCCTCACGTCTCTTGATGAACTCATCTGCAACCTGAAATATGTGTAATCTATGATAAGTAAAGGGGCCTCATATACAATTTGCAAAGAAATTGATCTGAAACATGGAATCTGGATAGCTACAGTAGGGTGTGTAACCATGGTATTCTTTTAAAAACATACTTTAGTCCGCAACTCATCTGCCAAATCTCTCTGAAGGCTCTCACTCGGAGCTGGTTTCCCGGATCGCAAACAAGCACCATGAGCGACTGAGCGGAACAAACATCTTCCATCTCCGGGAATTCCTGTGCAGAACAAACAGGTTGCTTACGTTACCACATTCCCCTTTATTCTAATGTACTTTGCTAACAAGATTTACAAGCAATTATCAACAGATCATTCGACGTAAAAGAAGGAAATACAAGACTTTGAAGCTCACCAATAACAGAATAGTCGGTGTAAACCTTCTTTCCATGAGAGAATTTGTCATGAGGAGAATCGGAGTTTTCTTCATTATCCTCTTTCTCACAAGCTGCTTCAGCATGGACTGGTTCAGAAGTTGAATAACAAACCACCAACCCAAAAACTAAGCCAGCAGATGCACATCTTTCTGGCCATCGCATGTTATACTTGATTTTGCTAAACATTCCATCATTGGGGATTGAGAGCTTCACATTCATACCTTTGCATGCTAATGAAATTTCAAGCCCTCTTCCATGCGATCCTCCATCGCTGATCAAATCTTTAACCCTTAAAGCATTGAAGTCAACTGACTGTCTAGCAAAGCAATAACTGAGACAGCCTCCCTGAAATCTTTGGCTGGTATTTGGTGAACAAGACGATATCGTGGTGACGGATTGATCGGCATACTTTGGTCTTGAAATGCCATAGGAACAGCATGAGTTTGATGTTCTTCGGGACAGCACTGTACAGATGTTGCTGCCCATCTGTGAGCGAACACGGAAGTTCAGAGGGACAACATTCCTCGTGCAAACACTTATTGAACCAATACTCATGCTGGTGTAGCCTGAGGAATTAACGGAACAAATCAGTACTAGAAAGCATTCCATAATTTCGTACAAAATGCTAGTATTATCACGTTTTAGTTGCACCTATAAAAATAAAGAAAGAAGGAAAAAGAACAAGTAAACAGGTACCGTCCATGCCAAAAAAATCTTTCACAATGAAACTCTTTCAAATATCTTATATCATCCAACCTTGATATTCACATTCAGTCACGTTAAAAGTAGTAGTTGTTCACAAACTTCAATTATAATTTTGTTATAGCTTGTAAATCATGGCATTCTATGTTTTAACTACAGAAGTTAAATAGGAATCTTTTAATATTCTTCAATGTACATATTTCTTTCCTTAAATAGGATAAGAAATCTAACGAATGGAATACATGAAGAAAATGTCAGGTATCATAACCTGCTATTTACTAGGATGGAGTAAAAGGACCTTTGTTGAGGATCCCACATTGAAAAAATTAGTGGAGACCTCACAACTTATAAGCTACAAGGGTCACACCACTCATTGCCAATTAGTTTTGAGATGGAAGCCCATGTTATTTGATAACCTTGGCTACTTGATCCTGTCACCCTAATGGTAAGGAAACTCGTTTTTCTCGAACCTCATCTTATTCTAGATATGAGAATCATACTCAGTAAGAAGACTACATTCCATATACGTGTGTTGGGAGATCCATGGAAGACCTCATGATTGAAAATAAAAAACCTTTAGGAAAAAGGAGAAAGCCAACTGAACTGGAGGAATTCCTGCAGGAGAAAATATTGGTGCAGGATAGGGTTTATTTAGAAAGGAAGAAATGGAACTTCTCTACAAATTGTTTGGCCCACCCAAACT
Organism: Luffa acutangula; assembly: GCA_036850905.1. Lineage (NCBI taxonomy): Eukaryota > Viridiplantae > Streptophyta > Magnoliopsida > Cucurbitales > Cucurbitaceae > Luffa > Luffa acutangula. The sequence continues at coordinate 46,510,243 of CM072096.1, forward strand.
GGTGCTTAACATGAATTAAATTGATGCAGGTGCACCATCGATAGCTACTATCGCCAAAGAGTTAGTTATCTAAAAGCTCTGAGAATAACAACAGAGTATACGAGTCCATGAGTAGTCATGGAGTCGTGGAGTTGGAGCCCCTAATCATATGATAGGTATGCCTCTCTATTATTTAATTACACTCGAGAAAATGATTTCAATGTTAGAATTGCTGATAATATCTTTTATTTATTCACATGAACAGTTTGGCTCTTACCATAGCAAGAAGGCTCTCCTCTAAATATATAGGGTTGTATGCTTACTTCTTTGAGTAAATGAAAAATCAATGTTTACAAAAAGCACTAATATACAGTCAAAATATCATATCCACTCAGACAAAACCTTTGTTCAGGAATAGTACAGAATGATCATGTTTCCTTTTTGTAATTTAGAATATGATGCAATAAAATAAGCTGAAGGTGTAACTTGAATTTCACAGATTCCTAAAATTGAAAGCCTTTTAACAATAGTGTGCAGATTTTCAGCTTTGGAATTTTACAAAAATGACAACATACCATGTCATGAATTTCAAAGAGAGGGTTAAGCTTCATAGTCCAATTAAGCTGAAAATTTTTGATGTGGTTTATGTGCAGCTCAACCCAAATCTCCTTACAGTTATTAGTACCTGTTGAATACATCCTTAGCAGGTATAAGACTTTTCCTCAGAAGTCCTTGACAGGTAGAGGACTTGTTTCACTAAAAATAACTAATAACAATGCGACTCCATATCACTCATTGTCTCCCTTTCAATTTTCATTCTTGAAAGCAATACTTTACATGGTTATACTTATAATATTACATTTAATAAATATTAAGAAACAACTCCTTTATACTAAATAATGTCATAATCCATCGTCAACCTAAGCATAACTTAACTGGTTAAAGCAAATACCTGACCAAGAGGTCAAAAATCTGAATCTCCCCACCCCCATATATTATTGAACTCAAATGTCATGATCCATCGAAAATGAAATTATCATAAACAACCCTATCGAATATAACTTCAATCTCAACCTACCACAGCTCGTAGAATCAAAATATACTTGTTATGACCAGCCTTACAATCTCAAATATCCACGACTAAGAATTACAGTTCAGTTCCAATGATTCATTTTCTGCCAATATAAATTCGCATTATGTCACAACTCACGAAATATAAACCAGAGTACTGGCAGACGGCTAGAATGCAAACACCCAAAAGAAAATTAACAACGAAGAAGGAAAGAGGCAAAAAAAAAAAAAAACAACAAAAACGAAGATTAAGAGTCCCCATTACCAATACCAAAATCAAGAATCTGCAAACCCCGAACAAAGCTTAAGAAAGAACGAGAATCAACTCCATAAACAAATGGAATCACACACACAACCAATTAAAAAAACGAACTCAAACGGCGAAAGATCAGCTGAAGCGAAGCAGACGATCAAATCGAAGAGGGGAGGAGATTTAAAATTGCAAGAAAATCCCAACCACGTGAAAGAAAGAAACAACAAAAGGAAACCCAAAATTGGCATAAGATACAAGAAATGGGGTTAAAGGAAAGAATACCTGCAACGATAACTTTGCGATTAATGTTGAGCGACGAACACACTTTTTGGGTTTTATGCTTTTGGGTACTCCAATTGCTTCGGAATTAGAAAAGGGTAATCCATATATTGTCTTCTTGGATTCGTAATGAAGAAGTTGCTTCTGAATCTCCACTCGTTTTGCTTTGTAGCTTCATCGAGGCTTTGATCGAAGTTCAAAGATGGAACGGGAAGATTTCGGCGCTGTCCCGATTCTCGAACAGCTGCTGTTTGGATTAAGCGTTGTGTAATTACTGATTAACGAAGCATTTAAGGGATCTTTGCAAAACTAAGTACTGAAATGTTAGGCGACGTCGAGCAGCCACTTCGAGAAGATTTTTTCGCCAAATTTTTTAGATAATTTAAATATGGATAAGATTTTTTATTTTTATTTTCACTATTAAAAATTCAAACTTCTAATCTGAGATAAACTTTTTGTGTGATGCATTCTAATTTAAATGTTTTTCAAGAAAACATTTGGTATAAAAATTGTTTATAATTTAAACACGTCTATGTTTGGTTATACCCATTCATAAGTGTTTTTATGCTCAAGTTTTTGTATACTTAAAAACTTTTTTTTAGAAAAGTTGGTTTCGAGTATTTATCTCAAAATGATTTATTTCTCAATCTCACTTTCTAATAAGTCATTTTTAGTGTTGCCAAACATTATAATTTTTTTCAAAATTAAACACTTGAAAAGCTAAACCAAACACCCCATAAATCTATTAGGGGTGCTTATTCTCATATTTATAGAAGAAACTTTAGTGTTGTACGGAAATTTTGGTGTTTCTTCTCGCTAATCAATAGATAAGTATTCTTTATTTTTAAATAAAAATTAATAATATGTTAAAATAAGCTACATGTTGGCAAAAAATTAATAATATCCCGTCATTCTTTTAGTATATAGTGATTGCAAGGATTTAATTAAAACAAATTCAATACATAAGGGATGAAATTGAAACTTGTAAAAGATTACGTAATCAAATTGAAAAGGCGCTCGAACTTTAGGGATTAAATTATACATTTAATCTTTTAACTTTTTCTTGTTTGGGGTCATGTATTTTTAAAATGTTCGTTTTATTTGTTGTACTCTTAAAAAGGTGTTGTTTTGTTATTTGTATGCAAATTTCTAACCCAAATTATATACCTTATGACAATTCATCTAATATAAAAATTTATCTTTAAAAAAATATATATTGATTCTGAAGAATAAGAAATAAAATTAAATAAAAAATAAAAAAATTGATACCCCTATGGAAACCATAAATGAAGAATGGAATGCTAATTATAATATGAACCATCCACACAATAACTGGTGAAAAATCCAAAATTAAACCCACATCTGGTGAAAAATCCCTCCTCCCCCCACCCCAAAACGTTAATGTTCAATGGGTATAAATAAAAATTAATTTAAAACTTACCTGACGCATTGATGACATATCAAATTGAGTAAATCTTCCTATCTTCCCCCTGCATGCGTTCAAACACCTCGAACCCTTTCGCCTCCGCTTCCTTCATCTCCATTTTGAGCTCCAATCCTAAAATCCTCCCTTCATATTCTATTAAGGCCTGAAGTCGATTGTTGCGCACCCGGAGGTAAGTGGTCTACCACATTACCTACAGCCTCCCCCCGACAATCATAAAAACTAATTCCCCTCTGTGAAGCTTTTTCTCAACGCTTGCTCTGTGAAGCTTATTCTTGACCATTTTCAAAGCTTGAAGGCAAGAGACCGAGGGTATGTAAATAATGGCTAGGTTTTGTTTGATTTGAAACTATTTTATACACAATCCCTTGTTTTTAGAGATTCAAAATCTTTTTTTGTCAATATGCGATTAACCCGTTTATTATTTAACTGCATTTTTTTCCTTGAGCGGTATTTGTTCCTAAAAACAATGTTCGTAAATATAAGTAAATACTAATATGCAATGTTAAAACTCGTCAAGATAGAAGGTAAATACTAGGGGTGAGCAACATCAACCGAAAAAACCGAGTCGATCGACCGAACCGACGTCGGTCGGTCGGTTTTCGTTGAAATTTGGTCGGGGTCGATTTTTCTTGTAGAAAAACCGACCAGTCGGTCGGTCGGGGAGTCCAATAATGGACAAAACCGACCAAACCGACTGAAAATTGGTTGTTAAAAAAAAAAAAAAGCAAATGAGACCTTTATTCCAAGAAACCAGCCGTTGGTTTTATAAAACCATTGCTGGTTTCGAGGTAAAATAGGTAATCATTACCTATCTTTTTTAAAATTTTTATTATTTGTTTTTTTAATTCCTTTCTCCCTCTCTTGTCTTTCTCACGATTTCATTTCTCCTTTATCTCCTCTCTCTTTCTCTCTTCTTCTCCATTCTTTTGTTTCATTTCTTCTTCTTCTTCGATTCTTTTTTTTTTTTGTAACAGAATAGAGTTATCGACCATTCTTCCATTCTCCAAGATTCGAAATCGAAGAAAGCTTGCTGTTATGAGTTATCGACCATCAACGCAGTGACGCACCACGAATCTTTTATTTTTCCTTCATTTCTTCTCATCTTCTCTTTCTCTTCGATTTTCTTCGCTGGAGTTCCCATAACCTAACAGTTTTTTTCTCTTCTCCATACGAACTCTCGTTACCGACCGAAACCGACCGATATTTTCTTATGGTCGGTCGGTCGGTTTTTGTAATAGCTCCCAAAACCGAGACCACCGACCGATTAGAACCGATATGTCGGTGGTCGGCGTCGGTTTTTGCTCAAAACCGATGCCGACCGACCGATGCTCACCCTAGTAAATACCTTGATTTTTTCCGATCAACCTATCTGCAAACGCTGTAATACGTGCATATGATTCTTTAGGGGATCTTCTTAACTCATTTAGAGCCTTCTTTCTTCCCTTTCATGCTTTGTCATAACTAATATTGATTTCATGGTTTTTCTTGGCATACTCCATTATATACCGAGGTGTGCAATGCATCGCATCCTGTTAGTGGTCCTCATGTTAATCTTCGCATACTCGCACGCAACGCTTGCAGTCGCTTCCCTATGATCATTCTGAACTACATCAATGGAACACATGTGCTCACTGAAAAACTTCCTGACAATCCAAAGTTGCACTGTGCGATAGGTAGATGCACGTATATACCATGGACATGAGTCATCTCGACTCATGCTACAGTGAGCTGCTTGCTGTTGGATTTAATAGTCTTGTATTGGAAATTTCCTTTTAGGGCAATGGTATAAACTGCCGTTTTCATATGTTTTTCCTAGGAAAATATGCAATCATTCGATACAGGGACCTTGTCTATTAACGTGTCGATCTCATCTACGTCAATGAAATCGAAAATTTTCTCCCCACGGGATAAGCTAGCGCCTACCCCCCCCCCCCCCACGTTGTGTATGCGGGTATCTACATCCTGCACGTCCACAACTACGCAACAATCTATGTTTGTACCATTTTGAAAATTGTTGATCATCCAAAATACATCTCTGTTTTCAGAGAGGATTATATTGATCAGATTGTTCCACCAGCTCATGAGGAGTGTTAACAGAGAAATTCTATTACTGTCTGAGAGGTTGGAATCACAAAGAACAACCACAATTCCGTACTTGAAGTCACTGTAGAGGCCATTCACATTGCAGACACCCCCAAACAAAATCGTAATCGGTTGCACCAACATCATGTGTGACTGAGAAATATTTTAATTAAAAAATGACCGTCACTATTTTGAACACGATATGCAAAATATTTAAATTAAGCTATGATATTTAAACGATGAAAAAATATTGGAACATTTATTGGAGATGGAAAAAGAAAAATATTTTTGATGGTTGTAGAGGTAGAAGAAAGGGAAAATATAGGGAAATCTTTTTTGACCATTGGAGAGAGAAGAAAACGGAATCCATGTAAATCAACGTGCATCGAAAATGGGAAAAAAAAATCTCGAGTATATAATGACAGCTGATATCAACGTTTGTGTATACAAGTATATACCAAAAGTAAAATGAAAAAAAAAAAGATCGGTTAATAGTTTCTAAAATCACGTTAGCCATTCCCAAATGCCAAATACTTTACAACCATTCCCACTTTTTCTTGTTGCCCAAATTTCAGTCTATTCGGCATCGTTTCTGATCCAAAATTCCCATGAAAGCCCAATGTACCGTTATCAGGCAGTGGGCTGGGCTTAGCCGGACGGCGGACGGCCCAACTTTAAGCATACCGGCGGCGACGGACTTTCCGATCTGTTTACTTCTCTTTTTCTACCTCTTTTGCAGAGATGCTTTGTTTTGTAATTTTTCAACTCAGCAATCTGGAATACATTCCATTGTTTCGATCGTTCGGTTTCTGTTGAACTGAACAATCGATTGGTCTTGAAGCAAGCAAGCAACCAATCAATGGAATCATCGTCTTCTCACCTCGGTTCCCTTCCTGAAAATGTTTCAGAAGATCAAAGACAACCACTGGAGAATCAGAAATCGGTCTTCGCCTCCAAGCCTGATCGCCCTCCGACTCTGTAAGTTCTCAAATTCCCTTTTCTCACTCCCATGTTGCCGCACTTTGTTTTGTTTTTAGAATATCTGCATGGACTACCTAACCTTTCGTTTCTGCTGAATTGTTTAGAACTGAATTGAGAGATCTGTTAATGTATGGAAATGCCTTCATTTTCTTGATTGAAGCTCCTTGTTTTGAATTCTTTTAACTCCTCGATGCCCAAAGCATTATTTGTTTTCCTTTCTTTCAGAGGGGGGATAATGGGAAGTGTACTCTTTCTGGGGAGTCGATATTGGGATTAAAATCATTCTTGGTTGGATAAATGGATATGTGATCGTTGTATTCACACGGTGGTGATTGCATGGAGCATCTTTTGACTGATTTACAGAAAGAAGTTAAAAAAAAAAAAGAATATCTTTGGAATGCATTTGGTAGAAAGAAGCTGAAATGTTATTGTACCAGTCAGAGTGTCAGTGGGTTTATTATTTACTTCCTATATCGTGTTCCGGTTCCTTTCAATTTAAGGTCTTAGTGTTTAATGTGTGTCAAAGTTTGATGAGAAGAGAGCTCGTTTCATCCTTGATTTGTCTACCTTTTATTGAGTAAAATAAGATTCATTCTATTCTAAGGTTCCATGTAATCATTTTTACTGTTTTTTATGTGAATGCCTGAAGCTCGCGTTGAGCTGAGTGCTTTTTTGATGTAAAGATAATATATATTTTCATTATGGCGTTTGGATTTAGATTTTGATTCTATGTTGTCTTGAAGGAATTCTTCACAGAAGTACTTGCCCTTAGATTGGCTTGGATATTTCGACCAGGAGGATGATATTTCCATTCCAAACTCGAACGATGTTAGTATTAATTTGCATCTTTCTCTCACATGCTCAAGACTACACATACTCAGGCAAACACAAACACATACAAACACTTGTATACAAGTATACATGCAAACATAGGAGTAAATTTTCAGGGAATTGTCCTTTTTCGTTTAACATGCATTATCTTTTTAGGTTTTTCATGTATATTCGGCAGGAAAAGAAGGACCAGTTGTATTTTGTCTACACGGAGGAGGCTATTCTGGGTGTGTGATTATTCCTCTCTTACTCCTATAATTTAAAGTATCTTCACTTTGTGGATTGTTAGATCTACACTTGTATTTTAGCCATTAAATGATGTTGATAGTTAACTTGAGACTTTAGACCCATGTTCCTATGTATGTCCGAGAGTGATTTGAACCATCCAATTTAACCATGACAAAAACCACTTACATTAAATGGTTATGTTTCGTGAGAAGCATTTTTCAATAAAGATAAAAGCACTTAGGCTTTTGACATATGTTAGCTTCAGTCATGTCTTTTATGTGGGTATCCTAATTTTTTGAAATGTAGTTTTCTGTGTTTCGATGTATCTCTTTTCCATATTTCTAGGAATATGCATATCATATCTACTGTACCAGTTAATTATGTCCATATTTAATTTATTTTTGCCTTTTGTTTTCAATATTCCTTTACACATTTCTGGCAATAATTTGCATTGCATCTGTAATATAATTCTCACTTACTCGGCTAATTGTCAAAATATATTTCACTAGGCTTTCTTTTGCTCTATCAGCTGGTATAATAAAGGAAAAGGCTAGAGTAGTTGCAATGGACTTCAGAGGACATGGAAAATCATCTTCTGAGAATGATCTTGACTTATCAATTGAGGTACTGATATGCTAATTAAATGATTGTTCAGCTATCTTCAGTTCGTAAGTTTTCTACTGTGCTGGGAACTTGTTAGCCATTTACGAAGTGTTTTCCTAAATTTGCAGACTATGTGCAATGATGTTTTGGCAGTTATAAAGACCATGTTTGGAGATTCACCTCCTGCAATTGTGCTTGTTGGTCACAGGTAGTGTATCTTTTAATTAGCTAGTTTTGTCACTTTAAAAATAAGTATAAATAAGACTAGAAACAAAAAAATAAAAATTATGGCTAGAATGAAAAGTGTACAGAAAGACCCAAAAGACTAAGAGCTTATAAGAAACTGCCCCATCTTGGATTGTTGCAAAAGGACTATAGTTACAAAAAAGTTTGAGAGCGAGCACAAGATGAATCATGGATGCTGAAATCTATCTTGCACGCCGACCATTTACCAATCTCTACTTTCATTAAAACTCTTTGGTTGCTTCATAACCAAATCTCCTGAAGGTTGACTTTTATAGCATTGGACCAGAAGACGTTTCCCTTGAAAAGGACAATCTGCGAATGTACTCATGGCTGCTCCGCGTCGCAGGCACAAGCTGTCGCCACGTGCCTGCGACGCGGAGCGGCCCTCATCAAAAAAGGGAAAAAAGAACAATCTGCTAATGTATTACGAAGAGCTCATTTAGTGTCAAATTCTTTGAAGAGAGAGTTCCACAAATTTTGGCTGTAGGATAAATGATCAAACAGATTAGGTTGGTTCTCTTCTCCACTCATAGGCTGAACTCATGGGATGTTCACACATAATATTTCCAAAAGCACCTAGTGCTAAGCTTGCTCCTGATATTCCAAACAATGTCTAGATAACCTACCGTTGATAGTGATAGGAGAGGTGTAAGGTTTGTCACAGTTTTATATTTCATGTGTAGACGGTGTCTAGAATGAAAACTAGAAAAAAAAAGACTACTTGTATATTACCTGAAATTGAATCCTCCAAGCTAAAAATTGATCTTCAGATAGACATCCCACATGGATCTATGACACAGTTGTACAATAAGTAACTCTTTTTTGGATAGGAGTACAATACTTAACTCTGCATCGTTCACTTGGTATGATAGGTAGTATTATCAATTCATGTTGTTCATTTGTTGAAGAACTTGGTAGTTGCTTCTTTTGGTTGCGCACCTTGTTGAATGTGAGGCTACTTGGGTGGATAAGGACATAAGTGCATCCCTACAGTAGTCACATCTACTGTTTCTTTTGTAAAACTAAAAAACTTCATATTATCTTTAATGTCTATTTGTAATTTATAATTTTTCCAATTCTGCTCCCAATTTTAATAAAATTTATATGCTCTTTGGAATGATTTTAAAAAAGTATGGGAGGTTCAGTTGCTGTACATGTTGCTGCAAAGAGAGCATTACCTAGCCTAGCTGGTCTAGTAGTTGTGGACGTTGTGGAGGTATGTTTTACTCTTATGTTGGTATTTCCTGGATAACAATGAGTTATGAATCACATTTTTTAAGCAGTTTTCAGTCTTCCTGCAACTTTTTGGATTTAGGGAACTGCCATGGCTTCATTGATTCATATGCAAAAAATCTTATCCAACAGGATGCAACATTTTCCTAGTATTGAGAAAGCGGTATACTATTATCCTTGATCTGGAACAATATTATGTTTCTTTCTGATTCTTCTTGTTTCTGCAAGGTTGCACTTATTTCTTAGCTTTATTTTAGTCCCTTGGACATTTTTCTTTTTTTCACGTTATCTTCTGTCTGATAGAATGAATTTTTTCTATTTGAATTATAAAATTAAATAATGAACAAAATGAAATAAGCCATGGGTAAAAATCTAAAGTATCAAATTTACCAATCAAAAGAGTTGTAAAATAATTATAGCAGGTAATGGTTTAAGTGTTGATTAGCAAGATGTGTTTTTAATTGATAAAAAATGTTTTTTCCTTTTAAAAAAAGAAAAATGATAAAGAATACTTCTTCTAGAACATAAATGTACTTCTATCTGCCTCTAGAGTACATTATATTCAGAGACTAATGTATATTATGCTTTTAATTGCATAAATCAACAATTCTAATAGTGGCACATCACCATCTGCCTCTAGTTGGGTGTGTTGCTTCTAGAAGTTGGACTTTCGTTGCTTGGTGAATGTAAAGGGTCCAAGGCTATTACTCACCTGTAGGAAAAAATTAATGTAAATGTTTATATTTCCTTTTCTATGTCTATGTCTCTGATTCTTTACTGGATTCCTTTATCTACTGGATTTGTTATCTACATCTAGTTATCTGATATTATTTATTAATTTTTTTATGCAGCTTATCATTTAATATCACCAGTAGGAAATTTCATATTAACTAAATGTCTTTCTAATCTGATAGAGCCATTAGACCGTAGGTGAAACATCATACTTTGATCTGCCATATTCTTCTATTAAAATGATGTCTTCTCTTTGTTAGCTTATTGTACTAGAGTTTTGCCATGTTAACTGATTGAAAAATGCATGAATCCGTAGATTGAATGGAATGTAAAAGGAGGATCTTTAAGGAATGTTGACTCTGCCCGTGTATCAATTCCCTCTACACTTACATACGATGATTCAAAGAAATGGTAGGTCACTTGTAGTTGTAGTCAATTATATTGTTCATCGAGTAGTATACTAAAATCTTGTTCATCTTTACCTTCATGATTAGCTGATTTCATCAACTGCTCAGATCTTAGTTCTGTATCATAAAATATATGAATTTCTCGTGCAGCTATACTTACCGAGCAAAACTGGAAGAAACAGAACAGTATTGGAGAAGCTGGTATGAAAATGAATATCTGTTGATTACTTGTTGACACCCCTTCCCTGTTTCCCCTCTCTTTTTTACTTCTTTTGGAATTCAAATGATATTAGAATAGGAAAAGTAATATATAATCGAAATTTTTTTAAGTTAGCTGTCCAAAAAGATACTTATTAGCTCTCCTATTTTCATAAATGAGCTTTCTAGAATATTGACTAGGTTGAAAGCATTTTTCTTTTAACTATCTGGTTATGCTCGAGTCCTATTTCTTATAACAATTTTACCTAACTGGAGAAGAGGTTGTTATCGGTTACTGAAAAAAAGCTTGCTAGGTTTGGGTGGAACTTGAGTCCTATTGTGCATGCCGCATATACTAAGACTAAGTTTTGTATATAATTCACTGGGGTCATTGTTTCAAAATGATCTGTCAATATCTATGGATCATTTTTATAATGACTGTCTCATCCTTGTTATTCTTAGTTCGCTTATGCATGAAGCATATGCTGTTAACTTCATTGGTAAAATTATGGATGGTTACTATAAAAAATGCAAGCGCACACATGCACATATCTATGTTCTTTACGTCAAGTAGTTTATTTTTCAAGTAAATTGTGATGCTTGAGAATAATTTTTCTAGGTTATATAGTCTAGTTGTCTTTTTTTTTTTTAAAAAAAAATATTTTTTTTTATGAGACACCAAACTTTCATGAAGAAAAATGAAAGGGAGAACAAAGGCATAAAAAAAAAGCCCTGAGAACGAAAATACAAGCCTACAAACCAAGGCCCCAAAACCTAATTACAAGAAAAAATTTCAACCCAAAAGAATGAGCCCCGAATAATAATTACAAAAGGTTTGACAAACGGTTTGACAAACGAATGCTCATAAAGAAGAGTTAAATCTGGTTATTCTGTTTTCCATTTTTCTTTTCTCCATTTCACCATTTTGTAAGCCTATATAAGGCTAAGAAAGGAAATTGTAAGGCAATTAGATTTTGATTTTGAAATTCAGATCTTTATCTTCATCATGTAAATAAATATCTCAGGTTGGAAGTGTGCAGTAATCATTTTTTAATTTCATGATCATTATCATCTTCTTATTAAAAAAATGATCAGCGACTCCCGAAATAATGAACTAGAATTTCTCCTATGACATTACCACTTGTACATTGCCTCAATTGTCACTCAACTTAATAGGAATTAGGATTTTTCTGTCTCTTTTTTTGCATCTCTTGTACCCTTTACGTTTTCTGCAGATTTGAAGAAAAAGTTCTTCACCTGTTGAAATTTAGGTTCAAGTAGTATAGGTGAGCAAGATGGGCTGTCTTGTGTGGAAGCCTTAAAAGGATGTTAGTTTTTTGTAGTGTGGATTAATTCCGTTAGTCTTACTAAAAAAAGAATCTCTCCTATGAAAATCTGTGAGTTTTCCCCTTTTTGTTCAGACATGGAGTTAGGAGGGTGGGGAGGATGAGGAATGCATAAATCCTAGTTAATAATTTTGGTGAAAAAGAGAAACAAATTTCATTGGATGAAATAAAGGAGTAAAAACTCTCATCACCTAGAGGTGGATTACGTAAAAGTTCTCTAATTGGAGATAAGAAAGACTACAATGAGTGAAAGGTTGTTTGCATTTACACCGAAATATAGTATGAAAAATGACTAAATCCATAAAATAACCAAAAGTAGAGGAGTCTTTGAAAATTCTTCCATTTCTTTCACTCCAAAGAGACCATATGAAAACCCTATTGATAGCAAGCCACAAAATCTTCTTTGCTCCTGGAAAGGATGTCTCACCAAAACAGTAGGAAGTAGATCATAAATATTGTTAGGCAAAGTCAAAGACCAGCCAAAATTTTCCAAAACTGTCATCCAATATCTGAAATCAAAGGGGCAATGTGCAAAAAGATGTTCCAAATGTTCTGAATTAGAACACATGATACTAATGAAGGAGATAGATAAAGTGTGACATTCTACTTTGAAGTCGATCTGCTGTATCCAAGATTAAGTTCCCAGAGAAAGATTTTAATCTTTTTTTGGATAAACATCCTTCCAGACCACTGTGTAAAGATTTTTCGAAGTAGGATCAGTGGCACCAACAAGATCTTCCATAAGAGATTTAACCGTAAAAATATTGGAAGGATTAAGAGGCCAGGACCAAGAATCATTTATGTTTCTTAATCAAATGGGAGAGAGGAGATTAAAAAGACTAGCCCACTCATTTGTTTCCAAACCATTAAAGGGTTGTTTGGCCCAAGGAAATCTGAAGTTGTTTTGTCCTGGGAGTTGGAGGAGTTAATAAGTTTGTGGGACCCACAATAAAGTGTTGGAGTAGGAGTTAATAAATTTGTGGGGACCACAATTGAGTGTTGGAATTAGAGTTAATAAGTTTGTGGGCCCCACAATTGGGTGTTATATATCCTTGGGTCAAACAACGAGTTGGGTGGAGTTATTAACTCCACTCTACCCAACTCCTCAATCCAAACACCCAAGATTGCGTCAAAGACTCAAATCCCAAGCAAAATGGGGTGAATTCCAAACTTTTGCAACTTTACTATTAGGTTGAGTAGTTAATCAATAAAGTCAAGGGAAAGCTGTAGCAAGGACTCCACAACTCAACCAAGAATCATGCCAAAAACATTTTTGAACACGCCTGGCAACAAGATCCAATGTAGAGCAAATAAATCTCCATGGTGATTTATAAGAACCCCTTGAATGCAACATGGCCACATACCATCCATCCCTTGGCCATAACATTTAGCAACAATGAGATTATGCCAAAGAGCACTTCCATTATGTAAGAATCTCCAAACCCATTTTTCTAATAGAGCCAAATTACAATGATGAAAATTTCCAATGCCAATGTCATCCAAGAGTTTTGGGAGTTGGGTTGTCTCCCAATTAATGTTGTGCATGCCACCGTCACCTTTGGACCCTTTCCAAAAGAAATCACGAACAATTTGATCCAATGATCTGGAAACCTTTGTTGGTAATTTAAACAAACAAGTAATAAGTCGACTTACTAGAGAGTGTGGATTGAATGTGGGTATGATTACCGGTTATCACCTTTCGAACTAAAAGCATATTTCCAATTATGAAGCTTAGGTTGGATTTTCTCAATAATGGGTTGCCAGAAAGAAGAGCTTTTCTAATTGCCAGCTAAAGGAAGCCCAAGGTAGGTAGAAGTCCATACAACCAAATTTTGTTAACAACCAATCCATTTCCGAATCATTAATATGAATCCCCAAAAGCTTGCTCTTAGAAAGATTGATATTCAAAAGAGAGGCCAACTCAAAGATCTTGATAATGTCGAACAGATTCTCTAAAGCTTCCAAATCAAAAGTAGAGAATAATAGTGTATCATCAAAAAATTGCAAGTGATTCAAATAAAAACAGGAGGCACCAATAGGATGAGTTGCAATTTGACCTAATCTAGCACTATACAATAATAATCTACTAAGGCAATTAGAGACCAAAATTAAAAGAAAATGAGAAAGTGGGTCACCTTGATGAATGCCTCGAGAAGGGATGATTTTACCTCTAGGTTTACCATTAATGATAATCGAGTAGGTAACACTAGATATACAACCACAAATCCATTTTCTCCAAATTAACCAAAAACCTTTGGCATGAAGAATAACATCCAAAAAAATCCCAATTGACTTTATCAAAAGCCTTTTCCAAATCTAATTTAAGAACCACACCTTTCTTGTGCGAGATATTCCAATCAACTTGTTGGCCATTAGAGAGGCATCCAAGATCTATTTATTAGCCACAGAAGTCATTTGATTCTCAGCAATAGTATAAGGCAAGATATGCTTCAATCTATTAGACAAGACACAAGCAATAATCTTGTAAGCACAAGAGATGAGGATAATAGGGCAGTAGTCGGTGACACTTTTGGAATCTAATTGTTTTGGAATTAGATAGATATAAGTTTCATTTAGGGCCACAATTATAATTCCAGAATTATAGAAATCCCAAATCATGGTCATTACATCTTGCTTAATAGTATTTAGTATTTCAAAAATTCAGCAGTAAAACCATCTAGACTAGGAGACTTACTGGACCATACACTGGCTTGAAATACTTCCTCAGTAAAGATATCTTCCAAACTAGCCGACTGATCTATGCTAATTGGACACCAATCTACATTAGTTGGGAGGGAATGAGGATTAATGTCTTTGGTGAATAATTTCTGGTAGTAAGCAATGAATTTTGTCAACTGTAACCTCAGAGATCAAATTTTTCCTCTTGTGAGTAGATAAAGTACGATGGAAAAACTTGGTATTTTCATGCAATTGTCATCGAGAATCCCTCTGATTAGTAGATAACGAGCCACCATCCTGTATGTTGTCCAAGTAAGTCAACTGAAAAATGAGAGAAGTTAACTTTGAAGCAGGAAAACAATGAGATCTGTTCCAATTTCCAAGCTCACATTTTAGACCTTTCAATTGTATCATAAACCCATGCCCCGACCAACTCTAAATGGGGTTTTGGTTCCAAGTGTCCATAATCCCTCGAAAAGAGTTATTTTGCAACCATGAGTTCTCAAACCTAAAAGGACATGGTCCCCAAGATGTCTCCAAAGGATAGTGCCAAAGGGCAGTGGTTCGATGTGACTCTTTCAATTTGAAAAAGATTTTCCGCACCAAATTTCAAAAGACAAGTATTGTTTAAGAAAAACCAATCTAATAAAGAAAGATATTGCATATCCCAAAAACTTGACCAATTTATTGGTCTAATTATTAATAGCTGAACATACTTCTATTTCAGATTATTATTGTTTTAACTCTTTTTCTTTGATGACTTGCAACTTATTGGTCTAATTCATTTGACTTTCTTTTGGTCTCTTATGTCCTCTTGATATGTTGTATTTAGTAAATTGGTTAATAATCTTGCAGGTATGAGGGCCTTTCAGAAAAATTTCTTTCATGTCCTGTTCCAAAGCTTCTGCTTCTGGCAGGGACTGACAGATTGGACAGGTTATTAAACACGCCCTGTAAACCCTTATGTTTTTCAATTATAGTACTCTCACCCATCATGGCATTATAGTTTATTTTGGTTTGATTCCCTGAAGTTGATTTCATTTGGAATAATAACAGCTTACACTCGAGCAGGTTCCAAATATTTGAATTTAATTAAATTATCTCTTTTTTTTTTTTTTTTGAAAAGGAATTTAATTAAATTATCAATTCAATTTTTATCTATTTATGCATAAATTTTATATCTTTTGCATGAAATAGGATATATAAAGTTATAAACAATTTTCTTATTTTGGATAAGAACAAAGGATATTTATTCCACAAGAGAAAAGTAGGTACAACAAAAGGACGTGGGCGCAAAAAAATTAGGGCGTGATTACAAAAAAGATTATTTCTAGTACACCCAAAAGATGTTTGATAAATATATTTTTCTATTATTCTCTTCATCTTGGAAGATTCTTTCGTTGTGTTCCAAAAAACACATTAATCCACAACACCTTATGTTTTTTGAATCCGTCCTGAAAGACTTTGGACCACCAAATCCTCAATATATCTAGGAAAGGTTGCAGGTTTCTCAAAACTGTGACCATTCTATTATCACAAGGGGTGAAAGAGCGGAAGATGCTTAGCATCCTCCTAACCTTTCTTACAAATAGAGCACCATTTTGAGTTGAGAGAGCAAGAGATATTTCTGATTGGCAATCTTTTGTCTTGGTGTGCTAGGGGTCAAAGGAAGAGTCCAAAGAAATTTTTTACAAAGATGAGCATGGAGGACTAGTTCACCTTGAGCCAAGCAAGGGAAAAAGGGTTTTATAGTAAACGGCTAACTGTTATTTCGCTTCCAAAGTCTCTTATCTTAAGTTACAAAGCTTCCTACAAGAAGTCTCTTGAGGTTCTCCCACTTCTCCAACTCCCTATCATTGAATGGTCGCTCAGATAGTAGGCTCTAATTACTGTTTTTACTATCCCAAACATTCTTAGTTCTTCCGAATCTTCATCAATCTCAGAGAGTAGAGTACAAGAAGTCTAGTGAAGCCAGTCAGTTGATCTGACGATCTGCCAAGACTTCATTAGTAGTCCAGCTAAAAGATAGTCTTGCCATCATGCATGATTTTAATGTCGATATTAGATAAATATGGGGTTCCATCTCAAAACCAAATAATGAGAAGAGTAACTCATGTATCTTATAAAGATTGTGAGGTCTCCTCATCTTTTCAATGTGGGATCTTCAATATATCCCTCAAGATGGTGTGTCTTTGGGTTTACCATTCTTGGATTGGATCCTTATTTTTTTCTTGGACCAAAGTTTGTTTGGGCTTTGTGGGCTTTGATACTATATTAAATCACCACTCAGCCCACAAGCTTAAGCTAATAGATTTTAGGGGTTGAGCATTGACATCATTAGACCGAAGAACTCGGCCCTCCAAATGGCTATGGCGTTTTGAGAGGAGCCTAAAGCTCTGTGGAGGCAGGTGATTAAAAGCAAGTTTGGGGAGGATTTTATTCGAGGTCACCTTTGCTATAAGAAGTGGCAGTGCATTAGTAGCCCTTGGAGGGACATTTGCTAGGCAGGCTGGTTTTTATAGGGAGAATAAAAAGTTCAAAATCAATGGGGGGAGAAGGTTTTGTTTCACGATGATTGTTGGATTTCTAAGAGCCCTCTTAAAAAGGCTGTTTCCTAGCATGTTCAGGTTATCCTGGGCAAAAGAGGCTAAAGTCTAGGAGTTAGGAAATGGGAACACGTGGG
This sequence comes from Luffa acutangula, assembly GCA_036850905.1. Classification (NCBI taxonomy): domain Eukaryota; kingdom Viridiplantae; phylum Streptophyta; class Magnoliopsida; order Cucurbitales; family Cucurbitaceae; genus Luffa; species Luffa acutangula. The sequence continues at coordinate 46,527,521 of CM072096.1, forward strand.
GTCTGAGGCTGAGATGGGGACTTTTCGACAGGGAGATGAGCGAGTGGTTAGGAATGTATTCCCTTCTTAGTCAATGCAACTTGAATAATAGAGATGATGTGGTTTGGTGGAAGCTCGAGGGGTCGGGGATGTTTAGTTAAATCCTCTCTGAATGCCATTCAATTGAGACGAAATGTGATGGAAGGCAGCTTGAGCTCTCAAATTTGGGGAGGTGCTGTCTCAAATAGGGTGAAGTTCTTCTTTTGGACGCTTGCTCTTCAAAGCATAAACACGATAGATAAAGTGCAAAGGAGATTTCCTACTCTCTTCATCTCTACCAACATATGTGTCTTGTGTTTTAAAAGCGAGGAAACGACCTCTCATGCACCGAGTTTGTTGGCAAGGTTTGGAACTGCTTTGGAGTGGATTTTGGGTTGCAGGGTTATAAGCCTAGATGCGTGGTCAGCTGGTCGAAAGAAATGTTATCTGGGGGCGGCCTAAAGGATAAAGCGAGAGTCCTATAGTGCAATTTCTTTAAAGCTATTGCTTGGCATTTGTGGAAAGAAAGGAATTCAAGGGTGTTTGTAGATAAGTCTCTGTCTTTTGATATATTTTGTGATTTTGTATAGCTTTTGACCTCAAATTGGAGTGCCCATGATAGATTTTTTGTAATTATTCAACTGCCATGATCAGCCGTCAGTGGAAGGATTTTTTTTGTAGTTTCTCTTAGAGGAAGGATGCCTTATCCTTCCGTTCATAAGTTGTTTTGGTTGTGTTTTTGTGAATGAAATTATTTGTTTCCTCTCAAAAAAAAAAAAAAAAAAATTATCAATACTTTTTTTTTTTTTTTGAGAAGAAACTAAGATTTCATTCACGAAAGCCACGCCAAAAACAACCTCCTAAGGACAGAGGGATAAGACATCCCCGCAAGAAGCTACAAAAAAGCCTTCCATTGAAGGTTGATCATGGTAGCAGAATAATGACAAAAAATTCTATCTTGGGCACTCCAATTCGAGGCTGAGAGCTGTACAAGATCACAAAACAAAACAAAAGGCATGGACTTATCTAAGAACACCCTAGCATTTCTTTCCTTCCATCCATAAATGCCACACAATAGCTCTAGAGAAGTTGCACCAAAGAATTCTCACTTTTCCTTTTAGACCACCCCTGGATAGAACTTCTTCTAAGCAGCTCACAACACAACTAGGCTTACAGCCTTGAAAACCGAAAGCTTCTCCAAAATGATTCCAAACATTTCCAGCAAACTCACAGTGCAGCAACAAATGAGAGGCTGTCACCTCACTTTTACGGCATAACAAACAAATGTTTGGAGAGATAGAGAGGCTAGGAAATCTCGTTTGCACCTTATCCATCGTATTTTTGCTTTTAAGGGCTAGCATCCAAAGGAAGAATTTCACCCTATTTGGAACATTTCCTTCCCAGATTTGGGAGGTTAGACTACCTTCCAACACGACCCTCCTAACTTGACAGGCTTTTACAGAGGATTTAACTCAAAACTGCCCCGACCCCATCATCCCTATTGTTCACATTGCAGTTGCTGAGGAGGGAGAACAAGCCCATCCATTCATTCATCTCCCTGTCAAAAAGCCCCCTTCTCAGCCTCAAATCCCATGCAAAACCATTCCACGAAGTCCTGGACGGAAGCATCTTTTGCCAAAGATAATCTGAACATACAAGGAAACTCATTTTTGATGGGGCTGTCAGCTAACCAACAATCATACTAAAACAGAACCTTATCTCCCTTACCAATTTTGAACTTCCTATTCACCTTATAGAAACCAGCCAGCTAGCAATATCTTTCTAGGGGCTGCTACAGCACTTCCGTTTCTTGCAAGCAAGGTGATCTCGCATAAAATTCTCCCCAGACTTGCTCTTTATCACCAGTCTCCAATAACTTCAGGCTCTTTTTCAAACTGCCACAGCCATTTCACCAAGAGGGTTGAGTTCTTAGAGCGGATATTATCGATGCCAAGCCCCCCAAGGTCCCTCGGAGTGGTCACCAGATCCCAACTAACTAGATGGGAGCCTTTGTCCCTGTTTCTGCCCTTCCATAAAAAATTTCTGAAGGCCTTTTCAATCATCTTGCTCACCCCAATAGAAATTCTGAAGATTGCTGTAAAATAAGCTGGAATGCTAGATGTCTTTGATAAGGGTCGTTCTTCCTCCCTTGGAGATAGGAAAGCCCTTCCCTGTGGTCAATTTGCTTCTGGTGTTGTCTAGCACTGGATCCCAAAAAGAAACTGACTTTGGCTTTCCCCCCACAGTAACTCCTAGGTAAGAAAAGGGAACACTTTCGACCTTGCAACCCAACATGTCAGCAATGTTGTTGATCTCCCCAGTCGCTACGTTAATGCCAATAATAGCAGGCTGAATAGAATTTTATCAATACTTTTTACCGTTGAACTGCAGCCTGAATAGCTCATCTTGCTTGAACTCGATGACAATAATATTAAACCAAGGGCTCTTCAGCTTTTAAACTTGCTGAGCTTTGGTAGCCACCCTTGAGCTTCATAGCGCATTTGCAACTTGCCTTTGTAGCAGCAGCTTATTTTCAAAACGTCCAAGCTATTTTTCCAGAAAGCCCTTATTTTTCTCCTTGGATCTACCAATGTTTACGCCTGATTATCTTTCCATTTACAAAATGGAAGCCAACATTTAGTGCATGTTTGGGAGTGATTTTAAACATGTCTTTAATAATTAAAAATCAATTTTAATGGTATGAAAATCATATTTAAAAGTGTAAAATCAAACATGAAATTGATTTTGAATAATTAAAAGTATGTTTCGGGATGATTTTGAACATGACAAAAGTGATTTTAGCTATTTTAAAATCACTCCCAAACATGCACTTAGAGCGCTCCTTCAACAAAGTACCACCACAACAATCAGTCAATAAGGGTCATGGAAAAGATAAAGGGCTTAGAGGGAATGAGTTCAATCCATGATGACCACCTACCTAGGATTTAATATCCTACGTGTTTCCTTGGCAACGAAATGTAGTATGGTCACGTGGTTGTCTCGTGAGATTAGTCGAGGTGCACGCAAGCTGGTCCGAACACTCACGGATATTAAAAAAAAATTCATAGAGGAGACAGAAAGGTTGGATAAAACTGCTTAAATGAGCCCCCCCCCCCCCCCCCCCAAAAAAAAAAAAAAAGGAAAAAGTAAAAGAAAAAACAAAACAGTGGCCCATACTCCCATCTTTTTTTATATGCTTTCAATTTTTTGAATCACTGGAGTCCAGAAGGAAAAGACCTAGGGTTATCTCCATGAGGCAATCCAAAATGAGACATAGGGAAGGAAGCTGTCTTGCAACACCACAGTTCAACCAAATCAATCCTTCGAACTGAGATTGATACTTGCCACCCCCGACTTTGCAAGGTTGATTTTAAGATACAAAATTGATTCACTAGATTGAGTGAATTAAGGATCTTCTTCCTTTCTACCATTGAGAAGAGGGTATTTCTTCACCCCTCACAAACAAACTATGAACCCTTCGTTCAGACTGTCTTTTATGTAAAATTTTTTCAATCAACCTTCTTATGCATTCAGCCACCAGCAAGAAAGGAATCCCCATACCACAGGCTCTGGACTCCTTAAGGCTTAAATATCCCCCTTGGTTTTCAATTGATTATTACAGAGTATGGGATTCTAGAGATAGTCATACATCTACTTACTCCATTCAGGACCAATTTGTTGCAACTGTGAAAATGCTATCAAGAAACCCAGCTAATTTTCTCTTGAGCCATTTGAGATAGTCTAGCTTAAAAATGACACCTTTCCTCTTCTTATATCTTCATCCACCACTGCCTCATTTGCTACCAAAATGGGATTATTTAAACTATCAAATTTTATTATTATTGTTTTATATTTTGAGATCCAAATATGTATGAATGATGAGGCGTATCAAAATACACATACTTTGAAGAAATTTGAAGGGGGAATAAGCCATAAGTAGACGGAACTATCCTTTTCCCAGGGAATCAGGGTGAGGATGGAAGCATACATAGGATGGACGTTGGATGCTTGAACATTTTTTTTTCTTTTGAGTTCAACAATTTTGGGAGTGGGGGATCTTATCATCGACCTTTGGAATAATAATTGGTGCATTATTTACTGAGTTAGGTTCGGATTGACATGCTTGAACCAACCCAAACTCACTTGATCCATAATTTCTTTTTTATTGACCGCATCTTTTACTTGTGCAAATCCTCTGCAATAGTGTACAGTGTACTTAATTTTAACAGTAGAAGAGCTTATGATCCGAGATGAATATTGTGTGTACACACGTGTAATTAAATCTAAGTTGCTTGTGCTGAATTCCTGTGGTGGTTCTTGGAGATCTCTGTACTCTAGACTCAAAATACTTTTATTAATAAAAATGTGACCGTTCATTTTACTCGTCTTTTTGTTTGAGAGAATACAGTACCTAAAATTTTTAAGTAGACGTTCTAAAGAACTGTACCATGCTTTATGACAGAACACTTACAATCGGTCAAATGCAAGGGAAGTTTCAGATGGTGGTAGTCAGACATACTGGCCATGCTATTCAGGTTTTCCTTTGTTACAACATGACAAATTTCCTCTTCCATCTTCCTGCTATGTTTTGTGAAATAATTATTGTTTGAATGGTGCAGGAAGATACCCCCGATGAGTTTTCAAATCTTATTCTAAATTTTGTTTCTCGAAACCGGATAGGTCCACATGGGGTCGAGGTTAGTATCAATTTCCAATATTGTTATTGCAAGACATTAGATCTTTTAATCCCTTTAAAGAAAGGATTAGATGAAGGAAAAAGTGAAGGCTTCATTTGTACATAATGTGTTTTTTTTGTTTGTTATGTTCTACTATCCCTTGAGCCAACCTCATGATGTAAACTTTATTGTGCAGATACCAGGACTTCGCAAACCGCAGCAGTAGCAACCTTCAAATGGACACTGGAGAAAAAAGATCATTTGCAGTTTCTCCTCCAGGTTTGATTTCTCAGAATAATCTCTTTCTGAAAGGTTGTTTTCCAAGTAGGTTTTGCAAATGACGAGTAAATGCGTTCCAAGCACGGTGGTCGCTTCGGAGTAAAGCTAGTGAAGTCTGCAAGTATATTTCTTGAAGCATCATCCACCCGACTCACAAGAACCGAGGTCGATTGAAGCGATTAGAATTTTCTTTCTCAACTTGTGTGAACGATGATGGTCTAATGGTGTGTTCTTACGAGGTCGGGTGGATTTGGATATGATGCCTGAAGAGTCTATGAACCAAATATATTAGGCGACATGTCTGTTTATATAGCTAAAAATCTGAGTTATGGATATTAATAATGGAGTATACAATGAATTTAATGCACTATATTTCATCCTTACAATAACCCTCAATAATAATCAAAGAGAAGCTCTCTTCCCCCAAATTCATTTGTCGGAGGTTTTAAAGGCTTAAAGGCTAAATAAACTTCGGTTTGAAGGGTGATCTAAGCTTGATGCACCAAAACTCTTCCGAGATTATGGTGGATGGGCTCCTTTAATCCATTAATTTCAAATTTGTCTAAATCTTCTAAATTTATCAACGGTAAGATTTCATGCATTAATTCAATTTATATTCTTCCTTAAATGTCCTTATTTAATTCGGTAACTCTTATTTTATTAATTTATTTTAGTATTATATTTTTTTTTTCAGTCAACCGGTAAGGGCAAATACGTAAATGAGCTTCTTAAACTCCTTTAATATCTGGTTGTGAGCTGATAAAAATGTAAAATTATAACAAAATAGACACTTTTGTAATAAATGGGCTACTATTGGTCCATTTGTGTAGTTATCCTGTTTTTCTACTCCTTGTTTGTTGGTTTGTTGGTTTGTTTTTGTTTTTTTTGTTTTCTAAATAAATAAGGGGCAACTAGATAAGTGGCCATTTTTAAATAGCTGTTTTGAAAAAAGGCCATCCGAATTTTCAATTTGAAAAATGGCCAAATGCTAATTTTAGTAAGATTTTTTAATAACAAAATGGACAAAAATGCCCCTAACCGAATTCTTAATTAAAAAATTATTTAAATTAAAGTAAAAAAGGGAGAAAATCTAGGAATTTACAAATTAATTCAACTAAATTCAATAACAGAATATGAAAATACAATAAATCTGGATTTAATCTACCTTAAAATTATAACTTGAAAAGAGATTTGATACTAAATTCAAATCAAGAAGAAGATAAAAAAAATACAGTATATTGATAAAAAAAAATCTTAATTGTGAATTTCATAGGCAAATTAAAGAAATTGAGGAAACCCTCATGCTGCTATTTTAAGTAAATTTTCTTTACAACAAATCAGGAAAAAATGCCGCTAAGAAATCTAAATCTAAAAATAATTGCACTATAAAATAGGCAGAGAATCTACAATTTACAAATTAATTTAAGTCAAATTAAATCAATGAATTTCAAAATGAAAAAGATAAGACAGATACTAATCTATCTTAACAGAATAATTTGAAAACAACAATTTAAATTAAAAAAATCTTATACTAAATTAAAATCCTGATTTATGGAAGAAAAATAAGATTACATAAAAGAAATACAGTATATTGGGAAAGAAAATCAATACAGAACTTCTCAGAATTTAACTTGCATACACACTGTATTTGTGCAAATGTTGCAAAGAGTAGGTAAAATTAGTTTCGGGAATAAAATAATTGATATGAATAAAAAAAGAATTTGAATATGAGGCAATGTTGAAAATAAGTGAAAGCCATAAATGATTTGAAAGCTATAAAAATCATGATTTATGGAGGAAAAATAGGGGTACATAAAATAAATACTTTGAAGAAATAAAAACTATACCTGTTGATGTCACAATTTCACAATTTCATCCTAAACTGAGGACCTCAAAATTCACAAGAAATAGGAAAACCTTCCAAAATCTGCATGTTCCTCTTCATCACACAAATCCAGGGATTTCTCATAATTTACTTTCATACATATTATATTTGAAGCATTTACTGTCTCAGAATACAATGATCTAATTTTGCAAAGAGTAGGTAAAATTACTTTAAGGAATAAAATGATGAATAGGAATAAAAGAAATAATAGGCAACATACCTCTGATCAATAGTCTTCACAGTATTGGAAAGATGATGATGATTTGTTGATTAAAGAATAAAAATATAAACAGGTAAGAGAGAAGATATATAAATAGGTAGGAGAGAAGATATAAACTGTAACTAACTACCGATTGCATGATTCATGCGATAAAACAATTCTGTTATAGTATTTTTTAAAAAAATAAAATCAAATAGGGCTTCCTCAAATATAGGATAGAACGTGGGGATGACTCAAGGGTAAAAATGGAAGTTTCAATCTCACGAAAATAGGTTAAAAAACCGGTTTAGCCATTTTTCATTAAAAAATCCGGTTTGACCATTTTTCAAAAACACCCTGTAATTTTTGGTCATTTTTAAGGATATCCCAATAAATAATGAGTGATCTTTCATTAGTTTAGTCATATTCCCAAAATATTTGGCTAATTGAATGGTTTAACCAAACCATGTATTTCAGCCATGTAATTATTAAATAATACATCTTAATTGACTTAAAATTAGATTGAGTCTCATGTAATCCTTCTACCATGTACAAATTTATTTCTTTTAGTGAGTTTAAAAGAACAAAAAATTACACTGTAGCATGATAAAAATTTTAAAATATATTGAACTCACATTTGCATCATAGAAGTTTTAAAAATAATTTTTATGTTATGTAAAGTAAAATAATAATAATAATAAATAAACCTTGACCATTTATGAATTGTAAAATAAAAGATGACAGAATAGAAACTAGAAAAAAGGACTAGATTTCAAAACCTACTAATCCTGTTATTTATTTATTTATTTATTAGTTTTTTTTTTTGTTCTTATTTATTATTTATTTTTTAGTTAAATAATAGGTGAGAGTGGAGATTTGAACATCTAACTTTTTAGTTAACCGTTAGATAATGATATATATCTTGATTGTTTGAGTTAACCTACCAATCCAGTTAAAATTTAAATAGTAGATCTTAGATATTCAAAATTGAATATATGGATGTAACATGAATTATAAAGGTCTCTAACTTATAATTACAGATGTAGGAAAGGTTATTTAGAGGCTAACCATTAAACTATGCTTAGATTGGCAAATGGTCTCTAATGAACATCTTCTTGAGACAATTTGGACAACCTACAAGTGTGAATAAAGTTGATAAACTAGTATATATGAAAATATTATCATTGGTTGTTTGTACAAATAGCAAAATAGACAAAAATAATTACAAATATAGCAAAATCTAAAACTATTTACAAATTAGCGGTGATAGAAGTCTATTCGCGATAGACTTCAATCATAGGTGTAATTATTGCTAATAGACTAATCTTTTGGTGATAGTTAATCATTAATAGACTATATGCATTGTGATTGAAGTCTATTAGTGATAAATGTCTATTACTACCGATAGATTTGTCAAAACTATTTGCACATATAACAAAATTAAAGTCTATCAACGATAGAATTTAATCACTATTGCAATATTACTGATAGACTATTCTATCAATGATAGTAGTCTATCACTGATAACATGCATTATGATTGAAGTCTGTTATTAGTGATAGATGTCTATCATGGATAGGTTTACATAATTTTTTTAATGAAAAATGGCCAAACGATGTTTTTAACCTATTTTCGTGCGTTTTATTCTTCCAATTATACCCTTGTGTCGTTTCCCATGTCCCACCCCATATTTGAGGAACCCTTATCTAATTTAATTTTTTTTTTAAAAAAAGAAAATCATTTCTCCGTGAATCAAGCAAGTAGTTGCAACATATATCCTCCCTCCTTTATCATTTGAAATTCTCTTGGAATCGGATAGATTTTTGGTAGTTACAGCAAGCAATCAAGTAGGTTTTTTTTTTTTTTTTTTTTTTTAAATTTTTTTTAATCAACCAATCATCATCTTCATTGTTTTTTCCAACCAATATAATCGATTTCGTGACCTTCAGTGTTGATCATAGGTATGTTTCCTTATATTCATTTTCATTTTTTAAAATCTTTTTCATTCTTGTATTCACGAAAGTATTTGTCTTTCTTTTTAAAATTAGATGTCTACTATTCTCCTTTTTATATGGTATGATGGGTTGTGGGATGATGACAATCAGATTCTTCTTTCCAACATCTCATTGATTGCATAAATAGTAAGTTTGAATTTGAGAATAGTGAAACGCTTAATCGACTTTCTATGTATGGAAATAGTTTTGATTATAAGGAGTTTCATGGCTATTATTTTCCATCTCCAATAGTAGGGCCAATTAAATCAGTAAGTAGTAGACTATGATCATTGTGAGATTGTAAGTGCTTCTAACACAGTGTGTGCAAGAAAATCCTGAAGACTGTGATCATTATGAGACTGTAAATGCTTCAAACACAGTATGTATGCAAGAAAATCCTAAGGAATCCCTCATTCTTTAAAAAAAACAAGAATCTTAAGTTCATTGATTTCATTAACATTGATTCTTCTGCCGTAAACATACCTTTAGAAGAAAAATATGTTTTCCAATCAAAGATTGATCTGAAAAAAGCCCATGTGCATTATTTAAATGATTAAATATTAGTTCTGTATTAAAATATATACCGTGTATTTGTTGATCTCATTCTCACATATGCTCAAGTGCATTATTTAAATTATTAAATATTAGTTTTGTATTAAAATATACATACTGTATTTGTTGATCCTGTTCTCACATATGCAACTGTATTTCTTTCAAAAACACATACAATGTGCGATTGAATGAGTCTGATAAGATAAATTAATATAAGACTTATCTTTTTTTATTTTAAAATTTGTTGATTTAATTTGGTGTTAAATTTATCTCTAAATCCTATATTCTCTCCCTATTTTAGATTATATTTTAATTTAAATAGTCTCTAGACTTCGATTTCGATTAGGGGCATTTTGGTCCATTTCGTTGCTAAAAACAGCTTACTAAAAACAACATTTGACCATTTTTCAAATGGAATGTTTGGATGACCATTTTTCAAAACGGCTAGTTAAAAATAGTCATTTATCTAGTTGCCGTGGCCTATATATCATATATCAAATTTTCAAAAGAAACCCAAAATGAAAGAGGTGAAAAAGTTCAAACTAGTCATAATTCATACTTCGTAGAGTTTGATTCTATTGGGGACCCCAATCCTCAATAAACCTACCCTACTACCATTTTTTTTTTTCTAATTGTAGCTAGAATAAAAATACAAGTTTAGTCCCTAAAATTTTTAGCGGTGTGAAATGAGTCCTTAAACTTTGGAAAATGTGTAATAGATCCTCAAGGCCCCGTTTGATAACCATTTGGTTTTTTGTTTTTAGTTTTTGAAAATTATGCTTGTTTCCACCCAATTTGCTTACAATAACTTTCATATTTATTAAGGACACATTTGAATTCCTAGCAAAATTCTAAAAACAAAAACAAGTTTTTGAAAACTATTTTTTTTAGTTTTCAAAATTAAACTTGGTTTTTGAAAACAAGGGAAGGACATAGATAACCTAATGAATAAACTTGTAGACAAAAGTAGTGTTTATAGGCTTAATTTTCAAAAACCAAAAACTAAAAACGAAATGGTTATCAAACGAGGCCTAAATTTTTTATTTTGTGTCTAACAAGTTTCTAAACTTTAAAAACTATCCAGTTTATCCATCCATAAACTTCCAATTTTGTGTCTAACAAGTCCATAACCTATTCAACATTTTCTGAAATTTATGGAGTTATTAGAACAAAATTAAGTTAAAACCTATAAATTTTAAAAAATATTGAATATATCAAGAATCTATAGATATAAAATAATAAAAAAATAAATTGAAGGATATATTAAAACTAAACCTGAAAGTTTAACTAAACTTATAATTTTACCTTATAATTATGGTTAAAAATTGTCCACTTTTATGCTAGCTGAAATGACATAAAGTATGATCTTATGACGAAGAGTAGGAATTTGTTGAAAAAAAAAAAACTCTTTATATATATATATATAAATAATAATTGATATGTCAAATCACTAATATATTATACCGATTTATTGTTTATTTGATTCTTAATACAACTTTTCCATTCGACCATATATTTTGTAACTACTTGAATTGGCATGAGTGTTGTATTTTTCTAATATTATATATATTTTTTATTTATCACAATTTACATATATATATATTTGATAACAACAATTAAATTTCAAAGAACAATTCATAGCATTTTCTTATCAACTTGGCTAAAACTCGATACTAATTCATATATATATAAATACATGTCGTGTCGAATTTCCATTAAATGATTTGAAATAAAAATTATTAACAATGATCAAAATTATTTTCGTGTAAATTATATATATTGGTCATCAAATTTGTAACTTTTATCTATTTTGATCCTTATACATTCAAAATGTCAACTTTGATTCTTGTCCTTTTAGTTTTGGTACATTTTAATTTTGGTTCTTCGACTTTCAAAACATTTTTTTGGTTCATATATTTTTAAGATCATTTAATACAAAACTATGACAATATTTCACGAAAAAAAAAATATTAAAGCATAGTGTTGTATTGAAACTGTGATTAAAAAAAAATTATACAAAAGAAATCAAACTAACCACTTATTAAAAGTACAAGGGTCAAAGTATAGACGTCTTAAAAATACAATAATCCAAATAGATAAAACTTAAAAATACTGAAATCAAAATGGATGAAAAAGTTGAAAATATATGGACCAAGATTATGTGAAAATTATAAAAGTAAAAAAACTGAAATTGAAAAAGTTAAAAAAAAATATAGTTTTTTTGAGAAAAGAAAAAAGTTAAAAAATATATATTTATTTGGCTAAATTATAAAAAATGCCCCTGAACTATGGGGTTTGTTTAAAAAATGCCCCTGAACTTTGAAAAGTTTCAAAAATATCCCTGAACTTTGAAAAATGTTTCAAAAATACCCTTGCAGTTAATTTTTAGATGTAAACCGTTAAAGTTTCAGTTTAAAAAATACCCTTGAATTTTCAAAAGAATTTAAAAAAAATACCCTTATTGAAAAATGCTTCTTCTTTTTTCCTCCTCCCACCATAAATTCTAACAGTTTCCATCAAAAAATTAACGGTAAGGGTATTTTTGAAACATTTTTCAAAGTTTAGGGATATTTTTTAAACTTTTCAAAGTTCTGGGACATTTTTTAAACAAATCCCATAGTTCAGGGATATATATATATATATTTTTAAATTTAGCCTATTTATTTATATTATATACTTTCTTTTGGAATAGAGTAGTAAAAGATAAGCCTCAAGAGGAATAAAAAATTTTAAAAATTAAAAAAAAAAAACATGAAGAGGACCACAGAACAAAAGTTATATATATATAAAATAAAGGATATAATAAAGGAAAACAATAAAATAAAAGAAAAAAAAAAGAACTGAAGGAAATGCAAGTCTCACGTGTACCTGTTTCCCTCCATACAAACAATGGGCCTTACTTTCCCTGGAAGCTCTTTTTAAATCGATCTAATTAAACTATTAAAAATACCTTTGAATTATAAGTTCGGTTTCAATTATACGCCTAAACTTTCAAAAGTTTCATTTTAGTCCTTGCAGTTTGAAGTTTGTTTCAAAACAATCATTGAAGACATATTTTCATTAAATTCATGGACAGAAAATGACATGTTTGCATATATATTATAGTTTATGTGAACATATTTGAACATATACATGGAAAAAAAAAACAATAAAACACATGTAAACATGTCATTTTTCCTCCATAAATTTAATGAAAAATGTTTCCAAGAATCGTTTTGAAACAAACTTCAAACTTTAAGAGTTAAAACAAAACTTTTGAAAGTTCAGGGACATAATTGAAACCAACCCCGTAGTTCAAGGTGTTTTTAATAATTTAACAAAATATATATATATATATATATATATATATATATATCAAAGTTTACTTTTTTTCTATTTTATTTTTATTTTTATTATGATCATAGGCATCATAGGGATAGGACCACTTCAATTCTTACATTCAAAATATAAATTTTTTTTAATCCCTTGTTGGTGTTTAAATATGTCACTTATGAAAATAAAAACAAATGGTTAGTTGAAAAAAGAAAAAAAGATGTCGACATTTGTGATATGTCATTGGAATTCGGGAAGAAGTTTGTTCGGGTATCTGCGTAACGGCATATTGAGTGACATTGAAGACCTTGACTATTGTGGCCATTTCACATTTCGTAAAGAAGAGTACAAGAATCTCAGACGTCATTAACTTGATCCATATCGTAATAATGCACATCTGTCAGACACATATATATAATATATTTCATGGCTTATATATTGGATTTTTTTGAATCTCTCATTAATGTTAGAGATGTCTAGTAAACTCAACTAAATAGTAGAAATGTTTATTTAGATGGTATTATAGCAAATACATCCTTAATTCAAATGTATACACTATCAATTTTCCTTATTACTTCATTCCCACTTGAATTTATCCCTTAATCTATCCTCTTAGGGTTTTTGAGCCAATAAACTAGAGAGACAACAAATAAAAAATTTGAAAAGTACATAGACAAAAAGCAAAAGTATAAATGCTTAAAATTATAATTAAACTTCTTTTGAGAGTAATGTTTTACACTAGTATTACTCTTCTCAAGATAAAAGAATATGAAAACATAAGTTGACCAAAGGATTTTTTTTTTTTTTTTTGGTGGTCTCCAATTGTGTTTTCACTATTAAAAAAGAAACTATATGGAGTTGGTAGAGAATATAATTAAATGTAGCATATGAGGCTAGACTACAAAGTAATCAAACAAAATTAATCATTTGTGTGCCAAAAGCTAGACTAAATAAATGAAGATAAACTTTGCTTAAAATTATTGCTTAAATTTTTATATTTGAGTATGTATTAATTAATAACTAAATATAAGTCTATAGCAAATAAAAGCAGCAATATTATCATCAAAACCATAAACCATAGGATGAACACAAGTTTAAAATCCAACACAATAAATTTTAAAGTCATTAAAAAAAATAAGGATTAAAAGAAAACAAGCAAGAAATAACTCACCTTTACTTGATTTTTTTCGTCTATTCATTTTTTTTTTACTTTACTTTACTTCATTATACAGTGTAGTTCCAAATGATCACTTGTTAGTTTAATCAACATAAAACATTACTATTTTTAATTTAAAAAATTAAATAAATACAACTATCAAAATTTACATTTTAACGTATAATTCAAAATATGAAATAAACAAAAAAACAAAAGTGACCTCTAAAATGAATAATCGAATATCTAAATGAGTGCAAAATAAACTTCAAAATTGATTCTAAATGGATTGTTTTAGAATCCAAAAAACAAATGCCTAATTCATATTCTCTTTTGCTTTCATTTTTAAGGAACGACGATCAGATTCTATTCCAAAATCTGATCATATTCAAATCAATAATAAAAAAATGTGAACAATTATTGTGCTCTAAAATGCCTCTTTCATACCTCATTGAAAGAAAAAAAAAAAGAAGAAAATTAAAGGAAAAAAAAAAGAGAAGAAGAAGAAAAGAATGAGATTTCTCCTCCATTTTGTAGGCCTTTGAATGAGACATTTCATTATAAAGCACTTCCACTTTTACACTATGATGTTGGTGGGGACTTTCATATCTAAAAAAAAATTATAAGCTTAAGAAAAGAACAAAATTATAAGGTGTTTTTTTTTTTAAAAAAAAAAGAACAAAATTATAAGGATCACACCATATATTAATTATGATTTAAATTATGTTTTAAATTATAATTTATTCTTTTGAGTAGTGAAGCCGACATCCAAATCCTAGATTCAAGCTCAACTTAATTTGCCGACAAAGGTGAAACATATTGTTTTCTCCAAAAAAAAAAAAAAAAAAAAGTTAAACATATTGTACTTTTCGGCTGAATATATTAAATTATTGGGTTTTTTTTTATACAAATTTAGTCCCTATACTTTTAGGGTCGTATCAATTAGGTTCCTAACCTTTAAAAAGTGTTTAATATATCCCTAAATTTTCAATTTTGTGTCTAATATGTTTAAAAATATATAATAGATCCCTAAGCTTTCAAATTTGTGTCTAATAAGTTCAAGACATATTCAAGATTTTTAAAAATCAATCAATATATTAGATATAAATTCGAATTTTATGCTTATTGGGACCCAACTTCTATAATTTTGTATCTAGTAGGTCTGTGAATTTTTAGAAAAATGTTAAATAAGTCAAGGACTTATTCGACACAAAATTGAAAGTTTAAGAACCTATTGGACACATTTTTTTTTTTGACAATATGTGGGGGTGGGGGATGGAACCTTCGACCTATTGGTCGGAATACAAGCTTGATGCCAATTGAGCTATGCTCTTGTTGGTCCTATTGGACACATTTAAAGTTAGGACTTATTGGATATAAGATTGAAAGTTCGATGACCTATTTTCTCAAAAAAAAAAAAAAAAGTTTGAGGACCTATCTGACACTTTTAAAGTTCAGAGACTAAATTGACACAACTCTTAAAGTTTAGAGACTAAACTATTAATGGTACAACTTTATGCTTGAACTATGTCTTGGAGATTTCAATCATTTGACCATAATTCAACTAGTCAAGACATATTATAACATTGATAAAAAGATCAATAGTTCAATTTTCAATTTCATATTCGGTTGAAGTAAAAAAAAAGAAAAAAATCTCAATTTGACCAATCTTTTTAATTCTTGATTTTATCTAAAATGAATGCTTTCTTTTAATAAAGTTCTTTCATAACAATATGTTAAATTTTGTTAATATAAAACTGATATGTCACTAATTGTTCCCATTAGCAAATTTAGATATGTGGGTATGTTTACTAAACATGTCACAACTCGAAAGAGGGAAAATTTGTAGTACTAAAAATTAAATTCTCATTAAATGACGTGTCAAATGTTGATCAAAGGAGGGAGTATGTACTATCATACTACCGTAGTACTCCAATTTTTCCTTTGGTGAATTGAATTTTGAGGAGTGGCTAAATATATTTTCAAAACAAGCATTTAATGATATATAAGTTTTTCGTTGACAAAAGTTAACAACCTTTTTTTACAAAATAACTTAATTGAGAATTTTTAATGTATCAAGAAAAAAGTTGTAAATTTCAAAATATCCAATTGGAGAATTACCTAAAAGATTAGAGATGATTTGACACATTTAACTTTTTCCCCTTTTTCTAATTTACTATTATTTAGTTGAATTAATATAGTTAAAGTTTCTGAGTAGATATAAAAAGAAAAATTATTCAATGAAACCATCACAATGTGATTGTTTTTTTAGAATTATCATATGTAAATCTTAAAATTTATCTACTTTCTAACAACCACTGAATACAAAATTGAGATACTTTTACAAATTTTCCTTTCATACATCCAATTGTATAAAATTGCTAGTTTTATTGTGACAGCCTCTTCAAATAATTTCTCAAAGAAGTGTGAGTGTGATGGTGCTTTTATATTTTTCTTAATTTTTTTTTTCATATTTCCATCTTATAGTATTTTTCTAGTACTCATGTCCGAACCATGAGTCTCTTCAATGTAAATTATTGATCTACTAAAATTTTTGCTAGTTGAAATTTCTTCGAATATTGATATCTAAGGGCCCGTTTGATAACCATTTGGTTTTTGGTTTTTGGTTTTTGAAAATTAAACTTGTTTTCTCCCAAATTTCTTACAATTGTTTCTGTCAATGACACATTTGAATTCCTAGCCAAATTCCAAAAACAAAAACAAGTTTTTGGGAACTACTTTTTTTAGTTTTCAAAACTTGAGTTAGTTTTTGAAGACATGGAAAGAGGGTAGAGAACGAAACAAAGAAACTTATTAATGGAAGTAGTGTTTATAGGTTTAATTTTCAAAAACCAAAAAACAAAAAACAAAATTGTTATCAAACGAAGCCTAAGATTCTAATCAAATTTGACATGATTAAGATAGGATCAACTTTATAAAAGTCAAATATGATGTTGGATGAAATATTTTCTCACCTTTTGGAAATGCTTTATGAATTTTATATATTCCTCTCCTTTTCTTTTTTTTGCCTAGCTTGGACAAAGGGCTCTTTAATAATTTAAAAATATTTCTAATCAACTCAATTTACAAGAAATAAAGAAGGTTATACAGTCAAGAGTGGACAAATACCTTAGCGATAATTGACATGTTTTCTCGATCAAGAGATCAGAAGTTCAAGTCCTCCACTCGAATTTCCTCCATAGTACTAGAAAAAATAAATAATAAACTTAGAATTTCCTCCTCCCTCTACTCGACTGATCTCTAACATCTCTCTCTTCTTTCTATAAATTCTACCTCAATCTAACCCATCACTATAACAACGATGAAACTAATAAATGTAAGAATTCGAAAGAGTATTTAGTCCCGATAACGTTCTAGTTTCTTGTTTCTCTTGTTTTTTAAACTAGAAAGAGGAATGTGTTTGTTATAGGTAATTTTGGACCACCCCGATGCACAAGAAGTTGACGAGGACATCCAGACGAAAATAAGACTAGGAGATCGACCTAGAGGAAGAACCGACCAAAGGGCCGGGCCAACTTGGCCCGACCCATATGGTCAGCCTCGGCCTTAGGCCGAGGTCGAGCATTATGGTCGGCCTCGGCCCTGAAGGATTGGAATTCCCAATTCCGTTACAGCGGAAGCAATTGGACCGTTCGTAAATTAATTTTGTTCTACAAAAATACCAATACATTGGCAAAAGGTTAAGCGATGAGAAACATACCTCCGTTGACGACTCTGAATACTTCAACGAATGATTCTTGATTGCTCTGCAACAACGAAGAACACCACCATTTGATCTTCCCCGCTATAACTCTGAGATTAGGAACGTAGTTGTGGAACTACCTAATCTTGAATGGGAAAAACTCTAGAGAGAAAATTCTCCCTAGAGTTCTTGAGTTGAGAGAATATGAGAAGGCCTTATGGTGGCCATATGTTGTGGTACCTAAACCCTAGGGTTAGTGTTCTATTTATAGGAGAAAGACCATGAATAAAATATTCATTTAAAATCAATTATTTCCATAACTGATTTAATCTTTTCCATTAATCAATTCCATGACCAATCAATTCCATAATTGATTAATCTTTTCCATAAATGATTGATCACTTCCATAAGTGATTAATCATTTCCATAATTGATTAATTTCCAATTAATTAATTCTTTAATTAATTAATCATCAATTAAATATCATATATTTAATTTCAGACCTTCTATTAGTTAATTAATTAATTACCCAATTAAATATCATATATTTAATTTCAGGCCTTCAATTAATTAATTCTATAATATGAATCAAATTCATATTAAAATTTGAACTCTTTCAAATTCTCTTATATCCTATAAATTTAATATGAATCAAATTCACATTAATATTTGAACTTCTTCAAATATTTATTTCTCTCATAGACTATAGTTTAATTAAATCTCATTTAATTTAAACTAAATTGAATAATTAATTAATTCATAATTAATTAATTCATCTTCTAATTAAATACCCTATATTTAATTAGACATATATTTGAACTCTTTCAAATATATCAATCTCTCAATTTAATAAAGTTTAATCTCAAATTAGACTTTATATTTTAATGCATCATTATACATTATATTAATATGTATCTCATACAATTAACTTAATTCCCAATATGAATTTGAACTATTCAAATTCTCTCAAGATATATTTGTTCCTAATTACTCTTTACGAGCTAGCAGGGGGACCTAATGGACTTACAGATCAGAAGCTCCAATGATATGAGGTTAATAGATTAAACTCATTAATCAGGTTAACCAATATTCATTAACTGTGGGTCATTCCACTAAAGACCCACAGCTGAACTCTTCTCACTGTAGAACATTTCTGTGTCCATGGATGTAGACCTATACCGGTAAGTCAATCCTTCACGAGTGTTCGTAATCACGGATGGGTCAAATTACCGTTTTACCCCTGTGTTACATCTGTCTCCTTAAGTACCAGCGCTCCTCTAATGAACAACCTGTTTATGGTCCAACCATTAAACAGAAAGTTCCTCTCGGGCCAGTGAGAGGACGGGATCCCTTTGTTCAAGTCCCGGAGTCACCTCTTAAGGGAACACTCATCTACTTCTCCTAGAAGTGGGAAGGAGTGAATTCCTTCTTGTGTTGTCATGTCCCCAGCCTCCCACTCGGTCTTGTCCCCAAAAAGGAAGGCATATTGAGTCGGCGTATTGGCCACTCTCACCCATGCTAATCAAAGGACAATCCCTCATGAGAAGGAGTTCATGACACACTCAGGATTAAGACTGAGTTACCTAGGTCATCGTATTGAAACAGTAACCTAACTAGTTAACGGTGTTACATCTAGTGGTTTACTATTTCGTGGTCCGGTCTTATGCAAACTCATTGCATAGGATACCCCCGCTTGCATGTCTCCTACATGGACGCCTTGGATTAATACGTCTGTATCGAATACAAAGCGGGCCGTATCACATAGTGTTACCAGGATAAGGTATCCAGCCTTATCCTTGTACTATAGACCTTTTAGGTTGTTACTTGAACACCAATCCCCGTATGTCCCCACATACTAGTTCAAGTCACATGTAAACAACCTTGGATCTTAGTTTATTGGATTTGGGTCAAATTGTGCAATATTTAACAACAACACTTTATTGTAGAAACTCAATTACACTTTATTGAAACAAGTATACAATTTGTTCACATTCACTATCTACGAGTTTTAGGGCATAAAACCCAACAGGCCCAAGGTCGAGGCCGACCATTCGACGAGCTCGGTCACCTCCTCTCGGTCCCTGATGTCTCTAGCCGCTCCGGTTTCGTCTGGTTCATCCTGAAACGCCTCCGAATTCCTAAAAATCCTAGGAGTATGAGCAGGTATTTATACCCCTCTTCGCCACTGAAGAAGAGGACCCAAACTCCATCTCTCTCTCTTGCTCTCTAGCTCTCCCTTCCATTTTCTGACTTAAGCATCAGAGGCGATGTGACAAGCACCACACCGGTGTGCATGTTTATCGCTTTGCAGGCCACGTCTTCCCCCAATCTCAAATAAATTCACTGTCGATTATCACGTGGAGCGAAGGTAATTTACCTAGTGAAATTTGATCATCAACAGTGTTTATAATCATTTATGTGGTAAATCTTGTCTTTTTTTTTTTCTTTTCTTTTTTGAAACATTTTAATTACATATGATTGACATTAAATAATTAAATTAAATATTTAACATTATGTCTACCTACACTTTCATAAATCTAAAAAGTTCAATCCAAAATAAGAAATTAATTTATATTTCTATCGTGTCACAAACGTATTCATAAAATATCAATAAAATATCATTATTATGCAAAAATTTCTAACGGTAAGATTTTTAATTTATCTCTTAAGTTCATAAAATTTAGACCTCGACATTTCTATCAACGTCAATGACATAGAGAAAACTTATAGAAGAAGGTAAACATGTAGTTCATAAGATATTGTTTGGGAGATGTGGAGGTTTCTTATTAAAAAAATAATATTAATAATAAAACTAATAAATAAATAAATAAAGTGGTTGGGTGGGTCAGAGAAGCAAAGGCGGTTGGCTTTTTGTGAAAGACGGCTGCAAAAGAAAATGAATAAAAAAATAAAATTCACGAGGGGGAGGGGGAGGGGGAGGGAGGAATCAGATGCGGCATGAATCCGGTGCGCACGGGTTCCGAAACGGTGACGTCACAGCATATTTCCATTTCCATTTTCCAATTAAAATAAAATTAAAATTTATTATTACCGATATATATTCTGATGCCTTATCCATGAAAACAACAGCGCCCATCTTCTTCAATCCTCACATCCTGTTTTAATTACTCTCTCCCATATTTTATTATTATTATTATTATTATTAATTATTCTATATTCTAAATGAATTATTATATCTTTTCTTTTTTGAAAAATAAATGAATTATTTCTATGATTCTCTTATTCTTTCGGTTAATTTTCAATTTAGTTTTTAATATTTAAAAATTTTCAATGAACAAATTAAAAATCACTTCAAAAATTAGGGATGTTTAACAAGTATGTCGTTTTTGTGCCAAAATACATAAAACAACCATATATTTTGAAAATAAAAACACTTTATTTAATATATAAAATTTATATATTGTTCTTTACTTCTCGTTCATGTTTGGTCTCTTAATTTATTAGTTTCAATTACATTTTTTGTCTCCATGGTTAAAGATGTAGGTTCAATTTGACTTTTATATATTTGTAAACTTTGATTTTGAAGTAAATAGAGGACACCGAGTTATTTGTGAATGTAAATATGAATTTTATAATGCAAAAATATAACAAATCAAAGTAGTTGAAATATAAAAATTTAGATTGAAATTAAAATGCAAAACTTAAAAAAAGAAAAAAGTTAAACAAGGACTTTCCTATTTTCTAGTATAATTAATAATGTGCTTAGATTTATTTGACTTTTCTTTAGAGAGTACAACTATAAATAATATATATTATGGCAACTTTTATGGAGACTAAAACTAAAATATAATTTTATACGATTATGTAATAAAATGAATACTATAATTTTATACAATGAATACTTTTAAAGAATATTTGGAACATTATATTATTGACATTAATGTAGCATTTATAATTATAAAAAAATATTAACATTTAACGGTGTAGTTCAACCAGTCAATATATTGTGATTTTATTTAAAAATCGCAAGTTCAAATCCTTGTTGCTTCTTTTTTTTTTTTTTTTTTTTTTAATTTAATATTCTCAACACAAAAAAGAATAATAATAATCTATTTATTATTATTTTTTTGAAGAAATAATAATCTATTTATTAGATATATATAAATACAGAAAATTAGGTTAATGCATAAAATTTCTCAAAGCTTATCTTTTTTTTTTTTTTTTTTTTTTTTTTTTTTTTTTTTGAAATTTTCTCAAAGCTTATCTTTATTCATACAATTAGGGTCTTATTAATGAATGTTTTTTAAATTTCTATCTTTAAATAATGTAATTTATTTTCTCAATTAAAAAAAGGTATTGCCTTTTTCTAAATTTGGATTTTGAGAATTTGGAATTAAAACTACTTCCTTTGTTTTTTTTTTTGTTTTTTTTTTTTAAAGGAATCTATTTATGATAAATTCTCAGAATAACGAATGAAAAGTTAGTTTATATTATTTCAATAGATCGCCCTTGAGAAAAGGTGATTGGAAAAAATAACAAGGAAAAAAAGTAAGAGAGAATAAAGAGAAAAATACATAAAGAAATTAACAAGAGAAAATATTGACTATAATAATTATATATATGAAAAATTCTTTTTAGTTAAAAAATGTTGTAATAAGTCTGGCTCTAGTTGGTATATATCTGTGTGTGTGACTAATTAAAAAGATAATAATAAGAGGAGAAAAATATGTAAAGATAAAAAAAAAAAAAAAGCATTAAAAAAGTAGTAGGGAAAGATATTTAGAAATAAATTTATGTCAAAATGCGACTTTAAAGATATTAATATTAATTTGAAAAAGAGTGTAGAAAGAGATATCAGAAAGAATAAAAGCAAAGCAAAAAGATATTTATGAGACTTTGTTAAAATATATGATAATATTCCCATTTGATCTTAATTGTTAAAGTTAGAAAATAAGAAATTGAAGCTTAAACAAATTTAATGTTGGTGTGTAGGAAGTTACCTATCTATACCCGTGTACACTTAAATATCACTCATTTAAGAACATTTTGTTAGTACTTTTTTTTAAGGGAAAAAATATATGAGGTTTGGGTTAGGTTTCATTTTTGTTCATGAGTTTTCAAATTCGGACAATTTATCCCTTTCCGTTAATAACTAATGGATTGCTAATGTGACACTAATTTTTTATTAGAAAAAATCATTTTTTAAAATTTTAAAATAATAAAAAAATATATATATATATTTTTTATTTTTATTTCTTCTCTCCCTTATTCTTCTTCTTCAACCACCAAACCATACGCCGGTGACAACAATTTTTTTTTTCTCTTTTCTTTATTTTTTTTTTCTCTTTTCTTTCTTCTTTTCTTCCCAGCCTTTTTATCTACATTTTTTTAATAGAAAAAAAGGGGGAAGGACTCCTCCCTTTTTCGACGCCGAAAACGGGAGGAGGGAGCTCCTTCTCTTCAGATCTATATCCGTGTACGCTCAAATATCGTTCATTAAAGAACATTTGGTTAATAATTTTTTCTTCTCGTTTTTTATTTTTTAAAATGTTTTCAGAATGGTTACCATTTCTTTTAAAAAAGTTTCTTTCTAGCTTTCTATCTTTCTTTTTTTTTTCTTTCAAAATTAATTTTCATATAGTTTTACAAGCATTTCTTAAAATGAGAAAAGAAATATAGGACAATTACCAAAGGTATATGTTTTCTATTAAAAAAATGATATTAAAAAAAAAAAAAAAAGAAATAAGACCAAAAGATCTTGGGATTGACTAAAGTTCATAATTAGTGTAAGAAACAAAACTTTTTCCTAGCTACTTTTATAGTTTAAGGTAGATTATTATTAATGAAAATCACTCTTAAGTCATAAATGTTGTTACAGTTATACCTTTTGACTTTTAATTTAAGCTATTACTCCAATACTTAAGAAATCCTTGCAATTGAAGATTACTGTCAAGTGGTTGAGTTTAATGACAATAATTTTATAATTAATTTGGATGTATAATTGCTATGCAATCAAATATGTGTAATTATCCTTCTCAAAAAAAAAAAAAAAAAGTAATTATCAATTTTAGCACCATTCAATTGATTGAGATATAATCAATAAATCTCCTTTAATTTTTTTTTTTTTTTTACAACATATGGGGTAGGAGGATTCAAATTATTGAACTCTTGATCATCAGTACAAATTTTATGTCCGTCAAACTATGCTCATTTGATCTCCATTAAAAGATTATAGCTCGTAAATTTAAATCTCCACATTTGTATTAAAATTGTAACACTATTAGAAAAATTGTTATAATTGAAGATATAACGTGAATGTGTAACAAAACTTTCCAAAAATTGAGCTAATAGCTCAAGAGTTCGATGTTCCTAAAAAAAAAAAAAACTCACGCTCAATATGGTTAAAACATGACAACACATTTTTTATTTTTATTTGGGCCATATAACATAATTATCAACTTATCTCGAACAATTTTCTTATGTCACACATACATGTGCTTGAGTCAAGTACACTAATGCTCTTCATTCAGGTGATTGAATAGGCCGTTTTTAATACTAACTTTGGTAAATAATCATTCCAATTTCTCTCACGGTTTATTCTTTAGTAGTTGTTTTCAATTCTATATAAACAATTCTAGTTGTTGTTATATTGACGAGTTCAACTTAGAAAACAAATATTAACGAAATCCTAATTAATATTTTTTTCCCTTGAAAAATAACACCTTTATTTTCAAACACATGAAATATAATTTATATATCTCACTCCATCATCAATATATTTTCTATTAAAAAAAACCATCAATAAATTTTCATAGTTAGTATTTTAATAGTTATTGAATTAAAAACAATATTTTCCATAATTAAAATCTTAAATCTTACAGTTCATTAATTCAACTATAATAACTCTTATAATTGTACATTATCCCAACATGTCATTAAATTGAGTTTAATATTGCAATAATTTTATAAGTTGTGTGAATTTAAACATAACTATAAATTTTTTTTTTTTTTTTTTTTTTTTTTAAATTTTTGAGTTCAACAACATTAGAAGTAAGAGGATTCGATCCTTTGATCTCTTGGTCAAGAATAAATGTCAATTACCGTTGAACTATGTTTACTTTAACAAGTTTTTTCTTTAAACAATAATAAAGTGAGAAATCAAACTATCGACTTTATAAAAAAATATAATAGCTACTTTTTTATGCTTCGATTGGATTGAGCATAATATGATAACTCTAAATTAGTTAGATATATGTATACCTTCTCATAGATCGTTAGGTTCAAATTCTCGCCTCAATATATCCTTGAATCAAAATTATGAAACTTGTATAATAATCAAAATAAAGAAACAATTATACTTTAAGATGAAAATAGAAACCTCAACGTACATAAACACATATAAACGAATTTGTTTATTTACAAACAATCATACTCTCAGCTAAAAATAGAAACCTACATAAAAATATATAAACGAAATTCGATTATTTAAATGAATTAAAAATGCATATAAATAATTAAATATATAATATCGTAACTCCAAAAAAAAAAAAAAAAAAACAACAATAATAAAGTTTCTCGTAAGTAGAGTATCTTTGTCCATGTCCCTACCACTTTCCAAAACAGAATTTCATGGGTCTTTTTTTTTTTTCTTTTGCCAAAAAAAAAAAGAGAGATTATTTTAATAAATAATTAATAATACTGAAAATGGGTTCCGCTAAATTAACAGTGCTGTGACTGTTTCCAAAATATCGCCCGAAAATAGCAAACTTTGTCATGTCTCGAGCTTGTTTGAAGGCCGCGAGTGGGGAAGGCTCGATTTTGCTTTCTTTCTCTCTCTCTCTCTCTATCCGTACACTTTCTCTCTCATCCCAAAACAAGATTGATTTACAATTCATTTCCTTTCCTTCTTCTTCTTCTTCTTTCCCCTTTTCTTTTGATCTTCTTTGACCACTGATTCTTCTTCTTCTTCTTCTTCTGATCTTTCTTTCTTTTTGTGTGCTCTGTCTTTTCACTTCCATGGCTTCTGATTAGTTAGTTTTCTTGTGGGTCGGTTTTCGTTATCCTTCCAGATTGTGGGGTTTTCCAATTTCAGTCCCCTTTTTCTCTGCTCTGGCTTCTTCTATAAGATCTTATCTCCACTCTGCTTACAATTTAAGCTGATCAGATGACCCATTTCGTCGCTCTTCAAAGCCAGAGAGGGATTTCTCTCAGTTGGGGTTAAGAGGGTTTTCGCTTTCAAATCGTGTTCTACTTCGAGTCTGAGTGATTTTCGAAGAAGGGAATTGGGGTTTTTCGGGGTTCTGATTCATGGGTTCTAATACCCACCAGAGTTTTCAGCAACCCAATTCGGCGTTGCTTCGATTTCGCTCTGCTCCGAGCTCTCTGCTTGCGGATTTCGCTCAGGGGATTGATTCTTCTAAGCGCTCCAATCTCTTTGACGTCTCTGAATCCGAGCGGTTCGTTTCTAGGTTTGGGAATCGCGGCGGTGGCGGGGGCGCTGGTGGTAATAGTAATGATTCTGAATCTCCAGCCGCCGGAAACTACTCCTCTGGTCTGCCGCCGCATTATCCCCGGCTGAGCTCCGCCGTGAACTGTTCTTCTTCTTCTTCTTCTTCTTCAACTTCTTGTTCTTCTTCCTCTTCTTCAATGAGTAGTTCTCTTGGTTTTTTGGGTTCTAATCTTGCTCGCCAGAGTAGCTCTCCTGCTGGAGTTTTCTCTCAACTCAATCCAAATGGTAAAAATCTCCCTCTCTGTCTCTGTTTCTACTTTTTCTTCTTCACTATTGAGAAATTTAAGTTGCATTAATGGCTCAAGTCAACGTGCCCTGTGAATTTCATCCCATTTCATGTCTAATCTGATGGATGAATTGATTTTCTGATATACTGATGTATTAGAGTTAACTTTTGAATTGGTTCTTGTTGAAATGATTTGATCTTCTTCATGTCTGGATTGTTGAGTTTCCTTTTCTGCTCTGTTCAAAGGAATTTGGGTTTGGATTTTGATGAGTTTAGTGTAATTGTAGGCTATGGTGGGGGAGCTTTCAGTAGGCTGAGTGGTAATAACAATGGAGGAGAAGTTAGTCCATCTTCTAACAGATTGAACAGCTCTCAAATTAGCTTCTCCTCTTTGCTGCCTTCTTCTCTGGGAATGCTTTCTCAGATCTCTGAACAAGTTGGGAATGAAAAGCTTGCAAATGCCAATGGAGAGGCTCACTTCTTTACTCCGTCCGGGTTCCCGTTCGCTTCCTGGAACGAATCGTCTCAGTTCTCCGAGGCTTTTCCCAGCGTGAAACGCGATCCGAATAGTAATAGGAAGTTGTTTTCTAGTAATCATCAGGTGTGGATTCATTGATCTCAGCTGAGATGATCTTAAGCTGTGTCTTTTTCTCTTTTGTGTATATGATGTTGATATTGAGAGTTTGGTGCTGATTATTAGAATGGTGAGACTGGGAACCGAGTTCATTTGCTGTCGCACCATTTGAGCTTGCCCAAGAACGCATCCGACATAGCTTCCATTGATAGGTTGTTGCAGCTCCAAGACGCCGTTCCTTGTCGAATCAGAGCGAAACGAGGCTGCGCTACTCATCCACGCAGCATTGCAGAACGGGTGAGACAAGATTCGTCGAGCTATATCACACATTATTCATCAGTTAGAAATCTTTGAATCACACTGCAAATTACTAACATATAAGAACCAATTCACTCACAGGTACGACGAACTCGAATAAGCGAGCGCATGAGGAAGCTACAAGAGCTTGTACCAAACATGGACAAGGTAACTTCTTACTTCCCATCCACATATTAATCTCACTTCAAAACTCATTTATGTTCATCTTCATACAGCAAACGAACACGGCAGACATGTTAGACTTAGCGGTCGACTACATCAAAGAGCTTCAAAAACAATTCAAGGTACGAAGAAACCGATCAAACCCCGAAGTTACATTTCTTCTAAATCCAAACAAGTTTTACAAGAGCTACAAGCATTGTTTTTTCCTTTTTGCAGACATTAAGCGACAACCGAGCGAAATGCGTGTGTTTGAATATGCAGAAGCCGGTATCGAATCAGATAATGTGAGTAGCTTCTGTACAGAAACAATAAGATGAGATAGAAGAACAAAATGAGAAGGAAAGGAAGAAGGAAGTAGTATTTTCATTATATATAAAAATATGTCTTTTGTAAGGAATAATAACAGTAGAGAAGAAAGAGGATGTTTAAAAGTTTAAAAAGTTCCATAGGATCAAAAGGGAAACAAAAGGAGAGAAATTTGTAATGGAAATATGTTTGGAATAAAGTAAATGTGTTATTGTAAAGTGAAAAGCCTTTCTTTTTTTTTTTTGTTTAATAATTATTTGAAGTATATGATTATTGTTATTGTTAACTTATTTGGTTTAAAGAAGAAATCCCAAATAAGGAAAGAAGAACATTGATTTGTTGTTGGATTTGATTGAGATGAACCCACCTTTTCAAAGTGTGTCTATTGGTGGTTTTATTTCTGCAACAATCATTGATGTGTTTTTGTACCTTTTGTCTGATTGGATTCAAGGGGCTTTCAATGACCCCTACTCTTTTAGCCCACCATTGTTTTCACCTTGTCTATTTTTTTTTTTTATTTTTTTTTTTGTTTTGTTTTTGAAAACTCAATAAATAAATAAATACACCAAGTGGACGCGTTTTATCTTCAAAATACTTCACTTCGATACAAGTCGTCGTGATAATTTTGAGTAAATCATGAAAAGATGACTTAATGTGAGTTTAATCTTTCTCCTTTTCTTTGTTTATCTTGATGAATGCACTTGATAAAAATAGGTTAAGAATATGTTAAAAAGATTAATACTACGTTGATGACATCTTAATAAAAATGCTTTTAATTAACCTGTTACTCCTATGAGCACTTTTGGAAGAAATATTAACCTAGTTTGTTTCTTTCAAAGTGTTTTTTCAAGGGTTTTACTTTTATCGGATAAATACTAGGAAAATTTTGAAAAGTGTTATAATTGGCTAAAGATACTTTTTACACTCTCGTTTTGTGTTGATGAGAAATGCTAAAAGAAAAGGAACTATCTTTTCTTTTTTTTTTTTGTTAAAAAAAGGAACTATCTTTTTGATCGGAAAAAGAAAGTTTGTTTTGTCTATTTTCTCCGTCTCCTTTATCTAAAAGGGAAAAATATATAGCTTAATCAAATTTCATATGATATTATAGAGTATGATATCTTGAGTTAGAACTCCGACAATATAATTTCCTCAGATTTCATGTGAAAATAGTCTCATATATGTCTTGTCTTGATAACAATTTTCTTTTTGTGGTTGGAAAATGATTAAATGGACCCTTAATTATGGTGGTTGAATATTTCTAAGGTGTCCTTTGTTTTAACATTATCTAGGGATGGCATGGAGTGATGTGTGGATACAAGGGTTTGAACTGTCACAAGATTCTTTTGAGGCTTTTTGGAATTTATTTATTTATTCATTTTATATTTTTTTTTAGTTCAACATGAATTTTTTTAGTTGACTTAAAATTGTGGAATTAGTCCTAAGGTTGGATAGTGGAATCATCAACATTTAATGAAGTTTCTAATTCAACATCTCAAAATTGAGATGGGCTTGTAAATTGCAAATATTTTATTGGGTTTAATACTCAAATTGGGCATGAGAAAGGAAAATTGATGGGAGATCAGTGTGGACTTTCTAAAATAATTAAAATATGCTTGCATATAAAAGTAATTATAATTATCATATATCTTTTAAAAAAAAACTAATTGTAAATATAGAATTATTCCAGGTGAGCATAACTCAACGGTAATTGGCATGTACCTTCGACTAAGAGGTTAGAGGTTCGGATCCCTCCACCCAATGTTGTTGAACTCAAAAAGATATAGAGAATTATGACATTTTTTAAGTTCAATAAGATTTCGAAAAATTTTAAAACCTCTAACTACATTTCTTTTTTTTTTTGTTGTTTTTCTGCTTGCTTTTAAAATTTCAACTGGTACTTAGTAGGGTGAAAAACCGAACCATTAACTCAGATTAACAATACTTTTGACAAGTTGAACCATGTTTCTCTGTTAGCTTGTTAAGACATATTAATTGACAAGTTGAGCAATGATTATAATCACCGATATCATACAACTATTTATATATATTCATTGATTGCAATAATAGAAATTAGTGATATGTAATAAATCAGAGAATGTGAGAGAATGATTTCTTATCTCTTTTCATTAGAATGAGAATGTACAGAAATGGAAAAGACATTTACACCAAAATTACAGCAATTAAGATCATAAATCAAGCCAAATAATAATGGGAGAATATTCTCTAATATGCCCCCTCAAACTGATGACTGAAGTGAAGTCAGAAGTTTGTCTCGAAAAGTCAAGAAAACTGAAGATGATAATGGTTTAGTGAATAAGTCAGCCAACTGATCCTTTGAAGATATGAACGGAACTGAAATATCCTTACGAGCAACCTTTTCACGAACAAAATGATAGTCAATCTCAATGTGTTTCGTGCGAGCATGAAAAACTGGATTATTGGCAAGGGAAATAGCGGAAATGTTATCACACAGTAATGTAGGCGGACTGGATATGTGAACGTGGAGATCACGAAGAAGTTGTCGTAGCCAATAAAGATCTGCTGTTGTAGTTACAAGAGAGAGATATTCAGCCTCAGTGGAAGAACGTGAGACTATAGGTTGCTTTTTGGCCGACCAGGATATTGGACTGGAGCCAAGAAAAGCAATGAAGCCAGATGTGGATCGGCGGTCAGAAGTCTCACCAGTCCAATCAGAGTCACAAAAAGCAGTGAGAGACAAATTGACATGTTGAAACAAAATGCCAAGTGGCTTGGAGCCTGAGAGATAACGTAAGATACGTTTGACAGCAGAGTAATGAACCACTGTAGGTCGATGCATGTATTGACTTACACGATTTACAGCAAATGAAATGTCAGGTCGTGTAAAAGTAAGGTACTGAAGAGAGCCAACCAGTTGTCGATAAAGCGTGGAATCGTGAAATAACGGTGCAAAGGTGTTAAGATCAACTGTAGTGGACATGAGTGTTAAGCATGTCTTGGCAGAGGACATTCCTGCAGTATGAAGTAAGTCAGTGAGATACTTAGCTTGATTTACAAAGATGTCGTCAGTGGTAGTGTGGACTTCCAGGCCAAGGAAGTATTTCAATGCACCAAGATCTGATATCTGAAACTCTGTTGCCAACTGCTTCTTTAAGATTGATATATATGAAGAGTCTGGTCCAGTAATAATTATATCATCAACGTAAAGTAACAGATATGTTAAGGAAGATCCAACAGACCGTACAAATAAGGATGAATCAGCAGCAGAAGCAGTAAATCCCAAGGTAAATAGATATGATGTAAAGCGATCAAACCAAGCTCGGGGAGCTTGTTTTAGACCATATAGACTCTTATGAAGGCGACAAACATGATTTGGACTGGATTGGTCAAGAAAGGCAGGAGGTTGGGACATATAAACTTCCTCCTTTAAGTGACCGTGTATAAAGGCATTCTTTACATGCAGTTGAGTTAGGGGCCACTGATAATGAGCAGCAAGAGTGAGGATAACTCTGATTGTGGGCTTTTTAACAACTGGACTGAAGGTTTCAGTAAAGTCAAATCCTTCGACATGATGATATCCCTTCGCAACTAATCGTGCTTTATATCGAGCAATAGTGCCATCAGTGTTATATTTGGTCCTAAAAACCCATTTGCAACCTACAACATTCATGGATGGTAAACGAGGTACTAAGGACCACTTACCTTGATTCTGAAGAGCATTAAATTCGTCACACATAGCAGATCTCCATTCAGAATACTTTGAAGCAACAAAATACGAAGTGGGATCTGTTGGAACTGAAGTAGTCATGGTGGAGACAAACGCCTTTTACTACAAGAATTCGGACTTTTCCCAACGCAATAAAGCGTTGGGAGAACCCCAAAAACCGTCGGCCTTACTTTTCCCAACCAAAAAATATCCGTCGGCAAAATGGTCGGCATTGCCTCGTCGGGAGACCTTTTCCCAACGCTTTTATGTTCGCCGTCGGGCGATCATAATGGCCAACCAAAATATATAACCGTCGATAATTTATGGAAGCTATCCCAACGGTTTAAAACGGTCGGGAATTATGGGATATGCCAACGGTTTTATGGGATGTACCTTAGGAGGATGATTGGCCAACGGTTTTATGAACCGTCGGCCAATCCAAGAATTGACAACGATTTTGATAGTTGGCAGTTCTTTTTTAATTTTTTTTACAACATTTTTTATTCTTTTTTCAACCTCAAAATCGTTGGCCAATCCTCCTCCTAACGATTCTTTTTTTATTTATTTTTCTTCTACAATAATATATTATTATATTTCACTAAATGAAAACTTAAATTATGATTTGATGCGAATTATAATAACTAAAGAGAATTAAACGAAAAAATATAATAATATATATATCAAAAAGATGGTCATACACAAATTCCAATCTTGTTCTTACAGTGTTGTAATCTGATTACA
This sequence comes from Luffa acutangula, assembly GCA_036850905.1. Taxonomy (NCBI): domain Eukaryota; kingdom Viridiplantae; phylum Streptophyta; class Magnoliopsida; order Cucurbitales; family Cucurbitaceae; genus Luffa; species Luffa acutangula. The sequence goes on from CM072096.1 coordinate 46,559,774, forward strand.
AAATGAAACTACTATCTCAAAATTAATAAACTAAATGAGATCTTCAACGTTTCCAATCCTGTTCTTACAGTGTTACTTGTAATCTGATTACAAAATGAAACTACTATTTCAAAATTAATAAACTAAACGAGATCTTCAACGTTTCCAAAAAAGAACAAAATGAGATCTTCATACATTCATTGATTTTCCTTCACATGAAATTGACAAAATCTGGAAAAGTAGCTTTTGTAGTGACCACCCCGAAGCACCTATGGAAGGAAAAATCAATAATTATAAGTCTGAAACTATGAGAACATATATTATTATGACTAACCACAAACAAAACAAACTCAACATAATATCGAACAAATCTCCCAACAGCTTGAAAACCGTGTATCAGCAAAAGTTAAATAAGAAATAAACTCACTACTTGTATCACAACAACTACTAATAAACACAATCAAATGTAAGTGTCAAAACATCAAACAATCGATGTTTACAATGTCCTAACTGTTGGGTTTTATGCCCTAAAACTCGTAGATAGTGAATGTAACCATTGACCGGATATTAATGAAATAATATTGATATATTTTTCCATTAATTGTTATTAGTTATTTTATATTTGTCTTTGCCTAATAATAACCCTAATCCAATAAACTAGACATCCGAGGCTGTAATATGAGTCTTGAACTATATGTAGCGACATATGGGATCATTGTTCAAGAAACAGCCTAAAGGGTCTATAGTATAGGGATAAGACTGGGTGCCTTATCCTGGTGACACTATGGATACGACCCACTTTGTATTTGATACAAACGCTGCGATCCAACGCGTTCGTGTAGGAGACATGCGAGTGGGGGTATCCTATGCAATGAGTTTGCATAAGACCGGACCGCGAAATAGTAATCACTAGTTATAACACCGTTAACTAGTTGGTTTTCTATTTTCACTAGGACGACCTAGACAACTTAGTCTTAATCCTGAGTTGATTATGGACTCCTGCTCATGAGAGATTGTCCTTTGATTTGTATGGGTGAGAGTGGCCAATACGCCGACTCAATAAGCCTACCACTTTGGGGACAAGATCGAATGGGGAGCTGGGAACATAATCGTACAAGATGGAATTCACTCCTTCCCGACTTTAGGGAAGCAGATGAGTGTTCCCTTAAGTGGTTACTCCGAGTCTTGAACAAAGGGCCCTACCCTCTCAATGGCACGAGAGGGTTTTCTGTTTGATGGTTGGACCATAAACAGATTGTTCATTAGAGGAGAATTGGTACTTAAGGAAATAGAGGTGACCCAGGGGTAAAACGGTAATTTGACCCAGCTGGTGTTACGGACACTCGTGAAGGACTAACTAGTCGATATTGGTCTAAGTTCCGTGGACACAGAAAATATGTCTGCAGTGAGAAGAGTGCAACTGTGAGTCTATAGTGGAATGTACACACAGTTAACGAATATTGATTATTGTGGTTAATGAGTTTAACCAATTAATCTCACATCGTTGGAGCTTCTGATCTGCAGGTCCATAAGGTCCCACTGGTAGCTCGTAAAGTAATTTGAGGCAACTAAGTAATTAAATGTAAATTGAAAATGTTCAATTTACTAAGGGAAATAAATATAATATATATTGATATATTATTATGAGAGAAATTAATATTTGAAGAAGTTCAAATATAAATTTATGGAAGATGGAAAGAATTAATTAATTTAAGTCCTAAAAGTGTTTGGGCAAAATTAATTAATTCAAGGCCGGAAATTAAATATGTGATATTTAATTGGTGGTTAATTAATTAAAGAATTCATTAACCATGAATTAATCAATTATGTAAATAATTAATCACTTAAGGAAGTGATTAATCATTTATGGGAATGATCTAATTACTTATGGAAGTAATTAGTCATTTATGGAAAAGATTAATCAATTGGGGAATTGATTGATCATGATTGATTAATTAAGGAATAAGATTGAATCAATTTTGGAAAAGATTGATTTAATTGAATATTTTATTCATGGCCTCTCTTCTATAAATAGAACACTAGACCTAATTGGTCATGACACTTGACACTCTTGAAAGACAAGACCTAGAATTCTCTCTAGCCTCCCTCTTAGAGAAAGACTCCCACAAGTCTTTGGCCTCCTAGACTTAGAGACATACCGGTGTAACCTCTGTGGTTATTGTGTCAATCAAGAAGGAATTTCCAGCGAAGAAAAACAAAGGCGGCTGCTGCGTTTTCGTTCGTTGGAGCGTCGTTGGCGAAGAACGGTCAAGTCTACAACGGAGGTTTGTAACGGTTCTTCCTCTTTTCGTTAGAAAAGTTTTTAAAATAAATTTAGATTTATTTTAGCATGTTTAAAACGATTTTACAGCAACTTTAAAGCATGTTTAAAGTTTTGTTTGAGTTATCGTAACGGTATTTTAATGTTAATTAATATACGGCGTAAGGTCCAATCGATGCGCTTCCGCTGCGTGGGGACTTTTATTCCCTTCAATCGGCATCAGAGCCATCGCTGTCCCTATTAATTAATATTAAAAGTTGCGATAGGCTCTAAAAGATGGGATTTATGCATAATGTATGTTCGGTTTGCGTTGAACTGTTTGGGTTAATTTTATGGCCATAGATTTTTTTTTTGTGATTTTGATCATGTAAGGCCTGGTGTTTCGGGTAATTTTTATGTAAATCGAGTCCTTGTAAGTCCGTGTCTAGATTTAGGGCTGTTATCGATGAAGATCGAGATGATTTTGGGCGAAAATCATGAAGAACGGCGCTGGAATTCGGAAAAACAGAGTGCAGAACAGTGGAATCGACATTTTAGGGCATACTGGAAAATTTCCCGGTCGGGACCGGGATCCAGGCCGGGATCTGGACCGGGATCCCGACCGGGATCGTGACCGGGATCCCGACCGAGACCGAGATCCCGACCGGGACCGGGATCCGGACCAGGAAATCGGTCTGGTTCGTTTTTTTTGGATCAGCCCGATTTTCTGTGTTATTGCCTCGGTTCAGCCAATTTTTGGCATGGTTCGTGATTTTGGAGGCCGGTTCGAGGTGGTTCGGGGCGGTTCGCGATGTCTAGACAACATTCCGGAGCTGTACAAGGATTTTTAGGATAGAATTTAGCTAAATTAATGTAATTTAATGCTTTATTTTATCCTAGGGGCCAAAATTAACCGATTCAATTGCTATTTATATGCTTTATGGATGTCATATAGAATATTTAATCCCACCTTAGGTTATAAACATGCTCATGCATTTTTTATATATTATAAATTGTTATAATGTATGTTTAAATGCATGAAATTGTTTTCATATTTTTTAATATAAGTGTATATTAATTATATGAAAAATTGGAAAGCATGAAGCATGTCATTACTTAAATTAAATATAAATAGTTATGTTTAATGTGATGAATGAAGCATGCTTGGTTGATTTTCAAATTGGCTTATAATTGTTATAATAAAAGAAAATCAAAATTGCATAAAGCATGAAACATCCATAGTTAATAATATAATTGTTATATTATTCATGCAATTGATATGGTTTAATTATTTAATTTGAATGAGATTGTTGAATGAATTAAACCCTAGATTCTTGATTATAGGATTAATCATTAAAATTTGAAATAGTTCTTCAATATTAATGATTAGAAACCGTCAATCTATAATCAAGATTTGCATGCAAACATAAGATCATAGGATAAATTGGATTAATTTTAAATTGTTTAAAATTAATTAGACCGAGATCGATTTCTAATAGGATTAGAATCTTTTCTTACTTAGAATTAAAAATAGTTTTAATTTACTAAGTAGGAAAAACATTGCTATGATTATAAGGGAACTCCACCGGTAAAGTTCTGTCTAAGGTTGGGGGTATTTAAGTTGACGGTTTAAGGAACACCTCCTACCTGGGAACTGACCTGGAATACCGGAGTTGAATTAATCATAGTTAAATGTTAGCATGCAATGTCACTAGGTTTATTAAATGTGTTTAATGCACCTAGATCTTTAGAGTAAAGACCTTACATTACTGAGGTTATAAGGGAACTCTCTTGGTAAAGTTTTGTCTAAGGTTGGGGGTATTTAAGTTGACGGTTTACGGAACACCTCCTACCTGGGAACTAACCGGATTGAGTTGAATTAACCATAGTAATGTTGACTTGCAATGTTGGGTTTATTAAAAGAAGTTTAATTCACCCAAAAGATTGCAGTTGAATCCTTTCCATAATTGTTATAATAGGATCAGACTTAGATAGATTGACTTAGCTGAATACTATCTAAGTTAAAAAATCCTATATTAACCTTAGGACATTTTCAGTGGGAGGAAAAATTACAAAACGAGATCAAGTTTTGCTCCTCCGTCCCTATATTCACAACGTGAGATTCATGCTCGGCTTCGAGTCGCCCTAGGAGCGGCCTCCCTTCGGAAAGTGTTTGCATGGATCAATATCAAGGTGAATGGGAAAAATGTCTAGAGTAAGTGGGAGCGGGACACGTGTCAACGTATCCCTCGGTCTCCGCCCATAGTTCACACCGTGAGAGTCCTATGATCCGCCTGCAGGTTGCCCTGGCGTATCCATCCCTTCGGAGGGCCTGGTCATAGGATTCGGAACATCGTGAACTCCTGAAAAGGATAGGAGCTCTTAGGCTAATCACCAATAGTTGTCTTTCCCTTCGGTAGCCTGTTGGTGCGTGCCTCTGAGATCTGAAAGTGGGAGGGTTACACTTACGAGGATGAGTTAAAAGTGTTAACAAATCCTTGACCGAACAACGGTGGCTAATGTCTATAGGAATATGAGTTATTCTGGAATTAGAATTAGCTGAGAGGTGTCTCATTTCAAAGGAGGAGTACCTGATCACCCTTCGGTGGCTGATATTCTAAACCTCTGAAACGTCGTTGCAAAACTAAATCAATAGTTTTAGGGTTCTGTGATTGTCTGTTTTGCTAAATTGATTGGATTGTGTGCAATTGTTTGCTTGTATGATGGGTTAAGGCAGAGAGACCTCCAAACAACTCTCAACTCACCCACTGTACTCGATACAAACTATAAGCACTTAAAAAGAGCAAAAGTTTAAGCATAAGCCTAAGTCTATCCTGAACACAAAACACAACCATCCACCCAACGAAGCAACTCCAACAAGTCTCCTAAAAGCATGAATAAGGAAAAAAATTTGCTACCATGACTGCAAGATAGCAACAAAAGTATTCTCAATGCTACAAAGTTTACAACATCACAATGTATAAATAATTGATTAAGCATACCTAGTTAGATGCATCTCCTTGTGAACGAACTAGTTGACTAACCAAGTCCCTAAGGCTTGACAACTCTGCTGCAGTTCGACTTTTATATTCGGCCAACTTATCTTTAGTCCGAGTCAACTCTTCTTTCGTCTCTTGCATCTCCACTTCTCGTTGTTCATCCTTCTGTTGAAGGGCTTCCAGAGCCGTGCTTAGTTCTTGCTCTCGTTGTGATGAGGGTCCATTACATGATGAGTTAAGTCTTCTTGATTTTGGCCTCGGTCCCCATCCAAGACCTTTGATCTGACCCGATCGATGGCCCAAGACTGTGACGCATATGGCATCTGGTGTAAGTGGTTCGACCCCTTATGGAGTGGGTGCTTCTTGCAACCCTACCATTTGATTCTGCAATTAAAATTGAAATAAATAATCGAGTAACAATTTTTAAAATTAAGTAAGTTTGAAGCTTACGAAAGCATTGTTTGCTGCTGGATTCACCCATCCCTTCCCTTCTTTGTACCTAGTCTTCTGAAATAAACTTATGGGATCCATTTCCTCACCTTCCTGCGTCTTCTGTAATTTAAATTTACTAACATATTAGTAATATAGCAAAAAACAAAACAAGATAATATCATTCTTCTTTAAATCATACCCGCGATTGTTGTATGTGGATAAATGTCTTAGACCCAGCATAATGATTGAAAGGTAGTTTTGCCCGATTCTGTTTGTTTTTCTCCGTAGTTTCCTAAATGTAGAAAGTATTATTAGGATAGCAACATATGTAAGATAACATGTTCACCAAATGTAGAAAACATACCTTCCACTTCGGATTTTCCCACCTATCACATAGAGAATGCCAATCTGTGATATTAACTACTCTAGGATGATGATTAGCACGTCCCTCCTCACTGGTGGCATATTGTCTATAATGCCTTACCAATTCTGCTCGATACTCCTTGAAAACCGCTTGCATCTCATGGTCAATAAACTCATGGACGACGTCCTTTGACAAATTAAACACAAAATGGTTCTGCAAAAAAAAGAACAATTAAGTTGGTCATTATTAAATAGCTGACTATACAAACACATAGACTAAACAAACAATGAACTTACCATGAGTCGATTTTTAACATTGTCCTTGAGTTCTTTCGATACCTCTTTCCATTTTGCCAAACGCACTGGAAATGATTCTCGTACGATTGTACAAATAGAATTGCTAAACTTGGTGGCAAAGTCACACACTGGTTTCCGCAACTCATCACTGATCTCTATGTGAATTCGACCATGGAGAGCAACATATCTATCCAACTCAATGTTTCTAGAGTATCCTCTCACCCTACGCGCATGTGCATCTGAAAAAAGTATGAAGACGGATAAGTAATATCAATTTATCGAAACATAAACAAAATTATGTAATTATATTAACCTCGCATCTCGCCTGGCAAAGGTACATGTGGAGGATTAGCGTTGGCCTGAACAACGATATTAGATGCCTCGTTTTCCCGAGTACGACCCACCATTGTCCCTACACAAGAACTCAAAGAAATGAATAAATTATAAGAATAAACAAAACAAATATAGATGCATCTAGAAGAAGAAATGAAACACATGGTTACATTGTTTATTAGTTTTCATATTTTCTTAAAAAATATGAAAACGTTGACTCAATATATAATACTTTCATCATGCTATTAAACTCTATTTTTTCCCCTCGAGATGCTTTATTACTCTTTAACCTCAAATGCAAATACAAACCAACAAACTTTCAATAAAACATTCGATACAAAATAAATTAACAAATGCATAAAACTTGAATTTCAAATGCAAATAGCAAATAACAACTAAAACTTATGCTATATATACTGTTGCTTTCTTTTTGTTTTCCACAACATTCGATAAAACTTGAATTTCAAATGCAAATAGCATAAGATCTATTTTTTCTCCTCAAGATGCTATATTACCCTTTAACCTCAAATGCAAATACAAACCAACAAACATTTGATAAAACATTCGATACAAAACAAATTAACAAATGCATAAAACTTGAATTTCAAATGCAAATAGCAAATATCAAATAACAAATGCAAATAGCAACTAACACTTGATGCTATATACTGTTGCTCTATTTTTGTTTTCCACAACATTCGATAAAACTTGAATTTCAAATGCAAATAGCATAAGCTCTATTATAGTTATGAAAGCTTTGTCAAAAAAGAAAAAAAAAAAGAGTTATGAAAGCATGGATTTGATATATTGGTATCATAATTTCCAACACAAGACATGACATGGTAATGTGTTGTTACCTCAATCTTAATTGCTCTTGAAAGAAATAAAGAAAGAAAGGAGGCGTACACAAATGTAAATTATCTAAACTTCCAAAATTTTCATTTCAACTCTTGAAGTTTGAACTTTGTTTCAAAACGACCTATAGAGACACTTTCAGTTAAATTTATGGGCGAAAAATATGTATTTCCATGTGTTTTTATTGTTTTTCCCACGTATGTGTGAGAATCTATTCATATAAACAACAGTACACATGAAAACACGTTATTTTCCATCCATTAATTTAACGAAAAAAAAAAATCAAGGCCTAAATTGAAACTTTTGAAAGTTCAAGAATATAATTGAAACCAACCCAGAGTTCAGGGGTATTTTCGATAACAAATGTATGGATAAAGAAAGAATGATTTGATTGGAATAATAATTTAGCTCAAGCAAGTACATTGTATTGACAAAATTTTTTTTTTTTTTTTTCAGATACATGACCAATAATTATAGCCATAAAAAATTGGCAGTCACATTTAAAAGAACTATAAGATCTTAAACCCCAATTTTGCTCACACAAGTTAACTCAGCAATAACATCCAGAAACATCATCAGAAAAAGAGCCTGCTCTAGTACTTGATTCTCTACCTCTAAGACTCTAACTGAAATATCATACCTCCCTGCAGCCTAGAACGGCCGATAATATTGGCCTATACTGAAAAATGTATGGATAAGTGCGTTTTTGAAAATGAATGGCAATTTTTTTTTCTAAACAGAAAAGAAGAGTGGGTGAAGGTGAACTGTGTAATTTAGCAAGTTACATTCAAGTAAACTTATGAAAAGGCATTAGGCAACATCTTTCTCCTCATCCTTCCCCATCTAAAGTAAAATCAATTGTTGCAGACGACAGAAAAGTAATACCAAGAACACAAAAAAATCAGTTCTGAACATCAACACATTAAGGAACACACAACACAACATATATATCAAATGAATGATTGAAAGATCAAAAGAAGGAGTATTGTGCAAAGTTTATGCATTTATTAAGTGGACATGGGATTGTTCCTATTTGATCAAGTAGTACTACAACCATGATTGGAGAAACAAAAATCCTCTTTGAATAGACGAGAAGTGGAATTAAATCAAGCAATAGCAATGAGGAAAACAACATCCCTTGCACAGTGCAAACTACGTCCTGTTGATGGACCGATGCTCGAAAATTTACAAGCGTTTTCATATAACTCGTAGCCTAATGAGTAAACAAGAACCAAATACACAAGGCTCCAAGTGTGTGGGATTTCAGCCAAAGTTGCTAAGGATGAATCAACAAATTAGAGGGATGAACGTAATGAATTATATCAAACTTAATGCTTCTGCTATTTAAACCCTTTGCCCAGAAACCACTCATCAGTGAACTAAAACTCAACTGGTAGCTTATTTCCAAAAAAAAAAAAAAAAAACCCTTAACTGGCAGCAAAGTCTTTCCATTGAATTCAACTTCGACATTCACATATATAAAAAAAACAAGACAAACAGAGGTAGAAAGAATGCAACACATTCACATATATATATATAAAAAAAAACAGAGGGAAAGAAACAGAAATGTCACTTGCAACAGGCAGCGAAGGGGCGGTCGGAGGCGACTGTTGACGGTGGCGAACAGGTGGTCAGAACCTGCTGGGCACGCGAGAGAGACGTTGGCGTTAGAGAGAGGGGGGCAAAAATAATGAACAACACACCCATGGCAAAAAAAAGAAGATGAAAACAGAGGGAGAGAGACAACGACTATCACTTACAGCAGGTGGCGAATGGGAGGTCGGAGGCGGCTGTTGATGGCTGGGAATGCGTGGTCGGCGACGAACAGGCGGTTGGAACAGCGACGATGGAACCTTGCTTGCGGGGCACGCGAATAGACGCGAACAGAGGTTGCTAGCTTCTAGAGAAAGACGTTGGCTAGGGCAAATAGAAAATGAGAGGGAGATTGAAAAAAAAACGCGGGCCGGTGGGATTTATATGGGGGAATTGCCAACAGTTCAGTCAAACCTTCGGCCGAACCGACTAAAGGCCGACCGTTAATTAAAACGGTCTGCCTTTAATCGGTTCGGCCGACAGTTTGACTGAACCGTTGGCAATTCTCTCGGTCCAAACTTTATCCCCCTTCAAATCATGCGGAAAATATGATTTAGACGACGGTTCAATGCAAACCGTTGGCTTTTTAGAGGATTTTTGTCCACGGTTTAGTATATCGTCGGCGGATGGACAAAAACCCAACGGTTTTGTAAACGGTCGGCAGAAATTAACTTTTCCCAACCAAAATTTAGTGGTTGGGAGAAATTCCGTCGCCAAAACTCAAATTTCTTGTAGTGTTTGGCTTGAAAATCCATGATTTAGCTCTTGTTTGCATCAGATGATTATTGACAGTACTTGCAGGATTGTGAGCATTTTGAGATACTGAATGCTCATGAGATGACTCAGTTGTCGATAAATCTGAAATATTAGAAGATGAAACATGCAAAATCTCTCGAGGAGGAGAATTAGTGTCAACAGTGGATAATTGGGTAGGTGGGGAAGGTAAGGATGTATGTAAAAGGGTGAGTAAGGGTGTTATGTCAGGATGTAAGGGTGTGACAGGGTTGGGAGAATCTAAAGGTTTGGCAAAAGGAAAGGTTGTTTCATGAAAAATAACATGACGGGAAACAATTGATTTTTTGGTGATAGGATTGTAACATATATATCCTTTATATTCTAGAGTGTAACCAAGGAAAATATGTTGAGATGTTTTTGGCTCAAGATTATGCTTGGTGTAAGGTTTCAATAAGGGATAACATGCACACCCAAAAACTTTTAAATGATGTAAATCAGGAGTGTAACCGTAAAGTTTCTCAAAAGGAGATGACATGTTAAGAGAAGAAGTTGGCATACGGTTGATTAGAAAAACTGCAGTTGAAAAGGCATAAGGCCAAAATTCTAAGGGAATATAAGAATGAAAAAGAAGGGACATTGCAGTTTCAACTATATGACGATGTTTGCGCTCAGCTACCCCATTTTGTTCAGGTGTGTATGGGCATGATTTTTGATGTAAAACACTTTTAGATTTAAAGAAAGACAATGTAGAAGAATTGCAAAATTCTCCACCTCCATCAGAACGAAAAATTTTTAATTTGGTAGATAATAAATTTTCTACAAAGGGAACAAATTTTAGGATAATAGTATGAACATCAGATTTAGAAGAAAGAGGAAAGAGCCAAGTAAATTTGCTAAAATCATCTATGAAACTAACATAATAATGATATCCATTAATAGAAGTAATAGGAGAAACATCACTATGAATAAGTTCTAAAGGTGACATGGAAAAGGAAAGAGACATAGGAAATGAAAGTTTTGATATTTTAGCTTTCAAACAACTGATGCATTCGCAAGTAGAAATAGAAGTAGATAAAGAAAGACCAAGACGAGATAAACTAAAGCGTAATATTTTGGGAGCATGATGACCAAACCGATGATGCCACAGAGAACACTCATGTTTTGCCATAAAATTAAAGTTTTTGGGGTGCAGATCAGAGGATAGCATAGATGGACTTGGGATGGGATAAAGGCCATTGACGCTTTCACCAGTGTATAATATTTTGCCAGAGACTTTATCCTGAATTAAAAAAATGCAGTTATTATCAAGGCAAAATTTATGAACTGATAAAAGGTTTGCAGAGAGTTCAGGAGCATGAAGAATTTTGGAGAGATTAAAAGTATGAGAAGAGGTAGAAAGTATACCACTGCCTGTGTTTTGGATATTTAGAGGTTGGCCATTACCCACTGTGACAGATTCTTCCCCATTATAATTGTTGGAGAGATTTAGATTTGCCAGGTCGTTTGTCATATGAACGTTGCAGCCACTGTCAGATAACCAAAATGCATTAGAATTATCATTCGGAGATTGTGAGTTCATAGAGTTTACCGCCATAACAGCTAATTGAGCCGGTGGATGACGACCCTGATAGGAAAAATTCATCCAATTATAACAATCAAGTGCACTATGTCCAGATTTAGAACAAATTTGACAAAATATGCGGCTTGATCCATGACCCGAATGAGAGGAAAAATTGCTGCCAGACCCGGTTTGAAAATTTGCTCCAGACCCGAACCTAGGTCCATGACCCGGTTGCTGACCAGTGCGAGGCGCGTGACCCAAAACCCCACGAGAGATTGGCCCATTTCCACCAGGTGCGTTAAACGGCCCACCAGACGAAAATGAATTGAGCTGAGAATGGGCCTCAAAATTATATGGGCCGCCATATGCATTTGTTCGCTGAAAACCACGTGCCCCACGTGACTGAAAATTTCCCCTTCGCCCTCTGCCTCGAAAATTAGGGCTCGAAAAATGTCCCCTCACTACTGCCATTGCCGTGGGTGCTGGTTCAGCCGCCTGATGTTGAAGAATCGTCTTCTCTTCGACATCTAATAATACATGGAGTTCGGCTAAAGACAAGGAGCCACTGCGTGTTCGAATCGAGGTTCGAAAGGCGTTGAAATCCGAGGGAAAGCCGTTCAAGGTATGTACGAGTATCTCTTCATCTTCAATCTTAACGGAAACGGCGGCGAGTTTGTCCACGATTTCCTTAATCCGACAGGTGTATTTCTCAATTGATTTAGAAGAAAGTTTCTTGATTGTGTAGAGGGCGGAGCGTAAATCAAGAATACTGGATCTTGTGTTTGATGCATAATGTTTTTCCAAGGAAAACCATAAATCTTTAGATGAAACAGAACCAACCACATGTGCAAGGGCAGAGGGAGACAAAGTTGCGTTGATTAAGGTGATTAAAGCTTGATCACGAGATAGCCATTGAATATACTCAAAACTGACCTCTGTTGTTGGTGTTCCTGTAGGAGAAGAAACATACTGATTGGGCTTTGGCAGAGAGTCATCAATATGCCCAAATAGAGAGTGAGCCTTCAGGATGGATGATACTTGATATTTCCACAACACATAATTTGATGAATCCAGACGAATCGGCACGAGATTGCAAATGTTGGATAGGAGAAATAGAGGTGAAGAGGTAGCAGCTATGGTTGTAGAAGTGGTGGCAGGGAGAGATATCGAAGAAGACGATGCTGTTGTGTGAGCCATTGAAGCAGAACCAAAGAAAACCAAATAATATCAGGATCAAATAAATGCAGAATCGAAGAGATGCAGGGAAAATGAGCTTGCTGTAGAACAGAACAAAGGGACGTAAAGAGCTTGCCAAAAAAAAAAATTTGGTAAGAATTTCAACTTTGCTCTGATACCATAATAAATCAGAGAATGTGAGAGAATGATTTCTTATCTCTTTTCATTAGAATGGAATATGATTTTATACACAAGAGAATGTACAAAAATGGAAAAGACATTTACACCAAAATTACAGCAATTAAGATCATAAATCAAGCCAAATAATAATGGGAGAATATTCTCTAATAATATGCTTATACATTGATTAACTATAATAAGATATAATTAACGTATCTATGGGACATAAAATTGAGTTTTGTGTTTGATAGTATTGAAACTTTTAATTTTGTGTCTAATAAATTACGTTTGTGAGTTAAAAAAAAAGTTTAATATAAAAACTTATATTAAATACAAAATTGAAAGTCTAAGAACTTATTAAACAATTTATAAAGTTTAGAAATCTATTATTAGATGTAAAATTAAAAGTTCAAGGACCTTTTAGACACACAATTTAATGTTTAGAACTCCTATCAGATAAAACTTGAAGCATATAAGCTAAACTTGTATATTATTGTTGGGATTGGTGCCCTAGAACTCGTAGATAATGAATGTTAAACGAATTATATACTTATTCGATAAAGGTGTTATCGAGATTGATTCAGTAAAAGTCATTACTGAATAAATTAAATTGCACATATATAACCCAAATCCAATAAACTAAGATCCATGGCTATAGGATGAACACTTGAGCTTTATGTAGAGACATAAAAGTGGATCAAGTTTGAGTAATAGCCAAAACGGTCTATAGTATAGGAATAGGGTTGGGTACCTTATTCTGGAGACACTATGAGACACGAACCACTTTATAGATGGTATAGACGATGTGATCCTAAATCGTCCATGTAGAGACATGCGAGTGGGGGTGTCCTATGCAATGAGTTTGCATAAGACCAGGACCGAGAAATAAGTCGCTCTCGCTTTATAACACCGTTTACTGACGAGACTGACTATTTCATGTGATGACCTAGGTAACTCGATCTTAATCCTGAGCTAACTATGAACTCCTGTTTATTCGGGTTTATCCTTAGATCTGCATAGGTGAGAGTGGCTCAGTATCGCCGACTCAATAAGCCTCCTATTTCAGGGATAGGAACGGGTAGATAGCTGGGGACATAGTCGTGCAAGAAGGAATTCACTCCTACCCGAATAAGGGATAGTAGAGAGGTTGTTCCCTTAAGTGCTGACTCCGGGGCTTGAACAAAGGGATCCCGCCCTCTCATTGGCCCGAGAGGGACTCGATTTATTGGTTGGACCATAAACCAATTGTTCATTAGAGGATCAGTGAGACTTAAGGAACTAGAAGTACTATAGGGGTAAAACGACTTATTGACCTAGCTATAGCTACGAACAACCTGTGAAAGATCGACTTACTAATCATGGTTAAATCAAGTGGATGGAAATATATCTATAGTGAGGGGAGTGCAACTATCGGGCTATAGTGGAGTGTCCCGATAGTTAACGAATGTTGGCTAGCTTGGACAATGAGATTAGTCGGTTAGCCTCGAATCGTTGGAGCCCATGATCTATAGGTCCATTAGGTCCCCCTACTAGCTCATATCGGAATTAAGCCTAGAACAATAGATAGGAAGCTTTGAATCGTTCAAAATCGGGAAAAAGGGTATTATCGTAAATTGTGTTTGACACAATAATTTAATTATGAATTAAATTAGAAAATGAGAGATGAAGTATTTAAAAGTGTTTTGAATACTATATATATCTATTAGGAATCATATATATGGAATTGCACAAGATAACAAAGATTAATTAGATTAATCATATCAAAATTAATTTGAAAATTTTCAAATTAATTACCAAGCAATCAATTTCAATTTAGAATTGAAATTGGGGGTAATTTGCAAGCTTGAAATTTGATTTCAATTTGAATTTAGTGGATTTAGTTGGAAATCCACTTAATGCATGATCATTCAAAGTGGAAAGACAACTCACTCATGCATTGTTGCATGTCTTGTGTAATGTACACCTAGAATCCACTTGAGCTTGCAAATACACCATGTGTCTTGTGTCTTGAGGCTTGGCTTTGCATGGAGAATGTCTTTAAAAGGAGTTTGAATCATATTCAAACACAAGAGAGCCATTTCCTTAATGTTATGCTGCTGGAATTTGGACTCAAAGTTCTCTCATCTCTCATTCTTCTCCATTGTTTGATGCTTCAAGCATTCCCTTCCCATTCCCTATCTTATATAGACTCCCACAAGTCGTTCTTGGCCCGGAGTATAGTGGGGAAGACTCTAGAGGTTGTCCAAGGAGCATAGGAGAGACAAACACCACAAGGAGTTCAACATAAGTGAGCTACAAAGGTTGGTGTTTTCTAAACTCTCTATTTTGTTTTTTCTAGAACATGCATGCTTTAGGAGTAAAATTGAATGTCTTAAGTGCTTTCGATCTTCAATTGCTTCCGCATGTGTAATATGTACACCTTTAATTGGTATCAGAGCATGATTAGAGCACTTAATTCATTTTAATTTTGCTTTGGTGGGTACCATTTTGAAATTGAATTTTCTGTGTGCTAAAATGGAATTGTTCTGGTTTGGCAATTTTTTGAGCATTCAAACCTTCATGAAATTGTAATTGCTCGGATATGTAAGAGCGTTAATGTGTGTACTATAGTCTGTAATTTTTATAGAGTCATTAGAGTCCATATAGGCTGTAAAATTGAAGAAAAACCGGAGAAGACGCAGCAGAAAATGAAAATTCCAGCAAGCTGTTTTTTAATTCCAGCAGCAGTTTTTTTTTTTAATTCCTGTTCAGCTGCTGCCTTTTGGTCTTGCTCGGTCTGTTGCAGCCTCATTTCACTCATTGCATGGCCGGTTCATTGCTTGGATGAGCGGTTCGGGATGGTTCGTGAAGCTCGGGCGTGTTGCAAGTTTATTTATTAATTATTATTGTAATAATTAGTGAAATTGCTTGTGTTTTTTTAAAAATTGCCAAACTATTCCATTTTAGCTTGATTTAATTACTTTATGCATTGTGAATGTATGATTTAATTAAATGGATGTATGTGCATTATGAGCATGCCATATAGTTTTAAAACCCCACCATAGGAAAGCATGTTCATGCATTTGTTTAATTTTAATAAGTGTTATTGATTAATTCAAATGCATGAGGGAAATTTCATGTTTAATTAATATAAGTGTTGTATTAATTTAGGGAGATTCATGCTTGAATGGTTAATTAAAATTGATTATTCTTATAATAGTTATAATTATTAATTGATAAAATTAACCAAGCATGAAGCATGAAATTTCATTAGTTTGATTATAAGTGTTATTCTCAAATTAGGCTTGTTATGGATTGTTTTTATAATTGTTATAAAAAGAGATACAAATCTAAAATCTATAACAAGATTAAGTGCATGCTCACTTAGGTTAATGAACCTTCAACGATTCGATCAACTTGCATAGTTTAGGTCGATATCTTGTAAAACAATGGTTACGAGAGAACTCACCCGACAAGATGCTGTCTAAGGCTGGAGGTATTTAAGTTGACGGTCTACGGAACACCTCCTACCTGGGCATCGAGTCGGTTCTTGAGTTAAGTTAACTCGAGTTTTATGAGCATGCGTGAGCGGTGTGAGGTTTTAAAGTGTTATCACCTAGACATCGTAGTATAAAGCGTTATACAAACCTAGACATAGGTTGTTTCTAAATGGTGCTTTTCTTATAACTTGAATGATTGATGTTATATGCTTTTAAACACCATTAGAAAGCATGTTATAGGGTTAATTCATTAAAAGTTATAAGAGTTATAATAGTTAATGAATACAATCCATAAAACCTATAACAAAGAGTTGCATGCTAACATAGGATCTTAGGATCTTATCATTCTTTAAATGGTTTAAAATGAAATAGATCTAAGATCGCCTTTTCTAATAGGATTAGAAATATGTCTTACTTAGTTTTTTTTTAAAATAGTTTTAAAATTTGAGTAAGTAGGACATAAGACCTTGGTTATAAGGGAACTCTCCCGACAAATGGTTCGGAACCTGAGTTGAATTAACCAAAGTCTTACTAGCATGCAATGTCACTAGGTTATTAAAAGAGTTTAATTCACCTAGACATTTAGTGTAAAGACCTTGTTTAATAAGGCATAGACTTAGATAGATTCATTTAGCCGGAATTTACCTAAGTAATAGACCCTAAAACTTTACGACACTTTAGTGGGAGGAAAAGTATAGAAACGAAATATTCATATTAAGTTTCTACTCTCACGTCCCCCTGAGTTCATGCTTGGCCTCGAGGCGCCCTGGGAGCGTCCCCCTACGGATGGTGTTTGCATGGGTTAATATCAAGGTGAATGGGGAAAGTGTTCATAGTAAGTGGGAGAAGGAAACGTGTCAAACGTATCCTGCGGTCTCCATCATTAGGTTGCACCGTGAGATTGCTATGCGCTGCCTGCGAGTCGCCCTGGGAGCGATCACCCTACGGAGGACTTGCGCATGGGATTCGGAACAACGCAAACTCCAGAAATGAATAGGGTTTCCTAGGGCCATTCCCAACATTAGCTCTTCCCTACGGTGGCATTGTTGGGGTCGCTCTCTGCAATCTGAAAATGATGGGTAACACTTACAAGATGGTCTTGACCAAATTAACGTTAGCTAATAACTATTGGAGTAAGAGTTATTCTGGGAATAGTATTTGGCCGAGATTGTCTCGATTCAGAGGAGGAGTAGTTGACTGCCCTACGGTAGCGGTTATTCTAAACCCCTGAAGTATCGTTGCAAAATAAATCAATTGTATATATGGGTCGATGATTGCTTTTGCTAAATCTGATTGGATAAATGTGATTAATGGGTTTAGTGCATGTTTCTAATAGAGATTAATTTGTTTGTTTCAGCAATATGTCGAAAAACGTATGTGCTTTGTCAAATGCCAAATTAAACGGTTTAGTACATTCGACTAAGAATACTTGCTTAAACGCTAAACACGTGGCAAAGAATTTAGGTTTGGTCTCAACTGAGGAATGTCCTCAAACTAACTGCGTAGCCAAGAAAAACATGATCCACGACTCTAAATGTGATTTATTAGTCTTGGAAACGTGTTTAGTGGAAAACGACGATTCTGCCTGGATACTCGATTCAGGTGCCACTAATCACGTATGTTCTTCATTTCAAGGAATGAGTTCCTGGCAACAGCTAATAGCTGGAGAGATGACTCTTAAAGTTGGAACAGGAGAAGTCATCTCGGCTATTGCAGTGGGAGACATAAAATTATTCTTCACCAAGGAACGCTACATGATATTAGATAATGTGTACATAGTTCCGAAGATTAAAAGAAATTTGATTTCTTTATCTTGTTTATTAGAACAAGGTTACTCAATTTCTTTTTCTGTTAATGAAGCGTTCATAACTAAAAGAGGTATTGATGTTTGCTCTGCAAACTTGAAGAATAAATTATATGTTTTGAGACCAATTGAGTCTAAAGCTATTTTAAATCACGAGATGTTTAAAACCGCTGAGACTCAACCTAAAAAGCGAAGAGTTTCTCAAGATACCTATCTCTGGCACTTGAGGTTAGGCCATATCAACCTCAATAGGATTGGGAGATTGGTCAAGAGTGGACTTCTAAACAAGTTAGAAGACGACTCGTTGCCTCCTTGTGAATCATGCCTTGAGGGCAAGATGACAAAACGACCTTTTACCGGAAAAGGTTATCGTGCCAATGAGCCCTTAGAGCTCATTCATTCGGACCTCTGTGGACCAATGAACATTAGAGCTCGAGGAGGGTACGAATATTTCATCAGTTTCATTGATGATTATTCGAGGTATGGCTATCTCTACCTGATGCATCATAAGTCCGAAGCTTTTGAAAAGTTCAAGGAGTATAAGGCCGAGGTTGAGAACCTATTAGGTAAGACGATAAAAACACTTCGATCCGATCGAGGTGGAAAGTATATGGACTTAAGTTTTCAAGACTATTTGATAGAGCATGAAATTACGTCTCAACTCTCAGCCCCTGGTACACCTCAGCAAAACGGTGTATCAGAGAGGAGAAATAGAACCTTGTTGGACATGGTTCGTTCGATGATGAGTTATGCTCAGTTGCCTAACTCGTTTTGGGGTTATGCAGTAGAGACTGCAGTTTATATCTTGAACGTAGTTCCCTCAAAGAGTGTTTCTGAAACACCATTTGAGCTCTGGAAAGGTCGTAAAGCTAGTTTACGACATTTCAGAATTTGGGGATGTCCTGCATACGTGCTAGAAGCAAACCCAAAGAAATTGGAGCCTCGTTCTAGATTTTGCCTATTTATAGGCTATCCCAAAGAAACGAGAGGTGGATACTTCTTCGATCCAGAGAAAAATAAAGTACTTGTATCGACAAATGCTACATTCCTAGAAGAAGACCACCTCAGAGATCACAAGCCACGTAGTAAAGTCATTTTAAGTGAACTATCTAACGAAGCTACAGAAACATCAACAAGAGTTGTTGATGATACTGGCACCTCGAGTCAATCACGTCCTTCTCAAGAAATAAGAGGACCTCGACGTAGTGGGAGGGTTGTTAGACAGCCTGATCGCTATTTGGGTTTAACTGAAACTCCAGGCGTCATACCTGATGACGGGATCGAGGATCCATTAACCTTTAAACAGGCAATGGATGACGTTGACAAGAACGAGTGGATTAAAGCCATGGACTTAGAGATCGAGTCCATGCATTTTAATTCAGTATGGGATCTTGTAGATCAACCTGAAGGGGTTAGACCCATAGGGTGCAAATGGATCTACAAGAGAAAACGAGACGCTGCTGGAAAGGTACAGACCTTTAAGGCACGACTTGTGGCAAAGGGTTTTACCCAGCGGGAGGGGATTGACTATGAAGAAACCTTCTCCCCTGTTGCCATGTTAAAGTCGATCCGGATACTTTTATCCATTGCCACGTTTTACGATTATGAAATATGGCAAATGGATGTCAAGACTGCCTTTCTGAATGGTAATCTTGAAGAAAGTATCTACATGTCTCAGCCAGAGGGGTTCATAGCTCAGGATCAAGAGCAAAAAGTTTGCAAGCTTAAATGATCCATTTATGGATTAAAACAAGCGTCTAGATCCTGGAATATGAGATTTGATACTGCGATCAAATCTTATGGCTTTGAACAAAACGTTGATGAGCCTTGTGTTTACAAAAGGATCATCAACAACTCTATAGCTTTCTTAGTACTGTATGTGGATGATATCCTACTCATCGGGAATGATGTAGGTTATCTAACTGACATTAAACTATGGCTAGCAACTCAATTCCAAATGAAAGATTTGGGTGAGGCACAATTTGTTCTAGGAATCCAAATTGTTCGAAACCGAAAGAACAAAACGCTAGCCCTGTCTCAAGCGTCTTATATCGAAAAATTGTTGGTTAGATATAAAATGCAAAATTCCAAGAAAGGACTATTACCTTTCAGGCACGGAATTAACTTGTCTAAGGAACAGTGTCCTCAGACACCTCAAGAAGTTGAGGACATGAGACGTTTTCCCTATGCCTCTGCAGTAGGTAGCCTAATGTATGCCATGTTGTGTACAAGGCCTGACATTTGTTATGCAGTAGGGATTGTCAGTAGATATCAATCCAATCCAGGATTTGATCATTGGACAACCGTTAAAAGTATCCTCAAATATCTAAGGAGAACGAGGGACTATATGCTCGTGTATGGTTCGAAGGATTTGATCCTTACGGGATACACTGATTCTGACTTTCAAACTGATAAAGATTCGAGGAAATCTACATCGGGGTCAGTATTCACTCTAAATGGAGGAGCAATAGTATGGCGCAGCATCAAGCAATGATGCATTGCAGACTCGACCATGGAGGCCGAATATGTAGCCGCTTGCGAAGCAGCAAAAGAGGCAGTATGGCTCAGGAAATTCCTAACTGACTTGGAAGTCGTTCCAAATATGCATCTGCCTATCACCTTGTATTGTGATAATAGCGGCGCAGTTGCAAACTCAAAGGAACCTCGCAGCCATAAGAGAGGCAAGCACATCGAAAGGAAATACCATCTCATTAGGGATATTGTGCACCGAGGAGACGTGATCGTCACGAAGATAGCGTCGGAGCACAACATTGCTGATCCATTCACGAAGGCTCTCACGGCTAAAGTGTTCGAGAGTCATCTAGAAGGTCTAGGTCTGCGAGATATGTACGAGAAATAATCTAGGTCAAGTGGGAGAATTGTAACCGGTATATCGATACCTTAGTATACTGGGTATTTAGATGCCCTAGTTTATTGTATTTTTACTCCGTTATTAATAGAAGTATTTATTCATCCACTGCTGTTATAGATTATAGTACATCTCACTAAACTAGAGTTTTAGTTCAAGTGGGAGATTGTTGGGATTGGTGTCCTAAAACTCGTAGATAATGAATGTTAAACGAATTATATACTTATTCGATAAAGGTGTTATCGAGATTGATTCAGTAAAAGTCATTACTGAATAAATTAAATTGCACATATATAACCCAAATCCAATAAACTAAGATCCATGGCTATAGGATGAACACTTGAGCTTTATGTAGAGACATAAAAGTGGATCAAGCTTGAGTAATAGCCAAAACGGTCTATAGTATAGGAATAGGGTTGGGTACCTTATTCTGGAGACACTATGAGACGCGACCCACTTTATAGATGGTATAGACGATGTGATCCTAAATCGTCCATGTAGAGACATGCGAGTGGGGGTGTCCTATGCAATGAGTTTGCATAAGACCAGGACCGAGAAATAAGTCGCTCTCGCTTTATAACACCGTTTACTGACGAGACTGACTATTTCATGTGATGACCTAGGTAACTCGATCTTAATCCTGAGCTAACTATGAACTCCTGTTTATTCGGGTTTATCCTTAGATCTGCATAGGTGAGAGTGGCTCAGTATCGCCGACTCAATAAGCCTCCCATTTCAGGGATAGGAACGGGTAGATAGCTGGGGACATAGTCGTGCAAGAAGGAATTCACTCCTACCCAAATAAGGGATAGTAGAGAGGTTGTTCCCTTATGTGCTGACTCCGGGGCTTGAACAAAGAGATCCCGCCCTCTCATTGGCCCGAGAGGGACTCGGTTTATTGGTTGGACCATAAACCAATTGTTCATTAGAGGATCAGTGGGACTTAAGGAACTAGAAGTACTATAGGGGTAAAACGACTTATTGACCTAGCTATAGCTACGAACAACCTGTGAAGGATCGACTTACTAATCATGGTTAAATCAAGTGGACGGAAATATATCTATAGTGAGGGGAGTGCAACTATCGGGCTATAGTGGAGTGTCCCGATAGTTAACGAATGTGAAGGGAATAAAAGTCCCCACGCAGCGGAAGCGCATCGATTGGACCTTACGCCGTATATTAATTAACATTAAAATACCGTTACGATAACTCAAACAAAACTTTAAACGAACTTTAAAGTCGCTGTAAAATCGGTTTAAACATGCTAAAATAAATCTAAATTTATTTTAAAAACTTTTCTAACGAAAAGAGGAAGAACCGTTACAAACCTCCGTTGTAGACTTGACCGTTCTTCGCCAACGACGCTCCAACGAACGAAAACGCAGCAGCCGCCTTTGTTTTTCTTCGCTGGAAATTCCTTCTTGATTGACACAATAACCACAGAGGTTACACCGGTATGTCTCTAAGTCTAGGAGGCCAAGGATTTGTGGGAGTCTTTCTCTAAGAGGGAGGCTAGAGAGAATTCTAGGTCTTGTCTTTCAAGAGTGTCAAGTGTCATGACCAATTAGGTCTAGTGTTCTATTTATAGAAGAGAGGCCATGAATAAAATATTCAATTAAATCAATCTTTTCCAAAATTGATTCAATCTTATTCCTTAATTAATCAATCATGATCAATCAATTCCCCAATTGATTAATCTTTTCCATAAATGACTAATTTCTTCCATAAGTAATTAGATCATTCCATAAGTAATCTTTTCCATAGGTGATACTTCCTCTCGATGTGTTTACCCCGTTTGTGGCTTCGAGGTTCTTTTGAGTTGGCTACAGCCCCACTGTTATCACAGTATAGTGTTATGGGCACGTTCATATTCGGAACCACTTCCAAATCAGACGAGAACTTTCTGAGCCATACTGCCTCCTTAGCTGCTTCGCAAGCTGCTACATACTCAGCCTCCATGGTTGAGTCTGCTATGCATCCTTGTTTGATGCTTCTCCACACTACTGCTCCTCCATTGAGGGTGAATACTGACCCTGATGTGGATTTCCTAGAATCCTTATCAGCTTGAAAGTCAGAATCAGTGTATCCAGTAAGAATCAAATCCTTAGCTCCATACACAAGCATGTAGTCCCTCGTTCTCCGAAGATACTTGAGGATATTCTTAACCGCTCCCCAGTGGTCCAACCCTGGATTAGACTGATACCTACTGACTACTCCCACTGCATAACATATGTCAGGCCTAGTGCAGAGCATGGCATACATTAAGCTGCCCACAGCTGAGGCGTAGGGAATGTGTCTCATGTTCTCAACTTCTTGAGGTGTCTTAGGAGATTGTTCCTTAGACAGGTGTACCCCATGTCTGAAGGGTAGGAGTCCCTTCTTGGAGTTTTGCATCGAATATCGAGACAACATCTTGTCAATATACGTTGCTTGAGACAGAGCTAGCGTTTTGTTCTTACGATCCCTAATGATTTGGATTCCCAGAACATATTGAGCCTCTCCCAGATCTTTCATTTGGAATTGGGCTGCTAGCCATTTCTTAATGTCAGTGAGGTATCCTACATCATTCCCAATGAGTAGGATATCGTCTACATAAAGTATTAGAAAAGCTACTTTCCTTTTGTTGACTTTCTTGTATACACAAGGCTCATCAACGTTTTGGTCAAAGCCAAAAGATTTGATTGCAGTATCAAATCTAATGTTCCATGATCTGGATGCTTGTTTCAATCCATAAATGGATCGATTTAGCTTACAAACCTTTTGTTCCTGACCTTGGGCTATGAACCCTTCGGGTTGAGACATAAAGATATTCTTTTCAAGATTACCATTCAGAAAAGGCAGTCTTGACGTCCATTTGCCATATTTCATAGTCATAATATGTGGCAATGGATAAAAGAATTCTTATGGACTTTAACATGGCTACAGGAGAAAAGGTTTCCTCATAGTCAACCCCCTCCTTTTGGGTATAACCCTTTGCCACTAGTCTAGCTTTGAAGGTCTGTACCTTTCCAGCTGCATCTCTTTTTCTCTTATAGATCCATTTGCACCCTATGGGTTTTACCCCATATGGTAGATCTGCAAGTTCCCATACAGAATTGGAGTACATTGACTCCATTTCCAGGTTCATGGCTTTGACCCATTCATCCTTATCTTCGTCATTCATTGCCCGTCGATAGGACAATGGATCCTCAATGCCATCATTAGGTATGACAACCTGAGTTTCAGTTAAACCCAAGTAGCGGTCAGGTTGTAACACAATCCTGCCACTGCGTCGAGGCATTCCCAACGATTGAGATGGACGGGATGGATCTGAAGAACTAGTTCCTTCATCAACCCTTGTTGAAGGTCCAACTTCATCAACAACTCTTGATGATTCTTCAGTAGCTTCTCCTAATATTATTTTGCTTCGTGGTTTATGATCTCTCATGTGGTCTTCCTCTAAGAAAGTGGCGTTTGTCGATACAATCACCTTATTTTCTTGTGGGTCGTAGAAATAACCACCTCTCGTTTCTTTAGGGTAACCAACAAATTGGCACAGTTTTGAACGAGGTTCCAGTTTCTTAGGATTCGTCACAAGCACGTGTGCTGGACAACCCCAGATGCGAAAGTGATGCAAACTAGGTTTACGCCCCTTCCATAACTCGAAAGGTGTTTCAGAAACACTTTTCGAGGGAACATTGTTCAAGATGTATACTGCAGTCTCTACTGCATACCCCCAAAACGAGCTAGGCAATTGAGCATAGCTCATCATTGATCGAACCATGTCCAACAAGGTTCTATTTCTCCTTTCTGACACACCATTCTGTTGAGGTGTACCAGGGGCTGAGAGTTGAGATTGGATTCCATGTTCTATCATATAATCCTGGAATCTTTGATCCATATACTCCCCTCCTCGATCAGATCGAAGTACTTTAATAGATTTACCTAATAGGTTTTCAACTTCAGCCTTAAACTCCTTGAACTTTTCAAGGGCTTCAGACTTATGTCCCATTAGGTATAAGTAACCATATCTTGAATAATCATCTATAAATGAGATGAAATATTCGTACCCTCCTCGAGCTTTTACATTCATTGGACCACATAGATCCGAATGTATTAACTCTAAGGGTTCTTTGGCTCTGTAACCTTTTCCAGTAAAGGGTCTTTTAGTCATTTTTCCCTCGAGACAAGATTCACAAGGTGGTAGTGAATCATCTTCTAACTTGCTTAGAAGTCCATTCTTTACCAAACGACCGATCCTATCGATGTTTATATGACCAAGTCTAAGATGCCAAATATGAGTATTGTTACTTGATGGAGAAATCTTTTGCCTTTTACTTTGAGTTTCAGCAGTTTTAAATAATTCGTGATTTAAAAGTGCTTTGTTTTCGGTTGGTCTTAAAACATACAAGTTATTTTCCAATTTGGCTGAACAAATAAGTACACCATTTTTATAAATGAACGCTTCATTCATATCAAAAGTAACTGTATACGATTGTTCAATCAAACATGAAATAGAAATTAAGTTCCTCTTAATCTTGGGAACGATTAACAAACTTTCTAAAAGTAAGAATCTATTTCTAAAAAATAACTTCGCAGCTCCCACTGCTTTAGCTTAAATGACTTCTCCAGTTCCGACCCTGAGTGTCATTTCCCCATCGTTCAACTGCCGAAAGGAACTATTTTCCTGAAAAGAAGAGCAAACATGATTAGTTGCTCCTGAATCAAGTATCCAGGTAAACTCATCATGTTCTACCAGGCATGTTTCTAAAACCAGTAAATCAAATTTACCTTCCTTTTCCTTCTTTTTCTCAGCAAGGTACTTTGGGCAGTTTCTTTTCCAATGTCCATCTACATTGCAGTGAAAACACTTGCCCTTGTCTGCCACAGCTTTGGCTTTTCCCTTGCTTTTAGCAGCAGTACTGGGAGCTTTCCCCTTGTTTCCTTTCTTCTTCTGAGTTTTCTTTGAAGAAGTGGCTACAGATTTAGTTCCAGAGGATGAACCCTTCTCGAACTTTCTTTTGGAATGAACAACGTTTGCCTCTCCTTCTATCTGTCCCTTGTTCTTAAGAAGAGACTGATAGAGTTGTAGCTCATTAAGGAGGCTAGTCAGGTTGAATGTTATTTTATTCATCATTGCATTGCTTCGAAACTGTAGAAAACTCTTCGGAAGAGATTCTAAGATGAATGCAACCTGACTACGCTCATCTATGACCGCCCCGTTTGCCTCTGCCACGTTGAATTGGACCATCATATCCAGGACATGCTCCCGAACAGACGTGCCCTCTTTCATGCGACAGCTATAAACGTATTTGAGAGCGTCATGGTGGAGTTGGTAGGACGGTTGTCCAAACATCTCCCGGAGAGAGTTCATAATCTCCCTCGTTGTTACCATGCCCTCATGCCTTTTAGCCAAAACTTCAGATAAGCTGGCTAAGATATAGACGCGAGTCTTATCATTGGCCTTTGTCCAGCGGTCATAAGCATCCTTAACTGCCTGGGATGCATTACGAACAGGGGTTGGAGGACAATCCTCCGTTAAGACGAACCGCAGATCATCGACAACAAGAATCGTATTCAAGTTCGACTTCCACGTAGCATAATTTTCGCCGGTTAATTTCTCATTTTTAAGCAGAGAGACAATTGAGGAAGACATTGCTGAAATTTAAACAAACAATGACCGTATTAGTTATCTTTGCCTTAACCCATCATACAAGCAAACAATTGCACACAATCCAATCAATTTAGCAAAACAGACAATCACAGAACCCTAAAACTATTGATTTAGTTTTGCAACGACGTTTCAGAGGTTTAGAATATCAGCCACCGAAGGGTGATCAGGTACTCCTCCTTTGAAATGAGACACCTCTCAGCTAATTCTAATTCCAGAATAACTCATATTCCTGTAGACATTAGCCACCGTTGTTCGGTCAAGGATTTGTTAACACTTTTAACTCATCCTCGTAAGTGTAACCCTCCCACTTTCAGATCTCAGAGGCACGCACCAACAGGCTACCGAAGGAAAAGACAACTGTTGGTGATTAGCCTAAGAGCTCCTATCCTTTTCAGGAGTTCACGATGTTCCGAATCCTATGACCAGGCCCTCCGAAGGGATGGATGCGGCAGAGCAACCTGCAGGCGGATCATAGGATTCTCACGGTGTGAACTATGGGCGGAGACCGAGGGATACGTTGACACGTGTCCCGCTTCCACTTACTCTAGACATTTTTCCCATTCACCTTGATATTGATCCATGCAAACACTTTCCGAAGGGAGGCCGCTCCTAGGGCGACTCGAAGCCGAGCATGAATCTCACGTTGTGAATATAGGGACGTAGGAGCAAAACTTGATTTAAATCTCGTTTTGTAATTTTCCTCCCACTGAAAATGTCCTAAGGTTAATATAGGGTTGTTTAACTTAGATAGTATTCGGCTAAGTCAATCTATCTAAGTCTGATCCTATTATAACAATTATGGAAAGGATTCAACTGCAATCTTTTGGGTGAATTAAACTTCTTTTAATAAACCCAACATTGCAAGTCAACATTACTATGGTTAATTCAACTCAATCCGGTTAGTTCCCAGGTAGGAGGTGTTCCGTAAACCGTCAACTTAAATACCCCCAACCTTAGACAGAACTTTACCGAGAGAGTTCCCTTATAACCTCAGTAATGTAAGGTCTTTACTCTAAAGATCTAGGTGCATTAAACACTTTTAATAAACCTAGTGACATTGCATGCTAACATTTAACTATGATTAATTCAACTCCGGTATTCCAGGTCAGTTCCCAGGTAGGAGGTGTTCCGTAAACCGTCAACTTAAATACCCCCAACCTTAGACAGAACTTTACCGGTGGAGTTCCCTTATAATCATAGCAATGTTTTTCCTACTTAGTAAATTAAAACTATTTTTAATTCTAAGTAAGAAAAGATTCTAATCCTATTAGAAATCGATCTAGGTCTAATTAATTTTAAACAATTTAAAATTAATCCAATTTATCCTATGATCTTATGTTTGCATGCAAATCTTGATTATAGATTGACGGTTTCTAATCATTAATATTGAAGAACTATTTCAAATTTTAATGATTAATCCTATAATCAAGAATCTAGGGTTTAATTCATTCAACAATCTCATTCAAATTGAATAATTGAGCCACATCAATTGCATGAATAATATAACAATTATATTATTAACTATGGATGTTTCATGCTTCATGCAATTTTGATTTTCTTTTATTATAACAATTATAAGTCAATCAAGAAAATCAACCAAGCATACTTCATTCATCACATTAAACATAACTATTTATATTTAATTTAAGTAATGACATGCTTCATGCTTTCCAATTTTTCATATAATTAATATACACTTATATTAAAAAATATGAAAACAAATCCATGCATTTAAACATACATTATAACAATTTATAATATATAAAAAAATGCATGAGCATGTTTATAACCTAAGGTGGGATTAAAAATTCTATATGACATCCATAAAGCATATAAATAGCAATTGAACCGGTTAATTTTGGCCCCTAGGATAAAATAAAGCATTAAATTACATTAATTTAGCTAAATTCTATCCTAAAAATCCTTGTACAGCTCCGGAATTGGTCTAGACAGCACGAACCGCCTAGAACCACCTCGAACCGGCCTCCAAAATCACGAACCATGCTAAATATTGGCTGAACTGGACCAAATAGGTCCCAGTCCAGCCGAACCGGTCCGAACCGGACCGGTTACACCTTGAACCGCGCCTTTCGAAACCCTAGGTCGCGCCTCCATCGTGACAGCGTCGAGACGCTGTGTTGATTAGCGTCCCGACGCTGTGCGTTTTCCATATCTGGCGCCTGCGTAATCGAGACAGCGTCGAGACGCTGTTGAGGTAGCGTCCCGACGCTGTGTGCTTTCCTTACCGAGCGCCTTCGGTATTGAGACAGCGTCGAGACGCTGATGAAGGAGCGTCCCGACGCTGTTGCGTCTGGAGGCAGAATCTGGGCAAAACAGCAACGATTTCTCCGATTTCGGCCCCGATTTCAGCGGCGATTGCTCCGATTTTCATCTCATAAAAACCTATTCTAGACCCGGACTTACATAGGACTCGATTTTACATAAAATACCCGAAACACCGGGCCTTACATGATCAAAATCACATAAAAATAAAATCTATGGCCATAAAATTAACCCAAACAGTTCAACGCAAACCGAACATACAATATGCATAAATCCCACCTATTAGAGCCTATCGCAACTTTTAAAATTAATTAATAGGGACAGCGATGACTCTGATGCCGATTGAAGGGAATAAAAATCCCCACGCAGCGGAAGCGCATCGATTGGACCTTACGCCGTATATTAATTAACATTAAAATACCGTTACGATAACTCAAACAAAACTTTAAACGAACTTTAAAGTCGCTGTAAAATCGGTTTAAACATGCTAAAATAAATCTAAATTTATTTTAAAAACTTTTCTAACGAAAAGAGGAAGAACCGTTACAAACCTCCGTTGTAGACTTGACCGTTCTTCGCCAACGACGCTCCAACGAACGAAAACGCAGCAGCCGCTTTTGTTTTTCTTCGCTGTAAATTCCTTCTTGATTGACACAATAACCACAGAGGTTACACCGGTATGTCTCTAAGTCTAGGAGGCCAAAGATTTGTGGGAGTCTTTCTCTAAGAGGGAGGCTAGAGAGAATTCTAGGTCTTGTCTTTCAAGAGTGTCAAGTGTCATGACCAATTAGGTCTAGTGTTCTATTTATAGAAGAGAGGCCATGAATAAAATATTCAATTAAATCAATCTTTTCCAAAATTGATTCAATCTTATTCCTTAATTAATCAATCATGATCAATCAATTCCCCAATTGATTAATCTTTTCCATAAATGACTAACTTCTTCCATAAGTAATTAGATCATTCCCATAAATGATTAATCACTTCCTTAAGTGATTAATTATTTACATAATTGATTAATTCATGGTTAATGAATTCTTTAATTAATTAACCACCAATTAAATATCACATATTTAATTTCCGGCCTTGAATTAATTAATTTTGCCCAAACACTTTTAGGACTTAAATTAATTAATTTTTTCAATCTTCCATAAATTTATATTTGAACTTCTTCAAATATTAATTTCTCTCATAATAATATATCAATATATATTATATTTATTTCCCTTAGTAAATTGAACATTTTCAATTTACATTTAATCACTTAGTTGCCTCAAATTACTTTATGAGCTACCAGTGGGACCTTATGGACCTGTAGATCAGAAGCTCCAACGATGTGAGATTAATTGGTTAAACTCATTAACCACAATAATCAATATTCGTTAACTGTGTGTACATTCCACTATAGACTCACAGTTGCACTCTTCTCACTGCAGACATATTTTCTGTGTCCACGGAACTTAGACCAATATCGACTAGTTAGTCCTTCACGAGTGTCCGTAACACCAGCTGGGTCAAATTACCGTTTTACCCCTGGGTCACCTCTATTTCCTTAAGTACCAATTCTCCTCTAATGAACAATCTGTTTATGGTCCAACCATCAAACAGAAAACCCTCTCGTGCCATTGAGAGGGTAGGGCCCTTTGTTCAAGACTCGGAGTAACCACTTAAGGGAACACTCATCTGCTTCCCTAAAGTCGGGAAGGAGTGAATTCCATCTTGTACGATTATGTTCCCAGCTCCCCATTCGGTCTTGTCCCCAAAGTGGTAGGCTTATTGAGTCGGCGTATTGGCCACTCTCACCCATACAAATCAAAGGACAATCTCTCATGAGCAGGAGTCCATAATCAACTCAGGATTAAGACTAAGTTGTCTAGGTCGTCCTAGTGAAAATAGAAAACCAACTAGTTAACGGTGTTATAACTAGTGGTTACTATTTCGCGGTCCGGTCTTATGCAAACTCATTGCATAGGATACCCCCACTCGCATGTCTCCTACACGAACGCGTTGGATCGCAGCGTTTGTATCAAATACAAAGTGGGCCGTATCCATAGTGTCACCAGGATAAGGCACCCAGTCTTATCCCTATACTATAGACCCTTTAGGCTGTTTCTTGAACAATGATCCCATATGTCGCTACATATAGTTCAAGACTCATATTACAGCCTTGGATGTCTAGTTTATTGGATTAGGGTTATTATTAGGCAAAGACAAATATAAAATAACTAATAACAATTAATGGAAAAATATATCAATATTATTTCATTAATATCCGGTCAACGGTTACATTCATTATCTACGAGTTTTAGGGCATAAATCCCAACAGAATGTTGGCTAGCTTGGACAATGAGATTAGTCGGTTAGCCTCGAATCGTTGGAGCCCATGATCTATAGGTCCATTAGGTCCCCCTACTAGCTCATATCGGAATTAAGCCTAGAACAAAAGATAGGAAGCTTTGAATCGTTCAAAATCGGGAAAAAGGGTATTATCGTAAATTGTGTTTGACACAATAATTTAATTATGAATTAAATTAGAAAATGAGAGATGAATTATTTAAAAGTGTTTTGAATACTATATATATCTATTAGGAATCATATATATGGAATTGCACAAGATAACAAAGATTAATTAGATTAATCATATCAAAATTAATTTGAAAATTTTCAAATTAATTACCAAGCAATCAATTTCAATTTAGAATTGAAATTGGGGGTAATTTGCAAGCTTGAAATTTGATTTCAATTTGAATTTAGTGGATTTAGTTGGAAATCCACTTAATGCATGATCATTCAAAGTGGAAAGACAACTCACTCATGCATTGTTGCATGTCTTGTGTAATGTACACCTAGAATCCACTTGAGCTTGCAAATACACCATGTGTCTTGTGTCTTGAGGCTTGGCTTTGCATGGAGAATGTCTTTAAAAGGAGTTTGAATCATATTCAAACACAAGAGAGCCATTTCCTTAATGTTATGCTGCTGGAATTTGGACTCAAAGTTCTCTCATCTCTCATTCTTCTCCATTGTTTGATGCTTCAAGCATTCCCTTCCCATTCCCTATCTTATATAGACTCCCACAAGTCGTTCTTGGCCCGGAGTATAGTGGGGAAGACTCTAGAGGTTGTCCAAGGAGCATAGGAGAGGCAAACACCACAAGGAGTTCAACATAAGTGAGCTACAAAGGTTGATGTTTTCTAAACTCTCTATTTTGTCTTTTCTAGAACATGCATGCTTTAGGAGTAAAATTGAATGTCTTAAGTGCTTTCGATCTTCAATTGCTTCCGCATGTGTAATATGTACACCTTCAATTATTTAACCAAAAGATATACTTACATATGTAATAAAATTAAAGGGATATTGCAAAAATCACCCCTGAAATATAAGATTGTAACACAATATATAGTTATTATTATTTAAGTTTAGTTATTGATTGATATATATATTTTTTTTCAAATGCTATATTTATAATTACTTTTATATATATATATATATGCTATTATCCAATCAAACAATCTTATATATGTGGCCTCACTACCATATATATTTGGTTAAAGACATATACCGTTATTTAAAAAAAAAAAAAAAGCGACGACAAATACTATGGACCAATAGGTTAGATGATGTTCAAATTATTCGTAAACCATCCGTTATATCACATGTTGTTGAATTATTAAAAATAAAAATTAAAAAAAAAAACACATGAAACATGTGACAGACTGATCTATTCTCAACCATTTTTTTTTTAATTGGTAGTGTTTATTTAAACAGAGTGGTCCATAGACCATTGAAGTGTTTTTAACTAAAAACACTTATTAATATGACTTTGGAAAGAATTGTCCTTCCATTCTCATATATACCTAGCATGAAATTTGCGATTCGATTTCAAAACTCATGGACACGAGAAATTATTTGATGAGACCGTCACAATGAGGTTGGTAGTTTTGCACGGTAGAATATATGAGAGAGATAAATTGTAAAAGCACATAGATTTAAATCAGTGCTTCTTAGGACAGCCAAATTATAATAAGATCTACATTCAGATGACTTATGTGACGACCTCCATTGAATAATTTGTCCCTCAACACACTCATGCACTATAATGATTTTTCCTAAACAACATTGTATGTGTAAGCATTTTTGAGAAAAATAGTTCGTTAGTGTATTTATCTCATCAAATTACTTATATGAGAAGTGATTTTTCATTTAGACCCAAAATATTACAAAATACCCCTAAACTTTAGGAAAGGTTCTCAGCTATACTTCCTCGATTTTGAAAAGTTTTATTTTAACCTTCCAACTTTGAAATTGTTCAAGAAATAATCTTAGAGATTTTTTCAAATAGAAATTAACCCAATAGTTAATGTTTTAAAAAATTGAAAGATACACACACGACATCATTCATTGTTAATCTTCTAGAGTTGAAATTGAGTTCTAAATATTATTAGGTACATTTTTCAATTTTTATATAATTAGTTACCGCGTTGATTTATGTTCGCTTCTTTTTAATGAAAAAACTCTCAAAGGGTATTATTTTTAGTTTCAAGGATTAAAATGATAGTTTTCATAATTGAAACCTATCCTAAAGTTCGAAAGGGTATTTTGTATGGCTTTTTTTTTTTTTTTTTTTTTTTTTTTTTTTTTTTTAATTACATATGATTTAACTTTCATTTATGCATTTTTAAGTTAAATTTACACATATAAAGTTTACAACAAACATTTTTACTAAAGAACACACAATCCAATAATCCAAGCTCTAAATACAAGGAAAAGGATGGAGCCTACGCACAGGAACTAAAACCAAAGGACGAGCTCGCCGGAGAGAAATTCCAGGCCCTTCTTCCATATCAACGCCACCACCGCCGCCATCAACCTTCCACTCAAAGCATTGAATCAACCTCCCGAGCACTGCCGGCACCGCCAGCAGAGCCATGGCGGCGCCCGGGCAGCTCCGGCGGCCGCTCCCAAACGGCATGAGATCAAAGCTCTGCAGATCGGATCCCGGGCGGCTCAAGAATCTCTCCGGCCGGAACTGGAGCGGGTCGGGCCAGTGGGCCGGGTCGCGGGCGATGGCCCAGACGTTGACGAGGAGGCGGGTGCTGGCCGGAATGTGGTATCCGGCGACGGTGCAGGGCTCGGTGGCCTCACGGACGATGAGCGGCGCCGTCGGGTGGAGGCGGAGGGTTTCTTTGACGACGGATTGGAGATAGGGGAGGTTGGGGAGATCGGATTCGTGAAGGAGGCGGGTTTTTCCGATGACGGAGTCGAGTTCTTGAGTTGCTTTGGCCATGGCGGACGGGTTGTTGATTAGCTCGGCTAATGCCCACTCTGTCGCCGCCGCTGATGTTTCAGTTCCGGCGCCGAATATGTTCTGAAGATGATGAAGACGAAGAAGTTCATATTAGCATTTTTATTATATTTATTAGCCATTTAATATGGTTAACTGATTTTTTTTAAAAAAAAAAAATTGAAGATTAAATTATAAGTGTATATAAAATTGAATTTTATGGCTATTTGGAATTAAACTTCCAATTTTGTATCTAATATAATAGTATGTGAATTTAAAAAAAATGTCGAATAAGTCAAAGATATATTAGACACAAATAAAAAATTGAAAGTTGACAATCTGGTCCTAAAAGTAACTTTTTTTTCTTTCTCTAAAATGATAATCTTTATTTAACTTTTATTTCTCTTTCTCTTCTAAACATGTCTCTCTAAATTTTCTATCTAAAAATAAAATATTTTTCTTTTTCTCCGAATTTTCTCTCTCTAAACTCTTCTTTCTTTTTATCTTATCTATTTTTAAAATTTCTCCACAATTTTTCTTTCTATTTAATAAATATGTCTTTTTATCTTATCTATTTTTAAAATTTCTCCATAATTTTTCTTTCTATTTAATAAATATGTATCTCTAATTTTAAAAAGAAAAAACTCCCTAAATTTTCTCTTACTATTTTTTTTTCTCATTTATCTTTATTTCTCTAACATATCTTTCACTCTTAACTTTTTACCATGTTTCTAAAATTTATCTTTTTATTTAATTTTCTCTCCCTAAGATTTATCTATTCTCAACTTCTTTTTTTTTTCTCCAACTAAATAGTTATTATAAAGTCCAACTAATATTCTCTCTCTAAATATTTTCTTCCCATGGTCTCTAAATTTACCATGTTAAATTTTTCTCCCCAACATTTATGTCTCTAAGGTTTTATTTCAATATCTCCACACATTTTTCTTTCTATAACACATCAAGTAAGTTTGATTTTCTGTTTTTTAAACACAAAAACAAAAAAACACTTAATAAACATATATTTTTTTAAAAAAATAAGACATAAAACACATAAACACATAAACAAAAAACTGAAATGGTTATCAACAACGTTATACTGAAATTAAAAAATAAAAAATAAAACTCATATTTCAACCTTAACCTTACCATAACAAAAGCCTTGATGTTCTCTCTTGTGAGTTTGATTTGTGAGCTTTCATCTTCATAAATGTCAAGTAAAATATCAAGCAAATCCTTAACTCCATCATCTTCACCATCTTCCTTCTTCCTCTTCCTC
The DNA here is from genome assembly GCA_036850905.1 of Luffa acutangula. Classification (NCBI taxonomy): domain Eukaryota; kingdom Viridiplantae; phylum Streptophyta; class Magnoliopsida; order Cucurbitales; family Cucurbitaceae; genus Luffa; species Luffa acutangula. The sequence continues at coordinate 46,595,185 of CM072096.1, forward strand.
TCTTCTTCATGTTCCTTTATTATCTTCTCCATCATAGCATCATACCTCTTCCTCACATCTCTAACTTTTCTTCCAAACCCTTGTAAATCCAATCTCTTGCAGAACCAAATCATGTCGGCGACGTTAAGTTCTCCGGCGAGCTCGCACATCTCCCCCACCAGCTTCCCCACCTCTTCCGCTCCGCCTTCCTCCTCCGAGCACCTCCTCCTCAACGTCATCCTCGATATTATGTTATTCATCAACCTTATTCAAGAATATAAACAAACGATTAAATATATCGTAATTTATCAATTTAAGCCTTCCTGGATGAGACATTAATTTTTGTATCGTGTAAGAAATTATAGATTCAAATTTCCATTTCTGTGTAATAGTATCATAATAAAAGATCTGCATTCGAACCTTTATAGTAGTGTCATTTCCTTTCTAACTAATATTAGTATTTAACAAACCTCGAAAGTTCAGCTCCAACATCGACTGCCGCCCCAAGGACAGCTCGTTCATGAATCTGCTGCACGAACAGCCTCATCTCCTCGTCTCTCACCGGGCGGTGGAGGTCGAGCGTCCGGGCGCCGAGGAGCTCCGTCATGCAAAGCTTTTTCAAGAACTTCCAATAGGGTCCATAGGGTGCAAAAGTGAAGTCCGCAGAGCCATAAGTGAGATAGTTTATGTTGAGCCTAATGGGTCGGTTCAAAAAGGAGGATTCATTTGTTTTGAGGAACTGTTTAGCCATTTCTGGCGAGGATACAATAACACAAGGCTTAGATCCAAAGAAGAGATGTATTAATGGTCCATATTGATATGACAATTTGTGAAGGGCTTGGTGAGGGATCCGACCAAGGAGGTGGAGATGGCCGACCACCGGCCACGACGGTGGGCTCGGTGGAAGGCGAGGCTTGTCGGGTCGGGTTCGAGTGCAGATAGCTTGGATGAAGAGGAAGGATGCTAGCAAGAAAGAGAGAAGAAGAAGGTAGTCTGAGAAATCAGCCATGAGTTGAGAAAACAATGGTGTGAATTATATATGGAAATAGGGTTTTGTTGTTATATGTTTTGATTGAAAAACTAGTTGCTTCTAGGCTAATTATAGAATTGTTTTTTTTTTCAAGATTTTAAATGTATTTATGATATAAGATAAGATTTGGAGTTTGGTTGGTATAAAGAATTTTTTTAGTGTTTAATTTGTAGATAATTTTTTTATTTCATCATTTAACGAAAAATTGAATGTGGTTGATTTTGCGATTCGATGCTTACTTTCTACATGTGCTTTTGAATATATTTTTCTACATTTTCGTTAACCTAAGTATAGTTGAACTTATTAAGATATTTTAAACTTCTACTAGAGGTTTTGAATCCTCACCTTTCACCACTTTATTTCAATTCTAAGAAAAAAAAGGAAGAAGATTAAGGTACTAATAACATTCCTTATAGCCAACATAAGCATAGCTCAACTGACATAAAATTTGTACTAATAATTAAGAGGTTTGTAGTTCAAATCCCCCACTTAACACGTTGACAAAAAAAAAAAAAATCATAGTTTTAAATTTTGAATTTATGAGCTACTTTAAAAAGAAAATGGTTTGTTTTTTTTAATATAATGTTAAGTGATACCATATATTTGTAACCCTAATATTTTAGGGAAAAAAACATTACTTTTTATATAATGCTTAAGGATTAAAATAAAACGTTAAAAAATAATTTAGGGACGAAAATCAAATAAACATAAATTGTAGGGTCAAAATTAGAATCCAAACCCATTTGCTTTTTATGATATATATAATTTCATGGTCCCTCCAATTATTTAGTTATATATATTGATTGGAAAACTACTTCTCCATTTTAATAATTGTAGAGCAGTTAAATTTGAGAAAAGAAAATATAAATTATATCCCATTAATTTGAATAATTGTTTAACCCAATATTTAAAAAATATTTCTCCAATTTTTAAAGGAAATTTGAGCATACAAACAAAGGGCTGTACAAAAGTTGAAGTGATTATTCACTATCCAACAATTTTAATGATATGTTTTTTTTTGGTCAATTAATGATATGTTTTGATATCCTATTTTATTAATACTTGATTATTATCTATTTCAAAATAATAATAATAATAATAATAATACTTGATTATTATCTTAATGCAATTGTTAAATAGTCCATACTAAAAAAACAATTAGACAGTTCAATCATTGTACCGGAAATTACTTAATTAATTTTTAGAAACTTCCATTTTTTTTTTTTTTTTTTAAATTGTCCCTAACATATATAACTATTTTCTTTAAAATAGATTTTAGGACCACGAGTCCTCTTCCATTATTTCTTTTTTCTTTTTTTTTTTTCTGAAAAGTCCTCTTCCATTATTTCTAATACCAATAAAAATGATGTGTTTAGTTATATTCTATGAATAATCTCGTTGTCTAGCTTATGTTGTTCCACCACAAGAAAACAAGTTTATTGTAGTGGTTTTATTGAGCTATCACAATAGATATTAACTACTGCAACACTTTTTGCACCATTTATTAAGTGTCCTTTGAAATAGGATGTCTATCGTATCCATCCAGTTATTCAAGTCAATTTCGGATATATTTGGTTTAACTTTTCAAGTGTTTAAATTTGAAAAAGAAATCATTTTGAAAAAATTGACTAAATTACAGAAAATACCTCTAAACTATGAGATTTGTTTAAAAAATGCACATGAATTTTAAAAAGTTTAAAAAATACCCTTGAACTTGGATGGAAAACGTTAAAGTTTCAGTTTCATTAATATCCCTGAACTTTCAAAGAAATTTAAAAAATACTCTTATTGAAAATATTTTCTTCTTTTTTCCTTTTTCTCACGGTAAATTTTTTCTCCATGAAAATTAATGCAAAACTATTTTAAAGGTTGTGTGCAACGCAACACGAGATGAAAACAAAGTTTGAAATGAAGTTTTCTTTTTTAAAAAGTGTAAAAGAAAGTAAGTAGGAGAAAAAAAAAACACGCGCACACATTCTTTCCCTTTTTGTTCTCTCTATTTGTGTATGTGTTAGTAATAAAGTAGAAGAAGTGTATGCTTCTTCCTCCTTTTGTTCTTCTTCCATTTGAAGCTTGATGTTCCAAATGATGAAGTTAGTATCTCCTTCCTCTTTGTTGAACTCTTAGTTTAGTCACAAGAAGCAAGTCTTGAATTTGTTTGTTGGAGTCTTGCATCCTTTCAACTTGCAACTTTGTGATTGGTCCTTTTTGGTAGTGTTAAGCCTACTAGATGCACACATATCCAAAGGAAATAATGCGAATAAGAAAATAGAGTGTGTTATTATTTCCACAAGAATGACTATTATAAGGGTTAGTGTAGGAGATGACATCGGATCTCTAGGCAAAATGTACTGCATGAAGTCTTAGTTTGTGTCTAGAGTGATAGAAAGTGTGATATAACTAGTCATTTGATTGGGTTAAAAATAGCTCAATGTCTATACATGTAGCTTTAGATGGGAGTTTATTCACATTATTCATGGTAGGCCGTTAGGGTCTAATGAAGCTGAGAAATGATAGAGTTTTCAAGAATAATGAGATTGAAGATATTTAGTCTGAAAATCGATAGTGGAGGTGACTTAATGTTGCGAGATGTCAAGTATATGCTTAGTATTAATATGAACCTCATCCTGCAAGTTAAATGAAGGGGTACGTTTACAACAATAAGTTTGGTAGTCGCTTGTGCAAAGCTCACTAGAGGATTTGAGGTAGTGACAGTTGGCCATAGAATAATGTCTATATTATTTGTACATGATGAGGTTAATGGGTTGCTGAACTAATTAACAGAAAATGGTTGCAAGTTATTAAAACTACATATGATACCGGTAGAGGTAAAATAGAGCAAGCAACTGAGGCAACCAAGTTAGATCATGATTCGTCGATTCCAGTGAAACGGTTGGGAAGTTTTGAAAGAAAAGGTCAATATATCATTGGCTTTCTAAAACCCCAATTGTTAGACGATTGAGTGAATTGAAGAAGTCTCCCTAGTGAATAGTTGCATTAAAGTGGAAGACCACGGTGGAATCTCTATCTTTTTCAAGAGATGGTCATTGGATAAAATACCATAATTAAAGAGAGAATACTTAATGTAGTGCAAATAGTATCAGTTTATTAAACGCGTGAATCAAATTTAAAGTATGAAATTCCTTAGGTGTGCGGGATCAATCAAAATAATACAAACCACCAAGGTGAAAATGACTTGTATATGCTTTTACACATAAATAAACCAAATTACCCTCACCTTATAATACATATAAAACTTAAAAGCATATCATTCTTTGAAGAAACAACAAACATTATTCAAATACACACTACACTTGGTTCATATATATCACCATACATATATACAATAGAACAATCCTCTCCATCAACTTATAGTAGCAACAATTTCTTACTAGCCACTAATTTTTTTTACTAATGAAAAAGAGAGACCTTTTTTTAAAAGCAAGAACTCAATTAAAAATTCAACAGTGAAGAAGAACAAGAAATATTAACGTTGTCATTCACTTAATCAGTCCCATCAACAGGGTTTGCATAACAAACAAGCGGTGTCGCCATCTCTGCAGCAAATCCCGACCCAGGTTTTAAGTCAACGCCGCCATCGCCGTCCATCTTCCAATCAAACCGCTGCACCATGGCTGCAATTGCACATGGAAAAACCAACAAGGCAAGAGAAGAACCAGGGCAGCCTCTCTTCCCACTCCCAAATGGAATGTATCGAAAGTTCTGTCCCTTCATCTCCATCCGATGGGTTCCAATGTTCTCCGATGACCCTTCCAGGAACCTCTCCGGCAAGAACTTGTCCGGCTCCGACCAGGACTCCGGGTCCCTCATGACGGCGTAAGCGTTGACCAAAACTCGAGTTTTTGCCTTGACTAGTGAACCGTTGATGTTGCAGTCATCTAAACATTCTCTGATGATGATTGGCGCCGACGGGTGGAGGCGGAGGGTTTCGTTGACCACTGCTCGGAGATATGGGAGCTTGGGGAAGTCGGATTCTTGGACTAGCTTTTTGTTTCCGACCACTGAAATGATCTCTTTTCTTAGCTTTTTGATTGCTTCCGGACGATTCAAGAGCTCCCCCATCGCCCATAACACCGCCGTCGCTGTCGTGTCGGTGCCTGCCATGAAAAGATCCTGCTCGAGAGGGTTAGGTACCGATGTCGTAACTAGTTGAACTCAACTAAAAAGAATATATTTGATGCTACTTTCATCCTATTTTCTACCACGTTGATATTATTTAAGAATGTGAGTTTAACATTATTAAAAAATGAAAATTTATAGTTGGTACGGAGTAAGCAGATACACTTTTCGGTGGTAAATAATTTTAGGAAAAAACTTGGTTGTATATTGGTATGTAGGGAGAAATAACTGCACGTAGGGATCTCCCTACATACTACTGTTGAAATGTTGACAATTATGAGAGATTTCTCATTTTCTCCCTTCCTCTTTCTTAGTTGTCAATATTTACTAACAAACAGATTTAATAATAGTGAAAACATGAAATATAACTTTAGTTTTCATTGTAAAAAAGGAACATAGTTTAGCAGTAATTGGTATGTATTCTCAACGGTTTTTTCAAGGTCTAAAAAGAAAACACCTTCCTTGCTCACAATTTACTTATCTTTTACAAGAAAATTTACCTAATATCCATTTAATAGATTCTCAATTTTTTTTCTCTCTTCCATAAATTTCCATTTTTCTCTCTGAAATTTTCATCTCTTGGGCCTTTTATTTTTCTTTCTCTTTATATATCTCTCACAATTGTTTCTCCAAAATAATGTTAATATTTCTTTTTTAAACTTTCCTTTCCTTTTAAAATTTCTCTAACTCATCTTTCTTTCTCCTAACTATCTCTTCTGATCTCTAATTTTTCTTTATAAAGTTTCTCCCTTTCTTTCCAAATTTTCTCTTTTTTAACAAATCTTCTCCCCTATATATCTCTCTAAACTTTTATTTATTTACTTATCCTTACCTATTTCAGTTCTCTCCAACTTATGTTATTTTCTCTCCCATTTGCCAACAGAAGTATAGCTGAATTAACATAAATTTGTACTCTCAACTAAAAGGTCAGAGTTTCAAATAATCATCCCACATGTTGTCAAAATATATCTAATTTTATAGAAGATATTTGTATTTAAAAAAAAAAAAAAAAGTTATCAGATATGTATTATTTTTGTTTTCTAAAATCTTTGAAACCCAAAACCAAAAATAAAAAACTAATTAAAAACTCACAAGCAAGAAGGACTTGATATCTTTTCTGGTTATCTTCATCTCAGCATCTGGATCATTGTAAATCTCCAGCAAGATATCCAACAAATCCCTTCTCTCCACATCTCCACCACCATTAATGGCAGCCTTGTTGTTGTCTTCATGCTCCTTCATTATCTTCTCCACCAACCCATCAAATCTGTTCATAGTTCTCACAAACTTCCTTCCATTTCCAGAGAAATCAAGCACTTTCAAAGGTCCCAAAATGTCCCCCATACTCAACTTCCCAGCCAGCCTATTGATACTCCACACCAAGTCCTTAATCTCTTGGGCCTCATCTTTCCCACCAGAGCACCTTGTGCTCAAAAGCATCCTCGAGATGATGTTGTTTGTCAAAGTGGTAAATTCCAATCTCAAATCCGAGGGCTTCTTTTCTCTTGAATTTGCCTCTATTCTCTCCACTAGCTTCGCCACCTCGTCGCCGCGGATGGCGGTGGAGGCTGCCAACTGCGACGGCGAGAGAAGCCGTGTCATAGTTAGTTTCTTCATGAATCGCCAGTAGGGTCCATAGGGGGCTAGGACGAATCTGGACCCTTGGTAGATGAAGTACTCGGATGCGCCGAACTCGGGTCGAGATAGGAAGTTGTGTTCGTGAGTTTTGAGGATCTCTTTGGCGACTGCGGCATTAGATACAATGACGCACTTTGATGCGCCAAGTCGGAGCTCGATGAGGGGGCCGTAGCGGCGAGCTAGCGCTTGGAAGGAGGTAACTAGAACCGGGGTCAGGAGGTGGAGGTGACCGATGAGAGGGAGGGCGGGCGGCGCGAGGATGCTAGAAGATGAGGGTTTAGGTTTTGGGAGTTGTTTTTTGAGGAAGAGATGGAGGAGGATGGCAATGATTAACCAAAAGCACCAAAATTGATAAGGAGAGGTGTTGTCAAGGATGCTGGGCATGGCCTCCATGGCTTTGTCTAATCCTTTTGGTTTCTATGTTAGGAGGGTAACATTCAACAATGATATAAATAGAAATAATATTAGCATTAAAAGACAAAAAAAAAAAAAAAAAAAAAACATGTGTAGTTGGGCAAGGGGATAAGCTAAAAGAAAAAGCTACTTAATTTGGTGGGCTTTGGCATGTAAGTTTGACATCTAAAATTTGGATGTCTACAATCTCTTACTGACCCAGTACAAGCGTTATGTAGTTGAACTATGCTCATGTTAGTGTGTAGCTTGGGTTTTTGTAGTGTGTTTGGAGTGTAGGAGTATGTTTTCTAGTTTTGAGTAGTCTTTTTCTTTTAGTTATTTTTTTTCCTAGTTGTTCACTGAACTATTCTACTCTTTAATCAATGTATTAAATTTGCATCGACATTTCTGCATATCCTTGAATTCGATTGACACGAGGAGTGAATCGACATTTCCATTATACCGTAGAAAATTTGATAAAAATAACAACAAAATGTAACTAATGTAAAGATAATATTTATCATAAGTATTTTAACTTATTTTAAAAATGTAAAACATTTATTTATTACTTTAAATATTTTTTGTTTAAAATAATTTTCCAAAAATATCCATTGACATCGACATTTTGTTGATATTTCCATTGACAATTCTATAAAAGTGAGATCTCGACATTTCCGTTCACATCGACATTTTAACCCCTGTTCTTAATATAATTTAGTTAAATTTTTAAATAATTTTAAATAAGGCAATTAATCCATCTACGCTTGATATAATCAACTAAAAATATTTATTTTATAAAAATGATACTAATTTGTCATATTTTTATTTGTATGGATATTGAAGCCAATATTAAAATATATAATCGTTATTGTATTAAAAGGTAAAGTGTTGATGAATTATTTTTGTAGTCAATATTAAATTATCTAATCGTTATATTGGGAGGTGAAAGATTCAAACCTCTGACTTTTTTATTATGCCAATTACTACTCAACTAGAGTCGTTTTGACCATTATCTACTCGTTATTGTTAAAGGTAAGGTGTGCTTGAGAATTAATTTTTAGATAATTTTACCCATACTATTCACAACGAATCATTTCAATAGTGTAAGTAATTTTTAGTAATCAATTATATAATTTGTTTTTAACTCTACTATGTTAAAATGTGTGATCGATAATTGAGACTTATTTATAGATGCATTCGTTCATTTTTTTTTTTTTTTTTTTGGAAAAAGATGCATTCGTTCTTTATATACTTGAATACTTCCCTTATGTTTATTAAAATTAAAATAATATTTATGTTATAAAATTAAAATAAATAACATTAAATTAAAAGGGAAAAATACACTTCTGATCCCTGAGGTTTGGGTTAAGTGACACTTTGGTCCCTGAGTTTTAAAACTCAACAAAAATACCCCTGAGGTTTGAGATAAGGAGCATTTTGGTCCATGTCGTCTATTTTTCTGTTAAATCCTAAATTAACAGAAAGTGATTAAAAAATTGGATGACAGGGACCAAAGTGCTCCTTATCTCAAACCTCAGGGGTATTTTTGTTGAGTTTTAAAACTCAGGGACCAAAGTGTCACTTAACCCAAACCTCAGGGACCAAAAGTGTATTTTTTCCAAATTAAAAATATTTTTGAAATCAATTAAAACTTTTAAATAAAAAAAAATTAGTTTTAAAATCCTATTTAATTCTCTTACAAATTGGGTAAGATTTTCTTTTTTTTTTAAAAAAAAACTTTTAAAACAAAACCTAAAATCAATATTAAATAAAGTTAAAATACATCATAAATTGAAACTGATATGAAATGAAAGTTAAATTAAATCACATTAAATTAGGTTTAGATTAAGAAAATGACTGGTAGCTATAATTTTTTTTTTTTTAAAGATTTTTTTTTTTTTTTTGAAACAAAGCTAAAAGGTTGCATTATTCAACATCATGGCTACCACTTTATTAGGAGAAGAGTATGAAGAATTTTTTTTCTTTCCCTTTATACCCCGAGCATATACAAATATTACAATCAGCCTCCAAAAGACAAAGAGATATATATGGGTCCTATAAAACATCACTTTCAAAATTATCAACATTAAAAAAGATCCCTAAAAAAGTAGGATTGACTTTTAGAATTTAAAACACTTGTTTAAAAATGTAAATCATGATCTAGAATCTAATATCACAAGTCTTAGAATGCAAAAAGGAAATTATGTTTGGCCTACCAAATCCCTGACTCATCAATAAACAATGTGTTTTAACAGAGAGCACAACAAAGATGTTTGTACCTTTGGAACACACGCTTTGAGTGTGGGAAGTTCGCTCGTTGTTGAAGAACCCAATAGATGTAGGAGACCCTCGATCTCCAAGATGGACAACCTACAAGATTTGAAGCAAACCCCAATGAACACTCTGTTTGGTCAAATGAAAGGAAAGATAAACATAAAGAGCAAGTGGAGGGGTGAAGAAATTCAATGCAGTAGAGGTTTAGATGTACTAACGATGAAAGGACATGTAGTCATTTTAAAAAATACATGTTGTTGATGGTCACATTTCGCTTAGGAATTTACCCTTCGCTCCATGTGACGATCAACAGTGAATTTGTAAGAGAGCGGGAAAGACATGACCTGCAAGACGAACAGACGTTGCACAGCGGTGTGGTGTAGACCACACACACTCCGATGCTTAAGTTAGCTTCGGCCGAAAAACCCGTAGAGTGCGTTTAGGGATTGGTGTGTGGTCTTTCTTTTTATAGGCTCCCCTTAGGGTTTTCATCGCTGTCAGACTGAGTGATCACCGGGCCTTTGGCCCTGGTCGGCCTCCGCAATGGGTCGAGGCCGACCTCATCCTCGGCCTCTCCCTTGGGCCGAGGCCGAGGATTGTGGCTTTGGGTCGGAGGGAGCTCTGGCCCTTTCATCGGCTTGGCTTCTTTCGTCTTCGGACTCGACTAATTTGGGTCTATCCTGCATAAAATATCATTGGCTAATTTTGCCCATAACACATTTGAAGAAATCTAATTTGCAAATCCCATTAAAAAATACATGTACATTTAACCATTTTTCGAGTTGTACTATTTAAAATTAGTTATGGGTACAATGCTTGTAAAATCTAAAAAAAAATGTTAAAAATACATCATGCCTACAATGCTTCTAAACTTTTTCTGAAGTAAAATAAATGTCATGCACAAAACAACTCAAATCAAAATTCAAAATAATATAAACTCAAAATCTTATCATTTTATAGAAATATAACGTTCTTAATTAAAAAATTTGTAATGATATAAATTAGGTTACAAGAATAATTTTTTGAGTTTATATTAATATATTAAATTAAACAATAATATTACATCTAACATATTTTTATATAATTGTTAATTTTTTAAAAATATATAAATATAAAATAGAAGCTAAATTTTTTATTTAGAAATTTTTAGTTGTTGTCGTGGTTGTGGGTGATCCTGACATAGGTGTTGGAGGAGAACAAAAGCTATAAATACAGGAGCTCGCTCCTCATAAAAGGTACACAACTTAATTTGCACTCAACTTTATGTGAGGGGGGCTATATAGAAATTTATGTGAAGGGGGCTATATAGAAATAATTTGGTTAAAATAGCATCTTGGATCTTGTATTGATTTTTGTTCCATTTTAGTCCCTGTATTTTCAAATGTCCGATTTTATACTTTTGGTAAAGCTTAAAATTGGTCATTGTCATAAATGTAAAGTTATTTTTTATCGAAATTGGTTAAATAATAATAATAATAGTTTCGATACGATAAGAGAAACAATGTGAACACATTTCTAAAATTTATTGAAGAAAAACTCATAGAGATCAATGAAATATCAATTTGTATATTTTAATATTAAATTGGTTATGTTACAAACATCACTTGAAAACAAAAAAAAAAAAACGAAGAAAAAAATGAAAAGAAAAAGGGAAACAAAAGACACGAGAAAAACAGGAAAAAAACGAAAATAAGAAAGAAAAATGAAAACGAAGGAAAAAAAGGAGGAAAAATCAATGAAATAGCACGCTAAACAAGACTTGAACCAAGGACCGGCGGAATTCCAGGAGAGGCTTAAGCCATTAGAGCATTCAACAAGTTTGTATCATCTTTACGACTTACAGTATAAATACATGATTTTTTAAATGTTGAGGGGGGGCTCGAGCCCCCCTGGGCCTCACGTACATCCGTCGCTGGTTGAGCAGACACCGCATGCATCAACTATTCTCAAATTTTTTTAATATAAATTTTAAAAAAATTAACAATGTTAATTAATAATTGAAATAGAAGAGGTAGAAAAAAAAATAGAGAGAAGAGAAAGAGGGAAAGAAAAGAGAAATATTTGGGTCAGAGGTGGAGTTTATTTCTGAAAAATGGCCAATCTCAAAATTTAATGAAAAATGGCCCACATGTATTTAAGAGGGACCTACTTTGCACAAGTTCTTTTTCATTTTTATACTCACATGCCCTATTGAATCTCCTCCTTTGTATGAAAATTGTATTTCGACTGTTCCCCCATCTATTGGTTGATATTTTTTAAATTTAGGATCATCTTTTTACGCGATTTTATTTTATACCAAACATCGAATTCAAAATTCAAAATTTAAATTTAGGGTATGTTTGGTTTAATTTTTCAAGGGTTTAATTTTGAAAAAAAAAAATCATTTTCAAAAAAATTCTAGTGTTTGACAACTACTAAAAATAGCATATTAAAAAATGAGATTGGGAAATAAACCATTTTGAGAGAAACACTTGAAAGCAAATTTTTCAAAAAGCAAATTTTTCAAAAAGAGTTTTTAGTATATAATAAGGAAAATTGTTGTGGGTGGCAAATTGGACCAAATTAATAGCAAATATAGCACCATGTAAAAAAAATTGCAAATATAGCAAAATCTATCGGAGTCTAATAGACTTCGATTATCATAGTTTATCCAACAATAGACTCTGATTAATCAGAATCTATTAGTCTACTGATAGACTCCGGTTATTCAGAGTCTATCAGTGTCTATCGCTGATAAACTCTGATTAATCAAAATCTATCAGTGTCTATCAGTGACTATCACTGATAGACTTTGATTAATCGAAATCTATCTGCGATAAACACTGATATACTTTGAATAATCATAGTCTATCAGTGATAGACACGGATAGAATCTGACAACAGCTTTTTGGTCTTGTACAATTAGTTTTGTTATATTTGCAATTAGTTTGAAACTGTGTTATATTTACTATTAATTTGGTCCAATTTGCCATATATGCAACTGTCCCATATAATAACTCGTGTATAAAAAAACACTTATAAGAAAATGTAACCAAACATATAAGTGTTTAAATTCTAAACAATTTTTGTGCAGAGTGTTTAAAATAAAATGTATTCTTGAAAAACATTTAAATTAAAATGTATTCCAAACGAACTCTTGATCATATACTATTTAAGTCCATCGGTTTGAAGTGAGTTAGAGACCCACCCTACAAAACCTTTACCCCAAACTTGGGTTAGGCTTTGGATGCCAAACTCTTCCTATGTCCAATGCTCACCCTCCAACACTCAAAGCTTTTGTTTTATTTATTTGATCATTTAACTATATTAAGCTTGGTAGAAGTTTTTAATAATAGGTGGTTTGTGTATCAAGTTATTATTATTTTTTAAATAAATAATAGACAAAATAATAGTAATGAAAAGTATGATCATGGATCATTCTATCTTTTTCTTGTTTCTTTTCATATTTTATATTGATCTCTAAATTTTATTATATAAAAATATGTTTTGGTTATTTGTCATTGGATTAGGATCAACATTACATTTAACAAAAAAAAAAATCTGTAAAATAATTTGGATTTTTGTGTCCAAAGTCAAATCTATCTATTTTGCTATAAAATTGTAAAAAGTGGCTTAAGATCTACATTCAATAAAATACAAAGAATTCAATTATATAGGATGGAATAAAACAAGACTTGTGAAAGTTTAAGGGGAAAATCAATACATTTTAGAACAACCTATAAATGCTAAAATAAGTAAGGAACAATTCTCTTCTACTTGAAATTGGCTAAATTTAGACCCTTATAATAGGGAGGGCTTATATTAAGTGAATTCGCTTAAATAACAAGATCAAATGAATATTAAAAAACAAAAAGAAAATTAAGGAATATTATGCTACAAATATATAAGGTGAAGATTCAAACATACCATGTCTTCAAGAGACGTCTTCTTAAATATAGAATTATGCTAAGGACAATTTAAAAGTATGGAAAAATTAAAATAGAGAATATCGACAAAATTATAATAAATGTCAAATTTGGAGGACCAAAAAGAAAAAGAGATTTAGTCCTAATCAAACAAAATCACTCACATATATATGTAATGAATTATATTTATTATATATCTCTACTAGGTTTATTTACATAGTATAAAAATTTGATGAGGAGATGTTTTTTTTTTTTTTTTTTTACTTCTTTTTCCTTCTTTCTTTTCTTTTGATGAAGGGAATGCACGCTTTAAAAATAGATTATTTAGATCAAGTTTCAAAAAAAAAAAAAAAAAGATTTTTTAGATCAACTTTTCAAAATGATTGCAACCTTACCTTTTTTAATAAATTCAACTTGGTCCTCAAGAAGCACGAGTGATTCATATTTTAAAATATGAAGTATTCAAATTCAAATCAATATATTTATATATTCATTACCAAAATTTTTAAATTGTGTATTATTATTATTATTATTATTTTAAGTTGAACAATATTTGGGATGAGAAATTTCAAATCTTTTAACCTTCTGGTCAAGATTACATAACAATTATCGTTGATGTATGCTCACTTTTCGAATGGTAAATAACAACAATTACATAAAATGTGGTTTTGAATAGTTCTATATGTTTAATTTGTAACCTAAGCATATCTCAACTTTATTAAAACATTATAAATATCTACTAAACTTTAGAAATTTAATCCTCACCCTTACCACTTTATTCACAGGGGCAATTGCATAGATGACAAATTGAACCAAATTAAAAGCAAATATAGCACAGTTGTAAACTAATTACAAATATAGCCAAATTAATTGTACAAGACCAAAAAGTTGTTGTCAGATTCTATCTGTGTCTATCACCGATAGACTCTGATTGTTCAAAGTATATTAGTGTCTATCGCTGATAGACACTAATAGACTCTGAATAATCGGAGTCTATCAATACACCGATAATTCTGATTAATCAGAGTCTATTACTGATAAACTCTGATAATCGAAGTCTATCAGATAGATTCTAATTAACCAGTGTCTATCAGTAATATACTCTAATAGATTTTTCTATATTTGCAATTTTTTTATATTATGCTATATTTGCAATTATATAATTCTTATTTGCTACCCACTGCAAAATTATCTTATTTAAACTTTAAAAAAAGACAAAAAAAAAAAAAAAAGAAAGAAAGAAAAAAAGGTATTATCAACTTCCATTGTAACTTAAAGGTTTGAATCTCTCACCCCATATTTGTAACATTAACTATTCATAAAAAATAATGGTTTTTCTAAAAAATTATTATTATTATTATTTATTTCTTATATGAGATGGTTAGTGATACCCCATATCTTTGTAATCTAGTTATATTCTAGAAAAAAGAATGGTTGTTTATATAATAATATAATGTTTAGGTTTTGGGACCAAAATAAAATAAAGACAAAATTTTAGGGTCAAAATTAGAATTTAAACCTAATTGCTTTTTTATGATATATATTATTTCATGGTCCCTCCAATTATTTAGTTATATTTATTGATTGGAAAACTATTTTTCCATTTTAATAATTATAAAGCAGTTAAATATGACAATAGAGATATAAAATATATCCCATTAATTTGAATAATTATTCTACCCAATATTTAAAATATATATATATTCCTCCAACTTCTAAAAGAAATTTAAGCAAACAAACAGAGCACTGTACAAAAGTCCAAGTGATTTTGTGATTATTCAGTATCCAACAATTTTATTAATATGTTTTGATTATTGTCTTAATACAGTGGTCATTAATTAAACAAATCAATTATTGTACGGACATTACTTAAACTAATTCTTAGAAAATTTCCATTTGTTAAAAAATTATACCTAACACATACATAATATAAATTTTTTTTAATAGATATATTAGGACCACAAATCCTCGACCATTATTTCAACCTTAGATATTGCCACAATGATAAACATAAACTCTCGTGATTTTGATTTTCAACTTAAATCCAAAAAGTCTAATATCAATAATATTAATTTTTTTAGGTATATCTATATATGGATCTTCCATTTTATCTTGCTGATGTGAGATTTTGTTCACATTCCCAATAATATTTCTTCGAACAAAGTACTATTGAGCTTCCCTCCAAATAATCACCCCTATTATCGTCCATCCACACTTATTTAAGCCAATTCCTTTGATTGCATTCTTTTCGGTAAAGTTCGACCATTGCAGATCCCACCACATGACTACCTTATATATTAGACTCACGACTTTTTGGTTCTGCACTCGAGGATTCCACCACCCTCAACTAATAGTATTTTCTCCTTTTACCAGATACATATTAATTAGAGTCCCTTTCGTATCTGCCTATCAAATACCGACTACAAATATATATAACTTGAATCGCGATGAATGCAACGATAGTAATATATTTCATGCAGCGGTGAATTTGGAGAGGAGAAAATCTATATGTTTTACAAACTACTAGGGTTCATATAAAACTAGAGAATATATGCCAATATAATTTCTTAACAAAAAAAATAAAACAAAAAGTTGGGTACACATTTATTCATTTAAAGGAGTTCACAAAAGTTCATTTATACTTATGCCTAGGGGATGACAAGTTTTACGCCTTCATAATTTAAATAATCATACACTTGTTGAAATAATCAATCATATAAGAAATAATTATTAAATTTGGGTTGGACAAAAAAAAAAAAAATAATAATAACTTGAACAAAAAAAGGAAGGAAGTCACTCACACAAATCTTTTTTACGTCAGACTAATTAATCGAATATTGATTAATACATAATCCATCGAAAACTACTTGAAAATGAAAATGACTCTCCTACTTAATTAAAAATGAAATGTTCCTGGAAATTCTTGCTCCCAATGGACCATTTGTACTTAGTTTGAATTTCTGAAAAATTGTATAGTCCTCGCGCAGAAGGAGAATCGATGGAGGATGTGGGGCGAGCAAGAGTCTCGACGGCGCGACGGAAGAAGTTCGTCAGCACGGCGGATGTGGGTTGGCGGCGCGATGCAAGAGGTAGAGATTGGTATACACTGTGTTGGGGGTGAAAAATGGTGGGAAATGGAGGATTAAGTCTTTCAAGGTATTCGATGGGAGGGAGACGAAGATGGACTGACGGGGGTGACGCAATGCATGGTGGCGTTCTGGTAGGAGGGTGAGCGGTGATTTGACACGTCATAATGACAGCATTTAAGGTCCTTTTTTTGTTAGTTGTTTCATCACCGATTTTGTACAACATTTACTAAGTTTTTTTTTCTAAGGTTTTCTTATTTGCAGGTAGTATATCCTCTGATTGAGAGGACTGCGTTTTCCAATTGACGTAGTCCGAAGGTGTTTCTCTCTACTGGGGGAGGTTAGGTTGAGCGTTGTATTCCTTCCCCAATAAAGGTTCGACCCATTTTTTCGGGAAACAATTTTTTTTCGGTAGTAACAATATGATACAACTTTTTCTAGATTTTGAAACTAGTTTTTGTTTCTTTAATTTTTGAATTTCAAGCTTCCTAAAATTTCTCCAACTTATTTTTAGGAGTGTATTTTATCTCTCATAAAATCTTATTTTAATTTTTAACGTTAGGAACACGTTAGGCAGTTTGTTGGGGGGCATTTATGTCTTTTACAAATAGGATTTTATTAATCAGTAAAACGTTTAGCCATCTATTTAATTTATAAACTTTTGTATCCATTTTTCAAGCCACCTATTTATTTTTAGCCAATTTTCTTGTTGTCCCCTAAAACTTCCTCTTAGTGCCCAATTGAGCCTCATCATGGGCCAGTCAACCCAACAAGAGGGTTTTTTAGAGGGGAATTGTGCTAAATGGCTACAAAAAAAAAGCGTTCTTGATTTTTGGCTACGGAAGTTTGGTCTTTGCAGGCATGGCTACCGGAATAGTAGGAACCGTTTTCCTGGATTTTTTTGGACGTTTTTACCCCTGGTATATACGACTATATACAGACAGCCTTAACGTCCGTTTTTGTTACACGCAGGTTGCTCACCTTTTTCTTGCGATCTGGGTGTATTCCGGTTTACACGGGATTTGGTCCCTTTATTGCGCGCTGGATGTATCCCTATTTACACGAGATTTTTGGGGGCGGTCTGTTGTGATCTGTTAGGGACTACCTACTGTTCAGGCGTAGGTAGTTTCCAACAATTATTTTTTTATTCCTTCACATTGTTGCCCCTCATATAAATGTCATAGTGTATTATCTTTTTGTTTCATATCACGATCACATTGCGACAGTAATTTTCCGTCCTAATCTAACATGGCGACAGTTCAACAGGTCACGATTTTGTTTGGTGGTGTCTGGAGTGCTGAGGGTATTTACAGTGATTTCAGGTCCGGAAGCGTGGATGTTAGAAGTGATTCGAATCTCCAAGAGTTTAAAGTATGTTTGGCGAAATACCTTCAGCTCCAGGACGACAATATGATTACTCGGCTAACACTCTTCAGGAGCTGGTCGAATAACCCAATTAACATAATCATTTCTGAGGACAGAGATGTTTTTTGGATGGTCAACGGATTTCAAAACGGTACATACAGGGGGTGCTGTATAGTCGTTGACACCCCGGGGGTCAATACTGGTATACACCCCATGGGGACAGACGGGTATACACCCCTCATATACGGTTACAATCGAAGCGGGACATTATCGGATTGCAAGGAAGAAACGAACCCCTAAAATCTCGGGGGTAATGAATCTTTCTGTTGCAAATATAATGGAGGGGGAATGAATCAGTTACCTTATTTCAAATTTTTTGGTACAGGCCTCGCGTAGAAGAAGAAAGGATTGAGCATGCAAGAGGTGTTCGTCGGCGTACCGGATGAAGGTCGTGGGGACGGCGGAGGGGGGGCGTCGACGTGATGCGAGAGGTAGGTAGCGATATCCACTATGGTTGGCGGTGGGAATGCAGTTTTTTTTTTTTTTTGCTCTCAAGGGGTTTGTCAAGGTGGAAGATGGAGGATGTTTTGGCGGTGGTAATGGAAGTTTTTTGGGTATCGAGGGTTGTGGGGGATGGAGACGAGCAGACAGGGCTGGTGCACGAGGGGGGGGGGGGTTTGGTGGGTGGGTGGGGCGGTGCTCATAATTGCAGCAGGTGTGTCATAATTACGGTTTCTTTTTTGTTTCTTAATTTTTCAGAGGTTCTTAGGTGCAGGTAGTAAATATTCAGATGGACAAGAATGTTGTTCCCGATCAACATTGCAGCAGGTGTGTCATAATTTCGGTTTCTTTTTTGTTTCTTAATTTTTCAGAGGTTCTTAGGTGCAGGTAGTAAATATTCAGATGGACAGGAATGTTGTTCCCGATCAATGGAGTTCGGAGGTGTTTCTCTCTACTAAGGGGGTGGTTGAACTTTGTACTCATTGCCCAACAAGGTATTTACGCCTATTTCCGGGGAACAACTAGAGTATGGTACATTTGGGTTTCAAAATAGTTGTGTGTGTTTTTTATTTTCGGATTTTCAAACCTCCTAAAATGTCTCTAACTAATTTTAGGGGTGTTTTTTTATCTCTCTTAAACTCTGATTTTGGTTTTAAACGTTAACAACACGTTAGGAAGTTTGTTGAGGGGCATTTTTGTCTTGTATAGTTAGGGAATTATTAATTAATAAATGGTTTAGCCATCTATTTAATTTACAAACGTTTGTAGCCATTTTTCAAGCCACCTTTTTATTTTTAGCCATTTTTCTTGTTGCCCCTTTTTTAAAAAATTAGTAAAAAAAACAAAAAAAATTAGAAAAAGAAGGGACATTGAAAAATAATTGTAGATGAGGGGTGTCGCGTCTGTTCAACCTACGCGACACCCCCACTTTTGTACTGTTGCGCCTTTCAAGGCGCAACATACCTGTTTTTTTTTTATAAATATTATTAGTATATTAAATTTATTTTATTTAATGGTTATGACTTTTTAAAAATATTAGTTTTCATTTCATTTTTCAAATAATAAATTTAATTAGTATGTGTTTTTTAATTTTTTTTCTAATTTTAAAGTTTGAATTTTTTAATATGTATCTATAAATTAGATGATTTGAAGTTTGCATTTTTTTTCTTGTCTATGTCATTTTTTAATACAAAACATCACATATTAAATTCAACTAATGCTACGAATAAATTTTTCAAAAATTATTATACATTAATTTCAATCATTTTTCAATAAAAAATTATATCGTTAAAACATAATTAAATTTATGTATACATAGAAAACACAATTACATTTTAAAAACTAACCATTTTTAAACATCTTCAATCCAATTTCAAATACAATTAATTTAAAAATAAGTATATGAATTTTTCTTGTATTATTGCATTTAAAATAAATATATATATGAATTTATAATACAATGCAATGCATCGCTAATCTAAATTAATTATATAGTTTACTAAAATTGCTAGCCAATAATGATTCTTCTTAACAGAAAAAAAAAATGAATCTCTATCGATTCTTAACACAAATTTAATTATGTTTCAACGATATAAATTTTTATCGAAAAATGATTGAAATTAATGTATAATAATTTTCGAAAAATCTATTCGTAGCATTAGTTGAATTTAATATGTGATGTTTTGTATTAAAAAATGATATAGATAAGAAAAAAAATGCAAACTTCAAAACATCTAATTTATAGATACATATTAAAAAATGCAAACTTTAAAATTAGAAAAAAAATTAAAAAACACATAATAATTAAATTTATTATTTGAAAAATGAAATGAAAACTAATATTTTTAAAAAGTCATAATCATGAAATAAAATAAATTTAATATACTAATAATATTTATAAAAAAAACAAAGAAAAAAACAAAGAAATTAAAAAAAAAAAAAAAAAAAAAAAAAAAAAAAAAAACAGGTACGTTCAAGGCGCAACAGTGCAAAAGTGGGGGTGTCGCGTAGGTTGAACAGACGCGACACCCCTCATCTGCAATTATTTTTCAATGTCCCTTCTTTTTCTAATTTTTTTGTTTTTTTTTTTACTAATTTTCTAAAAAAACCCCAAATTAGAGGCTCAAGCCTAAGCCCTATGGGCCTCAAACATTGTTTGGGTTAAGCTTGAGCTGGTCTAACCTCTAAAACCTAAGCTCATGACCTAATCCATGGACTTTACTTAATAGGGCAAAATTGGATTGGGCTTGAATTGACCCTTTGGATCCGATTGATCTTTCTAATAAATTATAGGGACAACCAGATAAATGACCAAAAAAAAAAAATAGTTGTTTTGAAAAATGACCAATCGTATTTCCAATTTGATAAATGGCCAAACCCTAAACTATTTTGGCAGGAAATTGGACGAAAATACCCCTAAACAAATCTTAAATCTGAAAATAAAATAAAACAAATACACTATAAGGGAGAGAATCTAGCTTCCTTACCCATGGATTCATCTAGCAAATCAAAATAACATAAATTCAAATGAAATGGAATATAAATCTGGCAACCTAAATTTAAAACAAGAGATTTGAATTAAAAAAGAGAGAGAAAAAATAGGAGGCCTTAAATTTAAACCGTGTATATCAGAAGAAAAAATGAAAGAGCTTACCAAATTCAATAAACAATGAAGAACAACTTCAATTAAAAAAAATTCCAGATTTCAAAGAAGAACAGAAAAAAAATGAAATCACACATTCTCCTTGTGTGAAAAAGAAAAATCCAAATTCACCTAAAATATGGGATGAACACCTAAAATATAAGAATTAAAGTATAATCAGAAAAAAAAAATGAAAAAATTGATACACAATTTCAAACAAACCTCTCTGACGCGTGGATTAATAGCATCTTATGGAAAAACCCTAAGGCATAATTACACTATTGGGGACACACTCACGTTAAAAAAAAAAAAAAAAAAAAAAAAAAAAAAAAAAAAAAAAAACTCTTTCCCCTTCCTCATTTCAAACCCTTCCAACTTACCGTTCGCAAGAGAACCCCTTCCCCTTCCTCCATCATTCGAACCTCCGAGACAAACTCTTCCATCATTCTACCATTAGTATTCTTCTACATTCATCGATTCTTCCATACTTCTTCACAGAGGACTTCAAGCTTCGTCTCGTAACCAAGATTCTCAAAAAGTTTACACTGTATCTACACGGACAACCGAAGAACATTCAGAAGCTCGAGCGAGTTTTGTCGACATCCAGGGTATGCATGCTTCAATTTCTGCTAATTTTTTCTGTTTATATAGATATGGAACATTTTTTACTTACAAATAGGACCCGACGTTGAGTAATAAAATGAAAAACGATAAAGTAGGGAAGAGAGATGATCGTGTAACTAAAAATCCCTTGATTCATGGAATGAGACGTTATAGATTATTTTTGAAAAAAAAAAGATACGGCTGCACAAATATAGGATAAACGTGGGGGGTGGCTGAAGGGCAAAAAAGTAAGTTTATATAGCATGAAAATAGGCTGGAAAAACCGATTTGGCCATTTTTCATTAAAAAATACGGTTTGGCCATTTTTTGAAATTACCCTGTTATTTCTGGCCATTTCTGAGGATTTCCCTAAATAGATTATATTTTATGGTTAACTACACAGATAGACCAAATTGGAATCGAAATTTCACAAATGTCTAATTTTGAAAAAATTATCGGCTTTGTCCTAAGCGCGAAGCCAAAATAGAGGTTAATTTACATCACTGCCCATTATATTATATTTTAAATACAAAAAATAAGTATGATTAATTAAAATAATCAAAATCTTTTCCTAAAATATCTCCTCCATAATCACCTAAATCTTTCCACCTTCCCTCTTCCAAATAATTGTTGTATTCTCTCCAAAATTTCCTTTGAAGCCCATATTTCAAACTGCCAAAATCTTTCTCCCCCATCATCCTCCACGATGTCTCATTCTACACATTGTTGCCGACCACATACAAACTTCATTCATGTCTCATTTCCCAAAATCTCTCCCCCATGATCTTTCAAACTGCCAAAGTTTCCCTTTCAAACACCGTACAAATGTCATTTCACCATCGAATATCGGTTACAAACCTCCATTGTTCAAGCTTCGTCGTCTTCCTCCGTTCACGTACAAATGTTGGCCTCTGTCTAAAGTCCATCGGCTTCACGCTCCATCGTTGGCTCTGTCGTCTGGCAATTTGTCAGCTTCCATCTTCAATCCGTCGACTGTGTATTGTCTCAGTTGCTGTCGGTTGGAGTTCATTCACGGAATGTATATTTGGATTAGTTATGTGGTTTATAAAAAATATACAGTTTAGTTCATTTTCTTGATGGCTATTGAGTTGGGGGTTTGTAAAAAACATTCAACAATAAATCATGGCTTATATATATAAAAAACAGCCAACCATTGTGTTATGTTGTATACTTAATCGGTTGTGTTATTGTGTTATTGTGAACTTAGTTGTGAGTTTATATAATATATCAATTGGTTTATATATAACCATCGATGTTTATATACAACTGTTTTATTGTTTATTTAGTTGGGTTTATATAATATATCATATGGTTTATATATAATGAACAAATGGTTGTATTCGATATTTTAATTATACAAATTCTAGGGAGATTATATTTTATATGCATGTTCCATTTGAATGTATCACTTTCATTACTTATTAATAATCCAAACTGAAAAATATATTCATGGACTATACATTCGAAGGTTGCCTTAACTTTTGGTTTACAACTTCAATCAAATTAGTGAACAACATTTCTTCATGTAATAATAATTTGAGAAACTTGATAATCAATATAGTTATTAATCTCATTTCAACGAACACCATACACCATCCATATGTGAATGAGATTATTACTTACAATATATATATATATATATATATATATATATAAATATATAACAAATATTTAATAAGGTTTATATGCTTAGTATATATTTATGAATAAAATATATTGCATGTGACATATATTTATTAATTTTGAAAATTCACTTATGAATTATATAAACCATGTCGCATATATACTATATAATGAGATTTATATAATATACTTCTAAGTATATATTTATGATACATAATATACCGCATTGTATATATTATTATCATTATGATGTTTTACTTATGAACTGTATAAACAATGACAAATATATACTATATAATGTGATCAATAAAATGATTATATATTATAATGCATGGTATATATTTATCATATGAAAAAAAAAATATTACATTCGACAGGGAATTAAGTAATTAAATGTAAATAAGGGTTAATATGAACCAATATATAAAATTAAAAATATTTTATGCCATTAAAAATTAATTAAAAAAATTCTTTAAAACACTCGTAGTTGTGTGATTGGATGCGGAAAAAAAACATTTTTTTCCAAAATAAAACGAAAAAAAAAAAAAGAAAAATCATTAATATATTGATTGAAAATAAAAGATTGTTATTCATACTCATATTGTTTGACCAGGAGGAAGAAAGAAGGAAAAAAAAAAGTTAGCAATACTCATTGGAATGAAAGACAAGAATGTGAGAAAAGCTTGGTTGAATTTTTTGACATCAACAAAAATGGAGGCATAGAGATTTTGACGGCAATTGGCTTATATGATGAAATTTGAGTAAAATGTATTTAGAGTTAAGTAATGGTAAATTAATTCTTTATTAATTTGCTTTAATGGTAGTTTTTACTATGGAAAGAATCACCTCCCAACCAAATTCTAATATGCAGAATTTTGAAGGGCAAAATAGAAAATATTTAGATGGAAAATTTTGAGCAAAGACAAAACTGAAAATTTTTTCATAACTAGACATTTGTGAAATTTTGGTTCTAAAAGGGTCTAATTCCCATAATTTTTGTATATTTTAATATTTTTTCAAACAAAACTTTTTTTAGTTTTAGATTTTAGGGGAAAATACACTTTTGGTCTTGAGGTTTGGGTTAGGCTTCATTTTGGTCCCTAAGTTTGAAAACTTGACATTTTGGTCCATGAGGTTTAGATTTCATTTCATTTTGGTCCCTTTGTCGAATTTTCCGTTAATTACTAACGGATTCTGACGTGACGCTACTTTTTTGTTAAAAAAAATATTTTCTAATTTTTTAAAATAAAAATATATGAAGGGTTTGTCCTTCGTTCCGGTCGGATTCAAAAGGGAAACCCCTTCGTGGTTTCCTTTTTTTTTTTAAACAGTAAAAGAAAGGAAGATAAGGAAAAAGAGAAGAAAAAAGGGAAGAGAGAGAAGAAGAAGAAAAGAGAAGAAAAAAGAGAGAAAAAAAAAGGGAAGAGGTGACAGACAGTGGCGGCTCCAATGGTGGGGGACTGATGGTGGTGATGAAGAAGAAGAAAGAAAGAGAAATGATGAAAAAAATAATATTTTTATTTTAAAATAGGGAAAAATACACTTTTGGTCCCTGAGGTTTAGGTTAAGTGACACTTAGGTCCCTGAGTTTTCAAACTCAACAAAAATACCCCTGAGTTTTTAGATAAGCAGCCAAATGGTCCCTACCGTCAAATTTCCGTGAAGTCACTAACGGAGAGGTGATGTGGACTCCATTAAAATGACATGGCATCCTGACGTGGCAATTTTCAAGTTTTAGGGTTGGATGAGATGGCAATTTTAAAGTTCACGTGTCTCCCAAAAAATCAAACCTAAAAAAAAAACAAAAAATCGAACAGATCTCCTTCGTGTTTCCCCTTTTCGTTCGTCTTCTTCATCCATCGGTTAGGGTTCCTAAAATTACTCCAAATTTGAAGCTGGATGTCACGAGAAATGCCACAGAAACTTTCGAAAATTGCAATGGATAACTTTGAAGAGTCCATAAGAGGCGATAATAGTGAAACTAAGAACCCTAGCTACTGTCACTGTGGGTTAAGAGCTCGATTAATAACTTCATGGACAAAGAGGAACCCTGGAAGAAGATTCTATGGATGTCCTGGTTACAAGGTATGTATTCTTTTGTTTATGACAAGTTTATTCATTTTTCGGATGGTTGCAATTTGTTTAGATACTCGGTTGCTCGTCTTCTCTGTTGTGTAGGGGAATGGTTCGGGATGTGGGTTTTTTTATTGGTGTGATCCAGAAGTATCAGAACACAACAAAGAAGTGATTAACAAACTAAGAGACGAAGTTGGTCGGTTGAAGAAGATTGCACAAAACTTGCGCCGTTTGGAGTGGTTGTATCGTGTAATAATTGTAGTATTGGTGGGCATTTTAGTGATTGTATTTGGGTTTTGATTGGGAAGAACTGTAAAAATTATGGATACATGGCGGTGTAGATGATTTGTCTTTGCTTTCTTGGAAATATTATCTATGTTGTAGCTATGTTGTTAATGTTATGGAATTGTTATGGAGTTTGCTTCAGTGTTTGTCCATCTTATCATGTCTGTTATTTACCTTAAATTGCTTACATAATTTTGGTCCCCATTGAATCTTGCTCTTTTGTTCCATATTACATGAATTTTCACTTTTGGTCCCTGATTAAACATTGCTTGTTTACACATTCTGAGCATGATAGTAAAATGTAGGTTTCACAAATTTGGTCCCTATTGTAAATTAACAAGCACACCATGGTACTAAAGTTTAGGTTTCACAAATTTTGATTCTAGTAAGGTTGAAGAACCCGCGATCGAATCATCTCTGCCGGGAAGTTGCTCAGAAGGTTTGGACCACGGAGCTGTGGATGCGAATTCACAAATCTGTCACTCATTCAAGAAAGTTTTGAAAGAAGAGCATGATGTTTATTTATGCAGGTTTGTTTGATTGTCAGCATTTCTGTAACTCATGAACTCCAACCCCAAACTTTATCTTGATTGTGTCATTTTTCTCTTACTCTATCAGGGATGGAAAAGCTTTTTGCAGTTCTCAGTGATCTCTCAGGAGATTTTTGCAGAAGATAAATTCGAGAAGGCTTCGAAAGATGATAGTGAAAGCTCTGCAACGTCGAGCTACCTTGAGGATCTGTTCATCATCGGTCTCCCTTTTGCTTTATGACAATGAGTTATAGTTTCTTTTCAATCAGTCTGCAGCCATGGATGATCACAAAGTTTACAGTTTTTCCATTTTGTGCTTTCATGGTGTTGGTGAGTCTTGAGTAGAAAGATGAGAGTTTTTGCTCGTTTATTGAAGATTTTGATCCAACTTTGTTAATACTGGAGATCATTTTGTTGTTGTATCTCAAAGGCTTTGTTGACTTGAATAAAAATTTGTCTTGAGAACAGTTTTTGAACACCTACCGGAAAGTTTTGGCATTTGAGATGGAAATATATTGTTGTATTTTCCTATTCTTTTCTTTTGAATGACTTTGGAAGTTCAAAGATCTCACTCTTTACAACCTGTTTTTTCACTCATTTTCAGCTCATACCAGAACATAAAGAATAAACTCAACAAAGGGATAATAACCAAAATGATCAGTACATCAAACTGCCCTTGGCACTCATTGCACTTTTGGTCCCTGCTGAAACATAAATAGATGCATACAGACTCATTCAACTCATTTACAACCTGTTCACACATTTTGATCACAAAAAATGGGTACCAATCCTGTTTTTTCACCCATTTTCAGCTCATACCAGAACATAAAGAATAAACTCAACAAAGGGATAATAACCAAAATGATCAGTACATCAAACTGCCCTTGGCACTCATTGCACTTTTGGTCCCTGCTGAAACATAAATAGATGCATACAGACTCATTCAACTCATTTACAACCTGTTCACACATTTTGATCACAAAAAATGGGTACCAATCCTGTTTTTTCACCCATTTTCAGCTCATACCAGAACATAAAGAATAAACTCAACAAAGGGATAATAACCAAAATGATCAGTACATCAAACTGCCCTTGGCACTCATTGCACTTTTGGTCCCTGCTGAAACATAAATAGATGCATACAGACTCATTCAACTCATTTACAACCTGTTCACACATTTTGATCACAAACCTGTTCACACATTTTCATCAATTTTGGTCCCTGTTGAAACATAAATAGATGCATACAAACTCATTCAGCTCATTTACAACCTGTTCACACATTTTGATCACAAACCTGTTCACACATTTTCATCAATTTTGGTCCCTGTTGAAACATAAATAGATGCATACAAACTCATTCAGCTCATTTACAACCTGTTCACACATTTTGATCACAAACCTGTTCACACATTTTCATCAATTTTGGTCCCTGTTGAAACATAAATAGATGCATACAAACTCATTCAAACCTGTTCACTTTTTCACCCATTTTTAGCTCATACAAGAACATAAAGAATACGCTCAACAAATGGATAATAGCCAAATAGATCAGTACATTAAGCTGCATTTGGCATTCATTCATCAGAGAAAATATTCAAATACATTTTCAACACCTCCAACAACATTGTCAAACAGTCATGAAAATAAGGAGGATACCATTGTCAGGTTGTAAACAAAAAACTGCAGAAAGTAAGCATATTTTCTAACTTAACCACTCACCCTATACAGTTATGGGTCCCAAAAAATTAATACTAACTTACCACCCTGTACAGCTTCCCAAAAAATTGCAGAATGCATATTTTCCTCCCTTTACAAATTTGTTTCCCAAAAAATTACTTTAAATTTACCACCCTGTACAACATTCCCAAAAAATTACAGAATGCCTAGTACCTTCCCACTTCTATTACTTCTCCCCATATCCAACCGGGTTGATGGCTTCATCACGAGACCTTGTCAAATATATCCTTCTAGATGGAGTACTAGATTGTTGAGTCGATGATCCAGGTTGAGACCAAAGAACTTCCACTTCCTGTGGCTCTTCCTCTTGCAACGACCCTTCTTCCTGGAATGATTGAAACATATATTAAAACTGAGTTGGAAACACAAAAATAAAATACAGATTACACATTTGGTCCCTGTTCGGTAGATGAATGTTACTTACAGCAGATGGAATGTTAAATCCCATAAAGGTTGTAGTCTTCCTCTTCTTTCTTTGTCTAGCCACTTCTCCTTTACACGACCGTGCATTATGCCCAACATTTTTACATTTTGAACAGGTCACCGTAGGTGTTTGTCTCCTCACACGTTGTGAAGGTCCAGGTTCACTTGCATCTCTCCTTCGTTGCCTTCTTGGTCGTCCTGGGGGTCGTTTAAGTTTAGGTGGCTGTAGCGGATCAACAGTAGTTTTTGGCCAAAGACTAGACCCATTCACGGGTTTGAGGAAGCTCGAGTATGTCTTGATCAATGTATCTTTATGGTAAAATTTGTCCACGTATTCTTCGGGCTTATGCTTCCTATAGTAGATGCTTTAGATGGCATGGACACAGGGGATGCCACTTAAGTCCCACTTGAAGGGAATAAAAGTCCCCACGCAGCGGAAGCGCATCGATTGGACCTTACGCCGTATATTAATTAACATTAAAAAACCGTTACGAAATCTCAAACAAAACTTTAAACTAACTTTAAAGCCGCTGTAAAATCGGTTTAAACATGCTAAAATAAATCTAAATTTATTTTTAAAACTTTTCTAAAGAAAAGCGGAAGAACCGTTACAAACCTCCGTTGTAGACTTGACCGTTCTTCGCCAACGAAGCTCCACGAACGAAAACGCAGCAGCGGCTTCAAGGTATTCTTCGCTGGAAATTCTTCTTTGATTGACACAATAACCACAGAGGTTACACCGGTATGTCTCTAAGTCTAGGAGGCCAAAGACTTGTGGGAGTCTTTCTCTAAGAGGGAGGCTAGAGAGAATTCTAGGTCTTGTCTTTCAAGAGTGTCAAGTGTCATGACCAATTAGGTCTAGTGTTCTATTTATAGAAGAGAGGCCATGAATAAAATATTCAATAAAATCAATCTTTTCCAAAATTGATTCAATCTTTATTCCTTAATTAATCAATCATGATCAATCAATTCCCAATTGATTAATCTTTTCCATAAATGACTAATTTCTTCCATAAGTAATTAGATCATTCCCATAAATGATTAATCACTTCCTTAAGTGATTAATTATTTACATAATTGATTAATTCATGGTTAATGAATTCTTTAATTAATTAACCACCAAATTAAATATCACATATTTAATTTCCGGCCTTGAATTAATTAATTTTGCCCAACCACTTTTAGGACTTAAATTAATTAATTCTTTCAATCTTCCATAAATTTATATTTGAACTTCTTCAAATATTAATTTCTCTCATAATAATATATCAATATATATTATATTTATTTCCCTCAGTAAATTGAACATTTTCAATTTAATTACTTAGTTGCCTCAAATTACTTTACGAGCTACCAGTGGGACCTAATGGACCTGCAGATCAGAAGCTCCAACGATGTGAGATTAATTGGTTAAACTCATTAACCACAATAATCAATATTCGTTAACTGTGTGTACATTCCACTATAGACTCACAGTTGCACTCTTCTCACTGCAGACATATTTTCTGTGTCCACGGAACTTAGACCAATATCGACTAGTTAGTCCTTCACGAGTGTCCGTAACACCAGCTGGGTCAAATTACCGTTTTACCCCTGGGTCACCTCTATTTCCTTAAGTACCAATTCTCCTCTAATGAACAATCTGTTTATGGTCCAACCATTAAACAGAAAAACCCTCTCGTGCCATTGAGAGGGTAGGCCCTTTGTTCAAGACTCGGAGTAATCACTTAAGGGAACACTCATCTGCTTCCCTAAAGTCGGGAAGGAGTGAATTCCATCTTGCACGATTATGTTCCCAGCTCCCCATTCGATCTTGTCCCCAAAGTGGTAGGCTTATTGAGTCGGCGTATTGGCCACTCTCACCCATGCAAATCAAAGGACAGACTCTCATGAGCAGGAGTCCATAATCAACTCAGGATTAAGACTAAGTTGTCTCGGTCGTCCTAGTGAAATAGAAAACCAACTAGTTAACGGTGTTATAACTAGTGGTTACTATTTCGCGGTCCGGTCTTATGCAAACTCATTGCATAGGATACCCCCACTCGCATGTCTCCTACATGAACGCGTTGGATCGCAGCGTTTGTATCAAATACAAAGTGGGCCGTATCCATAGTGTCACCAGGATAAGGCACCCAGTCTTATCCCTATACTATAGACCCTTTAGGCTGTTTCTTGAACAATGATCCCATATGTCGCTACATATAGTTCAAGATTCATATTACAGCCTTGGATGTCTAGTTTATTGGATTAGGGTTATTATTAGGCAAAGACAAATATAAAATAACTAATAACAATTAATGGAAAAATATATCAATATTATTTCATTAATATCCGGTCAACGGTTACATTCACTATCTACGAGTTTTAGGGCATAAAACCCAACAAACTCCCACTTGAACTAAAACACTAGTTAGTGGGATGTAAATGCAATAATCTAAAGCTGGAAATACAATGAACTAGGGCATCCTTATACCCATTATACATTTCTCCCACTTGCCCTAGATTAGATGGCATACATATCTCGTAGACCTAGACCTTCTAGATGACCCTCAAACACTTTAGCCGTGAGAGCCTTTGTAAATGGATCAGCGATGTTGTGCTCCGAGGCGATCTTAGTGACGATCACATCTCCTCTTTGCACAATCTCCCGTATCAGGTGATACTTCCTCTCGATATGTTTACCCCGTTTGTGGCTACGAGGTTCTTTTGAGTTGGCTACAGCCCCACTGTTGTCACAGTATAGTGTTATGGGCACGTTCATATTCGGAACTACTTCCAAATCAGTCAAGAACTTTCTGAGCCATACTGCCTCCTTAGCTGCTTCGCAAGCTGCTACATACTCAGCCTCCATGGTTGAGTCTGCTATGCATCCTTGTTTGATGCTTCTCCACACTACTGCTCCTCCATTGAGGGTGAATACTGACCCTGATGTGGATTTCCTTGAATCCTTATCAGCTTGAAAGTCAGAGTCAGTGTATCCAGTAAGAATCAAATCCTTAGCTCCATACACAAGCATGTAGTCCCTCGTTCTCCGAAGATACTTGAGGATATTCTTAACCGCTCCCCAGTGGTCCAACCCTGGATTAGACTGATACCTACTGACTACTCCCACTGCATAACATATGTCAGGCCTTGTGCAGAGCATGGCATACATTAAGCTGCCCACAGCTGAGGCGTAGGGAATGTGTCTCATGTTCTCAACTTCTTGAGGTGTCTTAGGAGATTGTTCCTTAGACAGGTGCACCCCATGTCTGAAGGGTAGGAGTCCCTTCTTGGAGTTTTGCATCGAATATCGAGACAACATCTTGTCAATATACGTTGCTTGAGACAGAGCTAGCGTTTTGTTCTTACGATCCCTAATGATTTGGATTCCCAGAACATATTGAGCCTCTCCCAGATCTTTCATTTGGAATTGGGCTGCTAGCCATTTCTTAATGTCATTTAGGTATCCTACATCATTCCCAATGAGTAGGATATCGTCTACATAAAGTATTAGAAAAGCTACTTTCCTTTTGTTGACTTTCTTGTATACACAAGGCTCATCAACGTTTTGGTCAAAGCCAAAAGATTTGATTGCAGCATCAAATCTAATGTTCCATGATCTGGATGCTTGTTTCAATCCATAAATGGATCGATTTAGCTTACAAACCTTTTGTTCCTGACCTTGGGCTATGAACCCTTCGGGTTGAGACATAAAGATATTCTCTTCAAGATTACCATTCAGAAAGGCAGTCTTGACGTCCATTTGCCATATTTCATAGTCATAATATGTGGCAATGGATAAAAGAATTCTTATGGACTTTAACATGGCTACAGGAGAAAAGGTTTCTTCATAGTCAACCCCCTCCTTTTGGGTATAACCCTTTGCCACTAGTCTAGCTTTGAAGGTCTGTACCTTTCCAGCCGCATCTCTTTTTCTCTTATAGATCCATTTGCACCCTATGGGTTTTACCCCATATGGTAGATCTGCAAGTTCCCATACAGAATTGGAGTACATTGACTCCATTTCCAGGTTCATGGCTTTGACCCATTCATCCTTATCTTCGTCATTCATTGCCTGTCGATAGGACAATGGATCCTCAATGACAACCTGAGTTTCAGTTAAACCCAAGTAGCGATCAGGTTGTAACACAACCCTCCCACTGCGTCGAGGCATTCCCAACGTTTGAGATGGACGGGATGGATCTGAAGAACTAGTTCCTTCATCAACCCTTGTTGAAGGTCCAACTTCATCAACAACTCTTGATGATTCTTCAGTAGCTTCTCCTAATATTATTTTGCTTCGTGGTTTATGATCTCTCATGTGGTCTTCCTCTAAGAAAGTGGCGTTTGTCGATACAATCACCTTATTTTCTTGTGGGTCGTAGAAATAACCACCTCTCGTTTCTTTAGGGTAACCAACAAATTGGCACAGTTTTGAACGAGGTTCCAGTTTCTTAGGATTTGTCACAAGCACGTGTGCAGGACACCCCCAAATGCGAAAGTGATGCAAACTAGGTTTACGCCCCTTCCATAACTCGAAAGGTGTTTCTGAAACACTTTTCGAGGGAACATTGTTCAAGATGTATACTGCAGTCTCCACTGCATACCCCCAAAACGAGCTAGGCAATTGAGCATAGCTCATCATTGATCGAACCATGTCTAACAAGGTTCTATTTCTCCTTTCTGACACACCATTCTGCTGAGGTGTACCAGGGGCTGAGAGTTGAGATTGGATTCCATGTTCTATCATATAGTCCTGGAATCTTTGATCCATATACTTCCCTCCTCGATCAGATCGAAGTACTTTAATAGTTTTACCTAATAGGTTTTCAACTTCAGCCTTAAACTCCTTAAACTTTTCAAGGGCTTCAGACTTATGTCCCATTAGGTATAAGTAACCATATCTTGAATAATCATCTATAAATGAGATGAAATATTCGTACCCTCCTCGAGCTTTTACATTCATTGGACCACATAGATCCGAATGTATTAACTCTAAGGGTTCTTTGGCTCTGTAACATTTTCCAGAAAAGGGTCTTTTGGTCATTTTTCCCTCGAGACAAGATTCACAAGGTGGTAGTGAATCATCTCCTAACTTGCTTAGAAGTCCATTCTTTACCAAACGACCGATCCTATCGATGTTTATATGACCAAGTCTAAGATGCCAAAGATGAGTATTGTTACTTGATGGAGAAATCTTTTGCCTTTTACTTTGAGTTTCAGCAGTTTTAAATAATTCATGATTTAAAAGTGCTTTGTTTTCGGTTGGTCTTAAAACATACAAGTTATTTTCCAATTTGGCTGAACAAATAAGTATACCATTTTTATAAATGAACGCTTCATTCATATCAAAAGTAACTGTATACGATTGTTCAATCAAACATGAAATAGAAATCAAGTTCCTCTTAATCTTGGGAACGATTAACAAACTTTCTAAAAGCAAGAATCTATTTCTAAAAAATAACTTCGCAGCTCCCACTGCTTTAGCTGAAATGACTTCTCCAGTTCCGACCCTGAGTGTCATTTCTCCATCGTTCAACTGCCGAAAGGAACTATTTTCCTGAAAAGAAGAGCAAACATGATTAGTTGCTCCTGAATCAAGTATCCAGGTAAACTCATCATGTTCTACCAGGCATGTTTCTAAAACCAGTAAATCAAATTTACCTTCCTTTTCCTTCTTTTTCTCAGCAAGGTACTTTGGGCAGTTTCTCTTCCAATGTCCATCTACATTGCAGTGAAAACATTTGCCCTTGTCTGCCACAGCTTTGGCTTTTCCCTTGCTTTTGGCAGCAGTACTGGGAGCTTTCCCCTTGTTTCCTTTCTTCTTCTGAGTTTTCTTTGAAGAAGTGGCTACAGATTTAGTTCCAGAGGATGAACCCTTCTCGAACTTTCTTTTGGAGTGAACAACGTTTGCCTCTCCTTCTATCTGTCCCTTGTTCTTAAGAAGAGACTGATAGAGCTGTAGCTCATTAAGGAGGCTAGTCAGGTTGAATGTTATTTTATTCATCATTGCATTGCTTCGAAACTGTAGAAAACTCTTCGGAAGAGATTCTAAGATGAATGCAACCTGACTACGCTCATCTATGACCGCCCCGTTTGCCTCTGCCACGTTGAATTGGACCATCATATCCAGGACATGCTCCCGAACAGACGTGCCATCTTTCATGCGACAGCTATAAACGTATTTGAGAGCGTCATGGTGGAGTTGGTAGGACGGTTGTCCAAACATCTCCCGGAGAGAGTTCATAATCTCCCTCGCTGTTACCATGCCCTCATGCCTTTTAGCCAAAACTTCAGATAAGCTGGCTAAGATATAGACGCGAGTCTTATCATTGGCCTTTGTCCAGCGGTCATAAGCATCCTTAACTGCCTGGGATGCATTACGAGCAGGGGCTGGAGGACAATCCTCCGTTAAGACGAACCGCAGATCATCGACAACAAGAATCGTATTCAAGTTCGACTTCCACGTAGCATAATTTTCGCCGGTTAATTTCTCATTTTTAAGCAGAGAGACTATTGAGGAAGACATTGCTGAAATTTAAACAAACAATGACCGTATTAGTTATCTTTGCCTTAACCCATCATACAAGCAAACAATTGCACACAATCCAATCAATTTAGCAAAACAGACAATCACAGAACCCTAAAACTATTGATTTTGTTTTGCAACGACGTTTCAGAGGTTTAGAATATCAGCCACCGAAGGGTGATCAGGTACTCCTCCTTTGAAATGAGACACCTCTCAGCTAATTCTAATTCCAGAATAACTCATATTCCTATAGACATTAGCCACCGTTGTTCGGTCAAGGATTTGTTAACACTTTTAACTCATCCTCGTAAGTGTAACCCTCCCACTTTCAGATCTCAGAGGCACGCACCAACAGGCTACCGAAGGGAAAGACAACTGTTGGTGATTAGCCTAAGAGCTCCTATCCTTTTCCAGGAGTTCACGATGTTCCGAATCCTATGACCAGGCCCTCCGAAGGGATGGATGCGCCAGGGCAACCTGCAGGCGGATCATAGGACTCTCACGGTGTGAACTATGGGCGGAGACCGAGGGATACGTTGACACGTGTCCCGCTCCCACTTACTCTAGACATTTTTCCCATTCACCTTGATATTGATCCATGCAAACACTTTCCGAAGGGAGGCCGCTCCTAGGGCGACTCGAAGCCGAGCATGAATCTCACGTTGTGAATATAGGGACGTAGGAGCAAAACTTGATTTAAATCTCGTTTTGTAATTTTCCTCCCACTGAAAATGTCCTAAGGTTAATATAGGGTTGTTTAACTTAGATAGTATTCGGCTAAGTCAATCTATCTAAGTCTGATCCTATTATAACAATTATGGAAAGGATTCAACTGCAATCTTTTGGGTGAATTAAACTTTTTAATAAACCCAACATTGCAAGTCAACATTACTATGGTTAATTCAACTCAATCCGGTTAGTTCCCAGGTAGGAGGTGTTCCGTAAACCGTCAACTTAAATACCTCCAGCCTTAGACAGAACTTTACCGAGAGAGTTCCCTTATAACCTCAGTAATGTAAGGTCTTTACTCTAAAGATCTAGGTGCATTAAACACTTTTAATAAACCTAGTGACATTGCATGCTAACATTTAACTATGATTAATTCAACTCCGGTATTCCAGGTCAGTTCCCAGGTAGGAGGTGTTCCGTAAACCGTCAACTTAAATACCTCCAGCCTTAGACAGAACATTACCGGTGGAGTTCCCTTATAATCATAGCAATGTTTTTCCTACTTAGTAAATTAAAACTATTTTTAATTCTAAGTAAGAAAAGATTCTAATCCTATTAGAAATCGATCTAGGTCTAATTAATTTTAAACAATTTAAAATTAATTCAATTTATCCTATGATCTTATGTTTGCATGCAAATCTTGATTATAGATTGACGGTTTCTAACCATTAATATTAAAGAACTATTTCAAATTTTAATGATTAATCCTATAATCAAGAATCTAGGGTTTAATTCATTCAACAATCTCATTCAAATTGAATAATTAAGCCTCATCAATTGCATGAATAATATAACAATTATATTAATAACTATGGATGTTTCATGCTTCATGCAATTTTGATTTTCTTTTATTATAACAATTATAAGCCAATCAAGAAAATCAACCAAGCATGCTTCATTCATCACATTAAACATAACTATTTATATTTAATTTAAGTAATGACATGCTTCATGCTTTCCAATTTTTCATATAATTAATATACACTTATATTAAAAATATGAAAACAAATCCATGCATTTAAACATACATTATAACAATTTATAATATATAAAAAATGCATGAGCATGTTTATAACCTAAGGTGGGATTAAATAATCTATATGACATCCATAAAGCATATAAATAGCAATTGAACCGGTTAATTTTGGCCCCTAGGATAAAATAAAGCATTAAATTACATTAATTTAGCTAAATTCTATCCTAAAAAATCCATGAACAGCTCCGGAATTGGCCTAGACAGCACGAACCGCCCCGAACCACCTCGAACCGGCCTCCAAAATCACGAACCATGCCAAAAATTGGCTGAACCGGACCAAATAGGTCCCAGCCCAGCCGAACCGGTCCGAACCATACCGTCCTTGCTTGAACCGCGCCTGTTGAAACCCTAGTGCGCGCCTCCATCGTGACAGCGTCGAGACGCTGTGTAGATAAGCGTCCCGACGCTGTGCGTTTTCCATATCTGGCGCCTGCGTAATCGAGACAGCGTCGAGACGCTGTTGAGGTAGCGTCCCGACGCTTTGCGCTTTCCTTACCGAGCGCCTTCGGTATCGAGACAGCGTCGAGACGCTGTTGAAGGAGCGTCCCGACGCTGTTGCGTCTGGAGGCAGAATCTGGGCAAAACAGCAACGATTTCTTCGGTTTTGGCTTCGATTTCAGCGGCGATTCCTTCGATTTTCATCTCATAAAAACCTTTTCTAGACCCGGACTTACATAGGACTCGATTTTACATAAAATACCCGAAACACCGGGCCTTACATGATCAAAATCACATAAAAATAAAATCTATGGCCATAAAATTAACCCAAACAGTTCAATGCAAACCGAACATACAATATGCATAAATCCCACCTATTAGAGCCTATCGCAA
The DNA here is from genome assembly GCA_036850905.1 of Luffa acutangula. NCBI lineage: Eukaryota > Viridiplantae > Streptophyta > Magnoliopsida > Cucurbitales > Cucurbitaceae > Luffa > Luffa acutangula. The sequence goes on from CM072096.1 coordinate 46,632,545, forward strand.
CTTTTTTAAAAGTAATTAATAGGGACAGCGATGGCTCTGATGCCGATTGAAGGGAATAAAAGTCCCCACGCAGCGGAAGCGCATCGATTGGACCTTACGCCGTATATTAATTAACATTAAAAAACCGTTACGAAAACTCAAACAAAACTTTAAACTAACTTTAAAGCCGCTGTAAAATCGGTTTAAACATGCTAAAATAAATCTAAATTTATTTTTAAAACTTTTCTAAAGAAAAGCGGAAGAACCGTCACAAACCTCCGTTGTAGACTTGACCGTTCTTCGCCAACGAAGCTCCACGAACGAAAACGCAGCAGCGGCTTCAAGGTATTCTTCGCTGGAAATTCTTCTTTGATTGACACAATAACCACAGAGGTTACACCGGTATGTCTCTAAGTCTAGGAGGCCAAAGACTTGTGGGAGTCTTTCTCTAAGAGGGAGGCTAGAGAGAATTCTAGGTCTTGTCTTTCAAGAGTGTCAAGTGTCATGACCAATTAGGTCTAGTGTTCTATTTATAGAAGAGAGGCCATGAATAAAATATTCAATAAAATCAATCTTTTCCAAAATTGATTCAATCTTTATTCCTTAATTAATCAATCATGATCAATCAATTCCCAATTGATTAATCTTTTCCATAAATGACTAATTTCTTCCATAAGTAATTAGATCATTCCCATAAATGATTAATCACTTCCTTAAGTGATTAATTATTTACATAATTGATTAATTCATGGTTAATGAATTCTTTAATTAATTAACCACCAAATTAAATATCACATATTTAATTTCCGGCCTTGAATTAATTAATTTTGCCCAACCACTTTTAGGACTTAAATTAATTAATTCTTTCAATCTTCCATAAATTTATATTTGAACTTCTTCAAATATTAATTTCTCTCATAATAATATATCAATATATATTATATTTATTTCCCTCAATAAATTGAACATTTTCAATTTAATTACTTAGTTGCCTCAAATTACTTTATGAGCTACCAGTGGGACCTAATGGACCTGCAGATCAGAAGCTCCAACGATGTGAGATTAATTGGTTAAACTCATTAACCACAATAATCAATATTCGTTAACTGTGTGTACATTCCACTATAGACTCACAGTTGCACTCTTCTCACTGCAGACATATTTTCTGTGTCCACGGAACTTAGACCAATATCGACTAGTTAGTCCTTCACGAGTGTCCGTAACACCAGCTGGGTCAAATTACCGTTTTACCCCTGGGTCACCTCTATTTCCTTAAGTACCAATTCTCCTCTAATGAACAATCTGTTTATGGTCCAACCATTAAACAGAAAAACCCTCTCGTGCCATTGAGAGGGTAGGGCCCTTTGTTCAAGACTCGGAGTAATCACTTAAGGGAACACTCATCTGCTTCCCTAAAGTCGGGAAGGAGTGAATTCCATCTTGCACGATTATGTTCCCAGCTCCCCATTCGATCTTGTCCCCAAAGTGGTAGGCTTATTGAGTCGGCGTATTGGCCACTCTCACCCATGCAAATCAAAGGACAGACTCTCATGAGCAGGAGTCCATAATCAACTCAGGATTAAGACTAAGTTGTCTCGGTCGTCCTAGTGAAATAGAAAACCAACTAGTTAACGGTGTTATAACTAGTGGTTACTATTTCGCGGTCCGGTCTTATGCAAACTCATTGCATAGGATACCCCCACTCGCATGTCTCCTACATGAACGCGTTGGATCGCAGCGTTTGTATCAAATACAAAGTGGGCCGTATCCATAGTGTCACCAGGATAAGGCACCCAGTCTTATCCCTATACTAAAGACCCTTTAGGCTGTTTCTTGAACAATGATCCCATATGTCGCTACATATAGTTCAAGATTCATATTACAGCCTTGGATGTCTAGTTTATTGGATTAGGGTTATTATTAGGCAAAGACAAATATAAAATAACTAATAACAATTAATGGAAAAATATATCAATATTATTTCATTAATATCCGGTCAACGGTTACATTCACTATCTACGAGTTTTAGGGCATAAAACCCAACACCACTTTCTACAACTACATGTCCGTTTTTCCAAATCTACTACATATTGGGCTTGTCCTACCTCAACCTCGAACAATAGATTCCCAGCCCAGACAGGTATTGCAATGCCAGCACGTTTCTTTTCCCTTTCTAGCTTACTACGAATCTTGGGCCCTAAATTTCCATCCAGTCCACTATACAACTGAAATTTCTTTGTGATTCTAGTCATCACAAGCTTGCGAATCACTTCTAGCATCTGTATTATGGGCTTGTCCCTAGCTTCATTGATGAAAGCATTAAATGACTCAGAGTTATTGTTCAGAAGGAGGTCGGACTTACAGCTGGTTTGGAACGAGTGCCTTGACCAAAACTTTGAAGGTATGTTCTTTACATATTGGTAGGCATTCACGTCAAGTTTGCCCAACTCCTCCATAGCTCCATCAAACTCAGACTCTGATGTTGCCTGAGCAGCTTTCCAAAACCAGTTCTTCAACGCCAATCCTTTGAATTGCTTTTGGAAACTGGCATACAGGTGCCTCACACAAAAACGGTGATCAACTCCAGGAAACACATCATTGAAAGTGGGTACCAATCCCTGCACAAGAAACAAAGTAAATGCTCACTTAAGCTTCGCAAATAAAATCAAGTTTAGTCAACAAAAGCACAACAAAAGCACAACAAAAGGCATCTTTATGTTTATGTTTATTAGAGAACTAACTTACGCATATCTAAAATGCATAAGCAAGAACAAAATGAACGATACCTTTTGTTGGTCAGACATGAAAGTGTATCCTTTCACAGTGAACGATCCTATGTCACTCTCAAGCAAACGAAGAAACCATGTCCAACTGTTCTTCGTTTCTGCCTCAACTACAGCCCATGCTATAGGGTAGATGCCGTCATTCCCATCCATTCCAACCGCAGACATAAGGTGTCCTTGACATGGACCCTTCAAGTGGCATGCGTCTAGTGAAATGAATGGTCTAAATCCTACCAAGAAACCATCCTTGCAACCCTTCAAGCAAATGTATAGGCGTCTAAATACAGGATTACTGTCCTCAATCACCCTATCACATAGTATTTTCACAGATGATCCCTCATTCGACCTCCGAAGCTCAGCACAATAATCCCACAGCCGTTGGTATTGTGCAGTCATAGTCTCATTAATCTCTCTAACTGCCTTCCTTCTAGCCCTATATGCCTGGCTCTTCGAAAGAGAACAATTAAGCTCACTCTTCACTGTTTCAATGATATCACACAACCTCCAATCTGGTTGTTGTCTAAACCTTGCTAGGTATCTTCTAGCAATCCAGGACGATCTCATATTTCGGTTCGTGAACTCCCTACTACAACTGTGCTCACTTCTGTACGTCTTTATTTGAAAAGTGTTCTCCCCTTGACTCACGCTAGCATGTATTCTCCATGTACATGCTCCGTCACAAGTAGCCGTGACTCGTTTTTTGTCATTCTTTATCAATCGAATATTGTAGCCCCCTTTGACTGCATATTCTTTTATGGCCTCCTTCAATACACTAGCGGTGCTAAACAACATTCCAATGACAAATTCAATCCTATCCATGTCTGTGTCTTCTCTAAACTCAGGATCCCCGTTCATTCTTCTTCCACTTGAATTTACCGGAGAGTTCAAGTCACTAGATGATCGATAATCTGATCCTGCATCTGCATCAATATCAACATGTGTGTCTAAAGGTTCATTTCGTGCAATAGAACCCTCATCACTAGAATCTACATCCCCTTCAATAGAGTCATCGTCACTAGAATATGATTCCTCTTCATATTCATCTTCCGACTCACCTTCCACATTGTGAGATTGAACTTCAGGCTCTTGACAATTCTCATTTGTACCCTCAACATCTTTGTCATTATCAACATGATCGTCAACCTCTCGACCATTATCATCCATCTCATCTCCAGACTCGTCTCGAGACTCGTCTCCAGACTCATCTCCATCCCATTCTTCATCACAATACTCAAATGGATCTTCCATCTCAACTTCAAGTTGGTTCTGATCAGTTCCTTCCACATCTTTTTGTTCCTTATCTTTTTGTTCCTTATCATTTTCTTCCTTATCATTTCTAACTTCAACCCCTCCCTCCTCATCAGTAGAATCTAAATCCACTACCTCAGGATACCACTCCAAATACATTGGTCTAATCTCAGCAATTGGTACTGTAACATCTATAATTTCTCTATTTGGGTTGTGTTCAACATACACATGGATCATCCTATCCTCTGGAAGCATCTTAATCATATCTAAAATATCAGCATCCTCCAGAATTGTCTTGTATCCATTACATAGTGTTTTCCCTGGCACAATATACCCAAACCAAACTGCATTGCATACACCTAAGTAAGCTGTAAGGACAGATAGTTCTAGAATGGTTAGCCCACTAGGTTCTACATCTTCTACCACAGAAACCTTCCCCCCGAAATATTCAACCCTAGGTACATACTGCATTCTTCCATTGTAATGAAATGTAATGTTGAAACGCCTCGAAGACCTGCATGTTGTAGTTGACACCCCATTCAATCTAAAGAAAAACTGGAAACCGAAGAGAAAAAAGGGAAAATGTTTCAATTTTTTGGAACTTACATTTCACCCGAAAGTTTTGGCTCTTTCTCTGTATTTAGGGTTTCGCCTTGCCTTCGTCTTCGTCGTTTTGCTTGCATAAGTTTCGACCTTCTGTTCGCAAAAGAAAAATCAAACCCCAAATATTAAAAATACCCTCGTCTTTTCTTTTCAAAATGAACGATTCTGTTACCTAGAAAGTTAATCGACCAAGCAAGAAAGTTTCGAACTTTTTCTTACCTTCAAAGCTAGCGACAAACCCTTCGAAGCCACCAAGAGAAAGACGCCACAGTTCGTATTCTTCGTTCGTCTTCTTTGTCCGCCTTCGTGCGCCTTCTCTGTCGAACGTTGGGGTTTTTGGTTCTTCTTTTTTTTCAATCACTTTCGATTTCAAGTAAATTGATGGCTGGAGGGAAATGTGTTTTTTTTTTAATCCAACGGTGGAAATCTAAACAAGAATTTAAATCTTGGCCTTTGATGATGTCAAATCAGAATTAAAATACCTGAGTGCCACGTCAACCACCCAAGTGTCTAAAACATTGCCATGTCTGCAGTCCACATCACCTCTCCGTTAGTGACTTCACGGAAATTTGACGGTAGGGACCATTTGGCTGCTTATCTAAAAACTCAGGGGTATTTTTGTTGAGTTTTAAAACTCAGGGACCTAAGTGTCACTTAACCCAAACCTCAGGGACCAAAAGTGTATTTTTCCCTTTAAAATATTTAAAATAATTTTTTAATAAAAAATAGTGTCACGTTAGCAATCTGTTAGTGATTAACAGATAATTGGACGAAGTGACCAAAATGAAACAAAATCCAAACATGAGGGAGCAAAATGTCATGATTTCAAACTGAGGGACCAAAATGAAACTTAACCCAAACCCTGGGGACTAAAAGTATATTTTCCCCTAGATTTTATGTTTTTTATTTTACTCTCTGGTAAAATTTTTGTTATTTTTCAAAAAAATTATAAAAAAAATTTCGATACATCATATTTTAACAAACTTAGTTCAATTCATTTTTATAAAAGTATGTGTATTCTTTATTTTTTAAAATTATATTTTTATTTCGTTTACTATATTAATATATAGAAAAAAATACACTTTTGATCCCTGAGGTTTTGATTAAGTTTATTTTGGTCCCTGAGTTTTTAAACTCGCGCGACAATTTAGTCTCTCAAGTTTGGATTTTGTTTCATTTTGGTCAATCCATCCATTTTGGTCAACAAAAAAATGGATGGATGGACCAAAATGAAACCTAACTCATGGACCAAAATGCAACATAATTCAAACCTCAAGGACCAAAAGTTTATTTATTCCTAATATATCAAAATCAATAAAGAGAATTAGAAAATGAGAATGACATTAAAGAAATAACACTAAACACAATCTGATAATTAAACACAGATGCAGCAATCTGACGAAATCTCCAACGAAGTGGTGTGGGTGCAGTAGTAAGAGATGAAAAGGAAGAGATTATGCTTACTTTTCTCAAAGTGGTGTCGTTTGTTGTCGGGGTGGACCTTGTCGAAGCCATGGCTGTGCGCGATAGTCTGTATGTGGCGAGGGACTGTGGCTTCTTGAATCTCGTAGTAGAGATGGACTCGGCGATGGTGGTGAGTCTAATTAGAGAGGAGAAGTCGAGTGCGTCGGAGATGGGCTTTGTTATGGGCAGAAATCGTTCTGTGATATTTTGTGCAGGATGGGCCCCGGTGAGTCGGCCTAGAAGGTAGAAGATGCCAAGATGAAGAAGACTGAAGGGTCGGAGCCCAACCTGGCCCTCCAGACGTGACGCTCGGCCTCATCCCAAGGGAGAGGCCGAGCAAGTGGTCGGCCTCGGCCCATTGCTGAGGCCGACTAGGGCCAAAGGCCCATTGACGCTCCGGTGGCGAGCAGCCGAAACCCTAAGGGGACTTACAAAAGGAGGAACCACCAACGCACACAGGTATGCAAAAATTCAACCCTAAATACACTCTACTTGTTCTTCGGCCAAGAGCTAACTTAAGCATCGGAGCGCGTGTGGTCTACACCACACCAGTGTGCAGCGTTTGTTTGTCTTGCAGGTCACACTCTTCCCGCATCCTTACAAATTCACTGTTGATCGTTGCGTGGGGCGATGGGCAATTCCCTAAGCAAAATTTGACCATCAACAGGCTTGCTGATTGAGGAGATTTGCGAAGTCGCAGGCCAGTTTCAAAGGTGTCATTTCTCTTTGTGTCGTCGGGATCTGAATAGGGTGGCGCATGCGACACGGGTGGCGGTGGAAGACGAAATGGAGGGGGTGTGGCTGAAGAGAACTGAAGAGTCAATAGAGAGTTGCAGGGGAGACGAAGAACTGAGAAAACCGAAGACGAGAGAAGGAGGAAACATAACAGGGAAGAGGAAACATAAACCGAAGACGGTTTATGTTTATTTAATATATATATATATATATTAAAGGGAAAAATACACTTTTGGTCCCTGAGGTTTTGTTTAAGTTTCGTTTTGGTCCCTCAGGTTTCAAACTCAACATTTTAGTCCCTGAGGTTTGCATTTAGTAGCATTTTAGTCCCTCCATCCAATTTTCCGTTAGATTTTAACAGATCGCTGACGTGGCATGTATTTTTTATTAAAAATTTTATTTTTTCATTTGTTAAAATAAAAATAATAAAATATTAATTTTAAATATATTTTTAATTCTTTTTAATTTTTTCCTTTCTTCTTCTTCAACCCCTTCACCACCCACCCTCCTTATTCTCCTTCAACCTTCCTCATAGCTCACAACACCAACAGCCGCCGACGACCGACAGTCGGCAACTTCCACTCACCGGCGACAACTTTTTTTTTCCTGTTTTCTTCTTTGTCCCCCTCCTCTCTTCTTCTTCCAACGAGCTATGGAGAGAGATAGATCTACCAGATACGACGAGGACAGAGAGAGAGACGCTAGAGATGGAGAGAGAGATCGCTGACGACGCCATATCTAGGCTCGTTCTAGTCCGTTCGTGCTCCTCCCGCCACCATTGCTGCCATAGTCGAAGCTCATTCCACCGGCGTGACGTGAGAGAGAGAGAGACGGTGAGATCTGGACGGCGGGCGTGCTCCTCACGTTGGCAAGAAAAAAAAGAAACTCGTTCTGTTCGTGCTCCTCACGCCGCCATCGCTACCGTAGTCGAAGCTTGTTCCACCAGCGCGACGAGAGAGGGAGAGACGGTGAGATCTGGGCGGGTGTGTGTGAGAGTGACGGTGGGCCGTGAGGGAGAGGGACAGATGAAAACCCCAGATCTGGAAAACGCTTCAATCCATTTGTCTACTATGCACAGATCTGGAAAAACTCTCGAGAGGGAGAGAGAGACCGAGAGTTAGAGAGAGATCGAAGAAAGAAAAAAAAAGGGTTCCCCGGCGGTGGTCGCCGGCGACGGGGAGCTAGAAGAAGAAGCGCCGGCGATGGAGAGCTGGAGGAAGAAGGAGAAGAAAGGTGAGAGAGAAATGGAGAGAAGAATGAAATAATAAAAACTAATAAAATAATAATATTTTAATTAATTTAATATTTCTTTTATTTTAAAATTTGAAAAATTATTTAAAAAGAGGTGCCACGTCAGCAAACCGTTAGTTTTTAACGGAAAATTGGATGGAGGGACTAAAATGCTACTAAATGCAAACCTCAGGGACTAAAATGTTGAGTTTGAAACCTCGGGGACCAAAACGAAACCTAAACCAAACCTCAGGGACCAAAAGTGTATTTTTCCCTATATTAAAAAAAATAAAATTTGGTTCGGTTCCGGTTGAATCGAACCAAAAAAATTGCAACCCGTGAATCAAACAAAAAATTTGGTTTATTGAAATTTTAACCCAACCCAAACCGAAAAAAAATCTAACCCAAACACGGTTTGGGTTGGGTAGTACGAGTTCGTCGAGTTGTTGGGTTTTTTGAACACCCCTAACAATAATCAATAGAATTGTGTGACATTTCAAAAATCAACTAGGGGATATCTCATTTTATTTTAAACATATTTAAACAAAGTTACAAAAATAATCATTTTAGGGTTTTTGTAACTAACTTTTTCATGTAGTGCATTCTTCTTTAGTCTAAATCTATTGCATTCAATAAAGTGTTGGATCTGACTATAATTTTTGAGCCACTAAACAGTACCCTTATAAGGACTACTAGCTAGTATGTAGGAATAGTATGTAGGAAAATACATTTTTTTTAAAAAAAGAAAAATGTTTAGATTATATTTTAGTTCCTTGATTTCAATTTAGTTTGAATGGTTTTAGTAAATTTTGGTTGGTGGGCTTTTTTTTAATAGTATTTAGATTGTAGATTAGAATTTTGTGACTAGATAATGAAAATTTTGAAAACAATATTTATATGATTTTAGTGTTAAGATTTTAAATTTGCTTCCAAACATATACTATAAAATAGTGAAAACTTGAAATATTATTCTGTTTTTATCAAATCCCGAGCTTTCATAAATTTCAAATTATTGTTATTAGATTACCAAATCAAATATATATATCTTAATTTATTAGATTAGAGTTTTTATGCAGGTTGAAAAATACAATTTTATTTTTCAATTTACTTCATTTTTCCCAAAACAATTACCTAACATCTACTATTTTCTAAAAAAAAAAAAATTATCTTTTATGGTTGTCAACATTTCAAATGATGGTATGCAGAGAGACCCTTACATATTGGTATGCAAGTTCAAGATTATAATAAGATTACTTTATGCGAAATTATAGATTATTATGATGTCCTTCTGTATTTTTTTTAAAACAGAGTATGGTGTTTTTAGATTTCAATTGTTTAAAAATGGTTTTGAAATGCGAAGTAAATTGAAAAGGAAAAATATATATACATAAATAGATTTGTTTTTTTTTTTTTTTTTTTTTGGCTGGACCTACATACCGCATTGAAATCTACATACCACATCACAACTTTGACAACTAAGAATGAGAAAATGAGAAATTTTTTTTTCTCTCACCTAACTATCAACATTTTAATTGTAGGAAGATCCCTACATACCAGCTAAGTATTTTTAATTTTTTTTCCTCAAAATCTCTATTTGGTATTTTTATTCTTTGATAAAGGTAAGTCTTTCTCGGACATCTATTACCTTTATGCCAATTTTTTTCTCTCCCAAAAATTCCTCTTTTTCCCTCTCTAAAGATTTTGTTTTTCTTTTTTGAAAAAAAAAAAATACATTTTAGGTTTTTGAGGCTTGAGTTAGATTGCATTTAGGCCTCTAAATTTTCAAACTCAACAATTTTTGTTCTGAGTTTTGGATAAGGTTTCAATTGGGTCCCTTCATCTAATTTTCTGTAAGGTTGATTTGACACTTTTTCTTATTAAAAAATATTTTTCATTAATAATATATTAAAATAAAAAATATATATTTTTTCTATATTTTTAAAAAATTTATTTCTCATCTCCTTCTTCCATTGCAACCACCGGTGCTGGCGTCGACCATCGTCGTCCGCCACCTGTAATTTTTTTTTTCAGAAATTATGGCAATTAGACCGTTTCGGAACCAATATTTCACAAATGTCCAATTATGAAAAAAATTTCAGCTTTGTCTTGGCTCAAAATTTCCTAGCTAAATCTTCCCAATTTTGTCCTTCAAAATTCTGCACATTTAAAATTTGGTTTGTATGGATTCTTTCCATAATAAAAACTACCATTAAGGTAAATTATTAAATAATTAATTTAGCAATACTCAACCACAACCCTAAATACATTTCATACAAAAATTCAACCAATATATATAAACACCGATGATTATATATAAACTAGATTATATATTATATAAACTCAATGACACAACTAAGAAAACAATAACATGCATAAGTAAACAATAATCCTCACCATTATTTATTGGAGTATGATCGCTTAACGATTTTTATAAACCCAACTAAGTAAACAATGACCTAATAACCATGAGGAAAGCAAAAATTGTATATTGTTTATAATCCACATAACAAATCCAAATTTATTTCTATGAATGAACTCCAACAACACCAACCAAGACAATGTGGTCGACGAACTATCTGAACAAGAATGACAGAAAAAAAACATAAAAAAATGGCAGAAGCATCGACGCCCAACGCTGCTCGAGAGGATGAGATGACGGGAACACAACGTCAACCCTAATTAATGGTAAATTATTTTAAATAACCATGTTTATTTTTTGTATTTAAATATAATATAATGGGCATTGAGGTAAATTAACCTCTATTTTAGCTTGGCTTAGGACAAAGCTGAAATTTTTTTCAAAATTAGACATTTATGAAATTTGGGCTCCGATTTGGTCTATCTATGTAGTTAACCCTTTGGATAATTGTAATGGGTGGCAACATGAAGGTAAATAATTGCAAATATAGCAATTTTTAAAAATATTTGCAAATATGGCAAAATTTTTGAATTAATTTTTTATATTCCTAAATTGCCCCTGTGTGCCCATCTTCTTCTTTCTCGTCAGTTTTTTTTTTTCTGATAGAAAGTCTTTTTATTACTGATAGATTCTATCAGTGGTAGAAAAATTTTCTATCAGTGATAGAAAGTTTCTATCACTGATAGAATAAAGTTTCTATTAGTGATAGAAAGTTTCTATCACTGATAGAATAAAGTTTCTATCAGTGATATTTCTATCACTGATAGATTCTATCAGTGGTAGAAAAATTTTCTATCGGCAATAGAAAGTTTCTATCACTAATATTTCTATGACTGATAGATTCTATCAGTGGTAGAAAAATTTTCTATCGGTGATAGAAAGTTTCTATCACTGATAGAATAGAAGATTTCTATCACTAATAGAAACTTTTTCTATCAGTGATAAAAGATTTCTATCACTGATAGGTTCTATCAGTGATAAGAAAAACTTTTTATAGAAAATCATAGAAAAACTTTTGATAAAAAATATTTCAATCCTTGATCACCCATAAAAATCTTTCTATCTCCGATAGAAATCTTTCTATCACCGATATAATCTATAAGTGATAAAAAAACTTTCTATCAGTGATAAAAGATTTCTATCACTGATAGAAATTTTTACTATTCTATCAGTGATAGAAAGATATTCTATCAATGATAGAAAACTCTTGATAGAAAATATTTCAATCCCTGATAGAACCTATCAGTGATAGAAATCTTCTATCACTTCTAGAATTTTTTTCTATGAGTGATAGAAAAAATTTATATCATTCATAGAAAATCTTTCTATGAGTGATAGAAAAACTTTCTATCTCTATCACTGAGACTGATAGAAAAATTTTTCGTGAGTTATAGAAAATTTTTCTATCACTGATACTTTTCTATCAGTAATAGAAGATCTTTTGTTTCTATCAGCGATGGTGATACATGGTGAAATCGAGCATTGAAAAATAAAGCAAAAACGAACGATTATAGAAATCAAACACTGAAAAACAAAAACCAAACACTGATAGAAAACCAAATAACAACAACCAAACACTGATAGAACACCGAACAAGTGATAGAAAAATATCTATCGTCGATAGAATCTATCAGTAGTAGAAAAATTTTCTATCATATGATAGAATCTATCACTGATAGAAAATTTATATCACGGATAGAATCTATCACTGATAGAAACTTTCTATCACTGATAGAATCTATCAGTGATAGAAAAACTTTCTATCAGGAAAGAAAATCTAGAGGGGTATTTTAGTAAATGCAACACACAAACTATTAGATTTTGCCATTTTTGCAATTTTTTTTTGTGGATTGCTAGATTTGCAATTATTTTGGCCCATATTGCTATCCTTGCAACTGGCCCTAACCCTTTTTTTTTTCTATTTCTCTTCTATTATTTTCTTTCCTTCTTTTTCCACTTTCTCTTCTTCTTTCCTCTCCTTTTTTTTTTTCTCGTTCTCCACTACTTCCACATATATATATTAAAAAAAAAAAAAAAAATTCAAACCGAGTCTAGGGATATCCCACTTGCTTCACTTGAGGGATCTGGAAATCTTTTTTTTTTTAATTATTTTTTATAACTTAGAAGAAGGGGGAGAAAGAGAGAATGGTGACGATGATGACCATGGAAAGAAAGAGGAAGAGGGAAGAAAGAGAAAAGGAAAAATAATAAATAATAAATGTTTTTAATTAAAAAAGAAATAATAAAAAATAATAAAAAAGTATTTATTTAATAAAAAAATGTCACATCATATGTTTGTTAATAATTAACATAAATTTTGGATTGAGTGATCAAATTGAAACCAAATCCAAAATTTAGGGATAAAAATGTTGAATTTGGAAACTCAGGAACCCAATGCAACGATACTTAAACCTCAAGAACCAAAAATTATATTTTTTCCCTTTTTTTCAAAGATTTTTTTTTTTTTTTGTTTTTTTTGTCTTCATATCACTCATACTCAATAATACTAATAATAATGGCGACAACAACAATTATAATTATGAACTCAAAAAATAATAATAACAACATATCACTCACTTCTCTCTTCTAATTTTTAATATCTTTCCCAAACTTTCTTGCCTTAGAGTTTCTCTCTCTAATTTATCTTTCTTTCTCTAACCTCTATATTTTTCTTCCTAATGCTATGTTTGCGTATGAATTTGATAAAAAAAAAAGGTTTCAAATTTCAAGATATAAAAATATGAAAATGATTTCAAATCTCTATTTGGGTTTGGAACCAAATTGATTAGAAATCACTAAAATTAAAATTTTTTGTTGGGATGCCATGAGAAATGAAAAAAAAAACAAGTCATTTTACTATTTATACCCTCCATTGAAATTGATTTGTTCACACAAAAAAAAAAAAAAAAAAAGTCAAAAGAAGCAATTTTGTTTAGTTGATTTCTTCTTCAACAACCGATGTATGATTGAAAAAAAGTATATGTACAAATTAGAAAAACACAAAACAGATTAGATATATATAAAGGAATAAAAAAAACATATTATTCTTATCCAAATCAATAAATAAAAAGAAGAAAAAAAGTTTAAGAAAATGAATGAAGCAAAAAAGGAGAAAGGACAAAAAAAAAAGTATATTATTCTTATCAAATAAATAAATACAAGTTTAAGAGGATAGAGAGAGAAAAAAAAACTCACCTCTAATTTGTTTACATATATATATATATATATATAATTAACAAACAAAACACAGATCTAACCTTGAATTTGTTTAAGGGTGAAAAATCTTTGTGATTTTTTTTTAAGTTTAAAATCCTATAAAATCTCGTTTCAAAAAAAAAAAAGAAAAAAAAAAACTATAAAATCTAATAAATTTGGAACAATTTTTTATTTTTTAAAAAAAAATTGAAATCACAACTGATTTCAAACCTGTTAATTTTATTTTGTATCCAAGTAATAGCCAAACAGGGTAACTTATTTTTTTTTCTCCAACCTCTATATTTTTCTCTCTAACTTATTTTTTTTCTCCCTCTAGAGTTGATCTTTTTCTCTAGCCTTTTCTCTTTATCCAACTAATTAATATTCTCTTTATGTATGTTTGGTAACTTCCCTCCCTAAATCTCTTTTCTCTATATCATTAAACTTATTACTTAAAAAAAATTTCTCTATCTCCACCACATGTTTTTCTCTCTCTAACATATCTTACTATCCCTCTAATTTAATTGAAGATTAAAAAAATACAACTAAAAAAAAGGATAATTGTAATGGGTGGCAACATGAAGGTAAATAATTACAAATATAGCAATTTTTAAAAATATTTGCAAATATGGCAAAATTTTTGAATTAATTTTTTATATTCCTAAATTGCCCCTGTGTGTCCATCTTCTTCCTCGTCAGTTTTTTTTTTTTTTTTTATAGAAAGTCTTTTTATTACTGATAGATTCTATCAGTGGTAGGAAAATTTTCTATCAGTGATAGAAAGTTTCTATCACTGATAGAATAAAGTTTATATCAGTGATATTTCTATCACTGATAGATTCTATCAGTGGTAGAAAAATTTTCTATCGGCGATAGAAAGTTTCTATCACTAATATTTCTATGACTGATAGATTCTATCAGTGGTAGAAAAATTTTCTATCAGTGATAGAAAGTTTCTATCACTGATAGAATAAAAGATTTCTATCACTAATAGAAACTTTTTCTATCAATGATAAAAGATTTCTATCACTGATAGGTTCTATCAGTGATAAAAAAACTTTTTATAGAAAATCATAGAAAAACATTTAAAAAATATTTCAATCCCTAATCACCCATAAAAATCTTTCTATCTCCGATAGAAATCTTTCTATCACCGATATAATCTATAAGTGATAGAAAAACTTTCTATCACCGATAGAAAAGCTTTCTATCAGTGATAAAAGATTTCTATCACTGATAGAAATTTTTACTATTCTATTAGTGATAGAAAGATATTGATAGAAAATCTTTCAATCCCTGATAGAACCTATAAGTGATAGAAATCTTCTATCACTTATAGAAATTTTTTCTATGAGTGATAGAAAAAATTTCTATCATTCATAGAAAATCTTTCTATGAGTGATAGAAAAACTTTCTATCTCTATCACTGAGACTGATAGAAAAACTTTTCGTGAGTTATAGAAAATCTTTCTATCACTGATACTTTTCTATCAGTGATAGAAGATCTTTTGTTTCTATCAGCGATGGTGATACATGGTGAAATCGAGCATTGAAAAATAAAGAAAAAACGAACGATTATAGAAATCAAACACTGAAAAGCAAAAACTAAACACTGATAGAAAACCAAATAACAACAACCAAACACTGATAGAACACCGAACAAGTGATAGAAAAATATCTATCACCGATAGAATCTATCAGTAGTAGAAAAATTTTCTATCATATGATAGAATCTATCAGTGAAAGAAAATTTCTATCCTTTCTATCAGTGATAAGAAAATTTCTATCACTGATAGAAAATCTTTCTATCACTGATAAAATCTATCAGTGATAGAAAAACTTTCTATCAGTGAAAGAAAATCTGGAGGGGTATTTTAGTAAATGCAACACACAAACTATTAGATTTTGCCATTTTTGCAATTTTTTTTGTGGGTTGCTAGATTTGCAATTATTTTGGCCCATATTGCTATCCTTGCAACCAGCCCTAAAAAAAATTATCAAGACCATATTGTTTTTGTTTTCTAAAAACTAAGATTTCGTTTGATAACCATTTTCTTTTTTGTTTTTTGTTTTTGAAAATTAAGATTATAAACACTTATCCCACATACCTATTTCTTTTGTTTATTGTTACCTACCTCCTATCCAAAAATCAAGTCAAATTTTGAAGGAAATTTTTTTTTTTTAAAACTTATTTTTATTTTTGGGATTTTGGCTAAAAAGTCTAATGTATCATTAACAAAAATGAAAATCATGGTAAAGAAATTGAGAGAAAAGTATAATTTTGAAAAATCCAAAACTAAAAACCAAATGGTTATCAAACACGGTCTAACAAACCAAAAACCATAAACAGAAAAACTAAGGCCCTGTTTGATAATCATTTGGGCCCCGTTTGATAACTATTTTGTTTTTGGTTTTTGAAAATTATACTTATTTTCCCTCAATTTCTCTATCATGGTTTTCATCTTTGTCGATGACACATTTGAATTCCTAGTCAAATTCCAAAAACACAAAAACAAAATTTTGAAAACTACGGTCCCGTTTGATAACCATTTCATTTTTTGTTTTTTGTTTTTGACAATTAAGCCTATAAACACTATATTTACCCACAAGCTTCTTTGTTCTTTATCTACCTCATTTCTCATGTTTTCAAAAACCAAGCCAAATTTTAAAACAAAAAAAAAAAAAGTAGTTTTCAAAAACTTGTTTTTGTTTTTGGAATTTGGCTAGAAACTCAAATGTCTCATTAACAAAAATGAAAACAAACAAGTACAATTTTCAAAAACCAAAAACCAAAAACGAAATGGTTATCAAACGCACCCTACTTTTTTTAGTTTTCAAAATTTGGCTTGGTTTTTGAAAACATGGAAAAAATGTATTAGAAAAACAAAGAAACTTGTAGGTTGAATTAGTGTTTATAAGCTTAATTTTCAAAAAACAAAAACCAAAAACCAAAAACCAAATGGTCTTGGTTATCAAAGACCCGAGCCCAAGAAATTAGAAACTCACAAGCAAGAAGGACTTGATATCTTTTCTGGTTATCCTCATCTCAGCATCTGGATCGTTGTAAATCTCCAGCAAGATATCCAACAAATCTCTTCTTCTCTCCATATCTCCACCGCCATTAATGGCAGCCTTGTTGTTGTCTTCATGCTCCTTCATTATCTTCTCCACCAACCCATCAAATCTGTTCATAGTTCTCACAAACTTCCTTCCATTTCCAGAGAAATCAAGCACTTTCAAAGGTCCCAAAATGTCCCCCATACTCAACTTCCCAGCCAGCCTATTGATACTCCACACCAAGTCCTTAATCTCTTGAGCCTCATCTTTCCCACCACAGCACCTTGTGCTCAAAGCCATCCTTGATATGATGTTGTTTGTCAAAGTGGTAAATTCCAATTTCAAATCTGAGGGCTTCTTTTCCCTTGAATTTGCCTCTATTCTCTCCACTAGCTTCACTACCTCGTTGCCGCGGATGGCAGCAGAGACTGCCAGCTGCGGCGGCGAGAGAAGTCGTGTCATGATTAGCTTCTTCATGAATCGCCAGTAGGTTCCGTAGGAGGCTAATACGAATCTCGACCCTTGGTAGATGAAGTACTCAGACGCGCCGAACTCCGGTCGGGAGAGGAAGTTGTGCTCGTGAGTTTTGAGGATCTCTTTCGCGACTGTGGCTGTAGAGACGACGACACACTTTGATGCTCCGAGTCGAAGCTCGATGAGGGGGCCATAGCGACGAGCTAGGGTTTGGAAGGAGGTAACAAGAACAGGAGTCAGGAGGTGGAGATGGCCGATGAGAGGGAGGGCCGGTGGAGTCGGCGGCGGCGCGTGGACATCGGAGGATGATGAGGGTTTAGGTTTTGGGAGATACTTTTTTAGGAAGAGATGGAGGAAGAGGGCAGTGATGAACCAAAAACACCAATATTGAGGGGAAGAGATGTTGTCAAAGTTGGTGGCAAGGGCTTCCATGAACTTTCTGTGATCTCTTTTGGTTTCCATGTAAAAAGGGTAAAATTCAACCATGATATAAGTAGTAATAATATCTTAGCATTAAAAGACAATAAAAAATAATAAAAATGAAAAAAAAAAAAAGAAGAGTGGGTGCAAGAATCAAGATATTATGTTGACTTTTTGGTTGCTAATTATTTGTGAGGGGGCAAAAGTTTTTATTTTAAAAGATATGGCCACTCTTGAAAGCAATTAGAAAACCTTTTATTATTTTATTTAGGTTCAACGAGAAATTTCGGTTAATCACAAATTGTCACCCCATTAATTTAAATTAGTGATAAAATAAATTTGGGGTGTGTTCCTAAATTAAGTTAATAGACATGAAAATTTGACAAATCATCGGAGGACATAAGTCAAGCCTAATCAAATTATGTCATGTGGCAGTTGGATCATGAACTAAATAAAATCCAAGACTCAATTATAAGAAATTGAGTCAAATTTAAATAATCCAAGCTTATTAAGAAAAATGATTCGTTTGGAATACATTTTAGTTTAAGTGTTTTTCAAAAATGCATTTTCTTTTAAACATTTTGTATAAAATTTGTTTATAATTTAAACGCTCATAAGTTTGGTTACATTTTCTCATAAATATCTTTATACACAAGTTATTATATAGTTAAAAACTATTTTTTAAAAATTTGCTTTCAAGTGTTTCTCTCAAAATGATTTATTTCTCAATCTCATTTTTTAATAAATCATTTTTTGTGGTTGCCAAACACTAGAATTTTTTCCAAAATGATTTTTTTTTTCCAAAATTAAACGCTTGAAAAGTTAAACCAAACATACCCAAAGATTGAATTTAGAGCCTAAATAAGTCGAAGCCCAAAAGTTAGATTTAAAGTCAAACGTAACTCAAGTCCAAGGTCCAACAAACTCTATAAATAGAGGATACTGCCCTTCATTTTAGGAGGACTCAAAGGCATTCATATATTCAAACAGATTCTGAGAAGTTAGAATTTAGAAGTTTCAAGTCGAGTCAGAGAATTCAAAAAAGTCAAAAACTAGATAGTTCAAAGAAGTCAGAATGATCCAAGATTCATAATTCATAATTCAAAAGACTCAAGATTCAAAAGATTTAAGGACAAAGAGAGTTCAAAGTAGATGAATAAGCCAGCAAGCCAATCATCCAAGAAGATCAACAAACCGATCCAAAAGATCATCAACAGGTTGATCCAAGAGATCATCAAAGCCAACATGCGGATTGAAGAAGATCATCAACAAGTCAACAAGTCGATCCAATAGATTATTGGTGTATCATGATGTATTGTATAATTACTTTTATTATCAGTTGGTTAGGCAGGTTTATTTTCTGTTACATTCTTGTTATCTCTCCACTTGTATATATATCTGCTCTTTATTTCAATAATAGTGTGGAGAAGTATTCTTTGAACTCTGTTTTGTAGCATGGTATCAGAGCTATCTTGACTAGCGTCACTATCTTCGTTCTTTTCTCCATGTGGTGATCTTTTTGTTTCTCCTCTCTCTTGCTTTCACGCTCTTGCGAAGATGCAGGCTTCTGCCCTAGTTTCGAATTCTCCGTCAAAATCATCTGTTTCTTTGTTGAACAACATTTGTAATCTTGTATCAGTTCGGTTAGATTCGACAAACTATGTACTTTGGCATTTTCAGATCTCGCCTCTGCTGAAATCTCACAAATTGTTCCAGTACGTTGATGGCACGGTCAAGGCGCCTTCAGCAATGCTTCCTGCGGAAGGACAATCTTCCGGTGAGTCTGTGAATCCTGCGTATGAACAATGGTATGAGAGGGATCAAGCGCTGATTACGCTAATTAATGCTACGCTCTCTCAAACTACCTTGTCACATGTGATCGGCTGCAGGACGGCGAAAGAGGTTTGGGATCGACTGGCAAAACATTTCTCGTCCTCCACAAGGACTAATATCGTTGGCTTGAAGTCAGAGCTACAGAGTATCTTCAAGAAGCCGAATGAATCAATTGATTTGTATGTTCAAAGAATCAATGATATTGTTAATCGTCTAGTAGCCGTTTCTGTTGTTATCGATTCTGAAGACTTGGTGATCTATGCTGTTAATGGACTGCCTTCCACATATAATGTCTTCAAAACCTCTCTTCGAACACGCTCTCAGACCTTGACGTTTGATGAACTTCATATTCTCATGAAGACTGAAGAAACGGTTTTGGAAAAACAATCTCGAGTTGATGATGCAGCCTCGGTGCCGCATTTGGCTATGGTTGCAAATTTTGATACCCAAGGCAGATGTAATTGGAGAGGTCAGAGTCGAGGCAGAGGCCGTTTTGATCCAAATCGGAATGGAGGTCGTGGTCGTGGTAATCAGTCTTCTTTCAGTCCTACTAATAACACTAACAATTTTCCCTCTACTACTTCCAATTCAGGACAGTTCCCAAATAAAGTCCACTGCCAAATCTGTCAGAAATTTGGCCATAATGCGCTGGACTGTTATAACAGAATGAACTATTCATTCCAAGGAAGGCATCCTCCTGCAAAACTTGCTGCCATGGCTGCTTCTACTTCTAATTCTGCTCCGGTTGTCACGGGTTCAACAAACAACTCTTCTCAGGATTCACAGGTCTGGCTGTCCGACACTGGCTGCAACGCTCATCTGACGAATGACATAGCTAATCTCAGTATCTCGAATGTTTACAACGGGGACGAGAATATCACAGTTGGTAATGGTCATTCCCTTCCCATCTCTCATTATGGCTCTAGCCACTTATCTTTCTCTGATCAGACTTTTAAACTCTCTAATCTTCTTCGTGTCCCGAACATTAATTCGAATCTTCTTTCCGTTCATCAGTTCTGTCGTGATAATAATTGTTGCTTTATATTTGATGTTGCTTCCTTCACAATTCAGGACAAGCTCTCGGGCAAAATCTTGTTCCACGGACCTAGCGTGAACGGCCTTTACCCTCTCTCCGTCCTGCCCATGTCGAAAGCACAAGTTGGCTTCACTGCTAATGTTGGTACCAAGACTTCGTTTGGTGTTTGGCACGATAGGTTAGGTCATCCCTCTTTCTCTGTTCTTCGGTCTTTACTAAAATCGTATGACATTTCTCATTCCAATTTTAATTCTCCTGTTTGTAAACACTGTCTTGATGGCAAGATGTCTAAATTGCCATTTACTCTGTCGAATACCTTTACTGCTGCTCCCTTAGAGATTCTACACAGTGATGTATGGGGCCCTGCCCCTGAATTGTCAATAAATAATCAAAAGTATTATGTTTCCTTTGTGGATGATCACTCCCGATACACCTGGTTGTTTCCTTTAACCTGTAAATCTGAAGTTTACACTACTTTTGTTAATTTTCTGCCGCTTGTTGAAAACCAGTTGTCCTCCAAGTTAAAGATTTTTCGTAGTGATGGAGGTGGTGAATTTCTTAATCGAAACCTACAAAGTTTTTTGTCTAATCGTGGCATACTTCACCAAAAGTCCTGCCCATACACTCCTGAGCAAAACGGAGTGGCTGAGCGCAAGCATCGTCACCTTGTTGATACAGCCATCTCCCTCTTGTCCAAATCTTCGGTTCCAATGAGGTTCTGGCCTTTTGCCTTTGCCACTGCCACGTTTCTTATTAATCGTCTGCCTTCTCCTTCTCTTGGAAATAAGTCACCTTTTGAGGTACTTTTTCATAAAACTCCTGACTATTCTTCCCTTCGTACTTTTGGTTGTGCCTGCTACCCTTTGCTTCGTCCATATAGCCGCACCAAACTACAACCACGTACCACTCAATGCGTATTTCTTGGTTATCCATTAGGCTATAAAGGCTACTTGTGCTACGACATTTCCAGTTCAAAATTTTATATCTCTCGCCATGTTTATTTTGATGAGCTTACATTTCCTTTCTCTGTTCCATCTGTCTCTCCAGTAGCTAAGTCCAATACCTTATCTGCCTTCTCACCGGATGTGTCACCTTCCTTTGCAAATTGTGATTTACCATCTTCTTCCATTTTGTCATCAGCCCCTAATCTCTCGCCTCAGTCTCTATCCAATTCTCAACCTTCTCAAACTGCACGAACAATCTTGCAGCAACAAAATGAGCCTTCACATCCAATGCAACAAGGTCATTTATCTTCTGTTCCCTCCACATCAATTCAACAAATAGATGAGCCTTCTTCCAATCAATCTCAGCAACATCCCTCTGGTGTTGCCCAAACTTCTACTGATAATATATCTACTACTATTGCTACGACCGATGACCATACCACTGTGCATAATCTCCATCCAATGCAAACTAGATCCAAATCGGGTATATCAAAGAAGAAGGTGTTTGTTGCAACCTTACCTTCTTCTTCTACTGAGGAACCAACTTCCTTTACTCAGGCCTCCAAAAGTGCTCACTGGAAGCTAGCCATGGCAGAAGAATTTGATGCTTTAATGAAACAGAATACTTGGACTCTTGTTGCTCTGCCCTCTCACAAAAAGGCCATAGGTTGTAAGTGGGTTTATCGCATTAAACGTCATCCAGACGGTTCTATAGCTCGCTATAAGGCTAGGCTTGTTGCTAAGGGGTTTCATCAAGAAGAAGGAGTGGACTACTTTGAAACTTTTAGTCATGTTGTCAAAAAGCCGACTGTTCGACTTGTTCTATCTATTGCTGCAACATTTGGATGGAAACTTCGACAACTTGATGTTAAGAATGCGTTCCTCCATGGTGATTTAGAGGAGGAGGTTTATATGCATCAGCCACAAGGGTTTGTTGATTCTTCTTGCCCCACGTATGTCTGTAAGTTGAACAAGTCTCTTTATGGACTAAAACAGGCTCCCCGAGCGTGGTTCCATTGTTTTACATCTCAACTCTCTACTTATGGCTTTGTTGCTTCGTCTGCTGATCCATCGCTCTTTGTTCGAAACATATCTGGTTCTATAACATATCTTCTCTTATATGTGGATGATATTATTCTAACCGGTAATGATCAGGCTTATATTGATTCTCTTATTGCACAATTGAGAGCTGTTTTTGATATGTCCGACTTGGGAGTCTTGACATATTTTCTCGGCCTTGAAGTAAAATATCAGTCCACTGGTATCTTTGTGTCTCAAATGAAGTATGCAACAGATCTGCTTACTAAGTTTGGTATGTTGAGTGCAAAAGCTTGTGCTACACCGTGTTCTTCAAGCTCCATGGATTCTAGTTCTCAGTTATGCAGTGATGATGATGCCAAGGCCTATCGGAGCATGGTCGGCGCTCTTCATTACTTGACTTTCACTCGCCCAGACATCTCGTTTGCTGTCAGCCGAGTCTCGCAATATATGCATGCTCCTACTTATCTACATCTTGCAGCTGTTAAACGTATCCTACGGTATGTTCGGGGGTCTATATCTGCTGGATTGAAATTTACTCGCAGCTCGTTTTCATTGTTGGCCTTCTCTGATTCCGACTGGGCAGGAAGTCATATTGACAGACGATCAACCACGGGGTTTGTGCTCTTTTTAGGTTGTAATCCCATTTCTTGGGTTTCAAAGAAGCAAGCAACTGTTTCTAGGAGTTCAACTTAGGCTGAATACAGAGCTATGGCTGCTGCTACAGCTGAGCTATCGTGGATTAGACAAATTTTGAAGGATCTTTGTATTTTTATTCATGCAGCCCCTCTACTGTTCTGTGATAATCAGTCAGCCTTACAACTTGCTAAGAACCCTGTGTTTCATGGAAGAACTAAGCATGTGGAGGTGGATTTTCATTTTATTAGGGAAAAAGTTGCGACTAAAGACATTCAGCTTGGTTCTGTGTCCTCTGAACAGCAACCTGCAGACCTATTCACAAAACCAATGACAACTGATCGCCTGCGGTTTTTAAGAAACAAACTAATGCCTCCTTCGGCATTTGTTTGAGGGGGGATATTGGTGTATCATGATGTATTGTATAATTACTCTTATTATCAGTTGGTTAGGCAGGTTTATTTTCTGTTACATTCTTGTTATCTCTCCACTTGTATATATATCTGCTCTTTATTTCAATAATAGTGTGGAGAAGTATTCTTTGAACTCTGTTTTGCAGCATAGATAAGCCAATAAAATGGTCGAAGATCAACAAACTGGAGGCTAAAGTTTATATATTTGTGAGAATGAATCAGAAGATAAATATTAGAGATTGTAACACACTTATATACAAATTCAATAAAATCAAGTTCATAAATTCACTTCTACTGATTAAATTTCTTTTTTGAAATCTCGTGTAAACAATTACGTTGTTGACATTTTGGCTAATTATTTGTGAGGGGTCACGTTTTATTTAAAAAATAGGCCACTTTTAAAAGCAATTAGAAACCTTTTATTTTATTAAGTATTACACTGCACAACAAGGAGGATGAGGTTTGAAATTATGACCTATGAGCGGTAGAATTGTCTCATATATCACAATTGCTTGGCTAAATTCAACTTGATAGAAGTTTTTTAATAATTAATTATTAATGATATGAGTATTGAGATTTTATTTTCTTTTTAAAATGAACAAAAGACAAAGGTTTTATGGACATATGCTATCCATAGTTATTTCATGTTGATTCTTATATATATATATATATATATATATTTTTTTTTGTTATGATCTCTAATTTTTATTATACAAAATATGTTTTGGTTGTTTGTCATCAAATTATTATCAAGATTCCATTTAACAAAAATTTGTACAAGATAACTTGAGCTATAAGATAACCTTTTTTTTTTCTGTTTTTAAAACATGAAAAGAAAAACACGTTTTATAATTGTTTTTTTCATGTTTTGTTTTCAAAAAATAGAAATTAAATATATTATTTGGTTTTTTTTTTTATTTTCTATTTTAGAAAAAGTTAGAGAGATAGAAAAACATGTCGGAGTGTGAAAAATATATTGAGGTATGGAAAATAACATCGAAAAACAAGATAATATTTCTAGAAAGTAATTTTATAGGATACAAGAAAAATAATTAGAGAGAGATTTGTCGGAGAGAGAGAATGTTAGTTAGAGTTCTTAAAATTAAAAAGAATATTAGTTAGAGAAAAATTTAAAAAAAAATAAAGAGAAAGAAATATATAATTTAGAGAGAAAGATAATTAAATTTAAGAATCAAAGCGAGTCTAGTTCAGCGGTAATTAGCATGAACCTTCGACCAAAAGATCACAAAGATAAAGACAATTGTGGTGAGAGAAAAGTTAGAGAGAAAAATTTAGACTAAGAAAACTAACCCTTTGTTTGGAAGCATGAAAGTTTAAGAAATGATTTTAAATCTTGTGATTTGAAATTCGAGAAATGATTTAAAATTCTTTGTCTTGTTTGGAACAATAAATATTTAGAATGAATGTATTTAAAATTTTGTGTGTGGATGGTAATTGGAAAAGAAAAGAAAGTAAAAGAATTTACTGATATAGACTTTTAATTTAAGTTATTGATAAAAAATTAAAATATGATAAGGATAAATAAGTAATTTAACTCTCATCTCCCTGAAATCTTGCAAAATCCAATAGTTTTAGTTGGGAAAATTTTTATTGTAAAAACACGATTTGAAATCATTTTAGATTTCAAATCATTCTCTTCCATGAGATACCAAACACCAAAATTCATTTCAAATCTATCCTGATTTGAAATCCTTCAAAATTAGGAGGTTCCAAACACAACATAAGAGAAAAGACAAAGAAAAGTCAGAGGTATATTTGTTAGAAAGAAAAATTAATGAGAAAATTTAGGAAGGAAATTCATACAAAGATGAAAGTTTTAGAGAGAAATAGAAAAAAAAAGTTATACATAGATAAATTCTTTTTGAGAGAAATTTAAAGAGGAGTTTTTTTTTTTTTTTAATTTTTCTTTTTTTACAACGTGTGGGATGGAGGTTTTGAACCGATGAATTCTTGATCAAGAACATAAGTGTTATAGGTAATTCTGGACCACTCTGAGATGTAAGGAGCCGACGAGGACAACGCAACACCAACCCAAGGACACGACCAGGAAGCAGACCTTAGAGGAGTAGGCCAAAAAGAATTGGCCCAAGGCCTAATACCTTGGCCTGGTCGGCCTCGGCCCACTTCGATGGGTTGGGTCCTCTCCCCTCCGCTCGGTCCCTAGTGTTCTAGTCAAGTCCGGTATAACATGGTTAAGCCTGAATCATCTCCGAAAGCCTAGTAACCCTAAGGCTAGAAAAGGTATTTAAACCCTTCTTTGTCATGGAAGAAGGGATCCCGAACTCTACTCTCTGAACTCTGTCCTCTTGCTCTTGCTCTCTACTGGCCTTCCACCTTATTCCTTGCTGACTTAAGCATTGGAGGTAGTGTGGCAAGCACCACACCGGTGTGTAGGTTTTCTTGTCTTGCAGGCCACATCTTCCCCCCTTCAAACAAATTTACCGTTGGTGGCACATGAAGGTCAGGTGAGTTCTCCCTGTCCAAATTTGACCATCAACAGTTGGCACCGTCTATGGGGAAAGAAAGCTTGCTAGTGAAATATGTGCATCGGTTACCTAACAAGTAAGAGGATGAAGAAGAAAAGTTATGCGCAAAGGTCTCCAAGACAAACAACGACTACAAGACGAACAGTGCGAAGGCTGAGGCCGAGGGCGACCAGAGATGTTCATCTAGACCGATTAGGAGGAAACCCCACAAGAGATCAGAACCATCATTGGAGGACAAATAAAAAATAAACACAAGCATTGACTAGATCGAAGACACCAAGAAATAAAGACCATTGAAAAGTTGGAAGTCATTTCATTGACACCAAGACTAAGTCAACGAATACTAGAACGAGACTGGGGGCTAAGAGGAAGAAGCTACATGGTTGAAGCCAACCCTAAGTGGAGGTCATTCTTTGGTCAAGATCAGGACCGACCCCGGGTCGAAGCCGAGGTCGACCTTCCAAGTCCTCAAAAGTGTCCCTAGGATCACATGATCAATGTAAATTTGATTGTGAATGGAGTTGAACACAAGACGAGATCAAGATTGAAGCAAAGGAGTCGGATACGAAAGACGACAGGCTGTTCGAGGCCAAGGCCGAAGCCAACCCCATATATGGTCGAGGCCGAAGACGACCCCAGATATGGTCGAGGCTTAGACCGACCCCAGATATGATTGAGGTCGAGGTAGAGACCGACCATAGCCATGGTTGGGATCAAGACTAATCCTGTTATTGCAAGCGAGATTAAACACCTGCGAGCCTAGGTTTTTCAGCTTGGTGCCCACGCTTCCATGTGAGCCTAAGCTTTTCAGCTCGGTGCCCACACCTATCATGCGAGCACTACTACAAATTTGGCCTTTGTTGACGGCTAAAAAGTATCAACTATCACATTCATTGACGTTTTTTAGAAGTCAATTAAAGTGGTATCAATAAAACTAAAGAGTCAATATTACTGTTTTCATTGACGCTTATAAAACGTCAACGAATATGTCTTTGTTGACGTTTATAAGCCATCAACAAAGACATTAGTGACACGTTTTATCCGTCAATGATATTCATAAAGCGTCAACGTAGTCACCTTTGTTGACATTTAATAGTCATCAACAAATCTTATTATTGACACGTTTTATTCGTCAATGATATCCATAAAGCGTCAACGTTGTCATATTTATTGATATTTATAAACCGTCAATATAGACTTATGTTGACGTTTTTTCATTGTCAATTATAGGATCAAAAATGTCAATATATACATTTATTGATGCTTATGAGCTGTCAATATATCATTTTATTGACGTTTATTAGCCGTCAAGTTACGTATTAAATTGTCAAATTGTGTATTTTCATTGACGGTTAATATATGTCAATTTTTATGTTTGTTATGACGTTTTTTAACCGTCAACGATACATATTTGGACAAAATAAAAAATAAAAAAACCTCACGTTGGTTTTTACCCCTGCTTTACAACCTGCATTTACACAATAGTCGCTAGCATTCAATTGTATTGCCTCCAAAATTCAAGACATTACTAAATTTTACCCTGTAACCAAGTTTGATTTACCAAAAATCCGACAACATAACGACATAATTATATCTAACCAAAAATTTTTGGGTACCTGAAAGAACCGAAATATACACTTCTAAACTCAGAACACAACATTCACTTCACTTGATAATAACATAACATGTTCAATACATTATATGAAAGTAACATCAAAACTCAAGTATAAATAGTACGAGTCAGATCTCGTAACAAACAAATTATTGTTCATATAAAAATATAGAATCAAATGAATCATAATTTCAACCAAATGTGAAATCAACTAAGAACATATCACAGTATCTAACAAGTTGTCTAAAAAACGAATAAAAAAACTAAGTATAATATTAACAAACAATCATCCCATGTATTGTTACATATTCACATAATTCGACTCTTATCTCATCGAATTCTGATTGGCTAAATGCAGTTCCTCTCGTCAACTGCAAACAAAAAAAATTAAGTAAACATACTTACAACCGAACAGTAATCAAATAGAAAGCAGAGTAAGAGATGAATTCAAGATACACTTCAAACCGAGCAGCAATTATATTATCACATGAAATGTTAAGTACTCTGTTAATACAGCGAGATTGTAGTTAACATACTACTAGATATACTTTTCATCATTATCGTGGTGCCGGTGAAAGTTACAAATCTAACCCTCAATTTAAGGTAAAAAAAAAAAAAGAGAGAGGTGGTAGCATTGTTATCGACAGCGGTTTCTCTGATGTCCACAACCACCAAATTCCCATCATCACTCATATCTCAACACATGGAAGAATAGACTAATACCATAGGGGATTGACGCTCACAGAATAACAACTATCCTAAAGTCAATCCCTATTTCAACCGTAATGTTACTATCAACAACATTCTTCCTATACAGAACCCTTTATATGGTTAAAATAGAAATTCAGAAAAAGTCAAAGATGCCATATAAATTTCTTTATTGAAAAATACTCAAATCTTCCTGCCACAGTTGATGTCTTCCCAAATACAGCCCTTACAGGTGATCAAAACTACAATAATACCTAACTACACTTGACTGTAGCAGAAAAAAGGCACACAAAATATACACTGGCCCAGAGAATTTGATTGATGAAATATATATGCATAAAAAAGAACGAGGAAATACCTTGAAATGTCGTTGACAGAGAATGGAAGGTCAAGAAACAAGCATCCAGACTTTGTAGAGTTGGACCTGTGGGAATCCTATAAATTGGATACCTTCATAGAAAAAAAATACTCTGTCAGAACAGAGTAAAAGAATTAGGTCATAGTAACATGTAATCCCCAACAAGAAGATTGATTAGCCTAATAAAGCTCTTTCGCTGAAAATAAGTCAAATAAGCTCTAATTGATGCCAAGCTACAAGTTAATAACTTTTAGCATCAGAGACTAAATAGGGAGCCTACCAAGAGTTCTAGTTATGTCATGAAATAAGAATAACTGGGTGAAATATCATATTTTAACCTATTAATATGCAATATTGAAAAAACTATACCTCCAAAATTGAACAAACAACTAACCAAGCCTATCATCCATTGTGAATTTTATGGATTGGCCTCAAGTTGCATATTCATCTGTCAAGAAAGAAAAAATAAATAAATTAAATCTCTCTTCTCTAATTTACAAACAACTCTAATTGGAAAATTTGATCCAGCTACAATAAAGAATTTTTTTTCTTAAAATCCATAGACTCTTAAAACAATAATCTACTAGGAGCCAATTAAATTTTGGGGTGATTTAACACCCGAAACTCACCAAAACAGAACTTTAAACATGTTGTTCGGGTTCCAATTTCGCTCCAAATCAACGGTTAAACCTCCAAATGCTATGGGTACCTTTGAAAACATTAGCCAAACCCAATGGGTATTCATCCAAACCACATTAATCAACCAAAAATTGATTTTCCTCACTTACCCACTGCTGAAACTCGCCGAAAAATGCTAAAAAACGCCCCAAACAGCTGCTGCTCGCGCGTCTACATTGAATTGGCTGGAAAACACTACTGAACGGACATAAAAATGAGTGGGTATTCAATTAAACATAACAGCCAACTAATTAAACCCTTAATCCAACTTACCCAACCTGTAAACTCACTAAAAACGTTGGGAGAACGCCGAAAAACGCCCCAAAACCAGTTGTTCGCGCCCAGCACTGTGCAGTCGCCGGAAAAACGTGGAAATCAACCTTCTTTTGAGTCTGAAACTTGCTGAAACCGAGGGTGAGAGATGGAGAATGAAAGGGATAACAAAAACCCAACCTTGAGGATGAAAAACCCGAGAGAAACGCACCCAAAACTGCGCCAAAATCGAACCCACCTCAAGCTGCCGTCACACGGTGCTGCGCCGCCGCAGAAGGCTTGTTCGTCGGAGAACGCCGCGCCGTCGAGACTCTGGAGTAGCTTGCCGGAGATGCTGACCACGAGCACCAATCGTCGTTCAAAGGAGGAGAAGGGAGCTGGCAAAATCGAAGGAAGAAGAAAAGGGTTGCCAAAAAAAGAAGAAGAAACTCTTGGCTCGTACACGTGACGGAGAAAGCTTGGAGGTTGAAAATTTGCTTCCTTGGGTTGTGTGCGGTTAGAATAAAAAGAGGATGGCTTAGGGTTAACTCCAACTTAAAATTATTCACAAAAATGCCCCTTTCATCCTATTACTTTGGATAACGCCAAAATCATTAAAATAAATCCTATTTCCCACCAATTCCAAGAACTTAAACTCGATAATGTTGTCGTTACAATCTTCCCTCCTTAAAAACTTTCGTCCTCAAAAGTTGCTGTCTTGAAAGAGCTCAGGATACTTAATTCCAACTTTATCTCTTTTCCAATTAAAAACTCAATTTAAACTCCTAAAATGACATCAAATTTTGGTAGAATCTGTGGAGATTAGAGATCGAGTAATTTAAACTTAAATCCAAAATCCCATGAAAACTTAAATTTCCAAATTTATGAGTTTGGGACTTAATAAAATTAATTTTCATCCAATAACCTCGAATTTTAATTTAGTTCCACCTGCTTAACTTCAATTTACCCAAAATTGATCCAAAAGGACCTAATTTTGAAACGATAAAATGTGTGCTTTTTAAAAATAAAAGAACTTGTTTTGTTGACGTTTAATGCCCATCAAGAAAACTCCCATTAATATTGACGTTCATTGCGCGTCAATATAGCAATGTTTATTGACGCTTATTAGCCATCAATAAATGCGATTTTTATTGACACTTTTTGTCCGTCAACATAAACCATTTTCATTGATATCTTTTGTCCGTCAACTATGTAAAAAGGCGGAGTTGGACGAAAATCTACGTAAAGTACGCTTTTAATCACATTTATTGACGCTTTTTGTCCGTCAACATAAACCATATTATTTCTTGATACCATAAAACCGTCAATATATCTATTTAATTATTAATAATTTATTTTCAAGTACAAAAATTACGTTTATTGACGTTTTTTTACACAAGCGTCAATAAACATAAAAAGCCAAGCGTCAATAAAGGTCAAATTTGTAGTAGTGGAGCCTAAGCTTTTCAGCTTGGTGTCCATGTCTACATGCGAGCCTAAGCTTTTCAGCTTAGAGCCCACGCCATTACATGCGAGCCTGGACCCTCGGGTCTACCTCGCCTCACCTAGATTCGAGATTATGTGAGCTTGGACCACGGGTCTACCTCACTTCGTCTGGCTTGAGCCCATTACTTCTCACGAGCCTGGACCCCCGGGTCTACCTCACCTCATTTGGCTTGAGCCCATTACTTCTCGCGAGCCTAGACCCCCGGGTCTACCTCGTCTCATCCAAATTTGAGATTATGTGAGCCTAGGCCACAGATCTACCTCACCCCATCTGGCTTGAGCCCATTACATTACGCGAGTCTGGACTACCATGTTTACCTCGCCTCATCCGGATTCGGGCATATGCGGGCCCGGACCACCAAGCTCACCTAGCCGAGGCCGAGGCGGACCCTACACTTTAAAGGTATTCTTCTCTTTACTCAATTCTATTTTATGTTTCAGTAAAATTTTACTTGAATAAGGGGGCTACACAAGGGATATGCACTCCCTATTAAACAAAAAACAAGTAACATGGGATATGCACTCCCTATTAAACAAAAGGCACACTAGCTTAACATATCTAACTAATGATTACATGTTCTAGTCTATTCTCTCTTTACTTTTTCTATAAGAACTAACGTATGAATGCAGGGAGCTAAGTTTTGAGCTAACAGGGGTTTGAGGCCGAGGTCGACCCTAGCTTCTTCCTTATGGTCTTACAACGTGTGTCACATAAATTTTTCATCTTCTCCGATTTTTACTATTATTTTTTTTGTTTTATCTTGTTTCGTTTATTTTACGTTGATTTCCTAACCACAAAGAAGAAAATCAAAAGAAACTTTTTTTTTTTGGTTGATTTCTTCTTCAGCCGTATATGAAAACATAAAAAAGAAAAAAAGAATACATATAGATGGGACAAAAAGAAAAATTGAATCAATATATAAAAGGAAAAAAAAAAAACGTATTATGTGTTGAGTCAACTATCGTAAGAGTCATAAAATAAAAAATAGGTAAAATTGGAAACACAATTTTTTAATTTTGAAATCCTGCAATATCATAACATTTTGGAATTATTATTATTATTATTATTATTTTAAGAAAACAGGATTTGAAATCACAATCATTTTCAAATCCCTTTAATTTTTGTTCATCCAAACACGTGAACTGATTTTCATATCAGTTATGATTTGAAATGATCCTCCCAAATCCAAGGGTTCCAAACACGGGGTTAGAGATAGAAAACTTAGAGAGAAAAATTAAAACCAAAACTAGAAGAAAAATTGAGTTGAAAAATAGAAATATTACAAACTACTATGTTCGGATGATTTTTTAAATTTATTTATATTTCAAAAACATTTTTATAAACAAAAAAAAAAAAAGAAATTGAAATGATTATTAAACAATGTCGTCCTTCAAAAATTAAAAACTAAAAACCGAAAACGAAATGATATGACACCTTGGAGTTTTGTGTCCTAAGTCAGATTTAGGGGTGATACTCGGTTCGGTTTTGTCGGTTTTTGACCAAACCGCAAACCGAACCGATCCATTCGGTTTTTTAAATTGGTAAACCGATCCAATGTCCAATATGAGAAAATGTCCAATGGTTCGGTTTTCTTCGGTTCGGTTTGTCCAATGGATCGGTTTTCGGTTTTGGGCCCATTGTGGGCTTTTTTTTTTTTTTAAATGACCAATTTTCTCTTCTAATTTCAGCCCATTGCTTTTTTTTTTTTTTTTTTTTTTTTTAAAGTTTTGGCCCAATAATCCTATAACTCATGTTTTCAATTCAAACTTCAATTAATTAATTTCTTCAATACAATTACTAAATTTTGTCAAACTAATTAGTGAATAACAATTTTTAAAAGTTTGATTTCAAATAAATAAACACAATAGAGATAAACATACAAACAACATCATAATTAATAAATTCAAAGCTTCCTACAATGTCCAAATTCAAGTTCAAACCATTCCTAAAATAAGATTTACATCCAAACAAATCAAATATAAAACCTATCTCAAAGTCCAAAGTTTAAAACATTATACAGTCCAGTGTCCATTGTCCATTATACAAATTACAACATAATAAAATACTAAAAATACACATGACATGAGACATAACATTCGATGAAGTCCAAAATGGAAGTCCTTCCACGATACATACTACATGAATTGACCCTACAAAAAAAAATCAATAATTAGCAACTTTGAAGTAAAAACTAACATTAAGTTAGCAAAAGATTAAAAAGGTGTACTAACCGATTTATTTTTCATTCCTCATTTTTCCTCATTCATCAATTGTGGTAATTCCGCTACTCGCCGATTGAGATCCTACAAATGAAAATGAATAATAATATAGTACAACACAATATAAGTCAATAAAAAATGAGCAAATTAGAATAATAGGAATTTATTACCTTCTACGATCTTTGCTATTTCATCGGGAGCACCTTCGATAATCTCCTCAATGTTACTAATAGGTGATGAGCGAATCCAATTTTGCAAGCAGATGAGTGTTTCAACGGTAGTTGGAGATAGAGTACTACGAGATGGATAAGTACTCTACCTCCAGTAGAGAAAGTTGATTCTGAGGCTACAGTAGAAAGTGAGATTGCCAAAATATCCTTAGCCATCTTCGAAAGAATCTTAAACTTCTTAGAGTTTTGCTTCCACCAACCCAAAATATCGAAAACATCATCATCACCCCTCTCACATGACTCAGAAAAATACTTATCCAATTCAGATTTACTTTCTACATCATCAGTAGTATCCAAGAAATCAGTAAAATCAGGAAAATTAGGAGATACATCTACCGCCTCAACCCTACCTCCAGTAGTCAAATGACTCAAATCAACTTTCGACGAGTCCATAGCTTTATTATTTTCAACCTCCACTTCCATATAAAAATTTCGATAGTCATCAAAAATGCGTCTAGTCACAAATTCAATTTTCTTTCTAGTTTCAGCAATAACAACTGGATCATCATCCCCAAAGTATTTAGAAAGGGAAAATAAAACAAACTTAAGCTTGTAACGTGGATCAAGCACATTGGCGACATACAATAGAAAGTTTGTCCTATCATTGTTCCCCCAATACTTTTCATACTTTGCCTTCATACTTTTTGCCATATTAGTCAATAAAACATTATTGCATGTTAAGTACACTTGAAGTTGTTTCTGAATCAGACAAATTTCACGAAAATATCTATGTGCTGTCAATGATGAAGAACCTGAAATCCTCAATGTCATATCCCGAAAAATCCTTAAAAAATTTATGAACACTCGAGCATTTTCCCAATCTTCACTCAATGGAGGCCCTAATTTTTTGTCTTTTCCACCTCCACTTCCAATCTTATTAAGTTCTACACAATACTGCTCGTCCTCAACTTCTAATCTATCAAATGCTTTTTCAAATTTCTCTGCAACATTGAGCATGGTATATGTAGAATTCCATCTTGTTGGAACATCTAAAGAAACAGAGTTCTTGCAAGATAACTTCTCATTCTTCACACAATTTTTAAATGTGGCCAATCGAGAAGGTGAGGATCTTACATATCTTACTGCATTCCGAATCTTTAAAATTGATTCATGAAGTTCCTTCAAGCCATCATTAACTACAAGGTTGAGAATATGCGCAAAACATCTAACATGCATAAATTCTCCGTTTAAAATATCTCCATTCCAATTCTTCACTTTTTTAGCTAAATATGAAACAGCACCATCATTAGAACTTGCATTGTCTACTGTCACACTAAGAATTCTTTCAATCCCCCAATCTAACATGCATTTCTCTAAACATTTTCCAATTGTATCTCCTCTATGATTGTCAACTAAGCAAAAGTTTAAGATTCTTTTGTGATATTTCCAATCATCATCAATAAAATGTGCAGTAACAACCATATAATTCAAATTTTGAATTGATGTCCATGTATCGGTTGTTAAGCACACTCTTTGATTGGGTTTTGTCAGGGCTCTCTTCAGTTGTGTCTTTTCACTCAAATAAAGATTCCAAATATCCTTAGCAACAGTCATACGACCAGGCAAAACAAATTTTGGTTGTAGTGTATTACTATACTCTCGAAATCCTTCAGCCTCTACAATTTTAAATGGTAACTCTTCCTTCACAATCAACCTAGAGAGCATCATCCTACACTTTTCTTGAGAGAATGTAGCCGCAATTAAATTTGAACTCCCTTCTTCCTCTTTAGGTTGAACAAAAGTTAAAAATTTTTGTTGGCTATCATTCACTCTTTCGGGATACTTCTTACACTTTGATTGTATGTGTTTTAACAGGTTTGTGGTGCCATTCTTTTGAGTGTCACATGCATAAGAGATGCCACAATATTTACATGCTGCTCTAGGATTAGATTCCGTACCAATTTTTGTAAAATGCTCCCACGCACTCGAAGCTTTAGTTGTTCTAGCTTTCTTAGTCTTTCTTGGAGAATCGACTGATGGTGGCGACTCCACGTCTTCTGTAGCCGTATTCTCATTCTGAGTATTGTAGGTTTCAACATCGATCGAAGGTTGTGATTCCATTTTTATTTTCCTTGAAAATTCTGTCAGTTCATCAAATCAAGAGTTAGTAATTAATCAGACAACCAATTTTTTCCAATCATCTCATAGTTAAATTATAAAGTATAAACTATAAAAACTAAAACTTAATACATAAAACAATCCTTACAAGTTACAAGTTACACAGTTAATCCATAGTTAAATTATAAAGTATAAACTATAAAAAATAAAACTTAATCCATACAATATATAAACAAAATAATGTTGAAATCACAACCTAATCAGGTGGCAGGCGATTGGAGACGAAGCTGAGATGGGGCTGAACTGAAATCAATTTTGGAATCGACTGAAATCGAGGCTGAGATGAGGCTGGAATCAACTGAGACGAGGCTGAGACGACTGACGAGGCTGGAATCGACTGAAACCAAGAATGAGGGCGAGCCGAGGCTGGAATCGACTGAGATGAGACGAGAAGAGGCTGAGATGAAGGGCGAAAGTGCGATCTGCGTGGCTAAAATTAAAGGAACGAAGGGAGAAAGTGATGAGATGAAGGGCGAAGGTGCGAACTGAGTGGCTGAAATTGAAGGACGAAGGGAGGAGAAGACGATGTTGCCGCTGCCGGCTCAAAGAAACGATGGAGAAGAAGATGATGTTGTTGCGGCTGCCGGCTGGAAGAAAAGATGGAGAAAAAGACGATGTTGTTGCGAACTGAGTGGCTGAAATTGAAGGACGAAGGGAGGAGAAGATGATGTTGCAGTTGTCAATGTCGGCTGGAAGAAACGATGGAGAAGAAGACGATGTTGTTGCGGCTGCCGGCTAGAAGAAACGAAGGGAGAAAAAGACGATGAAGGGAGAAGAAGATGATGGTGCACGGCTGGAAGAAACTAAGGGAGAAACGAAGGGACTTAGGGTTTTGACTTTGAGGCGTGCGGCTGTAAAAAGAAATGGTAGGTTAGGTTTTTTAAAGGATATATATATATACGGTTCGGTTCGGTTTTTTATTGGTTTTTTCCATTAAAAACCGAACCGAACCGAAAACTTTCGGTTTTCCCAAAATTAAAACCGAGGTGTCCAATTTTTTCCAAAATAACCGAACCAAACCACTGGATCGGTTTGGTTCGGTTCGGTTCGGTTCGTCAGTTTTTCGGTTTTCGCTTGCACCCCTAGTCAGATTTATCAAGTTAGCTATAAAATTTTAGAAAGTGACTTCACATTTCTATTTAATGAAATACTTGCGTTTAATTATCATAAGGGAACAAGACTTAATTATAAGCTAACAAGAGCATAGCTCAACTGGCACGAAACTTGTATTCTCGATCAAGTATAAATGTTAAAATAAGTGAAGAACCATTCCTTTTGACAATGTGAATACATAGACTAAGTGGTTAAGACATATTTAAAAAAAAAACGTTAGTGTGCTTTCAACGTTAGTGGTTAAGACATGTTAGATTTGGAATCCTCATTTTTAGATGTTTGTTGGAATTCAAAAAAAGAAAAGAATATAACAAAAGAATACATTTAGTGTGCTTTCTTAACGAGCTAAGACACCATTCCTTTTTAAAAAAAGAAAAAGAAAACGTTAGATCGGATGATCAACCACGTTGGGACTGAGACATGGTCCAAACTCCCACAAAGGGCAACAATGGTAAATCTTGGACAGTGGACTAAAGTTCGATCTAGACAACATTCCAAAGTAGGGAGAGATCAAAATAGAATAGCAAAAAGTTAAAAAGGTATCAAAGTCGAGATTTTTTTTTTTTTTTTTTTTTTGTCCTAAACAAAAATCACTCACATACATATGCAACGAAGTATTACATATATCTAGTAGGGTTTATTTATATATAGTGCAAAAAAGTGAATGATGGAATAAACTATGCCCATTTTTTTTTCTTTTGATAGAGAAGAAATCTACCCTTCTAAATATTGATTATTTCTCAAAAAAAAAAAAAAAATATTGATTATTTAGATATTTCAAAATATTTGTGACTATATCTTTATTAGGACATTTTTTTTTATTAATATTGCTATTTTTAAAACTTTTTATTAAAATATAGTAGTTTTGAAACTTATTATATTAATATTGTTGTTTTAACTCTCCGTAGGTCGTCTCTTCACCACGTGGTACGTTGTCCTCGTGACAAGATGGTTTTTATTTATTAAATCAATTATTAAACGCAATTTAATGCAATTGTGTTTCTTTAGAGGCAACACAGATTTGAAACTCAGGTGCTTGAGTTTCCTCCTCAACACGAACTCTCTTTCTCTCTCTCTCTTTTTTTCATTTTTCACTTTTTTTTTCCTATTTTATTTCTTGTTTGCACCTTTTTTCTTCCTTTTTTTCTTTTAATCAAATAAATATCAGATGGAATTCTTCTCCTCCCTCAACAAATTTGAAAGTTAATTAAATTATTTTTATAACGTATTTTATTTTATAAATTTTCTATAAAGCCCCATTTTTTATTTTAAATAAATACTAATTATTTAAATAATTTCTATTATCTCATCTTATAAAACAAATAATTATTATTTAAAAACTATAATTAATGCACTTAGTCATTTTAATGTTTTTATTTAATATTGTAATCGTTAAATTACAATTAATTATACTTAAAAGTTTTTTTTTCTTTAAAAAAAACAATACATATACTTAGAAGTTAATACTTGGCATTATTTAACTTAAATTTTAATTACTTTGAGAAATGAAAAACAAAAGCAAAATAATATTCCTTAGGTTTAAAAAAGAAAAGGCTATGTTAAATTTTAATTCATTTTAAAATAAAAAACATAGGGTTTAAAAGAAAATAGATAAAATAAAATATTTTGTAAAAAAAAAAGAGTTTAATTAAATTTTAAATTCTAAAAAAATGCCATGTAATATTCTATTTGTCTAAAAAAGAAGAAAGAATAAAAATTGCAAATAAGAAATAAAATACAAATGGAGAGATAAGATTAAAAAAAAAAAAAATAGGTTTTGTCGAAAAAAGAAAGAAAAAAAATAATTGTAAACAAGAAATAAAATAGGGAAAATTTGAACTCAAGTGGCCGAGTTTCAAAATTATGCTGTCAGCCACTCTAACGAAAACAAAATTGCATTCATTTGGCATTTAATAATTTATTTAATAAATAAAAATCACCTTACCCCATCATCACATGGACATCGAGGACCACGTGTCACGTGGTGAACGTCATCTCTAGAGACGATCTAATCACGCGAAATATTAATATAATAAGTTTCAAAACTACTATATTTTAATAAAAAGTTTTAAAAATAGCAATATTATAATAAAAAAAATGTCCATCTTTATTAATAAATGGATAAATTATAGAAAATACTCCTCAGCTTTTTATTTTTGTTTCAATAATACTTTTAAACTTTAAAAAGTTTCAAAAATACCTATGACCTTTAGAAAATATTAAAAAATACTTTTACTATTGAGTTTTGGATGGAAAACTTTAAAGTATCGATTTATCAATACTTTTTTACCTTTCAAAAATTTCAAAAAATAACTTTAATGAATAATGTTTCTTCTTCTTCCTCCTCTTTCTGCAAATTCTTTCTCCATGAAACAGAGACTAGGGGAACGAGGAATGCACCTCGTTCCCTATCCCCTGATTTCTTTATTTCCTATATCTATAATCTATAATCTATAATATATTAAAAAGTCACAATCTTTAAAAAAAAAACTTTTTTGGTCAATTTTACTCTTTAAATTTTTAGTGAATTCCAAATATACCCCTAGTTTATGAACATTTTAGCTCTAATTAAAAACATTTAACATTATTATTGGATTTAAATATACCCTTAGTTTGTAATTATGTTTTTTTTATTTGATTAAATACATAAACGACTACCAATTTACTAAAACTTATGCCTATTAAAATTCTACTGGAAATTTATAAATATAAAACGTTCTAATCAAACTATTCAAATCCAAATATTGGTGCCTATTAAAATTCTACCTAAAATATAAATACAAAACATTCTAATCAAACTCTTCAAATCCAAATGAAAGAAATTGTTGCAAATGAGTGCATGCAAGAGATGAATACAGAGGAAAGATCTCGAATAACACAGACAGGAACGATTTCGAACAACATAAGTAGGTGAATAAAGAAGAGAAAGATATCAAATCGCTAATGAATGAATAACAAAGATTGAAATCGAAGGGGGGAAAGGTTAGTAAAAGGATTAAACATAGAGGAAGAGTAGGAGCATTTGAACAACAACCACAAACCATATTTATTTATTGGTTAGTAAAAGGATTAAACATAGAGGAAGAGTAAGTGAAAATTGCAGCACGACGACAAGGACAAAAAGGAACGAAAATTCGAGATAAAGGTTGGTTAGGGTTTTGTAGACACCAATCATATTTACAAATTTTCCATTCATATTTATTTATTTAATAAAATATTCTCTGCCTTATTTTTTTTCTGGTGTGAATAATAATGTTTTTTTCTAGAGAGGATTAATAGTGTTCTTTTATTTTTTATGTTCTTGAATGTATTTGTACTCATACATTTTCTTTATTTTAATTTTTTCTAAAAATGCACCGAGCTGCATTAATTTTTTTTTTTTTTTTAATTTTCAAACCTACATTTATATTTAATATAATTAGAATAATCATAAAATTATTTTGACCCTTCAATACTAAACATGAAAATTTCAAATAATTTGATTCAATTTGAATACATGATTAATGGATCAAACTTACTTGGTTCAATTTTTTTCAAAAAAAAAAAAAAAAAAAAAACTTACTTGGTTCAATTTGATTTATTGGTTTAATTTAGTTTTATACCCTTTATAATTTTATAAGAGAAATTTTCATTAAAAGAAATCAAAATTTAAGTCTAACCTTACCAAATTGTATGTATTTTGACTTAAAAGTTTCAATTTCATCAAATTAGACCCTTAATTTAGAGAACTGTGGCAATTTTAGTTCAATTTCTGTCAATTCACGTACTATTTTTTTTTTTTAAAAAAAAAACAATGTAAGATTATCCATAATCTAATTAATTTCAATAAAAATAAATGTTTGGAACAAAATTAAGTTAGATCAGTGATAGATCTTTTGAAACTCACAAATTTGAATAAAATTTAACAAAGCTTACTGAGTGGATTTCAACACATGGATAGATCGTGCGACGAAATGTAATAAAACGTCGCATGGCTTGCGACTAACTTATGCTTTTCGTCGCACGTATGCGACGACTTGCTAATTTCGTCGCACGGTTGCGACTTTTTAGATTTCGTCGCTGGTATTTCGTCGCTAAAGCCCTTCTTTCTTATATGTACATATCTAAAATTGAGGTGCAATTTATCAAAATTTAATACAACTTAGTGTGTTTTGAGGTAAAAATATATTAAGCCATAAAAATATTTAATTAACTAATAAGATTACATGATAAGAATATATAAAATTAATGTAAGTCAATTGAAAAAAGTTGAATTGAATAATTCTTTATCTAAATTATATAAAAATTTTAAATATTTAAATTCTTTTAAGAAATACACGTGCATTTGCACGTGGTAAAACACTAGTAGTTATATGTGTGTGTTGAACTCAAAAAATTAAAATATATATATATATACCTAAGTACTTGAGGCCACACTCTCTCATTTCTTTATTACATATATCTAGGGGTGTGCATGGTTCGGTTCGGTCCGGTTTTGACCAAAACCAGTGACCGGACCGAACATGATGGTTCTGAAGAGTTCTGAATCGAGAAAACCGTTGTTTTCCTCGATTTCGGTCAAAAACCAAACCAACCGATTTTGGTTCCAATTGGTTCGGTTCGGTTTCTAACCGATTTCTTACCTTCACGTTTGACCTACCATCGATAACCGAACAAGCGAAGATGTGCGTGGTAATGAGATGAAAACAGGCGGCAACGATATGCAATGGTGTTGAAAAAACGAAATGAGTTGTGAGAAACTGAAAATGTAAAGGGAAGAGAGATAAGAAAACAAGGAGCAAAGGTGAGAGTTAGTGACGATTACAAGGGGTAGGTGGCGGTAGGGATAGAAAAGGAGGCAACGACGATTATGTTGGGTTTTATCCCCTAAAACTCGTAAATAGTGAATGTAACCGTTGACCGAATATTAATGAAATAATATTGATATATTTTTCTATTAAATGTTATTAGTTATTTTATATTTGTCTTTGCCTAAAATAACCCTAATCCAATAAACTAGACATCCTAGGCTGTAATATGAGTCTTGAACTATATGTAGCGACATATGGGATCATTGTTCAAGAAACAACCTAAAGGGTCTATAGTATAGGGATAAGACTGGGTGCCTTATCCTGACGACACTATGGATACGACCCACTTTATATTTGATACAAACGCTATGATCCAATGCGTTCGTGTAGGATACATGCGAGTGGGGGTATCCTATGCAATGAGTTTGCATAAGACCGAACCGCGAAATAGTAACCACTGGTTATAATACCGTTAACTAGTTGGTTTTCTATTTCACTAGGACGACCTAGACAACTTAGTCTTAATCCTGAGTTGATTATGGACTCCTGCTCATGAGGGATTGTCCTTTGATTTGTATGGGTGAGAGTGGCCAATACGCCGACTCAATAAGCCTACCATTTTGGGGACAAGACCGAATGGGGAGCTGGGAACATAATCGTACAAGATGGAATTCACTCCTTCTTGACTTTAGGGAAGCAGATGAGTATTCCCTTAAGTGGTGCCTCCGAGTCTTGAACAAAGGGTCCTACCCTCTCAATGGCACGAGAGGGTTTTCTGTTTGATGGTTGGACCACAAACAGGTTGTTCATTAGAGGAGAACTGGTACTTAAGGAAATAGAAGTAACCCAGGAGTAAAACGGTAATTTGACCCAGCTGGTGTTACGGACACTTGTGAAGGACTAACTAGTCGATATTGGTCTATATCCGTGGACACAGAAAATATGTCTACAGTGAGAAGAGTGCAACTGTGAGTCTATAGTGGAATGTACACACAGTTAACGAATATTGATTAATTTGGTTAATCAGTTTGACCAATTAAACTCACATCGTTGGAGCTTCTGATATGCAGGTCCATTAGGTCCCACTGGTAGCTCATAAAGTAATTTGAGGCAACTAAGTAATAAATGTAAATTGAAAATGTTAAATTTACTAAGGGAAACGATATAATATATATTGATATATTATTATGAGAGAAATTAATATTTGAAGAAATTCAAATATTAATATAAATTTGAGTCACATTAAATTTACGGAAGTTTGAAAGAGTTCAAATAATGAATTAATTAATTTTAAGGCCTAAAATCTATTTGGGCAAATTAATTAATTCAAGGCCGAAAATTAAATTTGTGATATTTAATTGGTGGTTAATTAATTAAAGAATTCATTAACCGGGAATAAATCAATTATGGAAATAATTAATCACTTAACATTATTTATGGAAATGATATAATCACTTATGGAAGTAATTAGTCATTTGTGGAAAAGATTAATCAATTATGGAATTGATTGATCTTAGATTGATTAAATAAGGAATAAGATTGAATAAATTTTGGAAAAGATTGTTTTAATTGAATATTTTATTCATGGCCTCTCTTATATAAATAGAACACTAGACCTAATTGGTTCAGTACTCTCCTCTTGCTCTTAGACTTACAAGACAAGACCCTAGAATTCTCTCTAGCCTCACTCTTAGAGAAAGACTCCCACAAGTCTTTTCCCTCCTAGACTTAGAGACATACCGGTGTAACCTCTGTGGTTATTGTGTCTTTAAAGAAGAATTTTCCAGCGAAGAAACTACAAGGAGGCTGCTGCGTTTTCGTTCGTTGAAGCGTTGTTGGCGAAGAACGGTCAAGTCTACAACGAAGGTTTGTAACGGTTTTTTCCCGTTTCTTTAGAAAAACATGAAAATAAATTAGATTTAATTTTCAAGCATGTTTATAGCAATTTCCAACAACTTTAAAACATGTTTAAAGTTTATTTTGCCTTTTCGTAACGATATTTTAATGTTAATTAATATACGGTGTAAGGTCCAATCGATGCGCTTCCGCTGCGTAGGGGCTTTTATCCCCTTCAGATTATGGGTGGGCGGCGGACAGTGGTATAGGTAGAGAATGAGGCTGAGGCGGCGATGATTACAATGGATGGGTGGCGATAGGAGAAAGAGGTGGCGCTGGGATAGAGATGGAGAAAAGAACGAAAACTTGAAAGAAGAGATGGAGGGAAGTGAAAGAATGAGTGAAGGAGAGGGAGAAAAGGATAAGAAACGACAGAATGAGAGGATAAGAGATAAGGTTGTTAGGTTTAGGGTTTGAAAGTGATTTTGGGCTTGGAGTTTGGGCTTTTGAATGATGGCCTATTGGGTTTTAAAATTTTACTAAAAGTGACGTATCGGTTCGGTTATTTTTGGTTTGTTAAAGAGATGAACCGCAAACCGAACCAAATAACTCGGTTTTTTGAGTGGCTAAACCGAGGAAACCAATTTTTTTTAAAAAACCGAACCAAACCGTTCGATTCGGTTCGGTTTGTCGATTTGGGTCGATTTTTGCACACCCCTACATATATCTATCTCTTTAATGTTGTAAAAAAAAAGTTTGTATCTCTTTCATATCTCTGTGTAATTTATATATTTCTCTTCTCTAACTTATATCTCTTCCTAACATCTCTCTCTACAATAATAATAATAAAAATCTCTCTCTAGCATTTTCTCTCTCTCTAACTCTCTTATTTCTATATGACATTATCTCTCTTTTCGTTTATCTCACTTTTTTTTTGTGACTTAACCATCTTTTTCTATCCTTTCTT
The DNA here is from genome assembly GCA_036850905.1 of Luffa acutangula. Classification (NCBI taxonomy): domain Eukaryota; kingdom Viridiplantae; phylum Streptophyta; class Magnoliopsida; order Cucurbitales; family Cucurbitaceae; genus Luffa; species Luffa acutangula. The sequence continues at coordinate 46,676,947 of CM072096.1, forward strand.
TTTAACTTATTGGTTAGACTACAAATTTCACCTTTATGGTTTGGAGAAAGTTAGAATTTAGTCTCTCTAATTTTAAAAGTTAGAATTTTTTTCCTTGTGATTCGATAAAACCCTCTTAAATAGTCTACTTTTATAACCATATATAGAGACTAAATTCTAATTTCTTTATGGGAAATTTAACCTATTTTAGTTTTATAATTAAAAATGAAATTAGAAATTGATAATTATCGTGTAGTAGATTTTTAAAAATCATTAGTAAACAAATTTTGAATTTTCTTTTCTTTGGAAATAAAATTATCAACGCAGGTTTTGGTTCTCTATTTTTTTAAATAAAAAACACGTGCAGTTATCAAATAGATATGTTAATTTTTTTCCAAAAAAAAAAAAAAAGTTAAAAACCAAAAATTTAAAAACAAAAAGAAAAAGAAGGTTATCGAGTGAGTATCAAAACTTCAAACAACTTTATGAGCATAATCAACTACGAACTAAGGCTCCGTTTACCTCTATGTTGTTGGGTTTTATGTCCTAAAACTCGTAGATAGTGAATGTAACCGTTGACCGGATATTAATGAAATAATATTGATATATTTTTCCATTAATTGTTATTAGTTATTTTATGTTTGTCTTTGCCTAATAATAACCCTAATCCAATAAACTAGACATCCAAGGCTGTAATATGAGTCTTGAACTATATGTAGCGATATATGGGATCATTGTTCAAGAAACAGCCTAAAGGGTCTATAGTATAGGGATAAGACTGGGTGCCTTATCCTGGTGACACTATGGATACGAGCCACTTTGTATTTGATACAAACGCTGCGATCCAACGCGTTCGTGTAGGAGACATGCGAGTGGGGGTATCCTATGCAATGAGTTTGCATAAGACCGGACCGCGAAATAGTAACCACTAGTTATAACACCGTTAACTAGTTGGTTTTCTATTTCACTAGGACGACCTAGACAACTTAGTCTTAATCCTGAGTTGATTATGGACTCCTGCTCATGAGAGATTGTCCTTTGATTTGTATGGGTGAGAGTGGCCAATACGCCGACTCAATAAGCCTACCACTTTGGGGACAAGATCGAATGGGGAGCTGGGAACATAATCGTACAAGATGGAATTCACTCCTTCCCGACTTTAGGGAAGCAGATGAGTGTTCCCTTAAGTGGTTACTCCGAGTCTTGAACAAAGGGCCCTACCCTCTCAATGGCACGAGAGGGTTTTTTGTTTGATGGTTGGACCATAAACAGATTGTTCATTAGAGGAGAATTGGTACTTAAGGAAATAGAGGTGACCCAGGGGTAAAACGGTAATTTGACCCAGCTGGTGTTACGGACACTCGTGAAGGACTAACTAGTCGATATTGGTCTAAGTTCCGTGGACACAGAAAATATGTCTGCAGTGAGAAGAGTGCAACTGTGAGTCTATAGTGAAATGTACTCACAGTTAACGAATATTGATTATTGTGGTTAATGAGTTTAACCAATTAATCTCACATCGTTGGAGCTTCTGATCTGCAGGTTCATAAGGTCCTACTGGTAGCTCGTAAAGTAATTTGAGGCAACTAAGTAATTAAATGTAAATTGAAAATGTTCAATTTACTAAGGGAAATAAATATAATATATATTGATATATTATTATGAGAGAAATTAATATTTGAAGAAGTTCAAATATAAATTTATGGAAGATTGAAAGAGTTCAAATAATGAATTAATTAATTTAAGTCCTAAAAGTGTTTGGGCAAAATTAATTAATTCAAGGCCGGAAATTAAATATGTGATATTTAATTGGTGGTTAATTAATTAAAGAATTCATTAACCATGAATTAATCAATTATGTAAATAATTAATCACTTAAGAAGTGATTAATCATTTATGGGAATGATCTAATTACTTATGGAAGTAATTAGTCATTTATGGAAAAGATTAATCAATTGGGGAATTGATTGATCATGATTGATTAATTAAGGAATAAGATTGAATCAATTTTGGAAAAGATTGATTTAATTGAATATTTTATTCATGGCCTCTCTTCTATAAATAGAACACTAGACCTAATTGGTCATGACACTTGACACTCTTGAAAGACAAGACATAGAATTCTCTCTAGCCTCCATCTTAAAGAAAGACTCCCACAAGTCTTTGGCCTCCTAGACTTAGAGACATACCGGTGTAACCTCTGTGGTTATTGTGTCAATCAAGAAGGAATTTCCAGCGAAGAAAAACAAAGGCGGCTGCTGCGTTTTCGTTCGTTGGAGCGTCGTTGGCGAAGAACGGTCAAGTCTACAACGGAGGTTTGTAACGGTTCTTCCTCTTTTCGTTAGAAAAGTTTTTTAAAATAAATTTAGATTTATTTTAGCATGTTTAAACCGATTTTACAGCAACTTTAAAGCATGTTTAAAGTTTTGTTTGAGTTATCGTAACGGTATTTTAATGTTAATTAATATACGGCGTAAGGTCCAATCGATGCGCTTCCGCTGCGTGGGGACTTTTATTCCCTTCAGGACTAACATTGAGGCTTCTAAGGATCCTTGGATTCCCAAGGAAGGCTCATGTACTCCTATCCTGATTCATCCACATGCTCACAACTACACAGTAGCACAGTTCATAACATCCCCAGGAGTGTGGAATGAGCCCCTTGTCCGTAGTTCCTTTTTGGAATCAGATGCAGAGGCCAAACTAAATATCCCACTAAACCCAATTCAAGGTGAAGATATGGTGATATGGGACCTTGATCCAAGGGGTTACTTTAATGTGAAAAGTGCCTATAGATTGGGATCTACTCTCATTGCCCAGCGTGATGCTTCTTCGTCTAATCAGCAGAGGCAGGAGAGAGTGTGGAAAACATTCTGGAAGATTAATATTCCTACTAAAATTAAGATTTGTGGGTGGAGAATTTTCAATGATATTCTTCATACCTTAACAAATCTAATTTCTAGAGGGGTGGATGTTCATCACACTTGTGTTTTTTGCAGGCAATATCCAGAATCAGCATCCCACTTATTTTGGGAGTGTAAGAAGGTAAGTAAGTTATGGAGTTTTTTCTGTCCCTGGGCTTATGATTTTGGTTTGTGTGATAGGGGGAGTCTCACTCCGACAGATTACTTCATGACAATCTGGAAGAAAGTGGGGAGTGATTTCATTCGATAGTCAACGAATAACAACAAGTCTAATTTTATGCTGGCAGATTTGGACTCACAGAAACATGGTGACTCAATGCAACAACAAAGTGGATATGCTGATGCTTGAGACCAAAATTCAATACTATCTTGCAGAATTTCTTCATCAAAAGAATTTAGAGTGTGATTCAGGTACCTGGGAATTCGACCAAACCGCTGATACGGATGGGAGAGATGTGCTTCAGGTGACTAATCATCCAACTGCTGCTGCTGCTCAACGTCGAACGGTTGTGTGGATTCCTCCTCCGATTGGTTCCTGCAAGCTTAATTGCGATGCATCGTGGAGCACGAAACATTGTCGAGGTGGAGTTGCTTGGATTCTGCGAGACTGGTGCGGCCGTCCTATGAGGGGGGGGGTACAAATGTGTGCATAAGAAGTGGAAGGTTGCTTGGCTAGAGGCTTATGCGGTCTGCGAAGCCATGCGAAATCTCCCCCATGATTCCCCCCATTTCCAACTTGAGTTAGATGCTCTTCAGGTGGTGCAGCTGCTGTCCAACGAGTTAATGGAGGATAGTGAGTTAGGGGGCTTCATAATGGAAGCTAAAGCCCTAATGAGTTCCTTTAAAGTTGATTCTATTAGGCATACACCAAGGCTTCACAATGAGTTGGCCCATCATATGGCCCATATGGCAACTGAACTAACTGTCTCTGAAACATGGGCTTTTGATTTTCCTAGATGGTTGGTATATTTTAACTCTTGTGACATTGGAGGAGATTTTCTTACTTGTGGGGGTCCCTATCCCACTGGTAGTACCCTATTGGGAGCTTCTTCTAGCTCTTAGTTTTTCGTATGAATTATTTTTTCCTCAAAAAAAAAAAATTATAAAATACAAAACTTCCCTAAAAAAAAATGAATGAGTTTTAGAAAATTTTTAAGTCATTCTTTTTTAATGGAAACTAACGAGTGAATATTGTAGAAGTAGTAGTTTTTAATTTAATCCTACGGAATTAAAAAAATTTAGGATCAAAATTAATTTCAACCCACTCGACCATTGTTTGACTTAAGACATATATTCAAATCAATAGTTTGAATCTCTACCCTTACATTTTTATTTAACACCCATGAAAATGATGGAAATTAAGAAGTAAAAATTGATTTATTTTTTCATTAAATTTAATTTAATTGTAACAAAACCGGGGGAAGCGGCGATAGGTAAGAAAGTTCGAATCTTTGGATAAAGTAAAGAGGACTGTTCGAGGGTCCCAATCCCAAATCCGCGGTGTAATCGTCTGGTTTATCATCAATCAGCCCACTGTTTTTGTCTGCTTCCTTTTTATCCTTCTCTTCTTCCTCTCTTCCTTCTCTTAATCATTTTCCTTCTGTCCTTCCTTCCTTCAAACCTTCCGCCCCCTTTTTTTCCTTCAATTTATGCCTTTCGATCTATAAATCACAGCCCCTTTTGCCCCATTTCCCTGCTTGTTGCCCTTCTTCTTTTATCTGATTACTCTAGCTTCGATTCTGTTTTTCCCGAGTTGGGTTTCGAAGTTTATTCAATTCCAATTAGTCCTTCAGATCTAATCGTGGGCTGTTTTTGTTCCGACCCAAATCGCTTGGATTATGAAGGAAATGTTTTGATATTCTTCTTTGAATTGTTTTGAGGGATCTTGCGTAGCTTATGCGATTGAGTTTCTTCAGCTTCCGAACTTCTGGCACGGATTAGTGATGCTGGAAATGTCTGTTTATTGATTGATTAGTGGATTGAAACTAAGATAGCTTTCTGGGTTTTTGGTGTTTGTTAATTATTGGGGTTTTCTAGCAATGGTCACTGTTAATCTTGGAATGCTTCATTATGTGTTGGACCATGTGTATGGTGCGTTTGTGCACAGAACGAAGATCAGCCCGCCTTTTTTTTCGAGGGGATGGGGCGGTTCGAAGCTTGATTTGCTTGAGAAGATGATCAAACAGTTGTTCCCAGAAACGGCAGGCCAGAACTGGCCTCCCAGTTTGATTAGACCCATTTGGAGAACGGTTTGGGAGAATGAGACTGCTCGTTTGAGAGAAGGGGTTTTCAAGACCCCATGTGATGAACAGCTTCTTGCTGCATTGCCTCCAGAGAGTCATAATGCAAGGGTTGCATTTCTCATGCCTAAATCTGTGCCGACCCACAAGATGTCTTGTGTGGTTCATTTGGCAGGTATCATGTTTTGTATTGCTCTATTGAACATCAATCTTGTTTTTAGTGAATAGTTATGTTGTTTACTGCTTATGTTTGTTATTCCATAGAACATGAATCTCATTTTTAGTGGATAATTCTAGGTGGGGAAATTGTAGGTATCTTTCTGTACTTTTTGTTTGGGGTACTTAAGAATTTGATATGGTTCTCTTATAATGAGATTCAATTATGGCTACAGTTTCATTAGATATGGTACCATTGAATCCCTCTTTCTTCTGAACAAATGCTTGTGTTTGTTATTCATAGACTGGCTGAAGAGCTTCTCAATTGTGAAGATCAGATGATAACTGTGCACAATTATTTTGCAGGGACTGGAGACCATACATTTGAAAGAAGACTACGTCTTGGTGGGCCATTGCTGAAGGATAATATTGCAACCATGGTGCTTGAGAGGTATGCTTTATTGTGCTCTGTTATATGAAACTGGAGTCTCTAATGACCTTGTGCAAAAGTTTGTCATTAATTTTATGTCAAATATTCGACTACAGTCCTTTCTATGGTCAGAGACGACCCATGCTGCAATATGGTGCCAAACTCTTGTGTGTTAGTGACTTGCTTTTGTTGGGAAGAGCAACCATTGAAGAGGCTCGCAGTCTTTTACATTGGTTAGACTCTGAGGCAGGGTTTGGAAAGATGGGTGTTTGTGGGCTAAGCATGGGTATGCCTCAATCTAGATACCTTGTGATTTTGGTTATGAAGCTACTGGATCATAGCTTTAGTGTTTTAACTCTTTTTGAGCATTTAACTTTACATTGGTTGCAAAGTTAAACTTTTTGCATCATCAATAGTTTAGAGGTTAAAAAGTACATTTAGTCCTTTACTTTCATTGAAGTGTTGATTCAGTCTTTAAACTTTAGCATGTAACATTTAGTCGTGTAGCTTAAATTTTGTAACAATCTTGCCCCCATGACGATGCATCTTGTCAAGGTGAAGTATCAATAATATTTATAGTTAAAAATATGTTGAGTCGGTCAATATTATTGGTCTATAAGAAACTCCATTACACCTTAATAAGATTTTTCATGGTAGAGACCAAATAGTTGCAAATTTAAACTACAGTGACTAAATTGTAACATACTATAGTTTTTCGGCTAAATCATACAAATTTCAAACTACGGGGACTAAATTATTTTATACAAAAGTTTTGAGGCTAAATTGTTAATTAGGATCAAATGTGTTGTTAGCCTAGTTTAAATCTGACCTGTGATTGCATTCAAGCAATCATTTCAGAAGCAAATAAAGTAGAACACCCTCCACACTTCCCCCACCCCAAAAAAACAAAACAACAATAAATTTCTAAGTTGGAACCATTTATGAAATTTAGGAGGAGTACATGCTGCAATGGTTGGATCTCTACACCCTACACCAGTTGCAACACTTCCTTTCCTTTCTCCACACTCTGCTGTTGTGGCATTCTGTGAGGGAATTTTAAAGCACGGAACTGCTTGGGAAGCACTGAGAAAGGATCTTGCATTGCAAGAGTCTGCAATGACTCTCGAGGAGGTTAGAGAACGGATGCGGAATGTACTTTCTCTCACCGACGTCACCCGCTTTCCAATCCCAAAAAATCCCAATGCTGTAATACTTGTTGCTGCTACTGTAAGTTCTTGATCTTGATCCTGCTCTACTACATATCTCAAGTGCTCTGTTTAGGCAATGATGATCATTCATTTGTGAGACGCCTACAAATGCCTTTCTTGTATCTCAAAATGTGCTGATATGGAGTCTTATGCCATTCATATATGTTGACTCAGGTTACTCCTGCTTTGTGCATAATAGTAACTGTTCAATTTCTTTCCCTTCAATTTTCTGTATTATTTTGTAAAGGCTTCTAGGTGTTACAAAGAGCTCTTGCATTTTACCGTCTTCTGTTATAAGTGATCTTATAGCTTGTATTTGCTGTAAGCTATATACTATACTCTACTATAGTGTCAGATGTTCATCAGGCTATTAGCTGTTTCAATGGCATAATACTTTTACAATCATAATGTGCCCGTTGAAGCTCTTTGCATATGTTCAAAGAAACCTAGTTGATTGTAGGGTTGCTGGATGAGGCTTGCTTGAAAATCCACGTTTGAGGGTTGCTGGATGAGGCTTGCTTGAAAATCCACGTTTGATGGGCTGCAGACATTTCCCTATGTGAAGCCAGTTTTTGTCTACTCTAGGGAACACTTAGATTGAGAGCATAGGAAAATTTTTAGGGTAGGTGTCCTGTGAGGGGACTGGCAGTTTAAGAGTTCTACACATTTAATAGCCTCCTCCATCTTTTGCTTGTAGTCCTTTCCAGAACATTTCTCATTTTTTGTTTTTTTTTTTGATAGGAAATATGAACCATTCATTGATATGATGAAATGAGTTACAAAAGGGCCTATCGGTAATTATTTACAAAAAACACCTCCACTGATTAACGAGAGTGGTGAGGTTGTAATTACAAAAAGAGGGAGATAATTTACTCCAAGAGACAACTAAAAAAGAAGTAGAATCTAAGAAGAAGCCAATGTCTTTAGTCTTGTAACACCCGAGTTAGGAGGGGTACATGAATGAACCGAGGCCACATCCGAATGAGAGGGATCTTGAGGACATGAAAGTATGTTCAAGATAAGCTTAAAAGAATTGATAGATACTACCTATACCAACAAGGTGCACGTTCCTTTACGGTGGCTCAATCATAGGAACTTTGAAGTTAAGCGTGCTTGGCTTGGAGAAGTTCTATGTTGGGTGACCTCCTGGGAATTTTCCTAGGAAGCATGTGAGTGAGGACAAAGCATGCTAAAAGGACCCCGTGTTGGTTTGTGGGGACAATCTTCACTCTTGGAAGCAGTTTAAGATGAGTATGGTAACGTGGCCAGGTCGCAGGGGAATGTCGGGGCCTTAGGTGTCGAAGCCGAATTCCGAATCCTGGGCCTGGGGCGTTACAGATGGTATCAGAGCGGAACCTCTCCCAGTAGGATGTGGTTCGGGGACGAACCAAGGCGGAAGCTGGTGGGCATGTAGCACCCGAGTTAGGAGGGGTACATGAATGAACCGAGGTCACATCCGAATAAGAGGGATCTTGAGGACATGAAAATATGTTCAAGATAAGCTTAAAAGAATTGATAGATACTACCTATACCAACAAGGTGCACCTTCCTTTTCGGTGGCTCAATCATAGGAACTTTGAAGTTAAGCGTGCTTGGCTTGGAGAAGTTCTATGTTGGGTGACCTCCTGGGAATTTTCCTAGGAAGCATGTGAGTGAGGACAAAGCATGCTAAAAGGACCCCGTGTTGGTTTGTGGGGACAATCTTCACTCTTGGAAGCAGTTTAAGATGAGTATGGTAACGTGGCCAGGTCGTAGGGGAATGTCGGGGCCTTAGGTGTCGAAGCCGAATTCCGCATCCTGGGCCTGGGGCGTTACAAGTCTTGTCCTTGAAAATGCGACCATTACGCTCCAACCAAAGGTTCCAGAGGAAAGCCCACATGACATAACCATAGGATCTTTTTATCATTTTTGAAGGGATGACCCAAAAGAGTAGGAGATAGAAGGGATAGGATATCACCCGATCTTGGGAAGGCCCAATCAAATGTGGCTTGTATGAAGTTCCAAAACTTTGAAGCATATGAGCAACGGCTGAAAAGGTGGATCAATGATTCTTCATCAATATAACATAAAGGACATCAAGACGACGATAACATCAACCCAAGATATCTCTTTTGAAGCTTGTCGTGTGTGTTGATGCAAGAATGGCTAACTTCCCAAAGGAAGAATTTTACCTTTTTGGGGTATCGACCAGCCCAAATGTGCTTGTATAATTCTGAATAAGCACTTGACGAGAAGGATGATAAGAGGTTTGAAAGAGATTTAGAAGAGAATGTTTTATCTCTCTCTAAATCCCACCACCAAATGTCGCTTCTATCATTAATAATCACCGTTTGCAAGTTGGATACCAATGAGATCCACTATTCAGCTTTTGAGTCTGTGAGGTTTCTCCTTGGGTAGCACACCCAAGATTTAGACTGGGAGCACCAAAAATCAGCTATGGGAGCATCTTTTTTGGTCGATAGATGATGTAATCTGGGATACAAAAGTTGGAGGCTCATATTCCCCAACCACTCGTCCTTCCAGAAGGAAGTGTTTTTACCATCACCCACCTTGATAGATACATTGGAGTACACCAGGATTTTCAAGCCGTCAATAGATTTCCATGGACCTTTGGATGAATTTAGAGATTTTGTATCTGGCTTTAGATCATAATGGGTGGACCCATATTTAGTAGCTATATCTCGACGCCATAGAGCTCCTCTCTCTTTGTGAAAGTGCCAAATCCATTTAGCCAAGAGGGAAGAGTTTTTCTGTTTGATACCCATGATGTCAAGGTCGCCTTCATCGATGGGAACCTTGACTTTTTCCCATTTCAAAAGATGAATGCCTTTGGACTCACTGTTGCCTCCATAAAAAATTCCGAAAAAGTTTCTCAATCTTATTAGTCACCTTTGTGGGAGCCTTGAAGAGGGAGAGGTAGTAAATGGGAAGGTTAGAGAGAGTGACCTGAATAAGAGTGAGCCTACCCCTTTTGGAGAGATGAGTGGAGCCCCATGAATGAAGTCTTTTCTCTATTTTCTCAATAACAGGATCCCAAGAGGATGATGAATTTGGTTTACCATTCAACAGTAATCCAAGGTAGGTGTTCGGCCATCCCCCTAGTTTACACCCAAATCGATGAGCAAGGTGAGATAATGTATGTGGCTCAATACCAATGCCCATAAATACTGACTTGTGGCAATTCACATTCAACCCAGATGCTTTCTCAAACTGTTTAATAACACTGAAAAGGTTGTCAAGGCGAGATTCATCGTGTGTAGAAAAAAGAATGGTGTCATCTGCAAATTGAAGATGCGTGGTGGGGAGAATATGAGATCCTTTACCCACGTGCAAACACTTGGCGAGGAGGATGATAAGAGGTTTGAAAGAGATTCAGAACATTTCTCTTGAATACTAATATAATCAAAATCCTTCAATTCTGAACACCCCATTAAGGAAGGGGTTAGAAGTGGATTTGATGTTGTTTTGACCTAGCCAATTTTGTCGTGGTGTACCTTCATTCCTAAAAGTTTGTCTTGTTTTTGGGGAAAAAAAAAGACAGGAATGGAAAACCTGGGATTGTTTGATTATGGTAAGGTTTCGTGGGAGAAACACTTCAGTTCTAAATTGAAGACTTGGGTGGGGAAGTGTTTGCACTCAGCTTTCTCTATCTTAGATAATTATACCCTTACATACATGGTTATCAGATACCAACGGAGAAGCACATAGCAGTACTTGTATGCTTCTAGCTGGAATCATATTAAAAATGGGAGGATATGGATTGATTCGGATCAATATGGAATTATTACTCCACGTCCATTCTATTATTTCACCCTGGTTGATCATAGTAGGCATAATTCAAATAATCTATGCCGGCTTCAACATCTTCAAGTCAACGCAATTTAAAAATAGGAATTGTTTATCCCTGTCTCTCATATGGGTTTCATAATTATAGGAATTGATTATATAAGCAATAAGGAAGCAAGTTTGATAGATGGGCTCGGTTGATGGGTTGTGAGGTCTCCATGTTCTCGAGAACGCTCTTGTTTTGGGGTCTTGTTGTGAAAGAAAAAGCCAAAGTGTCATTTTTCCACGGAAGGAAGTGTATTGCCTTCAAAGGTTGCAATTGATTTACTTTCTAATTTTCATAGTCCCTTCGAATTATAAGAGACATTTTATGGGAGGGTGGAGGTTCTCATTTAGCCGGGGGGGGGGGGGGCGGACTTCAAGAGGATGGTTTGAGTTAAGAGTAGGAAATTAGCTTTAAATATTGAGGTTCTTTTGTCAAGACGATTTGGGGTAGATTTTCAGCATGGGTTTGGCTTTTAAGTCAGAATTGTTGAGTAATGATGAAGTCATTCTGCACCCTGCTATACAAAAAAAACAAAGGATTTCTCTTATGTAGGCTGGGTTTTTGGCTTTATTATGGTAGATTTGGTTAGAAAGTATAAGAGAGCTTTACCGGGGTAGACGGGACTTGGAAACAGGTCTTGAATTTGGTTCATTTCAACAGTTTCATCTGGGCTCTTGTGACTAATTTTTGTAATATTTGTTTGTCATTGATAGTTAACAATTGGAGCACTCTTGTAAGCTTTTGTGGGGGGAGAGAAATAACAGAATTTTTAGAGGGAAGGAGAGGAATGCGGAGGATGTTTGGGACACTATTAAATATTCTGTCTCTTTATGGGCGTCGGTGACGCGTTTATTTTGTAATTACCCTTTAGGTCTTATTTTGTTAGATTGGCGTCCCTTTATCTAAGGGGATTTTTTTTTTTTTTTTTTTTTTTTTTTTTTTTTTTTTTTTTTTTTTTTGTATGCCCTTGTATTCTTTCATTTTTTTCTCAATGAAAGGCTGGCTCATTATCAAAAAAAAAAAAAAAAAAAAAACTCTTGTAAGCTTTTGTGGTTTACTTTCTGTTTTATTATTCTTCTGGTTGAAACTTCTGTTTCTGGTTAAAAAGTGAGAATAACAACATAATGATGAAAAGTTTGAAACAACTAAGCAAACCCAATACTAGAAAGAGAAACCTTGTGAGAGATGCATTCTGAAGCATGCCATAGTGTCGCTTTACGAGACGGTTTGCTTGTTACTACTTTGTTCTTCCTGTTAACTACATCAAAGCTTAGTCAAATACTTACGGGTTTCAGGACGATGGCTACATCCCGAAACACTCTGTGCTCGAGCTCCAGCAAGCTTGGCCTGGTTCAGAAGTAAGATGGGTGACTGGTGGACATGTATCTTCCTTCATTCTACACAACGATGAGTTTCGCCGGGCAATTGTCGATGGGCTCGACAGACTCGAATGGAAGGAATCGCCATTATGACACGAAGCTTTGCATCAAACATGTAAAGGAGGAACATCTTTTCTTTTCTTTTAACCCCCCTTATTTTTAGTTCTCTGTGGATACTCTTCTTGTTCACCATTTGTATTGTATCATTCAACCTGTAAATCTAATTTGTTGTTGTTCTGTGAGATCTGCTCTTTTTATAATTTCAAGTCATAAGTAGACATTAGACAACTCTATTCAGGAACAATGCATGCAACTTCCATTGTAATTTGTGAATCAGTGGTGAGATTGCTTTTTTATCCTCTGGTTCTTAATAAATTTAAATTACAAATTTAGTTTCTCAACCTTGATAACTGTATTTTAAATTGTGATTCTTCTATATAATTTAGCAAACATTTTTGTAGTAACATCTAGAAAACATTCAAACAAGGAATATATATATATATATATGTATTTTTCATTTAACTTGAAATTTGTACCATTAACTATTAAGCATGAACAAAAAAAAAAAAATTGGGTAAATAAAATTACCATTAAGTTCTAATCAAATGGCTTGTTTCATTCATAAAGAAAAGTAGGTAAATAAAATTAATTAGTCACCTGCCATCATTTAATGAAGAGATCATTAGTATCAATCTCTTATGCAGTGTAGGTCCCTGTCAAAGAATGTTGTAAATATGGGAGATGTACACATGCTATACAAAGTATTATGCAGTAAATTTTAAAAGGTAAGTGCCTAGATTTCTCTCAATCAAACTAGCTGCAAAAGGGCCATTGAAAAAAATGGACCTTTTCCTTCTTTACCTTTGTCATTGACACACAAATTTCAATACTTAATACACAAATTGGGTCGAGATTCGTACAATTTGAGTAGATTTAATGAATCTTGGTTGAAATTGGGATGAAATTCGTGCAATCTGATTGGATTTAATGAACCCCAACCGAAATTAGATCGGGATTCCAGTGACCACAGACTAAATCCGACCAAAATTAATGAATGAAAGTGGCCGGGATTCATGCATTCCCAACTGAATTTTGGTTAGGAATAATGGAGCCAGACTGAATCTAGCATGACTTCATTCATTTTTTTTAATGCAATCCTGGCCACTTTGGGTCGGGAATGCATGAAGCTTGGCCGAATTATGGCCAGACATCATTGTTTGTTTTTTATTTGTTTTTTTTTTTTTAAATGTTTTTAATATTTACCAGTTTTCTTTATTACTCTTTATATTAAAAAATGTTATTTAACCTTAAAAAATTGAATTAAGATATTGTATATGGATTTATATTTAGTTACAAAATTGATCCCTCCATCCACTTTTCCGTTACATCTTAACGATTTGACACTATTTTTTATTGAAAAAATTATTTTTCTAAATTTTAAAAATAAAATAATAAAAAATATATATATTTTTAAATTTCATTTTCCTCTCATTTCCCCTCCCTTCTTCTTATTCTCCTTATTCTTCTTCAACTTCAACACCCCAACCACCAACCTGTCGCCGACAACTGCCGCTCGACGTCGACAATTTTTTTTTATTATTATGTTCATCCCCTTTCTTTCTTTTTTTTTCTAAAAAAAAAGGGGAGGGAGGAGTTCTTCCCTCTCTTCCCGATGCCGGCGACAAGTGGATTTGAATCAAATAAAATCGACGTTGAACCGCTAGAAATTTGAAGAACCGACTGCTCGAAACTACCAAAAAATGCAAAAATAAAAACCCACTGCTCAAAATTACCAGAAAACGCGAAGGACAGCCGCTGAACTGCTAGAAATTTGAAGAACCGACGCTGGCTTGGCATAAAACGCTGCTCACTCACTGATTTCACCGGAAGCGGAGACCCACGACGCTGGCTTTCCGAAAATACGACCATCGGTTGCTGAACCTGTTGGACGCGACAGAGAGAGAGCAAGAAAAACAGAGCTGAGGGAGAGAAAAATCTGTTGGAAACGAAGTAGGCCCTCACAATACAACTCAAGAGATAAGAGAAGAAGATTGTTCTCTCACTCACACAAGATTGGAGAAACTAGAACTTGAATATAACTTTTGTTTCTTATTTGCTTTGGCTTGCTTGCTTACAAATGACAAATCCTACACATATATATACTAGTAGGAAACTACATCAAAAGACATCAACAATAAATGGAAATACATGTGACCTTTCACCAATACATGAACATTCATCATGTATCTTGTAATTCATGTATTCAACTATTCTTTGAATCTCAACTATTCATGTATGTAACTAAATGTGATTCATGTACCTTGAATTATGTCTAGATTAATTTTAACATCCCCCTTAATCTAGACTTGAGCAACTCCAAGTTTTTCTCTAAACTTGACAAATGAGTCAAACTTCAGCGCCTTCGTAAAAGTATCAGCCACCTGATCTTGAGTCTTGCAATGCTTCACCATCACTTCTCCATCTTTAACCAAGTCTCTGATAAAATGATACTTGATTCTAATATGCTTGCTTCTTCCATGGAAGACTGGATTTTTTGATAATGCAATAGCAGAACCATTATCGCAAAATAAAACAGTCTCACTTCTTTGAGCACACTTCAATTCTTTCAACATCCATCTAAGCCATAAAGCTTGACATCCAGCTGCAGATAAAGAGATATATTCTGCTTCGGTGGTAGAAAGAGCAACAACAGGTTGTTTCTTTGAAATCCATGAAAAAACACCTGAGCCAATGCTAAAAACATAACCATATGTACTTTTATGATCATCAACATTACCATCCCAATCACTATCACAAAAACCAACTAACACTGATTCTGGAACTTTCTTATAATGAATTCCAAGATTTTTGGTGCCAAGAATGTAACGAAGCACTCGCTTACCTGCTTCCCAATGACTTCTTTTCGGGCTTGTCATGAATCTGCTTAACATACTTACAACAAATAGAATATCAGGTCTTGTTGCAGTCAAGTACATCAAGCTTCCAATTAAGCTTCAATATAAGCTTGGATCAACATCTTCTCCGATATCATTCTTGCTCAACTTCAAATTTGCATCCATGGGAGTGTTACAAGGAAAATCACTTTCCATTCTGAATTTTTTGAACAAATCACCAGCATACTTTTGTTGTGAGATGACAATCTCTCTATCTTTTTGATTGACTTCAATTCCCAAAAAATAATGGATGAGACCCATATCACTCATCTCAAATTCCCTTTTCATGGAATTTTTAAAGTCATCACACAACAGATTATCATTTCCAGTAAAAAGCAAATCATCAACATAGAGTGAAACAATAAGAAATTTGCCATACTTATCTTCTTTGACATAGAGTGCATGCTCATATGGACACCTTCGAAATCCTGTCTTTATAAAGAAACTGTCAATGCGACTGTACCAAGCTCGCGGAGCTTGCTTCAATCCATACAAGGCCTTTTTCAACTTGTACACTTTGTCTTCTTCTCCTTTTTTCACATAACCCAAAGGTTGTTCAACGAATATCTCTTCCTTCAAGTGTCCATTCAAAAAAGCGGATTTTACATCCATTTGATAAACTTTCCACTCATTTTGAGCAGCCAATGACAAAATCAATCGAACTGTCTCAATTCTTGTCACAGGAGCAAAGATCTCTTCATAGTTCACACCATATTCCTGCTTGTAGCCTTTTACAACAAGTCTTGCCTTGTATTTTTCAACTTCACCATTTGACTTCAGCTTTGTTCTGTATACCCATTTTACTCCAAGAACTTGTTTGTTTACCGGAAGATCCATCAACTCCCATGTTTCATTTCTTTTTATTGCATCAATTTCTTGATCCATTGCAATCTTCCATTTTTCATCTTGGATCGCCTCATCAAAATTTATAGGATCAACACCGGAAAATAATGCAAAATCAGCAACATCTTCGTCAATTCTGTTAGTAGCATTATAAATTTCTTGAATATTTCTCATTCTCCTTGGTGACATATCATCATCACTTGTGGAAGATGGCGATGCAGATGAAGATGACGCCACTGCCTGAATCTCTACTTGCTCTGAGTCGTGAGCATCTCCATTCCCATCCATGCTAATATGAAATGGACTTTCAGCTTCTCCAACGACATCCCAGTTCCAGGATTCATCTTTATTGAAAATAACATCTCGACTGATAATAATCTTTTTCGACAAAGGATTATACAACCGATAAGCTTTAGAATTTTCACTATAGCCTACCATAATGCATTTTTCTGATTTATCATCTAACTTGCCCCTTAGCTTATCTGGTATATGAGAATAAGCTATACTCCCAAAAACTCTCAAGTGACTAACACATGGTTTCTCACCACACCATGCTTCATAAGGAGTCATACCTGGAACACTTTTTGTTGGAGCTCGATTCAAAATATAAGCAGTACATGCAACAGCATCTCCCCAAAACTCATCTGGCATCTTTTTTACTTTTAGCATACTTCTCGCCATCTCCATGATTGTTCTATTCTTTCTCTCTGCAACTCCATTCTGCTGTGGAGTCATTCGAGCTGTCTGTTGATGATGAATACCTTGTTCATTGAAAAATTTATCAAAAGCTATATATTCTCCACCACGGTCAGATCTCAAAGATTTTATCTTATGGCCACTTTGATTCTCGGCTAAAGCTTTGAAAGATTTAAAACATTCAAATGCTTCACTCTTTTCTTTCAAAAGAAAAATCCACAACTTTCTGCTGAAATCATCTATGAATGTTATGAAATATCGATTACCTCCATTTGATATTGTACGCATGGGACCGCACAAATCTGTATGAATCAACTCAAGAGGTTTGGAGGCTCTCCAAGCTTTACCAGTTGGAAACGGATCTCGGTGATGTTTTGCAAGTATACACACTTCACAAATATCTGTCTCATAGTTGATATTTTGAATGCCTCTCACCATATGATTTTTGCACAAATACGATAGTGATCCAAAATTCAAGTGACCATATCGAAAATGCCAAAGCCAGGATGGATCCTTCAATATGCTGCTAAAACAGGAGATTTGACCATATGTGAATTTAAGAGGAAACATCTTATTAGCAGTCATTTTTACCTTGGCAATAAGAACACCAGTCTGGTCTTTGATTGCACACACACCACCTTCAAATGAAACTTTTAGACCTCGCTGAAGAAGTTGGCCAATACTCAAAAGATTATGCTTCAAACTTGGAACATAGAACACATCCACAACTCGTTTTGTGCCTTTCTTTGTCTTAACGAGAATATCACCTCGACCTTTGACTTGCAATATGGTATTATCACCAGTTTTCACTTCACTTTGGAGAGATTCATCCAAAGTAACAAATACACTTCTGTTTCCTGTCATGTGGTTACTACAACCACTATCAAGATACCATGTAGACTCCACAACATCATCTTGAGCACTACATGCAAGAAATAGAACACCTTCATCATTTTTCTCCTCTTTATAGATCATGGTGGAATTTCCATCTCCATTTCTCGGTGCCCAACAATCTGCTTGAAAATGACCATACATTTTGCAATTAAAACATTGAATGTGAGAAAAATTACCACGACCACTTCCTTGATTTCTGCCAAAGCCTTTTCCTCTTCTGCCTCCTCGTCCTCGAGATGAAGAAGAACTTTCTTGTTGATTTTCAGAATTCATACCATTTCTATTATCGTAACTTCTTCCACTTCCTCGTCTGCCACGACCACCACGTCTTCCACGAGAATCGCCTCTAAATGAAGTTTGCATTTGAAATGCTTCCTCGGGATTAACATCAAATTGCTTCAATCTAAGCTCATGGGATTGAAGATAACCCATCAAGCTATTTACTGATAGTGTAGATAAATCTTTCGATTCTTCAATTGCAACGACAATATGCTCAAACTTTCTTGGCATACTTCTAAGAATCTTTTCAACAACTCTTTGATCACCCAATTCTTCTCCATTTGTTCTCAAACTATTGACAATCGCAAGAATACGATTGAAAAACTCTTCAACAGTTTCAGTCTCTTTCATCTTAATGCAATCAAATTCAGATCTGAGAGCTTGTAGTCTTACCATCTTTACCTTATCTTCTCCTTGATAGGTGGATTGTAAAATATCCCAAGCCGCCTTTGCAGAAGTAGCTGTTGAAATTCTTTCGAAGACATGTTCATCAATAGCTTGATAAATGAAGAACAAAGTCTTCTTGTCTTTCTTACGATTTTCTCTCAACTCGACAAGTTGTTGATTAGTGAGCTCGTTCTGATTCTCAACTTCGGTGTATCCTCTTTCAACAATATCCCACAATTCTTGTGAGCCATATAGCACTTTCATTTGAATACTCCACTGATTAAAATTCTTCCCACTGAATCTTGGAAGTTGGGGTTGCAACATGTTACCACTTGAAGCCATCTATGATCTTAGCTCTGATACCACTTGTTGGAAACGAAGTAGGCCCTCACAATACAACTCAAGAGATTAGAGAAGAAGATTGTTCTCTCACTCACACAAGATTGGAGAAACTAGAACTTGATATAACTTTTGTTTCTTATTTGCTTTGGCTTGCTTGCTTACAAATGACAAATCCTACACATATATATACTAGTGGGAAACTACATCAAAAGACATCAACAATAAATGGAAATACATGTGACCTTTCACCAATACATGAACATTCATCATGTATCTTGTAATTCATGTACTCAACTATTCTTTGAATCTCAACTATTCATGTATGTAACTAAATGTGATTCATGTACCTTGAATTATGTCTAGATTAATATTAACAAAATCAGTGAAAAGAGGAGAAGAAGAAGAAAGAAAAGAAATAAGGGAAAGGAGAAGAAAGAAAGAAGAAAGGAAGAGGAAAAAAAAAAGAAAAAAAATTCCGATGAGACGGTGGCAGTAGTTGGCCGCCGGTGGTGGTCGACGAGAGGCGGTCATCGACGACTGGAGGAAGAATAAGAGGAGGAAGCAGAAAGAAGAAGAAAGATGAGGAGAAGGAGGAGGATGAGAGAGAAAGAAATAAAAATAAAAATTAATAAAATAATATTTTATTATTTTTATTTTTAAAAATTTTAAAAATAATATTTTAATAAACAAATAGTGTCACGTTAGCAAACTTTTAACAGAAAAATAGATGGAGGGACCAAAATGAAACTAAAACCAAACCTAGTTAAATCGTTGAGTTTGAAAACTCAAGGACAAAAAAAAAACCAAACTCAAACCGTAGGGACCAAAAGTGTATTTTTTCCTATTTTTAATTTTGGTTGGTTTAAAATTAATGGGGGTATAAAAGTCATTTTACAACCAAAGTTTTCTTGATGACATCATTTTAGTAAGCAAGAGGTCCATAAAAACAAGTTTTTTTTTCTTAACAAAGGGCATTTTTACAAACTATAAACTCAAATGGTCTATTTTTTTCAATTGCCCTGCAAAAGTGGAGATGAGTGCATACAACTATAAGCTTTGTCATAGCTTAATGCTAGTGTGTAAATTAACCACCTTCTCCAAATTAGTCTTACTCCCAAAAATAACAATTCTTGGAAATACAAAAATTATGTGGCACCAATACCTTCAAAGTCATGTCTTATAAACACTGAGTCAGATGAAATTGTTGTACATGTTTTTCTCATCCCATAACCATCGTATACAATCGTAATATGACGAGAAGTCATTATCTAGAAAATAATTATGGTGTACAAGAATTGTCTTAAAATCGAAATCTGAAAAATT